>JAGVSN010000018.1:2985025-5970050 GCA_022651745.1 Parapsyche elsis
TCCGGGTAAACCAAGTTTGCACATGCAAGCTTCGAGTTAAGCACGCATTTGTATGGCAGCCTTAACCTGTAATACAGGCATACTAAAAATCTCAAGCCGTATCAAATCACTCATAATATAGATTATTTTGACGTGAATACTTCTACGTATACGCGGACCAGTATGGGGTACCAGTACGGAAATGACGGTGTTACGTTTGGATGGGTATACATTCCAACACTATAACTTCGTTAGTAATAACACGATTGACATGAATGTTGTTTTATTCGCTCGTGTATACGTCTACGATACATTTCCAACCTTAAGTTAGCACTGCACATGCGCGAGGCGCGGGCGTTTCTTCCAACGGCTATTTTGGACGTTTTTAGAAATTTTCAAGCAGTATATGTATCTCATAATTCTGACGTAATAGCGTGGTGATTTTGGTGATCTGTCGATTTAAGCCGTATAAAGTTAACCGTGTAAATTATTTGTTAGTGAAAAATCAAAAACAAGTTTAAAAAAATTTTAAATTTCACTATATCGGCCTATACTCGCCGAAAAGTCAATAGAAAATACAAAAAACGCATACCATCAGAAAGAGAGTCTAATCATATATCGATCAGTACCAACGTGTCTGTGACAGAACGAGTGAGACGGTATCGGGAACATCAGAAAATCCAAATCAGCGCACAGGGGAAACAACGGCGCGAGCACCTCGACGGCTACTGCTTACCACAGGCCAATGATAAATAAAATTGTAATCGATTACCAGTTAAGACTTTATTCGTTACGCTTAATAAAAATATATTAAGGTATCCATTTCTATGCTTTCATTTCATTCTCATATTCGAAATAAAATATTAACCGCTGACGCAGACTTATCCACGGAAAACCTACGGCCGTGTTCGGCACAGCCACACCCCGAATTTTTTAATTATATTTTCCTTATAGATTTTAGGGGAGCGCTTCTATGGACATGGGCATGCCACTAAACTGAATAGATATTAAGTAAAATTTGAAGAAATTTTAAAAATTCTAAAGGATAACTTTTGCTAGTTAGCGTATACTAAAACTGCTAGACAAGTAGCTTTAACAGAACTATATTATTATTTAAAAAAACCCACTTTTTTTTTTAAAGCGGGATCTAGCAGGATCGCCTTCGACAAAATTATTTTCAGAGCGAATTCGCGACTTGAGTTCGAGTTTAAATACCCTGTCGCGGTTATCTCGCGAGCGACGTGGATCAGGGGGGGTGGGAGGAGGTGAGGGGGGGGGGGTTGGTCCGCGTGGGCCGCTTGCACCGGGACGGTCAAGGCTATCAAAGCAGAATTCGCAACAGCGCCGGCATCCTTTTGGACCAAGGACATAGGGAACACACATGCACTTCAAGTTGATGGCTGCACCCTCGACCGTCCCACTTGCTTACATTGTCGTCTGCTGTTGGAATAACCGGACTGCTGAATATAAACGTGTCTCGATTATAAAGTTGCCGATTCCGATATATGTATGTATGTATGTACGTACATATATACAATGTGTGCGTGCTGCATATCATCCACGTGCGAAATTGTCAACCGTCAACCGGCGTTATCAGTACTAATCTATGAATGAGTGAGTGTTGCATATTACGTCGATTTTATGCACATTAGGGTGGAGCGACATTGCAAAAATTTAAAATCGGCATTGTAATACTTACCAAAAGTTTCGTTGTATCATCCGTACCTATTCTCGTAAAAATACTGAAAGAAATCTGTGAATATGTATCTTCAGGCCTCTACCCGAAGGCGAAAAATGAAAATTTGCCTATTAATTTCGAAATCTGAACACAGAATACAAAATTTTAGATAACATGCTCATAAAATTACCCTAATCTTATTGAATATTATAAGTACTTTTTGTAAAAATCTAATTTATTAACGTATTCCTAGAATTATTCAAATAAGTGTGAATTTGTGAGAGCGGTGGAGGGAGCCATAAGAGTAAATATAAGTATATAAGAGTAAAGTAAGTACATATGTATAGTAAAAATAAATACTAATTTTCCAACTACAATTGCTATTTATAGAGATTGGAAACAATCAATTGGAAATTTTCATACAAGTGTTACGATAAAAGTGCTGGTAGGGACCAGAAAAACTTTTTTAATTAAGCAGATTTTTTTGGACAGAAGAGGTATGATGTAGAGGCAACTTTTTCGAAATATTAAACATACATCGTCGCTTCACCCTAATGTACATACATACATATGTACATACTATAGATATTTGTCCGTAGAAATGATGACATTAACCGCCCGCAGAGTACATACGTACGTTAGAATAAAAGTTTATAATAAAAAGCATTCGAAATGTAAAGATGTTTAATGTTGACGTCTATTCAAAATTAATTTCGCATTCATTTTATAGCGAATATAAATAGCGTACGGCGGTGGTGTAAGACAAAATCGCGCGATATGTATGTCGTGAGAAGCGGACAAAGTCGTAATTAAATGCCACGGAAAAGGGACGTATCATTATGTGGGTGAGGCGTAATGGAAACCAATTTGCGTGATTCACAGACGAAATGTTCCCGTGTATTGCATTTAGACGGGAACCGGTGCATCTTCTGTGCAGGGGGCGCCTTTAGATGGGACGCCGCCTTGCGCGCCTCCCCTCCCGACAGGGGCTTATAAATCCCCTGGAACAGCTTTGACCGTAAAGCTTTAAAAACCAACCATCTACCATCTACATCGCACAGGAAATATTTTCAAGTAATACCGTTAAAGGTCGCTAAACAAACGAGAATTTTGATATACGGATAGTAATATTTATTTTAGGTTACGGATAGAAAATTTATTTCTAAATATAAATTTCAAAACCAGATTTCGTAATAATCAATGTAAAGGCAAAGGCCTCCGTGATTATAAATAAAGAAAATATTTACGGTGAAGAATTTCGTTTACACGGTAGATGAAATGTATCTCGGAGACATTTCGACATTTAAAAATAGAGAGTCATAAATACATTGAAAGGTTCAAAAAAATGTCAAGCACGTTCTCGAAAAAGGAAAATAATTTGTTTTTAGAATTTCACTAGTATATAAAAGCATATAAAAGTTACGATATTTATACAGAAAATCATAAACCTTTTCAAAATAAACGTAAATTTATTCGGCATTGAGTATACCGTATAAATTATTAATAGCACAAAATTTATTTTTTGACTAACAATTCTCAGAACGGATTAAGAAGACGCGGAGGGGTGGTGGGTGAATTGGTAAAGTGGCAGGTGAAAAGTGATGCGGCAGGTGGCTTCGCAAAGCTAAATAGCTCCCTACAATTGCGGTGATATATTTTTTGAATAGGTATGTAGGTCGCCTTCGTTTTAGATAAAAATTTTCATTAAATTTTAAAATCGATTATACATAGATACAATCTCATCTCATAATACTCACATTTAAGTTCAATACACATTCACAATGCAAAAACACAACACATCTTGTAAATGAAACTGGCATTTATGTCAATTTGACACACTGGATGAAACAAACGAATCTAAAATAAAAATAAACAAAAACTGGAAAGAATGTATAAACTTAAAATATTGTCAACAGTGAAACGATACAAATTGAGAAATAAAACATGCAACGATTTTAAGAATCGTCGACTGCTTAAGCTAAAATATATTAATAAATTGAAAGTAAAAAAAAAGTTAGTCTGAGATGAAAGCAGTATTGCGAAAAAAAGATCAAGGAGCAGTAAGTAGTCCTCCCGTCGCGACGTATTATGAACAACTGTGGCCAGTATAGGCAAACTTTACTAACGTATTTCAATGTCCAGTCTTTCATCAAAGCGGCATTATAATAATGCGCGTCGTGAATGAGAATAATGAAGTAAGGGAGAAAACCACCCCTCGAAGCTATGTGCATGAGGGACGCGCAACGTTCCTCTATGTATATTGCGAGTGCATACATATGTACAGTTTCGTCAGAGCAGTTCTTAGGACAAATATTAATATTATTCAAATATCAACATCGGTGCCGGTCGACGACGGAAGGGTTAACAACGTCGCCTACACCACCCTATAGTATCGGAAGTCGGAATATTTTAAGAATCGTATCCCAGGGACGATTGTGTGCCGTGGGTAAATATTTAATGATCCGCTTCGACTAGGCTGCGAGCGGATGAGGGTGTGCTCTTCTTGAAAACAGCAGCTCAAATTCAAATTAACCGATGCACCAATTATTTATGCATACTGTTTTCCAATTTCGACGACAATAGTCAGTCTGCACGGTAAAGGGTAAATATATGCAGGTCGAAAAATATTGGTCCGTTAAAAAATTTGTAAGTGAAAATAATCAACGCGGGTCAAAAACAATACGCAAATGCACAATACGCTACGTCTCAAACTAATTATTTCTGGTCTTGCATGAGTTTTTTTTATTTTATTTTTGAATTTGCTATAATTCCCACAGAACAACGCAAAAGTACATTTCACACGAAAAGCGTAAAATATTCACAATGGAAAAATATGTATCCGTAATGTTATGAATAAGAAGAGGTTACTTGTGAATTTGTGAAAAATTATGTATAAATTTATGAATGAAATTCACTTCATTCATCACATCATATTATAATTATTTAAAATATGCTAATAACCGTAAATGTTTACATTATTTTTATGATCACAAAAAACAAGAATGACTTTAATGTTTTAATTCGTGAGAAAATTAAAGGAACCATAATCTCAAAGTCGTTTTGTTTTCGAGACAACAACTGTGTAATTTTCCAAGAAAAATATTTCGAGAATGTAGAAATATAAAAAAGTCCAAAGAAAATCTTTATGCCGGAAAATAAAACAAGTGAAACAAAGTCAAGAAGGCAGCAATAATTCAAACTGTAAACGTGGCTGGAGTTGCTTGACCGTCAGCCCTTTCACGTAATAAAAAATATTCTTAACAAAAGAGATAAATATCCTGCGAAGGCGTAAAAACTCGGAGTCGCCTTATAAAAGAAATAAATTCATAAAAAAAAATCAAATATATCATCTGATGAAATTATTCAAAGAGACTGACGCTCGGAGTGGGTAAACGAAGATAATCCGCACATCGTACGTACATTAAAAGCATGCGCTCTCAGAGAGCAAGCAATAACCATTGTTTGGACGTACGACGCCGGTGTATACACAAGGGCTGGTCAAGACTGGTCCAGACCAGACCGGGAGAGAAAGCGCATCTCTCCCCTGTACAATAAAGTTTGCATATGATTACACATACACATATATGTACGATCGCAAGAAGAGCGCCTCTATCGCAGTATCTAGCGTGCGTTGCCTAACATTGTTTCCGAGAAAAATGCAAATCTGGGAACCGTACGGCTCGTGGGAACGGACGACGCTCCTATAAAACTGACAAATTGAATGGAATAAGTAATTCGGGGATAGACGAGGCGACGATTGCAACGAATGCACAGCACCTGGAGTACCCATACCCACGCCAGCGGAGGAGGGGAGGATGGTACATAGGTAGATAAGAGTTTTGAACTACATACAGCTACGAGACTTTGTGCAGAGATAATTTTGACTTCTTGCCATTTGCGCCACCCACTATATTGAACTTACGCGCCTTTGAGCTACTTTGATTACACCGTTCCACTGTTATCCTTCCGCGCACATGTTGAAGTACGAAGCGTTTCACCGACGATTAGCTCAATTTTTCACATCAAACAATGTGCGAATGGGATGAAACACGCGTTTCGCTACATTTTTGGTATTGTCTCGGTCTGCGAGTGCGGTGATAGTGAACGAGGCTCTAATGTTGAGCAATTATAATGTGAATTGCGGCTTGGCGTGTTGGCGAAAGTGGTGTCCGTCTGGTGGTCGTCTGCGCGTGCAGCTGCGGCATGGTGCAGGACCGGTTCCGGCTATGGCTACGACTCGCCCGCCGCGAATCTCGATCGCCGCTCACGTCATACACACATACCTGTACTCACCTGCCCATAAACACACACACACACACAAATATATATATATATATATACACGCAGCTTCTCATTTACTCTCTCGTAATATATGTATCATCTTTCGTCCATTATCTCGAGTATCAACCGCTTGTGTTTGTCAATCGATACGAGCTCGCCCACCTTCGCATTATTCGTTGAAAGGATCGTTTTTAATTTTGTCGAATTGCGTGCTGTGTGCTGATAGTTGAGTGCACTGTGCTTTGCACTCGAGTCTCTCACAATGAGATGGGTGTGATTCATCGGATGTAAATTGTGCGTATGGCTAATGTTCAAACGCCGCACGTGATCCGGGTTCGAATGCGTATGGTACATACATTCAGACTTGCGATTTCGTTGAACGTGCAATGGAAATATTATGAAGGATATTTTAATGTTACCTTTGCATAGTGCAGGTGCAAGAAAAAAGCACGAATTGAAATGAACCGATATACACGGTGAAATAATTAGACACAAATTTCGAGGACAAAACGATTTGTTCTACAATTCGTACACGGATAGAGTAAAAAAATGTTCTCGATAGCGGTTGAAAACATAATCGAAAATCAATTTGAAGTTTAACGTAAAAATTCTCGTTCCATCAATGCATCAAAGGTCACAAATACATAGATTGACATTTCGTATAAGAGAAAACGCCATAAAGTCAATAAACTGTGAACTTTCAGTCTGTCGAAATAATTTTGCGAAATGCTTGAAAGCAATTGCGAATAAAAATAATTTGGCGACTTACAAAGGGAAGTACTGCTTCCGGTTGGTGAAAAAATTTCAAAATCTTATGAATTGTAAAGATCTGTGTACCAAACTTATAAATATTAAGTTTTAGTAACATGGGATTGACGGTTTTTGAGATACATACAGCGAGTTTCCAGACATCCACTTCACACACAGACATTTTCCAAAAATTATAAAAAGTGATCAGGGGCGACACCTGATGCATATTAATCTAAATCTCGAGGTCGAATTTTCGCACGATCACAATACTTTATCCGATATGGATAAAGTAAAAATAGTAACGAATTAGTTTATGACAGTGATTTTGATTTCAGTTATTTTATGGTTGAAAATCGCAAAAAAAGGAAATCAATTTGGTACAAATGTAAGATGATCGCTCCGAGACCACTGCCAATCAAAATTCGTTACCGTCAATCAAAATTTCTTTGAACACGCGAAAAACGATCTGCATCTTACATTACTTTTTAATTGCGAGATTGGGGGAAAAAATGAAATCAATTTTGAATTCGATTGGGTCGTAGAATCGTATCTATATTTTGGTATAGGTATGTATGTACATCTATAAATATTTTTAGAATGTAATTCGAGTATAAGAAAAAACCCAAACAAATCGTACAATAAATCAACAAATGCAATTGATTATGCGCTATTGCTAAATTTTATTTTCATTGACGAATGACTGGTTAAATAAAATACATTGTGCAAGCGAATATGTGAACCTGCCAACAAAAGTTGACAACTCGCCCACATCATCAATACACAAACAAACCAATATTGATGACGTTGCGTACATCTACTGGTTTGTGAATTAATGGGATATTTATTTACATTATTTAAACACGATTCATAATAAAACAATACTACTGTAGGTATATGGATAATTAATACTATTTATATATAGATAAAGTATTGTTTTTTATTTATGGTTGTGAAAAACACATTGAAATAACGACCTCGAGGGGGTAACTATGTATGTGAACTATAAAATTTCAACATAGTGCAAAGATCAACGGTCAAACGCGGAATGAGATTTAAATCTTGAGTCACGAGATATGAAAAATCGGGGGGGTTGATCACAAAACAAGTTTGTGTACTGTACGAGATAAACTATTATTACATAAAGGGAAGGATCTCGTAGCTGACCTAGCATTAGTAGGGCTACTCTTAGGCCACGACCTGTTGGTTTACCGTTTCACCTTTGAAAATATTCATTAAGCAAATTCTGCGTATACACAAATTGCACACACAAACACTATTGTGAAATCGAGCTCGTAGGGTTATAGGAATCGCACAAATATAACATGATTGCCATAACTTGGTGAAAATTTTGTTTATTACAGTTTGATGAATAACAAGAGGTCATTTACATACGTGTGTGACGAGGGATAGTGATTGAAAAATATAAGTGAAATCAAAAAAAATCGAGTTTTAGAATGCAAAGGGTTAAATAGGAGGGTTACTGGTCATCTCATTAGAAATCTCCCATTGACAAAGCTGTTTGAAAAAATAACTTGATATGAAAAAAAGTTCTATTCAAAATGTACACATCTCAAATAATTTGATGCAACTGGCCAATTCAACAGGAGAAAACCGTTAAATTCATCAGAATAAAATCCGGTAAGTGTGTAAAAAAATACATTCGTTACAAATTATAAAGACATTAAATTTAAAATTGTTATAGATTGCGAGAAAAGGAAATACGATTCAGATTTTTTTTTATAAAATTGGTAATTGCGGCAGCGATGATCGAAAAATAAAATCAAAAAACAATTCAAAACAGTTTCAGATTAAGGTTAAAGTTCAAAAATACAAATTTTGATACACATATCATAAGAGACAGTTATTTAAACTGACGGCCGCGGAGAATTTATGTTTGTCTGAATTGGGCGATTGTCCTCCTTTATATGGAGAAACCGGGTTGATTTCACATTCGCTGGCAGTGAAACAAAAGAACAATGAATTTCTGGGAATCGCGATTTTTGAAAGTACCCGAACACCCGACGGATCATAAAGAAAAAAAATCATCTCCCAAAATGGCGAGGATCCTACAACGACTTTATCTAAGATATGAGTTAATATCTTATATACTATAATCGTAATAATTTAACGCATACTATAAAGCAGTAATTTAACACGATATGATATCGCGTCCTCCGGGCACAAAGGTGACATGTTCAAAATAGTAAATTGTTCAGGATAGTAGTTTTAAAGTTTGAAATGGTCATCATAAATCAGGGGAACTTTATATAAAAATGGTAATTGTGCAAGTAAATTTTCCAAATTGCATGCAAAAAGTCCGGACTTGTCACTTGTGTGCTCCGGGAATATTAGTAGAATTTTAGTAGTTGGTAATGCCAAACAAAATTGTGATATCATTCGAATATGCCACTTGACTGCCTTAATAGGATAATAAAAGAGGAACAAAATTGGTTCCATAACTCATTTTCGAAAAATCTTGGACATGTCACCTCTGTGCTCCGAGGACGCGATATGCTATGCCTATTTCGTGTGCATTCATACATACATAGTTGATAGTTGAATCGTAGTCGCACCGAGAGGTCGTCGAGATATTCCGGTGAAAGGAAAGTGGACCGCGTTAATCTCATTCAAAAGAGAACGTTGACCCACCCGCCATCCAATATGTGCAGAAAAACTTTTACAATTGACATAATTGATGAGGAAAGTGATGGTGAAGCAGTGACTCACAGAATCGCATACAATGAAGAGGCTAGAAATGGATTCAATGCGCATGCCAGTCGATTCGATTGCAAACTGGTAGATATTGAATAGACGTTTGATTTTTAATGGTTACGCATTTGTGTTGAAAAGAGGTGTTACGAGCAGCGCGCGCCTTATTTGGTGCAAATTAACTATTCACGACGAAACGCAGACCACAATGTCGAGTTTCAAATCCAGAAACCAGTTTGGATCGCCATAAAACCACGAAAGAGATGGCAATGTAATAAGTTAAATTAAATAATTGCCAAAGAAATATATCCTGAAAACAAACATCGTACATCAAGCAGCAAATATTCAAATGCGGGCGAAAAACTCGTCTGAAACTTTGCCAGGAGAGAAGTTTCGAAAGTTCACATATAGCGCGCCGCGTATATGTATAACATAACCCAACATTTATTGAAACTGATAAAATATCAGAAAAATTACACGTCATACTAATACGAAATAGCATCTATGTATATAAAGTTTAAAAGAGTCAAGAATTCTTAAGTTTCATTTTATACTAAAATTTCAGTAAATTCCTCGAGGAGGACTAGCAGAATATTTTCGTTTTCTGAGATGAGACCTCAATACGTAATATTTGCTCGGGCATATGGGCAATAACCGCGTACAAGTGATAATAATAAAAATGTGATATGTGAGTTACTTCGCGGCTTTCTGTATACATGTATGTCTGTATAATGGGTACAGTCTGTCTCCTTTATTTGGTGCGAGTGCAGTTTTTGCGCGGCTCCAGTGGCGCTCCTGACCGCGTCACGAGCTGAAAACAGGTTTGCTAGAGGAAAAGAATGCTAAAATCATGAACGTTTGGCAACGTCTCCTCCGCGCTGTGCTACACTGCAATGCCTAAAATCGCATTCGGGCACAATCAATACAAGACACAGATCCATACCTATGTATGTACCAACGAATTTTAATCAATACTTCGAATTTAAGGCACACGAACAAAATCTCATTCATTGTCTCTAACTCTAACTGCCATCGGTTTGGAAACGTAAGTAAGTGTTCGTTCAAATGCCGTTTCACAAATTTGCGACTGAATTACACATATTGAACGGCTTATCTTTAGCGTTCTTCGTCTGAAGAAAGTCCTCTCGCGCTTTTATCGCCGAGTTTCACCGCGGTTGTATAATCTGAATCGGAGGTAAGCTAAGGGGAAAGGCTCGCCGAAACGAGCACTATCCGGCACGAGATACATATGTATGTACATATAATATGGCGGCTCTTTCGCGAGCTTCAACTTTCATTCGACGATAGGCGATCAGAGTGTGGGAGGCCGAGACAGTTTGGATTTGTTTTAGCGGTGAAAACGCTGCTCTTCCGCATCTTCAGAGACGGCAGCTGCTAGACGTTACCCGCGCGTGAGTCAGCGTTCAGTTTGTTCGATCCGCGGATCTAAATACTGCTATAATTATTACGTGCGAATATTTGAGATGTGGCGAAATAGCCGCGATAACACAATAACACCCGTACACCCGCCCCATTTATAAACATTTCAAACACATGATACGCATTGCTCGAGCGCACTCGTGTTAAACTATGGAGACGATGTACCCGCGACGCTCACAGGTCCGAAATCGTTGAATCATCAATAACAAATTATACACATACATACATACATATGTACATATAACAAATAGCAATATTATTAATTAAAACTAAGTAAACATATACTAAAATGTTATATTTAATATTTACATAGATTAGCAATAGAGTTCTTCGAAAGCGGAGAAGACGGGGGAAGCCGCAGTGCAAGGGGTGCAGAGCAATTGAAGATTTCTTATAAGAAGCAGGAAAATCTGTAAACAAAAAAATGAAAATTTATTATTCCAGATAGGTAGGTACAAATACATATATTTCTATGAGAATTCTCAGCATTTATTTAATTAAATACATTTGTATCTTAAAAGGGGTCGAGAAATCAAGCAAAAGATATTTATCTATTTAAGTGGAATGAATAGCAGGGAGTGGTTTAATCGGTAGAATTTCAGTGATAGACCGACAGGTTTACGTTTTGGTGAGGGTGGATGACTAGTGATGGCGAACGAGAATAGTTTCGCGATGGCCGACGAACAAGCGTTCAGAAATAGACTTCTTTATTATCGATATCGATCCGTTGTCAGACTTTTATAAAGCAAACGAATCCAATGGAGATGCACGCGTGTATACCCAAATAATCTAAAACATTTACACGGTATGTACACGTAGATCGATCGCATCGCGGTTCAATACAACGTATAGTATTTTCGATTGGGTATGCTTTTCTTTAAGCTGACGTTGTTGGTTTGAAGTTAAATATACGATAATGTGAACACTTTCCAAATATGGTACATACATCGGTCGCCATCGATGAGTGTGGGGTGAAAAGATGGTCGCAAGAGGAGTATACCGCGTGACCGAGATAATGCGAGGGCTAATTGTTATTTTAATTGAATTTCTATCGGGTGCCTAATATACGGGGGTTGGGTTCATTTCACTTTTCCGGTCTCGCTCGACGCACTCGCTTCATTTTCTCTATCGCTAAATTAAATATGTAAGTGCTGTCGAAAATGAAAATTTTATGCAAATTTACATACTTTTTCTATAGTAAAATGCAAAACATTCAAATGCACAGCGATTGTTCGAAAGTATACGGCATGCGCATTCAAATTGAATCATAATCGTTTTCAAGAAGACAGTAATAATAATAAAAAAAAAAACAGCATTAGTAATGTGTGAAAAAGATAAATGCATGCTAAAATTTCCGATTGCATCACCGCCGACTGAATTCAAAAAGAATTGTGTTCGTTTTTGGCCGTTTGAATATAAAATCTCCTTGGTCATCGGTGTTAAATCTATCGACGAATGAATTTATCTACAAGTGGGAAGCAAAAAAAAAAGTAGCACACCTTGAAAACGGTACGAAACTTTCAAGGATTTTGGATGCATTTCATTGTTTCAATTGAAAATTCAAAGTTAGATGGTGATTTGCACATGTAAAATTTAAAATTGTATTTGCATCGAAAATTTTAATCGACAAAACAATAGCATCGCTAAAGGTCTAGACGTGAAGGCCAACGAAACGATCACGCAGGAAACTCATTCGTAAAATGTCATACAACATTAGTAATACCACTGTAATACATTGTAACATTTATTAAATTTATCATAGTACAGACGAAAAACATTACTTTTTTTTTAACGATGAATAATCCATACTTACACACACACTATCTTTTTATGCTTGTAAAATAAATACAAATAATGATCGGCAATTTGTAGTTAAAAATTCGGCAATCTTCGCGTACGTTCGAAGCGATTTACATAGTTTGAAAACTACACAACACAATAGCGTCATGAAAATCCAGCACAGTTGTTAAAAATCGATGAGGTCGATCGTCACGATACGACCAAAATAAACACGAGTCGTTCGTTGGAAGAGGAGGGGCAAAGTTGCGGGAGCACGCGATATAGGAATCAGATGCGGCGAACACAAAAGCGACACACTCCACATAAACGATTGCTATGGTCAACAGTACACTACTAGGTACGAGATTGTTCACAACATTTCATATCTAATCAAAATGAGCATGTTTTCAAATTAAGTAGTATTTGCTGGAAGGTCAAGTTTGATCCGTATTATGTTCCGAGAGATTTTATTTTTAATCGAATCACAAGATCTCCCATCACAGTTTTATTGTGAAAATAAGAGTAAAATCTTCATTTGATGTCACGCGGGTTATGCTCGAATTCTGCGAGGATTCATCCGCTACGAGCGATGCTTATCGGAGGCTTTCCGCTTAGGATCATCGGCTTTTGCACACACAATCTTGCCATTAAATCGAACCGAGGCAGGAAAAAAACTGACGAGAGGTATAATGGCGACCGATTTTGTACAGGCAGATCGATTCAACGCTATCCTAGACAATTTATTGTCGAGATAAATACGGAGATAATTCGGTCAAGGCGAAACGTCTTCCGGCGTGCTACATAGCCTACATTGCTCGAATCCAGACAATGATAGCGGCAAATTACACAGAACAAATGGTCGTTGCCTCGTCTGGGCTGCGGAGGCGGATGATGCTAATCTTCAACTACCGCGTCTGTAGCCTAATACCAGCGTGAGCGAACTAGCGAAAAACGTGAGCAATTCCGAATGTAAAGTTTAAATTAGAAGTGGGCCAATGATTGTAAATGCTCAACTACAGCCATACATACACCATCATGGATAAAAATAACGAAAAAGAGATACAGTATAATTTTATTCTGCGTATTTTTATATTCGTTATTGAAACAATCAGAATACACACAGAGAGCGCACGAAAAAGTGTTGTCGAGAACCAGTATCCGGAGGATGCCATACAACTATACATACAAGAAGCCGTCCAAGTGGCTTGCTCGGAAAGTGCAAGTCACTCACGAGCTTCCCGCACGTGGTAATAATTTTTTAACCACACAACGTACAATAATTTAAATTTATATGTATGTAGATCGGTACAATGCCGTAGTACGTCGGGGCCAATGTGCAAAATGAGCAGAAGAAAGAAAAATCAATAAAACCAACCGCACGTTGCGAGGAAGCTACGGCGCGCTACAATTAAATGCATTGTAGCAGATTGTATCGGGTACAATATGGCAACGTATTGATTAATGCAACAATATTTGCGTTTGCGAACGGGGTGAACTTTGACGTGGCAAAACCGAGACAGAGGGTAGGTAGGCTAGGGGGAATGTTCGGTTCGCGACTCATTTGACACGATTGTGACCGTCGACCGATACTATCGGGGTAAAGGGACGACCCAACGCCCACCCACCCCCATCCCCGTCATCCCCTGAATATTCATAAGAGGGTCGACAAAACACCCTCAGGTTCACCAGCTTACATATTATCGAGATAATAAAAACTCTCCGAGTAATTTGGCAAAAACAATCAGATCGGACGCAAGTTTAATCCCGTTACAATCATTACAAAATTGATGAAATACAATACCATATAAACTATGTATGTATGATGTTCGAAGAAACGGAATAGACAAAATGTACAGGATGTTTCGTTAAGACCAATCAATCTGCGGAAATAAGTAGCCGGCGTATTTTTTTATACACTGTGTGTAAAAAATTAAACATTTCTAAAACAAACACGGCGCTTGATGCCATACAACTTTCATGTATGACTAATACGTGTGGCGAAAAATAACTACAATGTAATTTCGGTGTCGTTTGACGCACTTTGGTAGGCATTTCCCCGGCGGTAGCTTTAATCAGGGGTTAGGGCAGAGACTCGGAAGCCCCAACATGCAGCCAGGAAATACGGTGTGACCGATAAATTGCCAATTCAAAACCGATAGCCGCTACCGAACAAATGGTTTTGCCGTAACCCCGATTTATCAGCCACTAAATTACAGCCGGATCGGTCGGCGACGTCTTCTGCCTTTTAAGCGCCAGCCGCCTAATAGTATTACCATTTTTCATTCAATTCGATACGTATAATAAATAATGTCGCAAGATCGCCAACGTAGAAAAAAAAGAACCAACTATAAAATTTCGAGACTACATAGTTAGCAAAATTTACTCGCGCACATAATAGTTGGTGGAGAGCAACTAACGTTAAGGAGAAATGCACGTGGGACAAGCGACTTTATGAAGTAGGCGCTGCTCATTGAAAGCCCTCATACGAAGGGGCGAAGATCTTTTGACGACGATATAAAATAATGAATGCGCCACTTTACACCATAATGGCGGCTATGAAGGCATGTATAATGGCGCATATTAACGAGCCGAATTTTTGAGCAATTCCCTTGGGGGGGGCGGAGCGACGTCCAAGAACAATGGAGACTACAGTATCAATCTTAGATGAGGACAAACTTGTCACACATAAAGAGAGCGAGTTGTCGTTCTCGGGCGATGAGGCGAATCGGCCATTCAAGGCATCCCCTCCTTTCAACGGCTGCAAATGGTATACGGCGAAAAACAATTTAAATATGGCGGATGAAGGAGGGTTTTTCCTTGCGTTACGGATTGATGGGCGTTTATTATGGGAAGGGGTCCGAAAACGTGAAAGGGATCGCTATGGTAGACTATTCCGGCGCTGCGACGCTATGGATTTCACTTATGAAGAAATTTCGTAAGAGCGAATACGAGGTGAAAAATTATTTATTGTTTAATACGAATGTGTGTACGGAATAATAGTTGCGGCTAAAATAGGGGTAAACAATGTGTGGAGAGCGCAGCAACCGTTCTCAATGGTATTTTCAGGGAGAAAATTGCCAGAAGCGGAGGGCTCGGTGTCCCATTGCCGTTGTTTATAGCGTGTGGTGGACCCTAACTGAACCACAGGAGCTTTTCACGGGCCTAGTGGGAAACATCACCGAGGAGTAACGAGATGCAAAATAGCGAAATGCATTTTTAAAAAATTTAAAACAGCGGATTAAAAAATTCAATTTCGACTGTGTTAAGCTGTCGAGGTACAAAGTTGAAGGGACACCAATTTGAGTACAAACGCAAACATTTGGAGAAAAACTAAGTAATTGCTTTTTTTATCGCCATTTATTCTTAAAGAGAAAAACCATGTAATCTTTGCAGTGGCATGGTGCCTTCACCGTAACGCCTTTGACACATGTACATACGAACCAAGGTCTTTTGTAAATAAACGGTGGTGCAGAAAGAAGTCAGAAGCGCGATTTTTCCAAATTCATAAACAATGAAAATGACTTCATTCGACCTTCTGAAATGCAAAACGGAGGCGTATGTGCGACTGTCATCGAAGATAATGTACATTTTAAAATTGAATAAAAAAAAAAAAACACAGACAACACCGGCGGAGCATATTCTAGCGACGAAGTAGTAACACGTCGAAAGAGAAAGTGTTTCAACCGTCTGAGCTGTTTTACAATGCGCCCGATACACATCTAAAACCCGACTCGACAAAATTAAACACAATCATGTAAATTAAATTCGGTGGAAAATTACATACATATTTTTTGGTGAAAACGTGTCTGAAATAATGTTGCAGTACACGTACCCAGCACTAGGTGCTAACAGCGAGTGCGTATACCTGCATGCGAATCGATAACTCGGACACAAAGGGGTTAACGATATATAATCCACTTTCTCAGCAAAACGCTTTACATGCATATGTGCATACATACATACACACATGCATACGTATGTATGTACGTCGGTTGCATCCAGTCAATTTCGAGACGAATGCAAGTGAGGAGCAGAGCTCGTTACAAAAGACGTTCCGTTCCGATTCTAATTACGATTTGAACTCGTACATAGTATCATCCGTATTTTGTGATATCCGGTATGCGGCTCGGCAACTCTAATTTATACAATTAAAATCTGCGAAGTAGCAGCAGGGGGAGGTGAGGGGAGTTGGGGGAGGCCGCGCCTGTTCCGCATGGCCTCCCCATGTATTAATCAGCTAAAGGTTTTTTATTTGGTGTTAGCACGCCAGCGAGCATCTTGCACCCTTGCCGTGCCATGGCAACACCATAATACCACACAATAAACACACCAGTTTACGCGATAATGGACGCGCATGCGTGTCTTGTATTAACTCTGCTACGTGACTATTTTATGCACGCTTAGTGCATAAACCGCACTAGATTCGACAATTAATTTTGGATTGCAAAGGTCAAAACGGGTGAAGACTTACTACCCCGCAACAACTTCCTTGCACATAAATACCACTCGAGAAGTTTTTGACGTGAATACGTCTATAATACTCGGACCAGTATGGGGTACTAGTTCGGAAACGGCGGTGCTACGTTTAGATGGGCATACATTTCGACACTATAACTTCGTTACTAATAACACGATTGACATAAATGTTATTTTATTCGCTCGGGTATACGTCTACGATGCATTTATGATCTTGAGTTGGCATGCGTAAGGCGGAAACAGCCACACCCCGAATTTTTGGATTCGAATGCGGAAAGTGGCTAAGCTTTCACAGTTCCTAGAGAAATATTGGTAGCCTTTGGTTATTATTAAAAAACTCACGATCGTTTTGAATACCGCTTGATGTAATGGTGGTCGTTCACGGTCCGTATGAACGAACTGTATTTTCACCACAAGGTCGCGACAGAGACTGGTCGAAATACGGCTGGTGCCCACTCATGATCGGTTTTTTCGTGGTATCCGTAAAACGTCCAAGAAGCGCCCGATTTCTGTCGGTTATCGATCCCCGCTCTTAATACGGTCGATTTAGCGCATCCACGATCTGTTTTAATAATACCGTACGTCCGGAAATACGGACAGTGAATGGTCACCGTAAGAGGTTTTTTAATTCGAATACAGATGGTGGGCTAAATTTTCACAATTCCTAGAAATAAATTCATCCGGAAAATTTTGGCAACCGGTTTTTTTTGGCTGCCTCCAAATTGTGCGACGACCTTTTTTTTTATATCCACCAAAATTTTTCTTATCTAAACTCATGACCTTTTCATTTCCCGAGACTCAATTTTCTAAAAAATAAAATAAAATTCATTTAAAATAAATTCAAAAATGTGCAATACTCGAGAAAGGCAACTTATGTACCCAAAATTTGAGCAGTAAAAACTGTTTCAAAATATCTAGTATTGTGTATTTTACTGCAAATCAATAACTAAAAAAATTCAAACAAGTCAATCGTGAAATAGCCGATTTGGCAACTGAACAATTATTGTCAAAATCATTTGAGTCGCTGGTGCTGAAATTTGTTATTTTTTTTATAATCAAACTAGTAAGTGCCCGTTGACGGTGTCATCGGGTGGTTAGCAACTCGTGTCGTGTGAGTGAGTGCACGTATGTGTACGTGCCGTGCCGTGGTATGCGAGCGTTCCGCAGTTAGACTACCCAGCCAGTCGGTCAGGCAGATTTCTGTGCTACTATATATACGTACATAAAGCCTGTGATGAAAGAGATTCATGTGTGAAGTTTCTTTTTAGTATTTTTAACTGTACCTACCTAGTGTAATACATAGTTGTTTCAAAACATCGATAAATAGTTCGTGGAGTTCGATGAATGGCAATCAATCAATATCAATGAATGTATTGTTTTGTAATGTTCACTCAACTAAAATGAATATATCGTAGAATGTTAATGCTACATGTAATGGATATAATGAAAGGCGTTTTTCTGCTAGATTGGTCAGATTAAGATAACAAAAATAAAAACATACACACATAGGTACATAACGCACGGTCTGTTATGAAATATAATTGAAACTGGGCGAATGGAATGAATTCAGCAATCGAATGCTATGAAATTCGGAAAAAATCACCGCAAAATTAGCAACGTTGCACATTTAACCGCAAAAACGTTCAACACACCGGGAAAATTTAATTGAAAATACAACCAAACACCCGAGAGACGAAGCATATGGAATTCGACGGAAAGTGAGTGCGATGATGTCACCGACTAAACATACTTTACTATCGAATATATGTACATATGTATGTACATAATTTCCCCGATAACGTTCAGATTTAAAAATGATAAACAAACCGGATATGAAATAAAACGATCGACCGATTAATTAATTTGAAAAAATAATTAATTAATTAACGTTCCTTTGTTTTTCGAACAACAGCGCCATCTTGATTTTTAAACAAAATTAAACAATGTTTTCACACGCGAACAAGAAAGGGGAGGGGGTGCGGTGTAAACGGTCGGAACGCGAAACCGGGAAAATGGACCGTATTTACAATGAAAACGTATGAAGGTTTGAACTAAAATCGCGTGCACGCCTCGGAATTTTCCCGAAACGCACACACACACACACAATCGATTGAATGGAAAATCGAGAAAAGGCGACACACACACGACCGTCAAAATCGATGAGGTTAAGTCAGTCGGTCCGCGTTCGAATGAACGAAACGGGGGTGAAAGAGGGGAGAGGGGAGAGGGTAGAGGGTAGAGGGGAGCGGGGAGGGCGTGGGCGAGAGCGCCACTCGCTTTAGAGGTTATGTCCGCTCGTCGATATACCTATATAGAAAATATGTGTGATGAGATGAGAACCTGGTTGCGGAGCGGTGCGGGGGGGGGGGGTGTGGTTCGGGGGGTTCGCTCGGGCATCACACAACAACACAACACAACAAAACAGAAAACACCGAAAGCGGACAAGAAGCGGCGCGAGGCGGCGGCAGCAGCTGACTGCGGCGACCGCTCTCGCACTACAACACTTGCACTGACGTCAAACAACACGTCACACCGACACACCGACACACCGACACACGCACACCGGAAAAATACGAGCGCACGAAACAAATGATAATTGAACCAAATAGTATATTCAAATTCGAATAGAATTAATTTTCGCAAACTAACTAGATTCCAATAAGTCGCACTGGATTCCAGTTGGATTTCCGAATTTGTGCGTGCGTTTTAGTTTTCCGATTCCATGCGGTGTGTCGGATTCGATTGTGTGCGTTATTTGGGTGACGCGCGGTTGACGCTCGTGCAATGTTGGCGCCGATTTACTACGAGCCGCCCTCCAGCGGCCACATCGGGAGTTATCGATTCTCCAGTGGCTGCCGTCACAATGGCCGCGGCCTAATTGCTTTATCGTGTTTCATTTTCCGTTTCGAAATTATTGTCAAATTCAAATCCGAAGTCACGTCCGAATATAAAATAAAGTACGTTCGAAAAAATAAAAAATGAAAGCGCTTTAATTACTTTACGATTCAATTATTATTATCAATCTTTTCCCGAAGTCGATTAACGGATAATGTAATCGAATTTGAAATACGGTACTCGTATCTGCGCCGGTTTTTCAGAAAGTGCTAGAAATTTCGGCCATAACTTATCGATGCGACGGTTTACCTTTTTAACGTCATCATCCTCATTTTTAGCCGTTCACCATCCACTGCTGGATGAAGGCCTCTCAACCTTTTTTCCATTCTTGTCTGTGTCGAGCAATCTGCATCCACTTGACTCCACACATTATTCTCAATTCGGTCTACCTTTCTTTCTTTCACATCCTCTCTGATACCGTTCCAGTATTTATCGCGTCCATCCGACAACCATTCTTCTCGCTATGTGTCCACTCCAAATTTTTTACACGTTCCGCTATATCTGCCACTTTGGTCATACTTCTTACCCATGTATTCCTCTTACAATCTCTTCTCGTTATATAGAGCATACATATTTCCATGCTTCTTTGTGTGCACTGGATCTTACGTAACATTATAAAAAAAAAAAAAGAATTATTTTTTATTTAAAAGTACGTTTTTAACAGAGATGGGGAGTAGGTGGAGTCAGAGTCGGCAAAAAATCTCCCGACTGTGACTCCAATTTACCGTTTTTTAGCTTATTTAAGCTTGCAAGTTTTGTGGTCTTTGAGGGGATGACAAAGGAGGACAGTCGCATACATCAGCATTCAATTAGTCATTGTTTAACTATAGGCATTTTTATTAACTATAAAATTTTTCAGTTTAATTTGTTTGTTTTTGAAATTTGAGTCGGAGTCGGAGTTGGAGTCGGAACTTTTTAAATTTCAGGTTTTGAAATCGGAAATGAATTTTTTTTTCCGACTCCACCAGCCCTGATTTTTGCAAACGTTGCAAGTCTCTTAAAATCAGCTGTGGTGTTTAAAACCTTGAAATTTTACACCGGCAGGTGTAAAATTTCAAGGTTTCCAACACCACAGTTAGGCATAACTTTCAAAAATGTTATGAAAACGCATATTTTAGTACCTACTTCTACCTAAGTTTGTATGGTACCATTTAAAAAAAAAAATTTTACTGCTTACAGCAATTTACTTTTGCAATATTTGACGAAAATCATATCTTAAAAAAATGACAAATAAACAGTATCTCCAATCATACTGTTTACAATTAGCTCCTATTTGTTAAAAATAAACTATTTTTTCTTAATATAATAATAATTATAAGTTCCTTTCAATTTTAGTCGCATATATTTTATAATTTATACGTATTCCGTTCAGAATATGAGCGAAGGTACATTATTGTGTTAGTTTAAGGGCGTGTATGTTAATGGCAAAAGGGGCGTGTCAGGTCATATTGAACTAGTAAAAAAATTGTATACACTAGTGGCCGAACCCTCCTTAGTGACTATCGAATAAAAGAGGGTCCCCGCAGCTTTAATTGACCTCTGATCTATGAATGTAAAAAAAAAACCGAACGGTCCCAACGAAACACGTTTAGTGACACTTTCCACTTTTACCATATATGTACATACATACATTGTATGTACGAAGTTTGACGGTGAAAGTACTATGCCAAAGCGATCTGTATCAAAAATCGACACCTAAACATGTTGCTACCATTTTTGAATGGACGAATTACTGATACAAATTTATCAACGCGAGTATAAATTATGTATACATCTCTCGGTGAATTTAACAACATTTTACGTTTTCGGTTTTGTATGGAAACTGATTACATGATCCAATTCGATCAAGTGTACAAAATCGTATTGTACACACTGGGTCACGAAGTATTCCAATTCAATTACGTTGTAAAGTAGAGCATTGCAGCATACACGAATGAATAAAATTTCCGTCGAGTTGATAGTTCGTTTTTTTGCAAATATGTACATAGATCCGCACTGTTACTGCAGGATTGCATCCTTGCAATTTGGAGCGAGTGTTACTTTTGCTTGCACATTATCTATGTAAGCTCGTTTGAATTGGAAGTCCTGCGTCAGGTGCAACACTTCTTTGCTCGTAATTTCGCTCATCCATCTTTGTCTGTTGCATGTTCTTGATTCTTTAAATAACGCTGTCGACTTTCATCATTTTTGGCACCCACGTGGCTGCCATACGGTCGCAAGTGACGTCATTCATGTAATTTTTTTCTTTTGTACATAGTGCGAGTCAGATTAGTCTAACACACATGTATTTTTAAAAGAGCGCGCAAATAATACACAATGTTACACGCTAAAAATGATAAATTTTTATAATAGGTACATTTTAAATAGAATTGCAAGCATTGAAAGACGCAGTTCAGTCGTCGACATGCATTTTTCAGAGGCCATTCATTCAGACGACTTCAGAGGTAGGTACTTGTTGTTTTTGGTACGTATTGGCTAGGTACGAATGTTAAGCCGTTCCTAGTGTCATCGGCTATCAATCACGGGCCGCATTGTTGCGGCCAGAAGCACGCGTGGCCGATTCGTCGTCGATTGGCCGATTAATTGCACATTCCTGATCTTCTGGCCCTGCGCGGTACGATCTTCGAATTCCTGCCGAAACGCCACCAACATCTAAATTGACGCTCAACATTGCTAGCCCACTGCAAATTGAGAACTATTTTCGTCATATCGTAGACTAAATTTTTGTTTTATTTTATGATTTTTTAAACGCTTAGTGTGCAGGCGATGTCGCCAACTGTGGCGCAAATGAGTCGACGCGACCAAATGATATATTGTTACTCATCTGTTCACATGTGACACTATTCCGCTTTGATGCTCAATGCAGATTATATGTTCACATGCATTTATTTTTTTTTGTCATTTAAAAATATCACACATTCAATGTGTACGTTGCTGCCATACAAATCTTTCTTACGAATCACTTTCATTATATCAGCATTCTTTAAATAAAAAATACAAACAATGCATATTACACATTCTTGTACATGTGTTGTTATAAAAGCAATACAACTAAGTTAAATAAAAGTAGCAGTTATGTTATCGTGCGCGCTAACCACACGTGGAAGTTCAGGTATTGAACAAATATTTGGGAAATAGTGAAGTTTACCGGTTATTATTGTACAAATATTATTTTTATATTGATTGGCTCTGCGACCTACAAAGTTGCGAACTAGAGTTTAAGAACCCAGAATAAATAATGATGTTAGTATCGCCAATTTGGCGCACAATGCTTCATAAAATTCTAAAACGTCCATTGGGGAGTGATATCACCCATGTTGCTAAATAATGTTAACATACGAGAATGTCTAGGTTTGTATGATTAATATGCAACAAAGGCATCCTTACAAATCGAAAAATTAAGCGAATACTTTTTTGGTGTTGCTTCTACGATAAAATGTAACATTTTGAATTTGTATTAAAATGATTGCAAATTTCTTTGATGCATCTAACGGCTTCGAACGTGTAATTGGAATGAAAGTTTTATGAGGGCCGACTCAATTGGAATCTGAAGGGGTTTTATTTTGTTTTTACGAGTTAATTAATAAATTTCGTTAAATAAACGATTACGTTAACGGAATATTAAGCGCTTGATTACGCTGTAAAATGATTAATTCAATCGAATGATTTAACCGAATTATTATTTCGCGTTACAATCGAGCTACTCGAGCGCGAGTTTTATCTCGCCGAACGAACGTACCTGATACTTTATTAGATAACGAAAACGGGACTAGGGATAGAGAGTCTACGTACCTACGCAACGTCTACGACGGACTCTCCCACTTGACATTTGTCAAATGTCCGTCACACGGCGATAATTATCGTAAATGCTGTGTGATGGTATTTCACTTTTACTGGCGAAAGTATGCGAAATGTCGCGATTATGCGCGCGCGGAGCAAGTGAGGCATTGTTGCGATGTTTACGACCCGCTTAATGGGATCGAGCGCGAGTGAACAAGTGAGTTGTTTATGGACGTAGGAGGGGTGCGTAGCCTGCCGCCCTGGGGCCTTTTTTTCCCCTGATATTTATGCGAACTAATAATGCACGGGGCTGCTTCGCTCCGTGCACACACGTTCGCCATTTCGAGTGCCTCGACTATCAAAACCTGGCGAACCCACTACTCTTCTTTTGTTGAACAACAGTATAAAATACAAACCACGTTCAAGTTAACCGAAATGAAAAAACATCGATAAGATTAAAATTAGTAATCTTTTTGGGCCAAAAGATGCAGTGAGCTTGCGGAGATCACGTGCAGTGCACCAGCCCAATAATCTAGGAGTCAAATCCAATAATTGCATTTCAAAGACATCACTCTTAATACTCACAATTCCTCGTCCAACTCCAATCCTATCCCACTAGAAACTAAAATAACCTTTGCTTCTAAAACTCGTAAATAATTTGGTTAATTTGTCTCCATTTTAAAATTTCCTTCAATTATCCTTACAGAACATTCCGGAATCATAATCTGTTCCACTAAATCCTCAACTTCATTCATTTATAGAACAAATTATGATGCCTTAAACAAAATTCCAATCTCTTTTCCAATCTTTCAACATTCGAAATATTTGTATACAAACATCTTTCCAATCCCCAATTCTATTCACATCTATACATATTAGATACATACATAAATATTTAGTATTATTTTCGGATATGTAAAATTTAATTATATGTATAAACCATTCTGGTG
This sequence comes from Parapsyche elsis, assembly GCA_022651745.1. Taxonomy (NCBI): domain Eukaryota; kingdom Metazoa; phylum Arthropoda; class Insecta; order Trichoptera; family Hydropsychidae; genus Parapsyche; species Parapsyche elsis. The sequence continues at coordinate 3,009,743 of JAGVSN010000018.1, forward strand.
CTAGTCATAATTTTTTATTTTATTATATACTGTATGTATGTTATTTTCTCCTAAATAAACAATTAAATACCTTTAGGTATTCATCGCTTTATTGTTAAATTGTATGTACGTGGGTGGAAAAGATAATGCGATTATGTGTCATGTTTTTTTAGAAACGGTCTTGACAAATAACAATCCGACTATTGTTAAATTCTGATTAGATAAAATGATGTAGCATCAGCTATCGTGTACTGGGTCTCTAATTACAAAAGATTAATTCATCACATTGTATTTATGAAGTTTATATTGCAGAAATTTGTTTGCTAAGTTGTATGTAAGTATTTTGGGAACGGGTTTGTCCGTTGAAAGTCGTGCACCTGTTTTCCCCATTGTTTCCGTAGCTCGTAGCACATAGCGCGCAGTTGATGAAGGATAACACCGCTTATTATGTGGCTGAGTAACGGCAAATATATAAGTTACGAAGTGAAGGTGTTGCACAAAAGCTATCCAAACTGTGGGTGGTGTAATGTATGATATTGGCGATATTGTTTCCAGAGAATCACCGGCGCGGCGCGGCGCCATGAATCACGCGAGGGGCTACGCCAGCCTCCAAAGCGAGGGAAACTCCAATTTCCTTGAATTACTCCACGTTTTGTTTCACAAATCTTCCGAACGGAGATAGAGGTACCGGCCAGGTGTGTTCTCACGACCTACCCGCCTTCGCATTTCTCGAATTCCAGTCTAAATTGAATTTTTCCCGCAAACTAAAGTGACGGCGAAACGGCTTGTATCGGTCGCATCTAAACCGATACACCGTTCAGACGACTGGAAAATAATATACATATAATATTTTCAACATATGTAGTATCAAGTCGCTAAATGTTGTTTTTAAAAAATACGGTTATAGAAAAGTCTTTCGGAAAACGTTCACGGAACGTCAAAATGGCATAACGCATGGGCAATGTGTTCAAAATAAGCGTACTATTAATTTTTAAACAAAAAATAATCAGAATCTATCACACGAAAAGAAAAGGTAAAAAAAATATCGTAAATATAATTAAATTCTTGATTGGAAGTTATCGTATTGCATATATTATATTTACCAGGTAAAGTAAATGGTCAGCATCCCCTCATTTTCCATTAGCGACTAATTCCTAGAAGCTTACTAGCTCTTCGTACTTCGCTACAGGACTATCGAGCCAGTAATGCCGACGAGGGAACGAATCGGTGATTTCAAACATTTTCCGGAAAGCGTCTCTGTCATGGACAGCTAACAGTTTCATATTATCTACTAACGTTATAATTTTAAATAAAAAATTCAATATCATCAAGCAAAGTGAATTAAATTGTATTTTTTAAACTAGTGAATTTATGAAACAACACTCGTCTGAACGGTTATAATTTATATAATACATTCAAAGCAAACAAATTAAACTGAAATATAATTTTTGGATAAATGGTAATGGATGTATGGTTGAGAGTAGCTCCAGTAGACCGGGATGGAGCTTGTTTTCGCAGGTGATAAAGATTCATTACCCGTCGGGGTTGTTATCGTAAGGGGTGTATTTCACTTGTGGCGTGCGGATTACAACCTTTTTTTTTTTCCACCAGCGTCGAGCGAATAAACGAATTTTATTTTCAGACACAACAACACGCCAACGAGTCGCTGATAATTCGAAATACGTGTAAAACAGGCGCTTGAACTGGATTCTAATACGTACACGACAAAAAAATAAATATGTATTTATTCAAAGGATATATTTTTAAGATTAATTTATGAAAGGATTTTAGTTTTTTTTCGTACTTATCGTGTAAAGAGGGAAAACTTTTACAGAACAGAGCGATTTTAGCCGGAAAGGGACAAGAAACGGGAATTTCGCAGTTGTATTCAGGGCAGGAGAGAGCACGCATCGTTTCATTCCCACACTTTTCGTCGGGCGCCCATTTTCCACGGCGCCCTTTTTGATCTTTTTCTCGTTCTTTTGTCACTCAGTTTCTGGATAAGAACAGAGACAGCCTCACGGCACTTCCTTTTTATTTCTACCTCTGAATGCTTTCACGCCCGACACCATGTTCCCTTTTTAGTCCATTCCACTTTTTAGTTTATACGGAAAATGCCATCTAATTCCTTTCTTTCGCACACGCCTTAATGTGGGAAGTAAATTGAACTCGGATAATCAGAAACGTGTTGAATACATCCATCATCTACTCAAATTACCATAATTTTATGTTTTCAATATAGAAACATTTTATAAAAGTAAAAAATTCAAAAAATATTTTAATGAGAAGTCATATTGAATAGTTAAAAAAAAAGAAAACAAAATTAATTTTAATTCAATGGTATAAAGATACTTTGGTTCAGAGAAACTTTTTAAAATTAATTTGTATACCTACATACATATGTATAGGTACATATATAAAAAGCTCATACAAACGCGAAATAAAGTACATTTTTTATTACACTTAGAACAATAGATATTTCGTTGTTGCCTTTCTCGTATGTAGAAATTCAATTTTAAGAATCATATTTTGTACGCGGAAAATTCACGAACAACAGTATGCTTTTAGTTGAACCTTAAACAAAAACTTTATCCCGTTCAAAATAGCACTTTCATAAAATATTACTTAGGGGATATTTTAAAGGCAACGCGTGTGAACATTGGGATAGACATCAACGTCGTATATGTCCTTTTTTATAACAGTTTCAAAGATATCAAAAAGGGCTTTGCTGCCTCTTTCACTTATAATCGTAAACAGACACTGATTTTTTCACTCGTATTTTGCGGGTTTTGTACAAATACGTATACATATTTCCATTTCTATTTAATGCAACAAAAACGTATAAAGCGCTTTATCCATCACAAAGTAATGAATGAATGATAAATCTGACTTGTCAGTGATGTATACGCGTACACACATCAAACGGTTTTTATACGTCATTTACGCGTTCATTTCATACGTTTCCACGATACAATAAAATATTTATGCGTTTTTTTTTTGTTTGCTTACAGAGCTGGCACGATAAACGTTGAATATTAAACAAACTAGAAACAAACACACAAACAAGCATTTGCGTAGAAGTGCGAAACTGAGACGGTGTAAAGTTTGTTTAGACCGCGAGCGCTGGTCGGTTCTATTGTCGGTAATGGCCGCGAGCTCTTTCGGTTAATGCATTTGAGCCGTATCCCGCCGAAATTAATTCAAAACGTTTCAGCGTTTTCGACCGAGAGGGGGTTTATATTTCGACGGATTTTCGAATCGAGCCGCTGAGCCAACGGGTGCAATCATTTAATTTGACTGCCATTTATTTGCGAAGATAAATACGTTTTTGGCGATACGCGATCGAAACCTCCTGGATTAATGCGATAGCTATGATTTGAAACCACGTTTTTCACTGGAGCGTAAATACACAATTTGTATAATTATTTCACTATGAATATGTGCTGATAATTCAACTCATCAGTTCCAGCGAATGTTCTCTATAGACGTTTGTTACTTTTAATGCATATATGTATAAAACAGAGACTCCTAAAAGACTCATTCTTTTCAAATATGTAGAGTGGTCGAGGTTTGGAACCACCTGCCAAATCAGCTAGTAGCTTCTGAAAATATAAATCTGTTTAAATCACCTCGACAAGTTTTTGAATATAAATGGATTTTTGTAATCGTTCAAATAACAAAAAAAATTAAAACTGTATGTACAATTCATATCAGACCCCTGGGCTCCATCGACTATACCACCTGCCCATGTATTTTAAATAAATAAATAAATATTATAGAACGATTATAACATTAAATGCAAACTGTTGTCTCCACTATAAACTCGTTCCAAGTTTAATTGACTTAGGTTGACCATTGTTATCAGTTATCACCACTTGTTGACCACTTCCTTGCTTTCAATTAGATCTATTTTGAACACCAGTTATCATCTGAGACTCGTCGGGGCATACACACAAGGATTAAAAATAAGTTTTGATTTCTTAAGACTGGCTAACTGTTGACCACATCTCAACACTCACCAACAACTAACTTTAATACAGTCAGTAGTTGTTATAATCTCATAAAATCGCTGAACATGTGTAACGTGTCAAAAATAAATAAATAGTTAAAAAATATGCAAATGTAGGCAATTATGGCTGGTGTTGAGACTTGGTTATCCGCGGTTTGTTGATAACTGCTAAAGTTCACCATGGCTTCGGATACGGCAGCGGAAGCAGCCGCCGGTATAAAAGCACCACAGCTTCCACACTTTAGCCGCTCCGGGAGCTTCCCAGACGGTGTGGATTATTACAGCAAAAAAAGTTTTCCCATAAAACAGCTGAATTTCCCGTCTGAAGCGCGCTTTCTAAGCCGGATATGTCAACCCTATTGCGAAAGCGACACGTGAACGGGTACACGTGTTTCCACAATCAATTCATCCTGAATATATGTACACACGGTACCTAAATTGTAACACTATTATACAAATTCATTAACTTTAGACGTTATGTTATAAAAGCTCGTTATCTATGTTACGAAAGTCACGCTCAAAGTCACAGTGTATCCACTTAAACTTATGCGCTCGTTTTTACCCTGTTCGTAATATACATAGTATATGGACATACTACATGGATACACATACTGGAGTGGTGTGACACCGTATACTTTGTTTTTAAAAGACGTCGTAAAAAGACCGTCGCGCATCCATAAGTGATGGTGAGTTCGAACTGGGACTTTCGCTCTACGACGCTTTTTATTTTTCCACGGTTATGGCACCCGCGATGTAACCCTTAAACTACCGGTGCGCGGCTATGCAATCTTCTCGTGAAACTATTCGTGTTGTACGTTTCCCGTGGGGTTGTGAGACCTTTGCATTTGTATGCGGATAGTACGACAGTGCCAGGCGCGTACAAATAGGCGCGAGCACATACCGAATTCAGAAAATTTACATTTAGAAAACTTACGCTTTTCCTCGCGTTCCGTCCGGAAATCGCTCCGAATTTTATCTTATTCACGTCAAGCCTGTGTATGTTGCTGGCGATACATAAAACGACAGCGAGTTTCAGGTTTATTGCTCGCTAGCTAAACGTCAGCTACGTAGCTATCGGTGAAGCCTCTTCAATGCATTCCTAGTTACTGCTCCCCTTTCACGAGAAAGTTGTAATTTTAGTGTTGGTTGATAGCGGTATGTCGACACTCCATGGTAAAAGTACTGCGTTGTTGTGTCGCGTTGTGTGCTATTGTTACATTCAAATAATTTTGAATACCCGTAGAAAAGCTTCACGATATACCACAATGCGACACAGTTTATAAATGCAAATTTACGTATAAAGTTCATACTAGAAAACGTGATACGCATTTTCGATTTAAATTAATGAATTATAGCGTGTACAATTTAAAGTACCTATATAGAATATTAAAACGAAAGGGCAACGTAAAAGTTTGTAATTGTTTGATTTGGTGAAATTCAAAATTGAAACATTTCAATCGAAGACTTTTAAGTTTCGTTAAATTAAATAAGTTTCCGTTTTTAATTTCAACCGAATATTTTTTTCCCACAGAGGTTTCTTTATTGCAGATATAAAGTTTCAGTTTTCCAATAAATGAAGAATACATATTATTTTTAGCGTAAGCTCTATTGTGTATTTTGATTTAAAAATTCGATAAAAGCATTGAAAATCGTATTTCTGTACGAATGTTGACAAAACTTTTTTTTTAGCTTTTGTTAAGAAGAACGAGTACTAAGGTAAAAATGAATTGGAATGTCTGTGAAAAATTTCATTTCTTTGCGACCACTGAGACAGTTGTAATGATATAAGAATTTCATATTTTCGTTTGAAAAATACGTCATAGCAAATAAATAAAAGAATTTATTGTAGACGAAAGAATAGTTTACGTTTTTATTTACTTTTGAAGAGATGTGTGAAATTGGTTGATATAGATAAAATGGCATTTTAATATATGGAATAATTCTGGGGCAAATGGACACTTCCAAAAGATTGGAGCGAAAAACTTAATGCCCGTTTGCCCCGGAATTATCTTATTCTATAATATATAAAGTAAAAATAAACTGCCACTTTTGGATGGCGGACTTTCACCACGATCATATTGTTCTTTACACCTTGTATGAAAAACATAGATATGAAATTTCAGCTCGATAAACTTCATAGTTTTGCAGTGAAAGTACCACTTCTAATTAACGAAATTTTTTTTTTAAAAAAAGTTTCAGTGTGATTGGATTAACGGTTTAATACACAGTTTGCAATCAAAACGTAGTCACTGTAGATAAGTATATTGTAGAGATAGTAGATAGTTATTTATACCTACCTATATAGGATAATTGGTGAATTTGACTGGTTGGAAAGAAGAATAAATAAAACGAAGAATGAAACTAGGATGGAGTGCTTTTGGGAGAATGAACATTGTTTTTAAATCCAACATTCCGCTATGCTTAAAAAGGAAGGTATACGACCAATGCGTACCGCCAGTTATGACGTATGGATGTGAAACGTGGATGCTAAATTCAAGAATGTTACGCTAGATCCAGTGCACACAGAGAAGCATGGAAAATCGTAAAAAATCGTAAGAGGAATACATGAGTAAAAAGCGTGACCAAGGTGGCAGATATAACGGAACGTGTGAAAAAGACACAACGAGAAGAATGGATGGCAGATGGACGCGAGAAATACTGGAATGGTATCCGAGAGGATGCTAAAGAAAACAAGGCAGACCGAGCAAACGATGGCCTGATGAATTGAGAAGAATGTGTGGAGTAAACTGGATGCAGATTGCTCAAGATAGACAGGCGTGGAAGATGGAGAGGCCTCCATCCAGCAGTGGATGGTGAACGGCTGAAAATGATGATGATGATGATGATGATGATGACACAGACACACGTACAGACATTTTCTAAAAATCACGAAACCAGTCAAAATCTCGAGGTCGAATTCTCGTACGATCACAATACTTTATCTGCACACTACGTACATACATAAATGTACATACGTATATGAATAAAGTAATAAGGTCGTCACAGTAAGAAGGAGGCTGGCAACGGTATCTTTTCATACATATTACATGTATGTATGTATGTATGTACACTCGATTATAAGACTTTTCTCGCACAATGGGTCCAGTGGCGCCGCACTCCCATACCAACGGCGACTAATAAATTTTCCGATTTTTCCGACTCGGCAAATGAATATGTATACGAGCGACAATTCTAGTGTTATTAGGGCGGGCGCGTGTCCCAGCCAAGTGTCTCCACCCCATCCACCCCATTCACCCCATTCACCCCCTCAACCCCTGTTTTGGAACTTGGCCAGCGACGGACGCCCCTGGCTTTGGTGCCCCCGACGCCAATGTGCACACCCTAATTTTTCACCACTTGATTTGACAATTCGCTCTGCATTATCGCTGCTCGGGTGGAGCTCAAAGGGGGTGGGTTCCCGTCGCGAAAATGGTAAACGACGCTTTAATCACCGCTAATGATGTGTACAAAACTAATCCGAGACGATTCGCAATCGTAATTTGATACAAATAAAACAATGAAAAACCTTTCTCGTATTTCACAAAGTCTACGCCAAACGAAAAATTTAAATATTCAATTCAAAAACAACAAATAAAATTCGGGGTGTGGCTGTGTCGAACACGGCCGTAGGTTTTCCGTGAATACGTCTGCGTTAGCGGCTAATATTTTATTTGGAATATGAAAATTAAATGAAAGCATCGAAATTGATACATCAATATATTTTAATAATAATCGATTACAATTTTATTTAACCAAATTGGCCTTTGGTAAACGGTGGCCGTCGAGGTGCTCGCGCCGTTGTTTTCCCTGCGTGCCGAGTCGACTTTCTGATGTTCCCGATACCGTTTTACTCATTCTGTCACAGACATTTTGTTACTGATCGAAAGATGATTAGATTCTCTTTCTGATGATATGCGTTTTTTTTTTGTATTACCTATTGGCTGTTCCGCGAGTATGGGCCGACAATTTTAGATTTTTTTTCGACTTGTTTTTGATTTTTACACCAACAAACAATTTACACAGATCATTTTTTATGGCTTAAATCGACATATCTTGAAGAGATATTTTGTTTGGTAGTATATCACCGCGCTAGCACGTCGTGAGATATACTGCTTTGAAATTTTCAAAAACGTCCAAAATAGCCGTTGGAAGATATTCCCCCTTCCCCGCGCCTCGCACATGCTGGGTACCAATTTAAGATTGGAAATTTATTGTAGACGTATGTATACCCAAGCGAATAAAACAACATTGATGTCAATCGTGTTATTAGTAACAAAGTTATAGTGTCGGAATGTATGCCCATCCAAACGTAACACCGCTGTTTCCGTACTGGTACCCAATACTGGTCCGCGTATAGACGTATTCACGACAAAACAAGTGTATGTGGATTTAGACAATCGTCTAAAATTTAAAATCGATTCTGCGCCATTCATTCGCTTTTATATTTCATTTTATCGCTCGAATAATGAAAATTTTCTTGCGTTTTTAAACGTTCCGTAAGCTATTCTAAGACTTTGGGATATGCGTCGCTTTAAAAGGGTTTATTGTACATTCTCAGACATTCCGTTCGTAACGTGCCCGCCCATGGGCTCGAGTTTGCAGTTAGCGACTTTAATTTTACGTTAATTGTCTGAGGCCATACATTGTACTAATGAGTTGGGCGCAGGTGAATCAGTGGTGCTCCGTGGACTTATATTTATTTATGCAAATGTAAAACTATTTAAACTAAACTTCGACTATACCCAATATTCGAATTCGTTTCAAAAGTGAATGTAGAAAATTAGCTATTCAGTCTCGCTTCCAAAGGTTACATTAACAATTGGTCGTTGTTTTCTCTGATAATACTGGGATGAATTTCACGAATGAATCATATTATTTTAGTGGATGTTAGCCGTTGAAAGTGAGTGTTTTTAATTTGGTAGTCTAGCCTCTAACATCACTACACCTGCCCTGTACGCAAACGCAATGGCTACTTTGTCTAATGGCATCTGCCGTGTCTGTCGAGGATAATCCTGTGCTTTTGCCGCTCAGCGTATATTAAATTTCCATAATGGTTAATTGCATGCATTATTATATACATGCATGTATGCAAATTCATATTCGTGAAAATATTTTCATTTCGTCGTCGGAAAGATTGTTTTATTCCCGTCCTTTGAATAGACGGTATGGTATAGCTGCAAAAATGAAAGACATCCTTTTGTGGGCATCGCATATTTCTATCTTGACCAAAGCCACAGAGGAAAATCTTTGTAAGTTCGTTGGTAAACAAGTGGCTTTCCTCTTTCCAAACTCAATAAAAGATTTTCAAGCAGACTGCAATAAAGCAACACTTACATTCTGATAGTATACACGCTTCGCAAGTATAAGTACGGCATTATACTCGATATTGTTTATTAAAGCGGTAAAGTCTACCGAGCAGCAAATTGTTTTCAGCGAATTTATACGTATTATTTGATGTTTACGAGAATTGATAAAAACTGAGAAATTTCTTAGCGTATTTTAAGTTTGAAAATTTACATTGAAACATATTGCACTTGACTTACCTCACGGGAATTGAAGATGGAAATTTTCAAATTCTAACTAATATCAAACTTTCTCTTTATACTTTGAACTATAATTTTCTGAATAAACGGCTACATAATGGAAAACTTCAATTTTCCATTCTGAAAATTAGTTTATGAACGTCATTGTACACAACATTAATACATAAGTTTTAAACTGAAAATAGTGAACATTTTCAATAAAAATTTAGACTGCATTGTAAGCATTTTAAGCATACAGTTTAAATGGGATTTATACCACAAACCAGGCAAGAAATCAAGGGATGCGAATCGTGCTCTACTGGATTGCAGTTGCATTCGGTGCATGCACCATTAGGCGCGCTTAACTTGCACATATTGGCTACCGCCTTATTTCACAGTAATTGTTAGGAGCGACTGATTTACGGCGATCATTTTACCACAACGATCCCGACACAAATACACACCTACACAGTACAGGGACGATTTTAAAGGTAACGGCCTAAACTAGCGTCCTGAAAATATAGTGCGAGGAGAGAACCGCACACGTATTTATTACAGCTATTAATCCACCCTTGACCGAGGAAAATGCGATTGTAAATTTCGTTTCGGGGACGCGAATCGAAAGCATGCGATAATACGACGCCACTCGCCTACGTACGTGCCTCGGAAAAGCTCAAAAATCCTCGTCGAGTGCAGTTAGTTCGGATTGAAGCGTCCTTAATAAGTCGTCAGGTATAATTAATTGAGCGGACGTGTCCCGACGAACGGTGCACTCGTTAGCTCCGTGCACTTTTAATTGCACTCGAGCACTCCTGAAAAATGACATCAGAGTGTAGCCGCTCAGTAAGCGCACACGTGAAATTTTATGGTCCTGGCAACAGTGCACGTACTTCAGAGTGGCTCTTACGGTCGCCTAAGATAGACGGCGTCTCTCAAAGTGCAGCATGTGAAAGTTCTTTAGGTGCAAATGCAAAAGGTCGATCGGGTACTTTGAGTGATGTCATGCTTTTGAAAATGTTTATACTACTGTTCGAGTTTCTTGCTATTAATGTTGTTATAGTTGAATAGTAATTTATTTCAAACTGCACTTCAACTATACATATATGGCTTCTGAATTACACATACAATGTAGGTTCTTTCTGCGTCCGTTATATCTATAGATATATGTAAGTGTTTATATTTTCCGGTAAATATATAGTTTTTCCTCTTTTTATACAGCCCTAATTGTATTACTAACGTTTTAAGAAGGTATATGTAGATATAATTTAGATAATCTTTGGAAACTAGTGTAAGCCCGTTGAATATCAACGCATGTTTGCGTGGGTGAGTATATGTGTATTTAATAGTTTTTATAGTTCGCCTCGTTGGATGATAGTGTAAGCACGATTCATTCCAACCTGGCGATACCGGGTTCAAATCCCATTCGCGCGACGTTCTGGTTTTTTAATCATTTACCGAGGCGAGCGTTATCAGCAGACAGAATTTTGGCTATAATATATACATATAATAGCACATACATACGTACTGATTACCAACTTTTCTTTAGAAGTATCGTCTATATCAACCCCCACGACAAATCCTACCCCGCTAAAAACTAGAAAATCAACGACCTATTTTTTTGTATAAACTCCCAAATAATTTGGTTGACAGAACTTATCTCCTTTTTGAAAATTTCCTTAAATTGTCCTTCCAGAACTTTCCGCAATCCTAATCTGTTTCATCTAAAGTCCTCAACATCAAATCTTCTCTCTCACAAAATCTCACACAATTATTATTATTATTCTGTACTTATGTACCTACTAGTGATACATCAAATTTAATTAGATAGACTGGTGTAAGCCATAATTTTTTTACTTTTATATTTTTTTTTTTTTTTTAATTATTGTATACTGTATAGGTATATTTCTTTGTCAATAAATAAAAATAAAATAATAAGGCAATTTAAGCCAAATTTTGTGTGTACTTTGTGTATGTGCGATATTGTTTATGCATATTCACTAGCCATTTTTAGCAAGTGTGAATAATCATCTCCCGTTCGCGTCAATGACGTAAAATAGGTGTGTTTTTGATTGAGCATACGGTGTATCACCTCGGATCGATTTCGCGTTTTTATCGGCCGATTTATCCCAATTACGCCGGTTATACGAAGCGTTTAGCGAGAGATCAGTTTGCGTGGGCGGGTCCGATCGAATGCGTCCGTCAATTAGTCGCATCGGTGCAGTCGGTGCGGTCGATGCGTGGGTGGATGGTGGGTGGTGGGTAATGGGTAGTGGGTAGTGGGTGGTGGGTGGGTGGCTCGTCTGACGTCAGGGGACGCATTAGTCAGCTCCGCGTGAGTTATGCGTCTGGTGCAAGACGCTCCCTGAACGCGCTGTTGCTATGCCACCGCGACCCGAAAACTGGTCGTTACGATGAAAAACGCGTCTGCAAAGCCCGATGTCGTATGCCGATAGCTGGCACCACATCTGCATACGGTGCCAATGTCGCATTTTCGATCCGATACCGCGTTTTATGGCGGAATTGACGGAAAATAACGAACGAAACGCGAGATCGGCCACTCTAGTGATTTAGTGGTGGGATGAAAATATCCATTCAGATTGAATGTGGGGGGGAAAACGCGCACAACACTTCGACTCGCTCACCATCTATTCCGTTTCCGAATTTGATTAAAATAACGAAAGAATTATTATCAATCATTGTGGCCAGTATCCAAATGAAATAGTGATTTAGTTAATTAAAGGCGCCCCCGCACACCGCTGCGGATTCGTATTCGCATTGCGGAAAACCGGTAGGAAAATCGCAAGGTTGGTATGGTGGGGAGTTGTATCGCCTAGCCGCGGGTGGCGCTGCCTACACCACGACGGATTTCCGGCCGCGAAACGGCGGTTATTCGTAACGGAATTGGTTGTCCGCGAATTTTCGGTGATTCGCTCGATTTCGATGACGTTTGTGGAAAAGTTATTGGCGACGACGGTGCAAAAGTATCCCATCCTGTACGATCTGACTTGATAGGTTATGTCAGAGTGACGGAAATCAGCCGATCCTCGATGACACACCGTTATAAATTACATTCGACAATTAAAATTATTTATCTAATCATTCAGATAAATATGCGGCCAACATAACAGGAGTCCATGTCAGAATCACGAGTGAAATACAAACGTTCAGAAAGCGAGGTGACAGATGGTGGTTTGAAAGGTTATGTCAGAGTGACAGAAACTGGCGCCGGTAGAGTGCGGATTATCGGACCAGTGTGTGCTATACAATTGACAGACTTGCGAAATTCGCGCGGTTTTCCCACATGAAAACCGCACGGATTTTTTTTACATGAATTTGCAGCGGTGTGCGGGTGCTTTTAAGTTAGTTCGGTTGACCGACTTGAATTTTCAGCATTCAGAAAAAGTTTCTGATATTGTACCAGCGGTATAATATTATAATGGCGGCGATGCTAATTCACATTTGTCAAGAATGAACATAAACACAAACAATATCACATACACAATGAGGATAGGAACCGATTATTTGGCCTCATTATCAGAAATTTAAAGCGTTTTCATAATTTTAATACTTTTAAATTATTATTCTGTTCGCTAGTTAGGAGAAAACTATGTAGAATATAATTTTATAGTTTGGTCACCTCATTTTGCCATTCATTCTTATTCTATTGAAAAAATACAATATAAATTCTTGAGAAACATAAATTTTATTTTTAGTAAACCTACTGAATATTTATGTTATGATTCGCTTCTGTCAAAATTAATAATGATAAAATTGAGTAATAGGAGAATCATATTCGATGTAATTTTTTTTTATATAAAATATTAAACTCTCTAATAGATAGTCCTATTTTTGTTCATTCGACTCTTCGCTTAAAGGTACCCGTTCTCGTTTTTTATTAGTTCGTGAAAGTATTTCACGTAATAATTATTACCTTCATTCTCTCATTCCCGGAATATTTAGATATGACAATTAATACTACGAATTTATTGATTTTTTTTAAACATTAATCTGTTGTCCCCAAGGCAACGACTTATTATTTCTTTAATTAATTCATTTTTTTTGTTCTTTGTGTTTTTTAGAATTTAATTTATTATGTATGTAAATATTTTATATGTAAAAGCTCTAACAGGCGTTTAATAAATAAAAAAACAAGTTACACACAAAATTTGACTAACAAACCTTTTCTGTGAATGTACGTACATATACAGCGGTACTTCTAAAGAAAGAGTTGATTGTCTATTTATTCTATCTTATACATATGTATATAAATATGTAGATAGAGACGTACCTGATAATACATTTTAGAATGTTATCGTATTGTTCTTTTTATTATTGTTTTGTATATTGTTAGAAATGTGTAACGATGTGTCGTGCAAAAGCGACAAGCGGTTGTCATATGTGTACTCTTCAATAATAATTTTAATTGGATGTTTATGTCGTTGATAAATACAAAATAAACTCACTCGCTTACGCTTAGGTACCTACATTTGTTTACGTTCAATATCGCATAACGGATAAATTAGCATAATTATTATTTTCGTATCCGATTAGATAATTCCTCGATGATATACAATATACATACATGCCAACGCCAATTTTTTGATTAAATATGGTATCAGATGTCATACTTTTTGGCAAATGTGTATTCGGCGCCGCAATTTGGCTTGGCAAAATGGGAAATTCGGGTGTATACAGCAATTTCGCATACGTTTGGGCTTTGTTTGAGGTCGCTAGTGGGGCGAAAATGTCGCCAAACAAAATGCAAACATACACGTACATACATATACAGAACAAACATGACGTTTTGTTTTGGCGAATAAATGTTGCAGAGCGATTAACGTACGCCCTTGCCAAAGTGGTGTTTGCAGCATCCAAGCGGCGACACGTAATTTGTGCATTTATTTATTGCGCTAATTTTTTGTCTCGTTGAACGAAATTGCATTGCGAGAGATCGATTCTCCTCTTTTGAGATATGGAGACGACCGGGCTGTCTGCAGCAGATGGCGTAAGTTACCTTTTATCGTCGGGCCATCTGTTTAGCATTCTGATTGGACGTGATGTATTGGTTAAAGTTCACGGCGTGCATTTTCTCCGGTCATCGGGTCATCGCTTTGATTCAGCAAGCTTTTTTTTATTATTTATTTATCCGTAACCCGTAAGGTGACCATAAATAACACACCGCGAACAATAAGATTATGTGAGAGCAGATGTTGACAGCAGATTTTATGGCCTGATATTAAATTCAATATATATGTATGTACCGAAAGTTTCACCACTGATCAATGGCAACAAAGTTTGATCATTGAAATAAAATTTACGTTTTGCACCGTTAATAAATAAACGAGAAGAAAAATTTATGTGCCGACTTGTCAATGTGACTAGATTAATTAGTACACGTTTTGAGATCCAATATTAGTTTTATGCAGATTTAAAACTACATAATCAATTGTATACATACATATGTAGATAAACTTGATCCAATTTGCACGAAATGATCTAAATAGATAATTATCTGAATTTCACAACTCCCTTAAGTTCAGAAAGTTTATGATCCATTTCAAAGTTTTGATTAAATATTATAATGATCTCATGCATAGCATCGCGTTTTATAAATGAATATATCATGATAATACCAACAAATTAATTTCAATAAAAGTACGACGCATGTGAAACTAAACTACAAATATATTTTGTTGTCTACATATTGTACCTTTTTTTTATACATGGAATTTATGCGAAAAATCTGCTTCAGATACGTACTTATTTAACATCAGGTTTAAAATTTTAGCACGGTCGCGTTATTTCATATTTTGTACGTTAGAAACATAAAAAAGATTCGATTATTCGCATTAGCCAAATTGAATGTGAATTGTACGAATGCATTTGAGGCCATCACCAATGCAAAAAGTGTACGTTTGGTCAACGCTTTTGCTTTTTTTATTATTCAATTTTGTTTTTATAACAGCAGCGTGTGCTATTTTAGCAATTATTGCGCTATTGTGCCAATTAGAGCGGTGAATTATTAAAAATACTTATATACATAATTGGACAGGAGACTGGGGTTTCAGGCTCCGCTACCCACGGCAATATGGGTAATGAATTTGTAACCCGGCGCGGCACGGTGCGGTCGCTTTGACGTATAAATATGCAATTTGCGGGAGTTAATTCCTTTTTATGTACACACTTATTCCTTTTTTCGTAAGACTCGATAGCTATGGTGGGATATATCATTTTACACACGGAATCACACCGCATAGGCGAGTTTGTGCGGTCGCCTTCTCCCCCAGTAAAATTATACGCAACATTAAATTTATTGCTATATAGGTTTTTCCTAGACGGCGACCTGAGAAGTCGGCCTTCGAATAAAATACTCGACTTTATATCTATCATATTCAGTATGCTTTATATTTTCGGGTCAAAATATTATACATAATACGTACGTTTTGGACGTGCGGGATGCATAAAAAATAATTGCACATCCTGGGTATGTTACGTATCGCAGGATACGAACTGGCGAAGGGAAATCGAGCGTTTAATTCGAACCTCTATCAAGAAACTTCAAGAACTTCAGCACTTACAGAGCTATAGGTATATAAGTGCGATTTCGTTCGAGTTTCGTTTGAGTTTCGTATCGAATCGAGTTTCATTTTAAAGTTCGCAATCGTATGGCTTAAAATGAAAGACTTACGGCGTCATATTACAAAAATTTACTAATTAATTGCATCATCGAACGCGAATGGTTAAGAAACGGAAATTGAGACCAAAAAAATATATCAAATTTTTTTAGTGCTTCAAAAGTATGAAAAAATGCACAAAAATCTTTCCTGTCAACTTACGTGACGTGCAATTTACTATAATAATACATCGGTAAAGATTGAGTAAAACATACTAAAACTTTCATTGAGACAGATGTTGCTAATGCTTAGCACCAAATGCGCGGAGACGTACATACATACAAAGCATGTAGACATGAAGGCATGAAGCGAATAGAAAGGCATTTTTAATGACATTATAATATTGTGAAATGTTTAGTCATGTTAATATATACATAGTTATACTATACAAAAAAATCTATCTACGATTAATTTCATACATTCAATAAGGAGCGTCTCGACGTTCAAATCTCAACAGACTAGTTTTCGCTAAAAAAATAATGAACGTCAATTTTTCATCGTGGTAATATATTTACTTTTTTCGTACATACGTAGCCTATATCGTATAAATAAATTATCGCCAGTCTTATATGGCTGTAAGTTTTAAAAGACGAATTATCAAGATGAGATCATTGTACCGAGAAACGATTGCAGCAAGACTCGTCTGTACATAAATGGTAACTTCTGTGAGAGTCATCGACCGGTTGGTCTGAGGATTTTTTTCGTCTGCAGAAGTGGGTCGATTGTCGACTGAAATGTTAAATGTTACGGTGAAGGCGACACCGATCGAGCACATTAGCATTTATGAAATATGAAATCATCAATGCACATGTTGCATGTAGAATCGTGTGTACGAACTTATTGTTGATTCAGACGAAAAATAAAACATTGTATGGCTCAACTGAAGCGAGCTAATCGGTTTGCGGTTTATCTTTGGCAGATAAAGTAAAAATTAAGACGACGATGTTGACGTCATCTAGGTTGATGATATACGATGGAATTGGGATATTCACTGTGTTGACGACTACCCGCTGGTTTTAATCGAAGAAAGACCCGATGTAAATGTTCAACAGAAATTGAATACGACTTATCTCAACGGTTAATCGACACGAACTGTTCGAAACGTGTTAAAACAAAAAAAATAGGTAAGTTTCACGGTTGAACTTTATGTACTTAGCCGCAAACCGAGATCCGTTATTGGGTCAGTGGCGTAATCAGTAAGTGAACTACCAATGGAGAGGGAGAGCATACAAAATCTC
Organism: Parapsyche elsis; assembly: GCA_022651745.1. Lineage (NCBI taxonomy): Eukaryota > Metazoa > Arthropoda > Insecta > Trichoptera > Hydropsychidae > Parapsyche > Parapsyche elsis. The sequence continues at coordinate 3,027,165 of JAGVSN010000018.1, forward strand.
GATTTAAATGAAAATAATATTATTTTTTCAGTATATACATAGTTTGTACTACATATATACAATATATCAACATTTACAGTATTACAAATTCTGATCTGAATAATTCAGAGTTTCCTGCTATTTTTCGGCAGCTCTAAATATACATGTTTCGGTAAATAAAAATATGTTTGTCATAGGTCAACAGACGCGACAGCAGAGCGCGAGGTTTGATTAAAATTTTTAGCGCTTTCACCGACGAACAAATATACGATATTGCAATGTAAATTATGCGATGAAAAGTAAACTTTTGTTCGTCAACAAAAAACAAAAAAAAAAACGGCACACATGTAGTGCTAATGGAATTTTTCGCGTATTTTTTGACATTATTGCAGCACGTCGACGTGTGTGAATTAAAGCTCGCTTTTCAAACCAACTGTGAGCTTTTTTTTTCAAGCTTAAATACAGAAACTTTGCGCATTGTTATGTTGCACTGTTGTCACCGTTTGTAGTGCACTTACGGAAAACGACTGACTCGTCACTCACCGTGATGACACTCGCCAGCTTACTTTTTAGCGCGCGTTAAAAAGCAATTGTTATCCCTCTACGAGGTTTACAAAATATTTGATAATATAATTCAAAAAGGTGCTCGGCGGGGTTATTGCGCAATGATTTTTATTCAATGTGTCGTAAGAATTAACGATCGTTACAAATTGGCACTAAAGGTTTGCAATTAGTTTTATTGAGCTTTTAAACGCAAAGAGATCTAAAAAAAAAAAAGCGTAACGAGGCAATCAAATTATCTCGGATGCCACGTCCTGTATTTGAGGTTTTGGAAGAGCAGGAAAGAAAAATGAAATTTTCTCATGATGCAAAATTAATTACGGCAAGTTTTATTTTACAACTAATTTATTGAATGTTCTTAAAAGTTACGCAGGACTAAGATGGTACAGGCAACTTTGGTGAAATTTGCATTCGTTCAGTGGGTAGTTATGTATGTACTTCCATTGCTGCACTTAAAAGATACATAAACAAGCTTACCGAATTATTAATTTAAATATGAACCTAATCGAATATTGGATTTAGATATATCATATTGAATCTGCAGATAAATTAAAACATTATTTTTTCCAACTCTTTAAGATTAGACAAATTTAAGATCGCATGGGATCATTGTTCCACGAGCGTACAAGCGACTATCGAAGTCTCCCCAACTATCGTTAAATTGTATAATACTATTGCAATTAGGCGAAAATTGTAGGAAAACAGCAATTCGAGCTGGAGTTGCATTGTTCAGGGCCGTGCCTCTGAGGGCGACTAGGGCGAGGGCGGCACCGTTCCGGTGCAGATTCTATCGGTGCCCATTGTCCCGTTATCAGCACCCGCCCACCCACAATGGCTCTCTCCACTACCCCCTCATACTCATTCCCCTGTCTTATGTATCCGCTTTATATTCCCTTCCCGGTCCGCCTTATTGTTCCCAAAAAAATACATTACTCGGTGTAATTGCGTCTCATTAATAAAGCCGCCCCCGCCACATTGCGCAATCCGTGGGCGGCTGCATTAATCTGGCCGCCCTAATTATTACTGTCTGTGTGTGCGTCTATTCCACGTCGACACTTTTAATAAGGAAGCCACCCCCCCCCTTCCAATTTAAATGACGTTTGTTTGTATTATAATTTTCACGCTCCATCTACTACCTGCATAAAGGCTCCCGCACACCACTACGTAATCGCGTATGAAAACCTAGCGAATTTCGCAAGTCTACCGGCCTGCGCACGCGTCGGTTTCTGTCACTCTGACATAAGCTATCAAACTACTACCTCGCATTCGGAACGTTTGTATTTCACTTACGATTCTAAAGTCAGAGTTATTTACATGACTTTTCCACAAACGTCATAGAAATCGGCGAAATCGCCGGAAATCAGCGGAAATCCTTCTTGGTGTAAACGCGTATTCAGTTATTCTATTCTCTCATTAATGCCACAAACGCGCATCTAACTTTATTTATTGCGAATTTGTTTAAATTCTATTAATAATCAATTGTTTTTGCACTACTTTACGTAATATAACAGCTAACAAATATATAATGGACGTATATAATCGCCCCCGCCACCCCCCACGCCCTTTTCAAGGCAAACTAAAGTTTTCACCACGTGGTTATGCCCGAATATTTAGCGGCTACAGCCAACTTTGCTGTCACGCGCTCTGTTTTGCTTATTAACTGAATAAAACGCGGCTATGCGATACAAATCCCCACCATACCACCCTTGAGATTTTCCAATCTATTTTCCTACCTGTTCACAGCGGTGTGCGGGAGCATTAATACGAGGTATTGCTTTTAAAAGAATATGCAATTGAGTTGCAACGGCACGTGTGAATAATTATAAAAAAAAATTGCATTTTTGTTTTTCTATCGCGCACAATTATAGATGCAAATCAAAGAACAGCTCTGAAGAATGTCGACTGGTTAAAATACGGCTAGTGTGTCGACGAGCATGACCGCTTTTGGAAGTTGTCTTCTAAAGGTTGCCGATTGTCTCTGTGTCAATTTTCCTTTACGGGACCAATTGAACGTCTTAATTACTTCTTTATGCATCCACTTCGAATGGTTTTACGTTCGCGGATGTGTAGTGTTCGGTGCGAGTATGTCTCCGCGACTGACATTGAGCTAAATTGTTGCATTGGTTATTTACATTTTCGCAAGCTTTCAAACAGTTTAGCTATTGACAATATGTTGACCCAGTTAGTGGTTAGTGGTTTGCGTCTTGGCGATATTTGATACGCGGTCACCAAGTAGTGCAAGTGTAACTTAAGAAGCCGCAGCTCAGACCATGGCTAACCATGGCGCCTAACCACCTATGCGTGGCGGCGCCGGGCGCCTTTTGTCTTTACTCTGTATTCAATTATTGTTTTTATAGTATTAATACATATGATGTATGACAAAAAACAAACAAACCTTGCAACTGTATAGCACAAAGTACCTGCACATACCACATGTGCTGTTAAAAGCTCAAATGTTTGAAATTAACTAAAATAAACTGAATCCGAATACAAATCGGATCGACGAGCGTTTAGTACGCAATCGGTGTAAATTTAAAATGGTAGCAATAATTCCTCCAAACCAATTATGCGAATTTAAAACATCAGCTTGCGTTTTGTCCGCAGCTATTTTTAACATCGATGACACAAAATTGTAATACGCGACTGATGAAGAATCCAAACAAAGTTCGCCTGATTGAATAATGCGTCTGTCAAGCGTTGGTAGATTTGCGTATTTGCGGTGAGCTAGAACCAACAGAAAGTTGATATGTTGGGAAATCGGATGTAATTAAAACCGACGCTGAGCACTTCTAGCATTAACAGAATTATATTTCGCAATCAATTGACGGCGGAATAAAAACACAACATCACGCTGGATCGAGTAAAAATATTCCACTCAAACGGCATGACACATGTTAATGTGAAACCGACCACAACTGCAAGACGGTAAGATATCTATGTATGTACGTATTATATAAAATTCTCGTTTGACGAATTGCGTTATCTCAATCCTTTCAAGTGAGCGTAATCTACATATGTATATAAATTGGCTACTGTAATGAGGTATTGTTAACCGGATGAGGTGTACTTTGATGTGGAGCCCTTCCTGCCATTTTGGGTGGCAAATTGGCATGTGATTGGAGTGAAGTGGACTGCGACCAAGGGATGGGAATCGAGCTCAGACCACGGCTTCATAAATAAACTCGAAACGAAGCCGATAATAGATATTACGTAGAGGAGTTATCGCTACCGGGGATCGATTTATGACCGCCAGCCGGTTAGGGGTGGTATTTCGAACCACCCCACATGCAGAACAACGGGTTGGTTTCAACCACCACCCCTAAACGTGTCATGGTTCGGGGAGGTTTTGTCTTCGCAGTCGATTTTTTCTTGGTATCGCCAAAAAAAAAGAGTGATTTTTTTCGCGTTATAGTTGGTAGAGCGAACTTTTCGCCGGACGTTTCCCGGGAAAACTGCGCGAAAACGTGATTTATTCATGGATGTTTTCGCGCGGAACTGTGTTAGAAAGTCAAAGTTTGCCATCGCGTTAAATTTCATCAAAAAGTTTTTATTTCATACCTACCGGAAATATATTTTTAGAACCGTCAGTAGTATAATATAATTATAAAGTTAAATTGATAGCATTAAATACGCTCAGATGGTGGATTAATTTATTTGGCGGACGCGCTTTAAACCGTGCAAAACTCGAAAAAAAATAATATAAATAAAAAAGAGACGTATAGAAGAAACATGTGGATATGGTAGACTGCGGCCAGACTACGAATTGTACTAACCGTTACAAAAAGGTAACGGTTACACAGCGTGACGGTCCAACTCTTGCGGTGGACAATGAAGAAGATGTAGGGACAGTTTAGAACTGGGTGGTGGCTAGACCGAGAAAACTAGCGCATCCTTAGTTGTTACTTTATGTACAAGTATATTTCACATTGCCAATGCAACAAAGTAATAAAATTATAATTTAAAGGTACAAAATAATTTGTACTGTGTCCCCTAAATTTTATTCATGTATGTATGTATGTACATACATAAATGGCAGAAAAAATTGAATTAAATTCATACATCGCAGATCTCATTTAACACCACGGCTAATACTAATGCTAATATGCATCATGTCACCTAAATAACTAATAACAACGTAGTTCGCTTAGTTTGCTATTTAACGTACTAAAAGTTGCAGTTTACGTACAGTTGTTTTGAGAGTGCGGCGTGCAGGGAAGTTCAAAACCAAACGATTAATTACTAAAGTTTTTAATCTCGACCGTGAAAGATTTTTCTAAATGCTTTTTAGAGCAATAAAATTAACGGCGACAAATTTGTAAAACGCAAAATGAAACGTTCGAAAGTCGACACTATCAAAAGGAGATTTATGTTTTTGAATTTTCGCGAAATCGGGTCAAATTTTGGCACGCGCCTAATTTATCGGATTTTCGTAAACTTTCTCATATTTCTGCGGGCCGCCCATAAGTTAGATTAAGTGACTCGGGGAAGATTTGAATTTGTTTGAAAAGAGTAAGCACGAAATAAAATAAATTATCTACCCCTTTTCCGTTTTCCTTACGGCCCCTCCCCACCTCCCCTCTCCCCCTGTTGGGGTAGTGAGCGTGCACGGTATAATAGTAAATTATACAATTTAAATTTTCTATACGTTGCGGATATTGTAACGAGTTAGATATTATTATTTGTGCAAATTTATTCGGAATAATCTTGCCGAGTTTCGTAACGCCAAAATCTATTCGAAATGTATTCTAAAGTGTTATTTATAATATTCAAACACGCGAAATTACCGAACTCGACCATTATTCAGGGAATATCAATTACTAAATTCGGCGAATATTTCTGCCAGTGAAAGCAAAAGTTTAAAGTACTCTGTATATTTAGCCTACAACTATAGGTATGTACCATACATACTAACTTATTTACAATTGCCATTAGGTTACCATCTAATTGAGGCGATAAAACCGATAACCAATTACAGAGTAGAATGGGATGTTATGATTATTTTTAAATAATTGAATGTGGTTTAATTATCATAATATTTAATTCAAACTATAAAGGTATACAAAATTTGTGAATGAACTTTAAAAACACATTGGCGGTTAATTCTTTCACGCGAATATCAAGAGTATTAAAAGAGATAGTACCTACTTATAAGTATATACATATATACGTAGTATTTGATTTTGAAATCTTTAAGGTCACTTCTTTTATGTTGATTTTTATATAAGTAGGTGGAAGGAGCATAAAGATAATTTCTGTCATATTCTAGACCGTATCCTAAAAACGAATACGGTTACGTAATTATATACGATTAAAATTTTAATTTTATATGTATAATATACATAGTAATAAAACTGAATTGTTAAAGTGCATTTAACTTTTAAAGCTTATTAAGAAATTCGATAAATATATAAAATTATATTATACCTAGTTACTGCAATAAGTTCGCAAACTCGGTACATACCTGAAACAAAACGAAAATACATATTAGAATAATATATGTAAGTACGTACAATTTATATAAGCTTTAAAGCAGACAAGAGTGGAACAGATAACCCAAATTTGTCGGATTTCCTGTGCAAATTAGAATTAATGCTGGTTTTAAAATTTAACGCGATAATTGCAAATAATTTTATTCGTATCAAAGTGTCTTCCGATATCGCAAAAGAACCACTTTCCTAAGAGTTCGTCTTCTGTAATGAATTTTTAATGTAACGAATACAACGACAAGTGATAAATTATTCAAAATTAGCATATCGAAAGAACCGCGGAATCCTACATTAAAATTAAGACGTCTTTCGTTAATTTTATTCGCAATCGATGAAACTTTTGGGTCGTTTAGAGATAGATATCCGAAATTTATTTTGCCATTCCAAACCACACCCATTTACTGCAAATTCTATAAAAACAATTGTGATTTACACCAATGTTTTTAACACATTTTAGTGTAGTAATATTAATGTTCTGTCGTTCGCATACGCACGCATAGGAATACATTATTAAATTTAATTAATCGATTCGCGTTTGGCACCTTTGTAAAGCGGGTCATCCGGTTCAAGCCCTCAGAGGTTGTTGGTAAATTTTCAGTGTTAGATTGCGGTCGCAGTATTGAAGCTGGAGGGGTTTGAAAATCCCTGTTGTGAATAATTGAACGTTCGGTGTTGTTGCCGGGCAACAGGGTGTTCCGCAAGTCGGTTTACGGTCAGTAGGCGCGGCCCACACCAGACACCTTTTTGCCAAGCTGTCTGTCCTACAGACCGAGACGAGACCAGTTGAAATGGTCGATTCAACCCCTTTGATGCAGTTTTGAATTGCATTTTAAATTTGTTACCATTTATTTTTCGTAAGATTAATCATTTCGTTAAAAGAAAACTTTAAAAATTACACCCAAGCGTACTATGTATTTGAACTTGGAAAATAAAAATCATATAACTTTGAGGCAACATATGTAGATATTAAAAATATATATAGCATATCGTGAATGTATTGCATTGTACATAGGTGTATAATGTATGGAAATATGGATATAAAACATATTCATGTTTCGGCGTAAAATTCGACCATCGCACAACAATAAAATTTAGGCCATAAAATCGCCCTTTGCGATGTTGTATATTTTATGCGTAGGCGTACAGGGCGGTTCAGTCGATTGCTCACTCTTTTTTATTCGCAACGTAAAAAACGTCATTACTTTTGAAAGTGGTAATATTTGATTCGCACAAAATTACTTGGCGCACGCCAATCGTTTTGTTGCTGCAGTTACAATTCACAATTCAGCGCAACTATAGTTCGATATGATAAATAATAATCACAAGGCCTACGGGGCGACTGGTTTGCAACTCAAGTTTCAAACTGGTTGCATACTAGTCACACAATCAGCTTGTAATCAAAATGGAACCTCACACCGCACCCGAGCGCGACTGATTCTGGATCATTTGGAGCAAAGTTCTCTACAAGTTTGTAGTCACAAAGCTGCTTTTCGCAAAATGTCAAGTAGTATGTAGTTCAGATGAAGAAGACATAATTGCCTATTATCAGTGGGTACCGCAGAGTACAAAGAGCATTAAGAAGGGAATATTGGTGTCATCTCTAGATGTATCAAGTTTATAGTTATATATAACTTCATGCTTTTCTACCTCTCCAACAAAAATAATGTTCATTTTTTGATCACTCATTTTTTGTACTTGTGATTTTTTGTACCCACTCAACTGTTTTGTGACTGGGAAAAACGATCGCACGGAACCAGTAAAAATTGATTTGAAATCGGTTTAGTTTCAGTCGACTCCTTTCAACATTCCTGCACATGGGCGTGGTCACCAAACAGTTGCGTGGTCATCAACTGTTTTGCAACTCGAATTGCTAAACAGTTGCCCCGTGTGCGAAGGGCCTAAGTAGGTACACGCCGTTATTTCGCATAAAGATAACCATGCGAATTGACACGATAACAATGCAACCGTGTGCATCCAATAAATTTAAATCCCATGGGCGATCGTTCAATGTAACGTATTTGAAAATTTATCCATTCGAGAGTAGACATCTATGTATGTACATAATTTTAAATATTACTACTATATTTGATTCATTGCTCATGCTACACTATTGTAAGGGATAAATAGGAAAATTTTAAATATTCATAACTTCATAATGATCTATTTTTCAACTTCTGTACATATGACGTTTTGACGTGAATACGTCTATACGCGGACCAGTACGGAAACGGCGGTGTTACGTTTGGATAGGCATACATTCCAACACTATAACTTCGTTACTAATAACACGATTGACATGAATGTTGTTTTATTCGCTCGGTTATACGTCTACGATAAATTTCCAACCTGAAGTTTGCACCGCGCATGCGTGAGGCGGGGGGGGGGGGCGTATCTTTCAACGGACGTATTTTGGACGTTTTTGGACATTTCCAAGTGGTATAGATATCTCACGACTCTGACGTACTAGCGTGATGATTTTGCTACCAAATAAAATATCTTTTGAAGATCTGTCGATTTAAACCATAAAAATTATTTGTGGGTGAAAAATCAAAAACAAGTCGAAAAAAATTTAAAATTTTACTATGTATATATTTAATACTCGCCAAAAAGCCAATAGGAAATACAAAAAAACGCATATCATCAGAAAGAGGGTTTAATCATTTATCGATCAGTACCAACATGTTTGTGACAGAACAAGTGAGACGGTATCGGGAACATCAGAAAGTCTACGCGGCGCGCAGGGAAAACAACGGCGCAAGCACCTCGACGGCCACTGCATACCACAGGCCAATGATAAATAAAATTGCCAGTTACCAGTTAAGAAATATATTAATGTATCCATTTTGATGGATACATCATTTTTTGATTTCATTTCATTTCATTCTCATATTCCAAATAAAATATTAGCCGCTAGCGCAGTCGTATTTTTTTCTCCAAATGACTTCTTTCGTCTTTCCTTGCAATATCCACAAGAAACCGTGAACACTCTGTATATAATATAAAAAAAGAGTATTAAAGTACATGGTACGTATATAGGGATGGAATGAATAGTTAAAGCGGTATTGGTGTTCCGGGTTCAGTTTTGTTTATGCCCGTATAGAGAGGGCGAGAGGGACAGAGAGAAAGCGGGTAAATCGGAATTCGCTGTAAGTACCGGGTGTTCCGCAGGAGCGGCTCCAGGGGCGTTTAATTATTTCTGCGGGGAGCGATGGAAAAATGCCCGGCATGCGGCAATTATTCGCTCGCGATCTTCCTTAGAGGGGGTGAGAGGCTAGCCTGCAAATGGAAAGGTAGCCGACGGCGAATAATACACCAGCGATCGAAAACCATTCCCAACCCTTATTCGTACATTATAGATTGAATCTACACGGCCTAGCGCTATTCGCATTGAAAATACTATGGACGCGTTCGAAAATTCTTCGCGTGCCTTCTTCAATGGACAGCCACAGTCAGTGTTGCCGCCTCGATAGATTATAAGGAACGTTATCGTTAAGAGCTCTAAGAATACCATATTGTAAAGACAGCGCCGAGCGAGGATTACCCATAGAGGAATTCCAAAAGTATTTAACTCACTGTTTTCCATTAAGAGATGGTTATCGACGCCTGCTCCAGTTTAATAAGAAACCAATGAACGCTCAAGTCTGGGTGGGTAAAATGTGCCCCAGTGAGGCCGATATCCTGTTGTGGCTTTCCACCCTCTCCTTAGTGGCCAGATGACGGTGGCTTTTGCCAGCAAAGTCCACTCATACCACGATGATGAACCTCGACCAATAATGAACATCAACTCTTTCATAAACGAACCACAGTGCGATCGCTTTGTTCGAGTGTCCCTTGTGCCGCCCTCGGTATCCATTCTTTTCACGACGATGGATAGAATTTAATAATATTCGTTTGTCTCCACGAGGAGTCGGTTTAAATTGTGCACAAAAAACGGCGCATTCAATTGAGCGTTTTTAAATTAACGTAGATTAATATAGCGAGCGTTGCGTAGAAGACGCGGTTGTTACCTTTGGACTGTTCAATTGGAGTAGTAGCGTTCACAGCACAGTTCACATCGCCAAAGTGTATGTGTGTAAAATTTATTCAATAATACACAGCAAATGCTCATCATACCTTAAATAATAATTTCCATCGAAAGCAATTCACTGTACTAGAAGTTTGGCCGTAATATTTGTGGCTTTGGCCTAAAACGAGTTATCGATTTCATTGCGTGTAAAAGAATCTCGTTGGATATAATTGAAAATAAATAAAAAATATCATTTGGTACCAAATAAATAGATTTTGGACTTATTGCGCTGGCTTGAACATTTAAGGCACACCGCTGCGAATTCGTCTAGGAAAACCTAGCGAATTTCGCAAGTCTACCGGCCTGCGCAAGCGTTTTACTCACGATTCTGACATGGACTCAAGTCAGACTTATTTACATACAACTTTTCCACAAACGTCAGCGAAATCGAGCGAATCGGCAAAACTTCGCGGACGCGGAAATCCTTCGTGGTGTAGGCAGCGCCACGCGTATTCAAGCTAAACAGAACGCGCGATAGCTCTCTATAGTATAGAGAGCTATTCGTACATTAATTAATGCCACACACGCGCATCTCACATTATTTATTGGGAATTTGTTTCAATTCTATTAATAATAATCAATTGTTTTTGCACTACTTTACGTAATATATCTATTATAACAGCTAACAAATATATAATGGACGTACATATATAATCGCCCCCACCACCCCCTACGCCCGTTTCAAGGCAAACTAAAGTTCACCACTTAGCGGTTGAAGCCAACTTTGCTGTCGTTTGCGCTATCGCGCGTTCTGTTTAGTTTAACTGAATAAATCGCGGCTATGCAATACAACTCCCCACCATACCAACCTTGAGATTTTCCTACATGTTCGCAGCGGTGTGCGGGCGCCTTTATACTCGGAAATCACAAAAGAGAGGAAATTTCAGCTTTGGGTTATATACATATTTTTAATGAAGTTTAACACTGAATGGTCAAATTTGGCCAATGATGTGCTTCGGCGACCAAGCGTGCAAAAAAGCGTCGCTTTAGCGCGATGCAAGGTGACGTTTATTAGTGCACCTCGTGTGAGCTCCCCTCCCCCCAAGGGGTGTCTAAATATAATTTAAGTGCATTTCGGTGGGTGGTAGGGGTGGGCGGTTGCGGGTAGCAGTCGTGAAGAGGCAGGCAGACACGGCGTCTGCTAACAGCCGCATATAAATCAGGGTGAGTTGTGGCACGTTATTAACATTACGGTGCAGTCTCTGGCTCTTGCTCTCTCCCGTTCGGGATAATAGAACCTGCCCTTCAGTCCCTCGTCAGCCCTTACGGCCAACTTCCATTGTTCTCGTCATCGCGTCACCGCTGTCTAAAACGCTCAACATCGCGTTACATATTTATAAAGAAGAATCGCCGGACGACCGACATCCATTTATACATAATTCCCTCTCCAATTAGGCGAGAGTAAACCTAAGTGCTTGTGGGCTTTCGAGTTTACTCATTCAGATTACTTATAGATTTTTCAATAAATTTTTATAGGCTTGCATATTTATAAAATCAAACATTCCTTTGATGAAGAAAACCATTTTAAAATAATTGATACACAAACAAAAATTGCACTTGAAGATTAAGGGTCACTTGCTATGTACCTACATATACATACATATAATAATATACTGCTGATCTGAATATCGTTTGTGCATTATCATTGACCAGGTTTACTTTGCAATCGGGAATTACGGTTAATTTGAACACGCTTATAAGTCAACGAGTCAGAATGTACACACATATGTATGTATGTATATAGAGTAGTGCAGTGCTTCCCAAACTTTTTAGTACCGCGACCCACGTTTTAGAAGGACAAACTTTCGCGACCCACCTAGTTTTAATTGACATGGGGGGGGGGGGTGTATTTAAATTATTTTTAATACTGTTTTTATACTTAAAAATATCCAGAGTTATTTTTACTTTTAAATAATTTATAATTAACGAAAACAAGCAGCTGGGATAAACCTTGTACATCCGTGGACTCGTCTAGTTGCAATGAGAAAAATGTTGCTAACTCACTAACTCTAAAAATGTCTCATCTTCTGCCTACTGGGTCATTTCATCGATTCTGCGTGCAATCGTATTATAAGCAAAATCGTTTCGACTTCTATACTTCTTTCTTGCTCTTATCATCAAACATAATTCCAACCATGTCTTTTATTGATGGTAGCACTAAAGTCTTGCCAATTGTTGTGCGGCTTACTAGCTTGCGCGATTTGCAAACTAATCAGCTTAGAGGCGTGGAGAGATTTTTAATTAATGTTGGTGTACGAAAGCTTCGATTTCGACGACTTAAGCTGTTCAAAAAATTCTAGTGGCTTGTTTTTAAAATCCGGATGCTTCGTCACGAAATGCCAACGCAATTTGTTCGGACGCATCCTATTCTCTGTTGTGCCGTCTTGTTTTTTTTTTTTTTTTTTACTTTCCCATTTTTAAAATCAGATCAGATTCTTTGGAATGTGAATTTTGAACTTTGAACTTTAACACTAAAAATCGGCTGGCGACCCCACAGTTTGGGAAACGCTGGAGTAAGTGCATTTGAGAGGGAAATCGACGTAATTGAAATATTCATATTTTTTATTAAAGGCGTCGTCGTTTATACTTTTTATAGGAAAACAAACTGAAATTATCGAGGAGTTTGTAGTGAGATAAACCGTATAGCAACTTAAGCCGCACCTCGAACTCTAGATCAAAATTTACATAATGGATAATTTATGGAATATTGGAATAGAGGAGGATTTTATGCAATTTTTCCTCTCGCAAGTTATTTTAAAAATGACTAAGGGAATTAAGGGGGGGGAAGTACTACTTCATTTTGGCGCGCTAGCTTTTGCAGACAGTGGGTAAGTAGGTGGTGCGCTATATACGCTATACCCCATTACGGTAGCTACGATCGCTAAATAAGCTCGCCGCTGTGCTGTCTTCATATTTCATTGTAATTTTCTTTTATGGGTTTTGTTTCTGTTAAAATTCGCATGATTTGTGCTCGGCGAGCGAGCGCCCGAGCTCCTCACATTCGCACAATTTGGCACACGGTTTTTGGCTCCACCCGAAGATCTGATAACGTTTAAATTAAAAAAGCCATATAAATTACGCACGCGACATTGTTTAGTCAACACTGCGACCATTAGCTTATTTTTATTACGAATATGAGCCAAAATGATAAAATACGCACATTCCGAAATGGCAATATTCGTTTAAACAGGAAAAGTCAAGCTATTCTTTTTACCTATAGAGGTATAATAATGTAAGTTACATACATATGTATATACATACAGTGTACGCGAATTATACTTATCGGAATTGAACCAAGCAGCCTCCGAAATACTTTACTTTAGACAAAAACTTGGACTGCGTCAAAAGCAAAAACTGAGAGCTCAGATTTTATTTAATATTTATAAAGCTGCGTCTGCCGTTCTTCGAATTAAAGAGTTTCGCAGGTCGTAAAGCAGTGAAATTAGATAAGATTTTTTACCCTACATTGTTTTATTTTTCCCCTTGCGCGCGGTAGTGTGGCCGATTTATTCCGAAGCGACCTTATTTCAAATGCAAAAGCTCATTCGAGAAGTGCCGCGTAAGCACAAAAACAGCGAGCTTTTAACCTGCTCGTGACAGTGGCGCTTTGAATTTCAATTGAGGATTACTCGTGGTCGAGCTATCTACAAACTAAACATGTAATGCAAATTTAATGCAGGAGAGACACTGGAATGTTTTCCATTGATGCAATCAATTGCTCTGATATGTGTGACTTTGAAGCCTTATGGATTCTTAAATAGATTAGACATAAATCTTCGAGGAATTCATATGAGTCAACAGTTCCACCGGGAACACACAGTTTACTCCAGCATATGTATAATAAAGTTTGCTTTACGATTTATTTCCATGCAGTGTATGGGGATTGTAGAGAATAACTCCATACATTATATTATGTACTTTGGTATAGAAATGATTAATAGTTCCGAGTGTCACAAATGATACGTTTGTCATTCTACTTCAAAGTGCTCACATGTCAAAATGTTTTTGCACTCTTTGCGACTTTCCCTGCCGCCTTATTTCTGCCGACTATTACTCAGTTTTTTACGCTAAAGTGTACGATATGTAAAATAAAAAAAAAAAAACAAAATTTTTGCGACATTCGTTTGTTATTATAAACGATGGGGTATTCGCGGCCCATTAAAACTGTCGCAGCAACGATAATAGTGTTGCAGTCAAATTAGTTGCAGCTTTAGTCGAATTTATAACAACAAGCGCTGCAGGTGCGCGCAGGGATTATGCAGGTGCTATTTATGGGGGGAACGCGGTCCACGATGGAGCCCTATTGTGCAACAGTCGGGGGGACCGCAGCCCGCAGACGTGGCCCCCCTGAACTCGAAAGTGCAATTTCTCGCTAACAATAACACCTTGAAAGTAATTTCACCCAGCACTTCTAGATAACCTAGACGCGCTCAACGATGCAAAAGCGAACTAAGTCCATAACTTTTACTAATTTTCGCAAAGAAAAACAAAGAAAAGAGTTAGATGGTTTGGGAAATTTATCAACCCAAAAACGAAATTTTAGTCCACACTTCATTATATAAGTATATAATTAAGTCATATATGTAAGTAGACCTCGGAATTTCGGATTCCGAATCTTTTGTCGCGGGTATGTACATATGTATGTACGTAGGTAAATATGTATATTTGGGAGATGCCGTTGCCCGCTGAATTGTCGTTCGAGATAATGAATATTATTTATAAAATTTTATATGTACATATGTTGTGCGCATGTACATATGTATTTATATGTTTAGCATGTATAATAAATTATATATTTAGCTTAATATATAATACAATGTTCAAGTTAATGGAATAAAAATGTTCACGGAAAAACCCTCATACATTTATATGAGACGGCCAACATTTCGCAGAATTTGTCATATTTCGTAATTGGTATATATGTACATATGTATAAGCCGCCTTGAAGAGAAACACTTTCACATTCTTTCTCCCCAAGACCCTCACATGAGGCCATCACCTCCCCAATGAATATAGTCTGTTGACCTTTCCGTTGGGGACAGACGGAAAAGCCGGAGCAACCGTGCATCACTGCTAAAATAAATAGAAAGAATCGTAATTGGTAGGTTTTCTCGCCAATCGGCGACACCAAAAAACACCAAACCTCATTATTTTTGGGTGTGTAAAAAATATACAAATAATATTATTGAGTAATAAATTATATGTATTATAGTTATATATTAATTAATATGCTAATGGTAGAGTGTGAATGGTAGAGTACGTACGTGAGTTCGGGGGGGTAACGGAATATCCTAAGAAGCGTTTAGGGTCCAAAAGTCGCACGTTATCAAAAGCAACCATCGATTCGCCGTCTACATACATATATGTATGTAAGTAATGAAGAAGCTCAAACTGTACAATTTGCCTTATCCAAGTTGTTTTTTTCAAATGAGATAGCAAGTTATTAGGAAGTATGTATAGTAACTACAAAAAAAAAAAATAGCACACAGCTATCATGGAAATGGTTACCCTTACGTGGAAAACTCACACATGAATCGCATGCAATTTTCTTTTTATGGGGCTGTCGCTACACGTGCGTTCTTCGGATTGGCGACCCCTGGCTCCAAGAGCGGAACTGCGCAGACGTTGCGTCGCAGTTAATTCCATTACTTCCTCGGAATTTGCTATTTTTACCAATGAAGGCTGAGCGTGACCAACCGTGATGTCTGATGTAACACCGCTGAAAAATAAATGGAGCGCATCGCCATTGGACACACACACATTATATGTACATCTCAAAATTGTAATCGACCCAATGCAATACATATAATGATTTGAATACAGATGCGTATTGTCGAATAATATATCCCCGGTGTCAGCCGTGAGCCATGTGCTTTGCCAATCACGTCGATCGACGTAGATTCAAGCTGTCACCCCCCCTATTGGCATCGTCGTATCCGACACTGATCAAACATCGCTCATGCTGGACACGATAATTCACAAACAATCGAAATGGCCCGTAACCTTTGATGAGCCCCGTAACCTTTGAACACATCGAGCTAGTGCACATCAAACGTTCTCCGCGCACGTCGTGTTATTAGTGAGAATTTCGTGAAAATTGCACAGCGTCCGCCACGACAACAATTTCAACAATTTTCAGATCACGCCACACCGAAAGAAAATAAAGAAAACAACGCGAAAATAAGGAATTAATAGGAAGAAGGAGAGCTGTACGGTTCCGTGGAGGGAAACCACTCTGAGGAGCGCGCACATAACTGGAAAGGTTTAATTAAAGACGGTTCATTTTATGTGACCCGTAAATCTACTACAATAACTATTATCTTATCTACTTGTAGTTAAAACAACGTGGTAAAACTATACGATTATTTCGTATATAAATTGTTTTGATATGGCCTGTTATTGTGCACGGTAAGATAATGCAGTTCGAATTGTAGCCTCAAATTAACACCGTGTATATACATACATAGGTAGTAAATGCAATATATTGTGTAAGAGAAAATAGTTGAAATTGTGTATACGAAATACATGGATGAATCTAGAAAAATCGGTTTAAATGATTGTATATGTAACACCTGATGTAATAATACATAGCTCGAAAATAGCTGCAGAATATGAATCACTCGATTATTATACCGCGCCGAATTGGTTCAGTTTTACGCTGAGCACGAAAATATTACAGTGGTCTGAAATGTGTCAAGAGCGCACTATTCAAAATGTTAATTGAGAAATAACTTTGACCAGATGACGCACGTTAGTGTCCAAAATTAATACGTTTTTCTCACCGTGTGCGCTTCTGGTTTTTTTTCTAAAACGGAATTGTGACAATTCCGAGCGAGGGCGAAAAACAAAATAAGAGGCAAATATTAAACGCGGTACAAAATTTTTCCACATGAAATAAATCAGGGATGACGAATGATGTGGCATATCAAAAAACGTAAGCTTGAAAATACGAGGTTCATCTAAATTTAGCATTTTGCACCGAAATGTCATACAGTCACTTTTTTATTGTGTCATAAAGGTGTATAATAAATACGAGCGTACAAAAAAACGTATTGGTTTCTGAGATTGTCCTGGTTATGAGTAACGTGAGAATGCACGGATACGAGGACAGGATGAAGCCGAGTGTTATCATATAGAAGTCTAGCGAGAAAGTGCGCTAAAAAGCTTTGAATAAAAGAAACATGCTCCTCGATAAAAGGAAGTTTTTCAATAGGGGTTGGCGAGAGAAAAAAAAACGCACATACTATCAATAAGGTTGCTAAGTCGCCTCTTTCCACGCACAAAAGAAAAATTTATATCATCAGAATGTATATATATTTTTTCGTACAATAATATATCGACATTTTCAACGCGTGTTTATCGAATACATGTGAAAGGGTGCGCGGATAAAGGGACCGCGTCGTATTTCAGCAATTTCGAGATAAATTGAGTTGAAAATAACTCGTAAAAAAGGTTCTCATTGAAAAACTCGCGTTGAAAAATGATGTCAAATTTTATTTAAATAATTTCCTCAAACTACATATGTATTTGTACACAATAGTCTAATACTGAAAATGTAACCGCAGTTGTTTTTGTCGGGTATATACATAGATAATTGAAAGTGGATGAAAATAAATTAATTTTATAAAAACATGGTATACATAGCGAAAGTGGAAAAGCGCATTAATTGCTCGCGCTCGCGAGATAAGGGGAAAAAAATTGACCTCAAAGTTGGTTTTGTAGACGGAATAGATAATTTGGAGTTAACAAGAATTTAAGAAGCGAGTATCCGAGCGAAAAAGGGAAACGAGATTGAAACAATTAGTTAGAGGTCGACCTTAAAGTTAATTATTTTTGCAAGAATGGATTAAACCAGCGAGAGATGAAATTTTTTTTAAATACATATTTTGAGGGGAAAAGTTGGAACGACTCCGCATCGAGAACGATTTCCCAAGAGGACGGTGGGGATGGAGGGACGAAAACCAAGCACGAAAGGATTGTTATCATATCTTAAAGGATTTGCGGTCGCCGGTATTAAACGCTTGATGTTTTGCAATACCAACCACCTTTGTAGCTTGCTCTCGAGCAAAATAAGAAAATTTTCCATGAAAGACTAGACGTAAAATAAATTTTCTCTGACGTTTTTCATCAGCGCCTGCAATGCTAAGCAAACTGGAATAGAAGTCACAAATGTGGTGAGTGTGAGACATTGTTTTCTTTTTCAAATGAACATCTCTTGGCGGTATGCAAGTACCGTTGTTTAGCGGCGGAAGTGTGGAGAGGAGGAGTGGGTGGCTGGACCGGAAGTGGCACGACAAAAAGCGCGCGCACCGGCCGCTGGGGACAAACTGCGGACAACTACTTCCGGCCCGCTTTGTTCAACCCTCCCGGAAACCGCCATATGTGCCGACTAATACACCCCTCCTTCCCCTTACCCTACCCTCTCTATGCATAACGATTTTATACGCTTTCATTATATTTTTCATATACAAGACACAACAAAAAAGGCAATCTCATCAAAACGACGTTGAACAAATTCAAGTGAATACGATTAGATTGAATAAAAATGAAAACGATACTCAAAGATTACGCCATAGACCAGTGAAGTGGTTGAGACATCCTAAAATAGCACCAATCCCTCAATGCAAAATAATTAACATCTAATTTTTTACTCCAAAGCATTCATATCTGAGAAGAGTTGGTATAAGAGACAACCCCTTCTCCATATACGCTTAAGATCGCCTCAAATCGTAATTATTTATTTATTTAGGAGAAAGAAACCCAAAGTATTGCATGTTGCTTTAGGAATTGAAAAGTTTACATAGATTTTAAATGTCGAAAGATTGAAAGACAATGTGTCGATAGAGATTTAAATTTGCATGAATTTTGAAGAAATTTGAAGTTTTAAGATTGCGAAATGTTCTGAAATGACTATTGAAGAAAATTTTATAAATTAGATAAGGGTTAATAATTAAAATTAATTTTAGGTGTGAATAGAATTAGGGATTGGAATGGTTTTTTTTTTTTGTATGCAAAGATTTTGAATGTTGAAAGATTGGAAGCGTTCTTGAAATTTTGTTTAAGGCATCATAATTTGTTCTATAAATGAAGGTGAGGACTTTAGCTGGAATAGATTATGATTCCGGAGTGTTCTGTAAGGACAATTGAAGGAAATTTTAAAAAGGAGATATGGGCTGCCAACCAAATTATTTAGGAGTTTATACGAGAAGCAAAGCTCATTTATCGTTCTTCTAACAATTTCTAGTGGGATAATATTGGAGTTCGACAAAGAATTAAGTGTATTAAGAGTGGAGAATTTGAAATGAAAATACATATGTATTCCTATTTGTATATATGCCGAGGATCGTATTTTATATACGCGCGCGCACTCAACACAGTAATTTCATGATATGTATGTATGTACATATGTTGGTTGGTGTGGTGGTGTGCATGCGTTTTTTTTTAGTTACGTACTTAAAAAAATAATTTCGTCACTCTTTGTATTCCTCAAATATATGGATAAAGTGGGTTGGCCACACCCGAATTTTTATAATTAATTATTTTCCATTTGTCCATATTTTAAGGGCGGAATTAGGACGATGTGTTTGATTATAAATAAATACATCCATACACTACGAGTAAACAAATTAAACTGCTGTGCAGCTGTGTGAAGCGTTGCAAACGTCAGTGCTATGTACAACGTCCAGTCTACGAGCAGGACTCGAATGACTCGAATTCGAGTGCGAGAAGGAAGTATGACGTGATTATCATGCGCAGAACATTGTTTGTGACACTTGGATTTAAACGTGTATAACATATGTACATACATTAACATGATGTTTTTAACAATTTTCACATTTGACCGGATATTTTGTCCGTTATCGTTATCGAGAGCTTCCGACAAAAGAGTTATACGTTAAATTAAAACTAGATTCATTTGAACCCTCCTGGGAATTAAATCGACACGATCGTTGAATGAAAGCTTAGTATCAAAAAAAAAAAATCAAATCATCCGACGCACACACCACCACGTTCGGCGTGCAAGCGTTTCAGCAGCCTTCAGATCGATAAGTCCGACGAGAAAAAAATGTCAAAACGGATATTTCGAAACGTGGAAAAAAAACGTGAATGGAGAATGTAAGGCGAGGCGAACGTTAAAGCGACAATGTAGGGAGTGAGAGAGAGGTAGGCGCGATTATGAGCGTTATCATTATGAACGGCGGGACTCCCGAGCAATTTGGGAAGCATTAAAGGGCGGTAAGGGCGGGCCCGACCCGCCCGCGAGTATCGGTTCTGCTATGAAAAGCAATTACGACGAAATGGGGCCGGGAGAGACAAACTTGGCCGCAATATCGCTAGGCAATATTGGGGCGCGCGTGCGTGCGACGAGTGGCCGCCTTATCAGCCCGACACTACATACAACCCCTACCATGTACATACATCGTACATTGTACGTGGATATCACACATACGTATTCCACGAGGGTGTATAGACTTCGCTGATCGAATTTGGAAGCGTCGTCGATCGAAGAGCGACACTCGTTTGCGCTACAATGAGGAAAAGCGCCACAACGTGGACGCGGACCCGGACGGAGCGATTTTCATCCGCCGCATTCCGTTTCGATTTTACGCCAGTTTTGGCACTTTGTGAATTACGAAAATTTTCAACGGTCTGGCACGTCGTGTGGAATTCCGCATGTACGAATGCCGAATTTGTCGCACAATTGATCTTCGGCGGGATGTAACGCGCTCGCGTTACATCAATTATATAAAAGCTGAAATCCATATGTCTGTCTGTGTGTGTGTGTGTGTGTGTGTCTGCTGATAACGCTCGCCTCGGTAAATAATTAAAAAAACAGAACGTCGCACGAGTAGGATTTGAACCCAGTACCACTGATTCGGAACAGATGCGCCATAGATGGCGCAACACATTGTTGCATAGGCAACAACTATGTATGTATAAAAACTATTAAATTTAATATTATTTTTTTAGAACGCTCCGTTGATATTCAACGGGCTTACACTAGTCAAATATATTTTCAGTGCGAGTATCGTACGTCGCGTGAAAATTGTATGCGTTTTTGTTCCCAGTGACTTTTTGAAGTTTATTCATTGAAAATATTTTTACTTAAATTCAGACCAATAAAGAGTGTGTTTAGAGACGCGTGCGAGTGTGCGTGTGTCCGTCCTTCTGTATGTCTATAAAAAAATTTTATTAGTCTTCTGGCGTTAAAAGCTTCAATTTCTTTTGTAATGTATACATATGTATGTACCTATGTATGTATATACGTAATGTTTGAAGAACATTTTTCTTATATTTCAATTAATTGAAATATACGTGAAATAAAAAAATTGGGCAAAAGGACGCATGTTAAAAATTACAAATATTTAACGTATTTTTCATTTATGTGAATGTCTCATTTTATGCTACGTACTTTCCTTTCCTTTCCTGATTTAAATGGAAGCCATTTTCGAAATGAGCTTGTCTCGCCTGCATATTTAACTGTTCTAAACTCATTTTTTTAATCTCATTTCGAATAGAATTCGGAGCTGTGCAGCACGGAACATCTTAGCTACATATTTCCCGTGAAACGACGAAAAAAGCTTATGCACCTACCAATGCACTATGAAAAAAGCAGACATGATTAAAAAAATAAACTAAAGATTCATCTAAGTTTTTTAGTTATTCTACTCATATGAGATGAAACAAATGTAAGTATACGGATTTATGTGTGGGTCTGCGTCGCGTATTTTCAAAAAACTAATATTGTCTCAAAATCGCGACACTAAGTTTAAGTTCACATCTGAGAATGCGACGTGTATGAGGTTTGAGACTTGTGCAGAAATAGTGTTGTGCACCGGATTCGTTGTAGCGCTAGTAGTGTCGCACATGTCGCTCTAATCCCGAGGATATTAATATTGCGGAAGGAATGCAGCGCACCTGTTGTTTTATTTTGCGCCAGGGCTTTCTAACTATCTCCAACTATATATGTATGTACACTTGCTCTCCTCTTGTTGCTATTAATTAAACTCAGATTTACGGAATTCTCTCAGAAAAAGACCGAGGGAACGTTAAGTATCTGCAATTCTCGCGGATGCCCTGCGCTAATGCGCCATGCGCTATATGCACTGAACTCAAGCGTGCACTCTTAAAATTATCTTTTTCGCTCACAAAAGAATCATATAAAAATCGAGAGATTTATATGAAAGATATTAAAGACAAGGTAAATTATGGAGTAGACAGTTGATATTAGTGTTGGGAAACATGTGAGTCGAATGTAAAATTAGAGAGAGAGTGCTGTTTGTATTGTACATACTCGTAGTTACGTTGAGAAGCGTCGTGTCTGAAGACAGTTAAATACCGCAATAACTATAAACAAACACAATAAAACGTCTCACAACAACAAATTTCATTCACTGCAGTTATCATAACAATTCAGGTATTACTAAGCGGCGGGTCGCACAGTGTCAGTACGCTGGGTGTGCTAACACGTTACGTTTCACGAACCATAGATATTTCCCGTTTAAATTGCATTCTTAAATCTCAAACACTGTGTTTCGGCATGATTGTAACGATGTGTTCGTGAGCCATTCGAATTTGTTATTTCGATAAATTAGTCGTTATTATTTGCTTCACGTTTGGAAAGCGAGTTTTCTATGAAAAAAAAAAATCCATTCCAATAATATAATGTTTTGTAACTTGGCCAATATTGTAACAATTTGAGTAAATTATTTGCAACATCGTTGAAATGATTCTCGAAGACGTTTATTTTATCATTTCACTGTGATGTATTCTTACTCATACAATATTGCTTAAGTTACGGTAATTACGAGAAAAGTTGACCATTCTAACCATTATTTATATAAAATTGGTTTTATTTATTTAATTTATATTGATGATGCGGTTGATATCTGTCAAATTGTTACATCAACATTTATTTTTCGCTTTAATTGAAATTCAACAGATGCGGAATACCTCGGACGAAAATGAATATGCCCGTCGTATATTTTGACAATGTCATAGAATATTTTATTCAGGAAGAAATCATTTTGCTCATTCATCAACAATTTTAATAAAATAAAAAATATAATTTATTCTCAAGACGGATCCTATTCTTAATGTATTTCTACCATGACACCAATGAAGTGTGCTAGTTTCTATATTGAAATTGATAGTGTTTATAGATGTTGAGCTGAGCTCTTCCATCACTCGCAACTCTCCTTGCGTCTAGCATTTTTCTCATGTAATTTTGTGACAATTTGACATGTTTTCTTTTTCAAGAGTTGTATTTTCCAGTCTCCATTGCAATGGCAGGTTTTTTCAGCGTTTGTTAATTTATTAAGCGCCATATTTCAAAAGGCACCACCGGTTGTGCAACCGCCTCGTCTGACGAAGCAAAAATACTCGTTGAATGAATTCTCTTGTCGACCGCATCTTTTGCGAAATATTGTGACAGACGAGCGATAAATACCCGACTTCCCAGAATAAGCAGATTTATAGCTGCGACTCGCCTGCCGGTATATATAATTTGTACTTCCTCTCTCCTGTTTAACGCGTTTTCCCGAAATTATGGCGCACGAAACTCGACACTTGCCGCTAGTAATAAAAGAACAAAACTCCTAGCGAGTATAATAAAACTTGTTTAATTAATTAAAAAATAATTTAAATCATAAAAAGTTGGATATAATACCAACTAAATCATTGCTAGAAACACTGGAGAGATTTCACATTGGTGTATTCGTTTTAGAATTATAATAGTTACACAAATAGGATTAAAGTAGTGCTGGTCGCATGAGTAAAACATGAGCTGAGAGTGCGAGCCATTATAATTATTCTAGCAAAACTCTGCACGAGAGTTATCTCACTTTACGAAGTATTTAACTAGAAACTGTAAGGTCATACGAGAAAATGAAATGTTTTATCATAATAAATATTATAGGCCACACTAAAGTTGCATAATTTATTTGTTCCCGTAATCAACTCTAGTCTAAAAGTAGGGTTCTTCACTTATGCGTCAATTATGCAGTATGTTTTATACATAACGTTTGTGGTATAATATGATACATATGGATGCACAGTTTGAATTTATTATGAGCGGTATTAAATGCAATTGAATCGACGACACTTTTATTTTTACAACGCCAGGATAAGAGTGAATAATTGAGAGTTGAAACCTTTAACGATGACAAAAAAATACATCTTCGGACACCAGTCCTAAAATTAGAATACTTTGGCATCGCCCGATCCCAACATGAGAAAAAAGAAATCGGGAGATGAAAGAGAGTAACGCGGGTAATTTGCAATGGCATCTAACGAGGAGACGAAAAAGAATATGACAGCGACCACAACATCTGTAATCTTCGTTTCGCTTTAGGTTGCCGTACAAAAATAAAGCGTTGCATTATTATATGTACATATTACACTGAAACAAAATGCATTTCAGAATGTACACTTTGCAACAATCGACCGATTCGATTCGCGTGTCGATTTTGCAAAGCTACAATACGGCAAATTAGTTATTTAGGCGCTCTGATCGTAGCCGCAAATTCGACATTAACAACCCTTAATTCGGGCGCAATTTGCATATCGAAATAATCCCTCTACCGAAGATAATCGTATGCACGGAAGGTCCCAGAGGGATGCAGGAGCAGGGGGAGGACGTCGCGCGTGGGTATTGCGAAAGCGACTCGTTCGACTCCTCTAATAATGCGAAACATAAACGTCAAACGAGAGGTGAGAAATTTCCCGCGGAAAAATTCAATTTCGAAAATGTCGAAAAAAAAGCGCACGCGGAAAATTCGCGATCGTTATATTGCGAACGAGCCCGGTCGCAATAAATTTGAATAAAGTTGCTGCCGGGTGCCTGTAACCGAGGGCGAAACGAAAAACATTCGTCGTATATCAATCTGTTGATTCGGTTTTTTTTTGTAAACTAATTTTAGAAATATTCACAGGTGGATATCTTATTTTTGTATTCGTAGGTGTGAATTTGTAGATTTTTATACTATAAATCTGTTTATTCTAATATAATAAAATTACTCAATATCACGCTAGTTTTAAATCAATTTTATTCCAATCAAACTAAAAATTCCCCAATATCCACTTTGACAATATAAATATTTTTAAAATATAAGCAATCCCAGAATAACATTAAATATTAAACTCTCTATTTAATAGTACTATTATTGTTTATTTGACTTTTCACCGGTACCGGTGCGTGTTACCCGTTCTCGTTTTTTAATTGGATTGTGAAAATATTTCACATAATAATTATTATTTTCATTCTCCCATCCCCAGAATGATTAGACATGGCAAAAAAAACTCCGAATTTATCGATTTTGTTAATACTATCTGTAGTCCCTAAGACAACGACTTATTATTTATTTTATTAACTGAACATAATTTATGTATTAAATAGTTTTTTTCCCTTTGTGTTTTTTCTAATTTGATATATTATGTATGTATTTTATATGTAAAAGCCCCAATAGGCGTTTAATAAATAAATAAACATTGGGACAATATTTTAATTTGAAATTTTTAGGTATGTGTACATACGTATCATTACATCGACTATTAATCGACGTACAAAGTAAAAATTTATAGTTTTTTTAATATAATTGAAATATTTACATTTTCCAGTTAAATAATCATAAGCTACTGTAAAATCAATCAATTTTAAATACACAAATTTAAGTGGCGAAAATAATTATTTGAAAACGCTCGTATGAATTTTTTTTTTTTTCTATATGTAGCAGAACTATGTATTTCGTATCATCGAATTTTCACTGAACGTCTATTACAAATTTATTTTATTTATTTATTTAAAATATGTACCTATGTATGTATGTACATACATGGGCAGGCGGCATAGCCGATGGAGCCCAAGGGTCTGATATACATAAATTGTACACACAGTTGTTTTTTTTTTTTTAGTTATTTATATTTTATATTTGATATTTGAAGGATTACTTAAATCCATTTATATTCAAAAACTTGTCGAGATGATTTTTAAACAGATTTATATTTTCAGAAGTTACTAGCTGGTTGGCAGGCGGTTCCAAACTTCGACCACTCTATTTGAAAAGAACGAGTCTCTGACAATTTTGTCAGAGTCTCATTGTATGACCTCTGAAATGTGCGTTTTTATTTGAACGTGAGGAGGTTTTTTATTGGGCATTTATGAATATTTTTAGCAAAAAATAAGCACTCAAGCAACTTCTAAGTTGCATTTTTCCCACTGTACGACTTGGTGGTAACAAAACAGTGCATTCACACAGTGTCTTCTCATGCCCACTACATGCACGAAGTTATTTCCCAAAGTTCGCACCCCCCTCCAAACCTACCGCTTTTCCAGCTTGCATGAAAACCGCTGTAAATTCAAAGGTTCCGGTGTGAGTTTGTCGGACATTTTCCGAGTATTTAGAATATGCACGTTTGTGGTGGGGGCAGTTTTTCCTTGTCGCACTGAGGACGCGTCGGTGCATTCATTACGCGAGCAGGCTATCAAACACGGAAGTGGCCCGTTGGACAGTCTCCCGTTGGACAGGTGGCCGTTGGACAGGCCGTAATTAATGGCAGCGTTCGCGACTCATCCATCACTGGACGGGTTGAGGGTGAGGTGGATGAAATGGGGATGAGAGAGGCAGAAGGAGAGCCGGTGTACCGACTAATTGTGCCGCCGACACTGATCCGTCCATCAGTTAATATCGGATCATTACCGTTCAATGTTATACACAATCAACAAACACGGGATGTCGAGCTGGTTTAAAGCGAAATCGCGCGAATCGTTAGTTAGAGACGAAACGCGAGTCGTATCTCTTTGCTCCGCTTATTCCTTCGGTCGTATTTCATTCGTATGACACGTGTGTGCCACCCTTGAGAAATTCCGCGAAATAGCACGGTAGCTGTACAATGTGTGTGTGTGTGCAAGTGTACGTTTGCGAGATGAAGCAACTTACCTTGGAATGCAGAATGTGAGGAATGAAGAATTTAGCGGTTTTCTGGCATCTGAAACAACGAAAGAAAATAAACATGTTAAGTGATGTGAGGGTTTCTTAAATTATTAATAGGCGCGCGTAGTAAACGTGCGTGCGTTTACGCACACGTGCACTTTTTATTTTTAGTATGTATTACATACACCACACAAGTATAATATTTATATCAAAATGCGTATTTTAGAAACGCTGCTCTTGAGCGAATGGCACACTTAAATATTATAGCCAATTTCAGAATGATCACTATGTGAGTTTTATTGTGGAACAACCCCACATTATAACTAGGTATATAATACATTAGCGTAAAATTTGCATGACTGCAATCTGCCCGGGTCGTTGCGGTCACGCTAGCATTGCCAAAACATCACATTTTTTTGCGATGTGTTGGCAACAAGCCGCCATTTGTCAATGCCGCTTTGAGTACTCTACATATTTTACGTACTGTCAAATGGGCCAAGGGCTGTAGTGTTATTGTACAAACTAGTGCACACGGGTGGGGTTATAGTCCACCGTCATATAATGAAAAAACCGGCTAGTTTTATATATTCCAAAATCAATACATTAACAAGAGGAAAACAACGTAATTCCGAGTAACGCATGACCGCTACGCTGTACGGTCAAATAAAGCTGGCTATTTTTCCTGTACATATACCGCTATTGTGTGATTTAATTTTGCAATACGTATACAATTTTTTTCCATACAAAAAAGACAGACAATGACTGAAAGCTTACATGTATGTATGTATGTAGATATAATGAATATGTACATATTTGGGAAATGTGAATTTTAGCGTACACGTGTCACCGCGCGTGTACTTATGTAAGTGGTTTTTCAAATTAATTAATACCTACTGCATCTGAAACGAATTAAATTTCAATAGCGAATGTATAATAATATGTTTATATACCAAATTAAGTTTTATTACGAGTGAGCATGTGTGTGTGTGTGCGTAATGTAGATATAATGTAGAGTGCCCGCACAGTGGATGACACTTGTAAGACGTCAGCGTCTCTTGTGCTCGCGTCCATTTGTTTTCATTCAAAACTTTCTTGTCTGTACGGGGAAGCTCCATTGTTTTCAGACTATCAGCGATAAGGTCGTGCAGATTTACCACAAAACTGCCACGGGGTTGTCCCCGGGGGAATGCCGACCCAGACTTAAATTCGACGTGAAGGATGTACGATAGTTTTTCCTCTTCAATATCCGAACCACTTCACCGCCATACTTTCTATACGAGTTTTACGCGCGATCGTATAATATAAACTGCGACACTGCGATTTTACTGTACCAATACACGTTTCAGAGAGTGGCGTAACTACAAATATGTTTTCAAGAAAAAAATTAGTCTCAAGGAAATTAATAATAATAAATAAACCCAAAAACATTGGGCTGGGCGCACACACTGGGTAAGTATTCGTGTCGTACGTACATATGTACATATGTATGTTGTTGTTTCTGGGCGTGAGACAACGCCATACGTGTGAGGGACAACAACATACGTACGACACGAATTCGTACGAATACGTACCCAGTGTGCGCCTGGCCCAATTCGTACAAAATTGTAGACTTTATAAAAAATTCTCATAAATTGTCTGAAGCGCTCGCTTTATTTTATTATGTATATTGTATCCTAAAATTCGACACGCAACGCTTTATGGCTTGAATACTGGGTTATCGACTCCAGGCCGTTTTATTGTTTCATGTGTTGAGGATTCGTGAGATTTGTCACTAATTTCATGTTTTTGAGAACGATTTTTTGCAGTTTTCTTAGAAAATCTTGTCAAAAATACAAATCAAATTATTAACGGAATTTTAATGGATAAGTAGGATTTTCTTATTTCATTTGTGTGGTTTTTGACTTAAGTTTTGTTTCTGAATTCGTAGTGACACGTCCTCGCCTCTAAATTCGAATGATACATATGTATGTACATACATACATATGTTCTCGTTTCGGGAATTTTTCGGCTATATTTTCTCAAATTAAATTAAATATTATGTTAAAAGCGCGGGTTTACAAAGTGCTTTTTTTTCAAATTGTATTTCAGATTTTTTTGTTGTGTTTTAATCGAACTTGCATTTCGTATGGTTTTATTTTGTTATTTTTTTTAAACATATAATTTCGTTTGTGTATACATAAATAAAATTAAGTGGAGATTATTAAATTAATTGTATAATTATATATATTATATATACATATATATACACATATATATATATATATATATATATATAATAGCCGAAATCTGTCTGTCTGTCTGCTGATAACGCTCGCCTCGGTAAATGTTAAAAAAACCAGAACGTCACGCGAGCGGGATTTGAACCCGGTATCACCAGGTTGGGCTGAATCGTGCTAACACTATCATCCAAACGGAGGCGATGACGGACGTGCTATAATTGGCCAATATTAATTCTAAAAGTGTTCGCGACTTTGTTAAATTGTTACGCGTTGTATTATAACGCGCCATCTATGCAACAACTATAAAAACTATTAAATACACATATACTCACCCACGCAAACATACGTTGATATATTCAACGGGCTTACCCTAGTATATAATAATAGCGACAAAATGTCTTTGAAAGATATGGTTGAAGCATTTGCAAATTCTTTTTATAAAAACATTTAATATTTGTAAGTTCATTAATTTCATTTTTGTAACAAAAAATAATAATAGAGGGGGGGGCTTTTGGTAACTTTTGCATGCTGGCCATTTTTTTCTAGTTACGCCACTGGTTTCAAAGCAGATTAGGCATCTATGTACGTAGAGTGAATAGATTGTACGATCAGTGGAATATTATAGTGTTGTTTCCGATTCGACGAGCCGCTGTGAGATGCCTGTGGGAGCAACGGCTCGCTGTTTGCTAAGAGCAACTTCCATTACGGTCGTCCGTCCGTCCGTCCGATGCAGTGGGTGGTGAAGAGGTTAACCTCCCCATTCCTCCTCACACCGTACATAATCTGTTTTCGCACCACCGCTCTAAGCCATCCCTAAACCGAGTTGTTATCGCGGCCGCATCCAGTTATTTTAACTCGTCGGGATCTCCGACCGCACCCAGCAGACGCTATTGCCCGTCTAACTTCTCCACTTTCCGCAGATCGATACTTGCATTCGAACGTCGCAATTCGATACCGACCAAATAAACTTCTTATAAAAATACACAAGCACACACATTCATAAAATTGTTCGTTCGAGAATGTACCGATCCATCGCAACATAAAAAGCGCAATATACATCTAATGAAAATATGCAACGAACCGTCTAAATCTAGTAAATTTGATACTACGCATATCGTAGATATACGATACTAATATATTGAGAAGGACTGATGGAAAAATAAAACAAATCATCAGACAATTTTGTTATGTTACTCGCGCCATCTATGTGTAGACAGTATAAAGCAGCTACATACATACATATTTATACGTTTATAGTTTACTTTATCAATATTTATTTACAGTGGTGTGCATGTAAACGTGGACATTGTGATTTAAAATACGCTTCAAAGAGAGCAGGAGGGGAAAAATGAGGGAAATACCGCAACTGTGAAATGCGTTCTATCTATTGGTGTCAACTGCAGCAAACGCGACGAGTCCTCGCAATAACCCAATGCAATAAATAAATAAAAAAAATGTCAAAGGTAATAAATGCAAGTTGCAGAGAATTTAAACATCATATTGCGTCGGTTTTATTTATAATATTATTAAATCGTAAATTTTAAATGTATCTACGCTACAAAATATAAATAAAACTATGGATGTGCTCTCATTCGCTTGTTTGCATTTGCTTGTCGCATCGCGCACCACAACGTCACATACGGCGATTTATTACATTTTCCTTCGTGACCTCATCGTCAGAAGTTACCTATAATATAGCACTACTCCTTCCGCGTATCTTTCAACACCCAAGCGTCTCAAAGTTTATGTTAAATAAAGAGAATTTCGTCAAAAACAAAATAGAGTTGTTTTAATAACCTAGATATTGCAGTCTTTTGACGCAAACAACAGTATTTTTAGTTAAATGTAAAATGAAAATACGCCTATGATACATGCTTATTATGTTGGATGAATTTCAGTTTTATCCGCATTGTACATATAGGTATATAGATAGATATTTATATTACAATCTGAATGTATTTGACCTGTTAACCTGTTGCATTCCGCGATAACGTTACCAACCACTTCGCCCCGGTATTTCCGAGCGTAGTACTTTCACATTATCTTTTGAATTTGCATGATTTTTAATATCGCTTTACAGGCGATCAGTTGCTTAAAACATTTTTCTAAATGTTATGAGTGAGAATCGCTCAACGTGTAATCGAATGATAGTACATACATTGATAGTACACATCCTTTGAATTTTCCTTAAATTAGTCAAATTATTTTTAGTCATATATCATGTGTGTAATAGTCGTTTTATAATTATTTTTGCAACATCATCATTTTGAATATGTAGTAAGCGATAGCGTGACATTTTAATTGGTACAGATAAATTTAATTCAAAATTACGTCATCTTGGCTTTAGCACTTTTATTGCATGCATTCGAGGGAACCGAACGTTAACGGGAAATGTTAACAATATCAGTTCTTCATGATCGTGCACGAAATTGTGTTTTATAGCCTTGGTAACGGCTTCGAAGCACAACCAGGAAAACTGAATGCAAACTTTAAATCGGACAGTTTTTGTTTGTTTGATAATTGAATCTAGGGCAATACGTTCATAAAACTACTCGCCAACTTTAGACTAGTTCGCCAAAGCGACTTATAAAAATTAACTTTAAATTTATTCAAAGGATCGCGTGACATAACACACAAGACGGTACGGTACATTCAAGTATGTGGGTCAAAACAATCACTAAGGTAAAAGTGTGTGTTGAGGCTATATCATTATCAAACTTGAAATTGTAACGATAAACGCATTTTGAAGGCAATAAAGGCCGAATTGAAACTTTCCCATTCCAAAAATTGCCAAAGTATAATATACATAGGTACGGCGAAATTGTTGATATTAGAGTTGTTAACGGGTTCGCACGAAGATTTTGCGCAAAACACGTAGAAATTGAAAAAGTTTTTGTTTCCAACTATCAAATTGATCCGTATCTATAAAAATGATACGATACTTTTCGATATGAGAACGAAACATAAATTCAAAGATGTGCACGCCAACAAATCAACATTGTATGTACATATATATATACAATATACATACATACATACACACGATTCTCTTTTTGTATGGCGGATACGTCTCAGGGACTACCGTGCAAAGAAAAAACTGTGTAAAAAAAAATCAAAAAAAAATCGAACTTATTTATTTTTATTTATTGTAAATAAAAAATATGATGATTGAATTAGATTGGTTGAATGTGAATGACACTTTGAGGATTTGTATGTTGGTATTTATATTTAAGTTAGATAATACCATCATATTTTAGTAAATTTATTGTGAGAGGAATGGATTTATGTGAATATAATTTAAGGAATAAAAATAATTTAATTATAAAAAATGTTAGAATAAATAGAAATAGAGGTATTTTAGAGGTATATACATCTTGTACATAGGTGTTTTGGATTATAATATGTAGACTGCCGGATGGAATTAGAAGTTCCAAAACTATTAATAAATTCCTGGCAGTCTTAAAAAAACATCTGTGTATAGGTGCTTAGTTAAGGATTATGTAATTAGCTTTATATAAAAAAATAAAATCAATATATTTTCATAAGTTACATACATAATTAAGTAATAAATTGACATGGTTATCGATTTAAATTTAATTTAATTGAAAAAATATATTCATCGAGTGTCGCTACTTGACAATAGACGTGCCCGTAAACTGCTGTTTTTATTTTTAATTTTTTACAACCGTGTTAAAACAAAAAAATCAGAAATAAAAAAAATTGGTCCGTTTTATTTCAAAACCGTGCAAAAAGAGAACTGGGTGAACATGCATATGTTAATATAATATTTCAACATTATTTCTATTTTCGGATATCAAATGAAAATGGCAAATAAAAAAAAAAAAAACAACACCTACTGGCAATCGATCGCCGTGCAAACGAAGCTTTTTACATTATCGTATAACAAATATAGCCACTCCCGTAGTGAGTCGTATAAAAAGCCGACTTATCATAAATGTAGAATGATCGAAAGCTCGAAAGCGCCTTTTGCGGCCATCGGCTAATTGGCACACCAGTGTTATGGCGCTTTTTGCCAGCGCTAAAACCCGGCTCGTAAAGTCGGCCCCTAATCGGGCTTTTGGTGGCCGTTTGGCGCGTATAATTTGGCGCCGGCGCGACAGGTTGAATTATGACCGCGCGCCTAACAGGTTGAACTTCATCATCAATCCGGTCATAAAAAAAAAGCGAAAGCATCGGACGCGTAATGAATGCCATAAAAATTATTTTCGGAAAGCGAATACTCGGGTCGCGTCACCGGAACGGAACCTCGCCATCCCCCTCTGAACGACCCCGGAAAATGGCCACTGTCTGCATACGTACAGACAGGTACAATTAACATTCGCGAATTTTCAATTTGATTTTAGTCCGAATCGGCCACATGACAACGCAAATTTTACTGCATGACGACATCACACTGACGAATGAGGAAATGTTGGTTTAGATTAATGTGACTAAGGTCATTATGATTTCGCTAAGTATGACAGCATCGTTTTTTTTTCATGCAAATGTAAATGTCACATTGTCTGATACAAAATCCGAGAATTATAAAAACCAATATTTTATCTATGTATACTACGTACATATGTACATACATATATGGATAAAGTAAAAATTCTACATAATAAAACATGCCTTATGTAACTTTGGACGCTCCTTCATTTATATCCAGTTATTACGCAGTTAATTGTTACATACGCGGATACGGAATGATTCACGGTTAACGGTACTACAAGGGTTGATAGGTGGGGCTATTTAAAGAAAATCGTCAAATGAAAACACACCTAATTATTAATTACTACATTATTCATTTTATTTTATGTTAATTTTATTTTTGTTTTTATCTTTATTTTTATTTTGTTTTTATTTTTATTTTTGTTTGTTTTTCTTTTTCTTTTTTATTTTTTTATCTCTATTTTTTTTATTTTTGTTACTATTTTTTTTATCTTAGTTTTTTATTTTATTTTTATTTTTATTTTTTTATTTTGTTCAAATTTGGCAATACTGTCCTCTCATTCTTTCTTTTCATTTATAATACTGTTTTTTTTTTTTTTGATTTTTAACTAAAACCAAACCCCATGGGCCTATCGGCTATGCCGCCTCTCCATGTAATTATTAAATAAATAAATAAATAATATACACTTAATGTTTAAAATTTAAAATTTTACAATCGAACTGAGACGTATTAAATAAACAGGTCAGTTGCAATATTTTCGCGGACTTTGATTGATGCGATGCGGTGGTTCGTGCTGTACGATTTTAGCAACACCCTGTATGTATTGGTATGTGTGTGTGTGTGTGTGTGTGTGTGTATTTTAACCGCGTGATAATTAGCGAGCTCGCGTGTCGCGCGTGACGTCACCGGACAACCTATAATCCCCTGGCGTTCATTTGGCTCCGACGAATTTTCCTTCGCTGGAAAATTGGCGCGATCGTGTGCGAATAATGATGAATGATGGCGACGTGGTCGGCGCCAAGCGCACAAGATGATTACACCTGTTCGTAAATGTTTCGTTTAACTACGAACAACCGTACCTATGTACACGCTTCGTCGAATCAACGTTTGCATTTTTCACATCTACTAAGCAGTTTTGTTTTTGTACACTTTCGACCTTTGGAAGCGTTTTGAAGTGTATTTGAAAACTCTTTGAACTCGGAATTAATTTTGAAATTTTTCAATTTCCAAAGGATGAAAGTCAATTACAAAAATAAAATATTTTTAACCTCTTGGGACAAAAAAAAACTAGAAATCAGTGATACACAAATCCTCGGCATTGTATAAGATGAAAAACCATTAGATGAATCTTTCGAACCAGTGCTTTCCAAATTTTTCTACAGAAACATATCCATTTCTTCTTTACCAACTTGAAAATACCATAATTTCGGGGATTTTGATTTTTTTTTAAATTTGTTTCTTGAATAAATTATTTGAGGATTTGGACCATCCGACCAGAGTAAGCAACTTTACGAGACAAAATTTGAACATGGGTTAAACTTCATTTGAAAATAATGATTACCTTTCTTCATAAAATTTTAAAACGTTCGACAAAAACATTATTTTCTCTATCATTATTTATTTTACATATTATCATTGATGATGAAAAATCTTCTACACACTGTTGCCAAAATAACCAGCTATTCTCAATTTTTTTTTCCAGTGGTTCCAAAACTTTTTTCAAATAATATATTTTCACTTTTGATGAAATTTGGAGACGAAAAATTGCATCAGGGATATTTTAGAGGCTTTATAAAATAAAGAGAATATTTGAGAATCTATAATACAAAAATCATTTTTTTAACCTTTGTCAAGTATCATTTTTACTTGAAAAGAAATTACGCTTTTGGAAAGCTAATGTTTCTGAAATATTGGCGTGAAACGTAAAATTCCAAAACTGGACCAGCTGTTCTCCAAGATATGCTAATTGGATTGGCAAAAAAAAAAATAGTGGTTTCAGTCAGTTTTCATCTCAAAAATGAAGTCAAAGTAAATGTCAAAAACATACGAGTTCAAAGAGTTATTAAAACCGTAGAGTGGAATTGGTCACTCAAACGCCGGATATTAATTATTTACAGTTGATATTATTGCACGAGTCACTTTTCGGTTGACGTTTGAAAATAGAGTAAATTCGATTAACACCGGCACAACGGGCGTTTAATTTTCATATTGTTTTGGCGACGTCGGACGATGACTTCCGGTCTTCCGCTTGAATAATAAGGCGCCGGTGTTAAATTCAATTTGAACTTTCGATTTCCAAGTGGCCAACACAAATTTTAATCTGTCGACAACGTTAATTTCAATTAACCGAATCGCTTCGCGAAGACGAAACCGTCAGTTTGGCGAACGAACCCCTCCTCTCCGTGCCGAAGCAATATTTTCGCATCTTCAACTAAAACCGTTACAAATACTTAATACAATTAATAAAGCGCGCAGAATTTTCCTGTTCATAAACTGGGTAAGCGCTAATTAAAGCCATTAATTAATTGTACGCGGGGAAAAGAGGTGTGGGGGAGGGGGGTTTTGGTGCCCCAAGCCGTTAGCCTCCGCCACCCCCTTATCCCGAATGCGTGTCACGCCGATCGTGAACTTGCCGAGGGTAAGGTAAACAAACTTACATAATTTGTTATCTCCCCTTGCCGACATAAATATGTATTAAAGGGCCACCCCCGCTGAAGGGTCTCCGCGTTAATTGTATCGTCGCAAATTAAAGAAAAGAACACCCCCTCCCCCCCCCCCCTAACCTCTCGCTTTCGTTCTCGTACTCAAAACTACCCCTTAATTATATCAACAATTTAAAGATTTCCCTTAAATAAACAATTAACTCAAATGGATTTCAGTTGATACTGGTACAAATAAAATGTACTGTGAAATCACAGCAGTCGTGTTTCATGTGAGGTTTTATACGAATCATATCATATTACATATATGGATTGAGAAAAATCCAATGCGTTATTCACGGTATAAAAGCCCATGGTTCTTCCGATTTAGGTAGCTTCAAGTCTAGATATTTTTATACATCTGTATGTACATATGTATGTGCTACTACTTTGAACGAGTAGCTTTCGTTTTTTTTTTTTTTTTTTTTGGCTCAATTCAATTTTATTTTAGTTCGGAGCTGGAAGTTCAGACGAAGGAAAGGGAGGACAAAGTCACCGGGCCGGAACCCCCTCAATCACAAAGAGGAAGACATTGGTTTGATAAACGCCAACAAACATACACTTTTGTGATCAATATCGCCTAGAAAATAAAAAAAAAGGTTCCTTCGTTGCTGAAATTGTCATAATCCATCAAATTTTATCGCGGTGACGCAATTAAAATCGAGCGATACATCAGCGGTTGAATTTTTCGCGTTATCCGATTCAATATTAAAAAAAAGTGTTCGTTAAAATGGCTTTTTAAAAATAAACTTAAGATATAAAAAAAATAATTATCGAATCTTTCTCAAAGTTTACGAGCACGTATAGAGGTTATAAAAGAAAACAATTTACATCCAAACTGAGCGATATCGTGCCAGCGATCTTAAAAGGAAAAATATTACAAGGTCAATGGAATTTACAGTGAATTTCCACCATTGAAATAAATCAATTTTTACAATTCAGATTGAATTTTACGTTCAACTCATATACTATATTTATGTAGTATTGATAATACCTATGTATGTATTATGTATACATATCGCACGCCGGCGAGAATAACGTCACAAATTAAAAAACCTAACTTTACAGTATGTATAACGAAAATAAATTTCATTTTTGGCTTCAAATGGCTGTCCGCTATAGCGAAACTTCCAACACCTAGCCGCCATTATTGCAAGCACAGAAATGTCACTATTCGTGAGTTGTAGAGCAAAAATTTGTTGTTCTGAATAGTGAATTAACAAAAATTCGCTAAAATTTGAGTTGTGACGTTGCGATATATGTACATATATTATTTAAAACAATAATACATAACGACTGTTTTTTTTTTTAGGAAAATTATCAGTTTCAGAAATAAAATCAATATCTAACTATACCTATAGTATGATTTAATCGAAATATGACTTCCAAGCTTATAGCCCAAATGTTTGGTACAATTTGAACGATATTCTAATAACTTCGTTCAAAAAAGCGTTTAGGATAAGAAAAGGTTGCGCCCAAGGTAGGAAAGGAAAACTTCTTAAGCTGAGATATTTTAAATCTATAGTTGATATCCCGCAAAAAAAGAATACGCTTTTTGACCTCCCCTTTGCCCTCTTCTCTCTTCCCCTTTATAACATTATACTCGTAATACGTAAAAAAAAAAGTTAGAGGCGCCTCGAAGGCGGAGGTAATGCGTGTTATAAAAATTCTACAAGAGGATGCCATCCCACAGCAAATGCTTCGGTAAGTTCGGATGGGACTTTAGGGGATGGGGATTTTGAAACGAAGACGCCCTAAATTCTTGGGAGGACAAGGGATGGGAGCGGCCCTGGCCACCATCAGGTGTTCCTAACCTGGTCACGGACCAGCTCGGTCATCAGTATGTATGGACACAACAAAACTTACCCCGTCCGACTAATACGATGCGACGCACTTTTATTGCCCACGAGATGTATGTATGTATGTATGTACATATGTAAGTGTACATATATGTATGTATGTACACTTACATATGTTTGACCATGGATAAACATAACCAATACCATTTAAGAAATCGAAAGTACAATGGTACATATGTACATACTACATATATATGTATATGAATTGACAAAGAAATATAGCACGACTTGGTATAGTTTTTCTTAGAATTATCATTGCGCTGCGTTGCGTATGTTGGGTAGGAGAGTTGGTCGATTATTCGTCGAGAGCTTTTTTCGCGGATTATTTTCGTCCCTGTCGCAAAAATATGGGGAAAAAAGTGAAACTTTCGCGCGGCGCGGATTTGCTCGGGAAAGTCGCGACGAACAAATCGGCCGAAAATGAAAAGTTCGTGAAAATGCGCCGTTAAAAGCGTCCTCATAAATATTAACGACCGTTCGAAAGGAAAATAACACTTATTGAGCGTTTTTATCACACAAGTTTTTAATAGTGACAAATCACGTCACACACACACACACACACACACAAACACGTACACTGCAAAACTATCATAAAATTCGAACAATGTTCGTAAAACAACCCGTTCCACCCGATAGTTAATAGGATTGATGAATAATTTAATTCTACTCTTTTGACGTTCAAAAAAGGACTCGAATTTCAACAAATGTCTGTTTGAATAAATATATTTTATTTGTGGTATGTTTTACCGTATAGTATTCATAAAAGACGTTTAAACTTCTAAATGAAATTCTGTATTAGATAGATCAGACGACTAGATTCAGATTAAAATATTTGAAAATTACAAGTTTGAGTAAGTTTTCGTCACAATTTGCACACGACAGATCGAGTCGAAAGTAAGTTGAGCCGAAAACTTTTCCCGGTTCGCTTTTGAAAGCTCCCCGATTATAGGAAAAGCTCTCGCCTCCAACTAACAAGGTGGCGTTCACCTCTAACGCCATAAATACAACGGCCTTCCATTGTAAATTGTTAGAGGGCTGGGCCACGTTTCAGATGGGTTTTGTGCACAGTTTAGTGCTTTTCCGGTAATAAGGAGACCGCAGTATTATTACGAGCTAAGACCATATATCGAGAGGCGAATTTGGGTGAAAATAACGAGTGTGTAACGGCTTTCGTAGACAAAATTCATCCCGTAATGTAACACATATGTACGTTAACTGTTTACTCGGTTATTTACAAATGCTGTACAAAACTTTACATATACTGTACCGAAGTGCTTATATGTACTCGACGCTTGACAGACTTGCTTAGAGCTTTACTACCGTGCACTTATTTTTTAAGCATGCATGGGGTGAAAAGTATGAGTGATAGTGCATTGTGGATAAAAATTTACGACAGTGAGCCGTTTTATTTATTGCAATTTTTTTTGAGCTGCTAAGAAATTAGTTTTTCAGAAGAAGAGCAGAGCGGCACAGCGTATTAAATATTCAAGATTTGATGATAAACAATGGTCGTTTGTTAGACGCGTGGGCTTTAGCCATTCACCCTGATTTATATATTCATCAGGTGTTGTTTATGGAGTATTGGGTGGGTCGCGGTCTGAGGAGCACACGGGGACGAAACCTACGAGACTCGTAGAGGGAGTGATGGGGGTGTGAAGCACCCTTAAAGCCGCAACAACTTTTCCGCATATATAAATCGTCCGTTAGTTTTGTTTAATTTAAATCGATACTTTACGGGCGAAATTTTGCAAATTTATTAACTTTAACGTTTGCTAGATGTATTAAAGCACACACACATATGTTTGTATTAACGAAGGGTTGTGTAATTTATTAAGAAACGCGAAAGCAGATCGCGTGCACGTGAAGTTTGTTCGCGTGAATACGACCCGTTAACACGCTTTCGCATAACACGATTTCCCTTTGCCTTTAATGAAAGGAATATTCTACCTTAAAAGAGATTTTCTTTCGAATTTGAATCGTTTCATTTTAATGCAGAAGTCAATTTATATCGCGACTTTTGCGCATAAAAAAATAAATAACGATTCCAATAATGAAAAAAAATGGAACATATTTTACATAAGTGTGAAATGATTGAAATTAGAAAAAAAATTCTTTAAAATGAAATTTTAATAATATAGACAGAAAACTATAATAAGTCTAGTCATTGTTTTGTCAAACTTTATTGATGTTAATTAATTAAAATTAAAAATAAAGCTCAGTGTGCTTGTTGACTTTCGAAAATATTAAAATCTAAAATTCCATCTTTGGCATAGTACATACATATATGAATATAGTATTCACGTCCCTAAAGCTTTTCAATCTAGTGTAATCAACACAAAGCACTATTTACATACGAACAATAAATATAAATTACACAAAACGTAGAGGTTAAAGTACTCACATTTATTCCTAGGATCAGTTTTGTGATCTGAAACAAAAAAAAAAAATAAATTAAATATATAATATTTTAAAATACAACTTTCTTTTGAAAATGCATTGATTTATCGGCCCCCGTTTTAACAAAAGCTTATACACAAAAGTCAATTGTACATAGTAGCACCCGCGTTATTATTTAATAAATGAACCCAAATTTATATTCATAAATATTTGAACTGTGAATAAACATATAACAGATTTTAATATCATTCAATTGACAGGTATGCGCGGTCGTTCTTCAAAGCAATTTCATGTTTTTGGTTACCGTCCGAATTAATATGTGAGCTGACTGTTGGCATATACTCTACTGAACACACAGTAGCCCAACGGCTGAAATTAAATTAAAAACTAAACGCAACTTTACGGATGATATTTATATGAACTGACCAATACATATATTTGTATGAAAGTATTTCACAGTATCAAAATTTGATTGTGTATTATTTGTACACATTTGCGGCGGCTAATATCTGAATATCTGAGATGCATATTAGTATTCAATGCGAAATTGTATCTAATATTGAAGTTGGAGACGGATGGAAATTGCACTCACTGAATAAACACATACACGTGTGTTTGCACAGGGATGATGTATACAGCCGGGCTGAATACTAACGAACATCTCAAAGGATCGTCGCGACGGGGTCGGGACGGGTATCCTGTTAACTGGAAACTGCTCAGCAAACATATAATGGCAGAGTGTAACCGACCCCAAAACACATCATTGAACTATTGAGGTAGTTCCAATCACACGTAGTTAAAAGATAAAATCCGTAACGAAATTAAAACAACATATCTTCAGCACAACAATATTATATTGACCATGCGGTGTTTTATTATAAATTTACTTTTATGTATGCAAAACTGAAAAAAAGAGTCCGGAAATTTTGCTACGAAAGATATTTTCTTCTTGCCTTTTTTTTTCGTGTTATAAGTCGTTTTTGTAGTTATTGATTTTGAATTACGCGTGTCTCCCGCCGTGCAAGATGCGATATTGATGCCAACATCCGGCGCACTTTTCCCTTTGAATCCCGATAAGGTCGACGCGGGACCGGAATCGATTCCGGAACGGCGGGTTTCAACGCATAAATTATCCGCGGACACACTCCATGTGGACAAATTTACGATTTAGCCGGACTTGCGGTCGGTTGCCGCCCCGACACTGACCGGAAGCATTTGATTCGCACAATTCACGAATAATTCAAAACACGATATATAATTCACACGCCGACGTAAAATGTTGCCGCGTCCGTTATTCGGAGAGGAACAGGCAAATTGACGCGACAGTTTGATGTAATTCAATTAAAGCGACGAGTAAAGAATCTTGGAAGAATATTAAGCGCATCAATAGATACAACACATATGTATGTATGTAGTGTGTACAAGGGTGGAGTGATCTTGTATGAAGGAAATTTTTACTTTATTTTTCGTAATATCAAAAAGCTTGGATGCGGGATTAGTGCTCTATCACATACCCATCATAACTTCAAAATATTAATGTTTAGTACTGCCCCAAGCTGCTTGATATTCCCAATAGATGGAGCAAAATTATTTTTTTTTGAAAATCAAAATTAAATACAGGCAATTTACAAATACAGGGTTTTTAATATTTTTCGCAACGCTAACTCTCAGAATTTACTGACTGCTAACTTTCTGAAGCATAATGTGGCAATATTATAAATTGGGAAGAGGTAATAGAGTCTCCTCACAACAAATTCACAGATAAAGAGACTATTTTACAAGCTATTGCCGATCAAAAAGTAATAAATAGTCATTTTACCTCAGATAATGATTTTCCCTTGCCACACTCAAGCTACACAGTGAAAATAGTGACAGAAGTCTCTGTTACTATTTGTGGACCCTTAAGGTGAGATGGTTTCATGAAAACGATACTCAAACGAATCACGAAAAATAATGCATATTTTAACAAAAAAAAAAATTATTACCCCAAGTAATGTAGGTTACAAGTTTTTCTTGTATAATTCTGATATGACTTTTTCTATGTTTTTTGCTCTTGATTAGTAATTTAAACGTGTGTGTTGCTTATTTGCATTGTCTTAAACCAAATAAACGACAAGAAATGTATGAACCTTCCACTTTTAGCTAAAATCATATTTTTTCTATAATTTTGACCCCTTTGGGGCAGTATATCGAATTAAAATATCGAAAAAATAATTATACCGTTTGTATTGTATAGCCATCCTGCAACTATTCCAAGCCCAAGTATTTTGATTTCGCTCCACCCTTGTGTACAAGTCACAGGAAATGGTTGTTTTCGTAGCCGGGAAACACTAAGAAGCCGTACTTCTTTTCTTCCCTGCAGACTGTAATCAAATCCGAGGCGGGGACGGATCTTTCCGCAGTGCAGAGCCAAAGCTGGGCTATCGCAGCAGCAGCACCGGCTCTGCGGGAGATAATTCCTGATTGTCACGAGAAATTAAATTAGCCGAGACCAAGGCGAAGAAGTTGTTACAACGTAAACAAATTACCCGATATTCCGGCTGCTCACCGCCGTGAAAGCTGCCCGCCCGCCCACCCACTTCACCAACCGCCCAAAAGCCTCCTTTTATGATGGCGTTCGCGGACAAAAGTTTCGCGAAGGTGGTGGGTGACTTTTTTGGGGATGAGAAGGTGGTTTATAGAGGGGTTGGTGGCCTTTTTCTCGTTTAATTGCTGCCCGCTTGTTTCGCCAGACGGCCGGCGAGAGCTAGTTTTACGGCCTACTGACTTTTGTTCTCGGCAAAAATGTCGCCTTTATGCGGCGAATATTTCGCGACTTTTAATTTTGATATCTTCCGCCACTTTCAGACAGCCTTTTGACGCGTTTGTATATCTGAGATTGTACCATCAAAACATACTCGCTGAAAAATTGTAGATAAATCAAATATTATTTCACTGTACACGTCTACAGTAGGTACATTATGATCATTATGATTCGGAAAAAAATCGGAAAGAATAATGAAACTACATAGGTTGGAGTGTTTTTGGATGAATGAACATTGTTTTTAAATCCAACATTCAGCTATGCTTATAAAATAAGGCATACATACGACCAACGCGTACTGCCAGTTATGACGTACATATGAATGTGAAACGTGGATGCTAAATTCAAGAATGTTACGCAAGATCACAGAGAAGCATGGAAAGATGTATGCTCGGTATACCGAGAAGAGATCGTGAGAGGAGTAAGAAGGTGGCAGATATAGCGGAACGTGTGAAAAAGTTGAAGTGGACACATATCGAGAAGAATGGATGGCAGATGGACGCGATAAATACTGGAATGGTATCCGGGAGCATGTGAAAGAAAGCACGGTAGATCGAGTGGACGATGGGCTGATGAATTGAGAAAAATGTGTGGAGTCAACTGAATGCAGATTGCTCAAGACAGACAGGAACGGAAGGGGGTTGGAGAGGCCTTCATCCAGCAGTGGATGGTGAACGGTAGAAAATGACGATGATTCAATTCAAATGATTGGAAAGTTTGCCTAAAATAACATTTAGTTTGTGTATGAAATACAATTTGAATGTTACTAATAAGTCTCCCAGGGTACTTCTTAAGTGGCTTTTTTGAAAAGAGTCATTCGTCGAGCATGGTTGAAAAATGTAAAATTGTGTCTCTTTATTTTTAATTCTCGTATAAAATTAAACTAACGATTGTATAATGTTTGGAATAAGCTTACGAGCCAAGCGGAAAATTACGTTTGGCGTGTTCGCTTTCTCGGGGGTGTGTGCCGGCTCTCTCTCAAAGGTGCACCTTTGGAAAATGCAATATATGCATACGACTGTTGCAACTCGCTGCACCAGACACCCACTTTATTAGTTCTGTTTACCGTTGGCTATTTGCCATCGGCCATCGCAGGGATTCGCCGAAACGAAAAAGTTTCACGATAATCAAACTAAAGAAGCGCTTTGACAGCGAAAATACTTCAAATCACCACAGAAGTCGTTTTTTATAATCAAAATCACTCCGTATTTTCTTAAGAGTTCAAAGTCAACATTTACACCGTGAGAAGGAGGCGAAATTGCGAATTTAACACCGACGCGCGTCAAGTGCTCAATTGACACCTTGCGTCACTTTTTTAAGATATCATCCGAGAGCATAATTAATATGAGAGAGTCTTCTGGAGTAATTAAGGGGTTGTCTG
Source organism: Parapsyche elsis (assembly GCA_022651745.1). Classification (NCBI taxonomy): domain Eukaryota; kingdom Metazoa; phylum Arthropoda; class Insecta; order Trichoptera; family Hydropsychidae; genus Parapsyche; species Parapsyche elsis. Next base: position 3,071,999 of record JAGVSN010000018.1, read on the forward strand.
CGAGGGTTGCCGGCAGGTCGCTGGTGCCTTTAGCTCTAAGACGGCCAATAAAGTTTGATCAAAGCTGCGGGGATGAGGGTATGGGGACGTGTCGGTGGCTGGGTGATCCGTCGACTCGTTAATAGCATAATCATCACCAGCGAGGCGCCGGCAAACTTGTTACAGATTGTGTAAGATAATCTAAACTCAATAAGAGGGTGGCTGGGTTGAATGGGCGGGAAAGTGGGCGGGGGCGGCGCATCACGTATTCCGGTGGTGCCATTACCATCCAGAGGGGCGAAGGGTGAAAAGCCGCCGGGGTCTGAGGCCGAGCCAGGCGGCTTCACCTGCAAGCCGACACTGCACAAGTTTGCCGGATCGTCCGCGAAAGTGGCTCATGCAAATTTGCCTCGATAAAGCGAATTTGTGCACGTCCAACTTCAGCCGATCGCCTTGCCAACGGCTCGTCTGAATTTACCCACCCGTACTATTTAAACACTGATCAATTTATGTAAATTGAAAATATTATCAATACTCTCAATGATAGCGTTGATACAATTTCACAATCGAACACAAAAACACCGCGTGCGGCTCTTCAATAATATTTAATGTAAAAATACTAATATGTAGTAAGTTTTAGTATGTACAATATATGCGAAAAATGTTATAAATTGTTAGTGTAAGCCCGTTGAATATCAACGGAGCGTTCTCTTCACCCGTACTGAAAAATAATATTAAATTTATTAGTTTTTATAGTTTAACGAAATCCCGGCAAGTATTGATCCTTTTCTCTATTCTTTGCCCCCATTTAGATTATCTTTACTTAAGTTCCTTTCCAGCCCTAACACCTAAGTTCCTTTCTTGTTTTGATCTGTTGTTCGTTTGTAACTATTTTGGCTGTAGTGTATTGTGTGATATTAATATTAGTTTGTATTTATATTTTATGGCGCGTTATATATAATACAACAACGTAACAATTTATCAAAGTCGCGAGCCTCTTGAGATATTATATTGTCAAATCATAGCAGGTTCGTCATCGCCTCCGTTGGATGATAGTGTTAGCACGACTCATTCCAACCTGGTGATCACGGGTTCAAATCCCACTCGCGCGTGGACGGTTCTATTTTAATAATTTACCTCGGCGAGCGTTATCAGCAGACAGACGGATTTCGGCTATTGTATATGTATATATGTATATATAATAATTAACAATGTTAAGGAATTAAATTTTTCGCCATTTGGTATTGACACGGGCAATTTCGAAGTACAATTGGTGGACTTAACGAGCAAAGAGTTGAGTTGAGTCTTATTTCAAAAATTGAAAATTTGGAGAAAGAAAAGTGCAATCCATGTAATTTCACAACATATGTAAGTGGGTTGCTTTAAAAGATCTACAGAAGGCAGACGCAATAATTTTTAATACATGGAATAGCCTTCCGAACTCATATGACCAATTGAAAAAAATTTGCATTTGCTGTTCTTACTATCTTCGGGTCTACATACATACATATGTACGTATGCATGTGAACAAACGTTTTCTAGCGTGAACCATATTAAGAGCATATTGAGAAGCCAAATAACCGATGAGAACTTATGTAGAGTCGTGCCTAAAATTTTCTGAAGAAATGCAAGGTCATTGCACATTAGTTTTAAGAAATGCAATTGAATTGTATGTAATTCATTTTCTGTAAAATTACATACATACATACAAATGTACCTACTAAATTACATACATACATATGTATGTACCTATTAGATACATATGTATGTAGTACCTCGATTGGTCTAGTCTAGACCAATCGAGGGACGCCTTAAAATGTTTTCAACGTAATGGAAATTCAGTGTATAATTTGTACTTACATTATGAAAATTATTTAAGACACAGGCACACACACACACGTATACAAATGCATAATAGAGTGATTAATCTGGAATTAATGAACCGTTACGAGCGTAACAATACTGCTTAACAATTATCCGCCCGTATAAAACCACGTCGAGAGAATTAGCGCAAATGAGCCTTGACTCAAATTGTTTCCTGTACGCCAACATAAACGGGATCTGACTTTCTCGTTTAAATCATTGCCGTGTGCAGTAAAAATGAGAGAATTTTCAAAAATTTAAATTTATAAATTAAGGCGGCCGTCCCTAGTTGAGACAATTACATGTAAATATTTTTGATTGAAACGTTTCATATATGGAGTTTAAAGTGTGAAAGTTACTATATGTTTCATTTTATCTCTTATTTTTATTATTCTTAGTTAATTAATTTTAATTGTATCTGCCTGTGGTGACGAATTTGGGTAACCTGTTAGGTCACCACGGTATACATACAATATATATTTTTTAAATAAAATAAATGTTTGAAATTTTTACGTTCATGAATAATTTATTATACTTTTATCTGTACGTATGAAATACTTCAACATTGCTGTATGCGAATGGGTTGTATGTTATTTTAGATTTTTTTTCCAAACGAAATAGCGACATAAGAATGAGATAGATATCTGTTTAGCAATCAAGCGTGCCGTGTGCCTGGTGGGATTTTGCTGAGTTTTCTTTGGCGATATGGATCTGCCGTTTCCCTCCGATACACAAATGACACTCGCGAAAAGCTCAACAGCTAAATCGGAGGGCGGCAGGTGAGTTCGCCCCAGACAATTTTCCGACTTCGACAAAATTACCTTCGGCGTGCGGCACCGTTCGGCAATGGAATGGAAAAATGGATTTTTGATGTTATTTTTCTGGCGGAATTGTTTGCACGAAGCTTTTTTTTTTTGCAAGAGGAAAAATGAGCGCTGGTGATACGATTTTATGTCGTTCCGACACAAACGAGATATGAGCAAAACGTCTGAAAACTACGGCACTGAAATTTCGGCACTCATCCCGCTGGGGGATAATAATTCTGTTTTAGGCTTATTATTGCCCATTAACGCAAGCCACAATATCACAAAAAAATTACTGGGGAAATATATAACACGCCCCCGAAATGCACATATTAACCCGTAGTGAGCAAAAGTAGACTAAATCCATTCAAAAAATAGTGACTTAGAGAAATAGCTCGTCACTCTTGTACATACATATTTACTGTACAAGTACATAATTATATTTAATATGTCGAAGTAAAAATTAAATTATTTAAATTGAAATACAGTGCCATTTTGACTTATTTTTCTATATAAAAATACAAATGTAGGTATGTGTTCAAGCAACCTTGACTATGTTATCGAAAGCGACATGTTATTTCACTTCAAGGACACAAACAAATTCATACCGTACTTTTATATTGTTTTTGTTATTGCGCATTTTCTCCGGTTCTTACGAAAAAAAAATACTTAAAGAAATTATCTTAAGAATTTATATTATAGATTAAATCTTCTAACTAAACATAAAATGTAAGAAGGCAATAAATATATTTCGTAACAAAGCTGAAGCTAAAGAAGTACACAAAATGAGTACCAATCACTTTCTACACACTTATGTTATATCGTTAAAATTTTTATGTTGTGTAGAGAAACAATTTAATGATTCAAATTTTTGACGAGCCGTATCAATATGGGCTATACATATGTACATACAGGGCTTAAGAATGGATATTCGAGTTTATTTTATTTTTCGCTGGTAGTGTTATTTTTAGCTCACTTTTAAACTGAGCGTATCCATATATGTACTTGTACAAACAACAGCTGATAGAACATTTTATGGATTCTGTTATGTGCGTGTGTTTGTTTGAACACCCAAAGGATTAACTTTCCACGAGATCCAATTGTCCGATAGCCAACCATTAGCTGGCAATTTGTTTTTATGTTTTAAGTGAAAGCTGCTAACCTCAGGCAGCCGAAGCAAATGGCCGCAGAGGGGAGAAAAGCCAAACAAAGAAAATTGCAAACCGCACAAAAAAGTGCACCATTGAAACGCGCCCGTGAAAAAGTAAAAACCCTCCAAGTTAACCATCGGCAGCTCTTTTATTTCTGCGGCTTTTTTTTTTTTTTTTTTTTTTTTCGTTTTCGCAACGTTTTGGTTGTTTGCGTTTAAACGTGAGCGGTAACATCTCGCCACATTTTCACTTTAAATAAGACGCAACAAACACTATCTCCGAATTTTAATTAGAAATGCTTTTTAGCGAATTTTTCGCTTCTCTGGTGGATTTTTTTAACAGTGCTATAGTCGGACGTGACGTCACGATATTTGGGACCGATTTGAGGGGGAGAAAAAAGTGGTTTGGTTGACTTTTTGAATTCGCATGGGCATTGGCCAGTAGCAATAGGCGGGAGACCGTGTCCAATAAAGGCTTCCACCTCGCAGGCACGTACTGCCTTTATCTGCCCGGGACCACTCCAGATATTTTTCTCATAAAACACGACCAGTCAGACGGACCGTTCGAACTCCTTGTGGTCCCCCAAATGCTATGTAGGTACCCACTGCCCACCACACGGGAATATTCCTGGAAGCTTTTACTGCGATACTCGCACGTTGCACACGGACACGATTCTTGTTATTCGAACTGGACTTACTCAATTCGCATACTGACATTTTCCCATTTGACTTATACTTACGGAAAAAATTCAGTTACATCGATATTGAGTTAAATATAATATAGTAGCGTTTTATTTTCCATATTAACTGCTACGGAGAGGCGTTGATGATGTTCGATGTGAAATTGAATTATCACCGGTCTCAGTGTTCAATTGTAAGCTGTTCACTGGCCGAAGTGTGAGATTGCATTTGGTCCTAATGCAGTCAAGTCGGTGGTGCATCGGCATTTTGATTCAATTTGCACATACATACATACATACATATCTGTCGATGCGTACTGTGACGTGTGTGATTAAATTACACTGAAATGCACAGAGGATCACGACACCTCCGTGCGCCCTGAATGCATCTATCCATTCGTTACTTAGACATGATTAATTAATCAACTGATTGACGTCGATTGACACGAAACGCAAACTAGACATTGTTTATACCAATAGACAATGGACATATTAAATATATCTACGTTTAATAATTTCATCAAAAATATTATAACTTTTGTTTTACATTAGTATTGGTTTGAGTTTGTGCATTCTCGCTTTATATGGATGTATGTACATATATTCCCATTGCTCTTCGGCCAACCGTCGCGTCATTCACCTGTGTAAAAGGAGTAGTGATGTCATCGTCGTCGACTGATTTTGGACGGCCATTGTGACTAGAGCCATCAACATTGGCCTGACATTTGCAATCGGATCGATTGGAAGGGGGATGTGGGATGGGGGGTGAAAGCTTTGTGCTGTGTGACCCAAATGCGTCAGGACGCCTTGCCTCAGGGACCGTTTGCCGAACTCTATAATCTCCAGTATCCACAAGTCCAATTGTCAATTAAAATAGGAGATCTGCCCAATAAATGACAGCGAGATCAATGCCGCCCATATCTTTGCACGTGGCCTAAAAGCGAACCAAGTCTACCACATAAAATGAAAGACGAGCATATGTATGTTGTGTAGTGAATGGAACTCGTTAATGGATTAGTAATTCAAAACCTTGGTTCACTTTTCAACTGTGAATGGAAATATTTTAGAATCGATATCCATTGTCTAGGCGAGACAACGGATAATGGCAGATAAGAATATTATATTGTCGGTCGCTGGAGGATACGTTTTAACGAGATTAACTGTCTATCTGTTAATTACGACAGCCAAATCCGGGCACATCTATACGCGATTAGCGTAAGTCGTTATCGATATACCCTGAATGCGAATGCAAATTGAGTTCAAAGCGCGTGGTGTTTACATCAATCAAACAACTCACACGTAAAATTATTATCGTGTGCACACGCGATATTTTGCGTTCGCGATGATGCGATGGTCCAAAAAGCGGTCGAAAGGCTTCAAGGATTCCGCGATGAGCATTCGCCGTAGTTATTATTAGACTTGGCGTCCTTGAGCCGGATTTCTGCATTCCTTGCAACCTTCGTCTGCAGCTCGCTGGTCCTCCAGGTATCGACGGAGGATTTTTCTGCATTTGAGAACCTTTTTCGGCGTCTCGAGATCACTTCTTCGACTTGTCGAATCAACTTTCATACAACGAGCTTTGGATAAAAGTGAACGAAACACGTTTGCCAAAAAAAAAAAAAAAAAAAGCATTAAATTACAAGATGAATATCTGCGAACCATCAATTTCATTGCAAATTCACGATAACGAGACGTGTTTATGAAACTTGCACACATTAAAGTGATACGACCGTAAACTGCTTATTCCGTTTAATTGACATTAATATTCATTTAAAAAAGATTTTCCGCTTTGATTAGACACGAAATATTCAAATAAAAATTAACCAATATTTGCTACGACGAACAACGTGCAAATTTAAATTTAAAGACGACGGCTGTAAATTTGACTAAAACAATAGATTGCATCAAAAAACATTGGAATTGAATTAGTCTACTATTGAACGGAACACGGCGTCACTAATTGATATTCTTGTTTGACCGCTAGATAACACGAGTATACAAACAGGCTTTTAAATATTTAAATAATAAAAATACACTGTCGCGTGTATGGGTACGTGTGTGCATACATACATACATACATACATACATAGATACGTACGTGTATCATTGAATTTAATGTGGTCGGATAAAAAGAAGTGCAAGAGGATGCGTCGCCGCGTGTTTGTCTTTGTCGAGAGAGTCGTCCAAACACACAAAACCGGTCTTTGAATATGCGAGTGGGTGACCGTTTTCGAGCGAGCGAAATTGATGGGAATTAATGTTAAAGGTTTAACAATATACATAAAAGACGACCCGACCCGTGTCATCTTCGTCTATTTCTGTTTTCGAGTCGAAAAGCGAATTCGTTGCGTTGACGCCGCACCCACGCTCGAGTCAAGACGCGTGGGTGCGGATCGTCGGGTCACTCTGTCCTAAGCGCGAATCGAAAAATTCAACTTAGAGCGGCGTTTGAATATCGCACAATGAATCAAAAAAGTGGAGATAAAATGCGAAAGGAGAGGATCGTTTTGCTCTTATTTTTCCCCCCCCTTCTCTCACTCCGCGCTCACTTTTAAGCCCGCGGGCGCACAAAAGCTCTATTATGATACTTAAAAGCCAGATCGAGGCGGACGGGGCGCGGAGGCTTCAGCCGAGTTTTCATAATTAGAACTTTTGTTCCCCTCTTTCGATTGTCTTTTTACGCGAACTGGGATGGTAATGAGTTTTTGTTAAAAATAACATTTCCTAATCACCGCAGCCGGGTTGCTCAGAAAAGGGAAAGCGGCCCAGATCAAAGTTTAATACCTCGCGCCGTACAAAGGCGATCTTCTCGACTCTTTACCGCATTTGAAAACACTCAAATGTAATTCCTATATATAGGAAATCTACATAAATATGTATGCAGCAAGTTTTAATTTTTGTGCAATACAAACAAAATTTGCTAAAAATCAGCGATTGAACATTAAAAAGTTTAAGCAAAACACAATAAATTAAATTTATTACAGCTTGGAATATTTGTTGTAAAAATGAATGTACAGCTAACAATAAGCCCCTGAATTTATAGTCTATACACCAAAGTACATAGATACGACAGACTTGTCAAGGATGAAAGTCAATCAAATATCTAAAAGCGTCAAGTATTAAAAATATGTACTGGAAAGGTTAATAAAGGTTCCACTAGAAAATAAAACAACTAAATGACCTTTGCTTTTTTGTTTTGACAGTTCTTATCTTTTTTATAAAATTTCCAACAATTGTTCTTGCACAAGATTTTACAATCCTAGTCTGTTTCAATTTAAAATTTCTCGCAAAATTTATTCATTTATAGAACGTCTTTAACAAAATATCAAGTTCGACAAAAATAAAATATCTATCGACACACTCGCTTTCGATCTTTTAACATTTAAAATTTCCGTATATTGTATGTACATATGTAGGTACAAACACTTTTCCAATCCCTAATTCTATTCACACCTTAAGTTTCCTTCCCCCACCCTTAATATTGTGATATATTTACTACTGATATGTTAATTTTAATTATAGAAACTATTGCAGTGTACGCCATAATTTTTCTTCTTTTATATTTTAATTTTTATTACACATTTTGTTCTTTCTCATAAATAAATAAAAATAATAGTCGAGAGTAATGATACCGTTTTGAGGGGGGGGGGGGGGGGGGATGTTGCACTATCGACTTTGGTAGCACAAACTAGCAAACCGAAAGCGAATATTTATTCTTTCGTGAATATCGCAATTGTTTGAGATTATTAACAATTCACGAAGCAATCGGGGGATTACTGGCTGATTTACGGTGCATTTGCGCCGCAGACGGACAGGGTGCAGGAACCACCATACCACCCCCATTGGCCATCCCCATCGCAACGTGTGGGGTGGTATCAGAAGAACGGGATGAAAGCGGGATTAATCCTCGAACAGAGCAAAGGCACCGTTGATACGGAGTGCAACACACCCAGCTCACGACTTGAGAAACGCGAGCGGTTAAACTTTAACACCCGCCGGCAAAATATTAACAAGCAATTACAACGCATCGCACCAATTGAATAGAGTAAAAATTGGATTAAGGCAATCTTCGAGAGTATCTGTGTATATATGTACATACATAAATGTGTTATTGTACCTGTGTCTAGTGTGCCAGGTAGCATCTGGTGTATGTACACAGTTGGCGAGTGGCGTTAATGTGTGAGCGGTGATTGCGAGGGCGGGCCAAAGGGTGTAAGGTTGTTTCCGAGGTCCGCTGGACCTCTGCAATTAACCCGCCCTCAACCCCTAACATAGAAATATGGCCGGCGAGAACAAGCGTTTACGAGTGTTTGGCAAATGTTAGACGTGGCCTGGGCCCGCCCGCCCTATACCTAAATGATAAATTCAGACCGCGACGACGGGGAAAAAAGCGACGAACCGCGAACGAGAACCATCTCGAATACAGTTTAATATTGCGCCATATTGCCAGGGCGTTTTTTTTTATCATTTTATTTTTGTCGGCTTCGAGTGCCGCATGGCGGACGAGTGGTCGAAATGAGCGGTTCAACTATCCGACCCAAGTGTTTGGCGAACTTACGAATTTAAGGCGCCCGCACACCGCTGCGAATTCGTATTTGCATTACGGAAAACATGTAGGAAATTCTGAAGGTTGGTATGGTGGGGAGTTGTATCGCATATTCAGTTAATTGACACGTCAAAGTTGACATCAACAAACGACAGCAAAGTTGGCTTTAATCGCTAAATATTCGGGCATAACCACGTGGTGAAAATTTTAGTTTGCCTTGAAACGGGCGTAGGGGGTGGCGTTCCATTATATATATTTTTAGCTGTTATAATAGATATATTACGTAAAGTAGTGTACAAACAATTGATTATTAATAGAATTGGAACAAATTCGCATTAAACAATGTGAGATGCGCGTGTGTGGCATTAATGCATGAATAGCTCTCTATACTGACGTTTTCGCTAATATAGAGAGCTATCGCGCGTTCTGTTTAGCTTAACCGAATACGCGGTGGCGCTGCCTACACCGCGAAGGATTTTCGCCGATTCGCTCGATTTCGATGACGTTTGAAGAAAAGTTGTATGTAAATAACTCTGACTTGAGTCCACGTCAGAATCGCGAGTGAAATACAAACTTTCAGATGGTGGTTTGATAGGTTATGTCAGAGTGACAGAAACCGGCGCTTGCCGGAGGCCGGTAGAGTGCGGATTATCGGGCCAGTGCAGTGTGTGCGATACAATCGACAGACTTAGGTTTTCCTACATTTCCTACTTTGAGACTTTCGCCCAATCTTTCAGAAAAAAGTGCTCCGTTGGTGAATACTATAGTCCGAGCCCATGAGAGTAAAGTAAAACAAAAATTCCCTTCCCTTTCCTTTTAAAAAAAAAATGGTTTTTTTTTTTTTTTTGCGTCTGATTTTTTTGGACATTAGTAGTTAAATTTCTTCTTTATTTTATTTAAGTACATAGATATGCGCGGTTGTTCCGGCCTTACTGGACAACCGTTTGTCCCTGACGGAAAGGTCAAAAGACTATATTCGTTGGAGGGGTGGTGGCTTCATGTGAGGGTCTTGGGGAGAAATGGCGTGGAGGTGTTTCTCTTCAAGGCGGCTTTTATGTACCTACATATGTACATATGTATATACGTATCTACATACATGAAAACCTCGCGGATTTCCGACACGAATTCGCGCGGTGTGCGGGTGCCTTTAACATTCCCCATTGCTAAACACACAACCGCGTATTTAATATTTTTTATTTATTTATAAAATACCCAGAGTATTCTATGGAGTGTTGGTGAACCGCGTCTCGATCTTCGTTAAACACACCAGATCAGTGCTACGCAATCGGTGTGGTACAGGATAATTCCCGAGCGAGAGTTGTTTAACGTGCGGCTTTCGCGCGAATCGTCGTCTTCACAATGCAACTGTATCGAGACCGAATTGAATGGCGTTGAGCTCGCTTTCGTCGCCATTTCCACGTCGATTTTTAAATACAAATCCTGCGCAATATATGTATGTACATACACCGTTTTACTTCGTCGACACGGCGCGCGGTAAAAATCGCCGAACAAGTGTTGTGAATGCGACTGTTTAAACGGGGTCGCTTCCGGTATTGTGTCGAGGCGTTGCCTGCGCCTTATATAAGTCGGCCTCACTCTGCGCTTGCTTAGCCCCCTTATCTTACAAATGGAATTCGCAATTTCGCTTTGTCATTGTAAATAATGCAGCGGCCTCCTTTTTTTAAGCCCTCCCCCGCTACACTCCGTCGCCATTCCCCTCTTTAGATACTTTTTCAAAGCGAGCTGCCGACCCACCTCTCGTCTCGTTAAACCACCTCTTTTCTTGTAAAATTTGTTGCTTCAGCGGTAGGTATCCCCTTAGTTACGTTCTCACTCGGTAAACCATTCGTGTAAATATGACGCTAAAAATATACACAAATCATCATTGTGAGAATATTTTAAACATAGCCCAGTGATTATGTACATACTACATAGTTGCGTGCGGTCGTTTAACTAAATTAATGCAAAATTATTTGTTTGAACTCTTGAGAGTTTTTTTTTAACCAATGACTTATTCACGCTCCCCGCAGATAACATAGTAAGACTTTTCGAGAGAAAATACACAGTATGGCGGAATTTTTATCTTGATCCATTATTCACCGCTGTGATACTTTTACCGGCCTGGAAGCTACTATCAGCCAACGTAATTAGCGTCTGTGGACGAAGGAGGTAGAATATAAAATTCTACTTAAAAAAAGATTAATTTAAAAATTTTCACACATTACGTTTCTTTAAGATAAGAAATATATCATAGTATATTATTAAACAAACGGCAACTTTAAATTTTCAGTTTTAGAATATTGTAGTCAAGTTTTTACTAGCGTGCATTTAAAGTGCGAGCTAAATTTGTAGCCGAGAATGATTCAAGACGCAATTGTGACAATTGGCAGTGGGATGGCAGCACATTATTTAATTTAAATCTGACATGCGTTGCGTCAACCGAAGGCACGCTACGCTCGAAAGAAATCTTAAGGAATTCTTTAAATATAGCTTCCCGAAAAAAGCGCAAGCCAACACAAGCGAGGGAATCAATATGGGCTGATATGGCTTATGATTTGCTGAAAACCGGGTCAAATTACGCAGTATATTACGTGTAGAATATTGTAGACGTTGTTGGCGCCGAAACGTCGAGACGGTCGCCGCACGCACATAGACATTTTTCAACAAAGGAAAAAATAAATGTATCGAATGATTTATACTGAAAATTGGATTAAGAACGAATCTGGAATGTCTTCCGCTAGACGGAGCGGCTTTTCCCCAATTGAATAGAGTAATTGATGAGCTTCGCACACGTCACGATGGCGCGGCGTATCGATTAGTGTCTTTGCGATTCGTTTCAAACATTGGCACTAATCGAGTGTGTCGGCCCGTTCGACTCCCAGGACTTCTATCCTCCTTACTTAATGGGATAATTAATAGTCGCACATCGGGCATCAATCTTGATGATGTGCTGCTATCGGACGTGATTGAGCGACGGCCAGTACATAGGTAAGTACCCACCTATCTATCTACCGATGCACGGGAATGCATTAACTGCAAATGTGCATTCGCGAATCCCAACGGTGCAGATGGTACACGGACCGTGCGCATAATCTAATTATCCCCGGCTCGGACTAGGTTTAATTGATCACATTCGTACGGTGACTATTTCGAAACGGCTATTATTAAATTTGAGATTTTCAACAGCAGTGCATCACAATCGGAGAAAAAAATACCATAGAAAAAGGCGAGTGTGTGTTTATTATTTTGTAAGATTTTCAACGGCAATACTCTTGCGATGTAGATCAGCTCTTAATGGATATGAAAAGAAGTGTTCATTGAGCGGCCTTTTGTTGACGTAGAAATTCATCAATCACTGCATTGTTCACTTTGCGTGATGTCCGTATCTGGTTATTACAGTGTATGTATATTTTCAAAAAGCCTATAATACAATATCGCATGCACTCTGTAAGCTTTATCATGAATATGTATGTACAATGTAGAGTATGTTATGTAAAAATCAGAAAATCCCTCTGAAAAAATCATATTTTTCTTAAACATAGCAGATATTTTAAGCCGAATTAAGTTAAGTTAAGAAAATAAATAACGTTTTTAAATAGTCTGTCGAAAATTTTACGCGTATTATACTCGCCGAAATATTTTTACAAAGATGATCTATAAAAATAGCGATATCGCGTCCTCTCGAAACACGTTCGCGCATGATAACGTCGTAAATAACATTCATAACTTGCACAAAGTCTATATCAGACAGGTATGTATCTAAAAAAAAGGCGCTGTTATACGATAAATTCTCACTCGTGAATTTAATTGAGGATAATTAAACCCACAAATCTCCATTCGCAAGTCACGAATGCACATTATTTTAAGCAATTAAAAAAAAAAAACGCTTAATGTAAACGATGCGAATGGCGTATCTCATCATTTTCTTATGAGCTCAATGTTTAGTTTAGATTATGTCTACATCTACATTATATATGTATATTTACATACAATGGGTATTGAATATGTTTTGATACAGACAGAGAACCATAAGAAGTTTGTTTTTCGTTTTGTTTTTTTTTTTTTTTTTTTATGAAAATACCGCAATATTTTACATCGCGGGGAAAAGCGTGGTTATCTTCCGCATCTCCCAATGTTTGGAATCCCGTTTCTGGCTGTGCAATAAATCTAACGGTTGCAATTTGCATTGCGGCTGCAGGAGGGGTTACAACGAGCAGCGTCGGCACTACTAGCGCTCCCTAAATCATATCGACCCACTTTAAATATTTAGGGTTGAAAACCGCATTCGTAATCGAGCGAGAAAAACTGACGAGAAAAACACCCATCCCCCTGATAAACTACACTATATATGTAGTATATAAATCAAAATAGTAAATGCATAATTTGTAATAGAAACGTGAACGCGCACGTACATAATACACAGATAACAGTGTTGAAAATAATACAATGAGGATTAGCGTGGAGATTATTATGCACGTTAAGCCCAGATGAAAATACATGCATGTGAGTATGTACCTACATACGTACATATACATACGTGTATTTTCATCGAAACAGAGTAAAAATATGCTCTCAATGGTCATATAGCGTATAGGCGAAAAATACCGATTGTGACGCAATTAGATAGGCTATTTATCGTGCATGCATTGTATTACATATATACCTATACAGAAGGGTAAATATTGAAGAGCGATCGAAATGTGTCAATATTCATCGAGTGTAAAGGGGGTGTCAACTCTGATGCGACCGTAAAATAAAAGCTCGCTTTTCCAGCTGATTCAGTGTGCGGCCGGGCTGAAGGACGGGGTGGAAATGGGGGTTGATGTGATGGGGAAAATGAGGGGATGGGGAGGTAAAGGGACCGAGATGATGAAAACACCCCGCGATGGAATCTGCGAAGGGTGTGCGGAAAACTTCAGACGGGGCGCGCGATCCGCTTACCGCGGGCTTATCAAATTAACCGGAAGTTGAAAAAAAAGGGCCGTTTTTTAAAATACGACTTGGTGCAAAAAAAAAATATCGTTTTCCGAGGAAAAAAGTTTCCACGAGCGCAGGGTGTAATCTGCGTTACGTGACCTTTTCTAAAAGTATTGGATTTTCTTCGACAACAGTCTGACCTTAGACCTTGATTACCTCAGCGCCGCTTAAACGTATACAATATTAGAAAACTTATTACGTATTATCTGTTTTTATATTTTTTTATAATTTACAATGATACGAGAGTTGTGTTACACAATAAAATTTGAATTTCCTCCGACGTGTTTTTCCCCATCCGCCAAGTTTACAAATGCGAAAACATAAGCGGGACGGAAAGTTTTCCCCGCGACCAACGTGAGTCTCCATCTCCAAGGAAGATCTCCAGACCTACGCTTTATCTCTAAATGGGATTGCATTTTGCATAAACGCTAGTGCTTTCAAGTAATTTCATATTAAAAAGAACTTAAGCACGCATACACATTTTACACAACGTTTTCGTCTCACGTGAAACTCTCCTCGTATATTTATTTTACCCGTGCGTCGAAGAACTGAACAGAGAACACCAACTTTATAAATTAAATTAAATTAATACTAGCAACCTTTTCAAAGTGAAACAGGTATATTCGTAGCGAAACAAAACACACGATAAAAAGTCTGAAAAAAACTTGATATTACAAACAGGTATTTTAAACAAAACAAAGCAACTGGTATAAAATTTTTTAGAATTTAACACGTCTATTTTCAAATAAATCGTATTTAAATTTACCTGGCTTAGTGCATGTTATAAACATTCAAATTTTGTCATAAATATGTACATAGTGCAAGCATATGAAAATTACACAAAATCATCATATTTTAGGAACATACTAGTTGAAATACCATGTAAGTCTTGAGTGGTTAAAAAAAGTCGACATGTTTATCGAATCGATTTCTTCGAAAAGAAGACCCATCGTGTGAGAGCGAAACCTTACACTTTGTAGATATGTAGGCGAGAGCATACGTATTATCCGGAATATTTGAAATAGAGCAAAACTTGAAGCGTTTCGATTCGATTTGGAAATTTCTCCTAGGGAGTAAGTGGTAACGAATTTTTCGTATCGAAATCGCGTGTAGCGGGAAAGTTTGTCGCGACGCGATTTTCCTGCGGCGTCGCTTCCGGCCGAAAGCTGCGTCTGAGGAGAGTCTGTTGGAGCTTTCACGGCAGACGGCCGACATTAATGCAGATGGCACTCGAGCTGGGTTTGTTTGCCCAAAGCATTTTGTGCAGTCTGGCCGAGCAGGCTTACCGGGATATCGTAGAGTGCTACTGCTGCTGCACCGCGCAAAAAGGATTTACATATGGCCGCCCTCTTCTTCTTCGGATTCGCGTATATATTTTTCCCGGCTGTTTCCCGGATAAAGACATCCATTATCGCGTGCCTCGACATATCTACATACACAAACTGATAAAGTTAGTTATGATAAAGTTTTTTTCGAAAATGATGTGCACTGCATTGTAGGGGATTTTGGCGGATAGAAATTTTTTACCGGATAAAGTTGGAATAAGCTTCAATAACAAATTCACAGCCAGTGTAACGTGGCTTAATATCAACGTGGCCATAACATTTTTAAAAAAACAAAATGCAGGTTCAAATATAAATGTATGTACATATGTACATATATACCACCCAATTCTATTTTTGCACGGTCCAGGAAAACGGACCAATTATTTGTTTTAAACTGATTTGTTTGTTTTAACACGGTTGAAAAAAATTAAAAAGAATGACAGCAGTAAACGGATACCTTTATTGTCAAGTGAATGAATATGTATTTTTATATTAAATTAAATTTAAATCGAAAACCATGTCAATTTATTACTTCATAATGTATGTAACTTATGAAAATATTTTTATGTAGGTATGTATGTAGGTATATGTAAATAAAAAATAAATTCGATTTATTTTGTCGATGTATTTTTTTTGCACGGTAGTCCCTGGAGCGTATCCCCCGTGCAAAAAGATAATCCGTCAGATAAAAACTGATAATGAACAACAAATGTTCTTTGAAACATTTAAAAATAAAAGTTACTTTTTATAAAAAGCTAGTGATTTACGGATCATGATACAAAAGGTAAATTAATATTCCAATTATATAAAGATTAATATATGTGTTTAGAAAAAGAAGAAATATAGATTTAATACATAAAGGTGGACAAAAAAAAATACACATGTTTTTTCAAAATTTATATCTCCGAAACAAATAATACCACGATGATTAAAAATTAATCATTTGAAAGTTTATTTCAGAGATATAAGTTTTTAAAATCATGTATCATTTGTCTACTTCCCGTTTAATTTAAATAAAAGAACTGTATCAATTGTATCACAAGTACAATAATTCAATTGGAAATGAAACGGAATCACTTGAAAACATTTGTATTACACTCGGTGTAGTAGTATTTCGGTTTTAGGAATTGAGAGAATTGGTTCGATTTCAAATCAACGTTGCCGGGTCGGCGAGCCGATAACGGGCTTAATAGAATGAAAACGGCACAATCGCATTTATGAAGTTTTCTTTGGGAAAACGGAAAATGCAATCAGAAGTGAACGAGCCAAATCGCCGGCGATTGTCGGCCGCCGCGCACCCGGAGGAAATTTCCTCCGATTCGGTTTTTGATATTCATCGGGTTTTCTTTCGCGATCGAATATTTATATTATTTCACAAAATTGATACGGCGCTTCTAATTTTGCCGACGATGAAAGTGCATCTAAAAATACGAACGAGCGCGCGCGCGTACACGTTCGTTTTCCGCATATTTTGCGTGTAGTTGAGCACACAGATGCGATACTTGTATCATCGGGCAAAGCTATGAAAATAAACGGCGGACGTGTGTGCGGAGCCGAGAGCAACAAAACAATACATAAATAATATTAGGTTATATATCACAGATTTGGCTTAATGCCGCGGACCACTGGCCGAATAAAACCACTACATCGTGGTATGACGTCACGCACCATAAGATCACATCCGACCCTGTATGTACATATGTCTTTGTCTCGTATACACATCCATTCCATAAGTGTGGAGCGCTGGACTAGTCTGGTGGACTAGGTGGACTTTGACCTAGGTGGACTAGGTGGACTTTGAATTAAAGTACATTTATTTGACATCGTTAAAAGTGTCGTATCATCTTCTTGTGTTGTTCGACAATTAAGTCTCTAACTAGGCAGCGAACACAACGCCGATTAAAGTCTTTGCTTCGAGCTTAAGTTCTTTTCGAAATACGACGAAGTTTAGCGACATTCTTAATCAAGGCTAGGAATAATTTTAAAATAAGCCAGTAGGTACTATGTATGTATAGGGAGACGCGTGCTGTTTGTTTTGCTTTTGCGGCTTAAGCAAAACGAGAAAACGTCAATGGTACATCGATTTTCAAATTGAAAATTCAACGTCTGTTTCCAATTTCCGTTGTCACTATTCAGCTATCCGACCATCGTATGATTTTCATTAGGCGGAAGATAAAAATCCGTAGAATTGTTAGAGATGAATTTCCCGCAACAATGAAGCGAAACCGTATCATATACCCTTTCTTTCAATTCGTATTAAGCATTTTCAATTTACACATGTACACGCATACCAATTCGAAAACCAAATGTATGAATCACAATATCAATTTATAATTAACTTACATCAATCGTACACATACATAAATTAATCAGCAGCATTTAATGCCTCATACAAATAAATAAAAAAAAGAGGATACTAATTAAAATCTTCACATAATCGAAGCGGAATGCTCTCGTTCTCAGTAATGCATTATTTGTGTTTCGTATTTGAATTTTCAATTTAAGATCAGCGTTTTCATTCCCCTACCCCCCCCCTCATTCCCACCGGATAAAATGTGGCAAGAGGGTACGAAAAGCGGCGCTTCCTTCTTCCCGAGAGAGAGATATACGGCATTTAATAAAACTGACCTGGCCCACCTCTGCAACGCTCGAGTATAAAGTTTAAGAGGGGGAGGATTTTGGGGGTGTCGGAATGATACACGTGTTAAAATCGCTCCCGGCGATGGAAAAGCCTTATCGTGAATACCGATTCGCGTTGAATAGCCGGGTAGCCGGCGGGCATAGCCTTTTGTTAGTGTATCCCGTGCCAAAGGTTGAGAGTGGCCTATCACACCTAGCCATCGTGTTTACCGAGAGATACTCTCTCGCCCCCCCCCGGAATGTTTACCTGCCCGTTCCCATTATGACGGGTACGGCGTTAACGTACACACAAAAAAAAGCTAAGGCCTAATTTTCCGTATTAGCGTAAGCGGTGTCGCTTAACACAATCTACAATCAGATTAGGATTTCTATTAAAAAAAAACTTCATTAAACTTTGCAGTAATGACACAATTTCACAAAGATTTCATCATATATATAATAGCCCTATTCCGTTTGTGTGTGTGTGTGTGTGTCTGTCTGCTGATAACGCTCGCCTTGGTAAATAATTAAAAAACCAAAACGTCGCGCGAGTGGGATTTGAACCCGGTATCACCAGTTCGCGACAGTGAGCGCTTACGCTGTGATCCAAACCAGATAATAATGGGCCTGCTTCAATTTGACTATATAATATCTTAATAGGCTCGCGACTTTGCTAAATTGTTACGTGTTGTATTATAACGCACCATCTATGCAACAACAACAAGAAATTGTTTAAAGTTAAATCGTAAGTTATTCCCAAATTATTTTAAGAATTATATCATTAGAAATATCCATAGTTATTGTACTAGAAATAAAAACCAATTAGTTGTAGGTAGAGTAAGGAAAACAAAGACAGCTGGTGGCGTTTTTCACAGTATTAATGTATAATGCCCCCCCCCCTGAGTGCGTCAAGTCTTCTAAGATCATAGATGCATTCTTGCAAAGTGTGAGGAGACACCTCCGTGAGAGATAGTAGTATAGTGTATAATGTGTAATAGATTTATGCAGTTGTTGTAAATATGTTATAGATGTAAGTTAAATTAGCTAATTAGCTAATATTATATAAAATAAATAAACAACTATAAAAACACATATACTCGCCACACAAACATTCGTTGATATTCAACGGGCTTACACTACATAGTTAGTTTATATTTTGCTATAAATAAATACGCATTCATTTTGCGTCGGAAAAGTTTCGCGAAAAGCGTTATCGATTGCGTTAGTTTGACTTTGGAAACGACATGATGATTATGTCATGCTAACCCTAAATTCACGATAGCGTTCGTAATATATTCGTGACAAAGCACATTCCCTTGTGACGACAAATTCAGGTCGGGTGACATGTCACTTTTTTTCGTCCGGTTGGAACTTCGTAATGAACCGCCATTCTGATATAACCTCGTGTCTGTCATAACCCCCACGAAATGTTTATTATTGTAAATTAGAAAGTTTTTAATGTAATAAGTAGGTATATATTTTATATGAGGAACTATACATATACATTGTAAATTTCTATTAAAGTATAGAAATCTCAAATTCAATGTTACGTTTTATGGTGGAACTTTATGCTTCGGTTGACGTGTAATTAGTTTCATTTTGAATAGTAGGAATCTCTCCAGTTGAGATGAAAGACTGGGGCTAATCCGTCGGACAGGAGCTTTGATCCGTTGGGCTGGGACCCGTCCCGGATGCAGAGAGGGCCAAGGGAAAGCTCGTCGGGCACTTTTGATACGATTCGGCGCTGGAAAACGACGGAAGTGTTGGCGATGACGTGACGTCACACAACAGAGTCAGGATATAAAGGGGACGATCCATTGTTGGGCCATTTATCTGCACAAAAGTGCTCAAAGGGATTTTGCCAAGTCGGTCGTCGTCACCGAAAGATAGGCCTTGTCGACTCCATTTTGATGTTATGCACAATATGCGGCACACTAAATTACTTAATTTAAAGTAAACTAATCGAGCGCATTACGTATTCCATTGCGTGTAATGGATATTAAAAAAAAAGCAGCGGTGAAACGTTCATTTCAATGGTTCAACTTTGCATTGAACGACCCGCACACACGTGCTTACGGGGGGGGGTGAAAATTTTGATTTAGCGTGTGGGTGGAATGGTTTAATTGAATAAGTGATGTTGATTAAGTAGAGTGGAGCTTATCCGTATAGTTCAATATATAAATTACACGTGAAAAACTTCTATGACCCAATTTAACTTTATTATCAAAATTGTAACTCCGAATGAATAATAAACGTGCGTCAAATTTCCCACTGTTAAATAACACAGGTGTTGGTCGAAATTGCAGTCGGTATTGTAGTTATTCTGAGGGTCGTTTCGCCGCGCGTACAAACGTAATCAATATTATGAGGGAATAAGGGAAGGAAACACATCCCTAAACGCGAACCTGTGAAAACAGGGACCAGTAACGGCGGCTACGCAACTGGGACGTTGTCCCTATCACCCTTAGTCGTTTATTTTATTTGTTTCCGAGAAATTGAACGACACGATGTTTTGCCCTTCAACCCTTTGCGGATTAAAAGCGCCACACCGTCGTCGTCGCCGGGTCAAGGTAGTCCGCGTCGAACTGCTTCAAACAAAGGGTCAATTTGCAAAGTAATCTCGAATTTCCACTTACATACACAGATACAGCACAGTTGTGTGGGTAGGCGTACCATAAGAAAATGCGGAAAAGTGAAAAAGTGGAAAGATCGTAAAATTTTACTACGCTATGCTAGAGTGTTGCGGTAGCCTGTAGCCGCTTGCGGCCAGAATATTTCTAAATCAATAAAAGACATAAAATAAAATAAAAAAAAAACTAAAACTAGAAGAAGTTCTTGCGCTACCTTTTCAACAGTTTCCGCGCAATTGAATAGCACTTCAATTAAAATAACTCTCTTCACCCCTTTCGGAGTTGGATAGAATTTAAATTTACAAAATAAAATAAGGGTAAAACAAGATAAGCGCAAAAAAAAGGAAAACAGCCGATTGAAAGTTTAGTGGCGGAGAAGCGCAAAAGCGGAAGCGACCGTGAATCGATTATTGCCAACTTTTCTGCACAATACGCTTTAATTTGATTACGAACAATGTAAGGTGCTATTGCATTTTCGTTTCGAATAGCGTTATTTTATAACGTGCCGAATAATAGGCGAAGTGCTTGCTGCACGCAAATAATGACTCAAGTTGGACGAAACAAAGGCAGCAAAAGCACCGTATAATATTTTAGACTTTGTCATAGTGCAATACTAATTTTGACAATTGATAAGATATTCAAACGTACACGCAATACAATATACAGGCACGTACATACATTTATTATCTTCGGCAGTGGCACTCCTCGCGGATGCGCCTAATAAATATTCCAAAAATGATAATACGCGAGGTTCGGCTGTTAGCAAATGCGAAAAGAAGTGCGAGTGAAAGTAGACAAGACGAATAATGGTCGGTTGTGGTTCATGACTTATTCATTGGGGTTGTTTGGTGCTCCTACGTTCCTGGTTCGAGTCGACTCCCGGATCCGACAGTCTGATACCACCGACCTAGACTCAAACGACCCCCTAATACGACTTATTCAACTCTCGTCGACGGGAAGAGATGGGAGAAAGTCGTAATTCGCGTCATTCGCGGGCGCCGGACTCCCGAATGGGTCCAAAGACAGACACGCCCTCCGTATTAATCCCTTTCCGTATGTTCCACGTAACGAGCTTAAATATAAACGTATTAGCGCTTGAGGTGTTTATCAAAATTTTAACGCATTAAAAATTCGGGCTCGTGATTTATAACAGTCGATTAAACGAGTCGTGACCGGGAGGCCGTCGTAGGGGATTTGCAAACTCAAAGTATTTATACACACACACAAAATTATTATCCGTACATTATTTATTTTACATTAGAGTTAAATTAAATTTATGCGCGTATGCGTGTTCTGTCAAATGTGAAAAGTAATTTTAAAAATTTAATGGAAAATTTATGCTAGTACCTATATTATTTTTGATTTGATGTAATAATTCACTGTGACACGTTAATTAATGTTTGGTGATTTTATACATACAAAATACCATGATATATGTGCAAATTCGCAATGATTGATTTTTGAATTAACATTCTATGTATGTATGTATGAACCAGCGGTCGCCATCCTTACGGACCCAAAACCTTACTCAAAATCTCGAATCCCGCGTACCACTACCATGATTTTTTCAAAAAAAATAACATTCTAAATATGAAATGGTAATTACACTTGTATTTCCACTCCAAGTTATTTGCAAAAAGTTGGATATCACCTTATAATGATAGTAAAATTATAATAAATAAACGATATATTCATTATTCATTATGAAAATTGCCAGTTATGACGTATGGATGTGAAACTTGGATGATAAATTCAAGAATGCTACGCATGATCTAGTGCACACAGACAAACATTGAAAGATGGAATGGTAATAGTAAGAAGTATGACCAAAGTGGCAGATATACATAGCAGTACGTGAAAAAAAGTTGAAGTGGACGCACAGCGAGAAGAATGGATGGCAGATGGACGCGAGAAATACTGGAGTGGTATCTGAGAGGATGTGAAAGAAAGACAGGAATGGAAGAGGATTGGAGAGGCCTTTATCCAGCAGTGGATGGTGAACGGTGGTGAATGATGATTATGAAAAATTCGCACCACCAGTATTCCGTGGACCACCAGTTGGCGACCGCTGCTATAAACTATACTACCTGTTGGGGATGCTGTGTGCTTTAGCGTGTCTATGTGCTGGGCGATCTCAATTAAAGATTCTATGTAAATTAATAAAACATTTATTATTGTTATATACTGATCTTTTAGGTGGGGAAGTACGTCCGAGTCCTGGTAGCGAGATCCTTGTAGGCGATGCCCGCTTATCGCATGTGACCTTTCGTCACGGTGGCTTGAGGAGAACTCAATGCGGTGTGCATCGGCTATAGTTTTATCACTTACACCCGATGCACACGCAACAACAATCAATTAACAGTTTAATCACCGTATTCTAAATATTAACCGTTTAAATCCCGAACACTTTTTTGCAATTATTATAAAGTGGTACCATGTTTTTGTCCGCGTGCAGGAGTGTGTCCAAAAAGTCGTACCTAAGTGCTCGAAACGTCGCTCGCTCTCCTCTTCGACTAAATAAATTAGGATACATTTAACTAAAGATATGGACTGAAGTGGACTACGTCCATTGCGAGTGGATGTGGGGAGGAAAAAGGTCGGGGGAGAGGGAAAGGACGTAGGGTCCTGTGGTCTCGCAGTCGTCTCCTGGGACCGTGTCGTCGTCGGATGCATTAAATAATTCAGTGGCGGCGCAAGTATGTCGACCTCAGTGCTGGCGAGACGCCTTCGTCCCGCATAATCTGATACGACCACCGAAAGAGTTTTCCCCAGCACAAAGAAAACCGACCGGACCGGACTTTTCCGCGGGGAAAGCGCTACAGCCGCAAGCTCAACCCGTACCACTACATTCGTAAATAGGTTTACTTGAAGCGGGTTGCAAAGTATACAACGACGCGTTACCTCTACCTACATATTTCACTTTTGTATTTTCATCGAGGCTACGCGAGCGAAACTACGGCTCCGAGTCGACTTCGATAATTTAAAAGTTGTTATCAGTTTTATCGGTGGTTCGGCGCGCGTCCGCTCGTCGCTGTGCCGGAAGTGAAAATTGCGAATGCGCCCAAGTTCCGGTTATCTGGCGGCGGGATCACAGTGCGGCGCAATAATGACGTTTAATTTTAATGTCGGCTTCAGGGGCGGCGCGTGACCTGAAAGCTCGACTAAGCAGCCTAGACTGGTGCCGCTCTGTATGCGTCGCAGATCGTAGGCGTCGCGACGTCTGTCTTTTTCGCCGACGATGGCGAAAAGTCGCCGAGATCGTCGGCCAAAAAGTCTACGGTCGTTTGTGGGTTCGATTGTTCCCCTCGTGTGCGCTTTTGCAATGCACGCACTTCATTAGTGCACCCACTGTGCAGACGTCTAGGAACTTCAAATATTCGACACTTCCAATAGGTACATATGTACATACATATATGTATACCCACACGTCTGCACGTACGGACGCTTCTGCGCCATGCTGAATTAATCCGATTCGGAAAATTTTACAATCTTACTCGTATACCTAACGAATATTGCATATGCTCTTTATATTATCAGTTTTGATGCGAATTGAACGATCAACCATCGCGCTTATATAAAAGTCCTTGTTTAAATCGCTTAATCTAAGTATCAATTAATCTGTGGTTTCAAAGTAAAACTTTTTTATGTTGGGGAGGGGGGAAAGTTAACTAAAAAATCTAATAACATAAGGATCGAAGAATAATGGAAAGGAGGTGCCAATTATTGGTGAAAACGTTTCACAACAAATTTTAACAGGAGACAGCCCTACGAATGATTAGGCTTGCCATATTAATTTTCTCTCAAACCGGAACACTTAAAAAAAATAATTTAATTTTTTTGACCAAAAAAGGCACCGCAGACGAAATAATTTTTTTCATAAGAAAATCATCAGATTTTGTATAAAATTTTTTATAAAATACAGCATCTTTTATATTGGAATGCCTACCCTGAATCACTGAAGACTCAGACGAACATTGTTCATTGTTCACTGTTTACGCAATCAATGTAGACACAAACTTTTATCAGAAAGGAATATTATTTCTTTAAGACATCTAAGACAATTTAAGACAATTAGCGTAACTCAATGCACGCTTGCTTGGATCGTTGCCAACATAACAAAGCTATCTTTTAAAGCAACAATGCGATTTTATGGCCATACACCCATTCAATCAACAATACACCACACAATTGTTTCATGTAGTGTCAAACGGTTATTGTACAAAAATCAGTGTGCACGGTCGGGAGTTGGTGGGGGGGGGGGGGTGTTAGAATTTATCGTCGTATGGCTAGTAGTATACCTAAAAGATACTGAATAATGTTATTGAACGCAACAAAAAAATAAAATAAAAAAGTAGAAAGAAGTTATGCGGGGTGGTTACACAACGGCTATGGTCACAAAGCCCGTCGACTTTTCTACGAGTTGATCCCGGTGCAAACAACCTTCCCATATGTCAAGAGTTAAACATTAACTGAGTTAGGAGTTGGGAAGGTCGGCTCGTTAGAGTCCGACTGGTGCAAAATATTTCCCAGTTTACAAGTGGGAACCATGCTCTGCCACTGTATTCGCGACACTTCAGCGACGAGGGTGGTGTGGCGGTTGGACTCTCATGTTTGCTGCAAACACGAACCGCCACTCGTCAAACTTTGTCGGCGTCAATTTTCAACACGTTGCCGACGCCTGCACACACGTAGACAGACAGACAGGACAGACAGACAGACAGACAGACATACGCTTCTACTCCGCGAACGAATGCTTGAATTTTTCAATAGGATTTGCACGTGACGCGCACGCCCAGCTTATGTACACGCTAAATGTGATATTACTGACCCAGAAAAAAATCGAATTATTGATACGAAACACTATACTGATATTATGTATTAAAGCGAGTACAATTTTGTTTTTGAAGCGAAGTTAACCAATAACAGGTTGACGTGGGAATAATGGATGGGTGTGGCAATTTGTGGTGGGACCGTCTCACAACTACATACATACGTACATATGTATGTACATAAGTAAATCGGTTCGGGGGTGTACACGCTATACAGAGCGTGTGTGATGAAATTTTATTTGGGCAATAGTAATCGTATGTGCGCAAACTTAGCACGAGCGAACGGAAGACGGCGGATCTGGAATCCAGATCTTAGAGCCGATGACGATAATTACGGTCGAAAAACAGTCTATAAAATCATTTTGATATACGTGAATTGAACCTCGGATCTTCGCTCAAGAGACTAACGCTTTAACCAATGAGCTATGAGCTAATTTATTTTTGAAGTAAAACTTATGTTCGCTCGGTAGAGTAAAAACGGTTCATCCAACGTTCCATACAAACGGAGCGAGCGGTAAATGATCACGCATATTCCCCCCCCGCCCCGCACCGCCTCTCAGTTTAGTAAAAACGCGTCATCGAAGCGTGGCACGACACGAAAACCAGTCACGGCCAGCGGTCAGAGGGTACCCCCACTCCTTGACTAGACGTCATGTAACAGTGAGAACAGTGAGTCATTGGGTGAGCGTTTAAAACCACATTTGTGTACACAATTCTTTCACATTCACATCTGTATTACTTCTTGTACATTGCACTTGCTTTAAATATTGCAAAGAAGTTTTACTTGTATAGTGAGTAGCGACTACACACTGCGATTTTTTTGAGCTTGTCTGAGACATTCTGATGTTTATTTCATGCATACGTTTTTAAATGTTCAGTAGGCTTTCAAGATTAAAATTCAAAAGACGCTGTGTTCATATACGTACTCTATATATGTAGGTTTTTATTATGTGGGGTGGTGACGGAATATATTCGACCTAATATGGGGCCATAATGCTTAAATATGTACGACGTATCTTAAGGAGTTAAGACGAGAATAGAGTATTCTTTTGGATTATACCCTTATGGAGCGGGGAAATAAGTTCGTTTATAGGCTCTGTCCTGTGTCGTCCTCGCGCGCGCTCGGAGACATAGAAAGCATCAGGGATGAAAGATAAATTTGGTTCGTCTCAGGAATCCTGAACAGTTCTTGGGGGGTTGGATGTGTGCTTCGCCATGTGAGCGCTGGTGGAATGGGACGAGCTGGGGGTGGGTTCTGAGGGGTTTTCGCCGTCTAGGAAATGCTACGTAATGTCGAAGATGGGGTGGGTTCTAGTTGTGGGTGGCTACGGGGACGTGTTCGTCTTCACAGTGGCGTCGCGACGAGAATTTTTACAAGATACTTTTGCGAGCGAACCCATTTGTTAGGCCGGGCGGGATCCAGTACCGTCGACATGACAAGATTATTGGAAAATAAGTTACATTATTGGGGAAGGCGGTATATTTCGAGGCTCTCCGGCTCTTTTTCTTGTTGTCCCGTCGAAAGTTTACGGTCTTTTTGTGCGACGAGAATATTAAGTTGACCGGTCTAATGATGGCGGCTTCGGCTTACGTGGCAGCACGGCAACTGAACCACCCCTCGCTCTGCACACTAACGCGACGGAATGACTCGTTTCACATTTAATACATAAAAATGTCATGTGAGACAATTCGACCTTTTATGGCACGTCGAAACTATCAATTTTCGCCAAGGTTCACGCATAATAATGTGACGTCTCTCTACGCAGCCTTGAAATCGTTTAAATTTTCACTTGTGTTCTATTGGTATTAAATATCGTTGTTGTTTTTGACGATTTTAGGTATAGAGAATGGTGTTGTAAAATTCTCGAAAATTGTCTTTTTTAGAGAATCTGAGGGGTAAAATTTGTATGTACATAATGCAATGTACCCTAGGCTCCATCGGCTACCGTGTATTTTAAATAAATAAATTCTAAATATTACTGTATCTGCTCAAATATACAGTAAACTCCCCTGTAATCCGGGTTAATACTTGGGAGAGGTGATACGGATAACACGAATAATATTAATTTTCATCAGAATTGCACAAATAGGCTTACAAACTAAAAATTTGTAAATTCTAGTATTATTTTTTGTTATTATTTTTTTTTTTGTTTGATTTTCTTATGTTTTCTATTATATTATATTATATTCTGTGTAGCTTCTACATATGTATCTTTTGATATTCTTATTCTTTTCGTTTTATATATGTATGTATACATATGTAATCTATATTTTGGGCTAAAACCTGTTAATAAATAAATAAAATAAATAAATAAATATGTAGTAATTTTTGGTTGATTTAGAGCAGCGGTCGTCAACCGGTGGTCCGCTAGAGAATTTCGATGGTCCGCAGAGTAATTTGAATATGTTTATTAAAATGTTTCAGCATATTCTGATTCTACTTTTTTCTCGACTTCTACTCGACTGACCTAATAGAAATTAGTTTGCAGGAAAATCGTGTGAACTGTACTTAAAATGAATTTGTACAGTAATAAATAAATCGAGTGAGCTTTCTTCCGTTTGTGAAAATAATTATCCAGAGAACGACAGTGAGTCTTAGGGTCATTTAAAATTTGTAATTATTCGAATAAAGTCAACGTGAAGGTTACAATTAACAGCGATGCTAAACAGAAACGATCTATTAGGAGAACGCACGAGGAAAATTCATTTTTCACAATTGAATTATTCAAGGCGGAGTTTTTGCTATTGATGCCCATGTTTTTGTTAATTTCAATTTCGCTCTTACAACGTCCCTTATTAATTAGGATAATTGACATCTTCGCTCGATGAGAATTTCAACTAAGGTCGTATTGTGTTAATAATTAATATTTACACAATAAATATTAGTGTATAAGACGCGCCCGTATTTGCGTATACATACGTACATACATATGTATGTCATACATACATATGTACATACATAGATGCCATATCAGGCCGTTTACATATAAATTCAAATTTACATTCAACTTGAGCGCCATCCGACCGACGGAAATAATAACGCTATCGTACCGTAGCGAAAAGTTTAAATTTATCACAATCTCAATAATATAATATTAAAATTGTAAATTTTGATAAATCGTCGTTCAAAGCACTTGTTATAGAAAGTTCCGTTTTTTATTGCCGTTTTTGAATTCAGCAAACGTCTCAAACGCTCTAAATAAAGTTATCGGAAAACGCTTCGCCATTTATAGTACGTGTTTACAGTGTCTCTGTGTGAATACAATTATTTGCATCGACACTGCGACGCTCTCCGTCGCGATAGATTGTAAAGTAAATCAATTCAACTTGCGAACACAATGCGAACCGCGAATTTGAATCTATGTATTATTAGATGGTTACCTACAGTCGTATTACACAAACGTACTGTATTTAAATCAGAATGTGTGGTTAAATAAAACCAGCGGTCACCAACCGGTGGTCCGCATTTTTCATAATCATCATCATTTTAAGCCGTTCACCATCCACTGATGGATAAAGGCCTCTCCAATCCTCTTCCATTCCTGTGTCCACCCATTCTTCTCAATTCATCAGCCCACCTTCCACTCAGTCTACCTTGCTTTCTTTCACATCCTCTCGGATACCATTCCATTTTTCTCGCGTCCATCTTCCATCCATTCTTCTCGCTATGTGTCCTTTCACACGTATGTATGTATGTACATATATCTGCCACTTTGGTCATACTTCTTATCCATGTATTCCTCTTACGATCTCTTCTTGTTATACCAAGCATACAACTTCCAATGCTTCTCTGTGTGCACACATTCATGAAATTAGCATCCAAGTTTCACATCCATACGTAATAACTGGCAGTTTTAATAATGCATAATGAATATATCGTTTATTTATTATAATTTTTTTATCATTATAAGGTGATATCCAACTTTTTGCAAATAACATGGAGTGCAAAATACAAGTACATATAAATTCATATTTAGAATGTTACTTTTGTGGAAAAAATCATGGTAGCGGTCCGCAGGATTCAAATTAAGAGTTTAGTGATCCGTGAGGTGCGAAAGGTTGGCGACCGCTGTATTAAACGACTGCTATCGTACAGTCAACATAATGATTGAGAGTTCTACGATATTTTGACGCACAAATAAAGAAGTGTATACATAGTTGTATCGATCGCGGCTCTGAAACGAAAATGAAAACGAACTTTCGAATTTAGACGATGGTGAACTTTGGACAATCTATGTATATATCGCCATCGTCGTCGATCGGCAGACAGGGGCGTGCGATAAGCCGACAACGGGTCTCCGAAAGGGTACGACTAAGGGGTTGGGGGCGGCCGCGTAAATCGCGAAAAATTATCTGTTGTCGGCGCGGCTTTCAGGGGGCGCCCCTAGAGGGTGGGTTTATCATGTCGGCGACATTTATTGTGTGTCGCTACCCACCACCCACCCATCCACCCACCCACCCAGCATCCGAGCAACAGATCCGCGCCCCGTATCAAATTTTATGGGGTTTTCAATATGTGCGGTCGGCAGTAAAGGGCGCACAATCACGACGTTTATGGTGTCCGCGTGGCGACACCACGATTCCAATGCAATACGGCGCCATTTAACCCTTTAACGGTTTGCGCGGCTGTTGCGCGACACATCCGAGTACGAGGTATACATACATATGTATACATATGTATAGGTACGATATGAACAGTTTACATCAGCGATTCTAAATACTATAATATATGTAGCAATATGTATCTCGGTTCAAAAAGTGGTCGGGAACCGGCGGTTTGTATGAAAACGTGTGACTCTCGGTGTCATCCAACGTTTCGCGAGAAAGATAAAACGTTGACACGCAATTTACACAAAATCAAAATGAATCCTATTTATGTATACACTAGTGTAAGCCCGTTGAATGTCAACGGAGCGTTCTCATCACCCGTACTAAAAAATAATATTAAATTTATTGGTTTTAATGGTTTTTGTATAGATGGCGCTTTATAATAACAACAACGTAACAATTTAGCAAAGTCGCGAACTTTCAAACGATTTGTATGTTGAAAATATAAGGGATCTCGCAGCGTTGGATCATAGCGTAAGCGCTCAAGGTTCCGACCTGGTGAACTCGGGTTCAAATCCCACTCGTGCGACTTCATGACTATAAAAATCATTAAATCGTTTTTCAATAATACTTTTTAGTAATAAACTGTCGAACATTAAGAAATATTACGGAAATAACTTATTTATTACTGCAATCCATTTCATAAATGAGTAACATTTATTTTAATTTTGAATATATATGTATAATCCGAATATAATATGTTGCGGCTCCTAAACTTACAAATTTTGCAAGGTTTTCCCTAATTTAGCTCTTAGCTCGTAAAAGGTTCCCGACCACTGGTTTAAAACACGGAAAGTCCTAATAAGTCCACGTACTTAGTCCAAGTCTTAGAAAGTCCACGTACTTCCTAATAACTTGCTATCTCATTTGAAAAAACAAATTGTACAGTTTAAGCTTCTTCATTACTTACATATGTATGTATAACTAGACGACGGAAAGATGGATGCTTTTGATAACGTGCGACCTTTGGACCCTAAACGCTTCTTAGGATATTCCATTGCCCACCCGAACTCACGTTCGTACTCTACCATTCACACTCTACCATTTACATATTCTCTCCATCCTCTACGGAACAATTATTTATAATATATTTTAACCCAATACAATAAATATGTACATACACAATACTCAATTATGTCATTTGTATATTTTTACATACCCATAAAAATGAGGTTTTAGTGTCTCTAAAAGAAGAGAAAACGCTCTTAACGCATTTTTTTAATGCAAATATGGCAAATTCTGCAAAATGCTGGCTGTCTGAGATATGAGGATTTTTCCTTGAACATTTTTATTCTATTGACTTAAACATTATATTATGTATATATTAAGCTAAATATATAATTTATTTCATACATACATAGACATGCGTACAACATAAATATGTAATAAATTATATTCATTATCTCGAACGAAAATTCAGGCGGGCAACGGCAACAACCAAATATACCTGCGGCAAAAGATTCGAGAATCCGAAAATCCGAGGTCTAGTCATAAAGTATAAATAAAATGCACTCACATTTATTTTGTGGATCTGCTTCGTGATCTGAAACAAAAAAAAAAATATCGTGTTAAACACATATATTTGAACAAGTCGGTTTACCCGTCATATTACGATGGATTCTAACCCCTATCCCCAACCGTGTGAGTTGGTTTGTACAATAAAAGTGGAGCCCCTGGCTCGTTTGACAGTACGTGAAACATACTGTGCCGTTGATTGAACGACCCAGACGTGCAAATAGGCTGATTTTACGCTATTATATTATTTATTTAAGATAGCTAAAGAAGCTAATTACAAACTAACATTACTTAAAGCTAATATTAAAATATAAACTTTTTATCTACTAACACTTGTATGTACATACATACGTATGTAGGTGTTGTTTTAAAGCTATATATTTAGTTACATATATGCTTAAATGTAGTAGGTACTATATTTTATCTTGAGAGACAATTTTCTAACTGATGTTTCGGCACGGTGGCGTGTTTATAATAAAGGTACGAGATTAACGTTAAGCCGAACGCGTAATTACCTCAGTTCAATAACTGAAAACTGATCCGATCGCGCCGTTAAGCGAATCGTATCACCGAATAAGTAATCGAGTACAATGAAACGACCGTTAAACGATCGGCTTTGCTTTTGTATTACATTGTACGTATATAATTTGGCAAAGGCGTACTGTCACGGCAATGCGAAAATTAATTATTTCGATTACGAGAACGTTAGATTAATTGTTATTATTATTATAAGATCGACGTAGCGATTTGCGCGTAGTATTCCGACACCTTTAATAATAATAATAATATTAGTTTTACGCAATTGGTTTAGTTATAAGTTATAACACGTATTGTACATTGTGTATCAATAACAGAAGTCTAAATTATAAATTACTCCCAAAATGACAGTAAAAGTTTTACTACTAGTACTATTATTTTTATTTCAAGCTTAAATACATATATCAGCATCGATTTTATGGACTTGATAAATTAATATTGTGCAGGAAATGTTGGTTTGCGCGTTAAGTGGATTATGGCATAACACGTTTATAATTCATTTAAAACGGGAAATTTCTTATATTTACGGTCGGAAAACACGCATTTTCATTGACCGTGAATGTTTTCATCGAAGTGTTAATATCTGATTGTCTTTCCCTCCCCAGCGGTATCTCTGCACAGCAGCCTCACGAATTATCCCCGCAAGACATTTATCAACTTACAAAAATGATATGTGGTCGTGTTGGGCGGACGGGGGCGGGATGGTAGGCGGCCACGGTTGGCTAAATACCACATCATTATCCTCGCGTTAACAGCCAGTCTCGCTGATAACGACCCATCATCATCTGTGAAGCTTTGCAGCTATCGAGCATCCGGCCCGGACACTTGTGAACACCCATAATTACTGGAGAGACAAGCCGATTCGTCTACTTAACAGTCACCGAGCCTTAAATTTAAATCTAACACTACAGTTCTATGTTGTATTTTATGAAATATCATACATATATCGAGTGTGTGACGTTGAGGTATTTCGACGTCGGAAGGCGTAATCGCGTGTTCAAATCGAATTCTTTACTTTATCAAATTGAATACGCCAACATTTGATACATATGAATTCCGTCTCTATGGCCGTTTTCAACTTACGATCAGACTGATAATATTTTTCCCTCCTTTGCGATAATCCAGAATTTCTCACCTACCGATGCGGAAAATTGACTATTTCCCAGCGCGGATATATATGTCATTAGTTGAAGTATACAATAATTGCTTTTCACACCGAGAAAATGTATAAAATCAAACTTTCCAACTGACTATCTATGTACACGTTTATACGCAAATATATACATATACCTATTACGTGTATGGCGTCTTTGCTTCGCAGTGGACGGTCTTGTGAAATTAAGTTCGCAAAAAAGACAAAGTTTTTTTCGTCGTTAAATTAATTCGAAGCAATTTAGAAGCTAGTCGTGTCACGGCAGCCAGAGTGTTAAATGGAATGTAATCATTATACGTTGGCGAAGCTTCCGAATATTCACCGAGCTTATTTACACGCAATAGTGAAGCAAGTCAATACGAACGAAAACGCAAGATCATTTAAAATTAATGACTCTACAAACACTTATCTAACCCTAAAATTAATTTAAATCTAAAACCTCATTTCAACTTTTCCTTTTGACGCCATTATCTTAATTAAACTGATTAAAAAAAAATGCAAAGTAAAGATTCTACCTATGTACATAGGTACCTGTGTATGTATGCTGAAAATAATATCCTCGCAAGTTATCAATTGAATTTTACAGGTTGATTGCGAAAAACGAGTGACTCACACTTGTTTTATATATTTATACATATGTATGTAGGTACATAGTTTTATCAGCAGTATTCACACTGAGACACGTTTCAAATACAAATACACGCGATGATCCGAGCAAGACCAATTGCTAAAATCTAATGACTTCACGAAGTCATAAGAACAAATATAATAAAAAATATTCTAGAATTCTTTCAGGCTTGATTTACAACCTGGCAAGAGATAAAATATATTATGTCTTTCGTCTACTGTTAATTTATTTCTCAAAATAAAAATATTATCCAGAATCATTTTGAATTCATCCATATAATCAAGTTTTTTTTATTAATGCGATAGATATGTAGATTGGAATTAAATAAGCAAGCGGCATATTGGACTTAATCTACTGTCGCAAGAAGCGCGGTCCATATATGTTTTTTTTTTTTTTTCAACATATACGAAGCGGATCAAGTAACGAGTAGAGCCTGGGGATTCCTCAAATATCCTGAAGGTATGAGGAAGGTTCCCGACGAACACGAGAGGGCGGGTAAGCCCCATGAAATATGACTGGCGAGACGTGGTAGCTTAGCCTTCCCCCAAACCCTTACTCCTCTACCATCGGTCTCCACCGAGTCTTTTCAACCCTCCTCGCTTTTTCTTCGAATTTCTTTCCGTGAAACAACAACCCCCACAGAATTTCGGCTACGAAATCTCCACGTCTGGCGTCAACGTCAATATTTACTCGTTAGAAAATTATTAAAACGGGGCGCGTGATGGCGCGAACGCCACGACGAGATTTAGGAGACTACGGTTTTATTGTTTTCGTGCGAGTCGTTGGGTGTGCGATTTTCAACACCTGAAAGTGTGTAATAAAAATATTTTATTGCCGAAACTCGACCCTGCGAGCGTAAATAAAAAAAACAATGAATTTATCATTGAAACAACGCCTTTTCTGTATATTGGAAACAACCTACGAGAAAACACGGTATGTACACATGAACAATTTTTATTGGATAATATACGTAAATACTTTGCAAGTATAATTGCACGTGTTAAAATGCAAGGTTTTTAGTATTGATGCCACAAGTTTTGAAAACGATTTATCCAAAGCGAGCACGATTTGAAAATATCATTTGCGATATGGAATGGATTTCCATCGAATTTAAAAAGTTTCCCGACGGTCGGATTTTCTCGCGCGTCAAAATGTCATTTTCCGATAGAGAATCGCTCCCGCCGCGTCGCAGGAAAACGATGAAATTTCACGGCACATTGAATTGTGTCGATTCGATTAGAAAACTATGGGAGGGCGGTTAATTATCCAGCGGTCGTCAACTGGCGGCGGTCGCACCCACCCCGTCTAATTAAATTTCGAAATTGGCGGTAAGCAACCGCGGCCAAAATCATTACGCTGACACAGATTTGAAATAGCAACTAATAAACATGTCATAGCCGTCATAACTTTTCGCGTCGCTTTCAAAAGGTTAAATAAATGGCAGCCGAAACCCATTACGATGCTACTAATTCCATTAATCCCCCTTTTTTTACGACCAGATCTATATATTTTTTAATATAAAATTTTTCGTCTATGCGATATTATTTATAATTTGTGTCAAGTTCACCACGGCTAGGCTGTGCATCAACGGTGATTTCACATTAAAACATGACAGTTAATATGTTTTTGCGTCATCGGAAAACACAGAATCATATGAAAATGTGTCATAAAGATGGTGGGAAAAAAATCATAACCCTTTTCACTGTTCGCGAACAGAAGGGTAAAATGTAATCCTTGTGTTGCAACCTGCACCAGAACAAATACCACAAGGGTCCCTTGAGCTTTAAGTCAAATAGTCCGACCGCAAATCCTCGGCGTCCGACTCAACTAAAACTCAAGTTCAAGGCGGATGAGGTTTACTGTGAACACAAGCAAAACAAATAGGTCATTTTGCCATTCAAAACATAATGTAAATCCCGAATTTGAAAACACCTCACATTTGTAGAATATTATTTCACGGTCATAATTGGTTCGAAATAGACGCAGAATTGAATTAAAAATAAAATAACACGAAACACATGCGACGGAAGGTAAATGTTCAATATTTTAATTGAATTTCAGCTGAACACAAGCCGCGCCCAAGAGCGACACGACTTCACCGTCAATATATTTATTTGCGCATAAAAATATTGTACGTATATACGGCGTAGAAGAATAAAAATATGTTTTATTCATAAGAAGAGGACCCGTTTTAAACGGCTTACGGCGTCGCACCATAAACACGAAGGTGGGTCATATTTAAAAATCCTTTTAATCTTTATCATCCTTTAGCGCGTCCTTTTTTCTTCCGCTTGTTTCTCTTTATTATGTATGCCGGCAGCCTTATCCAATTTAACGGTGGCTCGCGAGACTCCACAAAAGAGAATTTCTTGTCCAAGTGTCGTCCTCGGGCAAGTGGGGAGGAAGCGAATGGGAAAGGGGAGCAACAGGGGTGCGACACTTCCTCCACCCTCGACTAATTACCATAATAAAACGTATTGCAAGTTAATTATGAAAAGTTTCCTTTGAGCAGCATCCGCACACTAGCCGGCTCGTCATCTGCTCATATTTTATTCCGACTCCGTTTATGAATAATGCGGCGCATTAATTACGTACGTGCACACTGTGCTAATTTGGGTTGCATCGCCGAAAGTGACGCTAGAGTGCGATTTTAATTTGAATGTAAAAATAATAAAAAAAAAACGGGTATTCAATCATTGTACGCTGTCGACTTTGACGTGTACAAGTGTGTGACCTGATATTCGAATGTATGAACGACATCAAATTTGAGATATGAGTGATTGGGGTGGATGTGACGCTATTGACTCGCTGGAATATATTGGGGTCGAAATTCCGATGGGACTCAATATTTTTTTTTTCTAAGAAGAACCGGTTGAACGAACGAATTAGATTTGATTTTCCATTTGTCGACGTATGTTTTTGACTCTTTAGATATGATAATTTAACGTTTCAAATCAAACATGCGAATATTGCGTTTATCGAACGTTTCTTTTGGTTAGTCGCACATGACTGATTTTACATGCAAAATGTGTTTACAGCGAATGAGTCAGTCGTTGTTCGTTCAAAGGGAGGTGACACATTTGTGTCAGGCCCTCCCCTTAAACCCTCCCATTTTCCCATAACGTCATTGGATCGGACGTGTCGTGGCAGGGTGCCAGTGACCTCTTCGAGGTGCACTGCGACCCTCTTGCATCTTAACAACTTGAATTTGCATAAATATTATTTATATTTAACAGCCAATAACGTCCGCCATGTTGCACATGCCAAAAAAGTTCACCGGCCACATCCACTTCAACTATGCAAATTTCGTAATAAACCTCGCCTTGGCTGGTAAAATACGGGTTAGCGAATATGATTTTGATGCTTTTTAAAGGTTTGTCGTATATTCCGGTATCGACCGGGAGGTTGTGTTCCGGGCAAAGGGGGAGGGGGGGGAAAGCGTTTATCTAAAGCCGGATTTATGAATTTAAAATTGACGTATTTTGCCATTTCTGGCAGTGCCAAACCCAAGGGGTGGATGAACCGCGCGTCAAAAACCCTCGCGGACCGATAAAAAATAACTGCCGGTATAAATCTGCCACCGCTATCTGGGTCAAAAAAAGTTCTCCGAGCTCATTTCGAGGGAAATACTAAACTACTTCCGCAGGACCTGACCGGAAAATCGAGTAAGCAAATGATCGCACACTCGCCTCACCACACACCCCGGCCTCCCTCTTCAAATTTATGGCAACATTTATCTTAACTATGGCCGTGAGTGTGCGGGAAGTGATATTTTGACCGTGAAAAATTGTATTGATCAAGTTCGCAGCTTATACGCAAGCCGGTGGTCCGCAAATAAGCGAACACTTTGAGCACAAAATATGAAAGACATACATCACAACTATCAAATTCAATTGGAGAATGGACTGACGATCAATTAGGCTAACGCACTGCGACCTGGAATATTTTCAAATATTAAGTAAATTTGCATTGCGTGTAAACGATCGCCTGAAAAGTCTGAAAATATTTTAAATTAGAACCGACTGTTTACAATGCCATACAATCTAATACGTAGACTATCGAGGAAAATACTAGTAGTAGAACTAGACAGAAAATGCGCAATAATAAAAACCATAAAAGTAAAGCATGACTTTGTTTGCGTCCTTGTACTGAGACAAAAAAAAAGCACATGAAACTTACTACCAGATAGTCAAGGCTGGCCATTCCGCAATTGCTCTTACAAGCTTGTACTTTATATGAATTGTCTTGTACGAAAATGAATCAAGTAAGATTTTTATTCAAGTCACGAATTCTCAAATGTATTCTAATGTAATATTAAATTTAACAGCAATAGTTTCAAGGCTCTCTTTTGAATCACAACAATAAATAATATGCACGTAAGATCGAATTCCAATAAGAGCACCTAAATTGAAACGTACGGACGGAATTTATAAATTTAACGTTTCAAACATACAAACGCTCGACTCACTTAAGCGGTATATGATTGAGCACTAGAGTGATTCAAGCGTTCGCTATCTAAAATAGTGCAGCAAAGGAGATTAATTAAGCGCACAAAAGGCTTTCGACGCGATAGCCATCTCAGCCAATTAAGCTCTCCGCATCGGTTTTTCTTTCATCTCGACTCCCCCTCACACCCAGTTTTTCCCACCCCCCACATTTCGAAATATCGAGCTTCGATTTCTCATCTGTGTGTGCGAGTGTGCGGCCAGCAATAAAAGCCAATATATTTTTAATAATCTAGCTGCGATCTCATTGTTTCCTATCTACGCCGCCAATTCCAATATAACGGTTGGTCGAGCAGGGGTGGTTAGGCGCCGAAACGGCGGCCACCAACCCCCAAAACCCAACCCAGAAAATGTCCAATAGTGGTTTCCTAATATAGTGGTGGTACTAGCATTATCATATGATTAAAACGCCACACACCACAACATATTTCCATAGTAAAGTTCATATAATATATAAATCGCAATACAAGTTCTACACATACAAACATACATAGATCATGATACCGTGACATATTCAGATTAACGGCACTTGATATGAAATGTATGCAAAACAAAAGGTCAAAGTTATAATAAACGTAACTTTCATAAAATCAATTTAAAATTTTCATACTTTTTTCAATTAACGATGTTTTGAAATAACACCGTGTTAAATTATCGGAGCTTTTGAGTGTATTCCGTCGAGAGTGTATGTATGGATGTATGCATGTGTATTTTTTTTTATACAGATATTTCCGGTGTACCGTGGCACGAGTGATGTACGTTTATGAAGTCCCCAACGACCGATTTCGATACAATTGACAGCTGAATTTATTCACGCTGATGGAGCCATACATCATTTTTTTACCACTCCATAAAAAGTAATCGTCGAATCCGATAATGGGCAGCCCTTGACAGCAACCCAACTACCCGCCTCCGAAAATGGGGACGCGAATTTGTCACCAAAAAGACAAAAATATATTTATGTTAAGTATTATATGAAATATCAGATGCGCGGGAATCTCAATCTAAAAGTGGTAGAATTTTTTTAACCACGTTTTTTTTTTTCGTCTAAATAAATTCGATTTAAATAATTTAAGGTGAATTTTGTATATATTTTTTTTTATCGTACGGGTTTAACGTTACCAAGCCAAATTACAAAGGAGTCTGGCGTGTCTCAATTTATTTTCAACGTGAAAACTGGCGGTCGTTTTAAATGACAATTTAGAAAATGGTGGGAAATAATATAAAGTCTACCTCTGGGGTATACAGAGATTAAAAAAATATTCGCAGGTGTTTATATTTAAATTAAACTTAATTTGTATTTTTACTAAGGACATTTAGCAATAACAAAGATGCTTTTAATTTTATCCAATCGATTATAACATTTGCGTACATGAGAAATAATTCAAAGCGGTCACAAGTTAAAGCTATTGTAGTGCCTATGATTAAGAGATTCTTCATTTACGTTGTTGCACAGCAATCAATCACCATCAACATCATCATTTTGAAGGCCTCTTAATCCTCTTCAACGATGAAGGCCTCTCCAATCCTCTTCCATTCCTGGCTGTCTTGAGCAATCTGCATCCACTTGACTCCACACATTCTTTTCAATTCATCAGCCCATCTTCCATTTCTCTCGGATACCATTCCAGTATTTCTCGCGTCCATCTGCCATCCATTCTTCTCGCTATGTGTCCAGCCCATTGCCATTTCAACTTTTTCACTGGTCATGCTTCTTACCCATCTATTCCTCTTCCGATCTCTTCTCGTTATACCCGAGCATACATCTTTCCACGCTTCTCTGTGTGCACTGGATCTTGCGTAACGTTCTTGCATTTAGCATCCACGTTTCACATCCATACGTCATAACTGGCAGTACGAATTGGTCGTATTCCTTCTTTTTTAAGCATAGCGGAATGTTGGATTTAAAAACAATGTTCATTCTTCCAAAAGCACTCCATCCTAGTTTTATTCTTTATTTTATTTCTTCTTCTTCTTTATAACCAGTCACATTCACCAATTGTCCTAGGTATTAATAACTATCAACCATCTCTACAATATGTTATTATATGAAAATTTGTATGTTCCATAATATATTAAATTTAATCTATATAAATATGTATGTATGTATGTATAATGGAAAACACTAATTGATTTTATATTTTCATGTTTATTATGAAATCCAAAGTTCATCAACTATATTTTCATTTAAAAAATACATAGATATGCATGTAGTTTTTAAACGAAAATTCTGAAAAAAATTAGAATTTTTTAAATAAATACACACATATGTACTTCTGTGAGTCTACAAACAACTTGAACAATATATTTTTAGCTTCCACTTTCAGATTATTAGTAGTATTTCTTCTTTTATCGAAGAGAAAAATAGATTGTACGGAAGTGAAAAAAGGTAAAAAAAAAAACCTATGGGCAATTGAGGGCATCAATCTGTGAGTATATGACAAAATGAAAAACAACAATGGGCCCAGGAGGGGCCGTCTTTTGAAGGAGGGCCATTCCATCGTAGTGCGGCACTCCGACGGCAGGGAATTTTTCCCCGTCCCCGTCGGCAGGGCAAATTCTCAAATTATGAATTCACGGTCGAAATAAAGAAAGCAATTTGGTAGAAGAAGAGAGCGCACGAGAATATGCAAGAGGGTGAAAGACCCGACTACGTCGAAGAAATGGAGCACACCGCCTTATTACACACATTTGTATATATATGCCTATACAAATGTACATACCTACATACCTATAGCCTTATATGTAGATACTCGTACCTATTGAAAATATCAAACAAAGTTACTTTATCGCACGATTATCTCAAATACATGGGCAGGCGGCATAGCCGATGGAGCCCAGGGGTCTGATATAAAGTGAACATACAGTTTTTAATTTTTTAGTTATTTACATATATTTTATATTTGATATTTGAGGGTTAAACAGATTTATATTTTTAGAAGTTATGTACATATGTACTAGCTGATTTGGCAGGCGGTTCCAAACTTCGACCACTCTATTTGAAAAGAATAGAATAGAATGGAAAGAAGTCTCTGACAATTTTGTTAGATTTGTCTTTTAGGAGTCTCAGTGTATGATCTCTGAGGTGTGCGTTTTTATTGAACGTGAGGAGGTTTTTTATTGGGCATTTATATTTATTATTTATTATTTTATACACTTCTATTAGATCGCCTCTCAATCTTCTCGTCTCCAAAGAGGTGAGGACTCATTCTCTTCAACTTTTCATTATAGGGTAGTGATCGAAGTTCAGATGGCATTTTTATAATCCTTCTTTGAACCCTTTCTAAATATACAATTTCTTTTTTGAAGTTAGGGTTCCAAACATTTACAGCAAATTTTAATTTAGGTCTAATATTGGATTTATAAATTTTGAATAATTTACTAAGGAGTTTATATGAGTTAACCATTTAAGGTCTTTTGAGATAACAATAACCAGGTCCATTTGAGATGCAACTTTTGGGACACCTACATTATCAATGAAAAAACAGATTTGGGGGTTAGTTCGGCCTAGTTGTAAAACAGAGCACTTTTTAATGTTATTAAATGAATTAGATGAATATAACTATTTTTCCAATATAAAAAAAACACACGTATCTACATGCATACTGTAGTTCCGCTCTGTAGAAACGTATCATCTAATGTTCATTTCAAAAAAAATTGTTCGACTCGTTATTATTTTCAGAAAACAAAGAAATCCTACAAAAAGAAATTATTTATTTCAATTTTATTTTCAGAATCAGCTTAGGAATATAATAATAAATTATAACAATACTAAAGAGGTGCCTTCTTGACTTGGGAAATACACAATGTTTCAAGTACATACATACATATGTATAATCGAAATCTAAGATGATTAATCGCTTATTTTAAAAATAATAGCCTAATCTAAGCGTCTGCCTGCTTGGATCGTTGCGATCACGCTGGCATTGCCAACATAAGAAACATTTTTTTAGCGGTGTGCTGGCAACAAGCCGCTATCTTTCAAAGCTGGTTCAATTCAACAATGCAATTTATGACCATACATTCATTCAGTCAACGATACACTATACAATTGTTTCACGTACTGTCAAACGGGCCAGGGGCTGTACTGTTGTTGTAAAAACGGACGTTGGCGGGTGGTGAGGTCGTGGGATGAAAATTCACCGTCACATGACGGTCAAGTCGGCTAGTACAAATTTAAATATACATAACAGTATGGCACGCTAACTTTTCACATTACACCAATATAAATTCAACAAAACTTATCATCGGCAATTTAATATACTAACAAGAGCGTATGCTACGCGCTCCGCAGTCTAGTTTGTCTAGTATAACGAGTGAATCATCATGTGTATAAAAATCGTTCAAAAGCTCCAACAGAACTTTAACTATTCGCTAATGAAATTATAATATGTATAATTCCAGACATGTGAATACTCTTGTCCCACGGGGGCTTCACATAAAGCGGCCGTCTAAATACTGAATAAACGCAATAAACCGGCCACAAGGGGAGCGCCAGGGACTCCGCCCCCCATGGGGGGGCGCCGACCTCACCCCTCCTCCCCACCGACCCCTTAATGTCGCTATTATGCCACTTTAACAACCCACTTCACCTCCATATGAGCAAGTGAACATTTAAAATCGGTTAATTGACGGTCGTCACGATGACGAGTCCCAGCGAGTAACTTGCGACCCCTCCCAAAACCGCATCAATTTTGAATTATTTCGATTCGCCGATGAATGGGGCCCATTAGTGAGACTTGCAATATGTGTGCGAGTAAATTTTTACAATCGGCACTTTTGTTTATTTTCTTCTGTCAAAAATAAAAGCGAACCGTGGAG
The DNA here is from genome assembly GCA_022651745.1 of Parapsyche elsis. Lineage (NCBI taxonomy): Eukaryota > Metazoa > Arthropoda > Insecta > Trichoptera > Hydropsychidae > Parapsyche > Parapsyche elsis. The sequence continues at coordinate 3,115,167 of JAGVSN010000018.1, forward strand.
ATGAGTCAATAAAGCGCGGTAAAAGCTTTATGGGTCGCGTGTGAAAATTCAAATCAGACTTTTGGCAGTGTAGTGAATATTTTTTTACGATCTCGTGTGTCTTGCGCGAATTTGAATGATTCATACCGCATAGTTCACAAAATACATATTGTATTTTATTATACATACATACATAGTATGCGAACGCGATGGAAAAACTATATACGTTAATAATAATAATACATACATCAGATTAAAATGACGTGTGACTTTTACGACAGTAATCGATTAAAAATTTCACTGGCACAATATGCAAATTTAACGTATGCAATTACTACCACGTTGAACGCGTTGATGTGAATATTAAACGGTTTACTTTAATAATTTACTAACGGTTGTGAAATGAACACGGAGAAAAATACCGAACACTTTATTTATATGTGTGTAGTTTAAAAGTGAATTTAAAATGGCGGTATTTGGAGCTCGTCAAACATCAAAGTCGCAACATTCGATTGTGCTAAGCTGTATGATTTACAGTTCATGGAAAATCTTCACCATCAATCTCACTATCAACTATCAATCAAACTATCAATCTCTATATGTATGTACATATGTACCTACGACTTATAATACTTGAAATTCACTTTCATGCCGCCACTTCACCATCGCGCGAATGTTTGTGGAATGTTCGTGAAATGTTGGCGTTAGCACTGTGGTCAGCTGCCGCTTGCTCGCCCGTCCAGAGCGCTGCTATCGGATCGCTAGTGGCGCCACTCTAGTGTCAACTAGCAAGCGGCAGTGAACGAAGTGTCATCGTGGCATCGGTGTTTTGGATCCCATATCGCGGGTTCTTGGTGGAGAATTTCGAGAAAGTTCAGAGTCACTGAATTGGTCCACATGATTACGCACTAAAGGCACAGACAACACTGGAGGGGCCCGGGGTGTGGGGAAGGGTCCGCCATCTTTTTTTTTTCGCGGTTCGCTCGCCTTCGCTCATCTTTAGCGGATGTCGCGCGAATGTTATAAAGTACATTGGCGTTAACGCGAAAATGTTCGAGCGACGTACCCACACCTTGGCGCTCGGCACCGCTCGTCAGCGCTCGTCCAATATGAAGTTCCGGCATGAAGCGTGTCTTTGAAATACACCGAGTGTGTACGTTCACAAACGCGCTAACGGCTAACCCCTTCGCCCCGAGCGACCTAATTAAGCGTCAGCACAAAACAGCATCCATTTTTCGCCCGTTTGCAGTCGTATTTTGGCAAAATCGTGGCATGAATCGTCATGGCACGCATCATAAATTGCGGCCATGGTCCGGCATAAATTATGACCGTTGTCGGTATGCGGCTGGCGGGCGCGCCCTCAGGAAGTGGAGCAGAGACGGCGAGCGTCGAAACGCCGACGCCGACGCCGACGCCGACAGGGCGCGCCTCGACAAACAACGCGGTCAATATTGACCACGACTTTACCACCCCTGACAATATTAATAGCCCGCACTGTTACAACAACACCCCCGGCGTACGTCGATCGCCAAATTGATGATCAAACATCCGCCAAATATTATTTATGCACTCGCGGAATAATTGATTGACCTGTTGCTTCGACGACTTTTTTTTTCAATAAATAATCATTCGAGAAATTATTCCCACACACACACCAGCATGAACTTGTCTTAGTCATATTTATTTATTTAGGAACAAGAAAGCACACAGTATATGTGAAATAAAAAAACAAAATAGAAGAAAAATTATGGCTTACACCTAAATAGATGCTGGATGAAGACCTCTCCAATCCTCTTCCACTCCTGTCTGTCATGAGCAATCTGCATCCACTTGACTCCACACATTCTTCTCAATTCGTCAGCCCATCGTTTGCTCGGTCTACCTTGTTTTCTTTCGCATTCTCTCGGATACCATTCCAGTATTTCTCGCGTCCATCTGCCATCCATTCTTCTCGCTATGTATCCAGCCCATTGCCATTTCAACTTTTTTACACGTTCCGCTATATCTGCCACCCTGGTCATGCTTCTTACCCATGTATTCCTCTTTCGATCTCTTCTCGTTATACCGAGCATACATCTTCCCATGCTTCTATGTGTACACTGGATCTTGCGTAACATTCTTGAATTTAGCATCCACGTTTCACATCCATACGTCATAAGCATAGCGGAATGTTGGATTTTAAAACAATGTTCATTCTTCAAAAAGCACTCCATCCTAGTTTCATTCGACATGTCAGTAGTAAACATAAAATAATAATAAAAGCGGGGAGGATTTTAGGTGTGAATTGAATTAGGGATTGGAAGAGTGTTTCTATACAGATATTTTCAATGTTGAAAGATTGGAAGAGAATGCATCGATATAGCTTGAAATTTTGTTTCAGACATAACATCATCACAAGTGTGAGAAAATTTTTAAATTGAGGACTTTAGGTGGAATAGATTGCTATCGCGAAATGTTCAAGAAGGACAATTGATGGAAATTTTATGAAGCAAAGCAAGGACTGTGAACCAAATTATTTAAGAGTTTATACAAAAAGCAACGGTCATTTATCGTTCTTCTACAATTTTACATAGCCATCCATTATATAGGTATGTGTCTAGTCCATTGCTACTTCAACTTTTTTACACGTTCTGCTATATCTGTCACTTTGGTCATACTTCTTACCCATGTATTCCACTTACGATCTCTTCTTGTTATTCCAAACATACATCTATCTTTCCATGCTTCTCTGTGTGCACTGGATCTTACGTTTCCACGTTTCACATCCATACGTTATAACTGGCAGTACGCATTGGTCGTATGCCTTCTTTTTTTGAAGCATAGCGGAATGTTGGATTTAAAAACTATGTTCATTCTTCCAAAAGCACTCCATCCTAGTTTCATTCTTCAATTGTATATTCATATTCACCAATTGTCCTATGTATATACACACATAGGTATAAATAACTATCAAACATCTCTACAATATGAATATCTACTGTGACTACTTTGTAAGCCTTGCGTGCAAAATTCATTAAACATAATTTTAGTTCTATTAAAATTAATTTTTAAGCCTACTTTCATACTTTCGTTGCTTAATTGTGTTAATCTATGTTGTAAATCTACCGAGTCACATGAACTATAACCATGTCAGTAATCATATGTATGCACTTTTAAAATTAATATTGAAATATACAGTGAATTATTTAATTTACCTTTATCTTTTTAATACATATTTTAATCTTTTGATTTTCATAAAAATTTACAAATGTGAATTTGTCCCTTTGCTGTTACTTTACGAGTAGTATTTTACGCCTAAGGCAGGGTGTGTGCATTTCGGACAGATATAATGCTCGGATACTGATTTTTTTTTTTGTTCATACGATTCATACGAATGTGTGTGTGCAAAGGCGAATATGAAGGTTGATGAAAAAGTCGGTCCGATAATGAAAGTGAGGATGGTGTGCTTCTGTTAACCCCCTCCGGTCCATCTTGGGAAATAAAAACCGTCTAGTGGGGGGGGGGCGTGCGAGTTTTATTTTCCAATATGGGGATATGGCGGCGCCTAAGTGAATTAGGAATTACTTATTCATTTAACTACTGAGCCGCCCCCTTTACGAGCGACCCGGGAGGCTAGGGGCAAGCGGGGGGAAGGGGGGGCTGCCCCCCAAAATCGCCGAGAATGCCATAATGAAATAAGAAATAAAATACCGGCGATAAAAAATAACGGTTACTAAAATCGCGCCCGAACCACCAACACTGTAATCCCGCTAAATTAATTTTTTATATCGCGCCCCCCCCCCCCCCCCAATACTAACAAAAAATCAAAATTAAACGAGATGCTGCGATTAAAAGTGAGCCTCAGGATTAACGGTGTGTGACTCTGTAATCTATCTAAAACTGACATAAATACCAAACGGTGCTTTTATAACTCCATAAAATCATATCCTCCATGTAATTATATATTATTTAGTTTAAAAGTGTATACTTCTTATTAAACTCGTATTTTAGTTAATCTGCTTATACACTTTTACTTTATTTATACAAAGAGCCTGTGTATTCTTACAAAAGTTTTCAACGTGGAAAGTGCTGAAAGTACTGTATGTATATCTGTAATAAAAACTCAAAAGAGTAAATAAAGGAGTTTGTTTTGAGACTATACTACACAATATGCATACAACAAGGACTGATACGAAAGAGTTTGGTGTAATATGAAAGATTAGTTCAGTTTCTAAAGACGAAAGAGAAGCTTTTGAAGTCAACGAGAGGATATCTTCAGCAAATAGTGGCGTTACTTCTTTGGTACCATTATATGTATGTGTACATAGAGCGATTGTGAACGGCACAAAAGAATACAGCCGAATCTAGCCAGTCTATACAATTTGAAGTGTACATACATATGTTTGTTTATTTCGGATAATAACGTTCGATCGAATTTGGCATTGACAAAAAGTAACTGGTTGATTTTGTTTTGTAGGAATGATGAGAGGGGGGGGGGCAAGAAGAGGGAGGCTGGTCTAATTATTATCGACCGTTTCTGAGAAACAATTATACGGGAGGAAAACTGAACGCTCCTCTTGTGAGAGTCGTAAATTGAATCTGGTAGAAACGAAAATAGCGATCGTTAAAGAAAATAAATGGGGTAGTGAATCACTTATGCAAGGTATTAAATGAGACTATTTAAGGTAAAAACTAAGTGGTTTGTATGAACGTTAAAATACAGTATTACAACTTAATTAAAATATACCGAAGTGGAATTTAAATTATCTGCATTAATTTAGGACAATACAGAATTACACAATATACATAATATGTAGAGATGGAACTTATGTTATTAATCGCGGAAAAACTCATTTATATTCACAGTTCTATCCTAGTAGTTTTTATGTACATATGTCTTTAATTTTAATAATTTAAGACCTTTATGGGTATGTGTTATGGAAAACTTTACCAACGATGAATCACACGACTGGCACTTTTATATATCAAGTTTGTTTGACCGTAAATTTCGTTAACGTTTTCAAAATAGTGCTCGCCGAAATTAAAACCAAAAAAATCAACTCTTTGAAATCGCGATAAATTTCCAAAGTTTTCAATGGAAACAAAGCACGACTATAATGTTTTAACCCATTCAACTATGGTCACGCCATCTTGCCGTAAGGATGATGTATCAACTGCGATCACATTGTGTACGTTTCTATCAAAGAACAACTTTTAATACGGAATCGGAGCGCGGAACATAAATCACCCGGGGATACCTAGTTGCAGTTGGGTGCATCTTGCACCCGGAATATTTGCATCACACCCAGATGATTAACGGGTGGCCAGCTGCCGACGGCGACAATGTTTCTGCATATCGTCCCATATTAGATTTCGCACACGTGCGTATAAATATATATATTTCTATGTGTTTGAGCGCAGTTTAAACATTACCGTGGGTCGTCTTGAGGGGGTGGTCACCCGTGAACAGATTCGATAGGGGTTGTTCGCAGTGAGCCCTCGCATATACGCACTAAGCCTCTTTGTGCTCTAGCGACTAATCCTCAATTTAGTTTGCCGTGAAATAAACACTGGCAGTCGAAAGGTCAACGGGCTATTACCTCGGCTTAGGCCATTCTCGAAAACCGTACATCGATTTCTCTATACGTTTAATTCTATATTTTTTAGGACGCTATTTGCCATATTGATTTAAAAAAAATGAAAGCATCGAAATGGACACATTAATATATTTTTATTTAGCATAACGAATAAACTCTTAACTTGTAATCGATTATAATTTTATTTATCATTGGCCTGTGGTAAACAGTAGCCGTCAAGGTGTTAGCGTCGTTGTTTTCCCTACCGCGTCGACTTTCTGATGTTCCCAATACCGTCTCACTCGTTCTGTCACATACATTTTGGTACTGATCGATTGATGATTAGACCCTCTTTCTGACGATATACTTTTTTTGTATTTCGTATTGGCTTTTTGGTGAGTGAAATTAGCCGACATAGTGAAATTTTAGATTTTTTTTTCGACTTGTTTTTGATTTTTCACCCACAAATAATTTACACCGTTCATTTTTTACGGCTTAAATCAACAGTTTGTGAAGCGATATTGAGCAAAATTGCCGCGCTAGCACGTCAGAATCGCAAGATATTGTACATATACTGCTTGGAAATTTCCAAAAACTTCCAAAATAGCCGTTGGAAGATACGCCCTCTCCTCCGCGCCTCGCGCATGCACAGTGCCAACTCAAGATCATAAATACATCGTAGACGTATAACCGAGCGAATAAAACAAAATTCATGTCAATCGTGTTATTAGCAACGAAGTTATAGTGTCGGAATGTATGCCCATCCAAACGTACGTAACACCGCCGCTTCCGAACTGGTGTCCCATACTGATCCCCCTATAGATAGACGTATTCACGTCAAAAAAGTAAAATATTTAGATTCTGTAAATGTGTGGCACCACCTTGCATAATGGTGGTGATTTTATCATACATTTTCCGAATGAAAATTGTGGTCGTAGTCCATTGTGGTCGTTAGTACTTTTACGCAGTCGAACTGTATTATTTACGCGTCGTCAATCGAGAGAGTCAAGGGATCGAAAGTCCTTTATGATTATATTGTATTTGTCCGGGGAAATTTTGCGAATGAACACGGAACCGGACACACGTGACGGGTGAAGATTCAGGTCAGATTTTCCGTGTTCATCCCGTGTCCACGTCGAACACACATTTAGGTGTGGCACGTAGGCAACTAATGGCAGCATAAAATATGACGTGTTTCCGTTTTTACGTCACGTTTTGCGGCCCCACAAACGGGCGCGCACACGCGTCAAACAATTCAATCAGGATTATTGGGAGCCATCGCCAAATATTATTTTTGCAATTCCACAACGCAATGGTTCGATCGAAACGCAACTCGTTTTTTTTTTATTATTTTTGTTTTACTCCCCGTAATGCCACCGACCCTGTTTTTATTTATATTGTAGCACAATGGCCGAATAACCGCCAACTGCAGTTATCGACATGTATTTTACATATGTACGTATGTGCGCGTTGTAATCCCGGCACGGATCCGATCAATCAAAAAGAGTTTTCCGACGTTTCAAATTCGCAAATTTTATGTTTGCATTTCGTTTCGAAATTCACTACGACTCTATCGCGCTCACTGAATCATAGTAAAAATATAAAAAGCTTTCGCGTTAAAAAATTCAATTAAAATCAGCATTTTTTGTATGGATCTTTATCAGCGTCGCTCAAAAAAAATTAATATTAAAATTAAAATTTTAAATCGATAAACAAAATGTAGTGCACGTATGCTAATAAAAACACTGTGAAAAAAAAATACGTTTTTGAGTCACCCGAATGGAGACCCAAAAATTATTACTAATTCTGACCCACTGAATCCGAATATGATAATGAAATTTGTTGGTTTGCTTTTGTTTATGAGATATGAGCGTTTAAAAAAAAATTGACAATTTTTCCATTTTTTTAACTTTTGCGGTATGTAACTCAAAATGTAGTACTTTTGTGTTCAAAATAAGTATTGAAAGCAATATTCAGATGTTTTTGCTATTAATTGTGATATTTGAAAGCTTTAAAATACTAAAATAAAGTAATCGTCTAGCAAATTTCAAATTTCAAAAGTCAAAAATATTTTTTTTTTTTTTTTTTTTTTTCCGTGTCAAAAACATTTGACTATTATAGCTTTCAATACTCATTTAACACAAAAGTATTAAATTTTGAGTTACAGACCACAAAGGCAAAAAAAAATGTAAAAATAGTCTATTTTTTTAGACGCTCATATCTCATAAACAAGAGCTATCGAACAAATTTCATTATCATTCTCGGATTTAGTGAGTCAAACTTAGTAAAGATTGACTAGCCTCCGCTCCGGTAGCTATTTTTGTTGCACAGTGTAATTGAATACTATGAATACTGTAAAGATTTAGATGTGCATTTAATCGTGTGGAAAACATGATACGCATATCAAAAATTTGATTAAAAATATTACGATGTGTATGCAAATTTTATGATACATTATTATACCCAAACACGCCGTTTTAATTAAATGTAAGTATAAAATTTCATTTACAAGATTAGATTAAATCTATTAAGAATTACTAGCGACCGGACACATGAGAGTTTATGATATCACAAATGAACCACAATAATACTGTGTATGTATATTCACATCAATAAAACTTGTGTTCACGTTCGTGTAATAAAAATACGTACGTACTTTTAGAAAATGGATGAAATGCTCCGTTTGAAAAACAATTATATAAGGGTATAAAGGCAGTGTGCAGCATGTTTGCCAGTTCACTGGCAACACAATTCAACCCTAGTTGGCTTAGCAGAATGCAATACAAACTGCACCGTGTGCAGCGGCCGACATATGCACTAGCGGTGCACATGTCCGATAGCAATTTAAATTTTTAACTCGAATCATTCCACTGCTCTTCGTCGTCGCATATCATTTTTTTTTAAATATATACATACATATATCTAAATGCATAATATAGGTACATCGTACAATGTACATATGTACAAATACATAAAAAATAATCGATAAATGCAAATTGATCGAAAATGAAGCATAAACATAAATATAAAACACAAAAAAGGATGCCGCGCGACAACGGAAGAGAGAGAGGACCCAGATTTTGCATATCGAATGAGCGAGTTTAACGAATTGCCAAAAATATAATCAGATTACGCCGTACGAAAATGACTGTGTAATGCGGCCGAATTTTGAAACATTTTAGATTCGTTTTGTATTCCGTTAACATTTTATGGGGTTTTATCATAAATTATAATATTTATGTCGTTTCTTCCTTTTTATTTGTACTTTCGTTTCGCATTTAATTTCATCCGCGACATTGATGTTGATTCGCATTATCCTCTTTTCGATTTTCTTACCGCATTAAAATTTCCACCACGCGTCAACGTATCTGATTAATAAATTTTCTTATGTCTACGATAACCCCATAACACACACACATACTCCTTTTATCACATACGATGTCAATCTATAATACTTCAAATCGATTTTGTGGTATAAAAAATACTGTATATTGTCCATTTTTATTCAAATTCTTTGAACAGCGTGTTCTTCGAAAGGATTTTCAGATCGAATTCTCATATCTATAAGACGTGAACTACTTTTGCGTAAAATTCAAAGAACAGTCAAACAGTCACGGTAACTTTTCGTGGAAAATTGTTCTGAACAGGGGTGTCTGCCAGATGAATGTCGGGTCCGCAGCCCGCTGGGGGACCGTTTGCGAGGCTTATCCGCTATTCGGAAGCATGTAACCAGCTTAGGGCTTTGCCCCCGCAACCGTACCCCTTTTACCCCTCTTCTGACGTGAGAGCACTTTCATATATTTATATATTAAACATAGCGGATAAGTTCCGCAGATACGAGCGCAGTTTCCTCGACAGAATGCCTTTCAGAAAGTATTACAACCGCTTCAGGGGACGGTCTTCGATTCGATTTTATGACCATGTTACAAAGAATTTCAACCACGTCTGTACATAAATGCACATCGATATGAAATTCCATCATACGAACGAATATCAAATAAATAAATAAACTTTAATTTCGAGGTGTTTCATTTGATTATAATAGTCAAATACTATAGTTAAATAACGGTTAGTAAAATGGCTATTGATTACGTCGAATTCGCGCATTATGAATTTAAACTGCACCGCGTCGAATTCGAAGCACAAAAGCCGCACTCGGCCAATTAATTACGAAATTGGCCCCAACAATTTAAAATGCGATAGTAAATGTGACACGGAGTGGGGTTGATCAATACGATGATGCTATTTTGGCTCGCGAGGCCGTACAAATTTTGCAATTATGACTATTTTGGGGACTTCCAACAACTATACGAATTTACGCCGCAGTAAAATCTGCCAATAATATTGTGACTGCTTGATTTTTTTTTGTTTTAAATATTTTGATACATCTATGTAAATAAATCCAACGCCTATCACAATAACGCAGACACAATCAAACTTTAATTGTGACTGTAAAATTTACATAGTTTGTCGAACGGAGTAAATTTCTGGTCTAGATTGAATGTCTAATGGGCGTTAGGATGACCCGCCGTAAAATGATACGCGTCGTATTTGGTTGTTAACGGGGGGGGGTTCGCGTATCACATTTAAAACTAATCATGACGGGTTTACATTTTAAATTCACCCTCGAAATATATATTATATTTCAACGCTAATTAATAATTAAGCGTGACGATAAATTGCAACACACGAGCAACGCGACACCTATTTTGCACGATTTTACGAAATACTTTTGCCAACAATACACACATTACATAAATTTAAATTAAAAAATTATATAAACACATTCAGCGCTACAATTTTATGAAAAATTTAAATCGGAAAATTAAATTAGTCCAATCAAATCAGCGCAAAATTGAATTTATTTATTTGACAAAAAAATCATTTTTAAAACTTTTTTCGGTTCACAATTATATTAAATTTTAAAATATTGCAACTTTAAAATAAAATTGAAAGTAATTTTTACGGAAAATTTGTACTTTAACGTAGTTAAAAAAGTAATTTTAATCGACGAATAAAAAAAAAGGCACACTTTCCGCAATATACTAACGCAATCAAATCCTCCGTACAAAAGTTGCAATCAAATTGCGCCACCAAATAACGAACGCAATTTTCCACGGGAGCACAATACGCGCAAGAGACATTTTCCAGCGCGCACGTAGCGAGTTTTCCTTTGTCCGAGCGCGCGCGCGGGAAAAGTTTCAAAAAGTTTGACGCGGGAAAAGTGCGCCCGTGCAGCAAACGGTCATTATAAATAGAATATACCTGTCTCCAAGTCGGCAGCTCTCGAATCGACAGTTGACGACGCCCACTGCGACCGCCTCCTTCACCAGAGATTCAGCGACAACTTGCAACAAACCATACACTGGTAATTTTCACCGATCGAGAAAATGTTTGCGATAAGTTTTTCTTTTTTTTGTTTTCTTTACTTTGTCGAGTGAGCGGGGGACAAGCGGGGGACAGGGTCTGGCAGGGCGGGGCGGGCGGGGAAGGTTTATTATATATATATATATATTTTTTTTTTTTTTGTGTAGAGTTGCGGACGTTACAGAGACGAGGGTAGCGACGAAGCGAAACACCAAGGCATGCGGTCAGCCGAGAGGACGCGGACCTACTGGGCGGCTGAGGCGGCTGAGGCGGCTAAGGCGGCGGCCATATGGCTGGGGGGCGGCGCGAACTTCGGACGATTCCGCCGCCCCTCGGAGTCTCTCGGAGTCCTACCCCTAAACCCCTACACCCCTAAACCCCTACACCCCTACACAGACACTACCCCAACATGGGGGACAGTGACAGGGACTCAGACAACGCCACCAACGCAACAATCTATTCAACAATAGTATCCACCGAATAGGCTGTACCTATGTACATACATATGTACTTACACGAAAAGCTTAAATTACTAAAGAGAGCTTTTCAAAATTTATTTTACTTCAAGGATTGGAGTCAAAAGCGTCAATTTTGGCAGAATGGTTAACCAACAGGGGAAAATAGTAAAAATTTGTTCAAATGACTGTCGTTGACGAAGAATGAAACTAGGAAGAGAATGAGATGGGCCCCCCACATAGAGGCGGCGAAATGCAAAGCAATTCGCGCCATATCTTCAATATACCCTATATTCAATCGACATAGTGCCTTATCACTACATAATAAAATTAAAATATATCGCGCACTCATACTACCCTTACTAACGTACGCTGCTCCCGTATGAAATAATGCCTCCAATACTAACCAATCAAAGCTTCAAGTAGTCCAAAATAAATCATTAAAAATCATTTATAACACGCCCATATATACTAACCTAAAAAGACAACATTCCCAGTATAACATCCCATTAGTCGTAGATGTCACTAACAGATTAACCAGTAGATTCTATGATAGAATTACCAATAACCACACTAACAAATTAGTGAAAGGTCTCGGTGATTATAGCAAGATGTCTTTACCCTTTAGGTATAAACACAAATTACCTAAACATAATTTTCTTTAGATCGCCGACTCTAAAAAGTATTTAATTATGTAAAATATATTATAAACATTTGATAAGAATTGTAAATAGGTTTTTGAGCAATTTCTCCTATTATGCTTTAAACACTAACATTAAAATAAAAGAATCCTTATAAATACTAACAAAATGAACAATGTGTAAAATAGATAATGGTCACTGGACCAGTAGCTATTAAAATAGATTTAAGATGTATTGTGAACATAGTATAAGAACAATAAAAAGCTTTTTTTAAATTAAAAAAAAAATAAAATAAAAAACTAGGATGGAGCCACCCACATAGAGGCGGCATGGCATATCTTCAATATACCCTATATTCAATCGACATAGTGCTTTATACATATAATAGCCGAAATCCGTCCATCTGTATGTCTGTCTGACTCCTGATAACGCTCACCGAGGTAAATGATTAAAAGACACGAACCGTCTGCGCGCGAGTGGGGTTTGAACTTGAGGTCACCAGTTCGCATTCATCCAAGCTGGGTAATGACGGGTCTGCTACAATTTGACAATATTAAACTCAATAGTTTTGCGACTTTGCAAAATTGTTACGTTGTTGTATTATGGCAACAACTATATATAAAAACTATTAAATTTAATATTATTTTTCAGTACGGGTGATGAGAAAGCGCTCCGTTGATATTCAACGGGCTTATACTAGTCACTACATAATAAAATTAAAATATATCGCGCACTCATACTACCCTTAGGCCCGTAACGCACTTGGCTGCCTGGCTGCGGCAGCCATGGCTGCAGCCAGAGTTTCCTGGCGGCATAGTGCGTTATCAAACAGGCAGCCACATACATTTTCTAACATCGTTCTAACATCACAAGCGCCGCTTTTCTGTCACTCTAACCTTTCACACTACCATCTGTCACCTCGCTTTCGGAACGTTTGTATTTTACTCACGATTCTTACATGGACACCTGTTACGTATATTTTTGGACTCCTGTTACGTATAATTTTAATTGTTGAAGGTAATTTATAGCGGTGTGTCATCGAGGATCGGCTGACTGTTGACATAATCGTCTGATTTCTGTCACTCTGACAGCCTATCAAGTCAGGTCGCACAGGATGGGATACTTTTTCACCGTCGCAAATAACTTTTCCACAAACGTCATCGAAATCGAGCGAATCGCCAAAAAAATTGTGTTCAACAAATTCCATTGAGTTTTCGCGCTGTTTTCCGGTAGGAAATCCGTCGTGGTGTAGGCAGCGCCACCTGCGGCTATGCGATACAACTACCGGTTTTCCACAATGCGAATACGAATCCGCAGCGGTGTGCGGGCGCCTTAAAGAGTATGACCTTATGACCGTATGACCTTAAAGAGTATAAATGGTAGATATATAAGTGGTAGATATAGCAGAACGTGTGAAAAAGTTGAATTGGCAATGGGCTGGACACATAAAATGGATGGCTGATACTGTAATACTGAAATGGTATCCGAGAGGATGTGAAAGAAAGCAAGGTAGAACGAGTGGAAGATGGGCTGATGAATAGAGAAGAATGTGTGCGAGTCAATTGGATGCAGATTGCTCAAGACGTAAAGGAATGGAAGAGGATTGGAGAGGCCTTCATCCGGCAGTGGATAGTGAACGGCTGAAAATGATGATGACTGTTGTTGTTTACCTAGGACAATTTATTGGTGAATATGACTGGATCTAAGGAAGAATGGAACTAGGATGGAGCGATTTCGTGGAACATTTTCACAAATTATTGATTGGCCCGGTGCATAATCCATAAATTCTTGATGAATTGCGTTTTGACGTACTGAGTCAGTTTAGGTACCTCAGAGAACATAATTTGTTATTCATCCCGATGGCTCGTACTAACATGCTAACCATGTCTCCCGTTATAAAAGCCATTAAATTACTCAACCAGGCTGCCATACACATTGAATTATTTAATGTTAGTTGGGGTGTTTTTAAATTTAAGATTTTAGTGTATTATTTTATGGATAATTAATAGGTATATTTCTAAATTTTTTGTTTTGTTGTAATTATGTATAAAGATTATTTATGGTGTACTTGCTTGGCCACAGTAACGATTTGGAAAACTGTGAAAAGTTACTGTGGTAATATTTTGTAAAAATAAATACATAAATTTCGGAATAATGAACATAGTTTTTAAATCCAACATCCCGCTATGCTTAAAAAGGAAAGCTTTTGACCAATGCGTATTTTGTCATACGTATGTTTGTGAAACGTGGATGCTGAACTCGAGAATGCTACTCGAGATCCATAGAAGCATGCGTAGAAGTATGAAAAGCTTGTATGCTCGGAATAACAATAAAAGATCGAAAGAAGAACGTATGGGTAAGGGGTACGACCGCTAGCTGAAGTGTCTGTGGGCTGGACGTAAAGCGAGAAGAATGGACGGTAGATGGACGCGAGAAATACTCGAATGGTACCCGAGAGGATGTGCAAGAAAGCAAAGCAGATTAAACGGACAATGGACTGGCGAATTCTGAAAAAGGTTGGTAACCTTTGCGTGAACAGATAATTAATAAAAGAATAATGGTGCCAATTTTTGGTGGATTCTTCTCACAACTGAGTTAGATAAATTGACAAATTCTAGAAGGAGACGGCCGATCTGCATATCCAGATCTTGCCAATGACGATAATTAAGGTGTAAAAAACTGTCGAGAACATCATTTCGATAGACAGATCTAGCCCCGCACCTTCGCTCAAGGGACTAAAACTCTAACCACTGAGCTATCGTTCGGCTTTATTGATTTGGCTCATTTGAAATACCTGGGTTGATTGAAATATTTCAAAATGTGCATCGTTATCAAATGAAGTTACTACGTATTTGGATAAATTAAAAATGGTCGAATGGTTGATTTGAAATTATATCTGATTCTTAGTAATTAAATTAAATTCAATCAAATTTATGTATTGGTTAATGATATGAGCCATTATTTTTGAAAGTGGTGTAAGCCCATTTTTTATGTGAATTCTTTAAAAATTAATATATCATATCTTTTTGTAACCGAAACTACCTTTAACTCAAAATTGGACCTCAAACTCAAAACACCACTTTCAAAAATAGCAGCTCATATTGGAAAATTGAAAAGGATCAAATGGATCTAAATATGGTACGTTAAATACAGTATTCTGATGATTATACCTATATATTCCTACTATGGATACAATAGATTTACTGAAACCGGATGCGAATAATTAATTCAGACGGAAATGGATAAGTCATCATATGTACATACATATATGTATGTATACTAGTTAAATAGATTGACAAATATCTACCTATTCTATTGTAATACTAGTCACTACCCGTAGATTCCGTTGTACTAAATTTTTAAATATTATTTGTTTATTAAAATTATAAATTATATTTCTTGAATAAAATACATACAACGTGTACTCGATACGGTCAGCTACGGACAAGTGAGTAAAATGTCACAAAGTTTTATTATTGACGTGACGTAACTAAATATTTTGACATCAGTTAGACAGATGTTGGTCAAACAAACAAACAGATTTAAGCTATTTATATAAATATGTACATATGTATATATAATATATCGAACTATTTTTGAATTTGAATTACTTTTTATTCACTACTATTAATAATATATAAACTACCTACATATGTATATATAATTTTATTCACTCGTAAAATAAAAAAAAACTTTTCTAATTTTAGACTTTTTGCTAGACATTTCGTATTAAGTATTCATGTATTTTTTACAGCCCTTGGTTGCGTTGTAGGGGGGGTTATAAAAAATTAATATTACACATAGTGTCATAAACATTTCCTAGGTCGAGTTTTTACAGCGGTTAACTCAAGATACTAGGCCGCGTGGGAAAATTACTTTAATAATATTACGTCTTACGAAGAAAAAACACCCAATGCATGTTTTTTTGAAAAATAAATCAATCTAATTCAACGTCCAGCGGGTATATTTATTATTTGTTTTATTTACTGAATTATTTTACGAATTCATTAAGGCGTACGAGATGAGTCGACTGGCGTGCATTATCTATTTTTCAGAGGCGCAACCTTCATTTTCAATTTTAAAAATAGATTCGTTTTCCCATCCTTCTCACCCTCCCACGTACACCATTGGGAAGAAACACCAAGTTTCCCAAATAATAGATGAGAAGAAACCAGGCCAACGCAACGTGGCAAAACGGAATTGAAAAAGTGGAAAGCAAAACGGCCACACTCTCACACAAACACAATACACGAGTGCGAACCTCTGTTCGTATCACGTGCGAGAAAATGGTACATTATAAACCTCATCCACTAAAGGTGAAAATGGGAAAATTACGAATATATTTCACAGACGCTTAGAACTTCATCGCCCGGCAGAACCAAAGCACACTTGTTAATTGGCAGTATTACAATCTTAACGTATTTTCAATTAAAGTTACTTCGAGCTACATATATATATATACTTCGGTGAAAATATTCTGCTTTTACTTTTTGACGAAGCGCTTAATCTGCAAAACCTGTGTTATATTTGTATAGCTTTCACCCGGATCGTGTTGAATGAATAGATTTAATTTTACTCGTTGTGGTAGTGTTGGAGTCTCGTCGGTTGTTCCAGACAAATATTTCGCGGCAGGCAGAGCAGTACCGAAAATCTTTTCGTCCTAAGTTAACCAACTTTTTCAATAAGGCAAAACTTGCCGCGAATAACACATGCTCCTGTTTCAATGCAAACATTGCTGCTTACAACCTGCGCCCGATAAAGTTGTCAGCACTTGCGCGAGAAAAGATTTCACTTGGTAACTTTCGGGACGCTTAAAAGTGCCAGCGACCATGAAAAAAAATAAAAATACAAAAACGAGCCAAAAATCACTATAATAAACATACAAGCGAGCGTATGCATTTATAGTTGGTTTTAGTGCGTTTTTAGAACACGCGATACACTGCAACCAAGCGGTTGTTAGCATTCGGACATTAACACTTGCGAGACCATATGCTTAAATTAGACATATTTTGAATAATATTTTTATATAAAGTAATATATGTACGTTCTCTTGGCACAAATCATCATTCAGTTTAAACTTAACTTGTATATAAACAATTGATTCAAAAAACCTTACATACCTAGTGTTCAAGAATACAGTAATCATTTTTTCAAATCTTCGCAACTTGTCTATTACTGTCTACATACATACATACATATATTAGCGTAAGCGTCTGCTTGCCTGCTGGCCTGGGTCATTACTAGTGATTCTGTGTCAAGACAACCCGGGAATTCCAGGCTTTTTCGCCGTCTCGTGTCCCGGGACTTTCAAAAAAACAATACCGAGACACGAGACGTTCTGATATGAAGTTTTGTATAATATTTTGTACATTTTATTTGTTGAAAATAATATCTCCATGATTGAAAACCATCAAAACGACCCATTCTGTGTGAAAGCAGGTAGTAAGCGGAGGAAACAAAAGGACTGTAGACGAATTGACCCAAGTGTTATACATAGTTATCGGCTTAGAATAATACTTTGTATGTGCACGTGTTTATTAATCCTAGAAATTTTGCAATTATAATTTAAGTCGGCATTGACCAAAATAGTTTGCTGCGTGGAATAGGAATATATGCACGTGTTTGTTTCATAGAGAAATTGCCGTTATAATTTAAGATGGCATTACCCAAAATAGTTGCCTCACAAGCACGGCGCGGCGTGGATTAAAGTATTCCTAGAAAAAAATTATAGATGAATTTACTTGAAAGATTGATTTTGTTAAAAATGTCAGTTTGTCGGAACGGAATCTAAATCTTTTTAATATCTGTATTGCTCACAATTAAGCCAACTTCGACGGAAAAGTATATGCATTGACTACAAAAATTAGAAATATGTAGGTTATCTGATTCGTCTCTGACCCTGAATGCCCCGGTCTTTCTAAAAACTTTTTTTTCCCCGCAAAAATAAAATATGTATCCCAATTCTTATACTATAAATTTCCAATCGCTGTTTTGTACATTGTCTGTTTTGTAGTTGTTATAAATACTAAATATAAGTTCACAAAAATTATTATGCCTAATATTAAATTAATAAAAAGACATGCTTCATTTGTTTTAATACATTTATGATTTTTTTATACACATATGTATATACATAATACGTGCGAATATTTATAAAAAAAATATTTTCACTATGATTCAAATTGAATAGTAACAAAATCTCGATTCTCGGTACATGAAAAAAGCCGAGACTTCAGAATCACCAGTCATTACGGTGAACCTACATAGCATTGCCAACACAACAAACAAAATTTATTTATCGCAACAAGCCGCTAACTGTCAAAACTGGTTTTGAGTCGACGGCGCGATTTTATAACCACGCATTCATTTAATCAACGGCACACCGTACAATATTGTTTCGCGTACTGTCAAACGGGCTAGGGGCTGTACTGTTATTGTACAAACCAGCGCACATAGGTGGGAATTTACAATGAACATGAATATTCTAACTCGTGCAAAATTGATCCGTTCAGTCATTTCAGTGTTAGCGCGTGCCAATTTCGCTTGCGGGTGCGTTTTAGCGTTCGGTCAGGGGTGGCACACCTGCCCCGATAGCGATCGGCACGTGGTTTCGGCGAAGGTTGCGTGCACCTAATGACAGGTGCACCCCTCTAATCTAGCGACCCACGTAATTGCAAGCAACCGCCCACCCACCGGGTGCAATTTTTTTTTATACGTTTTGCAAATGCAACATGACTCAGCGAGTGCATTACGCAATGCATCGGCGATTCGTTCGAGGGGAAAACGATGTGATTGCTCCAGAAACGAGAGATATATCCGTTTCCAGCTATATACAATAGCTTAAGTACCATTTTATTTAAATGCATACTAAATTAGACGCTGTACGCCGCTTCGTATTAATTACGTACGTATTAATTCACTTAATTCAAAGCATTTCTCTCGATTAATCAAACTGCATACTAGTTTAGTAGCATTTATCTATCGTTATATTAGGTATATGTATGTTGGCAACGATTATTTAACCTATATTGGGGAAAGGGTCGTTGGATAAGGCGAAAATTAGATCATCCCTAAGTAATGAAAACTACCCTCATGAATATGCAGTATTATATTAACACAGAAGTTACCTTTGGTTAAATCAACACATATTAAACTAAAATTTTATTGCTTTTTCGTTGCAGAAGTTTGTTGTTTAGTAAGTCTCCAATTTAAAAAAAATCAGTCGTTTAATGTACATATTTGTGTATGTATTGTTAGTCGTTTTATGTATTATGTACTTACTAGTCCAGACGGGTGATTTTCCCGTTTCGCTGAAAATATTGCCCAAGACCAGTCGGAGATTTGAAACGATTGCGTTCGCGGAAACATTAAAAGACATTTATTTTTGAGTTTGAGTTTTAATTAATTGTCGCCGGGCGTCTCGACGGAAACCCCATAGTCAGTCTGGCTGCAGTAAAATTAATTACCCGTGAAAAAACACGATTCAATTGCAACAATGTTTACATAAATTACGCGGCTTATTCTGGACCGTGTTCTTAATTAAATTAGCGATGTGACTCGGAGCGTGGAATACACGCGTTGTATCGTTGAAAATTAAAATTTCTCAAAAGCTGCAAAAACACGCACGTACACCCGCGTTTTTAGTACGTACTTACTCGTGCTCGGGTTCGAAACCCTACACAGAGCGACTCAAAGCCCCAGTACCCGTGTTGTAAACGGGAAAGTTTGTATGGACGTAGTGTCTTCAATTGTGGTACTTTTTTTTGTCTCTCATTCGAGTGGGGAGCGTCAGTTGTACTTTTACTTGTCTTTTGTGCATAGAAGTGCCCCACTTAATTAATTGCCATCATATTCTGACGAAAGGGGGAGGAAAAGTTGCAGGAGACGACGAGTGCTCCCTTCAGTACCTGAGCACAGTTCCCGTGGCCATTTACTTCGCTTAAGCCAAAAAGCTACCGCACTACCCAACAGATCATTTTTCTCTCCCTCGTTAGGGTGCTTGACAAGAACGAGTTTGCACAAAAGATACTTTTCCAAATTCATTTATTTTTTTCAAGCAAAAGAACGTACTCAACTTCATATATAATGGAAGACCAAAATTATTATTGATTAAACATCCTATCTACTAATTTAATTTTCAGCTCCTTAATAATATAAAAATTGTTTTACGCAGTATAGTACATATGTATGTACATAAGTATGTTTATGTTAAGAAATTATTGCGTATGACGATTCATTTATTATTAAAATGAATTAGTAATAGTTGAACCTATTTTGTATTATAATGATAAAAAATGTAAATATAGAGAGTGAAAGTGTTAAAACAATAGCAAAGTTTCATAGAGAAATTGCCGTTATAATGTAAGATGGCATTATTACCCAAAATTTTAGACTAATTTACTTGAAGGATTATTAAAATGTATTGTATACATGTATTATTAGTGATAGTTGAACTTATTTTGTATTATGTATAATGATAAAAATGTAAATATAGAGAGCGAAAGTGTTAAAATAATAGCAAAGTTTAAACTTTTGACACGCCCGTCAATTTCGTGTGGAAAAATTGAATTTTCGCACAAGTCAAACGTATCGCTTTACACTCTATTGACACAAAGTCAAAAATACGACAAAGGGTTTATTTTGGCGCATGCGTCACAGGCGTCAACCTGAGTTTGTCGTTTGGTGGATGATTTGTTTTGACGTTTTCGCATTACATTTACATCACAGCATTTTATTTACCCCCGTGACATGTGCAGGAGGGACAGCTTTTAAAACGCACCTCTATTTATTCACCGCTGCAGAAAGCCTCTCATGCATGCACAAATACGGGCCCGTATAATATTAATCGTCGATGCAAATAATTTCAATCGCGGTTTAAAAAAAAATAAATGGAATATTTCACGATCGATGTGGGTAAATTTAAAACACAAAAGTAAACGAATAAAAAAGAAAAAAGCATGCCAAGGTCCACTGCTATTATTATGTGTTAATTAGAAAGAGGCCACACAGGGGGTTAGGGGGTATGGAAGTGGCGTCGGGATTATTTAGCTTTGGCGACAGAGGTCCAAAACGTGAGGGTGGGTAGTGGGTGTCATTTCGAGCTCTCGGGCCGACTGTTCTCCTCCCCTGCTTTTTTTTTTTTGTGTGTAAACATCATCATATCCCGTATAAAGGCGCGGCGAAGAGGAGCCAAATTACTGCGAGTCGAGTGTCGCGCACTAGGAACGGACGACCGGCTGGAATCTCGCACCAGTGCTTTTCAAACTAACATTTGTGTATTTTTTTGCAATTACTAGAAGCAAATACTTCCAAAGGGAATGTTTTTCCTTTGACAAAATTCCTCTTATTTAAAAAAAAAAAACAAACTGCGCGCGTGAAAAGTAATTTAAAAAATTCACTTTTCATGAGATTGTTTCTACTATGCTTACTTTTATTCGATACTGAGAATTGATAGTATTTTTTTTTAAGTAAAAAAAAAAGCAATTGCAAAAGTAAAAGTATATACACATGTACATATATGTGACTTTTTCTACGAAAAAGCTCACTTTCACTACAGATATGATTTATCATAATATAATATCATCAATTAACTAAAAACACAATTCCAACGTGAACCAATCGCTTCCTTACGCTTGTCAAAACATACAAACTACGTAGATTTAATTAGTTTGAAGTACGTATGTACAATTGTACATATATGTACATATGTATGTATGTATGTATGTATCCCACGCTGATGGGATATCCGGACACGCGCCTCGTTTGAACACCTACATACGTACATACCTACATATGTACATACATACATACATAACTACTAACTACACACATTCTAGTTTACGTTTGCGAACACTCGCTCTCAGGTATGTGTCAATAATGGCTCGGGATGCGTTATTTCCCAAAATAAATATCAATTTATGGAACGTTGCATTTGAATGTGATTACCAAGCGTGCCTACCCATCGTTGCGCATTGCCCTAGCATAACTGCGAGGGTTGTCCGAACAGGGGTTTTGGCAGGGTATTTCCCCATTGCGAACCGAAGTTTGGGAATCTGCGTGGCCATAGGGGGTAAGGGGTGGGTCAGGGGTGGTTTAGGGGTGCAGAGAGGCGGTCTGAATAGTAATTATCAGCGGGCTGTTAATGCCGGCGCGGCGGGCCGCTTTGTATGCGGCCCGCTCGCCATTTTTGTAGTTATTACACATCGTCACACGAAGAGAGAGAATGAGATAGAGAGAGGATGTTCAAGACTATATTCAACGCCCTGCCACTGGCTGAATTACAACGATAACGCACTTCATCTGTGCCTAGTACGCGGATCGCGACAAAGGGACACTGCACTCGCTAACGCTAATTTATTTCAAAGGGACTCGTGTTTACTTTAGCAACGATACGAATTGACTCTCATACATTATGTATGGGTATTAATTGCGTTCAATTTTCAGCGTGTTCGATTCAGCAATTATTATTCCTTTGATATATTATCTGATGGAATTTTGGAATGCGTAGACAATTTATCAACTGGAGGATTGATTCAATTGGTTTTTGTAAGTTTTAAATCATCATCATCCTTTTCAGCCGTTAACTGCTGGATGAAAGTTTCTCCATTCCTGTTCCATACCTGTCTGTCTTGAGCAATCTGCATCCAGTTTACTGGATTCATTCATTCTCACATTCTTCTCAATTCATCAGCCCATCGTTTGATTCCAGTATTTCTCGCGTCCATCTGCCATTCATTCTTCTCGCTATGTATCTAGCCCATTGCCATTTCAACTTTTTCATACGTTCCGCTATATCTGCCACCCTGGTCATGCTTCTTGACTCCAATTGACTCCACACATTAAATTCATCGTCCACTAGGTCTGCTTTGCTTTCTATCGCATCCTCTCGGATAGATACCATTCCAGTATTCCTCGCGTCCATCTGCCATCCATTCTTCTCGCTATGTGTCCACTCCAACTTTTTCACACGTTCCGCTATATCTGCCACTTTAGTCATGTATTCCTCTTACGATCTTGTTATACCAAGCATACATATTTTCATGCTTCTCTGTGTGTACTGGATCTAAATGTAACATTCTTGAATTTAGTATTCGCGTTTCACATCAATACGTCATAACTGGCAGTACGCATTGGTCGTATGCCTTATTTATTAAGCATTGCGGGATGATGGATTTAAAAACTATGTTCATTCTTCCCAAAGAGCTCGACCCTAGTTTAATTCTTCTTTGTTTTAAATATATTATGAAAATAAATTACAATCATTAGAAGATAGATCAATTACCATCATTAAAATCATACAATGTTACTACTATACCTATTTAATTGTTAAATAGCGTTCATAAAATTTTCAATGGCTTTGTATAAAAATAAATATTTCCAAGAAATTTTCTAATTGAAAGCATCGTAAGCCTTTCTTTTTTAAGCTAGATTTTCTGGGGATATTCTGAGAAACTCAACGGTTTTAAAACATTTTTACGTGTATATTTTATTTTATTTATCATATTTATCATTTTAAATATTTTTTGTATAATTATATTATATGCTATGTTTATATTCTATGTACACACATCTATCTAATGTTTCTAAGTTTTTATTGTGGTTTTAGGATACTACATATATATATTGTTTTCCCTGCATGACGATCTGGATTTATATCTGTAATGTCTTGCAGGACGTTTTTGTAAATAAATAAATAAATAAATAAATATAAAGAAAGTTTCTATAAATTAAATATGACATATCATTAGTAAATATATGATAATAATACATATGAGAGGAAGATTTGAGTGGAATTAGGGATTGGAAAAGTGTTTGTATACAGAGATTTTAATTTTGAAAGAATTTTGTAATTTTGTTAAAATGGTAACACTTTAAGCACATAAACCAAATTCACATTGAATTCCAAGAATAGAATATGTATTCCGTGTGGGAAAGTAAGCCGATAATAAACAGCACAGCATAATAATCTGTAATTTTAGTTTGATAAATTTTAATGTGTTTACATACTTATTAAAATACAAATTTCTGTTTTATGCCCGAAAATAAATAAAAATAGGACACATTTCCAAATCCACATGTATGGAAAATATGTTTTCCTGTAATTTTTTGATCAGCTGTTCAGACAAATGCCGGTCAACAGCCGACGTAGGGGTACGAGGGCTAGACACTATGGCGCCTCCTAACTACCGTAGGACGAGACGTTAAAATACGACCCACGGATAAAGGGGGAGTATTGCCAAATGTGCTTCCGGGAAAACGGAACAAATTAAAAACTAACTTACAGCCACTCGACTAGAACGGCGAGTGGACCTCTCCAGTCCTAAAAGCTCCCCGCTCGCACAAAACGGATGATTCACAATTCGCACACACCACATTCGACGATAAAATTAGCCAAACCAATTACTGCGAACGTGGGACCATTATAAATCCCAGTGCGCTCGCAGAAGAAAACACTCAGTTTTTGCGGTCGAAAGTGCACGTGTACTGACCTGCCGATTTTAATATCAATTTTTTTTTCTTCGGCTACATTTGCAATGCGGAAGTAATTGAAATTCGCACGCCGATCGTCGGAAGGTGTTAATGGAGATCGCGCACGGAGGCTCTCCTCCGGCTTTAAACAAGCAATTTAGCTGCTGAACGCAAATTGATACAAAGCGATTTGAAGATTGCCGAGCCGGGGGCCCAAAGCTGTGCGATCAGTTAATTTGTTAAAAGCTTTTGTTCGCTCTCGCCCGCCCCGAATTTAATCCACTAACATTATACCGAGTGTGTACCGCGTTCATAATCGCTTTAAAATATCAACAAAACCGGCGACAAACAACACTATCCCCTCCTCGCTAAACGTATCTGCACAAACACCCCGTTCCCCCCTTTAACGTTTTAACGCTAATTTCGCAATAAAAACGTCACGCATGATTTACGCTGTTGCGCGCTTGATATGTCGCTCGAATTGCACATTGCAAAAATGAGTCAATTTAATTATCGGCATCGCGTATCCGTCCGTAAATTGGATATGATGTATGAGATACAGCGCTCTCGTATTTATAGCGTATCTTTAAAACCCTAGCTGTAAATTGTGCTGTGCACTTATAATGTACCTATGTATGTTAATACTCACTAGGCTGTTGGACTTTTAGTCGTTTGCATTGAATGAGCGATTCGTATATCAAAGAGCGAGTAAAATACTACACGGGGAATCAAATTGTCCGTAAACTAAAGTTATCGATAGATTTCCGCGTTGTTTGTCCACTTTCCCCTTTTGATCTTTCAGGTCAGTAAAAGGGGGAGGCGACTCAGATCTGAAAGCTTTTGAGAAGTGTAATCAAATTCGCTTAACAACTTAATCAAATCTGTCGACATGATAAAGTTTTGTTTGATTTGAAATGCAAAATTGATTTTACGACCATTCTTGAATTTAATATTGCTCCTTTGCGTTAACTCAATTCTATTGGGGAAATATGACTCGTATGCTTATCAACATTGTGAAACAACTAGTCTATTAATGACGTGAAAGTTTTAATTGATCTAAATTTAGTTCCGTGTAAGTTTCTCCGTATTCGGTACGTGAATATTTGAACAATCAGAATTGAAGTGGAAGTGTAAGACAATGCAATGGTTAATATACGTTTGATTTGATTGCGGTTCAAATTCTACCCAGTTTATATGGGACTAAAAATCGAGTGTCAATCAGTTCGTTTATGGCAAGTGCCAATTCTGAAGGTTTATTATTGGTGGGCGAGGTTTCCTTCGTTCGTTCGCGTTGTAAAATGGCGTGCTGATGGTGTTTTTCGACGGGTGTGGAACTTTGTATTTCGGGTGCGCTCCACGATCCCGTAAGCCATTTACCATGGAGGCTTTAGTTTTGTACGCTTTTTACCCAATCGATATCCCGGCTGTGCGCTTCCCTTCCCATGAAGACGGCCATTCATTCAAATAAGTATAAGAAGAGGAGAAACAGCCACATGGTCTAGTGGCAGACTACGCATTTCTCCCCTCCGAGACGGTCCTACGGGCGAATTGAAATTCCCAACGCCGAATCGTATATCATTTGGAGAGATATTCGAAATAAAAAGCAATCTTATATTATACATTTGTATAAGTTGAGATTCATTTTAATTCAATACTTTCGTTTTCAAACTCGTTTCACGCACGGGATATATTTCATCCATATTACACACTTAAGCTATACAATGCGTCAATTTGATTCATACATCTACAATGGATTTGCCACGACAAATCCTCCTATCGTAATATAATTTCAATAGTGTATCCAATATTATCATAGTATGACTTTTAAAGTATGGTGACTATTATAGTCGTATATTTCATCGTTGGAAACCTGAGGTAAATTGGAGTAACGGTGGCGTGATTGTCGCATAAAGAAATATTTGTTTCCGGCGTCGAGATAGTGAACCGTCGCTGGATATTCTGAAAAATGAGAGTGCGAGGTCCTCCGGTGAAATTTGGGTATAAAATATCCTGCGGTTTCCGCTTATTAGGAACAACGACAACGAGTTTATCCGCAGCAATATCCGCACCGGGTGCGTGTAACCCGTACGCCCAATTTTAGCTACGGAACGCCGAATGGCGTCATAAAATGAGACGATTTTAATTGCGAATTCAATATTATTATATATGCAATGGCAAAAAGGGCCGCATTTACATTCATTTCAATGCTGTGAAGTGCAGCGCACTCGTATTATTCAAGATTCAGTGAGTGTGTAGTGAAATTTAACCAGTGGCACTCGAGCGCATTAGCATACGATAAAAGAACGAAGGTTTTTCCACTCAAATAAATCACACACACACACCTATGTACCTACTCACTGCTCTTTCGCTCATGTGTTTATACCTTTTTTTTCCCTCGTCTATTTTTATTTTTACTCTTTTCTCCTTAATGCCTGTTTGAAACACCGGGCACACAGTAGTAGCCCTGAGCAACGGAGAGTCTGAAAACCGCGGGCTAGGTGCAGACTCCCGCAGGACACCGAACATTTGCCGAAAGCTCAAATCGCAAGAGAGCTTTTTCTGCATCGATCTCACTGCGGTGATACGTTCGATTTCATCACTGATTCAATGCGGCTATTTTTTTATTCACGCAGGTCGCGCTTGGGAGATTCTCGCCGTGTCATGGTGCGTTTAAATATTTCACACGTGCATTCTCTCGTAGCCTGTGCCTACGTACGTATGTACATACGTTTCACATACGACGACATTTTAAATTGAAAACTTCACCGAAGATGTCGTGAATTGGTGATGGATATACGAGACGACCTTTGTATACCATTTGAATATTGAAATATTTATTATCTTAAACAAGAAAACAATGTTCACGAACAAGTGCAAAAATACCGTGTGTTATATAATTCAGATGTAATATCATTAGTGATCACACACTTTGCGCGGCAACGTACCGAGGAAGCCTCGCGAGGCAAAATCGTACATCGTTCATTGTGAGGCAATTTCACAACGTAGAGTAATCGATAATATTCACGATTGAATTCGTACGGATACGTACTATAGAGTCTACATAGATTCCTAAATGAGGACAACAGTGTCAGAAGTTAGCGGTGCGGTTAAACGCGAGGCGAACAGGTTAAAGCGCAGCTTGCGCGCTGGCTCTTGACGTCTTCGCGGTTAACCGAGCTTTAATGAAGACGAAACTTCGAAACGGAACCGTTCCGTTTCCGGACACCAAACCCAACGTCAGCATAATCAATAACGACCCCGTCGCGTCTCACACATTTATCTTTTTGACTGATGGTCACCCTAAGATTCCAAACTACCCCCCCCCCCTTCCCCTTTCTCCTGCCTGTAGTTTGCTAAGGTCAGTCCTGCGGACGTCGATCCAAAGGCGTCGGCATTCGAGTCACGATGTGCGCTAAAGCCCCGACCGATTCATTATTTGCCTCTGGCCTCGGCCGGAAAAGAAAGGGGAGCCTTCCAAAGACGAGCTGGAAGCAAAGGTCGACGAGGGGTGATCTCGAGAATTTTCCCTTTTTTTTCCCCCCGAACGAACTGTTCGATCCTAGACGCTCCACGTAGGTACACCTGTCAGACGTAGCTTCTCTGACAAACAATACATAGGAGTTTAATGCTTTATTTTAATACTAATCAATCGAAAGATAGCCTTCTGTATGCAATACATCCTTCGTGCAACATTGAAATGTTCACTGTTACCTCAATTGCTTACATTTCTAAAATCACATGTCTGAATAAAATCCCAACATATCAAAGCTACGATAGTTTGATGAAATCCGATACAGTTTTAATTGTTTTGTCTGGCTGATAATTGTGTACCGTAGTGTCAATATTCTCGCCATCGCATCGGAGAGGTTCTTAATAAAAATGTTAATTCGGCGAACGAACGTTTGTTCTGTAGAAGTGCTGAGCGGTTTTACTAAACCCGAGAGAGTTTCGTCTCTCTCGCGGACATAAGAAAAACCGAAACTATCGGGTGTCCCACGGGAATCTTCATTGCCACGTCATCGGATTGGCTTCAGAGATTCTCAGCTATGTACCATACAAATAAAGTTTGTTTAAGAAATTATTTGTACAATGTCTTCAATACAGAACGATCCTAAGCCATTAGTGGTTACACTGTCAATATGGAATAGTTCAGTATTATGAAATGTTTTCATAATATTATTATGGTGTTGTTGTTGCTTAATCGTCGTAATCGCACTGTGACGTTCAGAAATTGAGACGGTGTAAAAAAAAAATAGTACAATTTCAATGTAAAGCGCGTCGAAAATTAATTACGTCACAATAAATCTAAGCGTTACCTAAATAAGGTTTAAGTGCGGAAGGTTTCGGTGGGTGAGAAAGGGGAGGTGGGGGATAATTTATGTGCGCAATCGTATTTTCAGTCCAGGTAGCAAGCAGCAAGCAGTTTCAAATTAACGTGTGGGGCCACCAAAGCGAACACACACAAGACGAACGTTTGAGAAGCGCACGGTGTGCGGAACGTTGGATATCTTTTTCGCGCCGTCGACGGAGATAGCTCCGAAAACGGAAAAATTATACGGGAGCAAATTACGTCATTAGGAGGACACGAGAACTACCTAAGACCGAAGGCTTTACGGGGGAAAATTTGAGAAAATTCCCAGTGTTGAGGGCGATTCCGGCGCGGGAAACTTTATGTGCCAATTCTGACAAGTCATAAAACTAACGCTTCCGAATGTTCTTATTTAGCGGTTAGGCACTTAGGAGGGGTTGGGCATTAGGCGAACACTACCACAACTTCATACCCCCCCCTTTCGTCTATCCCTCACATCCCCTTTGATTGCACGACGGGATTATCAAGTATCCTGCAAGGACTATAAGGACACCGATCGCCTTACTCGTGTCGAATGAATAATGAATTATCACTAACCGAACCACTACACCTATGTATGTGTCTAGCGATTACATATACTGCACAATAAACACATAAAATGATGATGTACAGAATAGGTAGGTAATATACGTACATATGTAGTAGGTAAAATTGAGAAGTCTCAAAATAAATACGCGGAAGCTTATTTTTCAGTGCGTGTACAATTTTGTTGAAATTATTCAATGGGAAAATCGAAGTTACGAGCTATCGAATATAATGTTTTTCACAATTTACTCTTTGCGACTATCCATCAAATCGGAGGGAAAAATTTTCGACTAACTTACCATGAAAGAAAAACGATCAACGAGCAAAAATGTAAAGAAAGAACGAAAGTTTGCGAGTGGCTGTTAAGTTTTTTTTTATTACTCTCTCCCAAAAAAAAAAAAAAAAACAAGAATATATCGACGTTATTATGAAAAAAAAGCACAAATGGAAAACATGATTCGGC
This sequence comes from Parapsyche elsis, assembly GCA_022651745.1. NCBI lineage: Eukaryota > Metazoa > Arthropoda > Insecta > Trichoptera > Hydropsychidae > Parapsyche > Parapsyche elsis. The sequence goes on from JAGVSN010000018.1 coordinate 3,144,989, forward strand.
GTTTGGTTACATCAACGTTCTACCAGCGCAGTTTTCCGTTCGTGTTTTATAATATACATACATATGTATATATGTATGTACATTTCTGTATATTTCATTATAGTAAGTATTGACTACGTCGACTTTTCAATTCTGTATATTTTAAAATTATAATGCGATTGTCAAGTGCGGTCCTGTCTTCGGAATATTTCATTGTTTGATGAGTCGGAATCACACACAGAATGGAAGCTCTTCATTCGAAGAGCTCATTCTGAATTCGAGATGGAAAACCTATTTCATTTTCTATTTTCACCCCGGTCGATTTCGTGCACTCGGGCAAAAATACAGAGCAGCCGACTTCTTATTTTCTTATCGTTGTGTGCGTTTTTTTTTTTTCGATTCGTTGTTTTGCGGAAAAAAAATGCAACAAGACATTTGTAGTGTGCACCGTAAAATGCACCATCTGTAACCAACTAGGTAGAACGATATGTCATTTGTCTACGAACTCCTTTCAAATCCATAAATCTCAAAGTCGTGTCTCAACGTTATTTCATCAATTTTCATATTTTACATTTTCAACTATAACAAACTGCCTTATAATTTTGACAGTTTGATTCCAATCTTTTTACATTAACAATATTTGACATTTGAATTTATTAATATAATATTAAAATAAATATCTACTAGTAATTTCAAATATTTATTCGATTATAATCATTAATTCAAAGCAATCAAACATAATCTAATTCTGAGTTTCAATATTTCATAGCGATTTCAATATTGTATATATATATATATTCTAATATGGCTATAATGATTTTTTTCTTTTATTATCTATGTTCATTCAAAATATAATTTGGTGTATTTTCCAACACAAAGCTGGCTATAGATCCGCATCTAAAAAGGAATGAAAGAAATATTACAAATTCCAGACGAGTCCCTAAAAATCATGACTAGACGTCATAAATTATTTTTTATGGTTCAGCAACGACTATTAACCGCTACCCTCCTCTTCATCTGATTTAATTTTCATGCTTGTGTACATAAACACACATACACGTGCATAGGTACATATGTATGTACATATATAATATTTGCGCCACTATGTCGAGTTTATAAAGAGTGAAACGCGCCTATACTTTTCGACATTCTTCGGCGAAAAATGTGCACCGGGGAAAATGTTTGCAGATACAAACAAAAGTTTTCCAATAAACAACACCGGATAAAATCACTGAACGGAGGCCCCGCAGATGCAATATTTCCTCGTTGTTGCGAGATATTATCGCACGCCTCTTCCGGAAAGACAACGAGCTACACCAGCGCCGGTATTCGAAGCCGGAAAAGTTCAATTTAAAAATATCTCAAAGTGCATATATAATCGAGGAACAAAACCATAATTCACTTCATGGATAAACCTCAAAATAAAATAAAAAAAAGTACAGTGTTTTATTTAGACAGTTCACTCGTTAATCTACGTTGAATGTGAAAATTCAATTAGGCAGAACAATAAGAGTGTGATTCACGCTCGTTAAAACGTAATGGAAACTACGAGGCATAGTCATCGTGAAAAACACACAACCATTTATACATAATATAATATATTAAAGAAAAATAAAACGAAAGTGTCCCCTCAATAATCACAACAAATGCGCAAAGTTAGAAAAGTAATATTTTCTTGGAACGTCTCACTGGAACGTTTTCCGATTTCCAAGAAAAACGTCTATATTGAACACTGATTGTGCTACTGTTGGCTTATTTTCAGAACTCGATTGTGAAACTGAAAATTCTTTTGATATTTTTATTTGGGCTAGTATTCCGATGCAACATCATTGTACTTTTGATACAGAATGATTCATATTACATACGATGGATAGTAACTGCCCATTGACAGTGTCGTCGGGTAGTTATTTTGTGTATTTAGTAGTTCAAAATGTAGTAGGCAAATATTTGAGGAATATGAAGAATAACCAAAAACTGAAAAAGTCAAAAAATCGTGCATAAAGAAAAATAACAGGATTTTTGACTTTTTTACAAGAAAAAAATCGCACTTCTGGTTGAGCGATTTTGTTGATTTTTTTTCACAGATTTTAATTAGCATAATGATTATAGTGTTACAATATTATGAAGATTCTAAATATTTAAAAGGCCGAAAAAAATAAAAATCGTTCAAGAGTAAACTACCACTTCCGGTTGGCGGATTTTAATCATAACCTTATCAACTCTTAAGCCTTATGTGAAAACTATAGCTATGAAATTTCAACTTGATCGGCTAATAGCATTCCGTTGTAACAGGATTATTGACTTTTCTACAAAAAAAAAAACTTCCGGTTGACTGATTTTAATGAATTATTTTTTTAATGAATTACAATATTTTTTTCGTAACTGAAGGTAGTTGGTTTGTTTATTTAAGCCGAACGGTCCGTTCGGTATAATATTAGGCCAAATATTAGGCGATCAGAAATTTTGGCGGGATACCAAATACTTAAAAGGAGGAAAAAAAAAAACGAAATCTCGTTCAGGAGTAAACTGCCACTTCCGTTTGGCTGATGTTGACCAATATCATAATATCTCTTACACCTTACGTGAAAATAAATTATTTGAATTTTGATAGTTTCGGAGAAAAAGTTAAAAGCACCAAAAATCAAGAGTGAAATTGTTTAAAAACTATATTATTTTGAAGGTTGTTACGCATACTACATATGCAAAATTTCAGCTTAATGTGTATCATAGTCTTGCTGGAAAAACCTTCCAAAAATTTTGCATTGCATTGTAATGACAGATATAAAACATATAAATATGAAGTTTCAGTGTAATAGGATAAACGGTTTTTGAGTTATTAGCGATTCTATAGGTACATATAGATCCACAGACATATGTACATAGGTTCTGACACACAGCCACAAAGACATTTTCCAGAAATCATGAAAACGTGATCAGGGGATGATACCTGATACAAATCAGTCAAAATCTCAAGGTCGAATTTTTGCACGTTCATCATATGTACTTTATCCGATTCACCATCATCATCATCATCATCATTTTCAGCCATTCACCATCCACTGCTGTATGAAGGCCTCTCCAATCCTCTTCCATTCCTGTATATCTTGAGCAATCTGCATCCAGTTTACTCCACACATTCTTCTCAATTCATCAGCCCATCGGTTGCTCGCGTCCATCTGCCATCCATTCTTCTCCCTATACATCCATCCCATTGCCATTTCAACTTTTTCACACGTTCCGCTATATCTGCCACCCTGGTCACGCTTTTTACCCATGTATTCCTCTTACGATCTCTTCTCGTTATACCGAGCATACATCTTTCCATGCTTCTCTGTGTGCACTGGATCTTGCGTAACATTCTTGAATTCAGCATCCACGTTTCACATCCATACGTCATAGCTGGCAGTACGCACGTGTGTGTGAGCGGCTACCCAGCCGCCCAGGTGGACCCTTGCACTACTATTTAAAACAATTACAAAAGTGAGACGGTTTGAGGCAAAGCAAAATTTAAACTCTTTATGAGAGTCACCTCGTATTAAAAAGATTGTCATTGCCGTTAAACTTTAATCATCAAGTGTGGTAATTTAAATTTTCCTTCGGCACGTCTCAATCGTATGGTAAATTTATATTCGATGCATTCATAGTCCAATAGGTCCAATAGTCCATTCATAGGTTGGGTACGTTCCTACCAGACTGGGTATTGGACGGCGCTGGGTTTAACACGTCTATTCGTTTATACGTCGAACGGTCGCACCTGTACGTAAGGTCGAATTCGTCCGTTTGAAAACGGGTAAAGTTTGTTCGCACGAGCGCAGCGGCGTGCGGCGAATATTCGCCAGGGGCGGGTCGCGAAACCACCCCCTAACCCCTAACCTGACTCTACCACCCACTCGACCCACCCCGTTTTCCGCTTAATAAAACTCATTATACGCCGCGAGCCGATGCACCGCCCATCACCACCCATTACCACCACCACCGTTCTCCCGATCGCCAACTCGTCACCACCCCTTCCTCTTCCTACCATTCTCTCATCCTCTTCTTCCCACCCCCTCCCTAGCCGCCCGTCTCGCCCGCGTTTTATTCGCCGCGCAAAGTTTTCACATTACGCGAATTCCGTATGAGAAACCGCTGTTCCGCGGGACATAACGCCGCCGCCCCTCGCATCGAATTATACGGGAAAACTTCGATTTAATACGTGAAAAAATATTTATTAAGTAAGTTTTCAGCGGCGCGCGCGACTCGCTATTCGCTATATACATATGTACATACATATATATTTTTTTTTTTTTTGTACTCTTTTTGCGTTTACTCCGCTTCGAGTCTTCTTTTCTTCTCCGCTCGTCTCATCTCTCCGCCGCGTCTCCCCTTTATTGTCTTTTTCACCTCGATCTGCGTTTATGGGTGTCGTGTCTGCGCCGACGGAATTGCTTTTATTTTCGCCCGATGGATATTTGTGTTCGGAATCGAGTTTGAGCGAGTGTATGTGCTGAATTTCAAGCGTTTCCCTACAAAGGCCTTCAGTTCTAATTGACGCACGGAAAACGTTGCTAAGTTACGCAATGTCTCCCGCATAGGGTAGTTGTACATACATACATACATACATACATACATACATACTGGCGAATATGATGATGAAAAAAGTTATACGACTTGTGCAATATCTTATTTCGCAAGTAGACATTCATTCACATTATACCTACGCATAATATAATTTACTGAACGGTCTATGTATGTTTGTATGTATGTATGTATGGGCAGGCATACGTGTGGGCGCCAATTCCATCTCCAAACAAAAGCACAGTGTTACAGTTTCTTTACAGTTTTAAAGTTCATTCTTGCCGGACACAAAGAAATGAAATAACCTTTGACGCCCTGGAAGCACAAACGTTTCATGAAAAACAGTTTTACACGTCGAGAAACGACGACAATGTTATGTTTCAATGAAATTGTTAGCTTGAGCAGTAGAGGTAAAACAAAAGTTTGATTTCGAAAATTCTCTTTATAACTAAAGTAAATCTCATTACAATCAAGTCATTTTACCATTAAAAATAATATAAAAACTTATAGACTCATCAGTCAAACAACAAAAAAGTTAATTACGTTCAATTTAAGCGTGTCCGTTTTATACATGTATACGACGAAGCATCCAATTACAAAAAAGTCAGTTGTGTTATACTGATATTGTAGGTACAATGTTGCAAATTTTGATTTGACACTAATTAGCGCATAAAAGTTGCGCTTGCACGCAAGCGTTCATGCATTTTGATGTGTCAATTTTCTAATTACTTAAAGCTGCAACATAGCGATCAAAACTAGACGTGAAAATCTGAAAATCCCGCTCGCTGGGCGGGGAACGTTCGAATTCCAGCTAATCTTTCAATTGATGTGAAATATATCTATGGTATTCGTATTTTTTCGGACAGATTCGAACGCCATTCCACCGGATTGCATAGGGGTTGATAATTTGTTTTGAATCCGGCATAATATGTAATTGGCATAATCACGTGTTCGGCGGCGAAACGGTCTATTCGGCGCGATTGCGGCTCTACCGAAGCCGTATCGGCGAAATTGTCGGTACTGTTTCGTGGCAGAAGACAGTTACGATAGACATCGTATATACACACATACACTCGCATAGACATTTGTGCAAAATAGCCCGTATCCAACCCTTATTTATATCCCTTAATAACAAGCCGGCTCCGAACGCGGCGTCAACGGCGCGCCGAGTAGGCGTTCGTGACGGTTAAATCGGCACGAAAGCTCGCCAACTCTCAATTTGTATGAAAGCGGTTTTCGCGCCGAACACAATCCAACAACATTCGAGACAGTCGGTGGGTAATAAACGCGAGTTTTGATGGATGTGTGCGCAGTTGACCGCAACTGCAATAATCTCGGGTTTATGGTCAGGAGGTGGATAGTTGTATGTACTCCTTCAACCCCTACCCAATTCCAATGTTCCCATCCCCAGAATCGCTATATTCCGCAAGACGTGTCGTTTATTGCAGCGGTTGGTTCTCCCCGGGGCGGCCGTATTAATTGGAGATGACACTTTCTAACAAGGATCACAATTAATATTGCTTTACGCGAGACAATTAATGTACGGCGAGAACGCGTGAAGTTCGCAGATAGTGAGACTCTTTGCAAGTTGCTCAGCGGCGCCGAGCGTCTCAGCGGGACGTGCGATACAATATTCGCCGTGAAGGTTCTCAAACTGCCGATTTTTAATCAATCTTAAGCCACAAAATACATTATTATTTAACCGATTTGTGTTAAAGTCATGTCTTGAAAATTCAACACAAACCGATTAAAATTAAATAATGGCAGCGTAGTGGGCTGCAGTCCAAAAAGTTCAAGTTTTCCGTGCGTTTAAATGTGAAAAGTAACACCTTTTTATGCAAATTCATTAATATAATTATGAATTTTGAAGATTGTTTCATCGCATTTGATATATATTATATAATTGTATTAAGTATAAATGACTTTACTTTTCAACAACTTGTGGGAAGTGTCTTTGGAATTAATTATACTCTTTAGTAGTTTCCAGTTACTTTCTAGAAATCTAGAGGGTAAAAAGAAGAAAAGGAGTCCTTCTTCTTTGCAATGTTTTTGGCACAGATAGCAGTCGCGCTCAAGCTATCTGTGTCAGTTTGGAGGAACGCGGCTATGATCAACCGGCGCCATCCGTCACAGTCCCAAGCATTCTTGTTACATTTTTTTTTATCGAACTCATTGTTGTTTGATACCCTTAACAATATCCAAAATAAGATAAGTGGTGGTGATATCGTATGGAATCGTGTCAACAGCTGAAAAAGTCTATCAGAAGACGGCGAATCTGAATTTTTAATATCCAAATTTTGCCAGCCTGCCATATCAAGAAGAAAGGTCTACCTGGGTAAACACTTCTTCAAACTAATGGTTGACCTGGTGCACAATCCTCAGGTTCTTCTCGAGCTTGAATTGTGGCTATTGTCGTCCCATTCACACCGATATAATTCGCATTGGTGCGAATCAACGACGATAGAGGACGAATACTTGACGCAGCGATATCGCTCATGTTTGTGGGGGCCTTTATCCGCCGGCGGCACGTACCAATATGATGCCCAATTCTCCGGTTGCCAGAGCTATTGTCTTACTCAACCAGGTGGCAGACTCTTTCGACATATTTTCCGGAAGTTATGCTAACCTCGTTGAGACTATGCTTAGGTTATAAATTTTATTTTAATTATTTCTTTTTTTTTTAATGATTCAAGAGCTGTTTTGTTTTGTCTTTACAATTTCTTTACTTATTTTTTCTTCTTATTTGCCTATATGTTTATATTTTACTAGTGTAAGCCCGTTGAATATCAATGGAGCGTACTCATCATATAATAATTATAATTTTGTAAAAATCAAAAAAACAAAAAAAATAATAGTTTCTATAGTGCCATCTATGTATTATTAGCAGAGTCACGATCCCTTTTATAGGTTAAGCAGAGTCACGATCCCTTGTATAGGTAATGTTTAAAAAAAAAAAAGGACTAAATTGACCAAGGGCGATAGCAGATAGGATTAGTGCGAGTCCTCTCGAGCCTGGGGTCCTGGGTTCGATCACCCACTCATTCTGGTTTTATAATTATTTTTCCTCAACGAGCGTTATCAGCAAACAGACAGACAGACAGACGGATTTCGGCTATTATATATACATATATGTATAATATAATATTTGCCTATATTATCTATTTAAAACTTTTAAATATTGTTTTACTGTACATATGATGTATATACATATATAACGTTTTCCCTGCATGACGATCTGCACGAATATCTGTAATGACATGCAGGATGATTATGTAGAGGCTGAATTGAATCATTTGTAATTCTAGTCCAGTAAACGAAAGTTCGCTTTCGTTTACTAGACTCTACCACTGAGCAATGAGCAATCACACCGGTACGATCATAATGAACGCTCGCACGATGTTCGATTGAAATCCGAATAAATTAGTTCAGAAATAATAATCGTTATGTGAATCTGTCGCCGAGGGCTAAGGTCAATCGATGTGGGTGACGTCTTATATCTCGACGAAATCTTGCAGAGCGTCGGTTTACGGAGACGACACTCGTCGTAACGGGGGCCCGTCGTCGACTTGTGGACTTTGAGCAGCAATTATCGCAGAGTGGTGCCGGCTAGGGCGGCGAGGTGGATAACATCACCCTCCACAAAAGTGGATAACAGTGTATTGCGGGGCCTAAAGCCGTGGGCGGGTGGATTGGGTGGATTGGGGGTGGATTGGGGTGGATTGGGGTGGATTGAGGGTGGATTGGAGGGTAGATTGGGAGGCAGCCGCCGCGGCGTCTACCCCATCGCCAGTGCCATAGCCCACCCATCCACCCCACTAATTCACTCACTATACACATACATAATTACACGAGTACACAAACACAATTAAGGCGCGCCGGATCGCGATTTTATTGTGGTCGTTGTCGCCGAGATCCGTCGCAAAGACCGTTTGTCGTTTGTGTTTATCCGACGTGACGGGCTCGACTGACGCGCCCGGTTAAGTTTTTCCTTTTTGTGTGTGCCTCGTCTCCGAAAAGGGAAGATTGATGAACTTTGCAAATTACGTACAAATGTTTCGTTGCAGTTGCGCGGCGGGCGAAGCCATGCTTTTGTGTTTTGTTCGACTGAATAAACTGGCTGTGTAAATTTATTCGTGCATTCCGTTTTTCCTATCGGTCAATTGTAAATCGTTTGCTTGCATAATGATAACAGTTGAGACGACGACGTCTTCTCCGTAGCGAAGGCTCAGGCGAAGACTCGTGTGGTAGTGACTCGTGGTGGTAGAAAATTAGGGGCGCGGCGTGGGTTACCGGGATCTCATACCGGCACTTCATAATGGACGAGCGCTGACGAGCGGTGCCGAGCGCCAAGGTGTGGGTATGTGGCTCGAACATTTTCGCGCTAAGACCAACGTACTTTATGAGCATTCGGGCGACATTCGCAGAAGTTGAGCGAACCGCGAAAAAAGCAAGATGGCGGACCCTTCCCCACACCCCGGACCCCTCCACATTTAGAGGTATCTGTGCCTTTAGTGCGTAAACATACCTTCCAGGCATTGCATACTGCCAGATAATAGTTGTATGTGCTTATTGCACACAAGGTGGTCGCATAAATTACTGCGATGTCTTGAACGTTTGACATTTCTGTACGCAGTGATGCGACACTTCGTTCGCTGCCGCTTGCTAGTTGACACTAGAGTAGATACGATAGCAGCGCTCTGAACACGGGCGCTAAGCAGCAGCTGACCACAGCGCTAAGGCCAATATTTCACGAACATTTGCGCGATAGTGAAGTGACGGCATCAGAAGAGACGCGTTGACCGAAATGAAGTTCAAGAAAGAATGAACGAGTGTTTGCAAACACTCGTACGGGATGGTCAGTATTTTAGTCTGGGGGTTGCCAACGTTGAGGAGTGTACCAACTGTCACTAAATGACGAGCTGGTGATGTCGTCTTACACACTTAATAAATTCCGGTGTCATAGTGTTAGTCTCTTGAGTGTCAGTTCGGGGTTCCATCCCTGTATCTCGTATTTGTATATTTTTTCGGCCGTAACTATCGTCATTCACATGATTGCTAAATTCAAATCGGCTGTCTCTTGTTACAATTTGACAATTTATCTAACTTTGTTGTGGGACGATTCCATCAAAAGTTGGCACCTCCTCTGCATTATTCGTATGGTTATTTGTTATTGGGTCTGAATCCGTGTGTTCTTAGACCTGTTGGTCAACTTTCCCCCAAAAAAAAAAAACAAAACAAAAAAAAAATTCGGGTGTGGCCAACCCATGACTTTATCCATATATTTGAGGAATATGAAGAGTAACCAAAAATTGAAAAAAGTTAAAAAAAACCGTGCACAAAGAAATAAAATATGTACATATGTACATATAAATATAAAAGGCCGAAAAAAAATAAAAGGAAAATCTCGTTCAAGAGTAAACTGCCACTTCCGGTTGGTGGATGTTGACCAAAATCATAATATCTCTTACACCTTACGTAAAAATAATATATATGAGATTTCAGCTTGATAGACTTGATATTTTTGCAGAAAAAGTTAAAGTTGCTTAAAGTAAAGTATGTACATACACAGACACACAGACACACCGACACAGAGACATAAACGGATTTTGTATAGGTACATATGTATGTACATATCCACAGACATATAGGTACTGACACACAAACACACAGACATACAGACATTTTCTAGAAATCATGAAAACGTGATAAGGATAAGATAAAGAAATCATAAAACCTGATATAAATAAGCCAAAATCTCGAGGCCGAATTTTCGTACGATCACGAAACTTTATCCGATTAGGATAAAGTAAAAAGAACATTCTAGATGTGAGCTTACGAATAGCAGAAAAGTTTCAACTTTCAAAGGGTTGATCCCGCAATTTTAAATATTAATTTTCCAATGTTAAAAGTGTCATGCTTTAATAGAGTCTGGATCTTATTTATCCAAGGCTACTTGAAAAGCCGGATATCTCGGTTTATATATGAATATATCGCAGCTTGTTAATTATTCAAATGAGATAGTGAAAAAAAAATACAGACTTTCAACCAAAAGAAAAATAGGAAAATTACGGACTTGTTTGATGAAGGATTTTTTGCTTTAAAGTAATATGTACAAGAAAAGAACGACATTATTATTTACAGAAAAACCCCAAAATTTATAACGTTCATTAGAATTTGACTCCACAATAAGATGAGTTTCTCAGTATAATTTTGGGTAAACTTCCATTATACGCAAAATCTACCAGTCGTATTTCAGACCAAAATTATATATATCTAATAGAAAGATCAATAGACAGAACAATTTCTAAAACCGATTCGACGAAATTGACCGTTTCGGTGATAGTTTGATCCTATGGAATCAGCGAGGGTTATAAAATATAATATTGACAGTGCATAGACAGTACCCCGGTATGGCGTGCTGCCTACCCCATTTCCACAGCGACAGTCATGCAATTTAATAAGCTATTATAATTTTCCAAACAAGTTATTTCGCATTATCTGATGTAGATAATCGCACGTTGACAGATATTGTATTTAGAACGGGATCAGCCGCATGTCGATATTGTTATGTGCGACCGATGCACACTTGCATTTTTAACGTCGAATGCTCTCAGGATTTAGCACATTACTATAATGCGTGAAAATTTATACTACCTATATAATAATAAAATAAATACACCTCGTTACGTAATTTTATTTAATGTATGAACGTAATGCCGTATCCCATAGGAAATCATCCGAAGTATAATAAAACGATTGCGTGCCGGGGAAACTCGTGTGATGATGTGAGCCACCGTGTAAAAGCGAATCAAGTCAAAATTATAAAAATGAGTTTAATAAACAGCTGCTGTACTCAAATGATCGCAATACTACAATTTAAATTCTTCCACAAAGAACATTTATAATTGGATAATGAAAATTGTAAAAATCCAAATATACATAGATTAAATGCAGTGAAATTACATAGAACTCAGTCGGTAAATGGAAATAATATAATATTTTGCTGAACTTGGTTCACTTTTCATGTGTGTTGAAATATACATACATATTACTCGTTTTTCATATTAATATTGAAATTGACAATTTAGACTTTATTTTTCATCGAATAATTTTAACGTCATAATAAGCATGTCAAAATTTACATTGCTGAAGCAAACTTTATTATAGGTATATATTTTTATTTAATCGATATGGCTTACAAACAATAGGTATAGCATAGCATATTGGTAGATATAAATTAGAGCGATTGCTACGTCGCTAAAATTGACTTAATTATAGGCAATTGACGACGATTTTATGACCATCGAAAAACTATCAAATTCTACAAGATAACGATGTAATATTGAGCCATAACCATTCGAAGAAAATTAGAGCTTTTGTTACTGATACTTCGAACGGTATTTTTCAACTTAACTTGACCGTATAACCTCGAACATTTTCTTATCGGCAGGATGACACGCGGCTCATCATGTTATGTTACATATCATAAAAGATAGTTAAAGAGATCAGACGAAGTACTATACATATGTGCTAGTCTTTCGAATAAACAATCATTAAATTTCGTACTTATTGGATTTTATACGTGTATACTAAGCAAGCAGCGACCGTATATAATTCAATATTATATAAGCGTAAGCATCTCCCTATCTGCCTGCTTGGGTCGTTGCGGCCACACTAGCATTGCCAACATAACAATTTTTTGCGGTATTTTGCCAATAAGCCACTGTCTGGTTCGAGTCGACAACGCGATTTTACGGCCATACACCCATTCAATCAACGATACACTATACAATTGTTTCACGTGGGGGCACACACCGTTGGGGGTTGGGTTAGAATCATATGACGGGCAGCACCGGCTAGTAACAATATACAGTCGATTCCGCTTAATTGGACCATCGGTTTATCGGAACGGCTGGTTATTTTGGACAAATCCCAAGAAACAGAAATCAAATGAAGAAACTAATAGTAATTTACCATTCCGTTTAATTGGGACAAAAAATTTAAAATATTTAAAATATTAGTGCTAAAATTAGCTTCCTCCAAGCGATACAGTTTGTCGCTGATAGATAGTGGGCGAGCTGTAAAAACCAACACCATACAGAATTTATTTGCTACTTACTGTTTTGCTAAACGTTTGGAGATGCAAGAAAATTCGAGCGATACGGAAAGTGAAGTTATTTTACATGTTTCAATTGTTAATTATGTAGAATTTTCGACAATAGATAACAATTTAGCATATTACGATTAAAATTAAGACTGTGTAGCAATTGTTGAAGTTATTAAATCAAACATTAGGTGAAGACGATGACAAGTACATAAAGTATAAAAAAAAAAATTTTTTTTTCATTTTTCCTTAAACTTCGCTTATTAAGCCGCGTACTCATTAGCGAACCGCGCGTGTAATGCAACAAAGTTTGTAAATGTGTACGCGTTCACGCTCAAACTTTGCGCGCGCTCTGCAACGTTCGTGGCGATCCACTCGGTGTCAAACACAAAGGGGCGCGCAGTGTGCGTCCACATTAGCGTGCATCAAACGCGCATTACATTACACGCGCTGTTCGCTAGTGAGTACGCGGCTTTAGAGCCGGCTGCTTATTTGGGACAAAATGTTTAGGGGCCCGATGTGTCCCAATCAAGCGGAATCGACTGCACTGTGTATTTAATATCTAATCATCGGGACATTTACTAACATCAATAAGTTGTATAATTAGATGTGTGTACGAGTACATACATATGTACATTGTAAGTTGCACAAAGAGACCTGTCGACAGGGTGAAATATACGCTTTGTACGCGTGTCGTAATCAGTCCCCAGGGCGATTGTAACGGAGCACAGCGGCGTGCCGCGTCTTTATTATTAAAGGCGCGAGCCGTGGGCGGCGATTTGCCTAATTTGTCACTAGGCCGCGCCTTATTAGTCGGTTAATCTGCCCCGCTGGCTGGCCGGAGATAAACGCCCCGCGGAGCGCGCCCCCAATAAATAACGCTAACGGTGTGTATGGGGAGGGATTGTGGAGGTGGGCGGTTTGGGCGGTTGGGTTTTGGGTGGGCGGTGAGGTGGCTGGGTGTGTATAACGTTATGGCGGGGCATTAGGGTAGCGGAGCGTACCTGGAGTTAGTGAGCTGCCCTTGTACATTGACATTTAGTACCGGCAGAGGTATGGTTTACGACCACCGTGGGCCCACGATCTTCCCTGGCCCCGTACGGCCTACCCCATCTCCTGCCATTTTCTGCCGAGATGTGTGTCTTCAGGAGTCTTCAACCCGCTCGAATTATTTTAAAACAATGGAAAAGTATACTCAAATTCTCCGTAGAAGCCTTATATGGTTAGAAACTTAGGGGGTTAAGTTAGAAACTTAAGCTAAGGGGTGGGTGGCAAAGCTACCAAATTCCACACTTATGTTGATTGGAACAAAAATCAACACAAAGTATATGAAATTACCTAACTTCACAATAATTGAAAATTGATAATGATAGAAATTTTGAATTGAATTGGCCCTGACATATGTATGAACATACATTAGGGTGGAGCGACGATGTATGGCTTTTTTTTTTTTTTTTTTGGAATATTCGTTTTGAAATATTCCAAAAAAGTTGCCTTTCATCATACCTCTTCTGTCCAAAAAAATCTGCTTAATTAAAAAAAAGTTTTTTCTGGTCTCTACCAGGACTTTTATCTGAACACTTTTGAAATGAAAATTTCCAATTATTTATTTTTACTATTCATACTTACTTAACTCGTATATACTTGTATGCCTCCCTCCACCGCGCTCACAAATTCACACTTATTTGAATAATTCAAGGAATACGTAAATAAATTAGATTTTTACATAAAGTACTTATAATATTCAATAAAGTTAATTTTATGACCATGTTATCTAAAAATTTGTATTCTGTGTTCAGATTTCGACGTTAATAGGCAAATTTTCATTTTTCGCCTTCGGGTAGAGTCCTGAAGACATATTCACAGATTTTTTTCAGTATTTTTACGAGAATACGGATGATACAATGAAATTTTTGGTAGGTATTACAATGCCAATTTTTAATTTTTCCACCCTAATGTACATATGTACATATGTACAGAGATCGTAAGAAGAATACATACATACATAGGTAAGAAGCATGATCAAAGTGGCAGATATAGCGGAACGTGTAAAAAAGTTGGAGTGGACCCATAGCGAAAAGAACATTTTTCACAGTATCAAGCTACATATACATACATACACTTACTTAATATCATGTCAAAAATTGTACATATTAGTAAACTATGACAAAGTTCTTGATTCTGCTGCCTTATTTGGATATTTGTAGAGATAGTTGATAGTTATTTATACCGAGGACAATTGGTGAATATGACTGGTTGTGAAGAAGAAGATATAAAACGCAGAATTAAACTAGGATGGAGTGCCAGTCATGATGTATGGATGTGAAACGTGAATGCTAAATTCGAGAATGTTACATTAGATCCAGTGCACACAGAGAAGCATGGAAAGATGTATGCTTGGTATAACATGAAGAGATCGTAAGAGGAATACATGGGTAAGAAGTATGACCAAAGTGGCAGATACATATAGGAGAACGTGTGAAAAAGTTGAAGTGGCAATGAGCTGGACACTGGAGCTGAGGACGAGCTGGAGCTGGAGCTGGACACGAGGAGCTAAGAAGAATGGATGGCAGATGGACGTGAGAAATATTGGAATGGTATCCTGGAGAGGATGTGAAAAAAGCAAGGTAGACCGAGTGGACGATGGACTGATGAATTGAGAAGAATGTGTGGAGTCAACTGGATGCAGATTGCTCAAGACCGACAGGCATGGAAGAGGATTGGAGTGGCCTTCATCCAGCAGTGGATGTTGAACGGTGAAACGATGGTGAACATCCAGCAGTCGATGGTGAAATGATGATGATCATATGTATTTATATTGTTACTTCATCCATATATGTAATAGTATACATACATGTACCTATAGATAAAGCATTGTGATCGTGCGAGAATTCGACCTCGAGATTTTGACTGATATGCATCGGGTAGTGTCCCCTGACCACGTTTTAAATCCACCTGACCAATTTTTGGAGAATATCTGTATGTGGTATGTTAAGCGAATGTATGTACATATGAGCAATTGCTTTATCTCACAAACTGTCAATCCCATCACAATGAAACTTTATATATTATTTTGTGGGCTTGTTCAATTTATCACAATTTTTTTTACACATTCAAAAGATCATTTTTAGTTTAGAGTTTTGTTTTTTTTAATTCAATCTATTCTAAATTCAAATGCCGAAACCGTACACTCTATTGTAAATGAAAATTTAAAGGTCAACAACCCTTTAGTCACGTGGATATTGAAAAATGTTCTGAGCAATCTAAGCATTTCTTTCCCTCGGAATGAAAAGGAAATAAAATATTTATTGATCGTAAAGATTAGATGTTTATGATTGCAAAGCAGATATAGGAAGCGCAAATGTTGCGGTTCAATGAATAAGTAGAAATATAATAAATTCAACCTTCAAGATCCTATACTGTCTTGTTGGATAGGTATGTATGTACATAATATGTTATGTACTATGTGTATTGAAATATTTTCTTTGTGTGTGAATCTTCGCGTTGTCTTCGTTATAAAATTGAGTAGTGCGTAAAAGCGAAGAGTTGTTCCAACGGTGTTCATTTATAAGGGTCACGTGTGCGTCAAAATCAAAAACAATTTTCTCGGAAATCGTTTTTCGAGTCTAGGTAGTACTACAAATACGCGCATAATCGAGTTTGGAGAGGGTTCGCGACCCCTGTCGGACTCGCAGGTTTTCGGGCCGGTCCGCGGAGTTATTGCCATTGCGCGTCTTTTGCCAAGAAAATAAGGTGGATTTATATATTTTCTTGTTTCAAAAATAACCACTTTCCGCCGGCTCGCATCCCCCATACGGCCGGTAATATTTTTTCACGGCCGGCACCGGGTTTTCCGACGAGTAATTTAATTTCGCTCTCCGGCCACTTTTCGCTCAAAATAATCCGACGCTGGTTGTTGTGTGCGCGAGTTTTCCTCCACTTTCACCGGCGATGCTTGCGAATAAAAAAAAACACGTAATTTTCACAATTGTACACAGCGCTAGCTACTGTGTGTGTATTGAACGAAAGGATTTGCCCGGTTTCGTCGAAATCGCATACGACTTTCCGGAAAATTCTAAGGAAACAAACAAAAACCTGGCGACGTGGTCAACATACAACTTCGGCTATTTTTCCCATGTGTTGGCTTTTTTCGATTCGAACAATCTTCTATAGTGTAACATAGAAAAATATTTCAATATAAAAGCCCTTACATAAACTTTGTACTATAATAATTACTTTTCTCCGAATGACTTGCGCTTTTATCTTCCAATCACTCAGTAATACAATTGAATTGTACATTTTTAGTGACAAAAAAATGATGTTCTGACTATATTGTTATATTTACTTTTTTTTTTTGCTGCCGTTCAGCTATCATGAGTGATGCCTACCCTAATCCTCGTGCCCTTAAAAAATAATTAATTGCAAGAGCCTTCTCTGTTAGAGTGACCTCATTTGGGCACCACAGAAGAGAAGAGGCGAAACTCCTGTGGTGGAGGTGAAACTCCTAGGATCAAGGCTATATTGTTATATTCTGATCATTCCCAGTTCACATTAGTTGAATAGTTAAGAATCGAATCGACCAAATGAACTTTACAATATGCACCTTGTTATATCTTTACTATTCAGTTCACATTACTTGCATCTGCGTAGTAAATATTCAAAAGGATCAAAAGAATTTCTGATATATGTATGTATGTATGTACTGTGTGGTGAGAATAATTAAAGTAACGGCAATGGGTCACGTTTCCCTCATTGTTATTCTTTCAACTATGTATGTATATCTGATCACATAGCTTAACATCGAAAGCATGAAAATAATCATCAATACATATAGATATATTTATAATATAGAGTATTTATACATATAGAGTAATTTAAGCAACAGGAATATAAAATGTCTTCCTCACTGTTATTTTATCGACCATATCTGTTCACGCAGTTGAGAATCCAAAATATTAATAAAATTTAAGAGACGTTGCCGTGATGCAATCAATGGATACAATCGAGAATATATGTAACTAGTGTAAGCCCGTTGAGTATCAACGGAGCGTTTATCCAAATCCCGACACACGATTTGGCACATGTTTGCGAAACGGATGCAGCGAAAAACGTTCTTTTCTTTTAATGCACATGTTTCGAACGATATGTTTTTCTTAGTAATGCAAGTAACGAACGGTAATTTCTTGGGCAGAGATAAGTTGGGGTTGGTGGGAATATTCGGCAAAGGTTTGGCACTCGGAATGTCGGTTTTTTTTGTAAGGCCTAAAAGCCGCCGCACCGCATGCCAGAAAGAGACAACGCCATACGTAAGACACGAAGTGACGAATTCACTTCAAAGTGACTTCTACTTTACTATTGTTGAATATCAATATCGTAATCGTAATGTTGTAATGTTGAATATGAATATCAACGCCCGCTGAATTTTAAATTACGTATTTTAATAGAGATTTTTTAATAGAGAAAAAAAACAAAAAAAAATTTTTTTTACTTTACTATTTATATTATAATTATTAATTATTTTATATAATAATATTCTGCTATTTTGTAAGTGAGTTGTAATAAAAAAAAAAAAAACTTTATAAAGCGCCATCTAATTGACAAATGGAAATGATAATTTCGATAATTTAATTAATACCCAGTTTTATTTTTTATTATATTATAATTATTAATTATTATATATATAATAATTATAATTATAATTTTGTAGGTAAGCAAGGTAGCATTCCAGACCGCTTATATGGGTAAAAAAGGTCTCCCTCATCAACCCGTCGTAGTCGATACGTTAGCATGCTGGGCTACCGACTTCGACGTTGTGGGTTCAAATCCCGCCAAATCTGGTATTTTAAGTTTTTTTCCTTATTTCCTATTTATTGTAACTATAGGTAATGTTTTAAAGGACTAAATTGAGCAAGGATGACAGCGAATAGCATTAGTGCGAGTTCTCTCGAGCCTAAGGTCTTGGGTTCTAGTGGTTTTTTAATAATTTTTCCTGAGCGAGCGTTATCAGCAGAAAGACAGACAGACAGACAGACAGACAGGATTTCGGCTATTATATATATAATGTCTCCTCCCCTAAACATTGTAAAAGAGTATTAAAGGTAAGGAAAAGCTCATCTCTACGCTCATTATTCTAATAGACATACGCAACGACGCTCATTCTTCTAAGAGACATACGCCACGTCACTTGTACTTGTACAATTTATAAATAAATAAACGAAGTTTCATCTATCAACTATCATTTTAAGTCACAAAACATAACAATTCATGCACAAACACATGTTGCATCTTCGACCATTCTTCACATCGTCATCGTCCATCTCGATAGGATCGATCCAATGTACTACCAATAATCATACTAACAACCACACACGGGGGATGAAGATCGTCGAAAGTCGTCCAGCGTCTTCGAACGATAGGAGGAGATATACATACATATGTACATAACAATATGATGGTTATATGTATTCACTACCCAAAACAAATCATCGCCTTTATGTATTGTTGAAGTCTACGGCATAAAAATTGATGCATTTGAAAACATTTGAACCATATAAACATCGAATCGATCATAATAGAGACCCACACACAATCATAGGTACGTAATGTACGATTTATTGTAATTTTAAGTAAGCAAGTTTACGATTCGGTCTCGCGCGCAAGCAATTCCGGAATTGATGAGATTGTTTTGGCGGGCATTGTTTGCGATGAGTTAGTTCCTCAGAACACAATGGCCAATAAAAAGTGTCATTACTCAATTTTATCTCGTCTCTCGGTTGTTGCGTCCCGTTCTTCGGCTGCCCCGAAAACAATTTACTTTTCGTCTCGATTCAATGTAGCGCAAGGTCGCCGAGAAAGCGACAATCTGTGAAATATTCGACCGTTTGTACGGCGGGCAAACAATTGAATTGATATCGACCCAATATCATTATGCAAATAAAAATGAATTTCCTTCTTCTCTACTATGTACATGTGTATGTACAAGCATACGTGGAAAGGGAACTTCTTTCCTTATATAATATTATGGAAAATATAATTTTTTTTGGACCCGTCCCCATTCGGTTGCGGTGCGCAAACTAATGAAGTCGGCATACACGTCAGAGGAAATCGATTTAGCGTGCGCGAATTTGCATACCAAAGGCGAAAGGGAAATTATTCAATATCAGATTGCATCAAACGTCTTCAGTGTCAGGCTATCGTACGTATGTACTCTCGTATATACGACGAGAAGACACAAAATAGGGTAAAAAGATAATATATCATACGAGAAGGCTCTATCAAAATATCCGATAGGGCAGGCAAAAGGTCAGACGCCGATAGAAACGTCCTCGTAGAAGTGAACCTCTCAAAAATGATATCGCACTTCAAAAGCAAATACGCCGAGGGAAATGAATGATCCCGAACTCATACATATTTCCTCTAAAAACAAATTATGCGAGACGTTATGCAGAAAAGTAAACCAAGTTCTCTGCGGCAATCGTTTTTAATTTAAACTCGATTGCTTCATCAGAATGTATTGCATGCTTTGAGTGCATGCTGTACAATGAATACGCAAATATTTTTCAAATTAATTCAAACCAAGTTTTAGCTTCTTGTTCGGGAGCATCTTTATTGGAATCGCTATCGTTTTATCGCAAAATTAAGTATAACACGTATATGAGAGCTCATGCGGGTGCTTGTGCGAGCGAAAAGTTAGTCCTAAGACCAAAGGCAGAGATTCCACACCCACCCCCCCTCCCCATTTTACCCCCCTCTGCAACCACCTTTCCCCATTTCTCAGGTGATAAGACTTTGGGAAACTTTGGTTCTTCGTGCAACCGGTAGCCGTCTGTTTTAATTAAAGCCTCTTCCGCGGCGCTGATTAAAACTCGCCTTTTTAACCGCCAGCCTTCAACGGACTTCTCTAGCTCTACAACCAGACATTAAAATTCCTAGAAAATCGAATTTATGCGTTTTTGCAACTTCCGACCTTCACGAGGATATAATTTCAATCCAATATAAGAAACCGGAAACTTCGTTCGTATTAGAAATTTCATTAATCAACTTAAACCTGCGCGTATACTATGCACATTATATAAGTAAGTACATACATACATATGTATGTACGTACATATGTACACACTTATGCGGTTTTTTTCACATAACGAACATTTTCCGGGCGTACTGCGCCAGTACTAAAAAACTAAAACGAGTTCAATCCAAACGGTTCTGTTTCAATTTGTCTATGAATATTACTCGGTAACTTTTAATTAGAACTGCTGTACCAGCGCACAAGCTCAAGCCCAGAAAATTCAACCTCCATTTCCGTTCGTGTACACATAACTAGCTGGGCGAGTATTTGCGTTGTTAACAACGTAACGACTAATCGCATCAGCTCATGATGGATATCTATAGCTAATAGTGTGCAGGAGATTCTCCGTTCTAGGATTATGGGTTTGTCGCTACTGCAACCCAAACAAGATATCGCCCATAGAGTTAAATAGTCCCGCACAGTTAATGAACGAAACTTTCGCTATAAATTAATCAAAAGTTTTCGATTTTAATTTCATGCATTTCGGCACTGAGCCCCGGGGAGAAAAATGCGCAACTTAACTGGAAGTTAAGGGGGTTTGTTTGCTGCTGTGACTGGTACACGTGTCTGCGACAAGAAAACGAGCGACAGTATAATAGAGTATGGGAGCTGGTGCAACGGGGTGGCCGTGTAGTTGACACGTAATGGATTTGTTTGTGCATATCTTGATTACATCCAATCTTGGAGACGTCTCCAGCTCGTCACGGTGGCGTCTCTCAGCTCCAGATTGATTTCGTCTCTCCTGCCCCGGGAAATCAATAAGCGACTTTTCATTTATCTTCATGAACGATTGAATCTGCATTAACTCCGCATCGACGACACTGGAGACGGAATCTGAGTGAGGAATGGGAGGGGCAAAGTTCTTGTCTACACAGTATTTATCCGAGCTTTCGACCCGACTTGCTCCGTAAGTGAAAACTTCAAGTCTCCTTTTAAAATTTTCATACATTCGCTTTTTATATGAATCGTATGTAAACGAGCTCAATATCTCGGAAAAATTCAGATCGACTCGAGAAATTTTATACCAATGTAAATTCATTTATTTTATCATGCATTATATTTTGAATTATTCATTGAATCTTTTTGGAAAAGTCATTTTGAAACCAATTCTTCACGTTATTAGTCTACTTTAAGTCGCATATTATGTATAATTTGATTTTGAAATCGCCGTTAAGTAGAAAATTATGATTCTTTTACAACAAACAAAGTATCAAAGTTCTCCAACTATGTTTATGTAGATGCTTTAATTTTTCATTGCAGAGCATATCCAAGAATAATTTTTGAAAATAATCAGATTTCTAGCATTCTTTTACAACGATGGAATTCATATCTACAGTCGATTTTAAGTTATTTTACCAAATTTTTGAAAAACATTCAGACTAACGCACTCTTTAACGATTAATCATAAATAAATAAAATCTGTTCAGATTTCCATTAGAAATGTTATCAATGTCAACACTGCATATCCACCAAAACTATATTTAAAAATACGCGAACATTCCCAACATGAAAAAACGAAACGTAAATAAAAATGGGCACCTACTCATTCACCAGAAGAAAGTTATTTAAAAACTACTGCCGAAATCAAACATTTTCCAACTCAAGTTGACTGTTATCCACTTTTTTTTTTTTATATTCCATCAAACATACCCCGTATAATATATTTTATTAGAAGTACGCGTGCACATAATAACGAACGAGCGAAAGAACGAGAGGCGTTATTTGTGTGACGTGTTTTTACTTTATTTTATTGTATTTTTCATTTTTGCCATTTCTCCGCGTTATTATATTCGCATGACGCGCAGCAATAAAGCAAACTTTACATTTTAAAGTATGGTAGAGTCGTATTTTTAGTGTAATTTGAGTTTGGCGAAACTTGGCGCAAAATCGCGACGTTCGTACAAAGCGGCGCTCGCCACGTACTACGTACCTTATGTATATGTACATTATATTTACTATCCACCATACGCTACTTATATTTTTGAATTATTTACTGATTTGTGGCACCGGACATTGTCTATTTGCGATAAATTCCCAGAAAATGATTACGCGAAAGCAGACTGCATACTTACCCCCGGAACGATGCGAATGAATCGAAGGGAGAGGGTTGTTTGCGGTGGTGAAACCAAACCGGTTTGTCATCGAAATTCTGAGAAATTTGATTGGTACCCACTGTAATTTAGCCATCGGTCAATGCACTGAACTTCCGGTACGCTATGAATAATTGAAGCTTGTGAAAAATAGTTTTCTACGAAAATTTACAATGCAGTGTTCGTTTTGGCATTGTTACGTCCACACATGGCAAAAATTCTAAGAAAAAATCTAATATGAGATACAAGAGGGTCTTCCAATCAAATATTGAATATACTCGTATAGCACGGAATGTAACACGAAAGAGTACATAAAGCGATAAGCTTAGGAAATAAAAAAAAAGGTTGTACGTTATTTATTTCATCGTGTGCATTAATCATATCTTTTTTATTGCTTAAAATTTACTATACAGTCTAAAATTACTTAGACGGTCGATAAGTTGCACCCGTTATAGCGTTGCAAATAAATGTGTATAGATAGGGGTGGGTGATAGTGAAATTTAAATAATAATACAAATACAAAATAATTATTCTTCATTTTTGCACGCATTGCGACAAAATCGCATTCGGTGGGGGTGCTGCATTTTTATTGCATTGGACAGGGGGGTGTATTTCGTAGGTCTTTTCCCCCAACAACTGGGGAGTACAAAGAGCGTGCGACTACTTGACACGCAATAATTTAAAGTCGCCGACAACAACAGCACTTTAACGACACTATATCTCTATTTCCATTATTTTGCAATTCATTTATACATATGTATGCGAATGGTTAAGTCGGCGACGGTCGCCTTTAACGTATTCTAAATTTTTTTCAAGTATGCACATATGCAGCAAAACGCGCTTGTACAACTGCACGTGCGACCATCAAAATAAATTACAATGCTATTATACCGATACACATTTTATTTCAACTAATGATTAATGCAAAAAAAAAAGGTAGTGAAACACTATTGCTGTTTGCATTTTGCATTTGATGTTGAACGATACCTGTATATTAGAAAAAAATAATATTATTACACGTGAACATTCTGTACATTGCATTATTGCAATTGAATGGCACGACCGACATATTTATAATTGTTTTTGTATCGCGAGTAATGTCATGGCGCCGTATATGTGCACGCAATCAATACCGTCGATGTGTCACATATATTGCATAAAAACGGGCGCATAAAAACCCAATTAGGTGAAAAACTGAAGTATTGTACAAAACGCTAAAAAGATATCACCTTTAGATTTAATAAAGATTTTCATTCACAGTAAAAGCATTTCACATACACATACATGAATAATTTAAATCATTGCAAACGTTGCTTTACAGTGGGAATAGTTTGCCAAGGTGCAATCATTGCACATCATCCCCACCGTTATTTCCAACTTATCTTTTCAAATGCAAAATATACCCGCCAGTCAGACTTGAGCATTCCACCCCCTTATTTCGGTCATTCGCCGTGTAAAAATATTCAATATCAAACCGAGCGCATTCCTCTTTAATATTGAAACACTCTTTTCGTTTTCTCCCTCCGCGGTGTGCGCGCGCATATCTTATGCATTTCCACTGTGAACGGCGTATTTCCACAACCTTTGGCTTTTTCTTTTAAAGGCAGAAAGAAGAGCAGAGCGGTGCGGCGTGCATTACCGAGGGGATGTGAAAGGCATATATGGCCGATGCCAAGAGCGCGTGGGGGCGGCAATAAGAATTGCGACGTGCTAATGCCCGCATTCCCGCGGGATTTTTACCGAGACGTGTACCGTGGCTTTAAGGCTCTATCCCATCAAAGCTGGTCGCTCGTAAAACTGAGAATTATTTACAAGACACCCTGTAGTCGAAATTCAAGCCGTGGCAGAAGAAAAAAACGAGAAAACAATTTCACATTCGGGATTTTTTATGGTTTTAACATATGTACATTATAACTTACACGCGGTGACAACTCGATCAATGGAAACATTCGAGAAAATCAAATTTTGTACAAAACCATATAAAAAAATCAAAACACTGATTTTAAAATGAGCTCATTTTTCTCTTAGTATTTAAGTATTTTTTAAGATGAATGAATAATCTATGTACAAGTATATTACTACATAGAATGTCTCAAGGCATAAAATTCTTGTTAAATTTAATTACTTAAATTAAATTTACTAATTGCGCCAACATAAATTTAACTCAAGAATTCAAATTATAATGTATAGAGTTGTATACGTATTACATGAAAAATTATACATTACATCTACAATAACAGTATATATTTATCTAAATACACAATGAGTAAAAACAAAACGAAGTTAGTTTCATCGGACTTAGTTTGGCGACTTATGCCTCGCTAGAGACATATTATTTGCGCTGAAGTCCCTCATTGTGTCTAGTACGGTTTTGTTGGTGTAACAACAACAACAACATTGGCAAACAAATTTATTTAAATATTCAAAAGTAAGACCGTGTATGTAGATTGGGGAGGGGGGTAATTGACGCGATTTGCGCAACGCTCGTTCGTCGAAACGAAATTCGCACGTTAAAGCGTGCAAAATCGTCCGCAAAACGTTACAAATGAAGTCATTTCGATTAAAGCCCGTCGTACAGTGTACGAGGGTAATTTACAAAGTTCACTTCGTTATAAAACACTCGTCGCTTTGAATGGCGTCACAAATTTGAGTTTTAAAATCAAGTGGATTCAACGGTCATTACCGTTGGGTTGAGCAATTAAAAACGCGCTTCAAATTGACAAAATTAGTTTTTTAAACCATATATTAATGCTTAAGCAAAAACATATAACATAAAATAAGTATTAATGGTGATAGTTACACTTCGAGACTTTTCCAATTTAAATAAAAGGCAAATAATATGAATTTATATTGCAGAGAGCGTTTTTTGTATATATCGAACTGTCGATCGCAATAAAACGTCAGTTTATCTTTATATACATAGTCAAAGTTTCAAAGTATGAAAAAAATAATTCTTTACAATAATTTGTCGAAACGAATTCGCTCTCACATTATCTTTTTATTTTATTCTGAAAGTTTTACGATACGAATACATTTTCTCGAGAACCGTTCCTATATAAGTCGTCCGCTTAAAGCCATTAATCAGATCACACTATAGTCATTTGAAAGAATATTCACATAAAACTCTTCGAAGCATATCCAGATATCCCCGAAGCGTCTAATTCCACTGGCTACTCAATAAAAAAAAGTATAAAAATTCACGATACGAACGTCTACGGAAATGAAAATAATACATTTAAAACTCGAAAGGGAATATGGAGAGCGATTCAAGTGAGTGGGGGAAATCCCAAAAGACGCACATTTTATTTTTGAAGTGAATCGATCGCTATTAATCTTAGATTTCATTCAAATTTGCGTATGAAAGAAGGTGAGCAACACGTGTTGTGCGGTGCACCGGCACGCTGTGGCACAAAGGAAGAGAACGATCTCGGCCGGTAGCTTGCCAGATGTGGGACTATTGTAGGACCAAGGAGGAAGTGGATGGGTGAGGATTTGCCGTGGCAAAAAATAGAAAAAGAAGTAAAAAAACCCGACCATTTAGCCGTCGAGCAAACACGGCTTTTCCAGCGAGCGCCCATTGTGATGTCGAAACGACGACCACACCTTTCCAAACCGTGAGAGCTGAGTTTAATTTAAATTTTTATTATATTCAATACGATTACACGTGTATTATGAGCCGTTTAAAATGAGGTAAAATGTAGCGAATTGTGTGCGGTGTGTGTGTGTCTCGTGAATATGAGCTAGCGGTTAATTAACGCTCGGTGGCTTATGATGACACTTGTTGCTTGCTGCAGACAGTGACTAGTTTTTTTTTTTCCGGGAAAAAAAGGGTCTGCAATTGGGGCTTTTCCGTCATGCCTCTCTCCGGCTGAAGCCCCATTAGCCAGTGAGTAGATCCGCCTTTGGAACATTGAACGAGTGAGGGGGGATGCGGTATCCCTTTTGTGATGAATCGTCTTTGACGCTCAATCACCGCTACTGTAAAAATGTGATTGAGGATATAAGGCCTCAGCATACGTTTGAAATTACTCAAACCGGGAAGTGATACACACTAAATATTATTAATTTCAAATATGTCTACCTATACATCCCAATATGACATGAAACAAGTTATGGTATATCGTATTGAAGGTTCGTATAGATTTCAGATACGTTCAAATAAATTATTACTTTATCCTAATCGGATAAAGTATTGTGATCGTGCAAAAATTCGGCCTTGAAATTTTGACTAATTTGTATCAAGTATCATCCCCTGATCACGTTTTCATGATTTCTGGAAAATGACTGTATGTCTGTGTGTCTGTGTACTTTTTAACTTGGTTTATTTTATATATGTAATTTGATGTAATTTTTTTAGTAAAATTAATAGAACTAAAATTGTTCTTTCTTTATTTTTCAAGACAAATACTTATATACAAGTTCATTAATTTATGATATGAGGTAATTTCATGCGGCCTAACTTTTTCTCCGAAACTATCAAGTCTATCAAGCTGAAATTTTATATCTATTATTTTCACGTAAGGTGTAAGAGATATTATAATGTTGGTCACCAAGTGGCAGTTTACTCTTGAACGATTTTTCGTTTTTTTTTTTTTTTGGCCTTTTAAATATTGTAATACTATAATCATTATGCTAATTAAAATCTGTGGAAAAAAATCATCGAAATCGCTCAACCGAAAGTAGGAGTCATGGGTTGGCCACACCCGATTTTTTATTATTGTTAAATTAGCCGCTGGACAGATTTCAATGTTAAATTCAAATCAATGAAAAAAACACAACCCTTGTAACGTTTGTCATTTTAGTTCTTAGTCAAATCCACTGGTTCGATTTCGACGAAAATATCACAACACGGTTCAGTGGTGATTTCTTAAGACTTTCCATTTGTATTTTGGCACAAAAAACTAATGTAATTAAAATACTATAAATTTAAATAAAAAGGTATTTATTATTTAATTTTTTTCCATTTAAAAAGCAACCTACAATGTAGCAAGGCTGGCTATTTACAGCTCGTACATAATAAAGGATTTTTTCCCCTCCAGAAATACAATAGAAAAACACTGGAATATCTTTTCCAGAAAATTTCACTATAACTGACAGCAAAAATGTTTGTCAAAGGGAAGAAGTTACGCTTTATATCAAGTAGTCTACTTTAAGAAGAAATACTTGTATAAATAACATTCTATTTGAATTATGTTCCTACATACATATGTATGTATATGGTATTGATTAATTAAATAAGTATTATCTACGTTTGTGCGCAGTAACGAGACTTTTAAGTGTGCTTAAACATTATTTAACTTAAATTAATTTAGAAATTGAATTACGAAGTTTGCATGTGAGTTGCGTTGGAGAGGGGAGGAGGTTGGCGTGTCGCGATAATTTTTTTCCCAGAAAAAATAGAACTGCGCGCGAAGTTTGCAATTCAACACGCCATTGAAACTTGGGCCCTTTCGGGGCTTCTTTCTTCGACGTTCGTTTCGCCCCTCTTTCATCATCATCGGTTGGTGCAAAACTTTCGTGTGCCATTCGAAAGTTTAAGTGATCCGAAATTATACACATTTCGAGGCCCCTTTGATGGCTGCGCCTTTTGTCGTGCATTCAGATTTTCCGGCTTTTTCTCAGCAGAAATATCTCTTTATTTTTCATCTGAATAAACAGACCCGCCGACGGTTGGGTTATTCACATTAATAGGTTTCCCCCCGGGGAGAATTTTTATCGCACGGCAAGTATTTTTAATATGGAGGATAACTTCTAGTGCGGTCGGCTGTTTTACCGCTCTACTTAATTCAACGTCGAAAATATTCTCACAAGCGCAAACACGCTTTCAGACCGTATAATAACGGTCATTATTATCAATTTTCCTCTAATTGAAGTTGTATGTATGTACATACATACATACATATACATATAGCTGGAAACTATAAAACACTCTATGCAGACGACAACAAAAAATAAATGAAATAACGAACCTCTGTTTTCATCGAGCACCGTTGAAACAAAAATGTCGTCAGATAAAGGAAAAACACTATACATATGTACATATGTAGTAGATAACGTATGGAAAATGTTGCATCCGGATCACGTCAAAAGAGCAAACAAAATAAATGGTAACGCATACGAAACATCGAATACAAAATTAAATTGTTCACAATTTACCAGTTTTTGCGCGTTTCGATATCCACCCCACTCACCCACACCTATCCAGCTTCATAGACTTCGTTCTATGGAGGTCATTTGATATCTGTTTATTTCCCATATTGCAAACACTACCACATCGAATGAACAAAAAATCAAATAACGATTCATTTATCTCGAACTGGATGAATCGTTTCAAATAATATTATCAAAACATTCGCTCAAATAATTTTGAGCTATTCAAACGCGAAATTAACGCGAAATTTGATGTGCGCCATCGTAAATTGATACAATTTTTTACATTCATAAAACTGAAACTATATAGAGCTTTGGCCAAAAGTCTGAAGCACTCCTACAAATTTTAAATATTTAGTGTAAGAAATTAAACAATGACCGGGATTAATACAGTTATGTATTTTATTCATATTTTTTATATTTTGTTGGCCCTCCTTCGGCCTTAATTACAGCCAGGATTCTCCTTGGCATATTGTCCATTAGTTTCTTGCACATGTATGAATGGATTTTTGCCCATTCTAGTCGAAATTTTAATGTTAACTCCGCTTTTGAAGTGTATGTATGAAGTGTATGTACATATATTCTATTTTGCACAATCTAAATTATTTGGTTAAAAAACTTGTGTAACTTTTGTAAGTTTTGTAAGCGTCTGACTGCCTGCCTGCCTGGATCGTCTCGGTCACGCTAGCATTGCCAACATGATAAACAAAAACTTTTTGCGGTGCGTTGGCAACAAGCTGGTTTGAGTCGACAATGCGATTTTATGGCAACACACCCATTCAATCAATGCAACACTATACAATTGTTTCACTTGTCTGTCAAATGGCAGGATAGTAATGAATGTGCTCGCACCAAATTATCTGATCGGATGGATTGCTGTTGCACCGACGAGCGCACGCAGATGGGGGTTGGGGTGTAGGGTTAGAAGCCACCTACATATGACGGGTAAACCGGTTAGTACGTAATACATATAAAGCCACGTACTCATTAGCGAACATGAGCGTGTAATGTAAAATTTTGTAAATGTGTACGCGTTCGCGAGCATACTTTGAGCACGCTCTGCAACGTTCGTGGCGATCCACTCGATGTCGGTTTTTGGCGCGAACACAAAGGGGTTCGCAGCTGGTTGTACGGCAACTGCGTACATGGCGTCCACATTAGCGAGCATTACATTACACACTCATGTTCGTTAATGAGTACGCGGCTTAATAGAATAGGTTTATGGGAATAATATTAGAGTCGTTTTAAATTGTCTCTTCGAAGAATGGGAAGAGTCGAATTGGAGAAGACTATTTATTCTAAACAGTTAAAAATTGTAATTGAATAAAGATCGAATAAATTTTTCGACCCTATCCAAATCATTTTCAGCGGTTCACCATCCACTGCTGGATGAAGGCCTCTCCAATCCTCTTCCATTCCTGTCTGTCTTGAGCAATCTGCATCCACTTGACTCCACACATTCTTCTCAATTCATCAGCCCATCTTCCACTCGCTCTACCTTGCTTTCTTTCACATCCTCTCGGAAACCATTCCAGTATTTCTCGCGTCTATCTGCTATCGATTCTTCTCGCTATGTGTCCAGCCAATTGCCACTTCAACTTTCATACTTCTTACCCACGTATTTCTTTTGCGATCTGCTCTTGTTATACCAAGCATACATCTTTCCATGTTTCTCTGTGTGCACTGTATCTTTCGTAACATTCTTGAATTTAGCGTCCAAGTTTCACATCCATACGTCATAACTGGCAGTACGCATTGGTCGTATGCCTTCTTTTTAAGCATTGCGGAGTATTAAATTTAAAAACTATGTTCTTCTATTATTCCAAAAACACTCTATCCTAGTTTCATTCTTCGTTTTATTTCTTCTTTTCTACATCCAGTCATATTCACCAATTGCCCTAGGTATAAATAACTAACAACTATCTCTATATCTAACAACTACGCTTTGCGTGCAAAATTCATTAAACATAATTTTAGTTTTATTAAAATTAATTTTTACGCCTACTTTCATACTTTCGTTATTTAATTCTGTTAATCTATTTTGTAAATCTACTGAGTTACATGCAACTATAACTATGTCGTCAGCGAATTTTAGATGGCTCAAATGTCTTCCGTTCATGAATCATAAAATAATAGTCGACCAGCAAAGTACAATAGAGGAAGCCGATCGATCGATGTATGCAAAGTTCGCACAGTGTATAACATCAAAAAAAAAAAAGTAAGAAAAAGGGAACACGGAACCGAGTGGAAATTGGAGCGTGTCCTGCCGTGTAAGGGGGTTGTGTTTAATATTTGAAACAAAGGGCGGGGGTGGGCCATTCGAGGCAGCCGGCCCTGGCATATTTGCATACGAGTCGCGCACTTGGACGCCATTACGTGCTGAGCAAAGCAAAGAAAATTTTCTTTTGATACAGCCTGCTTCTGGTACCGGGTAGCCAGGCGCTGACTGGGTGTACCGAATAAAGCCACCGTACGTGGCGCACCCTCCGCGGGCAATTTCGGACAAAAATTCGCCCATTTCGCATTCAAATTGCTCAATTTTATTTTCAACATCGACGCTTTTTTTTTTTTTTTTTTTTTTTTATTATATTTTATTTTTGCCCTCTCTCAGCAGCGCATGTGTATCGGCTTTCGAGCATCCGCGACGCGAATCTATGATTTTTCCGTTTCCGTATGCATACGCGTGCCATATTTTTTTTTATTTTTTCATGTTTGCGCGAAAGCATACCGGACGCATTCGAGCGCCTTTCAGCTGAACAAACGCCAACTGTCTACAGATGACGTAAGCAGTGCGAATGTGAACCGAGACCTTGTGCGAAGCTTCAATGACCTCACATACGGCGATAATATCAGGAATCCGTCTATGCAGTATATGATACCAAACAAATATCGCACATATTGTGAAGGATGCATGGAAGAAAATTCGTACAAACATGAGACCGAAAATGTACATACATGCATCAAATTATATAAATTAATACAGTTTATACCAGTGTTTCTCAACCAGTGGTCCGCAGAAATTTTCTGCTGGTCCTATTTTCATATTTTCAGTGGTCCGCAGGTGTAAAAAGGGTGCTGGTGTAAAAAGAAAAACACCGATTTAGACATTTTCCAAATGTATGTACAGTCAGGTAATAAACTTTTTTTTATTTTATGGAAGACCAACAGGTATATTACAAAAAAACAAAACTCATATGAAAACGGAAAGCCAATAATAGGTCTCCACAGATAGTAACAAAGTGAAAAAAAAAAACAGAGTAACAGAACACAAAACAATAGCTACTTAGTATAGTACAACAGTATATAGTATAGTAAAGTAACAACAGTATACCTATAGTAATAACAGCTAGTATAGTAGTACAGCCAACCCATAATTGTCACAAAGAACACAATGGGGCAGAAAAAAACGACAATGATGTCCTTAGACAAATTATTAAAAATTTTGTTTGCTCGCCATAGAAACGCGTTTTGCCTGTAGTTGGTACATGCCGATGAGAGATATAGGAGCTGATTAGACCGGAGTAACTTTGCTGGTGTTAAGAGAGAAATTCGGGATAGTACATAGTTGGGGACAGTCGACGAAACCACAGGCAATTTTTAGAAGAAATGTTAAGTCTGCAACCTCACGTCTTATTTCTAAGGGGAGCAAATGATGCTTCCTACAAAGAGTAACATACATACATAGTTTTCATGATTGTATATGACTTCATTACGATAGCACAAATAACTAATGAATAGGTTAAAATTTATTACATGTCAATTCAAAAGTACATACATATGTAAGATGAGCTATGAATCATTCTTTATACGTTCAAGAAGTACATACATATATATTGTATGTTGAAGTGAATAAATTTCCTTGGCAGTTTTTTCGGCTTTATTTTTCGTAGGTAAATAATTGGCAAAATCCGAACTTTTCTAAATCCAGATCGGTTGTCTCCTTTTAGAATTTGCCAATTTATTTAACAGTTGTGAGACGGTCCCATCAAAATTTGGCCCTTCCTATCTATTGTACTATTCCTATGATAACCTGTTATTGGGTCTGGATCCTTGTGCTCTTACGTAGACCTGTTGACCAATTTCTCCCCCAACAAAACAAAACAGGTTAATTCGTCACTACGGTCAAACGTGTACACAAAAACAAATTAAACGAAAAATCTCTAAATGAATTACGTTTCTAAGAATAGCAAAGGTGTAATTGAGTGACAGCTATTTTAAAGCGTTCGTGTTGGAAGCGAGTGTTGATAGGTATTGAGCTTTTACAATCGGCTTTTTTTTTTTTCCGCTGCGCAATTTTAAACGGCGATGAATGAGTGTAACGAATGGTACCGAGATAAACCGGTGTCAGTTTCAACAAGCCACCGAAGCACTTCCGATAAGCTTTATCGAGTGAGAAATTTTGTGGAGAGCAGCTTTCGTCCAGATAAGCGTTTAAAGACTTTCACCAAACGCCCATTAATACACGTCGCCTTTTTATCGGAGCACGAGCACGCAAACGCGCACGCCACAACGCTCGCGCTCATCCACCATCTCCCCCCCTGCCCCTCCAAATAATCGAATATCTGCGAATGGCTGCTTTCGCGTAAATTTACATTGTAAATAAACCGAGGAGGCCTCGTTACCCCGGCGAAATCTCGCCCCGTCTCCACTTTTCGCGAGGGCGCCGACGAACGTCGTAAAAGTTTAATACAACGGGCGGGCGCATTTCATAGCAAATTGATTGTTGAGATTTGAGTGTCGGGGGCCCCCTGGGCCTCCGCCCCCCTGCCAGGTGAGGCTTTGGGCCCCATTCAGAGGGAGGGAGCCCGGCACCGTTAATCCGATTGAACTTTTCCCTGTGAGGGAAATTCGCGTGAGGAGAGGGGAATAACAAAATTTTCATTTGTGCGTAAAGGCCTACTACGAAGAGCGGAAAGAGCGGTCAATAAAAACTCAAAGGCTAGACGAAATTTGTTTTGATCTTCCTATTTCTTCTGGAATTTTGAACTACATATGCTATTCCTTCAATATCTACGCAAGACGGATATATTGAAAAAACATATCCGCTCCTATCTATCTACATCAGTGGTCGGGAGCCTTTTTATAGCTAAGAGCCAAATCAGGGAAAACCGTACTATTTTCGGATTAAATATTCAAAATAAGGCAGATGGACGTGAGAAATACTGGATGGAGTGCTTTTGGAAGAATGAACATAGTTTTTAAATCCAACATTCCACTATGCTTAAAAAAGAAGGCATACCACCAATGCGTACTGCCAGTTATAACGTATGGATGTGAAACTTGGAGAATGCTACGAAAGATCCAGTGCACACAGAGAAGCATGGAAAGATGTATGCAAAATAAATACATGGGTAAGAAGTATGATCAAAGTGGCAGATATATCAGTACGGGTGAAAAAGTTGATGTGGCAATACGCTGGACACATAGCGAGAAGAATGGATGGCAGATCCAAGACGCGAGAAATACTGGAATGGTATCCGATAGGATGTGAAAGAAAGAAACATAGACCGAGCGGACGATGGGCTGATGAATTGAGAAAAATGTGTGGAGTCAACTGGATGCAGATTGCCCAAGACAGACAGGAATGGAAGAGGATTGGAGAGGCCTTCATTCAGCAGTGGATGGTGATTCAAAATTAAATTAAACATTATCTCTATGAAATGGATTGCTGTAAGAAATAAGTTATACCTTCGTGATATTTCTTAATGTTAGACAGTTTATTACTAAAAAGTATTTTATCTGAAAAACAATCTGAAAGCTTTTTATAGCCATGAAGTTGTGAAAATCGGATTTATTTTGATTTTGTTTAAATCATGTCAAAGAATTGTGTTTCACGCAAAATGTTGGATGACAGCGAGAGTCGCAGGTTTTCATACAAAGAGCCGCATGCGGCTCCGGAGCCGCCGGTTCCCGACCGCTGATCTACATACATACATTTGTACATACGTATAGATGCGTATCATCCTAAATTCCTCATGCGAAATATAATAAAACCTGCCACATTTTTACGAATCTCAAAGGTTATATAATATTTAGCCTATTTTCATCTTTGTGTGTTCTACATATAAAGCTCCACAGCATTTGAAATGTAATATGTTATAATTTTCTGATGAATCGATAAATTTTAA
The DNA here is from genome assembly GCA_022651745.1 of Parapsyche elsis. Lineage (NCBI taxonomy): Eukaryota > Metazoa > Arthropoda > Insecta > Trichoptera > Hydropsychidae > Parapsyche > Parapsyche elsis. The sequence continues at coordinate 3,180,065 of JAGVSN010000018.1, forward strand.
GTGCCTTTAATAAAATATGTACAGTTTGCTTCAATAAGGCAAAGTTCGCAGAAATAAGATACTAACTCAAATAGAGTTTTGACTCATCTTCATATACGGTAAGATGGTTAGGAAAGGCTCGGAGTGGAATTCAAAGTGTAGCGATAAATTTTGAATAATTAGCAAAGAGACATACGAAGCTTGAAGTGAAGCATTTGAACGTGCATCATTTAATGATACTTTGATATTGAGAGTGCATATTATAAGGCGGTTAAAACTTATGTTCATTTGTGTAAAGGTTGCTTGTAATTTAAAATCATATTGTCGAAGTGTGTACAACTCTATTTGAATAATTTCAAAAGAGCGTTTTTTTGCATGTGTTCCGCCAAAAATTTACGTTTGTAAAAGTTTTCAATTTTTATAGCACGCGAAAAGAGAAAGAGAAAGAGAGCGCGCGAGGAAAAAAAAGAAAAGCGGCATTATTAGGTATTCACGATTATTAAGTTAAACTTTTTAACATCCGGCGAAATTTTCTCCTATTTGTACGGTTTAATGGGGTCGAATTTTTGGGTTATTTCGGGGGGAAAAATGGCCGCTATAGGAAACTTAATGTAATTTCAAAGTTCGCAGGCCGACTCCCTCTGTCAGAAATTCAACCATAACCGGACCCCAGAAATTATTGTACGACACAAACGTAGACCGAAGCGATAAATTTGACTGGAATTTTTTTTTTTATAAACGTACGCATATTTGTATGATGAACGCTTTGGAAAGTTGCATTTCATTTCAATCTCGCTTAAGTGACCGATAAATAAAGCAACCACGCAGGCATCTATGTAGATTTTCCGGGTGAATCATCACTTTTCCGCGCACACATTGAATTGCGCATTTGAAAAAATAAATATTGTATATATGTACACATAAGCATTAGTTATACAGCAGCATCTCAAACTTAACGTCCCATAAAGTACGGAACGGCCGTTTTAATAGTTTCAGTCGCGACAGTCTCCCCTTTCGCAATATTGCGTACAAATACGCAATAAATTGACCCGAATAAATTATTCGTACGCTTTAAAACTTTCTCGTGTGTTTTTTTTACAACACAGCGTACGTAAGTTTTTTTTTTTCGCCAGTACTGAATGTGTGTGTTTGTTGGGCATTTTGCAGTGCTTTTTTGATATACGATACGCGAACCCCAAGTGCGTGTGTACACGCTGTATAATATATGATATGTATTGACGCACAAAAGACCATACACGGTGTACATATACTTTGTATACATACATACGTATTCAATTGTTCTCTTATACCATCTTCGCAATGGCGGGACAATGTGCGCACTTTATACACCAGTTGTATATATTATATAGTGGCATGATTTGGGAGCGAGGCTCTTCGATTAACCTACTTGCCCAATGACGGGGAACATTGAAGGGATTTTCGCAACATAAGTGCTTTACAGTGAACAATTTCAGTGACTAAAACGAACATACCAAAATGCCAACTACGAGCATGACTACGTATAAAATTTTCCATGCGCTCAATACAATTTCTTTCTGCGTTACAGAACATGTCGCCAAATTACAACAAAGGTACAAGCATAAAAATACAGCACGTATCAACACAATGGTATCCCTATTGTGCTTTATACACCGAATAAAGCACAATAAAAATCTGTTGCGGTTATGACCCGTGTTATATCAAGTGTTTTAAAAGCGCGTTACGAAAGCCGACTCGTAAAATTATATTGCAGTAAATAAAATTAAAGCATTCAATAAATGTACAATATAACGCGTCTAGTACGGTAATAATACTTTATTTTTATAATTTATTGAAAAAAATTCAATTCAATAGAGTATATTATCTTCTGTGCCCACTCACGTTTGAACTCGTTTTTTTTTTAATGCTCTCTTTAGCGAAAGCTCAAAAAGATTCGCCGCTCGTCGATTTAATACCAACCATTGAAGAAAATCGAGATGAATGCAGATTTCCAATCAGGGTATGGAGGCTTTTATGCTGTTTGTGTGTGCGTTAACTATCAGACGTGCATTCGATGAAAAGGCAACTATCCAGTCTGAAAATAGTCTGATTGAAAGAGAATTCCATATTCTAAGTATCGATAAATGATATTAAACAGACGAGCAAACTACGTTATCTCCTATATGGTATATGTAAAAAACGATGAATCACTAAATTAACTGAAAAATGCGTTATCCATTGTATGTAAGTCGTTGATGGGGAGAGGATTTAATCTGAGATTTTATGGATGGAAATTACTCATTTCAATCATACATACATACGTTGCGATGATGTATGTACATATATGTACATATATGAAGTCATAATTTTTATTGCTGTTAATATTAATAAATATTCGAACAGTGCGAGGCTTCTCGCTGCAAGTGCTAGCCACCATGAATAATCCAAAACGTATTTACTCGAGGAAATGCGGAAGAAAACGTGAGATTTTTCTACGTGCACGTTCACGTGTAGAGAACCTCCCCCGTAATATTTTGCGTCTATCTTTCTTGAAAATATCTCATCCGGAAATATACTTTCGCGCAAAATTTTCGCGAACAAACATGTTTACGCTTCGAGCTGACGAAGCCGCTCTTGAGAGCCTCCAAAACAGGGTTGCCCATCGGAAAATAGCCAACTTCTGCGATAAAATGCTGATGGCAAAGTATCTACGACTACAATTTACTATTTCCTTTTTTTTTTTTGTTCAAGAATTCAAAACAAACGCACCATATTAATCTGAGAACGAATTGGTTTGAATGAATCCGTTTTCTTGTGATGGACACCAGATGTGTTTGTGCAACGGTCGCTTGCTTGAGGGCGAAAGGAAAAGTCTAAATGTTCAAGATAGTCTTTATAAGATAAATAAAAGGGTGGACAAATTAGAGAAAGTGTTTGTGTCCTTTTCGGCGACAACGGCCAAACTTGTTCATCTCCATTTCGGTGAACCCACGTTCTCTTTTATATTGTCTCATTCTTGAAACACTTTTCGTTCATTAAATATAGAAAGAAAATAGCGAGAGTGTCGAGTCAACAGAAAAACTTCAATCTACCAAATATTTTATAAGAAATCTTCAAAACGGAATGCTCTTTGATAGCGATCAAAGTACACATATGAATTAATTTTTAAAATTATTTGCAAATATCAATGTTATGTGGACATCCATACATTTAGACCTAGTACACACTCGACGTTTTACGCGACATGAAGCGCCCGACGGCAGCGTACACATTCGACGCATTGAGTCGCGTTTTTGGAGCGAGAGTAGGGTGCCCATTTGTCACTTGGAGAATGGACATCTCATATTACAAGATAGACATGGAATGTTTGTAACATTACATCCCAAATTAAGACAGTACGTGCCGAAGTTTTTCAACTATTTTAGGATGTCCATCAAGTCTTTCGATGATTTACTCGACCTGATCAAAGTGGATATTACTAGTGGTTTTCTAACTTTCTTTGTCGGTTTCACAACAAATGAGAATATTTAAATATTTTTCTTACAGCCGCTAGTTTCTTCAAAGAAAATAAAGTAAATTTTTTACACATTGAAAAAGCGACGCTCAAACGCAAATAAACCATTTCCAGGAAAGGATTTTAATTCGGTCTCCTTGCTGTTTTGTACATTCGTGGTGTACATTTTATCTTTTATAGTTAAAGCTTTGTTAAGCACCGTGTGGATCCGCAGAGCGAAGTTGTAAATTGTTGCGGAGGTCTTCACATATTCAGCGAATTTTCAAAGGAGAGCGGCGTCGAAATAAACCGGAAGTGCTAAACGAGGCGAAGTTACCTGCACCGAAGTCGGCGTCCGTTTTATTCGAACTGTAAAAGAAGCGGCGTCGCACTGTAAAAAGCTTCTATTTGCACTTTATGATTCCTGGGGCCGAATTAAGGCCGTAAATGTCGGTTCGCTTTACTGTTGTCTTCCGGCCCTCCGGAGACCTGCGAGACGCGCGAATTCGCACTCGCAAATAAAATTTACATTGAAATTTTTCCATCAAATTTGGCCGACTTGATTTAATCAAATGCGAGAGCGGCCGGCAAATTGGGCTCTCGCCGTTAGCGCGGTAATAAAGGCCCGTTGCGGGTTTGATTAACACTGTTTCGACACCCGACCCACCCTCTTTCCTTATCTACTCACCTCACCCTCATAAATAAATCTGAGGAAACGTCAGGTATTAGACGCGGACGTCTCAAGCCAAGAATGGTCCAATAAAAAGTGAATTAAACCAATGGGGGCAGCAGAGAGACCGCGCGAAAACAGCAAAGCTGAGAACTTATTCACCGGTTTTCTATATTATATATGCATGGCTGTGGTGCTCTATATACATACATACATACATACCTCTACCTGTCTTATATTAGAAGCTGCAAAGTCCGCTGAGAAATCAACAGTTGTTACAAATTCATATTTATCTTTTATTAATTTTATGCACGTATGTACGTGATAAATCTAAACTTAAATAATTGATTTTTAAAATATAAATCATATCGTAAGATATTTCACAAAATTATAGTCTATGAACTATTGAATTTTATGATTAACTAGCTAGTTTACCGGTCACATGACGGTGGATTCTAGCCCATACGTGTGAGCTAGTTCGTACAATAGCAATACAGCCCATATCACGTGTGACAGTACGTGAAACATTTGTATAGAATACTGTTGATTAAATGCGTGTATGGTTATAAAATCACGCTGTCGAATCGAGCCAGCTTTGACAGATAGCGGCTGGATAGCGCTAAAAAAATTTATGTGTTATGTTGGCAATTCTAGCGTGACCACATTGACCCCACAGGCAGGCAGGCAGACTCTAATATATGTATTTAGTTATTATTACGCTTCCTACTCAACAATCCACATGTCAACTCCAAGAATGTTGTGGCAAATTACTGTAATATTTTTCCATGATACTCTACTGTGAAAAACAATAAAAACATTTTTAATAACACGCATGCCACTCAAATAAAATAAAATGGTGCTAAAAATATTAAGGTTAATTAATTTTATATGCAAAAAAAATCCATTATGATGCTCAAAAAAAGTTTTCGCATATTTGAATGCACAACCGTGGTGCTTTTCGATGAAAGCTCTCCATTTTATCGTCAAAGTTTCGTTGTTAACCAGCACGCAAGCCCTTTTTGCCTAGATTGGATAGTGTCCCAAAGTTTTTCCAGCAAATTGTTGAGCACTTGCTAGTCACAATTTCAAGCTTACACTATATACATATATGTATGTACATATGTATATATGTACACACCCACCCCCATTGTGTGCATACAAACAAACGACACATTTCACCTTAAACTTTTCCAATTTATTATTATCATCATGCAAATAATATAAATACTGCCGCACAATAAAATCATAGAGAGCTTATTAAGCGAACAATGGGCGACATCGTCGTTAACGTCGCACATACAAATTGTCAATTTGTCAACGATTATAAATTGTCAACGGCAATATCGGATCGATTACGCTGAAATGAACAATGTCTCGGTAATTTACGAGCCAGTCAGCGAGTCACCCCTGACGATCCTTACTAACTATGCACCGCTCTCACGCACAATCAGCAAAGCCCCATAAATATGCAAACTGTAATCACGAATCATCATGATGACGCAATCAGGACCGGATACGATTAATTGCATATTAAAAATTTCCGCGGTCTAAATAATGCGCGTTGATTATAGTATTATAATTGTAACCGCATCTCGGTTACAATTATTATTATTATTATTATTATTATTGCATGATTTATTGTACGGTTTAATTACGGGGGCTCTATCTGCTCGGGATTCACTTCCGTAATTGCAGGCTCCCGTCCGCATGTCTTCCTTGAAATGTGGCATCTGGTATTTTAATCCAATAATTAAAGCAAGCCAACCCCTTTGGGGTTAAATTGCTGGAATTTCAAAATAATATTTCAGGCGGATGCGGGGGCCCCATTTTTACCTGCTGAATAATAAAAGGGTGCAATAAAACGAAATGTGGATTAAAACCTAAATGGCATGCAATTCACAATGTATCTTTTTTTTCATTTGTTGAATATCATAATTGAAAAACTTGAAAGCTTAAACGAATATATTTTATGTATACCTATGTATGTACATGAAACGTTTCCATTTGAAACGATAGAAATTACCTTTTTACATACGACTATTGTATGTGCAACATAACTGTACAATGTTTGCAAAGAAACTAGCAATGTACGCTATAATTAAAATGGTTGATTATGATAATTACAAGTTACACAAAATAATTGTTGCAATCTTATTCTTTTACTTTTATAATGAATCAGTTATTATATTAAAATAAATCTTGAGTTTAATTTTGGCTTTTAAGAGAATTTTAATCTAATAACGTAATTCCATATTATTTCAAAGAATTTTTTTAATCAAAAAATTATGAGATTTCAACAGAAGAGATTGTTGCTTTCTTAAGACAAAACATAAATCGCAATTTTGACGAATATGTCTATTATTTACAAATAAAGAGAGAGCGATTAGAGTTGAATGGGAAGCTGGGAACTTTGATCGTCAAAATTGATACGCTCCCCCGGCACAATTGCGGCTATAACTCTCGGGTGGCCCTTGCAAACAGAAAACAAAGAAAGGAAGATAAAGAGCCACGTTCAAATTGTTTTTTATTTAAATTTGCTCAAATACATTTGATTAAATCCGGCTCCTCGGCGAGCACCTGAGTGAGAGGAGGATCTGCTCCAGCAGGATGCTTATCCCGGCAACCAGATGCCCCCCGAAGGATAATTACGTAAACTCAATTAGAATGAGGCTCATCGCTCGGCGCGAACCACATTTTGGTTTCCACACGCGCCTCATTCCTACCATACCCACCCACTGAATATCTTTCCCACCCCGAGAGTCCCTTTTCGCCCACTTCCCGCGAGATTACTATTAAAATTCCCCTCTTGCGGACAAATTGAATCAACCCTTTAGCGGGCCTAAGTAGAAAGGCCGAAATGAAGAAGCCATTAGGATGCGAGGCAAAAATTCTTCATTTTTCCACGAGGCCCAGAATGCGCCGTCGACTCTATTTTATTTTTTTTTTTTTTACTTTTCAACTGTGCTTAGTGAAAGCGCACTCGGTACTCTCGCTCTTCCGACTAGCCAATCGCAAATAATTTATCTCGAAATAAAATCCCGAAATGAGCACATTTTTTGCTAGCTTAGTCAAAAGCTGACTAGGACGTACTTCACAATTAGAACAATTTAAAAATAATGCACGAATTGATTTTTTAATTGAATTTACAGTCACGGACGCAGACAGTTTCCCTAAAAATACACAATCCACGACACACCTACAAAACACACAGTCACATAAATTGCTTTAAAATCAAATAAGTTGTGACATTGTCCTATTGATAGAGCGCCACTGGTCTCGTTTAGCCGAAGGGATGGTCATGGATCGTAGTCTACGTCGAGTTTTGTGCGTCGGCCGTTGTGCGAAATTGGCCAAAGAAAGAGGGGGTGAGAATAAAGGAGGAAGAAAGTGGGTGGTACTACGAAGGATATTAAGAAGTATCCTTTGCCTCGAGGTGGTGGGTGGTGGGTGGTGGGTGGTGGGTTGGTGAGCAGGTGGCCCACGCGGCAGGTGGCACACGACGACCAGCTACGCGGGCCGCTACGTGCTCGGCAACCACTACGTGACCACCCCCTCATCCTGAACAACAGGAACGAGGAAAAATAGCACCAACGCCCTACAACTAAATACCGCCAATAGGCATTGAATTATTCACGAATTTCGCATCCCTAGGGAGCAAGTAGTAAAGACCTAAACCGCATATTGCGTATGCGCATCGTGAGATACTGTTGCGTGGAACGGGGGTGGAGGAACGGGCTCGGGGGAAGTAAATACGCCAATTACTTTACATGACCTTTATTCGGCTCAACGGCCACGCCAGAACTGTCATGTCGCCACTTCACATTCGCGCTAATGTTCGTCAACCGTTGACCTTAGGTGACGTCGTCGAATGCTGACGAGCATTCGCATGGAAGTGACACGCGTGGCCAGAGCGCTGCTATCGCATTGTCAACTAAACGCATAGACAACACTGAATGTGGAGGGGGAAGGGTCCGCCATCTTGCTTTCTTCGCGGTTCGCTCGACTTCGAGCGATGCACCGCGAGTGCTCATACAGTACGTTAGCCTTAATTGGTCAATGTGGTTCGAGTGACATACCCACACGTGGGCGCTCGGTACTGCTTGTCAGCGCTCGGCCAATGTGAAGTAGCGGCATCACTGCTACCTGACGTCTAGCCGAGGAGTACCCGCTGACCCATCACTGGTGTCGTGCCACGCTTCGATGAAACGTTTTTACTAAACAGAGGGGTGGTGCGGGGCGCAGAGGGGACGCTCGAATTTTCGGGTTGGATCTCTCTCTCGCACAAACGCAAAATAGCAAGAGAGAGGGCAATAGCCTACCTCCAAACTGGAGAAGGGGGGGTATGCGTTACAGCTTATCCCTCGCTCCGTTTGTATGGAACGTTATATGAACCGTTTTTACTCGTTGGTTGCTGGTCGCTGTTCGCTGCCTCAGTGCTACCAACCACATAAGTATTGTGCTGACACCACTGAGAACAATTTGGATTGGGGGGAGTACCCAAACGCTACAATACCGTGTGTTTTCAACGCTTTTATAGGAATAGAATCATTCACGCTCAGTCTGCATACAGGAGATTTATTTATTTATTTTTTTATTTAAAAAAAGCTTTTATTGTTCTTATACTATGTTCACAATACATCTTAAATCTATTTTAATAGCTACTGGTCCAGTGACCATTATCTATTTTACACATTGTTCATTTTGTTAGTATTTATAAGGATTCTTTTATTTTAATGTTAGTGTTTAAAGAATAATAGGAGAAAGAGCTCAAAAACCTATTTACAATTCTTATCAAATGTTTATAATATATTTTACATAATTAAATTAAATACTTACTTTTTTTAGAGTCGGCGATCTAAAGAAAATTATGTTTAGGTAATTTGTGTTTATACCTAAAGGGTAAAGACATCTTGCTATAATCACCGAGACCTTTCACTAATTTGTTAGTGTGGTTATTGGTAATTCTATCATAGAATCTACTGGTTAATCTGTTAGTGACATCTACGACTAATGGGATGTTATACTGGGAATGTAGTCTTTTAGGTTAGTATATATGGGCGTGTTATAAATGATTTTTTATTTTGGACTACTTGAAGCTTTGATTGGTTAGTATTGGAGGCATTATTCCATACGGGAGCAGCGTACGTTAGTAAGGGTAGTATGAGTGCGCGATATATTTTAATTTTATTATGTAGTGATAAGGCACTATGTCGATTGAATACAGAGTATATTGAAGATATGGCGCGAATTGCTTTGCATTTCGCCGCCTCTATGTGGGGCCCATCTCATTCTCTTATCGAATGTAATTCCTAAGTATTTTATTTGTGTTTGCCATTTCAGACTTTCTCCAGATGGGATTTTCAGATCTGAATTTGGTTTATGTTTTCGTACACTAAAGAAAATCGCGTCTGTTTTGTTTTGATTAATTTTAATTTTCCACTTAGTGAAGTGGTCCGTCAGTGTCTTTAAGGCTAGTTCAAGGTTTCTGCGAATAGCCTCTGGTTTGATACTGCTTGTGAAGCAAGCAGTATCATCTGCATATAGAGCTATGTGACAGTTTTTTGGGATGGGTATGTCATTAATATATATGGCAAATAAGAGAGGGCCTAGCAGACTTCCCTGTGGGACCCCTGCTGAGATTGATTTCGGTGAGGATATTTCAGTATTTACGTTAACCACTAACTTCCTGTGAGTTAGGGCATACAGGAGATTAGAGAATGTCCCTCTAAAGGCAGGCGGTGAACTTATGATATTCAACCTCCCAAGAAGAGTAGAATAGAAGGATTATATGTAGATACAATTTTCGATTGGATATGGCGTGGTTCGATTTGTCCTAACTATGCTAACATCGCTTACTTAATTGAGATAAATGCCTTCGAATCAAAAGTCAAGTTCGGGTCATTCTGGCGGCTTGTACCCCTCGGATTCTGGAGTGGGTATGGGGGTTTGTCAACTTCGGTCTCGTTTAATTGAGCATGGGGCCGAGCGGCGCGAAAGTGTTGTTTGCGAGCGCCTGGGGCGGCTGACCAGAACAGATGTCGGAACCCGACCAAACCCGCCCACCCCCCCCCTCGCTTCGGGGACCTAAACGCAGATGTCACCGATAATAGAGTTTTACGAGAACCGTGACGTGATCGCCCTCTACATTATGAACAAACACCGACGACGAAACGCTTATCTCACTACCACCCTCCCCCATCAACCCCATAACCCGACTCCGCACCCCTTAGTCAGCCTGACTTCCGCCTCTCTCTCTCTCTCCCCTAGTCTTCCTTCCGTCTTCCGCCCACCCCCGCCCCCTCCTCGGACATGGTCGGCTGTTTTGTCTTGCGTGACCGAGACGCGCCGCTGATATATCCGCTTATAATGCGACAGGGTCGAATCAATCTAAGGAATGCTCGGAAATGAACAATGCCCAAGGAATAAAAAGTACCATATACATATATATAGCATACCAATATTATTGAACTAACCGATTTGCCCGTCATATCGAGGTGAATTCTAAGCACATCCCGCCAACCCCTACCCGTCTGCGCTGGTTTGTACAATAATAGCAGCATAGCCCGTTTTCCAGTGCGTGTAACACTTTTACGGTGTACCGTTGATTGAATGGAAGTACGACCATAAAATTGCGTTGCCGACTCGAACCAGCTTTGACAGATAACGACTTGTTACCAACACAAGTTTGTTTGCTGTGTTGGCATAATATATATATATATAGTACTAGTGTAAGCCCGTAGAATATCAACGAATGTTTGTGTGGGTGAGTATATGTATGTGTATTTAATAGTTTTTATAGTTGTTGCATAGATGGCGCGTTATAATACAACACGTGATAATTTAGCAAAGTCGCGAGCCTATTAAGAATTTATATTGTCAAATTGTAGCAGGTCCGTTATTATCTAGTTTGGTTGAATGCGTAAGCGCGCCCTCTACCGGACTGGTGATCTCGGGTTCAAATCCCACTCGCGCGCGGACGGTTCGTGTCTTTTAATTATTTACCTCAGCGAGCGTTATCAGCCGACAGATACACAGACAGACGGAATAGGGCTATTATATATATATATATATATATGTATATATATATATGTATGTAGGTAGTATAAGTGCGTGCTGTTAATATCCATCGTCGCTAAGGTGCACTTTAAAATGTATTGATACTGTGACGGTGACTGAATCGTGTAATGATACTTTGCGAATATTGGCCCAGTAGATTTGACTATTTGACGATAGAGGATTTCTACGTTGAAAAACGTTGAAAATTTAGTCTTTATCTGTGTATGAGTATATAATTATACATAAGTATACATATACATACATATGTATGTATCTATTAAATAATTATAGAATATTGTCATTTATATGTAAATTCCGCTCCGAAATGGAAGTACATACATGGGTGAGAATGTTTTAGATTAACATTTATGTTATAGTAAAGTACAGTTTTACAAATTTAACTTGGAGAAAGTTCGTTTCTGTTCAAATTTATTTAACGATACGATTGCGGCGAATAATTTACAGTTGAAAATAGCAGCCGGCGAGATATATTTTAATATGTGGAAAAACATGTTTATCGATCATAACTGTTGAACGGAAAACAGTCGTTTTATGAACGCGCGCGCGCGAGCGCTCAGTTTAGTTACCGTACCACGGCCTGGCACGATTTTCATTTTCATGAAAGTTTCCTCCGATAAATCACAACGTAAATGTAGTTGAGGTTACTTGACGAACGACTTTCGTCATTCGATCCGGGTCAAACGCTTTCCCTTTCCGAACAGCGACGATAACTTTACGACGCAAAATCATACCTGCCGCACACTGAATCGTCAATTTATTTATACAAAAATTATCATACACATTTCGAAACATCAAAGTTCCAAACCGTTCTCTCTCACACACACACACACACACACACACACACACACACGCGCGCGAAAGTTACGCGTCGTTAAAATGCGAATCGTCGCGTGTAAAAGCCTCGCGACGATTGATGAGCTCGTTTTTAATTTGAAAGTTGGCGCCGTTCTCTCGTCGGGGTCGTGGGTCGGTGGGTCGTTTAAAATGTGCGCCTGCCTTTACGAGCACTTAGCGACAAAGTTGGGCGAAAATTGTCGTCGGCGTGACCCCGGCCGATACAATAACTGTTAGGGGTTGGTTTGGCCATCGCTTCAGACACCCCTAACCCACCCACCCCCCCGACAATGCTCACAATAAAAACTGATGGATATTACTTACGGAGAACATTGCGTCACACGACCAAGAATTCGTATCCACATGCACGTACGAATGTGTGTCTTTACGTGTGTGTAGGTATGTATGTGTAAGATGTCCCAAAATATTTGCCGGTCGATTGGTCTCGGTATAATATTGACAGATAGGTCTGTGCACGTTTCGACAATAAAGTTGGATTAGTCTGTTCTTCTATACTTGGGACGTTTTTGTGTATGAATTCATTACGTCCGTGGAAGCCTTAAATATACAGTACAAAATGTTGTTGATTGATTCAATTCAATGTTGTGTTAAACTTGGTGGAATTTCAAGGGCTTTGAAAAGTTTGCTTTTTGATGAAATTTATTTCTCGTATTTTGTTTTATTGAATTGGAGATTTTTTTTAAACCATTTCTTTCGACTGTTGATTTTTGTGTATAACTTTTTAAGCCGCTGTCTTGAAAGTTGTTTTAAATTTAAATAAACTGTTTAATTTTTAATAAAATTTCCTTGCCTTCCTTTTTAAGCTTAGCGGTATGTTGGATACGTTGGATACATTGGACACATTGTATATGTACATACATACATATATCTGAACTATAAATAATTTGATATCGATTTTCGCTTTTGGTACATTTTGAACTTTTCAAAGCATGCACTGTTTCGTGAATCGTGAATTAGTGTAATTTAGGTCAACATTGTGTAATTATAGCTTGTATCACGACGTTGTATTAGCGCTGATCATAGATATAGAATAACATAGATGGGACTTAGCGCCCGAAAAATGTCATACATAAAGGGCATGCAAAATGCATGCAAGGCATGCATTTTGCTTGACTTCTTTTTTGTGGGAATTCCTTTCCCCGCACTTTAGACACCCCGCACACCCCCATTGCTTCCGATGCTTTCTCCAGGCAAATATGTTTGGAATGGCCTATCTATGGCGCTGATGCTATAAATTGCAGTCGCGTCGATTCCGTTGTATAAAACCCCTAATGCGTTTCGCTAATTGCTGATGTGAAAAATTTAGATCGTCACTGAAATGCAAACTCTCGTGTTCTATTTTCGATTGAAAACCACCGTTGCTGTGCAATTACTATTATTGTAATAATACTATTAACTCAACGTTCGTGCGTCTATCAGTTTGCGATTGCGTTTTCCAGTTGCATAATTACAAACATTAAAACACTTACACCCGATAATGAATACACCGCGGTAAATAGAGAAAGCAAGTGCCTATTCGGCGTCTAATGCAGCGATAGAAATTAATCTGAAAACATTCCGGAAGCGTAATAAGCGATTTGTATCTGTGACGTGGGGGGGTCGGATAACACGCTGCAACGACTGTCGCCGTTAACGACCGTTAGAAGCGAATATTAACGGCCGTTTCGAGAAACTATTAGCGCTCGCGTTTAAGGCGAGCTCCGACAAATCGGCCGAGCACGACCAACAATGGCCGCCGACATCCGTTTCGTTGGATCAAAGGTTCTCCACCTCAATTGGGTAATGGTGGCGCGTTTCGGCGGCCATTAACAGCCCTAATGCGTTGTAGCCGCGTTACCGAGAACGTATCGACTCGCGAATCTTAATTGGATCGATGGGTGCGAAAATGGTACTCGACCGTGAAACGAATCCCGTGTGATTTATTACATACACCTTATACGTTGAAAAAATTTATTTGATTTCTACAATTTTAACCAATATCGATCTACATATACGAAAGTGTGACCTGCCGTTATATTTCATCCAACTAAGTAAAAGTCGTATGTTTCCAATGGAAAAATCACGCAAAAGTTTTTAAAATATCGCATTTTAAGTCTACTTCAACGCATAAGAAAACAAGCATGTACCACTTTCGGCTGACGAAATTTTTTTGCAAACTTTCACCAAGCTTATAAATATAAAGTTACAGTGTAATAGGATTAATGGTGTTTGAGATATTGCCATTCTACACACATACATTTTCCAAAAATCATGAAAACACGATTAGTGGTCCAATACCTGATACATATCAATCGAAATCTCGATCACAATATTTTATCTGCACTACGTACATATATGGATAAAGTAAAAATTTAGCTGTCAAATCTTCCATTTTCATTTTGAAAAACATCAAATAAAGGCATGAAAGTGTCGCTGTGCTATCTTCTCTACCACGATATCAGAAATAAAAATCGTAGTGTGTAGCCACTACTCACTATAGAAGTAAAACTTCTTTGCAATATTTAAAGCAAGTGCAATGTACAAGAAGGGATACAGATGTGAATGTGAAAAAATTGTGTACATAAATGTGGTTTTAAACGCTCACACAATGACTTACTGTTCTCACTGCTACCTGACGTCTAGCCGAGGAGGGGGGGTACCCGCTGGCCGTTACTGGCTTTCGTGTCGTACCACGCTTTGGTTCACATTTTAACTAAACTGAGGGGCGGTGCGGGGCGCAGAGGGGACGCTCGAATTTTCGGGACGGATCTCTCTCTCGCACAAACGCGAAAGAGCAAAAGAGAGGGCAATAGCCCACCTCCAAACTGAAGGAGTGGGGATATGCGTTATAGCTTATCGCTCGCTCCGTTTGTATGGATCGTTGGATGAACCGATTTTACTCTACCGAGCAAAAAGAAGTTTTACTTCAAAAAAATTCCATATGTTAAGGATCCTCAATTAAATATGTACCAGAAAAAATTGTTATGTCCATTTCCTGAATTGCTTTTACAGTTTGTAAATTTGAAATGTGGTTTTTATTTATGAATCGCAATTTACCAAGTTTGTTTTTTTTTGTGGTTGAAATATGCATCGATGCAGTTATGTCGTGTGCCGTTCGCGTGACCACCGCTCCAATTGGCCGTGAGATTTCTGCACTGTTAAAGTGTTGCAATAAGGAATAACCGTCAGGCACTTCTGCGAAAACTTCTCCGTCTTAATGTTTTCCATTTGAATACATCCGAGTGCGATACGGTATAAATGTTTATAGCGTTGAAGCGTCGCCGGCGGCCATATCGTACCCCACATCTAACGCTTAACGTTAACCCTTAACGCGCCACAAACCGCTCTTCGACTATTCTTGCAAGCGAAAAATTGATACACTTCCGCCTCAACAGTATTCAACGGAGTAACTGCTGATTAATCTGTAATTTATTTGAATTTATTGAATTTATGACACAGTGTACCTACGAGATAAAGTTATTGAGGGTTTGTACATAATACTACGTATAGGTACAGACATAGAGCCAAATATGACCGCACACATGTATCATCCTTTACGTTTCAAGTCAGGCGAGGTCTGCTTTGATCGATTCGTCGACTTAAATCTCCGCGTGATATATTATACTTGTAGCTTACGGTATGTGTGTGCTTGCAATAATTTCTTGAATATTTGATCGGACAATTCACGATATTCGTGCTTTAAATTGTTAACAAAATTATGGTAAAATACGGTGGTTGTTACCGCGGCCGCAATGCGGACAGTTAGTGGATGAATTATATGTGAATATTTCATTGTTTGACCCGTTGGACTTAATTAAAAACGTGTTCAAATAATTAATAGAAAACACAATGGCGTTTTGCACACACGGCGAACGAGATTAAAGACCGCGTCGATAAATCATACCATCCATATTTTTATATGAATGAAATTTATATTTGTTTCGCTCTAACGATATTTTAAATACATTACACGCTTTAAGCAACGAGGTACATATTTAATTGTATAAAAATCCTTAACTCACTTAATCGCACAGCCTTATACGTATTTGGGATAACTTTGATCTTTACACACTTAAAATAAAGTGAATGGCGTAATTAGAGCTTTAAGCTGCTGAAGGAGGCCTTGACTTCAATAGTAAGCTTTCGAAAAAGCCGTAAAGAGGAACGTAACGCTTTTTATACATACAGTTATATAATCGCATATATTATGTCTCATTAGTTCGTTTGAGTTATCTATTACTTTTTTGCACTTATTCAGAATTAATACATTTTCTGAAGTTTGGTTGTATTTTAATAAGGTTTGAACTGCTGTATCACTATGAGGCATGGGAGCTCAAACGATCAATCGCGAAGCAAAATTTAGTCGATCCCGAATACAATTTTGCTTTTTAAATTTTGAAATGAATATTGCTTTCCGTTTTTCAAATTTTTTACAATGGTTCAATTTTGTCTCCCCGGGCTCATGTTTATTTGTTAAAGAAAATGATTAATGGTCAAGATAAGGTATTTTTTCATGGTATGCATTTAAAGAGGACGTCTTCGAACTTTTAAGATCTCCTCTATTACAACACCATACATTTCTTCAAAATTGCTAATCCGAAACACGTATTTTGTTATGAGATACTATGTATATTTAAATGACTACATTGAGTAATGTGGACACGTTTGACTGATGATGACAATTATTTTAAAATAGGGTTATATATTCATCGCATTTATATCGCATATCTTTATCGACAGCTTTGAAAAAGTAAAAAGTTTACAAGAAAATTTGTAAAATTCTTATAAGATTCTTGTTGATATATCTATTATATCCGGACCTCTCCCTAAATTCTTTCATGGAAGTCGGTCGCCATGCAAATTAAAATAAAAAATTCGGTGTGTGGCTGTGTTGAACACGGCCGTGGGTTTTCCATGAATAACGTCTGCGTTAGCGGCTGATATTTTATTTGGAATACGAGAATGAAATTAAAGTTTCAAAATGAATACATTAATATATGTATAATTAAGTCTTAAGTAGTAATCGATTACAATTTTATTTATCATTGGCCTGTGGTAAACAATGGCCATCGAGGTGCGAGGCCATCCCCGTGCGCCGCGTCGACTTTCTGATGTTCCCGATACCGTCTCACTCGTTCTGTCACAGACATGTTGGTACTTATCGATAGATGATTAGACCCTCTTTCTGATGATTTGCGTTTTTGTATTTCCTATTTGCTTTACATCGAGTACGGGCCAACATAATGAAATTTTTGATTTTTTTCGACTTGTTTTTAATTTTTTACCAACAAATAATTGACACGGTCCATTTTTTACGGCTTAAATCGACAGATCTTAAAGAGGTGTTTTGTTTGGTAGTAAAATCACCGCGCTAGTACATCAAAGTCACAAGATATACTGCTTGGAAATTTCCTAAAACGTCCAAAATATCCGTTGGAAGATACGCCCCCTCTCCCGCATACGCGGCGCCCACTCAAGATCATAAATGTATCGTAAACGTATACTTGACCGAATAAAACAACATTCATGTCAAGTTAGTGTCGGAATATATTCCTATCCAAACGTAACATTGCCGTTTCCATACTGGTACACCATATGTACATATGTACATTAGGGTGGAGCGACGATGTATGGAACTTTTTTTTTTTTTTGAGATATTCGTTTTGAAATAGTTCTAAAAAGTTGCCACTACATCATACCTCTTCTGTCAAAAAAAATCTGGTTAATTAAAAAAGTTTTTCTGGTCTCTACCAGCACTTTTATTTTAACATTTTTGAAATGAAAATTTGTATGAAAATTTCCAATTGATTGTTTCCAATCTCTATAAATAGCAATTTTAATTGGAAAATTAGTATTTATTTTTACTATTCATACTTACTTTACTCGTATATACTTATATTTTCACACAAATTCACACTTATTTGAATAATTCAAGGAATACGTAAATAATTAGATTTTTACAAAAAGTACTTACTTATATTCAATAAAGTTAGGATAATTTTATGAGCATGTTATCTATAAATTTGTATTCTGTGTTCAAATTTCGATTAATTAATAGGTAAATTTTCATTTTTCACCTTCAGGTAGAGGCCTGAAGACATTCACAGATTTTTTTCGGTATTTTTACGAGAATACGGATGATACAATAAAACTTTTGGTAGGTTTTTTAATTTTTGAAATGTCGCTCCATCCTAATGTACATATGTATGTACATACATAGGCATATGTAGGTCCGATTAAAGACGTAGTCACGTCAAAAGTTTTCTCAACCAAACTGAAAAAAGGTTGACCACCCTTGCAGGATAAGGAATACTCGGATTTAGTTATGATGCCACTTTTTAGATATTTACTGTGGATTTATTTTCGTTTGAATCGGCTAACACGTTAGCGACGATAAGCAACACTTTTATACGATAACAGTTTTGAATACGTTTACGAGTCAGCAAAGAGTATTGCGAGAGCGTCACGTGCATTCGGCGGAAACAAGAAGTTCTCAAACTGAACGAGGGGTGAGAGGGAGGGTGTTGGTGTGGCGGTATGCGGAATCGAAGGGGTTAAATTCGCCGTGTAACAATGTAACCCGTTAGTAAGTGGGGTAGGACGCGGATTGTCCGCCGGCAAACTGCGGGATTAGCGCACAATGGTGCAGCAACCCTCGACTCACGGGGACGGATGCACATCATTTCAACGTTTGAGTGCATCACTATGTGTGCATAATTTAGCCCCCGGTGCAAACCTAGCTAGCGTACCGCTCAGATTATTCTATGCATTCAACCATCCCCCGCTCAATAGGATCGTGCCGCTGAACCGTCACTGTGTTTCTCCTTTTATTTGTGCCATTTTCCTCTTTTATTTTTTTTTTTTTGAAAAGAGCAAAAAAGCTCCCGTGGACAATGAGGGCAGCTTTTTCGCGCGCGCTTATTAAAAACATCGTTGGCCGTAGTAGAAAGACGGGCACGTTTTCATTAAAGCGCGCGATCGATACATATACATACATACATACATATGTATGTAGATATTTCTTCTTCGTGCGTATCGATGATTCAAATTTTGGCACTGAAATAAAATAAAATAATGCTTTTTAAATTATTTGCAGTTGAGTCGAGGTATGAATAACAATTGTCAATTACGAGCCTAGTGTGCGCGCGTAAGTTGGTTTAATTCATTTCGTCTGTTTGTGCTCAGTAAATGACTTTCACGTAGTTGGTAAGTTTTAAGTTTTTAAAGTTTCGACTAAGCTAATACTGCAAGCAGACGCTGGTTAAATACGGTATATATGTTAATGTGTACTACGGTATCTGCCTCAGGTAAACATATACCCAATTGGATGACTTTCAAAAGGTAAACGTTCCCTCTGAAAGTAAAGCGATAATTTTATTTTATAATGGTAATATGTCTAATTACGTGATCAGAATACCGACAAAAGTTCATTTAACTCGTTTCACTTTTGTATAAACATATATTTTGCGGTTTCAATATTATTTAACTGCTTAGGTCAATTCTTTGTTGAACTTCGCATTTCGCAAAGATAGCGAGCTAAAAGTGACAAAAATATTTTTATTATTTTTGCACATATAAAAATATATGTATTTCTGATATACATAACATGTTTGTTTGGTTTCCAAAAGTCGACATAAATAAAATCATTATAACAAATCAACGCTGCGCTATCCAATCACCCATATCTGTAGCAATATCGGTTACCAATCTCCGTCTCATACAATCCCAAATTGGTATATCGGCCATTTTAATACCCTGGCATGATAAAGCAGAGAGCGAAACGCGAAGCAGACATTGCTGAATATGAAATCGGCGATCGCGTTCGAATTGATGAGCGTTCCGAATGTTTCAGCGGCTTTCGCCGATATTTTTATGAGGCGATAACGAACTTAGTTGCCATGGCGTGTTGACCCAAAGGCCTCCGGATGTGATAGCAAGGAGGAAAATGACGGGTTGGTAGGGAGGAGGGTAGAGGGTGAAAAGCCTCCCATTTGCCGTAATCAATCATGCCTCTCTTGTTCGTATTGAAATGCCTAGCTCGGTTCCAGTTTAGTTGTATTGGCGGACTGGCGCACGACCAAACAATGGCCGAGACTCGACGACTATACACGCGTACACATCAAAAATCCACTTTCGGCTTGAATAATGACCGACCGATTGAAACATCATTACACTGCTTTTATATTGCCCTAGCATGAACTCGAGCTCGAATAAATTATTCATCGAGATTTGCCAGATTTATGTGTTAAAGAAAACGACGCGATCGCCGTCTGCGATTGTCGAAAATTGATTTCAAAATTCAGCATTCAATGCTTTCAATTGATTTTCAACGTTTTGTACGGATAACGGAGAATGTTACTTATTCAAAGGCTGTATCCCCAACATCTTTGATTGTACAGAATTTTCATGATACCATTTCATAAACTTTTTCATTTAGATTAACTGAATGAGCGCTGAAGATTGCAATGGTAAATATTGAATGCGTGCCAATATTATGTACCAAGCTACCAAGGTATTTATAATGCTACTATAGTACTTTAATATGAATGTTGATCGTGTAATCGTCTATGTGGCTGAAATTTATAGAAATTTTTATTGTCGTCAAGATGAAAGGCATTCAAAAGTCGATACGTCAAACTTTCAATGGTTGAAATATAACTTGAGCTTGAGCGTCGAATCAAATCTTGACAAATTCGGAACAAAAGACGTACCGCGCGTAAGGTTTAGATAAGAATCCCATTATGAAACAAAGCATTCTATTTATGATTTCTGAATCTCTGGCTAGAGCTGAGCTTTAGCGAATGCGCGCCACATAGACAAACTCGGTATACATTACGTGTATACAAATACATACGCAAAGTAAACAGCGGGGGAGCTTTTTCGCGAGGCTGTACCCTCGCCAAATAAGTTTTCCTGGGACCGATGCTATTTCAAATTAGCCTCGTTATTAGCTACAGAGTGTTGCTTCACCGTTACTCGGCTGTTTTCCGTCGGGCTGTAAGCTCGGCTAATTTCGGCGAAAATGGCCCAGAGGAAAAAAAAAGCGCGCGCGTAAAATAAATTTTATTTATTATTTGACGTAATGCGAGTTTCGCGAGCGAGAGGCCGGGGCTCGTTCCTCAGTCCGAAAATCTAAAGAAGTTAATCCGCCGTATTTTTATTCGAAAATTATAACTAGACATGCATATATTGGTGCACAATTCTCAAGTTCTTCTCTAACTGAGATTGTGGGTACCGAGTCAACTTGGGAGTCCCAGACGACGTCTTCTGTTAACCCCCCCGCACGTACTAATATAATGCTAAATTCGCCGGTGGCTAGAGCTATCAATTTACTCAATTAGGTAACTATTTCGATATTTTTTTCCGAAGTTATGCTGACCTGAGACTGTTAAATGTTGGTTATTATTATTATTTTTTTTTTTTTTTATTTATGTATATGAAAAGACCAATAGATAAAGCGCTCTTTTTTTTTTTTTTTCTTTGCTTTTTGCTTTTGCTATTATTATATTCAATGATATGTTAGGCTTACCCTGCATGACGAGATGGATGCAAAATCTGTAATGTCATGCAGGGTTCTATGTTTGTAAAATAAATAAATATTTATATATGTATGTACGTCAAGTTTGAAGTTCGAACAGACAGTTTAAAATATTGATATTGAGCTTTGGCCGCTTTATTCAACTGTTCATAATCAAGTTAGCGCGGTTCATTGAAAGTTAAGTTAACCCCGTCGATAAAGCGTCGATGCTTGATCACTCGGTTAAAATGTTTGGTTAATTTAATGGACTCGTCACATCAACAATTATATAATGTTACATTATAAAAGCGCTTCACAGACACACAAACTTTATTTATTAAATAATTTTCAAAACTACGTTGTTGCAGCAGTATTTAAAAAAAGTTTTGTGTGAATGTTTTTAGTATACCTATGTAGGTACTTACTTACATATGTATGCAAATACATACATATGTATGTACACTCGAACAATATGCAATTTTATAGCGTTTCCAGTACATTAAAGTACAAAGCGTGCCAGACGCATTAAAGCAATGTATAAGAACTCGTATTTTATTGTGGATTTATAATTGGAATATGCAATATTTCAAATACAAATAATTTTCAAATATATCAATCAACAAAAATATACTTAATACTTTCTGGAGCCTTTTTATTTTATTGTGGTATTTTGTCAGGAAGGTAAATCAAACGAGACAAATAAACAATAATTATTGTCAAATATGAATAAGAATCGAAATAATTTAATAGACGTTTACGATGTACATTTCCCGGTTTTTCTTTACGTGTTTTATTAAGCTTCTCGAGCGTCGCGATGCCCTCACAAGTTTTGTTTATGCGCCAAACATTTTTATGAGCGGAAATTTCACTGCGGGATTTTTATTTATGCCGCATTCGTAGTGGTCGTCTCGACACGAACATTCAAACCAGAGGGATAGGTTGAAATTGAAGGAACAAGACCAAGTTCCCTGAAGCAATCGTACAGGTCCCTCTGAACTCGAACAATATCAATGGACGAACAGGACGTCTTGTCGTGAATGAATCATCTCATATTTTCCAATTACGCATTACTACAGAAAAAAATCATTTTAAATTCCATTCCTGAGAGGATCGTCTTGAAATAAATTAATATTTCTAAGGTATAAGTAAATTTTCATATGATAAAATACCGGCGGGCGGCTAAAATTTTCCATGCGGCTGTTCAAGATGACTAAATATTTGTCCCCCCTTCTACATATTTTTGGAATAATTTAGTCGGCGAGGACATCCAGTAAGTCATTCGTCCCCTCTTGTCCGAGAAGGTCCCTCCTTCACTTCATTATTGCATCCCTCACTACCCTAGACCTTCTCCGTTTCGTACGCGAACTCATCTTTTTAACAAATCGTTTTGCCTTTAAATAAGGCCGACCCGAAAAGAATATGAAAAAAAATCGTCCGAATATAAACGTTTTCACAGAGACTTTCATTTTTTTGGGGTAGGTGTATGAAATGAAATTCACGATAAGATTTTTTGCATACAAATTTCAATACTTTATACAAATGGGTGTGATTATTTCATATTTTTTAAACCACTTTATAACAAATATCTGCCACACAGTATTTGTACAAGTTTTCTAAAAATTTTATTAACATACAATAATAACTAGGTAATAGTGTAAAATCTAACTGTTTGCCTATTCTATTGCAAGAACCCTGGCATTGTCAACATAACAAACCAAAAAAATTTAGTAGTGTGTTGGCAACAGGCTGCTAGCTGTCAAACTGGTTCGAGTCGACAACGCAATTTAATGCCGTACACCCATTCAATCGACGGTACACAATTGTTTTACGTACTGTCAAACGAGTTATGGGCTGTATTGCTTTGTATACTCACGGGTGAGGGTTGGAGGCATGTGATTAGAATCCACGTGGTTATAATTGGCAAACTTAGTAAGTAAATAAATAATTAAACGTCATTGGTTTTAATATGAATATTCAGTATTTGTGTTCAAGGTTCTATGTAAGTTGAAATTATTTACGATATTTCATATACATATGTACTGTCAAAGAGGCCAGAGCAGGGGCTGCACTTTTATTCTACAAATGACGTGAAAGTCCACCGATACATGACAGGCAAACCGGCTAATAATAGATATGTATGTATGTATATTCCGACATGCAACTCTATTCGGTTAAAAGTGTTCGTATGGCGTCTATCTATAGAATGTGTCAATTGTATCATTTTAGAACATTATTAATACCAATTCTTTATACTGCAGCGGTTCTCAAACTGTGGGTCGCGTTACAGATTACATTTCACAACACCAGCATTAATAAAAAATCTATCCGCGCCTCGTACCTGATTAGTTTGCGAATCACGCAAGCCAAGTCTTTAGTGCTCCCAGCAATAAAAAAACGCGGTTGAAGTTATGTTTGGTGATAAAAGCAATAATGACGTCGAAAAGATTTCGCTTTCAAATAACACGGTTACACGCGGAATCGATGAAATGTCCCAGTACAGTGAGCAGAAGATGAGTTGATCCAAAGAATTGGTGCTATTACATTGTTCTCATTGCAACTGGACGAGTCCACATATGTACAAGGTTTATCTCTGCTGCTTGTTTTTGTTAATTATACATTATATAAATCAAACATTCCGCTATGCTTAAAAAATAAGGCATACCAGTGCGCACTGCCGGTTATGACGAATGAATGCGAAACGTGGATGCTAAATTCACGAATGTCACGTCAGATTCAGTGCACACAGAGAAGCATGAAAAGATGTATGCTCGGTATAACAAGAAGAGATCGCAAGAGGAATACATGGGTAAGAAGCATGACCAAAGTGGCAGATATAGCGAAAAATACTAGAATGGTATCCGTGAGGATCTGAAAGAAAGCAAGGTAGACCGAATGGACGATGGGCTGATGAATTGAGAAGAATGTGTGGAGTCAAGTGGATGCAGACTGCTCAAGACAGACATGAATGGATGAGGATCGGAGAGGGCTTCATCCAGCAGTGGATGGTGAACGGCTGAAAATGATGATGATGATATAATATATAAAAATGAATAAAACTATGGATATTGTTAAGTATAACCTCCTCTTCGTGTCCATTAAAGCTAGGCGGGTTGCGAAATTTTGTCGTTCTAAAAAGTGGGTCGCTGTGCTAAAAAGTTTAGGAAGCACTCACTGCCTTATAGTAAAGTAATTTTGACGACACTGACAAATCAACTATCTTATACAGTTGACACGCACTGTCAACACATCGGCCTTGGGTTGCGCGATAAGTGGATCACGCCATATTTTGACAGGGGTGGGGTCGCGAAAATTGCGCATCTTCGGCCGCGATGACGACAGCCCATATCCGATTCGGAACGGTGGGGTGTGCGAGGGGAGGCCGGATCATTCGTCGTAATGACGTCAGCGAGTACGTCGTAAAAGAAGGCGTTGTCACGGACGTGTTTTCGACCAATGGGCACAAACCGCGTGGTCGGCCAATCAATTATGGATGGGGAAGTGCGAGAGCTTCTTTGTTGTCAAGAGCGCCATTTCACCTCCTCGGCGACCACTTTCTATTCATGATGATGCCACCTAATTTGCATTGAATTACGGCCATGACCGCGGCGAGGGAGATTTGCCCTTTTTCCGTTTCCTTTTCATCCCCCACTCACTCCCCCTCCCAGCCCGCCCCCTTATAAATATGATACGATGTCGCGATCAAAGTGCGTGTGTTCACGTACGACAGATGTATCATCGATTTCGTATTGTGTTTCGCATTTAAGTCAATATGCTATACCTATATGTATGTATATTTCTAAATTCAAGAATGCTACGTAAGATCCAGCAAGATGTATGCTTGGTATAACAAGAAGATATCGTAATGGGAATACATGGGTAAGAAGTATGAACAAAGTGGAAGATATAGCAGAACGTGTGAAACAGTTGAAGTGGACACATAACGAGAAGAATGGATGGCAGATGGGCACGAGAAATACTGGAGTGATATCCGAGAGGATGTGAAAGAAAGCAAAGTAGACCGAGTGGAAGATGGACTGATGAATTGAGAAGAATGTGTGGAGTCAAGTGGATGCAGATTGCTCAAGACAGACAGGAATAGAAGAGGATTGGAGAGGCCTCCATCCAGCAGTGGACGGTGAACGGCTGAAAATGATGACGATGATTTTGGTGATGAAGTGGCAATGGGCTGGACGCAGCGAGAAGAATGGATGGCAGATGGACGCGAGAAATACCAAAATGCTATCCGAGAGGATGTGAAAGAAAGCAAGGTAGAGTCAACTCGATCCAGATTGCTTAAGACAGACAGGAATGGAAGAGGATTGGAGAGGCCTTCATCCAGCAGTGAATGGTGAATGACTAAAAATGATGATTTGGAAAGATGTATGCTCGGTATACCGAGAAGAGATCGTGAGAGGAATACACGACTAGGAAGCGTGACCAAGGTGGCAGATATAGCGGAACGTGTGAAAAAGTTGAAATGGACACATAGCGAGAAGAATGGATGGCAGATAGACGCGAGAAATACTGGAATGGTATCCGAGAGGATGTGAAAGAAAGCAAAGTAGACCGAGTGGAAGATGGGCTGATGTATTGAGAAGAATGTGTGGTCAAGTGCATGCACAGAGGCGGATTTACCATTTTGCCGCCTATAGGCTAGAAGATTATTGCCGCCGCCCCACCCCCCTCCCCTCCCTCCATAAATAGTTTTTTTTTTTTTTTTTAAATAAACGTAATTTTTATGCAAAACTCGAAACATATAGATTTAAAATAAAAAGGAAGTGTAAAATTTGGTTGAATAATTTGTTACGTAGGCATATACTATTATAGTACGCTCCACCATTAAATATATTTCGTTTTAAAAATTCACTGTTATGATATAATGACAAATTTTTGTCATTATATGAAAAAATGTTTCAATATTGCCTGTTTTTTTTTAACATCACTTTTTTCTTTGGCATTTTCAAACATTTTCGAGGAAAAAAAAAAAATCAAAATTTTAGCGGCAAATTTGACGCCTCTCAAATCTGCCGCCTTGGGCACGTGCCTACTCTGCCTATCGGTAAATCCGCCCCTGTGCATGCAGATTGCTCAAGACAGACAGGAATGGAAGAGGATTGCAGAAGCCTTCGTCCAGCACTGGATGACGAACGGCTGAAAATGACGATGATGATATGTATATTAGCGTGTCTACCTGTCGTTACGTTTTAGCGGTGTATTGACATGCCACTATCTGTCAAATCAGGTCCAAGTCGACAAGACAACGTGATTTTATGGCCATACACCCATTCAATCAACTATGTACTACACAAATGTTTAAAGTAACAGCTGTACTGTTATTGTACAAATCAGCGCACACAAGTGGGGGTTCTGGTTAGAATCCACCGTCATATGACGAGTAAACCAGCCAGAATAAGAATAGAAGTGTTCGAGTCAGCTGTGTCAAAACTGAAATGATTTCTTGTGCCACAAATACTTTTACCCTACAAATTTTATTTTGTCATAAATTGAAAAAGCAAGTAAAGGTGAGTTTAAAAGTAGGTATGAGAAGAAGCAATTTCATATCGGGAATATGTATATTCATCCCTTAAACTCCGATGCACGTTTACATGTATGTGTGTGTGTGTGTTAGGAATGTTTCAGATTGTAGCTAAACTCGTAAAAAAAGTTTTATCTATGGCAAAAATAGCATAAACATTCGACGGACAAAAGCCGTTTTAGCTACCCCTGCTGCTTCTAATCAGCTACGGTATGGCGAATGTGCGAAACTCGCGCCACACCGATCGCAATTTATATGTACGTTTACCCTTTTTCGTTTTAATTCGACGAATTTCAACCCTCTCGCCGCGACGACACACACCCCCCCTATTCACACTCCGATGAATGAACGAGATTATAATCGAATTATCTCTCCATAAACGGAATGAAATCCATAAATCGAGCCTCGTAAAAGCGATCATAAAAATTGTCAACTACGCGTACGTTCTCACTGACTGGGTGGGCGGTTATCGCGTCATTAAGCCACATAATAAAGACTTCAGACATTTTACGAGCGTGTACCATAGACTGAATTTTAACCATAATCAAAATCCTCGGTCGCCCCGCGAAATGCACGTTCGCAAACACGATCGACACTTCTCAAACTGTTGCCGTTTACGACCTTCTCCTCCCCCCCCTCCCACCCTCCCATCATCCCCCCCCCCCTGAATAGTAGCACATTCAATCCGTAGACTGTAATTGGATTGAAACATTTTTCATAGTATCAAACTATACACTTACTTAAAATCATGTCAAAAATTGTACATATTAGTAAACCAAAGTTCTTGATTCTACTGCCTTATTTGGATATTTGTAGAGATAGTTGATAGTTATGTCTTCCTAAAAAAATTGGTGAATATGATTGGTTGTGAAGAAAAAGACATAAAACGAAGAATGAAACGAAGGAAGAATGAACATTGTTTTTAAACCCAACATTCCGCTATGCTTAAAAAATAAGTCATATGACCAATGCGTACTGCCAGTTATGACGTATGGATGTGAAACGTGGATGCTAAATTCAAGAATGATAGAGAAACATGGAAAGATGTATGCTCGGTATAACAAGAAGAGATCGTAAGAGGAATACATGGGTAAGAAGTATGAACAAAGTGGAAGATATAGCAGAACGTGTGAAAACGGGCTGGATGGCAGATGGACGCGAGAAATACTTGAATGATATCCGAGAGGATGTGAAAGAAAGCAAGGTAAACTCGATCCAGATTGCTTAAGACAGACAAGAATGGAAGAGGATTGGGGAGGCCTTCATCCAGCAGTGAATGGTGAATGACTAAAAATGATGATTTGGATATTATTCACTTTCGAATTTACGAGTATGTATGTATGTACATATGTATGTATGTATATATAAAAATAAATTATTTTCTGTCTATTCCTTACACACAGTTACTGATCGGAATCAAATTTTACAAAGCTACTTTATATGATACAATTTTTGAATCATACCAATTTGATTTCAATGACTATGACTAATGACAAAATAACAGTTAGTGTACTGAGCTGTAGTCAGCTGAAAAAATTAATTTCATCGACTATTTGCAATACAAAATGTATAGAGGTAAAACTACGTGCCACATATGTACATACAGCTAGTAACTAAAAATATTCAAAATTGACACAAATTATTTTATGAACGTACACATACATACATATGTATAGTGTGCGCTAATTGTGTATCTCAATTGAACTGTATGTAGAGCTTTTTGCCATGCATGTGAATAAACTCTAGAATATAAAGGTTACGTGTACGTTTTTTTTGGTTTTATCAGACAACACCTGTCTTGTCGCCAGAGGGTAACCTCGTAAAATTGACATAACCAAACAACCGTAAAAAAATCGTCCACCGTAAAATTCACATCTGAAACTGATCACCGCGAATAATACAAACTTTAAATTGGTAAATCAATTTTAATATCAAAAGTATAGTAGAATCTAAATTGTTCGCAATAAATCATTGGGGGGGGTATGCATTATAGATTGCATTGAATTTTAAAGCATTCAAATGGCAGGGTAATTTCCAGCAATTTGAATGCTTAAGACATGTACATTACAATATAGACGGTTTTTTTTTTTTTGAAAAGCGAAGACACGATAGCTGAGGTTATGGCCGAGCATGACTAACACGAAACTACACCGACAAATAAAAAAAAAAAAAAAACGGGGAAAAGATACAAAAAACGGGGAAAGTTTACGACTGTTGTTTCAGTGTTCGAGGGGCTTTACCGACGCTCGGCAGCGAAAGGTTGAGGGCCCGCAGGAAGCAAAACGGCCACAGAATATTTTATAGTATTTCAATTACAGTTTTACAACCGTGCCATGATGCGGCCGCGACCCCCATCCGACCGCAGTTGAAAGCCCCATACCTCCCCCAACAACCCCTAGAAAACTTACCCCCATTCCCAAAACAGCGAAATAAACATTCTTCAATGTATCTCTTCGGATGAAATGGTCGTTAGCTGGAGCCGAATGCGCGCATGTCAGTTTTTATTGTTAATTTACCATTTGGGATAGAAGTATGTCCCACTTTTATTATTGTTTCACTTTAGAATGTTCCAGTAATGAACACTCCGACTAAACAACCTTTTAAATTCATTATTGAAAAATTAAAATCTGACTAATTTATAATAAAATTAGTACCTATTTTAGGGTAACAGTGAAAATGAAGGTAGTAAAAAGGTCAAATCTAACATGAGGGATTGTCTAAGATTAAAAAAATCCTTATTTCGTTTGAATACTATGTGAAAAACAGATCGAATATCGTGAATGACGTGTCGAATATCACGATTTCATCAAATTTTCAAGTTCAGACATTTGTATAATAGATAGAGGGCACCCCGACAAAAGCGCCCGGACATTACCGCTCAGACAAAAGCGCCCAGACATACATACATACATTAGCGCCAAACCAAATGCGGCCGTACCAGTTCTCGTCAATACCGCCCGGACAAATGCGCCCAGACAAAAGCGCCCGCAAAAAATACAAAAATATATAAAATAAGTGCATTTTTGGTTTTTCGAATTGTGTATCGATAGAAATTTACATATTTACGAAAAATCAGTGTAATTTGAGATTTAATCCGTTGCAGCTGTTAGTAGAGTAATAACTTCAACTTTTAACACTTAGTACTAAAAAAAAAAACAAAAAATGCCGATAATATGCCGATGCAGCTGCATAGCTTATACCTGAGTTCCCTAATGAAATACCTGGAATATCCGGCGAATATCCCTGGAAAGCCCGCGAGTTTGTCTGATTTCTAAATTGTTTTGGCGGACGCTAATGTCTGGGCGCTTATGTCCGGGCGGTTTTGGTTCGGGCGCTTTTGTTTGGGACCCCAGACAGAGGTATGTGAGTTGGTTGAAGAATTTGCGAAAAAATCTCAAGAGCGCTTTTCAGATATCCAAATACTCAACCGCACCCTTCAAAATTAGTACCGAAGCATTTGATGGTCACCTTTTATGAATTGAACTATAATATTGGTTGTATGCTTATACAACATATCGTAGACAGGTTCAAAGGTTAACAGTAATCACGTTTCAGTTTTAGTTCTCGATACTCGAAAGCTGTTAAAAAAAAATATATATGTACATTCCAATTTTCATAGTGCAGTTGAGGTTTCGTGCTGTTAGTCTGAAGCGCGTTTTATTTTGTATGAAATTCTTATATAAGTAAAATATAAAAGTTTAAGATTTTCTTGTGTATAAACGATAGTGTTCGCCGTATCGAAAAGATATGCACGTGTACGTGGTAGCGTATTTAATATCCGAAATCTAAACGAAGCCCCAGAGAGATTCAACCCCTAAAGGTACATATATTTTGGCTGTTCGAAAGCACGTCGAAATATTTCGACTAGTTTCGAGACTTTCGCCGTACACATCTATACTGCATAATATATATTTATACATTTTCGGTAAGTTTTTCGCCGACGGAAGTTTGTTTCGTGTAGATTTTATCGCGGAGTTGGTTCGCGGGCGGGGGAGGTCGGCCTACTTGTCCCATAAAGGCTACATGTCTATTTCGAATCTACTAAAATACGTATATTGAAACCTTCCACGTTCCCTTTATGGGCTCGCATGCCACGCTGATATTGTTTCGTTCAGAAATGACGCGCGCGCGCGCCCGTGAGCAAAATGCTGAAAATTCAAAAGCGGTTACGCACTGCGCGAAATTTACATTTTTCCTCGTTTCGCATTATATCCGGTGCGTGCTTACCAATGCTGTTTGTCATTTTTATTTTTATTATTATTTTCATTTTTTTTATACAAAACGTGCTTACGTTCCCCGCGTACGACGACGCCCGAGTGGTAAATACATTTCGCGAATTCGATTAACCCGATGTATGTACGAGTATGACGGAATTTAAAACGTTTTTCGATGGTGATATATTTACGATTGCGTTTTTATTTTACCGTTACAACGAAAGCACTTAGTAGTTGCGAGTGCATCTTAAATCTAACAAAGTCAGCGTCGGCAGTCTAGCACTAAGGGTGGCCAAGTACATAATTGCGTTTAAGAAAACTCTCAGTAAATTTTCCTCTTTAAATAGATCTAATCTGTGAGAGTAAAAATCTGTGCGAGAGTAAAAGGTTTTCGTAGTTTTTTTTTTTTTAGGTAAACTTATCTGTTTCGCTTACTCTGTGGTACATACATATACATACAAACATATAAAAATATTTGACAAAAAGGTTATCGAATAGAGGTCAAGTATATTTTATCTGAATAAATAGTTAAGTATAACGTATTCTGAAAGAAAAATACGCTCAACCAGAAGTGATTTCACGACCTCATTAGATAGAAAAAATAACAAGTATGAAGTATTTTTCACAAAAGAATGCAAATTAATTACGTATATTGTTGCGATAAACTTTATATTTGCAATGCTTAAAAAATGAACTGTTTTTAAAAGTATATAACTCAGATTGATATCAATCAGCTATTTTTATTATACTAAAGTTCACAACAAAAAGAGACGTGTCCTTATATGAATGATAAACGGTTATATGGAGTTTTATTTAATTACGAACAAATATAGTTGCTTTATAGATGGATCACTGTGTATTTTCGACAATTTCACTAGTATTTTTTTTTGTGTTTTATTTAACAACCGGTGACGGATCGCTAGTACATAAATGCCCAACGACTTTAGTGTCCAATCGGAAAACCGACTCTGTTTTTTTTTTGTTGTGTTTGTTTCAAATAATCGCGCACAACGAAACGTATTTTGCAATTTGGAAATAAATGGCCTTGCGTCTATTTGCCGAACTATGATCGCCGGATGAAAAACGGCCCCGCAGCCATTGTTATCAGATGGAAAACCGCAATTCCCCTCTCCCGCCCTCGGCGAATTATTGCGATGCACCGCAACGTTTTTCCGCGCTATCGGAAAAGCGGGAAAAGCGTGCACGTTTCCCGCGAGGATGCCGACAATGAGAGCTTTTTTAACGCGCCGCGGCACGTACACCAAATTGCAACGCTTAATTGAGTCAATCCTTGCTCGTTGCTGCCGCTGCCGCTGCTGCAATGATTTATTTTCCACGCTGATAAAAAAAAAAAAAGTAAAGTTACAGCGTAGCAGTTGTTTAAAAAAAATGTGACGTGATTTAGAAACATCTCGTCGTCGGTGTTTTTTGCACGACGCCCAAACTGCAGTTAATATGGCCACATTTCATTTTAACTTTCACAACCAAATGTAGGTACGCGTATACTGCAAAAGTATAGACAATTTTAACTTTTACATAATCAGTAGCGAAAGTTGATCGTAAAAAAAGTTTAATCTCTTGGTTAAACACTAGCCTTTTACTTCTTCTTTTTTCCATTCCCCGTCGGCAACAACTAAATGGAAACTAGTTAAATGAGTCCACAACTCACCCGAAGCGTGCTTAAAAAGTTTCCTTCGGGTTTTTCATACGAAATAATTTCACTTAATAAAATCCAGTGCTATCCGCATAGCATGAAAACATGATTAAACGAAAAAAACACGTTACATGTTTTCCCACACACAATGTATCCGCGTACGTTGAAAATTTCGACAAAAAAGTTTTACATACTCGAAAGGGTATTCAATTGTTATGGCGATGTGAAAACGTTGAGAGTCATACTCTTTCTCTGGGCCATTATTTACGGTATTTAGATGGCTAGTCTTTCGTAAAAAGCAGTATATAAAGACGAACATAAAACACCGACTAAAGTCACCCTTACAATTTATAAATGTGCACATTCATACATACCTATGTATATCGCCTATTCTATGTATGTATGTTAAAACTTCTTATCAAAATGTATAGACTTTACCCAAACACATTTATTTAATACGTGTCCTATTCTTATTCTTTTCTCATGTCGGTATTCAATAGGATACTATACAATTTTAACAATACAATCTTATAATTCTAAGCCAACATGATCATCATAACAACATAAATTATGTATCATTATCTAATTCTTTCAAAAACTTAAACTAAACATTGTGTCATCATCATTTTCAGCCGTTCACCATCCAGTGCTGGATGAAGGCCTCTCCGATCATCTTCCATTCCTGACTGTCTTGAGCAATCTGCACCCACATTTTTCTCAATTCATCAGCCCATCTTCCACTCGGTCTACCTTGCTTTCTTCCACATACTCTCGAATAACATTCCAATATCCATTTTCCGCCACGCCGAGAACGTAATTTAAAATCATTTTCCGCTCGAATTAGTACGTTTAGATAAAATTATAAAATATTGAAATAGAAAACCAATCCTTATAAACGTGGTGTAATAAAAAATTGGCTAAAAAGGCACCAAATAACATATAACAAGCACCAAAAAAAATGTATATATTTTTTAATTTAAAAATTATAGTTTTTTTTATAATTTAAAAATTATAGTATTTCAATGCAATAAAAAATCACAATCAATAGTAAAATATCAGATTATTGATTTCAATACTCACTTTGAGCACAGCAATACTATATTTTGAGTTATAGGCCGCAAAAGCCAAAAAAATGGATATTTTTTACATTTTTTAAATCGCGAATATCTCATAAACGAGAGTATTTCAACAAAAATCATTATCGGATTCGAATTCAGTGGGTCAAATTTAGTAAAGATTTAATAATCTCAGCTCTGGGTTTAAAAACGTGATTTTTTTGTTGCTCGGTGTTATTATTATTATTATTAAACTTGATATGGGAAATTATAATATATATGTACATATAGATACAAAATTACAACGAGAATACTTTACACAAGAACATCTATGTATTTTGCGCATTGTTTAAGTATAGAATTTCCCCATCGAGCGAAAAGCTCGAATTTCGAGAATTCGATCGAAGCTTTTTTTTTTTTTTTTTTTTTGAGTAGGCGACAACAATTCCGAAACGGCGACTTTTCTTCGCAGCGTGAAACACCACGCGATACGGTTTTTCATTGAGAGCCGATGAAAATTTATGTGGCGTGCGCGTGTCTGCGGTGGGATGGGAAGGGAGAGATTGGGCGAAAAGGGGGCTGGGGAGGAAAAGGGCTGAAAAACCCCCCCCCCATGAGCACAATGAGGCCCCAAAAGGGCGCGCAAACTGCGCGGGTAGCTTTGAAGAATTACGTTTTGAATAAGTGCTCGTTGTTGGGTTACGGCCCGCTTAAAGCTCGCGCGAGCTACATAAATTTGTAGGGCGGGCCGGATGATAGCGTTTGTAGGACCGAATCAGGGCGCCCGCGGCCATGTAAACGTACGTGTAGAGCTAGCCTCAGCTCGGAGCTATTATCGTGAGCTGATACCGGGCCGTGGAACCGCCGCACCGTAAAGTCGGATCCGTGATTTATTAATATTACATTTTATGGCAGCGACTCACAGTGCTGTTTATCACACGCGAGTATCATCACGCCCCCCCCCCCCCCCCCGTACAGCAATTCGGAATGTTGTGTGACGGTTACGCGACAAGAGATATTTTACCTGGGGTGAAAAAAGTCGCCGTAGACGTGAAACCATTTGCCGAGTATTTGAAGTAGGGTTGTAACTTGTAAGCGGTGGTGTTTTTCTAAAATTTCATTTACCGGCTCGCACCCGGAACCAAATTAAAACAAGAATAAAAGTACTACTTCCGGTTGGAAAAAAGTGTAAAAAAATTATAATATTGTGAAGGTCGTTACACCTACTACATATGTAAAATTTCAGCTTAATGTGTATGACAGTTTTGCTGGAAAAACCTTACAAAGATTACACAAAAATTGGGTGGTTTTCCAAGGGAAGTACCACTTTCGGTTGACGAAAAATTTTGACAACCTAATGGATTGTAATGGCCGGTAAAAAAACATACAGATATGAAGTTTCAGTGTAATAGGATAAACGGTTTTTGAGTTATTAGCGATTTTACACACAGGTACACAGACATATGTATGTATGGACGTCAGACACACAGACATTTTTCAGAAATCATGATAACGTGATCGGGGAATGACACCTGATACAAATCAGTCAAAATTTCGAGGTCGAATTTTCGCACGATCACAATTACTTTATCCAATTAGGATAAGGTAAAAAAAATCAGTCAAAATCTCAAGGTCGAATTTTCGCACGATACTGTATCCGATTAGGATAAAGTAAAAACAAAGAGATAGAACAACTCACCTATGCACATAGTTATGACATTCTGAGAAAACATCTGGATAGGGTTTAGTGGTCATGCACATCCCGAAAAACCATTTATGTACATGCATACATATATGTAGGTGTAACCAAATGGTGATTCATTACATTTCTTAGAAATATTTAAAATTAAAAATAATTCTTTGATTCAAATACCTACTAGGTAAAATACAAGTAATTGACAATTGTGTGTTTTAAGACCCTTTTTTCATAGTAAAATTATTCTCGGCAACTTTTGAATTACAGGCTCTACGAACCTAAATTATTTCATTTACAACCTCTATAGAGCCGGCGTGAACCCATAGGAAAACGCCACTGTGTGTTGTAATAGTTTCTTGAAACCTTTACAACTCCAAATCTATAAACCTAGAAATTTTGTTAAAATAAATTTTTGTATCGCACAAATGATGTTTGGTTTCATTTGTCGCCTTTCAGAATACATTTTCCGCATAATAAATTCGGATTTTCCTCGATAGCCGTCAGGATCGTTGTAATGCCGGCCAGTATTCATTCGCGATCCTACCAAAATTTATGCAAATCGAACGATCATTAATGCGAATGTAAGAATCGCGGCGAGAGCGGTTAGGTATAAAGTAAGCGACGCATAAATCAAAAAGCCGCAGTCGAACGCAAAAGAGAAAAAAAAAAATAAGAAAATCATCTCAAATTGGCGAGATTTCTTTCGCTTTTCCACCCCCGCCCGTCGGGAGAGTGTATTCGATCCATTTACTTAAAAAATTGGAACGCAATTTTTTTTCTCTCGCCTTCGTCTGTTCGGGTCCGGGGCCTTAAAGATACATAAATTTAAAACGTTCTAGAATGAAGATTTGTTCCTTGAATACCAATCCGCGCGCACGTACCTACACAGATCATGTATTAGAAATATGGGAATACCCTATATAAACTAATTTGTATTCATGCTCCGCCGAGCGAAAATATTATTTTCGGAACTCTACCGGCGAACCGAAAAATCCCCACCATAATTCTGACCTCGTAAAACTGTCATACTTGATCCCTCCGAAAAAAAAATACTGTAAAGTAACTTCATCGAATATGTATAGTCTTATATTCGAAGCCTTAAATAGCGCCAGCGTAATATACATACATACATACATATGTATGTCTTTACAAATAATGACAAACCTCTCAATGACCTATCAAAATTAATTACACTGTGCACAAAAAAAAAACTACCGGTGCGGAGACTAGTCAATCGTTACTAAGTTTGACCCACTGAATCCGAATATGATAATTAAATTTGTGAGTTAGCTCTTGTTTATGAGATATGAGCGGTTAAAAAATAAAAAAAGCGACAACCTAAGTATTTATTTATTTAATTAATCATGCAACAAACAGCTTATAGTATATGTACAATAAAATATAAATACAAAATAATATTAATATCACACAATACACTACAGCCAAAATAGTTGCAAACGAACAACAGATTAAAATAAGAAAAGAACTTAGGAGTTAGGACTGGAAAGGAACTTAAAGATAATTTAAAGTAGGCAAAAGAATAGAGAAAAGGATCAATATGTGCCGGGATTTCGTTAAATGACGAGCAGGATCTATAAATGAAGGAGTTTAGTGAATAATTTGTGGAACAAAGATTCAAATGAAACAATGGAGGATTTCTGACAGGCCTAGGGGGACAATGTAGAAATATCCTACTTAGTAGGTAAGGGCTATCTAATAAATTATTTAAAAGTTTAAATACAAAGCAGAGATCCGAGACCGTCCTCCTGGTTTGCAGGGAGATGTAATCACGGGAATTTGCAGAAGAAAGACAAAACCTGGAAATGGAGTACGTATGGAACTTCTTATTAATTTTTTCCAATTTATTAATGGAATCTTGGTAAAACGGGTTCCATATAGTACTAGCAAATTCAGGTGACTTCTCACAAATACATTATATAGTAAAGACACTGTATCAAAGGACTTAAAGGGTTTGGATACTCTCATTATGAATCCCAAATTCCTATAAGCCTTATTGACAGCCACATCAATGTGGGAATTAAAAGATAATTTACTATCTAATAAGACACTTAGGTCTCTCACAGAGTCAACTCTCAATACTCGCGTTTGCCCAATAAAAAAATCAAACAATACAGGGGAAGCAAGTCTGGAGAAAGTGATATGAAAACGTTTATCTATATTAACGAGCAACTGATTAATATCACAGTAGTTCGAAAACGAGTCAAGATCGTTTTGAAGCTTAAGGCAGTCTTCAAGGGAAGAAATTTTACTATAAATTTTTATATCATCAGCGAACAAGAGAAAAGATGAGTTTGCGAAGCAGGAACCAATATCATTAATATATAAGAGGAATAAGAGTGGACCTAGGTGAGAACCCTGGGGAACTCCCGAAGGTAGCACTTTATAACAGGACACTTGTCCATTAATCAGAACGGCTTGGGATCGATTAGAAATATAAGACGATAACCATCTTAAAAGATTATCGTGGATCCCAAGATTTTCAAGTTTATGGAGCAAAATGTAATGTGAAATCTTATCAAAAGCTTTAGAGAAATCAGCATAAATGGCATCAGTCTGACATTTGTCCTCCATTGTGCCTATAATGAAATCAGTAAATTCAAGTAGATTTGTCTCAACTGACTTCTTAGGAAGGAAACCATGTTGTTCAGAAATGATATATGTATTTACGAAGGAGTGAAGAAAGTTGATCAGTAACGATCTTTTCAAAATTTTTAGCAAATGCCTTATGCCTTATGCTTTAGGTTGTCGCTTTTTACACCACCGGGAAAAATCCGAAAGAAAAATAATATTTTTGACGTTTATAATTTGCTAGACGACATTTGAGTTATTTGACTAATTTGAGTTATAGACCGCAATAGTAAAAAAAATGGAAAAATTTTCCAGTTTTTTAAATGCTCATATCTCATACACAAAAGAGCTAACCAACAAATTTCATTACCATATTTGGATTCAGTGCGTCAGAATTAGTAATATTTTTTGGGTCTCCGCTCAGGTAACTCAAAAACGTAATTTTTCTGTTGCAAAGTTTATTATTACATATACGTGCATACATACATACATATGTATTATAATTAGAACAAATACAGTGAAACTTTTATTTCTAAGAGTTTTTGTTGATTTGAAGGCCAAAATTATAGGTTGTTGGTCTTATGCGGAATAACAGTATCATGCTGACTATGTATGTATGTATATGACTGATTTTCCGGTAGGATATGATTTGGTGTGTAATAAGTTTTTTTGTTAACCTTGATAGTAAATGTTTCTTCAGTAATAAAATTTTAGTGCTTTGGACATTCTCTTCGCTCTGTGCTTTCATTGCGCACTATACGATTTTCTTTATTGCTAGTCAAGTTTTCCTTTTTTCTTTCTTTATTCCTATGACGCTCGCAATTCGACGACTTGGCACGCCTGATCCTCGGCAACATCTCGTCTGGATGAGGACTGTCTTGTGTGCAAAATGAGGTGAGGGCAACCTTTTTGTTCGATGCGCTCGTGCAATCACATCGCTTTCGCATCAGTCAACCGTACGTTCCATTTGCATGGGCTCGCGACACAGCCTCCATTGGCCATTTTTCTTCCTGTCGCAATCCACCGACAACATCGTTTATATTGCAAAATAGACTGTTTACATTTCGCGTGATGTATGATGGTGACGCGTTCCTTGCAAGCCGCACAGTTTTGCTTATATTAAAATACCCATTCGTTGGGTGACAGCCTCTCGTCGACATGCCAAAAAGAACAGACTAACTTTGAATACGTCTGATTAACATATTTTTCAAAGAAACCCATCATGCTGAATTGTCGCACTAGCGAAAGTATCATCGATGAAATATCCATGTAAAGTAACACGATGAAAATCAATTTCCGTGTCCGGGAAAATTTAATTTGTACGTTCGATACTATATCGCAAACTGGCACAAAAACGTCGTTCAATTATCCGCACTCTGCGTCGGCCTATTGAGATTAATATTAATGACCTGACATCTCTAGTGGAATTTGATCCTTATTTAACCACTCGAGAAATTGACAAAGGATTCCATATAGCGTAAATGACAATGTCTACAATCGTGTTTAAATGTGTAATTGAAAAGGTTTTCCGTGCGATGACATTTGAAACGACACGGAATTATTTAAATTATTAATA
Organism: Parapsyche elsis; assembly: GCA_022651745.1. Classification (NCBI taxonomy): domain Eukaryota; kingdom Metazoa; phylum Arthropoda; class Insecta; order Trichoptera; family Hydropsychidae; genus Parapsyche; species Parapsyche elsis. The sequence continues at coordinate 3,219,934 of JAGVSN010000018.1, forward strand.
CAGCTAAAACGTTTAGTCTTTTAATTTTTGTATGAAGTATTCAAAATGTAAAAATAGTTTACGGGATTCGATTTAAATAATCTCAGTTTGGAAAATATTTCGATCATATCGTTAAAATAAAAAAAATCGCTATTTGTTCGAGGAGAATGGGGAAAAATTGCGAAATACGCATAGCGAAAATAGCTTAAGGTCACGAGAAATATTATCGGAGTACTGTAAACTTACCTACATAATTACCGAACGGCTAGTTTGAAACGGATCGTTCCGAATTAGTTTTTCTTAAAAATTTTCTACGTTTTGAATGTCGCAAAATTTAACGAAAGTCGGGATAGGTTATGGAGGCGGGCGAGGTGGTAAACTGAATTGCCTGGAATAGATTCGCTACACAAATAACGTGCCCGAAAGCTCGAAAGTTTCCGCGAGACTTTTCTATTCTGTGTGTAGCGAACGGACCCGTTCAACCAGACAATTACAATTGACGTCGGGAAATGAAAAATGACGTTACGAAACTCGGATAATTACTGAAAAGCGAACCCTTCCGCTGGAAAGTTTGCAATTTATATCCAATTTTGAGATTTTGCGACTTTTTATGACAGACTAAAAAAAAACATTTTACTATATGCGATGCGTGAGTCATTTGAATTTTCCAATCAAACAAAAGATACGTATGAATCACGCATTTTCATCTATTTCTATGAAAACCTTCGTGTACATTGTGTATAGTTTACATTACCATAATTTAAGAGATAGTTTTCAACCCATAATAAGAAATAAAGTAGCTTTACATAATTACTGATACAACCTTGCCGGTATAAATAATTATAATGATAAAACACAGACGACATAAGACAATAAAACATTCAGTTTTATTGTCAAGCAATTTCAACATGTACATACCTATACGTATCTTTATATTTATTTATTTATTTACAAGCATAACCTTCATGACATTACAGCTAAATATTCATCTCGTCATACAGGGCGATTATGACATGTATGTATAAGTAAAAGTGAAAAACAATATTTAACAATAATTAACAAAAATAAACAGTGAAATGGAAAAATAAATAGAACGAATATAAATAATCAAACATATAATTAATTTTTTTAAATAAAATCATCAAAAAATCAAATAATAAATTAAATTGATAAAATTTAACACCGCCCCAACCAGGCTAGCATATTTCATGGTATTTTAATATCCCTTAACGATGTCCGATAAAGTTAATACTGTATATAGGTACATATATTTTAAACAGATTCAACTAATGAAATATGATATTGATAAATAATTAGAATAAATTAACCGTCGTCAAAGACGTTTTTTCCTCAAAGCTTGTTTTTTTGCAAATTTACTCTTATACACAATTTTTCTTAGAAATAATTTTCATAGTAATTACAAAGCCCATATTTTCTTCGATAATTATAGGCACTCCACTCCGCAGACTATCTTAAAATTATTTTGGATACCATTAGACCTGATTGGGTCTCATACCTCATACCGTCGATTTTTAGAAGCGCCAATTATATTATTGCTCGTGAAATGGAAATGTCTCTTGTGCGATTACTATATCGTGTCAGTAATTGTTGTTCGATAATGACGCTGCTGGCCGACTTTTACGTCGACAACGGGGCACCAATAAGAGGACTGCACCCCACCCCGACAAAGGGTGGCTCACAATTAGCGATCCGTCACGAACCAGGGACTGCACCCTACCACCCTTCGACCCCTCCAAACCTCACCCCTCATCCGCGGTATCTCGACTCGTTTTCACAAAAGTTCACAAATAGTTTTTAACCTGATTACGGCAAGTTCCGTTACAACTTACGACGTCTCGCCCTTCTCTGAGGGGGTAGGAGTGTCCTTCCAACCCCCACAGTAAGGGTAGGAGTGGTCCTTCTCCGCAGTAATTAAACGCTCGCACAGGCGGCAGATAGTCGCCGTCTCCGAGCCGTTGAACTATTTTCCGACCAATATACGCAAGTACGTACATATATATGTATGTACGTACAGAGATATGTGTTTTTATTTTTATTATTATTTTCGTACCACTCGACAGCTCTATTAGCCTAATGAAATAAACATGAGGCGAGATTGAAAAACTAAACTTAGTTTACTCAGCGAGATTGGACGATACATGTAAATCTAATGAGCGATGAGTAGCTGGATGCTCACTATGATGATTACAAAAAATGTATTCATTGCTCATTTTATTAGATTGTTGTATAATTTCAATTGAAATAATTCAAGACATACATATGTACATATATTAGGGTGGAGCGACATTGCAAAATGTAAAAATTGCCATTGTAATTGCCTACCAAAAGTTTCGTTGTATCATCCGTATTCTCGTAAAAATACTGAAAAAAATCTCTGAATATGTCTTCAGGCCTCTACCCAAAGGCGAAAAATGAAAATTTGCCTATTAATTTCGAAATCTGAACACAGAATAATAATCATAAGTGTGAATTTGTGAGCGCGGTGGAGGAAGTAAAGTAAGTACATATGTATGGTAAAAATAAATACTAATTTTCCAATTAAAATTGCTATTTATAGACATTGGAAACAATCAATTGGAAATTTTCATATAAGTAAAAGTGTTAAGATAAAAGTGCTAGTAGAGGAACAGAAAAGCTTTTTTTATTAAGCAGATTTTTTTGGACAGAAGAGGTATGATGTAGAGGCAACGTTTTAGAACTATTTCAAAACGAATATCCCAAAAAATAAAGTTCCATACGTCGTCGCTCCACCCTAATGTACTTAGTCGTGCTATAAGTTCTGTTACAAAGGTTTGCGATCTTGTTGCTTGTAAACGTGGAATTTTAGGATTTGTTTCGTGTCAATGTCTTTTAAGTTTTTGTTTTATGATAAAAAAAAATCATGAAAACGTGATCAGGGGATGATACCTAATACAAATCAGTCAAAATCTCAAGGTCGAATTTTCGCACGATCACATTACTTTATCCGATAACAATAAAGTAAAAACATTTGTAACAGAACTTATGGCACGACTAGGTATATGCTTTTCCTGAAATTTAATATATTTTTTTTTTTTTCGTTTTAAAATATACCGATGTGACTTCACAGGAATCCCTAAAACGCCACATCGGCCAGATACATAATATAAATATAGAATTAAAAATGAGAATTATAATAAAAATATTAATAATGATAACAAAACCAAAAATAATTATAATAATAATATTAAAAAATGATAATAATAATAATAATAATAATAATATTAATAACAATAATAATAACAGTATTAATAATAATAACAAAATAATTGCATAAGAAAATAAAAAATTATATATCAAAAAAAATCCAAAAATACTGACAAGTTGCTGTCAGAGATCATGAACAAGTCAACACTCCTAGCAATCCGATTTAAAAGTGTTATCGCACTCGATACCGGCGAGTTGACGAGCATACAGGTTCGTGCGTGCACAGGCAAGAAAAGAGACCGCGCTCGAGACTCATGGGAATGCTCTGGAACCCATAAACGAAGCTCCTTGAGAATCTCCGGATTATCTACCCGACCCTTTAATAATCCAGAAAAATGTTTGATCAAGCAAACTTTTCTCCGAGTTTCAATGATCTGTATCCCAACATTCCTAATAAAATGCACTGGGATACAGAAACGGGTAAAACCATACTCCTTCATATACAGGTGCCGAAGAAATTTCTTCTGCACTCTCTCGATAAGTAAACAGTACTTCGCCTCAGAGGGGCACCAAATCTCGGAACCAATATACTACGGACTAAAGCGCCATACAGAACACGCAGCACAAACAGGTTGTTAAAATGACGCGCATTCCGCATGACAAATCCAAGCATCCTAGAAGACCTGTTACAAATGTCTGCGATGTGTCTGTCAAATCTCCATCCAGCCTCGAATGTAACTCCCAAATCCTTGGTGTATGACACTCTCATTAGATCACTTTCACCGATATTGTAAGAGTGAAGTAATGGAGCGTAGGATCTGGAATAGGAGACCACTTGACACTTACCGATGCTAAGTGGAAGACGATTTACAGTTGCCCATTTCACAAGAGAATCCAGATCCTCCTGAAGAAAATGACAATCTGAACTCGTCTTAATAGCTCTGAAGAGCTTTAGATCATCGGCATACATCAAAAATTTAGAATGACTGCACGCAGAGATAACATCATTGATGAAAAGGTTGAATAATAAAGGCCCAAGATTAGAACCCTGTGGAACTCCAGAATTAGTCAAATAAGAGTCAGATGAAGAATGACCATAGGTGACGTATTGCCGGCGAGCCTGTAAATAGCTAGCAAATAATTTGGTTAGTTTTAAAGACAAACCAATATCATTGAGCTTAGATAATAAGATCTTATGATTAACCCTGTCAAAAGCCTTTTTGAAATCTGTGTAGATAACATCAACCTGAACCCCAGCATCTAGGTGATTCGACACAAAATTCGAAAAGCAAAAGTAAATTTGTAATCGTGGAACGAAACGGACGAAAGCCATGTTGTTGCTCTACCAGAAGCTGCTTACTATGAAAGTAAATATGCCTTTGAACTATAATTTCAAAAAAGCTTTGCAGGAGATGAAAGTAAAGCAACAGGCCTATAATTCTTTATGCAAGATTTATCACCTTTTTTTTTATAAACCGGAGTGACTTTCGTGCATTTCCATCTATCTGGGAATACTGATGATTCCAAGATTAAATTAAATATAAATTTTAGTGGATTAAGCAGAGACGACTCACAACCTTTCAGTATAAAATCGGGAATAAAATCAGGTCCCGATGAACTTATCGGTTTCAATCTTCCAAATCCATATTTCAGATTCGAGATGCTAAGCTCATCAATATTCAACGTGGATGACCAAGGAGTATGAGAGGATGAAAGGTTGCTGTCATCAGATACATTATTATCAAATACAGATTTGAAGTATTCAGCAAACCCATCGGCAATATCCCTAAAACCCACAAATGTTTTGTTGTCATTCGACATTACTGACAATCTTGGATTATTGACTTTTTTGAGCCTATAAAATTCCAAAACTTTTGAGGATCACGAAGAATCTGATCTCCACACTCCCGTGAATAATGAGCATGCTTGGAAGTGATTATACTCTTGGCCTGCGCACGCAGAGAACTAAAATTATCATAAAGAGATTGATCTTTAAAACGCTTCCATAACTTGTGGAATTTGTGCTTTTTCCTCAATATGGAAATCAAATTTTTATCAAACCACTTAGGGTATGCTCTATTCCTAGTAAAAGTTTTTTTTTTTCTAAAAATGCAATTAAACACATCATAAATTAATTCATAAAAGTGATCAACCGCAGTATTACCATCAGCACACTCGTAAACTCGTCGCCAATCGCAATTTGACAAAGAATCTAAAAGAATATTACAGTTACGATTATCCAAAACATTACCAAAAATCCAACCATCAGATATACATGTACTTTCTGGGTCACTCTGAACAGAAGAAGTGGGGTAGCTAAGTTCAATCACCAATTCCAGTGCAGGATGATAACCATCCTCAGCCACCAGCACAGAACCACTTCTACTTACATTACATAAATTTGGATTAAAAGAGGTGAATATTAAATCTAATTTACTACCTTTACAATTCGTAACATTATTAAAATTTGACATGTCGAGAGAATCTGCCATTAAGGATACATCTCCAGCTAAATAAAGCAAAGAAGTTAAATTAAAATCTCCCATCATTACAATTTTCTTACCCATAAGGTAGGGGAGCTCTAACTCTATTTTGCTAAAGAATGCATATATATCCATATATCGAATTCATGTGAATGGTACGGAATTCCAGTATCGAGTATATAATATGTTGATAAAACAATACAATCTAATACATATTTTATTATTAATACTTACTCTATTTACTATTTGAATTTTCAAAATGAGAATCACAGTTTAATGATTTCCATAATAGATAAATTATATGTACATATGTATATCTGTTTTGGAATTGACTGAAAACCAAACCAAATTGCCAATAAAAGCAGTTGTAAATTTTTTATGATATGATAAGTAAGGAGTTTTCTATATTAAGACCGGTAATAAACTTTTATAAAACGTTCGCCGATTCAATTAATTCGTAGACGTTTGCGTCTAAAAGGTGAATCTTATTCGCCTGTCTGTAGTCATATGTATAATTGAATCTATAGATAATTTAATCAGTAAACGATTATGCTTGTGCTCGAAATTTATTGCACCAATATGAAATGCATTTTATATCACATATGCGTAATGCAATGTGAGTGAGACGTGCCCTTTTCGGGCTCTCGGGTGAATCTTCATACACTAATGGTGGGATCGGTAAATAAAAACGCGACGAGGCGCCATTTTCGTTCTCCTTTATTGTTTTTACGGCTGTTTGTTTTTATTTTTTGCAATAAAACTATATTTATAAGCCGTTACAGCGGCGATCATAAAATACCTTAGTGCGCGCTGTAAAAAGAAATTTCACTTTCGCGAATAATTCCCTCTGTTTTTTTTTTTTCCCTCGTCCGACGTTTCGCCGCTTTACGTATGCGCATTATCTAAATAAATAAAGTCTCAAAAATTGCAGATTAATCTTTCCGAGAATTTCGGGTGAAATTCGGCGAATTTTCCGACGCCGGAAAAACATGTTTGCTCAGCGCCGCGTTCGGATGTGTGCGCTATGTGCGGATTACGCGAGATTACATTTCTAACTTCTTTATGTTTGCTTTAAACTTTCCCGCTGGGATTGAGTTCAGTTTTAGTTTCTAGATATTAGATTCTTCCTTCTAATACGATTTACCGATGGCAACAAGCTCCAAGTGTACCGCTTAACAAGAGTATTTCCTCTTCTTGGAGAGTTATTGATGTGGCGCGCTTGAACCCCTATTGGTCAATTGCCGGTTTATTGTTGTCGGCCAGTATCGACAATAAAACCATTTATACACAGAGAAATCGAAATTTATTGCGATATATCCATCCAATAAATACAAACGATGAACAATATAACATTATACGAAAGTTCAACATCGTACGTCAACGTGTTCTATTGTAGTCACAGTTTACTGAAAACGCTTTAAATACTCAATGCATTATTCATAAACTTCAAGTGCTTCCAGTTTATGAATCAATAGATGGGCCGTAAAAATACTTTGTATCCAACGCATTGGAAGTTTACATATTTAAATTGAATCACTCCTGCCGCAGAATGTATAATCACATTCATTTCATAAGAGACTCGTTTTACTTCCAATGAATTCAATAATATTTTCAAATTTTATTTACAAAGTTTCTATTGACCAATCTTTCTTATGAAATTTCACTATAAGAGGATACATCCATCCAGCACTAAGCTTATAAATATGAAGTATCAATGTAATAGAATTAACGGTTTTTAAGATGTAACGATTTCACACACAGACACATATGTACAGACATTTTCCATTAAAATCATCAAAACGAGTTCAAGGCACTTCGGCATTACTTTATCTACATATACTACGTATGTGGATATAGTAAAAACAGTCATATAAAGTACATGCTTTTAAGGAGAAGATGTTGCACTAATGAATATCCTTCAGTTAAGCGGTTCCCAAACTGATTTTTGGTGGGTTTTTGAAATATGATTTTGTTTTAAATTATTTGAAAATAAAAAATCCAACTATTTAAAAATCGGATTTTCGTGAAATGGAGACGAAGAAAATCCACGGTTGCAGTGTGTTATTTACTGTGATGTACTCGCGACCGAACAAATCGCGTCGGCATATTTAAATGAAGCATCCGGATTTGAAAAACAAGCCAATAGAATTTTTTTAAAGACAACTTGAACATCTTGTTAAAAATGAAGCTATTGGCAATATTGAAAAATCTCTCCACACCTCGTACCTGATTAGTTTGCGAATCGCGCAAGCTGGTAAGCTGCACACAATAATTGGCAAGTCTTCAGTGCTCCCAGCAATAAAAGACACAGTTGGAGTTATATGTGATGATAAGAGCAAGAGAGAAGTTTAGAAGTCGAAACGATTTCGCTATCAAATAACACAATTGCACGCAGAATCGATGAAATGGTCCGGTAGGCAAAAGATGAGCTCTGATCTAAAGAGTTGGTGAGAGTACATTTTTCTAATTGCAACTGGACGAGTCCACGGATGTACAAGTTTTATCCCAGCTACTTGTTTTCGTTAATTATAAATTATATAAAAATAAACCAAGGTGGAGTGCTTTTGGAAGAATGAACATAGTTTTTAAATCTAACATTCCACTATGCTTTAAAAAGAAGGCATACGACCAATGCGTACTGCCAGTTATGACGTATGGATGTGAAACTTGGACGCTAAATTCAAGAATTCTACGAAAGATCCAGTGCACACAGAGGAGCATGGAAAAATGTATGCTTGGCATAACAAGAAGAGATCTCAAAATAAATACATGGGTAAGAAGTATGACCAAAGTGGCAGATATAGCGGAACGTGTGAAAAAGTTGGAGTGGACACACAGCAAGAAGAATGGGTGGCAGATGGACGCGAGAAATACTGGATTGGTATCCGAGAAAGAAAGAAAGCAAGGTAGACCGAGTGGAAGATGGGCTGATGAATTGAGAAGAATGTGTGGAGTCAAGTGGATGCAGATTGCTCAAGACAGACAGGAATGGAAGAGGATTGGAGAGGCCTTCATCCAGCAGTGGACCGTGAACGGCTGAAAATGATGATAAAAATAAATTAAACCCCGGACTGCTCTATTTGGTAAAATTAATAGCTCATGATTTTCGGTAATAACCTGTCCTTATTAATCGTACGAATGGAATAAATTATACGCCACACATAATAAAGTATGTTCCAATTAATTCGGTTGAGAGGCGAACGAGCACGTACCGCAACGACCTCATTCGGCAAATATTTGGTGCGGCTCTGGCGCAAAAGCGCGGCCGGCAACGTGTTAAGTCATCAAATAATAAAAAAAAAGACACGTCCTGCAGAGAGAGTGAGAGCAAGAGAGATACAGAGAGCGAGAGGAAAAGAGAGCGAGTGGGAGAGAAGGAAGGATAAGGAAAAGGAGCGTGTGGTGTCGTGACAGTGTGGATGCGAGCGTCCATTTTTAATATGCGAGCGTGTCGGCCAGAGCCGCCAGTAAAAGCTGGTGTTCGCAGTAAAAATGAAACACGCGCCAGGGCGGCGGCGCCGACGGGGCGGCTGCCGCCCAGGCGCCGGGTGGGTGCTCCGCCCCCCAAAGGGGCGCACTTTCAACCCCCTTAACCCATCCCCTTTCTCCCCATACCGCACCACCGCTAGCCGAATCGTAATGCCAACAAAATCGGACACTTTCGACAGTCAGATTCAAAACGTATCAATCATATAGGAGGCCTGGTAACTAGAGCCCTCTCGCTTTTTGGCAGTGTCGAGTAGCGTTTCAGGGGAAAATAGTAAAAATTTGTTCAAATATTGTTGTATCAATAAAGACGTGCTGAAGATATTATTAAAGTAGTACTTTTCACACGTTTACATCACATACATATGTATATGCAAAGATTGATTGATTTCGATTGAATTTTTGAAGTAAAACTTCTTTTCGCTCGGTAGAGTAAAAACGGTTCATCCAACGTTCCATACAAACGGAGCGAGCGATAAGCTGAGACGCATACCCCCACTCCTTCAGTTTGGAGGTAGGCTATTGCCCTCTCTCTTGCTCTTTCGCGTTCGTGCGAGAGAGGGATCCGCCCCGAAAATTCGAGCGTCCCCTCTGCGCCCCGCACCACCCCTCCGTTTAGTAAAAACGTTTCATCGAAGCGTGGCACGACACGAAAACTAGTGACGGGTCAGCGGGTACTCCTCGGCTAGACGTCAGGTAACAGTGATGCCGCCAGTGAGTCACAATGATGCCTATTCAACGAGTCATTGTGTGAGCGTTTAAAACCACATTTGTGTACACAATTCTTTCACATTCACATATGTATTCCTTCTTGTACATTGCACTTGCTTTTAATTGCAAAGAAGTTTTACTTCTATAGTGAGTAGCGGCTACACACTGCGATTTTTTTTTTTTAGAGGGAAAGTTAACCAATAGGTCTAATGATAAAAGTACACATACCCAATAGCAGATTAACATAAAAATAATAGAAAAGAGGTTTCAAATTTTGGTAAAACTCAAAATTATTAGATAAATTGAAAAATTTTATCGAGATACGGCCGTAGATTTAGTAATATCCAGATCTTGGTAGTTTTGTGAAGTGAGGTGGTAGTGAAGGCTTTTTTGAACTCACTTTCATAAATCGATAGCTTATTTGTTTATTTTTTGTCAAAGGGAAAGTTAACCAATAGGTCTAATGACGAAAGAACCCATACCCAATAGCAGGTAAACATATGTATGTATGTATGTATGTAGTAATGGGTAGATGGTGACAATTTTTGGTGAAACGATCTCACTACTATTAGATAAACTGGAAAGTTCTAACAAGATCTGGATTTGGTATGTTCAAATATTGCCAATGACGGTGAAAAAACTGTCAAGATAGTCATTTCGTCATACGGAGATCGAACCCCGGAGCTTCGCTCAAGAGACTAACGCTCAACATCTATCTACTCACTAAGTTACCAACCACTGTGCCATCCACCTGGCTTGATAACTTATTTATTTTGTTGGCAAAAACGTTCTATGTAACTAAACTAACTTTATTCAGCTAAACTAACTTTATTCAGTATAAAAAACCTTATGTGAACCTCTGTAGCTGAATCTCATTTAACCTAAAGAATACATCAAACTGACGTATTGTTTTTCTTCCTTACTGTGACCTCCAGAAAACACGCACGATTGCACATTGACCGACGTGTTTGATGCTTTCAGAATATTTTTCACCATACACTTATAGTAGTGTATAGTTTTTACTATACATAGTGTATAGTTTTTACACATAGTGTATAGTTTGTACACATACATAGTGTATAGTTTTTACATATATTTATAATCTGATATATTCATGATTTAGTTTGAATATTTAAACTAGACTAATGTTATTATTATGCTTTGCACGTATCGTTGACTTCAAAGAATTGTAAATGTCAAAGGAACTAAATTATAAATACCCATGATTGATTTCGTCTAATTGAAAGCGTTGCGTGAGTCTTCCACGGGCACATATCACGTGTTCAGGTACGTACATATCTGCCTATTCAAACGATGACCAGATAACGAGAAATTTACGGAACCAATTTGAAATTCAATTTATTTCACCCGCTCGAACGCGACGTTACAATATGGCTTTGCACGTAGGTATTCTATGTACACTTATTTATTTTTTTACGTTTACCTGCACAATTATCATGAACGAAATCATATTATTATTTACGCGAACGCGAGTTCCGCATTTAAGTATATCTGACAAAATTTTATCATTTTTATCCTGACAATGTAGCGTGTGTAAATATTCTTAAATAAGCCACTTTACGCAGCGAAAGCTCCTTTCGCGTTCCGGAGCTTTTCTTTGTTTTCATTTCGAAACGAATATCGTCCTATCTTATAATACGCATACGAATTGCTTTGCTATGTAAGTTGACGAAAAAAACGCGCACATCGTTTTACTTTCCTTTTTTTTATTATTTTTGTTGCCGTTTGATGTTTTCCATTTTGCCATGTCTGTACGAATTGTGTCAAAGTTTACGTAAGCTTTTTAGGTCGTAAATAAATAAAATTTGTAACTCAACGTAATAAATTTTTCACGGATCTCGGCAAACCTACATAATACTATGTATATTCGAATATTTTATGTTGTAAATCAAAACTAGTCTGTGACATTTTTTTTCAAGCCTTATATCTTAGAACATATAACTTGTATGGAAGTCAATAATTTCCGCTATAAAATTAATAGAAAAGTATCGTAATATTCTATCGCATCAATTGATATTAAAACAGAGCTTTTTTCATTTTACAAATTAGTCGAGAAGTCCTTTTTTTGCAAGATCGACTTTCAAGTGAGTCTCGACGCGGTAATGCATAATATATTGGTACTGCAGACGTCCCGCGTCTTTATGGGGAACACACCCCCATGTAGCCGAGTCAACTTGTACAAGGACTTAAGTTACAGGAGAGCCCTGAATGTGGACGCATAACGACCAAGCTGGGACCAGGACCGAACAAAACCCCGGTTCGCGGCTGAAACGTTCCACCTGCACTGATCGCATTACCCACGACTACGTACCTACATTGCTAATCATTTTGTCAGAGGAAGAAAGTTGAATTTCAGCTTTGAGCTTGCTATGTGCTACACTTTGGTGCATAATTAATCACTGTAGAGCCCTAACCGGGTGAGAGACGGTAAGGGTCAGCAAGAGTTAGTCCTTAATTAATGGCCGCACTCGAGGATTCTAACAAAACAATAACTTAAAGAGGAGAACGGACGTGCCGAAGCAACCCATTCACTGGACAACTTAAAGCGCTCTCATTATAACTCCTAAAAGTATTATTGCGATTGTTGAACACTATTCAAAAATAATTTCACTTTAACTAAAGGGAACGAATGCTTCGAGTGGCACAGTTTGCATATATAAAGTCGGCGCGTTTCAGTCAAGTCGTTGAACTTTTAAGTGTAAGACAACAACCAATACCTCCTTTGTCTATTAGCTTGAAACATTCTTCAAGATTGTGCATAAATCGGACCACTTTATCATACTTGCGACGAGAGAGCTTTCGCGCGAAGCTGCGAGCTTTCGCCGCACGCGACTACACTATAATATCCCATTGATGTTTTTCATTTTTTATTACACACATTACACATATAATAAAAGTCACAGTGTTTTAGAGAAATCAGTGCCTTGAAGTGATCTCGAAGAGGGTTGCGGTTAGATGAGGGGTGAAAAGGGGAGGAGTAGAAGGTAAGACACTGTGAAAGATGAGGGGAAGGGGGGGGGGGGGGTGCCAGCTAGCGAGTAACTCGAGCTGCAATTAGCTCGGATTATGATGTGAACATAATAAACAAACTTACCCTAGTCAAGTATACTGAGCGATATTATTATTCCATTGGCCCGTGTCACTGTGAGTATACACATTACCCGTCTAATGCAATTCTTTGAAGCATTCAAAATCGGTATATCAAAGAAAAATGACGATAATGTGTAGTTTATACAACTATTAAGTATTAGTAAGGGCATGTCAAAAAATGTTCAGCAAATTTCCTCACTTTAAGGCGCCCGCACACCGCTACGAAATCGTGTATGAAAACCTAGCAAATTTCGCTAGGCAAATTTAGCGAATTTCGCAAGTCGACCGGCCTGCGCAAGCGCCGGTTTCCGTCACTCTGACATAACCTATCAAACTACCATCTATCACCTCGCTTTCGGAACGTTTGTATTTCACTCACGATTCTCACATAGACTCAAGTCAGAGTTATTTACATACAACTTTTCCACAAACGTCATCGAAATCGAGTGAATCAGACGCGGAAATCCTTCTTGGTGTAGGCGCGTATTCAGTTAAGCTAAACAAAACGCGCAATAGCTCTCTACACTAGCAAAAACGCTAGTATAGACAGTTATTCGTGCATTAATGCCACACACGCGCATCTCACATTATTTATTGCGGATTTGTTTCAATTCTATTAATTATCAATTGTTTTTGCACTACTTTACGTAATATATCTATTATAACAGCTAACAAATATATAATGGACGTATATAATCGCCCCCGCCACCCCCTACGCCCGATTCAAGGCAAACTAAAATTCACCACGTGGTTATGCCAGAATATTTAGCGGTCAACTTTGCTGATGTGCTGATTTGTTGATGTGAACTTTGACGTTCGCGCTATCGTGCGTTCTGTTTAGCTTAACTGCGGCTATGCGATACAACTCCCTACCATACCAACCTTGAGGTTTTCCTATCTATTTTCTTACCTGTTCGCAACGGTGTACGGGCGCTTTTGGGAAATTTGACAACAAAACTGTACCGTGTTGCAAGGTGGGTGTGTGTGTAGGTGCGTCGAGCAATTACCAAATGCCACCGTTCAAAGGCGATTCGTTCGTTTTCCCTTTTCAATTTATGGAATGCGACTTCTCGCTAGAAAATTTAATATAGGCAAAATAATTTAGGGTGTGTTGTGTTGGCACCGTTCGCCATATGGAAGTGCCAGCCGAACAAGCGGGCGCCTTCCGGTGTCACATAAAGCGAGCGCGAGCCGGCTTTAATTTCGTATTAAGCGCGAACACGCTCACCGGCAACCAATATACTAACGTTAATAGAAAACATTGTTTCTGTTGCAAAATAGCATCACCAACTTAATGGACATCTCGCAAATGCACCGCAAGTCTCTGTCGGGAAGCGAGAAACGGGAGAAGCACGTCCACTTCCGGAAAGAGATACTCGCCGCCGGTTTCCGTTAGTACGATAACATGATGTTTGAGTAGCCAGCGTGAGGTGAATTTCCGCCTTAGGAAGAATACCTCAACAAACAGTAGCTTAGCTAATATTTTGATACAATCACCTTGAACTGACTAGAATTTGTTTTAATTTTCCTATTCATCAATACGAAAATTTTCTACATTTTCTATAATTGTACTATAATAATAATTAATATACTGTAAATTTTCATTTTGTTTAATCTTAAAAGCACTCAGTATTACTTATAGTAAAAAAAAATTATTTTATAACTATAAACTAATCGATTTTTGATTGTCACTGCCTTGTGTCAATAGCTGAGTCATCAATTTTGTATGATAGCTACCGATTGGTTTATCCTATTATTCTAATTAAGATATTGATACTGAATTCAGCATCGCCTTTATCATTTATTTCATTTCTAGTTATCGTTATGGATACGAGTTTATCATCGACGTTTTTCTGTTGTGTTCTGAACGGTATTGAAAGACATTATTGTATTTATGGGAGGATAGGCAGTGAAAGCGGAAATTGTTGTCGATTAAGTTGAGTATCAACAGTTATCTAACAAAGAAGAAGTAATAAAACGAAGAATGAAACCAGGATAGAGTGTTTTTGGAAGAATGAACATAGTTTTTAAATCCAACGATCAATGCGTACTGCCAGTTATGACGTGTGGATGTGAAACTTGGATGCTAAATTCAAAAATGTTACGTAAGATCCATTGCACACAGAGAAACATGGAAATATGTATGCTTGGTATAACAAGAGAGATACAAGAGGAATACACGAGTTAGAAGTATGACCAAAATGGTAAATTTATTTATTATTTATTATGTACACGCCTAAAAGAAAAGGCTTTTACAAGAAATAATACAAACAGAAAAGATAACAAAACAAGAGTAATATATGTATAAATAAAAAAAAAAAAAAAAAAAAATGACAAGAACAGTAAAACTTATTAAACTAAGAAGAGGAACTTCTTAAAGAAAGCAACACCTTGAGCTTTACTAAATGAATGCTTTTACAGAAATAATCCAATAAATTCCCATACTTATTGCCAGTCCTAATTAACCTAGGAATAGGAGATTGCATATAATAATTGGTGCACGAATTACCTTCATCCACAAACAAAAATTGAGATCGAGTAAAACGTGCAGGAACTTTTAATGGTAAAATCGACTCAACAAGAGTAGGGACAATCAATTAAAGAATTTACAATTTTATAAAAAAAGACCAAGTCGTTCACAACTCTTCCATCAGATAATTTATGCATTTTTAAACCAAGTAAAAGAGAGTCATAACAGCTATTATCAATAAGATACTTGAATTTATAATTAATGAATCTTAAAAAAATTTAAAAATCTTAAAAAAAAAAGAATGTGAAAGACGCGAGAAATACTGGAATGGTATTCGAGAGGATGTGATAGAAAGCAAGGTAGACCGAGTGAAAGAGTGGGCTGATGAATTGAGAAAAATGTGTGAAGACAGTCAGGAATGAAAGAGGATTGGAGAGGCCCTCATCCAGCAATGGATGGTAAACGGCTGAAAATGAAATATACATATAGGAAAGATCGATTTGAATTTATATGCAGTATCGAAATATATTTGCTTTATTGTAATGGGGGGGGGGGGGGGGTTGATACAACTAATCCGTTATTTATATGGGAGTAGCTCTATGCAAGCTTACGGGCGTTAAATTTTTCATTGCGCTAATGGAAAATCGGCTCACTTAACACTTTATCGCCGTAATCGGCGAATTATCTGCGGCGATCGTAATATTTTATAGTCGAACACCGGTCCAATTATATCCGTGAGGCTGGCTAATCCGGCGAGGAGTGACACACGGTCGAGGGGTCGAACACTCTAGCGACGGACGCCAAAGAACGGAACCGATTTTATTAATTGAAAGCGGTAATAAAATTTATTGCGTACGAAAGGGCTTTCGGATTATCCACTCGTTGTGATTGTGCGGCGATAGTCGCTTCTCGCTCCCACGTCGAGCTCTCCATTTCCGTTAAAATGATGGGTTAATTTAATCGCGACGGTTGAGTGTCGCAAAAACTCCGTTGGGGTCTGCTTGCCACATCCGACCGGAGGCTGTTAACTCCCGTGGGGAACTCCGGAATCGCACGGTTAAGCGCAGACGTTCACAACCCCCCGAACAAATAATATAAATCACCGCCAATTAAAATTCATATTCGGCGACACTTTTCAGAACACCGTACACTAAATACAAGTTTTAAAATTTCCATACAAAAAATTAATACTCAAATTAGTTCCACGGATTTCCTTTTAGCTCATTGAGCCCGGCGATAGATGGTGCAGTGGTAAAAGCGTGCGTCTTTTTAGCGAAGGTCCGAGGTTCGATCATCGTATGTCGAAAGGATTTTCTCGACAAATTTTTTGACCTCAATTATCGTCTTTATCAAGATATTTTACTTTGGCATTGGCAAGATACAAAAACTTTCCAGTTTATTCATAGTTGTGAGATGGTTTCACCAAAAATTGTCACCACCTACATATGTTTAGCTGTTATTGGGTATGGGTCCTTTCGTCATTAGACCTATTGGTTACCTCTAACAAAAAATAAATAAATAAACAAATAATTATTTTAAAAAAATATATACTGTGATGACCTAATAGGTTACCCCAATTCGTCATCACAGCCAAATTATTACATAGAATTAAATTAATAATAAAAGTAAGAGATTATATGGAATATAAAATAACAAATTAACAATAAGTTAAACATAAAATAAAGTTTTTCAACACAAATCTCGAGTGCGAGAGGAAAATGGCAATCTGAAGTGGATTCGCACTAAATATATCCAGATCTATTGGAAGCAGATTCAGTCTTAGAATGGCCCGGGCAATGGGCGAGTCAGCAAGGACACCGGTTCTCGCTCTAATCTATGAAAGTGAGTTCTCAAAAAAGCCTTCACTACCACCCCAATTCACAAAACGAGCGAAGGTCTGGGGTTCAATCTCCGTATGTTAAAATTATTTTATCGACTTTGATTAGCAAGATCTGGATATTACTAAATCCAGATCGGCCGTCTTCTACTAAAAATTTCAAAAATTATCTAACTTAGTTATGAGACGGTTCCACTAAAAATTGGTACCTCCTGGTGAAAATAAAGTAAGATAAGCCAGGTGATAGTTCAGTGGTTGAGGCGTTTGTCTCTTGAGCGACGGTCTGGGGTTTAATCTCCGTATGTTAAAATTATTTTATCGACCTTGATTAACAAGATCTGGACATAACTAAATCCAGATCGGCCGTCTCTTGATAGAATTTTTCAATTTATCTAATAGTTTTGAGACGATTCCACGAAAAATTGGTACCTCCTGATGAAAATAAACTAAGATAAGCCAGGTGATAGCTCAGTGGTTAGAGCGTTAGTCTTTTGAGCGAAGGTCTGGGGTTCAATCTCGGTATGTTAAAATTATTTTATCAACCTTGATTAGCAAGATCTGTACATAACTAAATCCAGATCGGAAGTCTCTAAATAGAATTTTCCAATTCATCTAATAGTTTTGAGACGATTTCATCAAAATTTGAAACCTCTTTTCTATTATTATATTCCCTCTAAAAAAAAAAAGCAAACAAATAAACAATCTATATATATAAAAATCAATGTCTGTCTGTCTGTCTGTCTGTTTGTTTGTTTGTTTGTCTGTCTCTTAGTTTGTTTGTCTGTCTCTTATAGGCTCCTAATCCACTCAACCGATAGCGATGAAAATTTCAGGACTTATTGTGATCATGCCGGGGATGGTTCCTGAAAAAAAAAATCGGGAAAAAAATGGGAACGGGGCTGGGATCGGGAATGGGAACGGGATCTGTAACGGAAACAGGAACGGGATCGGGAACAGGCCTGCTCACGCATCATAAAACGTACTAGGAATGGGAACGGGAACGAGATCGGGAACGGAATCGGGACCAGGAAGCGGGAACGAGAACAGGATCTGGAACGGGAACGGGAACGGGATCGGGAACGGGCCTGCTCACGCGTCAGAAAACGTACTAGGAACGGGAACAGGAACGGGATCGGGCATTGCAACGCATGCCGGGTCAGCTAGTTGATTTATAAAAATAAGTTCAAAAATTCTAGATCAATCAATCTTTGCCTATCTGTGATGTAAGCTTGTGAAAATTACCACTTTAATAATATCTTTTGCGATGTCTTTATCGATACAACAACAATCATTTGAACAAATTTTTACTATTTTCCCCTGAAACGCTACTTAACACTGCCAAAAAGCGAGAGGACTCTAGAGTTACCAGGCCTCCTATATAATTGATACGTTTTCAATCTAACTGTCGAGAGTGTCCGATTTTGTTGGCGTTGCAAAACAACAAAAAAATATATGCATTTCTCACCAAACAGTTAAAAATTTTACCCCACAATTAATTGAATATACTAAGTATAGGTATAAACTATATTAAATCGACATTGTCAAACACCAAAGGTTTTTTCTCTTTTTTATTAAATAAATAAAACAAATAATTATTTTGTAGATGAATTATTAAATTGAATCATATTTAATTTTAAACCTAAAATTGAATAAATATCGTCAAACGTCATGCTATTTTTTACATGAAAATAAAAGTAAAAAGGTTCATTGAATTGAACCGTATCCTTCCATGTTTTATCATTAAACTTTTACGACTTTTAAATCGGTCATAAAAATTTCGATGACACCTATAAAATCGTCCAGGGCAGCACTAGTTTTCCAGCGGAAAATTACTGAGTTTTCCTGCTCAGAATTTACGATTCAATTTATATATATGTATGTATATATATATATATATACATAAATATATTTTTTTTCTTTTCTAGATTTTGTTTCCAATTAAATACTCCATCAACGTTAGCCGTATTTTAACGAGGCCGTGTCTTACCTTAAAGCCTACTAGAGAAACGCCACTTGCTCTTCATTAAATTACCGTAATGTACATGTTGGTTACCCCTACCGACGGAGTGGCCACTCCACGGTTTATGATATACTACCCCCTGAGAAATGGATATTGCTCCGGCACACTATTTGCAGGTAAATATATTCACTGTACGTACACCGCAAGCACTTGCACTATCAACAATGACGGCTCGTATACTATATCATCACGTGCATTAAGAGCGCAATATTTTGCCGTCGATTTAACAATGCAAAACCTTAATTATTATTTGTGCTCTACTCTCTGTAAATTTTGCAAAATTTGTGCATTTCAAAAGGACGGCATTAATGGCGGCTAGGTTTAACTAGCCATTAGCGGTTGTACAAACGCTATTAACCGTTTTAAGGGTGTGGGTCTGTCTCAATAGTGGTCGCCGATACGGTTAATGATACGCGCGGCAATGAGGCCGTGGACGATGGCTAATGGACGCCTCCCCATGGGGTTACGCACTTAGTGACACCCTCAGGAGACACACACACACAACCCTCGTATTAGCTTGTCGTATTTTTGCAAATGAAAGTATATTCAATTACATGGTTTGATACTGAATAGAGATTGTTGGAAGAAAAGTTGAGAAAATTGGGAAAGTGTACTGAAAATGTCTATTGAAGTTTACTTTTCATAATAAAATGAATGAATCATATTGAATAACCAATAATAATGGTAAAATCGTAGATACAAGTTACTAATTTTGAACCGCTGAACACGAATTAAAATTAAAATCTGCTAATTGATGTGTGGGAAGGTGTGAGGAGCGCGCGCAGCATTTATACGACTTCAAAAGCATCTACAGTTAAACAGCAGTAAAAAAATCTTAGTAAAGATACCCTGTATAATATATATGATGAAATCACAAACGGGTCATATAAAACGATGAAAAATAAACTAAAAATTTAATTGTAAAACTAAACTAAACCAGGCAGTGGCTCAGTGGCTTTGTCTCTTGAGCGAAGGTCTGGGGTTCGATCTCCGTATGGTGAAATGATTTTATCCACGGTTTTTTCGACATTAATCATCGTCGTTGGCAAGGTCTGGACATAACGAATCCAGATCGGCCGTCTCTTGTTAGAATTTTCACTTTTGAGACGGTTCCACCAAAAATTGACACCATTATATTCATTTTTATTCATTAATTTATTTTTTTGTTTTTATTGTATTTTTACTATGTTATAAATAAAATAAAAATAGAGAATGAATAAAATTAAGGGATAAATAATACTATACCTATGTATATATATATATATTTTTTTTAGTTATGTACATGTACTATGTTACTTGATATATTATGTAATATTACTTCATTATGTATGTACATATGTGTACTATTTTTGTAATTTACCCACCATGACGATTTGGTTAATCTGTTATAGTGGATGTTTCTGTAAATAAATTATTGATTACTCCTATGTTAACCTGTTAATGGGTCTGAATCATTGTGTTCTTAGACCAGGGGTCCAAAATAAAAGTACATTGAAACTTTTTTTAAAACTAGAGTATTTCGTTTTAAAATATATACGTGAAATACTATGTATGTGTGTGTGTGTGTGTGGTTAAGCTTGCGGATAAGGTTAGACATTTTAGTGCCAACAATTTTATTAAAAACCGCGGGGCGGAGCATGGGGGGAGGGTAAGTGCGAGCTCCGAAGAAAACGTAAAATAAAAAGAAGAAAAAAACACGGACAGGAAGAGAAAGGCAATACATAAAAAGGGCGAGGGGCTAGGGGTTGCGGGGGGGGGGTGTAATGACGCCGTAAAACCGCGGCCCCTTCAGCCCCCAGAGCACCACTCGTTCGTAAAAAATAATGTTTACTTTATTTGTATTGAAATGATCATTTTATGTTGAACGAGTCTCGTGCAAGTGGCGGGCGCGGGGTGAAACTCGCACGGGGGCTGGGGGTGAGCCGAATGAATAAAAAATGAACCAAGCCTGACGAATCATCGGAGAAAGTGAGTGCGGCCCTGAACGTGTACGTTTGTCACATGTGAATGCTCTCATCGAATGGAGTATACACACTGTAGGTATGTGTGGTGATATTATAAAATATATTCAAATTACAATGTATTATTTAAAGCTTCCCTCATTATAATACTTGCACGATCCCAGAAAACTATCAAATGTCGCGTAACATTCTAAATATGTTGATTTTAGCTTCCACGTTAATAAATGTAGCCGCTAACACATTACGAGCTTTATGTGAAAACTCTTATCTGCAATCATGGTGCCATTATGAATTTTAAAATATCATTATAGGCACTCGAGATGGCTATAAACCTCTTCTCGAAAATACTTACCGGTTATTGCTAAATCACTCTAAAGAACGCTAGAGTATACCTTCTCGCAAAAATGTATTTTCTAATAATATCCAACACAGGCTTTTGTACGTCATCAAGTCTAAAATCATTTATACTTATAACATTACTATGTACATACATGTAGATGTATATACATATGTCCATACACAATAGTGGCGTTTCGTCCATAGATGCTGTGGATGCGGTGCATCCCCTAAAATCTCTAGCTATAAATAAATAAAAATGAATAATAATAGTGAATGGTATCCTAGACTCCTAGAGGATGTGAAAGAAAGCAAGGTAGACCGAGTGGACGATTGAATTGAGAAGAATGTGTGGAGTCGAGTGGATGCAGATTGCTCAAGACAGACAGGAATGGAAGAGGATTGGAGAGACCTTCATCCGGCAGTGAATGGTGAACGGTTGAAAATAATGAATTATAAGTATGGTGGCAATATTCTATGATGATGCTGTGGCGGAAAAGCATCCGCTTGCGCACGCGCATTAGCTCTTTCTCGAACAATCGTAATCGATCAATTTTGACCACTTGTTCAACCAACGGATGCGCTCATCGCTCAGCTTCTTCGGCCACTTTTACCATCCCTATTGGATATGTAAGACAATACTGTATTTTCTTATTTATTCTTTTAGTTATCGGAACACCTTTTGTAATAATTGTCATTCATCATTTGGGTTAAAAAGAATTTTAATGAGTTGTCTAAAAGCATCATTGATCTTGACCTCTTTTTCACTAGCGTTGCGTCGGCCAGAGGTTTATTAAGTCATCGCTTTTTTTCTGCCCCATAGTATGTATGTAGTTCTTTGTGACAATTATGGGTTGGTTGTATTATACTGGCTTTTGTTACATTATTCTATTATTCTATACAATATGCTTTTTACTTTTTTACTATACTACTGTTACTTTACTTTAATTTACTGTTGTACTATATTAGCTGTTGTTTTGTGTTCTGTTACTCTGTTTTATTGACTTTGATTTTGATTTTTCCTTTCTTACATTGTTACTATTTGTGGAGACCTGTTATTGGCTTTCTGTATTTATATAAGTTTCTTTTTTTTTTTTGTAACATAGCTGTTGTTCTTCCTTAAAATAAATAAAATAAAAATAAAAATAAAATAAACATTTCAATTTTACAGGAGGACATCAGTTTAGTGTTCTTTAATACAAGGTGGTCAATAGGTCACTGAAAATTTTGTTTTTGCTATACATAATATGCACATAATTTATATTTCTAGAATGTTTTTTAGAAGAACGATGTTTAGTGTAAAATAATTTTATGAACCCTGGAACTCTTTTAGTGTCCTCTCGTCAACGTCGCGTCGCGTGGGTCGCCATTTCATTAATCGTATGAAAATTTTATTTTGCGCTGAGCGCACATTAAGCCTCTCTCCCGTCTACTATCTTCATTCCTTATTCAAGTCCCAGTGTCTTCCACCCCCTGCCTCTGTGGCCCAATTTATTAGCCGTCGGTCGGGTTAGAGGCCTCACACCAGGGCGCAGAGGTCTCCCTACATCCCCCTCTGGCTGCACTTAACAAGGACACTAAACCGGCTACCAACAAAAATTATCAGCTCCAGACCGTGGACCCCCCCCTTTTGAACTTTGCAGAAAAGCTTGCCCCGTAATGCACACATAAATTGGTTAACATAACAACGTCTAACGCCGTGGGGGTTATAATACGCTCGGAAAATTTATGTGCCGGACGATGCTAAGTTTTCACTGTATCATCGCTTAAATGCCTTACGTATAGGGTTTTGTTTACTTTTTTTTGCATATTTCTCACTTAATGTAAATATTATAAAGCTACGAGCAAGTATTTAGAGAATCTTATGGGTAAGTGAAAGAGAGAATGTTTATAGCGCATACTATGTAAGAGAAAAATCCAACATTCCGCTATGCTTAAAAAAGAAGGCATACGACCAATACGTACTGCCAATTATGACGTATGGATGTGAATCGTGGATGCTAAATTCAAGAAACGCAAGATTCAGTGCACACAGAGAAGCATGGAAAGATGTACATATGCTCGGTATAACGAGAAGAAATCGTAAGAGAAATACATGTGGAAAAAGTGGCAATGGGCTGGACACATGGCGAAACATTTTTGAAACATTTTTCATAGTATAAAACTATACACTTACTTAAAATCATGTCAAAAATTGTACATATCAGTAAACCAAAGTTCTTGGTTCTACTGCCTTATTTGGATATTTGTAGAGATAGTTGATAGTTATGTCTTCCTAGAAAAATTGGTGAATATGATTGGTTGTGAAGAAAAAGACATAAAACGAAGAATGAAACGAAGGAAGAATGAACATTGTTTTTAAACCCAACATTCCGCTATGCTTAAAAAATAAATCATATGACCAATGCGTACTGCCAGTATGACGTATGGATGTGAAACGTGGATGCTAAATTCAAGAATGATACGTTAGATCCAGTGCACACAGAGAAACATGGAAAGATGTATGCTCGGTATAACAAGAAGAGATCGTAAGAGGAATACATGGGTAATAAGTATGCATAAAGTGGAAGATATAGCAGAACGTGTGAAAACGGGCTGGACACAGCGAGAAGAATGGATGGCAGATGGACGCAATAAATACTGGAATGGTATCCGAGAGGATGTGAAAGAAAGCAAGGTAGAGTCAACTCGATCCTGATTGCTTAATACAGACAGGAATGGAAGAGGATTGGAGAGGCCTTCGTCCAGCAGTGAATGGTAAACGCCTGAAAATGATGATTATGTAAGAGGAATCGTTACACAAAATTGAAAGTCTGTAAAAATAATTTTTCTGAAATATGGACCAAAATTTAATCTGTGAAATCCGATGGCATGCAAAAGGATACGTCTTCATAAATATCAACAACAGCAAATTTATTTATTTATTTATATAATATAGTAGCTAAAAGCTAATTACATAATCCTTACTAAGCACCTATACAGAGATGTTTTTTTTAAGACTGCCAGGAATTTATCAATAGTTTTGCAACTTCTAATTCCACCCGGCAGTTTATTTATATTCCAAAACACCTCTGTACAAGATGCTTCTCCTATTTCTATTTACTCTAACATATTTTATAATTAAATTATATTCACATATGTATGTACATATGTACATCCATTCCTCTCACAATAAATTTACTAAAATGTGATGGTAACATACATATGTATTATTGTCTAACTTAAATATGAATACCAACATACAAATCCTCAAAGTATCATTCACATTCAACCAATATAATTCAATCATCATCTTTTTTATACTAGCATACCTAGCAACATTTAAAATACATCTCATACCTCTATTTTGTAGTATTTGTAATCTACATATCTCTAGTTGACTTACCTAACATATTTAATAATGAACCACAATACATAAGATGTGGTCAGACAATTACATTATAAATTATTATTTTAGTTTCATTAGATAATAATCTTCTTAGCCGACATAATATTCCTCCTTTTTTTATTCAAAATAGTAAAGTGTAAAGCTTTGATTTGAAAATGTTGTATTTTATATTTATGCATTCTGAGTAATTTGTTAAAATACATATGTAGATTATTTTTACTTAGAAATTGAAAAAATTTAAAATTCAATATTTTCGTCAAGTGGATTCAATTTCGTTTTGCGGCATAGGTAAATTATTGCGGTTTTTTTTTGTGGTATGGAATTAAATATGAATGTCGGTGATGAAAAAATATTTTTATTTCGTCGAATCAACGGCGCAATATGAATTTGAGTGGCAGGTCTCATCGCGCTTGCACTAAATCCTGTCAAATTGGAAAATTCGCGAAGAGGGCGTATACGTGCAAAAAAAAGTGCCTCGGGCTTGGAGTGGAGAGTTTTCAGCCGAAAAGTGGAAAAAATATCGGGAAAATTGTTAAAAGTCATACATCATTAATCATTTGACGTCG
The DNA here is from genome assembly GCA_022651745.1 of Parapsyche elsis. Lineage (NCBI taxonomy): Eukaryota > Metazoa > Arthropoda > Insecta > Trichoptera > Hydropsychidae > Parapsyche > Parapsyche elsis. The sequence goes on from JAGVSN010000018.1 coordinate 3,245,468, forward strand.
GCGCTGTATACTCAACAGTGTCTCAAAGAGCCACGCTCTTCTTTCAATAAATTAAGTTTACTTCCACGTTGGTGAAAGCCTTTGCTCTTTGCGCCGACGCCCCAACCCCTCTCTGGATTTTTCGTCTTCTACCACCCACCCCTACCCGTTGCTTTTTTCTCCCCACATTCGTCCCGTTTTACCCCTGTTTCTCACCCCGGGCGAAGACTGGAACCACAATCCTGGCGGTGGGAAACGGCAAAAACTACCCACTCGTGCTTCATGCTTAACGCGAGAGCCGTAAATCATACGGAACGTATTAACTCTTATTTATTTACAGGGTGTGCCGGCGAAAACTGCCGGCCACTTTATCAACCGCCCCGTTGCGCGTTTTATTTGCCGAAATTGAAGTTAAAACACGAGTAAACGCATACAAATAACCAGCCGCCATCGCTCCGAGAAATTATGGTGACATCAAATTTTTATTATAGATCGATTTTGTCTAAGCAGACGAGAAAGAGGGGGAGAGTCTATAAGATCCCCCTCCCCCCACCTTTTTTTTTAACGTAGACTGTTTACCTATTAAAGTATTTAAGATTCTGAACAATCTAAAATGAAAGCGATACTTACTTCAATTTTATTTATATTACTAAAAACGACAAAAAATTGTAGGAAAATTAATCTAGGGCCACATTAGACCACGTTGATTGCGTGTTGAACAATATACTCGTATGTGCCATAAATTGTACATACATATACATACATACATATATGGCCACGTCCATCGAGCTGTGTCGAATTAACAAGTACGTTGTTTACTCTAGCCATTTTATTAATCGACATGCAAACAACCTTGGCATCTAGTTTGTATCATGACAAATAGTTTTATGTTCCAAAATTACTTTTTCCGAGTATAAAGGCTGATAAACTGAAAAGTCGTGTATTTCAGTTTAATATTGTATATGTACATAGATTTTGTAAATCTTCGAAAAACAACCCTTCATTGGGAAAAAAAATCGCAGTGTGTAGCCGTTACTCACTATAAAAGTAAAACTTCTTTGCAATTTAAAGCAAGTGCAATGTACAAGACGGAATACAGATGTGAATGTGAAAGAATTGTGTACACCAATGTGGTTTTAAACGCTCACCCAATGATTCTGTGTTCTCACTGCTACCTGACGTCTAGCCGATGAGTGGGAGTACCCGCTGACCGTGGCTGGTTTTCGTGTCGTGCCACGCTTCGATTACACGTTTTTACTAAACTGAGGTGTGGTGCGGGGGGGGGGGATATGCGTGACCACTTATCGCTCGCTCCGTTTGTATGGAACGTTGGATGATCCGTTTTTACTCGGACGATACGGATGATACAAAAACGAATAAAAGGTCAATTTGATCGTGCAAGTGTGTATGAAATGCAAATATAACTTGATGAATAATCATGACTGAAGGTGTCGGAAAGTGTGGTAGAGGGGACTCGCTGCACTTTCGCAACGTCCAGAAAAGTGTCATAAGGTCATAAGGTGGAAACGTATGAATCTCGCATACAACAATAAAGCGAGGATTCAACAGGTGATTTGTTGTCCGTCCGGTTGTCGCTCGCACACCCGATCGTCGAGTCGTCGGTATTGTTTATTTTTCATTAGTGCGAGGCGCGCTGCACTCTCGCTCCAAAGTTGCAATAAACGTATCAAGCTGCCGCTGTGCAGATATTAGGCTGCTGCGTGGAAATAAACTTTCGCCATTAATTATCGCGAGCTTTTGAATCCGCATGGGGATGGTTTGGGGGTGGGGGGGGGGGGGGGGGTGGCGGCGAACAGACGCGCCCTTAATGAAACGCCACGCGGATATTTTAATAAAACATATTATTGCGCACTTGTTACGCGACTCGGCGAACTCTCCATTCGAATTCGTACATTCTTCATACCCACCAAAAAAAATATACCTACTTAACCCTTTTGGCGCGTCACAAGAAAATATATTAAATTTTACAATTTCTTATTTTTAATAGCGTAAAAACTGTTTGGGTCGGTCGTTGCCTGGTTGTAATAACATCAAAACATTTTAGCGGTGTCTTAGCAACAGGCCGCTATCTGTCAAAGCTGGTTCGAGTCGACAACGCAATTTTACGGTCATACACCCATTCAATCGACGGTACACTATTCAATTGTTTCAACAACTGTCAAACGAGCCGGGGGCTGTACCCAGGTTGGGGACTCCGAGCTTCCCGTTCGCCCCCATGTAACGGGAGTTTGCCACGTGTCAATTCTCACACACAACCTCAAAAGGAGAAACTTACTAGAGAGAACTATATCATATCATCGTATATGTAACAGTCCTATTCCGTCTGTCTGTCTGTCTGCTGATAACGCTCGCCGACGTAAATAATCAAAAAAACCAGAACGTCGCACGAGTGGGATTTGAACCCGGTTATCACTGATTCGGAACAGAGCGCTTACGCGGTGAGCCAAACCAGATGATAATAATTGACTGGCTTCAACTTGACTATTTATATAATAAAAAATAGGCTTGCGACTTGGCTAAATTGTTACGTTGTTGTATTATAACGCGCCATAGATGGCGCATTGTTGCATAGATGCAACAACTATAAAAACTATTAAATTTAATATTATTTTTCAGTACGGGTGATGAGAACGCTCCGTTGATATTCAACTGGTGATCTCGGGTTCAAATCCCACTCGCGTGCGAACGGTTTGTGTCTTTTAATCATTTACCGAGGCGAGCGTTATCAGCAGACAGACAGACAGACGGATTTCGGCCATTATATATGTATATTATATATATATATATATATATTAAGGTAAGCGTATGTCTGCCTGCCTGTAACTGCCTGCCAACATAACAAACAAAATTATTTTAGCGGCGTGTTGGCAGCAAGTTGTCAAAGGTGATTCTATTCGGCAATGCAATTTTACGGCCATACACCCAATCAATCGACGATAGACTCACTACAATTATTGTTTCACGTACTGTCAATCGGGCCATGGGTATAAAGAACCGTTTTATGACTGGCACACCGCTAGAGTTTATTATAAACAAACAATATTCATAATAATCTTAGTCAAAATATAGTCGAGCTTTTCTGCATTGTGATCCTTCAATCATCGCACGTGTGAACTCGCCAGATACGCCGATCACCGATCAGTATGCAAATCGATACTGAAAATATTTTTCATGAACGCCAATGCGCTTCTGATCGTCGACGGTGTCCTATAAATACATCGCGTAAAAATTCTGCACGGCGCTTGCGAAGCCGTCGAGCGGCATAGAGTCACGCGCTCGCCGAAAAGCTCTAGGGGCATTTTTCATTCGGTTCGACATCGGTTTTTAATTTGTGCGAGGGAAAAATGTTCATTTGCGATGCTGGCAGCGTCCGGTGGCGCCTGTTCCGCGACGCTTTTTCAAAATTAATTTCTGGTACAGCCGGCGCAGCTTCCTACACAACCACTACTCCGTTCCGACGTCGTTTTACGCGACTTTCACACTTTTGATGTACGACCGGTATCCGATTTTCGATTCTGCTGTTTTATTTTTAATTTTTTATTTTTATACCCCGATATAAACTTTTCCGCATTGAAATGTGCATGGTAGTTTCATTGGGGCGTTAGCATGTTAACCGATGTATAATCTTGGCAGCGTTAAAATAACACGCATGAGAAGATGTATTTATTTATTTAATTAAAATAACTTACATGAGAAGCTAATTACAAACAAAAAGTAGCTTAAAGCTAAAATTACAAAATAATTACATATCTATTAGCACTTATACAGAGGTGCTGTTTTAAGGCTGCCAGAAATCTATCAATTTTTTTTATATTTCTAGACCTTCTGGCAGTGTATTGTATTCAACAACACCTCTGTACAAAATGCTTCTTCTACATCTACTTAATTTTAAATTATTCAGCGGTGTGTTGGCAACAAGCCGCTATCTGTCAAACTGTTTCCAGTCGACAACGCGATTTTATGGCCATACACCCATTCAATCAACGATACACTATTGTTTCACGTACTGTCAAGCGGGCTATGGGCTGTATTGTTATTTATTTATTTAATTAAAATAGTTTAAGAAGCTAATTAGAAACAAAAAGTAACTTTAAGTTAAAATTACAAAATAAACTAAATTATCTATTAGCACTTATACAGCAGTGCTGTTGTAAGACTGCCAGGAATCTATCAATTTTGTTTGTAATTCTGAGACATTCTGGCAGTCCATTGTATTTAAGAACACTCCTGTACAAGATAATTCTCCTACATAGATCTACTTAATTTTAAATCCTAACTGACTTATACTAGTTTAACTTATTCCAACCCCTAGTATTATTACTATGTACATATATTACATATATCCCCTTATTAAATACTCATTGAAATAATTTATTAATAAATTCTCATCTAACTTAAAAATATATACGTATGTACTAACATGCACACTTTTAAGGTTTCTCTTACATTCATCCAATTCAATTCATTCAACGTATTTCTTATATTAGTTAATCTATTTCATTATTCATCATCATTGTCAGCCTTTCACCATCCACTGCCGGATAAAGGCCTCTCCAATCCTCTTGATTCCTATTTATCTTGAGCAATCTGCATCCACTTGACTCAACACATTCGTCTCAATTCATCAGCCCATCATCCAGTCGGTCTACTTTGCTTTCTTTCACATCCTCTCGGATACCATTCTAGTATTTCTGGCATCCACCTGCCATCCATTCATTTTAATACTGCCAGGAATCTATCAATTTTGTTTATAATTCTGAGACCTTCTGGCAGTCCATTGTATTGTATTGTAACACCCCTGTACAAGATACTTCTCCTAGATCTACTTAATTTTAAATTCTTAACTTATTAACTCATTCTTACCCCTTATTATGACTATGTATGCACGATAGTGTTAACGTCAATGTTAAATATTCGGTATTTGCCCAACATTACAATATTGTCAAGGTTGCAAAAAGCACCAACAGTGAGATTATTGCTTGTTTTTTCTGAATGTAGTATAAGAGTGAGTGGTCACAATTAAATAAGCGATGGCATCGTAGTGCTCCAGCAAGAAATGGTGTGTTTTGTTTGACAAGGGATCGACAAAGGGCGGCCAGATAAGCCGCACATATTATATTTATCAGCCAAAGTAGGTGTGCAAGGCTCAAAGCACGCACCCACAGATTGTGTTACAGGATAACTTTGTTGTCCCCGACGCGCTTTGTAACTTTGTAAGCGAATATAAAAACGAATTACCTTTGGGCGTATGCTTCCTTCCCCGTTACATTCTTATTATTTACACTGTTTTTTTTTTTTCCTTTTTTCTTTTCTTCGCTCTTTTCTTTTGCCTCACCTCAACCCCTTTCTCACCTCGTTCGTCTTGTCGCGTATTTTCCCCGCCGCGTTCATTTCCCGTACACGTCACTTTGTTGTGAGTGTGTATTTTTTTTTCCACCGCGCACTGCCACTGTACAGATATATTTATTTACACTTCAACCCGTCGGTTAACTCACTTTATTCCAAAGTTCCACTTGTCTGCCGCACGGCGAGGTGTAATTTAGTTTTCGAGAATTTACGTGATGCCTCAAAAGAATGGTGAATTTCATGCAATCGTATCGTTGTTGGCTTTGCCTCGTCTATTTTTATTTAAAAAAAAAAACAACTACAACAGTCTCATTAAGCTCGCACGTTTTGCATCAGGTCTTTCGTTAAATTTTGAACAGTATCGTATAGAATTTCAGCTTACATACATACATACAATACTGAATATTCACATTAAAACGAATATTTATTTACTAGCCGATTTGTCCGTCATATGACGGTGGATTTTAACTCCACCCCCACTCATGCGCGCTGGTTTGTACAATTTTAAATATTTAGTAAATTCATAGGTTAATTAAAGGTGGATTGCAAAAATTGCAAAATAGAGCTATGCGGAGTATTTTAAATGTAAACAAATTAACTAGTTATAATAACTATGTTGAATGAATTGAATTGGATGAATGTAAAGGAAATCTTGAAAATGTGCATATTTTTAAGTTAGATAAGAATTTATTACCAACTTATTTCAATGGATATTTAATAAGGAGATATAATGTACATAGTCATAATACTAGGGGTAAGAATATGTTAATAGTTAATAATTTAAAATTAATTAGATCTAAAAAAAGTATCTTATTGTTGTTGAATACAATGCACTGCCAGTAGGACAAAATTGATAGATTCCTGGCAGTATTAAAACAGCACCGCTGTATAAGTGCTAATAGATAATTATTTTGTAATTTTAGCTTTAAGTTACTTTTTGTTTGTAATTTAGCTTCTTAAGCTATTTTAATTAAATAAATAAATAACAATACATCCCATAGCCCGTTTGACAGTATGTGAAACAATAGTGTATCGTTGGTTTTACATGAGGTTGGTTTTTGTTATATTGACAATGCTAGCATGACTGCAACGACCCAGGCAGGCAGGCAGACGCTTACGCTAATACATACATATGTATATTGTAATTTTTAAATTGATTAGAACAAGAATAAAGAATAAATGTGGTTAGCTTAGATAAGTTGTGTTGTACCAAAAACTAATGAAAATACGACGGGGATATTGATTGATTTATGTTATTTTTGTTTTGTTCTTGAATTGTATCCGTCTTGGAAGCATCTGTGTGGACTCTGCTTTAGGCGTCACGCGTTTCTATTTCGGCATCGTTTTGCGTCGCTTTTAGGGCGGTCAGCGGTAGCTACATAAGTGTGGTTACCGTGAATTAATAATGGGATTCGATAATGTCACCCCGGGTACCGAATCGAAACACCATCCCCGGCTCCGTACGAGGATACTAAAGCGAGCCTTTTAAGCGAATTGCTTCCAGGAGCTGGTTGGCGCGAGTGAGTTCGACACCCTCTCCATAACCCCATCCCCCGATCAGAAACCACCCCCTCGTTCTCCCGTCCCTTGATCCGTAAAAACCCCATCAATTATTAGCAAACGCGTCCCGGGACTTTGGCGCGTTTTTCATTCGTCATAAATCGCCAGAAGCGGGGGCGAAGTTAAGGGTCGACGTCTGAAAATTGACACCGAGGACCCTCGGAGACTGGGACCATTGGTGAACCCTTTGCATACTTCATACGGTTGAATTGCAAAAAAAAAAGTAAAAGATCCCAACATACAGAGTCGAAAAATCAGCGTTTTTTTTACAAAAGTATTGTCAATTCCACTTGTCATTGTTTACGTTTTTGAAGTTGTAAATCAAATCAGACTTTAGCACTGTTAGTAGATTATTACCCTTAAACTGTAGACAGTCTATTAGTTTATACAATCACCAAAAACGTAATAACAAAATATTAAATTTTTTAAATACATGTCACATTGTGTAGTCACAGTTTTATTCATTAAAAAAACAATATTTTATAATGAAAATTCACAATTTATGTATATTACTTAACTACTAATAGACTTTCGCTTTAATGTCTCCTGAAAATTCAACGTTAAACTCTCTTTAGTAGTTTCAAATTCCCTACAAAAAAAAATATTGGACAATAAACAAATATTTTTTAAATATCGCTTTATTTGTTTAATAATAATTTACCTAAAAACGACATGCGTCTTCTCTAACATGAATCTCGATGATATAAAGGCATCTTTCGTGTGAAATTTATCAGAAAGGTATATAACTTCCATAATTCCAGATTGAATTATCAATTTGGCACACTCGTTGCACGGAAACAATGTGGTATACATAGAGCAACCGTTAATATCAGTCGAACTTCTGTTGACAATTGCATTTAGTTCAGCATGACACACTGAAACATAGAAAAACACATTTAAAGTCCTAAAATTATTCAATCTATTGATATATGTATGTAATACACAACTTATTGTCCGAACTAACCGAATGAATGCTTGTGATACCAATAACTAGCGGTCGGAATTGACTTTTTGTCATTCCACGGAAAAACCATATCATCATCATGGTAACTCGGCATGGAATTGTAACTAAAAAAATAATTTAATAAAAAATTATATCTCATTAAACTATAAAATATATGTATGTATAATATTTTAATTGTGTATAATAATTATGTTACCCTAATCCGACGATCAATTTTCTTTTTTTTACAATGCAAGCACCGACTTTAGTTTTGGGATCGGCACTTTTCTTTGATGCTAGAATAGCAAACGCCATAAAATATTCGTCCTCATCCAAATTACTCCTGCGAAATTGTTTAATTAATCTTTTACAACAAAATGTTATTGTGTAAAGTGATTACTTACGAATTTTTAAATTTTTATTAGGGCTTTACAAAATATCAGCATTCTACTTAATTTTTACGTATTCGATGTAGAATCTATTAAGAAATTTTAGTACAAGAATTAACCAAAAAATTCTATATATTATATGTACCTAAATATATGTACACCCGATTCTTTTTTTGTACGGAGGATACGTTCCAGAGACTACTGTGGAAAAAAGATATGTACATATGTACCTACAATCGACAAAAATAATTCTCGATATCAAAAATAAATCAAATTTATTTTTTATTTATACATAAAAATATTTTCATCAGTTACATACATATGTACATACATACATAATGAAGTAATAAATTGACATGGTTTTCGATTTAAATTTAATTTAATATAAAAATACATATTCATTCACTTATCAATAAACGTGTCCGTTTACTGCCGTCATTCTTTTTAATTTTTTTGTAACCGTGTTAAAACAAAAAAATAATTGGTCCGTTTTCCTGGACCGTGTTATTTCAAAACCGTGGCAAAAAAACCTCGTGCAAAAAAATGATCGCGTGTATGTATGTACATAGATACATAGCTAAAATAAAAATACGTATTTATAAACTTACATGTTGCTTTGGTGTCGACGAACCGATTGAAATGTAATATTATTATGTACCAACCGACCAACAATATGATTAGATAAAACATGCAATTCAATATGCGGACGTCAAGATAAAATACAACTCAACATTCGCTTAATCGCAATCGTTACAACTGATGATATTGACAAAGTGAAAAATCAGATTGTACAATAGGGTAGAGTAGACGATCACGTGCGAATTTTCCGCGAAATTTCCCCGTCTTTCAAAACTCGACTCTGCTGAAATTTTATTTTCTCTCAGACGAAAACTGCTGAAAACGTGCACGTCAAAAATGAAATGATAAAACTATGGCGGCAAATGTATTTCTTTAAGACGTATCCCACCCGGTCGTAGTCTGCAAACCCTCCTCCCCTTCCTTCTCTTCTCACCCTTCCGGTTACTTTGAAGCCGTGGAATCGCAGTGGATGGTACATACATAGGATAGGGCGAAAGACAGGTGCGGTAGATGAACAGGTGAGGTACTAGGATGAGGCAACACACTTCGGACAAGTTTACGACTTACGAGAGCCAAGGTTACTTGGATTACTTTGCAGTGGTGGTAGTGATGGTACGTGACACGAAAAATACGCCCATCACAATTCTAATATTACGCAACCGGAATTTTATTTATTTATTCTTGAATAATATTTTACAACATTACCAATGCTTACTTTTTCAGGACTTATATGCATGTACATGGGACAACATACATACATACATACACAGGTAGACGATAATCTACTATGTATTCGCGAACGCAACATTATGAGGTTGAAAAATAACTCGGACGAAGCCGTCAACTGTGCAGATTGCGCAACTTTCGCAAACTTTTACGTGCCTAGATATTAATTTTTCACAAGACGCCTTTGATCCAGTTTATTTGGCGTCGGTGGCACTCTCAAAAAATGCTTCCTAAATACATAAGTCATGTACTAGAACTGGCGAGCGAGCGAGAGAGTCATATCCTGCGACATATCAGTGCGAAAGACATGTACACATTAATTTAGGGCGACCGTTACTGACGAACATGGCAATTTTTATGTACATCTTTTGCCTTTTAGGGTCAGGTCTGTGGACCAATTTTGTCCAATCTCGTCGCAGTTTGATGTGAACCGTTAAACACACACACCCCTCCTCCCCACAAAGCGAAAATTTAATTTAAGCCACGTATCAATCTATACACAGTACTGTTTACTTCATCGGTGAAATCATTACGCGTTTAATTTTCATTCACGGCTATTCTCACATTGAATGAGTTGTTTGATGCGTTATACGTAGCCCGTTACAGTCTGCATTAGTAACTACATATGTACGTACGCTCTTGTGGTTTTTATGGTTCCCATTTTGAAGATGACATTCGTAATATGCGTGCATACGAACGACCCAACTCCCCTTCCGACCCACTCGCCACCCCCTAGAAAATAACTCATTTGAATAGGATCGTTAAGGAGTTATCACCGCGATATATTTGCCCGTAGACTGGAAAGAGGTTTTCTCTAGTGTTCCACTCTCATTATTTATAGCCGGTTACATGATTCATTTGTAGATATCTATAGAATTAATCAAGCTAACTTCTATTGTTATATAATCATTTTTTATAAAGATAAGTGTGGCGTAATTGATCATAAACTACAACACATGCAATTGAATGTCTTGTAATGTGATGTATTGATTGCGTATACTTACGTCTTTGTATAAAGAAATTCAGCGGTAGCTATTGACGAAAATGCACGTTTCTGTGTGTGTGTGTCGCTACTTATACGGAACGTGGTTTCAAATTTTCCGTATTTGGAGAAAGTCACAGTTTTTCCCTTATTTAGATACTCGGGTAAGAATATGGGTGTGCTATAAAGCACGTGGGGAAAACGGGCCGGGGGGGAAGAGGGGGGGGATAATCGGGAGAGGGATGGTAAACGGTTTTCCGTGTTAAGGCCCTCTCCTCCGAAGTAGTAGTTCCTAATAAAGTAGCGGGCGTGTTCGTATTTTTCTTTTCGAGAGGAAAGTCAACAAGTTGTATCAAATTTACCACGGAATTGCCTTAAAAAAAAAACCCCCCACCCCCACCCTCGTCGCGAAGCAGGCTTAGATTTTCCCTTATATTAATTTTTGCTCAGCTTATGAGGGCGCCGCTTGGGCGACATACCTTTAAATTATGGCACTTGTACTTAAGATCTAACAAATAAATTGTGAATATATTTTTAACTACTAAAATGTATGAAATTATTATTTTTTCGTTTTTAACTATGGTAATTTTCCAACCGTGTATAATTCATAAAATAGTAATTAAATATTTAAGTAGGTATTCTTTTTATTTTATTTAAGTAAAAACTGTATAATGAAATTGGAAACGTTGCGTTGTGTTGGAAAAGTTTTCATTCTTCGTTATACGATGGTAGCGCGTGCGTTTCCCTCTATAGCTGAGATCATCCCCTTTTTTTCCACTTCTTTTAAGATTACATAGTTTCCTCCACCTTTTGCTAACATTTCGTGCCTTTCCATCGATGGAATCCTAATTCAATTGCATTACGTAGTATCGCTGACAGCGAAAAATTAATTAATTTTGTGACAGAACAAAGTATTGTCAATATTTATGATGTACCTACATGTATGAAATTTACATATTCGTAGACTTTTCCGATAAATGATTGCTTAAAAACATTCACATCGATAAGTTTTCGACAGCGGTTTATAAATTCTAAAAATAAAAATACACAGTATAAATATTCTAGTAATCCGTTTTGGGCGACATCAATTTTATGGAACGCTCGCGTTAAACTTTTTCAACAGTAAACATTCTCATATATTCAAGAGCAATCTCCTTAACGTATAGCGAGCGAGTCGTAGAGCAAAAGCAAGTGAGCATCCCCAATAATATCTCACGTGGACGACAAGAGAGTGCACTTGAGAAACAATATGTCGTAAGATTGTGGCTCAAGAGAATTGTATTCATATCGTGCGAGTCGGTATTTTAACCCAAACACATTTAAACTACGGAATGGAAAGCGATATGTAGTCAGATTTGAAATCGAAAATCCCGCAATAACAAGAAACGCATTGTATGCGAAATTGAATCGAATAAATGTTTCAGGATAAAATAACAATTTTTTTTTTTATACAATATCGTACATCATAACGTGTCCGGCACAGGAGTGCGCCCTAGTAAGTTTACAGCATTAATCTTGTTTTTTTTATATATTCCGTACGACAGGTGCTGTAAACTCTCAGAAAAATTATATATTTAATTCTTATACATATTATGTTGTTTTACATTTCGATTCGGTTGGGTTTACGCAAAATTACACAGTCGTGCACTTTTTGAACAACCTCGTATCGGGAAGGTCGAACACTATTTGAGGCTTTATGTTCTGCTTAGGTTTATCTGTAGCCACACTGAGTTATGTGTCTGGAAATTCGACAAGTGATTGTCTATGTAGTTTGAACTGAGAATTTTACCATATCAAAACTTCCCCTCTGTATACGAGAATAAGGTATGGGAATATTTTAAATCCTTCATTGAAAACCATGTATAGGTACAAAGATATGAGCTAGGGCTGATTTATATTGGTAAGTCCAAGCTAATCGTTGATTTCTGATTAAGATAATTTCTTCTTTTCTAATCTTTTTCTATCGATAATTGTTCTATTTATACATATACTTGCTTGTATGCATATAACATATTTGAATCGGTTTTTAAAACGTTTAATTGCGAATGCAAGAGCATGGGGTGTGGCGCACATCCACACAGGGTGGTCGCAAAGTGGCGTAGGGACGTTTGAAAATTTGATGGTTCCACAGGCAGGGATGAGCCTGAGCCGTGGTCTCGTTTAGTGCGGCATTAGTGCGGCTAGCGTAAGTTACGATCGCAGTGGACGCTGTTTATGAGCAAAGCCTAATGGCGCCCTGGCGGCGCACTCTCGACGATTCGCCTTCGTTAGCAACTAACACACTTCACATGCACAAAACGCCACTTAATACATAGTACGTTTTTCTAGTCAATTTATTGTCACCCTGAACCATTGAAAAGTACATATATAATATTCAAATTGGAGAAACTGCAAAATCTTGCGAATTTTTTTGCGAAATAAACGTCGACTCTAATTAGCTTCCGGGTAAAAGGACTAAGCTTAGTTTTGTTTTTTGTAAAAGCAGATTTTCAGTTTAATTCAAATTATCATTTTTCATTGATAATATGTACGAAATGAGGAAATTTGGAATAAAAGCCGATTTTTTTTGTTTTGTTGGTGGAAAAATTAACTGACAGGTCTAAGAACACAGGGATCCAGGAGGTGCCAATTTTTGGTGGTGCGGTCTCACAACAGTTAGATAAATTGGAAAAATCTAACTCTAATAATACGCAGATCTTGTCAACGACAATAATATTAAAGGTCTGAAAAATCGTCAAAATTATTTCGACATACGGAGATCGAGAGACCTTTAACCGCTAAACATAAGTTTAAAAATTGACCACCATCAAGCTTTGAAACATTGAAAATTTAAAATTATTTGTTCAATTGATGTATGTACATATGTATATGCGATTACCTTTTAGCATATACAATGCATATAGTCTAAATAATCATCCAGTTTAGCTTTAATTTTATTGTGTAATTCATATGAATTGTTTCGATCGTCTTTACAATATATGAGCTTTGAAACACGTTGTATCATCATTTTCATCCGTTCACCATCCACTGCTGCATGAAGGCCTCTCCAATCCTCTTCCATTCCTGTCTGTCTTGAGCAATCTGCAACCTGACTCCACACACTCTTCTCAATTCATCAGCCCATCTTCCACTGTGCCTACTTTGCTTTCATTCACATCCTCTCGGACACCATTCCAGTATTTCTCGCGTCCATCTTCCATCCATTCTTCTCGCTATGTGTACATATGTATGTATCCACTCCAACTTTTTCACACGTTCTGCTATATCAGCCACTTTGATCATATTTCTTACCCATATATTCCTTTCTTGTTCTACCATGCATACATACATATTTCCATGCTTCTCTGTGTGCAATGGATCTTACGTAGCATTCTTGAATTTAGCAGTCATAACTGGCAGTACGCATTGATCTTATGACTTATTTTTTAAGCAAAGCGGAATGTTGGATTTTAAAACTATATTCATTCTTCGAAAAAAGCACTGCATCCTAGTTTCATTCTTCGTTTTATATCATCATCCGATCATATTCACCAATCGGTCCTAGGTATAAATAACCATCAACTATCTGTACTGTGACTACGCTTTGCGTGCAAAATCCTGTACCTACATATATCATCATCATTATCATCATTTTGAGCCATTCACCATCCACTGCTGGATGAAGGCCTCTCCAATCCTCTTCCATTCTTGTCTGTCTTGAGCAATCTGCATCCACTTGACTCCACACATTCTTCTCAATTCATCAGCCCATCTTCCACTCGGTCTACCTTGCTTTCTTTCACATCCTCTCAGATACCATTTCAGTATTTCTGTGTCCATGTCATCTATTGTGCCTAGCCCATTGCCACTACAATTTTTCACTCGTTCTGCTATATCTGCCACTTCGGTCATACTTCTTACCCATGTATTTCTTTTACGATCTCTTCTTGTTATGCCAAGCATACATCTTTCCATGCTTCTCTGTGTGCACTGGATCTTTCGTAGCATTCTTGAAAGATCCAGTGCACATATATTGGAATAAATTATTGTATTTAATCTAATTCATATTTGTAATACGTATGCGAGTATGTATGTACATACAAGTGGACAATATTATGCATCGCGTGCGCGATAAGTGACTGTGTCGAAATCTTTATGCAATTGAAACTGCATACAATTCTCGTCGACTAACGAGATATGCGTTGCTCGTTTGTCCGAGCTTGGTTTATAGGCAAACCGCTTACGCTTTATGAATGCACAATGGCGGTTGGCGCAAAGCAGACGCGATGGAGAGGGAGGTTTTGCAGTGGGCGGTGAGTGGGCGGAAAGTGGGCGGTGGATAGGCCTCTTCAGCAGTAAGGGATGAGGAGTTTCTCTCTCACCCCCTAAGGGCGGCAGGCTGACGGACGCCTACAACTGCAGGTTCCTGGAACCACATTACCCCGACTTGCACGTGAATGCATAATGCACGGTGAACGAACCGGCGCGGACTATACGATAGGGGTCGGAGTCGCTCTTCATCAGAATATCTAATGGCGGTTAAGCAAATTTTGATCAGTGCAATCAATTCAAGACGGCGCGGCGCGCACTCAGCGAACCAGATGCTACGTGTATCCAAAACAAAATTCTGTCAGGTACCATGTACATACATACGTAGTAGTGACACTGGTGTGTGAATAATAAAGTTTATTTCGATTCAATTTTTCGCACCATCTCCCCTGAAATATGTGGAAAGGTAAAGTGTGTGGGTGAAAGGGGGGGGGGGTGGCAGCGGGAGGTTGGTACAATTGAAATGCGCTGAAAATAACAAAGTTGGAAATGCATTTCTGAACAATATCCTCTCTGGAAAATGCGACGTGTGTTTTTGTCGGTACACGTGACCATACCCATCTCTCCCCGCATATCCAAAGTGCGGGCGCAAAACTATTGGAATACTGTGAAGTGTCTCGCATATATGAAATAAAGTTTCACTCGAGTCTCAAAATCCATAGCTATGCAAATTGTTGCATTATCGCGTGAAATTGCACAAAAAAAAATTTACATTGTGTACGGTGAGTGCCTACGATTGTAGTCAGACAATGAAACTAAGCATAATCGTAGACGAATTTAAATAAATCTTTTTTTTTTTATTATTACATATTTGCTTTTGTTGTGTGTGTGTGTGTTTCAGTCGTACTGTGCGGTGTCTCGAGTATTCGCTATCTCAGAGTGTGAGTACGGGAGAGGCCCTCTGTGACCACTCACCATGAAATTAAAAACCAAAAAAGCACAGATTGAATAAGAGAAAGGACAACGCGCCAAGGAGCCGAGCGACCTCTCGCGCCAGGAAATGGAAATGCTCGTCAGAGACGGCGCGCGTTGACTTTTCACATAATATATTTTAATATAAGCAAAAATAAACATACTACACACTAGAAACAATCGCATACACGAGCTGTTTAAATACATAATTTAATACTTTTGAACTGTAATAGTTTTCCATGGAGAGGTCTCGATCGAACGGAACCTGAATTTCAACTTAAAATGATTAATAATATAAAGTACCTTTCTGTCAACGCAAACCCAATTCAATCAAACCTTCATACATTATTTAAATATTTATATGAAACATACCCAGACAGTCTTAAGTCTTCGTACTACTTTTTGAGAGAATACGCAACCGTTCAAACAACGAAATCTATCACTTTTGACATGCACTTATGGTTGGTTAGTAGTTTGAATCAGAAATGACAATGATACTGAGCAGTTGAAATGTGATAAAAATTTCCGAAACGCGTGCCCACAACTAACGTAACACACGATTTAAGTATTGTTTTGCATTATTTTTTCAGACTGCACTGGTAAAGTGCGAGACTCGTCCGAAATGAAGAAAATACCGGGAGCGTTGTCTGGCGCACACTTCGGCATGGAGTCCTTGTTGGTACCACACTGTACCATACAAACTCCTTCGAACCGATAATTGTACATTCGATAGCAGTTCGGATCGTTTTTCAAGTTTTTCCTCCAAACAACCCCCCCAACACTCGAGGCAATGGCGCACACGGATCCCAACCATACAATCATACTGAGTAACATTCAATTTTTTTCTGGCTGTCACATTCGGGCGTCCGTCATTTATCGTTAAGAATGTGTGCGAGTTTGTGGAAATTGATAATATTGTATATCGTGTTCGTTAACCGTATCGATATCCGCACGTCGACTGAGTTTCCTACGGGCGTACATGTATAAATTTATAAAATTAAATTGAGAAAAGGGTGGAAAGATATATTGCGATCCGCTTTCGTCCGGTATTTCACTCGCTTTATCCTGAAAAGGATCGTGACAACCTCCGAAGGGTCGACCGATAATTCTCTAAGAGATATCAAGAGCTAAGTACACTCTAAAAAAATATGAAGACGTGAATAAAAATAAAGAGAAAAATGTGAGGAAAAAATAAACAAATTTGCATTGAAATAGTAGACAATTTTATAATATATTTCGTCGCTTCCAAAATCTTTCAAGGCATAGGTACTATGCCATCTGTCTCCAGCTGATGAAGTTATATTTGATGGTGTCACAATTTATTTTGCGCGTGCAATGTCTGGGGACTGTCACGCTATGCCTTCGAACATGATTTATTTTCTGAGACTTCTTCATTTTCACTAGAAGGAAACCAGTCTTCTTCAAAGCATCTGCAATTATTGAATTGAACTGCAAAGCCTCGAATTGAATCAAGTGTATATTACTTATGTATACACCTAGATCTAAAGAGTATCAACTCAAAAAAACACTTTTTTCAGGAACGACGAAAAACTTGTTGTCGTGTCGCTATAAGTGATAGGAATTTACTGTTATTTTGTTTTGTGAAAACAAGCATATTAAAGAAAGTTCAGATTAAAACATTTAATTTTGTTTTATTGGTTCATGCAGCTTCGTTTGTAGAATTGTAATAAATGATTAACTAATAAATCTTAATTTTTGAGTTGATACTGTTTTGATCTACATTGTAGGTGTGCGATATGTTCGATAGCATGTAGTATGTACACAGATAAAAGTCTATTGAACCGGGAATTTATGTATTTTAATTTTGTTTTTCTTTCCTATTATTCCGTTCTATTAAGTTAAAATTCAATTATACACCCATAACGCCGTGTTTGAGTTTGTAATAACGAATAGCGGAGTCTCTGCGATAGATTGAATGAGTAATTGTCTTCCTTAAAAGCTTACAACAGCGTGAGCAGAGACGATCCAGAGCGGAAGGAAGAAGTGAAATCTGCCATTCTCTACCTTCGAGTTTAATCTATTCAGCAAACAACAGTCTGCGATTACCGAGCAACAAGTGAGCTTATATAGAAGTAGACGCTGAGACGAGCCACAGCCGCTCCATCTTCATCGGAAACGTCTGTCGAATTTAATTAATTAGTCTCCGCAGTTTAATCACTATCATAACTGAAAAATGTTCTCGAACGTTTACAATAATAGTCTGGGTCTATTGTTTGGATTTTTAAAAACGAGTTCGGTCGTGCGACGTCGTATATTTTCGAATATAATGGGGGAGGGTATATTTTGGTGTATCGGAGCGGGCTCTCTGGGAATATCCCGAAATTGTGAGAATCTGATGGGACGCAAAAACCTTATTTCATCCCAAAGTCCCTTCTTTTTATTTAGTGTTTCGCGTAACGCATTGCGAAATCCCGCTCGGCGCGAAGATAACAAGTTTTTCCCGACCCTAACGAGAATGTGCGAGCTATTTGGCTACTTGGTATTCAACGGCACACGCGAATACCAAACCGAAAATCCATCTCGGCTCGCTTTTCAAATTATGATTAATAATATCGTTGACACCGATTCTCACCCCCCCCCCCCCCTACCCCTTTTTTTCGAACATCGTGCACCCTCTGTTCCTTTCTAAACTGCGTCTATCCCGCATTGCGGATTTGTGTCGGCTCATTCTTATAAACACACTGCAATCTAGCTAAAAACTACTTTAAAAAAATAATCATTTCTAATACAAATTAGAAGACTTTTTTAGAGAAAATTTACTTTAAATTGAATAACTGGTTTGATAAATGTAAAAATCAGGTGTTAGAGAATTATCTTATTCATCAAAGTGCGATAAGTTTTTCACAATGGAAATGAATTCTATTTCGGAAAACTTTTTCCCGTTTCCCTTTTCTCCTTTCAACGGAAAACTTTCCGATTCATTTCAATGAAAACAGTCCGCCGTCGTCGGTGTACAAAGCCTCCCCTCGAATGATTGAAATTCAATACGGAATACCAATGAGACAATTATTACTAGTCGGTTTACTCATTAACATACTATAATACGCGTATTTTCTATCTACGTATGTACAACTACGCGGTATCTTTCATTTCAATGGTTACAAAGTAAAAAGTACGCGTCAAAACTTTGAATAAAAAAAAAACCGATCCTTTTTATCAATGTAATCATTATTTCTATTGGAAATCGACCGAAAAAGTTATGACTGTTACAAATACAGTAATACAGTTCACCGTTGATTCTCACTGTAATACGTAGACAAGCAACATTATTCATAAAATGTTTTAAAATTGGTAATAAAACTATTGTATTGAGGCGGGACCGCACTAGGCGGAACTGCACTACGCGCCCAAAATATGATTTGTATGAAATTGTATGAGATAGACCGCACTACAACTGCAGTTCAAGTGCGACAATTTCATACAAACAATATTTTGCAGCGCTGTGTCGCGCAGTGCGGTTTCAGTGCAGTTCCGCCTAGTGTGTTCTTACCTTTAGGGCTCCTGCACAGTGACGGATCTTCCGCCGCGGATAAACCGCCGCGGAACGCCTATACATTGGTTTTCATACAAATGAGTGATATATCACTCGTTTGTATGAAAACCAATGTACTGGCGTGCGCGACGGAACATCCGCGGCGGACGATCCGCCCAGTGTGCAGGAACCCTTAGGCGGCAATGAGACTATCATATGCCAATTTAGCATACGCTATACATATACGTGTATGCAAACTTTACTTACCGGCGTGAGTAAAGTTTGATTATATTCCGTGATTTCATTATTTCGTGTCCCGCGGGGGGTGTAAGCGTCACCTCAGCCCGTGTCCCGAAAATCACGCCGCGAACGAGACCCGAAAAAAGGTGAAGCTTTAAGCGCAGGGGCGTGCGACAGATGGGCGAATGGCGGGGAAGGGGAAGAGGTAGAAGAGGGCACAGGAGCGAGGGACAGACCCAACAGGACCAGGACGAAGTGAAGGGATGTGAGGTTGGTGGGGTAGGGGGAGGGGTGAGACGAAATAAGAAAAACAAAAAGCTGACACCATGACAAATTACTATTCATAACGTCGCCGAAGTGAATGACATGTAAATTATATCCAGGGCCGCATCCGTGTGCTGCTCCCGCCGCCCCTATTCCAATTCGCCTCCACCGATTCATGACTCTGAATAATAATTTATTGTAATACAGACGCCCGAACCATTAAAATGGCGTCCGTATTTCACGGGAGCGCGCGCGCACAAGATTGATGACTTTCCGAACGGGACGCGCGTCGCCAAATCAAATCGAGCCGACATCACTTGACATCACATGGCACCCTGTATATATCGGAAAATTATGTATAGGAAAAGCCATCATGTTGATAATTGTACGGTACACAGCTTTATCTATTCAAAGTAGAAAGTTTTTTTATGAAGCTAAAATTCAACTTCTAGATTTTAACTCATCTGTATTTATTTATTTTACAAATTATACCATAGCGACATTACATGTTGCCCCAATTCGTCACTATGGCGAGACATGAAAAAAACATTATATTTAACACTAGCTGACCCGGCATGCGTTGCAATGCCCGATTCCGTTCCCGTTCCCGTTCCTAGTACGTTTTCTGACGCGTGAGCAGGCCCGTTCCCGTTCCCGTTCCAGATCCCGTTCCCGTTCCCGTTCCTAGTACGTTATCTGACGCGTGAGCAGGCCTATTCCCGATCCCTTTCCCGTTCCTAGTACGTTATCTGACGCGTGAGCAGGCCCGTTCCCGTTTTTTCCCGATTTTTTTCACAGGAACCATCCCCGGCATGATCACAATAAGTCCTGAAAGTTTCATCGCGATCGGTTGAGTGGTTTAGGAGCCTATAAGAGACAAACAGACAGATATTGATTTATATATAAATAGAATAGTAAAATTAAATATAATCAAATTACATTAATCAAATAATTCACAAATTACATTAAATCAAACAATTCACTAATGAAAGATTATATTTTTAAAAAACGTATATTTTTTCTATGATTTCTATCATATCCGAATCTATATATGTATTTATGTATATGTATAAAATCAATGTCTGTCTGTTTGTTTGTTTGTCTGTTTGTCTCTTATAGGCTCCAAAACCACTCAAGCGATCGCGATGAAACTTTCAGCACTTATTGTGATCATGCCGGGGATGGTTCCTTTGAAAAAAAAAACGGGAACGGCCCTGCTCACGCATCAGATAACGTACTAGGAACGGGAACGGAATGGAATCGGGAACGGATCGGGATCGGGATTGGGAACGGAACGGATCGGGAACGAGATCTGGAACTGGAACGGGAACGGGCCTGCTCACGCGTCAGAAAACGTACTAGGAAGGGGAACGGGAACGGGATCGGGAACGGGACCGAGATCGGCACCAGGACCGGGAACGGGATCTGGAACGGAAACGGGAACGGGATCGGGCATTGCAACGCATGCCGGGTCAGCTAGTAAACAATAAATTCTTTTAAAATATTATTTTCATTGTGTCGCGAACTATTATTATATTTTATTATTATTATTATTGTAATTATTACTATAAATAGTAGTGCAATGGTCTGCCTGGCTGGCTGAGTAGCCACAAAACGCTGGCATTTAATGCCCTGATAACTGATGATGTGGACATTTTTTTCATCACTTATCCTTGCTTTGTATTATATCTTAAGCTTAATTTAGCTAGAATACTGAGCGGAGACGGTGATGGTGTGTAATTTATTTTTTACTTTATGCATATCGGATATAGTATTGTAATTGTTATTATCAGTATGTAATATTTACATGTACCTACATACATATAAGATGTTTATATAATGTGTTATTTTCATCTGTAATATTACCATCCTGTAATTGAATTTTTTTCACTCAATCTGTATATAAATAAATAAATACACTCACGGGGCACGGACAGCCGCGGAACGCTCGAATTTATAGTGTCGTTTTTTATGTCACGTAAAACATTTTTTGTGTAGTGTCATGGAAAAATACTACGGTAATTTCCCGTAACATTCTTGGAATTTATATGTGGATTATTGAGTCGGAAGCATAATATTATAATTACTATTGTATATACATATATGTAATAGCATAAAATCTAATAAAATAAAATATGTAATAGCCATAAACTCATTCAATCAACGGTACAATCAAGGCGATGGGCTGCACTGTTGTTGTAAAAACCAGCTCGTACGAGTGGGGGTTAAATCCACCGTCATATAACAGGTAAACTAACTAGTATATCGGTGTGTTGGTGTGTAGTATACGGTTCGAGTCGACACCGACGACGCGATTGTATGGCCATACACCTATTCAATCAACGATACACTATACAATTGTTTACCGGCAAACCCAGTTCGAGGCTCGAACGAGGCCAAACGAGAGTTTGCCACGTGTCAATTCTCACATAACCGCACAACATCATTTTAATTATAATCTTCGGTTTCATTGTACCAATCATATTTATTAGCGATTTTTGTTCTTCGCCTGTAATAGTGACCGAATTACAACAAAGTACAACCAGTTCATTATAGATAACGCGACGTAAGCGATATTTTTACGACCCATTCAAATGTACACGTATAGATAAATTATTTATTTACCCACTTATCGCGTTACAAGAGCGACGAGGCCTTCTCTTAATCGATCGATAATATAAATTTCATACAATTTTTTTTGCGAATTGATCAAAACTCACATCCGGACTCACACACCTACCCTAATGCAGCGCCGTAGTCTCTCGTTAATGGATACGGAGAATTTTTCGGGAAAGCGTCTCTCTCCCAACCCACTACGCGGTACGTGTTTTCCCGTGACGCTTCACACGTACGCGGCTCACAGAGCTCGAGTAAGTCGTCTCGAAAATTAGTCATTCGCGTGGGAGGGTTTTGGGGGTGGTTTGGCTGGGGTGAATGGGTTGGGTCAGGGAGATTCGAGCATTCCCCCTTTTGCTGATCGCGATGCTGTCCACGCGCCACACAGTTAATTCAATATCTGATTGGGAGTACGGCGAGCCGCGTTGCAAAGCGACGCCGACGCCACCAACACCGGATAGTCGTCTCCTTCGCCAAAGCAGGTAACGATCCTGTTTCGGACCACCTCTCCCTCGTCCTCCCACCTTTTGCCCTCCCCTCTATCCCCATCTACGTTCCTTTTTTTTTTCGAGTGTCATGGCCACTAATGGGTTTTTATATTGCATTCCAAATTCAGGTATCGTCCTTTGAATTTCGATCGATGCCGATAATAGGCTTCTGAGTGAACTAATTATATTATATACGTACAGTGCAATTTTGCATATACTAGCTAGTTTACATACATGTCACATGACCCCACTCCTACAAGCTGGTTTGTTTAATATCAGTACAGCCCACAGCTTGTTTGACAGTGCGTAAAGCAGTTGTTTAGTCACTAGCGGTTCTCAACCGACGTGTCGCCGGTAGTTGCTTAGACGCAGCGGTCGCCAACCTTTGGGACCTCACGGACGACTAAACTCAAAATGTCGAATCTCGCGGACCACTACCATGATTTTTTCCATAAAAGTAACATTTTAAATATGAAATGGTAATCTTGTATTTGCACTCCAAGTTATTTGCAAAAAGTTAGATATCAATAAAAATTATAATAAATAAATAAAAAAGATATATTCATTATTCATTTTGAAAACTGCCAGTTATGATGTATGGATGTGAAACTTGGATGCCAAATTCAAGAATTCTACGTAAGATCCAGTGCACACAAAGAAGCATGGAAAGATGTATGATTGGTGTAACAAGAAGAGATTGTAAGAGGAATATATGTATGGGTAAGAAGTATAAGTAAAGTGGCAGATATAGCAGAACGTGTGAAAAAAGTTGGAGTGGACACACAGCGAGAAGAATGGATGGCAGTTGGACGCAGGAAATACTGGAATGGTAAACGAGAGGACGTAAAAGAAAGCAAGGTAGACTGAGTGGACGATGGGCTGATGAATTGAGAAGAATGTGTGGAGTCAAGTGGATGCAGATTGCTCAAGACAGAGGATTTGAGAGGCCTTGATCCAGCAGTGAATGGTGAACGGCTGAAAATGATAATGATTATGAAAAATGCGGACCACCAAAATTCTCTCGCGGACCACCGGTTGGTGACCGCTGGCTTAGTGTGTCGCGAAAACTTAACTTGTGCAAAAAGGAAGAATTAAATTATGCAGAAAAAGAAGAATTAATCGGGATTTCTTCCGATTCTTTGTTTAAGTCAAAATTTCAAGACATTCCAATAGATACCATTTGGATTAATTGCACGAAAATGATTATTCTGCAATTACAAATAAGGCGTTTTTACATTTTACTTCCATTCTCCACAACAATGCTTGTGTGGAATCAGCCTTTTGATCCTCGAAGGCAAATCCTCTTTTGATCCTCTTTTGATCTTTTGAAACTTGATAATATTGATAGTAAGATGCGCGTGAGTTTGTGTACCATTCGCCCTCGCTATGATAAATTATGTGAACTTCATCAGGCTCAGGTCTCCCATTAATGAAATATGTATTGTACAAGAACGTGGAAGAAGAATTATGTTAAGAAAACAATTACTGTAAAAATTATTGTTATAATAATTGCTACTCGATGCTACTCAATTTTTATAAACTCGCAATTTTTATCAATAAAATTTGATATACATATGTACATATGTATCTTCCTTGTTTGTTTTTTTATTATTTTTAAAGCTTATATAAGTGTGTGGACATCGTGTATGTGTGTGCCGCTATTGAAAAAAGGTTGAGAAACCCTGGTCTAGTATACCGTTGATCGAATGGGTCATATAATCGCGCTGTTTACTCGAGCGAGCTGTGATAGATATCGGCCAACACACCGCTAAAAAAAATTGTGAGTTATTTTGGCAATGCTGTCATGACCGTAACGATCCAACTCGGCAGGCAGGCAGACGCTTACACTAATATATATATATCAATAATATACAATTTGTTCTTATATTACATATGTACATAAGCCTTCTCAAAAAGTAGGACTTTTTTTGTATAAACCATTTTATACATACATAGCTCAATATTTCTCTCTTCGTGAGATTGGTTAAAATGAATTTGAGTCGTAGCCCAGAGCAGTGCTGGGTTGGAGGAGTGAAAAAGTTAATAGTTAATTGTAAATAATTTACATCGTTCATACAACACGAGTAAAAGTAATGTAATTATGTATGTCTATCGTAAATTTCATCATTCATATACATATGTATATGAATGTATGTTTTTAAACGGTTGCCTTTTAGTTTAGTTACTTATCCAACAGCAGCGTTTTTGTGCGGTGAACGAAGTGAGAAAATCTGAACGCCAGAACAAAAAGCGTTTTAATTTTTTTTCCTCCTCCTACTTCGTACTCGTTCGCCATTTCATCGAACTTTAAGGTGTAAGGAATTACTGCTAAAACTTTTGGCAGTTTTCCCGTCTAGAGTTTCAAACTTGAGATCCTTGTACTTACAACCTGCGGGAGAGGTGTGAAGTTACCTTTAAATATTTAAGCCTCTGACAAGGGAGATTGAAGTTCTTGCTCACCTCTCATTGGCTTCTTGCTTCCACGTCGCAATTTCTTTTTTTTATTATTATTGTTCGCCAACGTTTGAGGCGTGCGCAACCGCACTTAAAACTTAAAAAGTGACATTTAATGAATAAGCTAGCGCATTTTTGTAACCTTTATAATCCCGCTGAAACGGGATATAAACGTTAAATTCTATCTCCAGAGTCTAATGATGACCGCGTCAGTTCGGATATGACGCTCTGTAGTGTAATCTCATTAGTGATACGGGATCCGATATCATTATGTTTTACAACAATACGCTAGTATGAAATTTAACAAGGTATTTACAATTCCGACAACGCGTACACAACTCACTGTGGGAAAATTCGCATCATCGGAATTGAAAGGGTTAACTTGGTCGGAATTTTTCGTCGTTGCATCGTGTCAATATGGCATATTGACGAGTCGTTGTTGGCGCAGTGCAGTATGCGCTGCACCTCACGTGCATTGCCCGCCTACAAACTGACTCCCATCCAATGAAAAGTCGTCCACAACATTGTTTACCCCATCCTTCCGATGAAATTAGATACATTAGAAACTACTAAGTATTTCTGAGAGAAAGCTCTAATCGAATAAAAATACATCAAGGTGACATTAAAGAATATACTGATAAAAATAACCGCGAAATGTTAATTCTTGGTAGATAATCTGTATTGATTCAAAATTGATTAGATATAAATTCCATAATTAGATTAGATACAAAACACTTTCAAATGGAAAAATGGAATAGTTACAGAATATCTAATTTGCTATTGCATTTGCTTTTTAAGTATTATTTAATTAAGCATATTAATTGCAGCTTAACAAAAGTCATTAAATTTTACCCTAATTAGTAATAATGTTACCTACATACATACATACATACATATGTATGTATGTAACAATTGTGAAAATGGAACACTAGAAAATAATGCAATTTTGTCGCGTTGCGGATAGATTGCATGTTTGCATGTATGTATGTATACCTATAGTTATTGATGTCACAATTAAAACATTCATTTCGCTATGATATAAGCACATATGTACATATGTACCTACATACTTAATTTTGATTTAAGCTTGAATTCTGAAAGTGGAAGAGTTACATTTGTATAAAATTGTTTGAAAAATGGTGCTGGTATCATAAATTACGAAAAATAATATGTAATTTTCAATAGCGAAAGGCTCTGTATATTGTTCGTTTTGGTATAATCATGGAATTCTTTGAACACTGAAACTAATAAGAAAAGATGATTACTATGGGAAAGTCAGATAAAGATATTATATGAGTATTTCATGGATCGCTAAGTTTTATATTTTATTTTATTTTTAATTTGCGCATTCGTTTACCATTCACATATGAATGAAGAAAAACCTTGGTATTAGATTATACAAAGTTATGCACTGTATTGCCGCAATATTTGAAATGAAAATTAGTTTTTTCGTTCCACGCCCAGACACGTGATACTCAAACAGTCGCGAATTAACCTTTCAACTTGTCAAATCGGACAAATTTCAAACGTGGGAACGCGCCTGCGTCGTGCCATCAAACCGGTTTCCAATTTTGCAAAATTTTCCTTAGTATTCCACTTAAAAATTTCATAAGAACGATTACCCACGTGTAGTGAGGGGAAGGGGGGTGGCTTCGGATGCCATTTGTATGCAAATTTCGGGCGCCCGGTGTTGTCTGTGGGAAGCAATAAACTTCTGCACGGACGAGGATCTCGTCTGATGAGCAGGATATGATAAGCATATGAAATAGTTGTTGCTTAGTATGCTTTGAATAATTTGCGGATGGTGGTCTGAATTTGCAAACATTGAAGAAAGGTGCACAAACACTTTTGTGAAAGAATTTTCGCACAACGAATATAAATACAATAAACACAGTTGGACCATTTTGAATAGCGAGTATATTGTACTTTAATTAATTCCACTGTCGATGTGTATGAGTATCGCCAATAGTTTTGTACGCGTAATTAAATTCGTATTAGAATTACTGTAATGAAAAGCGAGCGTATCGCCGTTAACAACCAACTTAGGCGTCAAACGAGCGTCATTTTTCACCACGTTTTACGATCCCAAATTCAAAAATGAACGATAATTTATTCACGAAATTGGAAAAGAGCAAGGGGGAACAAGGAAGATAAAAAAAAATAACGTAGGTTGGTCGGGTGAAACGGGAAAAAAACGAACATTTGTATCGGAGCTAATCGAAACCGACACCGGGGCGGCACCAACCTTTCGCAAATACACTCGTTGATTACAAATTATCTCATTGGAGAGCGGGGTGGAAAATGGCAACTTCGGATCCATTACCATTTAGATAAGCAAAGAAAGAAATATGATCTTGATGACAATTTGATGACCGCCGTCTTCCGTTAATTAGAAACTTTTTTCCATCGCATCGCCTACCCCACTCACCCAACCGCCCACCGACCTCGGAACGGACGGGAGATACTCACCCCTCCCGGCACTCCAATCGTATTCTCGTGAAGTCACCGGATTCCGAGGCCTTCCGACTTTCCGACCCCCGGATCATCGCATTCTTCGCTCCAGACGTGTCCGAGCTGTTCCAATTTGAATTATTACAAAGTCTCGTTGAACTTTTAATCAGAAAAATAAAATTCATTGCTTAAAATCTCATTAAAAATAGGCGTTGAAATAAAAATACAACAATTTTTGGCAAAAAGAATCAAACTTTATTTATACATATGTACATACATACGTACATAGTAGCTATGTAAGTTTATATTAATTTCCGATTAAGTCGAAAGTAACGTAAAGGATCAAATGTTTATTTAGTAGTAAAATTAAGGTACCTGTAAACGATCAACATTTTCGGAATCAAATTCGCAATATGAGTCGCGGTAATGTGTGGTTCAATGATTGCCGGCAAGTAGTTGCTCTTATATTATTGCCCACACTCGTGTCGTGTCGTGTCCGCACCTCAGCGACAGAGACGCGCGTATATGAGAGAGCAGGAAACAAATATATATTGCCACGTATTTTCGTATACCGAGCGACATCTTCAGCAATATGTCAACAATACTCGCCAACACACTGCCATACCAGCAATAGTGGAACAATAGTATCGGGAAACACGACTATATTTCCGGCCCACATCACCATATTTCAGTAATATTACCGGCAATACATTGATCGTTTACAGGCACCTTTAGGTTTCACTTTTCCGATGCGCAATTTACGTCTACGACAATTCTCTCACACGTGTAATTTGAATATTATTAATAGCCATCGGATGCTGCGAAGCTGGCAGCTTATCGGCGAGCTATCTTCGCCCACGGAAATTATGATAATAATATTAAGAAGTTTCAAGGCGCAGAGCGGTGTGTAGCGGTGAGGAATGGCGCCCCTGCTTGTCACACCGATCACGCTCTTTCATCTCGTCTCTTTCGAATAATAGCGCCGCAAAATATTGTGGTTGTCGGAAGGGGGAGGCGGTGGTTCACCCTCCATACCCACACCATCGTCACCCGCAAACCCCCAAACGACACACCCCTGCGGACGGATAGCGCCAATTTGGAATTCAAGGTTCATTCGCGACACATTTTTCGAAAGCCACACGGCTCGACTTATGAGAAATTTGAATACGTTTTTATTTCTGGTCGGGAGCATGTAAATATGTGTTCCGTCCTTTACCAACCCCGTCCCTTTCTGATCCCTCGGCGCATAGCTTCATATAAATCAAATAGGTGTTCCTTGTCCGGCCGCTCCCAGTTTTTTTCGATTCGTTCGGCCGTGTTGAGACTATGCCGTTCGTATTCGTCGGTTGTTGTTGTTTTTTTTTTTTTTAATTGAATTAAAACGTACAATGCGAGAGTTGTAAGTGATATGATAATTTAAGGCGTTTGAGTGACTCGGTGATAATAAGAAAAGCAGTCATTTGTCGTTGAGTGGGAGCTGGTAATTGTGCACCGCATTAGCAGAGGGTGGGAAATGCAATTAACCACCGGAATACCAATGAGATTCGGCAAGAAAAATAACCACCTACCCTCTTTTCTATTATTTTTACGATCGCTTTTAACGAAAAAATATTTCGACCTAAATACCGACGAGAAGATTGCTTTCAAATTTTATCGAAATTGTTTCTAATTAAATTTTCATGCTTGGCTGTATGCTATAGAAATTTCTAAGAGAATCTGAACGTTCGAAATAATTCAAGAACGGTTAACAATATGTATGGTCCCTCATTTGATAGTATTTTTATATACATACATTATATATATAATAGCCCTATTCCGTCTGTCTGTCTGCTGATAACGCTTATGCTGATAATAAATAATTAAAAAACCGGAACGAGTGGGATTTGAACCCGAGATCACCAGGTTGGATCTTCCAACGGAGGCGATGACTGATATTCTATAATTGTCCAATATTTATTCTTAAAGGGTTCGCTACTTTGATAAATTGGTACATTGTTGTTATTATAACGCGCCATAAATGGCGCATTATTGCATAGATGCAAAAACTACAAAAACTATTAAATATTATTTTTCAGTACGGGTGATTAGAACGCTCCGTTGATATTCAACGGGCTTACACTAGTAGGTACTAACAACAACCATTGATGTTAACGCACTTATAAGATACGCTTTGAACACGTGTTTCTAATCTTAAGATTGTTTGAAAAACTAACATACATACACACTCAATAAAATTGTAACGCTTTTAAGTGTAACCATGTATTTACTTGTTTAACAATGTATTGTTCTCGCGAGTTTAAGTGTAGATAATTTGCAACGTGTTGTTTGTTCAATCAAAGTACCGCAGGTATTTCATTTTAATCCAAGTACTAGGCGCTGCTTCGGACCTGAAATTGAGCGTATCGCCATCGTTGTCGTTGCGGATGGTTATTGTTTAATCACAGTGGGGGTTGGAGGGCGTATTGCACCAGCAGAGTCGCTTTTGTTTGGTGCTATTTGTCTAATTAGCTTTTCAACCGGCTCTCCCTCCTGTTTCGCCCATCGACAGAATTAAAGAGGCGTAATTTATTCATGGGGCCAGCTAATTACAAGAATTATGCAGGAGTCGCTCCAATAACACGCCCCGCCCCTACACCCCTCTCGATTCTTCCTTTTTGACTTGATTTTGGGAAATTGTCTCCCCGTTTCTTCGACGCGCTCTTTGTGAGCAAATTACGCAATGAACGGATTACGGCTATTGTCCCCCCCCCCCTCTCCGCTCCCATTTTCCACGTTGATAAGCAGCCATACAAGAAACAAATACATTGTGTGAAGACTGAAGTATAATGAAAACGTTGAATTTGAGCATCAAATTCTGATTGTTAACAGTTTTTAAACAAGATATTTAGATAATACACAAATGTGGTTTTAAAAGCTCACCCTATGACTCACTGTTCTCACTGCTACCTGACATCTAGCCGAGGAGTGGGGGTGCCCGCTGACTGCTGGCCGTGGTTTTCATGTCGTGCCACGCTTCGATGACACGATTTTACTAAACTGAGGGGTGGTGCGGGGTGCAGAGGGGACGTTCAAATTTTCAGGGCGGATCTCTCTCTCGCACGAACGCGAAAGAGCAAGAGAGAGGCCTACCTCCAAACTGAAGGAGTGGGGATATGCGTGACCACTTATCACTCGCTCCATTTGTATGGAACGTTGGATGAATCGTTTTTACTCTACTGAGCGAAAAGAAGTTTTACTTCAAAAAAATGTCCGTTGACTTCTGAAAGGAAAAGAAGAAAGGGATAGTGAATTTGCTTTTAAATGATTGCACATTTAATTTAATTTGTCATTATGTGCATATGATAGTATCTTGTAGCCAAAGTCTGGGAGTGTCACTGGGCTAATTTATTCATGGTCCGGTTAATTACTAAAAATTATGCCAGGTCGCCTTAATAATAAGCTGACTCACCTGGCGCGCCCTGTTCGACTTAAAGTTTTAACCGTTTCAGCCCGCTTTTTCTCTTCTTCTCGGCTAGCAGGGGCGGGAAGGGGTTGACTAAAGTAAGTAACGCGACTTTATAATTCGGCAAAAGGGCCGGAGGGGTGATCTTGCGGATGTTTCATTTTGCTTTCAGTGTGGGCCAATGTCGGGACGCCGTGCCACTTATCCTCACTTAATTTCCATAGTGAGATTGCTTATCCTGAATAATTAACGGGTTTCTCCCTTTTCGGCGTTCACGGTTCCTTACGCCGCGTTCGACTCCTGCGGGCTTAAAGTTAACGGGGGATATTAAGAAAAAAAAAATTTAGGGGGGGGGGAGAGATGAAACTAAAGGTGGCAAAGGACTGAAAACATTCGTACGCCGATCACGATAGCACCTGCCGAAACATCAAGCGGCTACATTTTCCTTTGAATTTTTTCGCATATTAATAGATTTATTCCGAACTTATGAATCCATTTCTTTTCATTTGAAACTTCCCGTATATAAGTGTCTTAAATTCAAAGATTTTTCATTAGAAAAAAAAATGGACGGGAACGCTTTCAATCCATTAGGGCGTGAAGTGATTCTTTACGAGAGAACATGCCGAGAATTTTAATCTGATATTATGATTCCGCAAACTGATTAAGGGGTGGTAATCAGCTTTTACTTGAAGAACTTTAAAATTTGCTGAAGCTGCTTATACACTCCCAAAATTTTAATTATAAGAAATATTAATGCATCCGAGCAAAAGAAAATTGTAGTTATTCTATATGGTAGAACACATTTTTCCTGAAATTATTATATGAAAGTATGAAGTTAAATAAAATATTCCATCAAACTCGATCAACTAATATAAAGGTGTGAGACAACCTCGCTTGGCGTGCCTCGCAATGTATACCATTTCGCCTCGCGAGGCTGCCGCGCAAAGTGTACACTACACACCTCTAGAAGTGTAAGCCCTTTGAATATCAACGGAGCGGATTCTCATCACCCGTACTGAAAAATAATATTAAATTTAATAGTTTTTATAGTTGTTGTATGTACAACAACGTAACAATTTAGCAAATTCACGAACACTTAAAGAATTAATATTGGCCAATTATAGCACATCCGTCATCGCCTCCGTTTGGTTGAATGCGTAAGTGCACCTCTATCGAACTGGTGATATCGGGTTCAAATCCCATTCGCGCGACGTTCTGGTTTTTTAATTATTTACATTGGCGAGCGTTATCAGCACATAGACAGACACACAGACACACACACAAACAAACGAAATAGGGCTATTATATATGAACTATGTATATATTTGATGTTTATTCACATTAATCCAAAATACCCCTTTTTATTTATATCTACTATTTTTATATGTATGTATGTTGAAAAGTATTGGTCCTAACAAGTATCAATAACCGCATTCTCTTATTGAATAGGCGGTTGAAATGAGGAGAGGGACACGATTCTCCTAAGGTCGCCGACGCTGCGAGGGTGATATTTAATGAAAACTTGGATCCCACTTTAGTATACGTAGTCCCTATTCTGTCCATCATATTGGCTTGTTATCGGTGGAGATCGCTTCATAACAGAATTATCGACAACGGGGACACTATGTCCAATCCCTGGGTGTATCGGCGACTCCTAATTGTGTTTGCCAGGCCGGCAGCCCATCTGACCTCTATACACTCTCTTTGTTTGTCCTCATCTAATTAGCATAGTGTCCGTCGCGCAATTTTCACTACCACTTTATTTTAGCGTTCGCTCGGATCTGTACACGCTGGGCGAATTTAAAAATTCATATGCATACATCGATAGACTCCTAAAATTAAATTCTAAATTATTTGAAAGCATTGTACACGAGGAGGTATCATCAAAGGATTTTTTTTTTATTTGGCAGGCCGCATACGTGTTCCGAGGATGTTCGTACTTGAGAATCAAATTACAATGTATGGCGAATAAATCAAAGAAATGATTGTCGAATTACAGCATCCCGTATGGTGGTACGTGAGTCGATTTTATTTTTCAATTTATCTGGGAAACGCGCGCAGATTCACTCCCCCTTCCCCGCCTGTAGCATTAGGTAACAAACGTAAATCAAAACGCGCTTACGCCAGTATCACTATTCGAGCAGATTGCCCCTCTCCTCCTTCCCAAATTCAGAAATAAAATAGAAAAATCTTCTCTATTAAAATTCAGACGGAATTTTTCGAATTTCCATAAATAACTAAGCGAGCTACGGTCGAATTCTTCACCTGTGCCCTTTTTTTTTTTTCCACCTACACTCCCCACCCCCATTCGTACAATTTGGTCCTTTTTTGCCAGCGAGCGTGTATATTTCACACCCCTTGTTAAATTATAACTTCATATCTCTATTTATTGTGTTTCCTTTTTATGCCTCCCTAAACAACTGCATAAATAATATCGCAACAGAAGTGCGATTTTCACTTGCATGGTTATTTAAACAAACACTTTGTTTTATGCGACATTCACTATTCACTGATTATTATTTGTTCGAGACGATTGAATATGCTCGCTGATTAATTAATAAGTCTATAATTTAATTTATTATCTTTTCAACTGCCTACGTAATAAATGATGTTGAAACTCATTAAAATTAATACGGACGATGTTCTTTCGAGAATTTCAGATGGAATGATACATCATTATTAAAAACCTACCTTTGATATAAATTTTTAATTAGAATTTGATGAAATTTTACACGCGTCGTCGAATATTTAGTGCGTATCAGAGACAACGTCTCACAACGTTACAACAGGGTAATTTGGAAGCGAGGAAAAGGGGTTTTTTTTATTTTATTTGTGCTTTCTAGGTCCAAGGGCGCACGAGGTGAAATTATGCCCTTCCTCGCATATGTCGCTACGGTGCCCTCACTCCCCTTTTGTGCCTTCACCCGCCTTTTTGGAGCCGTTTCTTCTCTTTTTTTTTACTGAGGGGCCCAGCCCCTGACTATTTCCCCTCCTCCACCAGAATGTTTGTTTCTTCTTTTGTTCTCTCTCAAATAACATAATTTGTTTAGCAAGTTTCGACAACGGGGAGCATACGTGAGCCTTGCAGCCTGCTGTCTGCTCCTTTGCTACGACGACACCGGGGACACGTCCTCGCCAGCTACGTTTAAAAAAAACTCGACAAAATAAGTTTTTTTTTTCGTCAGCGAACATCCTCGAGGTGGATAAAACCAATTCAGCATTACGTACTTGACCCGTTAAAAGTTTAACATAATGTGCTGAAAGCCTTACCTTAGTGACGATGGAAATTGGTTGTATTAAGAATAGTGGGCATTGAATTCATTTAACCGAAAGTTTCTCGATAAGGATAGACCCTTTTCCTTTTGTTTGAATTTCGAAATTCCTTCAAACTATACGCTACATTGTTCAAAAAGCATTTATTCAACATTTACTTAACATATAAACGATTTGTTCTAAACAGACTCTGTCTTCCTCTATTGGTGTATCACTATATTTGTTGATGTTAACGCTCATCTCAGAGGTCCATACTCTGAGACTCCTAAAATGCAAATCAAACGAAATTGTCAGAGACTCATTCTCTTAAAATAAAGTGGTTAAAGTTTGGAACCGCCTACCCAATTCAGCTAGTAACTTTAGAAAATATAAATCTGTTAAAAATCATCTCAGATCCCTGGGCTCCATTGACTATGCCGTCTGCCCATGTACTTGAAATAAATAAATAAATAATATACATACATAGTGTTGTAAAATTCTCGAGAATAATAGTTTAGAGAATATTCTCGGGAATATTCTCGAGAATATTCTCCAAACCGAGAATTTTCTTTTTTAGAGCATCTGAGGGGCAAACTTTGTATGTACATAATGCAATGTACACCGGGCTCCATCGGCTACCATGTATTTTAAATAAATAAATACTAAATATTACTGTACCTGCTCAAATAGACAGTAAACTTCATCTAATCCGAGCTAATACTTGGGAGAGGTGATACGGATTACACGAATAATATTAGTTTTCATCAGAATTGCACAAATAGGCTTACAGAAATATATATGTATGTAGTAATTTTTTTTGAGTTTGAGATTCTTCACTTTTTTACGTTGCAGACTGTAATCGTGTCCTTTTCATTGTCTTTCAAAATAATATTTCTCTTTCTCATTACGTACCTATGTGTATCTAATCTTATACGGTCTTTTGTGCTAAGTTTAAATGAATGATTAAATCATACCTTGGAACAATTTCACTGGAATATCATAACCAAATCAATAAAAATACGTATAAGTAATTTATTGCTTCCAGAGTTAGGCATTATATTCCTGTGAGAATTTCGCGGAAAACGTTCATGCTGGTAGTGCGTATGTTAAAATGACGAAATGACACATTCAGTGTCGTCAGAATGAAAAAATGTCATTCAAAATGGTCTCAGACATTCTAGAAAGTCCTATTACTTCTATTTGGTTCTGAAAATATCCTAGAATCCTCTAAAAAGCTATTAAACTATGTAGAGATGTTTTATAACCATGAAAAAAGAAAAAATAAAATTCTCGAATATTCTCGGAGAATAATTTTGGAGAATTTTCTCGGGGAATAATCTTTTGAAGAATATTCTCGTAATATTCTCGTTCTCCGAGAATATTCTCGACTTACAACACTATATATACACCACACTTCAGTGATAGTTACAAAGTGCTCTATGAGTTGATATTGAAAGTATTTGCGTCAATGGATTTTAAAATGGATGTTTGTCTAGCAATAGCTCTGCTTGTTGAAACATCGTAGTGGTGTTGTTAGGGTTTGAGTCGACATCTCCATTTCGTCCATAAATCAATTGTCCGGAATCCGGTCGTCGTCTCGGGCGTTTTTCCATCAATCGCTGGCGCTTTTCCGATCGGTCGTAATTAATTTTCCGCGCGCGAGGCAACTCCCCCCCGACACAATTAATATAAATTTCACAGGCGAACAATGCCTTATTATTCTTATATTATCGGCACCGTTCAAGTCGCCCACAATAGGCGCGAAGAGCAACACGTGAAGAAGACAAATTGTCTTCGGCAGTTCGCCGACGGGGGTCTTTAGCCCTCGCAAACTGTGGGGCGCAATGAAAGAGGGGTGTTGGCCCTTCTCACCTCCCTTTCCTACCCCTTTTGTGTAGCCTTATTTACCGACTTGGCTGGAAAAGCACGCGACAAGAGTCCACACGTTCGTCCCTAGAACTTCAACTCTTTCCGCTCTTGCCAAAACTCACTCTACTCCCACTGCCGCGTTCATTTGAAACACGTGTCTTTGAAATTTAAAAGAAAACAAAAAATTTCAGAATCATTAGAATATAGTTGATAAATCTATGCGTGCTATGTCGTGCTGATGTAAAATACGATTGTTTGTTTTAGTAAGCGAGCAACGTCAGTTGCAAGTGTCACGCAAAGAGCATTATCTGTACATAGAATGCGCTTGAGGCCCTGTACACACTCGGCGTTTTCAAACGCGCGCTTTTGAAACGCGCGTTTCATTTTACTATGAAATCGTATGAAAGCGCGCGTTCGCGTACAAACTGTACAGCTTTTTAAGCGAGACATTCCTAGCGAACGCGCGTTTCCAGATATTTGGTGAAACGCGAGCAAAACGCGCGCTTTGGGGTACATTGTCGCTATTGTTCCTATTGTTCCGTACAGTCGAGCGCGCGTTTTTGTTTCGTGTGGATATCTTTCAACAACAAAGTATGAACCATTTCGATACAGATTTGTTTATCGATGAATTGATTGATGGACATTCTAAAATAGTTGAAAAACTTCGGCTCGTACTGTCTTAATTTTGAATGTTACAAACATTCCATGCGATAGTCTGTCTTGTAATATGGGATTTACCCAAAATACCTGCTGTTTCTGTCGCCGTATTTTATAACGACGATAGAGAAGCCAAACACAACCTGCCGCCTCGATGTCCATTCTCCAAGTGACGAATGGGCACCCTACTCTTGCTCCAGAAACGCGACTCAAAGCGTCGAGTGTGTACGCTGCTGTCGGGCGCTTCACGAATGCACATATAATATTTATCATTTTGTGTACAATCGAGGATACAAGCGCAATCGAGAAAGTAAATGATGCAATTGAGTTAACGGTTCGCGTGATTGCGATTGGTTCGATCGTTGCGAGCGAGTGAGGTTACGTTGCCGTCGCTCGGGAAAACACCGGAAAAATCGACTCCAACTCTAATTACCGAAACAAAATTTCACACAGAGAGAACTCCGGTGTGGTCACCTTCGATTTTTCAGCGTCACATCGGTGTGTTTCTACGTAACGGAATATCAAATTAGACAACAACGTAGCGTTAGCGCTCGCACGTTTGATTGCGCGCGCGCGTACGCACGAATTTTCCGAGTGGGGGTATTGCGAATGGTCGTTTTTCTCGAATTCGAATCACGATTTCCATATGAAACGGAGCCGTTTTTTATGTGTACAATTTTCAAAAAAATAATGGAAGCGAGACGTACGTGGCCCGCTTACGACGCTTATAATTGCGAAAAACTCCCAAAACAAATTACCGGACGCCCAAAAGGAAATGTTTTTCGCGTAGGAGATCTAATAAAGGAGACGCCGCCGCTTTGAGGCGACACCCTCGGCGTCTCTTAATGTTCACGTATATAATGTATATATATATATATATATTATACGCACAAAGCCGGATGCGTTTATTTCCAACCTCAAAATGTCGAAAAATATACGTGTGTGTACTTTTATTCTGATTGGACTTAGAATTTGAACTTCTTTTGACGTATGTATGTACGTACATATAAGCTCACGTGCGTTTGATAATTGCGTTTTGTTTTGTAGTTTCGTAGGCAGTACGTGTCTGTCGCACAGGTATCCCACGCTGGCGGAATTAGATTCTCAAAGTTTTGATCGTTTACCTTTGGGTCGGTTCTTCTTGCTCATTCTTGCGATTGTTCCGATAAGAACGAGGTTCGGCAATATGGCGGTCACGTAGAGGCCGGCCACGACCCGCCCCTGTACACTCGCCCCGAAATGAAATAACATACCATTAAAACTTCTGCCACCCACTACATCCCCCCCCCCTCTCTTATACCCTTCCCAATGACCAGCTCTTCCTTGTCTTCCATTCTTCCTTCAAATAAAAAAAATATATCCTAATCGTATCAAATAATCACACAGCTGACCCAACATATTTGTTACATCACGCTCGACGAATGAAAATCAGACACTTTAGAGAATGAGTAAGCGGAATCGTGAATTTCGCTAAATTTCCTTTGATGGTTTTCAAACGCGACAAGTAATTGAGAGTAAATTAATAATATCGACGAGCTTTGGATTCCATTTTTCGTGTGATTTGAGATAAGCGGAGCCCGGGAATTTTTCAATTTTAGCATAAGTTAAACGAATTTTTTTGAAGTAAGACTTCTTTTCGCTCGGTAGAGTAAAAACGGTTCATCCAACGTTCCATACAAACGGAGCGAGCGATAAGCTATAACGCATATCCCCGCTCCTTCGGTTTGGAGGTAGGCTATTGCCCTCTCTCTTGCTCTTTCGTGTTCGTGCGAGAGAGAGAGAGATCCGCCTCAACAATTCGAGCGTCCCCTCTGCACCCGCACCGCCCCTCAGTGTAGTAAAAATGTTTCATCGAAGCGTGGTACGACACGAAAACCAGTAACGACGAGCGACCAGCGGGTACCCCCGCTCCTCGGCTAGACATCAGGTACAGGTCACACAGGCCACACACACACACATTGCGCGTGTGTAGTGTCTGTGAATAGTGTTACGAGTGTAACAGAGACACTATTGTTTTGTGAAATACAGCATGTTCCTTGAGTCCAATCATTATCAGAATGCATATGTGTGTGTGTGTGTGTGTGTGGCTCGCCTCAACTTTCGCTACATTTGTGTACACAATTATTCATTCACATTCACATCTGTATTCCTTCTTGTACATTGCACTTGCTTTAAATTGCAAAGAAGTTTTACTTCCATAGTTAGTGGCGGCTACACACTGCGATTTTTTACAGTTTAAGCAAATATAAATGAATAATCCCTTATTTGAAACTTTGTGAAGCACATTGTCTGAAAATTAAGCCGGTCGGTGGTCCATACAAGAAGTTGTCGATGTAGGCTCAAACCTATCCGACCTAATTGAATCTCGACAAGCATAGACTTTTAATTCGATCAAGTCTAGGCGAGGTGGGTGGGGAAGGGGGTGGAGGCCGCTTCCGTGGAACCCTCTTTTACAGGACCTCCCGAGGCTTTCGTTTCCTTAAAATCAGCAGGGAAGTCTCGCAGGCGGAGCTCGCCACCGAGAGAATTTCTAATTCGCTCAGCGAAAGCTTTCGGTCTGTTTTATTTTCATTGTCGATTTTCGACCGTCCGAAACCTTCGGCGGCGGCAATTGTGTTTCGCAGCCGACTTTCCGGTTAATTTGCACTGTGCACGTTGATAAAAAAATTCCTCCGTTTTTCGCTTATCGAATAGCGCCGCTGGGGGGGATAAACCGGGCGCGGCTGTAAGTAACCAAAACCGCAACCAGACCGGACCGGAACCGGGCGAAAACCGCACTTCAATCAGGACGGCCCGGCCTGGACTTAATCCCGGCCAAAAGTGGTGTCGCATTAGCGGCGACCGGGTTAGGGGTGAAAGGGGTGGATTGGATGAGGGGTTTGTTCCGGCAGGTGGCCGCTTCGTTCGTTCGTTCGTATGTACGTTTAATCCGCCAATTTGAAACCGTCATCCGGGATGATTCTGGCACACGGGAGTGCGATTAGCGCGTTGCGCTCGACAATGATACATTTTGCGCGTACACGCATCCAGACTCCAGAGACTACCAATAACTTACCAAATTGCTTTCCATAACCCTCGCCATGTAGAATCTACAGCCGTCGGTACACTATCAAACTCAAAATGTATAAAATAATCAAATTTTGATTCATGCCTCATGGTATATATTATGTAGTATATGTATGTACGTACATACCTACATTGGGGCACTAATTTGGGTTTCATGAATAAACAGAACATGATATAACAAAAGTATGACAATTCAGAACAAGGGAAAAATCAAAGGTAAAAGTAGTTCGTAGATAATTGGGTGGTACATACATACATACCTACGTACATACATACATATGTACATTAGGGTGGAGCAAAAAAATTTTTTTTGAATATCAAAATACTTGAGCTTGGGATAGTTGCTCCATGGCTATACAAAACAAACGGTATAAATATTTTAATTCTTTATACTGGCCCAAAGGGGTCAAAAATTTAGAAAAAATATGATTTTAGCTAAACGTGGAAGGTTCGTGTGCGGTATTAAAACGCAGATAAAATACTTTTCTTGTCGTTTATTTGGTTTAAGAAAATGCAAATGAGAAACACACACGTTTAAATTACTAATTAAGATCAAAAAACATAGAAAACGTCATACCAGAATCCCACAAGAAAAACTTAAAAATAACCTGGAAACTAGGGGTAATAATTAAAAATAGGCATTATTTTTCGTGATTAGAGTGTCGTTTTTATGAAACCATCTCACCTTAAGGGTCCACAAACAGTAGCAGAGACTTCTGTCACAATTTTCACTGTGTAGTTTGAGTGTGGCAAGGAAAAATCTTCATCTGAGGTAAAACGACTATTTATTACTTTTTGATCGGCAATAGCTTGTAAAATAGTCTCTTTATCTATGAATTTGTTGTGAGGAGACTATTACCTCTTCCCAATTTATAATATTGCCACAATATGTACCACCCGATTGGTCAAATTTCGGAAAAACCCACGCATTATCCCCTGTTCTGAATTGTCATGGTTCTGTTTTTCGATGTTCTGATACTTCATGTTCCGTTTCGTCCGGTTACGGTAATTTGAATGGAAAATTTCGTGCTATCATAAAAATACTAGTGGTCAGCTTTCAAGTTAAATTTATGATTTAAAAATATGGTTGACGATCGCTGTTGAACAGTAGGTATGCAAACGAGATTGTTAAACGGGTTGCAAACTGTCCTGTTTATCGATCAACCTGGGCTCAATTTTGATACTTGCTGTTGCAGAACGACTCGTGTGATTTCAAAGCAACTATGTACATACATATGTGTAGTATGTATGTACATATTCAACTGAAACGAGCCATTCAGTGATTACGCGTTTGATATTTATGTATGTATGTTAGACAGAAAAATACTATATTATAGTGATTTATTCTTATAGTCATAATATGAAACAAAGATCGTACGTATATGTATGTAGTTAGGGCGACATTTGGAAATACTAGTTTTTGTTTCAATTTACTGTTTACTGTGAACTAAAAATATTTTTCTAATTGGTTGTACATTTTTTTGGATTGCAATGTCGCGTTTGGTCTATTCCACGCAACTATGTGCGAGTTTCATCCATTTTATCACCGAGTCACAATCCACTTAAATTTACGAGGAGATCACGTCGCGAATGAGCCCCCGCAAACACGCCGGTTTTGCGCGTCTGGCCGAACCACCAATTAACCTTTTCGTCCCGCCAATATATTAAAATGTACAAGCGTCGAATGTTTAACCCTTTAATCTTGTACTCACATACGATGTCTATATAAAAAATTTTAAATTGCCTAAAAAAATAATCTAATAATAATAATAAAATAATAAAAATGTTCAAAGGTCAAATGTTGTCGCCCGTAAATTTGTAAACGTTCGATGTGTTAATAAAAGCGGTGATCTCCGAAGTGTACGTGCCACGCTGTAATAAAACGTCATAAACTTTATGTGCACGTAGTACATGAGCTTTCAGCAATATTTCAGCAATGTGTGGTTGCAGCAACAGCAGCTTCAATCAGCCCAGGTAAACAGTGCAGCCATCAGATTTGTTTTATATCTCAAGTAAAGCTCAATTAGACGTTTAGCGTTAACGAAAAGATCTACCCTGACCTAACCTCCCCCCCCGTAAACGAGGCCACAGCGCCCATAAAACTTTCAACGTCATGAAAATAATGTCAATTTACGAGTTCGAGTAAATAAAAGCGCGTGTGTGTGTGTGTTTGTGTATGCGTGTGAACAAAATACTAGATAAAACGAGGCTTCTCAAACGTTAACCTAAAGAAAATTGATTATTTATAACTAGCTTTACGCACGGAAAGCTTTTATACGACTGAGTATTACATTCTAGTTCGAGTTTAACAATAAAACACTTCTACATAATGCATTAACGATTCGGTTCATTTGATATATTATTTATACATGTATAAACCATACAATATGTAGTTTATACCTAGGTACATATGTATGTATGTATATAGACATAAAATATCAATTCTGAACATTACAATTTTATACTGTACAAACAAGATAAATAACTTGAAGTTGATGAACATGCATTTACTCCTCGTCATAAATATTATGAAAATATTTAAAATGATTATTTTGATTTTCAATAGCAATATTAAAACTACCGATATATGTGTACATACATAACAATGAAACGAAGAATTAAACTGGAATGGAGTGCTTTTGGAAGAATGTTAATTATACATTATATAAATCAAACATTCCGCTATGTTTAAAAAATAAGGCATACGACCAATGCGTACTGCCAGTTACGACGTATGGATGCGAAACTTGGATGCTACATAAATTCAAGAATGTTACATAAGATCCAGTGGCAATAGGCTGGACAAAGCGTGAAGAATGGATGGCAGATGAACGCGAGAAATACTGGAATGGTATCCGAGAGGATGTGAAAGAAAGCAAGGTAGACCGAGTGGAAGATGGGCTGATGAATTGAGAAGAATGTGTGGAGTCAAGTGGATGCAGATTGCTCAAGACAGACAGGAATGGAAGAGGATTGGGGAGGCCTTCACCGATCAGTGGATGGTAAACGGCTGAAAATGATGATGATATAACAATGTGCATTCATATTTGTTATTTATTATATCAATTTCAATATATAAGCATACGCACTTATATAAATGACGCGGGATTATTTACTTGGTTTTATTTTTCTTCTTTTTCTTCTATTATCTAGCATTCCCTTCGTCATTACCTAAGAACTACATATGTAAGTCCCTCTCTCTTTTTCTCTACTTCTCATTGTCTTCTTCTACATTGTTTCCCTCCGTTTCTTGCAGATAATGCAAAATAATAAAAAAAGGCTTATTTAATGCAAGTATTCCATTTTTTTTTACCTAGTCATAGATGTACATTAGACATGGGTGGAGTGACGATGTATGGAACTTTTTTTTGGATACTTTTTTTGGATATTCGTTTTGAAATAGTTATAAAAAGTTGCCTCTACATCATACCTCTTCTGTCTAAAAAAATCTGCTTAATTAAAAAAGTTTTTCTGGTCTCTACCAGCACTTTTATCTTAATACTTTTACTTGTATGAAAATTTCCAATTGATTGTTTCCAATCTCTATAAATAGCAATTTTAATTGGAAAATTAGTATTTATTTTTACTATACATACTTACTTTACTCGTATGTCTCCCTCCACCGCTCTCACAAATTCACACTTTTTGAATAATTCAAGGAATACGTAAATAAATTAGATTTTTACAAAAAGTACTTATAATATTCAATAAATTTAGGGTAATTTTATGAGCATGATATCGAAAATTTTGTATTCTGTGTTCAGATTTCTAAATTAATAGGCAAATTTTAAATTCTCGCCTTCGGGTAGAGGCCTGAAGACATATTCACAGATTTTTTTCAATATTTTTACGAGAATACGGATGAGACAACGAAACTTTTGGTAGGTATTACAATGCCGATTTTTAATTTTTGCAATGTCGCTCCACCCTAATGTACATACATATGTATATACATATGTACATACATAAATATGTACATATATATCGAAAAAATTGATCAAATTTTTTAAAAAAAAAATTAAAAGAATGTAAAAATTAATTTTTGTTTTAATACATCGTCTAAATAAGTTTGAGAAGCGACAAATTAAATAATACCCTAATCTTGACGCGGCGATCTCGTGCGCACGGAGCCATAGGCCGCTCGTAAGGCTTGTTTATCCTCTTTTACGAGTGAAACGAACATACGGTGGAAAAGCACCCCGGCCTCTCCTCAACCCTTCGAAGACCAGCTCGCCTTTTTATTTCTCCGGTCATTAATTATGGCGGCGTCGGAAGTCTTAACTTTTACGAGTGTCGCAGTTTGGCACTTCCGAGCTGATGAAAGTGCATGGTGGCCTTAATGCGCCCCGGGATTTAGGGACCACCGGACAACATTTCGCGATACGCTTCGACACCTTTGCGATTCTTACTTTTTTTTTTTTTTTTTTGTAATTTTCACCCTCTCGAAACAATCTGAGAGTCGTTTGAAATAAACAGCGATGACGTTTGCCGTCGGTGTTTTGACTGGGCTCGGTTCGTCTCACGCAGTTTCAGAAGATGGCAGTTCGGTCAAGG
This sequence comes from Parapsyche elsis, assembly GCA_022651745.1. NCBI lineage: Eukaryota > Metazoa > Arthropoda > Insecta > Trichoptera > Hydropsychidae > Parapsyche > Parapsyche elsis. The sequence goes on from JAGVSN010000018.1 coordinate 3,290,059, forward strand.
CCCGAAGAGCGCTTGCCCTGTTTAAACAAGATTAAATGGAGTGTAAAGTAGTTCGGCTTAATGGCTTCTACGTGCCAACGCGGTAATTCACTCTAAATAGAAAATTGATACTCGAAAATGTTTACAGGTCACGTTTGTGGTCCAAATTGTGCGTTTCCAAACAACCCCTTGAGCACGTTCGATTCAAAATTTCGTATTTAGGTTGCACGCTATTCAAATCGAATAACGTTTCCATTTAATAATTTAATTTCAAACAAAATCAATTCATGTGTATAAGGTACATACATTTTTAAAACACATCATTGTCTTAAGATTTATCTAAATATATCACAGTACATTAGGAAAATTACATTAAATTCCATTCTACACATTTCAACTGCATAGCATACGTATTTTACAATCACTTCTAATTGTATAAAGAACGAACTATTCGTTAAGTACATTTTAATCAACAATAACAAAAAATCGAAACATTAATTTTATACCCAAAACTTTTAAAGAATTTTCATCGAATGCAATATTTTTTGAATTAAGATCTTTCCACACAATTAAATTTAATAAATTAAATAATATTAACTATTTTCGTCCACGTACCAAGTGGTTCGTTTTTTCGTCGGCATCTTTTCGCGATTCATTTCGCCGCGTACCCCACGAAGCGAAGAATCTGAAACGTATACAGTTCATTTTTAAATCGCAATTGATATTTTAAATGACAATATATTATGTTAGAGATATTCATATCAAAAAGCAAACGATTAGTAACACCCGCAAGCGCAAATTAACAAAGCCCTTACAGAATATTACGTATTGCAAGTTTTGCGAAAGTATGCGTAAAATGTACATATAATTAATGTGTATGTATGTGTGCGTGTCTATGAAAATAATCTTCGGTATCGTTTATCGATTGAGTATATTTTATTAAATTATTATTCCTTATCTCACGTGTGTAATCCATATTACATTAGGCTTAATAAGGGATATACGCAATAAAACTAAATTGTCATTACTAAAATGTTTTAATACAATAATATATTACAAATATATAGTTTATTTTTTAGCCTATGAACTAGTAATGTCATTTATAAAATATTTAAATGCTTTTTAATTATTATAAATATGTATATACTAATTCTAAGTAGATATAAAATATCACGTGTAAAGTCCGACATACTACAGAAGAAAAATTTAAATAAATTATTTTATAAAATAATCGTACAAATGCTAAAAATTTAAAGCGTCTCTTGCATATGTACATATATTATTATTATTAAGAAGAAATTTTATTTTTAAAATAATTTTGGTATGATTTTTATCACATGTTTAATTACGGCATTTAAAATGCTCCCTAATATAATACTTTCAAGTTAATTTAATAATTATTATTATTATTATTATCTACTATATTAATATCAAAAGACAAAATACTGTTTCTCGGTTTTCCACTCAGTTTTATGAGTGGAATCAAATAATTAATAATTACCTAATATTTTTCCATTCAAGATGTTCATTAAATGTAAAAAAAAATTCAATCGGCGTTGTAGTGGTAATCGAAGCAAATTATAGACTTTGTACTCCTGTTTTCATCAATCTCCAACTAATGACGACTTTATAACTAGATTATGAGCAAAAAATGGTACGAAGTTTTTCCTTGTACATACATACATACATATGTATGTACCTATACATATGAGGTAAATTCCATCTTAAAATGTATTTGTACCACAATATATAAACATTTTGTTTGAAAAATCAAACGAAAAACTGAATTTTTACCATTTAACAATAGTAATTCTTTCACAGACAGTCTTTGAACAATATTCTTCTCTTTGTAATATTCACTTCACATTAAGTTAAGAAAACGATTTATGGCGAAAAACTGAACACTGAATAGTACTGATGAGATTCGACGTAAAACAATGATCGTGGATATGTTTATATATACATATATATGGATAATATATCCACAAAAAAAACATGTAAATCCCCAATAGTATGAAAATGAATTGACTTTCACTAGTTCCGAATATTCCACATGACATTACAGTTTTTACCGACAAAAGAAAGGGCTTCATTAACTATAGAGTTAGTCTTAACCTCCTGCTTTCGTTTCTTTCGCTTGCACTTGTTTTGAGACGTACATTTTTCAGAATCGGGCTTCAATGTGTTAGTAGTAGATTCGATTCCAACTTCTTTGGAGTTATCTAGAATATCAGGCCTTTTAGGTTTGATGGGTCGCAAAGAGTTCATCCACTTGCCACCTTCGCGTTTCAATAACTCTTCTGAAAATATTAAGACTCTCAATTAATATCGGTACATACATATTTCTCAATATACATTTCTACATATTATTATTACTTTTCAAATATCATTTCGGTGCACATGAGCAACAGATTACCAATTATAATATTAAATTATGACACGAATCGTCAAAATTATGAGCTTATAAAAATGTTAAACGCGTATCTGGAAAATATTACGTTAATGTTTATAATTAAACGATTTCTTTATGAACATAATGTTTAATTACAATGACACATTCCGGATACTTTTAAAAAAAGATTAACAATAAATTTATCACATATCTTGTACTATTGTCATACGTATTTCTTATCTTTAAATTTTACCAGTGATTTAATATATTGTAAATTTGAATCAATTACAATGAACCTATTTGGAAATAAAATGACATGGAATCTTTTATAGATGAGATTGTTGGAATGCTCAATTAAAAGCACTGGAGTTTCGATTATGATTATTACTAGATGCAATGATGCTATTGACTCACATCTCATTGATATAATGAAATGATAGATGCTGAGTACATACACAAAATCCACAGGGAGGAAAGTCAACAGACAAATAAATGTTGAACATGAGGAAATATTATGATAGGAAAAACATGATGTAAAAAAAAAGATTTTTTTTTTGAAGACTCGTTTGAGTGATGATACGTTGAATCGTACCTTTTTTGATTTTAGCTTCTTTCCACAACAAAGACGATATTTTTTTAACCCACGAATTGCATATAGAAATATTGGCTTCTAAGGAATAGTTTTTATTGTTTCTTTTTAGGCACCAAACGCAAAATTTGTCGATTGCATCGTTTTCAGGAGGCGTTAAGCCTAGTTGTTCCATTGGTATATTGTCATAGTAAACGTAACTCTCTTCTTTCGGTAGCTAAAATTTTAAAGAGAAAATAATATTATTGTACGAAGATTATTATATAAATTATAAATTATAATTTAAATTAAAATAATTAATTAATAATTAATAATTAATTTAAATTATAATTATATTTATAAATTATCATAAAAGTAATAATTGATTATAAATTTACACTCTTGTCGATGACTGTGAAAATAAAGTTGTTTTCAAATAAGAAACAACGCATGAAGCGACGTCTTCCAGCTTTATCTGCTACTGTAAATTCGTCGTGCATCAACAATTGACCCTGTTCCGTTGGACGAATCTACCAAAAAGATAAACACAGACAAGTGTAATAAAAATGGACAGTATCATTAATTCATTACCGTGCAAAATTTAATAACTAAAAATTCTGAAAAATACCGGTAGGTTTTTTATGTTGGATATCGTGATGCTGTCGTCGATCGAAGACAGCATTCGTTTGACGGTAGCCGATGCTTCTTGAAAGGCTTTCAAAATTCTATCTTCTTCATTTTCGTCGTTGTTTTCTATTCTGTGATCAATCGGGCTGCTTTTTCCGCTTGAATTTAAAAATTCTTCCTTCTTTCCTTCGGCGTACCTTTGATAGGATTTCCTGAGATCGTCCAAAAATAGCATGTACTTAGGTAGCCTCTGTACTGGCTCCAATAGATAACCAGACAAATTCATTTTGTCGTTTAATTTTCTTTGCAGTGGCTGTAATATTATATAATATCATATATAGTCTTATAGACACTATACATTTAATGGTTCAATAATCGCAAAAAAAAATAGTTTACCTTAAAGAATTCTAAATGATCGTTCACTATCTTATTCGCCATCTTATAATTTGTAGAATATTCAACATATAATGTAAAGAGCTGCTCCTGGAAAATATAATAAAATATTGCTTTAGGTTTAGTATTTAGGCAATGACATCATTCCTCAAAATTAAAAAAATATGCAATCGTCATATTCGATTTATTTGACAATGAAAATTACATATTCCAAAACCAATCCATAAATGCATATTTTTTCTCACAAAAAGAATTTGTTTAATTTTTAACTAAGATATAAATCACTTCACTGTGGTCAAAAAAAATCTGTGATATTTAGTTTTAGTAATATGACTGTCAACGATTATACGACAATTCCAGTGAAATAAATACATATTTTAATTCATAAAATGTTGTTGGTTGTATAAATTTATATATTATATGTATGTACATATTTATAATGTAATTTATGTTAAAAAAATACTTACATTATTAACAAATATATAGGCGAGCTGTCTCAAATTTCTTCTATATCGCTTAAAACTGGGTAATATCACGTGCGTGTGGAAATATAGTATTTTTTCTATATTATAAAATATATTTTCTTTGGTAAACTCTCCCGATGGTATATTTTTTTGATGTTTCAATTCTGGTATGTAATTATCTACAACTAATTTCAATCTTTCTATATAATTTGTTTCGGATTGTATCAATTCGTTAATTCGCTCCTTCAGCTTTCTGTAAATTGAAAAATAGTTCATATTAATCCCTATTAGCAATCCAACCATATTATGTAAAGCGTGAACATTTCTTCAACCTCCGATATGTTTTTGTAAATCTAAACATTCTTAACGTTTGAAAATTCGATAACGATATTTCTGCTAAAAACAAAAATATCCAGCTCATTATTCAAATTGTTGCAAAAAGTGTACAAAAAAACGTTGACAACAACAAATGCCACAATTCTGTTAATTTTTAGCCTTCTGTAATGTGCTAAATTTTCGAAGAGTAAAAATATTCTCGCAAGAGCAAATATTTGATCATAAGCGTTACAAGCTACATTCTTAATCATAATATTATATTATACATTCGGTATGTGAATACGGTCGCAAATAATAAAACAAAGAAAACGTACTTGAGTACGACTTGGGTACTAAACAATAGGGAAAACTTTCCATATAAATTTGATCACTATTGTGTCGTCCAAAGTATTTGTTTTACTACGGTATTTCGTACGCGAATTGTCTCAGTTTGACTAATTTAATAAGTATGTATGTATGTATGTATACATATGTACATTCACAAAGTTTGTACACATACGACTAACATTGTATTATATGTATTTATGATATCTAATCAACATTTTCAACAAATTCGATGTTTTATTATATTTTTTATTAATTGCAAGTATGGATTTTTAATGAGTCAATTGTAAACCTCGTATTGATACCTACTCGTATGTACATATATATGTACATATGTACATATAAAATAATATTATTCAATATCGGGCGGACAAAGTGTATGTTTATTGTCATATTGACGCACTCAATCGTATGTTGCTGTATCTATGTATGTATGTACATACATATATGTTTATTGACAAGAAATTTTACTAAAGATACCACAATTATTTTAGTGTTCTTGGTTCACTTTTGCAATAAATGACTCAAATATCGAAACACGTTCTAGAAGTTCATTGACTTGAATACCTTATATGTATTAAAATTTTAAATTTATGTACCTAATAAAAATCGGAAGTGAATACTTTCGACTTTCTCTTGTATACCTATTTAGATTTCTATCGAATGAAATTATATAATTCAATATGCTATGCTATTACATATATGTACATATGTGCATGAATGTCGATTAACGTTTTCAATGCTCAGTCAATTACTTTTTACTTTGAAAAAATTCACATGACAATTATAATAAGCAAATATGCATGTGTATATTATATTCAATGAATGATTTTGATTATAAAATTGGCAAGTCGATAAGTATGATTGTAAAAAATTACATCGCAAAAGGATGTCATTATTATCCAATAAAGACTGAAGCTGAATTGACCAGGGTGTATGTAAGTACAATCACTGTTCCAAAATCACAAATGATATAAATGTCTTCAAATTAGTGTATAATTACTAAAATTCATATAAAATTTATAACAAATTACCTCAAACCTAACTGTAGATTTGTAACAAGTAATGTTGAAACCGTTACTGAGAAGAAAGAAGGCCACAGCCTCGTTTCCACTCAAATCAATGCTCTTTATATCGATTTCACCATAGATTGTATGTGTATTATGCCATATTCTGAAGTGAACCAAGGTTACTCTATTAACAATCCAGGAAACTTGACATGACATCAAATTAAAATTTACTTAATTTCTTTGGCTAGTTTCATATAACGCATACATTCATTAAAAGAAAAAATATAAATTTTGCGCTAAATTTGGTACATCACATGACATCATACATTGATATTAAAACTAACTAAAATTTAAATGACACACCAAACATATGTAAATGTAAACAAACTGTAACCACTATTTACTAATACTTGGGGATAGATAGATAGATAATATGTAATATGAACACGATGGTGGGCACAATGCAGAAAGTTATTTTCAGTGTATATTTTGTATCATATACCATAATTTGATTAGTTTGACACATTTTGTCCGTAATTATGAGTCATCTGCAATCAATGATCGTCCGGTTTAAATAGATATTACAGGCGGTCTCTTATTTCATACAAAACATATGCCCATATATTGTTCTGTCTTTAGGAAGACATGTTATAAATTTTCCATAGATTAGATTAACACAACATTTTTCGCAATAAAAAGACGGATACAATTGTCATTCGAAATACCTACATTATTTCGAATTCCTTTATCACTCGACAGTTGAATCGCGATGCGCCAAATCCGTTCGTAGAAAGGTAAATTTTAAAAATAGCACCAATAAAAATTATGATACAAATTATTTGTATCATGTAATTTTGCATCGTGCTTTATAATTCATGGTCATACCCATGGCATACTGCCAACGCACAAAATTCTTGATAACTAACTACATGCGACGTGAATCAAAAACAAACTTTGGTCTTATAGTCTTATTGTTTATTTTTAAATATGCGCCCACTAAAAGACCGATATATATTCAACTTTATTACATCTCGATACTAAAGTGTCCCGTAGAGCAATAATGAGTAATCATATGCCATATGAGTTGTAAGGTATGATATGTATTTGTACATATCTAGAATACGGCATGTTTGATTAGTAGAAATCATACGATTGCTTCATTGAACATTTTTGAACACAACAAATTTGAATTTCCACTACCTAAGGGCCAGGGCACACTAGGCGACTCTGGTCTGCAGACTCGTGAGTGACCAAGTTGAGCGACGAGAGCGACCAGATCAAATGTATGCAGTTATATGGGGCATGCCACACCTGGTCTCCGCGAAGTCTGCTGACCAATTAAATAATTTCATATATTTGGTCTGGTCGCTCACGAGTCTGCAGACCAGAGTCGCCTAGTGTGTGCTGGGCCCTTTCGATTGAACGTAGATAAAATTAATTATGGTAGGTGATTTTCTATAAAGAGTATATGTATGTATGTATGTACATACATATGTATGTAGGTGGTTGTCACTATCGTTAGATAGGTGAACGTTTCGCAATATCTTACAATCGATCCGGATTCAATTACCTTTTGTACATGCTCCACTTAGATTCTTGGACATTTTCAACCGCTCCATTGAATACTTCGACTAAATTTTCAACGCTGGGCACTTCGCACAATTCGAAACCGAAATCGTCGTCATCTCCAGTAGTCACTTCTGCAATGCCCCGACTTTTTTTATTATTATTGAGGATAAGATCCACATCTTCGTACACATTATCACTGGTCTCACCGACGGGCAACACGAACGGTAACTTTACATAACTTTCGTGTTCGTTCAAATTCAAATCGTTCAGGGACGCCGACAAACGTTTGCAACTATCATTGTCGATGGACTCGTACTCTGGCGAATTTTCAGAATGCACCGACCCACTCTCGTGTTCGAATGTGTAGAATTTCGCGTAACGTTTCGAATTTCTCGTCTGTAGGATCGAAGCAGTTTTCGTGATGATCGAGTTGATTGAGATGTACGATCTATCGCTCAAATTCGACGGGGATCTGAAGAGGACAGGTGATAATTTCGCTTTCAGACTGGCCACGTTTCCTGAGCGACACGGAAAATCTTCTAAATTCACCGCATTCGATTGTCTCTCCTCGTTTTCAATGTTCTCGAAAGTTTTGCGTATCTTGTAGAGCTGACCGCCTTTTGATGTTTTGTCCACAGTTGTGCCTTGACTTTTTGATACCTCGACATTGCGTTGCGGTTGATTTTTGTGCCTCTGCACAATCCTCATGAGGCTGGACTGGTTGCAGTCGTTGCCGATCATGATTGTCGTCGGTGCACACAGCTCATGGTCGTCCACATTGCAAAAATAGACTTTGGGTCGTTGTCGTTTGGCGCACAGTGATCACGGCAACTCGTCAACAACGACAAACAGTGACTGGGTCGATGACGATGATGGCATATCTTATCGCGAATAAGTGTGTGTGAACAACCGTTGTGACAACTCGCGCGCACTCCCAATAGGGTCTGCACAACAGTGAACTATGTACACAAAATCATTAAAATCTATTTATTATTTTGTGCTACCTTTTGAAAACATATTCAAATTATTTCACCGAAGAAATACTAGATTCTGAGAGTACGTACATATGTACATAGAATGATGAGCGAAAGTAGTTTGATGCAAGGTACTATACTGCCGTCCTAAGGCCACTTAACGTAACTTCTAACTGACAAAACAACAATATCGAGATAAATGGACTTGAAAGTTTTATTCTAAATTTGTGTTTTTCTTCATATATTACTGATTTATTTAAACTTTTTTTTAGTGCATGAGGTTATTTTCAATTGTGTTTTGATAATTCTAAGGAAAAATTAAAAAAAAATGAATACTTTAGTAGTTACGTCACTTTTTTACACTTACGTTAAATTTGCTTAGGAAATCTACTTAATTTTAATAACGTAAGTGTTATACGTGAAATTTCCTTCATATGTAGGAAATCATATGTATTTTAATAGTTGCGTTATTTTAGCTAAGCAAGATGCTTCGGTAGCTTTGCGTAGCTCCTTAGCTAACTGCATTATCCTTAGACGAAAAAACGTATCTGCACGCAGATACGTTGGATTTGCTATGTAAATGTTGGATACGTTATTTTCGCTAAGTATTGGTGATACTATTTCTTTGCGCATGCAGATACGTTAGATTTAATAGCTAAAAAAAGTCACTTTTGGATGAAGATACATTAATTTTGATATGAAAAATCGCAAGAATACACCCCTAAAACACATCTAACTCATTTTCGTAATTTTTGTCAGTTACGTTAAGTGGGCTTAAGATGGCAGTATAGACTGTATACACTAAACTCCCAATTATCCGTGTGTGGATTATTCGGTTTGCGGATTATCCGTGCATGCTTTAAATTTTTTTAAAAATGTATTTTGGATGGAAAATTGGAAAAAAAAATGGAAAATTCGAACTGATATTAGAAAATCATTAGAAGATTCCTGCAAACAAACCAAAATCACAGATTTTCTTAATAAATAATAAGTATTAAACATGTTAAAATAATTTTCTGCTTTAGAAATGTATAATATGTATGTAGTATTTTAAAAAAAAAAACCATAGTTCGGATTATCCGTGTTTTTCGGCTATCCGTGCCGCCTCTCCCCATCATTAGCCCGGATAATCGGGAGTCTACTGTATGTAGACCTGCTAGCAGTGGCGTAACTACTATGGCGCGGAATTTAGTGGCGCGAATTCAGGGGCAACGTTCCCTCTAAGGCCGGCAATACACGAACCTTTTTTTGTGGTTGGCGGCGGTCCAATTGGGTAGCTTTTTGAAGCCGCGCTTCAGCAGACCATAGAATTGTATGTAATAACGTAGATCGCAACACACGGACGTTTGGTGCGGTCGGCGGCGGTCTAGAGGTGGTCTTGGCTGCCCGTCCCCGCCAAGCTGCCGTGTTTTTTTTTAGCACGTGCAAGTGTTGCACGTGCAACATCTAGAATAATTGAAGAATTTATCTTCATGTTCGCGTAGTTGTTCATATATGTAGATTATAAAATTCTCCAGTGTGGTCTGGTGTGGTCGGTGTGTTCTCGGCCCCCGGCTACAAGCAGCAGCTTTTAGTGGTCGAAGCGACTGCACGCGACTGCCGCGATGTCGACCGCCGCCAACCACAAAAAGAGGTTCGTGTATTGTCGGCCTTAGAGTGAACGTTGGTCAGGGGGCCCCAAATATATTTTCAAGAAAAAAATTATTCTCAAGGAAATCAATAACAAATAATAAATAAACCCAAAAACATCAATTCATACAAAACTGTAAACTTGATTAAAAATTCTCATCAATTGTCATACCTTTACGGCCTGAATGCTGGGTTATCGACTCCAACCCGTTCTATTGTTTCATGTGTTAAGAATTCGTGAAATTTGTTGCAATTTTCTTAGAAAATTTTGTCAAAAATATAAATTAAATTATGAACGGAGTTTTAATAGATAAGTAGGATTTTTTTAATTCATTTATGTGATTTTGGACTTTTTGTTTCTGAATTCGTAGTGACACTCGCCATAGTGACCTCGCCTGTGAATTCCAGTGATATTTTCTCGTTTCGGGAATTTTTCGGCTATATTTTCTCAAATTAAGTAAAATATTATGTTAAACGCGCGGGTTATCAAAGCGCTTTTTTTTTCAAATTGTATTTCAGATTTATTGTTGTGTTGTGCATTTCGTATAGTTTTATTTTGTTATTTTTTTTAATCATATAATTTCTAAGTGTAGATAAATAAAATTAAGTGGAGATAAATAAATTAATTGTATTATACATATACATATAATAATAGCGACAAAATGTATTTGAATGATATGATAGAAAAATTTGTAAATTCAAAGGCGAGGAAGAAGGACATTTAATATTCGTAAGTTTATTAATTTCATTTTGAAACAAAAAAATTATATGGAGGCCTTTTGGTAACTTTTGCATGCGGGCCATTTTTTTCTAGTTACACCACTGCCTACTAGTATGTACATATACTCTTGACAATAAATGGCGCAATATTACGTAGCATTGACCGCCTTCTGCCTTCGATCTTTTTGACATATATATGTATGTATGTATGTATATACTATACACATTAAATTTGAAGAATGTACTTTTTTATCAATCAAATAATGTAAGTAAAAATCAAAAATTCACCACCCGATGACACTGTCAACGGCCAGTTACTAGTTGATTCGTAAAGTGTGTGAAAACCCTAAGTTGCGCACGCGCACTATTCAACCAGACTACTATGTATGTACAATGTACAACAAACAATCGGAAACAAGTACCTGTGTATTGTGAATCTTGCAACATTAGCGCACAAAACTAACGAAACGCGACACCGCACATTCATTGCCAAAATTTAAGCCGACACGGGAACAAATCTATGCAAAATAGCAGTTTGACATTTCAGATTTATAAAAAAAGTATTGCCTTTTTGTCGCTAGCTTCAGAATTGTTGTCGAAAAATCATTAATTTCATCGTGGATTTATTGCAATCCACAATGGCGATAAGCTGATAAGATTCGACTGAATTACAATTGTATTCAACCCCTTTTTCGGCATCGAAGCTATTGTAGTTTTGTATAATTATAATGGTTTGTGTATGAAATATTTGAAATGTTTTCATATACATTTTCACATTGAAAGTTTTGCCATCATTTTTTGTTTAATTATTTATTTGGCATCCCAAATTCATATTATTAAAGTATTAAAGCATTCTGAAAAGTAAAACTAAGTCTTAGGTAGCTGTAAATTTTATCTGTCCAAATCGATTTATAGATATCTAGATTGTTGTTGTACCTTTGTACCTTTATATACCTATTTAAATTATATAGTTAGCATATTATCATTAATATTTTCTATACATTTCTATATATTCCATAACAGGCATGTCAAACTGGTGGCCCGCGGGCGATTTCCGAAATGAAGGACTATTTATTCGAGAACGTTTGATTTAAATAGTAAAAATTATGTGTCCAGAAAAATTAAAGGATTTTCAAAGCATAATTCTATCAGGAATAGAGTGGCAGATTATATCGCAGAACGACAAATATTTCATTACTGAGATACGAACATTATTGAGATAAGAAGCAAGATTCCAAGATTTTAAAAATAATTTGCGTTGTTTTCTGCACCATTTAATTTTAATATCAAAGATGCTGATGATGATATTGTACTGCAGAATGTTTTGAATTATTGCAGTGTGACTATTCTGAAAAAGTTTATGAATATTGGCATACGAAATTGTTATTCGTATTTGCCAGCTAACGTTTCACTATACATACATACATGTGTACTTATGTATGTACATGCATACATATCTATAAAATTTTCTTAACTTATTTTTTGTTTGCTTAAATCTATAAAATCAATATATTGTACATTCTTTGGCAGCACATATTAATTAATGTGAGATAATATTTTCAATTATGGAAAAAAGAATCGTGAATGCTCTGATACGATTAACTGATAACCATATATATGTAGGTACATACATACGTACGTAAGCGCAATAATAAATGTGGGATCGTCCCAATAAATGAATTAAACCAAATTACACTGAGCAACAAAAAAAAATACCCAGAACGGAGATTGGTCAATCTTTACTAAGTTTGACCCACTGAATTCGAATCTGATAATGATTATCAGATGATAATTATTATTTTTTTCGAATTACCTCTTGAACCTTGGCCCGCGATCAATTTTTTCTATTCAATGTGGCCCACGGACCTAAATGAGTTTGACATGCCTGTTCTATGTAAGTATATATCTATTTGGTCATCAGAATAAAATTTTTAAAATTAACGACTTAGTTCACGTTAATTTTAATTAAAAAATCAATTAAATTTCCGAGTAAAAATAGTTGACCTTTTACTATCTTGCCGCTGATAAGGAACACGCAAACGCTATTATATTATCGCTTCACCAAAATTGTTTCGATAAGTCCACTTACAAAAGATGACAATCGCAAAAAATGTTCTCACGGTGCACTAAAAAAATAACTTGTATGCTTCTAGCGCCTTTTCTTCTGTGAATCGAAAGAAAATATTAATTGAAATATAATACATTGTTCTGAATTGTAGCACCAATTCGTTGGAAATATTATGTTTATTTTCAACATTTTATTCAAATATGTATGTACATACTACATGTATGTAAGATAAGTCATGAATAAAAAGACCCTATAAAACAGTGTCGATAACACAAACCCTGTTCATGATGCCTTTTACATATTCAAATTATACGAACGATATTATCCCTTTTCAAGTGTACTCTTATGGAAGATATTGAGAGTATTACGAATTTATTAGGAAAATTAATCGAGTTAATAAATTTCAATAAAACTTATAGAAATTCTTTATATAAAAGTTATTATATATTTTTGTAATAGCTTTCTATAAGTTTTATATATTAGACATTGTATTATTTTGATATTTTCACGAAGACAAATAAATGATATCACTGTGACGTAAATGTTTTTAAATCAATAATAATAACACATGCAGATTACATGATTAAGAGAATTTAAAATTTACCTAGTACAAAAGCGAAGAATAAATTTCATTTAATTTCATAATTTACTTAAATTTTTCAATTATGTTCCACTATTATTATGTTACGTAGGGAATTTAAAGAAATTATATTTAAAAAAAAAAATTCCAATTAAATTTCCAAACCGTAATAATTTATCTAGAAAGTCATATACAAAAATACAAAAGTCACTACTAACTTAATATAATTAATAACTATTATATTGTAGATTATAATCAACATACTTATTTTCGTGTTTTATTTCTGGTTCTAAACGTACATTAAAAATTAAATATATTTTTTAAATTCAATCAAAATCTAATTTTCTAAATGAACCATCGACGCCGAAAATCATATCAGCTGTCTTTGGTTTTCCAGGTCGCTTTTTCTCGTCCGATTTGTACGTTTCTTCCTCTAAGAACCAGTCTCTGTAGCTTTCAACTTTTTTCTTCCAGTGATCTAAAATTAATTTGATAGTATTAAGGTCATGTTTTGGTTTGACAGTAAAAACTTTTTAAAAATCATTTATGATACCTATTAATTCCTCCGTCGATATAGCATCGCCTCCCATATCTGAAGGTAGAAGACGCTTTGGAATATATTGGTGCAGAGCGCTCATATCTTGATTGTGAAGGCGAATCTGAAAACAATTCACGTGTCATTGATAAACGTCGAATGCAATTATAGTGAGTGTGCGTCCCGGACACTTACTCTGCTTTTAAGCTTGTCGCTGAGTAAGCTTTTGAACAAATTGAAGCCTGTTTCGAATCCGGGGGGAGTGTTGAGTATGTGATTCCCCTTCTGTCTGATGGGATAGGTTTTCTCCGAGCATGTAGTCACCTTCTTGGCCAACGCGGGGGTGAATTGGGAAAGCACGCCGAAAGACGCGTTTTTTAGATCGAGAAGCAGCATCTGCACTCCGAAGTGAAAAAAAAGGGCTCAAATACATACATACGAATAGCTTTCGTCCACTTTTTATTAAGGCTAACAAACGTACCTGGCCGCTCACAACGAAATTGTCGTCTTCCTGCAGCAGAATATCGGTTATCATGAACGACACTTTCAATACGTCAGCCAGAGTGTATTTCGAAGAGTCGTACATTCCCAAGCGTACCATATAAACTCTGTCTGCATCATCGTCGGCCAGCCCCAGAAAAGGCAGTGTGACCCTGCCAAAATAACCATTTATCATTAGCCTGGTGAATTTTAGCACAAAGTGTAGTTGTTCTACAACCGTGTCGTATTGTTTAAATTCAGCCAATATTTCCCATTGTTCCCGTTTCAATGGGTTTTTGTTGATAATACGGTGACCCAACGTTTATATCCGTCCGCTACAAAAGTGTAGCGTGGCTTAGTGCACTAGTCACCATAAAAAAATTATCGATTTAAATATTATTAATCGTGAGACGATTTGACATTGTTCATTACCCTGATTTGAGTATGGCTTGAGTTTTTGGATCCATAGGATCCCTATTGGCGAACAGTTCGGGCGCCAAATTCTTCATGGTGTAATACATGTCCAGTTTCTGTTTGCATCTTTCGATGCTGAATTTGCAACCGCGCAAAAACGACAATATCCTTTGGTCAGCTGAAAACGAAAGAAGACTCAATTAATGTAAAATTAAAATTGGAATTTAATGTACGCCATCTGTGAAAATTACTTACAAATCTTTACGTTGGTTAAGTGTGGTTCTTTCATGAGCCATTCTTTTATTAATTTTAAGTCACTCGGAGTTCTTGATGGATCTTCATTTAATTCTAGGGCTGCTTTTGCAGCTAATTTAGGATTCAATTTTCTTAAGGACATCGTGACAACTATAAATCAACAAAATATTATATGTATGTAAGTTAAAATTTCATACGGAATAATTATCAAAGACATGAACCACTCATTAAATTTTTTTTAAATTTAACAGTAAAAATAGTTTGCTATTTTTTTAAATAGATGGAGTCAATAAAAATTATTTTCACGTTTAAATTTAATTTAATGAAAGAAAAGTCGAAATAAAAAAAATTGAAATTCTCGTTAGAATTTCCTTCACAATGCTGTCTATCCATATGTATGTACTTATTTTTTTTATATTTTTTACTAAGATTCCTAGAATCAAATTAAAGAGTAGCAGTTCTATGTATTATCGTTCGCATAAGATAAACTGATTTTTAAAAGTATTATAATTTTATCCTATCACTGATGATGTGTCGCCAAGTATGTATGTAAATGCATTTTTTTGTGAGCACATATTTTGATATCTATGTACATATGTACATACTACATAAGTACATACAGTCCGCTTCACATGAAATCTAGCATCGTCATCAAATTAACCGATGAAATATCAAAGTCCAAAAGAATGATTTTTAAATAATTAAAGATAAGTAAAATTACTATCGAGATCGAGATGATGATCAATTTTTAGATTAGCACTGATTTTAAATGTTTCCCCAACAAGTATAATGATTTTGGAATCGAAATGAGTGTAAAATGTACCTTAATTACACGATTGTTCAATGAAGAAACTAATTAAAAAATATATAATTAAATTTCGTGTATCCGAGTGTGAAATACGAAATTGTATTGGATATCTTAAACCTAACGACAAAGTGACCTTCATATTTTGCCTGCGCAATCGTGCAGAATGGCATATTTTATATTTAACTTCAAGAATCGGCAGAATCGGCATATTTTATATTTAACTTCAATAGTTTAGAATACAAATGTTGCTATTATCGTGATTGTTTTACAAAGTATGTATAAATTTTAATTGACAAATGGTGAATCCAAGAAATATTGATATAAATTTTTTTGTGTTGTTATTTGTAACATGTTTTGTATTTTATAAAATAAAACCCATATAATAATAATGTTTCGAAACTAGCACTTGTTATATATTATACTGGCGATATTACATTAAATGTCATAAACTGAGACGTGATTCATCAAAAATTTGATAAGAATTGATGTGTTACCTCAATTCAAGTGCAAGTTGTCACGTTGCAATGTATGTATGTATGTATGTAGAGCAGCGACCGAAACTTAACAGCGTTCGCGTCCAATCACTGATTGTTATAAATGTAGCTGATTCTTTGACGTCCTTATATTTTATCGTTAGATAGCAAATGAGGCAGTCGTTTGCAAACTTTTTCTTATGTTGATTAATTACAATCAGCGTTACACAAATTACATTTTAAAATTGTAATTTTATAAGTAAAGAATACCGAACTACTTAATGCATTTGTAATTTACTCACAATTACACAGGTTTCAATAATATTATATATACACAAGATGTTGTGCGCTCAGACTGAATTTGAATACGAATACTCACACTCTAACAGATCAAACTGATGACAGACTTTGCTCGTTGAACCCGAAAAATTCATGAGTGAGAGTTGAATCAGTAATTTATAGTTAACATTGATTTTTTTGGAACACAACTTCGCTTCTGGTGATTACTTATCAATTTCCTCTTATCTCTTATTTTCAAACCTTGACAACACATAAACCATTGATCATGCGGAGATAGTATTGGTGCCTGGATATATCTTATATGTATGTACATACATACATACATATCTATATTACATTTAGAAGAGTATGTATGTTAATTTTCCATTTCAATAATTATATACGTTTGTTATATGAGTCGATCCACGAACATTAAATTTTTAAATTCTTGATGATTAATTTTTATCACTTTTACTTCTTTGCTAATGAAATCACTTAATTTTCTAGTATTATGTCTTGTCGTATTTTTTTTTTGTATGCAATTAGTGATAAGAAATTAAAAGCCGAGCCCTTTTAAAATTTGTAAAACAATCACAAAATGGATTTAAATTTTTGAAACATTTCACTGATAATATATTTTTCAACGACTATTTATCGAAGCACAAAAATACAAGCATGTACATACATATATTACATATAATATAATAAATCAATTCATTATCATCTTATATTATCTTTCACTCGCCCAATTCTTTTTTAATACAATACAACATTTAGTCTTTGAAAATAAGCTATCGTTAAAATAGATAATATTAGATACAAAAGTGCTTTTTTCTTTGTGGCCTTCTCTGCAATTATGTGGAATTCGAAATTATGTTTATTTCACAGATGTAAAAATAAAATCTTGGAAATGCTTTTTTTCTCTTTTATTACCCACAATAGTTATTAAGAACATACGACATAAAAAAGGATATTGAATTCAAAATAAACTCATATGGATTGTTGTTTAATCAACATTTAATTCTCTGAATGTTCCTTTTACTCCAAATAACGACTCTGAAATCTTGGTCTTCTTCGGTCTTTTATTTTCATCAGTTTTGTACTGCGTGTTTTCCAAAAACCAATCTCTATGGTCTACCATTTTCTTTTGAAAATCATCTGCTCAATGCATTATTTAGTATTTTATTATTTAATACTGCATTATTATTTAATCATTAATGCACTTACCAATCATATTTTGAATCGGTCCAGCATTTCCACCATATTCCACCGGCAATATATCTTTTGGAATTATATTGTGCAATGATTCAATATTATTCATAGCACACATCTATAAAATAAGCACTACATAAATATTTTTATTATCAAGTTGGCATTCAGTTTTAAAGTATAAATTTAGAATTACCCGTTGTTTTAGTTTTTCATTTACCAATGATTTCATTATACTCAAAAGTGTTTCTAGGGCTGAATGTGTATTATATTTACAACTGCCTTTATTTCTAATTGGAAACCCATGCTAAAATTGTATCGGAAATGTGTAACGTATGTAATCTCAATGTAAGAATTTAGAATGGTGTATTTACATTACAATTACAAAATTCAAAACTTTTACTTGCATGATCGCCACAACTTTCTTGATGTCAGTAGGTTGTTTCAAATTCCCTAAAGTAAATTTATCGTAATCTTCAAAAAAGTATACTCCAGCTTTTGTCCAGTTTTTGGGAGAGGTACAACAATACTAAAATTGGTTTTTGAATCATTTTAAATTCAATCAAATATTATATGAACGAGCAATCCATTGGTCTCACCCTAGTTTTAATAAGTCATGAATTTCTTCACCAAGTGGATCCCTGGAATAAAACACGCCAGCATACGCTGATTTGAATGTATAAAAATTATCCAATTTTTCTTTGACCCTTTCTAGTTGACCCTTTGAACCACGAATGAAAGCCATTAACCACTGGTCATCTATAAAATTAAATTATTTTTAACATATTATGCAAAGTTTCAGTTATCATTGTTTCATATTTTTGGAATTAAGAATATATAATACAATAAAAGCACTACCTGTTCTGGCTTTTATATGTGGTTGCTTTGACAGCCAATCCTTAATAATTTTCAAATCTTCTGAAATTCTTGAAGGATCCTCATTTAATTCAACTTTTGCAATTTCTAGCAAATCTTGAGGTAGCTCTCTTAATCCCATGTTTAATTTTTGTACATTAACCCTAAATAATAGCTACATTTATAATTATAATTTTTAATCACGATTTTTTTCTGATATCACATTGTTCATTATCAGTAAAACATTTTATTTTTAAAATAGTAAAACACAAACATATGTATGTATGTATGTACATACGTGTCAGGTCGTCAACGAATGTCAGATGTGTAGTTAATGCAACTAAATAATGCACAATGTCTCACACGTATACATACATACATACATATATGTACATATGTACATATGTATACAATAAAGAAGTCATCAACAACACAAAGAACAAAAATTATTTCTAAAACAATTCAACCTTGACAATTTAGCTAAATAAATTAACTTCCACTCCATTTTCTACCTGTAAAATAGTTCAAATTCTTATGATCCATAATGATCAATAATTCGATGTGAGTTAATATATCAATTTTGTTTTAGTTAACTGAGTAGTTTTTAAATATATTTTAACATTATAATATATACATAAAATGAATATAAAGAGAACTACATATTCGTTTTTAACATTTTATTTTCTTTTTTGATATTAAAATGTTTGGCGAACTCTGCAATAATAAAACTTAAATTTTCGTGAAATATTATTTTTTTTTTATGGGCACTTACATAATTATATGCTCGTACCTATACCAAATAATAAAACAAAGCTATAAATGTATGTAAATTTTATTTAACTTATCTACCAAATACTTCAACCTTAGAAAAAATTATATTTTAATTTGTTTTGAAAATGGCTTAAACATAACAAACATGAAAAAAGTATCAAAAAATAACATAGTTTAATTTGGAATGCATATTTTTCTTAGATTTATTTTTATTGTAATAACAACATACTATAGGTATGTATGTACACCCGATTCTTTTTGCACAGGGATACGTTCCATAGACTACCGTGTAAAAAAAGATACAGTGGACATATAAAAATGGGAGATAGGTTCCATTACTTAAAATCAACTCTAAATATAAAATTCTCAAACTCAAAAAAAATCGAATTTATTTCTTATTTATACAAAAAAATATTTTCATAAATTACATATAAATGAAGTAATAAATTTACATGTTTTCGATTTAAATTTAATTTAATATAAAAAATATATATTCATTCGGTGTCGCACTGGGCATGTTAAAAATCCGTAAATCCGACATAATAACAAACCATAAAAAATCATTGTCAGATGACAAAGGCACCCATGCAGTTGAGCAAAAAAATTAACCCTGTAATAGGCTCGCTAATTTATTATTTTACACCAATTTTTTTTTTGTTAATTGTTTAAAACTTGAATCAATTTTATTAGTTTCAGTTCGTTAAGCATTTATTATTTCATACATGAAAAAAGCATTTTACTTTTCGTTAATTTTTCATCAATTCCATCGATTAATATGGTGTTATTTGGATGGATATAATATTATATATCAGAATAGTGAAATACAAAGCAGAAAAAGTAATAAAAGTTAGAAAACTAATGAAAGTGACAAATTTTAATGAACTCTTTTTTGCACTTTTAGGGTTCAAATGCGTATGTATAAGTAGAGCTAAGACCTCCTAGTTAAATCAGTCGTATGCAACTCTTGATTAGTGTGCATTGTGCAACATATGAACGATCCATCTATTGTTGTTTTCACAAGTTTAACAACTCACCTAATGCCGATCCATATTTGCAAAACCCAAAATACAAGTTTTAGTGAAATAAAAAGAAATTTTATCGATTTAAAAACGAAGACTACTGATAATATAGGTTATTTTATTATTATTTTGCTAAATTCGATGCTTGTGAAAGTTTATACAAATTAAAGTTTCCTACCGGTATACATTTCTATATGTTTTGTTTCTAAAATGTTTCATAATTAATTTTAAGATATCATGAACTGAAAAGGTTTACGATCAGTGGGTAGATCTGAGCGATGCCATTGTAGTGAATTTTTGGCTTAAAAGTTGCATACTCATAAACGAAACTAAAGAGTACCATAAAAACCAGGAATATATGTATATGCGACGCAATATAGGCGACCAGTGCAACACAAAAATCTTTTTTGAAAACCGTGTTAAAGCAAAAAAATCAGTGTAAAAAAAGTAATTGGTCCATTGAAATCTTGAACCGTGTTATTTCAAAATCGTGTAAAAAAACTGTGCAAAAAGAGAATCGGGTGTATTATGTTTTAGTCCACATTCAACTGACGAAAAGATCCTTCTATTCCAAACAATGTTTCAACTGTTTTTGGTTTTCCTAGTCTTTTATTCTCATCAGATTTATGCTTCGCATCATCCAAAAACCAATCTCTTTTATCTTCCAATCTCTTTTTCCAAAGATCTGAAATTTATTGTTAGTAAAATTAATATTTCTTTATTAATTTTATATTAATTTAATATAATATATATTTCTAATACCCACAGTTCAAATGTATGACTCAAGGTAAAAACTTTTATTACATGCAATAAACTAACAATAACATATAAACAAATACAATACCTGTCAGATCTTGTATGGGTCCAGCATCTCCACCGTATTCAGTAGGTAAAATTGCTTTCGGTACATATTGATATAACTCTGATATATCACCACCATGAAGGAATATCTGTGACAAACCAATTAACAATTAATTAAATTCAGTTTAGTATTATTTTAAAACATAATAATAACATACCCGATTTCTATTTTTTTCATTCATGAAACGCTTGAAGAAACCTAAGATTGTTTCAATTCCAGCCGGAGAATTAATGTGGTGAGTTCCTTTTTGCCTGAGTGGCATTGCTTCCTTGAAACCAAAAATAAGTTTTATTTGACATGGCTTTCGCTATGCTTCAAATAATTATTTTACAGCTTACCTGTCCACTCATAACCATCTTCTTTGCAACTGATGGTGTCATTTGAGTAAAGTGGCCCATGGTAACATTGCTCAAATCAACTATGTAAATTTGTCCAGCTATAACTGACTGGTCATCTTCCATAAGTTGAATACAAGATATCATGTGATTTACTTGCATTGTGTCCATGATTGAATTTTTATTTGTATCATATTGACCAGGCCGTATTAGAACCACACGTGGGTCGGTAGGATTCAACGTATTTCCCAATGGTAATGTTCCCCTTGAATATAATATATATTTTTTTATAATGATTATTAGTTTATCCATACACGTAGCTTTTTTAGGTATTTCTAACTAAATGTGAATAAAACAAAAATGATGTGGTTTAATAGTAAAAATGTGTTGAATGAAGTTAGGATTAATGATACAATTATTGAAATAGTTGATAATTTAAAATATTTGGGAATTCATATAGACTCTAAACTGAACTTTAAGGTACATGCTGAATATATAAAAAAAAAAAATGGCTAGAAAAGTTGGTGTTTTATGTAGGTTAAGAAATATTTTAAGTAGGAAAAGTAAGGTTTTAGTCTATAATACAATTGTCTTGCCACACCTGGTTTATTGTGCCACTGTACTTAATATGTTCAGTGGCCAAGATTTAGAAAAAATTCAAAGGTTGCAAAATAGAGCTATGAGAGGTATTTTGAATGTTGGTAGACTAAAAAGTATTAGAAGTATGTTAGATGAATTGGGATGGATGAGTATTAGAAATTGTTTAAAATTAAGCACATTGTCTTTTGTTTATAAGTTAGATCATAAGTTATTGCCAAGTTATTTTAAGAACTATATCATTAGATATAGTGATATTCATAATTATTCTACTAGAAACAAGAACAAACTAGTTGTAGGTAGAGTAAGAAAATCAAAGACAGCTGGTGGTGTTTTTCACAGGGGTGTTTCAATGTATAATGCCCTCCCGGAGTGCATCAAGTCTTCTAAGACAATAGATGCATTCTTAAAAAGTGTGAGGAGACACCTCTGTGAGAAATAGTAGTTAAGTATAAGTATAGTGTATAATGTATATTTGATTTAGTGTTTGAAAATGTAATAGATGTAGTTAAATTAGCTATTTATTTAGCTATTATTATATAAAATAAATAAATTTCAAGTCATATGTTACCCTTGGCTCAAAATTTCTTGTATGATCGAATCCATGGGATCTCCGACCTGAAACATTTCTGGAGCCGCTGTTCTCAATGTATAAAACATATCCAATTTTTCCTTTGAACGCTCCAAGCTGTATTTACAGCCACGTAGAAATGCTATCAACCATTGATCATCTTTACAAATAATAAAAGTATAGATATATAAAATTGATTTTTAATGAATTTATTTTATTGTAATATATTTCAATATTAACCGGTTCGTGCATTAAGATGTGGTTGTTTTGTCAGCCAATCTTTGAGAGCTTGAAGATCTTGCTCAATTCGATTAGGATCTTCATTTAATTCGTCTTGGGCCATTTTGGCCAACTCCAGAGGAAGCTCTCTCAAACTCATTCTTGTCAGTTTTATTCAATATATTTTCGAAGAACCTATCAAAAATATAATTTGCCAAATAAAATAATAATCCATTCTAAATTCAATAGCAGGTACCTAAAATACGTATATAAATCTTTCACAACAGTAATCGTAATAATATGTAGTTCTTTTGTCATTCCATTAGTTATATAAAAGCATATTATTTTATCTCATTATCTTTTCGACCAATAAATCATTCACATATAATTTATTTTTATTTTTTATATCTTTTTTTACTGTTAAAAAAGTTAATCTAAATATATTAAAATATAAGTATGTACATATGTAGGTATGTATGTACAAATGTAAATAGCTCACCCAATAGACTAGATGTATCTCTTTAATACAGCAGGAAGCGTACTGAACATATAATCTATCAAATTGAGTATTTATTGATTGACGAACCGACATTTGGCTTATATCAGTGATACAAAACCGTAGCGGTCCTTCTAATTTTTTTTTTTCAGCCCATTCATTATATAAAATTAAAACATATCTACTGCTGATTACAACATGTGTAACTTAAATACATGTATGCTATTTAAAAACGAAAATTTATTAATAAATTAAATAAATTCTATAAGAAAATATAATGTCTCCTGAAAGACACAAATTTAAAACAAAATGCAGTTTGTATAATTAATTATACATTTGTGTAAGTTTGTTTGATATTTTTTTTTTTTATTTGTGTACACCTTATAAAAAAAAAATATATCTTTGGCTCTTTATGATTAAGAGTATGCGCATCACTGGTTTATGTGATATCTGTAAATATCTGTATATAAATTGATCACACTAAGCGTCAGATAGTGTATCTGATATGATTGCACTTATATATGTGTTTCATTTTAGCTCACATCAACGAGCTCTTTTATCAAAAATTACACATTTGGTTAACCTTGCTTAATGGACTAATCCTGTAAAATATTCTGATTTTCGTGCGAAAAAAATTATAATCTGTCTATGTTGATGCCGCTAAAACATATTTTTGTTGAATAAAAGGAAATGGGAAATTTAATTTTAAAAATAAGAACAAAATCATAAAAATAATAGTTTATATGTATATTCATGTTAATCTTCATCACATACTATTTTATGTATATATACAATAAGTGAACAAATAAAAATTCTAAATTTTAATCAATTAAAATACTTATATTATACATAAATATGTCGTTCGTATAATATAATGTACATACATGGCTTCGAAAGGCACTATCACAGATACAATTGCCGGCTTTCCCGACTACAATTTTCCCAAAGGGGCCGCATACTGAATGATTATAAATATAAACAAAATACACCGTCCAACATAGTCCCTAAATAAATATATTTATCTGAAATATCTGGTAGTTTATATATTTTAATGCTAAAATAATTAGATGTATGTAATCAATTTAAAAGGTTTAACATGAGATATGTCAGAGAAGGCTCGATAGATGTATTATCTTTCAGTATACGCCCTTTCTCAAACTTCTTGTTGAAATCTATTCTCGCCGTTTCAAATGTAACATTGTAATATTCAACATCAATGCACATGGAAAAAAAGTTGAAAATGATCGACACATATTATATCATCAATATTATCAATAACAGATTTGTTATAATGGTATTTGATTAAACGTTAATAATACTTTTATTCGTCAAATTTCATGATACATATTAAGAAGAAACTTACTTACATATATAATTCATGATCAAAAAAAAAAATGTGAAAATTATCAAGTACATATAAGTATATGAATATTCTATAGTGATTTATTTTATTACATTACATTCAGATATTAAATTTACATAGATTTATTTTATATTAAATATTATCATAATTTTCTTTACCTAATTGAAAAAGTCAGATTTCCAAACAATTATTTTAGATACATTTTTAAGTACAACTTTTTTGGTCTTTTCCTCAAATATTTTCTTGAGTGCACGAAATTAAATAATACCTAATTAATAAATAATAAATAAATTTACGTGCAAAATATATTGTGTGCGGTCCATCACAGGCCATTATTTGAACGAGCTTTGTCTTGTTTCACTAACCCTTAAATAGTATACATATAAGTAGGTATATAATCTAAATTCTAAATAATAATAATTCCTTAAAAAAAATTAATTTTACAAAATTTGACACAGTTATTGTTGACAATTATACTTATAATTCAGTAAATTAAAAAAATGTACAAGTTATTGATAAAACAAACTTAAACAGACTCATTTACTTATATTAAAAATAATCCAAGCGTTGAATTGAGTATATAAATTACAAATAGTTAATAATTACTTACAATTTAAATTTTTTTAAATGAAATATTAATAAAATATACCTTACCATTGAAAATTAAAAAAAATAATAATGAAAATTATAAATACAGGATTTTATATACTATGGCATCTTTCATATGACAAAACGTTTACAAATACCTAAATTTATCACCACAACTGATAGAAATATCAATACGTTTTTATAATCAATATAAATCTCACTCTAAAACACGCACATTGAAGAAAATGCATTTATAATATTGCTAACAGTAATATGGTGAATGAACTTATTTGTAAGGTGAATGTGAATATCCATATCTCTTTTGAGAATTTCCACAACCGTCTCATCAAAAGTCTTCGAAAAGCCTCATCTCCTCCTTGTCCAAAACTCGAGCCCCTTTCCAATCTGTCTCTGGATATTCATCGAAATTGCTGGTGTCGCCTTCATACATTACTTGCGGCACAATTGGTGGCTGAAAAAGATTTTTTTAATACATCTCAATTTTATATTTGATTGCTTGCTTAGCTGTCTGTCCGTAATCATATATATTTTGTATTAAAATAATATTTGCACATGAACACAGATGTCTCACTTTATCAAACACCATTCACGTGCACAAATACCATGTGAATACGGTACATATCTATGTATGTACATATGTAGAGTAAATCCTTTTATTAATAAATTAATTATACCTGAAGTTTTCTTAGATAAACGTCTTGCCAATCAAGATGCTTGAACCATCTATGCCTTTTTACGTCATCAGATCCACACTGAAACAAAAATAAACATACATTTACAAAGAGTTATCAACATATTTATATTGTGAGGTCTGATCTCATTTCATTTCGTGACCTTAAGATACTAAACCCTCTTGAGAATCAATTTGCCTTAACCTTGCCACATATTTCAAGTTACAAGCTTTTAAAAGCTTTCATCAAAAAGTAAATTGAAAACTCGTTGTTGAAAATAGACGTAGATAAACAGTAATTCAACATTGGTACATTGAACTAAAGCTGTGAAATCTTGGAAATGTTTCTTTCACAATGTGAAATTATAATTTCGCCTACTGTTAATAGGAATGTGAATGACTCTATTAGTCATAAAAAGTAGAGTTGCCTATTAATAATAAAATAAAATCATTTAAGCAACGATCAGTCTTTGTTTCCCAAGATAGTGTTGGCACTCCTGGAGCATCCATCGCTTCTTTGATCTCCTTCCATGCCTATCACCTCTGCATCAATATATCACCGCCTACTGCTGTGTCGCTCGGTAAGTTAAACTGATTAAATCGTATATAATGGCATATAAATATTTTTACAGACGATAGTCAGTGAGTCACCCTACAACTTCTGTCCACTTAGACATGTCAGAAATCCAGTTTTGCGAGCGTTGGCGGTGACTACTCCATTGATCTTGGAATTGCCGGTACGAGCTCGTTCACCAATATTTCTCCAGCCTTGATTGCCAACACTGAAGACTTTCAACTTGAGGTTGATCGTTATCGTCTTCGATTTACAACCTTCCACTGCGTGAAATTTTAATTTGTCCTAACACCAAATCCTACCTTCAATCAATCGTTTGATATTCATGTCTCTTCATTCGGACACAAGAATTCGCACGAAAATTTCATTGTTTGATGAATCGATTTGTTAAAACATTATTATAGTGTATGTTTGACATCGATAAATAAACTCCGAGTACGTACACAGACAATATGTACATTAGCCGCGGTAAACTAAAGCTAAATAAAACTAAAAATTCCAGTTTACGGTCAAAATGTAAAGGACATAGCTTCACGGGTTATTAATGAAGATTTATCAACCAATTTGCTGGTGGACGTATGCGCATTCATGATTGATGCACAAAAGTCTGCGAACGGTAGTGACCTTGGAAAGAGGTGGATGACCAGCTCCTGTCAAGTCATTCTTAACAATATACTTATTATGAAAATGCTTTATTTTTATGGTATACATCGCTAACTAGCCAAAAATCTATACTATTAATAAATAATCATGAAAGTATGAAAGTCAAAAAAAAAACTATTTGCGCGTGATGACTTCACACGGCTAAAATATACATATGAATAGCGCATCCCTTCTTTGCAAAGGTGTAGCAAAAATGTAAATGTTACTCATGCGAATAAAATTTCCAGCGAGCTTTATATATCTACATACATATGTATATAACAAAAATATATATTGCAATATGAAAATTTATCATCGATGCGTGTCGATCTAAAATAGAAAATCTGATAGTACAACTTCTAAATGTTATATTTAGAAATATATAAGTAGATACCTTCATATTGCCCAGTCTCTTTGTCCGATCGGGAACTAAAAGTCTTTTGATTAGATCTTTGGCTACCAGATCTAAATGGCGAGCCCAATCCACTTTTCCGCTCAAAATTTTCTCGTAAATTCCAAACGGGTTGTTATCGTAAAATGGTGGATATCCTACCAACATTTCATAGATGAGAACTCCTGAAATGTATAAAAATAACTTCAATTTTATATGTGAAATTAAAATATATTCATAGGTAAATTTGTTAGAATTATTTTTACACAGCAAATATATTTTCTCAAAGTTTAGATGTTATCAAATTTTATTTTAAAAGATCTTTTCATTCGAAATGAAGAGCTTTTTTTATTCGGCATTTACGTCGGTTATAAAAAATATTTTTTAAATTTCGTTTACCTAATGCCCACCAATCAACGGCTTTGTTGTGTCCTTTGGATTGTATAATCTCCGGTGCCAAATACTCGGGTGTTCCACACAAAGTCCACGTTCTATCCACCAACTTCTTTGCGAATCCGAAATCGGTTATCTTCAAGTGGCCATCTCTGTCCAATAGTAAATTTTCAGGTTTCAAATCGCGATACACGATCGACTTCGAGTGCAGATAATCCAACGCGCAAACAATTTCAGCCGCGTAAAAGTTTCCTGCAATCAATAAAAAAAATTAAAGTAATAAATAAGAACCTCATTTGAGATGCGTCGAAGTATCGTAATCGTAATTGCTGATCATTAACGCGTTGCAAGTCGTGAGGCGTTCATAAATTTCAATTACGATTTGGCAATGGGTGTAAGCGTGTTATGATTGGCCTCAAGTTTGGCAGCTAATTTAGCTGAGTACTGCTAGAATAGTAAGAAGACGCTAGTCAATCAATCTAACGGTTCAAAATTGATCGCAATCATAAAATTTGACTAACTGCGACTTATTTGGACATATACATATATGTATGTAAATACGTACATACATATACTAGAATGTATGTATGTACATGTTTGATTATTGCGATGAGACGATTCCAAATCTAATTTATTAAGTTTATTAAGAAGGATTTTCTTGCTTGTTTTTAGTATCATCGTAATTGTATTATAAATTTTCGGATTGAGAAAGTTCAAGTTTTTAATTTGAATATTAATTGAAAAGTTACAATCCAATATGACTAAGTTCGTAATATTACACTGGTACAAAAAAGATATTAGAATAAATGCTATCCTTATTATCTTTTTGTCATATATGTAACTATAAAACTTTCGACAACTTTATTACCTCAAAAACTATATATATATATATGTATGTATGTACGTCAAAACTTAAAATTTCATTTGATTTAATGCTTTTGAAACTATTTTTTTAATATCCACATTCCCCTACCATTCCATACGTATCGATTCCATAAAATTTATACGGTGATAAACTAACCATCGGCGAATTTTCCAAACACCTTTGCTAGATATAATATAAAAGGATACATCAATCAAACCAAAAATAATCCCGCTTTCGTTTAAAAAAAATGCTAAATATGTATATAGCAAATACTTTATTGGACACTCGACAAAGATGTACAATTCTAAAAACCTTCATTTGAGTGAAACTTTTCCAACCTACAAATCTATCCTTTATTTATATGTAGAAAAACCGCTGAAACAAAGTCGAAGGTACATATATGTATATGTGCATATAACAAGACAATCAAAACCCTTGAAAATACTAAAGATTCACTAAAAGTCGACAGTCTTTCAAAATATGTACGTTCTAAGGGGATGAAAAATTTAGCATCACGCGCAACATTGATCCGTAGTACTAGTATTTTAAAACTTACGCATTACATTACGCCATTTGGCAACGATCATATATTGCGCACGCACAACTAAACTAACGCCACAACGAGGAAGGAATTCCGAAGACACGTCTCAGGAACAACAACCGATGACGTCAGATAACTCGAATCGGGCCAATTTGATTGGCAGACGCAGATGGGTCCAAAGCGTCCACGTAAGAGGTCATCCAGAGTCTTGACGTAGTTGTTGACCGTCTTCAATGATACCGCAGTAACATTAACATTTCCCAAAACCGGGATAAGTGGGGAGACCATGCAGAACGGCACGTGCGCCACTGGAAAACACTGCAGAAATATGCACAAATGTCGCTAATCGGCAGTAACTCCCGTCTGAAAATGTAGCCCAAGCTGTGGGTGTTCGAATTTACGAACCTATTCAAATTCCAGCTCTTTTATTAAAACATCAAACTCTTCGTAGTCAATTTATTAAATTTGCACCCTATTAACATTAGCCACCGTACTTGTGGCGATTCGTTATTACCGTTTGGTTTAAAAATCGAAAGTCAAATATCTACCAATACGCGTGATGGACCATATGGACTTGTCGACGACATCCGCCTCTGCAAATATCTAAATTTGACATGTCCTCTAGCTTGATGGCTCTCGTGCGTCTTCCACATCGACCCAAAAAGTGACACGCCGCGATTAACGAATGACAAAGTGTAAATAATGCCATCTAATTGTGCGATTTGTCTCTGTCGACATCTCTATATCGTGTATTTTCGTCGAATCGACGGAAAAATCAAAAGCGTGTCGTCGTAAAACAATGAAAAATCATTCACTGTCTCGCGTGTATGTATGTACATACACGCATATGTCTATTATTTATAGCACAACAGGTGCACAATGCTATAAAAGAACTATAGCCATTTGTCACACAAGAGTTATGCGATTTGCTTTTAAAATCGCAAAAAAAAAAAAAATACACCAATGAAATCATATTTTAATAATAATACTTGCAAACTTGCAAATAATATTTAAGACGCTGGAGTAGCGCAAGATTAAACCACCTACGATAAAAATTATGGCGATCGAAATGGGTCGAGATCATAAAATACTATTATGATTTAATGGAATCTTTCAGATTTATATTAAAAATATATACGTCCTTCAAATAAATATAAAATTTACGTCGGTAAACATTTTAAATCTCATTATAGTACAATGGAAAATGTTGAATGACACTACTGAAAATATTCTGTGAAACTGAATCGTACGTATACCTATACAATATACGATTTCGTTAATGATTTTGATTTTAGAATATGTCAACACATTTCAAGCGTCCCGCTAATTGAATAATATCGAAATGCTATTCTGGCATTGTGAATGGATTACGTGAATTTTTGGCAGAGGACATCCCTGCGGAAAAGCATTTTTTTTTTCACTCGCAAATTCAAAGCCGAAAAAAATCATTTTAAATGAATAAAAGAAAAAAAACAACACAAAAACTCAAATAGTACGTGAAAGATATTTCATCTTTTTGGCCGTTTCACAGCGGCTGTTACACGTACGTTCCCAATATATCATTCAGAGTGTTTATCAACGACACACTCCGAAACGGTGTCACAATAAGATTTTTTAAAACACATTCGTATAAATTACGTTCAATATCTAAATTTACAACGGGGTAATTCATGCCAAATTTTGTAATTGTCCATATGCTGATGAAAAATTTTGCACTCAGTACGGGCTTTTTTTGTCTACACGTTTTAAAACGGTCAATGATTCCCTACCGTAGAAATGGAAAATTTTAGATTCGAAAGAAGAATACATCGAACACACACATAAACATCTCGTAAACTGCTTAAAATAAAACACAAGTAAACAAAATTAAAATAAAAATAACATTATTCATATTTCATAGCCTCGAAAGTAAATACAATTTTCTATTATAGAAAGCAGTTGAAAAAATCCCATTTTTATTTCCATAAATAGACATTTTCGTTTAGCGTAATTGTTAGCATACATTTTCATGACCTATACATACGTATGTACACACATATATGTATATATGGATTCAATGGTACTCCTTAATTTCTCATAAATTATGAAACCCGCCTCCAGAGCGTCTCAACGTGAGGACATAAATCTGATGTCCGACACATTCAAGTTCAGACTCCGTTCTTTTTTTTTATCACTTTCAGCAGTCTGTGAAAAATGGCAAACATTGCCGGCACAAACGGTTCACACTTGAAATATGATTATTATGTGTATCGGAGACCGAGACACGGCACGTATGTATTTATTATAATTTATATGAAAAACCGTTGTTATGTAAGCTGAAAATATGCTTTCCCTGATCGAAATCTTTACGACTAAATGGATTTTTATAGCAATGACTGATTGTCTGTTTATCTCGAGAGCTTTTGTTTCCAACCGCGAAGGTCGATACGTCCGTAAATTTTTTTTTTTATTTTCAATTCATTTGTTGACATTGAAAAACAATCAAATACGTATAGAATAATCTAGATCACCAATTTCAGAATCATTCATCATTTGCTGACAAACCTATCCCAGAAGTGACGAAAATCCTGATGAAATTCCCCGTCAATTTTCCACGTGTCATATGTGTACGTAGGTGTGACTGCAAAAATTCATACTAATCGTCAAAACGCTTCCAATGTCTAGATGTCAAAATTTCGTTGCGATTTATTATAACAGTTCATTTCATCACCTGCGATACTATTTATGTGAAAATTGTCAGCGGATTACGTACACACACACACGGCTTAACGTCACCCTGCGAATTTTCAACTGTCCAAAAAAAAAATCTGTTTTCGATGTAAAATAAGAAACGCTCGCAGTATTTGCGTATCGTATTTATATAACAGAACTGTTATCTTGATGAATACATTTAGAACATAATATATTTTTGATTTATTCACTTGAACTCCAAGAGATTTTCGTCGAAAATCCACAACTTACGTATATCAAAAGTATTTAGAATAACACTTCTACACCACTATAAATACAAGTACATAATTTTTCCAATGAATCTCCTCGGCTTGTTATCTTTCACTTGAAAGTGAGAGCCCTGCACTTGGTTTGAATGAGTTATTCTCGGTAATTTATCAAAATTGAATAAATTTACGCGTAGTTCGGCTAATGCGACCCGCTCGAGTGGAATGACATTTCACAAGGCTCGATCGATTCAGAAATTCAAATTAACTCACAGAAACAGCCAATAAATAAATAAATAAATATTGAACGCATTATTTATAAACGAGACTCGGTGTCGACGATCTAAAGGCCACATACAAAAAAAAAAGGTGCTGAAACGGATTCAGGGCGCGACGTCCTTAGGCGTTTTTTCTCGATAGAGACCAATCACATCAATTAGTTTTGCACATAGTTTTTTATTAGTCTCAATCGGTGGAATGATTTGCGAGAAATTCGCGTGGCAAACGTTCGTATTAATTAAAACAATCGTAAATCTTCCTTTGCGCTAAATTTGTACAGATCTAAAATTGTACTGGCGCTCATCGAAAATATTGCAACCAAGTGTCGCAACAATTTACGGTCAGACTTTACATCAAAGAGTCTTGGGAATTATTCAACCGTACGATTTATTTACTATGTTGATACCACTTAAAAACACTCTTTTATTCAAATAAATACTTAGTCCACCGGCCAAGTTCAATATACATTTGTGAAACTTATGCAAATTAAACTGCACTCTCGCATATGCAATTGGGATTATGAAGAAAACATTGCGTACTTTAAGACATCAGACAAGTTCTCACATAACTCTTGGCGACACCATTACGTACACTGAATTAATTAGCATATAAACGCTCTTAAATAAATTATACATATATAAATTACCTGTAGCACTGCTGAATCTTCCAGCATTTCTAAGGTATGAAAACAGTTCACCACCGCACACGTAATCGAACAGCATGTAGATACAAGTCTCATCTCTGGTCCACCATCGCCTTTATACAAACAGAAATATTACATTAATAACTCATACTATTACCGTGCGATAAACTATAAATCTTATATCGAAAAAAACTATTGAACCCTCAATTTCTTCGGGCAATCCTTCCATGACCCACTTTTTTGTGACCCATATGTTTCAGATGAACGAACACAACACGACGTGTTCCTTTTATCTATTTCAGACATTTTCAACGCCACCCCCAACCACCCCATTTATAAAAAAAAGTATGGACAGAATTAAAAAGGAAGTCGGTCGGAAACATAAGAAGCACAAGGACTGGACCTTCGTACGTCATTAACGAGTGATACGAATCCGCGGACAAAGATGCACGCGACCTCGTCAGAGTGAAATTACTCCCAATTCAGATTCTCAAACTGTATACATTGAACCTAGAGTGGGTCTGCATTTTTTTTTTGATTTATGATACCTAGTGTATTGTATTCAAACGTTTATTTGATTCTAGCATGTTTACATGAAAGCAATTACAGGAAGTTGATGATGACGTCATACATTATTTTTCATTAAAACAACTATGCATATTAAGGAAAAGGGAAGAATTTTACTCGACTAAATATGTATGTAAATTCTAATCTAATAAATAATATTTTCGATGATTGTTCTGCTTAATTGGTAGATGAGGAAAATTCCCCCACTGAACGATATCGCCGACAGTAAAAATTGTCGCTGAACTATCTCTTAACAATGCAGAATTAAGGTCACCCATCAATTGCATGCTTCACTCACTCCAACGATGTCATTATCATCGTAGAACAAAAAAATGATGATAATAATAGCAATAAATAAAACGACCTAACGTGACAACTGTTAATTCGTTTCGGGGGGGTTATTAAGTTTATCATCTAATACGAAACTTTCTAGCCAAAAATAATTTGATCGTCTGCGATATTTATGCGGAAAAGTTTCACTGAAGTTTCAGCATACAATAGCATGTTTTGCCTCGAATAAGCCAAAAGAAAAAATCTATGCGTAATAATAAGTTCAGAGCTGAAAATGCGTGCAGTCACGACAGGCACACACCGTCGAAGAAAAACAGTAAATAACGAAAAACCCGGCACGCGTGATTGATTACTTTTGTTATTTACCCCGTACACTTTCAAACAACGTCAAAAGTTACATATTTTACTTTTACAGTTCGCGTCCTTTGACCCCACACTTTTACGAGACTACTTGTAACTATGCGACTTCGAAGAGGAAAAAAAGTTTTATAAAGGTTCCCAGAGTCGAGTGGGCGCTCTCTGACTTTAACAATAGCCAATATGCAAATCTTCGGCGGCTTTTGCCGATCAAAAGATCAAATTTGAGACGAGGTCGTACATATGGTATCGATCGCGTTTATCTTCGGATGGGACGTGTGTCCTTTTTTTACTTTATTTCAAAAGACGTCATGTATCAACCTTGTACTCAAATCCTTGCAAATCGGGACCACGTCGATTCGTACCAATCGAAATAAATCGAAAAAAATACATACTATATAAATGGATGCAGAAAATTTAAACAATTAAAAAAATTTCCACGGCGACTCGTTTGACCACGGAAACTAATTGTCCTTATAAAAAACTTCTAACTTATCTAAATTACAACACCCACTATCTCGTTAACCGTACGATGTCTGTAAAAAAAGCAGACAAGATCACTTAGCTGTCAATGAACTTTTAAAAACTGAAGGAAGTTGTCATTTACCTCAACAAATGTATATGTATGTAGGTATAATATCCATGAGCATTATTAATTATTATAAACAATATATTTCTGAAGTGCGATTATTACGATAAGCTTTGCAGGTTGAGAGTCATCCTTGAGTAATAACGATGCGACCCTGAATAATAGTCGGGCAAAACTCGCACAAGTGAAAAATTGCAGTTAGCGAGAACAAGAAAATAATGTCTTCGCCGCAAAATTTCCCTCCAATTTCGATATAACGAGCAGATACGTTCGTTATTCGCAAAGATTTCGAATGAAATCGGTCACATTCTGAGCGAAGGGTGCAAACGTGGTGACCTTACACGTGCACTTTGAATGTGCCGCAAAGGTGCAAACGACCCCGTGAGAAGAATTCTAATCGACGGCCTTTATTGCACGTGCGATAGATAGCCATTGGAATGTCATTCAAAATATATTGGCCATTTCTTTCATATTTATTCTTTTCATAAACGCACAATGGATGTTCTATATAAAACTTTTCATTAAAAAAAAAAAACAATAGAAACCGAATTTACGAATTTTCTCTTAAAAATTCGTAAATTCGTCATAAATGACCCTATAGTTGTTTGGAGAATTAAATGGTTATATGGCTATTTAATGCGCCAATACTTGCCATTTTAGTGGCTATTACGCCCACTTTACGAGCGATCTCAAGCCACCCGCTCATTTCGCCAATTTCAACTTCCTCCTTCGAGATCGAGCGTTATTTACATATAAATACATACATATGTACATACATCGAACGCGCTTTTACGAGCGATTGCCGCTCTCAATGAGAAATAAAGTTGCAAAAAAAAAAAAATTGCACACAAAAGAATTCAATTTCGCCGATAATGGCGTCATCGGTGAACACTTTTCGTTAATTACAATGACAATCCGTTGTAATTTCATTACGTCATTTATACAAATCACGGTCGATATAAATCCAATAAGTTGCCATCGCCCACGATTGAACACTCGTGTGTCGAATTCGTTCACTTAAAACAATGAATGGGTACACAATACAAACACGCTTCGATGATTATATAATACACGTGTACATACATATGTACAACGTGATTATTGTGTACATTATACATACATAGGTATTTTTTCATCACGGCGAAATTCGATCAAAGAGTTACTAGATTCACTTTGAATCAAACGAATATTCATGCGATGGACTCTGCACAAATGTGATTTTAATCTTAACTTTACTGAGAATGACCTCACATTTTTGCTCATCTTATAATATTTTCATACAGAAAAACACATTCAAAATTTATATCATTTTAATCCCTATCTCATTTTTCAAATTAATTAAAAAAAAAACCAAAAATAAATATGGCTTGTGAAAATATCGCAATACAGACACAATTCAAGCGGAAAATAATCCTACTACATGAATCACAACACAGTCTCAATATTAAACAATCAAAGTATGAGCCTTCTTACAATAAGTACCTACGCAATCATAATCGAATAAATTTGAACGTAATACATATTGGCTCATATGTACAGAGAAGCGACTGATAATTTATGTATGTTGTCTGAATTCACTATATTATTGTATCCAATAATACATTTGAAAAATAATATAACCGTCTCTCCGGCGAGACATTTCTTATTTAAAGCGAATATTCTCCATTCTATTTTAAATTCATGCAAAATAATACCGCACGCGTTAAATGGAGTTTACGAGAAAGTACAACGTATAAAAACGTTGCAGAGATAAAAGCTGCGACGCGCATCTCTCGCCAAAGCTTGCCAAGAGCTTTTATTGTTCATAGATCGTATTTAGTGTTGATGGTGCAGAGCCGCCAAAGTGCAATTATTGCACTTTGCAAAACGCAATCAAAACAAACGAGCGTCACGACGCCGACCGCTACGCTTCGTCTAATTACCGAATCAATCAAACGCTATTTACGATATGAAAGAAAATAAAAAACATTGTTAAGAACAAAAATAAAATACCTACACGCTCTTCGAGACATTAAGGACGTCTATTCCTGACGCGACCTTAAACTTTCAACGCGTATTGGATTGTTCGAAAATAGCGCGAAAATTTTCCGCTTCGTGCACACGCCGAAAGGAAAATTTTGGCGACGAATTTATAGTATTGTGCGATTTACTCACAGATTGACTATGAACGGGTGTCTTATTTCGGCCAGGATGTTTTTCTCGTTCTTCACGTGCTCGACTTGCTTCAGCCTGATGACGTCAGACATGGCCAAGATCTTCATTGCCAAGTAGCAATCGGCTGCTTTGTCCCTGCACAAGCATACTCGACCGAACGTGCCAGTACCTGCAAATCGTAAAATTAAATCGTTAATGTTATTAAAAAGATGTGTAGAGAAAGATCATAATTATGATGTGTGACGTAAGATTTGTTTTGACATTTCTTTGTGACACCTACGCCCATGCAAAAAAGCAGGGCCGTAACGACATAATTTGTCATCGCCAACCTTAAACCAATTTCTCTCCATCACTGCTCGCAATTGTTACCTTTCCTTATATTAAAACAGTCAAGGCCGTGTTTGTTTTGATGTATGCAAAACAGCGTTTACAAATCGGACCAATATCAATCAAATGAAAAATATTCATAATTCATATGGGTCAAGTTGGTTACATTTTATATCTGGATAAGCGAAAGGGTAAAAATTTTAATTGTATCAAGAGCTCAGTACTATCGATAAGTAGATACAAGAAAATTTATCATATATTCCCTTTTCGCACTACATATAAGTAATAACATTTTCTTTTAGAGAAGCGCTCCTGACGTAAATTTGAATTTATATTTGAGCTTAAAGCGAAAGACTACATATGTATGTACATTATACAAATAGATAAAAGCTTCATATGATCTTTTAAGCTTTATATGGAAAAGTGTATGCAAAAGTGTAGGTACCTACTATAGATTTTTTGTAACATTAGCAATACTAAATTTAGTTTTTATCTGTAGATACATATGTACATATGTATGTAAAATTGAAAAAATTTGTTCATTATAAATTCAACGCCCACAATTTTCACCATCATCACACGTTTATGTGTAATTTATGCGAGATTATTCTAAGGTTATTTATAAATAACGCTAACGTTTTTCAATCGCCACTTTGCCTATGAACCATTTCGAAATGTATGTAATGCATTATTACCGAAGTCGGTATTTTTTTTATTTAAAAAAGCTTTTTATTGTTCACAATACATCTTAAATCTATTTTAATAGCTACTGGTCCAGTGATCATTATCTATTTTACACATTGTGCATTTTGTTAGTATTTATAAGGATTCTTTTATTTTAATGTTAAAAGCATAATCGGAGAAAGAGCTCAAAAACCTATTTACAATTCTTATCAAATGTTTATAATATATTTTACATAATTAAATACTTTTTAGAGTCAGCGATCTAAAGAAAATTATGTTTATATCTAAGGGTAAAGACATCTTGCTATAATCACCGAGACCTTTCACTAAGTTGTTAGTGTGGTTATTGGTAATTCTATCATATAATCTACTGGTTAATCTGTTAGTGACATCTACGACTAATGGGATGTTATACTGGGAATGTAGTCTTTTTAGGTTAGTATAGATGGGCGTGTTATAAATGATTTTTAATGATTTATTTTGGACTACTTGAAGCTTTGATTGGTTAGTATTGGAGGCATTATTCCATACAGGAGTAGCGTACGTTGGCAAGGGTAGTATGAGTGCGCGATATATTTTAATTTTATTATGTAGTGATAAAGCACTATGTCGATTGAATATAGGGTATATTGAAGATATGGCGCGAATTGCTTTGCATTTCGCCGCCTCCATGTGGGGGGCCCATCTCATTCTGTTATCGAATATAATTCCTAAGTATTTTATTTGTGTTTGCCATTTCAGACTTTCTCCAGATGGGATTTAATGTCGGTATGAAGTCGAGTTCACACTAATAAACATAATGAAACAGCAAAACGATTTATCAGAACGTGCATAGTTAAAATTTATAATAAAATAAACCGATCTATCGAGTGAAGCCAACGTACGATTGCGTACTATGTATATAATTTGGGCTACGATTTTCCCGGACATTTTCCACGCACGGAAAAATTAAAATGATGCTCATGCTTCGAGTGAGCGTATTGCAAAATATTGATATTGTCGTCTTGAATGCAAAATATCGACAATCCTGTAATTCAAATTCAACTCTCACTCGGTACGTGGACGGAAAAATTTAAACGCAATCGTCCTCTTTCGTACGGTAACGCATAGGTTTTTCCGAATTTTCTTCTATACCCACGCTGTTTAAATCATATGAAAATTCAAAGTGATTTTATGCGACACGTGCCAGACAGTGGAGGTATCTTACATACATACATACATAATTCGTTTAAAATCACGGTCTCCGTCCAAATGACCGGTAGATGACCAGCATCTCATAAAAGCTTCAGAAGCCAAGACTGAAACGGAACGACGAAGGTCGAACACGTGCTATTACGAAGGATACACATGATTTTCGATCCTGAATCGAAGGATTTCTGTTTAAATTAATATCTAAACCGCAGATCAACGAGAGAAATTCACAAAATATTCAAGAGATTTCAAATTGTTTTTTTTAATTAAAAGTATGGCATTTATATTATGATCGCTAGGGAAAATTTTTTTTTTTTTTGACGCAAGGTTCAATGAAAAACGTTGGCGCATAAAACGCTCGATGCCCCATCGTTTATTCGTCTAGCGACAATTTTCCGCTGACCCAGTTTTCCGCATATAAAACTGAACTAAAAATGCAAAAAAGTGAGTTTCTAAGAACAAATACAATTTATCAAACTTGAATTACATTTTTCTCGCTTACCGTACGAGATAACCACGAACTCATCTCGGAACAATGCCGTACAACTTAAAACATGAACCAAAACAACAGTGAATTGAGCGTTTACAACTACCGTGATTTCAATGTCCTTTTGTATGGATCTGTGTAGAACCCTACTCAAATACTAAAAGCAATTTCAGTACGCAATAGAGAAGACACGTCGTATATTTTTCACGACATGCGACATGTGTACAGTAAATAATACAGTTATCCTTCTGAAAGTTTACGTTCGGATATAATGCGTACGTTTAATAAAATAAAAGTACACTTTGAATCGTGTTTGCACTTCCTGTCGGCCCAGTTTCAATTTCCACGAATTTCCCGATCGACCGAAACGTGCTATAACTGCTGAAGTTTTGCGGGACATTTTCGTTTCCCCAAACCGATCGTAAATAATCTCGTTCTATTTCGGCGTCTGGCGCAAAATCAGCTACCAGACGTCGCGACGCCAGAACGCGTCGCCAAACAGGCGTCTATGACTATGTATATTATACATACATACATACATGTACGCGTGGATGTAATGTAAACCCGCAGACAAAGAAAGACCCACAACGTAAAAGAATCAACTGAATTTGAAAACTTTCATATTACAATGTGAATTGGATTCAATTCAATTTAAAACCACACGACAAGCTAAAAGTCATCCAACTCGTTCCATATACATACATACATATGTAAAGTAACTACCGATTCCCCTTAACTTTCGATTCAATTTGTGATATTTTTTATGACTATCATATCATACAGATAATGCGTAATAGATGACGTAAGCATTTTTAATTCGTACGCCGGAAAAGATACAGCGCGAATATCAATTGCACAAGAAGTGCAATTGGTCAATTATTAATAACAGTTATATTGCGATGATTGAAAATGAAGACGTACATACTGTTTGCCGTCAAAAACACATGCATAGTTTATATAAGGTCGTCTATTAAACATTCAAAGCGTTCTGTTCAGTCACGTTGCATTTCCAATTGTGGGCATAAATCTAATATCCTAACCGTGTTCTATTCTTCAGGGACGTGTAAATTAATTGATTTCGTCGAACAACACGATAATTCACTTCAAAATTCTATTTCAGTGTGGTTTCCAGGAAAAAAGCGAATAAACGACATCGGACCAGACTAGAGGAGCAAGCTTCGCTGAATGTCACCAGTAAATTAATTTTTTTTTTTTTTCAGAAGCTAATAAAAATGTAAAAATTGTTTTAGCGCGTGTGATCCGACAACGTTCTAAACGCTCTCCAACTTATTAGTTTTTATTTACACTGTGAAATAATGATCTAAATTTAAATAGGATCAAAATCCTATATAACACAGAACAAATGCGATGAGAATCGGCTTATTTTAACTTTGGAAGCTGTTCCGTTTCAATGTCGTATCAACCGTTTTTGCTTATTCTCTTTTTAAAGAAACGTATATAGGTCAAAATAAAAAATCCAAGGATTTGACTTCACAAAATAATTGTGAAAAACACAAAGCTAAGACGAACGTCAAAATGACGTCTATAACTGGAAAAACTCATGCATTGTGACAGAACACAGATCGCAAATTTTAAAACGGTTTGATGGTCTGGAAAGAAGTAAAAATTATTGCATTATTTCGTTTTGTAAAATTTACGCGCGTATATTTTTAATGCAGAGGAAAACAGGAACCAAATTTCCACAATAGTTAAGTGATTATTACTCAACACAAATGTTCAATTTAACCTTGTAGTTAAACACAGGTATGTAACGTATCGACACGCATATTATAACTGAAAAAAAAGGCGAATTACAAAAACAATCAAAAACACATTGAAAGCGGAAACCAATTATAATCGATGAAAGACGAATGACTGCGAAAAAAATTGTAGAAGGTCACACTCAAATATGGTTATGTGGGATCGCCGGCGTAAATCAAATCAAAGATTTCGTCTTTAAACTTAGTTCTCAAACAAAGAACTAAAACAGGAAAAAAATTCGCAGTCTTTTAGCCGCACATGATGATGAATCATCCGCATATAAATTTGCATTTATCGTGCATAATTACAGCGTTCACGCGTTGCACCTTTTGTTACGCAATCCCATGAATAATAATAGCAAACGTTTTCATTAATAACATCATATCACCGACAAACTTATTCTATTCTCGAGCATCGATGATATACTGAGAGTCGACGAAAGATTCACAACTAAACATAACGCCCGAGTGGAAAATTGTTTACAACACACACGCAAACATTAACTAAACCGTTCACAACACTTGTACAACATTCTGTACTGAATTTGTATATTTTGCCGGGGTGAAATTGCGGAAGTGCCTGTTGATGCAGGTAACTAATGACTGGATGCACGGGTGATCGACCGGTGACGCTGAGCATCTCGTGCAGCAGATGCACATTGCACATGCACACGTCAGACAATGACCTTCTTCTCGTCAAATCGATTTTGATCGTTCGAGTATTGGGTCACACAGGTGTCGAGTGTGCACCCACGTTTACCTGATGGGTGATCCACCCACAAAATTGCCGTGAACAATCGTAGTAATGACCGTTGCATCACGACAACGCCATTACGTACTCGTTATATGAAGTTGAAGTGTGTATGTTTATTGTCCGATTTGTGTCTTTCGAGTTGTGCAGACTTGTGACACTGTTTGTGTGCATTGTGCTAAAATAACCATCTTCATGCGGTGGCGTGACTAATGACTGTTAAGTTTGTCTGAAAGAAAATTATAATTTGTTTTAGATAGAAGCGGAGACCATGTGACAACTGTAAACTGCAATGAGGATGCTGCCGTATGTTGCTACAAGTTAAACAGGCCGGAGAGACATTATGATTAGATCAAAGTCATCATCAACATAAATCGTTAACTACATATTCCTTTGCTTGTGAATATCAAAAGAAGTTGTTTTTTACCACAGCAATTTATAAAGATTTAATCAAAGCATTAATTTCGAAAAATGGAAAATACCATAGAAGGGACAATACGTTCGCTATTAATATACCGTAGGTATTTCGAAATAGAACCAGTTTTAAATCGACAGAAACATTAACCCGTTGCAATGCACGGCCATTTGAATTGCACTAATCTCCTTTCACCGTCGACAAAAGTCTCTGGTAATTTTCGAAGAAAAATAATTGTAATTATAGCGATCGACGTACATTCCGACACGTTGACCTACGCTTTTATATAATTGTTCGCGACAAACAATAAATTGTACGCGTGTGTGTATACAAGCATTGGCTATTTATCGGCACAAGATAAATAAGTATGAAACGACGACGTTTCTCACCATTTGCCAGAGTTCGCTAAACGGATATCTGCTTTTAAATTACACAGGAAAGACGGGTACGTTGACTCGCAGCCGTGAGATTGACCGCACGACTTTTTCACAGTTTCGTAAATTAAGCGCAATGTCTTGCATCAAATAAGAGTGAAGATCGCACAGTTCACATTTTCAAATTTGGAAAACGAAAATATTCTAATGTTGGGTGCAAACAAAGAGATTTTAACAAGTGTGCTAAGCAGCTTTCGCTCGCAGTAGTTGGTACATTGAAAAGCAGCAAGCAGGCAGCAGGTGAAAATTTCAAAGAAGACGACAGCTGGATCGGACCAGTTAGCCGACGAACATCTGCTCAATAAAAATGCCCGTATTCCACTTTTTTATCTGCAAATCACTGCTTCACGAAGGTGGACGTATAGTGCTCTTGATATCTTGATGGTGTGCATTGGCATATTTAAGGGTTTATTTGCGTGGTTGGCAATATCAGGAAAGAGACATTGGGACATTTGGCAAAGTGGTTTGGTTTATTTTTAAGGCGTGCCATCAGAGTTGATTGAACCTGGTCGATCGAGAATCGAAAAATCAACAAAATAATCTCATCCACCTGTAATACACTTTCCAATGATGCATACATAGGTACTATGTATGTATTTCAAATATTTGATTGAAAACTGACACGTGCCTAATCTGCATATATCAATATCTCACTCGAGGTATGTTTGTATGAAAAACATATTATTATGTTTTTGTGGTTAAACGTGTCTTTTAAACGAGTCTCACAACCATTAGCAGGTTTGTCACTCAACAGCAACCCATTTGTAAGTTGTTGCGTGAGCTTTTCCTACGACCAAGTGTTACAAGCCCCGAGAGAAAACTTCAAGTCGTATACAAAAACAATGAGCGGAACACCTAATGAGGATGATCAACACAAGCCGACTCT
The DNA here is from genome assembly GCA_022651745.1 of Parapsyche elsis. Lineage (NCBI taxonomy): Eukaryota > Metazoa > Arthropoda > Insecta > Trichoptera > Hydropsychidae > Parapsyche > Parapsyche elsis. The sequence goes on from JAGVSN010000018.1 coordinate 3,334,669, forward strand.
AAGAAATTACTTGGCAGCCGATGCAATGCGCCAGTCGTAAATAATTTCATGTCTGGAGACGATGAGCGTAATAATTGTGGAAAAATAACGCGCCACACGTAAAATTCTGACATTTCGCCGCTAACGATAAGATTTGATTCGACCGAAATAGTCGCACACACTTAAGACGAATTTCGAACATCAGCACAGGTATAAAAGAGCACGTCATGCATACTTCCCGTATTTCTAAATAATATCGCTCAAGAGGTAAAATTTAGCCGGGCGAGTCTTAATTCCATTTGGAATCAATGCTACTAAAAAAATTACAGAACCACTTCCTCAATTGATGCAATTACATTTGAGTTTCAATTGGTTTAAAAAAAATGGATGACTTCTTCTTCTTCTTTGACGGTGGTCATCATCGTCGTCACAAACGTGTTTACCGATAACTTTCTTGCCGCACTCAGACAACATGAAATTTCTACGCCACCAAAGGCAATAAATCGTGTTGCTTTGAGCCGAGAGCATTTCTCTGGTGCCGCTGGACACTGCTCGACCCATTTTCGTGAGAACCGGTCCGCTATGCCATTGCATTTATATATGCTCTTTCTCGACGATACTTCACACAGTCTCCATCACCCAAACGTCACAAGAAAGTGAACGTTCCAAAAATGCATCCGAAAAAAAGGTCATTAAACATAAGGTTTCCCACCGAAACGGAAGGATTCTGTGATTAGTGCGAGCCGAAATTTGAGACGTTCCGCGGTTTTGAATTTCAACACTTTCAATGGCGACTTTGGTTACAAGCATTGTCTACAAACAAGTTCGACGTTGTACGTCTAATCTAATCGTTATCTTGAATTGTTTCCTTTTTTATTTTATTTATTTTTTTAATGTGGGCAAATCTTCATCGGCGGCGTATACAGCTGTTCGTCTTGAAACTTCCACTACTGTTTTCCATATTCGTGTCTATTTTCGTGGCGGCAAACATTCATTGTAACAGATGTATACGCAGATACTGTAAATATTGTAATATTGACAAGAAAATCTTTACTAAAAGCGACTCACAGTCGAAACGAAGGCAAAGGCAACTTCCCACACGGCAACAGGAACGCGAATGTTGCACTTCCGCCCACTGCACTTGACTAAAAGCGGAATGCACTGCTGGAATATTGTCGTCCTGAAGCACGCAAGGACTTCCAAAAGTCCTTGACCACGATAAGAAACTTCTACGCGAAGTAAAAAGCGTCTCCAATATCCGCAACTGCAAGATTGTGTACATTTGCATTTGTTTTGCTCTAAAAACCATCGAATTTAAGAAAAATTTCCTACAAACCAACCGCGACATAAGCCTCGTCATTCTTTTACTAGCACATTTTTCAATCGCATTTACAAAATTCATCATGCTAATTTTAACATCTAAATTTGTAGCTTTTAACTTAAATAAATAACATTTTGTACAATTCATAAGAAAGATCAAGTCAAATTTCACTGGCATCGAATACAAAGCTGTCATTCATTTGTAAATGTATTTTTTTAACTCAACATTAACGAATCTGTGTTAAAAATAAACGAACGCTTAATATTTACACGAGTCGCTCGAGGTTCGTAATTATCAGAAAATGCAATTAGTTTCGTAATTTACGCGGTTGAATAGTGCTGTGTGAATGCAAATAAGAATTATGATATGCGATTTCTTCAAATATTGCCGACGAAAGACAGCACTATGTATTACTCGATTGATACTTTCACTATGACGATGATCACAATTTCACCTCTCAGACCCGATGGCATCTTCTCTTTTCAATCAATTTGACCCAAAATTAAAATAGAAAAATTTCACACTCGACACGGGTATGTACAGAGTACCTTTGCCGGCCTTCACCTTTCCATCAATCGGTGTATGGAATCGCTAGAAGGTCAACGCAGTTTGATTTTGTAACAATTTTATTATTGGACAACATCTGTCGGCAATCGATCAACTTCAAACCGACAATATGAATTTATTATACTGTTTTTGACAATTTGGAGATTATTAATCTATCAACGAGTGCGATTTTATTGTCATCCATACATGTATGTATGTATCTATGCATAATATTATTATGCTACAACAAGTTCCATATAGGAAAAGTGGTCGTCCCATTACAATTCGGTTGAAACAATGCTTCGGCATCATCAATACCGAGAAAAACCTTTTCGCGGACGAGGAAAACGTCTGCGTCTGGTCGCTTCTTGGTGCACGATTCGAAGCAGCATCAGATGAGTCATATGTCTGGTTAACGACCCCAACATCATCATCAAGTAACGTTATCTCGAGGTCGATTTCAGGATCGTACCCCCTACGGCGAAGATCGTGGGCGACAACTAACTACAATCTTATCTTATAGAACCGATAAAATTTAAAAGCAAACAAGTACGTGGACAAAACCAATTGATTTTGCATTATAATATAATTAAATTAGATCAAACATTACGCAATAACAGACTACCAAACATCTCAATGTCAAAGTGCAAGTATGTACATACATATAAATAAAGTAAAAATAGGGGTGTGGCCAACCCATGACTTTATCCACATATTTGAGGAATACAAAGAGTAACGAAATTAATTTAAGTACGTAAGTAAATAAAACGCATGCACACCACCACACCAACCAACATACACACATACCTATACATACATACATATCATGAAATTACTGTGTTGATTGCGCAACTCTTAAATTTTATATGGGAATTATAAATATAAATTTTCGACTTGATCAATGAGGCAGTTTCTGAAATATTCTGTGGTAAACTTTTCGAGAAAAAAACCCCCCTACTTCCGGTTGACTGATTTTAATGATTTATTTTTTCGTAACTAGCAATTTCTCCCAGGATTACAACATTACAATATTGTGACGATTCTACATATTTAAAAGGCCGGGAAAAAAAAAAAAAAAAAAACAAAATATCGTTCAAGAATAAACTGCCACTTCCGCTCGTCAGATGTTGACCAAAATCACAGTATCTCTTAAGGCTGACACGGCTAACGTGAAAACTATAGATATGAAATTTCGATTTGATCGCCGGAGCAGTTTCGAAAATATTCTGTGGTAACAGAATTTTTGAATTTAAAAGACGAAAAAAACCCTACTTCCGGTTGACTAATGTTGACAAAATTCCTTATGTCTCTTACACCTTACGTGGAAATAATAGATATGAAATTTCAGCTTGATAGACTTGATAGTTTCAGAGAAAACACACATACAGACACACACGAGTACACAGCCATAGACATACAGACATTTTCCAGAAATCATGAAAACGTGATCAGGGGATGATACCTGATACAAATCAGTCAAAATCTCGAGGTCGAATATTCGCACGATCACAATACTTTATCCGATTGGGATAAAGTTAAAAGGTTTGTATTATGAAAGGAAGAACTTGTACTTAAAAGGAAGGTATTACATTATTATGAGATCCAATGCTAACACTATAAATAGGAATAGTTTGAAGATCAAAATAACTACTTGGCCCAATAGTATTAAAATATAAATCAAGTATTGACTTAAAATTATTGAAGTATAACAACTGTTATATTGCATTATATATTCTCGACCAGTTTGTTTATCATAATTTATTCGGTGTAATAAATTGTATAGCCGTTCCCACGCCAAAAAGCATGAATGTTCAAAATTTTAAGATTTTCGCTTACTTTTTGCCGTATTAATCTTCTTTGTTTGCTATGATATCATAACAGCAATCTATACTACCAAAGTATCACAAAAAAAAACCGTTTTTACAATATGAAATTGAAATAACGGATTTTCATATTCATCGTACTGGCGTGAGACTACAATGTAAGCCAAATTCCATTAATAATTTCATTAATCTATATCACTCAATGCGAAAAAAAAGTACTTCAAGTAAACAGCTGTCAAAATCGATTTTACGACTATTCGTCGACTAACTGACCGTGCTAATTTACGATTAATTATTTAAGTGGCGATGTGTTATTCTTATGCATCGTTTGGCACGCGATTCTTTCATTATTTCGCCGTAAATTTATGCGATTTTAAATATTCTACGTCCGAATATTTTCGCGGCACGTTTTTCCGATAAATGCCAAACGTCGAAAATCGCACAATGAAAAGGTTCCCTGTCGTTTTGATCGAATCGAATATATTTCAGCGGCGCCAAAACCGTCGAAAGAGTCAAACCTTCTCTCGATTCCGAGAAGAGTCAAATTTAGATACGCTCTTTACGCATCGCACAATACCGACATAAATCTATTATTATTTACGAGGATAATTTTCCCGTTTGAAGATTCGAGACTTTTCCCGATAAAAAAATAAATATTACAAAACATTTCGGGATAACATTTAACTTTGGCGTAATACTCAAACTTTATAAATAGCCGTATACAATCGAGAAAACACAAATCGACTGAGAGATTTTGTGATATTTCGATTGGGGAGAAAAAAATCCTTTTAGAATGAATTGCACAAACTGAATATTTTCCGTGTGGAAAGTGCTAAAAATTTTATCAAACGATTAAATTTTTTTTTATTATTATGTGTATATTAGAAATTGCTTTCATTTTAAATATTAAATTCGAACAATTTAACTAGTATTGAATAAAGTTATATAATTGTGTATTGAATTGCGAATGTACGAATGTTTATTCAACACTTTGCATTCGTGTCATTGCATATCGATCGAATAATGAAACATTGCAAATGTATACAATTGCATTTGTATAATCGCTATGAAACTAATCTAACGCTACATATTGATGATTTTATTTAACCGATCTTATCAAATGTGAAATTGTTTGATTAGTTTAAAAATTTTAATCTCAAAATTGCTCTGAGCCGTAATAGAGATAAAATGCACTTATTTATTAATTGAAATTAATAAATAAGTTCTTTAAAACATTCAAACTCGGTTTATTAACATTTCATGGTTTGAAATAAATTCGAAGTATACCTACGGTTAACTCATTTATTACAGAAGAACACTCCCGCTATTATTTACGTGGAAAATATTAGACTAAAATCAATATATGTATGTATGACATCAAAGTGTAACTCTATGCATTAATGGGTAATAGATCTACTTCTATCAATTTCCATTTTGGTTAAAATTAAATTAGCATAGGGGCGTGGTCACTTTGAAAAGTCATTTTGACTTGAGTACTCTTAGTACTTTTCTTGAATGCATTTAGGCAGTTTTTTACCGAACATTTCACCGATGTCAAAAGCGCACTTTGTCCAATAATGTCATCTCGTAAACAGGTCCACGTCTCGGTAAACAGCATCACAATTCCCGGCACGTCTTCGACTCACAACGGCGCCATACATAACTCGAACACAATATAGCAACTAACCAGACGCGACATCTTCACTCAAGGTTTTTCACACGACAACGTCGTATAATATACAAATTATTATATATAGGGAATATGCGACTCAATGAGCGATAATTGCACGAAAGTGATTAACAATGTTCAACCGATTGTTGAGTGTGAAAATCGTCACACTATCAATGGGACGAAACCAATTATATATAAAATGTGACGTTACATCATCGGGCTAATTACCATAGTAGTTATTATACATAGCTCGTTCAGTGTATTTGTAAACTGATTTTTGGTGCAACATCGTGTCGATTTCTATCAAAAATTTTAAGTACATTATGTGAAATCGTCGAAAAGAGAAAAAAAGCTCGCCGGCTCGATTCGTTTTTATATTTCGATTGTTGTCTCTAAATAACACAAACCGTGAAAAGTAAAATGAACGGCGTACGTTCTACATATTATAAATTTGGTCGCCGCAACAGAAGAAAGCAACAGTGAAATGCTGAGAGGAGAACCCATACCATTGACCTACATAGCCCAAAAATTATGCAGGTGTTTTGAACACTTTTATTAATTTATTTATGTATTACTATTACTATCGTCGTTTGAGAAATACGCCGCTGATGTCTTGCATCGGAAAAAAAATTGGCCCGAGTGTCGATTTTTTTTAACTTACATTCTAAAAAATTTTCCGCTATGTGTATTTTCTATAATACAACAAACGAACGGTACGAAAGTCACGCCATTTCTAAATAAAACACGTACAGAATGACGTAGAAGAAAAACACGACAACACAAATGTAATTTTATGTAATTATACATTCAAAACAAAAACAAGCACCCCACTATCAAATGCAACTCAAAATAAATCATTCGATGTTGGCAATTACAGATTGACCTCATAAATTAAATTTAGTGATAATTAGACAAATAGTCTAATTCCGGTTCAATCCAATCCAAAAGTAAGGTATCGTGAATACTTCTGCTCAATTAACGTTGAAACTATTGGTCCATTTCAAAAGTGCATAATTTAACTTCTTCGTCAAGTTTTAGGTAAGCATATGTTGCAACAGTTAAAAGATTTCTAAATTTGATCGAACCTATGTATGTATCTCAAAATCATCGACCGTTAACCGGTTGATATAATCTTATTTTCAAACTACGTACATTGTACATAATGCGAGAGAGTTCAAATGTGTTTCAACAAGTATACATATGTATGTACATACATTTAATTTATAACATTCAACACCACGTAAAAATGTGTTGAAAGACACGACTCTTTTTTTTTTTATGTAGTTCAGAAACGTCAAAGTTTATCGACCCCTGTTAATTTCCAAAACGCGATAAACCGAAAATCTTCAACCGACAAAAAAACAATGCATACATGCACAAGAATTATATCTACATAGGCTTAACAAGTCGTACGAGTTTTGAACTTTCCGATACACACCCATTGTGTACGGAAGCGTCAAATCTGGCGTATGTCAGCGATTCTAAACACGTGGCACTCTCACTGATTTATCTCACGGCAAAAATAAATAATATACGACAGAGTGCCAAGGTCCTCATCTGAACCGCTTAATTTGTAAACTAAAATAACCAACAACAAACAACCCACTGATCGATTGTCTTTAAAAAAAACACGTTTGTAGCGTCAACCGATTGCATCACCCGAGTGTACATACATACATATTATACTATGGGAAACTTTTTTGTGTGCAAAATTTATATCACAGGTGATAAACGTGGCTAAAAATAATGTTAATCTTCTGTGTCAAATTCGAACTACCCCTGCGGGTGTATAACGAGCAACAGGTCGAGTCTCGATCGCTAACGATCGTCACGTCTCAATTATGATACTAATGGCGTGTCGTGGCCAAATATTATTTATAAGTTGTGTAAATATATAAAGAAAATCCTCTAAAATAGAACGCGGCTATGTTACGGTGACGTTTCGTAATTTTTCATTGGCGTATTGATGCTGTGATTTAAAAGCGGTACGATATTAGCTAAATTTTCATACAACGTAAAAGACGATGACAGAACCTAACAATTTGTAAATATGTATTAACGGTTTTATTTTAAACATCATCGTATGTTGTTGAACATCAAACGAATATATCGAGTTCATAAATTCGCTGAATTGTATTGACGCAATCAACACAATACCATAAAACCTTTTGAGATGAATAGTTCTTATAAATAGTTCAACACTTCAATAACTCACAAATAAGCTGTGTTTGTAAAATTTTAGTGCGTCATTTAGCCTATTTTATTTATTTAGCCAACTATAAAAAATATTATATACATATATGCCCGATTTTCTTTTTGCGCGGTTTTGAAATAACACGGTCCAGGAAAACGGACCAATTATATTTTTTACACTGATTTTTTTTGTTTTCACACGGTTACAAAAAATAAAAAAGAAAAACAGCAGTAAACGGGCACATTTATTTTCAAGTAGCGATACTGAATGAATATATTTTTTTTTATATTAAATTAAATTTAAATCGAAAACCATGTCAATTTATTACTTTATTGTGTATGTAAATTGTGAAAATATTTTTATGTATAAAAAAAAAATAAATTGGGTTTATACATATCTTTTATTACACGTTTTTTTTCACGGTAGTCCCTGGAACGTATCCCCCGTGCAAAAGGAGAATCGGGTATATTTCAAGAAACTGTTACATACTGACTAATTGAATTGAAATTAAAGTGCGCTTGAATCCAAATCATTTTCTGATATCGCGTCCTCAGAGCACAAAGGTGATATGTCCATGATTTTGCGAAAATGAGCTATGAATCCAATTTTGATCCTTTTTAATTATTCTACCAGGGCAAATCCGAATGAGGTCACAATTTATTTTGGCATCGTAAAGCACAAAAGTTCATATTCTCGGAGCACAAGAGGGGCAAGTCTGGACTTGCGTAAATTCAAAAACAATGAAATAACATCTAAAAATCTAGAGTAAAATACGGACAATTATCAGTTTTATATAAAGTTCCCGATTTTGATTTATGATGACCGGTTCAAACATAAAAACTGCTGCCCCGAACAATTTACTATTTTGGACATGTCACCTTTGTGGTCTGAGGACGCGATATGCATTCGACTACATAATATAATATACTAGTCTTTACGATTGACGCCCCGCTTTAATCGATCGATAAATGCATTTTTATTGTAATATTTGTATAAAAAATCTAATACATATTCATAGCAATCAATCGATTTTTCAACAATGAACGCAATCAACATAATGTGATGCTTACGATATGACTTACTATCGAACGGAATAAATTATAATCGTGTCTTTATATGGCGGGAGTCTATAAGTGATAATGATGCAAACTATAATAATAATTTATGTCATAAAAATCGCACACGGTGTTGTCATCTCGTCAATAAATCGATAAAATAATAATGTCTATGAAAGTATTCGAATTCTAATGTATGAAAGAACGAGTCGAGTAAGGTAAATAGTTTGTAAATAGGTAGCATATAAACGACACGAATACATATCTACATGAAATAATCAAAAGCAAAATAAACGAAAGTGTGCTGAAAAATACATCGTCAAATTTACATAAGCCACGTACAGCTAAATTTCGCCGTTTATGTTAATTTTTCACGTCACGACCCATTTTCAGTACTTTGTGCAAGCATACCCACCCTTAAGAGCCCAGGGGATGACTCTGGCCTAATACTCCTAATAGTTTCCACGATGCTCCACTTGCTGGCGAATTATTTATCATTTTGTCTATGGTATTTCATTACGTTTGCGATAACACGTACATATATATGTATGTATCTACATAATGTAATATACGCGTTATCCAGGCCACATTCAGGTAGGTCAGACAAGTAGGCCATTACCAGAAACTAGGTCTCCGAATGGCCTATATTCGAGGCCCCCGTATCAAAACAGGCACGGGAGAGAGGCTTTTCAGCTGAAGTGGATGAAAACCCTCTCTAAACTGATTGACCCAGGCCTGATCAAATAAACAGCATATGTTGCGCTTTCAGTGCAAAAACACTTAAGTAAAGTGGTGCATGTGTTGTTCGCTGACTGTTCAACGATCGATACACAAATCAGATTATAAGTAGCAACATTGAACTTAGCTTTGTTCGAATGGAGAAAAAAAGTTGTTTTTAGATTTTCCTGCGGAACGACTTTCCCTACAAGGATATCGTTCAATGAGGAATTTAACTTGACCATACGTTCAAGGATCGTTTCAACTTCTTTACATAACGCCGATTACAATACATACATAATTAGTTTGCGCTTGAAATTTCGCGTATAGACTTTTACATATCAACACACCTACACTACAAAGTCAAGTCATATTAAAGCGGTAATTAATCGTTTTAGCTTTTTTAAACGATGATATAAACTTATTTTAAGCAAACCCTGCGAAATGTATTTTACTTTTTGTTTTCACTTGACGTCAATTTCCCAAAAATAAAACGATGATGACGGTTACGGTTTATGCTGTTATGGCCAAAGCGACAAGTGGCGGGAACGACCATGATGACAAGCAACGTTTATTTACGTGCGACAGACAAAAAAGTTTGATTATCGCAAAATTTACACTCCGAAACAAATTTGCATATATTATTAAAATAAATCTTAATTTTTTTTACAAAATCGCCCAAGAGAATTGTTTGCAGGGTGTCACGCCATATTGCACTGGGATGACCACACCCTTTGTTTTTACGATGTAGTAAAATTTATTACCATCATACGAATATCATCATATTGAATAGTTGTCGTCACGTGCTTAAAAAACTACCATATCGGTGAACATTAATTTTAGTCAAATACAAACGGAACTTGCGAAAAGATTCAAGTTCGCAAATCATTCAAACCTTATCTCAAACATGCATCAACTCTTCGAAAAAAAAATATATCATTCATACATGGAAGTGAATGGATTTTAATGGTATAAATCTCTCTTAATTAACACAAGCCAACGCGTGCTAAACGGCTACGCATAATTCGTGACCCAATTCGAAGATTTGCATTATTTTCGTTCGTTCATACAAGAAAATATTCACAGGATCGCTTATTTTCCGTCCTTTCGCGAAGAGTAAAAGAAGACACCAAATACATATATCTATGTATGTATGTACCTACATACATACATACATATGTAGCCATTCGAACAACGCATGTTTGTTATTTGAGCGCGAGAGATGAAAGAAGAAAGGTTTTCAAAAGCGAAAACGAAACCGAATACAAACATTAGAACACTTTACATGTATTTGTATGTATGTACATACGAGTTTGTATGTTCGTGCGTTTTATTCGCACGATCGTTTAAATTCAAACGATTCATCAAAAGCTCAAAAGACAGACGCGACAAAAATATTCACGGCAAAAATAAAAACACATTTTTATTCATATTTTAATGTTGCGCACAGTGTTTGTTGTAAATTTGGACATGAATGTTTTTAAGCGCGCGTGCAATATTTTGACAGCTGTCAAAATTTAAAAATACTTTATCGTTTCGAGCTAGTTTTTAGTTGTATAAACTAGCTAAATTTACTAATTAATGAAAAAATTACAATTTACGGTTTTGGAACTCGCAAAACTTCTAACGCGACACAAAAACAATTTTAAAGGAAAATTGTGTTACTTAAATTAGAAAATGTATTGATGCTAATTATTATTTTCTTTTAGACACATGCAATATGTAGGATTGACGTCAATCTATCAATTTACAGCTAGATTACAATACATTACATACAGAGCGAGTTCAACCACACAAATATATTATTATTGCTCGATAGTTCAAAAAGGAAAAGCAACTTTCCTACGCAAAATCCTCTGTTATAAATAACTAATTATTATAATGAATATATAAATTTAGCTCTGCGAACTACATTACTTTATGATACCTCGCTTTTACGTTAATATAATTTTATAAAATTAAACAGAAAAAAACTTTATATTCAACATAATTACATATATGTATGTATAGTGATTACAAATACGGAAAAAATACACATTATCTATGCTAATCTTTACTCATTCGATTTATCTTTATAAGAAAATATATACATTTTATCTACATATTTTGAGATAAAATGACAACGTATTATAAGTTTTCACATACAATATTACTATATTAGTCAGATGTCACAATAAATCAATTAATAGGAGAAAGTATTGATGAACGGAAACCTACCCAACAACATATCTCGACTTCTTCCTGTTCTGATCAATTGCTATCGACGTGGTTTTGATTTCATCTTACCTACAACCTACAACTTACAACCTCTTCCCTGGGGAACCAACGTATCTTATATCGCAATTTCGATGTACGATTTACGCCCACACTGTAAACATGCTCGTTCAAAGTCGCTTAACGCACATGTGAAAATTCAAAATCAAACATCAATAAAAATGACCATGACATTAAGCGTATTTAGCGTAAATTGTTTAACTTAATGAAGGTTAATTGATTGGTATACTAGTATAGGCATTTCTGTCAATCACACTGACCGTCAGTGAAATCATCAGCCCTACTTCAGCTACGTCGTTATGTTGCCTCAATTTTCCTAATTTGCATACGGCCGAATCGAGTGCGAAATTGAAAAATAGCGTAAGTGCTCGTCCTAAAAAAGAAATAGAACAACCCCGTCAAAAGTCAGCGGCTACAAATCGGGGTCGCAAAACCCTTGACCTCGATGTTGGGGTTCTGCATTAATCAATCGAGCTGTGACACGGTTTCCGTCAACAGTCTATGGCAAAAGCAACAGGTAATGGACCTATAATCTATAGACTTCGAGAGCAAAGGTGTACACTGTACAGTGTACATACATATGTACATTGTATTCTAACTCCTCGCGGGTTGCGCGATTTGAATGACTATGCAAATTGTACAATTTCAGCATTACATTACCGATGCAGGTCAAAACTGCAATACATTACGGAACCTAATGCAATAAAATCCCACGATATCCGCTTACTGACGACGCTGAAAAATTGTTTTTTTTCGCGACGTACAAATTTGCACCTATTGTTTGGTTTTTTTGTGCGATCTTCGCACAAAAACTATGCGGAAATATAAATTTAATGTCTAATTGCATCGTAAGGACGGGGGTAACCTTCGATCGCGCAACGCATACAATATATAGCGCAGATTTAATCTCTAAGCGTAATTATTTTCCACCTACCGAAAATCGAATGCGTGCCGTACCTACTACTACTACACCGAGTAAACGAGTATTTCACAGTACATAATAATGTTATATAATAATACATAGCACATCCTACCATTTCTGACAGTCGAATAAAGATACTTGACATTTACAAAAGAGTTACAGATTTATTCAGTCGACGATTAAATAAATTTCGCGTATATGGTAATAGAAGTATTTGTCTCTCGCGAGTATTTTTGTACATTTACAATCAACCGACTATTTATCTTACGACTGTTTTTTTTAATTCGAAAGAAACACGGTATAAAAGTCAAATAAATTACAAAAATACTTCAAATCGAAGTTTTCTAGGGTGTCTTTGTGTAATAAGATTCGGCATCAAAAAGATCGCTTTACAAATTCGTCAACATTCGAAACTGGCTGAATTTAACGCAAAGTCTGCTCATCAACGAGTTATATCTATTCAACAGATCTTTACAATTATAAATAATTCAATATAAACGCCAAACAGTATATGTACATACACATTACAAATGAAGGGGCGCGTGAAAATATGTTCATCTGGAACTAATAGTATAAATACGTACATATGTACATATGTAAGTATGTGTATGTACATATGTATGTATACGAAAAACGAATTTCGTCATTTTTGCGAAGATCCATCGATATGATTTTGTTATAGGTTTCGCATACGCGATTGCAAAGCTTCGTGACGTATTCCTAGTATTATACATTTCCACATGCGAAATATACGGAACCGTAAAAAGTCCATTTGGCAGTGGATGTCCGTCGCGAAATTTTCGTCTTGGCACCGACACGAACCTACAATTAAAACGAACATTTGATGGAAATGGAGATTGGCTCTGTGGGCACACTGGTTGGTGTCAAACCACCTCAACAGCTGCAAAGAGAACTCTCGACCAAGGCTGTCTGTCCACTAAACCGGCTAAAAGGCAAACAAAAACTACAGCGACGTAATGCAGTTACCTCAGACGGTATCAACCTAAACATTTTGACTGTCGCAATCGAAACCGCAGAACATTCTAATGAACTATTTACACTGGTGAATGCGAACATACTCAAAGTCAATAAATTTTAATGGATTACATACAATATAAGAAATTTATAATAATTGATATTACTTTCAGTGATAGCATTCGTTTTCGTCGGAGTGATTGATAATTCTTTCCCACGATACAAGTTCTTATTAGTAGTATGAAATTAATAATCTCCAATCGCTTTTTCAATATATGGACATTTAAATTAGCATCAGATGCCGAAATGTTATTACATTTGTCCAATGAAAATTTATATGAAAAATTAAGTTAAAAATATAATATTATCGATCATCACTGTCGACCGTTCACCATCCACTGCTGGATGAAAGACTCTCCAATCCTCTTCCATTCCTGTCTGTCTTGAGCAATCTGCATCCACTCGACTCCACACATTCGTCTCAATTCATCAGCCCATCGTCCACTCGGTCTACCTTGCTTTCTTTCACATCCTCTCGGATACCATTCCAGTATTTCTCGCGTCCATCTGCCATCCATTCTTCTCGCTTTTTCACACGTTTCGCTATATCTGTCATACTTCTTACGCATGTATTCCTCTTATGGTGCGTACACATTGGCGAACCGAACAGCGAAAGACGAAGGGTTGTTATTGTGTGGACGTTCATAAATCATCGGACGTTATTGTGTGGAGCGGTCCACACAATAACCCCGTTCGCTGTTCGGTTCGCCAATGTGTACGCACCATTACGATTTCGTCTTGTTATACCAAGCATATGTATGTACATATGTACATCTTTCCATGCTTCTCCGTGTACACTGGATCTTACGTAACATTCTTGAATTTAGCATCCACGTTTCACATCCATACGTCATATATCTATGTATGTATGTATAATATCAATATCGAAAGAGTAACATTTATGTATCTTCGAGATCAAAATTCAGTAAGAAAAGTTTTATCTTAATCATTGTTACAATTTTTTTCATCCCTCGTAGAAGCTATATTCTTGATACCTAATGCAACTTTTCATGTAAATTTTGTACCATTTTAAAAACTTCCAAAATCACCTAATGGCAAAGCTCTACCTTTATTCTTTAAATATAAAAAAAATACCTGAATAGTGATTCAAAAAAGTATACAATATTGAAATTGGTACATAGCATGTATGTACTTGTTAGAAATGAGAAATGATTGACTCACCGATGGTCTTCAATATTTGAAAATCGTCCAGCTCGTACTCCTTTTCCTCCTCGGAGTACTCCGTATCGCTGCTGAGTTCCACGGACGATGCACTCTGGAGGGACTTGACGTCGGCAAACTCCGCGCTGCACTCGCGCACCAACTTCGAGCTGGCCATCATCTTGAAAGCCGACCTTCTTCACCACTAACCCAAAGGAAAACTTTATATCCCCTTCGAGGGAAACTGAGGAAAAGTTTATTTTTTGTTCGCACGATATCTTTTCGACGGTGATATAAACACCGGCTATTGTGCGAAATTCAAAATCATCATCGATCAAAAGCAAATGTTTGAATTATGAAATGTACGTTGGTAATTTTTCTTTGTAGTTTTTGAGATGGAAATGTTTCCGATGTGATGCTGGGTAGCGCGCGACGCGCCCGAACCGCACCAACAACTAAACTCGAATGAGAGTGAAAATTGTTGCTCGACTTTCGTAAACACCGCACCAGCGCTTCTCAAACTGTCACACCGGAAAATTATCCTCAAACTGGAGTAAAAACTGTAAATGCAAACGACAAAAAAAAATTAGGAAACAAGTATCTGGTATATTGATTGAGGGGTAATCAAAAAAATTTCAAAAATACAATATTTTATTTTTCGAAAAATGTTTATGTACATACATATATAAGATATATGTACATAGATAATTCGTACAAAACAAGTCAACAAGCATTAATTTGTACTTTATCAAACCACATATGTACGTATACATATATTGTACATTGTACAAAGCGTATAATTTAATGCAAACATACACACGTGTACATACAAGATATGCTAAAAAAGTAAGTATAACGTATAATACTTTAAATACACCTGTACAGCAGGGATTTGTCTTATTTATGTATAACATTAATAAAATTACCCAAAGCGTGTCCTATCGAAACTCACCACGTCCAGTGTATAACCAGAGGACTCCGGAGAGCGACATTTTAGAATTAATCTCATATATCAAAAAAAGCCAACAGTGATATACTTTATAACATATTAGCAAGTTAGACGAATGACTAGTTTATAAATAAACGCGATAATAAATATTACTATAATATTTTCATCGATTAAAAATACAAATTGCAAATGCGTGCATAAACAATTTCAAATCTTATACATTATATACATACATATTTAATTATAAGTATATGAATAAGCAGATAAAAAATTTATATATTTAGTAACAATTGTAATATAAGGAGCACTTGGATGCATTCATTTACTGTGTATTTGAATGGCAATATTTACAAAATTTGAACAGTATACGATAGATATTGAGTAGTTGTAATAAATATAAAATAAACATTGATGGACATCAAAGCCCCAAGCAAAATTTTATAACTAATACCAAAACCATACGAGCTTAGAGTTACCAACGATACTCATTGTTGTCATGCAAAGTGGATAAAACATAATGAAATACATATATTGCCATCTATGTAGCTTCGTATTTTAATGAGAAAATCATACCACTGCCTTTGCAAGAGATTCAAATTTTGATAAAAAAATTATATGAATATAATATGTAGATCACTGGATACGATCATACTCGTTTTTTTTTAGTCATGGGGACTAAAATTTTTAGAGCACATAATGCGAACTTGTCCAGCTCGCCCTCCAAAGGCATTGAAAGAATACGCAGATGACGACGGGTGTGATTTGAGTGACAATATACTCTGTAGCGGCCAACGGTCTATTGGTGCTAGCATTGGCCGCCATTGTTCAGTAATACTTTTCGATGTGGCAGTCTGAAAATTTCAAATGAAAAATTATTTCTAGAAATATTGACGCGTGACAAAATTAAATCGAACGAATAAGAAACTCACATTGGGAATATCAACAAAATGCAATCCGTACGTTTGTTTAGCCTCATCAAATGTATTTGCATCGGGAATGAAATCTTTTAACGGTTCTGACCGTGCATAATTAAAGTCTTTTGGGTGGCTTTTGGGTAGTTCTGGGCGAATGGGAGTTCCACTTAAGCTAATTTCTTCAGTAAATGATAAAAGCTGAAAAATAAGAATACTGTTACCTGTTTACAATATAAAAATATTACAACTTATATGAGCTTTAAAAGACATACAGTTTTCGGTCTTGGTTTTTTGCCATAGTTATGCGATTTTAACAGAGGAGTCTTGATAGGAAACATCATTAGATGACCACAACAACTAGCAACCAACAGTTGATTGCTCCAAAAATTGGTGTTCAATGTACCACCCCCAGGAAAGTAATGGGTCGGTGACAAATAGAGTTCTGAATAACCAGCGCACCGGGGTGTTAACGCACCAATAACATGAAAAGTACCTTTAAAAACAAATAAAAACTATTTTCGTCAATGTATTTTAATGTGATAACAATTTATTTTTAAATGTTTAAAATATTACGGCAATCAGCACCGGGATTCATAATTGCTTCAGAAATAGCAATAATTTGTGGCCATGGACTGGAGGATGTTATAGTGGTAAAACGTCCACGTTTCTTCATTATTCTAAATGAATCCACCCAGATGCTACAGCCCATCGTTGAAGATACACCTAATGCACCATGGCTGTCGTTTGGATCACTTTCTTCGTATTGAGGAATAAATACTAAGCCTAAAAGATTTCATCACTCATAAATAAATACAAATATGTACATAGAAATAATATTAAAAATTAAAAATTGATAAAAATGCAATATTACCGTTAATAGGTTCTGTGTAAGGCTGGAACTTATAATAAGGCAACATAACAACAGTTTCTGACACTTTCGATCTTAGCATTGGAGATTCTGTAGTGATATCAAACAGAGCTACAAAACCATTTGTATAACCAACGGCAATAAATTTGTGACCTTTCATCTGAAAATGAGCCGATGTTGAAGTTGAAAAATTAAAACAATACACATTCTTATATATGTAGAATATTAAATTTATTGTAAATAAACAAACCTGTGACCAAGTTACTTTGCGTGCTTGCGAAAGATTTTTCTCCGGGTAGTTTGAAACTTTTTGATCGAAATTTAATTCAATTGCAGGCTTAGTTTCATATATTTTGCTCTTGCTATCAAATTTTAAGAAAATAAAAATAAAAACCTATATGTTGCATTAATTATAATATAAACAACGTATAAGCTTAATTACTCACCAATTTGGTAAACATGATGGATGAGGAATTGAATAAACATATGAACTTCCATTTGAACAAGCAACTGCTAACAATCCCATTCTTACCAACGATCTTTCATTTGCAATCAAATTGCAATCATCATCACATCCTGAAGGACACCAATCCATATCCCATACTACTCCATTACAGTGAGCAATTCCAAAAACCATATTTGCAGATGACAAACACTTCTCACTGAAATTATAAAAAATGTTTAAATTTCATGTCAAGAGTTAAAATGTTTAAGTCGTGTAAAAATAAAAAAATAAAGTATTTAAAATTCGAAAATAATACTTTTCATTTGACAACTTTCCAACATTCCAAAATTGAATAATATTATTGTGGCTGTAAATTTTATGAGCATAAAGTGTAGAGTCCATGTTGGAATCAGCTGCCACGGATAATAAACTTTCATGACGAGTTCCTGGAACCCATCCTAAAGACCAGACAGGTCCACCACACCACATGGTTACAGCTCCTATAAATATTGAATTTTATAAAATTAAAAAATTAAAGCAGAGGAGTGGATTAGAAAAATGTGCGCAGCAATAGGTACAACTATATTTCAGGAATAAAAAGATTTTTTTGGCAGTGGGCATAAATATTTAAATATAAACTGAAAATTGTATGATAACTTACCATTTATTAACTCAGATTCAAAAAGACGATATTTTTTCCACTCTATATTGTCGTTTGGATTTTTTTCACTGTTATAAATAGTATGAGCCATATTACAAGATTCCTTACTGATGGGCAAATACTTTTCAGCATCAACCTCAGACAATGGCGAAAAAGTATTGCAAGCAAAATCAACAAATAAAGCCATCGAAACAAAATTAGTTGAAACACTGAAAAAATTTAATAATATTTACAATAATATCGAAATTGGAACTTTCTAAATGTCGTGGATACTTACAATATATCAGCATATTTTCTATGAAACGATTGATCTGTTTTACCGAATACCTCCATGAATTCAAAATTTAAAGAAATAGATGATTTTTTTTCTGAGAAAATAAAAAAATTATTTTGTAACAGATTTACGCAAGAATCATAATTTCAATCATTGTCCATCATAAAAATCTCACTGGTAGGGCAAAGTAATTTACTGAAATTTCGAGAACTTGTTTCGTTCTCTTCAAATTCATCCTCTTCAATTTCATTCTCTTCAACTTCATCCTCAGATACATCATCGGGAATAAAATCAAAATTGTTTCGCTTGTCATCGTCTGATTTTAAGCGACTGGGAAGTAAATCACGATGATCATTCATAATATGATTAAGCATAGCGTCCTCCTGTTTGTGTACAATATTACAGGTATTGCACGTATAATCCTGAGAAATCACAGAAATATTAACTAAAATATTCATGTAAGCATTGGTATGTACATTGAAACACAATAAAATACCTTGCATTGTAAAAGGGGGCACTTATTGATAAAATGATCCCTGATACCAGACTCAGAGTCATCTGAATAATTACACGCTGATCGATAACATTTCATAGGCTCACCCGCAGCTTTCTGAAGTTTCCAAGATCTCGCAACCCAAATATTTACGAAAGTCGAACAGGGTTTGGTATATAATGATTTCTGAATAATCTGTAACATACAAATCCGAATTTTAAAATAGTTATTTTAGTTAGTTATAATAGTTAGCATATGTATGTACATATGTATATACAAAGTATTCTTGACAAAATTACGTACAAAATCTTTGATCATCGCAATACTATCGTTGTCATCATTTTCGGTGTTAATTTTTTTAAAAGATTCCAATGCTCTACAAAATTCAAAAAATATATACTATCGTATTTATAAATTTTTAATTAGAATAGTATGTACTATTGTTGTGCGAGAGGTTACATGTATCAGTACCCATCATACTAATACTTCATAGCTGTAAGACTACTTAAAAATAGCCCTTCTCAAACTTTGCTAAATAAATTTTGGTACTTTTATATATTTTTTAAAAATAAAAATATTGACACATCATACTTCGTAGCAGCTTTCCTTTTTCTTGGTAGATTTTCAGTCTCTACATTTGGTTCTTCTTTAACCACACTGCTTAATCGAGCCTCGCGGGCATGAGTGCCTATGTGAACTTTAAGACTCGCTGGCAACATAGTTCTATTGCATATTGGACATGATTCCATCAAGGCTGATATTTCCTAGAACACAAATTAACAAACATCTAAATAAAACAAATATTTATGTAAAATTTCAATGAAAATTTTAATAGATTATATACCTGTTCGGACTTTTGACAATATAACATGTGAGACCTAAAACCGACAATGGAACTCCGAGTTTCACCGCATGTTGCACATTTAAGTTTTTTCTTACGATCTAATTTCTTTTTAAACAGCTTATTTACCACATCTGTATCAGATAAATCCTAAAAACAAAAATAAACACATAAGCAAAGATTAGTTTATGAAGTACATTAAGCGAATTCGCTAAATTAATTTAAATAAAAAGCAGCTATACGTACAATAGGTGTCTCCCCTTCCATCCATGCTAATAGATTGTGGTCATCGAGGGAATGTTTGGAAAATTCTGACTTCAACATTTCCTTACTGCAAACAGCACATTTACGAATATCTTCTGAAAAAAAACAAACACTTTTTATCAATAATTGATTATATTCGAGTTTATCTTACTAAACAAATTAATTTTATCTATTATGTATAACAGACATTAAATTTATTTAGAAATTTGTTAAAATTTACTTTTTTATAACGCTATACGTACTTGTTGAAAAACGTTTAACGTTTATTTTAGAATGAGAAGTTTTGTCAATTTCCTTTAATGGTGAATCAGTAGACTCCATTTTTAAAACGGTTTCGTCAATAAGATTTAAATTTACATCTCCTTCATACGAAATATTTTTTCGCATCGTATTATTAAGTTTAGCTCTTTTTTTTGGTTGATCTAATATCTGCTTTTCAGAAGAATGAGCTCTCAAAGGAGCAGGTATTTCCTATAATATAAGCAGATTAAATAACTCTCAATAATAAAATAAAGAGATATTCATATTAATTGATAAATCAAAACAAAATATACCTGATTAGATACTCGACAAGATGATATATGTGTTAGAAAACCCACAGCGGAAGATCTGATCGTACCACATTTTTCGCATGTGAGCTTTTTTTTAGCACCAACTTTCTGATTCAATAATTTAATGAGCAACTTGGTTTGAGAAAAATCCTGAAATAAAAATATCCAACTAACCAGTAGGTATTTTACAGTGATAAGAAATTAATCAAAAAGGAAGCAAACATACAATGGGTTCCTCTCCTTCCATCCACGCTAACAAATTATGCTTTTTGAATGAATGTTCGGTGAAATCTCTCATCAACATTTCAGTGTGACAAACTCCACATTTGCAATTATCTGAAAAATATTTTAATATTAACCATTCTATAAATATTACAAAAATCACTTGAAATATATTATGAAATTAAATTGAATTACTTTTCATAGGAATAATTTTTTTTTTGTTTGTTCCAATACTTTGAGATTTCCTCTGACTTTTTTTCACATGACTATCTACTAAATTTTTCTCAGAAACTGCAATATTGCCACCAGGTTTTTCAACACCGTGCATATTTGTTTCATTGACAATAGTAATATTTCTACCATCCAACATTTTATGTTGATTTTCAGTTTTATCTATCAATTCTGGATCTATAATAGAACTCTGACAATGTTTATGTAAAAACGTTTTCAGTAATAATGCGATTTTATTTACTTGTTCCTCGTGACTGGTGGTTTTTTCAGCTTTGCTTACACTTTTGCTACACTCATTATCTTCTATGGTTGTATTTTCATCATTTTCAAGATCTAATTCCATTTCTTGGACATTTTCAACATTTAATTGCATTTCTTGAACATTTTCAACATTTAATTCGATTTCTTGAACATTTTCAACATCCAATTCCATTTCTTGAACATTTTCAACGTCTAATTCCACTTCTTGTACATTTTCAATATTTTCATTAGGATCTTTTGAAATTGAATCTGTCACTATATCAGTATTATCAATTTCCAAATTACGCAAAATGAGTGACGCTGGCGAAGTGTCAGAAGGACTCGCATTTAAGGAACTAAAACTGGTTTTCTCTATGTTCATGGATTCTTCCAATAACATACAAGCTTGTATATTATCTTGAGGGATAGATTTTTCAGAATATAAATTGTGTGTTTCATAATCGGGAATATTATTCATTGAAATATTGGATACAATATCAATTTTACAATCCGGAACTGAATTATAAACAATATCTATTTTGGGTGAATTTTCCCTTTCTTTCATCTCAGGGGCGGTATCCAACATAGATTTATTTTGTATTGTTAGATCTGAAGATTCGGGTAAATTATCAGAATCGTTGTCATAATTTTCATTCGAACAATATGATTGGAAATTCATATTGCTTGAAGAATCAATTTCAGTTACACATTCAAAATTTAGTGAAGTATTCAACGAAATATCAATATTTTCTAAAGAAGGATCAATACAAATTTCTTCAGTCATCTGATTACACAAAGAAATGTCATCTTCTTCATTTTGCGTGTGTACTGTAACTGAATCGATCGACAAATCATTGTTTTTATGCAGAATATCATCCGCAGACCTGACGTCAATAACATAATTTTTGTTAGATATCGGTGTAGTTTCAAAATTCATTAAATTATGATCGGATGTGTCATTGCATTCTTCGATACAATCGATAGTGGGAGATATTGTAATATTTGAATTCAATGTCTTGTCAGCAATTTGCCCATCAGTCATATATAAATTATCTTGAGAATCTAGTACTGAAATAATTGTATTCAAAAGATTTATTTTATTTGTATCTGGAATCATTGGGGGTGAAGATATCAATGAATTTTCCAACTCAGGGATACCAGGTTCTTTGGCAAAACTTTCACTGTTACAATCAAAACTTTTTTCATTTTTAATTTGTCTACCAATAGCATACTTTATAACTTCACATGAATTATTTTCATTCTGGTGATTTTCTACCAATTCTTCTAAAAGTGGTAATAATGGTGTGCTTACCGGGGACTCTATGTTCCCTGATAAAACCAATGAATCCCTTACTACTAAATTTGGGTGGTCTTTAGCATTAGACAATTCAAAATTCAAATGATCAATTTTTAAATCTGATAAATCTTCAGGAATACGTTGCGAAACATTCTTCAATCCGTTATTCTCAATTTCATCACGTAAACAATGCTTTGGAGACTTCAAAGAATCCAAATTCTCAGATAATGATTGATTGGAATTCGGCGATGCATCTCTATTATCTATTATTTCGATGACTTTGTTACGAGGGTCAATTACTGAAATCATATACATAAATTTAATTGCTTTGCGTAAAAGAATTTTAACTTTGTATCTTCTTAATTAATAAAAAGCTTGTATTTATTGGATCATTTAGTATACCGATTTTCGGTCAGTTATTTTGACCAAATGTTGAGTAATTTTAATAAATGGTCGGTAAATTTTACATACATATATATGTATGTACATAGGTCAATACTTATATACATATATTAAATGGTTAGTTTTATTAAATATATTAAATGGTTAGTTTTATTAAATATATTAAAAGCTAAGTAAATTTATACAAACGGTCAGTATTTAACTGAAAAATCGTTATTTACTGACCATTTGTGAAAAAGTTACCAAAACATAATTTTTACTGACCATTTTTTAAATATAATACTGACCATTTTCTTAAACAGTTACTAACCAATTAATTAGTTGCCTTAACAAAATACTGTCCATTAGTACCTTTTATAGAATCGTGTGCTTTTACAGATCTTTTAGGAATCAACGGGATATTAATTCCGAATTTTTTCAGCATGTCGGGCGTCAAAATGAAAACCTGAGATTTGCTCATTTTAGTCACACCGACTTTCGGTGCCAAATTAGTCGAATTGCTATCTGCAGGTGAACTCTTCATCTTCGGTTGTGCCAACGACACATTATTCTTCGCACTACTTATATTTGGTGTTATTTTACGTCTCCGCGTTTCTCTTGGATCTTTTTTGTCCATTGTAAACTTCCAACACAACTGTAAAATATAATACATATTAATAATCAGATTAAACTAATAATTTATGAAAATGTACTTTACCCCAAACAATAGATTGTCAACAATATCACTTTTGATGAGTTAACTACATAGGTTTTATTTTCATACATAATATATACATATGTATGTATGTAGGTCTAATTTTCAATAAAAATATTTTAATAATTTTACAAATAAGTTTAAAAACTTTTGCAATACCTTTTATTTGTAAGTATAGTCATATGATTTGAAATAATGCAAAATAAAAAAACTCCATTCCAGGATTCGAAGACATATCCCCAAATCCCAAAAACTAACGTGCACTTTCACAACTCTACCAAAATAGCGTATCGTTCACGTTATGTTATTATGTTACCGTACATATATTAGATATGAATATTAGCAAGATTATTAAATTATCAGATAAATTTATTCGGATAACAAGAAAAATGATGACATTTGATCGAAATGTGACGTGTGACATTTGACAGTGATTAGCTTGATTATCATAGCGTTTTGATGCAATCTAATAGAATAAAATGTAGAAGAGAATACGCAATGCAATAGAAAAACCAATAAATTATAGAAAAACGTACATTGGTTAAATGACTATATCGCGAATCGAACCCGCGACCTCGTGGTCTGGAGAACCGTTCGCTAGTTGCTACTTGCTACTGGAGTACTCTCTGCTAGGCTACACTTTGACCCTTTCCAGCCAGCCACTCTAAATAATATAAATATAAATACAGTAGACTCCCGATTATCCGGACTACTGGTGGGGAGAGGGGACACGGATAACCGAAAAACAGATAATCCAAACAATGGTTTTTCTTTTTAAAATACTACATAATTATTATAAATTTCTAAAGCAGAAAATTATTTTAACATGTTTAATACTCATTATTTATAAAGAAAATCTGTGATTTTGGTTTGTTTGCAGGAATCTCTTAATGATTTTCTAATACCATTTAAAATTTTCCATTTTTTTCCAATTTTTTTTCCAAAGTACATTTTTTTAAATTAAAATCGTGCACGGATAATCCGCACACGGATAATTGGAAGTTTACTGTATTTCAGTTTTATTTTTATTAGTCATTGCGCGTTGACAGTGTCATCAGGTATACCTAATATATCTATGGTGTATTTAGTAGTTCAAAATGTAGCAAAAATGTAGTAGGTTAATTGAAAACTGCGCATCACTGCTAAAATAAATAGAAAGAAGAGAAAAGAAAAAAAACAAACGGAAATTCTGAAGGACTTTCCTCTCATAGGCTCGGACCATAGTACTCCCTGACGGAGAACTTTTTTCCAAAATATTGGGCGAACTGTGAGTGTATGTGTGCGTACCATGAGTGTGTGAGCGATCGCGGCTACTCGGTTAGGCAGGACCCCTGCGCTATTATATATAATTATAGTAATGTACACTATGAAATTTGGCAAAATGATCTAAAGACTTGGTTTCGCGAGTGTATTGGCCTGGTCGCGGCCATTAATCTCACCGCACCCCTTTTATTTGTGGTCATGGTTAGCTTTCCATTCATCTGTTAAATTCTATACAAAAAGAAACGACAGGTTTGTTGTCCGCCAAGCTGACGCACTCGCGAAACCAAGCCTTAAACGAAAAACAATCAATTATCGTTATCATAAACAACTGTTCTATCTATCTGTTCATAAACAATGTTGGTAGTACTGGGTGCTAGCTGTCAATCTGACAGTTCAGCGACACGCTTTACTATTATAGTTAACCTATTTATATACATACTAGATTTGCTTTGTGCGTATTATTTATCTCGTCTAAATAATCTTTAAATTTTATTAAATCTGCTGTTTGTGCATTTCTGAATTATAATATAATACAATATGAAACATATTTTTCTGTTATAATATAAAAAATATTGACATATATTTCCAGCTAACATGGCAACTCCGGATAGAGAGTTGTGTATTGCGGAAGAAGACGAACTTACTTTGCCAAGAGCGAGCATAAACAAAATGATCAAAGAATTGGTACCCTCCGTTAGAGTAGCGAATGAATCAAGGGAGTTAATTCTAAATTGTTGCACAGAATTCATACATCTTTTAAGCTCCGAAGCTAATGAAGTTTGCAATCAAAATAACAAGAAAACTATCAACGCTGAACACATTTTAGTTGGTTTGTATTTTGAAGCTTGTTGTATGTACATTTAATTTTCCAGGATAAGTAATCGATTTTCCATTGCAGCTCTCGATAGGTTAGGTTTCTGCGATTATACGGTAGAGGCTGAAGCTGTCGTAAGAGATTGTAAAGCAGTTGCTGCTAAAAGAAGACGTCAAAGTACACGTCTTGAAAATCTGGGGATACCTGAAGAAGAATTATTGCGTCAACAGCAAGAGCTATTTGCTAAGGTGAGATTTTTTTCACATACTTCCTATCATCAGTATTTAATTTTTTCATAAATCGTGAATATTGTTTATTTGACAGGCACGGGAGGAGCAAGCGATTGCAGAACAACAACAAATGCTTCAAATCCAAGAAATGGTTGGTCAACCCCAACTTTCTGGCATGCCAGTCCCTACACCAACACCAGCCACTGAAATAGATAGTGACGATGATTACTCTTAAAATTTTCATTAATTTTGTATATAATATGCATGTTTCAAAGATTTCTCAAATAAACAAATATCTGTGTATAATTTATCCTTGCTTTTTCACCTCAAAGAACTTATTTAAATGTTCATATGGAATACCAAAAATGTAGGTACACTGAAACTGAATTCAATTGATGGAATTAAAAATAAATACAATTTATGGGATCAAAATTTTTTATCTTGTTTAACAAATACCAACATACAATTTTAAAAATTATTGCCAAATAAATCTGTTACATGTTAAAAAAAAAAGTACACTAACAAATCGTATTACTATTTACCATAAATGTACTTTTTAGAAATACGCACATTCGAGGGTGTATAAAAATGACTGCATTAGAGAATTTGTACGTCAAAAATGTTTGTTGTCTTATAAATTCGAATTAATGTGATTTACTATAATAGCAATTCTCATTCTGTGATATAAATAATTTATATATTCTCAACTTATTTAGAATTGTATATTTATTGGAACCAACATAATCCACTATAGCTAATTAATTACACAACATAGTAATTGAGATGATAGTGCATAGTGTAATTTATCATTGATATAAATTAACATTAAAAAATAAAGCTGTCTTATGAAAGAGTATTTTATATTCAAAGTCCAAAAGTACGTATGAATGTATTTAAATCACATAATGTACAATATTAAATACAAATACATACGTAAAGCAATTAAAAAATTATGCTCATCCACATATTATTCACAAAAAATTGCAATACGCAAAATTAGCACTAAATGCGGTTTTCACAATTGCATCACACTAATTTTACTTTCATTGGAGCGACATTATACACAAAAAGAATTTTTATACTTTATAGTACACACTCTAATTACTATAATTACTAAATATAGCAGCTTCTCAATAATAATAAAAAAATAAGTCTAAAATAGCATACAACTGTGTGACTGGTTAACTTTAATTTAATGTTTCTTTTAACTTTTAGCTCATTCTTTAGTGTAGTAATTTTACAAATATAGCTCCAGTTATGTGTAAAATATTCAGGAAAAAATCATAGGAAATACAAAAAAAAACCAATTTCATAATACCATAACTCTAATATCATAGCTGTTAAATAAAATGCAATATGATATATATAACACAATAGGACAAATGCAACAATATATTTATTTACTAATTAAGAAAATTGCACTCTGTATTTTGTGAGGGACTGTAGATATACATACATATGTACAAAACACGAAATTATATGCACTGTATGATTGTAATAAAGTCAATTATACTTGGAGTTATGACAAGAGTATGAATGCTGAATATCTATAAATTCTTACACTAACAAATTGGTTTTCAATTCACAAAACTTGGACAAAGAAATTTCCTAATCTTTCATAATTTCAATTAAAAGACACGTCATAAGTACAAGCTTTCATGAATCAAAAATCTATAGCATATACACACAAACGAAAGGTATGTATGTATATTAATATGTATCTGTAATAAAAGTCTAAATAGTTACTATGTAAATATCACAATTTATTTTGTCAGCAAATATGCAATCTATAATAAAAATTATAAGCAATTAACAAATATGTTATTCATTAATTCTACAGTAACACATTTTAAGTACTGAATGAAACTAAAAATGTTAATATTATATTTCCGTAAATATAATATTAAAATTGGAACTATAAATTTTGCATAAAATTTTTTTTTTCATAAATTATATTATTGTAAATTTTTATCAACATTTAACGATAGTGAGTCTGCTCAATTTTGAAATTCTTGTAGAAATATGTATTATATAAAACTCTGTAAGAATATATTTCATTGGTTTTGGTGAAAATCTACCAAATTATTTGTGATTTTATTTTGGTGTTTTTTTTTAATTCTTTTCAGATTTCCTCCTTTCTTTCGCCCAAAAGAAACCACAAATTCCGCCTTATGTCCAAAAACGATGTTTGAGTTTCAAAAGACCAAACAATGACCGCATACAACGAACACAGCGAAAAATGTTAAGAGCAATCAATACACTCATCTAAACGACACGGTTTTATTAAACGATTGATGGGCATTACAAAAGTTAACTGCTCAACAAATGCATTCGAAAATCAGGAACTGTATTACTAGACAATTTCATAATAAATAAGGCTGGATTTCATTCGAGATTTTTTTGTGTGCTACGTCAAAGTCGCAACACCATTATCAATTTTACGAAAGTTGTAAATTGGGGTGCTTCGCGACATGAACGAAGCGAATAGTTTAATCCACATTAGTAAAGTGGAGTTAAATATCACAGAACTACATTTAAATTTAGGGTCGCAGTACAAAACTCTAAAAAAAACAAATATTGTTGGTTTTATTGGTTCGGTTAATCCTAACCGGAGGAACAGGGACAGCTGTGCAAACGCAATTCACACATTCAACACATCAAATTTAAGTTATACATTGTCTATGTAAATTTTTGCTTACGATGAATACTTTTTAGGAATAAGAGTGACAAAAAAACCGGTCGGAAAAGACGCACAGTGCGATCCTCCACACCTGCAAAAAGCAGCAAGGTTAGTGCCGATTCTTCACCTCGAAAACTTAATATCAATTGAAATAAATTTACTTTGTGCATGACGAAAAATATGTCAACAAATCCGACATATTTCATATGGTGAAAAATAGTGTACAAAACAGTTCTTCGGTTGATTGACTGCTTTGTATTGATAGCTACCAAGCGTTCCTAAGATTAACAGGCACTATATACTTTTAGCAATATTGTGACAACACAATTAATAGTGAATCTGAATATTATAAAATAAAAACAATAGATATATTATTAACAATATTTGATTTTGTGCCAAATTGCTGATGTAAAAGCTCAATACTTTTTTCACCCATGAGTATTATTACACATTATTATAATACATATAAAAGATAATTATCGATAAAAAATCATATGACAAGATATATTCGACATATATACGTTATCACTATTTCAACCCTGGTAACCTATGTTAATACACAAATGTTAGACTTATTATGAGCTAAATAATTCATTGATTATAATTTAACCATTATTGAAATGTAAATCAATATAAGTTAGCCGAAGTTAAAATCAGTAACGTATGAGTGTACCATGCCAAAGGTTTTCTGTAATATTCGTCTTTTACCTCAACGGACTTTGTATGAATTGACCGTATATAAAAACATGTTTTACTATTTCACGTCTCACTTTATCTAAATATTGGCAATTTTTTAAAATCAAACATGAGAAAGAGTATTTTAATTTTACATATTTTCGTTCAATTTGAACTGTTCATTCGTTGCCGGATGATTTTTGCATCACTAAGCGAATGTTTGATGATACAATACATATAGTGGCAATGCTAGCAGCACACACCAGAGAGCGGGCGAGCAAGAGCGAATTAAGCGGTGTTGTCATTTAGACGACAGCGGCCAGCGAAGATTGCGAACAATGCTGCGGCCGCAGCCTCCGGGTCATTGAGCTTTCAACGGCACCAGCTTGCGTGAACGAGCTCGTGCCTCTTGCCGACTACTCGTATATTCAAACCACAAAACGTTAGGAATCAAAGTAGTGTCCCGAAGCAGCAACAGTTCCGATATCCTCCTACAAAATCGATCAAAATCAATGTAAATGTTACACTTTCATTAGAATCGCATAACGTATTTGATTAACGATTCACTTACCAACACACAATTTGTGGAAACAGTGGCGTCAATATACAATGAGTTAAGGCAAACCAAAACGTTGCTGATAAAATTCCAACAATGGCACCGACAGCGACTTGCCTAACGCTATGATACAACAGATATACACGACCTATGGATACAGCTACAGCACCTCCTACGACTCCGCTTATAACACTAGCTACCCATACACGGGACAAAATTGAATTATTATTAATATGATGCAACCTGAAAAAGAAAACCACTTAAGATTAGCGAAAAATAAATTATTATGTATTTCAGAAGTAAGGTTCCGTTGAAAGCACATGCCTAATGAATATAAAATAAATACTATATGTTGTGAAAAACCACATAAACTGAGAATGCGATGATGGCATTCCGTATTCACTATAGAGGCCTTCTCTGGCCGTTGGTCTTTCTTCCTTAATGATGTGTTTTAAAATCATATTGATTACTTCGTTTACAAGCGTTCCTATGAAAAATGTTATCTGAAAGAAAAAATAGTTGTATTGCACAAAATAAAAATACAATTCTGTGGTATACAAAGATAAAGATTAAAACTCACCGTATGTAAATCTCTTCTAAATAATATCAACGCTATAAAACCAGCACCGATTCCGAACGGACTTAAACTTAATATAGCAAAAAGTTTTCCGACGAAATCTCCTGTAACAGATAAATACAAAAAACTGATTACATATAAATGTGTCGCTAAATATCAATCGTGGTCATCTCCACAAAAGTTGGAATTGAGTAAGACGACTTTTTTTCTCCTGAGCAGTGAAATTTTAGAATTTAATTAGCTTGAATTGCTTAATCATCGCATTTTTGACGTTGGATACTATTTATTCAATGCGCTATGTTGAAAAATTCTTGGAAAATAAGAAAAATCAGTTTTAAATATAGAGATGACTAAGTTTCATATGAACCCAGTTGCAACAACAACAAGCTCGTTTACTGGAGTTTTTTTTTTTTTTGCTCTTTTTCAGTCAGTTTAATTGTACTGACGATATTTTTGGGTAATTGAAAAAAAAATAACAGAAAATCTACCGAAAAAAAAGTGTTTTAAAATCTAAGATTTTATAGGTTTAACGAAGTAAATGAAACATTCATTTATTATGTAAAAACGGTTGCGTTAGTTCATACAAGAAAAATCTCAATTTTTTTTAAAAGGGAGATTTGATACAAATACGATCTAATGAATTTTAATATTTGTTTCAATTTCATCTGAATGTATGCCATTTCTATAATAGCATGAGGCTATTGTAAAATTCAGTTTGAACGATAAAACTAATTATTCAATCTTTCCGGTGATAGATAAAGTTAACGGAAGCTTATTATTATTCAGTCAACGTTAATTTTAAAAACTGCATACAAGAGTGGTCAGTTTAATTTAATACTATTCCGACACTAATCCAGATGTACGGAACAAAATTTAACTAATTTAATGTTTTGTTAATCTGTCCGTCCGTTTCCTAACCGACGACTTGATAGATTCCACACATGTCAAACGACTGCAATGTAATAAATAATCAAAAAAGTATATTTGAACATGCCAGTTGGCATCGATCAACGTCATCTAAAACGATAAACAAGAATACATTATAATATCTAAGCTTGCCATATTATTTTTCTCTCAAACCGGGACACTCGAGGATTTTTTTTCAGAAAAATGTGTTTATTTTGTATAATTTTTAATAATTACTTCGCTTCTTGAGTGAAAATGCACCGCAGGTGAAATATTTTCTTACATAAGAACATCTTGCATCTAAATTAATTTTATAAGAAAATCACTAGATTTACTATAAAAATTAAAAAAATGCGCCGCATGCGATATTTTTATTCCAAAACACAACATATCGTTTAAAATTTAGCGAATTTAGTAAAAAAAGATTATTTACCAATTGGAACGACCAATGGGTTTCTTTATTATATATTACCTTCTAACCGGGTTAAAATTACAAACCTGGACGTATGGACCATATCGTCAGCATACAACGAAAATCCATTAACTGCATGAGTCATCGCTTTGAGTAAATTGTGTTTAAAAATTTTGACAACGAAAACAAAAACCTTTTCATTTTTTTAAGGAATAAATCATTTTCACGGTTTTCCTTTGAAAGAAATATACGCAAATTATGAAATATCATTTAATTTTTTTTCTTGTAGTAAAACTAAATTTTTGGACAAGAATTAGTAAAATACACTTTTCAACATTACTTTTGAACGAATTTGAATAGAGAAAAATGGATTTTACCTTATTATAGATCATGAAAAACTCAATTTTACAAAATATGTGAGTTAATGGATTTTCGTCATATACCAACGACATGTCCAGGTATACGCATTTACAAAATAACAAATTTCAAACCAGGACGCATGGTAGGCCCGATTTTATCGAATGCCAAAGTCGAACATTAATTTATTCCAATCGTACAAATAGAAAATGAAATCATAATGACTAAATGAGTCGCCTAGTTCCAAATCCCGATAAGTCCACAATATATAAAAAACGAGGATAAAATATTTTCTGGTTCTAAGAATGTTTTCAAACGATGCCTTATACTTGAATTATTCCAAATACCGCCAAGTGCGCCGTAAAAAAAATATTGAAAATCAGTGTTAGTTCCAAAACTGACAATTGCACTATGATAAAAGCTGATAAAAGCCATATTTAGAAACAAACAACGATAAGTCCATGTTTCTAATCTCAATATTTTGTTTAATATCAACAAAATTAAGTTTAAATGAGCTTAAACGCCATCAAGCAAATAAGTCTGTAGCAGAAAAACCGCGTTTGCGAACAAGTGAGTTTTATGGACTTATCGGGATTTGGAACTAGGCGACTCAAATGATGGAATGGAAATCTCATACATACATACATACATACATACATACACACACACACACACACACATTCGAAGACGTGTATGAAGATTGCACCGAGAAAATATTGACGTGGTAATAAGCAAATAAAATCTATAAAATTGTAGTACGTGTAGGTCAACCTTTAGGATATTCGACCAGCGTGAGAGCCAGTGGGGCCCAATCGCCGGGCCGCGGCTCTGCATCAGGCTCGCGTGCCATAGTGCCCCCACAAGTGTGGTACGAGGCACGTGGCACGCGACACGTGGCACGCAACACGCAACACGCAACTCGCGTTGCCCTTTTGGCTTCCCGCAAACAAACAACAGATTTTGCTACACGAGGCAAGCGAACGTCACCTTGCCCCGCACTGTACTTAATGTACTCTTCTATTCTGTTTGCCGGCCCGAAACCTGTCTTTCGCTCTCCTCATCGCCCCCCCCCACCCTTGTCGCTTTAACACATCTTAAATTTAATGTGGTTTATTTTCGGGGTTGTTTTTTTAATCTAAATAGTGTGTTCATCATCATCATCATTTTCAGCCGTTCACCATCCACTACTGGATGAAGGCCTCTCCAATCCTCTTCCATAACTGTATGTTTTGAGCAATCTGCATCCAGTTGACTCCATACATTCTTCTCAATTCATTAGCCCATCGTCCACTCCGTCTACTTTGATTTCGCATACATCAACCATCCATTCTATGTATGTGTCCAGCCCATTGCCACTTCAACTTTTTCAGACGTTCCGCTATATCTGCCACTTTGGTCATGCTTCTTACCAATATACTCCTCTTACGATCTCTTCTTGTTATACCGAGCATACATCTTTCCATGTTTCTGTGTGCACTGGATCTTGCGCAACATACCCTAAGCACCAGCGCACGCTATTGATCGAGAGCTATTCCATTCCATCTTTGCTCATACAGCTTCTTAAATATCTTCATCATCTTCACTTTCAGTATTGTATTTCTCTTGCTAAGGTGTGTTATTCTCGCATATTGATCCGGCTGGCCGGGTTGTCGCAATGTGAACGGAATGGTGTAATTGAATTTCGCCGTTGGATGGTTTAAGTTGCCTGTGGGTATTCTCAATCAGGATTACTAGCCGTCGCTTGTTGGTAGTGCTGATAACCGCTCGTGAGTATCGACTTCATTTCCCCTCGGCCCGTCAAGTAATAAAGGCTCAAGCACGCTACGCCCACACACGTCTTCTGACGAAATCCTAAATGCGTGAATTTCTATAGTTTTATATGGCGTAGAAACGCATACATGCAACACCCCACTCCACGTCACAATTCATAGCAATGGCGTTACGTCGCGCAATCACATCACATGTGGTTCGTTTGAGCTTAATACTGTCACTAGTGTCACCATAAAGACTCGGTTCTACGAGTGCGTCGGCCTGTGCTATTTTTTTGTATGGAATTTGACATTGGAAGCTGGCCGCGGCTACAAGGCAAGGAGGGGTGCGCTGAGCTTTCCCTCCATCTGTCAAATTCTATATTAAAAAAAAACATGGGGTTGGCGTCGGCCAGGTCGACGCACTCGCAAAATCAAGCCTTTACATAACTATCAGGCTCTCGTTTGTTTTCTTCAAACTTCAAATAATGAGCTTTCATGAGCCCTGTTGCTGAAGACATTGGGGTCTTGAATACGTTTTACCCTTAGCAGAGTCCAGAGTGGACGTACAAACGGAAATTTATCTGGGTTTCTATCAAAAGCTCGTCATAAAATTGACTTTTTGGATTTTTACCGCCGATATGAATACGATATTAGGGCTTGGTTTCGCAAGTGGCCGTGGCCTCTTTCCAGGCATATGTCAAATTCTATACAACAAAAAAACCGTGTTGTGATTGCGTGACGTGACGCCGTTGTTGTGAATTGTAACGTGGGATGGGGTGTTGCAAGTGTGTATCTACACCATACAAAACCATAAAGATTCATGCGTTTAAGATTTAGTCGGAAGACGTGTGTGGCGTGGCGTGTCGCAAATATGTGTGAGTCCTTAATGCTGCACAGCTCGCTCGTGAGAACGATATATAATATAATGCAAATGCCATAAGTTGGCAAACGTGGAACGTAACAGTTGGCAGCAGTGGTATACTCCGGTACAGTGCATGTTCTGGTGACAGTAGGGGACCCAGTAGATTTGTTACTATCCTCAAAATGGTGTTTTACTACACCAGCAACGTGGTAGCACCGCCGGCTATTATTTATATGGGAATCGATAAGTATGAAAGTATGTACAAAGAAAATTTTCAATATAAATATTTTAGTTGACTACACGTGTATTTTTGCATGAAATAAATATAAATATAATTTATTTTTGATAGATGACGATTTGATTAAATGGGGATGGCCCGAAGATGTTTGGTTTCATGTCGATAAAATATCATCGGCTCATGTCTACCTGAGACTCGAACAGGTAAAAATCTCTAATCGCTTTGTTATCATTTTCGTATTGCCACAGTGGATTGCTTATCGGCTGTAATTTAATTGTGATGTCAGTGTCTGTTTTCTGATACCCGCAATTATGGCGTAATTTGATATTGGTATTTATTTTTATAGGGTCAGTCGATTGATGATATTCCGACATCCGTTTTGGAAGACGCTTGTCAATTGGTGAAAGCGAATTCAATCAATGGAAACAAAATGAACGATGTTGATGTTTTGTACACTATGTGGGATAACTTAAAGAAAACGCCAGGAATGGAGGTGGGTATCTCCGATTGTATATGGAAGTAGTCTTTACGACAAGAATTTACCATACTTACAATTCATTTTCAGGTTGGGCAAGTGTCTTTCATAAAAGAGAAAGAAGTTAAGAAAATGCGCGTAGCAAAGAGAAACAATGAAATTGTGAATCGTTTAAATAAGACAAAACGCGAAGAAAAGCCAGATCTTAGAGCCGAGAGAGAAAAGCGGGATAGGCTCGAAAGAGAAGATAAAAAACAAATTTTAAGAGGTCAAAAAAAAAAAGAGAAGGAAGAAGAGAAGAAGAAAAAGGAAGAATCTGAACTTAGGAATTATAGTACGTTAATGAAACCAGAAAATATGAAAACAAATTACGACTCTGGAAATGATTCAGATGATTTTATGTGACATGATTATTTGAAATGTTCGTCACTAATTTGAAGATCTGTTAATTATTTAAAATTCAAGTATTTTTTACTGTTCCAATGTAACCAAATAAATATAAATTGTATTAAGGACGTATGATTTTTGATTAATCAAAAACCTACAATGAGATTATTCAATCAAAATTTATTTAAATTAAGAAAACTGATACAGTTATTCCGAATTAATTATTATTGGCATATTACAAAAATTGAATTAAATTTCATTAAGATTAATATTCACAGACAATAGGGCTTCGTTTACCCATTTTGGATAATTTTTTTCGGTATACAGTCCACTCATGAAGTTCTTCACAAAACCCACAAACGTATCATTTTTGATGTGCTCTCGCATAGTTCTCATTAATCGTAACTGAAACAAATAATATTCGTTAAGAAAAAAAAATACACCATGGAGGTTTCATAGAAATAGATAAAAATAAAATTTAAACCTGGAAAGCTATGTTATGTACTGATAAAAGGTGACAAGATACAGTTTCTACTGTAGCAATTGAATGCAGATAAGCTCGTGTATGTCGTTTGCACGTTGAACATGTACAATCTTCATCTATCGGCCCAAAGTCATTTTCATATTTTTTCTGTTTTAAACTTATCTGGCCACTGTTCAACAATGCACAGCCGAATCTCTGTAGAAGTTACATATTCGATCAAATTCATTAATTTAAATAGAATTATTCAAAGGCAGGTTTACGTACAGCAGTTCTAGTTGGAAAGACGCAATCAAACATATCAACTCCTAGAGCTACACATACGACAAGATCCACAGCCATTCCTACACCCATAAGATATCTGGGTTTATTTCTGGGCAATATTCCTGTGCTCAATCGAACCATAGGCCAAAAATCATCTTTTGCTTCACCACCACTAAAAGTTCACATATTTTAAGTATACGACATTAAAACCTAAATATTTACCCAGAGTGTTCAACCGACCTCAGTCCACCGATAGCAAAACCATTAACATCTTTTTTTACATGATCCTTGGCACTTTGCTCTCTCAGTTCTGGATCCAACAACCCTTGTATAATAGGAAAAACACTTTGTTTGTCAGGTTTTTGATGAGCTGAAATACATCTATCTAGCCAGCGGGATGTCCTCTCGGTGGCTTCTTTTATCCGATCTCTATCATTGTGTGTTGTTTGTACAACGTCATCTAATTGCATTATAATATCGGCACCTACAAAAAGTATTTCTCAATTTTTTCCAATGAATTTTGCACGCAAAACGCAGTCACAGTAGATAATCATATTGTGGAGATAGTTGATCGTTATTTATACGTTTAAGAATGAACATCCAACATTCCACTATGCTTAAAAAAGAAAGCATACAACCAATGCGTACTGCCAGTTATGACGTATGGATCAGTGCTCGAAATGGAAATTTTCACGAATGGGAGCGCTCGATAATTTTCAAAAAATATCAAACGACCTTTTTTTTAACTATACATATGTATATTATAACACCAAAACACTTACGTAACATATGTACACCAATATAAATGAATTTATGGTTGTACATATATATTAAGTTATTAGTATTATTATTATAGAAACTGTATTACATACATACATGCACAATTTACATGGTTAATTTTTTTTAAATTTGAATAATTGTTAATATCACTATTTACATAGTTAAGTCACGTGCAGTAATTATAATTCAGACAACTTAAAAATGTTGCTAGAAAAGTGTTTGTTAGTGATGAAGTGCAGTAATAAAATATAAAAAAAAAAAATAATCAAGCGATTCCCGATAATAGATTGAAATTGCAAATACGTTCGGTAAATTCAAGTTCTCTCATCAGAGGGACAGGCAAGACTGAAGTATTTTGAAATTTTGGTTCCTTTAGTATAATGGTAGCAGTATAGCTACTTTAGAAATTTTTTTAAAATAAGAAAGCCGACAATTCAAAGAAAGATATCGTAAATTATCGAAATGACCGATGCCCGGAGAGGGACCCGTTGCAGTTCGACCATAGTGTGACAGACAGTGCCGACCATAAAGCAATAAAACTTTTTGCGCATTAAAACCCTCGAATTCTAAATGTTATCTTCAAGTAACACAAGTGCATCCAGCTTTTTCAAAACATAATAATATTTTAAATGGCTTTTGGCTACAGATAAGATGCCTTTGTCGGAATTGAAATGTAAAGAATTTAACTTTCAGTCAAAGATTGTGATTTAGGAGTCATAAATGTAAAAAAAAATTCCCCTTCTAACATTTTTTCGGCAATAATTATTGAAAGAGCACGGAAATTTTGGTTTTTTACGAAAGGGAGCGCTAAATTTACAGATTTCACGAAAGGGTACGCTACGTTTTCAAATCTCACGAAAGGGAACGCCCGCTCCCGCTGAATTCGAGCACTGGTATGGATGTGAAACGTGGATGATAAATTCAAGAATGTTACGTAAGATCCAGTGCACACGGAGAAGCATGGAAAGATATATGCTCGGTATAATAAGAAGAGATCGTAAGAGCAATACATGGGTAAGAAGGATGATCAAAGTGGCAGATATAGCGGAACGTGTGAAAAAGTTGAAGTGGCAATGGGCTGGACACAGCGGGAAGAATGTGAATGTGGAAAGTCAAGTGGATCCAGATACCTCAAGATAGACAGGAATGGGAGAGGATTACAGAGTCCTTCATCCAGCAGTGGATGGTGAACGGCTGAAAATGATGATGAAAACATAAATATACACATAATTTATTATTACCTATGCAGTTTTGGATTTCTATTGAATGTTCCGGTGTTAGCATAATTTCACTGTCATTATACGGTGATTTAAACTTGACACCTTCTTCGGTGATTGTAGCGAGTTTCAACAGCGATACCATTTGAAAGCCACCAGAATCGGTTAAGAGAGCACGATCCCATCCCATAAACTTGTGAAGTCCACCTGCTTTTGATATCACCTGCACACCTGGTCTATTTCCTAAATGATATGTATTTGCCAGTATTATTTGGCAATTCAACTTTTCTAGCTGATCGGGAAGTAGACCCTTCATCGTACCCTACAAGTGTAAAGTTTGCATTCCTGATTGAATAAGAAATTAAGTATGTAATTATTGATTACACAGGCCGACATTTGTTTCGTTGTTTTAAGTTTGATTTGGGTTCTTTACTAATTTGGGGGTGCTGATCACGAATGTGATGTTAGTTTTTATTCATCACGTAAGGTTTTTTCATGATTGCTATTTTTGTTCCTGCACCGTAAGTGACTTCAACTCAAAAAAAAAAAAGAATCTCATCATGATCTGCAATCTGTAAAACTTGATCTTCGCGAACCTGATGTCCCTATTCCGCTTTCATTCGCCAGTTTATACCATGAATTATTTTCTGAAAATGATACCGGTAGGAGTTATCAAATGGACATTTTCGAAATTGAAACAGCAACCGCAAGTTTTCACACAAAGCGAACTCAATGATTTGATAAGAGATTTGGGTCTTTCGGAGGACGCTGCAGATTCTGGGATTAAGACTTCAGGATAAACATCTACCAGCTCCGGCAATATCGTTTACTTGGTACAGAAGCCGTGAGAAAGATTTGACGACTAACGCAGTAGCCAAAAGCTAAATACACTATTGGGTATGGAATGGTCAATTTATATAAAATTAGGCATCAAAAGTAAAACGTTTACAAATTTGAAATTTGTAGGCCTGTGCTATCAATTATCATATGCATTCCGGCCTACCTGCGTACCAACTGGCATAAACACTGGGGTTTCCACAGCACTGTGTGGAAGTTGCATTATGCCAGTTCTCGCTCTGGTTTGACTACATTGTGCTATAACTTTAAAGGTAAGAGGACGCGATTGCGACATTTTACAGCTGTGTTAGTCAGAATGATAACTGTAATCAATTTTTTACAAACATTTGATTCACAAATACATATTAGTAAAACGTCAACACGTGTACCGGCAACTGTCAAACATGACCTCGTGACAGTTGGTGGGGAACCAGATGGTCGTGACACGACATAAACAGCCATGCCCAATAAATCTAAAAAAAAGGG
Organism: Parapsyche elsis; assembly: GCA_022651745.1. Lineage (NCBI taxonomy): Eukaryota > Metazoa > Arthropoda > Insecta > Trichoptera > Hydropsychidae > Parapsyche > Parapsyche elsis. The sequence goes on from JAGVSN010000018.1 coordinate 3,374,962, forward strand.
TAGTGGTTCGTGAATTTTAATTCTGCCGTAAAGGCTTGGTTTCACAATGGCGATTTCGGTATTTTACCGTGCGTTTCTGCGACTTCAATTTCATATCTATTCGACACGATATTGGAATTAAGAAGTTGTGGGTACTCGGTGAACCAATGGATTGGGGCTGGCATCACTGTATCCCTGAGGGTTGGCAGCCCTTGTACCGGCGACTGAGTGTTACACTGTTACACAGGTCACTCCCAATCGGTATCCGTCGCTCATACAATAAACACTACCTAGGCTTCCACTGCGTGTCCCTTCAGCCTTTCCCCTCACACTTTACAAAGTTTATATGACGGTATATGTGCTGCTACAGCAGCCCTCGATGAATATGAGCGCCAACCCATCGCCGAGTGATTGAGAAGTACGTGTTAGAGCGATACTATTTACACAATCACCCAAGCCTGCGTACGCCACGCCCGCAATATTTCAATCGCCTCATGCTTATTTGGCTTGTTGTTTTTTCTAATGTTTTGAATAATTACTTATTTATTTAAAGATCCTTCATTAATTCTAGAACAAATATTCAAAATGTCCGATTGTGATTCTGAAAACTTTCAAACAGAAATGAATGAAAGTAAGAAGAAAAGGTTAAAGAGAACGTTAAAATTAACCCGGAGGGGAAATTTTTTTTTTTTATTTAATTAAAAATCTCGATATGCTGGCAACCCTGGTTCCGTTATAGAGCGTAGATAGAACACTCAAATGCTGTGGAACAATTAGCGTGCGCTGGTATTTAACCGAGTTCCCCCACTCTGCGCAGTGCTGCAATTTTGTAAAATGCGGAATGAGAGAATTCCTACAGAACATTTCACAGAATTTTACGTTCAACGCTTAAAAATTAACATAATCAAAAAAATTGAATTGAAATTTCCACCGAAAGCGCATTAGGTTGAATTTCGCGCGCGGATGTGGTACCCGTGCGTTAATGGCCGTGTTTACGCGCGCTACGTTCACATGCGTGACGCAGTTCCGGTATCGTTGATCCGCCATTTGGTGCGCGGAGTCGGGCGGGGTGCTCTGCGGCTGACCGATTGTCCGATTATCCGATTATCCGATTGGCCGTTTGATAAGCAGCAAGTCAAGAGTGACGCTTCCACTTCCGCTTCCGCAATCCACACTGGTCGACCATCGCCTCGTTGGATTAGCTGGTGTCCGCCTCGTCAGGTACTCCTCAAACACTCGCCAATCATCCTCAACCATCCTCGCTCATACCGACAACGCCATTTATGTAAAGCCACACTCGTGGCGTTTGTCAATTTTGAGGTTATATCCACTATTTTCGCGCATTTTTATCTAGACTCGACAATCGTGCGCTCGGCGTGCCTTCGCTGAGGAAGCGTTTCGTTGTATTATTGTGGGCGAGTGCCAAAGTTGCCTATCCGTAGCTTCGAGCTACAACAATCGTACGTTCTGTTTCTTGGTATGGCTTCTGATTGCCTCGATGATTTTTTTTTCTGTTAGTTTCGATAAGTGCCAAAGTTGCCTATCCTGTATTTGTGCTGTTTTGATATAATTCGCCACGGTTTCACAATTGCTTTGCTAACTTGTCTTGGCAATCTATACATGTTAACTTTTTGTTTCTGGTGGGAGGTGTTGAAAAGTTGAAATCCATTATGGTCGAATAGAAAATGTCTCAAACGGGTCAGGTCTGTACGAACGTCGTGGTCACCAGTTATAGATACGCTGGTTTATGTGTGTAACATTCCTATTTTCATACAAAGTGGAGTTTTGTATTTTATTTATTTTTTGTTAGTACAGAAAATTACATGTATGTATACAGAAGTGTAAGTGGCTACGTAGTTGCGTGCGATGAATGAACTAACTGCGTATGGTCCGTGAGTATGACTTGATGAGGCGGCGGCGTGATGACTTTTGAGTGCCTAGGCCAGGCTCCGTGTGTAGTTGTGTGCTATGTTGAGGTAGTTTGTTCTGGGCATCGTGAGTTCGGCTGACGAGCGTCTGTCCCGTCTGGTGTGAGGTAGCCGGGCGGTTGTTGCCATGGTGAGAGCATTGTTGGTGCGGTGAGAGTGTGGCGAGTACTGACTGTGAGTGCAAGTGTGAGACTTATATTGCGCGTTATATTGGATTTGTTTTTGGAGGATCTCGCGTTTACTCTAGATTTGGTTTTTGGAGGGCCTCCCGTTGCAAGATTTGTTTTTGGGGATCTCTCGTTTTAAAATATGCATTTTTCATGTGTTTACTTTACATATACGTGTATTGACGAAATATTTTGTCGCGCAGTGCAATTGCATCACAATTCCGCCTAGTGCGGTTCCACCTTTATGAATGAGATGGAAAGTGGATTTAATCGAAAAAATACATTCGATACGCAGAAGTCCGCTTCAGACGGGGTTTTAATTAGGCGGCTTCGATGCAGTGGTATTAGTGTGTGCGTGTACCCGGGGGGGAGCTTAACTGCAGATGGCAGCACTGGCGGCACAATTCACAGTGCAACTGACAGTTGTACTTCTAGCAAGTTTGTCCGACTTACGAGTTGATGGCCCATATCGCTCACATTATTTCTGTGTTCTATTTGCAGACGTCGCCATGGCAAGCGCTAATTATACTGCCCCAATGCAAGCCTATCAATCCATTGTCCGTTGTCTTTTACTTTATTTAATATCTTTTCGTTTGGTCAACAGCTGGGTTGTAGATGTATTTGACAATTAAGTGAACTGAACATCTCAACAATTGCAATCAATAACATCTCTACTATTTTGCAAATGGTTATATATTTACTAACTGATTGGAACCTTTCTAAAGTGCCGTCTTTCTTATTATCCTTTGTAACCATAATTTACAGTTCAATTGTTTTTAAAGTCACTCTTGCTTATGTGTCAACTGTGAAAATGCTATTGTGGTAGACTTCAAAAAGTAAACTGTCTCCATACTCTAGTCTAGTCGATTAACTTGTAGTATTTTGTGAAACTTAAATTACATTAAGACTATAATACTATAAATAAGTCTGCTTTATAATTTACCACTTGTCCCATAACAAAATACATATGTTGTTGTTCTATCTATCTATAGGTATGTGAAAATATATATAAATATTGATGTGGATGATGTGTATCTGCAAAAAATATATGGAAATATGCAAAATAAAAAAGATTGAATTTGTTATATTTTGTTTATTGAAACAGACCTTGGGACATTTTGATACATACAATGATACAATTTATTCATGCATAAGCAGACAATAAAAATACATACATACATAAGCAGACAATAAAAAAACAAGTAAAAATAGAAAAGACCATAATCTTCAAGTATATATGTACAATAAACAGATCAAAATAAACAAAAAAAAAAAGCAAGACACATAAATTAAAAACATGTAAAATTTGAGGAGACCAAAAACTTCAAGTATACATACATATATAAACAGACCAAAATAAACAAAAACATAAAGCAAGACACATAATTTAAAACAAGTAAAAATTGAAAAGACTGACCAAAAAAGTACAAAAAACAAAAACCTTAACTTAAACAAGTAAACTTGAAAAGACTGCAGTCAAAGCAGAGATCGTTACTCAAAGCACTTCTAGCTTAAAGTGATGATATCCCCCCTCATATATATTTTATGAAGCACTGATGTGGAGATGTGAATCAACCATCCGCTTCAAATGAATAATCGAAATGGAAACAAAATTAGCAAATGATCAATAAAATCCAACATACAAATGTAATAAACAAAAACAATATAGGTACTTTAGTTATTTGAAAATCCAGAAAATATTCAATGCGATTTAGCACGTGGTGTATTATTACGAACACTCTGTTATACTTCTTTTTTTCTTTCCACTTTTTTGTGCTTTTCTTGTCCCATTGCGATATAATCTTCTACCAGGAGTTGTAGTGCTGACTTTAATTGTCGATCCCTTTTTACGTATCGCGTTTTTAAAACTCGTCAAAAAATGGTACATCGCTTCATCTGACTGAATATTTTTATAGTACTTTAAAAACTCCTCTGCTTCTTTCTTTGGATAATCTCTGTTGAGAAAATGGACATTTGATATTTGTGCCATTTCGAAGCAAATGCAATTTTACTGTCATTACTTGCTATTTCTGTTTCCGCAATTCACTCTTTATTATTTCTGTTTTGTGTTTCCATGTTTACTTCACTTGAAGTGGATGGTTGATTAACATTTCCAAATCTCAATGGTTCATAAAATTCCTTACGGCGGACATCATCACCTAAGGCTAAAATTGCCATTGAGTATCGATCTTCTGCGGTATTTGTTAATTTATTAAAATACAGTGCACAAGCACCGGCTTGGTGTTTGCAAAGGTTACCCAAACGACCTTTTTCACAGCTACAAGTAACCAGTAACTATATCAACTTCATATAGCTGGTCACTTTTCTCGCTAGGGACTTTGAAAACATTTTCGTCAACTTCAACGATCATGTTTTTTGTTAAATAACTAGCTTTATTAATCTGTGACTGCAGTTGTTAGAACTTGCTAGAAATACAGCTGTCAGTTGCACTGTGAATTGTGCCGCCAGTGCTGCCATCTGCAGTTAAGCTTCCCCCCCCCGGGTACACGCACACACTAATACCACTGCATCGAAGCCGCCTAACTAAAACCCCGTCTGAAGCGGACTTCTGCCATTCGATACACATTCTTCAATTTAAAAAAATTTGAAAATCACTGGTTCATCAAATTCAATCAAAGAAATTACTCCTCATGTCTTATTTTAAAATTTTGACATTATATACAAAAAACTGCATATATGTATCATCATCATTTTCAGCCGTTCACCATCCACTGCTGGATGAAGGCCTCTCCAATCCTCTTCCATTGCTCAAGACAGACAGGAATGGAAGAGGATTGGAGAGGCCTTCATCCAGCAGTGGATGGTGAACGGCTGAAAATGATGATGATACATATATGCAGTTTTTCGATATTTTTCTCTTTTATCTTATTCCCATTGGACCTTATGCGCTTTCCATCTTGCTCTTATTGGACCTTATTCGCTTTCTATATTATTCCTATTAGACATTTTCCATTGGACCATATTAGACTCGGCCTTTTCAACTGTAATCACACAAAGTAACCAATCTGGAAACGCAGTGCACGACTTCGCGACGAACCAAAACCATTTAAATGACTTGAAATCATCGCATAGTCGGATTGGGGGGGGGCATGCTGAAATTTTGTCAAATGTGTGATTTTAACTATCCAAATTTGATGATTACAGAAATGGCGGAAGATCTGGACGTGGAGGCGATGTTAGAGGCGCCATACAAAAAGAATGTTAGTATTAATTTTTGTTCTGTTTCTTTTTTTTTGTTAATTCACTAGTAATTAAATTATCAATTCCCAAAATTGTGTGCGAAGCAATGGATATATATTCTTAATTTAAATGTGGGAAAATTTTATTCATACCTTTGTTGATATTACGATAAAATGACATTTGGCCTCATTTCTTTGTATTTATAGAACTTTGTGGTATTAGTCGAGCTTGCTCCACCCGCCTGACACTAACAGAGGTATTAAATATAAACAATATTTATATATTTTTATTATTTTTTTAATTTTTATCACATTTTTCCTTTAATGAAACAAAAAAAATGTTCAATAGAACCGTTTACAGTAATTGATTGAACCGTATCATTGGATGAGTTTCATTAGGGCCGGAATGCACCGGTATGCGATATGAACACGTATCAATATCGTTCCATGTTTTTACACAAAACATGGCCCCAAAATTATCCACTGCTAATTACATGAGTGTAAATTTTTTTCACAATGAGCCTTCACACCGATCGCTTATTCTATAATTTTCGTACAAAGTCCATACTTTCCTATAACAAATATGTTACAAATTTTCAGTTTCCCAACATTTAATATTTATATGTAAATGTTCAATTGGCTTGTCGCTGAATTAGGTAATATCAATGGCATTAGCACTGCTTTCAATTTTTGGAGATATACATAATTGCGATTGTAATTAAAACCCTGCTCGATTTGTTAAACTTATTTTCATTTAAAATTGATACTTTTAGCCTTTTTTATTTATTTTATCATGTTTAGCGCCTAAATTCAGCTTTAGTGTAACGTTTTATCTTCTGTGATAGAGTTGAATTTTGTAACGATAAGACATGATGATGCGCTAGGAAGTTTTTGCTGCCGATGCTGATATAGTAAATTTTTGTTCAGGCGGTGTCTGATGATGAGCTGCAACTGGACGATCTGACTTCCTTGCCCCACATTCTCATGATGGTGTAAAGTGGCGTTGTTTGCAATTCATTTCATGATCGTATTTCGATATTCACCTTATTTAATGTAAATAGGGCTTTATTTATCTAGACTAAGATCTTGTAACAAATATTAAAAACATTTTGATTGTATTTTAACTTTGTTCATTTACTATATGAGACTTTAGATTTTTTTTGTAAATTTTAAATAGTAACTATTTCAATTTTTCAATTCATTTGCGAATACGTCTTGGGAAGTATTTCGATAGTAATTACAATATTTGATTTAACCTTTTCACGCACTTGGCAATACATTTTACATTAATCCTAAAATCATAGCAAAAATAATAGGTCTTGATTCTTGTGATATTTAGCTGATGGGGTGTAATCTTTTGCAGAAGTTTTGCCGAGGCTGTGTCTCTGTTGTCATGTCAATCATGAACGGTAAGTTAAGTAATCATCCCGGTCCCACCTAGATTCTCCTCTTTTCATCCGATCCTTGACTGTTAATGATATGATGGATTTTGTGCCCGGGGGGGGTACATGATTTCTCTGCATTGTTGCGGATAGAACTTTAGGATAAGAGAGCAAGAGTCAGCTTTTTTTCCAATCAAAATTTTTCATTTTAAAGTTGTACCCTTGCTCACTCTAAATCCGCAATCATTAAATATTTAATTAACATATTTCAATTTCTGTTGGCGTGTTGCTGCTTGTGGTGGTTCTACTTTGCCTGCTTTGTGTGACAGGACGAGCATTCATCCTCAAAGCATCGCGGTGACAAACACTCGGAGAGGCACAAACATTCAGACCGTTCCAAGGATTCAGGGAAACGATCTGGGTTAGTGTCACATGTTTATATTTTAACTATATCCTTTATGTTATTTACCGTGTGAATTTAACATTGTGTGAATTATGTACATTTTAATTAAGTAACTGAAATGATACTTGTTTAAAATTAACTTGTCCCACTAAACAATAGTCTTTAATCTCTATGTTTCAACTTTTTTTTGTTTCCATAAATTGTACTATTATTAATTTATTACTGTTAGGTGAAATTTAAAATTAAGTTTTTATAATATCTTTATTGCTGTTTTATCAATAATATATTTGTTTAAAAAAATCCACATAATTGTAAATGCGGATTTTTTCGCAATTTTTACGATGATTTTTTTTTCCTTAAGTGAAATCATGGCACATCAACTCGTGGGTAGGCGGCCCATAAAGCTGACCACCGTAATAAACACCGAAGGTGAAGAAGTGGAAGTTGAAAGACGTGAAGATCCAGAGGAGAAAGCTCTCGCTGATAAAATAATTGGACTCTTTGTCGAAGCAGGATATTTTCAAATAAACAATGAAATAAGTTTATTTCATAAGTTTACAAGTGGAATGATTTGGTGTCTACAGTCGGCAAATTATGGCTTTGATACGGATTCCTTTACTGGATTTGACGAGCAGACTAATATTCGGAATAAAATATTTTTATCTGAGAAAATAATTCGCGTGTTGTTAAGTAAAACGGTGAAATGTCCCTATGTTGTTCAACCCCATCAGATTTTAGGTTTGAATGTTGAGCATTTATTTCCTCTCACCAAATGGCTAGTTCATCATTGTTTGCAATCGCAAAAACAGTGTAGTGATGATTATTTAATGATAGCATCTCAATATTTAAATACGGAAAAGTTTTCTAGCTCGTTACTACACATGTACGATGTTAAATTTTCTTGCTTGAAAAAGATAATGCAACTCTATCAACCGTATAGAAATTATCTGTGGAATTTTCCCAGGAAACACAAATGGGATTGTAAAAAAAAAAAAAGGGAATTCAAAAATGTAGTCTTTAAAAATACCGAAGTAGATCATAATTTTTCTGTCGATAATAGTAAACTTATTCCGGTGAATAAATTATCTAGCAGTTTTGCAATGTTTAATAATTCTCTTCGAGATCAACATTATAAAAATTTGAGTAATGAAATTTTTTCAAAAGGCACTGCTATAAATGCTTCTGTTGACATTAAAACTTCAACAAATATTTTTACTAATATCGTTAAACCGGTAAAACATGTCAATCAAGACGATAATATAAGTAAGAAAACTCATTCAGTGGTTACAAATTTAAGTACTAAAAAGTTGGATGCTATGCTAGATCAACTGATAAATTTAGAACAAAAATATGAGGAGGCCAAACTTCTTGCTTCCCAAAAGAAAATATTGCATGATCAAGCAGTGATGGAATCACAAAAAATAGATAAAAATTATGAAAAGCAACGTGCTATTAGTGATTTGCAAGAAATAGAAATGAAAATTGATGACGAATTTAGTAAATTAAACAATGAAATTAATGTACACACACGAGAAGATTGGTCGAAAGGGATTGAGAAACATACATATCAGGAGCGGTTAAACGAATTACAATCGCAGATTATTATGGCTACAATTCAAACCAAACAACATTACGCTCACTATAATACTCTCATCGACATACAAGCTTATAAAAATAAGGAAACCAATCTTTTAAATTCTGTTATCGAAAACTATGAGAGAGCAAAGTCTTCGAAAAATTATCAAGATCAATACTTGAAACAGCTAGAAAATGTGAATGAATGGGTCAAACAAACCAAATCCAAGTTATTAGTTATGCACACGGATGCAAGAAATAAGAGGAACGATATGCATAAAAAGTGGTCTGTGCTTATGCAAATAGAAAGGGATTATGCCAAAGTAACTCGTGATATTAAAATTGCAGTATCTACTGCTAATGCTTTTTCTAAACATAAACAAGTTTATTGAATCTAATGTTATTACTATACATTTATAGTTATTGAGTATTGTTATTATTCTTTCAACATAACTCTTATTTTTGTAATTGATTTAATTAATGTAATACATAAATCTGTAAATAGATTTTAATATACATAGCAATGAAACATTGTTGATATTTCATTGATTACTATTAAAATTGAATTATCAACATGCACATAGTTTTTAGTATAATATTTTAATAACTATACAAAATATGTAATCACAATTTTTTTTATTGATTCAAATTTAGAAGTTTTTATTCAATATTTATGACTTGCAACAGGTCCACAACTATTCTATTTCCCAATTCAATATGTAATAAAAACTAATTATTTTTACAATTGTGCTAGTTTTTTACGTGTAATGTGTTTATTTAAAATATTTCATAATATGAATTCTGTACCTGGGGAACAATCTCATGTCTTTTTTTTTTTTTTTTTTTCCCCGTTTATCTTGAAGTACATATTTGTATATTCACATGTAATGACAAATCATTTGAGTAAAACGACGTTTCACTTCGTTAATATTATGATTGTTCCTAATTCCACAAACTGTTAATATAAAATCTGTTCTGAAAAGTAAATTTTTTTGACTTGTTATCTCCCCAGGTAGAGCTATGGGTGTAAGATATTGTTTAAAAATATTTATAGTTAGTAACATGTATAATTAAGTTAATAAAACAAGTTTGGCAAGTATCAAATGAAAAATATGTATTTTATCTTTTTTACCATGAAATGTACAATATCTCCAAAAATGTTTCAATTCAAGTTTGGTAGTAAAGGTACTACTGAAAGCTACGAGCAATATAAATAGAATACAATTTCAGGTATTTAATACATCTTACATGAAATAATAGGAAAACGGTTGATTAGCATAGATAATCAATAATCAACATTTACTTCTATTTATTTATCTAGTCGTCTTTTTGTCTTAATTCCATTATTTCATGTGAGATGTGTTAAACTATTGTTAATGGATTTTGAAATACAATTTGTGATCTTTTTACATCTGTAAGTTTATTGGTGACTTAAAAGTTTTTAGTTTAAATGTAGCGTTAGTCTAATTTACATTTATTTCAACAGACGGAGTAAGTCACGTGAAAAACGAAGATCGAGAGATCGTAGCAGAAGTCGACGGTCACGAGACAAAGATGACAAACCACGGGACAGAGACAAGGACAGGGAACGTGAAAAGGACAAAGAGAAAGAAAGAGAGAGAGGTGATAAAGATACAAAGGAAAAGGATAGAAATAGGGATAAGGACAAGGATAATAATGAAAGAAAAGGTCGTCGTCATCGGAGCCGATCAAGAGATGCAAGACGCGGTGTGACTGGAAATGGCGGTGGAGATGCAAATTCTAGCGGTGTTGAAGATTTAGCTCCCGAAGAAAGGGATGCACGCACTGTATTTTGTATGCAACTTTCTCAAAGGATTCGTGCTAGGGACTTGGAAGAATTCTTTTCGGCTGTGGGTAAAGTTCGCGATGTGAGACTCATTACATGCAATAAAACACGCCGATTTAAAGGGATTGCATACATTGAATTTAAGGATACTGAAAGTGTACATCTGGTTAGTAACTATTTTTTGTTATTATTAGTTCGAACATGTGGATAACTTCATACTTTTTGATAATGTAATAATGAAATAGTATACCAATAACTCCCATTTCAATGAATGTCTGAGTCGCAATGTAATTTCATAGTTTTTTCCTCTATATTGTTTACATCTTTTCTTATCTTAAATATTACTATGATTAACAGGCATTAGGGTTGACTGGACAAAAACTCCTCGGTGTTCCAATCATTGTTCAACATACTCAGGCAGAAAAAAATAGAATGGGTAATTCTCTGCCTAACTTGGCACCGAAAAATAATCTGGGACCAACTCGACTCTATGTCGGCTCTTTACATTTTAACATCACTGAAGATATGTTGAGAGGAATTTTTGAACCGTTTGGAAAAATAGACAGCATACAACTTATGACTGATCCCGAAACTGGCAAATCCAAAGGCTATGGCTTTCTTACGGTAAATATAAAAAATTAGCCTAATTACTCTATAGCTCTCATTCATTGATACACACAATTTTTTAATTATTATGCATATGCTAGTAGACCCAAATTGCGATTAATAAATTCACATGTTTGGGGGGAAACAAATATGCAAAAACATAATTGACTATTTTATGAATAGCTTTGCGTCAATTATGGTGCGAGTTTTAACATAGTCAAAACACTTATTTTTTTATGTGGCATTAAAATTTAATTTAGTTATTCGTAAATTTATAACGTTTTTCGTACTTCCGTTTTAGTTTCATCATGCAGCAGATGCAAAAAAAGCACTGGAACAGTTGAATGGCTTCGAATTGGCCGGAAGACCCATGAAAGTTGGCAATGTAACCGCACATTTAGAAGCCAATTCTGGTTACCATCGATTTGACACTGATGAATTAGACCGTGCTGGAATTGACTTGAGTGCTACCGGTCGATTACAACTGATGTTCAAATTAGCGGAGGGAACTGGGCTACAGGTTGCTAAAATACCAAGTTTTTAATTGTCTGCTGTTATTATTCGTTTTACAATAAATATTTTTCATTTTCAGGTACCTCCCGCTGCCGCCTCTATGCTTTTAGGAGCTGGTCCTGGCCTGGTGGCTGCAACACCTCAAATCACCCCACCGATTGCCACACAATGTTTTATGCTCAATAATATGTTCGATCCTGCGGCGTAAGTAACGTTCAAGTACACCTGTATGGTGTATTATAAAATGTAGTTTTCTGTTATATTCAAACTTTTAATTGTTTATAGAGAAACCAATCCCAATTGGGATGTGGAGATTCGAGATGATGTTGTGGAAGAATGTATAAAACATGGTGGCGTCCTTCATGTATATGTTGACAAAGCTTCACCCCAAGGCAACGTATATGTGAAATGTCCTACTATTGCAACTGCCGTAGCCTCCGTTAACTCTCTACATGGGCGTTGGTTTGCAGGCAGGGTTATTACAGCAGCCTATGTACCATTGGTTAATTACCATTCACTATTTCCAGACGCCATGACGGCTGTTGTACCATTGATGCCATCGGGGATGAGAAGAAATGTTTAGATATTGTGTGTGTAGGCTGTTTCTTTTATATTCAAATTATAAGAATATTATTCATGTTTAGCGACTAAACATACGTTAGTTTAACTTTCAGTTTAAAGCTCAAGATTATTTCTTATTTTTTAGTATGCACACAGTAAGAAAGACTTGCAAAGATTAACTTGACAATGATTATTTTGTACCTGAAGTAATTTTTTTTTTACATTTTGAGACCTGAACTAATGCAATCTTGATGTAATCTTGTCATTTTAGCAACACTTAAAAATATATGGTACATTTAAAAAAAATCGATTGTGATGAAAGTATAAAAACCTGTAAGTTATTTGTGTATCACATTTCAAGTGTTTGCAATACTTTAAATGTATTACTGAGGTATAATCAATACCTGAATTAAATTTTGATTTATTGTAATATTATCAGTAATCGTTAACGTCTCACTGTCATGACTAATTTTAGATGTAAATAAAAATAAATGTTTATAATGTGCTTTATTTTATTTTAAATCCTTTTATTCCACCGCATATTTTATAGATGGTTCTATGCTCTGTCCAACTTGAGAAACACCCTAGTCTTGATCGGTCTGCGCAGACTACCTGGGTCTCAACCAATGCGCTTCGTCACCATCTGGGCTTCTTGGAATAAACAAACAGTAACTAACTAAAGTCATAAATCTCCGACATTTTTGGTTGCATGATAACAAGGTGCTTAAGTGACAGGTGACAGAGTGTAGAATGGGTTATATTAAATTTCTCGTAATTGAAAAATAATCATTTGAATTGATTGTTAAAAAAACATAAATTGATGACATTCGTATGCGTGCAATGCTATGTATGTCGAATTTGAACACGCAAGTTTCTGGGTTATATTGGCGATGAACAATTAATATTTTAATTAATTAATTATTCAAAATTTGAATTTAAAAAATAATATTCAATTATTTTTAAGCATTTAATTCGGTGCACTGTGTCAATCATACATCATGGAGGAAATTGAAAAGTCAAACATGCCAATGCATTATGTTAAATATATAAAGCAGGGTAATGTAATAGAGAAAGTATGGGAATGTGGAATATGTAAGTACATACTACATGTCTTAATTTTAAATTTTCAATTGTGAAGAAATTGAGAAATTTTGAATATATTGCCAACTGACGGCGTCATCGGTATGTTGCCGTGCTATGAGTTTTTGTGTAAGTTAGTGAGGTTATGTAGCGTAAGAGTTGCGCGTTAAACCTGTTACACGACAGTATGTATGAGTGTACGTCCCGACTACCGTACCGTTGTATGCGATCGCTCCGCGGCTATCCATTAGTGAGGTTATGTAGCGTGACCGCTTTGCGCAACGCTTGTTGTGTGAGCGTTTGTGTAAATGCCCTGCTGGCTGGTATGCGAGAGTTCCGCAGCCAGGCAAACTCTTGCGCTACTACATACATATAGTAATAGATAACATTAAATTTGTTGAATCCAGGTAAGAAAGAGTTTCCTCACTTGTACAAATTACACCGCCATCTTCCGAGTCACACAGACGAACGCAACTATACGTGCCATTTGTGTTGTAAATCTTTTCGCCAGCTGGCTACGTTGAATCAACACCTTACCATACATTCAACGGACAGACCTCATGCCTGTGAGGTGCAACTATTTTCATATTTGTGTTGAAATGCGTTATTTAACTGTATAAAGTCATGCACCGGTGGATTAACATATCTTGTACCATTTTGTGTTTCAGGTATGCGGCAAAAGTTATTCTCGAGTATCGACGTTGATTTCGCACCGCAAAACCCACTACAATACCAAAGTATTCAAGTGCCACATGTGCCCAAAGTCTTTCCATCAGAAAGGTTTTTATTCGATAAAATTGAAGATAATAAATACATAATAACAGAATGCAGTTTACATACAGTTTCTTTACTTATTTAAGGCAATCTTCGCCATCATTTATTTGCGCACACTAATGAGCGACCATATCAATGTCCTCACTGTGACAGTGGATTCAATCAAAAATCAAACTTGGTGTGCCACATTAGGAAAGTAGGCGTATTTTTTATCTATTCTAATATTTGCGTTTATAATTATAATAATAATGTATGTATATTCATAATATTGATAGACTCATCCTATGCACTTTCAAAATTTACCTTTGGCTGGAAAACAAATTAATGTCTTTAGTACAGTTGGCAATAGACAGATTGGGTAATAAAATGTATTATTATGTACAGTGTTTTCATCTCACGAATGTGAATCTCCACTCCTCGTCCTGAGATGCGCAGTAACCAAAACTCCAACTAATTTGTCACTAACCCATAATTATACAACCTGCACAGTATAAAGGTGGGGATTCACATTCGTAAGATGAAAATATTGTATGATTCTACAAATGCATAGTTCGTATTTGTGCATAATATTGCGTATGTATGTATATATGTATGTACATACGTGCATAATCATATTTGAAAAATTCTTCTCGTATTCTTTTCAGGTCTTTGAATGATACTTTTGCCGAAAGTTCTGATTTTGAGATTAATAATGGAATAATCATAGACCCAATAGATATTTCTAAAGTTTATAAAGATGGAATGACAAATTTGGCATTATTAAAATGTGATGAGAAACGAGCTGCTATTGTAAAGATTGTTAAGATCGTTGGATCGAAAATCATTTATGTGATTATAAAACTCATTGTGTATTGCATTCGACGTTGTTCAGAAATTATCAGTTAACATGCTATTTTTCTTTACTATTGTTAATAGATGATGGTGCCAGCAAGGCATAATGATTTAGTAATGAATGGGAAAATTGATCAAAAGGATATCAATAAGGTGATTAAATCAGTAAATAGCTTTCAAATGTGTTTTATATACATACATATGTACATTAAAGTTAATGTTGAATTTCTTTCAAGGATTCAAATTGTGAAGAAACCTTTTACTTTAATATTTCTGTTGTTGCAATACTTACTGTAAAGATGGCATCCGCAGGAATAATTTTAGAAACGAGTAACAATATTATGTATGAAAATTTGATTTTGTCTCAAAAATTTGGCTATATTTATTTTAATACAAATAAAATTTTATTTTTCAGCTGAAATCGAAGAAACTAACAATCAATTATATTAACCCTAAGACTTGGATAACTGCATGTTATATAAACAATTTTATTTGTTTGTCTAATTAATTTTACAATATTTTATTTGTTTTACGGAATGCATGTTAGATTTATAAATAAATTTCAATAATGTGTCGTTTAATAAATTGAATACAGTCCATTAGTATAAAATAATGATTTATTTATATTATATAATAAATGTGGTAATAGGAAGTAAACCAATATACATACGTATTTAAAAGTACATACGTAGGTGTTGGAAATTTGAAAGTTGCAGAACCAGCTTTTACGCATAACAAATATTGAATGACCCTCACTTTTGTTCTTCAGCCTTTTTATAACTCCAGGTGAAAGGAAAGCAGAGCTTATCAATTTAGCAAATTTTTATGTACACAATGTGAAAATAGATATAGAATTATAATAGTTGCGTGTGAATACATTCAATTGATCAATTTATTTCAATTGGGAGAAGACAAACCAGCACCCATAAACATGCAGATGCAGATGTGTAAAATGATTATTTATTATGAATATTTTATCGAAAACTTTCATTGTTCATATAATAGTATATAAGTTAGAGGTAAAGTAAATTTTCAATACTCGAACATTCTGTTATCTCAGATAAAAGATATTTATAAACTTATCAATTGATAAATTAATAAAATTTCAAAAAAATTAAACGCATTTGCTTTCAATCCCCATACTTAAAAAATGCAATAAAAATTACAAATTAATTTTGTAAAGAAAACATTTATAACTCATAATTCAGCGCTGTTTTATTTTATATAAATTTTTTATCAAACTCAAATGCGTTTTTGAATAATTTAGAATTGTAAATAGTTTTCCTTCTCAATTCAACATTATCTTTAGAGTATGAAATAAAGATTATCGTGTGTTAGAGCAGGTAGAGGTTAGGTTGAGGTTAAATTTAAAATTTAGCGAATCTTTAGAAACACCAAATGAGCACCTACCTTCGGGTACCTAAAACGGCAAATTAACAATAGGCAGGTACTACTACTATTCAACTAAACCTTGTGCGTATACGCTGGGCGAATTTTATGAAATTGTGGATCTTGTATTTATGTAAATATTTGCCTGGGACATGAATAAACAATAACGGGGGAAAATTGCATATTTATAATTTATAGTAAAAGAAAATTTAAATTCGACGAACTACATGGGTCTGAAATTGAACAGACCTGATAGTAATGTTATGCGGTAACAGCCAAAGTGACAGCAATACGAGACATGTCAGTATTGAAAATGTCTTGTTTGGTGCCACGCGCTTCTTCAAGACGAGCCCTGATGCCTGTAAGGAATTCATCCACCATTTTCTTTTATCACATTTGACTTTTGACTGACCTTTGAACCGTAAAAAAACTAGTGTACGAACAATTGGTTTTGATTATTATCAATCTACATACATACATACAATACCCCTTCTTGTTTTACCCATTTACACTCGTACCAAATACAAAATTGGTTATTTTAATAATAGATGTGTACGTGGGTGATGAATTGTTCTTGTTGTTCTCATTCGAAGTTAAGCTTTGATTGTGATTTTGCTAATGAGAATGTATTATGTATTCGCAGTTTGGATTCCGTAACATCGTCTCGCCGAAATGTCCGATTTTAAGAATTTCGGCCAATTATACATCGACATCAAACGATGCCATTTTGCCACGTTTACCTGTTCCAGCTCTCAACGTTACCCTGAAGAAATACTTAAAAACGATTAAACCGCATCTCAGTCCGCAAGAATTCGTCATATCCACAAATTTAATATCTGAATTCGCGTCAAAAGGAGGCGTAGGAGAGAAGTTGCAGGTGAGAATTTAATTTATTCTCATAGTATTGTACATTTTGTAATATTGTATAATTTTATTGTGGTCTGTGTTTCAGTCACTTTTAGAGAAGAGAGCTGCTGCAAAGAATAATTGGCTGGCTGATTGGTGGCTCCATTCGGCTTATCTTGATTTTAGATGGCCCGTCGTAGTATACTCTAGTCCGGGTCTCGTATTTCCTTTCCAGACATTCAACAGTAAAAATGACCAATTGATGTATGCTGCAAAAGTTATTGTCGGTGCATTGGATTATAAAAATATTGTAGACAAGTAATGCATTTTATTTTTATGCTAAATTATATTATAGGTTTTATTGTTTCAACAAATTTACGGTGCCGAAATTTTATTGCACATTTTAACGTTTTGCATTTTTATTATTACAGTGATAAAATGCCGATTGATAAAATGGGAAAGGAACCGTTGGACATGTCACAGTATAAAAAAATATTTGGCACCTGTCGAATTCCCGGTGTCAAAAGAGATTCTTTAACGTTCAATAATTCTAATCATATCATCGTCGTTCACAACAATCACGTAAGTACATATAATTTATATTTTGATTCATTTATAATGTACGCTATGAATTAAAACATTACTTTTAATGCTTTCTTTAGTTTTTCAAATTACCCATAGTTGGGAAAGATGGAATTTCACTCAACGAAGAGCAACTTGCTAAATTGTTGACTGATATTGTCAACATCTCACAGCAAAAAACAACCGATGCTGTCGGTGTTTTGACTTCAGAACATAGGGATACTTGGGGAAAACTTTATGAACAACTCTCAAATGGTATATCATCGATTACTTGTTTAATTATCTACATCAGTGTTTCTTAACCTTTTTACATCTACGGACCACCGAAAATAGGAAAATAGGACCACCAGAAAATTTCTGCAGACCAACAGTGGTCTACGGACCACTGGTTGAGAAACACTGATCTACATCATTTCAATCATCTTATTTTATTGTTTTACTATATATTTTTATTTTCAGATCCATCCAATCGATCACATTTACAAGCAATAAAGGAAAGTTTGTTCCTAATGTGCTTGGATGTAGCGGCAAACAAAAAACAGCTCTCCCGCGAAGAAAGGCAAATAGTAGCCGCTGGTCACACTATTCATGGAGGTGGTAGTAAATGTAATGCTGGGAATCGATGGTTCGATAAAACTATACAGGCACAGTTTTGTTATTGAAATTATCATCTCTGTCTTATAAATTTCTAGTATGATAAAACAATTAATTTCAATCTACAGTTTATAGTTGGAGAAGATGGTATAAATGGATTGACTTATGAACATTCGCCAGCGGAAGGTCAACCAGTGGCAGTATTAATAGACCATGTTGTTGACTATGTGTAAGTCAAAATTTACTACAATTGATTTATAATATTACATCAAGCATTTAATCATTTATTTTTCTAGAAATAAAACAAAGGGTCCGGTTAATCCTGTAGCATCTGCGTCATTGCCAAGTTTTGACCGCTTGGAATTCAATGTTTCAAAAGAAGTAAAAGATGCTATTTTAACAGCTAATAACAATATTGACAAGTGCGTCTGATATGTTTTTTACGCGTTGTAATTCTTTTTTTTTTTTTTTAACTAAAATAATAATTTTTAGATTGGCTGAAGATTTAGAATTGAATTGCTTCACCTTTAGTATGTATGGGAAAGAATTCATCAAGTCTCAAAAGCTAAGTCCCGATAGTTTCATTCAAATGGCGATGCAATTTGCTTTTTACCGGTGAATTTGAATTAAAACTACATACATATTTACAATCAATCTCACTTCAATAACAATTTATTAAATTATTATAGACTACATGGAATACCTGGTGCTCATTACGAATCAGCAGCAACACGTAAATATATCGGTGGCAGAACTGAGACTATCCGTTCATGCTCTGAAGAATCAATTGTTTTTGCAAAAGTAATGTTGAATCCTAGTTCCAACATTAAAGACAAAGTTAACGCATTAAAAATAGCCATCAAAACACACAAGGACTATTCTGTCGAGGTTGAAATATTTCATAGAATATAAATTTTATTTCGTTTTTGATTTTCAATTGAAATATTAATTTATATAATTTTAGGCTGTGAATGGATTCGGAGTTGATAGACACTTGCTAGGATTAAAACTTACCGCTATGGAAAATGGAATTGAAATTCCAAAAATATATTCCGATCCTGGTTTTGTCAAAAGTGCTCACATGCGTATATCGACCAGTCAAGTTCGTTCAATTTAAAAAATACGTACATTTACAATGTTACGTTTGCATCTGTGATAACGTTAATAAAAATTATTTTTACTTAGGTTGCTGCTAAATTCGATGGATTTATGTGTTATGGACCACTCGTACCTGATGGTTATTCGACATGTTATAATCCGCGTGCGAATGATATTAATTTTGCTACTGCGGCTTTTAACGCGCACCCTGACACGAGTGCTAAAAAATATGGACAAGCTCTTGAAAATTCTCTGGCCGATATGCACAATGTCTTATTGCAATCGACACAGTCGAAGTTATAAACACTAATCTGTACTATGATAATATTTATACCCTTTCCTTTTTATACTCTGTAGATATTTGATATTTTTTATACATTTTCACATTTTATATATGTAAATTTTACGGTTCTACCTACATATATAATATGATATTAGTCTATTGGCAAAATATATCATTTAATTTAATAGTAGTTTTATTTAGATCATCCGAAACCATATCATTGATGTTTTTATAACTATATACATACATATATTTTGGATAATTGCATGTTATATAAACAATTTTGTTTTCAATACTCATTTGTTATGTCAGATAAAAGATATTTATAAACTTATCATTAGATAAATGAATAAAATTTCAAAAAAATAAATCACATTTGCTTTCAATCCCCAAATAAAAAAATGCAATAAAAATTACAAATTTTTTTGTAGAGAAAACGTTTATAAATCAATATTCAGCGGTTTTATTTTAATTGAATTTTTTATTAAACTTAAATGCGTTTTTGAATAATTTAGAATTATAAATAGTTTTCATTGTCAATTCAACCTCATCTGTAGAGTATGAAATAATGATCATCGTGTGTTAGCGCAGGTAGAGGTTAATGCGTAGACAAAATTTAGCGAATCTTTAGAAACACCAAATAAACATCCTTCCTTCAGGTAGCTAAATCTGCGAATAATAGCTACTACTACTAAGCAACTAAACCTTTTGCGTATACGCTGGAAGACTTTTATGAAATTGTGGACCTTTTATTTATTTATAGGTTTGCCTGGAACCTGAATAAACAATAGGAAGTAACTGGGCAAAATTACATACATATTTATAATTTATAGTAAAAGAAAATTTAAATTCGACAAACTTACATGGGTCTGAGATTGAACACACCTGTAGTAATGTTATGCGGTAACAGCAAAAGTGACATGTCAGTACATATGTATTGAAAATGTCTTGTTTGGACCACGCGCTTCTTCAAGACGAGTCCTGATGCCTGTAAGGAATTCATGCACCATTGTCTTTTTTCAGATTTGACTTTTTACTGACCTTTGAACCGTAAGAAAACTAGTGACCCAACAATTGGTTTTGATTATTAATTATTATTAATCTACATACATAATACAATATGTTTTACACAATACCCCTTCTTATTTTACACATTTACACTCGTACCAAATATAAAATTGGTTATTTAAATAATAGATGTGTAAGTGGGTGATGATTTGGTTTTGTTGTTCTCATTCGAGGTTGAGCTTTGATTGTGATTTTGCTAATGAGAATGTATTATGTGTTCGCAGTTTGGATTCCGTAACATTGTCTCGCTGAAATGTCCGATTTTAAGAATTTCGGCCAATTATGCATCGACATCAAACGATGCCATTTTGCCACATTTGCCTGTTCCAGCGCTCGACGTTTCCCTGAAGAAATACTTGAAAACGATTAAACCGCATCTCAGTTCGCAAGAATTCGTCATATCCACAAATTTAATATATGAATTCGCGTCTAAAGGAGGCGTAGGAGAGAAGTTGCAGGTGAGAATTTTATTTATTCTCATAGTATTGTACATTTTGTAATATTGTATAATTTTATTGTGGTCTGTGTTTCAGTCACTTTTAGAGAAGAGAGCTGCTGCAAAGAATAACTGGCTGGCTGATTGGTGGCTCCATTCGGCTTATCTTGATTTTAGATGGCCCGTCGTAGTATACTCTAGTCCGGGTCTCGTATTTCCTTTCCAGACATTCAACAGTAAAAATGACCAATTGATGTATGCTGCAAAAGTTATTGTCGGTGCATTGGATTATAAAAATATTGTAGACAAGTAATGCATTTTATTTTTATGCTAAATTATATTATAGGTTTTATTGTTTCAACAAATTTACGGTGCCGAAATTTTATTGCACATTTTAACGTTTTGCATTTTTATTATTACAGTGATAAAATGCCGATTGATAAAATGGGAAAGGAACCGTTGGACATGTCACAGTATAAAAAAATATTTGGCACCTGTCGAATTCCCGGTGTCAAAAGAGATTCTTTAACGTTCAATAATTCTAATCATATCATCGTCGTTCACAACAATCACGTAAGTACATATAAATTATATTTTGATTCATTTATAATGTACGCTATGAATTAAAACATTACTTTTAATGCTTTCTTTAGTTTTTCAAATTACCCATAGTTGGGAAAGATGGAATTTCACTCAACGAAGAGCAACTTGTTAAATTGTTGACTGATATTGTCAACATCACACAGCAAAAAAAAACCGATGCTGTCGGTGTTTTGACTTCAGAACATAGGGATACTTGGGGAAAAGTTTATGAACAACTCTCAAATGGTATATCATCGATTACTTGTTTAATTATCTACATCAGTGTTTCTTAACCTTTTTACATCTACGGACCACTGAAAATAGGAAAATAGGACCCCCAGAAAATTGTTGCAGACCAACAGTGGTCTACGGACCACTGGTTGAGAAACACTGATCTACATCATTTCAATCATCTTATTATATTGTTTTACTATATTTTTATTTTTAGATCCATCCAATGGATCACACTTACAAGCAATAAAGGAAAGTTTGTTCTTAATGTGCTTGGATGTGGCGGCAAACACAAAACAGCTTTCCCGCGAAGAAAAGCAAATAGTAGCCGCTGGTCACACTATTCATGGAGGTGGTAGTAAATGTAATGCTGGGAATCGATGGTTTGATAAAACTTTTCAGGCACAGTTTTGTTATTGAGATTATCATCTCTGTCTTATAAATTTCTAGTATGATAAAACAATTAATTTCAATTTACAGTTTATAGTTGGAGAAGATGGTATAAATGGATTGACTTATGAACATTCGCCAGCGGATGGCCAACCAGTGGCAATTTTAATAGACCATGTCGTTGACTATGTGTAATTCAAAATTTAATACAATTGATTTATAATATTACATCAAGTATTTAATCATTTATTTTTCTAGAAATAAAACAAAGGGTCCTGTTAATCCTGTAGCATCTGCGTCATTGCCAAGTTTTGACCGCTTGGAATTCAATGTTTCAAAAGAAGTAAAAGATGCTATTTTGACAGCTAATAACAATATTGACAAGTGCGTCTAATATGTTTTTTACGCGTTGTAATTCTTATTTTTTTATTTTTAACTAAAATAATAATTTTTAGATTGGCTGAAGATTTAGAATTGAATTGCTTCACCTTTAGTATGTATGGGAAAGAATTCATCAAGTCTCAAAAGCTAAGTCCCGATAGTTTCATTCAAATGGCGATGCAATTTGCTTTTTACCGGTGAATTTGAATTAAAACTACATACATATTTACAATCAATCTCACTTCAATAACAATTTATTAAATTATTATAGACTACATGGAATACCTGGTGCTCATTACGAATCAGCAGCAACACGTAAATATATCGGTGGCAGAACTGAGACTATCCGTTCATGCTCTGAAGAATCAATTGTTTTTGCAAAAGTAATGTTGAATCCTAGTTCCAACATTAAAGATAAAGTTAACGCATTAAAAATAGCCATCAAAACACACAAGGACTATTCTGTCGAGGTTGAAATATTTCATATGTAGAATATAAATTTTATTTCGTTTTTGATTTTCAATTGAAATATTAATTTTTAAATTTTTTAGTCTGTGAATGGATTCGGAGTTGATAGACACTTGTTAGGATTAAAACTTACCGCTATGGAAAATGGAATTGAAATTCCAAAAATATATTCCGATTCTGGTTTTGTCAAAAGTGCTCACATGCGTCTATTGACCAGTCAAGTTCGTTCAAATTTAAAAATACGTACATACAATTATTTGCATCTATGATAATGGTAATAAAAATTATTTTTATTTAGGTTGCTGCTAAATTCGATGGATTTATGTGTTATGGACCACTTTTACCTGACGGTTATTCGACATGCTATAATCCGCATGCGAATGATATCAATTTTGCCACTGCGGCTTTTAACGCGCACCCTGACACGAGTGCTACAAAATATAGACAAGCTCTTGAAAATTCTCTGGCCGATATGCACAATGTCTTATTGCAATCGACACAGTCGAAGTTATAAACACTAATCTGTACTATGATAATATTTATACACTTTCCTTTTTATACTCTGTAGATATTTGATATTGTAATTTGATATTTATTATACTTTTTCACATTTTATATAAATTTTACGGTTCTACCTAGGTATATATGATATTAATCAATTGGCAAAATATATAATTTTATTTAATAGTAGTGTTTTATTTAGATCATCCGAAACCATAACAATAAATTTGTTTTTCTGTAAATTTTTTCAACTGCCAATTTTGTCATTTTTATTTTCTTTTTGCCAAACAAAAGGAACCATACCATTAGAAATATGAAAAAAAAATTTAAATGGGTATATTTTTCATCAACGTTTATCTTTTTTTTTTTTTTCACCTACATACATAATATGTATGTATGTATGTTGTTTGTAAAATTTGTATATTTTCAAAAATAAGTCACCCATCTAACAAGAGCATCTTTTGGTTCTGGAAACCAAAAAAATATTTATTTATCTGCAAAAAGGTAAGAGAAGCTAAAAACTTGATCAAAGGAAAAAGGCATAAAATTTATGTATTGATATTTAGTATTTATTCACTTCGATATATAGAAATCTGGTGATTTTCTTTTGAAATTTAAAAGAATTGAAATGCAAAATGTTCGTATGCAAGAAAATATTTCACCTGTAGAACATTTTTGCTCAAAAAATTACTTTTTAAAAATTGTACAAAAAAAAAAAAACATATTTTTCAAAAAAAAAAAAGGTATAAAATCTTGATTTGAAAGAAAATAATACGGTTAAGCCTACTTAACATCCACCCCTTGAACTAAAGAACTTCACGACACGTGTGTCAATTTTGTTTAATTTTTTATATATTAGCCATTTAGAGACTAATCAGAATCTGATAAGGGAAAGGCAGAAAAATCATCAAGAGATACATAATAAATAATAATTAAAAAAAACCAAATAATTTATTATTGTTGACGACACGGCGAGTCGGTGGCTGTAGCGTTTAGCAATTGTGAATAAGCGGCGTCGGCCAAGTCAACGCACTCACGAAACCAAACCTTCAAACAATTCAAATATAATATTTCCACTTGTTTAAAAAAACTTTACGTTGAAAACATTGAAATTGTGAGACTTTTAAAAAGCAGTTGAACCAAAAAATGACCCAAAATAAAACAATTTTACACAAAACTTTATTCGGCGAGACGATATAATATGAAAGTAGAAAAGAGTTTTGAACGTTGGCAACACTGAACAGTTGACGTTGCGCGACGTGGAGTGCTTCGCTGTTCAGTGGCGCTGCTGCCATACATTAGTCTGGTTGTCTGTCATTGAAGATCGTGAAGTGCGAGCTGCATCACTACCCTCGCCATGGTAATACCTTTTAACACCTTTGCTCTACTTCAGCTAGCTGATGCTAACAACTAACTCATTATCACATTATATGGCTGCACCCTCATTTCCTCATTGCTTTTTAAATAACCACTTCAGTTAATCCATATGCAGAATGGTGAATGATCCTCGTCATATTTAAGAACGTTGTATTGCAACAAAATTAGTGATATATCATCACAACTCAACATTCATGAAACGATATTACTGAATTGAATTTTTGTTCTGGCATCATTTTGATTGAATTCAAGAGAGAAGGGGTTTCGATGGAAAAACTTTTTTTTTCATACAAATTCACGATGCACGATGGGCTCAAAGAAGCAGGTCATAATGATAAAGAAGAATCTTCTCTGTCGACATATAAAGGAAAAGATTGTAGGCACATGGCGTATTCGCCCCTTTCGTTCTCGCGATAATGTGAAGAAAACGACCTTGTTTAAATGAAACAGTATACATTACTATGTATATTTCATGTCTCGCCATAGTGACGAATTGGGGCAACCTGTTATGTCATTATGGTATAATTTGTAAATAAATAAATATGTATTAGCGTAGTAATCTGCTTGACTGACTGACTATGTAGCCTAGTCGCGGAACGCCCCCCCCTACATACGCTGATACAAAGATGACACTGTCAACGGGCAGTTACTCGTTATAAAATGCAAGTACACTAATTGGTGTTAGTCCCGTTAAATTTCTGTGCCAGATTTTGAGACACTACGATTTTCATACCATTATCAATTTTTTAAATTTATTTTCTAGTTTTCAACTTTGAAACCCTAAACAGCTAAATGCGAATTGAAAACGACTGCTTTCCTTTTTGCAAGTGATCGCTAACATGTTCTATATACTTGCTACTAAGTTAGTAGTCGATTCTAAAGCTCGATCTACACACAGCCAATCATTTACTTGAATAGCACTTTATTTCAGAACTTGACCCATATATCGTCGGTCGGCATGCAATACCGCGAATATTGTATGCCAGTATTGTAGAACTTTCGCGGTATTGCATGCCGACCGACGATATGTATGTATGCAGACACGAGAATTTTGTCGAGTACACAGCTTGTTGAATCACTACTTTGTCGGTACTCGGCTAAATCACTAAAGCGCTAAAGCTCTGAACATTCGTGCTTTGACTTGTCTCGTATTACCGATCTTGTGTAATATTCAGAGTTATACTCCATAATTATTTTCTATTGAAATTTAGGCTTAATGTAACTATGAGGATTACCATCAATATTATGCGTTTAATCAATTGGACTGTATTAAATTTCAGCCTGTTTCACCGAGTGCGACATCCGTAGGATCTGGCAGTAGATCGCCAGGAAAAGGAGCTGCTCCTCCTCGTGCCAGTGGAGGAGGCAGCACCGTTCGCCAACGTAAGACCACGCCGACAACCGCAGCCAGAAACCGCAACACCGGTACCTCTTCGGGTGGTATGTGGAGGTTCTATACAGACGACTCCCCCGGAATTAAAGTGTACGTTGAATTCGTCATGTGTCTATTCGATTATAAATGATGTACAATTAATAATGATTTTTTTTCTTTCATTACAGAGGTCCCGTTCCCGTTCTAGTAATGTCGCTTCTGTTCATAGCTTCCGTATTTATGCTTCACATCTGGGGAAAGTATACTAGAGCATAAACGAGGATTGTGAGATCTTAAAAAATAAAGAAATTATTTAATGAAGTATGTCGAGATTGCGAGTGATAAAACTATAAAAGGGACAATTATATTATTACGAACGTCTGTGGTGACCAATGCTATGTTCAAAGCATTTAAGTGTTCTAATATAATCATTCCTCATTAATATCATTTTTTTCATGTTAAACACTTTAATTCCATATTAAATTTTAAAAAAGATGAATAAAGAAATTTGTATGAAATATTTATAATAAAATAAAAAATTTTATGTGTTATTTTATATTATTACATTTTATTTTCTTATTTCTCACCTACATACATATGTACATTCTAAATAAAAATTATAAAACTCTTGCATTCCTTTGTTGGATCTGATCAGACCCAAATCCAACTTATAATTTCATCATGTGTTTTTCGTGTCTCTTACCGTGTTTTCGGAATAGGTGCGGATTTTTGCTAAAATCGTAAAATATGCGAATAGATGCTAAAAAATCACAAAAAATATATAAAATTAATTTTATGTAAAGAAAAATATCAGTGAAACAACGTTGAGACTGTTTGAACATACTAACTAGCGAACTAATAACTGAAAGTTAAATTCAAATATTATTTTTGAGTTCTTAAAACAGTTCTTTGGTGCCGTGTCGATACGTCAGGATTTATCCACTGATGTTTACGCAATCGGTGGAGACATTTGTAATAATAGATCGAGCTCAGTAGAAAGGTAATCCCGAAACAAAAAATAAAATAAAAAATTCTATTAATAAGAAATGTTGTTAATTGTCAGTATGTGTAACCTTCAAAATAATGTAATTTTTAAACATTTTCTTTCCAACCACAAGTGGGGTACTCGGTTAAACCCCCCCTTTACTTTACTGTACTTTAAACCCCCTGCACACCCCCGTTGCTTCTGACGCTTTCTCCAGGCAAATTTGTTTGGAATGGCCTATCTATGTTATTCTATGGCTAAAACCGATAAAAATATATGCGAAAAACACGGGTCTCTGATCATGTGGAAATATTGTGATTTCGAGCGTGAGAAATTTGTAGGTCATTCGATTCCAAACAAAAAGTAAAAAGAATAATTATTTATTAATAAAAAGCATATAACATATAAATCTATTATTTTCTCAAAAATAGTAAATAAAAAATATGAGCATCCCATAACCGTGAAATGACTCAAAATCGGACGTCTTCGTCGCAACACTTGATAAGCGTTTGAAAACGTTACTTTTGAGGCATTTTTAACACTCCAATTCTTCTTAAATATTTGACGATAAAAGGCGTGGCAGTGAGAGTAATGCCAATTCTAAGAGGTGCGAAAACCTTATGTATGGCATATGCTATAACAAACGTTCCCGCGTTTGCTGCGATCTTTTTTGTAAATGCAGAATCTGTCAAGCCGAAATATTCCATCCACACCATCACATCTAGGCCACTGGAATATGAAAAAATACAAAATTAACTACAAAAATTATTTCAATGATCAAAAACTTCATATTGATTCGTCCATGGTATAACTATTTGTGCTTGAAAAATAAGGCATATGACCAATTATGACGTATGAATATGAAACGTGGATGCTAAATTCAAGAATATTGAGTAAGATCCAGTGCACACGGAGAAGCATGGAAAGATGTATGCTCGGTATAACAAGAAGAGATTGTAAGAGGAATACATGGGTAAGAAGTATGACCGAAGTGGCAGATATAGCAGAACGAGTGAAAATTTGTAGTGGCAATGGGCTAGACACAATAGATGACTGATGGACACGGAAATACTGAAATGGTATCTGAGAGGATGTGAAAGAAAGCAAGGTAAACGGAGTGGACGATGGGCTGATGAATTGAGAAGAATGTGTGGAGTCAACTGGACTGGACTGGAAGATTGTTCAAGACAGACAGGAATGGAAGAGGATTGGAGAGGCTTTTATCCAGCAGTGGATGGTGAACGGCTGAAAATGACGATAACTATTTGGATAGAAAATTGTATTTAATATTTAAAGTGTATCATAGACCCCATATAAAGTCCTCCAAACAAAAATTTTGCAACAAAATAACAAAAATAAAGTAAAAAGAAGACGGAACACTCATTAGTTTTAAATTTTGGAATTGAATCGTACCTAGAGACAAGGAGATAGCAGACACCCAATGATGCAAGAGAGATAGTCACATGGAATACGATGACCGTCGAACCGTACGCGGCTACAGCCTGCTTCAGCTGTTGCTTACGACTTAAAGACTTTCCGCTTTCGTTTGATTCTTTCGCATCGTTGCTCGTCGTTCTGATTAAATTCGTATGTCCCAAAAGTGTAAGAAGAGATTTGTAATTTAGAAAGGAGGCTCGCGTGTGATACAAGTTGATTGTACCTGAGTTTCGGCCTGTTCCGTGAATGCCGCGGCCGTACGTGTTGCGCAGGTTCAAGTAGTGTGACGAGTGAAGATGTTCCGAGAGAAATTTGTGACCCTGTCCCCATTGAGATCCCGGCATGCCCAAAAAGCCTTGTTGGCCGCCTCCGAAAGGACTCGGCACGTTACTTTGCATACTTGACGATAGGCTTATGGCACCACGGCAATCGTACGGTCCAATGTGAGGATCCGAATCCAGAGTCACGTCGATGTTCTTTGCCCCCCATGATTCTTGGGATGATATGAATGAGCCAGATATGTCTCTGCTGCGCAACGGTGAGAAACGTCCCACTTCCGAGGCGTTTATATCTTGGACATTTTCGGGCAGTTGCAATGGAACTGCTTGCGGTAAGGCACGTTGAGCGGTAATGTGGAAATCGTTTCGAATATTTTTCAATCCTGTGAATTCAAAATTAGAGTGTAATTAGAGTATATTCATACAAAGCATTCTTTGGAAAATTATTATATTTTATTATTTATTCTTACATATACATTATGTACATGATAAACACAATTAAGCAACGCAAGTAGGAAAGTAGGTTTAAGAATTAATTTTAATAAAACTAAAATTATGTTTAATGAATTTTGCACACAAAACGTAGTCACAGTAGATAACCATATTGTAGAGATAGTTAATAGTTATTTATACCTAGGACAACATGACTGGATGTAGAGGAAATAAAACTAGGATAGAGCGCTTTTGGAAAAAAGAACATAGTTTTTAAATCCAACATCCCACTATGCTAAAAAAATAAGGCAATAAGACTAATGCGTACTGCCAGTTACGACGTATGGATGTGAAACATGGATGCTGAATTCAAAAATGTTACTTAAGATCCAGTGCACACAGATAAGCATGGAAAGATGTATGCTCAGTATAACAAGAAGATATTGTAAGATGAATACATGGGTAAGAAGCATGACCAAAGTGGAAGATATAGCGGAACGTGTGAAAAAGTTGAAGTGACAATGGGCTGGACACCCCTAATTCGCACTTTTACTACCAGATATTGGTAAATGTTAGGATATACCAATAAATTCTAAAATTTGCCGATCATTTCTAACTTTTACAGTAACAGATGTACAAATTCTGTATCAAGTGTGCAGAAAGAAAGATACACTTGATACGGAGATTTTCAATTTGTATCTCTAATCTCAGACTATATTTGAAATTAACTCTAATAATGTTTTTATGTAAGCATCAAACTAACAAAAAAATACATATGTACATAAAATTGAAAAATGATTAAAATGTTATTTTTACAACAAAGTACGATCTTAGTATTTTTAAACTGCATCATTCCATTATTCAGAAGATCCAACTGATCAAACATTCACAAGTAATTACAAACATATTTCGATATACAAAACACAAACAAAGTCGCAATATAAACAACAATGTCCATTGAGAATGAAATATTGCACCTGCGTTTATTTTACAAAGTATTACGCGCAAATTGTAATCTATATATTACGAATATTATGATACCAAATACATCAATATTTTTCACAAAGAAGAACTTGTATCACACATCAAGTTTTGTGGGACATACATGTGGAAACGTGTTAATTGGTACAAATGTCTAAATTGTCTCGAGTAAATGGAATAAGTGGTACTGAACAATAACGATCACAAATGGTATAATAAATAATGAGGCTGGGATTGGATCAATTGTAACGGGAATTGCATGTGCTAATTTGCATTGGGTACAAATGGTAAAGTATTGGTGTCATTGTATGTTTAGAATAACCTGAATTGGCAGCCCTCAGCCCCACACCCAAAACTTTGGAGCTACTCATTTCTTCAAGTGCTGCGCAATATGAATCTAAGTTGTCAAAGTCAAAATAGGTCCAAACAGCACAACAGTCGACCGTGAACTGGTGACGATGTGGCCACGGTCAAAAGCGACTGCTACAAGTGCCTGTATCCCCTCATAAAGCTACGATATTATGTTTAATCGGCGATTCAACTACAGTGTGTTTTATTTATTGGCTTCAATAAAAGAGATGTTTCCTCTCATCTTCAATAAAATTGTAGACTAATACATCAGATTATATCGTGGTGTGGGATCTACCGTCTATCAATTAAACTTTATTAACAGTTTATAGAATTACTTTATTTTGACGACATTTACTTTATTTAGGTTTTAACAGATTTACAATGTTTAGCCTTGGTTCCAAGAGTTTCGCCCCCACGACACGCCCCTTCTATTCTGTAGTGCCCAAACAACGTTACTCTAATGGAGAAGGCTCTTGCAAGTTATGATTTTTTAACGATGTTTGAGATATTTAATATGGTTGTCTACTGAGGACAATTGGTGAACATAACTGGATGTAAAGAAGAAGAGATAATGAAACTAAGATGGAGTGCTTTTGGAAGAATGAACAGTTTTAAATCCAACATCCCGCTATGATTAAAAAATAAGGCATATGACGAATGCGTATTGCCAATTAAAACGTATGGATGTGAAACGTGGATGCTAAATTCAAAAAAATTACGTAAGATCCAGTGCACACAAAGAAGCATGGAAAGATGTATGCTTGGTATAACAAGAAGAGATCGCAAGAGGAATACATGGGTAAGAAGTATGACCAAAGTGGAAGATATAGCGGAACGTGTGACAATGAGCTGGACACATAGCGAGAAGAATGGATGGCAGATAGACGCGAGAAATACTAGAATGGTATCCGAGAGGATGTAAAAGAAAGCAAAGTAGACCGAATGGAAGACGGGCTAATGAATTGAGAAGAATGCGCGGAGTCAAGTGGATGCAGATTGCTCAAGACAGACAGGAATGGAAAATGATTGGAGAGGCCTCCATCCAGTAGTGCCTGGTGAATGGCTGAAAATGATGAAGATTTTTAAAAAGCTGTGTGAGCAAAGATGGAATGCAATAGCTCTTGAATAATGGCGTGCGCTGGTACTTAAGGGATGTTGCGCAATGTTAGCATTGTGGATAATGCGGGAGTTGAGATTTCCTACAAACTCAAAAACTTACATTAAACTTTTTGCATTTTTGTACAATTTATTTACAGGTAAAGGAAAGTGGAGAATCAGAATAATTGGTAGATTATTTAAGAAGTAAACTTCTATTTCGTCATAAAAAGGGAAAAGAGGAAGACCGAGGAAGGAAACATAAGCCAGATGTTGGAGTGCTCTGATTCATGAAGAGAAAGGCTACTGAGCGTAATGGTTTGAAAAATGCTCAATAACAAGATGAAGATCCTTGTAAGTTAGTGGGAACTATGTAAGTTTGCCGCATTGTCTTAAAAAAACATCCTTTATTAGAGCCAAGTCATCTTAAATTGCTATCTATGCAAGTCCTATAAATTTTCCATAGCTATCTTACTGCCATCATCATGAAGTTTAGTAACTATTTACAATGTCCTTGCTTATATATATGTATGTGGAATAGTCAACATTAACACTCACCCACTGCACTTGAGATTTTTTTCAAAAGCTGACACATGTATAAATTCCAAAGATATAATTTTGATTTATTGCATTGGAAGTAACCAATCAATCTAAATAAAGGCAATGTTTGCAAAATTTATTTTGCTCTGTAACATTTTTGTCACCATCACCATATACCTACACGTGGCAGAGCAATTTATCTAAACAGATTCATATTACTTTATTAAAACACCAATTGCATGCGCACACTTGGCGTTATAATGTTGCATAATTTCTACAGGTGTCCAACTAGTTTGACGACATTGAAACAAAGCGTCCAATGCAGTGGCAAATGGCAAAATTGTGTACATACTTCAGTTAAAAAAAATTGTAATTAAATGATCCACAAAGTAAAAAAGGTTGCAAAAATATTCATGAATAAAACATGTAGTCAGCCCTTTGTAGTTTATGCGACCATATTCAGTATCAAAGTTTAAAGACATCTATAGGGGAGGACAACTATCGTTTCATTTTTGTGTAATGTACACCATAGCAATAATTTGCATTCAACATAAGAGATGGTATAGTTTTTTTAGTATTGAATAATGATATATTTATAATATAATAAACAGTAAATAGCAAATTAATACCCTGGGTTGTTTTTTTTTTAATGATAAAACAAAAACTCGCTAGAAAAAATTCAAAACACACGAAGACTGAGTTTTACCGCAGTATAGATATTTTCGAAAATATCAACTCAGTAGATGTGATGTTCTAGGATGCCAAGCTCTGAAAAGTTTTTTTTTTATAATTGGATACATACATATGTATGGATAGGTTTCATATAGGTTTCTTTATTACCCAGATTTTCGAGAGATAATCTGTTTTTGTGAACTGAAAAATGTTTTTGTATTCGAAAATGCATTTATTGATCATAGCAAAATTATTTGTACATGAATTTATTATATAAAACCTAATTAATAGAGGTACTTATGTCACTAATTATGCGTCTTGTGAAATATTACAAAAAAGTTGTTCATTATGTATCTATAAGAGGATAGGGTGATAAAATAAAATACGAAAAGAATGAAAAATATCAAAAATAAATAATATAAAAAAACAGTCTTATTCGGAAATCACAAGAAAATGTCAAAGATTTGTTTAATCTCAAAAGGTAATAAAAAATTTGATAAAATTTCAAAAGGAAAATGAAAATTGAATAGAGCTTGGATAAGAAAAAATTATGAAAGGTTAAATTTTCATTGTAACAGTATGTATTGATTATAAAAACACTAGATTGTGAGATAAGGAAAATCACATTTCATACTTTCTCCCTTATTCACAAGCACATATAAAATTTTTCTTAAATATAATACTTATCAAATTATTAAAATATTGCAAATATTTACAAATTATGGGACGTAAAATATACATTACAATTACACATAAGGACATGGATTAGGGATGATTTTAAGACACACATAGCACTTGGTAGTTTAATAGCAATTAACGAAACATCAATAATAATTACGTATAGAAAAGCTCGATAATTTCATTACATGGACGATAAATTTGAACCAATAAACAATTTTTAAACAAAAAATTAAATATTATACCTATGTTCTCTTTAAAATTAATTTGGCAGTTTTAAGAATGACACAAGACGTTAAATCGTCTATACATTTAGCCATTTATAAGGAAACAACAATTTTTTATCACTTATACTCTGTATATGAATAAAGTCAAAAATGAGCAATGTAAATTTTACAAAAAATATTGACAGTTTTGAAAAGTGTAGGTACAAAAGAAAAATGAATCAATATGAGTATTGTTTTATATCTTATCATTCTATAATCAGTCTAAATCTTAATGAAATAATTTACACACAAAAAATATCAATGTTTAATACAATGTATGAATAATTCACAAGATTTGTTACGATACAAAAATAAGCCATAGTATAGCACAAAAAAAGCATAATTTAAAATAATTATTACAGTGTTCAAACCATTTTATACAAAATATTTTCACAAAAGGGATAAAATAATTTATATTTGTTAACAACAACACTTTGCATTAAAAGGATATGTGGCACTAATTGAACTACATGAAAAGTATCGACAATGAGGAAAATTGATCATTAATTGACTTTAAAACGTTTTCACACAACAACATCACATTTAAAAGGTTAAACAAATAAAGTATTACCTAATTTTTTATACATACAATAACTCATGGTTTTGATAAAAGTAATTTTGTTAAATGTTAAATGTCACAATTGATCAAAAAGATTTGTTTGTTTTGTAATATGATTTAACAAGAGAAAGTCGCAATACTGAAATTTAAGATTTATAAATGCGAACGACCACATTTTTAAATAATAAAAAGAGAAATTAATTTATCAAACATATGACTCAACTCTACGACCCTGTAATCTATCAAAAAATTGTTTCCATGAAATAATTGTTTTTCCAGACCAAATCCAAAAACTAGAAGTAATACCAACTATCATCGCCATCAAATATTTGATCATAAACACTTCGAATATAGGACGGTGCGCCTGAGCGCGAGCACGAGGTCCTACAGGACATGGGATGCTGTACGGACTACGTTCACATATATCACTATGCCAAGTTACCATCCAGCTACTCATGTACGCTTGTTCGTAGAACAGACAAGCCAACACAATCAAAGCTGGCACAGTATATAATACACTAAAAACCCCTATGCGGATCATCAATTTTTCTAGCTTGTCAGTTTTGGTACCATCGTGCTTCATAACAGTGCGGATGCGGAACAGTGAAACGAATCCAGCCAGCAGGAAAACAGTACCCAGTGCAAGGTAAACACACAAAGGTGCTAAGACAAAGCCTCGAAGCGCTTCAGCATCCCAAACTCCAACGTAGCACACTCCAGACAGAATATCACCTGAAAAAATAAATAAAAACATATTAATTTCAAAGACAAATATTACACATGCAAATTATTCATTAGAATAAATTGTCATCACAGTCAATAGCGTATAAAGACAAGCCTTTTGTGTGTTTAAAACAGATTTCTTTTTTGTCTATGTACGTATACAAAGGAAGGTTACCAATTTGCTGTTGCTAAAGTTGTCCAAGCCTAAACCCCCACCTACATCAATATAACTTAAAAAGTCAAAAATCAAATTTTGCTCTCGAGCCAGAGAATATTGCCTCGAACACAGCTTTAATATAATTGGAACTAAATCAAAGTACATCCTATGATTAAGCTGGTGTTATAGATAGAAGATAGGGTACTTGATTGCGATAGGAAATTTTAGTATATTGCCTCGAAACATTAAATTCTGACCAATGAAACACTAAACAGTTGTTAAACAGGGTGTAAGAGATATTATGCTTTTGGTCAACATCCGCCTACCGGAAGTGGCAGTTTACTCATGAATGATTTTTTTGTTTTTTTCGGCCCTTTAAATATTTAGTATCGTCATAAAAAATGATCTTTAAAAAATATTATCCATTTTTCTCGTTTGCGTCAGTCATATTCAGTATAAATTTGTTTAATAAACGGACATCTTCGTATATAAGGTCAAAATTAAACGAGCCTCTTTAACTACATACATATGCAGTTTTTGTTAAATCGGGATTTTCAGAGGCAATGCGGGACTGGGGATTTGTCTGTTGAACTCGGGACAGTACCGCTCAAATCGGGACGTCTGGCATCCCTGTATATGTACATACAACCAAAACTGTATGACAGTAAATAATTATTCATCGATAACGACAATACAAAAGATACAACCAAATATGTGTAACAATGTAGATAACGTCTTAGCTGTGCAGTGTACGTTTCAACATAAACAAGCGAACGCTTCGACGGGTTTTAACAGATATCATCGGATTAATTTGCACATTGCGTACCTCCATTCAAACGAATTCTTCAAACGGGGTGAAAGAGCTTAATCAAAAGCACATTTTTTTGAATTAGACCGATAGTAATGTTTTCACAACAATCCGTGATTATTATAGTATTGGGTAGTGAGAAATGCGCTCGTGAGGCATATCTGCATCCGGCCTATAATTACGTTAGAAATGAATAATTTAACACGTTCACTGCCTTGCCGTCGCGTTTTCGCGTCTATCTATCGTCAACGTGTCATTTTTGTAATCACGACTCGTCGTGTGAACAACAAAATAAATTTCCTCAACTCTTCGTCCATGCATTGTATAATAAACGGGTAGGGCAAAGTCGGCGTCGCGTCGGTTCGACGACACGTCATCGGACAAATATGAAATATGGTGTTGTCATCAGAAGGATTCGAACTATCGGAGAGCAATATTGAGGAGTTGAATCGTAGAAGAGTTTCGATTAATTTTGCTCGTCGTCGGTTTTTTCTCGAATGTACTCTACCTACTCCAATTTACTTTGATGAGGTACACGTACGTTCACGGTGCGATTAATGTGATCAAAACGGCGGAACACGTCCATTCAGTCGAAATTGCCTAGGCACCTGTCCGTTGTACGTGATCAAACAAGCCCAAAACGCTATACCGGAATGAGATATCGATCATCTATTAATCGTTGAACTCACCTCGTGCGCGCACTTATTCTTTCGATTCGCTTTTATGAATTCGTAATAAATTTCCATGTTAAATAATGGAAGACCATAATCGTCGTGTGAGAAGAGGTATGCGAACGATTGATGACTCGTGTGTATGTGTGTGTGTTTTTTTTACGTATCGAAAACGGTATTTTATCAAGTCGTTGTTTTGCCTAAGGTATGACGTAATGGCCGATCAATATTGAGTAACAAAATGAGACATTATTTATCGATGAAAGTGGGGAGATTGCAACGAGCGGATGAGAGCGAAACGTTGTGGAAATTGCAACGAAGAAATGTCGATCCTCTCAATAACAGTGTGTGTGTGCGTCGAATATGCTAATCGAATTGGGGAGATGAGAATGAGTCACGGAATTTATGCGATTCGCGATATGAAGTAGGAGAAATAATGGCGAGTAACTCTCCCTCTTTCTCCCCCTACGCGAAGCGAGCGACCCTTGACGAAAATCATCATTCCGGAGTTCCGTTTGTCCCAAAAGTCAAAAAAAGCCCGAGTGGGGAAAATCAGAAGGGGTACTAAATTTCGGAAATGGCCCATATATACGGGGAGGGTGGAAATACACAAAGTCGACGAAAATGAAATGAGCTTTGACTAGAGAAACATTCGACGTGGAAATCTAGGCTCTTTCATTCAAAAGCGTAACTTTTTTTGCACGATATAATCAAAATGTGTAATAAGTAGCTAGATAAATTACAGTGGTGGAAAAGTATAAACACCGTTATTATCGAAAGTTATGCAAATTTTTTTACTGCATTTCAAATTACTATTACCAATCACATACTACATACATAGATAAATTTCAACATAACATTCACAATTTTTTGGCTGTAATTTATTGTGCAATAGCTTAAAATAGGGTTTGACTACCTTTATGAGCTTATGTCTGACATTTACTTTTTAATTTCAAATGTGATTATTCCCCTAATAAAAATATACAAAACTCTTTGCAACTCAGACCAACATCTCTACATAAATACTGGTCGATCACGATCGAGCGATTGCCTGCCACCGCTTTGCACAAGGGCGATTTATGAGATATATTAGCTTTTCGCAACACGTAGTAGAAAGGACATAAACATGGCATAAGCTTTGTTCGGATGTGTAGTGTACAGACGATGTGATTTTGATAGGCGTATTATACAATACTTTTCCCCTTAGGAATAGCAAGAGTATTTTTGTCTTCACGTGCGCAAACTTTCGGCTAAGATCAAAGATTAATTTTGTCGCAGTCATCATAAAATTTGAACGGTATTTATAATGAAATATACAGATGATACAATCGCACGAGATTAGCCAGAGGATCACGGCACGTTCAAGGGTCACGAAGGGCCTAATTGCAATCGACTTGTCTTGTAATGGCGCGCGTACGACGTTCCCAGAATCGGAAACGCTAAAACGGGTTAGATGATGTCCGATAAAAAGCGTCATCTTCCAAACATGGCGTCGTCAGCATGTGTGTGCGAAGAGTGGTTATATTGTCGATCAACTCAAAGGCCACTCGGGCCAAAGACAACGGTCTCGATATCCGTCATTGCGATCGGTTCATAGTTACAACGAGGTCGTAAACATTGTGTTTTACAACAGCATAACAAAGTTTTGATGTACGAACTGTATGGATATAACGAGGCCAAGACACGAAAGCCTGTCCAAATCAAAAGGAATACTGAAAGGCGTATCGTATTGAACGCACTGTATCGAGAGATACATACATATGGAACTGTATCTACCTACAGATCGAAATACAATTTACTCGACAGGCACACCCCCTCATCGCGAAGAGAAAATTGAAGGAAAACGAATTTCATTCAATTTCAGAAGTATGTACGTCGAAAGCTTTCACAATGTCTGAGTGCGCCACATAGAAATGTAATAACAAAGCGATAAATTATATATTACATTTTAAACTGTCATAGAATTGGCCAATAGTTGAAAAAGTCTAGCGAGAAATTCAACGAGTACTGGAAGTGATTTATTTCATTACAAATTTAATTGCAAATGTGAAGTTTTTAGAGAGCAGGTGAGTGGATCGAACGGGTTTTTGAAGCGAAGGTTGAGCGACGCGGGTTTTCTATACCCGATATATCGGCGCAGATAAACATCTTTCGATTGTGGTCTCAGAATCATGAGGAAACAAAAAAAAAATGAACCAAGATAAAACTGGGTGCTCCGAAGGACACCCGCCCGTATCCTCGACGAACGTCCGAAGAAGCCAATAAAGAATGAGTGGTGTCACGAGAGGAATCTCTCGGCCAGTGCTGCTGCAGATCAGTTTTTTCCGCTGCACAAAAATTCCGAATGCACTTCAAATTATGCATAATAAGCAACCGCCTAAGAGAGAACTTTGAGCTTCCAAAAGAGATTAAATAAAAGGCGAGCACGCTGAATTGCACATCAAAACATCTAATGAGTTAAGACGTAAACGATACGTGTATATATTTTACGAAGTCAAATTTTAACCTAGTAAGTTGCAGTCCAGTTAAATCACACAGTAAAGATTTGAACATTGTATGCATATCCACAAGAAGATACGTAGGTACACAATAGAAGGGTTTTTAAGTGATCAAACAAAGCGGTATAAATGGATGGTAATTGTAAAGGATGCGTTTTCAATCAGGCTTTTCTAGTTTTACCTACTGTTTATTTATACACGTACAACATTTTCTAGAATCAGGTTCTTCTCCAATTAGCACTTTGTCGCTTCCTTTTTTTTTTATTTTTGCCTATTAAATCATTAGTTGGATCAGTTGCACGGCAATGAGATGAGTGCTCGAATTTTATTACTTTTAAAAATCAAAGGAAACTAATCAAAATAAAAATTGTTTTGATTTTGTCGACGCTTCGGTTTACTTCGAGTATGGTTTTATGATATACCAAGTTCAAAGAACGAAATCAATGTAAATAAATCGATCTTGGGAACGAGCCACGGCGTTCATGCGACGTGTTATTCCAACGTTTACAAAACTAATATTGATTTGTAAGATGTACACTTCCAAACGAGCAAAAAATACAGATAAACTCTCACGTACGCGGTACGTTTAACAAACGAAAATGAAAAAAAAAAACCACTCCAATTGCAGATCTTTCGATGGGTGCAAATAATATTTAGTTTACGCCATCGCAATTATTCAAAGCGAATAGTTTACATTGAGATACGTTGGCACGTGTTTGGGTGGAAGTATTTAAGACTTTTTTGCACATGCTGGTGTGCATAGTATACAAACACGCGTTACGAATGAGAGTGAATGGGGATAAAAACAATCGGCGATCGCGTAATATGAAACGAGTTTAGAAAGCGTTGATATTAAAGACTTGATGATTATGTGTGTCGCGAGAAACGAGAACTCATCTACATCGTCTACTAAGTGCAATTTTTTCCATAGCACTGTTTAAATTGTGCTTTTGACGACCGTATGAGGAGAGAGAAGCGCATAATTTAGTTTTTAATACAATTAAAAAAAAATGTAGAGCAAAAGTAACGTTTTGAGTATGACTATAACATACCAGGTTGTCAACGCACACGCGCTAGCAAATACTGCTGAGAAGCAGAACGTGGAGAGTCATTGTGATATTAGTCGGTAATCTGGTAAAATTCGTTTCAATTTACTTTCATGGTGGCTAATTTCACTGAAAGAATGTGTTCCAATGGTCCAATCGCAATAATGGCAAATATGTAAAGTCGAGCACGAATTTGGCATTGCGCAATGAGGCATACGAGTCGCGATACCGTTCATGCGAGGTAGATAGATAAGCGCAAAGGGAAGCAACTTGGTCGAAAACAGATTCAGATATGCTAATGGTTAATGAGGAATACGGTCGAGGATCTGCACGCCATTTGCTTCGTCGACAATCACGACCCGTACGTTGATATGTACCTACTAGGAAACGACCAGGTCTCAGGTCATGGCGATAGTGTTTGACTTTTTACCCTTTGCCAACTTGGT
Organism: Parapsyche elsis; assembly: GCA_022651745.1. NCBI lineage: Eukaryota > Metazoa > Arthropoda > Insecta > Trichoptera > Hydropsychidae > Parapsyche > Parapsyche elsis. Next base: position 3,415,989 of record JAGVSN010000018.1, read on the forward strand.
TTGCTTCGCCGACGACACATTTAAAGCGGTTTACTAGCTAAACCACCAATTTAACTGTGCTGAAATAAAATTCAAATTACCCATAAGTATAGTGGCGCGATAGTGAGTGGCTTTTCATTTGACGCCAATGAAATAAATTATGGCCAGGGGTAGAGAGCGTAATTTTAGAAAGCAACCGTGTAGTCACAAATTGAAAATATTGTAATATACAACATTTAGAATGAACGGGATTTGAGACTCAATTAACATATTGTATGAAATTATAGGGGAGGTTATTTTGAGAGAAAAAAGTCACGTGAAAGTAAGTAGTTCCGGAATGGAACTTTATAGAGCTATACACATTCGAAACCAGACTATTTTCTAGATCAGCGGTCGGGAACCTGCGGCTCTTTGCATGAAAACTTGCAGCTCCCATTGTATTACATTGAAACACAATTTTCATAAAATCGCATTAATTTATACTAAAAAATAATCTTTTCCATACTATTCGTACAAACTTCAAAAATAAAGTCATAAAAAGCTGTAAACCGTTTACTAGATTAAAATAAAAAGTCGTGAAATGCTTTAAACCGTTTGTTAATAAATTATCTAACATTAAGAAATACCGCAACGATAACTCTGTAATTGCATACAACTCTCTATTCCAGTGCTAAATTGTTTACCGCGTAGCTTATCTACATATGTCCCTTTCTAAGCCCCGCCTATACAAATTGTTACAGGTGGCTAGATTCTAGCCAAAAGCTATGGCTCTAGGAATTTATGGTTACTAGTCTGTAAGTGAGTAGATTTTTTTTTAATTTTAAAAATACATAATTCAAAAATAATATGTTGCGGCTCCCAAATTTGCCGATTTTCCTTGAATCAAAAAAGGTTCCCGACCGATGCTCTAAATCTACATAATATACACATCAAAAGTGAAGTTTTTAGTTTAGTTTTTAGACTTGTTATTATAATTTTTGTCTATTTATAGGTGGCGGAGAATTAATATCGTTATTAAAATACTAATCATCATCTGCAGTGGAACAATAAACTCGAATAAATGAACAGTAGGAACAGAGTGAAAGGTAGTTACGCTGCAACAAGAATAGGTAATAGGTAAGCACATCTGATAAAGGTCATTGCAAAATGACAATCGAGCATATTGCAATTTCTGTTCGGAATACCGGCACAGTTCGCGTGGGTGAGATGATCAGTCATCTCCGACTGGTAAACAGATTCTCACATAAACAAAAACCAACGGTCGGAAACATCGCAACGTCCGAATCGATTCATCATTTCACATGCACACTAACTAGTGGCACTGTGAAGATTATACACATGTAGAAACGGGACGGGGGAGGGAAAAAAACACCAACAACAAGATAAATTTAACGCTGCGATAATAAACGATTGTTTTCAACGAGGCGGAGCTATCGGTGGGTGCGTTTCGTAGATTCGAAACGAATATTCACGGTATGATGATTATCGGATTGGACCAGTGCAGTGGGCAGAGAGACGTTATCTTAGAGGGGTATCGGGTTCGAATCGCGGTCTAAAAGTCGTCCCGGAAAGTTGCAGTGTAGAATCCGCTACCGCAACCGACCGGTCTGCTGCATTTGCCTATGAGACGTTGATATCAATTACGGCATTTTGTATCTCGACGTGAGAACTAGCGAAATATGCAATGCAATACTGGGTTGACTCGAGTGTGGATATAATTTTTTTCGCGATCGAAGTACGTGCGTATCGTATGATATTTACCGTAGTCGTGCGATAGGAGTTAATAGGTCATACATAGAGGCATACCGATCACCTGGATACTTCGGGCGTTGACCTAAGGCTCCAAGTACGACGATGAGAAAACTCCATGTCAGAAATAGCCAAGACAAGACAATATACACTATACGGAATGATTCGAGCGAAAACGTCGCAATTTTGAATTTTCATAGATAAAGCAATTCCGAATAATGAAAATATACGGTGTAAATTGCTGTTATCGAAAAATACACAAGTACTATCTTTGGGCTTTTAAGGACAACATCGACGATGGGGTGATCAGAATCATAAATAACATTATTGCACGCGATTTAATGTAGATAATAGATAAATAAAACTGAGACCCCGTAGACTAGTCGAACAACATAACGCTTATATGTATTTAACCGTTAAAAGTTAAAATAAACGTTGACGTAGGGATTTGTTATTATTTACCCCGTTACCAATAGTATCTATGTATGTACCTACAAGATGATAGGAATTAAGTTCGTAGCAAATAAGGCAAAGTCTACTGGGATTGCTCTTATTAACGGATGTTTCATAAGTTGCACTCATATAATTGTTATGGCTTTTATATGGGAACAAAGATTGAGTTTGAAACGTTAAGTACTCCAAATTCCCTGTATTGCTATAAAGAGCTTTAACGTGATTGTATTTTAAAGTAACCGTTTTCGAATTCGATCATTGATGTGAATTAAGTTTTCAATCCAATCACTCGTATCAGTGATATTATAGCTTTCTTGATCATATTATTGAAGTTAACGATTTTGCCAATTAAAACGTTACCTTCTGGGCGTGACGACTTAATTGTCATGAACACTCGAGTATTCCGAAGCCGTTATTATAATGGAGGAATATCGAAATCAATCATGATATTTGATGTACGAAAGACGTCTAATGACCGCGGTAGATTATGATAAAACTCATCAAATTTTTTTTAATCGACTCTCACTGACTTTGAACTCGAACCGACTGTGTGCATATCTGGTTCTTGGACCATATCGAGAGTAGCAGTTGTGAATCGCTACGTAATAACGCCTTAATACAATTGCACACTTGGAATAATCCGGTACTTGTTACATATCGTTACGTTCGTTCTCGCAGATCGTGCTATTCATTAGCGGCTTCTGAAGACTTTAGCGGTGTTTTTGCCCGGAGGCTAAGAGGGTATGACCGGTCGAAGGTGTTGCGACGGTCAATTGCATGATCGATTGAGACGTCGATGATGATAATGATGATGATGGTCAGGTACCGTTATGGAGGATGTCGCTGTACTCTTTCGCCCTCGCACCAATTCTTGGGTTCAAAATCAGGACTTTGGCGAGCTGACAGCGAAGTGAAACACCGTATAACCGGTAAAGTGGTAGGAGTCGATATGTCGCACGAGACGACTTCTTTTTTTCCTGTGTTTTTCTTCTGTGTTGGACAGCCGTCGATACTTTGTCGAGATTGTGTGTAGAAAACGGGAGATGTTATAGTGTAAAATGCCGTGGAAGATAAGTGCACTTTCGGAGCGGAAGATTGATGAACCTTGCGAATTGCAAACAGGTTGTGTGTCGACGATGTTAAAGCGAATGTTCGTCTGTGTTTTGTCAATTTTTACGCACACGTATTGACAGACGAGAAACGCGTTAATTAATGTTTGTCATAATTACCAACTCGACAAGAAAGAAAAGAAAATAAATCGACAACTTGAACAGTGCAAGTTATACGTATAGGTATCTAGAGGTATAAAGAAAGTCAGTAGAATATGTCGAGTTTCCGATATCGGCTTTCACGTGAAAAACAGCATTTTCACATTTTTATAAAACTTATTTTTGGCATAAGAACTGAACAATAGACGTAGTCATTAAAACAATGTTAACGAAATTATTTTCCTAAAAATAAAAAAGAAGAATTCATTACATTGAACAATTTCTTGCTTTTGTAATGCACTCGCATGTCACACAAGACGCGATGACTTTCATTTTAAAAAAAAAAAATCATCAGATTTAACGGTGATTTTAGGTACCTAGTCCAGTCCAGAATTTCAAGTACAGTTTTTGCAGATTCCTCGTTATTTTGTATTGTAGTAAAATATATGCCGTTTCACAAAACTTACTTACCTACTATTTAATTATAAAAATATATATCAAAAGATTAACGATCGCTGTTATACTTATGTTAAAAACGATTCATCAAGTAAGAAAAGTATTCGAAGTATTCTCATCCCTTTTTAACATTAAATAGGTTTTAGGAAAACTGGTTTGGGGAGTGGAATGATTTATGTTTGGGTTGGGCTCGGCCATAATTAAAAACAGTTCAACAACGCAACATAATATTATTATGTTAATTCAAAAAAATACGGGGGTGTAAGATTGTGTATCAAATGGGCAAAATACTTTGCGTTTATAATAATAATGCGAGCTGTCACGAAAGCCCCAAAGAAAACAATGTGAAGGTCCGGGGCGTAAGAGCTTATCGAGAGAAATTTCGCAAACGCAAGATCAGAAGATAGTAATTTTGGAATATATAAGTATATCGGTTCGGTGAACTTGAAGCCAATTAACTGCGACTTGAATATGTAATTTAACCGTTAGTTTTAACGACGCTGTATAGTGTATAGCGTCGCACGAGAAAAAAAGATTCAAGATTCTATTATGCTCTAACATTTCATTTTTTTATGGTATTAAACTTCGGTTATATATGTATGTATGTACGATAAGATCTCAGGCAGTAGAAAACGTGAGCGAATTCCTGTTGACAGTTCAATAATGCAACGTGAAAAGTCGAGCAGATACAATAGGTACAGAAAAAAATAATAGAAAGTCACTTTGTCGGCGAAAATAGAAGTGTTGCAACGTCCATTTGGAACGCTTTTAATTATTTTATTTATATAGATAGGTAGCCATTGAGAAATAGCATCGACAGGTGTTTTACCTTCAAAGGAGTACACAGGTAGTAGGTATCTTACGCTCGTCGAAAATCATTAAGATAAACCGCGTTCGGATTGTGCATAATTAGTTACGGATTTAGTACGTACATGTGTATCGAAAACGAGACAAGACATCCGGCTATGAGCACATGACCATCATCGATCAATTAAAAAGTCATCTTTTCGCCGGTGAGAACTGCCAAATCAAACACTGCATGGACAGTTAAACACCAAGCGTGTTTCAAATTCGCGGTTAAATTTACCATGTTTTGCGGCTGTGCGAAACGAATCAATTATTTCATATATATACACTGCGAAGCGAAATTTTACGATTAATTAAATACGAATAAATTGCTCGCGCGGCGTGTGAGTAGATTTATGCGTTTTGATGTTGAATGGACACTATTGCGAATAGCCAGATAAGTACGCATTAAACCCTCGTCAAACGACTGTCAGTCATCTTATATCGCAGATTGTGCAAATTGCAAAACAGCAATTATTCATTAACTAGCCGGTTTGCCCGTCATATGGCGACGGACTCTAACCCCATCCCCAACCCGTACGCGCTGATTTTTACAATAACAGTGCAGCCCATTTGAAGGTACGTGAATCAATTGTATAGTTGTACACTGTTGATTGAATGGGTGTAAATATGACCATAAAATAGCGTTGTCGAATCGAACCAGCTTTGACAGATAGCGACTTGTTGCAAACACCGCCAAAAGTTTTTTCGTTTGTTCTGTTGGCAATGCGAGCGTGATCGCAACGACCCAGACAGGCTTATATAGTATAATTAGTCTATGCCCGTTGACAGTGTCTTCGGGTGGTTATCATTTGTGTACATACATATTTAGTAGTTCAAAATGTAGCAAAAATATAAAAGAAAGTTGAAAAATGAGATCGCTCCATGAGTGTATATGTGAGCGTTCCATCACCATATACATACATACATACATAGTAATGCCAAGTTATCAAGAAATAACGTTATGTTATGTATGTTCAATGCAAAAAAGTCAATAATGTGTACGGCAGCTGATATGGTTAATTGATATCACAAAAAGACAATACATAGAGAAAAATAATAATGGGAAAACCGCAGAATGTATAATGTTCAATGTACATAAATCGAGCTTATCGGGTATATATATTTTTTTTTAAATAAAGAGGGAATTTAAATAGGAGGCGGATAGAGTGGGGGTTACTTTGTGAGTTTTATATTCTTATAAAGATTTCGAGAAATAGTAGAAACTAAAAATAAATAATTTATTTCTTATTAAGATGATAAATTGATTGGTTCAATATTAATTGATTACAAATCAATTACTTTGGGTCAAATTATAATCCTAAGATTTTCAGTTCAGACGGTTTTGATTTCATTCGAAGTACGTACATACATAGGTACAGTAAATTAGAATCACTTTGACTAGCGTAGGAACATTTGAATGCCCGCTTGTCTTTATAGACGTGCGTATAAAATATCAGTCATTGTTTAAAAGGACTCGTCAAGGTGAACCCATCGAAAAGAAGAAAGGGTCGTAAATCAAGCTTTATTAGACAGGTAAGTTAAGGGGTTTCAGAGCGGTTGCGGTTATACATCCTCCCAGATACCAATAATTGGATTCTGGAGGACGAAACAACGGCAACAAAAAAATTTCACGTTTCACGACCAAAAAATAGGCTTACTTTACATGCGTTACGGTCGTCCGGCTATTTACCTGATCGTATCCTGGCCCGTGGATCCTTTGAGCTGGTCACAGCTAGGAACGAGGGTCATCGTTTCGATTCAAGGCTACTAACTGATGGGGCATGTGCGTATAAAACCCTCCTCTTCCATCACTCTCTTCCCCTCCTTTCTCAACTCATCGATAGCAGTAATTGTATGATTACAGGTGTGGTAAACGCACGTGTGTGTGTGCAAGTTGTGTACACCTAGTGCGAAATATAAATGCGAACGGGTTTCCAACACCGGTCAACGGATACTCAAGGAAGCGTTAATTTTGAACCAAAACTCATTTGTAATCAAGAATGGCGCAGTGGTGGGTCCCCCCTTGCGAATATTCAAAACGCAGAAATAAATCTAGTAAAATTTGGGTGTGACCGGCCGATGCTCATTAATACGAATTCCTCGTAAACTGTTCAAGGATAACGTCACAGATCAAGCTCGCACAAAATTTCATAAATTCTGACAATTGAACTTAACAAATAAAAATGATTTGCACAACTCCTTACCCGTTCTATACATACATAGAGTCTCCAACATCGAAGAATTCGACAAGTGGTTTCATCGCTTCTTTAAAAGTATGTACACATATGTATGTATATCAAGTCAATTATGCTCTAAATATCTTTATCGCTATGGTAAATTCACGATGTAAACCCTATCATCGTTACGCAAAGCTATTCCGCGAAACGAGTCAAAAGGAAGACGGAAATCAATGAAGCGGTAAATATGCGCATAATCAGTGGACACTGGTGATTCAAACGCAAACGAGATAAAAGTTCCGAGATAAACGTGTCGACAAATCGAGCTTTCTCACCATCGACGATCCGATCCGATCGATGCAAAATTCGACGCGAGTGCGAAAAAGGTTAATAACGACAGGCGCTGGCCAGCTCTCGCTATCTCGGCAACCCTATACGAGCAATAATTTCTCAAAAATGAAGATGTTTACGTCTTCATTTTATTGAAGTGAACAACGTAAAGCCCGCGATGTCTCCTTCGAGTGAGTGGGTATAGTTGTATTATATGTGGCGTGGTCAACTGAGGTCAAGTCGCGAATACCAGCGCTTGTAGAGGGACTTTACTTCATTATTTTGCATATTTTACTTTGCGTCGAGGGACAATTTTCTTGTAATCCGAGTACCTTTTTTTTAACCCTCGTTGCATTTGGATTTTATTGGGCGAACAAGAGGTGCACGTAAGGTTTCTTCTGATTATCTTGATGGTTCTTGTTATTGGAGCTCGTCTCGCACAGGTGGTGTTAGAATAGACAATGGTTATTCGAGACCCTCATTTCATTAAAAAAAAAAAAGGAAAAACGGGAGAGGCGAATCAAAACGAACAAAAAAAAAACGTATACTTAGCGCCTTTGTTGTAGTATTCATATATATGTTTATTTATTATATTGTAAGAGCCGCACAAGCTTATTTCGTATTCAACGCGTGCCCAGGTATTAAATGCCATTGCAATATTTCAAAAGGAGGAATCATTTCAGTGTGCGATGTTGTGGCTGCGTAGTGAGAATGGTTAGTGCGAGAGTTATTTCATATGATTTTAACGGTACTATTATACATTTTTTTTGTCCCGAAGAGTAAATGCATAACTTGTTGCTTAAATATATATAGTTATAGTAACTGTTTCACCATTAGTCAGTTACGCGTTTTTACGCTATACCTCTGTGTGTATTTTTTTTCTTCTTCAAAGACAACCACTGACAAATTGTATTGGAGTACACTCGTCGAGTTTTAACGAGGCGTAGACTGAAGATACATTTAAATGCAGAAGTTAACCAGATCCGAGATGCTTATCTCGTATCAAGAAGGGGATACCTACACTCTTGAGAATCTCTAATTAATTCAAGTACAATCGTTGCTACTGTAAATTACTGGATCGTGTGCACAACTAATGATACATATTTTCGATGTGAAATGAATGTTGGTACATTATATGCAATGAAATTGAACATCGAGACGCAATTAAACGGACAAGATACCGAGAAGGTATAATTTTGATGAAGACATAGATTTTTTTTTGTTTTATATACAGCGTCAGTCATTAGTAAGAGTGGAGTTTTTTTCTTTTCATCTTGATCATACCCGTAAGAGTCGTGGGTCCATATGAGAGCTGACGTGAACGAAGGACCGACATATTAGGTCGGACAGCGGAAGAGTTAAAGCGACTCCATTTTCTTTTACGTCTTGTTTGGTTAATTAAAAGAGTAAATTTGAAACGTGCTGCGGTTGGTAGGTGGCTTGTAACAAAAATGGTAAGTAGGAGGTGGACGTTATTGTCGGTCCCATCTTTCCAGCCTCGTCCTGGCGAGAGGGACGAAGGAAAGTCGCCCTAATTGGATTGTGTTTGTTCCCCGCTCGACTGGCTCTGTTGATGATTTGGAGATGCGCCAGCATCTCCACAATCCAGAGGTTACCAACCGTCTAGAACTGAACAAAGACGACAAAATACCAGTATGTAAATCGCCGGGGCTCTGGTACAAATTTCAGAGCTGGTCTTCGCATTCAACAATAACTTACATTCAAAACAGACTAGCATAAAAAATATATAAATACAGGTTCAACGATTGATATTTGCGATCGCGTACTACGATAAATATTATACTAAAAAAAAAACGCACACCTGATATAATACCAGAGTATTTCTAACCGGGGATATGAAGATGGACGAAGTGGGAGTTCTGGCATTACTTACTAACGAAAACGAAAATACCTACATAAATGATTTATTTGTGCTATTGCAATGCGATTAAATGGAGCTAATATCTATCGAGTACTCGCTTAGCATCAAAAATTCGAAAGGGTACGAAAGAGCGTAGTCAACAGACCACACCGAAAATACACAACTAGCGATTGTTGTATTGCATTTTATCTGATAGCTCAATCTGAAACGAAAAGAAGTGGCCTTATTTTTCATTGCATTTGGAGGCCGCTCGCGTACCATCGTTTCCGCTCCGATGTTTTGGCGAAATTCGAAACACATACATTCGCCTCTAATAATATGTATGTTCCAGAGATATTTTGCCTTCTCTTTGCATTTTCGCAGGATGTATTCATATTAGCGAACACATTCACAACATAATGATGTCGTTGATGCTATTACAAAATACATACATACATACATTCTACATGCATTTGCAATAAAACACGATGTTTCGCAAGAGCACAAGGCGAAATTTATATTGTGCATAAAATATTATGAATACATAAGTTCGAAGTGACTGAATAATTTAAAATTTAATTGATTAGTTTTATTACGCGTACGGTGATTAAAAAAAGAGCTGACGTAACCGATGACAATTTCAAGGCGATTACTTTACGTCAACGAATTTTTCAATTTCACAAAGATTTGACCCGTATGATCGTTACGTAAGATCAACGCGTAATTGACATGCGAAAAGTTTTAAACGTCGAGCAGATGTGAGGAGAGCATATGCGAAATGGCTCAATTAAACTCATATTTCAAGATGAAACAAAATGGCTAGTTAGCGGTTGTCATTTTAAAGACATTAGCGCCGAAGAACCAGTGGTCAACCAGGAGAAAACACAGCTGATGGATCGTAGAAAACCGCATTTATCAAACGATTATGACGTATATGTAATGAGACAGCAAAAAATGAGAACATTCAGTGCAATCAGTGAAAAGTTCCAAGATGGACATTTCCTCCGGTGAGTGTATGATTCAATTTAAACGTGTTGAACGAATAACGGTATGACATAAATCGAATTGATTTCAAGTCTGTGAAAGATGATCCGGGAGGATCGAATGTACATATCATTAGTGAAGAGTTGTTGGAAGTCTCAGCAACAATAATAACAAGAATACGCATCATTATTTATAATTTTCATAGTTGACTTTTGACGCGACCGCTTTTTCAATAGAACGTGGGAATAATGAAAATGAATCGTTTCATATCGTGTGTGACAGATAATGAAGAAATTGCTAAGGTCTTCGTTCAACATGTTCTACAAAATATTATAACTACATATGTAGCTTTTGGCAGTAAAATAAACTACATGCTAACTTATTCCAAAGTAAAAACTTTGATGTAATTAGCATCAACCCAGTTGGATATCGATTAATTAATTATGTATCGTAAATGTTTATCAATAGAAACAGATCGGAAGAATGATATTCTAATGATTCAAAAAACAAAAACGTCGATCGGTTGAATTACTCAGAACTGGATAAGGAACTCATGAATTTTTCAACAAAGATTGATAGTTGATTCAAAGTCTGATACAGATCCTGAAGATTCTGGTTCGAGTTTGGTCAAGAGAGGAAACTTGCACGTCCACTCCGGGTCTGGCGTTGACGAGTTTTTGCCTAGACGAGAAAAGCAAACACGTTCAGGGTTTAATTTGTTTTAATTTTAGAAAATAAAAATTATCCTTTTATAGGGTAGCAACACCTGACTGAAAAGTTATTGCGAGAAAATTTATTAAAAGAAAGCGCTGAATTTTCGCCCGTATACAATCTTGCAACAAGTTTGCATAAATCATCTGACAACGATAATGTATGTATGTATGTAGTCAAAAAAGACACTTGCCTTTTTTAGCATGCATGCCTACAATTTGACGTCATTCACGTTAGTAGGAGTAAACATTTCAATAAAACAAAGCTCAGGTGTATTAGCTTCCAGGCAACATACTGATTAATTCAAAACTACCGGTTAGGATAAAAATGTCCTTTGTTTCGAAGCCTACATTCCTCCTCAAAATTTACCTGAGGTTTCCCGAACGTTATAAATTTTATTAAGCGAAATAAGTTTCTTCTCCCAGGTCAAACGTGTCTAATAACAATATATATTCGGTCGCTGTGATTGAAGATTCAACTCGTCACTCATTGGCAAATACAAATAAAGTTAATTCCAAGAATTAATTGAAAGGTCGCAAGTGACACATGTCAATATGTACAACACAATTCAAAATGATAAAACGCCCGTGTCGTAAAATACAGAAAGATTAGATAAACGCTGAGAACTCTTAATAATCTTCATAAGCCACCCGACAAATATCTAACACCGGCAACAAAAAAGGTTGCCGAGAGAGAATGTTAAACAATGCAAACTGCACACATTCGTATGGACCATTGTTCTGCAACAGATTGAAGGCAAATCATTTTCATTCAAATGCAAAGTTACTCGACTATGTATCTTCTGGGGAAGTTTCACAACTCATGCGAAACTGGCAGCCGGGTTTGGCTCGTCATATCGAATCTTCACCCAGGGTATGATCATATGGGTCACCGTTGAATAGAACGTGGCAAGGATGAAGAGTTGAGGACTACTGGACGACGAACAAAGCGAAGTCTCAGATCAAAGGAGTTGGAAGCCGGCGCATAGTTGTGCAAAGGAGGTGCGACGTTGCTTACATACAGATCGTTTCGTAAGAAACGTTCACAAACGAGTGAGTCGAACGTATGTATATGCTTTTTCAATAAACGAAATACTAGTTTGTATGTACAATTTAAACCACGATCAACTTCCAACTTGGTCGTAGGGTACGAAGGGTACAAATTCCTGTCGCCTCATTATCGTCCTCCATTGAGACCAAATTATACGCATTAACTTTTTTATTACAAGAATAGAATCGAAAGAGGTTGGTTCATTTTTTTATACGTAGGTTTCGTCTATGCGCTTGTGGATAAATTATAGCGTGCGTGTAAATTCAATGAATAAACATTAAGGTGACAAGTCGTAATCGCTAAGTAAGTACAAGTAAAAATACCAAGAAATATTAAATTTAAAAAAAACACGAGGGTTTTTTTTCACACGTGATGTAATACAATTTGACCCCACTGTTTTTTGCGTTTTTGGGTTGTACACTCTGTCCAACTTAAGAAATATCCCAGTTTTGACCGATTTAAAATCGATCTGTGCAGACTACCTGAGCTTCAACATCTCGGCTTCTTGGAATAAACATTTAACGATAACCAACCAAAGTCGTAAATCTCGGACACCCACAACCCTCTTTTTAACTTTATCCAAATCGGATAAAGTAATATGATCATGCGAAAATTCGACCTCGAGATTTTTTTGTAGTTGCGTGAAAGCGAGATGCTTCTTATGTTGGATATAGAATAGGTGCCTATATGAACTATTTAATCACAGTAGACAACCATATTGTAGAGATAGTTGATAATTATTTGGTGAATGACTGGATGTAAAGAAGAGGAAAAAAACGAAGAATGAAACTAGGATGAAGCGCTTTTGGGAGAATGAATGACCAATGCGTACTGCCAGTTATGACGTATGGATGTGAAACGGGGATTCTAAATTCAAGAATGTTACGTAAGATCCAGTGGACACAGAGAAACATGGAAAGATGTATGCTTGGTATAACAAGAAGAAATCGTAAGAGGAATACATGCGTAAAAAGTATGACCAAAGTCGCAGATATGGCGGAACGTGCGACAATGAGCTGGACACATATAGCGAGAAGAATGGATGGCAGATAGACGCGAGAAATACTGGAATGGTAACCGAGAAGATGTGAAAGAAAGCAAGGTAGACCGAGTGGACGACGGGCTGATGAATTGAGAAGAATGCGCGGAGTCAAGTGGATGCAGATTGCTCAAGACAGACAGGAATGGAAGTCGATTGGAGAGGCCTTCATCCAGCAGTGGATTATGAACGACTGAAAATGACGATAAACTATATGGTGCTATAATTCGACATTGCTACAGATGAGATTAAGAAAGATAATTAATTTGCCGAGTTAAAGGATTTTATTATGGTGAATGATTCACAAGTAAGATAAGGCGACTTTTCTCCGTAAAGTTCTAAAATTAAACATAACTGTTCTCTTTCAATGGACACTGAATCAGTGCTCTCTTATGAAAAAAAAAAAAAAAGGAGGAGAAAGAGCACCGGGAAATAAGTAGAAACAGTCGCCGACAAAGGGGAGGGATAATGAAAGCCAACTGGCAACATCCGACCAGGACTTTTACTTCTAATCAGGAATTATCTACAGAGGGATTATTATCTACGCGTCGTATGTTTATTGTCCCAGCGGGCGTGCCCGTATAAAACCGACGCTTTTCAAATGAAAGATATCAACTCAATTGGGGGGGGCGTAAAAATCATTTATTCTTACAAACAAAAAACAAGCCAACGAATCCATTTCAAAGATTCACCTCTGAGATACGTCGGATGGATTTCCTCCGCAGCAACAATAGATTCCGAAATCAAATGTGCGAATGCATGTACGCAGATAGACAGTTTTGCAATGTTAACGAGCTCATTGTGGCGATGAAGCCCTTGCGCAACTCGAATTTGAAAGATTCGCAAATGAGCAGTGTTACATTAAACGACGGGATATACCCAGGTGGAGCAAAGAGTCGCATTATTATTGGCATAATCGAGTTTTGCACGAGTGGCGAGTGGTTGAGATCGCGTGACCGAGCTCTTTGGCTTCTGCCTTCTGCGGTATTTGATAAAATTACTACTTACACGGAAATTCGACGGATTTAAACCGCGCCGAAAGAAAGTAAAAACTGTTCATTTGTCGACATGCAGGGAAACGTTTTCCACTCGAGCGATTTCGCGGTTGAAAAATAGCATAAATATAATATGGAGAGCATGAGTGAAGCCCGTTATCCGGCAATAACCATTGTGTTTGAACAATGCGATCACCCCCTGTTGATAGTGCGTGGGCAAAAGCCAACACAGAGTATTTATTGGCTATTGGGTATTGTTTAAAGCACAAGGGGGAGAAATTAAATTGGTTTTGATTAAAATTGTATGAAAGAAAACAAGTTATAAACTTCAATGGCGAGTATTTTCGTGTGCACATAAATTTAGGCAACACCGTATGGCTTCTTAAAAGAGCAGAGTAAAAATGTTTACCCAACACTTTAGTATGATACATACCCCAGCTTCGAAAGCACTCGTCAGGGGTGCTTCATCTAAATTCCGCTTGTATGAATTCGTAATGAAGTGGTCTTCTCGCGATGAAGATATGTAAGTGGTAAGTTTGTTTGCGATATTACAGTACATTTACATGATTAATTGTAATTTGATCGGTTTATGCATGTACATCGCTATGACACGACGTGAGTAATGGGAATCTATTTAGTGGCAGCCTTAAATTAGATTAAAAAAAAAGACCTATGGTAAATTTTAAATCCGGATCAAAGGATCGAAGCTTTGCCGAATTGGGATGTATAAAAAAAGAGGGAAAAAAAAGGTTGTGGATGACTGCACCAGAGTCGGCCGACCAAAAGCGGTTCAGTATAAATAAGCAGTGCTCAGATGCGTTTTATTTTTATAGGGCCAGAGCGATGATGCACGAGGCTCTTGCCTACTTCAAACGGAAATGCCGCGTCTGGCCAAGGAATTAAGCACTGAAATCGCATGCCAGACAAGGACAGGGGGGCGAATTCCAAAGATTGGGGGAGGAAATTGACACGAAATCAACTTGGGTGCGAGAGAGGTATGCCAAGTATGAGGACGATGCGAAAATATGCCCAAGATTGCTATTTTGATTGAATGAAAGACCGCCTTCTCCAAATTTTATGCAATTTAAATTTTCGACGGTGTATGCGTTAATTCTGCATCGATTTATGTTTAAAAATGTTTTGTTTTGCTTTTTTTTCGCATAGGACAAAATAAGCGATCGCCCGAGGAGAATACGTTCATTGATATTAATAGATCGAGCTGAAAACACTTCTGAGAAATCGCTCAATGAAGGAAAATTTCGGTGAAAAATGTGTCGCGAACGGATACAAATAGCAAATATAAAACACAAAGGTAGTCGATAAAATGCGATATAATCACAGCAATAATAACGGCTAAAGAAAGTAGCATCTAATTGTGCGGTTCTCTTCAAAATCTACCGGAACTCTCCAATTCCTCAGAAAATATGTATGTACCTACACCGAATCAAAACAGGGACTGTTAACGAAAGCGTTCATAATTGATGATTAAATATGATTCGGCTTAAAGTGAAACTTTAGCTTGGTTGATTATGATTACCAAAAAGCCGAATCAAACAGTGCAGCTTTCGACAAATTATTCATTTGCCGAAAAAATCACATTTCCCGATACTTGAGTGAATCAGAAATAAATGAAACACTCAAGCACGCCATTGTAACAGAAAACAGGGCCATTTCTTTTTTAAATATTGAAGTCTGACTCTGTAACCTACAAGATATCTGCAATCGTGTAATATCTACCATTTACAGCAAATGTGAAATGATTGGTATATAAACACTAATCAACGCCTGTTGACAGTGTTATCAGGTGGTCATCGTTTATGTACACATAGTGTATTTTTACGAGTTCAAAATGTAGCAACAGTGTAGTAGGTAGTTGAAAAATGCGCGTGTGTACGTGCAGTGAGTGTATGAGAGCGTTCCGCGGCCACTCAGCCGTCCAGGCAGCCCGTTGACCGTGTCATCGGGTGGTTAGAAACCTGTGTTGTGTGTGTACTTTCCGTGCTGAGCACTTCGTAAAACCCGCATCGTGTGAGTACGCGAGCGTTCCGCGGCTACCCAGCCGACCAGGTAGACTCTTGCGCTACTACATATTTATAGTGACAACCCGTTGACAGTGTCATCGTATGGTTAGCAGCCTGTGTCGTGTGTGTACTTTCCGTGCCAGGCACTTCATGCAACTTGCATCGTGTGAATAAGTATGCGAGCGTTCCGCGGCCAAGACACTCAGCCAGCCAGGTAGTACTGTACATATATAGTAGCGCAAGAATCTGCGCTATTATATACAGTAATTAGATCAAAAGGAATCGGCAACCCGATGAAACTCAACCAAAGCCGTTACCTTCGGAGCAGTACGCCATGTAGCAACTGAAAAAGCAGGACGAACGCGGAAGGGAGTAACCGCTATTCTTTTACATTTCCCATACGAGAATCGGCGATAGACACAATAGTCCGACGACAGGATGTATAAAATACGCGAAACATGAAAAAAAATCTGGAAAAGTACATAAATAAACAGCAATAACAATGTTTACCGTCGACTTTTCCCATGGCGAGTATGCATATGGTCTTGATGGCGGGCACGGCCCACGCCGCCAAGTGGAAATATTGCGAATTGGCCTCGATGGCTTCGTGACCCCACTTGAGACCGGCAGCCAAGAACCAAGTCAGAGTCAGCACCACCCACCAAATACTGGAGGCCATGCTGAAGAAGTACAACACCATGAAGACGATGGTGCACCGTTCGTGCTTGGTGCCTTGCGAAATCGTCGGCACCATCTTCAACCGGTCCAAGTGAGCCGGAGGTGGAAATGCCTCGCGACAGCTCACCGAATCTCCAGAAGCCCAACCGGCAGCATAGGCAGCAGCCACCAGCAAATAACACCCGGACAGGAATATGATAGGACGTTCTGGGTATCTGAACCGTTCTGGATCGATCAAAAACGTGAGCACGGTCAACAGACAGGAGACGGCGCAGACGCCACCCCAAGATCCGACCCAAGCTCTGGCGAACTCACGCTGGCGTTCGGTGAAGAACATGGAGTCGCAAGGTGCACCACAGTTTGGTTCAACCTTATCTCCCACTCTGAGCTTGTACTCGAAGCCTCGGGGTACCGTCAGCTGTAGGGGACATACGAATCCGTGATCTCGACCTCCGGGTACGGCGCTCCCTATAAGTCCTGGAGTACGTGAGCCACCAACCCCACCTTCGAATACTACCGGAGGACGAACTGTGCGACCCTCAGCTTCCCCCGTCTTATTGTCGACACACAACTGCTCACCAGCCGGTGGGAACTTGGCACAGTCTAAGTTTTCCGGCCAAGGAAATCCGTACAAGTTCATCGTGCCTTCGCAGCGATTTCTAGCAGATTGGCACAGTTCGCGACACGGTGGCAGTGGTTCATCCATGATAGTGCATATTGGAGCGTATAGGGTGCACAGGAAGAAGTGCAGATCCGGTGAGCATTTGACTTTGATTAGGGGTACTAGCTGGTGTACTTCCTTGGCTGCTTCGTCTTGTTTGGCGTGGTTGAGCAGGTTGGGCATGATGGTTTGGTTGTAGGGTAAGTTGAGGCACGCCGGAATGGTGATCGTCTCGCAGCGTCCATGTCTCGGAAGAGAGTCTTCTCCAGGCAGGACGGTGACTCTGGATCCGCCCGAACTCAGGCCGATCGTCACCGCCATTATTAGCGTCCATGAGTAAAGACGAGCCGCCGCTCCCATCTTGCTACAATATCACCATTATAAACATGCGGTGAATTCGCGCGTGTGCGAATTCGATATCAAATGTGCGCGAACACCGAACGCAACGAAAGACGCGTCGCCACTGACAGGCTGTCGGTGATCGTCGCGGTCGCTGCACTGTATTTTTTGTGCGGTTGTCGATAGATGCGAGTTTACGGCCTGGCCTGTACGGGTTCTTTCGAATTGTCGAGGTTTTTTTCGTTACGTGCAGGTGGAAATTAAAGTAGGAATTGAGATGAAAATCAGAGCTGCCGGGCGTCCGAATTTCAGCGGGAATGTC
The DNA here is from genome assembly GCA_022651745.1 of Parapsyche elsis. Classification (NCBI taxonomy): domain Eukaryota; kingdom Metazoa; phylum Arthropoda; class Insecta; order Trichoptera; family Hydropsychidae; genus Parapsyche; species Parapsyche elsis. The sequence continues at coordinate 3,433,851 of JAGVSN010000018.1, forward strand.
TCGATTTAGAAACTGTAATATCGACTCTCAATACACAGTCTGTAATTCTTGATTTGCGGGTACTAGCGTAGGCATCACTGTCTACCTGGCGAATGACAACCCTAGTACCGGCGATCGAGTGTCACACAGGACACTCTCACTCGGTAATTCTCACATATTAAAGTCAACCGAAACGTCCGCTGCGTGTCTTCTTTGACCTCTCCCCTCGCACTGCAACAGCAGCTGGGCAGAATTGAAAATAGTCCACAATTTTTCTAGAATTGAAAATAGTCCACAGTAATCGAATTTCGAATTATCGATTTTTCACACAGTACATGGTTGTAAATAGAGACACCAAAGTGTCACTGCTCTGTGTTGAAATAATCACAAAAGCTGTTGCAGACGGTGTGAATGATTGTTTCATTTTATCGTTAGCCGTCTGTCCGACCATCTGTCTGTTACAGAAGCTGTCAAGATGGAGTGGTTTCGGAGACTTTTGGTTCTGGCGTTAGTTTCGCTGCTAGCTCAACCTGCTCTCTCTCATGAAAATCATCAACCAGAACAGATACATTTATCTTTTGGAGGTACATACATACATCATCTCCCTTCAACATTTACGATTATTATTACTTTGTTATAAAAAAAATAAATTATAAAATGAAACTTATTCATCATTAGTTTAACAATAATTCATAACCTTTTGTGATATTGGTTCGACATTCAATCCAATTGTGAATTGGTTTGAATGTCGACCCTTGGTAACTTTGACCTATGAAACTTACCTTAAAACAGTACGCTCGGTTCAACTTATTTCATCATCATTTTCAGCCATTCACCATCCACTGCTGGATGAAGGCCTCTCCATTACTTTTCCATTCTGCTCCACACATTCTTCTCAATTCATCAGCCCATCGTCCGTTCGATCTACCTTGCTTTCTTTCACATCCTCTCGGATACTGTTCCAGTATTTCTCGCGTCCATCTGCCATACATTCTTCTCGCTATGTCCACTTCAACTTTTTCACACGTTCCGCTAATATCTGCCACTTTGGTCATGCTTCTTAGCCATGTATTCCTCTTACGATCTCTTCATGTTATATCAAGCATACATCGTTCCATGCTTCTCTGTGTGCACTGGATCTTACGTAATTCAGCATCCATGTATCACATCCATACGTCATAACTGGCAGTACGCATTGGTCGTATACCTTATTTTTTAAGCATAGCGGAATGTTGTTTTTGAAGACTGTTAATTCTTCCAAAAGCGCTCCATCCTAGTTTCATTTCTTCTTCTTTACATCCAGTCATATTCACCAATTGTCCTACTTATAAATAACATTTGTTCATATTGTGCTTTCTATAACAATGTATCGATTTTTATTTTTGCAGATAACGTGAGCGAGATTATTGTAACATGGTCCACATTCAACGCAACTCCAGATTCCACCGTAGAATATGGCATCGATACAATGTCATTAACGGCCACAGGAGAATCTACACTGTTTGTCGATGGAGGACGATCAAAGCATTCTCAATACATTCACAGAGTTCGTTTAGCGAATTTGCAACCCGAAAAACGATATGGTAAGTTTAATTAACCGGGTATTGTTATTGACGTTGCGAAATCTATTGTTTCAAGCTTGTTGTTTGTTTTTGTTATAATTAAATTGATAAGCGTTTGTGATGCTTTATTGCCAAACAAAAATGTTCACGCTCATTTGCTGAATCAACATTGCAAATACATATGTATATGTGTAGTCTTTTGTCAATATCTGTAATATGAATACGCACATTGCTTGCGCAAATAGTCTGACCCTTAACGATCTCGTGTACAACACAATTTTACTACTGATAACATTAAATATGTCATTTTATAAAATGTTTATCAATTCGGATAATTTCCACTCTGATATGCACTGAAACATACTTTTTACACATTTCAATGTATTCTTATTTGAATTCATCCAGTTTACCATTGCGGAAGTAGTCTTGGATGGTCTCTTGAACTTTGGTTCAACACAGTACCCCAAGGAGAAAATTGGAGTCCTGTTTTGGCTATTTTTGGAGATATGGGAAATGAAAATGCTCAAGTACTTTTATTTTATGCATCTTTTTATTTATATGTTTATTAAAATTTTTGTAATCGTGTTTTTTTTCCATTTTAGTCTTTAGTTCGGTTGCAAGAAGAAGCACAGAGGAGTCGGTACGATGCGGTGATTCACGTTGGCGATTTTGCCTATGATATGGATTCTGAGAATTCTCTTGTCGGAGACGCTTACATGAATCAAATCCAATCTCTAGCAGGTTACGTTCCTTACATGGTGTGTCCTGGAAATCACGAAGAGGCATAGTAAGCATTACATGGTAGAATTGCATAAGTTAATGTGTAATTGAACTTATTGAAATGACCATTTTCAGTAACTTTAGCAACTACAGAAATAGATTTTCTATGCCGGGAGGTAACGAGGGATTAATGTACAGTTTCGACTTGGGTCCTGTTCATTTCATATCTATTTCTACCGAGTTTTATTACTTTTTGAATTACGGTTTAAAGCAACTGGTTCTACAGTACGAATGGCTTGTAGCTGACTTACAAAAGGCAAACGAATTTGAGAATAGGTAACATTTTCCAATAATTAATTAATTAATTAATTAATCGATCAGTATTTAAATCAAAAAATAGTCAGTAACTTTTCAAGAAAATAGTCAGTATTATATTTAGTAAAAAATATATTTTTGGTAAACTTTTCACAAATGGACAGTAAAAATAAACAAATCGATCAAATACTGACTGTTTATATGAATTTACTTACCGCTTAGTATTAATTACTGATCACTTAAATTTTGCGCTAACCGTTTATTAAAATTATCGAAAATCTGAAAAGTTACTGACGCAATAAATTTAAAAAACAAGGTGTATTCTTTTTCGTGAAATTTTGACCTGTGTAATGTTTCATAGAAGTACCATAATTAGACTCGGGGGAAAAATGAATTCTCGACTCTTAAGTCACAGGTATATTTTGGTGTTGCTGTTGAATTTTCGTTTTATTTATTTATTAAATTTAATATGTACATATGTAGGTACATGTATAAAATAAATTATATATTTACCTTAATATATATAATATAATGTTCAATAGAATAGGAAAAACCATCATATCTCAGAGAGCATCAGCAGAATTTGCCATATTTTTTAATTGGTAGGAATATTAAAAAAAAATGCATTAAGAGCAATTTGCGATGCGGGGTTTTCCTACATACAAGTTATGTATTTCATTTTCTTTACTCTTCATTGTGAAAAAGAGTGTTGCGTTAAACTTTTCGGTGTTCGGTCGATTTTCCTTTTTATACGAACGTGAATTCAGGTGGGTAACGGAATATCCTAAGAAGCGTTCAGGGACCAAAGATTGCACATTACCAAAAGAATCCATTTTTCCCCTGGGGCATTTCGCATCATAATGTATTCAAATTGAAATTTGATCCAGGAAATACATGGTACGAGTTCATTTTTGCATAACAGTTTTATTACAATTCAAACAATAGCGCTGATTTTAAATTACAATTACAGAAAAAAACATCCTTGGATAGTGGTGTTCGGTCATCGACCGATGTATTGTAGTAATGCGAATCATAAAGATTGCACTCACCATGAGACAATAACTAGAGTCGGCTTGCCATTTGTGCACGCATTCGGTGAGTGTGGCAGTCTCTCACAAGAACGTTTTGTACCGTTATCCCTTTCCTTTACGTGTTTGCAGAAAGCACAGACCCTGGATTGTTGTTTACGGTCACCGTCCAATGTACTGCAGTAACGTATACCCCGATGACTGTAAACAACATGACACAATATCTAGGACAGGCTTACCGTTTACCCACGCGTTTGGTGAGTGCGAAAATTCGCACTGCATGACTGTTTGAAAATTACCACTTGGCATTGTTTTTTTTTTTGGTTTGCGTTTACAGAAAGCGGCGGCCATGGATAATTGTCTACGGCCATCGCCCAATGTATTGCAGTAATTTAAACCTCGATGATTGCACGAATCACGAGGCTGTAATGCGAGTTGGCTTGCCTTTTGCACATTCGTTTGGTAAGGGTGCTACTAACACCTAACTTTAATTTTGTTAATTGCTCGAATATATTAACCCAATTTCCTTTTAATCTGTATCTTTCCATTTCTTTGTATTATATTTTTTTAGCTAATTTTTGCATGTACCTGTATTTAATTGGTGAGCCTGTCCTAAAATTACACAGGCCTATAAATTTCAAATTTGTGAACGTTGTTTTACGTTTGATACCTATTTTTATACAAATCGATCATTCTGAATTCGGTGGTGTGCTAAGCTTTTGGCTACCACGTCAGGCGCGAAATCTTCCTCGTCGTTTCTGTACCAAGCAAACGATGTTTCCGTAGCCAATAGAAGTTTTGATCCCAGAATCTGTGTAGCGTTCTTCGAAAGACCTAAATCTCTTATCAAATCATTCAGTTCGATTTGTGTGAAAGCTTGCGGTTGCTGTGCTTCAATTTCGAAACGTCCATTTGATCACTCCTATCGGTATCATTTTCAGAAGACAAATCATGGCTTAAAGTGATGAATGAAGGCAGAATAGGGACATCAGGTCCACGAAGAACGGGTTTCGCAGATTGTATATCTTCCACTATGCTAAAAAAAGGAGGCATACGACCGATGCGTACTGCCAGTTATGACACGTGGATGTGAAACGTGGATGCTAAATTCAAGAATGTTACGTAAGATCCAGTGCACACAGAGAAGCATGGAAAGATGTGTGTATGCTCGGTATAACAAGAAGAAATCGTAAGAGGAGTATATGGGTAAAAAGCATGACCAAAGTGGTAGATATAGCAGTGGGTAATGGGGCTGTACACATAGAATGGATGGCTGATGGACGCGAGAAATACTGGAGTGGTATCCGAGAGGATGTGAAAGAAAGCAAGGTGGACCGAGTGGAGGATGGGCTGATGAATTGAGAAGAATGTGTAGAGTCAACTGGATGCAGATTGCACAAGACAGACAGGAATGGAAGATGATTGAAGAGGCCTTCATACAGCAGTGGATGGTGATGGATAAAACTAACATCATATTCGTGATCAACGCCCCTAAATTAGTAAAGAGTTCAAATCAAACTTAAAACAATGAGGCACATGTCGGCCTGTGTTATCATTCAATTAAAGGAAATTAATACCAGCTTACTAAAATCATTGCTTTACATTCCTAACGATTTTAAATAAATGTCTTGTTATTAACGATCAGTTTTATTTTAGGTCTTGAAGAATTATTCTACAAACACGGTGTCGATTTAGAAATATGGGCCCACGAACATTCCTACGAAAGACTGTGGCCGATTTATGACTATACAGTATATAACGGTTCTTATGACAAGCCGTACGTCAATCCTCAGTAAGTGTTTTTTCCTGCTAAATGAGCATATGTACAATGGAAGTGTTTATTATTTTTAATTAATTTGATACATATCGTGTTTACAGAGCACCCGTTCATATAGTGACTGGATCAGCAGGATGTAAAGAGGGTCGGGAACCTTTTGTCTGTAAGTTGAATTCATTAGTATATTTTTATAAAAATGGTACATTCAATTTACATTTAATGGAATTATTTCAGTAACACCTCCAGAATGGTCAGCATTTCATAGTCAAGATTATGGATATACTAAAATGAAAGCATTTAATGCTACTCATTTGTATATTGAACAAGTAAGAGATTGTTGGAAATATTCAACGCTGGATACATACTGTGCATAGTTTGCTGATTATTTTTTGTTTTTTAATAGATATCTGACGATAAGGAGGGTGCTGTGGTTGATGATTTTTGGATCATTAAAGAGAAGCATGGTGCTTACCCGAAACGGCCGCATTTGGGAAAACGAAATTACGTATCACCTATAAAGGAAGAGTTATAGAATTCGACTAAATATTGCACCTATACCATATCAGAAATTGTGATTTATGTGGTAGACGAATTATATTATCGCTCGTCGAATATTTTTAGATACATTCAAGATATCAAATACCTACTCATCTTCTTATTTGTAATTGAAGTTTTTTGTGCAATGGTCATTCACTTTTATATTTATTTGTAATGTCTACCAAAGTTTATTGAAATAATTATGCACGTAAATACTATTTCGTGTTTATAATGTGTATCGTCACAAGTTACATACATAATTAGACAATGATTGCTAGTTGTAATATGCAATGAATAAACGGCACCCGACATTAGCGCGCAGTACAACCCCGACATAAGCGCGTGGGACTTTAGCGCGCCAACTTTAGCGCGCAAAACAAGATTATTTTGACTGCTCATTTAAAGAAATTTACTTATCCAAGATAACTTTTCTGTCAAAATTACATCTTATTTAAAATTAATTGGTACTTTTACAAAACTACATATGAAAATTTTATCGATTGGAAAAAATAATAATAAGATATGAACATTCCACCATGTGAAATTTCCAAATATTATTTAATGTATATGAGCGTTTCTCCACTTTGTTTTTATTAGTTAATCGCTTAACCCATAAATGTTTGGTTTCCAAAATGTTTATCGATAGAAAGTAGAGTTAACCGTTTGAGGACGACGGCGATTTTGCCAAAAGGGTATAAATAATATTTAGCTATAAAATTTGAGCTTTGTGTCCAGCTGCAGCGGCGGCGAAATGAAACAGTTTCGGTCCCTTTATGTACAAAGTAAAGGTAATTGCGACTAAAAGCCAATTGTTGTGAAACCGACAAAGCCTTATTGAAACTAAAAGAATATATTTAAATATTATTTTTTTTCTGAAACCACAATATGAAACAATTGCTTTTTTTCTTCTTAAACCAAATACCAATTGTTATAAAATCAACAAACATTGATTGTTATGGTTCTTATTTCGTGTATGTGTTTTTAGTTTTTAGAATAATTGTTTTCTCTTTTTTTTTTTATCAAATATAAAAATTATAAATTGCGCGCTAACGTCGGCGCGCTAATGTCGCCGCACTGAATAAACTATACTATTGCACTAGTTTTGCATTTGCTCGTTTAAACAATTGTAGAATATGGAATGCTAGTTAAACGAAATTTAAAAATTTGTCGCATATTTGACAAATTTTATGGATTAATGGATAGATTATGGATTACTATTTTTTTTTACAAATTTTAATAATTATATGTACATATACATATGTAGTGTTAGGCTTTATAAAATTGAATTTTCATTGTGATATTTCATTTATTAGTATGTAAAAATAATATAAAATGTTTATTCAACTGCTTTTATTTTACTATTTTATATCAAAATTTTTTCTAATTGTCATTATGTGCCTAAATATTCATCTAGCCAGTCTTCTAAGTCATCTTCGTTTTCAGATATTTTTGAATTCGAAACAATATCGCCTTTGATAAGACTTCTGTCGACATCTAAAAAATGAATATCTCTTATAGATTCATATAAAATATATTATATTTAGTACAATAAATACTATATTTTACCCGATTTCATATTTTTAACGACATCTGGTACTGATAATTTTGAGGTAGCATTTAAAATTTCATCTAACTCATCATTATCTACGATTGGTGATGTTTTAGAATATCCACTGATTGCAGACACATCTGATGATTTTAAACTGTTCTGTGGACTCGCTGTACCACTTCCCCTACCGTGGAAACCTCTAGGTGACATTAAATTAGATGTTTCCACTTCTGTACACCTTTGATAACTCGTACCAAATGTCATTTTATTTATACTGGCTGTACTTTCCATCCAATGTATTTCTTCCGGGGAAAATAGACACCGATCCAAATTATTCCTTTCATAGAATGGTATGCAAGATATGTGATTTGCTATTTTTTTCATGTCTAATAGGAATAGGTCATTATCGTTGCGAGATTTTGAATCAAAATTCCAAAACTTTTCATGTTTGAATTGAAAGTGCTCTCCGACTGAAATCGGCTTTCTCATGAGTTCCTATCGATGTGAAATAGGTAAGAATTAAAATGTATACATATATGTATGTTTAAATAAAATAACAATGAATTAATTTTGATTTAAAAACAATACCCCCATATTGGCACCTCGAGTGTTGTCTTCAATTGTGTCATAAATGTTGTCCGGTAATTCTAATTTTTCCCAATTGCTTTCCACTTTTCTTTTACTGTATTTGCCGCGGCTAGATGTTTGCTCGTTCGAAGGAATCATCGGTGTTTCCCGCGATCGGAGCTTTAGTTTCATTTTTTATTATTGTTTCTAAATCGAAGAGTAGATGGTTAATTAGAAAAAGGTCACTAAACAAATTTTTATTACTGCAAATAGAATGGAATATGCATTTACCTTTTATCGGAACTGGTTTTGCTTGTGATTTTTCGTTACTTTTAGATTTATTGTCATTTTTCTTTTGAGGGTCTGAATTCTTGTTTTGATTTTGCTGTTTGTCATCTTTCTTTTGAGGTTGCTTTTGACCTCTAAAAAAATGCAAATTATACCAAAACTATTAACGTAATACATTTTATTATGATTATAATGTACTAAACCATAACATTTGTACAGATACTGACTTATTTTTTTTTTTTTTCTCGGACATTGCAGTTCTAGTGTGCGTTGACAGCTGTCAAAATATAACCAGCGCGTGACGTCACATTATCTTTGGCCCTAACCAATATATTAACAACCATTGCTTTGATCAAACCTTCCCTTAAAACTTAATGGAATCGCCAAATTAAATTATACGAACGTCGTGGTCACCAGTTATAGGAACGCTGTTTTATGTGTATGTGTAACGTTCGTATTTCATACAAAGTGGAATTTAATATTTCGTTTATTTTTCGATGTACAGCACGTTACAAGTTTGAAGAAGTGTAAGTGGCTACGTAGTTGCGTCTGACGAATTAACTGTGTGTGGTCCAGAGTATCGCTCCAACAGGTACTTCTGGATGGATTGGCGCTCATGTTCGTCGAGGACTGTTGTAGCAGCAGATGATGGTGTTGGTCCTCGATGGAGATGGTTCAGATGGTGTGTGAGACTGGAGAGAACTGACGTGCTGGAATGATAGTCGTGATTGTATATCCCTAAATTGCGTGTTTGCATTAGATGCGCAAACGGGAGAGGGAAATCTTGTGAAAGATTCTCGGTTCTTTCATTACACGTTTGGTGTGTGTGACGAAAGATGACATATTAATAAGGTCACATTTCGTTACGCACTTGATGCGTTTGTACTTTAAGAGGTCACCTTTGTTAAGTTCACCGAGTTAACAGTGATAATTTTATTGCTTTTCGAAGCTAGTCAGTTTTGGGGGATTTCCAGTTTTATGACACTTATTTTTTATGTGCTTGCTCTAGATTGTTTATGACGCATGTATGTATATGTATGTACATATGTTTGTGTATTGACGAGAGTCGTGATTTATACAAAATTATCACTTTCAAAGATTATAATTCTTTTTATGTCGACAAATCAATTATTCATCGCAATTACCCGCACGGTAGCTTGTTGTCGAAACATTGTCATATTCCACTTGGCTTGTGAATTTATTTTCCCGTAAAATGCGTTTATTCAGTGGATACGCATTTGTGATAGTTTTTATGCAAGGGAAAGAGAAATTATCTCTCCAATGATTCTCACCGAGCAACAGTGCATAGACTAATGCCTTGATTTCGCGCTTGATTCTCGAGCGCAGCAACCGCCTGTCGCACTGTGCGACGGCCACAATAGTCGCACGTCTGCTGTTCAATCTATCAAATTCTATACTATAAAAAAACTACGACAGGCGGCTGTTGCGCGCGAGTAAATCATGACCATGCAACGAAAAGCTCCGACATGATTTTGGCATGGCGCACGCCCGTACCAGTTTTATATAAAGTACTATGTTATGAGCTCCCCGACATGATTACAATATCTTAACTTCTACTGAACCGATCATCAAAATTCAAACGCCATTCGATTTCTTTCTTACGCACGCATTGTTTTGTACATAAAATTGTTTGTTTTACAAATTAAATTCGCACATTTTACACACGAATGCGTACACAAACACACGTACATATGTATACATATATAGGGGTAGGGGTTGGCGGGCGCGCATGCTCCTTTGCTCTGATCCCAAAACAACGGGCAAATGTGGCTCGGACAGCGACTTCTGCGTACCTCTGCTCGCCAATTCCGACAAAGGATCATTTATATCGCAGATCCTCATATATTTTCTTCTCATTGTACCGCGAAAACAGACGAAGGATCGAAATCAACAAAGTAGCTCTTAGGTCGATATAACTAAACACACGCTACCAAGCCGGGGAAGTGAAGTCAAGTGAACCCTTTCCCATATTTCCTTATTGTTCATCCGTTTCCAAACAAATTTTCCGCATAACTACCTGTCCCAAATTTATTTACGCAATTTTTTCAGTACAATTTTTTCCAATATTTTCTCCCTCATCGATAATCTGTGTTTGGATGGTACAGTGGAATTTGTACAATTGTATCATTAGTTGTTTTGACGTGTTTGTGTGTTCATCTGAAGGCGTATTCCATGCGCTATCGATCGGCGCATTTCCTTGGGGTTGAATAGAAGAGGAAGGGAATATAGGGAGTCTCTGCGGTCCTCCCTTCTCGGTGACAATCAACAAACACAAAAGGACCGCTCGTTCACACTGCTTCGCATTTTTGTTTTCAGTAAGTATTCATTCACGTGTGTATTCAGTGTAGAGGGAAAAAATGTGCCCCGATGCACCTATGCAACTTGCGCCGGTATGCACGTGGTCGTTTTATGATCGATAAAGTCGTCTGGGTTGAAGTGGTACGCAGACTGCGGCTGTTGTTAAGAAATTTCATTTATTTATTCAATGTTTTGATTTGAAAATATCAGAACCACTGTGATATTGAGCCGCTATATTTAGATTATCGGAAATATTGAACAATCGTAAGTTTCACGGAAATAAAAATATTTACTTATGCATTCGTAGATAATATTTGTATTATAAAGTAATAATAAAGTATTTTTGGAAATAGCAAATCACAATTTAATTACGATGGGTGTGGCGCGGATGAAAAAGCAACGCAAGCACGACTTTGATATACATATGTACATATGAACATATGTACATACATACACCCGATTCTCTTTTTGCACGGGGGATACGTTCCAAAGACTACCGTGTAAAAAAAAACCGTGCAAAAAAAGATATAGTGGTCAGTGTCGCATTGGGCATGTTAAAAATCCGTAAATCCGACATAATAACAAACCATAAAAAATCATTGTCGGATGACAAAGGCACCCATGCAGTTGAGCAAAAAAATTAACCCTGTAATAGGCTCGCTAATTTATTATTTTACACCAATGTATTTTTTTGTTAATTGTTTAAAACTTGAATTAATTTTATTAGTTTCAGTTTGTTAAGCATTTATTATTTCATACATGAAAAAACATTTTTTCTTTTCGTTAATTTTTCATCGATTAATATGGTGTTATTATAAAAGTAAACACATTCCTAAAACGAAAAATATTGCAACATGCAACAAGATATAATATTATATATCAGAGTATTGAAATACAAAGCAGAAAAAGTTATAAAAGTTAGAAAACTAATGAAAGTGACAAATTTTAATGAACTCTTTTTCGCACTTTTAGGGTTCAAATGCGTATGTATAAGTAGAGCTAAGACCTCCTAGTTAAATCAGTGGTATGGAACCCTTGATTAGTGTGCATTGTGCAACATATGAACGATCCATCTATTGTTGTTTTCACAAGTTTAACAACTCACCTAATGCCGATCCATATTTGTAAAACCCAAAATAGAAGTTTTAGAGAAATAAAAATAAATTTTATCGATTTAAAAACGAAGACTACTAATAATATAGGTTATTTTATTATTATTTTGCTAAATTCGATGCTTGTGAAAGTTTACACAAATTAAAGTTTCCTACCGGTATACATTTCTATATGTTTTGTTTCTAAAATGTTTCATAATTAATTTTAAAATATCATGAACTGAAAAGGTTTACGATCAGTGGGTAGATCTGAGCTATGCCATTGTAGTGAATTTTTGGCTTAAAAGTTGCATACTCAAACTAAAAACTAAAGCGTACCATAAAAACCAGGAATATATGTAAATGCGTCGCAATATAGGCGACCAGTGCAACACAAAAATGATTTTTGAAAACCGTGTTAAAGCAAAAAAATCAGTGTAAAAAAAGTAATTGGTCCGTTATCTTGAACCGTGTTATTTCAAATCCGTGTAAAAAAAACCGTGCAAAAAGAGAATCGGGTGTATATGTATTGGGATCTGAAACACTGTAAAAGTTTCATACTGTATCTTCAATTCAGAGCACCGACAAAAGGAGATCGAATATGATAAACATAATTAAGTACATTTGAGGATCTAACTCAGTGGTCGGCAACCTTTTCATAGCTAAGAGCCAAATTGGCGAGCTTGGAAGCCGCATTATACTATTTTCGTATAATATATTTAAAATTTAGATGCTACTTTGTGGACTGGAGAGTTGTGTGAAAATAGTTTTCTTCGTGATATTTCTTAGTTTTAGATAATTTATTGTTAAAAATTATTATAAAGTTTATTCTTGAAAATGATTTTAAAGCTTTTTCAAAGTATGAAGGTTATATGAATAGTAGGAAAGGAAAAAATTGGAATAGGAAAAAAAAATTTATCTTGATTTTGTGAAATTTATGTTTCAAACATCCTTTACGGAATATTTATATTATTTGACGTAAGCGTTGGTTGACAATGAGAGCCGAGGTTTTCATACAGAGAGCCGCATGCGGCTTCGAAGCCGCCGGTTCCCGACCGCTGATCTAACCTTAACTTACCTAACTTACATATCTCATTAAATTTTAATGTTGTGTAAGTTTTTGTAACATATTTTGAATATACAATTTTACACCTCATTAGAATTTATAATTTATAATTTTTAAATATTATTTTGTTTTTTATATTGTGGCAATTTCTACCATTACTTCGCATTAAGCTTTCATTTGATTATTTTTTAAATAAATTCTATACCTAAGTATTTTTTCAAAGTATGTTTAGAAACTTTTGCAGCATACGTGAAGGGTTCTACTTTTTGTTGTTCAAATTAATTAAATCTGTTATGTAAATCGTCGGCAAGGTTTCAGTTTACTAACCCTCCTCATTCGACTAGACCACCTCAATTTTATGTGTTAATATTTCGACCTCTAGGTTAGTTTAGAATTTTTAAAGGCTGCCCTTAAGGCTTTATCAGATCGAATTCATAACGAAATTGAGACGTTATCACCCCTCCCCCCCCCCCCCAGACCACCCTCCCTACGTATTAATATAAATGATGCATGTTTACTGCATATAAAATGCAATCACCATAATTTGGCCGTTCGACTTTTATCGTAAACGTTTTCAATTCACAACTGGAAAAAAAGAAAAACGAATGGATTTCATATGCGAACTAAGTATTTGAATTTTATATTGAGAAACAAACAGGTCATACACGCAGTACTTTAATTTCTTTTAGATTATTCTCTTTTGATTACGTATGTATGTATGTATAAGAAATATTAACCTTATGTAAGGTCGCGAAATTACGTCTGGGCATACATATAGAGCACATTCATCATATTTGATTATCGTGTATGGTTTTGCCATTTTGGTGTTGGGAAGGTTGAAACTGGTGTTACGGCTCATGTATTTTGTCGCCAGTTCAAGCGTGAAGTTATTGCTAGCTGTTCAACCTGGTGTCTGAAGTCCTACATATCGTTTTGGAACTGCACGAGTTTTTCTTCTGGGCTCGGTTCGATTATAAATCATCATTCCGATCTGCATCGCAAGACCGTCTTTCGACTCGGTAGACCTGCTGAGGAATACCTCCTCCCTAATGCTTTTTTTTTCGTTCGACAGAGTAATTTGAACTTTGGGAAGCAATGTGGGCGTAGAAGGGACTCCCCGGTACCTCCGTGGGTGGCTCAACAACGTTATAAGTTCCAAACCTGTAGATAATTTCTATCTCAATCATGAGAGTCACGTGCGTTGTCATTTTTTCGTAACTCGGCCGACTTCGCCTCTTCCATTCCGGCTAACCGCACGAAAAAATTCAGAGTCGTCGAAGGATATGTATTGTATTTTATTATGGATGTTGGAATAAAATATGAGGTTTTTTTTTACATACGCGCATTCGTGGTTGGTTTTTGGTTGCCTGTAAAAGGATAAAGTTGTTCTGGCGCACGCGCCCACCTCTCGGGACAAAGGGGAATACGCCTAAATTTAGGATCCAGACCCTTTTATTATCCTCACTGTCTATCCGTATGCTTACATTTTTTTTCTTCTAAACAAACGCATGTGTTTAAAATTAGCATACGAACTCATTCTTGAAACTTTTTGTTAAAAAAAATGCATGAACTTGAATTGGTTTTACCCTAAAACCATTTTTAGCACGCGTGTCATACCAATATCAAGTATAAATCTTTATCAAGTGTGTAGATTTTCAGGATGCAAACGTGAATACAATTTTAGTCTATTTTCAGTTAACTATTCACATTAACAGTTAAAGTAAATATTTCTCCTTGATTTTATTACTGAAAATGTTTGTGTAATGTTACAGCACACGCTGTCGTAAAAGTCCCCATTGTTTTCCATTTTATTTTATCCACATCCCTTCTACAAGCACGGTGTTAATTTATAGCCCCTTTTATTAAAGATTGCTAGCCATGTGATGCATGTACATATTATCATCATCATCATTTTCAGCCGTTCACTATCCACTGCTGGATGAAGGCCTCTTCCATTCCTGTCTGTCTTGAGCAATCTGCATCCACTTGACACCACACATTCTTCTCAATTCATCAGCCCATCGTCCACTCGGTCTACCTTGCTTTCTTTCACATCCTCTCGGATACCATTCCAGTATTTCTCGCATCCATCTTCCATCCATTCTTCTCGTTATGTGTCCAGCCCATTGCCACTTCAACTTTTTCACACATTCCGCTATATCTGCCACCTTGGTCATGCTTCATACCCATGTATTCCTCTTACGATCTCTTCTCGTTATACCTAGCATACATCTTTCCATGCTTCTCTGTGTGCACTGGATCCGGGGAGGTATATGTACATACATAAATTTATAATTTCATCCATGAATATAATATGCGCCAGATTTCTAGCTCTCGTCTGCAGGGATTGCGTAGTAACTTCGACGATTTTGTTTAACAATAGTGCTTAATTGAATTGACTGGTTTATTGCTGCGGAAGCAGTTTCGTCGGATACAATACTTAATCTCCGGGAATTTGCTCGTAGTCTTCGAACTTTTGTCGACAGGAACGGTTCCAGTCGTTATTTTCGTCACAGTATCGTTTTCCACGAAGTGTTTCGATTGTGATCGATTGTGCAGATGGTGCAGCAAGTGCAGGAAATGCACCGATCGAATCATGGTCACCGTGTCGTATGTCGGCGAGGAGGGCAAAAAAGAAGACCTCTTAAGTTCGAAGACCTCGGAGACTTCCATGTAGGGCGAGGTGGCGACCCTCGTCGCCCACACCCAACTCTAACCAAGATTCCCAATCCCATCTCCAACACTCCTACGACTACTGAGGTGTCTTCTTTCGGTGAAATGTACCACGAAAAAGTCACGTCGGATACACTGTCGATGTCAGAAGACGGAAATCAATTGAATGTTACGTAGAGAACACGTATTTTAATTGCTGTCTCTCCTCCCACCGCTGCAGCGTTTTTCAATGAGATATAATTTAGTTGGTTCTTTTGTGTTCCAGTGCAGCGCCGACAATAAATCAGACTTGAATAAACATCGGTTAGAGCTTAGAAGACTGCTATTTCCCTTTCGAGCTAGGTTTCACAATTGCGGTTGGATGTTTTGATAAAAAAAGAAATAGATGCTGAGTACGCTAAGGTGACATTTGACAAGGATAAATTGTAAGAAGGGTAAGAAAAGCCCCTAAATTGTAGCTATGAGACATTTTGCTTTCAGGACGTGCCTACAACAACTATGTTTGTTACGCGCCTATATATTTTGTAGTGCTTAGAGCTGAAACACTGCAGGAAAAGAGTGTGACCTTTGAAAGCTGAACATGTTAGGATGAACATAGTTTTTTTAAATCCAACATTCCGGTATGCTTAAAAAATAAGGCATACGACCAATGCGTACTGCCAGTTATGACGTATGCTGAATTCGAAAATGCTAAGTAAGATCCAGTGCACACAGAGAAGCATGGAAAGATGCTCGGTATTACAAGAAGAGATCGTAAGAGGAATACATGGGTGAGAAACATGACCAACGTGGCAGATATAGCAGTGGGTAATGGGCTGTACACATAGAATGGATGGCTGATGGATGCGAGAAATACTGGAATGGTATCCGAGAGGATGTGAAAGAAAGCAAGGTAGACCGTGTGGACGATGGGCTGATGAATTAAGAATAATGTGTGGAGTCAATTGGATGCAGACTGCTCAAGTCAGACAGAAATGGAAGAGGATTGGAGAGGCCTTCATCCAGCTGTGGATCGTGAAAGGTTGAAAATGATGAGTTGTGACAAATTGCTGTTGAATGTCCAAACAGATATGATGATGTAATAGTTTACCGAATGTGTAGCCCAGTGTTAGGTGATTCCATCATTGGACACGTTTCACCCAGCAATCAGATGGAAGATTCCGTCTGTGTTCGTTTTACTAGCTGCGTGATGAAGGGCAAACCTTGACATTTGACAATTTTACCCTGAAATAAAAAAAACAACAACCACTCCCAATTTCGCTTTACGAGGGGGAGATATTCCGTAACGTATCTGTTCTAGGAAACCAGGGGATTACGCTCACGCTCTCGCTCTCCCCTTTTGACTAATTTATTTGGTCGTTTTGGGCTTTTTTATTAAACGACACCACTTCTATTCATTTGGCGAACGTGTGCAAATGAAGCATATTCAACGTTCTCGATAAAAATTGGTGCGAATTTTGTTAGATTTCGGAATTGTACAACGCGTAGTATGTTTCTTGGCAGCCAGTTTGTACATACATAGTTAGTGCACGTTGTTTCAATATTTACGTGTCTGTTCGCGCGCGTTTTGTTTGATTTGTTTCATATATCGTAATGCTTGTTTGCCTCTTGAACGATTTAAATTCCCTCGTTTGACACTGTTGATGTGTGAGTTTAAATAATAAGCTTAATCGCGATGACAAAACGCATTTAATGCACTCGAGTTGCATCCGTTTAGTACAGCGCGTATTTTTGTGTGACGTCAATTCGCAAACACACGTGGTTTAAAATATTCACAATATTCTCGTCTTGAGGATTAATTTAAATTATTTTTATATTGCGGATCGCAGTGCGTGCTTAATGAACGGAAAAGGGCCCGCGAGAGATGTTGCTATTCCACATCATTTTAATTATTTATTGAGCAATTTTATATTAGAATTGCAAATGGACATATATTTGTATACTCAAATTATGAATATTATAATGTTGAAACATGCTTTTAAACTTTCTGTATCTTATTATTTGCGTCTAACCGATCGTAATGGAATCCTTTTTTTAAAACAACAAGCGCGTAAGTATTATAAATATGTCGTTAAATTTAATGTTAAAGTGTGCGAGGGTCTATTTTTGAAATTCTTGATAATTCGTCTAAATTTGATAGTGACGAATCAAGGAGAGTTTTCGAATATTTTGTCGATCACGTGCGTATTTTAACAAAGATAGACATCTCGTATAAAAAGGCCGACGCGTTTCCGGGAATATATTCGATTTTATTTATTTTATTTCATTTTAAACTAACAATGCGCAACGCGACGATACGACTGCATACAAACGAGTCCTCGTAGGAATCTAAAAAAAAATAAATACATAATGCATAATTAATGCATCGCGTAACTGAAACCAAGATTTCAAGTCTTCGCATAAACGAGTTTTTTTTTCGCATACATTATTATTTTAATGTCGTTTGACTTGTGTGATGAAATTTGTATCTGTATAATGTTTTGAATGTCGGTAGACTTTTCGTCGATTTGTTAGTGCAACCCCACGCACGCTCTCTCGCAACACGGAAGCGAAATTGCACCGTAGATGGACCGGTCGAGGGTTGATGATACGAAGGGTAAATGGGGGTAGGTACATATGCGATCGGGGATTCCCCCCCTCGATTTGCTCAGAGGGTAAATAAATACAAAAAGACCTGGTCGAATCCCAAGAGTAGCAGCTGGTCGAATCAGCAGTCGCGCGCCGTCTCCTGCTACGTTCGCTCGTGCCCAACTGTTCAGTTGATTCCCGTTCTTATTTAGTATATATATATTATACGCGAAAATATAATCAATTTTAATAAACCGCAAATTGACAGTGGTGTATGTGCAATTTTTTAAACCAAGTGCAGTGCGTGAATTAATTAATCTTGTAACACATTTGTGCCTCCGAGGATAACACATTGCAATATTTCATGTACGTATCGATCGTTTCGTTTTAATTGAATTTTAATGATAGATGCACAATTAATTGTGCATTATCTACCTACTATATACTAATTGGGTGTATTCTTTCACGTAAAATGTGTGGTTGATGATTTATGAATTACATAGGTATGAAAAAAAAAAACAACATTGTACTTTTATGTGAGTTGAATTGATGATTAACCTAATTACACCTCATCTCTCGCCTGTGCACCGATTCGACACAACTCGTGTGAGTCAGGGGTGTTCAACGCGATTGCACTTGAGATCCATCACAAGTAGTTTATTAAAAGCGAAATTCGCGATCGGAATATTCGTCAGATTTGGCTGAATCGTTTAGCGAACGGAAACGATTTTGCGTATGGGTCGCATCGTTTATTTCCGGCTATCGCGTAACGACCGTATGCATTAATATATATTATTCTTATCGTATTTCTCTTTCGTGAGTCATATTTATTTTATACATATCGATTACGCAGAATGCTATATTTGTATAAGTGCTTACTGGTGTGTGTTTATAGTCATCGCGTTTCTGTTTTTTTCGATGCTGATAAATGTCCGAATTCAAACATTGGTTATCGTGCTATGCCGAAACTTCTGCAAATAATCGTGTAAATGATTGAAATATATCGCAGGTAGTAAGTAAGGCTTAGTATCGTTCAGGTGACGTCATTTTAATAAATAAAAAAATAGATGAATTTTATCAAAAGATGTTGTATATTTATTTGCAGTTGAGCGTCTCTGTCACACAATATGAGCTCGAGAAAAATATTAAAAGTGTTAAATTACGCACTTTTTTCTAAATTTAAAACTGTCAAATAATTATGTATTCTACTCGTATCACTGTTTATCGATACTTATGCAAATAGGTTATCGACACAGTTTAACAATTACGGGAACATTAGTTCTATTATGGATATACATACATACATATAAGTTGCACTGTGAAAGTAAAGCATCACAATGATTGCAATATTAGTCGGGGTAGATACATATATAACATAATAACTTTTTAGTTTTTAGTATGTATTGTATAATATTTAGATTTTTTCTGCCCACACTAAGCATAATTCATGTAATATTATTGTACATACTCTCATATTACAATAGACGTGTTTACTGTCCTATCGTTACTATGATAGCGCCATATTTGGTATTGCTTATTTGCATTCGTTGGTAAGCGGTGCTGCTCAACATTTTTTTTATTCTGGAGATCCTTAAATCTTATATAAAATTTTATAAGTTGCATTCACTTTCGAAACTGCATTTTTCCATCTCTGCACATTCGAGAACCGTGTCTAATTTCCGCATATAAAAACGGTTCTTGATTTAAAATAATCTTTCTGTTAATCTTAGTGTGAAATTATATGAAATTTCAACACTTTTTAGAGTAGTTTCGACACTTTATCCAATGAGTTCGATAACTGATAAGCGTTTCTAACGAGATCGTTTTCCTATTCTCGGGAACAATAAGTCAAGGCCCAGAACTGGAAGTCAACTGGTCAGTGACTCACCAGTCGTTGTACAATTTTATCCGATGAAAATGCGTCAACAAAGCAAAGTACGTGCGATAAACAATGGATTTGTCTCCTTTCTAAAAAAAAAATGAAGAATGCTTTGGAAATGAATTGGAAAAAAGTTGTACATTTGCTTAATTTTTCACCAAAACGTGAATTTCATTACCATACATACGTCTTCTTTTAAATCTTGATTGATCAGATATGAAAACTCACTGCTTTTTTTAATGTATACGAACAGGGGTTTCCAATAATTTTCATACCACTTGAAAATATTTTGTTTGATATGCTAATTTTTATTAAAAAAGATTGTTTCGCCTGCGATGTTTTATTATTTATTGTACGATTAAAAAATCATTCCACATATTTGGCACACTTTTACAAAAAGGACTTTGGTGCAAAGTCGGACATGCCGAACATTGACATTCGACAATGAAACGCTCTTCGCAGTTCTATTTTAGGCGCTGGAGACTTTCCTGTGTTTCCAGTTCACATTTAGCACACACACGACCATTTCCTGTATAATGAGGAAGAATTTCAGAATCATTAAGCAGCTGTGGACCGCACAAATCATTGACTATAATGGTCGGTCAATAAAATCGAAAGTCGAAGAATGGAATTTCGTTCCCGGTGGACTTAATACAGTTTTATTATCGTGGAAGCTATTGTGCATAGCAAATTTGTCTCGGCGTTTCAGCGGCAAGTCACGTTTTTCCCTGGAACGCACGCTTTATCTTCTCGTGTCACATTTCTTTTTTGCCAACGCTATATTGTGGTCCTTCTACGGTGCCATCTTATGTCAAAACGTGACATATCCCCACTAATGGAAACATAAAAATATATATACGTATATCTCACATTCATCCGGTGATGAATTGACAGTGACGCTATTATTCCCCTTCGCGGTTATTATCTCACGTATACATCTCGAGCTAAATTAATCGCAAATTATCTATATATGTATGTACGAAGACCTGATGTTCGATACATACACGGTTTGATTGAAATTCTGTCTTAGTGCGGTTGACGAGATACAATTGTTAGTAAACAAGTTGCCCGATTGACGTTTAGGTTTGTTAACCCTGCCCCGCTATACGTTTATACCGGATAATCGTCTTGTCCTTTTACAGATTGGTACCGGCGTATTATGAAATCGTAATGGCTCATTGTCGAAGCGGAGGACTCCCGGTGTCCTGCTATACCAAATATGGCGAATCCTCGCCAGAAACCTGTCTCGACTTCGCGAGAGTCCTTTTCAACAACTTGGAATTCATTTATGTCTATTCTGGGAACGGTTCGAAGTCGTCTGGCCGAAAGAGTTTTGAACCACTTTAGGCGAATCGACATGATTGATGGATGATTCATGCGTCGATAGATGATTTGGTGCGTGGGAGAATTTGCGTATTCGCCACTATCGTGATAGGTGATGAGATAAATGTACCACATTGAACATGCATACGTATGTATGTATGTATATACGAAACTAAAATTAAACTTATGTCTATTCATAGTGGTTTATATTTTAAAAATAGATTTTATTATGTACATATGTATTTGCAAACAGAATAGTAGATTTGATCAGTGAAAACTATACTTTAAAGTTTTAACAGTCAGTGTCACATTGGGATTCGTTTTTAGCTCGTTCGTTTTAATTGATTGCAGTGCTTGTGTCTGGCTCTACGGCTAATCAGTTCAATCAATCCAATTGCAATGGCAGTAGTGCACTTGATTGATGCACTGACAACATCGATGTTCACAAGGTAGTGCATACAGTACAATGTTAGTTTAGCGTAGGTAAATAATATATGTATAAAGGGATAATGAACTTAAATTAAATCTCTTCCAATTGAAATGAATATGTTTACAAATGAAAAAGTTCATAATCCCGGGAACGTTTAATTTTTTTGTTACTTTGTGTGACATTTATAAACATCCAGAGTGACGTTTGTTTACACGGGTGTAGCTTCGACTGTTTCTTTATACATATTCTATTTTTAACTTTAGAATAAATATATTAAATCAAATCAGTTCATCAACCTATAAACAATAAATTGATAGTTCTTGTTTCGATTAAATCATACATACATAGCTACGAATTCTTTTTTAATTGCATTTTATTAATAAATGAGCGTATGCGTCAAAGATAAATTTTGAGCATAAATCAGTAGCACGTGCTTAAGTCAGTTTTACTAATAGCCGATTGCTAAGCTATATTTACTTCGTCGCTATCTTGTGAAGTTAATGAGTTTCACAACACTTCCATCCTCGTTTCGATGAAATGTCGAGATTAATTCAGAAATTTAACTGGATATTTACCGACGTCTCGAGAAATAACTGCGATTGGATAATCCCTCGCTTTAGGTGGATTGTCTTACCGGTGTTTCTATTTTTGATCGTATGGCTTCTTTCCGACTAGTACGTATTGGTTAAATCTGACACCGAAATCATCTGAGTCTGCTTATTTTGAACCGCAGCTAATTATCACAATCTATCAAATTTTTGACTGGAACATGCCATTCTGGCTGATGCATTTCTGGACCACTAATTGGTGCCTGTGCATCAGTTTATTTTGCTTTTGTTGTACGCTGGATTAGTGAGACCTGGGTTCGATTTGGCTGACTTAGCTCTTGAAGTTTTGACATTTTTTCAGAGCTTCGGTTCAACTTGTCAACAGTGTTATATGAGTATCTTCCATTTCAGTTGACGTGAATTCTGAGAATATCTGAACTGAATGGTAGCGAAGCTATTTTTTTTAATTCAAAAAAGGTCAACGAACTCTTTCTTTTTCCTTATTTAAATGTTTTGTAATTTTTTCTGCCTCATAATATTCACTCACAAGTTACTTTACTGGGTATACATATTTTCACATGATATCGATTTATAATGAATTCGTTTTACTGTGTACTTATCGCGTCTGATAAAAAGATATATGTAAACGATAGTGAGTTCATTGTAATGCGATTTTTATTCATGTTATTAGAAAATGAAAGCTTATTGATTTTTGTTGCAGGATTACATATCATTTTGGTGTAGTATAATTTAACGCAGTGAACTTAAAAGTTGGGCTTAGAAGCATAATAAAATTTTTATGACTACGTTAATTTTTTTAAATCTAATTTTAAAACGCAACTGAAACATATTTTTATAGAAATGCAACCCAACATCGAGATCAAAACCTGTGCGAACCCATTAACCGTTAACTTGCAGTTTTTATTTTATAATAATATATGCGTTTATACGCATATTTTTTATATTTTAGAATGAATTTTTTATTATAAGAATCAATCGACACTGCTTATTTATATAAACTTGGACCTTTTGATTTTGTTTATTTTCATGTTTTGCTTCGAAGATATTTGTATTTGGTTCTAAAAGTAAATAAATTATAATTAATTTTATTCCGTTAGAGTTCCTTATTGATTTTTTTTTGTTTTTTTTCATATATTAGTTTATTTATTTTATTTTTAATTAAATTAAATTTATCAATTGTAGTTTAATCATTCATTGATGTGAATGTTTTGTTAATCGTCGAGAGATGTCCCAATTGATTGTTTTTAAATATTTTATTAATAAACAAAATGTGTTAATGTTAAAATAACTTATTTTTTTTACTCTAAAAATTCCGACAAATAAACACGTAATAAATAGCTGAGAAAATAAAAATACCAAAAATTAACATAATCGTAAATTTTGTTTCGTGACTCGGAAGTGTTTTACGAACACGTAATACTTTTGTCCTTGCAAATTATGTATATTTTTGTAGAAAAATTGGGCTAAATTTCGAACCATTCTACTCAATACCGCAAGTTTGTGTACAAATAAATAAGCCAAAGTTCATTACTCACGCTTTGTTCTATGAATGTTGAGAGGCTAGCAGTCAATTTATCAATGTCGACGAAACGTTCACGTTTATTACTACTATCTCTCTTTAGAAGGAGAGGCTATATATGTTTATATCCAAATGTGAAGGGATGAAATGACATTTGGCGCCAGACGTCTGAACCGCAATTACAGTAACGCGTTTGCATGTTTGACAAAATCAGATTTGACCCACACCCAGACTTGCAATTTTAAAACTATGCGGGTCACGGTCAATTAATTATTGTTGTCCACTGCGAAACGGCTTGTGGCAAACCACCACACCCTTTTAAAAGTCAATCCCTGTTTTTGTTCCGTGACAAGCCTCTGTCGCCTGTCCGTGGCACATCACTCACAATTAACTACTGGATCACGCGACCCTTAAACCCACCTACCACCTGGCTCCAGAGTTTGCCTCAGTTCGTCACTCCCTGACCTTTTTACTTTATCCACATACGCAGTATAGATAAAGTAATGTTTTTTTTTTTGTAAATTCACGTTCAAATTTGCGGATCGTCTACCATTCGACCTGCTGGCTCTGTCACCTGGTGTATGTATTTGCGCAGCTGTCGCTTGTCTCGCAAGAGAGTCGTTCAACGTTCATACACCCAGTAGTTTGATTTCAATACGGTTGCATTTTTCAGCAGTGATTAATATGCCAGGTCACGTTCCGTAGTGTGCGATTCGACCGGTCTTCTTCGTTCGACTATCGACATCTTAGCTAGTATGTAGTTCGTCTTTGTTTTCTCGTGTGCGTGCGCGTGCGTGATACAGGTATTGTTGTTTCTGTAATGATCTGCAATTGTGTATATGTAATTTCTAGCATTATTTTTTAATAGATTGCTTATTATTTATTTGATACGTAATACCTATGTATGTCGTACGTGTTGTATGACATGCAATGCCGTTCGTTAAAATTATCCATATATGTATGTATTATGTATATTGTACTTAATGGAACATGGTCATCGTTTCATCAAATATTGTTTATTGACTATCTGGTAGTATTGTGTACGCTTTGACGAGAGATAGATCGTATAAAGACATCTAAAGTACTCCTATTTATTAATCAACATTTAATTATATTTTGTTTCAGGTGAAATTGTTAAAGAAGATTCTCAACTTGCAGAGTGAACGTTGATTTTATTTATTCGAGGCTGTTCGAGGGGTGAGTACATCAAATTATATTTCAAAGTACCTACATATGTATGTATGTACATATTTTGCTTTAGCTACCTTTAAAAGGAGTTTTTGTTAGAAGTTTCAGTTCTGAAATTTAAAAAGAGGTTTTCTAGGACTTTTAAATTCGGTTCCGGTTCGGTTTTCCGGCTTCACGTAAAAAAATGAACACAAACTAGCAATTAAATTTAAAATTTAAAATAGGCAACTCTACGAAAGTTACGCTACGTAGGGTATGCGCGTAAATTTACGTCTCATTGCCGAGCAATGAGCATGTTCCGTGAAACATACATATTTACATAGTCCAGTGTTGGTGCATGTGCATTGAATTGAAACCTAAAAATTAAACCTCGTACGAAGACGGTTCCCTCTGAAAATTTTAGTAATTATTTATTAGTTTGTGCAAGAATTTTTCAATCTTAATTTGTGCACTGTGTGTAGTTCACAAGCGGTATAAAATTACCTAATAACGAGTATATTATCAAAGGCTTCAAGGGTTAACTCTATTTTAACACGCTCTTGACCTTTGACGCTCGAGTGAGCATTTCGCTCTCGTTCGTAATTTTGACATCATCGATGATTTTCGCCGAAGCTCGCTTTGTGCAAGGGCTCTAATTTCGCGTCGGATCGAATTGCAAATTCTGCATTGGCAAAATTTGAATAGTGATCGTTTGTCAATCCATTGTCCCGAGCTCTTCGGATGGCACGAATACAGTTCACGTACGAGTACACAAAGTTCGTTCCATTTAATTCAACCGGTGAACAGTTAGTCCTCTACACAACTGCACATATTGATCAGTTTAACTTTATCGCTTCGATTTTGAACCGTGCAGCCTGATTTCGGGTCAGCCTTGAACCAGAAAAGAAACACAAAGAAACTCGTGAGTTCGAAAAGTACTCCTTTGATGTCCATTTTGATATCCTTCGATTGAGTAAGGTAGTAAGGTACTCTTGTAGTTTGAACTATAAATAAAACTAAAAACTAAAAAATATACTTTGCACTTAATATGATTGGAACTTGAGATGTTCGCTATGAAATACTACGTTCAATCACCTTGCGTTTTGGTTTCCGTTAACGGTTAACGCACTGTGTATAAATCAAATAGATTCGTTTTAATTTTTCACGCACTCTTACAATTTTCCTTTAATACGAATGAGCGCTTCGCTTATTTTTCGATTCGATATCCATAATAAACCGATTAAACCGCGCGTTATCGTAGCTAATGTACTTTAACGATTTCCGTGAAAAGTTAAACAAAATTTTAGCGTTTACTAGTTTCGCACTATTAGTTCGCATGCGCGAGATCTTCTCTTCTGGAGGTTTTGTCATAGGAGGTCCATCGAAATTGCATAATTTATAATATGTATGTTGAATCTATCTATCGTAGGGGTTTTCCTCGGTGACTCATCTTGTTTTGTTCGGACGAGAAAGTCGAATTAATGCGCTCGTCTGTAAAAAAAAAAAAAGGAAGCGTCCGAATTGATTTCTTCTGCTCGTAAATTTTGCAACAGTTCAACGGGTTGCATACCAATGAGCAGCCGTTGTTTGGCACATTCGAAAACTGTCCATTCGATCGAGCATATTAAAAAATAGATACGCAAATCAACGCGCAAGTTGTAAAAATGTAAGCATTTCGACGTTAGGGTGCAATTTATTGATTTACGTCAATTAAAGAAATGTCACGTTTAGAAGATTTTATATTGTAATACATAATGGACAATGGACATACATATGTACATATGTACATATGTTTGAAATACTGTTGATAAATTTTGACTTTCATTACTTGCGTCACCATACTTCCATTCAACTACATATCGTTAAATTTTTAAGGTGTTGTATTTTCACTTTGATATCAGTCGTCGATGTGCAATAATAGCATCCGGGAAATGGTCAGTGGGGTAATTGTGCTGATGATTATTCGCAGAGCGTCCTCATCGGTCGACAATTGGTAGACATTAGGGCGCTCGTCCAACAAACACGTCTTGAATTTATGATGAGGAGGTCGTGACGACGAAATTGCAGAACGACCTGGAGGAAGAAGTCATAAGCTAATGCTTAATAAATGAGGAAACCACTTTTGAAAGGACGAGCAAGGACGTTGTATGTACATACATAGATGCAGCTACAATTCTGCATGAGAACGTTTGGATTTATTTTGAGAATAGTGTTGAAATACATCTCCGTAAAACGAGCAATGAATGTAATAATACACATATGTATGTACGAAAAAAAAAATGATATGACTCGTTCAGTGGACGTGATGGATCGTAAAAGTGGCATGATTTATTAATGGGACGTGTGGGTTGAGGTGCGTTTCTGATGTAAATATCCGATTTATTAGCCTTGCATCGCATGACTTTCACATTTTATTGTTATTCCCGTCTGTCCGTCTGTTCGTATCTCCTTTCGTGTTGTTTGTCGTTTTCAGCGTGACTCACATGTACGTTTATTAAAAACGAGTGCCTTTGGGGCAACATTTTATCTCATCGACCTGCGCAATCTGTTGTTCGTTGAGAGTACATATGTATATATGTATGTCTCGATTGTATTATGGATAGGTACTTTGGTCGTGTATTTCAACGTTGCCTTTGGGTTGTAAGTCATCCAAAATGCACGCACCACTCTTCTCCTGTAACGGGCTCTCGATGTCTCGAAATACTGTTATAATTAGTTGTCTAAAAGCCGACGTATGCGAGAGTGCGCACACGAGTATGCAAATTGCAGTATGCATCGTGCACTCGTATAATTTTGAACGAATTTGATCCTAGAGATGAAATCAAATCTATCGTACTATCAGACAAGTCATATGTAGATTACATTATATAAAGATCATTTGACAAAAATTTTATCGATTGTCATACTGAAGTACTGAGCGAAAGATACTCTTCTGAAGTGGAAAGAAATAGTGGATTCGTGGTTTGAAGAATATTGGTGTCAATTTAGTATGGAATCAATCAATTTAGAAATATGGATGTATTGTGAGTGTCGTTCGAGTAGCCGTAGTGTAGTCGTAAAGCGTCGAGAAAAATGGTAAACGTTGGAGATCAGAACTGGTGGTAATCTCTCTGACAGCTTCTTGTTGTTCAGTGGTGGGTTGAGGACGAGATGTGAGGTCAGGAGGTCGTGTGGTCGTCACTTTCGTGCCAGTCGTGTCACTTTCGAGGACCTTGTCGTGCTGGACTTACCACTAATTATACAGTCACCAATCTCAAATTTAATACTGGGTCTCGAATTTCAGTCGTTGGACATTGACAGTGTTGCTAAATGTCATAATGGTTTTTTTATTTCAATTTATTTTTGACTTATGCAATCAAGTGCTTGTTTGTTACTTATGTACATATATCATACAGGATACAGAAGTTTATCTACCTGTATTATGTAGGTATGTGCTTGTTTTCCTGAAAGGTGTTGTATATAAGCTTTTAATTTCAAACATTCTGTGTGTGTGTGTGTGTGATGTTTATATTCTTCATCACTTCGTATCAGTTTCCTTTCATCGACAAATTGCCAGTTTGATAAATAAGCTGCTCATTCTTGACGTTGGATTGGTGTCAATTCACCAGTGCCTCATTAGTATTGTGAATGTAATTATTGTTGATAATATTTTGATAGACGGTGAAAGTTTTCGAGTTGTTGTGGATAAATATTTTAATTAAAAAAATCACCGAAGGGAATAAATTTAATTTATTGCAAAAAATACATACCATCTGCGAAAAAAAGCTTCAGATGTCATTTCGTCAAAGTATTTGGCACAAGGTTACTATCTATTCTGTACAAAAAAAACAAATTAATTGTCGAGTTACGTACATATGTATGTACATTTTTTTTTTTTAGTTAACGATAATACCAAAAATCTATTGATCGAATTGGGCAATCGAAAACGAGTATCGGTTCGGCGATTGATTTATGGACCAATAAGATTTTTTACCGCAAAATACCAAAATGCTGTTATTAATCTGTTTATAATTTTCGATAACGTGTAATAAATTTGAATTTGATCGTTGAAAGATTTGTCAGTTTTTTGACCGTTCGATTAAAAACGGGAAGGTTCAACGTTTGCGTGTGCTCTACTAACGGTTGCGATGAACTTTTAAATTAAACTTTAATTAAGTATTAACGTTTACGCGATGTGATTATTGCATAACGCAGCAGTAAAGTGGAAAGCAGCATCGTAAAAAAATAATGAAAATTGATAATGAAGCTTATCAGTAGATGCAAGATTACATTACGTGCATTAATATAAATATTTAATGAGATTTGTGTGTTACCTGCGATGCTGTGAAGGTAAAAAATATTACCAATCATGTGCAAGGATTCGTATATGTGAAAAATGAATAAAACTTGGAATGCAGACGAATTTTGCAAGGCGTGGGAAAACGCGGATCTGAGCCTGAGGTCTTGCGTAGTGCATCTTCCGTGAATTGCGACATTTCGTTGATTGCATTACGCAAGCTAGTGTTTCTCTCGTGCAAAGTCTAATGATGTTTTGTCGCCATTTAAAATCCGTAGAGATAATTTAATCTTGGAAATAATTTATATTCAGACATCGAAATTCGCATAGCGCGTGCTCCCGCTCGTAAGCAATAAACAAAATGCTCGCTCCAAAAATGTCAATGAAAGAGTTAAACACAATAAAATAGAATGAAAAAAAATTTCAAGCTCGTTCGTGCTATTATATTATTCAGTATTCGACGATTTGTTGGCAACACTTGAACACTTTCATGGTAAAATAAATTTCAAAAGTAATCGTTGTTGGTTGGCAACACTTGTCTCATTGTTGTCGCCAGAAATGTTGTATTGATCGCTTGAAATTACGTAAATTTAAATTTTCTTTCGAATACAAATTCAAAATTGGTAGGTTACAACAAGCCAATTGTACAATGTGACTTTGCAATTGTAACGGAACGTTTACACAGGCGAAAGCGCAATCCTTTAATGTTCAGGATCCGTTAGAACGACATAGAAAATTAAGGACATGTGTATCGTTTTCGGCACGCAGAGGAATTTTTATCATTAGTTTTGAAGTTACATTAGCGTTTCTTAAATCATATAATTAGTAACTCATTGTTTTATATAAGCTAAATAAACAGCTAGGAGTCCTAGTTACCTTATTCACTCCTTTCACTGAAGTCTGTCCGAACAATACAGCACTTATGAATGTGAAATATTTTTGATGGACATACATACATACATATGTACATATACACTCATAATGTACAATATCATTTTTGAATTGTTCAAACGAAGTGCCATCTCCTTCACCTCTTTGATTTTTTGAAGTGCATATTTCGTCCAACTTGAATGCTTTGCGTATGTTCCTTCTTTCAAATAGAAGAAAGTTATCGATTTCATCCATAGAATTGAAATCATTCGACTTCGCATTATTGACTTGTCCGACAACACGTCAAATTTTCTCTCTCTTCACACATACAATACGTATGTGAGTACACGATGCTTTTTACATACATACATACATTCGATCAACAACAATAGCAGCGCACTGAGCAGGTGTGACGGTTGATTTTGACGTCAGTCGAAAGTTCCGATCTATTCTTCGCGGACAAGGAAGGATACGTATTCGCCAATCAACATTTTAATTTATTGTGAAATAAGCAACGCCAAATAGTTGCGGTGAGACTTAAAGAGCACCAGATAGGAACGAATAGTTGTTGTTGTTTTTTTTTTTTTGAATTTTTACATTTAAGATTTAGTATTTTCTAGGTGTGGACGTGGGCAACAACCGTTACCGTACCTATGACTTGTCGGACATGTGTACTATGATAGATGACCCGACAGTCTCAAAAAAGGTGTGCCAGCTTAAATAAGGTGGTCATATGTAGGTATATGCAAAATTAGATAGTTAGCATGTGGAATTGTAGACGTAGTATGTACATATATCGCCACCACAAGTCATCCAGGATAGTGCACAAAGGTGCAATCGCGAAAGTGGACCAAACCGAAGCACACTTTCTCAAATTGAGTTAAATTAGCGGCGGCGAAGGCACCTCAAAAGCTAGTTGTGTATTTCGACTCGGCACTCGTGGGATTCGCGAAATAAAATGATGACTGTGTGTCGGCAAACCGGTATATATTTTTAGCCAGGCGCCAGTGCAGTGGTGAGAGGACCTTAGTGCTGCAGGACAAAGTCTCCTGCACATGCGATGCACTCATCAGTGATTGTCAAATTATCTTTTGATAATATGTACATACATATATATATACACAGTATGAGTAGTTAGTAACTTGTTAACAGTTCGTCTGTTTTTGGTGTGCTATTAATTACCTTTTAAGTGCCTGTAAACGATCAAAAATTTTCAGCAATATTGCTCGTCAACCATCCAGCAACGTTTTCGGAATCACATGCGCAATATATGTCGCGGTAATGTGTGGCTCAATGATTGCCGGCAAGTAGTTGCTGTTTTATTATTGTCCGCACCTCAGCTACAGAGTATGTGAGAGAGCAGGAAAGAAACATATGTATATTGCCACGTATTTTCGTATACCGTGCGATATTATCGGCAGTATGTCAACAATACTCGCCAACACACTGCCATACCAGCAATAGTGGAACAACAGTGTCGGGAAACACGACTATATTTCCGGCCCACATCACCACATTAAGCATTGTCGGTAATACATCGCTTACAGGCACCTTTAGTGTTTTTATTTACACTGCATACATATGATAACCATGACAATCTTTTAAGTTGATCCAACGGGCGTTCAATAATTTAAAATCGATAATATTAACCGGTGGAAATTCAACTTCAATGCGTAAGTTTTGAATCTGTTTCGGCGATCGTAACCTATTATAATCTTATTCGAATCTGCGTGTCGTTCAAAAAGTGCTTAGCTTTTAGCAAAGTGTCTATTGTCCTACGCGCACGTTTCGATATCGCATTGCGTGCTCTACGACCATAATTGCACCACCACCGTTTATTTTATATCGTGAGTGTCGTAACTTCGACTTTACGAATCGAACGAATACACACTGCTGTGACATTTTATCGGTAAAGTGAACTCGATTCGGATTTTACCAAACGCACCGCCGAACATTGCATCTGGCACGTGACGTGACAGTTTCCGAAATTGTGTTGCGCGCGCGTGCTGCAACCACCGTTCAAGTGCATCTCCATCTGACGTTCGAGGGGTTGCGCACTTTTTTGAATGCCGAAGAAAGTCTATCCAAGTGTATGCATAGTGTGTTGGTGAATCTTCCTTGTTTCACCCACGCTCTCCTATTTAAATGTTTTAAATTGAGACATGTCGTTTTGGTTTTAGCCGAGTTTATAATTTTTATTAGCACTTTTGATGTATTTGGAAAATCGCGTGGGAGGAAGCTTCATAAATATTTACCAATTTATTTTGTCTCACCTCGGTGTCGTGTTGTTCGATTAATTAATCTTGGCAAAGTGCATGGTATCGGTACACTTTTCCGTTTTCCAATTTGGAAAATTGAATGCACCGCGTGGGATAGGGCGTGGTCGGCTCTCGAACAAAATGTTGGTATTCCCTATAACCGCCACGCCCGATCATAAATAATTCAAATTTATATTTTGATGCAATAAATTTGTGCAGAACACATTTCGCGGTTGCAACTAGCGCTCGCCCGAGTTGAGAAACAATATCTAAATTTGCACTATAAATTAGGTACGACTTCGAGCGAGAGGTTCGTTTAATATTTTGGAATGAATTTACTGTGCCTTTCGATTTTAAAGATATCACATTATTCGACGTTTGCAGCCTTTTGATTTCGCATCTATGTATGTATCTATGTATGTATAGAGTGAACGCTCAAATGTTGTAGCATAAAGAGACAAAGTATAAAACTATGTATGAGATATTAAAAACAAACAATTTAATTAATTTTATTGCTTTATATTGTTGTGTTATAAAAATGTAAAATTTCCGATTGTTCCAATTTGCATATTGTATGTGGGTAATAAAATTAGCTAAACGAGAAATATTAGCATCGATTTTTGATCGAAACAATCTTTTCAATTTTGTTTTGATCAAAATTCTATGTATGTGCGTTGAAATTGAGCCTTATCTGAAGAGGATCTATCTTTTATTTTTTTTAAAACACGTGCGTGTCTTTTTTAATGTTTCGCTAATATGTACGATGGAATTTTCACCGTTCGCCTTTTTACTGTATTTTTATCGAGGCGCTATGCAAATTCAGATCTCTAACTAATTCCACATAATTTGACACTGTGCATAATAGAACAAATCTTTATTACAAACGTAAAAGTTTGATTATTTTTTTATTTATACCGCATCACATACTTTGCAAATTTTTTCGACTATTTCGTGGTTGTGAACATGTGAAGTGTTATGTTCTAAATGTGCGGTTATACTTAGATGTACGAAAATTTTCTCCTACATATGATTGTACTCATTATCAAAATAATAATTTGGTTAACATTTTAAAACTTAAAATGTACCTGGGTACGTAATATAAAGTCATTATTAAATAATTTCTGTACTCTACACATATTGGAGATCCTTTGGTATATACATATGTATGTACATACATATGTACAATAAAAAAATTGTCCACCTTTTGAAAGCTCGCATATAGTGAATTGTAAACTTGATCGATACACGAATATTCACAAATTATTCAATGGATTGGATGAGGTAATTTGACGTTTGCGAAAAAATTCGATCGGCCAAGCGGAAAATTTAAAAACTACGAAATTTTTTCAACTATAATAATAATTATTTATACGTGCAACGGAAAGCCTCTGCGGTTTTCTCGACGTTGCATTTTTTTTTTCATAACTTCGCAAAGAGCGAAGGCCGATAGATTGGATAGAAGAAGCGACGATGATTTACTAGATACGGACGTGTCATTATATATTTATTTCATTTTATAGTTTAAATATGTTAAGCGCAGTTACGAAATTCTCGCTAAATTTTATCGACACGTCTTTCCTTTACTATTCCGATTTCTAATTGATCGGTTTCAGGCAGATTTTCTTCAAATGTCACCCACACACGTTTGACATTTGTCGTTTTTGTGTTTACATCATCAATTTACGTATTATTTAATCTTTTTGCGATATTGATCTTATGGTAAAAACGTAACAGTTCAATGACACGCGTGCGAGCGTATTCCTCATTCTAAATGTGTACACGTTTACGTTAACAAGATCAACACTTGCACGACCCGCTGAAACTTCAGCTGAAAGCTCTTCGAATCATTCTTACGATGTATTGACATAAATCTAAAGATGATTTCCGCTCTCATGATGATACTTTGGATTATGTATCTAAGGGTGTTTTTACGATTGCCAAGGATGCGTTTGGCGCCAAATATTCTTTAGTCGGATTCGAATAGGGATTCACTCACTTGGCCACTTTCAAGCGTCCACCTTCCGTTATTTCTGAGGTAGTAGTACACCTGTGCCCCTCTCTTACGACAGGTGAGACTGTAAGTGGTGGCAGTGGTTCTGCAACTGTCGTTTTCGGTACCTAACAGTCGAGCGTTATAGTCGGGCGCGACCGGTCGCGCGCCGATCGGTCGAGTGCAACGCGCGAGTGCAGCAAAATAATTGCATTCTTTCATACTGAATTTATTTACCAGTGCATTTTTCAGACGTTGAGACCAAAAAAATAAATTCGGATGAGAAATTTGATGTATGTAAAATGCGTTCGCACTTTGACTTCCTTCAGATTGTGTTTTTTTTGCCCGCTATGCACAAAGCTCTGATTCAGCTGAAAAATTTACTCCACATGTGTAAATGTCGCGTTCGCATACATTCTTGTCTGAATTTAACGAATAAAATATGACAACTAAGAATACTTCCTTTTCGGTTTTATATGTACATACATATGTTTTTAATTTCAAAATTTTACATTTTGAATATGAAAAATACAAATGCCAAATTCAACAGTTTAATGTTTTTATCATTACTTTGTTTTAACTTCTGGTACCTTTACTTTTACTTATATTAAAGGAAAATGTTAATTTTTATTGATTTTATTCATTAAAATTCGATTAACCGTTTCTGAATACAATTCAATACATTTCTCAATGAAAAATCGATAAATTTTCCGGTGCTAATTGTGTTGTGAAATTAGTTCTTTTCACAACTGAGAAGTAATTTTCAGTTTGTTGTATTTATTGTGTATAGTGAAATAATATGTAAAGGACGTATTTAACGCAGAAAGCTCATATAAAATGAAAAGAAATGTTTATTGTGAATTTCTCTTTGTTTTTCCAGTGAAACGTTAAATTACTTGCAATCACGATGAATAATTAATTATTATCGTTGCCGGTTTTTGTAATTGTTTATTTACGTTTTTATTTACTACGTACGTTTTATCTTACGGTAGTCGAAGATTCGGTGCACATTAATTATCCGGAGAAAGTATTGTAACAAACGGTCGTTTATAAACAATAACACTTAACTTTTGGATAATTGTCCAAATGACTAAACGTCACCCGAAAACGACTTATTTTCTATTCATTACGCATTTTATACGTATACATTTTTTTATTGTCTCTGTTCGGTGGATCTTTTGTCTTTCTCCGTGGGAAGTTCCCGATCGTTTGTCCTTGGTTTGTCTATTGTTTCGGTGAATCTGCCTTTAAAGATCACGCCGATTACACTCACCGTAAAAGAGATAAATCTCTGCGATTTTCAACTCGCTTCACTTTCGATGCTTTTCTGAATTAAGATTGGTATGTTAATGTTTTATGGGCTATTCACGCCGGCCATTTACAATTATCGTTTGATTTATAAATAATATGCATTCGTGTAAAGAGGTCTATCGAGAATTTATACCATCTTTTGAAAGGTTAACAGAATAGAGCTCGAAATCCGACAGACCATGACCTAATGGTACGAACGAAGCCTTTTGTTGCATAATTAGCTTCGATGTTCAGCACCTGCACTTCATGCACTTTCCAAAACGTTTTCGTCTCTTCTTTTCCATTGTCCCATTTACCCGATGCCACAATTAAAACTCTTGTGCTCAGTCACACGAATGCACTTAGCTCGAAACAGGAAAGAGTTTGGTTTTTATTCGACGGCAGGCGTTTACAGGCTGACGATGACAATTAAAATGCCAAAATGTTCAAGTACTGAAAAAAATCATCTCTGGTACATTGTTTATAACTTAGATCGGTGAAGGTCGACTTGGCTGAATTTCTCGATGACGATTGGGTACCATGTTCGAATTAGTGAGTACACTATTCGCCTCGGGGCGTTCGTTTCGATTGCCGGTTTGACCTGGTGGTGTATTTGTACCGAATATATCGTCTAATCAAGGCCATTCCAGTTTTGAAACAGTTCATTTGCAAGTATGCGATAAGATACCGCTGTTGCTAGGACAAAATTGTAGGAAATTCGTCGAGCACAATAAACGCTGTTTTCTGTATTGTGCGTAGGATCGTTGCGGAGATTTCGAAACTTTGTGGCGTTTTGCAAGATTTAATTGTCCAACCCGACATAATGAAAGGCCCGGTGCGAAAAAGTGCTAGAAAATAGCACTTTAAAGGAAGGCCATCGTGGCCAAGTATGGAGCGTCGACAGGTTTTATCCGGAATGTCGTTAAAAACTGCAGCCGCAATACCTGTAAATTATCATTCTATTATATTTACTCGATCCATTTAAATTCCGATCGATTTTGAAAGAAATGCGCTCGCGAACTTTGTTCAGACTATTTTGCCGTGGTAGTAAAATAAGACAGATTAGTCGTAAGTGAGTTTGTGGGACAGCTTGTCTGTACAACAGACACTTCGTCTCATCCACCTTAAGAGATTTCTGGGAAAAGCGAACCGTGTAAAGTAAATATTTATTTTTGCACGTGCATAAAGAAAACGTGTTTGTTATTGGTGTGCAAATTCAATCGAATCTGTAGGTTTTTACGATGTCGTCAATATTGACGGTTAGATGAAAGCTTGTTCCAATGGAACCGTGTCCACTTTGGAAAATCAATTTTGTTCGATGGTATGTATGTACCGTGTATTTTTGGTATGTACAATGTAGTTATAAATTAAATCGACTTTATTGCACTTGGTTCACTGTTGAAGGTGTGCGGTGGATTTAATAATGTTTTCTTGTGACTTGAAATATTATAAGGGAAGACCTATAGTGTGTACCAGTTTAGTTGTTAACCCTTATAGATTAATTTGATATTGATACGCAACGTATCCCATTACAGTTTACATTCTCGTCCCGATATTTCTCAAAGGTTGCAGTATAATTTAGAAATATTTAGTGAAAGCTTAATCGAAAAATGCGATAAAATTCAACAGGTACAATACAATTTTTACTGCAAGCAATATTCCAATTAAATTACTAAATTCTTTCTTTTTGTATTCACTCTCGATTTTTTCAAATTTTCACTTTATTTTTCCAATGCAACAATCGAATTCCAAGAGCTACCGTATCGATGATAATTGATTGTCGGGCAGAATGTATCGAAAATGCAAAAAAAAAAAAAAACAACTGACTGTCGAATGCGGATTTGGACTAGCTTTTTTCCCAACATCAATGACATTCGTAGACCGCAAAAATGATGACGTGGCAAACATTGATTTTTTGCATGTTAAAAAACTGACAAATTCACATTTGTAACGGTACTGTATCAATATATATGTAGGTACATATTAGCTACCAATCAATCAATCAATCAATCAATTGACCTAGGAAAATTGGATCAATTTTTTAAACTTTGCATTCAATATATGTACATATATTCAATATACATATGCACATCTAACAAAATAAATAAAATTGATGCAATTAGTATCAAAATTTGCCTTTGGGTCTTTCTTTCGTCACCATTTGATCAATCACTCGTCTCATTTGAAATCCGAGTCAACTCACCGTACAGAGATCTAATCGACCGTGGAAATATTTAGAGCTCATTGGAAGGGAAAAAATGGAATCTTTCGGTTGTTGATTTTCAAATTCGCGTCGTTGACATTCAAAATCGCGCGCCGTGAAATTGCGTCCAATTACGATGAATCTTTCTATCGGTGTTGCCAACCGTTCCTCGTATCGGTGTGGTGAGCGTGAAAAAAAAGTATTGTTCGTTGTTTGCACGTAACTGTTATGCGATATCATTTTTCTATAATTATATGCATACGTATGATGTGAAGGTGAATTTCAAAAAATAAATGGACGTAATTCGTCGATCGGTTATTTGAATTGGTGAATTTTAAGTTAGACAACGTTATGGCATACACAATTTTTTGTGTATTATAGAATGAAACTGTCGTACTCTACATATCGCACACCTAGATCAAAACAGTATCAACTCAAAAATTAAGATTTTTTAGTTAATCATTTATTTGGATTCTACAAACGAAGGTGCATGAACCAACAAAATAAAATGAAATGTTTAAACTTTCTTTAATATGCTTGTTTTCATAAAAAAAATAGTAAATTCCTATCATTTATAGCGACATGACAACAAGTTTTTCGTCGTTCCTGAAAAAAAAAGTTTTTTTTTAGTTGATACTGTTTAAATCTAGGTGTGCGATATATGTATGTATGTATGTACATATGTGTATGTAGTTATACTTACCTATGTATGTAACATATACATATGTATAACAAAATTCACAGTTATTAAATATTCCGTACATACATGTATGTACAGAATATGTATGCTACTATATACTTATTAGGTTATACACAATTTACCGAAACTTCATGTGGGTAATACGTTTCATGAAAGTTAATTAGAATTTGCATAATAAGAACCCATATGTTCTACATTGCAACGTTAAAAAAATAAAATGTGTCCAACTCTGAGAAATTTCACGAAATGTAGGTAGACATATGTACATGTATTGTTTGATTGATTCAGGATCAGGCTTGAAGATTTGACTTTCATTTTATAATTTAATGGTATTTTACGATGACGTGTGCGACGTGATTTTTTTTTAAATTTGAATAAAGTATGAAATTTACTGTTATGAATCAGTGTTTTGTGCAATAAATTCGTATATCGAAGATGGGAACGTAACGACAGGTTAATTATAGGTAATGCCCGTCAGCGAGAAAATGACAAAAAACCTCATTTAATTATACAATAATAAAGTGAAAAATTTGTGGAGGACGTCATCGATACAGTGTGTGAGTGTGTGCTTATAAATCCGATCTACAAGATGATTTGCAGCAAGGAGCAAATAACCAACCTTTTGGATAAAATAAATGTGGTGAGTCTTGTTTAAAATATTGTTTGCATTTTTGACTTTCGCATGGCGGCGAATTTGCACTGATATATTAATAAACAATAATAGCGATGATGTTGATTGGCGTTGATTGATGCTCGTCTCGTGCAAGACCGTTGCCATTTAACACTTTAATTGACGGTCGAAAATTGATAATCGTTCGAAATTATTTGATTGGGGGCAATTTCTATATGTGTGTGTAATAGTTTGACACCATAGGTGTTTTTGCTTTATTTTTATTGTTGTGAATTTTGAGCTTATGGCAATCCATGGAACTGTTTTCGTCAATCATTAGATACATACGTAATAAATATAAGGTTTTAAAAACATTCTGGAAGTGTTATTCGTTCACTAATTGTGAGCGTTCAGCAGAATGGCCTGTCTGCTGTTGGAGATTAAACCAGGAAGGATCTTTTCTGGCATTTGTGAGTCACATTTGGCATTTGTCAGTCACGACCGACATTAGTAGTCGTAAAACAGCGAATCGATTGCCACGAGTGTTTTTCATAATGCGAATATTATCGTTATATTGCACACTAGATAATTTCCGAAGGTCGCTTATACTCCATTGCGAATTGAACACAACAATCAACCCCAGAAATTTCTTCCTTATCATCTTTTAAAATGCGTGAACCTTACTTATGTATACATATAGTGCGGTTTGTTTGTTTGTATCAAATAAAATATAGATACCATACGAAAGTATCCACAGTGTGAGTGCAGTGTCGCTTGCTACTCTCGAAACTATTAGCATTCATTTCGTCTTGCCGTATGCAAATGCTATCTATCGTCCGATCATAATTTTGTGGAATGTCGTCGCCCAACTATAGTAATTTCATAGTAAAGTGTATAATTTATTCGATGGACGGACGTAGAGCCTCACCCGGAAGTTCCGCAAATCTTCGCCGAAATCGGAAATCGAGCGTTTCGTAACAATATTTTCGATTTACGTCGATGATGTATGGAAATTAACTATGAAGCGCGTCGTACAAATTGCACAGTTTCGCATGTGTGTGTTAAAATACGTGTGTGATTATCGAATTTTCTAAGTCATCGTGAAAGTAAAATGTTTCGTGCACACGTGCGATTATGTAAGATGTGCGTCCAGTCGTGTAATTATGAACAAATTTGAATAGACGATAGGCGTTTTTCAGACTAGGTATGCAATTTTTTTTCTAACTTTCAGTCGAGACGAAGCCGGTTTCGACAGTTCAATTACACATTCGGTCACAATTGACATTGTTTTCGAGTTATTATTTAATAACAAAATGGCTTCGACGTTTCCCTTTAAGGCACATCGCTGCGAACAGGTAGGAAAATCTCAAGGTTGGTATGGTGGGGAGTTGTATCGCATAGCCGCGATTTATTTAGTTAAGCTTTAACAGAAAGCGCGATAACAAAGTTGACATCAACAAATGACAGCAAAGTTGGCTTTAACCGCTAAATATTCGGGCATAACCACGTGGTGAACTTTAGTTTGCCTTGAAACGGGCGTGGGGGGTGGCGGGGGTGATTATATATGTACGTTCATTATGTATTTGTTAGCTGTTATTCATCATCATCATCATTTTCAGCCGTTCACCATCCACTGCTGGATGAAAGCCTCTCCAATCCTCTTACATTCCTGTCTATCTTGAGCAATCTGCATCCACTTGACTCCACACATTCTTCTCAATTCATCAGCCCATATTCCACTCGGTCTACCTTGCTTTCTTTCACATCCTCTCGGATACCATTCCAGTACTTCTCGCGTCCATCTGCCATCCATTCTTCTCGCTGTGTCCAGCCCATTGCCACTTCAACTTTTTCACCCGCACTGCTATATCTGCCACTTTGGTCATACTTCTTACTCATGTATTTCTTTTACGATCTCTTCTTGTTATACCAAGCATACATCTTTCCATGCTTCTCTGTGTGCACTGGATCTTTCGTAGCATTCTTGAATTTAGCGTTCAAGTTTCACATCCATACGTCATAACTGGCAGTACGCATTGGTCGTACGTCTTCTTTTTTAAGCATAGCGGAATGTTGGATTTAAAAACTATGTTCATTCTTCCAAAATCACTCCACTTCCAAAAGCACTCCACAGCTGTTATTATAATAGATATATTACGTAAAGTGGTTCAAAAACAATTGATTATTAATAGAATTGAAACAAATTCGCAATAAACAATGTGAGATGCGCGTGTGTGGCATTAATGCACGAATAGCGAAAACGCTAGTATAGAGAGCTATCGCGCGTTCTGTTTAGCTTAACTGAATATGCGGTGGCGCTGCCTACACCACAACGAATTTTCGCCGATTCGCTCGATTTCGATGACGTTTGTGGAAAAGTTGTACATACACAATGTAAATACCTCTGACTTGAGTCCGTGTCAGAATCGTGAGTGAAATACAAACGTTCCGAAAGCGAGGTGACAGATGGTAGTTTGATAGGTTATGTCAGGGTGACAGAAACCGGCGCTTGCGCAGGCCGGTAGAGTGCGGGTTATCGGGCCAGTGTGTGCGATACAATTGACAGACTTGCGAAATTCGCTAGGTTTTCCTACGTGAAAACCTCGCGGATTTCCTACACGAATTCGCAACAGTGTGCGGGCGCCTTTATTGAAACAATATTAATATAATTTTCATACTGCGATCGCATATTTTTACATGACGAAATCGTGGTTTAACATTTGCGCAATCCACTGAACATTCTCCATCAATCAATTGTGTTGATGTTGATGCATTTTTCTAGATGGCAACAAGTGTTGTTGCCGGAAGTTTTGATTTTCGGGCACCTGTCTGAGCACGCGCGCTCATTTTCGAATTCCTGTGTGTAAATGCACGGTAAACGATACCTTTTACCACCTCAGTGAAGTACCTAGCATAGATACCTTGTCCAGGTGATTCCCTGGGGGCAGTCGAGCGATCACAATTAACGCATGACCGGTTACGAAGAAGCCCTCTAGCCGGTGTGTGTGTGTGTGTGTGATGATCACAATGATCACAATAGCGGCGGCTTTCAACATCCGACCAGAAAGCTCAAATGAAGATTGATGACACACGGACAGTGGCGAAATCGGCAGAAACGAAAGATCGATCGTTCCAATGACGCTAATATGTGAAAATACTGATTTATTATTGAATTTTTTCCAATCGGACTCGGTTGTAATAAATCCAGTCTTTTCCGTCCTATAATGAGCGACGAAATACGACTCTTCTCCTTTTTTCAGACATTTTGTTTTGAAATTGATCTTTATTACTATTTATCAAAATACGAATTTAAAATATGGCTTAGTTTTAGTTTTTTTTTAAAAAAATGTAAGCCCGGTCAAAATTAGCGGCACGTTTTCCGCGTGATTGATGATCTGGACTTATGTTCGACAATTAACAATGCTAAATCGCAAAATGTTAATTTAAATGAGATTTTTTTCTCACATTCTTAAAAATCCATTATCGTTTAGTGTGCTGCGATTGTTGTTGCACTCGCGTGTAATATACATATGTAATATTATATCATTTTTTTCGTACCGTATAATAATTGAGAAGTCTTGTTTGTGAATGCAAATTAATGTTTGATCAACTCTTCCGTGTCGTACGTAAGCAATCTAATTGCTACAACTTTTTTTTTGTTCATTGTATAAATAAGTTTTGCATTTTTTCTACATATATCTTCAACGTGCCTAATAAAAATACGATATGTAAATACGAATGTCCTTATCTTAAATTTTTTGCACATTGTTTGATGAAGATCTCGATTGCATATGTTATGTGTACCTTCTCTTCAATGGTTTTTCTACAATATGTCATTGTTATTAAATATTTAGAAGCATTATCAGTTACTATATATGTATGTACATACGTACGGTATTTTTTTCGAGATGTAAAAAGGAATGAAAATTATACTCCCACTATTGACAATTACCCAAGTGCTAGCTCGTTTCGCTAGCACGATGGTTAAATTCGTATAAACACGACTATTTACGATCAAAACAAGCCTTCGCACAATTAAACCGCTTTATTGTAAACCGAAAGAAAGGAAATGTAATTTGGCAGTTTGATTATCGTTGACCGTAGAAAGCATTTGGAGTCCGGCAAATTTGTTTCCTAGGAAAACTCCATTGTTTGACTTGACCCACTTCACCAAAATCACATCGTTACACTGTCAAATAGCAGAATGCTACTTTAATGGTGTTATTACATTATTGGATTAGTTTTGATGCTAGTTAGTTACTTTTATAATGGTTGGTAATTTTAAAAAACCCTGAAAAGTGCATCGACTTAACTCGAAGACGTTTTTAAATGGTTCCCTTTCATTGCTTTGACATTTACTAGCGTGAGTTATTATCCTGAAAATTTATTTAACAGGAAAATCCGAGACGTAAAACTTTCGTCAGACATGCTTTAAGTCTCCCCAGTACTAAATTAAACTAGTACAAGAATCTCGTTCGTTAGGTTCTTAAGTTTTTTG
Source organism: Parapsyche elsis (assembly GCA_022651745.1). NCBI lineage: Eukaryota > Metazoa > Arthropoda > Insecta > Trichoptera > Hydropsychidae > Parapsyche > Parapsyche elsis. The sequence continues at coordinate 3,477,472 of JAGVSN010000018.1, forward strand.
GGCTGTAATGTCTGAATCTACATACATATGTATGTACATATGTACATATACGCTCTCATTCATTTCAAGAAATATTATCATACTCCACAAATAGTTGGAGAAGTAGATATTATAAAATTAACTCCTATAATCCGTCTGGAATATGTTTCTACGCGTTTCATCTGTCTTCTAAATATTAGTGATATTAGTCGGTTCGTCGCTTTGAACTTCTCATGCACGGAAATGTTATTTTTGTTCAGTCAACTCTTGACACACTGACACTTTTTTGTATAAGCTCAAGACCGAAAATAAATAAAATACAAAGAATTCTCAGCTGCCGAAAAAAAAAAATAAATGCACTTTGAAGTGCAGCGTTTCAATCCGCTCGAGATCTTAACCCTTTCATGCCGGCAACGCTCGTCAATGTAAAGCTACATGAAATACTTGCAACACCACACTTTATCCGTATATTATACGATATTTTACGATGTTTACTCAGTAAATCTCAAACTAGACGTATGTACCTATTGACAATCACTTGTAGAAATTTAGCTTGAGGCTATTATACTATGGCATGCCGATAGATGCATATCGTGATTGTGCATTTCCAGTGCACCGATCATAAAGTTCATTCTATTTCGAAAATTGAATCTTTTGCAAAGAATTCAAATTTAGCGCGTTCATATTCGATACGTAAATTTAGTCAAATAAACAGGCAGAAGGTACATTCTTTCCGATTGCACAAGTAGACAGGTGGGAGAATATAAACTCGCCTTATATGATGTACATACCTATAAAATCGACAGTTAAACTCCGAGTTCAACGTGAATATCTTCACGACGAAAGGTCAAAACCGTTTTGACTGATTTAATCCGTAAGATCTGATCAACGTTTCCATTTTCATTTCGGATATTGTGCACGTTCGGTTGTTGTATAGTGTATGTAATTATTGCATGCTTCACGGTACTAATCGAAAATTATGTATTATAAATATAAGAGGGAGTAGTTCACAGACAAAAATTAATATTTATTAGTATCTAAGAAGTATATACGGAACATGTACAAGTTTTCAGGGACACTGTTTCTTGGAAGAGTTGAAGATATAAGGAAATTTTACAACACTGTAGGGGTCAATTTAAACATATCATTGTAAAATAAATTTGTTTATCGTGATTTCCGTTAATATGTTTATAATTTATTAGAGAGAGTTCAAAAAGTTATTGAAATTTTATAATCGCCCGTAAATTTGCCGTAAAGTTCAATGCATTCATGAGTGGGTATTATTTCGCACATATCGTTAAATTATAAATTAAAATACACTCGAGACTTATGTATGTACATATGTAAATACATAATGGATTTTTACGATTGACTCTCGAAAATAGCGAAATTTTTTTAATAGAACTTCGATGCAATTGTTTTTGTACGTGTTTAATTTGCACCTCACTCGGCGTGTTTGCACATAATAGAAGTAAAGTGATAGCCGCCTTTCGAACTGAGGTTAAATGTGAATTTGTTTGCGGATCAATTTCCCAGTGTTTTTTTTTTCTTCTTTTTTGTCGCAAACAGTGTCAATGTTAATTGCCTACGAGTGAAATTAAAATGTGCACTCGTCGAGAGAGTTTTTGAATACATTATTTAGATGCGACAGTAAAATGTATTTGATAGATCTTGGATTTTGGTGTGTTTTAAGCAGAGTATTATGATAATGTGCTTAGAAAAGAAGGCATACGACGAATGCGTACTGCCAGTTATGACGTATGGATGTGAAACTTGGATGCTAAATTCAAGAATGCTACGTAAGATCCAGTGCACACAGATAAGCATGGAAAGATGTATGCTCGGTATAACAAGAAGATATCGTAATATGAATACATAAGTAGAAGTATGACTAAAGTGGCAGATATAGCAGAACGTGTGAAAAAGTTAAAGTGGCAATGGGCTGGACACATAGGTACATACATACATAGAATGGATGGCAGATGGACGCGAGAAATACTTGAATGGTATCCGAGAGGATGTGAAAGAAAGTAAGGTAGATCGAGTGGACGATGGGCTGATGAATTGAGAAGAATGTGTGGAGTCAAGTGCTCAAGACAGACAGGAATGAAAGATGATTGGAGAGGCCTTCATCCAGCAGTGGATGATGAACAGCTGAAAATGATTATGAGACTGAAAAGAGTAGCTACAAATTCTTTTAGATTCGACTGGTTTGTGCGATATCAGTACCTGGTTTTTCTATGACTTTATTGCAGTAATATAAACTTGATACGAATCCGCCTTTTTAGCTTCATTCTCATTAGAATTTCGACACGAAAGAAAGTGGTTTTTCCTTCGAATTCCTAATTCCCTTGACTGCTGAGGATAACTTTTACTTTGATTTATCGTTCCACCTTCGCGCAAGACCCAAAACATTCGCGGTTTCTTTTGCCTCAAAGGTCAAGGTATGATTTATGGGTCTTCTTAGCGACACATTCTTCGCCGTCGCCTATTCGGATACCTTTCGGTCATCTATCTGCTTACCGTTTTCTTTTTTTTTTCCGTGTCGGTCGTGATCGTGGGCAGTTTTCTCCTCTCCTAATTATGCACCGGCTGACGCTCGTAATAATTTTATGACGGTGTAATAACATTAATAAACGCGCTGCGTAGGGTTTGTTGCTCACTGACTGCGCACAAAAGGCACTGAATTTTTTATTATTTTTTTTACTGTGTGTCCAAATAGCTTTCACCGGGTTAATGACAATGGAAACTCGAGATTCAAAGGGGTGGGACGGCGTAGAGGTCTGAATTTGACCATGGGTCATTAAGGCTATGCTTTACCGTGAAATGTTTCATCATGGAACCTTATTGTCCGGCGGGAAATTCTTGTGTAATTTAGGCGTGCTTAATTTTTGAAGTTCAAGATTAATGGATTTGTCTTTATATTTTCTTTCATAATACAGACATTACGACTAAATCACTATTTTGTAACTTAACCCAATCAAAATATATTTATGTATTCTTATTACTATAGACGCCAGTTGACTTTTAAGAGCTTATCCGTTGTCAATTAATGATAAATTAGAACATATCTATTAGGTTATATTTTACTCTGAGCAATAAAATATAATTGATATCGTAAAATGCTCAGTAGAGATGCGTTTAAGTTCGTTCAAAGGATGGGTCGTCTTGTATGATTGATTACAGTACCCAGAGCATTTCCGAAACAAACAATTGACGGCTCAAAAAAAAAAATAGGTAAATTGTTTTATACAGAGAAAGTGCTAGTAGCGTTTTAATCATGAAATCATAAAATTGAATTCAAATCCGTGTAAGTTAAGATCGTAAATGGTGCTTGTAAGTGCGATAGATCAGCGGTCGCCAACCTTTCGGACCTCAAACTCAAAATCTTGAATCCATATGAAATGGTAATTATTACACTTGTTTTTGCACTCCAAGTTATTTGCAAAAATGAACATCATTAATATTACAATGATAGAAAAATTATAATAAATACAGTTTACAGTTCGCGTTGCGAAATAGCTTATAGGCGGATAGCTTATAGGCGGATAGCTTATAGGCGGATAGCTTATAGGCGAAATAGCTTACAAACGTAATAAGACGAAAATTGTAAAAAAAGTAGAGTCCGAATATACTGAAACATTTTAATAAACACGAAAATTGCAAATATGTACATATGTACATACATATGTATATTCAAATTAATCTGCGGACCGTCAAAATTCTCTCACGGACCACCGGTTGGCGACCGCTGCGATAGATGATGCTAGTTATGGACGATATCGTTAGAAGTTAGAATTAAACGATCTCGCCAATCATTTTCCGTAAGGTTATGTTTGTTTTGGCTAATTTTATACAAAACGGCTAAGAATTCGCTGAAGAGAGACCACAAAGTCCGACGTTAATTGACTTTTTAGAGACAGGGTCAATTTCACGGTTAAAATTCAACGCACGATCGATTCGATCGCACTCCGTTGACCTGATTAAATCGCGCGAAATTCAACGGCTCTTTTTCGGAAATCGTCTAGCCAATTTGCATAATGCGGCCTATTTGCAATGTCATAGTTACACGTTATAACAGCGGCAGGTGTCTCGTCGAAATTCTTGCAACACGTCGATGGCGAATTTTCGCTTCAAATTAATTAGATTCGTCGCGAAACGAACGCGTATTTTCACGGTCGACACGCCAAGAGTAAACAAAACCGCAACACAAGAGTTTCATGTCTGGAAAAACAATTAAACGAATCGTAAATTTAATTGTTCGGCCGCCAGTCTACATTCGGTGTCATATCAATTAGTTGTTTATCGCTGTTTGCTTATTTTTTATCGATGGAATCAAAACCTTATGCCTCATTGATTGAAACACCGTTTTTGTACCTAAATTTCCATTTAGCCTGTTGATTTATTTATTGGTCGTCTTCGCCTCAACACTTACGCGATGCTAATTGACTATGTTCTTGTACGATTTGTCACGTAATTAGAAGTTAAATAAAAAAAAAAATGATTGGAGAAATTCACGTCGTTCTTAGGACAGGTGAAATTTTTTTGATGGAAAGTGACGCGATTGACAGATTTAACCGACATGCGAAATTTATACAGCCACACCCGGCTACCGTATTTTATTCTCACATAAAATAAATATCATTGCCTCATTTTCTCTATAGGTAATTTAGAAAAAAAAAATGTCAATTAAAAAAAGTTGCATTTTTATTTACACGTCTAAATTATTTATGAGTAATAATTTTTGCATATAAATTGAATGTTTGATATTGCCCGACACAAATATTAGAAATGTATAAAAAATGTAATATAATATAAAATATTAATAAACAAATAATAACACTGAACGGCATACAGCGCGTTTTGCATATCACCATAAATCTTGTGGTACGTTTCAATCTATTTTGAATGTATTATAATGGATTCACATTGTTCGATCGTAATGGTTTAATTAAATTTATGAATTTCTATTTAATTATGAATCTATTTATATTGTAACCACTAGTTAGACACTACTAAGCACTTTCACATGCAAACAAACGAGTGTGAAGAATTTTCAGAAAATCGACAAGTTACTGCATTATTAGGCCACAAGTACCGTAGGTACTCAAAATATTTCGAATGATAAATTGGTGTTTTATCCTTTTAGTTTGAAGATTTTTCATTAACCCATTCAGAGTGACTGTTGTGTTGAGTTTTCCGAGATTTTCTCACTAGTTTTCCTGTACGTTTCGCTCGTGACCCATTGATCTTGTAACGTCTAGCTTGAAACAGGATGTCTATTCGGCGCACGCGACGATGCATTTTAATCGAAGTGCACTTTTTCCCATCGGAAAACGATTGAATTCGTTTGACACGGATCGAATCCATGTTGAATTCGTGTTTTTCGTACGACCGGTTCAGCCTGTTTTCGCTTTTCACACACAAAATAGCGGCTCGCGCGTCCCAGTTGACACTTTCGTTTCGATTTTCGCCAGATTCGTTAGATTCCACGATGTTGTTTTACTGCATAGGATTATTTTTGCGATGTTTTAATCGATCGATTGGCACCTCGACCTGTCGACCGGTTGAATGATTGCAATCGTTTTGTTCGCATGCTAAAAATGCGCGAGCGATCGATGCACGATGTCAGATTAACATATTGATGAGATCTAAGACCCATTTAGCATTCGAACGATTCTATCAAAACGGTATTAAAAATTTCACTCGGAACTGACGTTCTTTTTCTACTTCCTATTTACGTACATATATAGTAATTATGTAAGCGAGTCAATTGGATTGTAAATTTATATAAATTTCGCACGGATACATTACTCGTTGAAATATGATTTTACGAACGATTTATCTCGAGGTAAATCAAATATTCTCTTTTGTACGCGTTATTCCTGCGAGTTAAACTCTCATGTTTCGGTGTTTCGCTTCTGCTTCGTCCGCGGAAAAAAATAGTCATTTATCTGCGAAAAATTGCGGTAGATAGTGGTAACAGTAGTAACGGTGATTGTGAATTACACAACTGGTGGTCCTTATTATGTCGTTACCAACTAGCGTTTGTATTAATCTGAATTATTTTGTGGCCATTAGCGCCCGTAATTGACTACAATTTTAAGGTCGTTGTTTTCGTTTCGCTACAGGTGTTCCATTGTGATTATTATTCAACGTGTTCTATTGCGTGGCCGTCTCTATTCACAATTATTGACTTCTCATTCATTTAATCTGTTCATTTTTTATTGCTCGTAATAAATATGGTAGTTAAAGTTGCTCAATAGGAATCGTAATTGTGTTTCGAATCCGTAAGGAGTTGCGGTCTATGTGTGGAGGGTTATAGGCTCTTATTTCTGATTCTGTACATTAAGCCCCGTATACACACTGAAAATAAAGGGGATTTGAACCCTCTTCTACTGACCTTTATATGAAAGTTTCATAACTTCAACGACCTTTGAGAAACTTCCAAAGTACCAAAGTAACCGTGTGATTGTATATTCAAAGGAACAGGCGTTTATTTACAAATCGATGAATATCTTCTTTCAAAAGTAAATTTCACTATAATGTTATCATAATAAACCGTTGCTTTATAAAGTAGATACAATTCTGATTGGGTACATACATACATACATACATACATATATTTATAGATGTTCCAACTTTGGGCGAAGTTCGTTCATAAACAAAATATTTCATGAAGCGCCTACAGTGTACAGTTTATTTAGAATTTCATACTTATTCTTTTTTTCGTTTAAATTTATTCAAATTATTCTTGGATAATTTGAATTTTTTGTTTCCGTTGAATTTGTAGATTGTACTTATTATTCTGATAAAATTCAACATCGAAGGACAGTTTTTGTTTGACTTTCTGATTTATTTTGTGCGAATTTCAATGTTTTGAATTTTTTTGAGCGAATTTTTTTCATTACAAATTAGCATACAATTCATACAGAATAATAATAACTTTTTAAAGCACCTTTATAAGGATCTCTCATACAATTTACAATTCAAAATTAATTGGCAAATTCTATATAAGGGCTGATTAAAACATAGCACATCTCTATCATTACGTCATAATTTAGCCACTTGTATTCAGGCGGTGCGCTTTCTAGTCATACGTTTGAGCTCAACCTTGGCCCAATCAACTTATTTTGAATTCGCGGCGTTTTCTCGCAATTCAAAAACTTCGTATTCCGAGCTTTTAAACTAGAAACTTTCGAGTTATGCACAGGTAATCCCACGTGGGCGTTTGCTGCTTACACATACGGAACTATACCTACTAAAGAGTGTCGCATGCGCAATCGCTCGCAACTGGTAATAAATTGCGACGACATTCCGTTCGGGACAACTTTCATCCGAGCTTTTTGTGATGTGATGGGGCGCCACACATTGTTCGCAACTCCAGTAGGTACCTCTACTCATATTATAAACGTAAGAGTCGAAATGCACAGGTGAAAAACAAGCTCGGGCAAGCAGACGGGCGCCACTTTCGATCTGACCCTTTATTTCTTATTATTATTATTTATTTTTTTTTAGCTCGCAAGTACAGAAACAATCACTTTCCCCCGCTCGAAATGTCTCCAAGCTCATGCTGCTATTTTCAGACGGCACAATTATGATTCAACTCGCCTGAAAATGTACGCAGTGAATCATCGATCAAACGCTGGACTTGTCCGCTAATGTCGTATTGCCACTTAAGGAGTTACACACGCATCGGTATGCAGAAAATCAGGAAGCTCGCAACTTTTAGCAACTTTCCACGGTTGCGCAATCGCGTTCGATAATATGTACATAAGTAACCACCCGAAGACGGTCATGCAACTCTCGATACTCGTAATTGTACATGTGTATGAGGCTATTTATAAATATTCAAAGAAGAAAGTCGCGTTTTGGAAGCTCTTGTGTACGTCAATCATGTGTCGTGTTTAGTGAATTGATTGCTTGTTGTACATATGCACGTTGTCGGAATTGTTATACAAAAGCTTGAGAAGCTTTTGTCGTTCGATCGCTCGAAAGCAGGTTATTATTACAATAGTCATAGTATAAGGGTGTTGACCCAATTGCCTTATCGCCACTTTGTATCGATGACCCATTCGATAATACGTGCAACCCTTATTTCATTCAATCAGGCGATATAAAAGTCCCTATTCCGTGTTCATTTTTTTCATATATTTATAATTTGATAGTTTGTAGTGTGTAATTATTGCGATTAGGCTATAAATTACGTTCTCGATCATTATATACGTAAGTATGGCTTACATTTAATATACCCGTGTGTAATTTGGACAATGTTTACGTTCGCATACTTTTATAATAATAATAATAGACACTAATCGCAAATTCAAGGTGATTTAGTGGTACTTTTGTATGTTAAAATTATTTGCTAATTATTGACATAATTCCAAAAAAATATAATTGGAAATCGATCTTAACATGTTGACTGCTACTGTTCCATCTAATATTGAACGGCTACATTTGTTGTTCCTATGATTCGTGTTACTTTTATAAACTTATATGCGTTACGATAGTGGAGACAAAACCAGTAAATTGGTCTCGGTGTGATTTGAATAATTGATATATTATTATGCAATTTTTTTTAATTTGTTTGTTATAAATGGTAACCTTTACTGTTCTCGTTCGAATTGTTAATTTCGTTCCCATTTACATTTAATTATGCGGTTCCGTCTTCGCCGAATGCAAATGTCCAAGGATACGCGTCACTATCCAGTTAGAATGCAATTGCATAAAGTGCATTCGGACAGGTTGCAGGTCACACTGGTCGCCGAAGACGCGGTCATAATTTTCATCTCGACATGGATCAATTAAGACGAACGAACGTTCGAATGATTTATGTCCGATGGTAATTTCTCGGAACGTTTTATGAAATCGTAAATTGTGTCGTTAGAATGCACATTTTTATTGGACTCATGATTTGCGCGCGCTTCGATGATAATAACAGACGAGCGATTGTTATTTTTCGCAATAAATTCAAATTAGTCTAATTGACCTTTTCGTCGCCGGTTTATTCGTTGTTCGTTGCACTTTTTGTATGCGTTTGAATTTTTTTTTTGCTGTTCAATTTACTGATGTTTTGTATTTTTATTTTCAGGTAAGTCGACTTTGGATTAGTCATACTCCACTTCATACAATTTTAGACGCGCTCGGTATGTAAATTTGTAGAATACGCGTAAGTAAACCTATTTCTTTTTCGTTTAAAATTTATTATTGCCCTAGTAATCGATGATCGTTTAGAGCTCAGTGCTATGATTTCGTTTTTGCAGTCTAATTCGGTTGTATAATTGTGGAATTCTAGTCAATTTCATTAATGAATGTAACGAACTGTTTGTAAATCACTAGCGCAATGTACGCCATTTAGATAAATTTAAAAGGCTAATCAGTGCTTTATGTAAAGTTCAGAGTAAATCTGTACATTTAATAAGAATAATTCAAAAGCTTTGTTAATGGTATAAATGTTTTGTATGGGTATAAAGATAACACATTTAAAGCTAATTAATTTCTCTGTTGTGACGATAAATATTAATTTGTTTATGAAGTGATTGATCAAATGTGTAACAGAGTGATTTTCAACTTTTTGGAATGCAATATTTATGTACCTATCTGTGTATGAAATATTTCCCAAAGAAAATTGCTCAATTTTATTATAACAATCTTGCATTGGTCACTTAGTATAAATCGATACACATATTGCAAAACGTCGATGGTTGGTCAACGATCTTTTGATTTGAAATGTTCGCCGTGTCACTGATGTTAATTGATCGTTGAGATATAAAATTGATTAATTTGAATATTGTACATACATATGTACATATATAGATTTTTTAATAGTAGATAAATTTATTCTTGTCAACGACATGTATGAAAAAATGTTTTTTGCACAATTATATATTTTGAAATAGATTGGAATGCTTATACCATTTTTTAATACAAAATTATATACGGTCGTGGTGAGTCGCGCAAAAAATTAATATTATATTCAAAAATGCCAATATCAATTTTTTTATCACTTTACAGTTACATATAACGGATTGTATTATATAATATTGCAACAATTTATACAATATTTTAGCGTAATAATTTATTTTTGTATGAAAAAAAAGATAACGAATGTTTATTTATTTAACTTCACTTTCATGTCAAATGTCTAATTTAAATTCGAGAGACATTCCAAAGAAGGCGAAAATTATATTAAAACAATGTTTGGAAATTGTTAAATTACAAAAATACTAGAAAGTGTGTGAAATTTGTGATTGTGTGTAGTATGTGGCTATGTAATGTACTTAGCTGGTTTTTTGATGGTCATTGCCATGATTTTTAACTTTGGGACGTTGGGAACGTTTTCGCAAATTTTCATTGGTCCTCAAAAATATTTTAGTTAGGTTCGACGTCAATTGATTTCTCTTCAAAATTTCTCGTCCAACGTTCGTCTTTCTTAAAGGATCCTGTCTACTTCTATAATGTAGCTTTAATCTGCATCGTACTCGTATTCTAGCACCTTGCCTGGCATTCATGTTTTTTTTTTACATTTATTTTTATTTAACATACACGTACGCGTACACATTTTAGAACTGAATTAGTTGGCACTTTGCTAAGAATGCGGTAGTCGTTGCGGAATCGTATTGTGCTCGATCGGCTTGCGTTTATCATAAATTAGAACTACTTACATATATAGGTACGTATGTACATATGTACATAGTTGGGATCGGGGTTTCACGTGTCGTAAAAGTTTCACAACATTGTGAGACTTTTCAGCGCGTGAAAACGACGAGTAGTCGTGTAATAATTTTCCACGTTTCTTCAGAGAATTGATTCCATTTTAAAAACAACTATTACTACTATTGCACTACGCAATGACGTTTATTAACCTTTAATCTGCAATCTTAATTGACTTCCTATTTATCGATAATCGACCAGACTAGACAATTGATGAAAATGTTGTTCAGACAAGCGAGTATGGCATTGCATTTTCCAGTGATTCACTTCCTATATACGCGGCTCGACTTTAGATTAGATTCTCTAGACCGGTTTCGTGTCATTCAACATTGTGGAATGCCAAATTATATTGTGTTGTACAGATTAGATTTTTAAGAACAATCGAAAGTGGATTTCGTAGCTAAATTACATTAGGTATATTATTTATTGACCAGTGTTTCTCAAGCTCATTTCAATTGTGCTCAATAATAGTGTCGCAGAATTGAATAGTGCGCTTTTCAAATGTCACACGTATGTACACACATTTTTGCCCGTGCATCAATTTGCCGCTGTACAGGTGTTATTATTTCATCTTCTTCCATTGTGGTCGTCATATTTTGTCATCGGACGTTTCGTCTGTTGATGTTTGCACCGGTGTATAATTTGACGCCATTTTGCACGAAGTCGTATGCAATTTTAGTATTATTGCACGAAAACAATCATGCACTTTTGTACCACACATACGAGTTGATGTCGAAATGCATCGTATAAAATTCCGTTATCGATTTATTTATTCATTTTTAATGCCTGAAATGAACATTTTTCTTCAACGGGGTCGTTAAATCATAAATAGGTTTGTTTGCTTTCAATTGCATGTTTGTTTCGAATCAGTTATGTTGTATTTCAATCGGTGCTCCATATTCTAAAATCGGGTCGTGACTCGACCTATCTCACTGAAGGTATTGTTAAAGGGCCAAAATCAACCTGGACAGAATGTCAGTGGGTAAATGGGTCAGTGCACTTGACTACGGTTGCATCGTTCTAAAGTTCAAATCCTTGTTCTTGCGAAACGAGAAGACACGAAGCTGAGAACTCGTGCAGAGACGCGCTATATATCTCTATAATTCTAACGATGTTAAAGCGCGAAAATGACCCTTAACGACTTCTAGAAAAATACAGGAAAAATCGCATACATAGTTTGAAAAGTAGTGCAATGCGACATCCAAAAGGTCAATTTAATAGTTTAACCCAGTTGAAAATATCATTCGAATGTCATTGTGAACATGACATTTTTTTGTATTTTGTTTTCGTAAATTATAAACACACCACTTGCAATGACTGCAATTGTGTGCATGCAAATCTGCAGTGGGAGTCTTTGATCTGCGTGGGAAAATAACGATTTCATTGCTACCTACCTACTGTATTATTTAAACGTGATGAGCAAGAAGATATGTATAGTTTTCTCCTTGGAGTAGATCTTGTTTTGTATTTTATACAGTTCTACACAAACTTATACGCTTTTCCACGAATTTTACTAGGATATAATGTATTATGATATTATGAATGTGAAAAAAATATTCTTGTACATCTGAATAAGAGATACGATATAATAAAGAAATTCTGTATTTGAAATTCCTTATTGATAAAATTGTATCAAGTTTCAAATCATATTAAAATTAAATGCAAAGTTTATTCATAATAGAAAGCCCAATTGATTATTTATTAATGAATGAGTAATGCCTACAATTAAATAGCACACTCAAAAACATTGATTACAACAACAAAGCGATTCATTCATTTAAATACATAGTACCACAATCAAAATGTTGATTTAATACATTGCGATTGAAACAATAGCGCCGATGTTTTATTTCATTGCTCAACTATGAGCGATTGCATAAAAAATTTATGTTTACTGTTAACGAATCACGATTTTCTATGATTTTTTTCACACATAGATACATGTATTTAAAAATATGCGAATATTTATATAAGCGTGATTTAATTGAACCGCGAATTAAATCATCCGAAACATAAATGCCAAAGTCTGCGCAAAATCGTATATATAAAAATATTTTTTTTGCACTCGTCGTTTACGATTGCAATTAATTACATTTAATATTATTTTTTCCGTCATACTACTTCGATGACCTAACGCGCAGAGAATTTAATTTCCTATAATATTGTTTCTTTATCTTTATCTCGTTTACGCGCGCTTTACTATCGTTTTGACCTGGCCGAAAATTAAATCGTCAAAATTTGACAAGGTCGACCACACAACATTATAATTATCCATTTCTGAATATAAAGATCTCCAATTACGGTTTAACACTTAATTTTCAATGATTTTCCAAATCGCACACAAAGACTATGTACGAGTATAATACAGTTGAGCAACATCTAGTTAACCTCTAAAATGTGTGTTTATACTTTATATTATACATATTTGAATTTAATACTTTGGCGTCATTGACCATTTCGAGGCTAACTAAAATACTTGAATTTGTAGGTGAACCATTAATCTTACATTCTTTATATAGACTTCTATCGTGCTACAAGCACTTGCCCGCACTTATGGCGTGTCCAGTAAGCGCTTCAGAATTTTTCTCGAAATGTGGCAATACGTTTCGTGCATCCGCCATTATAGATCGATATCTTTATTTTTACCAGATGTGTCGGTCATGATGATGCAAAAATTGTGTTTATTCGCTTATTGTTTTAACGCAACGCGTCCGTACGTACAGCGTACCGTTGCTGAAAAATCAGGACCAAGGCCGCTTAAAGCACTATGTATTCCCACATACGTATCGCAATTAAATTAATTAATTCTAAATGATGCAATCGATTAGAAAATGTTGCTAAAAGAATTTCGCTGCAGCGCCGAAAATACGGGCTGTGTAACCTTTGAATTGGAAAATGGCGCTATTTCCATATATGGGGGCGATTGGTTCAAAGTTCTAAAAGTAAAAGCTGTAGGTAATCTGTAGTTGGAATGATTGCGAGTGAATGATGTGAGAGGGGTGTGTAGACATGTTAACATCGAAGCAGTACAAATGTGAAAAGTTTTAATCGCATATTTACATATAAGGTACTTCGAGGTAGGTATTCAATTCGGATAGTTCGAGTGAAATCGAGCGTGTAAAAGCTCATTCTAATTGAATCGACCTGACGGGGGCTTTTGATTGTCGCGTTTTGAAAGGCGTAGTTTGTATAGCGAAAGTTTGCGAATGTGTTACCAATTTTCTAAACTACATATTATTGTGAGATCACTCAATCGATCACACAAACTCTCTAGAAACACCGCAGTGATTCTTTGTTTTCGAAGTGAAAGCTCGCGTTATCCTTCGTGTAACTATTTATTTAAACCACCCACATGGCGTACTTTTTGGAATATGGCGAAAAATGCAAAACATGCTCATGTAGAAAGTGGGGTTTATGTTAAAATATTACATATGTATGTACATACCTAGCTAGTTCTCTTTGTGATTTTGCGTGCATGCGTGTGCATTGTTATGATTATTATGAATTCAATTATTCAATAGATACAAAATTTTCTGTTAAATTGTGCGTTGCATACAATGCAAATTTGCGTAGAAGTTTGTTGTGTAAAAAAATTCGTCGAATTCCGGTAATAACTTTTTTGCATATTGTCCTCGGTTAACAATAGCCTCTTTTGAATTTATAAGGTCGTTTATGTATGTGCTAACGGTGAAAGGATAACTTTAAAGTTACCACGGGTCCTTAAACTATAAGCAGTTTTATAAATCATGATTTTTGGGAGTGTTTTTGAATATAAATAAACAAAAGTTGTGCAATAAATAGCTAAGCGTGTCGCAACAGTGAAAAGGTCATAAACTCAAGATCACAATGGCAGACGTGCTCTTCTACATACATACTTTATAGTTTTTTTTTTTATTTTTGTTGCAGTATTTTTTTATTGTATTTATGTGTGAAAGCTCTCATGAGCCTTCTTGTGCGTGCGACGTATTAGGAAGTATGTAATATGTAAGTGAATGCGTTAGTTTGAATAAATAAGGCTTTACAGGAAATTTACCGGTAGTTTGATTCATAGCAGATAAGTAGTTAATGGGTTAGCCGTTGCCCATTCAAACGCAACGCAGAAAATCGAACAACTCGTCTGACATTCTGCACTAACGCATTGTCACGTTGTTTATAATCGACTTCCTTGTAGCGGGCAATAATTTTACACTGGCAAATTATACATCGTGGAATGTACAAATAACGATTGATTATTCAGGTGCTTCGCATCGTAAACGACGTGCAATTAATTAATTTTACGGTGGCTAGTTTTGGATACTTATGTAGCAATCGGATCGAACTGACTGTTTGACGTTTTCACTTTTGTTATAGCTTTTTTTCGTTACATATACATATGTACAGTGTAATAAATCGTTGTAGACAATGCATATATGAATATAGGATTCATAATTGAGATATTTTTAATGCGTGTAGGTAAATACTGAGAACTTGCACAAGTATTAATAAATAACGGCAAGGTGCAATAAATCAATTAGATCTAGTTTGTAAATCAAATACGATTTAATCGTTTAACATTTACCGTACACTGTTAGTATTGACATTCTGATTGTAATTTTAATTTAAATCTAAATTGACCGATGAATTTTATATGCAAATGTATACAATCACTTCCTGCTGAAATGTTGGCCAAACACTAGGGGAGAAACAAGTCGTGTTGATTTATTTTCACTTATTGTTTATTTTAATAGAATATACGTAAGTCGGTGACATTGAGTGACAAGAAGCGACAAGAAATTAGACACGAACAATTGATTAGGGATTAAATTACAACATACATAGTATACCTACAGTAAATATGAGCAACATACTAGTTAAGCACACTAAAACCAATATTTATCTTGGCAGGTTGTACTTAATTATTTTTTCCAATCGTATTTTGATAATTTTAGCTGTCAAAAAGTAATAAATTTCATATCAAGTAAATTCAGGTAAATATGTAGTTTAATAAAGTTTTAGATTAAATTTGTATAGTTTCACACGTATATTTGAATGTAGTATGTACGTATATATGGGATATACATACATATGTACATATATGCAGTTGTTATGCCTTGGCAAGTGAGCTGTTTCCTACTGTGGCAAAGTGCAATAAAAGCGTATCAACAAGATGAAACTCGAGCTATAAAGATATCCGTATCCGGAAAATTGGTCTGCATCCCAAGAAAACATCTTCGAGAACCTCTTAACGGCGTCGCGTAACGTTATAAAGACGTATCCGACGATCAAACACTCAAAACGGCGTAAAAAGACATTCATTTTACGGTAAAATGAAAACCACACCTAAAACCATGTTTTTCTTTGAAAATTTAAAAAAAAATTAAATAAAAAGTATGTATGTATGTATGTACAGTTATCTAGATTTTAGAGAATCGTTTACGAAATCATCAGTGCAATTGCCTGTATTTTAAATATAATAGGCGACGATTCATTAAACATTTTTCTCGTTGTAGCGTGAAAGTAAAACGAGGCGAATAACCCCTTCCACTCCGGCGGCTGCCTATTACGGTAAATAATAATAATAAAGATTATCGTCGTTCGATTTTGACCCGTTCGCGATGCGTAATCGCACTTTCGATCGGCGTCTCTTCTGCCGTGCTTCGATTGCATCAGATGTTGCACTCAAAAGCGCTTCGGTAGCCGATCTCATCGAGATAAAATGAGTTCCGAAACTCTCCCGGCACCATGATTGATGATTCTTTGGCGGAAAAGAAAATGACAAAACGTATGTTTGATCGTGCTTATGATATGCGAGCATCAATCATTCGGTCTCCGTGTGCGGGAAATGTTGCGAAATGTTGATTCTAATCGTGATTTTCGTATCTTCACGGTAAAAGGTCGTCAATTTTTTATATAAGGAAATCAATCGGAAGCCTTCTTAAAATATAAAATAGTTTTAAATCGATGCTGTATAATAAAATAACTCTCATGTTTTCCTTATACATATCTACGTACATACTTAGGCTTATGTATATTTCATGTACTCTTGTTTGTTTCACCTCGATTTCTATACGAATATTTAAAACATGGCTAGTTGAATTTCTCTCCGTAGGCATCCTTAGCTAATGTAAAATTATTTAAATAATTTAATCGATGTATTTAAATAAACGTTCAATGTTTAACAATCATAAATAACATACGATCTTTTTGTTTGCAAATTAGAACCGTGCGTACGTTTGAATAAATACATACATTCGAATGCGGTATGCTAATGTATTAAATTGTTATTTTTCTTTAATTTTTTTCAATGATGCTAGGTGTTAAAAATTTTTCATCGACCGCTTTTTGATTAACGTTTTTTATTTTTTTTTTTTTTTTGCGTTTACTAGTTTTTCACGCAATGAATATTTTGCTAAGGAGGTCAAAAATGTTTCTACGCATAAGTATATATGGAAAATCGAGTTCGAATCCTGTCTAATTCGCGTCACGTATCCTTCAAAAAATAAGACGCGACACACCTCTACCGGAAGTTATCCGCGTGTTGTTCGAGTACCGTAACCGAGAACTTGACCCACTTCCCGTTTGGTCATGTTCGCACCAGCAATTCAAAACCTAGAAAACTGTTTGTACAAATAAAAATGCAGTTTTTAACTCGGCGAGTGCAAGTCGTCGTCGTCGTACTGGGCGAGTAATCCGATCCGATCCGATCCGGGTTTTACCGTTGGATCGATCGAAATTAGTGAAAGTTGCGTCGTTTCCGAATTTACAATAAGACATTTGGGCCAATGTTGTATTTTGTCCGTATACGAAAGAAGCCGTTTAAGTGCTAATGATGGTCAGTAAATTAAGCGGGCGATTGTTTCGTGTGTGATTAGGTGACATTATGCGGGAACAATGCGAGTTGACCCGTTGGCCTTAAAATACAATTAGATTTGATTCGATTCGATTGTCCACCTTTTTAATATTCCCAGTGCGATATTCGACGTGCGCAACACGATTCGAGTGTAAACCGATTCCGGTTTGTTTATTTTTATTGTTATTTATATAAATATCACGGGCAGAACGACGTGCGTAAAGCGTTGTAGACAGTAAGTAGTATACGTTGTAATACACAATGTAAAATGTTGCATTGTTAACACTCGGATAGAATATTAAACAGGCAATATTCTGTTCCTTAACTGTCGGCTTATTATTTTACATTTGTGCTGAAAAAAGTCTCGTGAAGTTGTACGCGCACACACGGTTTTGACCGGGTTCATAGCTCGCTATATCGATATTATTGCTCAATAAATCTTTGCCTTTCAATACGTTTATAATAATTCTAAATGGGTTGGATATAAAGTTCACTTCAATATCCAATAAATTTTGTTTAAATATTGTGTTGAGGTCAAATTGAAATACATAACGCACACTACAAACTTGTTGTAGTATCATTCATACGTTCTTCTTTTTGGTCGTATTAAATGAATAACACTAAACTAAATTTAGTAAAATAAAATTCCGCCCACATATGTACATTTAGGTAACCCATGCGTAAACTTTCTGAATTACAGATTCGTGAATAGTGTTTTATCGTTTATTTATCAATAATAATGGTAATTTTGCTACATTCTATGTTGTTATTTGGTGACGCGATTTATGGGAATTCCGTTTATTTTTCGAACGGAATTTTTGCTGAAAGTTTAACAAGTCTATATATCAACCGGCTCGATTATGCTATTTCATTTGATTATGGCAATTAAAACAACTGGCAGTGACAAATGTTTGTTTAATTCGGGTGTAGCGTGATGTCGTTCTACATAAGTCACCGCACCGAATCGGATCAATTAATCTGGTCAGAACGTAGCGTTTTGTGTCGATCGCACTAATTTTTCGACATTTATCTTGATCTTTTTGAATTAAAATTAATATTTTAATTATTGTAGAAAGTATACGATTTGATAAATTTGAATTTATACGATTTGAACAATGGGTATGATCGATATCATGTTCGACAGTCAATTTTTCGAGTTTCTAACAATGGTCGAAACGGACAAAGAAGGAAGAGCTTTTGTTTCGCGTCTTCTTCATCCTCAGAATCAAACGAATCTGCATATCATTGTGGACGAGTGGCGTCCGTGACGAAAGCGATCTTTGTTCTCGACGATCCAACCAGAATGAAGGTACTACAAATGTATAAAACTACGATTGTGCTCCTTTCGAAACGAAATATGCTTCCAACGATGCGATGAGATGTTTCGATCGGCTCTGCAGGTGGTTCGTTTCTAATTAGAACATCCTAGAGGTTAAGGTTGTCGCTGGATGTTACATTAACTATTACATTCTTTTGCACAATTTACCACCGAAGTGTTTTCCTTTTAATGGATAAACAATGCTCACCTCGATTTCAAAGACTCGCCGTTGTGCCACTTCTCAGACTCCTTTGACTAGTTTGCTTTTATACCATGTACTTTTTGATGGTACAAAGTTCAGAGAATGCAGGAAACTCTCAACTATTCAGTCAACGTATAAAGTCAACAAAAATCATACTTTCCTTTTTAGTACTGCAACACCGTTTACACACACGTGTTATTTATAATAACTTGTGTGCGCAAAGTACGCAGCGTGAACTCTTATCTTTGCGTTTCTGTATACTTTTAGATTAGAAGATATCTTCATTAGAAGTCGTCTCAAAATGAACGATCAGTATTCAGCCTCCTTTGGCGGTTACGACCGCAGTAATCGTACAATAATAATTTCAATTTAGACGTATCGAAATGTATATGTGTCCCTATCATCTTCGCTATTCGTGATGACCCTAGTGATCCTCGACCCCTCAGTGATTCGATAAAGCGGCGATTGTGGCATTGAGATTGATAGATCCTCGGCATCAGATGGAGATTGATCGAAAGCAATAAACAGTCAACGTATCGTAATTTACCTAACGGCTACTTTGATTTTTTTTTAGTGTTGAACACATGTTCGTAATTTCATGTAAATTGGCCTAAATGTTCTGTTGGGAATGTTGCACGAAATTATCACTTGGGTAACGTCAGCTTGGCGAAGAACTGTATGGAGAATACGGGACGCATTTGAGGTTGTCTATTTTTTTTGTGCAATGTATAATTATTATTTATGTCTTATCGATAAATATTATCTTCGCATGTTGTATTTTATTTTTACAAAATTTTTGGGAAAACGTTCGCCTAATCTACGTCGATCTTAATGGGCTCAATAAACCTAAATATTCACTAATTAAACTGTGGAATATGAGGGCCCTGTAGCCGATATAGAACTATGTACATATGTCCATCTACTCTACAGATTTTCACTCAACGTTTTTCGGTGGAAAAGGGCAACCGGGCAATTCGAAGATGTGGTGTAATTTCGAACTCGAAACTAACCAGATCGGTTCTGATGCAGAAATATGCTCATCGTCACGGTAGGGAAAATCAAACCGTGACGTGCAATTGCGAAAATGTGCATTGTTTCGGACGATTTTCGTGGTAGTAGTCGCGTGCTCGAAGTGATCCACAGGACAACCGACCGTGATCGTGTGTCTTCATAGCACAATCTTAATGGTCAATAACTGGAAAATTGGCGTGTCGTTTCGAGTGTGTGGGCTAAATCGACTTTTCCAAATCAAATTCTTGTGTGAAGTGTACATATGCTATGATTGCTATGTAATCCAATACTATGTATAATTTTGCAAGTACACAATCAAGTACCATTCCGAAGATCTAGTACACATTCGTGACGTGAACTTGCAAAGTTATTTGTTTCATGGTCGGTAGGTATATTTTATAAGGCGCTTTAAGCCCTATCTTTATCAGTATGACCATACAGGAATGTGATCTCCTCTATATGTTCACCTTGGCAAAGTTCACACCTTGCTTGAACCATAATCGATTCACACGTTTAATTCAGCAATTCCATATAGAGTTTATGTCTTTTTCAAACAGTGGTATCGACCTTGATTCCACAATAAATTTTCTTATACGACGAGCGAACGTTGAATGTGTTGGCAAGTTCGTTTTCACATGATACACAAGTTGAATAAAATTTTATGCTGTTGAACTTGGAAGATATATGTACGTACATACATATGTATGCACCTACCTGTTATGATGCGATTTGGTTAAGAAGGAAGAGCGTGTCGAATGTAAAATAATCGTGACCCACCAATGATAGACTTCTATTGGCCAATGACGCATGTATCTAATCGGAAAAAGGGTTTAACACTCTCGATGCAATTTCTTCAAGAGACTGGTGCGAGATTTCTCTGTTTTGTAACCGCGACGATATTTCATTGTCGGAATGTTCATTTTTTTTTGTTGTAGTTGTATTGAACTTCTAATCAATCTCTTCTCATGAATTCATGATCGATATAATTCAACTTCTTCTTTTTTTCACGCTTCTTTCACTTTCTACGACTTCTCTCGCACATTTTAGATGGATTGAAGGCCACTACCACCACACGACTCGCGTCTCCTCTCCCCTTTGGCGAGCGAGGAGTGATGATACCGCTTTCTAATCAGCAGATCATGATTTCCTTTTAATGCGTCTCCCTACCTGTGTATATGTACCCATCGACCGGATGTTGTTGTGTGTGTATATTTTCCCTCTTTGTGTTTTCATTACGATTCAAATTACGACTCCCAAAGAGTACCAACTAGGTTTTTGTGTACGGCTTTATTTCTACACTGCGTCATAACAAATAGTACTTATACATCTTCAATTATTATTTAGTTTGGACAGATTTGTGAACGCTTTCAATTTGTAGCTCAATGGCGGTGCGGTGCCCTACAAATTGCCGTGCATTCATATGACCGATTGAGTAGGAGTGACGTGCACTTAACACAATATGGTACCAGTGACTAAAATGGAGGTCGTTAAATATTAACAAATTTAATGTAATTTGGCATTCGCATCATAAAACTGTACGACAGAAAAATTTTCAAGCTGTGATCGAGTTGCATTTCAGCGATCCGTCGAGTGTGTCATCGCTTCATACCACTTTCATCGTTGTATGATCTTTGGTAATTGAATTGATAGTTGTCGAGTCAATTAATTTGAACCTCAACCACTCAATGACCATTAGAGAATTTCCACGTGATGCGTTCTATATTTTTGTATGATTTTATCGAGTCAAAATAGTTTGATGTTCATTGAAATGACTGAGTTATGTAAGCTCTGGCACTGATTGTCCATCATTTAGAGACGTCTTCCTGTGCATCACCCCTGCACTGTTTAGTCTTCCTGTGTCCCGATTGTTGTGCGCTCATGTCGCACAAGAGAGGTCATGAGATGCTCATGATTTCTTACCAAAATCACTGTTAAAACAGAGGTGAGTCAAATTGATTGTGTATAAATCGCGAAAGAGATTGAAACACGAAAGCGATCGTTGAAAAAAAAAGTGCAACGATGCAGATTTTGCAGCCGGTACTGCAACTTTCATCGCAAACATCTTTTCAGTCATCTTTTATAGGGTGTGCCACTTATTCCAGTGCGTATTCTATTTCTGCATGGCAACTTGCATTTAGAAGTTCACGGCAATAATGCTGAGGATTGAAGTGCGTTTGATTCTTATGAGAAACTCCATTGTGCCATTTATGTACATACTCGTATGTATGTTTGTAGGTATTCAATTTCAAATTTTATCTTTTTTTGTTATTAGATATGTATGTACTTGCAGATACAAACGACTTCTTTAGTGATTCGGCGTAGTTTTATTTGAGTATTTTTTTAATGATTCCATTAGTGCTAATGAAAATGAAATTTAACTTGAGACAATCTTGGTCTACTTTATTTTCATTATTGAATTTAATTGCACCATTAGATCATTCATTAAATGTTGCAATGAAAATTCGAGACATAATTTTGGTTACTTTTCGTGAAACTGTAAATTATCTCTTTGGAGCTTTTGGCCAGTCATGTGATTTATGACGAACGCCATGCTGCATCAGGTATAGCTGAGGTCAAATAACGTGTCAAGCCACATCCATTATCACCGTGAAAAATGGCGTAACTGTAACGTCCGACGGTAATGATGAACCGAGCCCTGACAGGGTTACGAGTTCAAATCCGTAATTTATTTTTTAAATTGAATTATGTCACAGTATTGTACTCTCGATGGAAGTGTTATGTTTTTATTAAATTCACCCATCAATCATCATCAAATTTTAATATAGAAAAATTCACAGAAAGTGAAGTAATATGCATCGTAAAAATGCGAGTGACCCACATTAAAAAAGCTACAATTTTCTCATAGGGCCTTACATGAAAAAAGATAGTGGTTTATTTTTTCTAGCGAACTAGTTTCACTCTCGTTTTCGCATTTGTTCATCAATCGACTAACTGGTTTTGAATTGAAACATGTGCGTTACTAAAATCCAGGGCTATGAAAAGTGACACACATTCAAGACTACTTTCATCCCTGGCGACATACATACACGTCAGGTATACATTTTTTGAGATTTGAGATCAAAAGTGCAACGCCCCGCCTAACCGTGGAAATTATGTGCGTTTTCTAAAGCGGACCTCACACGTTCAATAATACTGTCATTACTTGAAAGTAATGACAATATTATTAATCCAGTAAACTCGATATTGATGGAATGACATCGGTGATATGATGTCATGATGATAATGATTTTGATATCGGAGCATACTGATGCTTGCATATTGGCGAGTGGAGGGAATACTGTCATTAATAATGTAATGACAGTATTATTGACCGTGTAAGGTCGCTTAATAAAGAGCATCAGTCCTATCTAGTTTTAAAACATGATCGTGCACACAAACAAGTGTTGCAAGGTTTCAAACGCAAGGAAGTGAAAACGTCGATTGAATCCAATCGACATGATGTTTAAACTGGAAAGTTCTGGAGACGGCAATTAGCGGCTATTTAGACCCTCGTCGACCTTCCATCAGATACCTCCTACTGAGAAACTTTCAATTTCAAAAACTTTATTTTGTGTACATACTTTATGCGTTTCGACATTGGAATTTGAAGAATGGCGTAAAAATTTAGTGTGTAGTATTGATAAGGGACTCGTACGTGTGCGTGCAGAGCGTCTACGATTTGTGTTACGCTCAATATCTTCGCTTTTTATTCATCAAAACTCTTGTATATTTTTATGTGCGATTAGGAGGGTTTTATTGTTTATTTTGTGTACTAATTTTTTTATTTTATCTACAGGGTGTCCCCTCGTGGTCCGGCGGGCTGGAGGCGGCGCGCGCGGGCCTGGCGCGGCTGCGCTGCCCAGCACTGCCGCTCGGATGTTCGAGGTCCAAACCAGGACTCAGGACTAGATCATCAGGGTTCTGTGGGTGCTTACAGGTATGTAAATATCCTTAAGAATACATCTGCGAAGATTCCAATCGAAATTATTATCTAAGTGCGAAATTACAGTACAGAACGCACACAACGTATTTTAAGTTTCTGAATACATAAATTCCGTGTAAATTTTTTGACACATATGTATATTATGCATACGTAGTTTGACGCGAGTCTCAGCTAGATTTGACTATCAGGTAGGTATGTATCATTCAAAACTGGATTTTTGTATTGAAAGTGGCGGGTTAGCCGCGATCATGATGATTGATCGCTATCGTCAGTCACGATCGTGATGATTGATTGGCTCTTGCCGACGACCGGAGCTGACGTTTTGATTTCGGCATTTCATTAATTGGCGAATAACAAAGTCTTGCGTGTCAAAATATGCTACAGTTGCTAAGTAGGTACAAGCGCCACTGATGATTGTGTGTGGTTTGTTTTTACTCTTCGATGTTTTAATGTTAAATTTGGGCATTCGCATTACTTACATTAGTTATGTACGTATGTGCAGATTAATGCACTTTTATGAATTGTACATAGATACATATAACGTAGGTATGTATGTACATAGTTGGTTACACTCGCTTATGTTCGTAGCCCACTTTGAGTTTTTGTCTCGGTTTGATGAAGGTAATAATATAATAGCGTAAGAGCAAGGAAGGATCTCATTCGACAAAATTGCCATCATTAAACTCATTTTATGACAGTTCTCGTGGCGTTGATCTAAATAAGAAAATCCTGAATTTCCTCAATCCTCTATTATTACGTGATATAAACTTAAATTTTATGATTAGAGCAGTAGCTCTTTGGAGATTGTTGATGTTTGAAAATGTAGCTACGAAGAATGTTTCGAATACATTTTGATAATAAAATGATGAAATCGATTTAATAGTTAAGATCTACCGCGAAAGAGGAAACACGCGTACAGGAAACCTGAAAAGTAACTTGACCCATATATTTATATATGTACATACATATGTAGGTATATATATTGAGGAAACATCTGGATAGCTTCAACAACAACAGTTTTTCAGAGCAATGGAGCTTTCAGCGAGTTCTTTTTATTTCGTTATGTGTTAACCGTTAACGTGTAGGTAATAGGATCCGTTCACAAATAAGACTTTTCGTAATATGTAGTATTACTGATATGTATGTTTCTCTAATGTTTATCGCCACTTACTCAATCTGTTGATTATTATATTTATGTTCACAGTCAGGGCTTGGATCGAAATATGTTAATGTTAATTTAAACGCAATGAAACGATCGTTAAAAATACAAGAACTGTAGTAATAGTGCAATGATTATGCATGCACTCATGTTGTTATTCATGGTATGCGCTTCTCTAAAACTACAAACAATACGATTTGTAATAGGAGATACAATTTCTACAGTCTTGTGTGTGTGAAATGAGATATATTACCGAGAAAACTGGTTACGGTAATAGAAGCCATTAGTTCGAAACGGTTTGTTGTTTCATTTTTATCGATTTAACTGCATTTTTTCCACTCACAATGCGTTGCATTTGAAATGGAATCACCTGGGGATATGAACGTTTTATTGTAAATACTCGGACAGTAATAAATACCTCGCCTGCATTTTTATTTCAATTTTTCAATTTTTGATAAATACTATCATGCGCGCAGTATCACGACAGAATAAGCGTACGTAAAATTAATTAAATGAGTGAAATCAAAACCGGCGGCTATTTTATATTAGACGAAAATACTTTCTTTTATACACTTAGGTATATTTTTTTAGGCCATATTATTACTGCTTAGTTTTGCTAATGATGGTCTCTAATGTTAGACTTTTTGTGTGTGTAAAAAGTAGGAAACAATATTAGTTAACTCACGCAAAAGAATTAACTGTAAATTTGAGCTCACATTACTCTTTAAAAGTAACGCAACTGTCGAATTGTATATTTTTTTCAATGGCTTATATTGCAGACAATATATTAATATATTTTAAAATATTTAAAAAATACTGCGATTATATGTACATTGTATGTAGGTAACGTAATTGAAATTGAAAGTTAGACAGATTAAAGTTCCGCAATTACTTAACACACTTGGGATGCTTTTTTGTGCACAATTTGTTTTTAGTTTTTTTCTAAGACACTTTAATTTGAAAATTTAACACGTCGAAGGCGGAGAATGTAATAAATAACCTGTAAAGTGATAACACTTTCCATTTCGATATGTAGTCGTTCGTATAAGCGAGTGATTTAATCGGTTGCAGAAATCGAATGCATATTTTGTAGTGCATGACTTAATGCAACGCACCGGAGCCGGCAATACTCGTTCAATTCAATGCATCCAGTTGCACTGAATCTGCGATGAAATTTATAGCTTAACATTTTAAAATCACATACAATAAGCACGTAAACGTTTCATTTATAATTCAAACATCGATATGTCTCTACCTGGATTCGATTAGTATTATATATTTTTAATTAATTGCACGCCAACTTACAATAATTTGTACGGAAATGTAATTTTTTTTTGTGTCGTGTTAGAATACGCGCCACAGATTGAGAGGCCTGACGATGCGTGTCGAACATAAAACGCATATTAAATAATTAATTATATCGACATGTTGAGCGCCGTGTACTTGACCGAGCGACTCACTTTCTATGATGTCGGACAAATAGTAGGTACTTGCGATTCAAAAATAGATAAACCGCAAAATTTCAAACCAAAATTGAAAGAAATTTAATAAATATCACATGTCGTTCTAAAGTTCAAGTCATCGCCGATACGAATTGATGCATTTTTTATGAGATCGTAAATGCACAATCATCTCTTGAAATTGCTTCTGAAATGCGCAATGGTCCTTCGGTCGTCGATGTGTGAAAGTTTGTCTCTTTTACGTGCATTATTAATTTATAATGTACTAATTAATTGAATATACTATTGCGTATTAGTTTTGAACGAACTGGACTCTTAGTTTCGTCGATTTATTTCAATCACTTTGACTTTCAAACTTTGTATACTCTCAATACAAGCGTACGATTCTTATTGTAAGATTTAATCCAACGTAGGTTCTTTGTTTCTGCTAATAATACTTTTCAATTTCAGTTCCTGGATCTCTCCTTAAGGTCATGGTCGGATCCGTCAATCTCTCTTTTGTTCTGCACAATCGATTCATATTAATCAATAGCATTTTATCTAAAGTTTCGATTCGAGCGAACACACCGTGATTAATGAATGCGAAAGGGTAAAAGCGAGTTACGACAATTCTAAAAGATTTATATCCTTGTTACGGTTACGATTTGTGTCGATTGCATTCGTAAATTTTCCCCTGTTTTACGCGTATACATCAAGATATACACAAATAAGATTTATCCTGAAAGGGACTACATATGGGCTGAAATTTCAGTACTACGAATAAGTATACGATCTATGTAGATATATTTTTGCAAATTTACACCGTACATTATACGATTTTTGAATGCATACTTCTTTTCCGGCATGTTAAATTGTGACTCAAAGACGTTTGTATACTTAGTTTCAAGATATTAATTATCCTTTCACCGAATTTTACGCTCTCTATTTATTGTATTTACAACGACAGCATACATACTTTCGGGATTTCATTCATACGCTCGACCCCCATTCAGAGCGTTGGCTTTCTTCTTAAATAAAATGTCGTTTAATTTAGAACTTCATTTTGTTTATTGAGACGTTCTCTCAATCGTAAAAATCGTTTATCCGGCTGCTGCTTTCGTTCTCTTTTAATCGGCGATAATTTTCACGCTCTTTTATACGCTTATACTTATATAGGCCGTAAATCGTTCCGAACTCTCGAGCATGCGGTTCGTGCATTTCGTTGCGTTCGTTTTTCCGATGCGTTATTTATTCGGCTTCCGTTTCCGTCTTATTCTTTCATTAGCATAGAGTGCCCGAGATCAGAGCCAATCAATTGAATTTACGAAAATAATCTTTCTCTTGAAATAATAAAAAAAAAACCAGCGTAAATCTTCCGCTTCTCACTTTTGACTCGATTAATTTTGTCGTTTGATGTCGGACTAATGAATCTATAAAAAGATTAACTTTTCGGTATAAAGATACGTTGAACCTTTATAAGATTCATATAAAATCAAAAACCTTGCGCAAAGATCTTAAAATCTTCATACATACGTCATCATCATCATTTTCAGCCGTTCACCATCCACTGCTGGATGAAGGCCTTTTCAATCCTCTTCCATTCCTGTCTGTCTTGAGCAATCTGCACCCGCTTGATTCCACAAATTTTTCTTAGTTCATCAGCCCATCGTCCACTCGTTCTACCTTACTTTCTTTCACATCCTCTCAGATACCATTCAAGTATTTCTCGCATCCATCACCCATCCATTCTATGTGTCCAGCCCATTGCCACTTCAACTTTTTCCCACGTTCCGCGATATCTGCCACATTGGTCACGCTTCTTACCTATGTATTCCTCTTATGATCTCTTCTCGTTATACCGAGCATACATCTTTCCACGCTTCTCTGTGTGTACTGGATCTTGCGTAACATTCCACGTTTCACATCCATACGTCATAACTGGCAGTACGCATTGGTCGTATGCCTTATTTTTTAAGCATCATAGTATGTATATAGCTGTAAGAAAGTTGCATTACAATATGATAACACCTAATCAAAGCATTATAATATGGATTATAGGTAATAGTGGAAATATGCATTCTCAAATAATTACCATATTATAGAAAAAGGAGTGTATAAATAAATACGTACATCGTATTCTTTCCACGTATACTTAACACCATTATCTGTAATCTAATTTGTTTTGCCACGGCTAATTCGCATGTTTGCTTTGTTATTACTGCACAAATTTGCCGCATTATACAGCAAATACGATACACACACACTGATAGTATACACATAGTATATACACTGATAGGTATAGTAGATATAGCAACAACGGTGTAATTTAGACGGCCTCCAGGTTCAAGTGCGCCAACGCTCGTAATCGTCAATTAACTTTCTTTTGTATAACGAACTAATAACGATCGAAGGCAAATTACAGTGGTTCGACGATATGGCACGCATTCCTCGATCCGTTTTCCGCAAACTTGAGGAACAGACCATTTCCTCTTGAGGCCTCGGGCATCGACTGTCCCTCCTCCTGTCTTGTCTCGTGACCACGTTTACTTTCACTGGTCCGGTGATCTTCGACGACCTCGACCTCAGCATGTTGTAGCAGTCGTTTCAAAAGGCAATTCTCGATTGTGGCGCCGATTAAAATTAAATTAATCGAACTTCGGCATCGCATTAAGGTAAAAGTACTGTCTCATAATCGTATAGGTATTAGAAAAGCTTCGATAAGGCGACTTAAGTATGTATTATTTTGTCGAGTCCACACTTCGTACTTTTTTATGGGTCTGATACTTGTGTACGTGTATGTATGTACTTATCGTCCATTCTTGCGAATTATTTCGCACGATTTTAAACACCTCGTATGCGTATACCTACGTAAAACGGACGATTGTATCAGAATTATTGTGCACTCTACGGAATTGATGAGGGCCGTTACTGAGTGACCTCAGTAAAGATACCATCTCGGTGTTAAACATGCACTGTTCGCCGACCTTTGTTGTAAATTGTCTCTTTGGACGATTCATTTTGTGTGATTCGATCGGTCATTGTTTATCGTTATAATTAAATAATATTCAATATTTGACCGTTTGCAGTTTATAAATTCCTTTGAATACACTTTGCAGATGTATTATTACATACATATGTATGTGCGATAGCACATTTTTCTTTCGGGAAACTACCATACAATTTTTACTTTATCCTAATCGGATAAATTTTTGTGATCGTGCGAAAATTCGACATTGTGATTTTGACTGATTTGTATCGGGCATTCTGTATGTCTGTGTATTTTTTAACTTTAACTTTTTCTCCGAAACTATCAAGTCTATCGAGCTGAAATTTCATATCTATTATTTTCACGTAAGGTGTAAGAGATATTATCATTTTGGTCAACACCCGCCAACCGAAAGTGGCAGTTTACTCTTGAACGAGATTACGTTTTTTTTTATTTTTTCGACCTTTTAAATATATGGTATCATCATAATATTTTAATACTATAATTATTATGCTAATTAAAATCAAAAAAAAAAAAATCATCAAAACTGCTGAACCGGAAGTGGGATTTTTTTTCTTGTAAATTTATTTTTATTTTTCTTTGTGCGCGGTTTTTTGACTTTTTCAGTTTTTGGTTACTCTTGATATTCCTCAAATACATACATATATGGATAAGTACGAAAGGATTGATATAATTAGAATAATGTTTTTTGATAATTGATTGATTAAGTTTATGAAATTTAATAATATAAGAAAATTAATATATAAATTGTTTTGGCCGAATTTATGCGTAGATTTCAGGAATCTAGTATATATAAATAAATTTAAATTATATAAATAATATGTGATATGATTAAATTATGGGATAATAATGGTAAGAAGATTAATTTTGATTTTAGGGGTGTTCGAGAAGAGTTAGTGAGCTTAGTTACTACTGACAGTCATTTTTTTAATCTTTTTTAAAATATAATTGACAGTCGAAACGAATTGAGTATTTTCAGCTCACATGAAGATAATTTTATGTATTTTATAGAAGGAAAACTCAATATGTATGTACATTATATTTGTTCGTATGGCTGATTACTTGGTTAGTAATTTCAAGTATGCTAACTTAATCTTTTCAATTCTATGCATTTGTTCAGGATGATGTTTTCTTCATTAGCGAGTGCAACTTTCTTGGAGCTAGTTCTTCACACTCGATCAGCAACAGCATCTTCATTTCCCTACTGACCTTCAATCCCACACCATAACGACCTTTTCACTGTGGCAAGGTCGCCATCTAGAGAGAACACACGCGTCGGTTTCTTATTTTAATGATTAGTCGCGTCTAATAAATCGTGCCTCTGAAATACGACCCTACCGGCGAAATCATGGCCAAAACTACCATAAAAAACGAAAGTTGATCAAAACTTCGACTTATGCATCTCCGATTCCAATAGTTTAACGACCGCAGCGTGTTAGTTTATTTATGTATTTATTTATTTTATAGCCCGGTCCAGTGCAATAAAATGCATCGCTCCGGTTGCACGTTGCATCACATCCAAAGGGCTTTCACAGGTGCATCTAATTTTCACGGATAGAAAGTGATTCGAATGCGTTTTAATTACTTCCATGTATGTACATATATCTACGCACGACCTTGTTTTAAGATTGAGCGTAGAATTGGACATAGGTACATATTTGAGTGTGGTTACGAAAAGTATATGCATATACAAATGTTTGCATATTCACGAATCGAATTGTCACACTAACCCAATTTTCAGATTGATTTTCGATTGAAAGGCGAATAATTTATTTCGACACGTCTGTAACCTTTGTTGTGTTAATTTGGAATTGACAACAGTGGCGTAACAAGCGTAACTGGCGTAACCTCGAGTTCAAGGGATCCTCCCGAAGGGTTTATCAATCAAACTTTAATTGGATTCAATGTGTTGTAGAACTTTATCAATTGAAAAATACTAAAAGGTAATTTTAGTGCAATGCAGTGTATTAACGATTCCTGGAATTTAATATAAAAAAAAAGTTTCTGACTTTAAGAACCGCTCGTTTCTCTGCCGCAGTATTTATAACGCTATGAATCCTTTTGGTTCATTTTTATGTTTATAAAATTCGAAAATTTACTCTTAAGAAACGTGCATATGCAAATCTGTTGAACCAAAGAGAAAAACACATCAATTTAGATTTCGAATTTCGATACACTATCTCAGTATGGCAAAATAATGTGCTGCACGTTGTAGTCCTTTCACTGTGCACTTGTCGAACTTATCGAATGTGTAACGTTTGAATTATTATAAGCGTGTGAAAGTCAATATCGATAAATGCGTGAAAAATTATTTACATACATTCCATTCAAAATTTTCTATAGTTCGTTGATAATAATAGCACAATCGATATTCGCCGATTCGTCAAACGTCGTTTTATTCTATTCTCTTTGATTGGCGCGAAGGTTGCTGGATAAATTCGCAAAGTCATCGACAATGGTCTTCTCGTTAAAGTTTGGTGCGTATATAACGAGCTCGTTAACTCCTTTTCGCCGACTTTCGAGGAATGCGACTGTGCATCATTTCTCCGCAATGAAAATTTCATGATGTCATACCAATCCGATCCCATAAATCATTTGAATGTGTTCGATTTTACTTTCGATTTTTGTTATTGTTTTTTTTTTATTTTTAGTTCCGGTCCGCCTCTGGTGCGAACTAGTAGTAATCTAGATCTCTGGACAGATATACATACATACATAGTAACGGGTAACCGTTCGACAAATCGATGACTGTATTTATGTATGTTTAGCCTTCTGGCAAATATTTTCGTTATTCGCGCATTCATATTGTAAACACTTTCTATGCCAGTTCTTTCACATTGACAAATTGATCGATGAGTCATCAATCACAGAAAAAACGATCCAAATAGTAATCCAGAAGTGCTAAAAGGATTAAACTTCACACCTATGAATATTTGATAGTTTTAATCGGCCATGAAAGCTACCACTAGATGTGTCAAGAAAGTGTCCTTATCGCACCTTTCCTTATTGCGATTTAATTTGTATTTTATTCCAGCTAAAAAAATGTCTCTTTTGAGATTTCAATCTATGCCACTGGTCTAGAATAGTGTTTCTCCAAGTTGCGCGTTCGGTGGTCCACTTTGGCTAAACAAAAAAAAACCTTGTGAATCCACTTGTTATCGATTTTCATCCGGCCGATCATATTTGAATTAATTTGATACACGCATATGCTTTTCTATAACCATTAGTGAATGAATTCCGGAAATTCTGGTACTTAACCGTTGTCTTGACGTCATAATCGGAACCGGTAATAAAAAAATCAAACGCTAAAAAGTTGTCTTTCTCATTGTCGCTTTTTGTTCATTGAGTACATTGATCAACTGTCAAGAGGTTGGTAGTCATTTCAATGTAAGATGTTACTTCTATTTTCTGTCTAAACCTAAAAACTTCGAAGAAATAACGATTGCATTCATTCTGTGACACATATGTACAAGTCATATTCATTAACTGTTTAAATACCGCTCGGTTAAATTCATTAGTTCAAGCTTTAAATGAGAGTTAAGAGTTTTAAATTGGTACAAAGTTCATCAAATTGTTTAATACGATTACACGGCTTAAATTTATAGAATAACTATGTATTTATGTTCATAGCGTGAGGAATGTGAGGATGTGTCTATCGATTTGGGTCATCTTTCGAAACGACACATTTGACGACGACTTCGTGCGAATAGTCGCACTCGTTCGGAACCATTTAACGACGAATAAGACTACCATTCATAGAGCTTAAATTGACTGAAATTTGTTTGCTTTTTTGCAGAATGACGAACCTCCGGAGATCACATACTGCGTGGTCGACCATGCCGGCACTTTGTCTCTACAACCAATCACACCTACGCTACCGATGCCACCTCAGGATGAATTGGACGCCAAATTCGCAGAGTTGGTGGTGAGTTAATAGAAAATTCTATTTGAAGAAAAAAAATCAATCAAACCATTTGTTTTTCGGGGTATCCGCTTTGACGGGTATTTAAATTACGGCCACGCCTTTGTTTAGTTTGGTCTGGTCGAAATATTACCGTTGCGTTTTCCATCGTGACAAATGCCCATTGCGCTTACCGCGAGATAGAAATCGAAATTGGATTTGATATGAGATAGTGATCGCTCGAGAGTTGCTATGCTTCAACGCGATCGGATCGTTGCGTTGAAAGCGGGAATTCGTTGCATCTCGACAGTTGAATTGATTACAGCCCTGGCCGTTGTCCTTTTAGATAAAAAGTAAGAGACGAGGGTCAACGATTCTGGTGAGATCATCGTTTATTTTGGCCAAGAGCGAGTGCAACGATATGCGACACTATGCAGCTCGTAGGTGTGGAATGTGGATCCTTTGTTGCAAGTGTGGGATCTGTTATTCTTCGAATGATTGAGGTTCACCTTTAATTTTACAGCATAGCTTTGAAAAATGTGCCGATTATGGTAACGATTTGAACTCACAACGCTCTAATGTTGTGGTACAGGTCATATCGTGCACCGTTTTACGCTAAAAGAATCTAAAATTTTTGATGATAAATTGAAGATCCATTTAGATTGTAGTTAGATGCTCTTAAAATTTTATATGACCACTTTAGAATAGTTTTTTATGTTCACGTTTTTGAGTAAACCACGCCTTCGAATCATCTCTTTGTTACAATACTTATCTGCCCTAGATTTATGGTTATTGGCCTATTTTTTTGTAACTAAAGTATAATGTACATATGTACATATGTAGGTATGTTAAAAAACAGATTTTTTTTGTGCTATTGAGTACTGATAGGTGTTCTGGTTTTGTAATTTACAATTGTTTAGAGCGATGCTTGAATGCTGTAATCGAATAGTTAAATCCCTCAGGCATATTTAGGAACAATAGTGTGATCTGTGATGGCACAATCTTGAAATAGATTAGAATTAGTTGAATATCACGGGCGTTGGTCGATGATTGATGTTAATTGGGCGTCTTTCTCGCAACTAGAAGGTCTCCAAGTGGAAGAAAGACCGGTATTTCGAAATGCTAGATGATCGATCAAGCCCTTTCATCTCTGTCAGACGATTACTTTCTAGAATAGGATCTACTTCTTCTATCTGCACGTGTTTATATCTGTTGCATATCTAGAGGCGGATTTATCACTTTGCCGTCCATATAGGCCATACGCATCTTTTGACCTTTACAATGCTGTTAGTATTGGCCATTTTTATAAAATAGAAAAATGCTCTACTATGTACAATAGTTATCCATCACTTATCAATAGTGACGCATAACTTCAAGTACAGTGGCGTGTAATTGTACTGATGGATCACAATAATGATATATATGTATGTATATGAAACTTGGCTAAAATTAGCTTAGTTAAAACTAGTGTCTATTAAACATTAACATTAAACATTAAACTCATGTTAAATTTTTTGGTATTTCAGGAGGAGCTGGATCTCACCGAACCTAACAAAACGGCCATGTTGGGCTTACCGGCAACAAAAAAGTGGCAGATTTATTGCAGTCGAAGACCACCAGGTCCTGTAGCACCTGGACAGGAGGCACCGCGTGCTCCAGATGACTATGTGCTCGTCCTTCGGCAGATTTTCAACGTATAAAACTATATCAATTTTAACTTTTGCTTTCATACAAAACGTTTCAATGTAACAAGATTTATTTTGCAGGTCTTGGAAGCGTTCAAAACGGTGCAAGAAGAAGAATTGCACCAACGAGTCACACAAACGGACGGACTAAAAACAGCACTCAGAACATCGGCTCACAGTTTCGTGATACAATTCATCGATTTAGATGGATTACCAGCAATTTTGGACGTGTTGGAGAAGTTGGACTATAATACAGCACAAACCGCTTTGCATACTAGTCTCATCGGTTGCTTGAAAGCGTTGATGAATAATTCTGTAAGTAGATTGTTAATGTTAATGCGACAAAAATGTATATACATACATGCTTACATATTGTTTCTGATTATACTATGTTTTTTTAGAATGGGCGAGCTCATGTATTGTCACATTCTTCATGCATTAATACAATAGCACAATCTTTGAACACCGAGAACATCAAAACAAAAATCGCTGCTTTGGAAATTCTTGGAGCTGTATGTTTAGTTCCTGGCGGTCACAAAAAAGTATTATATAGTTCAAATTTTGTAACATAAATCTCAAAATTATTGATAAAAAACATTTAAATAAAAAAAATTGTCTCAGGTTTTGGAATCGATGATGCACTACCAAAAGTATGCATTTGAAAGGACTCGTTTTCAAGGAATTATAAATGATCTGGATAAATCTACCGGTATCTACAGAGATGAAGTCAATTTAAAAACTGCCATCATGTCATTTATAAACGCTGTTTTGAATTACGGTCCCGGTGTTGAAAGCTTAGAGTTTCGTCTACATTTAAGATACGAGTTCCTTATGTTGGGCATCCAACCTGGTTAGTTATTGATGTATATTTTTATGAACACAAACAATAATCATATAAAATATATGTATTTTATCAATATTCCACTAATTTTAGTGATCGACAAGTTGCGCTTGCACGAGAACGAAACGCTTGATAGACACATAGACTTCTTCGAAATGGTTCGTACTGAAGATGAGAAAGAATTGGCACGACGTTATGACAAACAGCACGTTGATACAAAGAGTGCAACTACTATGTTTGATATAATTCGTCGTAAATTAAGTCATACGGCTGCATACCCTCATTTATTGTCTTTGCTCGAACACTGCCTATTACTTCCATGTATGAAATGTTCATTTTATTTTTACATGACAAGTTTACATTATTGATAAATAAATTAATTCAATTAATACGTTTTTTTATAGTGGAATATAACCCTCACGCTCAGCACTGGTTGTTGATGGATAGAATCGTACAACAGATTGTTCTTCAAACTTCGCTAAATGCTGCAAATTCAACTAGTTCCCAAGAGAATATAAACGATAAATCGTCTACGCTGTCGATCAATCAATCTGATAAAGGAACTGATTCAATACATAGCTGTGGTAAAATAAGCAATCCTGATGTAACGCCGATAAACATTAATGTTGCCGAAATCGTTCAACTTTTGGCTAAAGAGGAAGAGTTAGTAGCAGCTAGAACCAAAGCAGACACTTTAGAGAAAGAAAATACTGACGTGTCAGAAAAGTTGGCACGGAAGGTATTATAATTACATTTATATACATATAAAAGATACAATTTTAATTGTATAATGTTATTAATTTTTGATATTATTATTTTTAGGAACATGAATTAGATCTCAGAAGTCAAGAGAAGGAAGATTTAGAAACATCTACAGCAAGACTAAAGGAACGTCTCGAAAGAGAAACATCTGCTCACGCTGATGCCGCCGCTAAAGCAAGACAAGCAGAACATCGTGTAGCACAATTAGAACATCAAGTAAGTTGTTTCGTCGATACATGTAGAATGTATTTTTAATGAATTATTTTTAATTTATATCTTCTTAAAATGTAATATTGACTTTTATGTTGATTTTTAGGTTGCTCAGGAGAGAACTGAAAGACTTAGATTTGAAAAACTCGTCAGTGAAGGAAGCATACCAGATGATGCAAAGGTAATTTAAAAATATATTGTGCATTGGTTTTACTCTTATTTTTTATTTGTTTGATACAAATGTGAATGGATAATTTCAGGTTATAAATTTGAAAAGTTCTTCCGGAACTGAAAATTATTTCCAACCTCCTCCACCACCTCCTCCTACACCTCCATGTGCACCTCCTCCTCCTCCAGCTGCTCCATTCTGTCCTCCACCGGTAATGCCACCTCCACCGCCTAAAGAGCAAATTAAAAGAATATTCCTCAACCAAGTAACCCATTGAAGAGTTTCAACTGGAGCAAATTACCCGACACTAAAGTTCACGGCACCATATGGTGTGAAATTGACGACACCAAATTGTACGACACAATGGAGTTGGACGCCATCGACAAAATGTTTTGCGCATACCAAAAGAACGGAGTGGCTGTAAGATTATCACATTCATAGTTTTTTTATATCTCAATTAGTATTTATATTAATAAAATAATGTACATTTTAGAATGATGGTTCAATTGAAGATCTAACAAAGGTTGGAACAAAAGGTCGTTCGAAGATATTATCAGTTATCGATGGCCGCCGAGCTCAAAATTGTACAATTTTGCTTTCAAAGTTGAAAATGAGCGATGAAGAGATATGCAGGTATGTATCAAATATATAAATTTTTTTTATAAAAAAAAATGTATTTACATATATATGTTCCTTTTAAATTATTTTAGAGCCATTTTGTCAATGGATAGTGGTGAACAACTTCCAATCGATATGGTCGAACAACTTCTAAAATTCACACCGAGTCCTGAAGAAGCTGCTTTGTTAGAGGAGCATCAAGATGAGTTGGAAAATTTAGCGAGAGCTGATCGTTTCCTATATGAAATATCCAAGTAATCCTTGCTTAACATTAAGATAAAAATCAAGATAAAATTTTTGTGATGAGTTTTTTTTTAATTTTATTTTCTTAAATTTTCAGAATTCCTCACTACCGTGAGAGGGTGCGATCTATATTGTTCAAGAAACGATGGGGTGGTAGTTCAGCTGAAGCAGCGGCACGTACGGCTGCTGTATTGCGTGCTTCGCGACAAGTACAACGCTCCAGACGGTTACGACGACTCCTGGAAATCGTTTTGGCACTTGGAAACTATATGAATAGGTAAAATAGACGTAAAAGTTTGAATACGGACTACAATAACACGATTGTTCATGTATTAAGTCTATGTGATAAATTTTAGGGGGGCACGTGGAAACGCTTCCGGCTTCCGATTGGCTTCTTTGAACAGACTGGCAGATACAAAATCCAGCCAAGCTCGCAACATGACACTTCTTCATTATTTAGTGCAAATCTTGGAAACAAAGGTATAATATAGTATTTTTACAAAAACTAACTTTGTCTCTTTCATATTCATCAACATAATAAATTTGAATGATATTTTCTTTGAATTTCAGTTCAAAGATGTTTTGTTGATTGAAGAAGATTTACCACATGTTCGTGAGGCTTCCAAAGTATCACTCGGTCAACTGGAGAAGGATATGGCAACTTTGAGAACGGGTCTCGGAGACATTCGCCGAGAGATGGATTATCATAGGCAGCAAAATACGCCCAATAGTCCTGATCCTTTCTTGCCAGTAATGGAAGAATTTTACACACAGGCCAATTGCAAATTTACTGAACTTGAAGACCAATTCCAAGTGCGTTTTGAATATTATGTATTGATAAAAATGTATGTAGTGATCAAACCTAACAATTTTTGTATAATTTTAGGATATGAAGTCACGTTTCGAAGGTGCTGTGCGTATGTTTGGTGAAGATGCTGCAACCGCACAACCGGAAGAGTTCTTCGGAGCATTGGAAGCTTTCTTGACATCATTGACTGAAGCTAAAGCTGAAAATGTAGCTACTAGGAGACGTCAGGAAGAAGATGAGAAACGATTGAAACAAGAACAAGAGGTATTTTTAAATTTAAAATGTTTCATTTATAACTCACAAGAGTATGGAAAAGCCATAATTAAAATAATGTTATTATTTTTAAAGTTGAAAAAACGAACAATGGAGAGGAAGCAAGCGTCCAGTTTACTATCGTCAGTTTCAAAATCGTTGGGTTTGTCAAAATCAAATCATACGAACGGTCAATCTAATCATGTCAACGGAGACGTGCCCCGTGACAATGTTCAGGCAAATGGACAAGCCAAAGGTGAATTCGACGATTTGATATCGGCTTTGAGAACTGGAGACGTATTCGGTGAAGACATGGCCAAGTTCAAAAGGGCTCGCAAAGGGTCGAAAGCGAGCCAAAAGGCAGGACGCGACTCACCACCTCGAGCTATTTGCCGCGAAGACTCCAGAGAACGAGCACAAGTCGGCGGTAGAAACTAAATAAACATTATTATCAATCAGATGTATAATACATACGAAATGATTATCACATTGCTATTAATATATATATAAAGAGGTTGGTTACAATGTTATTCGGTAACCATAAAAAACTAAAACATGATTTTGCACGGTTTACTTAGTTTGGTGTTACCAGAAGGAAATTTAAATAATGACCAATTCTTTTATAGAGCAAATCTTATAAGCATGATTCATTTATGTCTATTGACAGCTTACATTGAAACAAACTGAACATATGTTTTTCCAAACAATTCGCAACAAATAATATTAAAGTTAATTTGAGATATGTAATTGTTTTGAAATTTACTGGAAAGGCATACATTGCGCCAGGTACAACTAGTATTTTTAACTTCACTTTGTATTTTAACCTATTGATGAAATTGCTATAAATCAATATGCAATATTCTTAAAATTAAATATAAAATATATATTATGTAACTTGATTATAAAGATATATAAAAATCTGACAATCTAGAATTTAATACTTGTAGTAATTGAAGTGATCACTAACCAATGCATGTTTTAATGTATCGCAAAATAAGTATGTATTTGTAATCAATTTTTTATGTACTGTATTTCCATTACATATTATGTAAACCTGGTGAATTGTTTATTTGGAATTGAACCTATGTATTCTACAAAATTGAGGTTCCTAAATATGTTGCGTAAAGGAAACTGATATTAATTTATCACGTGATTATTTTATGTTCAGTCATAAAACGATTAATGTATAATGTATTTCAAAGATTTTGCAAAATTGACTTTGAATGACTTTTAACAGCCAAGTGGGTATGATAAATCTTTGTTCATCAGTATAAAAACCTTTCAGAAAGAGCGGGACATGTTACATTTCCTGATTTTGGTTTTAATACTCGTTGGAAGCTCCCCAGTTAGCTCGGTTATTGTCGTTTATGTATGTATGTATGTATTTTTATTATCGATGTATGTTGTAAATTTATTGCCATATTCTATTAGACATGTAGAGTTTAGATAAATTTATATACATAACAATTTAGCCTATGTGTGAGTTTAGTTAGTACTATTGTGTTAGGTATACATACATGTGTAATATGTATGCTATTTTATTACATACAACCGAAAATATTGACTGAAGAAGAATTCACGTAATGATAATAATATTGTTGATTAACGAATTAACCTATGAACAGTTAAGGTTTGTAAATGAATAGTATAACACAATAGTATGTACTATGAATTAAATCTCAAAATTTTATGTGTCAATGTATAAATATTTGATCAAATTACATGTATATTACATTATATCGAAATGTCTAGAAATAAATCTTCAACTTTTAGATGTATTTTGTACCAATTATGTATTCCTTTTCCAATTTTTATAATTTAAATTTATTCCAGTCGAAGACAACATAAATTAAATAAAAAAAATTATATGTAATGTGTTGACAAATATTTATACATTAACGAAAGTTCACGAATATGTATATTTATCGATTTATTATTAAAATTATAATATGTGTATATTTAATTATATAGTTTGTAGAACTTGAATAAAAATTATTGTTATTTATTGTATATTATTTAACATATTTGCATTATACCACTCATTTTAATATTTGACGACTGAGGTTTGTTACATTTAATTGTGAATGTTGTAGCGGAAATATAATATAATATAAATAATATATTCAAAATGTTGGAAATTGTTAAGGATAAAATCATTATGGCACATCGCTTAATTTTCAATTATTTCGATCGAAATGTTTTTGACTTTATAATAATGTGAAAATTTGGTAATAAACAAATTTACATATGTATATATGTACTAATGTATCAAAGTAAAATGTTTTATATTTAAGATATAAAGTGTTTAGCTGCAGTGAATTGAGTGTTGTACATATTATATTTTCGATCCACATATACCAGTATTTCAATGACACTTGAAAATTTTTTAATTAAAAAATTTTAATCACTTTTTGGTAGCACTTTTATTTAATTGCAATTTTTAGTTTTGGATTAGTCTTAGACTGATATTCTCTTATGCTATTACATTGAATACTTTTTGACATGTTGTAGATTGATATTGAATTGACCGCTTATTGTAATGGAGCATTTGCATTTGTGGATATGATCATAAATATCTGTTAGCTTTCAATAGGATTTATATATCTTGTGACCTATTTTATTAGAATCGTATTCGTCAATGTAAACATCCCTTAATTGAAATATGGAATATTTCATAATAAATCGTGATGGTTTTATTATAATATTGTAATGTGTTTTGATAAAAAAATGTAGCAATGTATTCACGTGTTTTTAATACATATTCATAATTATTTATAAAAATATACTGTAAAGTTATAAAGAAATGAATTTTTTAAGAATTACGCAGGAAAATCATTTTTTTACATTTCATACTCCGATTTTGATAGTATAATATAATATTTAAAGTCTGTTAGATTTTGTCAGTTAAGACATTTTTTTAGAAAGGCTTATTGAAGTAAGTGAATGTTGTGGTAAAACTATACATAGAAATTCCATCAGTTTGAATAATTTGTTGTATTCGATTCAAATAAAGAAAATTCTAAACTAGTCGATGTTCATTTTGTTTTAGAGTATAAATTCACAACTTTCATCACTCTTAAATCAAATTCATCCATCGTATGATCTAATAGCGCTGTTATTAAATATGTAAAATGTGCTTTTATATCAAAACGTGTTAATTACTTGTAACAATGGTGGTAATACGCGAAATATTTTTTGTTGTGTCCAATATCAATATTTTAAATTTGAACGTATAAGCGTCCCCAATAAACAATAAAATGTCGTATTGAAATTGTTGTGCTTTAGTCATGAATAAGTATAATACCAGTAAATAATAAGTCAGCGTAAGATTTGACTGATTATTCCAATATGCACAAATTTCCCATCAATCCTGAATCGAACTTCGTGTTAACATACAACATTTTGATAGTTTTATATATTGGTATGTTTGGCTTTTGTATTTTTGTAAATATTTTTACCATTTGGTAGACTTTTGTGTAAAACTATATCATACAATTATACATATATATTATATATATATATATTTGATTTCATTAAATATTTTAAAAACGAAGAAGTATTTTTATTTTTTGATGTAATAAAACATCATGAAAAAGATGTTCTACATAATTCTGATATTCTGAAGATGATAATAATTATTATCATCTTCAGAATCGGTTTCACAGTTTTGACGATTCCGTTCGGAGTAACTTTTTTTTATATTATTAGATGGTAGGTACAGTGTCATCTATATTTAAAAAATTATATAAGCTAAACAATTTTTAAAATAAATCTTATTAGTAAAATAAAAATTCAATAGATGTCTCAAAATTAATTTAACGAAAAGCAAAGTTCTTATAATTGAAAATCTCATAAAAATTATCTAAAATTTCTTTTACAAATGTGAATTCTCACTGTTAAATTAAAAATAATCCAAACAGGAATTAAAAGATGCAAGTGTCTAGTTTTTGCTTGTTTTCCCGAAAAAATCACGAAACTTTGATAAGTAAAATGTGTATACTAAATGGATGAAATAATTAATACGAACAATTAAAATTATATATTATATCAATGAGACTTTAGGTATATCAAAAAAAATTGTTAAAATGTGAGAACTTTTCCAGGAATCATTCGTTTCTGTCTGTGTCTCGAGTGAGATGTGTGATTAACTTAAAATTCAAAATGATTGTTTATAAATGGGCCTTTCTCATCAAACGTACATATGTGAAAAATACTTACCACAATTTTAGTGTTGATTGAAATGTGTAGTCTGTAATATAAAATATTTTATGACTTTCATATGTTAAATTGGAAAAGTATGTATGCTGGTATGCAGACCTCCATTATCGTATTTGAATCAGTTAGTCATGTGTGAAAAATATAATAGGATGTTTTCGAACGTCGGATGAAGGACGATTCTCTTTTCATCCGCTGGCCAGCATCGGTGACTTCATCGTCTCCGACTGAAATTACCATTTAATGTTGAAAACACGAAGAGCACACCCTCAATCCCTTTCCGAATAAATGAATACAGACGACCGCTTAATCGGATGGAAATGCAATGATTTATATGTGGACGCCTGAAAAATGTATTCTGCGATGAAATAGAAAGACCTGTCTCTCACACACTTACGAACGAATGATAAATAGAAAAGAGTTTTCGCACGAGCTGCGTCATCTTCAGCATTCGAGCATTTTCCGAATTTTCTTCAACTTATCATAAACTATTGGAAAATGAAAATAAATCTCTGACGATTTTTTCGACTTCGTACATTCGAAATATCGCATGTTCTAAAGTTTACCACCTAGAAATTGTTTATATTAAAACCAGTGTAAAATTTTTTTGTACAATAGAATGACAATGTGTCATATATGTACATAGAATGAACTTTTCATATTACATAGATATGAAATGACGATATTCCTGATAAATACTCTTATAGATTGAGATTTTGTTTATTTATAAAAATATTAGTCAAA
The DNA here is from genome assembly GCA_022651745.1 of Parapsyche elsis. Lineage (NCBI taxonomy): Eukaryota > Metazoa > Arthropoda > Insecta > Trichoptera > Hydropsychidae > Parapsyche > Parapsyche elsis. The sequence continues at coordinate 3,521,520 of JAGVSN010000018.1, forward strand.
AAATTAAAGTGAAGGAAATAATTTGAGTTGTTTTAATAGTTTTATCGCCATTTAACACAGGTTCATAAGAAAAGCAGACATATGTAGTTATAAGTATTTTTTTAAAAATAATGTTTCAAAACGTATATAATAAAGAATAAAGGAAGTAAAGAGAGAGAGAAGAAGTTTTTTTTATTTAACATATTTTCATAAAATGGATGGTAGGAATAGGAATTTTTTTTCAAATGGATAAGAAAATGATTACGATGAAAACGATTTTTATTGTAAATATTTTATATTGTAAGTTTTGAAATATTTTTGTTACAATAATCAGTTAAAACTAAGTGTGTTACATACATTATCGCCGTTTACATAAATAATTTCATTATTTGACAGAAAATCGTAAAGCATCAAAAACGTACATTGATTTGATTAGACATTAAATTGGAAAATGTTTTATTATTACATTTACAATATGTCAAGAGGCGTATGAGCGTCAAATTAATTCGTACCTACTGTTACTGAATTATTAAACTATTTTTCATATTTATTAAGCTTCGCTTGCCGTGATTATATCGTACGCCTTTGATACACATAAAATTTTTTTTTATATTATAAATGTAAGTCGTTGTGTTAATTTGTTAATAGTTTCTTCGTCCAATTTATTATTAATTTAATATAAATATATACAGATTTTTTAAATTCAATTAATATGTATTATAATAAAATCAATTATTTCTTTTCGTATTGCATCTTTGAATATATTCAATAATAATAATAATAAAATAAAAAAACAATCATACAGTTTGCGCGGAATATCATTGTGTTGAAAAATAATATGCAATAGTATATTTTACACAAAATAATAATTGAAATAAAAATTAAATATCTTTATTTATATTATCTTATTTAATTAAATAAATTCGTCACTACATCCGCACATACACACACATGCATGCAAATAATATTCTTTTTATACAAACTCTCGCTCGCCAATATTGCACTTATTGAATGCTCCAATACTATTTAATAATGAGACTTAATAATTTAATAGTTTAATTATTATCGACTAAATGCACTATACTACTTTTCACAAAAAAATCACTAACGCTATATTAATTTATGATGGAAATACATCGCTAATTAGTCATTTATAAATATATTTATAATTTTTTTATATTTACATACACGTTCACGCGCAAAACACAGCGATTTTTTTTTCATTCATCGTCAGTCCTGTATGTTCGCATAATTTGAACTTCTTCTTTAAAAAAAAAACAATACTTCAATATCAAAATAATAGTTAGGCTATAAGTCGAGGAATTGTCGTATCATTACTGTAAAGTTTCGATGTCTCTTAATATTGTTGTTTATTTTAAGTAGTTATATTTTTTTAAATTAAACTATTGTACCTAGTATTGAATAGGACCTTTGATTCTACACAGTTCTTATACTCGATGAATACAATAATTAAAAAAGAAACACAGGAACTTCTTATTTTATATATTTGTGTTTGATTATTTGGAATGTTTAAATGATTCAATTATTTTACAAATACAATATTAAGTACTCAAATATATTTTTAGCAGTTGTTAAAGATAACTATCCGATTTGAATTACACGATAAAAATAAAATGTACTTATATTGTAACACCTCGCCAAAACGACTAATAGGTATATGAACAAGTTTCATATAAAATTATTTAATTTTTAAAGAGTATGTTGCTGAAAAATTTGAGTTAACGAGGTGTTCACACCGTATACCTACACAATAAGTCTTTTTTATTCATGCCTATATAAAAATTGCGATGATTATATCAAGTTGAATATCAATAGCGTATTATTGTGCGATCTTGAAAGGAGGAGTCACCGGAATATATTATTATGGTCGATGGTATAATAAATAAATTAGCATCGTTAGAATTAAGTGACCACGTCGGGAGACTCCGCCTTCGGTGGTTGTCAGAACATTTCCGAAGATGACTGCATCGTGCTGTCCACGCCGACTTCTATATGACTATCCTCGTTGATCCCGAGAGAGTCCTGACTCCTGCTGTTCAGGCTCGCAGTGTCCCTGTGGCCGTTGCCCATTCCTACCAGCGAATCTCTGTGTGCTGAGGTCAGTCCAGCTAGAGCCTCTCTGTGGCTCGAAGTCAGGTTGGCCATGGCTTCCCTGTGGCTGTTGAGGATAGCCTCGTGATGGGTCACCATGTGATGATGGAGACTGTTGGCGTTTGCATCGCAAATTCCTCCCGGAGGACTTATTCCTGAAGATTGGAGGTTAGCCAACGTTCTGACTTGCTAATGAATAAATAAACAAAATCAATATTGGCAATATGTACGATAGTGCGTGTAATTCATTTTAATGTTATTGAAAAAACCAAAGACTATGATTCAAATTCGATTGAAACTAAAATTTATTGGTATTATAGAACATTTTCTATAAAACTCTTCTATTAGGAAATCGAAAATTGTAGGAAATACAAAATTACGCTACGCATATTCAAAGAAATGAGTTTTATTTTAGGTTGAGGGCTAAAACGTGAATTCGAACTTAAAAGTCTCGTTAATCTTGAAGTTTCGATGCTTAAAAGAGTAAGATATCAAAATAGTCGGAAAGCTAAAAAAAAATTGACTAAATGACAAAACTGCTCTTTATTGTATTGAATGAAATCAAAACTAAAAATTTATATTACCTGTAATAGTAGACCGGAGCCTAATATCCTAGCTTGATGCTCTTGAGCTTTAGCTCTCAGGCAAGCGATAGAGTTGTTCCTAAAAGCTTCGGGGTCTTCATTGTAGTGGGGAAGATCTTTAGCAGCCGGTTCAGGACTGGACGACCTGCCCTGTTGTACAGTTTGGTGTTGTTGTTGTTGTTGTTGTTGTTGCTGTTGTTGCTGCTGTTGTTGCTGCTGTTGCTGCACCGGCGATTGTTGATGTTGCTGAGCTTGAGACGAGCTAGTAGGAGTCTGAAATAGAAGTAGCATTATAAAATTTGATAAATTTCGGGTACAAGATAGAATTGTAAATCAATGCTTACATGCGGATGCGATGGTGTTAGTTGATGGGGCGTTGGTGTTGGTGCACCCCTTTCACTGGTGTCTGTCCTGGATTCAGCATCCTCGCGATCTGAAGATGCGGCATCCTCCTTTAGATGCTCAGCTGCTTCCAGTGACTTGCGATGCATACCTTAAGTAAGAATTAAATATTTAGCGTATTAAACTTTTTTCGGTCAATGTATCAGTCTCGAATAAACTATGGCACCATTTGAAATTTATTTTGTATTGTATTTATTAGCTTTTATGGCATCCGGCACAATCACCTGATTTTCGATAGCTCCAGAAATTCGGATTTAATCATATTGCTTTTATATAGAGTTCTTAGTTGTTGTTTATCAGTTATATTATATTATGTACCTAATAATTGTAAAATCATTCCATTAAAAATAGCTCAAGACAAAAGTTGCTTATTTAACAAAGCTGGTCGCCATACAACTCACCAAAATTTGCAAGCACGCTTAACGACATCACCTTTTGGATATATTTTTTCATAACTGAACACCATAAACTTTAGCATTAAAAGTTTTTAATGCAATTTACGCTTTTGTATTGTAATCATTATTTCAACAGATACAACCACTTCAAATTCAATAGTTTATTCGTGGTCTATTCTACATATATTGTATATGTACCTACTATTACCATTAGGTAGAATACATATCTTAAGATCGACTGAATACCAATACTCGAAAACCAAAACCTCACCGAATTTTGAGTGCATCACAAAGACACAAAGCCACCATAATTTGTAGCAAGTGTGCGTCCCAAATTACATTTTAAGCTGGGAGTGTGGCACGCGCGATGTATGCTCAAAGTTAGACCATTAACGCCTAAATGCATTACGATCGTTGTGCACCCCTTTCCACCACCCCCCATAAATCCCTTTGATTTACGGCGTATCTCCACCGTCGGCTCTTCCTCCAGTTGATGATAATCGTCACGTGACGATGATGATGATCGTCGCAAAAGACTGTCGTCGGAGTCCACAAAGGGGACACTTTTTAATTTCGGCTCGCCCGATATCGCTTTGTCGTCCCTAGGCAAAATGGATAATGATCCCGGCTATTGCCGAACGTTCGACGCTAAAAGGCACTCAAGGTGTACTTTTGGTGGATGTGTGGGTGTAACAAAGGATTTATTATATATGGGTGTCGTTAAAATTGCACTTGTGCAAAATTGCAATGTGTGTAAGATGGTTCTTTTATTGCAGTTTTCCCCGTTTGTAACACTAGCGTATTCCGCTTTTGATGCACGAGGGATGAATAAATTCCGATTTTAAATGTAATTTACATTGAATTATTTTACGTATTTTTATGTTCGGAAATCAATACGTATGGTAGGTAAAATATCGATGGGTTAGTGCACAGATATTGTATGTCCAGTTTTTACCAAAATTGAGTTATCATACACAAAACGTCCATGTGCATCAAACCTTCATGTTTAAAAAGTATTGTATGTCCAAATATGTAGTATATTTGAGAAGATATTGTCTTATTCAAATATATAATATGTCCATTTCGTCAATTGTTTTCATACAATGATGTATGTCACTTAAAATATTTTAAAACAAAACTGGACATACAATATCTGTGCACTAACCCATCGATATATGTAAGTGCTAGAAAAGAATCTGTCAAATTATTGGTATTTTCAATAAAATTGATATACCTACGAATGTTGATTTAGATTGTCAGTGCCGCATTTTGAAATGAATATGAAGTGAAAGCGTTTGAATAAAAACTTAGAAATAAAAAAAAGATTTTCACCTTTAGCGAAAATCGCAATTATGTAGGTATCTAGGATGTTAAAAAAAAGTTAATACTGACCAGCAAAGTTCATCCCCTCTCCTGGGCAGTGTAAGACATTCCCATTGACAAATAATTTTAAATTATTTGATATTCATGTAAAATAATAAAAAAAAAAATATATAAAAAATTGATTATTGATTAAGAATTAATTCAAAGTCTAATATCATATCAATCGAAGACTAATAAAACTCATAAGTTTGAATGAAAAAAGTAATAATGAAGAAATAAAGCCCCATTTGAATTTATTAATTTTAAAAATGGCGTCACGACAAGAAGAATGATCTGTGCAAATGTGGGGCGCATGCGCGCATTATATTAGCAGCCATCACGTCTAACCCGTTAACGCCCGCCACCTCAATCTGGCTCTCGTGGTTAATTCTCACCCTTTCCCTCGCGTTCCCTTTGTTTTTTGATGTCTACCTTCTCGTTCGGTGTGTCTTTTGAATGCACCGGAGGCTGACTCTGTCTACAAATGAACGTTCACTCTGGTGGTTGTAAATACTCCTCCTCCCCTCGTCTTTTACCATTTTTTTTTAAACAGGCTTACCACCAATTTGTATACGTCTAATAAAAAAATCATGGCGATATTTATATACAATTATTTAAAAATCGGTTTGATACAATGATCAAGCTGAACAACAAATCGAGCCTTTTCACAAAGAAAATGTGTACACATACATATCAATAAGATTACATAATAACTTACTTTTAAATTTGAATAGTCGTCCTGTGGTTTTAAAATAAAATAAAGTATAAGCGTGAAATCCGATTATGTTACGACGATTGCATAATTACACAACGGTAAGCGCAGAACTGCTGCTTATACATAAAAAAAAAAGGTTTGAGTTCTCTGAATGTTTTTGCTTGTAGCACAGGAGTATTATTATCACCGAGTACTAGTGGTTCGTAATTATGAGCGTTGTTTGTTTTGCCTTTTTTTTCCCTTTTCTTTCCACGACGACGACGGTGCAGATGCCGAGCTTTACCCCTTGTTCGAGGGTGGCCATTTTTTTCATTCTTTTATTTTTACTATTATTATTACTCTTTCCAGTCTCGCGATTAAGATTGGTGCACTGGTACAGTTTTAAGGGTTGATCATTTCATATTATTACCATGCGATTCATGTTTTAATTTCCAATAATATTCAATTGTATACATACATACGTACATATGTACATACATATATCGAAAATACAGAATGCAGCAACGAAATGGGAAAGTAGGTATATGTATGTATTACACCAACTTACTAATCAAATATACTATTTATAAAATGAATAAATGGTACAAAAGACAATTTAAAATATTAAAATACTATTTATAGATTGAAGTGAAATAACGTCACGTTTGACAACGTTACAAATGAAGAACACTACTGTTGAGTTCTACGGGGGTTATGAAATTATCATATAATTTTAGTCACACTGTGATTGGGGGTAAATATTGTGTGCTTCCATATTTATGCCGCATTCTGTAGAATCGTAAAAATAATATTTAAAATTGAATTACCGAGTAACCATGGTGCTACAGCTTCATTTTCTTTGGCACTCTTCAATATAGTCTCAGGCAATGGTAAGGAGTGCCTGACCATGGCGCCGTAGAGGCCATATTCGGCCATGATGGTCGATCTGCCCCAGCACTTTTCCGTCTTTCGCCATTTCGCTCGCCTGTTTTGGAACCATACCTGTGGACAATCAATGCGTACGATTAATATATGTATGTACATAAATATTCAAACGAGCAGTTGTCGCTGTAATTCGATGAAAAATAAAATCGCACGGTCGTTAAGTCGGAGATGCGATAAGTCGGTGCGAAGTTGACGACAAGTGGGTCGGCTTTATCTGGGGGTGAAAATCACCCCTCTCACGAGGGGAAGAGGGTGAAACCGAGGATTTATCGCCCAAGTTGGCGCCCCGACCGGCCAACTCTTGACAAATGAAACTTCCACCTCCTGTTGGCATCTGGAGCTGGAGGCCCTCCTTGTAGGGAAACCCCCGCTCTGTCGGTCTGCGGCCTCGTATCCCGAGGACGTATTGAAAATATTCAAACCACAAAATTGTTCTAAAAAAATTGTTTAGACAAAGTATATCCCATACAATAATATCCACAATGACTTGCTCGCGTGAGAAATACATCAAAAATAAGTATAGCCACAAAGGAAAACCCTACAGGATAATACATATTCATGTATGTACATAGGTAGAAAGTATGAAAGTAGGGTTAAAAAATAATTTTAATAAAAGGCAAAGTGTCGTCAAAATCACAGTAGATAATCATATTGTAGAGATAGTTGATTGCTATTTATATTTGAGACAATTGGTGAATATGACCGGATGTAAAGAAGAATAAATAAAAAGAAGGATGAAACTAGGATGGAGTGCTTTTGGAAGAATGAATATAGTTTTTAAATCCAACATTCCGCTATGCTTAAAAAAAGAGGCATACGACCAATGCGTACTGCTAGTTATGACGTATGGATGTGAAACGTGGATGCTAAATTCAATAATGCTACGTAAGTACACAAAGAGAAGCATGGAAAGATGTACGCTCGGTATAACAAGAATAAATCGTAAGAGGAATACATGGGTAAGAAGCATGACCAAAGTGGTAGATATAGCAGAATGTGTAATAAATTTTGATAAAAATGGATGGCAGACGAACGCGAGAAATACTGGTATGGTATCCGAGAAGATGTGAAAAAAAGCAAGGTAGACCGAGTGGACGATGGGCTGATGAATTGAGAGGAATGTCTTGAGTCAAGTGGATGCAAGGACAGGACAAGGACAGGAATGGAACCTCTTGAGAGGTCTGCATCCAGCAGTGGATGGTGAACGGCTGAAAATGATGATGATGCTATATACCTAATAGAAAACTTTTATTTATACACTTTGTATTTCAAGCTATATGTATGTTTCTATGTTGATTAGGTCCCTAAACACTTAATTACACAAAAAATATATACAGATTGTTTTAGTATTAGATGCAAAACTTTTGGAGCACGATTGCCCGATTTTATATGACTTGCTTCAAAGAATTAGGCCTAATGTTGATTATTTCGTCCGAATTATTATTTTTTACAACTCACAGAGCTCCTAATTTGTTGATGTATGTACATACATAGGGACATATGTACATATATTGATTGTGCAAAATAGCCTCATTAAAAATTGTGCTGCATTGAGATCATAGAATAATTTGTATTGAAATTGAACGATATAACTTTCTGAAATTGAACATAATAAAATTCAAGATACACAGCTTGAAATATATGTATGTAATAAACATTTAACATTAAAAATGTGAAAGTTTATTCCGATCCACCTTGTATGTATGTATGTATGTATGTGCGATGTCGTTGTGTTCAACCATCATTGTGCTTCACAATAATGGTACGTCAATTCAGTCATAAATAGAAAATAGGGGTAGATGTGAGGTTGGGTGGGTTGAGGGGGTGGTGGTGGTCGGTTATGTACGTCTAATCTAATACAGATTTATGACGGGCCGATTACGTTTCGGCTTGGATTTGCGGCCCCGAAGTATCCGATAGGGAATCGGGAATTAACCGGTCGCGGCTTCATTATGCGCCGATTGTCGGAAGGGTTAATTTCCTAATTTGGCAGGGATGGGGATGGTGTGCGGGACCCCTGATGGATTGAGCAACTGGACCGTGTGACAGGTTTATTGGGTTTATCAGATCGATCGAGCGCTGATCTAATTCTAACATTCTCCTAGACACGCCGATGTCTAAATATTCACAGTATTGTGGGCTAGTATGTATATTTCTATTGCTATAGTACAGCGGTCGCCAACCTTTCGGACCTCACGTACCACAAAACCCAAAATCTCAAATCTCGCGGACCACTACCAACAAGGTTTTTTTTCCATAAAAATAACATTCTAAATATGAAATGTTAATTACACTTGTATTTACACTCCAAGTTATTTGCAAAAAGTTGGATATCACCTTATAATGATAGAAAAATTATAATAAATAAACGATATATTCATTATTCATTATGAAAACTGCCAGTTATGACGTATAGATGTTAAACTTGGATGCTTAAAATCAATAATGCTACGTAAGATTCAGTGCACACAAAAAAGCATGGGAATAACAAGAAGAAATCGTAAGAGGAATACATGGGTAAGAAGCATGACCAAAGTGGCAGATATAGCAGAACGTGTAATAAAGTTGGAGTGGACACATAGCAAGAAGAATGGATGGCAGATGAACGCGAGAAATGCTGGTATGGTATCCAAGAGGATGTGAAAGAAAGCAAGTTAGACCGTGTGGAAGATGGGCTGATGAATTGAGAAGAATGGGTGGAGTCAAGTGGATGCAGATTGCTCAAGACAGACAGGAATGGAAGAGGATTGGAGAGGCCTTTATCCAGATGGTGAACGGCTGAATATGATGATTGCTCAAATTGAGCATTTTACTATATAACTTAACACAGAGAAGTACTTCAGCATACTTTGTAAAAAATATTAAAAGAAAACGTTTCGTTATTAAAAGAACATAGGAAAGCTTGCAGACAAAGAAATATGCAAGATTTGCAAAGAAAAGAAACAGATTAAAAAGTGTTGAAACGCTGATGAAACTCACACAATGCGAACACTATGTACATATATAAAGTTTGTTGTTATCATGCATTAATTCTGTATTTAATTTTTGATTGCTTTACCTACTTCATTTGAATATTTCTACACGATAAGTTATTTTATAACGGGAGTATTTTAATTAATTTTAAATACTTTTAAAGTATGCAGTGGATCAATTTACTAAGGCAGATCTCATGTTTTTATCAAGATACCCCGAACCAATACGGGAAATAGACAAGAGAGAAAAATTGATAAGCAAAATATACATAATACAATAGTGGCATAGAACCAATTGATCAAATCACACACATTTTTAATGAAATTTATACAGAACACATCAAATATACCTACTCACAATTGAACGATTGATCAAGCTTTCACATAAACGTTCTATTTTATTTTCCTACGACCATTTTTCTATCAAGCGGGCACTATAATTACCATTGTCAATTTAATAAATAAATTATATACCCCGAGAGGGTGGACGAAAGGGGGTGTAAACGACAATGGGGAACGACGTCAACAATAAGACATTGGCAATCCACCTTGCTCACGTGTAAATAAAACTCGTTACATGTATAATTCGGGCGCCTTGTGCCTCTGACAGGCTCTAATAGGCAATAAAGGCGCCTCTCCCTCCCCCAACTCACCGAATCTCACACCCTCCTTACGCGACGCGTGCCCCATACACGCTACGAGCTTTATGCTAATCGATAATCGACACACAAATTAATCTCGTTGCATACAGACCATCTAAATATGTATATCAATCAGAGATGCAAATCAAACACATTTTGATGATTCTTCAGTTTTTGGTTCAAAATTTTATTCATATTTTAGATTTTGGTTTTTGTATATGAAATTCTCAAAACACGATTTCTGGCCTTTGAATATTTGTAAATGTGCCTGTAAACGATCAACATTTGTCAGCAATATCGCACGTCAACCATCCAGCAACATTTTCGGCATCACACGCGCAATATGTGTGGCTCAATGATTGCCGGCAAGTAGTTGCTGTTTTATTATTGCCCAGATTCACCGAAGGTCAACACTAGTGTCGTATCGTGTCCGCACCTCAGTGACAGAGACCGGCGTATGTGAGAGAAACATATATGTATGTATTGCTGCTTATTTTCGTATACCGAGCGATATCATCGGCAATATGTCAACAATACTCGCCAACACACTGCCATACCAGCAATAGTGTCGGGAAACACGACTATATTTCCGGCCCACATCACCATATTGCAGTAATATTAACGGCAATGCTTGCCGGTAATACATTTCCGTGAATATGTTGATCTTTTACAGGCACCTTAATAGGTATATGTAGGCTTAAATTCAAAGTGGGTGGTTTATATAATGCGATATCACGAAAACTCACACCAATTTGACACTACACGGGATTAATATTAACGAAGCAACTGTCTCCTACCAAAGTAATGAACGAAATGAAATAAATCGTTTCAGTAATTTATTTATTTATATAATAATAGCTAAATAAATAGCTAATTTAACTACATCTATGACATATTTCAAAACACTAAATCAAATATACATTATACACTATACTTATACTTAACTACTATTTCTCACAGAGGTGTCTCCTCACACTTTTTAAGAATGCATCTAGTAATAACTAAAGTACAACTTGCTGTAATATATTGCAGTAATATTACCGGCAATGCTTGCCGGCAATACATTGCCGTGAAAATGGTGATCGTTTACAGGCACCTTAAGATCCATAAAAATCAACTTCTGTAAGATTTCGGCGACCAGATATTTTTAGTTAAAGTTACTCTAGGTGAACAAATCATTTCAATATAAATTTTAAGCAAAACTCTTATTTGAACCAATCCAAAATAAAGTGAAACTTTTAATGCTTTTCGAGCAATTATATTAAAAATCCTTCATTTTTTGGTTTTGTTCACTCAAATTAGTAGTATTATTAATTTTTTAGTACAGCTCAAAATCGATTTGCATCTCTGATAGCAATACACATAAATTACTATCATAATTTGATATAGTATTTAAAGAAGTTTACTGACAGTTTGACTGTTTTTTTTTTTGAAACTTCGTTTCCAATTGTATGCTATTATCTTCTCAGGTGGTATTCGTTAATTTTTAATCAGTCAATTTGTGGATTAGGTTTGTTTTTAGCAATGTGTATGTGTGTGTGTGGTATAGGTAGTGTGCGCGGTGCACTGGTCGCGCCCAATTCAATTAAGGGCACAATACCGTAGGGCGGGGCTGCGAAGGCACATAATTAAGGGCGGGCCGACACTCACTTGTCACACACACACACACTGCATAGATTGCATCCATTTGTAAAGGTGTTCTGGCTATCACCAGGTACGCAAAAATCGACCGTGAGTCAAAGAGGAAGCGGCCAAAATCGCTCCAGATCCAGGCGCAATCGAACGAGGCGAGTCAATAATTGAGTTGAATTTAGAATACGGTAACATCAAAACACATTCTCGTACACATAAATATTGTGATGTAAAGTATCACCAGTTCGTAATAGGTAGAGAGTTTTACCGTTGGGCGTGTTACGACGTGGCGAACGTTTTGGCGTTAAATAACCCGCAAGATCGATTCAGGTGAATGTGTACCTTATATACCTATATTTTCTTTATCTTATAGTGAAAGGAAATTTTTATGTCGCCAAAAGGTCAAATTGCGCGTAAAGTTTGCGCCTTTTGATGACCCTTTGACGTTCAACGTCGATTTGAAGATACGACGGTCGTAGAATTCACTGCGATCAGATCGTCCGATTTATTTATTCATTTGGCGGGGTCCAATTTTATGAATGCGTGTAAAAAAGTGTCCCAAATTTGTTATCTGCATAAATAAACGACTGGATTTTACGGCGCGTTTGACCAATGCATAATGTTTGCGTCAAAGTTAGACTTGCCTTTAACCTACGTATGTATGTATGTAAGAACCTAAAAGGAAACGATTTGGCCGCGTAAGTCATATATAAATTATTGCATCTATAACAAAATAGTTTCTGATGACTTTCTTTATATTCAAAATACGTTATGCTATTTAAAAATATTCAAATACGAATCACTGCTGTATCAGCTGTTCATTTAAGGTTTTTTGATTGATTACAATGCATGATACAACGTATCTCATCAATCTTGAGCAATCTGCATCCAGTTTACTCCACACATTCTTCTCAATTCATCAGCCCATCGTTTGCTTGGTCTTACCTTGTTTTCTTTCGCATCCTCTCGTATACCATTCCAGTATTTCTCGCATCCATCTGCCATCCATTCTATGTGTCCAGCCCATTGCCACTTAAACTTTTTCACACGTTCTGCTATATCTGCCAATTTGGTCATACTTATTACCCATGTAGTGCTCTTCCGATCTCTAATTGTTATACCGAGCATACATCTTTCCACGCTTCTCTGTGTACACTGGATCTTGCGTAACATTCTTGAATTTAGCATTCACGTTTCACATCCATACGTCATAACTAGCAGACAACGTATCTATCATACGGAAAAGCTCTGTGGATGCGATCGAAAATAATCCAATATGAATGGATTAATTTCTGTATACATACATATATGCCGAGCTCGCGTGCCGCAACTGTGACGAGCCCTGGCTGAGCGCGGTGGCGGAGCGCAGTGGCGGCGGGGGCAGCGATTTAATTAACAAATTAAATTAGAAATTAACTGTTTGAATAGAACAGTCGCAGTCGCCTGTGACGGTGTGGGGGGGTGGCAGGGAGAACGGGGAGTTGCCAGGAGGTACCCGTTTCAGGGGGTTGTTCCCGCGGGGGCTTTATAGGGGGTGTTGTGTTCCTTGTTTAGTGTCCTGTTTTGCCGGCCGGTTCCATTCGGTTCCGCCTAATGAAGTTTACTCTGAAATCGGGTCGACACACACAAACGAACACGGACGAACAACGACCATATCCTGCATACGATTAATCGAATAAAACAATAAATACATATATACATATATGTACACTCCGAGGACCAATTTCGATATCTGCACACTACTTATCGAATCAATTATTATTAAATTCAAAATTCGAAAGTGATAGTCATCCATATAGACATTAAAGCACGTTCTACACACTCCTGCCCGTCTGCGCAAACCTGTTAGTGCTAAAAACAGATTAAACTACTGCCTAAATAAGATTGTATCATTGCACGCTTCGTGTAGCGTGTACAAACCAAGGTTCGTACACGCTACCCTCGAACCAAGCACGAGCGTGTAAGTTTAAAGTCTGTGCAAACTGATTTACGATTCCGTGTAATAAAAAAGCAGGTCCAATCTATAGCCAACAATATACATGAGTAATTCGGGAATTGACTCCACGTTGTAAATGATGATAGTGATATCTAGTGTTGTTTTTCTAAAATTTCATTTACGGACTCGCACCCGAAACATATGCACACACATACATACATACATAGTTGTGACATTCTGAGAAAACATCCAGATAGAATTTAGTGGATGTAATAATAATCCCGAAAAGCCATTTAGGTCTATCGGTGATTCATTACATTTCTTAGAAATATTCAAAATTAAAAATAATTCTTGGATTCAAATACTTACTTAATAACAAGTAATTGACAATTTTGTGTTTGTGACCCTTTTTTTCATAGTAAAATAATTCTCGGCAACTTTTGAATTACCGGCTCTACGAACCTATGTATGTAAATAGAGCCGGTGTGTACCCATAGAAAAACACTGGTGATATTCAAATTTCAAAATGATTTCCATGGTTATAAATGAAATTTTGTGTGTTCCGAATGTTAAAGCTCCAAATAGCACACTTTATCGCCTTTACAATATGTAGGTATTATGGGCTATTAACAATCTAATGTTATATAATAACAACGTTACTCTTTACATGGTAGAAGCTGTAATTAAAAGACAATGTACAAACGATGTTACTAGAACTGAATTGACTACAAGCTACTGTTTGAAAGTCCTATAGCAATATTAGATATATTTATGCAGTATTGTCAGTGTGGACATGGCTTAATTTAACCTCGATTGTATTGAGTCATCCCCACAGTGAGTACGTACACACGTACATACATATGTATGTATGTATATAGCGTATACGCATAAGCGAGTGGATGAAGAGGGCCAACAATAAGAGGTTTAATACACTTAACACATGTCCATTGCAAGGAACATCTAATGAATTGCCCATAATCGCTTGGGAATAAATAACAACATCGTCATCTCTCGGCTTGCGCGAGAGAGGGATGCGTTTATGTGAAGGGTTGTCAGTTAGAGTGAGAGCTTTCGCAACCGATCCATCGAATTTTTCGGGTACGCGTAAAGTCCTCTCGAAAAGAGGGGAAAAACGACGCAACAGAATGTTTCAATTACTCGGAGGCCCGGTGTTGGTGGCCCTCTCGGGCCAAATGTTCAATCAATTGCTATTTACGCGAGACAAAAATGTATTCCCCGAAGTGAATAAGTGGAAAATGTGGTCGACGGGGACGCGAAATACGACCAGATCCGTAGCATGAAAAGTAATCAATTATACACCTACAAAAGAAAATTCATTTCTACATCGTATAAATATAGTAACAATTAATTTATAATACGGATGTTATGTATCAAAAGCGTGCACTTAACATTTTCATTGCAGAATTAAAGTTTCATTGTGAATGATCAACTATGTAGGTATACAGCATTTTAAACAAATTTAAGTGATCATTAAATTTATAGAAGAAAACTCACATATACATAGAACCATTGTAAGTTGAAACATGTTTGAAATTTCCCCGTATGCAAGAAAGAGTTGTTTCAAGTTTACACTTTTAAGTATTCAAGTCTATGTACGTATGTATGTATGTATATTCGTATTTATGAGTAAACTAGTGTAAGCCCGTTGAATATCAACGTATGTTTGCGTGGGTGAGTATATGTATGTATGTGTATTTAATAGTTTTTATAGTTGTTAACAGGTAACAATTTAGCAAAGTCGCGAGCCTATTAAGATATTAATATTGTCAAATAGTAGCAGGCCCGTCGTCGCCTCCGCTGGATGATAGTGTTAGCACGACTCTTCCAACCCGGTGATCGCGGGTTCAAATCCCACTCGCGCGCGGACGGTTCGTACCTTTTAATCATTTACCGAGGTGAGCGTTATCAGCAGACAGACAGACAGACGGATTTCGGCTATTGTATATATAATTTTTATGTGAACGCGTCAGTGTAACGCGATAGTTTGCAAATTATTCAATTACGCAGTGTAGTGTTTGTCGTCGTCAAGTGTCTGCTAGATTTTATTGACCGATATAATTTGTTTGCGTGTGTCTCACCCCTCCTACCCCTCCCCGTGCAGGGGTGTTATATCCGAATGGGGTGCGATACATTTGTAAACACAGGGATGCATCTCATCACACGGACGATAATGTGTAATAAAATAAAAATTAAGACTGACGACATGGCTGAGCAATATTAGCAACATTGAATTATAAATTGAATAATAATACCCCTTTTCTCTATCCACACTTTGTACTTTGCGTCGATGTAAAAATATTTTTTGGAATAGATAAAACTCTGCAAAAGCGTTTGGATCTAATTTTTGGATGAAATAGTTTGGAAGTTAAACACTACACAAATTGACGATGAAAAAAATATTCTATTTTCAAAATACTTTATAGGAATTCTCCCCTGGTGAAGCTTTCGTTTCGCTACAAAATATGGACGACAATCAATTCAGCAGTACATACATATGTAGTTCGCCCTGCACAAAAAGACCAGAACAGTTTGTCTTTCAGGGTGAGGTCAATTTAACAGACCCTAGTGTAAATTTCTTCTCAACCTACATAGATAGGGATGAATTAGATCACAACTTGTTCAATTTATTTAGTGAAATAAAAAATATAATTTTATTTTATATAAATAAACAAACTTAACATTTACATTTACTATTTTCACATAAAAAATAACTAGGTAGTCTCTAGATAGAAACAATTCGATTTAATTTTTTAAAACGATGACGTGGCATTCGTGACCCTCAATATTTTCGCATCCATACACTATCTCGTATGTAATTTTAGTTTGGCAATTGAGAAGTGCTGGTTGAGAGGGGTGCCATCGCCGGACATTTGGCGGGTGTAACGCGTGTTGCGGATCGCTAAGTACTCACTTATCACCCCCGAAAACCCTTCGGTGTTGTGCAAAAGGGTGAATTTTGCAACGTTACTGGTTCAATTGAAATTGATAAAATACCAGACAATAAATAAAATAATAGACGCGTAATATTAAATTCAATCATATTGAAAATAGTCGCGGTTCGTGTGTGTTTATGTGTATGGATAGACATGTTGAGACGCGAATGGTGAATTTTGCCTAGCGTCCATTGTCATGAATAATTCAGACGTAATTCATAAAACAAATGCGCCAATAAATCGCGCACCAGGGGCTGCCAACCAGTGCGACGCAACGGCGTTTCTATTATATTTCGCTTTACGGCCGGCTACTGCTCAGATTTATCGGCCACTTAAACCAAATCGTTTGAAATGATTTCAAATATACAAGCGGGAATAAAAAAAAAAATATAAAAAGCACTAAAATCACCAGTAGTACTGTGGGACTTTATTCGTATACGACGTCCTTAATTTTATTATCCACCACAGTCCAAAACCATTAAATTGTAAATAGAGAGTTCTCCACACTGTTATTTACATTTTGAATAATTTGTTGATATAAAACAGAAATACTGTCACCCTTCAAACGATTAAGTTAGCTAAGCTACTGTCAAACCAATCGTTACTGCAAATATAATTTTAAAAGTTCAGAAATTTATGGTATACCTTCAACCAAAACTTCAAATTGGAATATTATCTATGTATAACAAAATAGCCACATAAAACATTACTTATTACGATATAGCAAAAAAGATTAATTTTTTATAGTGTAACATATGCTTATCTAATTGTCTTTACATAAGTACGTGTACGGAATATGAGACTACGATTACACGGGCGGAAAGATCTGTGTATGTACATATGTACATACATACATATGTATTTACGTGTATGTTTAATACCGATAAAAAAATAAACGCATAAAAGAAAACAAACATAAGCTCTCGTTTATGCTTTGGAAAATTGATGAATTTGCGCAATACTTCCGGTACACTGCGAGAGGAGCAGTTAAGCTGCAAAATAAGTGCTTATTTATGAATACACGAGACAAGGCAAGACAAGACGAACCAAGTTAAGTGAGCAGTTCACAACGGCGGCAAACTGCTACAACACAATCGCCATATTTTCAACGACGTTTGCTCAACTCATCTCCGGAATGGCACTGTAAAACGTACACCCGACCCAATAGGAAGCGAGAAAAAAAAACCTACATAGTAGGCATCATCGATATTTTCACACAACTGTGGTTCAAAACATTCATGCGATCATATAAAATTTAACAAATTCTAATATCCTGGATCTTGCGATTGACGATTTAAGGTCGAAAATTATTTCGACATACGGGAAACGAATCCCGAACCTTCGTTCAACAAACTGACGTTCTAACCATTGAGCTATCGCCTGATTATTTCATGACAAAGACAACAATGTTTTAATTTCTTATTTATTTTGCTCTCGGGTTCCATTTTCGTATCAACTTATCTCCGATGTTAGCGCAATCTGCAGACATTGTAGACAAATTATATTCTTAAAGCGAAGAGATATAAAATTAATTGCACGGAAAAAATCTTAAAAGCCGAACGTCTGCGTCTCTTTTTGGCATACTTTTGCTGAACAAAGCTAGAACGAGATAACACAAGTGGACCGATGGGAAGACTTGCCCCCCCAGCAAGTGTATCCCTTCACGGTGACTGGTGATAATTCGCCCTCAGTTCACCCCCAGGGGATGATGGCAAGAACAAGGAGGAATCGAAATAAAGACGTACACATCATCGATTTTATTTTACGCAACAAAAGAGTTTTGATCGAGGATGATAAACGACCGCAAAATCAAAGTCCCCTTTTGTAACGTTTCTATGTAAAATATACGTTGTATGTACATATGTATATAAAATATAAAACAATTTTCGTATTGAAAAATTGGAAAAATCGCGACCACTGATTGACCCAGTGTTGTAACGGAAGTTGAATCGTGTGAAGAAGTGCACGTGGCGAACGGTGTCGTGTTATTTCCATCAGTTCGGCAACATTCGATACGAGCCACTTGGCTACACAAATTGGCCCAAGTCAATTTCGATCGAACGTCGAACTCGACCAGTAATATATTTACGCTTCGAATCGGCCACCAAAACGGAAAATCCAATTTTCCGACCAGCCAGCCGCGCAATGGCTGATTTTCCACAATTTAAACCGAGAACTCAACGCTCAAATATTGCACGAGGCTTATTTGTGTTCGGGAAAATCAAAATTATTTTCAACATACAATACAACTCATTACTTTCGCACAACACTGGATCAACTCCAAACTAGTAAATAGTACCTAAGTAAGTACATAGTACCTAATGTCGTATCATCATCATTTTCAGCAGTTCACCATTCACTGCTCGATGAAGGCTTCTCCAATCCTCTTCCATTCCTGTCTGTCTTGAGACATCCCATCCCATCCCACCCCATTATCCATGTGTCCAGCCCATTGCCATTTCAACTTTTTCACACGTTCTGCTATATCTACCACTCTGGTCATACTTATTACCAATGTATTCCTCTTACGATCTCTAATTGTTATACCAGGCATATGTACATATTTCCATGCTTGTCTGCGTGCACTGGATCTTACGTAGCATTCTTGAATTTAGAATCCACGTTTCACATCCATACGTCATAACAGGAAGTACGCATTGGTCGTATGCCTTCTTTTTAAAGCATAGCGTGTTGGATTTAAAAACAATGTTCATTCATCCAAAAGCACTCCATCCTAGTTTCATTCTTCGATTTATTTCTTCTTCTTTACATTCGGTTATAATCATCAATTGTCCTAGGTATAAATAACTATCAACTATATCTACAACTACGCTTTGCGTGCAAAATTCATTACACATAATTTTAGTTTTATTAAAATTAATTTTTAAGCCTACTTTCATACTTTCGTTGCTACCAAGCATACATCTTTCCATGCTTTTATGTGTGC
Organism: Parapsyche elsis; assembly: GCA_022651745.1. Taxonomy (NCBI): domain Eukaryota; kingdom Metazoa; phylum Arthropoda; class Insecta; order Trichoptera; family Hydropsychidae; genus Parapsyche; species Parapsyche elsis. The sequence goes on from JAGVSN010000018.1 coordinate 3,541,075, forward strand.
ACTGGATCTTACGTAACATCGAGGGAAGAGAAAAACCTGGACAATTTGACCAAATCAAAATACACCGATACTTGCAACTGGGGTATCATTCTGTGTGTTTTCATTTTTCACTTTTTCATTATATAAAAACGACGTTCATAAGTAGGAAATTTATAAAACGATATTGCTATAATATAATTAGTTCAAATTGTATTATAAAAGTATTTGATGAACGTACATAGATATGAAAGATTGGGGCTCGGTTCGTTATACGTTAATGTTGATGGCCAGCTGTTTCTCTAGCTTTCACACACGCACAATATAATATTGTATTGTACACATATGAAATTAATTGAACGAAATGGGCGGGTGTGAAAAAGGGCCACCGGCTACCTACCTGCACACACCTACAGGGTGTTTATTTAGGCGTGCAGTCGTTATCGAGCGCGACCAACGTGAAATAAAATAAAAATAAAGTAAAAAATAGCCCCGAATAAATAAATAACACACGGCATTCGGACAATCTCATAAGTAGGTTCATTCAATTCGCTCAAAATTATAGTAATTTCGTTCGACGCGATCGTTATACACTGACATTCCTCGTTCGCGCAACAACGGACGATCAATGGAAAATTCGAACGAGTAAATAAAACAAAATGGCCACTCGACCCGGTCGGTCGGTCGAAACGTTCAACAAACGTCATCGTCAAATCGACGATACCCAAACTGATCATTTAATAATTAACAAACAGAACATCTTCCATCACATACTTATAATGAAAATTCCAAGCACAATCACTATACAATAATTTATCCTAATTTACTTATGTAAATATGAACCTACACATGTTTTAAAAGTATATATACATCATCATTTTAGCCGTTCACCATCCGCTGCTGGATGAAGGCATCTCCAATCCAGGAATGGAAGACCATTCCTGTCTGTCTTGAGCACACATTCTTCTCAATTCATCAGCCTATCGTCCACTCGGTCTACCTTGCTTTCTTTCGCATCCTCTCGGATACCATTCAAATATTTCTTGCATCCATTTGCCACTTTGTTCATACTTCTTACCGATGTATCCCTCTTGCGATCTCTTCTTGTAATACCGAGCATACATCTTTCCATGCTTCTCTGTGTGCACTAGATCTTATGTAGCGTTCTTGAATTTGCTGTCAGAATAACTGGCAGTACGCATTGCAATTTATACCTAAATATCCTTAATATAAAGTAGTTTGTAGTTGGCAGTTTATGAATATCAACCGTTTAATTTGTCCAATCGATTAAAGTATTTGCACAGTTGTACAATTTCAAATTATTTTTAATGAATGTTGAAATTCCCATGCATTGTCTTGGGTCTCTAAATAAAACGTTCAAAATTGTCTTAATGGAAAGAAAATTAGTAAAAACTCTATGAATAGGTATGTAGGTATCTAATCATCCGCAAATATGTAAATAAATCAATTAAATACCATGTTTATCGTCATTCTTGTTATTTTAACGATTTGACCGAATATTTGATAGTAATAAATCTGTTTTACATATACTTGGAATATAATAGTAATAATAAATAAACTTGAGTCCACTTGCCGGTATAGACGTAACCGAATATTAGATGGTCAGAAGCGATTGGTTGCCTTTTGGACAATCGACCGTTGCGAGTGAGGCAACCTAGTCCAACAAAAAGGATACACACTTAAGGATCGTTATTATCCGTTTTCGGTCGTTACGTGTGTGTCTCTAATTGGACACGGCCTAAACGATATTATCACAATTCCCCGCCGAACACTATAATCACGGGATTACCTAATTCGAGAGACGCGGCCTCTGAACTGTCTCGTTACCGAGCTACCGTTGCGCATATTATACATAATAAGATTGGCCCAATCGCGATGAAAATAAAAAATAAGTGAAAAAAAAAGAGGTGCGAAAATTATCGATAGATAATCCCTTAATCCGAGGATCCGGTTTCCGCTGATTCATCGAGCGCAGCTTATTTCAGAGACAAAGACGACCGTGGGATATCGTCAGCGTCGAGGATCCTCTGTCAAAAGGACACTTGTGCAAGCGCAAAGTGATCTTTTCCCACATTTTGATATGTGTGTGTGTATGTGTGTTGAGGAATCTCGACGCCAACTGTTGAGGATTCCCAGCATGCCGAGGTGAATCCCATACACACATTAGTGATACAAAATATTATACTTATATGTACAGTTTTTTTTTTTTTTTTTTGTAATACGTAGTACAATGTAAATTATTGTGTCCGTTTTGTAACACTTGTGACAACACAATTATATTGCTAAGACTGCTCGCTACAAAGGCATAAGGGCTCAACGGATATTGTATTTGTATATACGGTCATTTTGATACATAGAAACGTTTGAAACTATTTATTTTTGTAGAGTTTATGATGTTTTAAGCAATTTATTATGTACATCGGTGAATGTTCAGCTTTTGAAATGTATTCGCTAATTGCAATTTGGAACTAAAACTACACCCGATTCTTTTTTTGCACGGGGGATACGTTCCAGGGACTACCGTGCAAAGAAAAAAACAGTGTAAAAAATATATATGTACATATGTACCTATACATCAGTACATACAATTGACATGGTTTTCTATTTAAATTTAATTTGATATAAAAAAATATATTCATTCAGTGGCGTTACTTGACAATACACGTGCCCGTTTACTGCTGTTTTTTTTTTTAATTTTTTTGTAACCGTTTAAAACAAAAAAAAACCGTGCAAAAAGAGAATCGCGTGTAGATGACACCTACGAACTACAAATAACCATACATTGACTATTATTAATATGCAAAAGTATCCCGTTATTATAAAAAAAATATAAATTAAACTATGTATTAGAAATGTCTGCGAAGACGACACGCAGCGACACTGCACCAAGGATGACTTTCATTTCTCGGAAATAAAAGAAATTCATTTTTTTTTCATCCCTACTCCCCCCCCCCACCTTCCTCTCCACTTCTTTGTCATACGTTTTATTTTCATTTTTCATACTCTCGTTGAAGTTTCTTAACGACCTCGCAACATTGTTATTAAGTTGTCCAGTTAATATAGCAATTACGGACTCATCGCTTCGCTGCCGGAGAACCGACAACTACCAACACACACACACACACACACACACACACACACACACACACATCTATATACATACATATATATATAATAATAGCGTATACGAGTGAATTTGTGTGTGTGTGTGAGGGGTTTAGTGGGTGGTGTGCACGGACAATTGTTAGTTGGCAACTCGGCGGATATGGCTGACACCTGTCATCCGCCGGAACAAGCGCCATTGTCCTTGCACAAATTTCATAATTTCATCATTTTTCCCGGGCAAAATGCGCCATTCCGCAGCTCGTCGTCCACCGGATGCACTTTTCGAATGCATTGTTTCAAGCGATGCTCCCCACCCACCCCCTCACGACAATCCAATATAGAAACTATTACCGCGTCGAGAGGCGTATGCTACGCTGGTCGGGCCGGTGTAAGTATTGTACGATCGAAGCGTGGAAAATTCGGGAAAATTTCGACTCGGTTCGATGGGCACGTATTTCGGTACGCGTAATGGTGGTTTTTTAGGGGATCGTGGTGGCGATACGCTTTCCGTTCTAGGGGCATCCTTCCCTGAAGAGGGGTCACCACTCGTGGTGAAGTGACGCCAAAAGGCGCCCAGACGACCTGGAGAGGCTCTGGTAGCCCAAACAACTCGCCATCTCGCTTACCTGCCCCAGGAGTCTGACCTTAAGGCACTCGAGTCCTCACACCACTCCATACGGAGCCTCGCGTATACAAACTTCTCACAGTACCCTCAATAATAATAATAATAATAAATAAATAATTTTAAAATTTTAATTGAGTTTTAAATACTAAAATCCTCCCAAGTGCGGCACCTTCATTAAATACTTTCATTGAAATCGTTCTATGGTACAAAGATTATGATGATTTTATTTTTTTCACAGTGCTAGACTTTGGATTGAAATTTTTTATTGAACATATTTTATGATCATTAAAATTTTCGCTTACTGGAGTATAAAGTTTTTTTAATCAAAGTGAAATATATCTAGGTATGCATCTGAATGAATGTATGTATACAATCCGTAGAACGTAAAGCTTAAAAATTAATTTTAATAAAACTAAAATTATGTTTAATGAATTTTGCACGCAAAGCGTAGTCACAGCAGATCATATTGTAAAGATAGTTGATAGAATAATGAAACTAGAATGGAGTGCTTTTGGATGAATGTACATTGTTTTTAAATTCAACATTCCGCAATGCTTAAAAAAGGAAGCATACGACCAATGCCGGTTATGACGTGTGGATGTGAAACGTGGATGCTAAATTTAATAATGTTACGCAAGATCCAGTGCACGCAGAGAAGCATGAAAATATGTGTGCTCGGTATAATGAGAAGAGATCGTAAGAGGAATACCTGGGTAAGAAGTATGGCCAAAGTGGCAGATGTAGCGGAACGTGTGAAAAAGTTGAAGTGGCAATGGGCTGGACACATACATAGAATGGATGGTTGATGGATGCGAGAAATACTTGAATGGTATCCGAGAGGATGTGAAAGAAAGTAAGGTAGACCGTGTGGACGATGGGCTGATGAACTGAGAAAAATGTGTGGAGTCAAGTTGATGCAGATTGCTCAACATAGACAGGAATGAAAGATTGAAAAGGCCTTCATCCAGCAGTGGATGGTGAACGGCTGAAAATGATGACTATTTATTGAAAAGTGACACTCATAAAACTTGTCAACTACATCATAATTTTTCCGTTTAAATTTCAGATACAAATTAGTTTAATTCATGTTTTATCAAATTAAAATGTCGTAATATTAAAACAAACGAAATGGTTTTGAAATTAGTACATTCCAATTTTAAAGTATTAATAAGTTAAAGAAAAATTATTCCATTTCGATTATATGTATACATTGTGTGTATGGCGCGTATCTACACTTTTCAGATCCATTGTGTGGATTTCTTCTTGTTGAAAACATAAAATTATACTCTCAGGGAAACCCTATTTATACTGGACGTGGGGTGAAGGAGGCAATTTCGGAGCTAGGAGGCAACCCTTCAGGACGTCGAGCGGCTTTTACCGGTTTTTTTTTCTTTTTTTTTATACCATTTGGACCCCGGCAGACCTTCTTTATTTTTTCATTTTTCGTTCGAGCACATTTTCGGGTGAGTAGATAATTGATGATCTGACTTTCCGCGCATAATCCACATTGAAAATAACGACCGGTCGACGAAGGCGAAAATTGAATTAGTATTATAATAATAAAAACAACATCCCTATAGTAAAGTTTCCCGATGCGGAATTTCATCACACATGACCAATTAACTTATTATAGTAAAAATTCAATATCATCACGCTCGTAATACTAATATACGAATTTTTATGCATCGATCGATTTCTTTATTTGATGGTTCTTTATATTACTCACATACCTGAAGCGTAACATTTTTTGTTGCGCTCTACCATAACAGACATGACGTGCAGTGGGTCGCCGAGAGGTGGATTGCTGCCGACACAAAGACTCTTTATTTGGATAACTGATTGGCATTTAAGTTGTTACACCTCGATGCCTGTCTTCGCACCTCTTCAAGTGCCTCAAAATCCGACGAGCGTCAGGCCTTTTTTTTGTGTGCAGCGTATTAAGTACTTCGTGCGCTATTTTGACCAGTACTAATCAGACGGGCTCGCACTACGTTTCGTCTCGCTATACTTACAATTTCGCACAGTTTGGTATATGTTGGTGTGTGTGTGTGTCGCTAATTAAAATCGATGACTCTGCTCGATCGATTAAATCGAAAAGAGTGGCACATTGAAGCCAATGCGAGTGTTTATATCTAATATAATGTGAGCGCACGCGTATGTACATTTCGTAAATCGAACGTTAAAAAGGCAGTTATTACGTGTATGAAAAAAATTGATAATATAATTACGAGTTTAAATTGTAATTTTGTTTTAAACTTTAATTAAATTATTTTGAGTGCGTGCTAACCCTAATGATTGGCACTTGCGCAAACACGATGTTTTTTTTTGTTCCAACAACAATAGCCTACAATTCTTATACGTTAAGTGAAATATATATTTATATAATTGAGTTTATAATTAGTTAAGTTATTTTAAAACTGTTTCAATAAAGTCATTATAAATTAGTTATAATTAATTATTGTGCGTTTAATATGTACCTAATACTAAAAATAGTCTTTATTAAGGGCAACTAATTAATCGGTCAGTATTTAAATTAATAGACGGTCAGTGACTTTTCAAGAAAATGGTTAATGTTATATTTAGATAACGGCCAATAAAACTAATAAATTGTCAGTAAAAAATATATTTTTGGTTAGTAATTTTTTCACAACCGGACAGTAATATGTACATACATACATACATACATATATCGACCGTTTATATTAATTTACTTACCGCTTAGTATTAATTACTGACCATTTAATATATTTTATGATCACTGAAGTACTGACCTTTTACAAAACTTTCTCACCATTTGGTTAAAATAACTTTTGAGTTTGGCGGTATATTTATGAGACGCGTTTTGATTGTACATACATACAATATATTGATGGGTTAGTGCACAGATATTGTATGTCCAGTTATGTTTTAAAATATTGCAAGTGACATACATCTCTATATGGACGAAATGGACACATTATATATTTGAATAAGACAATATCTTCTCAAATATACTTTTTGTAAATACAAAAAGCGCGTTCTATGTAACTTAATTTCGTATATGGACGATGCGGCATTATAAACAAAGCCCAAAAAAAAAAAATATTCTATAAAACCCATCTGTAGAATTCTATAAAACCCATCTGTAAAATTCTATAAAACCCATCAACAAACATAGTATTTGTAACTGCGAGTCCACATCTATGTACATACATATCGATGGGTTAGTGCACAGATATTCTACGTCCAGTTTTGTTTAAAAGACATACATCTCTTTTGCATGAAAACTATGGATGAAATGGACATATTATATATTTGAATAAGACAATATCTTCTCAAATATACTTTTTGTACATACAATACTTTTTAAACATGAAGGTTTGATGCAGATGGACGTTTTGTGTATGATAATTCATTTTTTTTTTTAAATGGACATACAATATCTGTTCACTAACCCATCGATATGTAGATAATTAAATGTGATATTAATTCATTGCAAGTATGTCAACATACTCAAGCCTTTAAAAGAGGAATAATGGCTGGATATTTTTTATCGTAACATGTAAGGGAAATTCGTAATTTGATAACGAGAGTACTTAATGGGTGACTTGAACGCGAGTAGTTATGTATGTTGTGCCCACAACCACCCCTAGCTCTCAGAGGGTTGAAACGGCGCTCGCGTAACTCGATTACGACAACGACGAAAAAATAAACGACGCAAAACAAAGTTTGATGACTCGAAATGTTATTAAATAAACGCATTATCGAATAAACAAACCCGTCGACCGATATTAGTATTCCGGCGTAATTCGATAAAGCAGCGATTTATTCTCGACAATGTCGCGTGCCGCGGCCAAATTTTCTTTTAAAGGGGGAGGGAACTGTCGGTAGTCGCTTCTCAGATTTGTAGCCGAATAAAAATGATAAATTACCCAGTTGTGGGCACAGATAGTTTTTTTTTGTTGCGAAGGTATCATCCCTTCTATGCTCGAAAGCATCGAAAACTCGATTGTATTAAATTTTATTTATAATTATTTACATATTACATTGTTTTAAATCAACCTAGAGAATTTCAAGACGAAACTACATACGTACAATAGAAATGACTTTTAGGGCTCACGCACACTTACCAACACGACACGTCTTTCGACAAAATCTTAAACGCATAAATGTCTATGGTTTTGTATGGCGTAGAAGCATACTTGCAACACCCCACCTTACAGTTCATAGCAACGGGGTCACGTCTCGCAATCACATCACGTGTGGTGTGAGCCTTAAATGTACTTACTATTGAATTTTTATTGTACACTAAACGAATTGCCCGGGGTTGCTCGGGCGGGTGAATTATGAATATGACTATTATGAATTATGAAAACGAATGAATAACGAAATAAACATTTATTCTTAAGGAAAAACGAAAATTGATTAAAAATAAAATTTTTGTATGGGGCCCCTTTGACCCCGGACTCCAACCCTTTCCAAAAACCGTCTACGGTCTAAGTTAGAGTACCATGAGATAGTATGTATACCAAATCTGGTGGTTCTAAATTGAAAACTGTAGATTTGCATAGCGGACAAACAAACAAACATTTAATTTTACATATGTACATATATGGTAGAAGATTCTATAAAAAAAGGTTTTAAGCTCAGATATAACATACATATAAATCAAAAGTTCAAACTTAAGATTCTGATATTATATATTTATTTGATTTTTTTAATGATTGTATAGGTATGTAGCGTTTCTAAAAATTTTGTTCTTCAAGATTTTCATCTGCAGTCACATAGTACCTATTACAGAATGATTTATTTTTGATACTACCTATTACAGAATGATTTAACTACAAGCAATATATATTTATTTCATTCAGAAAAATGTATCAGCAGATGTATGTATAAGAATGTTGCACTTCTCGTTAATCATAAGAACTGTGTATTTGTGCACTTTATTTTGCGCACCACAGTTTGAAGAGCACTCGTATCCATCGTCTAATTTGAGCGAAATACGAGCGTTAAATAAACGTTTCGCTAATGAATTGGTGAGCGCGCGACGGGCGCTCTATGATTTTATTAGTGAACGAACGGCATTTGCGGGTTTAATCCGTTTTTGTGTTTTAATTATTTTTACGTTTTGCGGTTAATTAACTGTCGACAGTGAGTTTCGGTCACTCGAATAACGAGCTCTTAATTAAATTAAAACGTTCCGCGAAAATTTCGGCGCCACTGCAAAAGCACACAAAACGAAAACTTTCAATTAAAACCGCGCGCCATTAAAATTGAACAATACGTACATACATATATATGTTTGTACATACATACATGCATAATACACATACCGAAGCGAACGTTTTTAATTTTTAATAAATTCCCCGCTCATCGGTCGTTAGTTATATGTTTATAATTTAGCTTTGTTGCGACCCATGTCGAACGTGTAGCTGGCATATTATTTATTATATACATATGTACATACATACATATGTATGTACAACATGTATGTATGTAGTCCGCGACGAATCGGTACGTGTCGTCTCGACGCACGTTTTCAACGCATAATTTGATTTATTACATAAATCGCGTGTTTATAATTCAATAATAATTGTCACGTCATACGAAAAGCGCGTTCTATGTAACTTAATTTCGTATATGGACGATGCGGCATTATAAACAAAGCCAAAAAAAAAAAATATTCTATAAAACCCATCTGTAGAATTCTATAAAACCCATCTGTAAAATTCTATAAAACCCATCAACAAACATAGTATTTGTAACTGCGAGTCCACATCTATGTACATACATATCGATGGGTTAGTGCACAGATATTCTACGTCCAGTTTTGTTTAAAAGACATACATCTCTTTTGCATGAAAACTATGGATGAAATGGACATATTATATATTTGAATAAGACAATATCTTCTCAAATATACTATTTGGACACACAATACTTTTTAAACATGAAGGTTTGATGCAGATGGACGTTTTGTGTATGATAATTCAATTTTGGTAAAAACTGGACATACAATATCTGTGCACTAACCCATCGATATGTACATATGTCCTTAACGTTTCATATACACAAATCGTAATTTAGTTAACTAAGAAATCTTGTACATTATTATTATCGTAGGATTCAATCTATCACCATACATACTTCAAGAATTCATCAGTTGGATTTCAATTTAATACTCAAAGTTGTAAGCCGTCTACATTATTAAGTAAAAATATTTTTCACGTACATACTTACCTACATAATGTATAATAGGAATATATGTATGTATATATGTATGTACGTGAAGTAAGTCTGTTCTGTGGTCCAGAAAATGGTATTATTATAGTACCGATAACTATACTGAAGCCCGTTTTTGGATCCAAGGAACGGGTAATCTAATCGCAGCTTAGCCGAACATAAATACATTAACCCAGCCCCTACAGAAAGAGTGGGTGTATGGGGTGGTAGTGGGTGATGGGGTGTGCTGTAGACGAATCTAGCTCCCTACCCACCCTCACTAATGTCTTTTGTATTCGGCATAATGTCTATTGTGTATCGCGTTTATGGCATGTTAAATGTTCGAGAAACATCCGCGCACAATACAAATCAATTAATTTAATTGAGATTTAGTAACCAGTTTACTACTTTTTTTTCTTATTTTATTCTATTTTTCCACTTTCACTAATGTTTCCATCGCTCAAACATTTACCGGTCTCTCTCTCTCTCGTCTTACTATCGTTTCGTTTCCTAATCTCGTTACGGGTTTATATTGCGATTCCGCATTTAACGATAAGCAGATTGTGGAGAGTTCGACGATATTCGATTCGACGCAACGTTGAGTAAATTTAAACAAATGGCGACGACTGTGCGCGCTCACAAAATCGGGGTTAACGATACTCGTTCGAGAGGATTTATTTGAGTGTTCTTTCACTTGTCGTTATTAGCTCAAGGACCCCAGTGACGATTAATAAATAATACGATGTAAGTATCGTACTTATAATATTCTCTGACAAACACGCAGCTGCGTCTCAACACTCCACTGTCAAAATGCCAACTGTTACAAATCATTGAAATCATTTTTTAATTGGACATTAAAATATTGACCTTTAAAAATCATGATTTCGTAGTAATTTTAAAATTTACCTATTCAAAATGGACGCTTTTAGATTACAAGAAATTTGAATTCTATTAATATATGTATACATATATAATAATATAATATGTACATACATACATTCCTCATTTAAAAACATGTTATGATCTCATTCGAATTCTTCTATGTAGTTCAGTAATGTCGCATAACAGTACAATAAACATTATTTACTGTCTGATGCTACCTTTATAGCACACTATGATATAAAATAGAGTTTTCTAGTCTGGAAATATTTAATTTAGAGTTCGTACAATAGCTTAGATTCATAATTTTTGCAAGAGAAATTTAACATAGTAAGTAAGTACATACATAGGTATTGAAAATTATCAAATCACTTATCCGTTTTGAATGCTACTAATCAATTCATAAAAAATACAGCCTAGGTATAACTTTAATTTACTATTTGTTGATCACTCCATCTATTAATAGCAATAATAAATGGTTAATATCAGCAATAATGAGCATTAATCGACATTTTAAAAAAATAAAATTTATTATACATATATGTACATATGTAGTTATGACTTTTTGAGTTAGAATTCATCACGAAGCTTCGAACCAAAGTCACGGATAGGGAAAAGTTTATTTATATAATAAAAAAATGTCTTTTGAGAGCTAAAAGGATTACGAATGAAAAGAAAAATAATGTGTACGATAAATATTAATTTAACTAATGAAATTATTAGTAGGGAAATAAGTCAGATAAACATTCAAACGATATGCTTACACTTGAGTTGCGCACATCGTTGTACATATGTACATTACCAGCAAGCGTACACAATAATAAAAAGAAGTGGACGCTTGAGGAGATTTCAAGAGACGTCCTCGGCTCTTTCCAGCAGGGAAATTTTTATCGAATTATCCTCTTGGTCCACGTCCGCAAACTGATATTTACGAGCGGTCGCCCCGGGCGCGTTTGCGCTTTTGGCGGTCGTTTCGGTCGTTGATTTGTGACTGGGGTTGGGCCACCCCTGCGCCCATCGACAAATTGAGAATAATGTCTCCGAATATATCGACACCGTCCACACATCTTGGATAAACCGTTCGTCGCGTCGGCCTAACAAATAAATAATTATTGTAATATTTTAAAGGGTCGAACGAGGACGAGCGCGCGTGCTTTTGGAGCGATTATGGTGCATTTTGGGGGTTTGGCACGCGATAGTTGTGAGCAACTAATGAGGTGCAACGCCTCTTTGTTGCGGTTTTGTGCACAAAAGAAGTACAAAAGGATGCATTGGCGTTTTGAGCGTGGATAACGGTAATTGGGGGCTTGTGGCACGCGCTTGCCACGTGCCAACGGTGCACAGCCACTGCCTTAAATATTAGACAAAACTTACCAATAATAGCGATATCCAAGTGAAAAACTCATTTTGAATCTTATTGCTAATCACTTTTCGCTAAAAATATTAACAATAAAGCTATAGATGTGTCTAATTAACACATATCATTTGTTCAACATTTTAAGTGTGAACAAACACTATAAAGGTCGAAACAGCTGTTAATACTGGAACGAATTAGTTCACCCATTTAAATATACTTTTTTTTAAATATACAATACGAAGGATGCGCAATTCGACGTAATCATTTATATAGAATTCACCGTATGTTTGAACTACTTTGTCGATCCCTGGAAATACGAAGGTGTAAAAACAAATGTACGAAACGTGTGTGTGTGTGTTTCGTACGGTTCGGTTGCACTAAACCGGCGGTTTCCGTTCCGTCGCACAAAGAGACCAAATTCGCTTGTTTGGGGATTAGCAGGTACTTAGCAGGATCGCAGTGTGTTCCGTATAAATTGAAATGAGTCACTCTCAACCCCCTTTAAAAATGTATACCTAAGTACTTTTAATAAAAGATAATAAATCGTTAAAATCGGTGGTGCAATTAATTCGATAATATTTTTCGGAAATAAATCAAATCAATGCAAATGTGTCGCCGTTTTCTGAACACAAAATGATATAAATGATGATGGGGAGACACTTCGTAAAAAAAATAATACATACATACCCTTGAGGGGATGATTTAACGAATATTCACTATTGTAACTCACAGCTGGGTGTGACACGTGACTTTTGCACCCCCTTGTATACAAATTGTAAATACAATGCGCTAGAGAGGCGATTCGCCTATTAAAATAATAGACAGTAATGTTTGACTAGAATTTTGATTAATATAATCTCGAAAAGTTTAATTTTTTTTAATTTGTCAAGACTTCAATTTACTCAATTTTACGCAGTGGTGTAATTTTAATAATCAATCTTTTTATTTCAATATAATTTTCGTCGTCTAATGATGATTGCTTTGGTGGCGTCGCAACCCAATAAGAATAATGCCTGCTCTAACAATGACTCGTTCCACATTATTTTACCCCACGTGTTTTCGCCTTTAATTGGTTTGTTTATATTGGTATATTAACAATTGGCTTTTCACACGAAAAAAAATTTTTTAATCAAATAAATAGTTCTCCGTAATTATCAGGGAGCGTCTTATTGGCACAGGTGCGTTTTGGAACACGATCGTTCTTTGTTGGCTGGCAGTTTGATTGGCTTTGATATACATCAGCGTTTTGACGATAGTGACTTTAAAAATTATTTGTCCAACTAGTCGATTTAATAAAACCTTTTCAACTCCATTGCGATAATGCGATTGAACGCGCTACAATTATACGTCAAATTAGAAAATATTCATTCGACAAATTTGACCATTTCGTATAATAAAAATAAACAATATCTAAATTATATACAATTGAGAAGCGCTCGCTGATTAAACCATCATGCCGATGATATCTATATTAGCGCGCTTTAACAGCTGATGTAAATTCGATCGCATTGTCGTAGCAGACGCTCAAACAAACGCCTCGTAATTGGCATAATTTCTAAGAAATGCAATTTGCAAGAAAAATTTATTTAACTTTCCACACTTAAGCAAATGTACATATTTTTCAGCGAGCTTATGAGTGTGTGTGTGTGTGTGTGTGTGTTTATCGAATGTTATAAAATGTAAACGTATTCGTGTGCAAACATACATTTAACGTTATATAATGAGGTGAAAATTTCGCATAATTGCACTATCAATTTGCATAAATCAACGCGTCACGTCCATGTTTCAAACGGTGAGTTCAATTTTAATTAAAATCTATAATAGTAGACATTAATCTATCTGGAAGTGTGTACACATTGAAAAACCATATGAAATTAGCACACTTTCGATACCCATCGCTTGTAATTTACTTTATAGATAACTTACGATAGATTTATGTGACTTTTTATTATTTTATTATTGCGATACGGTTCTCACGCAAATTTCAATCCGACAAAACTATGAGAATATAGCACTCCGCGTTCATTAAATCATCCCTTGAGGTCATTCGGAAATATATTAAACGCGTGGGGGGGGTTCGTTCGAAAGGTCCCCTGTGAAATTAATACGAGGCGAATCGATTGGGGGAGCAGCACGCGAATTGTCCGCATAATAAGTAGTTAATAAACTCCTAATAGGATATTCGGTGTCATGAATATAATGAGAATCGGTCCTTTGAGACGAGTCCCGCATACCGCACGCGCGCTCAAAGGGTTAATTAAAAAACAAAAAAAAATAATCACACAATATTTTTATTTACAGTATTAAATTCACACATTGAGATTTTCTTTCATTAAATACACAGTGTTATTTTCACATACATATTGCGCACAATTTTAAATTTTAAATGAAACATCGATCGTATCGTTTTCGCAGTAATTTAAATTCGCTCCGGTCGTATTGTTTCTGTTAATTAAATTATTTTCACGTGTGCTGGCTTCTGGGGGCTACGAGGTCTTCCCCTTTTATCTCCCTTCGCCCATTCTCCTCCCTTGATCCCCACATATCGCCAACCCATAATAATGATAATAGGAAGCGAACATTCCGGAGCTGTCGCTCATTAACGACTGGCCTCTGACTTTACATGTGCACCGTAAGTTAAATCCTGTATTAAAATGTTGTTTATTTAAAATCAGCAATCTGACCACTCGCCTGGTGAGGCGATGAACTCATCGGGCGAAAGTTCAAAGCACAAATTGCGACTAAAATCGATGCACAGTACCTACTCGATCGATACACCCGAAAGTGATATTTTTTTACAAAATTGGTTAGATTTTCAAACTGATCAAATTCCAGTACTGAACCTTAGACTCGTACTACCTTCTTATAATAGGACATATGCATGTACGAAAGTACCTACATATATGGTGTTCATAGCTAAATATTTGCTGGAATATCGAACTTTTTCAACTTTAACGATAGGACCAATGCGCAGTAGGCATACTACAATCAATTTCGATTTTAATTAGGGGTGCAGTTTGACTTTTGAGTCGGCTGTACAGGTGGTCCAGCAGTAGTCGGCTCAATATGTCTGTGGACCAGCTACCCTCACTCGGGACGAGAGAGAGGGCATTATTGGATATTTAGCTCCCTCTGTGAACTACACACAACCCGCGCATCGAATGACGCCCCGTATACTATTACGAATGTAGGAACGCTATTACAAAACATCGCATCGTAGGTACCTACCGATTCGTACAATTTAATTAACGAAATTCGCATAATCCCCATACGAAGGCGATCTTGACAATACTTGTGCGATATCAACGAAATCTATCCACATAAAAATGAATTCTCGCCCATTTGTTACTATACAAATACATTACAACACAATTAAGTAAAAATTAGTTTTAGTGAAACTAAAATTATGTCTAATGAATCTTGCACGCAAAGCGTAGTCACAGTAGATAATCATATTGTAGAGATAGTTGATAGTTATTTATACCTAGGACAATTGGTGAATATGACCGGATGTAAAGTAGAAGAAATAAAACTGGGATGGAGTGCTTTTGGAATAATGAACATTGTTTTTTAAACCAAAATCCGCTATGCTTAAAGAAGAAGGCATAGGGCCAATGCGTACTGCAAGCTATGACGTATGGATGTGAAACGTGGATGTTAAATTCAAGAATGCTACGTTAGATCCAGTGCACACAGAGAAGCGTGGAAATATGTACATATATAATAGCCGAAATCCGTCTGTCTGTCTGTCTGCTGATAACGCTCGCCTCGGTAAATCATTACAATACACGAACCGTCCGTGCGCGAGTGGGATTTGAACCCGTGATCACCAGGTTGGAATGAGGTCGTGCTAACACTATCATGCAACGAGGCGCTGACGGGCCAGCTACGATTTGACAATATATAATAATCTTAATAGGCTCGCGACTTTGCTAAATTGTTACGTGTTGTATTATAACGCGCCATCTATACAACAATATAAAAACTATTAAATACACATATACTCACTTACACGAACATTCGTTGATATTCAACGGGCTTACACTAGTGTACATATACTCGGTATAACAATTAGAGATGGCAAGAGGAATACACGGGTAAGAAGTATGACCAAAGTGGCAGATATAGCAGAACGTGTGAAAAAGTTTAAATGGCAAGAAGCTGGGCACTAGAATCGTAGCCGAGAGGATGTGAAAGAAAGCAAGGTAGACCGAATGGACGATGGGCTGATGAATTGAGAAAAATGTGTGGAGTCAATTGGATGCAGATTGTTCAAAATAGACAGAAATGGAAGAGGATCGGAGAGGCCTTCATCCGGCAGTGGACGGTGAACGGCTGAAAATGATGATGATGAAATATGTACATACATTCCAGCACCGTTTGACTAATCGGCAATAAACTTTGCAGACCTACCTCTCATACTTCGCGTCATAATGGTTCACATACCAAAATGCACACGAGCAACGCCGAATACTGCAGCTAGTAGACCATAAGATCGTCTCGAAAAAAATACGATCAGATTTACGACAGGGGGTGGAAGTGGCGCGTTTCTGCTTATTTTGCATAGGAATTCGAACTAGCGAGCGGTGGTTTTTGTTCGTCGACACCAGAAATTAGTTTCATATGTCGGGAGGAGTGCACCCCCGAGGGGCGGAGGCTCCGGGGGCTCAAGGAATGTCAGATGAGGGGTAAGAGGGGTGTGAGGGGCAGCGTGTCGGTCGGAGCTGGTGCTGTGCGGAATTAGTCAATTATATCGGCGGAGTCCGCATACCGCGCGTGCCGAGTTGTGCACGCAGGGCCGCACCCACACTCGCGCTACAGGAATTTTAATTTCAATTATGTCGACACCCCTTTACCCCCGGCGCTAGGATGTTGCAAATTTTAAGCTTTTAAATTTTGACACTTCGATTAGTTTGCGCGAAGGGGATTTGTGTTTTTCTTTGATTTTAGGCCAAAAATATCAATTGGCGCGCGTCGCACCGAGCCAAAACCAACAAACGCTGCGATTTAGGCTGGTCAAAATCATAAGGGAACCGTTTAAAAATGAAATATTGAACCAGTGATGAATATCTTTTTTTTGCCGATAAAATTTTATCAATAAAAGTGATTCTGAACCAAAACAACAATTTAAATAAAGCTTCGAACTAAGCACCTAATTTATTTATATATTTATCGTATTGCATCGATTGTAAGACGCACCCTTATGTTTAAATAAGGGTGCCCAACATAGATATAGAATAACATAGATAGGCCTTAGCGCCCGACAAATGACATACAAAAAGGGCAAGTGGACATAGCGAGAAGAATGGATGGCAGATGGACGCGAGAAATTCTGGAATGGTATCCGAGAGGATGTTAAAGAAATCAAGGTAGACCAAGTGGACGACGGGCGGATGAATTGAAAAGAATGTGTGGAGTCAGATTGCTCAAGATAGCAATCTATCAAAAATAATGGATGGAAAATGGACGCGAGAAATACTGGAATTGTATCCGAGAGGATGTGAAAGAAAGCAAGGTATACCGAGTGGTCGATGGGCTGATGAATTGAGAACAATGTGTGGAGTCAACTGGATGCAGATTGCTCAAGACAGACAGGAGTGGAAGAGGATTGGTGAGGCTTTCATCCAGCAGTATATGGTGAATGGCTGAAAATGATGATGATGATGATTACATAATAACCCTGCATGACATTACAGATTTTTCATTCAGATTGTTCAAATTTAAATCTAACTAACCTTTAAGAACTAGAGTGAAAATCCCAAATATCTAAGTATGTATGTACATACATAACTCCCGAATATATTCTTTGTTGGAATACTTTCAACGATACTTTCGTCGCTCACTCAATATCAAACGGTACAAAATGTAGATGAACTTAAAAGTTTCTTCTAAAAAGTTGGACCATTAATTTAAATTTCCCTTATGTACATATGTACATATGTATGTAGGTATAGCGTATTAATATTTAAAACTACCATTTAAATATTCTCTAACGTGATGTTACCCACTAGTCCAAATTTGGCAAATTAACGAATATGCACACGGACTATATTATTATTTGTACGTAGTCTGATACCACCCTGCGTTTAGAATACATACATACACACACACACACACACACAAACACACGCACGCGAGATAATAAGTGAGCGCCGTGTCCCGCAATATAATTGACTAATGTTCCAGGCTCAGACTCCAATGTTCCGGACCCCTACAGATCCGACCAGACAGATCCGGATCAGCTGATTTCGTGAGGCCCTCCCCCCGCATCCAACCCCCCCACATCCGACCCGCCCACCTGCTTCATTATACCTCCGGATAATGTTCTCATCATGGTGCCGACAATTAAGTGATCCAATCAAGACCCGACACATACCGACGACCGATAAGAAATAGTCAAACACACACACACATGGATATTTACCTACAACCTTACTATGAAGCACCCTCGTGTCTACAAATTACAAAGACATAATTTCCATAAATTACGTGTATTGTCGCTCACTCTCGGGAAATTCACTATACGATACTTTTAATCGACTCGAAGAAAAACAGTCACCTGGGTAACATTCGCTGTGATTAAAATTTATCTCATCATCATCATTATGTTCAGCCGTTCACCAACCACTGCTGGATGAAGGCCTCTCCAATCCTCTTCAATGCCTGCCTGCCTTGAAAAATCTGCATCCACTTGACTCAGTCCATCATCCATTCGGTCTACCTTGCTTTCTTTCAAATCCTCTCGGATACTATTCAAGTATTTCTCACGTCCATTAGCCATCCATTCTATGTGTCCAGCCCATTGCCACATAAATTATTTCACACGTTCTGCTATATCTGCCACTTTGGTCATGCTTCTTACACATGTATTCCTCTTGCGATCTCTTCTTGTTTCCATGCTTTTCTGTGTGCACTGGATCTTACGTAATTCAGCTTCCACGTTTCACATCCATACGTCATAACTGGCAGAGGTCGTACGCATTGGTCGTACGCCTTCTTTTTTAAGCATAGCTGAATGTTGCAAATGGGAATATTTTTCACAGATGACACGACTGGTACGATGTACAATCGCGTTGACCCTTTCGCGCAGATACAATAAAAAAAATCGAAACAAATTTGAATGAAGGGGGTTGTTACGGTGTAGAGGGTGGGGCTGAACTCGACAGCAGACAACACACGTCACATCCGGTTGCTGAAGCCTTTTCAGCAATTTCATTGGCGGAAGAGCCGCGCCGCGACTTCCTGCTGCGAAACGGATGGAAACGTCCGCAACAGTCGGCACGGGGTGCAATGGGTTAAAAGCGGCCATTTTTGTCGCGGAAATATGAGTTATTTATCAATATGATTTTCGCGACAACCTATTACTTTCGTTCGAAAGCGGCACGTACATACATATGTACATATACTATATACATACATAGGTACGCATACAGCTACTGGTGACTATTCGAATAGTAAACCGCGGTTCGGAGCTGACGACCGCTCGTAAAAGTCGACGACGCTTTTCGACGTGCTCTTGCATATTTCATGGGGATAGATTGGGGTCTATGTCTTGTTAGGGAAGTTGCAGAAAACCAGCTATTTGCCGTCGCCGAGCACCCCCTTACTACGGGTGCGTCGTACATATTTAATGGTGCAACAGTGTTGTTATTAATCTAGCACGAGACTAAAATCTAACTTTTGCTCTCTCTCTTGTGTGTGTGTGTGTGTTTGCGAGGAAGAAGCGGAAGGGTGTCGAAAGCACGTTTTCACATCCCTCATTTGTTTAAAATGTATATTTATGTACGGCGTATTGTAAACGAATCGTTTATTTTGCATTGTAACACGATGTTCGTAATAATAAGCGAAAACTTTTGTGCGAGCTTACGCTCGCAGCGGGATAAAAAGTAACGAACATAATATAACAGAGCACGTGCTTTGCATTATTTTCACAATGTACACATATTTTTCATAGATTCGACTGTATCGAAAATACAATGCGAACCATTCGCACCTAATACCAATACCGAATGAATGTTTATATGGATCCAAAAGAGCACTAATTACTCAATATGTAAACTTTTAAACGAAAATTACATAATAATAGCAATATTATTATGCTGTTATGTATATCGTGAAGCTTGATATTTGATAGCGCAAGCTTGAATATAATAATAAACGATCGTTTGAAACGATGCGATCCGATCGGTTGATGCGATGGCGTCACTGAGCCGAATAAATCACGCCGCACATGCAGCGCAATCAAATTGCCACGTAATTAATTGGATGACTGACAAATTGGGGCTTCATTACACCGACGGATATGGATTTATATAGCGGAAACCATTCAGAACGGGGAAGGAGAGGGCGGGGGGGGGGGAGGGGTTTCAGCGAAAACTCAACCGCCATATTAGAATTTAAAATGGCCACTACACGCGCGCTCGCGTATAATTAAATGCAGATTAGTAAGTATAGTCCATTTTAAGTTTAGGATAACAAGATTTGCTAAAGAAATTACAAAATGGGACAAAGAGAAATACCACTTCCAGTTGACATCAAATTTCCCTGCGATGAGATTAATGATTTTTGACATGTACATATGTATATGTATGTATATATGTATAGCGATTTCACACACACCCACCTTAAAGCCTGTGATAGACGGAAGCAACAAGAGTCAACAAGTCGAAAGAACAGTTCCATAAACACAAAACGTATACCAAAGACGTGTCCAAAAATTAAAAACACATTTCTGACGCAAAGAGTTCAGTAACTGGTTCGGAAACCTGCTGCAAAACCAAAATGTCGACACACAAAAGACAAATTTAACAAAATTGTCAGACACTCATTTTTTTTCAAATAGAATAGTCGAAGTTTGGAACCGCCTCCCAAATCGGCTAGTGACTTCTGAAAATATAAATCTCGACGAGTTTTTGAATATAAATGGAATTTTGTAATCCCTCAAATATAAAATATAAATAACTAAAAAATTAAAAACTGCATGGTGGAGCGACGATGTATGGAACTTTTTTTTTATTGGGATATTCGTTTTGAAATATGTAGTTCAAAAAAATCTGCTTAGTTAAAAAAGTTTTTCTGAAGTCTATCAGCACTTTTACTTATATGCAAATTTCCAATTTAATTAGAAAATTAGTATTTATTTTTACTATATGTACATACTTACTTTACACGTACATATATACTTATATTTACCCTCCACCGCGCTCACAAATTCACACTCATTTGAACAATTCAAATAATACATAAATAAATTAGATTTTTACAAAAAGTACTTGTAATATTCAATAAAGTTAGGGTAATTTTATGGGCATGTTATCTAAAATTTGGTATACTATGTTCACATTTCGAAATTAATAGGCAAATTTTCATTTTTCGCCTTCAGGCCTCTGCCTGAAGACATATTCACATATTATTTTTTTTTGTATTTTTACGAGAATACGGATGATACAACGAAACTTTTGGTAGGTATTACAATGCCAATTTTTAATTTTTGCAATGTCGCTCCACCCCAATGCACAATTTATATCAGACCCCTGGGCTACATCGTCTATGCCCGCCTGCCCGTGTATTTTAAATAAATAAATGTATTCCGAACTTTGCACACGCACATTTTCCAAAACTTGTTATCAAAACAGATCAGTCGAATTTTTGCAAGACAAGGTTTATATTTGATATAAAAGTAGGTACATAAAATTGTATAAGTAAGCAATCTCCACATGGAAAAAAGAAATAAATAAAAAGATGGCCTTTTATTGAGCAAGTATATAAAACTTTAAGGGGGATGTTTTTTTTTTCTGTTGTGAATGTTCCGATATTCACTATACACGATATGTAGTAGTGGAATATTGGGAGTATTTCATGAAATGTGATATTTGGCGCCGAGGATGTTTCCCCTCGACGAGGGATGGGTGGGTTGGTGGAGGTTGGATATGCGGCGCATCTCCGGAGCAAGTTGGTTGTTAAAACATCCGTCCGGAGCGCCTTTGCCCTAATGGCGCTAATTTGCAGGAGCAGATCGAGGATGCCGTGTGCCCCGAGGGTGGATTGACGCCACCTCCTAAGGACGAGCTTACGTGGAATCTGGCGAAATGATCTAATAATGCCGCGTCAAAATGGGCAACACCGCGAGGTAACATATTGTGCACTTTTTTTATATAAAAATTTTTCTTTATTTATTTTCATTACTTTCTGAAACTTTCGGGAACAGGGTAACAAGCGTGACAAACTATTAATATTATAAGCTTTCCAAACGGTGCGGCGTTTATATCGTATAATAAGATTAGTTCACGAAGATAGATATGTACCTACATACATACATAGTTCTCGCAATTAAGCAACGAAAGTATGAAAGTAGGCCTAAAAATTAATTTTAATACAACTAAAATTATGTTTAATCAATATTTCACGCAAAGCGTAGCACAGTAGACAATCAAACTGTAGAGACAGTTGATAGTTATTTATCCCTAGGACAATTGGTGAATATGACCGAATGTAAAGAAGAATAAATAAAACGAAGAGTGAAACTAGGATGGAGTGCTTTTGGAGTGCTTAACAAACTAGACATACGACCGATGCTTACTGCCAGCCATGACGTATGAATGTGAAACGTGGATGCTAAATTCAAGAATGCTACGTTAGATCCAGTGCACACAGAGAAGCGTGGAAATATGTATGCTCGGTATAACAAGAAGAGATCGCAAGGGGAATACATGGGTAAGAAGTATGACCCAAGTGGCAGATATAGCAAAACGTGTGAATAAGTTGTGGCAATGGGGTGGACGGGAGACATACTGGAATGGTATCCGAGAGGATGTGAAAGAAAGCAAGATGATGAATTTAGAAGAATGTGTGGGGTCAAGTGGATGCAGATTGCTCAAGACAGACAGGAATGGAAGAGGATTGGAGAGGCTTTCATTCAGCAGTGGATGGTGAACAGCTGAAAATGATGATGATGTGGTTCTATATGACATAGTTATAGGTAGAACTTTATCAACTGTAGAGCTTGTTCGCATTAGCTTGGCAATTTTCTTAGTGTGAGAACCCTATACAAAACGCGTCTAAGCCAACCGCAGGGCATCGACCGCTTATACATACATATGTACATACGATATGTACATACATACATAAGTATAGCGTCTCGAGAAAAATTGCCAATCTGACGTGAACAAGCTCGCTAAATAAGTGACTTATTTACTTTTCCTATTGCACATATAAGTTAAGTATCTTTGAATCAGATAATAACAGCATTCTTTGCACTTACATACATACGTTGTGCACGTTGAATTTGTAAAATAGTAGCCGAATTGCCCGGCGTTGCTCGGGTAGGTGAATTCAAATAATAAAACAAATAAATATCGAAATAAACATCTATTCTCCGGTACAAACAGAAATTGATTAAAATTTTTGTATGGGAGCCCCTTGACTCCGGGCTCCGACCCCTTCCAAAAACCGTCTACGGTCTAAGTTAGAGTACCATGAGATACTATACAAAATTTGGTAGTTCTAAATAATTGAAAACTGTAGATTTGCATAGCGAACAAACAAACATATAACTTTATAGTGTACATACATACAAACATACGTAGATTGTCATATTTTTTACGACACACTTACAAATTCAAGTGTGTCAATTTTGATTGGAGTGAAAAATTCAATCAAACACCGAAAGAAAATATTTTATAACATCCAATAAGATTCTGTGAAATTGCTTTTCGGTGAATGGAATTTTGGAAAATTCTAACACCATCAACCCAATTCCAGTCAAAACGTATTGAAATATTTGAAAAGCTCAACAATTGTTTTGCATTGAAAAACAATACTTTTACTGATATGGATTATGTAATTAAAACGAGATGTTGAATATCATTTTTGTGTCACCTAAATATTGAATAACTTTTATTTTAACTGTAAAGGGGCAAACAAATCTGAGCAAATTTTCCTGTTACATTTATATTGCGACAAAAGTTCGCGTTCTAAAAATTGTTAACAGGAGATAATTCAATTAAATTTTCATTTTATTCCACAGTAGCGGGGTGGGTGACTTTGCTGCGAATTTAACGTAGAAACGGGTCGTGTATACCGGGATTTGGCCGCGATGAATGAGCCCCGTCAGCCGGGGAGAGACGAAGGGTGGGGTAAGGGAAGGGAAGGGTAGGGAGGCAGTGGGGTAGAGGGGGAGGATCAGGGGATAGAGGGTTTGCGGGGGGGGGAGGTTGTGTGGGTAATGTTACGTTTGCGAGAGCGAAAAGGAGAGAGTCGTGCGGCCAATCAGCGACAGCGGTTGGGAGAGTGGGGCGGGGTGTTACTTGGCTTCTAATAAGAGTTCATAACTCTAATTAGATTTTTGGCAACGCGCGAATTGTGCGCCACTGTGCGGCGCACCTCCTCCCACCTCACCCCACCCCCTCCCCCCACCCACTCGCACAAATCTTAATTAATAATTTCGGATCGTTCGTTGCTCGGTTCCTTTGCGTATTGTGTTTTGTGTGCAAACGCAAAAATTAATTATTTTCCGCGACGCGACGACTGAATTATTTGTGCGAAGGCGCGATGATAACACTCGATAAATAAACGAAAATTTAATTAGAACGTCTGCGATTGTATATTTTTTCCAAGCGTGTGTATTCGCATAATTGAGACAAAGGTTAATTTAAAATGCGATCAATATAGCTGTAGCATAACTAAAGGTGCTTGTAAACGATCAACATATTCACGGCAATGTATTACCGGCAAGCATTGCCGGTACTATTACTGCAATTTGTTGATGAAGGCTGGAAATATAGTCGTTTTTCCGACATTATTGTTGCAATGGCGAGTATTGTTGACATATTACCGATGATATCGCTCGGTATTCGAAAATACGCGACAATATATGAGTCGCCTAGTTCCAAATCCCGATAAGTCCACAATATATAAAAAACGAGGATAAAATATTTTCTGATTCTAAGAATGTTTTTAAACGATGCCTTATACTTGAATTATTCCAAATACCGCCAAGTGCGCCGTAAAAATATATTGAAAATCAGTGTTAGTTCCAAAAACTGACAATTGCACTATGATAAAAGCTGATAAAAGCCATATTTAGAAACAAACAACGATAAGTCCATGTTTCTAATCTCAATATTTTGTTTAATATCAACAAAATTAAGTTTAAATGAGTTTAAACGCCATCAAGCAAATAAGTCTGTAGCAGAAAACCACGTTTGCGAACAAGTGAGTTTTATGGACTTATCTGGATTTGGAACTAGGCGACTCATATGTTTCTTTCCTGCTCTCTCACATATGCGGGTCTCTGTCACGACACGATACGAGTGTTGACCTTTGGCGAATCTGGGCAATAATAAAATAGTAACTACTTGCCGGCAATCATTCAGTCACACATTACTGCAACACAAGTGTTGCTGGATGGTTGACTGAATATTGACAGCAATATTGCTTACAAATGTTGATCGTTTACAGGCGCCTTTAAATCAGTACCTGTGTATTTATAATTTTTGATATCTAAGGTGCCTGTAAACGATCAACATTGACAGCAATATTGCTCGTCAACCATCCAGCAACATTTTCGGCATCACACGCGCAATATGCGCAATACTCGCCAACACACTGCCATACCAGCAATAGTGGAACAATAATGTCGGGAAACGCGACTATATTTCCGGCCTACATCACCATATTGCAGTAATATTACCGGCAATGCTTGCCGGTAATACATTGCCGTGAATATGTTGATCGTTTACAGGCACCTTAATAGGTATATAATATTTTCAAATCAAAGTGGGTGGTTTATATAATGTGATATTTATTTTCGATATCACGAAAACTCACACCAATTTGATGATCTTCTAGCACAAATTTTCGAATTTGAACATAGATTTCAGATTTTATTTATAATGACACTACACGGGATCAATATTAACAAAACATCTATCTCCTACCAAAGTAATGAACGAAATAAATCGTTTCAGTAATAACTAAAGTACACCTTCCTAAACTCATACGATCCGCGTGAACGCATAACTCAATTTTTGAAGTGAGATGAATGCGGTGATATTAATGACACGGCTATAAACTTGGTGACACGAAATTTCTACATACATATACATATGTATTAGGATGGTAAAATGATACGCTTTTTATCTCTGAAAACTATAAAGCTTTGTGTTAATTAGTTTTTGAGAAGAGCACGTTTTTGTGATTACATAAATGGTGTCCACTTAATTTTGTCGGGCACCGTATGTAACTTACCAAATATAAACATTTTAAATATTATTTGCAACCGCTTTGATTGTGTTTTAAATTGTGTATATGTATATGTAGGTACCTACTTAGTTAGATGTTTTGAATTTTTCAATTCAAGAGATTTATTTATCTGGGAAAAATGTGCCCACAATACAGAGTGAAAAGTCTCATACGACATTCATTATATTTGTTGTGGAAATTGCGTTGCTTTAGTATAGGTACCTACGTAAACACATATTATACACAAGCTGCAGCCAAAATTGTAGTCGGAGTCTTACCGCAGCCAAAGTGGCACTAAATGTCATCCCTTTACGCCATAAATTGTTAGAAAATGTCGCCTTTGCTAATTCCGGGTAAATGCGTTCTTCCTCCATAGATCTCATTTTCCACAAACACACGACAACAACGCGCTCCATACATAAACTAATTCAACATTTTAAACATACGGCGGTCTATAAAAATACACTCAAAACACCCGACCACATGCGCCACTTTAATAGGACATTACTTTTAATAATTGCTCTCAATCTAAAATTCACACGATTATTCGACATTGATAAGCGACTAAAATCATACAAAATCTCTAGTAGTACCTATAGGTACGAACCATTTAAATAAAATGATATATGTAGTATGTGCATAAAAGTATTTGGCATACGGGCGCTTTCTGTTTGTGCGCGGGTGCGGTGAGTTGGCAACCGTTGTTGCGCTGAAAGCTATTTGCTGACATAATTTGCCTCGGTGAAAATTTAGACATAATTAGTTTGTAACAAATTGCGTGACATGCGGGCAATTAACCCTCTCAGCGCGCCGTGCTTAAGGCCGAAAATTGAATATCATGGGGAGTGGCCGTTGGGGCGTTTAATAAGCAATCATGCCGTTGTTTACGGGTAAGTCAATCTACGAATCATTAGCATTGAGTGCGAAACGCTGCCAACGTAAACCATTTTAGAACGTATACACACACACACAATTTAATCATAGAAATCTGATAATACATAATAGCCACTTATTGGTCTTCTTAACATGTCTCAATTGAAAACCATAAAAGTCGTTAAACACCAATTAACTTTTTAGTGAACTCTCCAAACTAAGACCAAAATCACTAATTTGGATCTAGAACTATTTTCCATTCACATTTTAATTGAAATATAAATCTTACCCCCGGCCTCGGTGCGTGACAATCCCCATTCGCGTCTTTTAAATTCGGGATCGTATACAATAATTTTTTCCCCAACAGCCAATGCGGAAAATGCCGTTCTCAGTATATACCTACAAGATGTTGTATGTAAGTAAGTACCTACGATATACCCACTGTGAGTATACTACGTTCACTGCAATATTACATTACACGCATTCTGAATAAAAAATATATAAATTATGTCATATTTTTTCAGTTGGCAATATACTATGTGTGTATGTATGTATATTTTGTCAACGATCACTAGTCATTGAAACAGAGCTTCGTATGGTTCTATAAATATCCTATTGTAATCAATTGCGAATACTTGTGGATCATAGTAAGAGCTTCTGTACGGTTTGGCCCAGATTGCTCAAATTAGATTGGTATTATAACTTTGTATAACTGTTTCAGTTTCTTCATATGACCGTATTTCATACTTTTTCATGGATTATTTTATACTTTTTAGTGTATAGAGAGATTCTCAATTACAACGAATCGACTATGCTGGGGGTGTGTTTGCGGAGGGTGGATGAGTAGTTATGAAATTTTAATTTGGTTCAGACTTTTGTGCACGAGTGTGTGTTTGCGGACGGAAAAATGGCGGTGTGGCAACACCGAATGGGGGGAAAAAGAGAAGGGAAGTGGGAGGGTGGAAAAAGGAGAGCGAGATAGAGGGTGCGAAGCGCATGATGAAGACGAGAGTGGAACGGGGGAGAAAATCGTCTAAAGAAAGCCTCGCAAAAGAAAAGTTTTAGAATAAGCCGCACGATTGGCTCTAGCTGAAGGGCGAGGGCCATCCCGTAACCTAAACGCCATTTAAATACAATTAAAAAATAATCCAAATCAACCTGTACAGATACAGCAAAGCTGAAACATGTTTATTTTATTTTTCAACATCAAATCGATGGGCGATATTGAATAAATTCAACGTTATACATCCATCGTCATCGATCAGTCGACGAGATGTTAAATGTTTAATTTGATAATGAGCGTAGCAGCGATCACATTAACCGTGCGCGATGATAATAATAAGCGTATAATTGGACTCGTTTAGAACATGACACGTATTCATATATGTACACTTGCACACACACACACACACACACACACACAAGGAGAAATACACCGAATCATTCTCGTTAATAAGGCACTATTCCGCACGCACAATTTTCGTGTGTGAGTGACGTTTTATTTATCGAGGATTTTTTGTGCTCAAAATATTTATAAAATTACGTTCGCCACATCCATAGAAGGAAGTGAGAACGTATCGTGTTACGAGTCGTTAAGCGATATAAAGGCAAACACGTATCCTTTTGTCTACGGGGTCGGGCTTTTTTTTTTTTTTTATTATTATTATTTCGTCCCGTTTCACATTATTTTTTTCCCCTCGTTCGATAAGTGACAGGTAGTCCGGTCTCAATGAATGATCCTTGAACGTTTTGTATTATATTCGCTCTTCTTAACGTACGCGCGCGCGCACGGTACAAATATCCAATTTTCACGATCGACTCACCTGGATCCTGTCCTCAGGTAGGTCGGTCTTCAGGCTCAACATCTCCCTGGCGTACACGTCAGGATAGTGGGCATCCTTGAAGGCCTTCTCCAGCTCGTCCAGCTGGTACGAGGTGAAGATCGTCCTGCCGCAAAGTGCAAAGCGCAAGGGTAGTTAAACGTGTACAATAATATATTGGGGGCCATAATAATGTGGTCAATTTATTAAAAACGAGCGAAGCTCACTTTTAAACTGCACAGTTTTAAATAAAAATTGAAAATTATATAGGCAATAAGTTCGTTAACGATATACTCACCTATGGCGCCTTTTCTTCTTTTTCTTTTTATTAAACCCTGTGATACCATCTACTGTGAAATCCTTGCTTGAATCCAACGGCGATATACCTGTCAACAAAAAATTATATTTTTGTATACATTTTGTAAGTATGTTTATCTACATACATATTGTATGTACATATATCGGGTATGCCGCCTCTCCATGTAATTATTAAATAAATAAATAAATATAATGGTATGATATCGATTCATCTGTTAATTGAGTACTGGTTGCTATGTAATAGTTGTTTCTCATAATATATAAAAATTATTGATGTCTGATATAAATAATTAACACGTGTCTGTATAAAGATTGTGCTATAATCTGTTTATTTTTCAAAACCTTTGATTGCATATATCTCGACATGATTTGATCGCGTAACGAAGCCCGTTTTACGTCGTTTAATGGCGCACTGGATCCGCCATTGGAGCTCGGCAATACCCACCAATTTGTGTGAATTTCCGCTGGCAGTAATCTAAAATTGCCAATTTTCGTGTAACGCTCGTTTCCTACCCGGGGGGTGGGAGGGAAACACCCGTTTCGTCCCTTAACAGTTTGATTCGCCCCGTGCCTCTAGGTATTCGTCGAAATCAATATGTCGATAGCCAATTTTCAATTTTACGCCGTACAGATGCAAATATGCATCCATATATATATGTACATAGAATTTTTCACATCCGAGTTAGTTATGATATTTGATTGGAGGAATGTTAACGTTAGCTAGCATCTGTCATAAAATCTGTAGAAACTGCTGTAAACGTACTCGTCACAATTGGCCTTTGCAGAGTTGGCTTACATAATACATACAATATTTACTTGGGGTTTAGGCTTACAACGAAAAGACTATTGACTTAATTTAGTCCTGTTTGGTGTACTTTATTTGACGCGCTGAATTTCAACACGTCGATCAATTTGAATGCAGACGAATTATTAAATAATAAACGACGCGATTGTGCGAAAAATTTCCAAAGGCTTTTTTCACGGTTGAAATTGAGAGACGAAAGGAAAAATCCGGGAAAAGCGCGTCGAAAACGACGACGGTTCAACGTGGAAACGAGTCGAAATATTGATTTTCAATTTATACGGTCGCCAAATTTGCCTGTCACGGCTGTGAGTCGGAAATTTAATACCGAAATCGACGAATCGAAAGGAAGCTGACTATATTAGGGGCCACTGTCGCTAAAAAATTTAATATTCATCAATATAATATTATTACAGCGCGTTCGATATATTTTTTCTATGATTTTTATGTACAACTATTAAAATGCTAATGTTGTGAACGAAAAATATAAATAAATCAATGTAGCATACCTGAATCGTCAAAAAGTCGAGAGTGTTGTTTGAGTATCGGTAGCAAAGATGTGCCGAGATACCTGCTGTCTCCTGTGTAAGGAATAAAAAATATACACCGTTTAGAAAAAAAAATGACAAATACACTAAAATTAAATTTAAATAAAAATAATATTCACAATAAAAAATTGAATCAAATAAAATAATAATATTGTGCGTAGATAGTTGCAATTATAGGATAGATACGTACATACATACATATGTGCGAGATAATTGCGTGTGCGTAACAAGAACTCCCATCAAGCTAACCCTTTCGGTCCGAAGCAAATGTGTTGCCCAAAACAACCAATTTATAGGGAACCAAACTTCACACTTTAATTTATTAACCGACGTAATGTTTCCAAATTAAATGTTCAAATACTACTGGTGTACATATGTACGAGCGCGTTACCCTTCTATCTTTCCAATATCGCCGATTCCCAAACTTACAAATTGCTTATTATATAATCCTATTATTATTACATGCATATGTTTAGTTATATTGTATAGGTAAATACAATAACCATCGAATTATGAAAAATAACAATGTATTGTTGCTTTAATTTAATAAAGTCTATTGATATGCACTACATGTGTATCTGTGATGAGTGGTACATATTATGGACTTTGAACAAGGTGCAAGTGTAGTCGTGAAGTGTATAAACACGATAGATACGTTTCAGATTTTAGAGCGTACTTTTGTTTATTAAAAATAAAAATTAATATTTTTAGTGCTACAAAAAATCAACCTAGCAGTTGTGGAAGCGCTGAGTATAGATACTTTAACATCCCATCCCTTGGAGCATTTGCCCTCAAAATTACACATCACCCCAAAGCTTAGGGGTTAATCGAAAATTCACTTTTTCACATATTATCAGGATTAGTGGCCTTGGCTCTCTAGCCTTTCTACACACTCGTGTTTTATTGCCAACCCTTAGCAAATAAATAATTAATTTCGAACACTCGCTAATTGAACGCATTTTTCAACATTTTGTAATGAAACATTTCTATGGGTATTAATTTATATGAAATAATAGCATATATTCTGAAAAAAATACACATTAAAATATAAATTAAATCTAAATATATCAATTCATGTAGAAAAAATAAAATCAGCATTTTTTTGTTTGTACATGAATTCGAGTAACACTCAAAGCGATTAGATTGAACGAATTTAGCGTGGATGGTGCTGGGTATCCAGGGATTCCCGCGAAGTCCCAAAGGGACACTAGACGCTTCTCATCCCCTTCGATAAATAAAATTGAGGGTTATAGTTACACTTAATCGCATACATAATGCGTTTTTTTTTAACGGAAATTAATCCACACAAATGGATGTTAAGTACCTACATATGTATATCAATTGTGGGAATTAAAAAGATATAATTGGAAATTAGTTTGAAAATATCAACAAAATGATTTAGCGGCTGTCAATTTCCAAGAACCAAATAAAAGCTGTTTATGCGCTATCATGCGCACTTTAAAAGTTTGCTTGTTTGTGTTAAATATTTTCAACTTAAATGGTTTAATAATATCGTTTCTTTTACATGTACATATGTATGTACATATATGTATATTGGATTAAAAAATAAAATAATATCTACCTAGTATTTTTTGGGTATAAAAATTTTGCAAAACCATTACTGAGATAAATTTTCCAATGCAGTTAAGTAAAGATGTTCGTACATTTCTTTAGCTCCGATAAACCGACCGGATAGATATCGCTCTACTTGTTCTTCTCCCCTCGGTGGTTCTGAGGGTATACTTAAAAAAAAAAAAAAAAAAAAAAAAAAAAAAGAAAGCAACAAGATCTGCGGGGTCTATATTTTTAATACACTAAATAGGAGTAGACGTTGGACAAGATCTCGATGTCAATAGTATCAGCTTTTTTTTTTCGCCAGCAAATGAACGAAATGTATATGCGTTTGTGTACGTACAAAAGATGGTTTCCATCCCCCGAGATGGTCGTTGACTAAAGAGGAAAATAAAAATGGGGAGAGGAGAGTCTTGGCCGCACAACGTTCTTCAATTTCTTAAAAGATAATTGATATTTAGGGGTAAATTTTGGATTTTTTTTCCTTTTTCCGTCGCTCTCTTTCATTGCGAACAATCCTCACCCTCGCATTTTAAAACGCCCTATTTATACATTTACGCGCATATGGCGAACTTCAAAAATACACACACACTAAAAAAAGAATTAATTTAAATTTTGAGTCGAACGCGAACGTTTGCAATGCGCACATTAATATTTATGCACTCGTCTCAGTCGCAGAAAATATACGAAATTATGCAAACTGAAGTGTTCGTGTCGTATCCGAGTGTGTGTGTGCGTTGCGCGACGAAACAGACGATATAGTACCGTGTGCGGAAAAGCGACGGAAAAGCTAGGGAAATTCACGGGGATAAAGCTAGTCGTTCAACCCTTTGCGCGCGCTCCGGCGCTAACTTTCACATATCTCATTTTAATTTTTCGTCAATAAAATATATAATCAATTAAACGTACACAAATGATACATCTACCACTTTGCGATATATCTTACGTGCATACTGTATACGTGGATCAGTGCCAAAATCAACTATCCTACATCATTGGATTCAATGTGACCTATCCAGGATGACGAAATGATGACAATTTTAATGTTGGGTGACATGACCATAAACAGAGAATGTTTTTTTAAGTAACGAAAAGGTGCCTTAATAATGTTAGGCAGTCTTGGCGCTGACCGCTCATATTATAACGAATACACGCACGTGAAAATTAATTGATAATAATATATTGTTTATATAATCATATTGTAGAGATAGTTGATAGTTATTTATATCTAGGACAATTGGTGAATACGACCGTATGTAAAGAAGAATAAATAAAACGAAGAATGAAACTTGGATGGAGTGCTTTTCGGAAGAATGAACATAGTTTTGAAATCCAACATTCCGCTATGCTTAAAAAATAAGGCATACGACCAATGCGTACTGCCAGTTATGACGTATGGATGTGAAACGGGGATGCTAAATTCAAGAATGCTACGTAAGATCCAGTGCACACAGAGAAGCGTGGAAAAATGTATGCTCGGTATAACAAGAAGATGTCGTAAGAGGAATACATGGGTAAGAAGTATATAGATATATAAGCCGCCTTGAAGAGTAACAACTCCACACCCTTTTTCCCCAAGACCCTCACATGAGGCCACCACCCCCGCAATGAATATAGTTTGTTGACCTTTCCGTTGGGGACAGACGGTTGTCCAGTACCTAAGGCCGGAACAACCGCGCATCTCTGCTAAAATAAAACAAAGAAGACGTAAAAAAAAAAAGGGAATTTTTTTTTTTTACTTTACTCTCATGGGCTCGGACCATAGTATGACCAAAGTGGCAGATATAGACAAGTATCTGGACATATGTTGCGAGAAATACTGGAATGCTATCCGAGAGGATGTGAAAGAAAGCAAGGTAGACCGAGTGGAAGATGGGCTGATGAATTGGGAAAAATGTGTGGAGTCGAGTGGATGCAGATTGCTCAAGACAGACAGGAATGGATGAGGATTGGTGAGGCCTTCATCCAGCAGTGGATGGTGAACGGCTGAAAATGATGAATACATTGTTGATTTTTTTTTTATAAAATATAATTTTTTCCAGAATCCATCTCGAGAAATAAGAGACAGATATTTTTGTAGCACTACTCCCTGAGGCGCATTGTAAAGTCACTTGCAGCTCTAACGAATGCACACGGGGACGAATATATGCGTGCGCACAGAACGGGACGGGAAAAGGGGTGGGGGGGAGGGTGATTGGGGTGGTAAGAGGTGGAGGGGTGAAACTCTCCACCACCACAAACACAACGAACGGATTCGTTCCACAACCGACGGTAGGTAGGTAGAAGTCAGCCTATTACCCACGAGAGGGGAGAGGGGTTTGGGTGAATTGGTGGGAGGAAAGTAAGGGTAGGAGAGTTCGGGAGATTGGCAGTAGTGGAACTCGTGTTCGAGAACGAGCCGGGACAAACGAACCGCTCGAAAATTGCCTCTAGATTAGACAGCTGCTAACGACAGACGACTCGCAATGACGTTCTCAAGGTCGATAAAAACCGTTCGGAAGACATAAAGATCATAAGCCGAATAGTAAGTTGAAACACAAAACTCAATATAACTTAAATTACAAACGGTAAAACAATTTCTCATACTAAGTTCAAAGCGTTGTTTGGAGGCGAATTGATTCCATTCATGGTACAGAAAAATATCGTTCAATACCTTATTTTGATACCAAATACTAAATAAAAATGCAAAACTTATTTTGCCTCATAACAATAAAAGATGGAGTTCGGTGCAAAAGTTAACAATTAAAAATAAATAATTCGCATAAGCTCGCGCTCGCTCTTATACGCGATACGCTGTAGCTAGGCTCCGCGATCCATTCGCTCGGCATGACGCGAAACCACTGACAAAAGCTAAATTGAACTCTATCGCAACAATGCATAAGGATCAAATTCGCGGCGAGGTCGTTTGCCGTTTGATGTCAACGAGCGCGACTTGTAGCCGTAATTAGCCCCATACTTGCGATTCTTCAAAACGCTGAAAAATTGCACTGAAAATATGGCGTGAGCGAGCTCGAGGGTTGCGGATTGCAACACTGCACATATGTGTGGTGCAACAGACGTGCACTCGACACGATGACGCGCACAGATTATCCGTGCAATGTCTAGTCTCGCAAATTGGATTTCAATCCGAATCAGAATATTTACAATATTCATGTGCGAAAGTCACTAGATGGCATTGTATATAAAAAATCGCCGAAGCTGATGAAACAATTCTATTTTGATGCTACATATGTATATACTCGAACAATGAAAAGTGTCAGACAATTATTGTATGCAATTTAAAACTAACATATTTTTTAAATGTATTAAAAGGACATAACGTATCGTAATTCATTATCAATGAAATTCAATAATGAATCATTAATAGAACTCGGAATTTCGGATACTCGTACCTTTTGCCGCAGGTATATTTGGGTGTTGCCGTGGCCCGCCAGAATTTTCATTCGACATAATGAATATTATTTATTTATTTATTAAATTTTACATGTATGTATGTACATACATATGAGTCGCCTAGTTCCAAATCCCGATAAGTCCATAAAACTCACTTGTTCGCAAACGCGGTTTTTCTGCTACAGAATTGTTTGCTTGATGGCGTTTAAAACTCATTTAAACTTAATTTTGTTGATATTAAACAAAATATTGAGATTAGAAACATGGACTTATCGTTGTTTGTTTCTAAATATGGCTTTTATCAGCTTTTATCATAGTGCAATTGTCAGTTTTTGGAACTAACACTGATTTTCAATATTTTTTTACGGCGCACTTGGCGGTATTTGGAATAATTCAAGTATAAGGCATCGTTTGAAAATATTCTTAGAACCAGAAAATATTTTATCCTCGTTTTTTATATATTGTGGACTTGTCGGGATTTGGAACTAGGCGACTCATATGTACATATATGTATAAAATAAATTATATATTTAGCTTAATATATAATAAAAATGTTCAAAGAACAACCCTCATATCTCAGACAGCCAGCATTTCACAGAATTTGCCATATTTCGTAATTGGTAGGAATATAAGGAAAACCAGAAATCATGAAAACGTGATCAGGGGATGATACCCGATACAAATCAGTCAAAATCTCAATGTCTAATTTTCGCACGATCCCAATACTCTATCCAATTAGGATAGAGTAAAAATACAGTGCATTAAGAGCATTTTATCGCCATCCGGAGACACTAAAACACTAAAACCACATAATTTTTGGGTATGTAAAAAATATACAAATAATATTATGAAGTAATTATATATTATACGTTAAAATATGTTATTATAAATATAATTGTTCTGTAAAAGTGTAAAGGATAAAGAGAATATGTTAATGGTAGAGTGTGAATAATACGAACGTGAGTTCGGGTGGGTAACGGAATATCCTTAGAAGCGTTTAGGGTCCAAAGGTCGCACATTATCAAAAGCATCCATCCTTCTGCCGTCTAATCATTAACTACCTACCTAAAGCCTTAACGATTTATTTTAATGTTTTGGAAAAATCGTATAGTACAGTAGCAAAAAAACGCAACGTGAATGGGGGCACTTTACAGTCGTTAATTAGCGCTTTGTAATTAAAATCAATTTTGAATACTTGTACCTAATGATAATATATCACTAAGTTCATTCACAAAAGGAAACCGGTACCCATTTCTAACAAGACGTTGATTTAACATCGGTATATTCCAACGTGATCAATAAAATCAAAAGCTTATCGGTTTGATTATATTCTGATTTTATACCAAATACAACTAATTATAACACTACTCTAAAGAACATTTTCGAATTAAAATGTGAACTTGCAAAACGTGGGGTTGCAAATACATACATAGGTGCAGTGTGACAGTCACTGGAAAGGAATTCAATGCGGTTGTAGGGGATTATGGATTAATTAAAAGTATTTTCGAGAGGGTAAATTTGCAAGGAGAGGGAACCGCACAATGCGCACCTACATACATAACATACGTCACGGATATACATTTCAAGGCTGTCTTGCCTCAGATTAGAATCGAAGAGTTGTTTTTTATTTTTTGTATTATTTTCCCCGAATTATTATATTACTTATATAATAAAAAGGTGGCGCGCGAAAGAGCTCATCGAAAGCCTCCCGGGCATAAATAACGCGCCCCATTCAGTTTCTCACTTATAAACAAATAAATAAATGAATGGGTGTAAATAAATAATGAACGGTCGTCGGATGTCACCATTGTGGTGTGCTCTTTTGGGTCCAGGTCGCACAATGGGCCATGTTGGTCGAGATTCGGTGAAAAGGTGTGAAAGATTCACACGTCCCCATGCACACGCACAAACATGCCCTTTTGTCGTTTATTTTGAGACCACAAGCACGCTATAACCGCATGTCTACTATTTTCTACCAACACGTCTCGTTCGGATTTATATAATATAATTTTAACAAAAATATTGAGCCTATAAAAATACGAGTATTTTCACAACGGAAAACAATATCATCGATAGTAAATAATTAAGAATTATACGAATGATAGAAGTACGAATTGATTTAGGGCACGAATGTATTCAAGAAAAGGTTCTAATCCTTCTTTTCATCGACGATATACATACTTTGAATGGAAATTAGATTGTGCCGAATTAGGATTCTTGTGAAAAGTGATTGACATCAATGAGAACATATAGATATTTATATGTAGACACTGAATAAAATAACAAATTAAATTAATCTTCTTTATATAATATATATTCCGTAATTGATGATTTGATATTAATTGAAAGAAATTCAGCGGAGTTCTTTTCGCCCGTTTATTATTATTACTGTTAATTACGCGAAAGTGTTAATCGTTAAGGGTTGTTACACCGAGCCGATGTTCTTGTTCCGCTTCAAAATGGCGGAAAAAAACGTGTCGTCAAACAATATTAATTAAAAGTTGCCCTGGGGGTAGGTGGAGAGTTTCAAGAGGACTCGTCTCTCTCAAAAAAAAAATTGTATCAATCACTTTTTCTTGAGCCACTTTTTAACGCCCCCGGCTTGTTAAGCGGAAATACGCCTCCAATTACGTTGCTAGCAAAAAATAATTAAAAATATATATGTAGATAAATAGATATATACGAATGT
Organism: Parapsyche elsis; assembly: GCA_022651745.1. NCBI lineage: Eukaryota > Metazoa > Arthropoda > Insecta > Trichoptera > Hydropsychidae > Parapsyche > Parapsyche elsis. The sequence continues at coordinate 3,579,498 of JAGVSN010000018.1, forward strand.
ACATACATACATTATGTACTTATATATGTACGTAATTTCGTACGTCTATTGACAACGCACAGTATTTACACACTGTCATATGTCATATTGAGAGAATTAAAATGAATATCATTCTTTAAATCAATACTATAAGTAGACACATATCAAATAAGAAAGTTGATGACCTTATGAGTTCAATAAAATTATATGTATTTTATATGAAACATTCAAAATTATATTTATCAACGAATAATGAAAACTGTACTTAAGTCATATGTATGTATGTCAAATTATAAAAATAAACTTTTCATATACAGCAAAATTTTGATTATTAGACTAATAAATATCAACGATCAACATTTTGTGATTGTTGATTAAAATCCTTTAAATTAATTTAGTTCAGTATTTAAAAAGTTTGATATTAAAGATAAGTTTACCGGGTTACCTATTCAAATTAGATTTTGATGATTTTTTTGGTGTTATTGTTACAACAAGATAAAAGGGGGTTGATGGGAATGAATACGTAATAGACTTCTTTGATAGAATTAAAAAAAACAGCAAATTATTTCCCGACACCTAGACTTGAATCAAAAAAGTTAAAATAAAGTAAAAAAAAAACAAGCAAAGAATAAGACGAAGAAAAATACGTACACATTTATACACGCGTACACATATATCAACGTATACAAACGAACGTCTAAAAAGGAGGTTGGTTGTGGAAAACGGCGAAAAAGGCTGTGTGCACAAAGTTAAATTTCCAATTACCCATTCTTCCCCGGCCGGTTTGCTTGGCTATTATATTTTTACGCGCGGCTGAGCGCTTTTTCTTTTCGCCTTTGAGTTTATTCTTTTTTGCGCTAACAAGTCGGTCGGCGGCAACACGTAAATAAATACGCATAAGCTTCCTTAAGGGCTGCTCTCAAAGGGATGGATGTCTTGCGAGTGTGCCCCTCAAAGTGGGGCGCGCGCCTCACCTGCGAACCAAATTGCCCGTAAACTTGCGCATTTCACGCATATACCAATCGAGCGTATAATAACGAACGCAGCATCGCATTAAGATAGTTTGGTAGTAAACATTTGTGTAAATATTTTTTTCAGTTGTTTCAATTCATCCTATGTGTACCTACCTACAATATGAGTCGTTACAACCTTTCAATTTGGCGTTAAGGCTACGGCTAACCTATAGGTAGCTCTAAGCTCATCTATGTATGTACATATGTACATATGTACACTAGGGTGTAGCGATATTGCAAAAATTAAAAATTGGCATTGTAATACCTACTAAAAGTTTCGTTGTATCATCCGTATTCTCGTAAAAATACTGAAAAAAATCTGTGAATATGTCTTCAGGCCTCTACCTGAAGGTGAAAAATGAAAATTTGCCTATTAATTTCGAAATTTGAACACAGAATATAAAATTTTAGATAACATGGTCATAAAATTACCTTAACTTTATTAAATATTATAAGTACTTTTTGTGAAAATCTAATTTATTTACGTATAGGTATTCCTTGAATTATTCAAATAAGTGTGAATTTGTGAGAGCGGTGGAGGGAGACATACGAGTAAATATAAATATATACATACGAGTAAAGTAAGTATGTATAGTAAAAATAAATACTAATTTTCCAATTAAAATTGCTATTTATAGAGATTGGAAAATATCAATTTGACATTTGCATACAAGTAAAAGTAGTAAGATAAAAGTGCTGGTAGAGACCAGAAAAACTTTTTTAATTAAGCCGATTTTTTTAGACAGAAGAGGTACGATGTACATAGGTAGAGGCAACGTTTTATAACTATTTCAAAACGAATACATCGTCGCTCCATCCTAATGTACATACATACATATGTATATACAATTCACCAGATCTTAACCTCATTGAAAACTGCTGGAGGCTCTTAAAATCTTTGGTATATATGTACATAGTAGTTCTAATCCTAATTTGAATGTATTAAATATAAATATTAAGAATGCATGGATAAATCAAAGAATGAATTAAATGATTGGGGCATATCGAAACGCATATGATACGGGCATATCGAAAGTATGCCCGGTAGGATTAGGGCCGTTATAGCCATAAGGGGTGGGGTTACTAAATATTAAGATTTTTTTTATAAATTTTGATTTTAAAAGATTTGTGAATTGTTTATTTATCATAAAAATGTATTTTTATTTATATTTCCACTTGTTTTAATACTAAAAATATACAATTTCTAAAAAAAAGTTCATCGGTCCATTTATTTTGTCACACGTCTGTATATGCAAATCTATACATACATACATACATATGTACATAGATGAGCATAGTGTAATTATTTTGCTGTACCCACCCTTCTAAGCTTTGATTCAATAAATATCTATCTATAAAAGTAATAATATTATTTATACTATTAAATGAAACATAATTAAGTTGTGAAATGTTTAAACGAAGATTTAACTTTAGTACACGAGTGACAGTTGAATTTAAATTGTTGCCATTTTCTTATGCAACACTAATACGTGGATTAAATACAATATACATAAGAATAAATTGTCACTTATTACATTAAGTTTATAGATTAGTTGTGAAATATCGGCAATGGCATCTCATCAAAGCCTACTTTGCATTCATGGAAAATAATAATGTGAGCGTGCAGTATATTTGATCATATCATAATAATATAATCAAAAGACATTTCAACCTAAATAATAAAATCAACTTCCGTATATTCCGTAACCGGTTAAGAAATTTTTCGAGCACCTAAACGGCACCGTTTGTACAATGAATGCTGTGTATTGACTACTACTGCGGTCCATTACAATGATAACCCATTCGCGTTCGAGTGTGCACAATTAATCAACAGCGTAAAAAAAAAAGTGAGTACATAATCGACGCAATAGCCCACTACTCTCGAGTAAAATTTGTTATTTTTAATGTAAAAAAAGCATCGTTAAGGCGAAGCATTGGGTTCGTCATCTCGACCGCGTGTTTCTTGTATCCATTGTGAGCTACATACAAAATATTGTGACAATTTAGTTACATGGACGGATGGGGTGTAACATTATATGAGGGTAAGTGGCGCCGCAGAGCCGCTTCGACATCCGACACCTTTCACCTTCCAGGGGATGCTGCGACGGATGCAGCATCCCGATAGAGAATTTTACTGAATAATATTAAGCGTAATTCAATCAAGCTTCGATCACCAGTTCACAGATATACTTTGCTGTATTTAAATTTATTTGAAAATCGATAAGAGCAATTTCTTTGCATGACAGGCTAAATGTAATTTTATAGAGATATTTGTGCAACAATATCAATGTTAGATCGTGAATTTGTCAGTGTTATTTGAATTCCACTATATTTTTATTATAATTGTCAGTGTCAATAGCAACCGAACGAAAAATGTAAATAAGCTTAAAGGCGGCCGCACACCTCTGCGAATTCGTGTATGAAAACCTAGCGAATTTCGCAAGTCTACCGGCCTGCGCAAGCGTCGGTTTCTGTCACTCTGACAACCTATCAAACTACCATCTGTCACCTCGCATTCGGAACGTTTGTATTTCACTCACGATTCGCAAGTCAGAGTTATTTACATACAACTTTTCCACAAACGTCATTGAAATCGAGCGAATCGGCGAAACTCGCGAAATCGGCGAAAATCCTTCTTGGTGTATTTAGTACTAGTGAAAACGCTAGTATAGAGAGCTATTCGTGCATTAATGCACCACACGCGCATCTAACATTATTTATTGCGAATCTGTTTCAATTCTATGTATTAATAATCAATTGTTTTTGCACTACTTTACGTAATATATCTATTATAACAGCTAACAAATATATAAAGGACGTAGGTATATAATGACCACCTACGCCCGTTTCAAGGCAAACTAAAGTTCACCACGTGGTTATGCCCGAATATTTAGCGGTTAAAGCCAACTTTGCTGTCATTTGAGCTATCGCGCGCTCTGTTTGGCTTAAACTAAATTAATCGCGGCCTGTTCGCAGCGGTGTGCGGGCGCCTTAAGCTTAAACCACCAGTATTCCATTGAATTAAAACGAATACAAAAATAGCAACATAATAATAATTTCAGACATGTGTGCATCAGCGCTCACTTAGCAGCTGTCACCGTTTATTATTTTTTTAATATTAATATTTCTTTTAAGATCAATTTAGTCTCGATTTGTTTCATAGTCAATTTGTCACATGCATAGGTGGCTCCAGTTTCACTCCACACCGACCATTTTACCGACAAAGAAGGCGCCTTAGCAGCAGCAAAAACAACACTTTCTTGCGGAAGTGTTGACGTCCGTCTGTCAAACGAAGATGATGACGAGATACACACTTTTTCTAAAATCTTTGTTCTCGCCGCCAAGTGCTACCATGTCGAGACGTTACAAAAGAAAACCAACACTTATGCAGATACGTAGGATTGTAAGGAACACACAAGTATAAACGGTAAGTAACACGTTAACATTGTCGTCAGTTTTGTAAGATTTTCCGTAAACTTTTCACTCTTTCTAGTATACAGGGTGTGTGTATGTATGTGTATTAAGGCAACTAATTGACGTCGGCTAAGTGGTTACATATGGTTGTGTCGGTGGGTAACAAGTTACGAACGAACGGGGTGAAACCGGACACCCCCGACCACAATTCAATTAACTCACTGTGTGTTCGCCTTTTCGACAATTTTCCCTCGTTCATTTTACGCTTATTAAACGTTATGGAACAAAACGACACTTATTTGTGTAGATAGTAGGCATAGTTGCACAAAAAGGCTCTCGTTAGATAGAATTAATCGAAAAGTCGGATTTTGTTAAATTGTTATTAGAATTTAGTTTTATTTCGTAAAAAAAAGTGTAGCCAAACTATTCGCTCAAATAAAACATATACTTTAAAAACTAGTGAATAAAATAGAAAAAAAATTCTTTATTTCTTTGACTGTATTCCTATTTGCATATTTTTCCAAACGATTTGAGCTTTTTATCGAAATCGTCCAAAAATGTTTCATATTGTGCAAATAAAACGAAAATATGTCTGAAGTTTCTGTTATTTTTTCACAATGAAACAGTATGTTGCCAATTATGACGTATGGATGTGAAACGTGGTTGCTAAATTCAAGAATATTACGTAAAATCCAGTGCACACAGAAGAGCATGGAAAGATGTACCTATGCTCGGTATAACAAGGAGAGATCGTAAGAGAAATACATGGTTGAGAAACGTGACCAAAGTGCCAGATATAGCGGAACGTGTGAAAAAGTTGAAGTGGACACATAGCGAGAAGAAGGGATGGCAGATGGACGCGAGAAATACTAGAATGATATCCGAGAGGATGTGAAAGGAAGCAAGGTAGGCCGAGTGGACGATGGGCTGATGAATTGAGAAGAATGTGTGGAGTCAATTGGATGCAGATTGCTCAAGACAGACAGGAATGGAAGAGGATTGGAGAGGCCTTCAGCCAGCAGTGGATGGTGAACGGCTGAAAATGATGATGATGAAAAAATATGCTATTTTTTTATTATTGTTGGTAGATATATAGATACCTATTTATATTTTTGAATTGCAATTTAGATTTTTTTTAAGTTTTCACATAGAGCAATTTATTTTTTTTTTTTTTGAAATTTTAAAATTATAGAAAGAATATAGAAGAAACAAATATAGGCTTTCCACAACTTTTTTAAATTATTTCATCAACTGAAACTATTTAGAAGCACCGAGTGAAAACGAAAAATTCGGCAGATTTTTGGGGTAAAAATTCTGTAAGTGAAAAGTTTTCATACAACTTAATACCGAAAGTAAACATGACATAATATTAGTTATGTAACTAACGAGATCAATTAATAAGAGTAAACAGACAATGTGTCTGCGTTGCTGATACAAAATGGGTAGATAGTGTAGGTACTTATGCACGCGACATAGCGTTTGACGTTGAACAACAACAATATGCAAATGGTGGGCGTGTTTGTTTCGCAGCCAGGGCTTGTTGCAGCAATGGCGGCCGGTCCACGGCAGGTGCTCTCAAGCCGTGGTTCCATTGTTTTGGGGCTACAAAGGGGGCCGCGGGGGGCGCGACCCGCACTTGACTGCCGGCCCACCTATTTATTCGCCTGAATTACAAATGGCCGCCATATGTAGTCGCCGATAACGTATTCTCAAACTTTACGACACTTGGAACCCCCTTACCCTTCGATGTTGATCACCTCATCAAACTACGTTCAAATTCATTTTTTTGATCAGGATTTTCAAAAATCATTACATGTTAAAATGATGGATATATAGATTGAGGAGCGCTGCTTATAATGGACAAATTCACATTCGACCCTTTCATACTAAATGCATGCGATATAATTAATATTCACATTGCATCTCTAATTTTCATTCTCTTTTGTTTACACTCAATTTCAAGTCAAACTGCAAATTCGATTTCACCCCTAATTCTACACAAAGCTTTCACATTCAAATCTAGCAGTTAATTTGTATATTTTAACAATTGTTTGCTCACTCGTATTTAAGTATCACACTGTACAATTACATTGTATAAATGTATAAAACATTATTTACAATAACTTTATCAATACTATGTATGTATGTATGTACATATGATAAGATTGATAAGTTTAAAAAGCAGAAAGTTCTGATTTATGACCGTTCTAAAAAGATCAATGTTAAAATGTCTGGTTCTGGAAAATTAGGCTTACAAGATTTGAGGATGATGTAAATACAACTTCTATAATTAGATTTCAATTAACGTTTGAGTCTATAGCATATTGACTCTATTCGAAGATGGGTCTAACGTGAAAATATACATACATTAAATTTTGCTACGTGAATAATGGATGATTAGGTACATATATTGTTGTAATATATTGGATTTTCGAGACATGAAATTAGACATGAAATTTTAGAGACATGAATTTATGGGAAATTTCCTTTTAAACCTCGAAATTTTTCATACACTTAAGTGAAAGTAAGCGGCATTGTTCAATACGAAACGGGAAAAAATATCAATGAAACCGTTGATAAACAGTATTTTACGGAAGCAGTCGATTCGACCGTGGCGTTGGAGCTCGAAAGCTCAAAAAGAGAGCTTTTAAAATCGCTCACTGCTGGGTAGATGTATGTACATATGTATGTAGATGAGGAGATTCGCAATGTTTTCGTTGGGCTCGCGTATGGCACGGCCAAAGAAAATCGATACCGAAAACAAAACTGGCAAACGGCACAAAAGATCGCAAACAAAAAACGACCATAACGAAAATAACAACACAGGCTTATTTCCTCTATCAATACTCGTCTCCGATGTTATCTTATGACATTAGCCGAGGGGGGGTGGGGGGTGGGAACAAGTCGGATCCAAAGAGCAAGTGTACATTTCTACTAGGGAGCTTAATGTTGCACACTGTTAGGGTCAAATTCGCCCGCGCTCACGATTGCGAGTTACGACGTTTGTGATGCGGAGGGGTTGAGGTGGTAAACTGGTGCATATTCATTATGTCGAAACAAAAGGCTGGGTGTAAAGCGTTAAACACGGCTCTTGTGTTCCTGTGACGGGCGAGGGGGAAGAGGGGAGCACAGAGGGGAGGGCAACGGGACTGAAGGAGGGGTAGGAGTAGGGGGGGGGTGAGAGGGGGAGTGAAAAGCGGCTCGAGGGGATGTTGAGCATAAGTTGCGATTCATCAATAAAAGTATTTGATTAATTTACGTCACTAAAGTGGGGAAGGAGAGAGATTTTAAACTTTTAACTAGGCATCTTGATTGATTGATAGCTGAGAAAATGCAAATAAGTAGATACATTCCTATCAAGGATAAAATCAGACAAAATCAACCTATCGTAAATATTTACGAGCGAGTTGTAGTGAGATAGATTTTTGTTGTTGTAGTTGTAGTGAGATAGATTTTAACACGTTCGACAGTTCAATTTACATACGTGACTTTTGTGTGCATAAATGGATCAAAAAAATCTATTGAAATTTATAAATACATTATATCGACTACATTATTCTCATTATTTTATAAAATCGCATGTTTAATGGAATCAAATTTTAAATTGTACAATATAATTGATTAAAATTTACACGACGCGTTATAACGCGACAGATACATATGTACATACATATGTATATGTACATTTGTATGTACATAGATATGTTGCAGTCACGCTGATTTGTGTAAAATATAAATTTTCATTTTACTGTACGATTGGACCGCAAACAATACATATGTACATAGATAGGTATGTACAGAGATTTAACATATAAATAAACTATGCATTTGACTTTATATTATGTATAATGGTTTATGTATATTAGAATCAAATTTTAAATTGTACATATGATATTTTTTTCATATTTTTAATGGAATCAAATATAATCGATTTTACTGAACTGAACTGAAACTTAAATATGAAAATTTATTAAAAATATGTTTTCCTTTATTTTAAAAATTTAAATCAAACGTTAATCATTAATATTAATATTAAATGCTTTAAAAATAGTATAATTCCCGGGTATCGAAATAATTATGAGTAATAATGTATTTGTACGCGAACCTTGTCCACGCTCAAACTTGCACCACTCTATCATTCCAAGATCTCACCTTGAAAACCTTCGTGGGTACAAAAACCTCACCTTTGAGCACTTCATACTCAACACTATGCTTTGACGAGAACACAACACCATTCAAGTGCACAGCAAATAAATATTTTTATCAATCGCAACGTCCTTTGCATCTTATTTATGCGATTCATCGTTCGCTAGCGGGAGCGAATCACAATGACAATAGTATGTTTGTCGAACGCTCAAACAATAATTATGTATCTCTATTAGGTAAATAAATTAATAAACACTAACTCACCAGAAAGACACGAAGGTTGTCCGGCAGAGCTGAACGACGACTTCAGTTGAGGAAATCCTGAAACAAAAAAATCACACGCAAAATGTTAATACGCTCCGGTAATTTAATACGCGTTCGATCGCATTTCCTGAAATATACGGTTAATGAAATACGACTCCGTTTTTTTGTTCAATTTGTACGTTAAATGCATAAGTTGTAGGGCTCAAAAAAAATATGTCTGGCAACAGCGAATATCCCACAAAGCTTGGTAATAAATATTTTATTCGTCTATTGTTACAAAACCACTGTTGAAAAAATCCGCAAAGACTTCAATAGACCGAACATAATTGTGTCACGCGCTCCTCTTCTCTATGTCTTTTCATGCAGAATTCCACTTAAAGCTGTAAGGAATAGGCGATTAGGTTACACAGCTGATTCTACAACTTTCCTCAAAATCAATCCACATGTAAATAAATAATATGAATAATCAACATATTTATACATATAAATATAACCATTGATATTAAAAGTAACAGAAATTAATTACCTACATATGTATGTATGTATGTACATACATATGTATATGTATGTATGTATTTACTAATTCTTACTATTATTTAATTTTTTGTAATTTATTAGCAGATTCCCAAGTCAAATCAAAACAGTGAAAATTAAACACATGATTATTGGTTATTCATTCAAAGTTATTCAGTAGAAGGAAAAAATATATCGTTACATACTCAACGTTAATTCTCAATTAATAAATAATTTGGTTTACTTTTTGATACATAAAAAATTCAGTTAATTCAAAATATAAAGTCTGGAGTCTGCCTAGATTTTATAAGCAAAAAATTAATTTTATACACTTGATCAGTCGTTAAAATATCATATTGGTATAAACTTTTACGAAAATATGTTGAGAATCGGTCGCAATCGCGAACAACAGGTCAATTCATAGAAGTGAATCTATTTAACGAGGGTATGTCAAAATATTACAAGAGAAAAATGGCAGTGCTCTGAGCTTATTCGAGATGACAACTTACCGAAAAATCTTTTCAATGCCATTATGCATTATTCACTACACTCTATATGAGCGATGAATGGGGAATCCGACAAATCGGTCACGCTCATTCTCAACGACCAAACGAACGGCGAAACTCGCACAAATTGAACACCGACAATATTTATTGTACCTACCCATGCAGTGCATATTGCGATTAATTTGCAGCACTCGTAGCGAGTGTGTGTCCAGGTTAATTTCAGGCTTATCGAACATTTTATAGGGTCGGGTCGGTCAGCAATCTCGGTGTGGGGATCGCGACCCGTACGACACGAACCCCTGTCGGATCCGTTCGCTGCCTCCTGGACGAAAAATGTCGTCCCGTACAAAAGGCAGGACAATGGCCACGCTAAGGACCTCTATTAACGACATAATAGAATTACGGCAGCTTATCCGATCGCACAATGGCAGCTCGACAAAGGCCAGCGTGCAAAGTTAGTTCTTTGGGGACGCTCGCTGTTGCGGACGGAGACACGATCCCTTATTTCGTTTTTATTTCATTTCGTATGTATTATTTTTTTTTTGTCATTCTCGTCCGTTTTCTCGCTCGTCAACATCATCTTATATTTCAACGTATCGTCATTGTGCCCGGTGTTGACAGAGCACACATCATTGAGGCACTTAACGCATGTTTCATTCGAAATCCAAACATATTTTTCTTTGGGCACACGTATGTAGGTACATCTACTCGGATTTTTTATTTATTTTCGAAGAACGACGAAAAATGTAAAAAATACATAGTGCACGTATGAATGATAGTTATGTAAACATGACGCACTGTGCATGCGCACTTACGTCGAGATTTTTAGAATACTTTTCATACAATATCAATAAGTGTACCTATTTAGATACATATCTATGAACCTATTTATACCAATAAAGCAATACTCTAAAAAATACAATATCAATCCCTTGATACTTTTACACTTCCCAATTTTGATGAGTACTTACATATGAAGAGTTTTGTATTTAAAAATAAATTAGGAACATCTATTTTGTCAACAATAAGAAGTTTGGTCATATTCACCTGGGACAATTGGTGAATATGACTGGTTGTAAGGAAGAAGAATGAAACTAGGATGGAATGCTTTTGGAAGAATGAACATTGTTTTTAAATCCAACATTCAGCTATGCTAAAAAAATAAGGCATACGACCAATGCATATGCAATGTATGGATGTGAAACGTGGATGGTACATTCAAGAATGTTACGCAAGATCCAGTGCACACAGAGAAGCATGGAAAGATGTATGCTCGGTATAACGAGAAGAGATTGGAAGAGGAATACATGGGTAAGAAGAATGACCACGGTGGCAGATATAGCGGAACGTGTGAAAAAGTTGAAATGGCAATGGGCTGGACATACCTACATACATACATACATATGTATGTACATACATATATAGCGAGAAGAATGGATGGCAGATGGACGCGAGAAATATAGGAATGGTATCCGAGAGGATGCGAAAGAAAACAAGGTAGACCGAATGGATGACGGGCTGATGAATTGAGAAGAATGTGTGGAAACAGATTGATCAAGGCAGGCAGGAATGGAAGAGGATTGGAGAGACCTTCATCCAGCAGTGGTTGGTGAACGGCTGAACATAATGATGATGATGATGAAGAAGTTTGAACGAAAAAACCTTAGAAATACAATTTTCAATTCAAAAAAATCTTTCATTTTGATGTTTTTATATTTAAGTTGTCGATTTTTGAACTGTGATAATATTTTCAATAATTTATTACACAAAAGTGAAAGTGTCTATTATCTGAACGAAAATATAACAATAATGAACTGCACACATTCACTACCGGTTTTCATTACTTAAAAAGAGGCAGTACGAAGTATCGACTTCGTCACCAAAAACGAACACAGAGTCGAATCAGGTGACGTGTCCATTCAGAGCGGATTCGTATTAGAAAATTTTTTTTTTTTTTATTATTATTATTTCTCTATCGCTTCTTTGTGAACGTGAAGAAGGGTTGAAACATTCCCGATTTTGAATGGCCGCACCCCTTCGCTCGACAGAAAATTAACAGTTCGGTAAGGAGGCGTCCTTTGTCGCACACGTCCAAATATTTTGGGTGCCAGGATAATGGGCGAAATTACCGAGTGAGAGACCCAACGTGACAACGTGAATTATATCACCCGCTTGCAAAGGTGAGGTTTAACAACCCTTTTGTGCGTGCGCGCGAATATCAGATTTCCGCCAACTCGAACAATGGTAACCATCTTGCCACTTCTGAATGTCCAATACCCAGAAGAAATATCAAAAATTAAATTGATCGATTGCCGTGGCTAAAACTTAGGCCACTCGAGTTTTTAATTTGGCATCGACGGCGGTTGTAAAGCCACCCTCTTAATCCCTAAATGCACCCCCCATAATATGAATACCAACGGGGGGGCTTCGAAAAATTTCGATAGGCCGTTACGAGTCGAATTCTCGTATTTAATTTGCCAATTCATAACACAGCCGCAGTTTTAGTGGGGCATCTGGAGGTGCGAGCTGAAGGGTCGCAGTTCAATTCTCGATATGGTTTCAGTTTATACAGTGAACTTCAATAGTAAAATGTTAAACTTGATGAGCTTGATTATGTGGAAAATATGTAGAGACCATTGACGAGACTAATTCAGACCGGGTTGATTCAAATTCTTCTATATATATTCTACATATCCGTATGTAGGTTTAAGTACATACATATATAGGTACATATATCAATGTGACATAATGAGATGATACAGTGTATCTACATATGTACGGTATACCCGATGGAAAATGCGGACAATTTCAATTTGGGTAAGTGTGTTTCCCTAATTTAGGACCGCTCGAACGTGTATAACGAACGAGCCACTCGAGCGAGCCTGTTACCGGCTCAAGCAGACTTATTTTCGCTGGGATTTTTTTTCTTCTCCTTCGTGAAATGACTTAATTTGCTTTTCTTACTCTCGATTCCTTATTCCCGAAGGAGAGCGTCGTCTTCCTCTCGTTTCCCTCTGCAACGTCCTCCCACCCTCCTAATCCCGTTTCGTTCCCGGTTTTCGCATTCCTTCGCTCTCGCCCTTCCCCCTCGAAAAAGACTATTTTATATAGTGACTTACTCGGAGTTGCCACTAATTAAGCAGTGAAAAAAAAAAAGAAATAGATAATTGTTTAACCGAATTAAAACGTGCCGACTTTGGGCAATTGCAGTATGAAATTCCTAAATAAAATGAACAGAAATACCATCTCCGTGTGATTTCATTCAACAACATTTCCTCCTAACACTAAACTTTATCTAATTTAAACTTCTTATGAATCAAATGCCCATTAAAGTCTTATGAAATAAAAATCAGTGTTTAAGTATTGGCCAAAAACAATGTTCGACTTCAAACTACAATTAATGTAATCAATTTTTAATGATTCCAATAAACGATATTTCATAGAATCAAGATTTTGATTTAAGATCATACATATGCAATTTTCTATGAAGGATTCGATAAAATTTAAATTCGCGCGCCAAAGCTCCGCAGCGCTCACATTTTTGTCGCGTTCGTTTTCCCGCTTCGGCCGCTCGATTTTCCTCAATTTTCCGAGACCGAAAATCTCACTCGGCGCGCGTAATTATATTTCGTGAATGCCGCCATCGCTGAATGGGCCCTTTGTTGGCCCGAAATTAGGGTTTAGCTTTAAAGACGAGATTTATAACTTCATTCGCGCATCTTCCATCCCAGACGGATGTTTTTCTCTCGACCGATCCATTTCTTCTCTCCTCCCCCTCAACCCAGCTGAACCACCCTGGCTATAGCTTTGCATACCACCACCTTCCCTTCCTTCATCCCTTCGCCATTTCACCCTCACCGCGTCCTCCGCCCACAAACGGTCGCGTGATAAATGTATTTGTAATAAAGAGCGGAGCGCCAAGTCGCCCCCTTCCACCCCCACCCCCCCCATTTCACCCCCGCAGTTTTCAATTGTCACCGGGGATAATTACGTGCCAGGATTAAATATCCCTGAACGACAATGACGATTACAAAATTAACTATAAGGACCGGCTCGTGTCTAATAGGCGGACGAGGACTCGAGGAGTCACAGTGTGTAACTTACGAGTTAATTTTGTTTGCCGTCGTCGCACAAATCGGTCCCAATTCTAATTATTTCGTATGATCGGACTTCCGCACAAAGCTATCAGCATTAACAATTCCTCACAAGAGTGAATTAAACAATTTATTTATTTATACTATTTAATAAAATTGACAATGAAAACTATTGTACATATGTATGTACCTACGTATATCTATAGAAAATAAAAGGCACAGAATTTTCCTCACTTTTGAATCAAATTTGAAAACAAATGAAAAGAGGTCTTATAAAAAGAGATATTAATTTATTTAAATTAATGAAAATATGATGAAGTAGCCTGATTGTATGATTAATCATCATCATCAGCCGTTCACCATCCACTGCTGGATGGTCTTGAGCAATCTGCATCCACTTGACTCCACACATTCTTCTCAATTCATCAACCCATCTTCCACTCGGTCTACCTTGCTTTCTTTCACATCCTCTCCGATACCATTCCAATATTTCTAGCGTCCATCTGCCATCCATTATTTTCGCTGTGTGTCCACTTTTTCACACATTCCGCTATATCTGGCACATTGGTCACGCTTCTCAACCATGTATTCCTATTACGATCTCTTCTTGTTATACCAAGCATATATCTTTCTATGCTTCTCTGTGTGCACTGGATCTTACGTAGCATTTTTGAATTTAGCATCCATACGTCATAACCGGCGGTGCGCATTGGTCGTATGCCTTCTTTTTTAAGCACAGCGGAATTTTGGATTTAAAAAAAATTTGTATAATTGAGCAAACATAAAAATGGAAACAAACCATCAGTCACTTTCAAATATTTAAACGATTTTCAGCACCATATTAGGTATTTATTTAATACATTTTTACTACGCCAAAGAAACGCTAATAAAAACGGAAAAAATATAAATACCTAGTGGATTTTCCAGGGATAAAAATTTTCGGAATTGTAATTTTCCCGGGCAAAGAGGCAGATGTCGACGTTGGAAAATCGCATTTCCTGCTATAGTCCTACTGTAACGGAAAACCGCCTCGGGCGATTCAAACGTAAACTAATTAATTAGCGCACGTTGCGGCGCCTGTAAAGCCGCACTACAATAGCGACCGACAACCTTTTCTCATCCGCAACAAGGAAAATTCACTTACACCTACCCAACACTCCGTGAGAAAAAAAAACAAAACACACCCTCGAATGAAAATTCCTATTACTTCATACTTAAAAAAATGCATACGATGCCCAATTCACACCTCCGTGTGTGTAAGTCCAGCTTAACACTGTCTCAATTAATTCCGGGGTAGGTACAATGACGCGCATGTACATATATGTATGTATGTACAAATCGTCCAAGTCAGTGGCGCGTGTATGTATTGACGCGTAAGTAACCTACCCTAAGCTCGAACGGAGCAAACTCGCTGAAACAAAACATTTTCAGCTGGAAATTTGGTAGACTCTCAAATTGCCTTCAGGGGTAACGAACGGGCGAGCAAACTTCAAAGATGAAGTAACAATGACTGTCGCTCGCTCGCGACGGAGAAGGACGCGCAAACCGGAAGTGCGCCAGAACGTGATGGAGAGGGTTCGTCGAAACGTTTGCGGGTGTGCGTGTGTGTTCATATGTATGCGAATAAATTCGGATTAGCACGGTGACGTGTGAATACGTCCTTATTCCGCACTCACATGTATAAATGGGTCTTAATCAGCAGGCGATTATCAAATATTGCCTAATTTAGTAGTAATTCAAATTAGTGGATGCATTTTAGAATTTACCTTGGTAGGTACGCGAGTTTGTGTATTTGCAAGGTTTCATTGTTTCGCGAATTCTCGAATGTGTGTGTGTGTGTGTAGTGTTGAGTCTGCGATTGCGAAACTGTGGGTCGCACAAAATAGCGTAGCCGACGCAGCGGCGGCGGGCGCAGCACCTACTTTACTTATATTTTAATTAAGAGTCGAGAGAATTAATAAACTTAGTTGGGGTTTTGCCGGTTGTTCGGATGCTTCTGGTACAATTCTGGCGCAGTGGTGGCGCGCGATAACAATTATTTATTTCAATGCGTACTTGAATGCAAAATTCTGACTGCGTTTTGCGCGTTGTACTTGTTGGATGTCTATGTGTCTAAGATTTTAAGATTCGATTCTCGCCTAAATAATTCTAAATCTGAAGATTCCCTGAATCTAAAATATTCTATATTCTATCCAACTATAGTCTATACTCTATCCAACTTAAAAAGCCCAAGAGTTTTGACCGATTTAGACTCCTTCTGCGCAGACTACCGAGGTCTGAACCAATGAGGTTCATCACCATCTCGGCTTCTCGGAATAAACTTCGTTGATCTCGGACAGCCACAGCCCCCCTTATTTTTAGTTGCACTGGTTTTTGGCCTTCTTAAGTTGGATAAAGTATAGTAAAATAACCAATAATGAATTTTTAGATTTTAAAGTTCTGTTAATTCTTTACTATTAATGAAACTAAAATTATGTTTAATGAATTTTGCACGCAAAGCGTAGTCACGGTAGATAATCATATCGTAGAGATAGTTGATAGTTATCTATACCTACGGCAGTTGGTGAATATGACTGGATGTAAAGACGAAGAAATAAAACGAAGAATGAAACTAGGATGAAGTGCTTTTGGAAGAATGAACATAGTTTTTAAATCCAACATTCCGCTATGCTTAAAAAAGAAGGCATACGACCAATGCGTACTGTCAGTTATGACGTATGGATGTGAAACTTGGATGCTAAATTCAAAAATGCTACGTAAGATCCAGTGCACACAGAGAAACGTAGAAAGATGTATGCTTGGTATAACAAGAAGAGATCGTAATAGGAATACATGGTTGAGAAGCGTGACCAAAGTGCCAGATATAGCGGAATGTGTGAAAAAGTGGACACACAGCGAAAATAATGGACGGCAGATGGACGCTAGAAATATTGGAATGGTATCGGAGAGGATGTGAATGAAAGCAAGGTAGACCGAGTGGAAGATGGGCTGATGAATTGAGAAGAATGTGTGGAGTCAAGTGGATGCAGATTGCTCAAGACAGACAGTAATGGAAGAGGATTGGAGAGGCCTTCATCCAGCAGTGGATGGTGAACGGCTGAAAATAATGATGATGAATAGAATAAACATTTCTGTGATTCTGCCATTCCGTTTATCAGTTTCGTGTATGAACTGTTAAGTAAAAAAAATAAAAAATAATTTTTTAACATCTACCATTTTTTCTTGTGAACAATGTGAGTCATCATCAAAGCTGTTATTCAATTCTATTGTTCATTTTACAAAATAAATTTAAAAATCGTGAATATGATTATTATTAGGATTGTATATATAGTATTTCCTATCAATTTAGCATGTTCTTTCAAATAAGTTATAATTGAATACGTTCGGTTTTAACTTTTTTTTTTGCAATATTTACATTCCATTTAACGAAGCTAGTGTAGTTTGATCGCGCCAAGTATTGAATAATTAACAATTATTGAAAACAATAAAGTCTCATTTCGTACCGCCGCTCACGGACAGACGCGTTACCCGTAGCGAGAGAGGGAGGAGGAGGAGAACGAGGGGGGCTATGGAAGTCGACAAATCCCACCTCCCCACCCCTCTCATCCTCTACACCCCCCATTTGTTCGCGGGGTGGAATTATTTCTTAATTATTTCATTAATTCTTAGTTCAGCGGAAAATGCAATAAAGTCTAATTTTACGGCTCGGATTCGCGACTCGGCGCGATGACTGCCTCCGGTGCATCATAAGCACAGTGGCGTACCTACGCAAGATCGTAAAATAAAATTACCGACCGCGAATACAGCAGTGTAATAAAATCATAATCGTTCATTCATATTTGATATATGTACCTACTGAGCTATGCGCGCGCTCGAATTAAAAAAATAACGGTTGATTTTTAATGATTTAATTGCGTTACGGTCACCATCGACAAAAGATGCTCTAGGTATTAATGTACGAAATCCCTTTTCATAATACTTTTATATCGAGTGTAAACAAAATAGCAAAAAAAAAACCGATCGGGTCGTCGACAACGCGTTGAAAAGGTTTGTTGGATTTTTTGTTGGTCTTATTAAATGCGTACTAAAGAATAAATCCTCGAGATGAATGATGTGCCAAGTTCTATTGAATTTGGAAACGTGCTCGTTATTAAAATAATATAGGTTTAGATATAAAAATATTAATTTTTAAATCGAAATATAACACTTTTATTTTAAAAAAAACGTGTTAGTTTCTTTAAAAACTATGCCATGTTAACTCTTTTTTTCCCCAACCTTTTATATGAGAAAATAAATTTGAACGTTTAACCTGAAATTCGTAATATAAACTATACAATTAAAGAGTTCTACAGGACTGAATAACGATTCAGTGATTTTTAATTTGTCGATAGCGCTTTATAGGTACACCTTAAATTAATAATTTTAGCTCATTGTGCCTCAGTGGTTAGCCCGTTGTTCCTCGGTCCTGGGGCACAATGAACAAAACCTACTTTTTACCATTCTTGTTTTTTTTTGTTTAAATTGTTTAAAATATTATCATGTTTATACTCAATATTATAGATGAATAAACAAAGAAGAGATATGAGTATTAAATTTGTTATATTTTTTATTCTTACACCCATTTTTTTCAATGTTTCCTTAGGTAGCCCGTTGTGCCCCGGGTTCCCCTACCTACTATCAATAATCATATTTTACTAAAGACCAATTTTCCGGGTTCCAATTGGATGAAAATTTACAGTTGAAACTTATTGACCAAAATGAATACATTCAGAAGATCAAATAAAGTAAGTATTACATAGCCTGAATCCACTTATCAATAATATCATAATATCAATCCGACGTGGGGAAAATCATGCAAGGTGTGAAAATTTCGCGAAAAATTCTAATGAGAATCCAACTAAACGATCGAGCCAGATTTGAACGACAATCCCGGGGCTAAGTAATACGAATTTAAGTAATACGACCCCTCCCTCTCAGTATCGTGGTGGAATTTTTCGTCAAGTTAACGGTGCGGTTTTTTTTTACATTTCTTTTTGGAAGCCAAACTGTTAGACCGCACGTCCACGGAGCTGGTGCCGGTGCTCCAGCGTTTGCAAATGTGGGGTGCGCGTCTAACAAAGCCCGGTCCCCATTGTGGGTGCTTTGGCGCCCTTCATTTGAGCGCCGCAGTTCGGAGGTGTCGGCCGAGAGGGCTCCATACACACTGGAACCCTCACATTCACCCTCTATATCTAGACTCGTCATCTCGACTAAACACCGTGAATACACTCATCCAAATACAATATACACATACGCATACGAAAAATGAAAAATAACATGCGAATTTAGTCTAATAATCTCGCTACTGACCGAACGAGTCGGTGGCGAGGACTTAAACGCGAAATATAGAAATTAAATAGCCGGTAGTGAATGTGTTAAGCAGTAAGGCTGTGTGTTTGAAATTTTAACTGTTTTTGTTTTATTTTAAACTATTATATTGTACATTTGTACAAAAGATCGTTATTTGACAATGTGTAATAAATATCTTGTATTGTAAGCTATGACATCATTGATATGAAATTGGGCGGTTAATCGATAATACATGCAATCTACTTATTAATTAAAATGTAATATTTAAAAATCCTGGCAGAGGCTACAAGTTAGGTACATATCGACAGGTTAGTGCACAGATATTGCATGTCCAGTTTAAAAATATATTGAGTTATCATACACAAAACGTCCGTTTGCATCAAACATTCATGTGTAAAAAGTATTGTATGTCAACATAGTATATTTGAGAAGATATTGCCCTATTTAAAAATATAATATGACCATTTCGTTCATAGTTTTCATGCAAAAGAGATATACATATGTCACTTACAATATTTTAAAACAAAACTGGACATACAATATCTGTGCACTAACCCATCGATATGTACATATGTAGACTGTTGTATTTTAGCTCAATGCCTTTCTATACATATAAAAAAATTCTCGATTGTGAAATTTTACAAAAGATTAGGTAGTTGAAATAAACTTTAACTGTAAATTAATTCAACGTTGAAGGCACTATAAAAAATATTACCATTGAAATGATATCATTAAGGTACATGCGTACATAGCACATTTCAAGTTCAATAAAATAAAATAAAATTGTTCAAGTAAGCCTGTCTACTATCAAAGCACTCAATGTTTTTTACATTCACATTAAATAAACAGTCAAACGTTTTAAGTAGCAATACTGTAAATACTTTAAACGGTGATGTATGAATGTTTTCGATGGTGTAAGTATTTTTATGTAGACATGGACATTTTGTCGATACGATATTGAACATGCAATGAATAATATATGTAAAATAGCAATATTTTCGAATGTACAATTTGCAAAATTAGCACTAAGCGTGTGTGTGCGTGGCTGTTGAGCCTCTTTGGCTCGGCATCATGGGAAGAGAGCGATGGCGTAGGCACTGTGTATTCTCGAGGGCCTAATTTTTCAATGGGGGGTAAACCCATTGTCTCGGCCTCATCGGCGAGGGCTTATTAAAGCCTCGGTTCGCTTTTGGGCTTTTGAGGTGTCATTTATGCGCACAAAGGCGCGCCCGGGCACAAATGTGATATATTTTAGCGCGGCGGCGGAGCTTATTATGAAGCTAATTATTCAGACGCGAAATCCCTTCAAAGCCTTCTTCGCGTACTACAAAAGCCGCTAAGTGGAGATATCAACGCTGCCGGCGCTCTCATAATTAGAAACTAATAAATCCTTTGAGTGCTTCTCGTTTCGGGCAGCCAACTCTCACTCGCCCGCTGTTTGTTTATCATCTCGTGCAAAATTCGATCCGCTTGTGCGCGCTCTCACGGCGCGCGCGTTAAAACGGTTAATTTCACCACTTTGAAGAAGACGCACATGTTAATTAATTATTTGCCAGCGAAAATGTTCAAGAAGGTGCGTGGGATGATATGCTTTGCTAAAATATTCGATTTCGGCAGCCGCGAATTAGCCGTGTCATAGTAATTTTATTCACATTCAATTAAAGTACCCATTTTGTTACATATACATAGATAGATCTGTTAATATAATAAATAGTTGTATGAATTGTTGAGAGGATATTTCAAGCGTATTTTGTTACTGACATGTATCGCATATGGGTTATTTCAAAATAAGCAATGTTATTTGTGGTTAAATGATTAAATATTTAAAATGTAAATGATAAATTTCTATATAAAAATAGTAATTGTTTATATTATACCTATTTGATAACATAAATTCGAAGAAACTTGATAGCCAAACTCCCGTCGGCTACTGTCTAAATATGACAAGAAAAAAAAGAAGTTTTTAAGCATTGCACAAATGACATATACAAAATATACAGAAAAATTCACATTGAAACAATTCAAAATATCGATTTTCATTTCAAACTTTGGAAACTCTACCTACGTATAGCGCTAAATCTACATTTATACCTATTCGATGTGTACCCATTTCAAACATATTTTAAATAAAAAATTATGTACGGTATTGTGATGACGAAATTTTAATTCAACTTTATTTGATTTCACAGGTGATGAACACGTTTGGAAGGTCGAGATGTACAAAAAAAAAACTCCACTGTACAAATAAACCTGCATATAGAGAGGCAAAAGAAAATATTTGAGTTTATTGACCCGGAATCTGAAGTCTTCTGCATTATTATTGTAAATGTAACTTAAATATTCTCAAAACAGGCACACCTTTATTACTATCATATTCAAATTTTCAACAGAAATATTATTTATTCTATGCTCAAAATTTCATTGACATCACCAATTATTTCAAATCACTATTGAATAATTTTTACTGTAGGTACATTATTAAATCGGCACAAAAGGAAATGAATTACTGTAGACGACTTAAATTTCAAATAAAATATATTCAATGTATAGGACTTCAAACATTATTTAACACTGACCGCTATATTTTTACAATGATAATTTATAGGCATTCTAAATATTCTAGTTCTGCCACACTATTTATCTACTGTTTAAAATTTCAGACACCGTATCAAACATCCTTCACAATTTACACCTACACACTTTACAGCGCATTTTTCTACCACCGATATAAACTCAACCCGAAAATTTTAAACTGAAAAATTTTCAGCAATCCCAAATAAATCATTTTAAAAATATTTTTCATCAATTTACCTGGCGGCGGAGCAGCGTGAAGGGATAAAGGTGCATGCTGCGGCAGAAAAGCGGCAGCGACGGCGGCTTGCGCGTTGAAATACGCCACTCGGCTTGCCGCCATAGACATGGGATGAGCATGAGGGGGCGGAGGCGGAGGGGGCGCGTGTCCCAGGGGCGCAGCCGATGGGGGCCCAGGATACAAAGACCTAGAAGGCTCCGCCAAACCCAACAACTCCTGTATAGCAAACGGGGACCGCTGCAAGGACCCGGGACTACGTCGAGCTGCGACGGCCGACGGCGCAGCCACATGCACAGTACCAGAACCACCTCCGGAGCTCATTTTTCCCGCGAAAAATTAAACCGACGAATCAACGCACGACGACCATACCGAATAATTTAGGCCTAAACGAACAGACGAACAACCTTACATACGTATATTGCACTTGATAAATAATCACTAGAATAAAATGTTCAGCGACAGATGTAAATAATAAAAAATCACTGTTTGTATGTAAATATCACTAAAGTTTTTTTTTTTTTTTATTTATTTATTTATGTGGGATCACTTGAGTTTCGAGTTCTTTGTCGGATTATTGTGTTGAGCGCGTGTCATGTTGAAGTTTGCTATGAGCGTGTTTGACAGGTGGCTCTCGCTCTGCAGCTGATGGCCGTCTGCGTCTTTCGTTTGCTCGCATCCCTGTCGGCGATATAACTGTAAGCCCCGCCCCCTTCCCCCACCCCCCTCGCCTCTCCTCCCACATTCAAAGTTTCGAGATTCGCCCGCGACACGAATGCACCCGAGGTGTGGCGCTGTTGAAAGGTCCAGTCGCCTATACGAATCGTGCGTCGCTTGCGTCCTTTTGTCGCCGACGGGGTGGCTGTGCCCCTACCATTTTTTTCATGTCGCGTTGATTAGCCCGCGCGGAGGGGTGGGCGTGGCTCGCTAATGGCCAATAGCGAGATTCGTTTCTCGGTTTCTATTGGCCGGATTTCGAACGGCGGTCGACGCCCATGTGCGCCCCGTGTGCGAATTCAGTCTCTATGGCGGGGTGCAGCGAGGGTCGAATTGGCGTGTCGTTTTGTCCGATTTGATGTTTGATTTGTAACAGACTGTTGGATGTGAAGTTGTTCCCGCAAATGAATTGCACAAGCGTGCACCCGTTGAATTTTGGATTCCGACTGAATTCCGCGGAAAATGAAAATCATGTTCCACAATCGTGGTTTGTCCAATAAATAATTGGGAATTAAATTGATTTGTCGATTTGCCGTTGAAAAAAATGTTAAAATTATTACATATCTATGACAGTTATTGTATTCGAATAATGTGTGGATGCTTTTAATTGATTAATTTATATCATATTCAAAGTTGTATTGTCTTTTATGAAGAATTTACATTGATTCTAACCTTGATATTTTTTTTAGCATTTTAAAATAAAAATGTACTATAAGAAATGCAAAATTGATCATTTATAAAACAAGTTTATTTTATTATATGAATCAAAAAAATATATGCTATCAATCTGTTACCTTAAATATAAAGTGTAAAGTGTAAAAAATATAAAGCTAATGGACCTACGTATATTATCCTAATAGAAATGTATAGGCACTTACGTGAGTTTTATTTCATTATTAGGTACCTACCTATATTATAATTTCTTTCTAAACTATGTAGTTTAAAACTTTCAAAAATAATTTGCGCAATATAAAAAAACGTTCATAATTGATTTACGGTGAGATTATGTGATTTTCTATTTGGTTAAATATAGCTTTCACATGCTCACGAACCGGAAATTTAATGTATTTAAGTTATGTATCTAAATGTACCTACCATTGAAGTTCTAAATACCCATGTCAACTAGGAAATATACATATTTTATTTTATTTTATATATAGGTATTTCAACATATGTATACCTATATCTATAGGTAGGTAGGTACCTATGTACCTAGTTGTATATGTAAGATTTGTAACTGAAAAAGCAGAAATAAATGATAAATATATAGGTGATAAAATATAGTAAAAGATGTGCATACATAGGTAATCTTTCAAAACTTATGTTTCTTTTTTTTTTTTTGTATAATATTTTCCAATGCCTTTGTATACCTATCGTTAAGATAATTTTCTGTTGATATTAAAATGTTGGAAAATATGTAGGTAAGATATCTACCGTAGGTTCATATTTTAATACATTACAAAAAGCCTAACAGATAATCAAAATGTTTGAACAATTTAAACTTTAATGAAAATATGCAATAAGTAGATGGGTACATATATGTATTTACTGTTGGTGTTAAAATAAATATCAATAACCTTCTACGTAGACTAAAGAAATTTAGCCATTTTTCACGTCAATCATAAAAATACTTATCCTTTCTAATAATAATTTTTCAGTGGTAAGTTGATCAATTAGAAAGTTCAATGTAATTAAAATTATTTTATGTTATAATGATCAATAGAATCACAAAATACGATGCCAGCACATTTTTCAAAATATTCAGGCCATAACTGTAAGGAAAATTTAATGTTTTTATACCTCATTCTAAAAAATTCAAGTTATAATATAAAAAGAGTAGAGAAATAAGTTTAGAAAAATAAAAAAAATATGTGTATAATTTACCAGGTTAACTGTTGATATGGTGATTGTTCAATTTGTACCACCTACACAAGGAGAAAGTCACCACCACCACTAATACGTAAGTAACGTTAATCCACATTTCCAAATTAAAAATATGAAATTTTCCATTCGTCGAACAACGGTTAAACGTATGAAATGATCCCGTCAACGCCACGGTGAAAACTAAACGGTTTCGCGGTAGGGTGTCCACGCGAGTCCCCGTTAATTAATGGCGCGGGACGCTTCCACCAATTATGGTGCTCGGGGGATGACGGGTGCGCCAATTCGACGCCATTGATTGGCCGGTAACTGAAATTAGCGGCGAAACCGACCGGCTCATTTGCGACGAAGCTTTCGAGTGTTCGAACCAACTCGACTATAACAATTGACAGAGTGCAGTGACTGCACAAATTAGTGCAGCATTTTTATTTCATATGTAATACATTACGGCTCAAATTAAAAAAAAATCTGTTCTTAGAAATAGACAAACTAAAAATAAATGTTAAGCTCTTCGGTGACTATTCTTTCCAAAATACGGTACCTACAATAATTCTATAAGTTTTATCTACAATGTATTCAAAATGTTCAAATTAACTCAATTAATTATAATTCTAAAGGTAAGTAGGTACCTACCTACCTATGTATATTTCAATTTAAAGAAATGTTCTGATAAAAAATAAAGATTGATGAATTCCTTCTTTTGAAATAGTTCAATTGAGCCTTTAACCGTCTGTGCTAATGAAATAAACGACAATGAATTTCTGCAAAAGAAGAATTGTGATTGTGAAAAAAAATAATAAAAAAAAAAAAAACGGAATGAATACGCGCTCCCAATATAATAGATCTAATATTCATTGACGGATAGGTTCGGTTTTTGTTCAGCCGTCAATAATTGCCGTTTGAAAATCGATATGCACTTTTGTGCAAGCGAACCGCACAATAAAGCGTTTTGCACAGCGAAAAACACAAGAGCAAAATTGTCGAATAATATTAAATTACGTTTCTCGTCTTTTGTCCGTTATACCTAGAAACATATTCGTGCGAACGAACGATCGAAAGTTCGACTCGAAATCTCGCTAAAACGCGCACAAATTGACTAATTAAAAATATTCAATAAGAAAAAAGTAAGCGTGGTGTGCTATTTTTATATTGTATATTTTACTTTCATTCTATTCTTTATACATAAATGTGTGAGATTTATTTTATGAAAGAAGTGTTCGAATCGCGTCGGCCTGTCCACAAACGCTTCTAACGCACTTGTATCATTGTTTTTATTTGTTTAAATATTTCTTTTTGAGACGCGGCCATCTTCTGATGTCGAACGGATGGTTTTTCAGTCCTTCAAAGCCTATTGTCGTCGAGTGTCCATGTTTAACAAGACATTCGTGAGAATCTTTTCGGTGGCTCACAAACGCCGCTCTTAGTACGTTTGAACAAAAAAAAAAGGAAGTTGGAATCGTTCACAAGTGTTTCAATGATAAACATTGATATTAACGAAAGTATGAGAGTCTTCCGACCGCACAATGTGAAATTATCAATGTTGTGAAACGGCCGAAAAATGTCAGTAGGTACCTATAGAGGATTTCAGTATTTATCACTTCCTTTGAATTTGAGTTATGAGAAATATCAAAATGTATAAAGAGTACCAGAAACAAACATTTGTCTTAAAAAATGAAGGATTCTTACTTTTAAAGGGGCATTTAAAAGTAAGTAAAAAAAAAACTATTGTTACCTACATACATAGGTTTCGAATAATAATATACCTATCAGAATACTTATAGTTAGAGATAGGTACTATAGAAGAATATTTTACTCATATTTTATTGTCTTCTATGAAAATCTTGTTTGATGAAGTTAAAGGTACACATTTCTATGTTTACTTAGGTACTTAAGATTGAAAAACACCGATCTCTTGCAATTACTTTATAGCATTTTTAAAGTATTTAGGTAGTTAGTTACCTTTGGTTTGTATAATAATAATAGATAAGATGAATGAATTTAAAATACAAATAAATGTTTCCAAAACAAATATGGTTGAACAATAATTTTCTAAATAATTTCATACACTTCGTACTCTTTAATGGTGTGTTGAGAAATTTTTTCCCGCCTTGTAATTCAATTTTTACTATAATTGCACAAAAGTGCGATTTTATTATAGTGCGAAAAGAAAGTATGTCGAGTGTGAAATTATCATTTAATGTCGACGATCTTAAGAAATGCCATTGTTATGAAAATTTCACATTTGTAATAATACGCTGACATAGTAAACGATTCGCCAAACAATGCAATGAGTTATTACTGTGCTCACTGTTATACATTTATATTTCTTTGTAAATAAAGGATTGCCCAATAAAATTACAACCAATGACTTCTCGCAATGTGCGACAATTTCACAATACAATGAATAAACATAATGTGTTTTTTAGAAACTTATAAACAACTGGAAAATTCAATTATTACAACAAAATTCTAAATGTGTGTTTATAGGACATGGCAATAGATGAATCTTATTTACATTAGTGCAATGTATTATTGAAAAAATTTCTAGTATTTTATATAAACATATTTGTATCGTTCTTTTTAATGCAATACCTATGTATGTATATCGCTAGTAATTTGTAACTGAATTTCGAAACGGTCGACGTTTGTTTAGAAAACAAATAACGACCAGAAGCGAATTTATGACTGACATTGGCGATAAACTGTTGGCAGGGGGGGTCCCAAATCTAATGAAATCTTGGACAGGAGTCCTAAAATACGATCACGATTTTCTCTTTTGGCTAGCCTTATTTTATTTTCTGGAATCCAAATTGAAATTCAAAATTTGCGTTCGCACGAAAATACGCCATTTTAGCGAATCGCGTCCGCTACCATATTTCTTTAGCAGAAAAAAAAAAAATTTGAGCGTGTGGCCGACGTGATCTATTATTTCCGTTGAATTTTATTGTTTTCGCAGTTGGTTATAACGTCTAGACCACGTTAACCCCTCTGACTTTTAAATGATATTGAATCCCATTTGCATACTGAAAATATTGACGAAATTGGACAAAAACAATGACAGGCTCAAATTCATCTTCGATTTTAATACAGTTAGACTGATGAAGCAAATTCTCTAAACATCCAAATAATAAAAACAAATTTTAACACGAAATAGTAATCCTTATAAGAAATAAGGTTTGTTTTTATTTGAATCTAAAAATCTACAATTTACGTATAAAATTCATAGTATCTTCAATTAAAACGTAATACACAGTTTGATGAAGTTTAATATGTAATTAAGTTTTGCTTTATGTAACACGCATTGTAGAGATTGTATCATATTGTGCGTGTGGATAAACGTTTCTTACATATAATATAATAATAACGAAACTCGTTTATTGTGTCAATAGCCTATTTTGCCGGGATATTATTAAGGAGTGTTTATAAGGATTTTCTTCCCCCATCGCTAGGAAACAGGAATAGGGATTTTCTCCTTAATGAAACACTCAGCGGGCATTGATGGAATTCAATGGAATTACTTAAGGCGCGCCCCATCTTTCTTTCTGGGAACTTTACTTAAGGAAATACTTTCACATTTGTATCGCTTATAAGGATGCCGCAGGACAGATTAAATAATATTTCTCCTTTATAAGCACAATTTCGTTCTGAGATCCGGTACGACCGTTCATTTATCTTCAGTCGTCAATAAATGCCGATTTCATTTCAATCACATTTTCAATTCGTAAGCAATCCCAAGAATAACGACAAGATATGTCCGTTTTGAATCCGTATGAATATTAATGATATTATACTGGAAAATTGTAATTTGCGAATTTCAGCTTACAAAAGCTCAATATGCACACTGAAGATATGCTTAGAAATGAATATTCGAATTTAGACTGTACATATATAATACAATGCAATATTTACATACCTCGGTTTACGAGTATATGTATACCTACAAAGAAAAAATCTGAAGTATCCTTTTCTAAATGTGTGGTCTAAAATCAAATAAAGTGACTACGAAACATCTCGATAGGTACTCGAATAACGTAAGAGGATGTATCTTAAAAGAACGCAACAATTATAAGACATTTAATGAATCTCACATACATTAAGAAAATATACAGTAGGGTACCCATTTGTATTCATTGAGTAATCGTTCGATTATAATCATTTTTACACGAAATTCAATTACACTGATTCAATCAAGTTGACTAAATTCCTCAATCGATATAGTGGCCACAGGTCAACGTGTCAAACGTTGAAATTAATTGTTTATTATATGTACTATTTGTCCCATTTTTACGTCAAATAGGGTCAAATATTACCAAATGTTCGCTGGCTAATTTTATATGAAAAAAGTATTGAAAATTTTCACTCATTTAAATAGGAAAATTCTATAAAATCCACAAAATGATTTAAATTAATTAAATTTAAGATTCATTTTGATTTACATAAAATTACCGAACTATTATTAAAATATATGAATTCATGTTCAGATGAAAAACAATCCATCTGTCGGCAATCCTTAAAAGATTTTTTTCCACACGGTTCAACTCCTCACTAAAATCTATTAAAAATTCTTTGTGGAAAATTTTTAATTTAAAATGCCATAATTTCAATCGATTTTAAAATTTAGGCAAAAATAATCGATTAAAAATTTACAATAAGCGATAAACAGTGCGTCGTTCGTTAATGGTTAAATTGAAGATAACGCAATTTCAACACAAATATTTAAACAATACAAGTGTTTTAGTTTCATTGCTGAAAAAATTATACCTAAACCGTGACGAAAACAATGAAGAAGTGTGCTGCAAGCGGAAACCATCCATTATATGTCAAACGGTAATATTTAAACAAATGCCTGGACATTTCGCCAACACGCACTTGGAAATGCGAATACAATTAGGTAAATTGTCCAATAATCAAAATTATAACTGTCGTTGATTGCGAAAGCCGCTCCCTTACAAGCTAGATAGAATATATAATATAGTTTTAACAATACCGAATTTTAGTGATACTACTAAAAATAAACATTGGTACTCACCAAAGGATCGATATCGAATACAGGTGTATAACAATATCAAGCTTATCGATGCTAGTTATACCTATAGCCCATTAAAATATAAATAAAACCCAAAAAAAGAAAAGAAACGCCATTTCATTGATACTGTTAGTATGACGAGAAGATGTCGCGTCCCACAGTTTGAGTGTGGAGGATTCGCGAAACGCGTACGACCGCTGGCGGGCAAAAACGTGCCGAAATCGTGCCCTTCGCAATTAAATAGGGTAACGGTAACGAATGGGCCATGGCGTGACACAGCATCCCAAATTTGGTTTATTAAATGTAAAAGGCAAGCAAAATTGAGATGTTGTGACTTTGCGCCCATTACGCGATACGTACCCCGTCGTGCAATCTCGTTACTTTTACATTTACTATACATATCCTTTTAAATTCGCATATACGAGTAGGTACATTTTTCACATCACACATGTAAATATAAGTATGGAACTACATTTGAAATATATTAACGAAACATTAATTGACATTTGAGTATGTTTTCATTACGAAATCGTTGCTAATATTAATAACAATATTAGGTTATCGTCAGAATACAACAATTACATCACATCACAATAATTAATATGGTAATCATTTTCAATTATTATGCAATTAAATTTTGATTTTTTAAAAATATGATTGTCATTATAAAAATATAGTAATTCCTAAGATTATTTGATCTAGTTCCATACAGTGTCCATTTGCCTCCAAATAGGCACTGTCATTTTAACATTGTTAACTATAATTCCACAAAATGAACAATTCAAGCAATTTAAAAAAAGAGACGATTTGCTTTCAACCTAAATTTGTATGTACAATTCTAATTTGAGCTAAGTTATACGTTTTGCAAAATAATTAACTCGTTTTTTTGTATTTTCATAATACTCGATAGCGTCAACTTTACCTACAAAATAAATATAAATTCACAACTATACTAATCCAGTACATATCGATGGGTTAGTGCACAGATATTGTATGTCCAGTTTTTACCAAAATTGAGTTATCATACAGAAAACGTCCATGTGCATCAAACCTTCACGTTTAAAAAGTATTGTACAGTGGAACCCCGTTGCATCGTTTTTCATGGGACCGTAAAAAAAAAACGATGTATGCAGAAAAACGACTTATACGATAAAGTATATTTAGTACGTAATATTTAGACGATTGATACAGGATAACGATATATAGGAGAACGATGCAAACGAGATTATTTAACACTGTTCTTATGGGTGTTTGGCCGGGACTATGAAAAAATAGCGATATATGCGAAAAAACAATACAAGCGAGAACGATGAAACGGGGTTCCACTGTATATCCAAATAGTATATTTGAGAAGATATTACCTTTTTCAAATATATAATGTTCATTTCGTCCATATTTTTCATGCAAAAGAGATGTATGTACATATGTATGTCACTTATAATATTTTAAAACAAAACTGGACATACAATATCTGTGCATTAACCCATCGATATATACATTTAATATCGAAAGGTACTACACGACTACAAGCATGGGAATTGCAATTGAATCATTTTAAGCAAATCCAAACCAATCAATCCAACATTTTTTTTTTATATAAAAACATTAACACTAAATAATAATTGTTCTGACATCACCCCGCTTCCCCCACACCCACTTTCGACGCGAAATTATCACAACGCAACATGCGTGTGTCCATTTATTTATTCGCCCTCAATTTATTTTTGACTGAACACATTCACTGGGACATTTTGGATGAGTGGGTGGTAATGGAGGGGGTGGTTGTAGGACCCCAGGCTGATACACGCTTTCAAGAAGGGGGGCCACTTGACTCCAATTAAGGCCCCCATACACCCACCCATCGCACTGATACCATTCGACGAATTAACAAAGACGTGACGCGTGACACGGTCAAATTAACTTAACTATAAAATTCGAGCGTTCGCATTCCATTAGGCCATCGCCCAAGGCGCGCAAAAAGGTTACGCGCCCCTGCCTAAATTTGCACGCGCGTTAAAGCGATTAATGATCGGCGATGAAACGTCGTCATTGCGCCGACGGAAAATAATTCGTCTCTTAATACAGCTCGCAATTTTCGAATCGTTTCGATTGAAATACACTTTAATGGTAGATTCACTTATTGCAATGATACGTTTCTGAGAATTTGCAAATGATGAGTTTTGCGAGTCAAAGGCGGCCGGATTGATTACGAGCGCACGCTCTTTGATTTGCGATGAAGGTAGGGTGGTTTGTCACCCCATCGTTATTATTATTTTCATTTTTCGGTTGTTATTATTGCGTGCGGATAGGTGATACCGTTCTCGCTAAACGAAGGTTATTTATTTCGCTCTCGGTCGCAAGGAAAAACTTCGAATAACTCAATGGGAAAAGTTGCGACGATCTCTCGTCGCTAACAAGAATCGTTCGAAATGGGAAAATCGCGACTTTATGATAATCGCTACGAGCACGCTCATTTGCATCTCAAACTGTCGTATATAAGTTGATATAAAATTGAGTTATTTTTACACAATATCGTCAATATAATGAAGCGACTAAGATAATACAATAAATTGACATGAAGATCAATTTCATTTTTACAATTATATATGATCTTAATACAAACTTCCCTTCGTGTGCTTAATAAACATTGTGCAACTGTAATAATTATGTGTTGCAAAGGATGTGTACATAGTTATGCAATATTGATTAATGACATTAGTTTAAAAATAATTCTGTCATCTACACAAACGCAAATTGAAGTTATAGTTGAATTAAAGGCACTTTTCGTCGGCCTTACCGATTGTGTTGAATGTTGAAACTGCATCACTGGAAACGAGTAGTGGCTGCCATGTTGGAAGAATCCCAGTTGAGAATCAATTAAACAATCCAAGGTAAATATTTGTTATAGCGGGTTATAGATACACTTTGACCATATGTACATACCCATATGTAGGCATATATTGTAAAATTTATCTAAAAAGTTATCCAAATAATTTTTTAAGCGCGTAAATTTTTCATCTCATTGCATCACTTTCCAAGCTAATTTTTTTCAATTTAAATATCATTAATAATATAGGAATCGTGTTGAATTTAGTTTATTTAGGCATCAACGAAATACAAGATCATTATAAAAGTTGATTTATTTAGGAAAAATTGAATCTCGGTTGAAATTTCACCCTCGTTCATTTATTTAATAAGCACGGATACATTTCAGTCACGCTTCTACTTCACCGAAGTAAAAGTTTTATTTTTATTTTTTAGGAAGATTCATAATAGTATGACAATTCCATTTTGTTATGCGCTCAATAAAAAAAAAAATTTAATTCGTATCTACATATGTACATATGTACATACATACATATGTACTTTTTTTCCCATCGTCGCCATCGATTCAATCTTTGAGTATTATGTTTGTCCTTCCTTGGAGAATGTGTGCATTAATTTAAAAGAGACTAGTGCTGATGCCTTTTGTGGTGTAGCCTTTCATCGTTATTCGCACAGAATAGACACATCCTTTCATCCTTCAATGGATTTTTCAGCTCTTACGCAGATACATATCTCATCTGCTCATTTCGTCCGTAACAATGCCGAACACTCCTTATTGTGCCGCTTTTTTTTTTTGTCCTGTTTCCTTTAAGAAATTTGAACTGAACGAGTGATATGACACGTGTATACAAATATGAACATTTCATTGAAATATATACCAACATACGCTTTTAGATAGATGAATTAAATTTGAAAAACCAATGTAAATTTACAAGAATTTTATAAGGCAAACACTCAAAGATATCTTTGAAGGTTCAACAAAAAAAAAATCTATTGCTTCAATTTAAATACGGTCTGAGTATTTTATACCTTTCTTTATTAACTTTTTTTTTTTTTTTAATATTTATCCCTCATTAGACGATAATAAATATTCAATAGCTATGATCCACACCGATCATTATATCCATTATTATACACAAGACAACGTCAACGATATCTTTCGCCCCCCATTAGAACGCCGATCGAGAAGTTTTTTCAGCATTTTCCGGCACACTTCATTAAAGCATCGCGTCGTTTCTTTTGCGATCACATTTCACCGTATAAATTACGCGACGATCAAACGACAACTACTCGATAATTTTTAATTTATTTTATCGGATGCAAAGTCACTTTGGCGCGATTGATAATTAACGGTAGCAAAGTCTATCGATTGTCGAGAAAAGTTTTCACATTGAGCTAGGTCAGTGTTGTGTGATTGGAATTAAAAATGAAAAATAAATAATATATATACATACATACATCACCGCACACCGGCTTCGTCAAGTCCCGTGAGATAAGGCACAATAATTGTGAATTCGCCATGACTTTTCCTCGGACCAATAGGCGGTCGCTTCCGTCCGGGCGGGCACCAATGGCCGCCGTGCAAAAAATGCGCGCATTTGCATATTTTATGCATCTGAAAAGCGGTCGACGTTTTCCCCCTCTTTCCGGTGCAGGTATCGCGTTGTGGGCCCGACCCTCGAGGGCCATTAATTTATTCGCGCGACTCCATGATGAACTGTCGCTTTGTCACGCGAATATCGCCTCTATGTCGCCTCGCAATGTGGAGTATTATGGCGAGTGCTTTGAAGGTGTCATTCCCCCGCCAAATCATTTTTTTTCGAGTGCGTGTGTGCGCGCATTTGCACAGTCATAACCGCGCTTATGATGCAGGTGACGACCGGTAAACATCGTCGACGTCGACTCTCAAATTGGGGGACGGAATCGTGGATGATATGGCCAGCGAATCTCAAACTCAATTCGGAAATTGTCTTTTAAGTATACATACATATCTACATATATATAAAAAAATATGTCAAAGTTTAAAATCTAGTAGTTTCAACTGTGGCTATTTCGCAAACGGAACCGCTACTTTTAATATTTTTCTATGCTGCTTATGGGGCTACCGAAATTATAACAAAATTCTAGAAAAACTATAAGTCAAAATGATTTTCCAACTGTCTCTCCGGGTATAAACAGTTGACAGTTGAACAGGATGACGTAAACTCAATAAATAGATGGTGCCAAAAATGGCTATTGTCATTAAACGTTAATAAGTGCTCTGTTTTACACTTAGGCCGAACAACCCCCCCAAATCCGCAATTTAATTGATAATGTAAGTGTCCCAAAAGTTGCATCACAAACGGACCTGTGTGTTGTTATCTCAAAAGACCTAAAATAGTCAACTCATATGAACTCCTTAGTAAATAAGTGTTCTTCATTTATATGTATGTATATATTATCAAACGTGTATTTAAGAAATTCAGTATCCAGTTGTTCAGTTGCTGTCAAAAATTAAAAAAATTCTATATTAGACCTAAATTAGAAGTTGCTGTAAATGTTTGGAACTCTTAATTTAAAAAAATATATTGTATGTTTAGAAAGGGTTCAAAGAAGGATTACGAAAATGCCATCTGAACTTCGATCACTACCCTATGACGAAAGGTTGGAGAGAATGAGTCTCACCTCTTTCGAGACGAGAAGATTGAGAAGCGATCTAATAGAAGTGTGTAAGATAATAAATAATAAATATAAATATCCAATAAAAAATCTTCCTCACGTTCAATAAAAACGCACATCTCTCTCCTAAAAGACACATCTAACAAAATTGTCAGACACTCGTTAGTAGCTTCTGAAAATATAAATCTGTTCTAAAATCATCTCGACAAGTTTTTGAATATAAATGGATTTTGGTAATCCTTCAAATATAAAATAACTAAAAATTAAAAACTATATCTATGTATGTATGTATGTACAATTTATATCAGATCTCTGGGCTCCATCGGCTATGCCGCCTGTTCATGTATTTTAAATAAATTAGAAAATGTTTTCCCACTTATCGTATACCAAAAAATTTTATGCAAATATTCAAAATTATATATTACCTGCTGATGTGACGTACAAATAAGGAGTAACGACAGTTTCTTTTTGGGTATGTAAATATGGTGCTATTGAGAAATACATACATAGGTACATGGGTAAGAAGCATGACCAAAATGTCAGATATAGTGGAAAGTGTGAAAAAGTGTCAATGGGCTGGACACAGAACTAAAAGAATAGATGGCAGATGGACGCGATAAATACTGAAATGTTATCCGAGAGGATGTGAAAGAAATCAAGGTAGACCAAGTGGACAATGGGCCGATGAATTGAGAAGAATGTGTGGAGTCGATTGGATGTAGATTACTCAAGACAGACAGGAATGGAAGAGGATTGGAGAGGCCTTCATGTAGATGGTGAACGGCTGAAAATGATGATGATGAGATACATATACTTTTTCCTTTAAAACTAAAATGATGATGATAAAATGTGTTATTATCATCTCTCCTGGAAAAAAGTATCTGAAGTTTAATGTTGAGCATCGGAAAACCCTATATAATAAACCTATAGGTAAATATGTAGATATCTAAATTAAGGCTCAAAAAAATATGCCACACCATATGTGACGTAATTGCGTGACGTGACACTGTTGTTATGAATTGTGACGTGGGTTGGAGTGTTGCAAATATGTATCTACGCCATGCAAAACCATAGAAATTCATGTGTTTAGGATTTCGTCAGAAGATGTGTGTGGCGTAGCGTGTGGTATGTCTGTTTGAGCCTTTAGAGTCTAATTTGTTTATTTTAAAATATGAAATTTTGTCAGTTCAGTTTGAAGTGTTACGTTACTATTTAAATAGAAGTCTATTTTAATTAGAATTTAAAGATAAGCATTTAATTAAACTAATAATAAAAAGATTCCCGTCAAAAACCTTTCCCGCCAGAATAAATAGCACACAGTCAAACAGGTTCTAAATTAAAGTCTTAATTGTCTGAGCAGTTAAAAATTGTATTATTGAATCTATGATAAAACCATTCTCTAGAATTTTCTCATTTTCGCGAGGCGTTAAAAGCATCATAAGTAATATTCAATGTGTTTTTTTGACATGACAGTTTACGAACAATTACAGAGAAAAACCATGGGAATCGTACATGTGCATAGGGATAAAATCGCATTTACCAGACAAGTTCCGGCCTATTTTCAATATGGTGGTGACCTTTTTCCACGATTCGCCGTTCAAAAAGTGCTAACAACAACAAAGCGGCCAAAGAACTGTCAACGACTGACAGCTCTCGCTTCCATTATGTAGTCGCTGTCACTGAAAATGTATTTCGACATCAACAAACCACCAATAATAATGATAAGCAAAACATATTCACTCACATCTGCACCGACGTTCATTGTGCGCGACGGACGCCATTTTTTTCGCACACTGCGTAACGCCGAGGAATGATACATAACTTTTTAAAACCAAACATATTTTTGAAATGCACTTTTCACACATCTATGTACATAAGACACGTTCAATATGAAATAATAAGTGTGAAAAAGTTTTTTGATGAAAGCCCCGTTTAGTTTTATGACTGTTTACCAATTGATAGTAAAAGTCTATATAATTTAATCTGAAATATAATAAGAGCAGTTTCTAGCGGCACAAGACAAATGAAATTTATTCTAAAATAATTTTGAAAATATAATTGTTGGCTCGTGTGCCGAGAGAGCCACCGAATGTTCGTTACACAATTTTAAACGACGTTTTAAGGGGATGGAAGACGCTTTTATGTTCCTGCAAAAAAACACACACACACATGCGCCGGATGTTTACGCTCATTGTATTTTATCTGACAATCTGGGGGCTGGGGTGTTAAAAGCTCCAGTGTCGAAAGGGTAAGCCCGTCGTTGTTTAACTATTTTGACAGAAGGAAGTCAAGCCTCGGTAAATAAATGATAAACGAACGAAAATATAAAAGTACCAGTAGGTACAGGACAAAAACAATACCAGCAAAACAGAGTTTTTATTTAACGATATCCGTTTCACGGCTTTACAGGAACGCGAATGTAAAGAAATCATCTTCTGAACGATGCCCCTCAATTCGATCGCTGAAGGGTTAAAACGGAAATCCATTACGAATCCACTGCACACTTATTAATTTATCCATATATGTACCTACAAAGTAGATAAGTATATTAAAATTATCTATTCGATTTCTTCGAAAAATCATTGATGAGGCTCGGTAGGTACTAGTTGATTGGGACATCAGAGTAAAACTATGTATGTATATTCTTATGATTCATATTAATATTATTAATATAAAATTTTTTATACATAGTATGAGAAGCACTGCAGTAAGTAAAAATACATGTTTTTTGATCTCATTTCAAAGGAGAGGAAATAGTGAGATTGCTAAGCTCAAAGGCACTCACTCGTTGTGTACTTTTTAATAAGACGCTTTTTTCAATTTCGACAAATAAGTAGGGATTGTCAAGATTGTCAAAAATATGAAGAACGGGGGGGTGGGTAGATTGAGGTGGTAGCTTCTGAAGGGCAAAACAAACAACAGGTTCACACATTTGCGGAAATCATCTTTGTGGATAAGAAGAAGTGGAGGCGGCGAGAGTCATTAGGCGTTTCTTTTGATCATGGCGGGAGACGAGAGATGAAAATCCGTGCAAACGAGAAATTTCCTTTTTGCTCGACGATCTTATCTCGTACAAATCGCACAAAGACATCCTGTTCCTACTTCGCGCCCCTCTCAATCTTTCCATCCCTCTCGCCGCTTTTCAGTATTAAAAAAAAAAAAAAGCCTTTTAAAATCGTGCGACAAAACGCCGCATTAGTGGACCGGTGCGAAAAAGCAAAGCTCATTTGCAAACTAAAGGGATTATTATTCAAATTTTTGAATCTGGAGGATTTTTTACGCGCGTGCAAACCTTCACAAAGGTCTCCGCTTCGAAATGGAAAATAATTAAATTTTCAAACAGATTTATTCCTGACGCTATCGTATTCCATAATAAAATCTCGAGTAGGCGTCACGTCGATTAAAATATAAAATGTTC
Organism: Parapsyche elsis; assembly: GCA_022651745.1. Taxonomy (NCBI): domain Eukaryota; kingdom Metazoa; phylum Arthropoda; class Insecta; order Trichoptera; family Hydropsychidae; genus Parapsyche; species Parapsyche elsis. The sequence continues at coordinate 3,618,111 of JAGVSN010000018.1, forward strand.
TTATTTATTATATTAATTTCTAGCATATTGCCCGCTGACGACCAACGGGTGTTTATTATTGGTTAGAAGTGTCATAATTACGGTTTATTATTGGCATATCGCACACCTACATACATACATAGATCAAAACAGTGTCAAATAAAAAATTAAGGTTTTTTAGTTAATCATTTATTCGGATTCTACAAATGAATCTGCATGAACCAACAAAACAAAATGAAATGTTTTAATCTGAACTTTCTTTAGTATGCTTGTTTTCATAAAAAAAAAAACAGTAAATTCTTATCACGACAACAAGTTAGATAGCGACATGACAACAAGTTTTTCGTCGTGCCTGAAAAAAGTGTTTTTTTTTAGTTGATACTGTTTCGATCTACATAGGTGTGCGATATATGTATGTATGTAGGTATATAGCACCGTTCGTAATAACGGTAGGTAACTAAGATTACAATTTCAACAATGTAATTGTGCGGACTAATAGGTTTTGGCATTTTATATCTACCTGCACAAAAAGACGTGTTTTTCTGCAGAAAATTTTAAAAAACCATTTAATATTAATTTTAATATCTTCATCCTTTAAAGATAGACTAAATAAAATACATATATAACAATACCTATATATAAATAAACGTAAAAAATTTCCTCGTCAATGATCAATAAAGTCGGCAACATTCAAAATGGGTTTTTCAAAATGGGCGAAGCCGGTACACTTATTCGCATTCGACGGTTACTAATGCAATAAGGCGAAATGTGCGAATATTGCTCTTCCGCGCCAACGGTTTCGACTTTTTCACCCCCTTCGCGACATTTCCATCATCCCTTGGCCCTCGACAATTTCCACACACCTCATATTTCAATTTATTTACGCATTTCAACTCACGAGCATCACACCGGCACCCATACAAATTGCAAAATGACGTGCGTGACGTGTTTGAATAAAAATATCGACATTTATTTTTTTTTTGCCTTCCTACTACATACAACATGACAACCAACCACCACCACCAACCAACCACCCTTCCTCTTCTTCCGTGTCGTCGGGGATGTTCAGACGAGGGTCTCTCGAATATACTTCGAGCGTCACAAAGAAAGCATTTGGGAAAAATATTCAGGACGCGTCCCGATTACAATGCCTCGTGCCACTTACATTCGGAATTTTTTTTGATGGACGGATCCTCCTCGATGTCGATGTCCTTTGTCATGTTAATACCGCAGCGAAGCATTTCGCATATAATGACAATAATAAAAGTGCGAAATTGTCACGAGAAAAACTCAACGTGATCATCAATACTTACATATATGTATGCGACGGAATTCGCCGAATCGCCGATTGAAGTTTGCCTCGTTTTTGCGCGATTATGTGAAACTTTATACGTTGATCAAATTCGTTAAATGCTGAATAAGAGTTCAAAAATTATTAAAAGACTAAAATTCGACCGAATAATAACTATCTGATTTGATTGAATGCAATCAACGTAATGTCGTACTTTGCAGAAACGTTAAAAGAAAATTTTCCAACAAAACCTATTCCATACGTGGATTCAAAATGATTTTTATTATGAAAAAAATATATTTAATTACATTCGATACAATTTCTATTGATCACATTTACATCAAATAAAATATTACAACATCGAAACATTGTAAATTTTGCATCCTTAGATGTAGATCACAATAAATTATGATGCATCCCAACGCAAAAGTTGTTCATTTTAAATACTTTTTCAATAAGTAGGTATAACGTATAATAAATTAACATATCCATATTTGGATATGTTAATTTTGTACATACCTATATAAATAATACATATTTCGTGCAATCATTTTAGCCTTGAGTACCTACAATATTGTATTTAATGCTTTCTTACTCTTATTTCCTGTTTTGGAAAACTTAAACCTTTGTGAATATTTATTGTATCGAATAGGACATGTTATGGTACCGTTCAAATTTTGTGCGAACAATTTTGCGCTGAATTTATAATGGCATACTTTAAATATGACAAATTGATGTACGCACGCATTCAACCGCATTGATAGAATTGACAAATTGATCGAATACGGGTATTTTAACCGCATTTTCGAGTGTTCGCGCCCGTATACGATTAGGGCGCGCGCTTTTACCCTTATCCAATAATCGAGAACCAATCGCAAAAATCTGAAGGTGCCTCCGACGATGGGGGAAGAAGGGGGGTTTCGTAATATACCACACTAGACCGGGGTTCCGATAGATTGGCGATGACGGTTATGCAATTTCTGAAATGACTATTTTTCCCCTTCTCGTCTCGAAAGGCGCGAACCGATGGATTGACCCGATTCAATCACATCTAATGTAATTTATCATATTTGATAGCGTCGTTATTAGGTTACACTCTGTTTAAATTTAAATTATATACCTACATAAGCACGCAATACAAAAATAATCCATGAAAAATATAGACGCGGAAGCCATTTTGTAATACGTTTCTTTGCGTCGTACACCGTTTGCAGGGGTAGAATTGGACCATGCTAAAAGTGTACTGAAAAGAGTGGGTGTAGGGGGGGGGGGAGTTGCACATTGAAATTAAGTGTGTATGTTCAAACTGAAAACGTAAATATACATGCTGAGGGTGCATAAAAGCGGGATAACAACTTCCCCGCGACGGATATGCAAGTAAAAGAAAAAAATATTAATTATTCGAGAGTGCAGTACGGCGCTTTAACTAACGATCCAAGTCGCGGATATTTCGTATTTTTTTTTTTAATGGGTATTGCATATTTCGAAATCATCTCGGGGACGGCCTTTAATGAACGCGAGAATTAAATAGTACGATTCGAAAAAATCTAGAGAGATTTTCCCTTAACGAATGCCATTAATACGCGTCCGATATCGCATTGCTTACTACAGTTTCTCAAATGCGTATCATAAAAGATATTTTCGTTTTAAAATTAAATGAATCACTCATCATTTGAATCATATTATTATACGGGGATATTGAGGTGTAAAGTCACAGAGAAAGAAAGTTCATAATTTCTCAATAAATATTTTTTTAAATATAGATTAAAGGAGGTATATTTCTATTGATGAAACAAATTGGTTAGAAAAAATTAGCCTTACTTAACTTGATTTAAATTAACCATCATTTTCCATGAAAAATTACCATAAAACAAAAGTCTTTTCGTTTAGAATGTTTTATTGAATTCGTATTAAGAAAAAGTTTATAAAACGGTAATTTTTCCCTAGTTTTTCCTAGTGAATTTTCCTACACTCGTAGTCATTAAAGAATATGTATATATATATATATATATGTATGTGTATTTGTACATTTAGTGCAGTGTGTACGGGGGTGCATTATCCCCCTTATTTTGGTGTTTGGTCTCGTTAGTTGAGCGGCTACCTGTTCTGGCGTGCATTACAGTAATCATCGGAGGAAGTGTGCACAGATGCAACTATGTACATAACAACTGGATGCAGTAAGTATACAGTGCATTCGCGCCACAAACAAATGCTTGAAAATTTAAACTAGGTGTAAATACCTATGTAAGTACAAATATACATTTTTGTCTTTAATGTTTTACCGCTCGCTATATAAAATTAAATCCACAATTTATTCCGTATATTTTCCAGGTCGTTCAAAGCGGATATTTTATTGCTTAAACTATTTGATACACACTGTACACGAGACGAAAAAGTCTGAGGTGGAAATGGTAGCAAAAATATAACTTCTTCCATCGGCCTTAATCAAATCTCTTTAATGCGGGAAATTCAATCGGAGGCATAAATGGATAATCCGGTGTAGAATTTGCATTTTCCGCCCACTCGCGCGCACAGGGCCGGCGAAGGAATGAGGGTTAAAAGAGCAAGGGGGGGAAGGAAGGGAGAGAGGGGCGGGACTACGACTTTTACGAAATTTCTATCCATGAATAGTTGAAATAAAATTATCCATCCCCCCGACGCCGCACTCAAAGAGGGGTAGAAATCAAGTATTCGCGTGAATGGACGCAGAAATTGCTGAATTTTCAATTTTTCAAATTGTCTCATTACAATTGTGTTGATTGATGAGCCCCGGTCGAAACCCTTAAAGGCCTCATTGCGGGAAATCGCTGTAATTTGCACAGTGGGGAGCTATTAAATTACGTTTTTATAAATACATATACCTACACATCTGTGTGCCTAGATAGAATATAGAAATAATTTCACACCTATAGGTACATTTTCCGTAAACAAATAATTTGATATGTAAATTGTGTAATGCTAGATATATTTTGCAGAAAATTTGAAATCATTAATCATTACAATATGAAAAGGCGGAAAAATTACGTAATTCAAATAATGCAATACAGTTTTAAATACACAATTACATATGTATATTTTGAACATCAATTCATTTTAGAATTACTTGCACAGTGTATTGTTGTTCATAAGATACAAATAATTTAAATATGCATTCGAAAAAGAAACGGAACTACCACAACAGAAAAATTCTCATTGTCCAACAGATATGAAAAATATTACCGTGTGCTAAAAAGGAACTTCTTTCAAATTGGTTTTCTTTAAAATGATGACATCTTCTTCCGTATAAATATTGGATTGATCATTAGGGTGGAGCGTCGATGTATGGAACTTATTTGTTGGAATTGATTGTTTCCAATCTCTATAAATAGCAATTTTAATTGGCAAATTAGTATTTATTTTTACTATACATACATACTTTACTCGTATATACTTATATTTACTCGTATGCCTGCCTCCACCGCACTCACAAATTCACACTTATTTGAATAATTCAAGGAATGCGTAAATAAATTAGATTTTTACAAAAATTACTTATTATATTCAATTAAGTTAGAGTAATTTTATGAACATATTATCTAAAATTTTGTATACTGTATTCAAATTTCGAAATTTATAGGCAAATTTTCATTTTTCGACTTCAAGTAGAGGCCTGAAGACATATTCACAGATTTTTTTAGTATTTTTACGAGAATACGGATGATACAACGAAACTTTTGGTGGGTATTACAATGCCGATTTTTAATTTTTGCAATGTCGCTCCACCCTATTGATCATTCATTAAAAATTATACACTAGCATTATTTGCTGTATGTGGGCTAGTGACAGTTGAGTTTCAAATCTAAGCTCGTACGTGCGTGAAAAATGAAACATGTTATTTACAAGGCTAAATACATCATACGATTTAATATTCTATAAATCCATTCCGTTCACAATGCGGAATATTGGAGTTTTCCTACAATACATGGCGAATTTTTTTCCTTCAGAATACCTTCGTCGCAGACGATGTCATCGAATTATTTCTCCTTTTCGAGTTTTCGAATAGGACCGTTCCTGCTACGAACTCTCCGTATGGAATGGGGATGAAACGGTGGAGTGGAATCGGCAATGGGAGGTAAGGTGAAGAGGGGGAGAAATGGTGGATTGAAATGGTGAAGCAATGCGGTAAGTGAGTGGTCGGAAAATCGAGGAAAATCGTGGCCCGCCCGTCGATTTCTTTATAAGAAAATAGATTGAATTAAGTCGGGTATAGCCGCATTTACCGAAAGCGACTGAACGGCACAAAACATAAAAAAATAAAATATTTTATTTTAGAAACTACCATACAAACAACTCACAACATACTTACTTGCTAGGATAGAAAAATTACGTTAAAAATATTATATATGTAGATACATTATAGAATAAGGCAGAACTATCAAGCCAATGAATGACTCCTTATTCAAATTTCAGTACAACTATTCGATACACATACTATTTAATCAATATTAGTTGACTGTGCAAGTTATTTAAAAACAATCTGAAGAGCAAAAACAATATATCGATGGGTTAATGCACAGATATTGTGTATCCAGTTTTGTTTTACAATATTGTAAGTGACATATTGTATATTTGAATAAGGCAATATCTTCTCAAATATACCATTTGGACACACAATACTTTTTAAACATGATGGTTTGATGCAGAGGGACATTTTGTGAATGATAATTAATTTTTTTTTAAAACTGGACATACAATATCTGTGCACTAACCCATCGATATATCATCATTAACAGTATTATCATTATAAAAATACATCGTAAGTTGTATTCGAATTTATTGTGCAGCGTGTACTATGGTTATATTTTACGGGTTACTCAGTGGGCACCGGAATCCGAACAAGTAGATATAATTTAGACTGGTAGAACGGCACACGCGTATGTGTATAAACTATTGTGTTTGAATGTGTGTGCGTATGGGAAATCTTATATAGATATTTTATTTCGAGTGCTTGTCCAACTTTCATTACGGCTATAATTTTCACGAGACTAGCTATGTAGCTACAATACATTCAGAAATTGTTTTATCGAAAACAACACACTGCACTGCGTCAACCAATTAACAACGTGTCTGAGATTTTCACTAATAATGAGGCTAAAATCGTTCGATTTAAGCATTCACGAATATGACGATTTCTAGTGATATTTCGCTTCGCTTGCAGATAATCCGGAAACTCGGATGACACGCAACAATCCTTGTTGATATTACGAAAGTTGCGGAACCTCTTCGTTCCGCATTTATTTGAAGTCGTCGGGGCTGGCTGCGACATGAATAGAATGTCTTGGCCACAATAGTGATGTCGATTTGTGTCGATTGTGCACCGGCTCTCCATTATATCGATACAAGCTTCGGCCAGAATGTGTCTATTGTGATCGACTCAAACCGATAGTGGATTTCTCGACTACATACACATCCACACATCATCCACCGTCCCCCCCGCCTTAAATCCGCTAAGAAAATACCCCCAAAACGAGGGAGTTTGTTACTGAGAATGTCGTCGACGGATAAACACACAGAAACGATAAATAAATTTAATAAAGATAGAGTGTGTCCACCGACGAATGTCGATGTTGTGTGCCTTGATAAAATGGCTCTCGTTTAGATGAGATTACGCGTAATGCGAAATTGACGCACAGTTTATTCGTCGTTCTATCAACGTCAAACTATGATATTTTATTCAAAAGTATAGGATACGTGTCTATAGCAAATAATATATTGTTTTCAATATGATATACGGAATTACAATGATCAATTGCATGCGAATCGCACTAAGCTGTGTATTTCAAACATTCCAATTTTTAAAACAAATAAATTTTGCAGTAATTCAAAAGTAATAAAAATTTGTAGCTAACTTGGTAAATAAAACCTGCATATTTTATTGACATTTATAATGAACTTACAATTTATTTCATGTGAACTCACATGAAATTTTCAATATCTACCTAGAAATCGCGGGCCGAGGATCATCTAATTCTGTCCATTTTTTCAAATTTTCACATCAGAGCCATTCTAATATTTGAGAGCTCGTATTTTTTAAATGATACAATCCTTTCAACAAGTAAGTTATTTCAATTTAATTAAAAAATTTCCTATATGTATAACCATAATACTGATAGCAGTTGATTCAAATCACCAATCACCAATTACCAACCACCAATCAGTATTTTTATACATATGTATGTATAAAAATACTAATTGGTTAACGGACATAAAAATAGTAAAACCAATTATTAACTTATTTTTTTAAATTACAAACTACAGAGTTATCATGGATATGAAATAAAATTGCCGACAGGAAAATTTTTTGAAGCAGAATAATTTGGCATTTATTTATTGTTGTTGTTATACGCCTAAAATAAGGCTTTTTTACATATATATATATATATATATGATAATAAAAATAATAATATAATATAATATAAGATAAGTAATATAAATGTACAAATAAAAAAAAAATAAAAAATAAAAATAAGAATAATAAAATTCCTTTTCTCGTTTTAATTAAGAAGAAGAAATACTGAAAGAAAATATCAAACTAAATAAAGATTTATATAGAAATAATCTAACAAATAACCATATTTATTGGCAAGACTAATCAGTCTAGGAATAGGTGAGTTCGGGTAGTAATTGGTACACGAGTTACTCTCACACTCAAATAAAAATTGAGATCGAGAAGGACAATCAAAAAAAGAATTAACAGCTTTAAAAAAAAAGATTAAATCATTTATGACTCTCCTATCACTCAATCTATTCATTTTTAAGCCAAGTAAAAGAGAATCATAGCACATATCACCAAAAGAATTCTTTAATTTATAATTAATGTATCTTAAAAATTTATTTTGAATTCTTTCTAAAGAATTCGAATGAATAGAATAATACGGTGACCAAACTGCAGAACTACATATGTATGTATATATATTCTAACTTACAAGAGAACAAAATAACAATTTTACAGTATTAAAATTATAAAATCGCTTAACAATTTTAAAAATAAAACATAATAACCTGTTTAACCTAATATGTACAATTTATATACTCAACAAAAGTAAGGCCCTCGTAAAAAATTATACCCAGATCTTCATAATAGGTATTTGATTAAAAGTGGACATTGAATATGATGAACCTCAGCTCACGATATATTGATTGCACAATCAATATAAACTTCGATCATAAAAGCACGCTTTAGCTCTAACATACATACATAAACCAACAAGAAAAATTACATCAGGATACATATGCTTAGAAAGGGTTCAAAGAAGGATTACAAAAATGCCATCTGAACTACCCTATAATGAAAGGCTGAAGAAAATGAGTCTCACCTCTTTGGAGACGAGAAGATTGAGAGGCGATCTAACAGAAGTGCATAAAATAATAAATAATAAATAAGAAACCTCTTCACGTTAAATAAAAATATACATCTAAGAGGTCATACACTGAGACTCCTAAAAGACAAATCTAACAAAATGGTCAGAAACTCGTTCTTTTCAAATAGAGTGGTCGAAGTTTGGAACCGCCTGCCAAATCAGCTAGTAACTTCTGAAAATATAAATCTGTTTAAAAATCATCTCGACAAGTTTTTGAATATAAATGAATTTTGGTAATCCTTCAAATACCAAATATTAATAATTTAAAAAATAATTTTATGTACAATTTATATCAAACCTCTGGGCTCCATTGGCTATGCTGCCTGCCCATGTATTTTAAATAAATACAATGTGCTTGTCTTGTATGATGTTATCCATTTAAAAATGTCAAAATATTAAAACAATGTTCACTTGTACATTGGACAGACGAGAATGTTAATAAGAGTAACAAAAATAAGTAATATCAAAACGGTAATAAAAACTCACAATTTTCTACCAAGAAGATACCTACCTACTTTCCAATACAAATCGATAATTTATTTAACAAATCTCTCGATTGATATTTTGACTTATCAAACCAAATACCGATGCGATACAATACCACCATTATATTTATTCTCTTTTTCTATACTACGGGCGAATTAAAATAATAATCTAAAAAACAAAAATGGCCGCTTCGCATACGATTTGAATTTTGCGCGCGTACGAACGAGAGTCCGCCCCTCCCATAGCGCACTCCGACTCTTTTGCGCGCACACCATTAATGCACATCGCGTCTCGCTCTGGACGGGTGGGACTAGATGGCTCCATTATAATTATGATAATATCCCTTCTCCCTTCCCCCCCAAGCTCCACATACCCCCCACCCCCCCTCTCCACCGACCAGTTGTATAAAAAATGGGCGTTGACTTCATACACACGTCTCCCGCCACCCCATTCTCGTCCTCCCCCACTTCATTTGTATTCAACTTTGAATCGCATATTTCCTCGCTCTGATATCATCGGCGTGCTGCAAATCCATAGGGGCCACACGCTAACATATTTAGTTAATGTTTACTTCGTTTGTCTGAAAACTTCCACCAACAAATCTAAGGCCCGGGACACACTAGGCGACTCTGGTCTGCAGACTCGTGAGCGACCAGTTGAGCGACCAGACCAAATGTATGCAATTATATGGGGCATGCCACACCTAGTTTCCGCCGAAGTCTGCCGATCAATTAAATAATTTCATACATTTGGTCTGGTCGCTCGTGAGTCTGCAGACCAGAGTCACCTAGTGTGTCCTGGCCCTAAGGAAAATTCGAATTTTAATAGAAGAAAAAAACTTGTTTGTTTTTATCGTACAAAATAGCTAAAAGTTGAAATTCAATTCATTGATTAATTATTCTGTCGTGTCTATGTATGTATTTTATTTTGATTACGCGACCTGTTAAAATTTAAATTAAATTTAGGTCACCAGATTTTCAAAAGTCGAAATATTCTAGCTGTATTAAAATTTTTGTCCCTACAAATATACCGATGTACCTACAGCCATTTTTTTAATAAGAAAAAAAATCACCCAAGAATCCGTCGACGACCTATTTATTCATTCGTTTTTCCAAATTTTTCTTCGGTAATGTTTTTACTTTATTCTAATCAGATGAAGTATTGTGATCGTGCGAAAGTTCGACATTGAGATTTTAACTGATTTGTATCAGGTATCATCCCCTGATCACGCTTTCATGATTTCTGGAAAATGTCTGTATGCTGTGTGTCTGTGTACTTTTTAACTTTAACTTTTTCTCCGAAACTATCAAGTCTATCAAGCTGAAATTTCATATCTATCATTTTCACGTAAGGTGTAAGAGATGTTACATACAATTTTGGTCAACATTCGCCAACCATAAAAAAGTCAAATTCCTGTTATTTTTCTTTGTGCACAGTTGTTTTGACTTTTTCAGTTTTTGGTTACTCTTCCTATTCCTCAAATATATGGATAAAGTCATGGATTGGCCACACCCGATGACTTTTTTTCATGACAATCCTTTTATTGCACATTTCCAGACAATCTTATTTATACATACATACATATATAGTATGTGAGTCAATTGTTCAAACAACACAGTAGATAGATAGTTACACAGCTCAAATATTTGCAATGTTATTGATTGCGAATGAATCGATCGCAGAATGCGAAGAGCACTTGAGCAATTAAGTCATTAAAAACCACCTACACGTGACGTTCTACAAAGCTCATTTATATTAACGACGCGTCAAAAACACCGACTCGAGAAGAATGACAAAAAAAAGGTAAGCATACCGCGCACATTACTTACGCGAATGCGTGCAAAATTTATTTGACAAATAATATTCTTTTTATCCAAACAAATTTTAACGCGCATGTGTCCTTATGACGTCGCAACATGGCGATTGTGTATAATGCACAACACACAGTGAATTCTATCATAGCCCTGAGGGCCCAAAATGAGGAAAGGTACGAAACGGGGTGAGCAAGGGGTTTATGGGGATGGTTCTTGATTATCATTCAAGCGACTCCATTACTTTTTCCTACTTCTACCCCTCCCCACCCCCTTCTCGTTCCCCTCTGTCCCGTTCCCGCAATCTCCGTCGTGTATTGGATAAATCTGAATAAAAATAAGCGGAAACGAACATGAGCATTCTTATTTTGCGATTTTTATGTCACGTGCGGATCAGCGATGGATGTCTTTCGTTCTATTATTTCATCCAATTTTTTTTTGTGACGAAAGAGAATGCTAATGCTTCAAAAAAACATATTTTCGTGTGATGAATCGTACAAGGCTCATAAATTTATATAAAATTCTTTCTATGTGTGTAAATCACGTCAAAAATAATAAAAGACCGTGCTTTAATAGTAGTCGATACATAATGGAATAGCAGATGTTTATCGTTTTAATTTATAGCACAATTTGGATTGAGATGTAATGATTTGATTTATTTGATGTTAATACTTACGCCAACTAGTATTTAAAAATTACATTGAATTGCGTGACATTATCTTCTTTTTAAATCAATGCAAAAGTTTATAAAATATATACTGCAAAGCGTAAAATTAAATTGATGGCTCACATTCAAAAGCATACTGTGTATTTCATTGTGATTTAATAAACTGACATATTCAAAGTCGCATACCCTTAATTTCGAGCAGTACTTTTACTGGATTCGAATATTTTTAAGAGAACCTCCAACTCATAATAATAAATTATACTTACATATGTATGTATGTATGTACATCTATATACGTCATTCATACGTCCTTTCAAAATCTCTTATTATAGAATTTCAATATTATTTGTCAATCTGCCAATCAGGTTTGAAAAATAATTTATTCTTTAACTACATACATATCTAATTTGTCATGATCGGTGTTGTAAAATTTGTCGTTTATATTTATAAGAAAGTTGGAAAATTTTTGTACGAAGTATACTGGTATTATATGTAGATCAAAAACAAATCTATGACAAAACTTTAAAATTTATTGCGTTTTAGGAAGCGTAAGTAGGATTGATTTAAATCAATAATATCTTAATGTGCTCAAGATACATATAAGCTGCCACCCATACAAACCTTTAAATTTTTTAATAAACGAGATTAGGAAGTAGTTCAATTTTAAATATTTCCCAGTGAAACGGCGAATTGTCATTTAATATAATATATGTAAGTAGCATGAGTTATTTTAAGTTAAAGAAGAACTACAAATTAAACCTTCGAGTAATTATTTATAAACTTGATTTGCAGTCAGAAAGTTTGACACGTCTAAAATAGCATGCATTTAAGTTATCAAATCAAACTAGCTCATCAACACCGAATGAAATTTTTTTAACCAATCAATCCGTTATAAAAAGTTAATTTTAAATACATATTTAAATATGTTGACATCTTATTTCTGTTTCGTAAGAAACTTATTCTTTTGAAATTCCTATGTTAAGTAGGTTCGTGAGTAAATTCAAATATCTATTGATCAACCTTTCAAACACAAGAGAAATTATGATTTTATAATAATATCTGCTTTAATATTCATTACCCTCCCCGTAGAAAAATAATTTAAATAACATAAATCGTTTTTTAACAATACATACATGTACACCCTAAATATGTTCGAAAGAGGAATGTATTCAAATTATCATATTAATTTGTTCAAATATTTGTCACAAAGCATTTAATGAGCCATTCAATCAGAGCAATATTTCATTTATAGAATTTAAGTTTTATTGTGAAATTCGGATAGATTCTGATAGAACTTTCAATAAAACTTGAAATCAAAACGAAAACCGAGTAGATGAGAATTTTCGCATACATTGAACCTACGGTTATTATTTGTAGTTATATTTTATCTTAACTACTTTTAATGTCATCAATCAACGACAGCTTCATTATAATAAAGTAAAACTTATAAGCAACCTCCAATTATCGCTATACGAACGGACAACCTTTACAGCTAGCTAACTTTTACTACCTTTGACTCGTTCAGAAATAAGACAAAAATAATGAAGAACACTTGTGTGTGAACGGAAAATGAGCAAAGGCCTCTCATTACATGTTCTGTGCACTGGGTAACCACTTGATGTAATGATATGTACCACTTGATCGACGGAGTGGCTTTACGGCCCCAACGAATTTTCCAGCAGTCGACAAATTTCCGCACCCAAGTATGTAAGTGGAGTGTCGACGAAACAAAGATGGCGACGGAAGTTCACGTCGGCCATATTGGTCGGTACTAATGAGCGAGCGCGCAATTTACATATTACAAATGGTTTCCGCGAAAGGAGCCATATTTATATTTCGCGGTGGTGCGGTTTTGCCTCACTGCACTCTGTTGACCCACCATACATTTACATTAATGAACGATAAGGTGCAGTATTTATTTATTTATTTTAATATATTATTTTTTTGAAAATTTTTTATCCTTCGTCAAATAATTTGAAAATTTTCATCTAATAAAGCAGGAAGGTGGGCTGCTAAATTTTCTGAATATAGCTGAACTGTAAAATCAATAAGAAATAAATTATAATTAGTCATAGATTAGAGAGCATTCACAACGCAATAAATCAAGAAAAATCAGAACCGTACCTACCTACATACATACATATCGCGGGCCGAGGATCATCTTATTCTACACACATATGTACATATACGTATGTACATACATACATGTCCATTTTTCAAAATTTTACACAATATTTGAGAGCTCAAATTTTTAAAAGAATACAATTACAAACTACAGAGCTATTATGAACATGAAATTAAATTGTAGGCAGGAAGATTTTTTGAATCGGAATAATTTGGCATTCATGTCGGAAATCATGGTATTTGGAAGAAACTTTCTCGGGATATCAAGAAAAATACGATTAGTGAAAAATCTTGTAGGTATGTATATGTGGATTTACAATGGCTCAAAAAATCATTGCACAAGTAGGTTTGTAGTATAAATTTTTTTTTATTAAAAATTAGTTGTTTTAAAAAAAATTATTTATTGCTTACCACATTTTTAAATATTTTAAAGAATAATTTGTGTAATAATTATTACAAAAAAATATTAATGAAATATAAATAATTTTGGACGACACCTATCCCCCACATTTAGCCACGGGGAAAACTGCTCTTGAAACCATTGCGCGACACACACTGCGAATGAATAAAATAGTGGTGTCATTTTTTTTTATTTTAATAAACATTAGGAGGCAGTTTTATAAAATCGGTGTTTTATTTATTTTAACTTGATAGTTCATTGTACGAATGAACTCGGATTTAGCGATCAAAACATACACGTAGGATATTTAAATGGAAATTGTTCAATCTCAATAAAAGTTAAACGTAAAATAATTATAGTAAAAATAACAACATAATTGATTTTGGTCATTCATTCACGTTGATATTTATATACATAATATGTAATAATAGTAAAAAAAAATTATAATCATATTGATAGGTACATAGGTACCTAGATACTTACATATTTCCACATTTTTGTGTAATTTTTAGATACAATATTTATTGTACAATCTACATTATGACAAATGCGATGATCAGATAAAGAAAATTTTAGAAATGAAACGTCAAAACCATGTGTTGTCGTTTACTAGATACGCATGTTAAATTTTTTGTGAAAAAAATAAATTGAAATGTTTACGCGCCTTAACAAATATAATGTAAAATGACCATAAAAAGGGGGCAAACTGCAATTTAACCTTTTTAAAAATACAACTAGTTTTTATCTTGACATCAGGATCAAATCATTAAATGAAGAAAATTGTGTAACATAGATAGAAAAACAGATAGCAAATGTCAAGTGATTGTTAAGGACGTGTCGTAAATTTAATAACATTTTAACAACACGTGCTCGTTCCCATTCCCTCAACGGTAAATAAAATGGACACATTTGCTTAATTCGATTCTGTTTGGACCAAGTACCTAACACAGATTTTTACATTACGTGATTGGATTATGATTACGACTTGGGCACGAATTTTAAACAGTTTACTGGGGGAGTAAAAATATTTTGAAACAATTCACACTCTGTTTTCCATAGTTTAAATTACAAAAAATTAAATCTAATTGAATTTTTTTTTCATCTTGGGCTAGGCGAATGACACATAAAACAGACGAATCGTAAAGATAAAGAAATGTCAAATCTTGTACAATAATAATTGAATAATTGAAATTTAATGGTTAATAAATATGATGACTAGCTATTTCACACTATTTTCAAACTTTTCAATTTATTCTGAAGGTTAGTAGTTAGTTTTTCCAGTTAGCTTCCCATACTTATGCGCAATTACGTTCCTCCATAATTTACAACAATACCTATTCTATAGGTATACACAATAACGATATAATGCGTACATATATTTATACACGTAGGTGAAAAATAAAATGCTATTTTTATTTTTGAAATATATTATAGTAGTACCTATTCCTAAAGAAGAAAGGTCAAAAATTATTTGATCACTCGTCATAGTTATTACATACAAGTATTGAAAAAAACCACACCGTTAGGTATAATAGAATATGCTGGTTCTGAGAAAACTATTTTGTTATGAACATCAATTGTTTTGTTAACAATAAGATGTTATCATTTTAGCATAATTTTAATGAAAAAAGTTAGTTGCCGTCGGAACTTTATATGTATCTTGAATTCGTCCATGAAATTATACATTATTTTTTTTAGGTGATACATCTTCTATATGTTGGTATACAGAAACAAAATAATAACATGAATCTATTCTGAATACCTACACTGTACCTCATAATAATAAAATATGTCAAAAATTTTTCAATATAACAATAAATTTTCAAATAAATAAAAAATAATCACACTACACTAAATGCTATGAAAAAATTGGAATACTATTTTATTTTCAATTAAGTTCACAGTTTTCCCTCATAAAAAAGTTAACAAATCTCAAAAGTTATCAAAGGTAAAGCAAAACCGCCGTTAAGAGAAAATCCTCAATTACATACATATAAAAATATTGACGAAATAAACTAATTTGAAGTTCATCAACTGATTTTTGAGTTGCCGGCGGATCTCGAAACACTTATGTATAACAGATCAAAAATTACATAGAAGGGTTGCATCATGAGAATATTCTTGCCTACCTTTACTGAATATAAACGCACACTGACACCACACTAAAGTGGACAGTGTGATAAAGTCACTCAGAATTATTTTTAAAATAGTACTAGCTATTTCACCACCTAAAATAATAACCGAAAGTTATCTTTAAATATGCAAAATCTTCCCCCACACTACAATAGAGACATTAATACCTAAATATAAATGCACAACCAAAAATTGACAGTTAAACTCAGACTAATTCGTATGTAAGATATGTATCAACTGAAATATCAGAGATACACATAAAACCAAAAAAATATATATACATACATATGTATGTACATATTCTCGTGGGAATTACATACATACAATATGGTACATGTAGACGTTTCGAATCAAATTTAAAACAAAATAATATGGGCGACCATACACGTAACCACGTCTCACTGCAGCCATCGTCAGGTGATTAAAAACTGTACGAAAAGTACTTGCACCACTCGGCCCCTCGACGCTCACTCAATCTCATCAAGCAAAACTCACAATTACACAACCACATCGTAAGGACAAAATTGCCTCGAACTGGCGGTGAGTCGCTTGCGTTGTTCGGCCGCCGAGCCCCTCCGACTTCGGGTCTCATTTCCACTAATTACTCATAATTATTATCGTCACTAATTGTACCGTGGAAATTATTTCATTCACATGCCCGCGCCTTAATACTTTTCAAACCCCGGCCTCCCCTCAAAACCGAAGCCAAAGAGGGGAAGGGAGGAGGGGGGATAGAGAAGGAAGTAGGGGAAGAACGCGATACAAAAAAAAAAGCAAAAATAGGAGACTTTTCAATTTCACTTATCTCATTGAAATCCATTTCAGCGGAATCGACAGCATCGTCTTAATTAGAGAACGAAAATATGCTCCAGACGAATTAATCCTTTGAGACATTGATTTTGATACCATATGTACATATGTATGTATGTATGTATGTATGTATGTACGTATGTACATATACCGTGCGATTTTAATCAAGCTTCGAAACCAGCAGTGTGTGAATCCGGACCGGTTGATATAAAATTGGATTTGAAACTTCAAATCGAATGATTTGCATACATTTACTATGTTCATTTAATTCATTATTAAATGGTAAAACAAAATAGTGAGGCACATTTTTAGCATTTTTAAAGCTTACATTCAATTTAAATAAGTTATAGAGATAATAGTTTCATTTTACACCAGCGTATAAACATTGATACCTACTACATATAATGAAAATTAAATTGAATAAAATCATACATTATTTCGGGGCAAACGGACACTACACAAAGGCCTATAACAGAAACCTTACACATTGTCAGTTTGTCCCGGAATTATCCTATATGATTACTTTCATTGTCCAAATACTAATGATATCGAATGTTTTTTACAAATTTCGAATCGCGATCAATAATCTCAGATACATAATTTTTTTAAATTTAAAATACATGAGCAGGCGTAGCATAGCCGATGGAGCCCAGGAGCATATTACATTATGTACATACAATTTTTATTTATTTAATTATTTATATTTGAAGGTTTACAAAAACCATTAATATTCAAAAACTTGTCGAGATGATTTTTAAAGAGCTACTAAGCTCATTTGGGAGGCTGTTCCAAACTTCATTTGAAAAGAATGAGTCTCTGACAATTTGATGAGCTTTTTTATTGAACGTGAGGAGGTTTTTCATTGGTTATTAATTATTTTGTATACTTCTATTAAATCGCCGCTCAACCTTCTCGTCTCCATAGAGGTGAGACACATTCTCTTCAACCTATCGTTATAGGGTAGTGATCGAAGTTCAGATGGCATTCTTGTAATCTTTGTTTGAACCCTTTCAAATTTATTTTAATATGTATCTGTATGTATATATGTTTGTGTATAATATGTATCTGTATTTGTACATATTTGAAGTATCTCAAATTTCCCATATCTAGTTGATCACAAAGAGAACTAACTATTCATCCTATTAACGTGGGTATTGGAAATACTGAAAAAAATCACACATCAAACTGTGTCGGAGATTTTATTGTTAATAATCCTATGTATATATTTATACGAGTAGGCACCGTGTGTATTTATTATTATTTGACGACGGTGGCAGATGTGTTAAAACACGTTATTATGTTATTATTCATTTACGCGTCCGACAATAATACAATAGATAATGCGCATTGTGGGATCATCACGCCCGCCATTTCTGGGGCACAGCGCTTTGTCCCTATATTCCATTTCCAAAACACGTTTTCGGTTTCGTTTCACCACCGAACAATCTAATTAGCTCACGTCTGTTGACAGGCGCATTATGAGCCCGCCAGAAAACCGAATCCTTGTTTTGGTTCTCGCATCCGCGCGAGAGAAACGAGCGTTATTATAAAATATTATTATACCTGAGAGAGTGAGAGCAATTCGGTCAAGATAAAATAAAACCAGTGGGTACCTACGAAAAAAAGAATAAAACGAGGCACTCGAAAATGTGTAATATTGTGTTGATTTGACGCGGGTACGACGAAACTGTCACATTCGAACGTTTCGATTGCCGAATAAACAAATTTACAAGATTTCGATTGTCCAAACACAACCTTTAGCGAATCGTTCGTCTGTAAGCGCTGTGTCCGCACAATATACAATTGTATTTTGAGTATAAATACCCCTCGGTAATGAGGGTGGTTCTGGTTTGTCGCGAGGGTAGCAATCTTTCCATTATCTAATATTGCAATGCGAAACACCTACGTGCACGCCTTAGGCGTAAAATTACGCACGCCTGAATTCGAACCCGTGTACCACCGCTATGTGTACTTACACCCTTTAAAAATAATTATAGCCTCGAGGAATAATTATTGCGCTTTTTAAAACAGGGCTCTAATGAAAAATGCGCATGTATTTACCAGAAGTTCTACGCATATCAACTTTTCGATTGAGTTCGATAAAATCTGAGTTAATCTTATTTACTAGGCGTACTGAAAACAAGAATATATGTATATAGGTACATACATACTCAATATACTCAATATGAAACCGTTTAAATTTTTACAAAATAATGATGTGAGTTTATTCTCACTTCTTGACAAAATGTCTGTGTTTTATTTTTAAAAATGTTTTACTTACCCTACTTATCTTAAAAATTATCTTACAGCAAGAATTTATTGCATTATATTAAGCTAAACCTTTTCTAAAATAATCGGACTGACTTTTTTTATTAGGCGCAAATTTAATTTATTACATATTTGGAATTAAGTTGACAGAATTAATTTTATAAGCTCAAGTCAAAGCGAATAATTAAATTTTTAGGACAATTTTAGAAATTGTCAAAAAAATACATAGGTACATCGCATCTTTATAACTTCATTTTATTTAACTAACGGACATTAGTAATAAAAATTAATTTAAGATTAACCGCTATTTTTAATAATTAATTTACAATAAAGCTCAAGTTTATTGTAGGTATGTACATACATATGTATGTACATACATATATACATAGGTACATACATAGTATTGCCTAATCTTATAATTATTAAATTTTCATTGATTTTCCCATGGAAACTTTGCTAGATGCAATTAGAAATTTTACAATAATGTAAAAGAAACTTTCCCGTAAATAAGAAAACATTCCTTGAACTTAAATTAAATCGCAAATGTTTTCTTATGTTAGGTAGATACCTACTTATTATGTAACTAAAATTTTTATTTAGATTGATAAATTTTGATCAATTCCAACTCCCAAGATATTATGCATATAACCGACGCTTTTTTTTTAATTTGCACAATCATGAATACAATATAAATATAAATATTCATACGAGTTAGTCGGAAGCGAAAAATGGGAGAATTCAATTGAAAGACTAATTGAAATTTTGAAAGCGTAATTTAATTCAAAATCAAAATCAAAAGACTCGGTAGTGAAATTGACGATGATGACGGTGAACATGTTGAACCTCGACAGAGAACGAGCGATCTATCATACAAATTTATATTTATATAATTAATAATACATTTCAGGGGGCGCGATCGCGTTTTTGTTCCCATTTTCACACTTAACCTTTTCTCTTCCATCAACGGGGATCATCTTACAAACATCAACAGACGACCGACAACAACAACAACAACAACACGAACAACGATCCGAATGCGCGATTCACGTCTCGAGACGTGACGGGGGCCCCTCTTTTGTGGGGACCCTCGGTGTCAATGGCGGCTGTAGGGACGTGCATGTCACAACACATTCGACGTTCTCAAACCTCACAAAGGAACGCAAAGTTTTGTGTATTAGAAAACAGAGAGTGAACAGACGTGACGCTATTTTCGAATTGTGCGAATTAACACATTAAATTATTAAGCTTACGTAGTAAAAAAAAAAATTAATAAAATTTTCTTGTATGCGAATACCTAAGGTTCGATCTGCGATCTTGCATGTCAGTTGTTCAATTTTGAATTCCACTAATGAATTACTGGAAGTAAAGGAATCCCGGGGGGCTTATGATGATGAGTGTGGGGTTAGTCTAGGGGGGTGAGAAGGGGTTTGTGCACCGCAACAAAATAACCAATCAAATTGATGGGATCCCAATGGGAGGGGCGCCGACAGCTGATTGTGGGTCCTGAAATACGTTCCCCCCAGGCAATTTAATTTTTTTTACATCGAGGGTCTCAACAGGGTCTTTACAAATCTGAAATCGAGGGTCTCAGCAGAGTATTTAAAAATAGCAATTTTATGCATATATTTCAGATCACATTTCGTTATACATACTTCATATTCATAGTACATCATCATCATCATTTTCAGCCGTTCACCATCCACTGCTGGATGAAGACCTCTCCAATCCTCTTCCATTCCTGTCTGTCTTGAGCAATCTGCATCCACTTGACTCCACACATTCTTCTCAATTCATCAGCCCATCTTACACTCGGTCTACCTTCCTTTCTTTCACATCCTCTCGGATACCATTCCAGTACTTATTGCGTCCATCTGCCATCCATTCTTCTCGCTATGTGTCCAGCCCATTGCCACTTCAACTTCACCCGCACTGCTATATCTGCCACTTTGGTCATACTTCTTACCCATGTATTTCTTTTGCGATCTCTTCTTGTTATGCCAAGCATACATCTTTCCATGCTTCTCTGTGTGCACTGGATCTTTTGTAGCATTCTTGAATTTAGCGTCCAAGTTTCACATCCATGCGTCATAACTGGCAGTACGCATTGGTCGTACGCCTTATTTTTTAAGCATAGCTGAATGTTGGATTTAAAAACTATGTTCATTCTTCTAAAAGCACTCCATCCTAGTTTAATTCTTCGTTTTATTTCTTCTTCATAGTACATATAGTAATAATATTGTCCATACATACTTAAATGTACAATGTACATGTAAACAATTCGAAAGATTGGTTTGTTATGGTACTTGGCTCAAATCTATGTTTCCTACAAATTATATTCGACTTTTATTAGACTGTCTACAAATTTTATTAATTAAATTTTGTTAATTTCGTCAAATAAGTCTTATTCGTATAAAGATATTACCTTTTGTGAAAATGCTAGTAGGTATAACTAAATGCTAACACTAGTCGAAAAATAATTAAAATATTGAACTTGAATTGAATATATGTACATTTATGGACACGATAATTATAAAAATTAGCTACCAAAGCAGATACCGATCTTAGTATGTATATATGTAAGTATAATTAAATCGCATTATTGTGATGTATAAAATATGCATAAATATAAAATAATACTTTCTTTCCTTTTAAAAGACAATAGAAAACGATTACAACATATTTTTAAAGGAAACTCAATTGTGACATATAAAAAATATTCATCAAAGTGAAAGGGCAACGTTTAAATTGAAATACTTTACGAAAAAATAATAATTTTCATATTATGAGTGTAAAACATAACGAAAATCAAAAACCATAGTTATCATCCGTTCTATTTTACATACATACATATGTATGTACATATACCTATAAACAAAAATTTTAATCTCAGCTTGATGGTTAGCTTTTATATTTATTACCTCATCGGCTTACGACCTACTGTATTGTGACATAAACATTGTTTCACTTCAAATAAAATTCGAACGCCAAATAATATATTCCATTAGATATTTCACTTCATATGACACATTGAGTCGTTTTATAGATTCGAAATTTAACGAATCTGTTAAAATAAAAATAACGGTCATAACTTGTCATAAGACTGATGCCACACGATAACCTAAAAAACGGTAAAAAATTTGATCGTACCTTTTCTGGATCGCCGGGTCGGTCAACGACTGTGGATGACGAAGCTGATGATGGAGAACGCGGAGACCATCAAGACGTACGAGGATCGTATTTCACTAACGGCACAATTTAAATTTTATATTAATTCACGTTCGCGTCACAATAAACTTTATGAGCAATGAAAATGTAATAAAAGACAATCGTTTTAATAAATTAACTACAGTTTTATTTTAAGTTTTATTTTTATCTCACCACTGCGAAGACTGCATGGATTCATATGGCAAACAATTCACAATTTCTGGTATGTTTCTGAAATGTATTTGATACGTTTTATTTTAGATTCAATTTAATAAATCCCTGCTTTCGCATCCGACGTCTGTCTGCCTAAAAATTATACGCATCTACTACCTATTTAACTATTTTCTTTTCGGATGTCATATAAAATTTCGATGTTGTTTTACAGTACGTACATATAACATTCCTTCACATGCTTGAAACTATAAAAAAAATGCAACAGAGATTTTAAAATTACAATACACTACAACATACAATAATCTTCATTGTTTGAAAATTCAATAATTTAGTTATTGAAAATCGTTAATATCAAGTACATATTAAATATTAACAACAGTTATTTTGACACTGCATACACACTATTCAATAGGGTGGAGCGACATTGCAAAAATTAAAAATCGGCCTACAAAAAGTTTCGTTGTATCATCCGTATTCTCGTAAAAATACTGAAAACAATCTGTGAATATGTCTTCAGGCCTCTACCTGAAAGCGAAAAATGAAAATTTGCCCATTAATTTCGAAATCTGAACACGGAATACAAAATTTTAGATAACATGCTCATAAAATTACCCTAACTTTATTGAATATTATACATAAGTACTTTTTGTAAAAATCTAATTTATTTACGTATTCTTTGAATTGTTCAAATAAGTGTGAATTTGTGAGAGCGGTGGAGAGAGATATACGAGTAAATATAAGTATGTACCTACATATATACGACTAAAGTAAGCATGTACCTATAGTAAAAATAAATACTAATTTTCTAATTAAAATTGCTATTTATTGGAAACAATCAATTGGAAATTTTCATACAAGTAAAAGTAATAAGATAAAAGTGCTGCAACAAAGACCAGCAACTTTTTTATTTTTTTTAAACAGAAAAGATATGATGAAGAGGCAACTTTTTATAACTATTTCAAAACGAATATCCCGGAAAAAAAAGCTCCATACATCGTCACTCCACCCTACTATTCAATTTAAAAAAAAAAACAACTTCAATTTAACATTCTGCTCCATGTTAAAACTTAAAGAAAAACTTATATTTACATTTGAAATAGATTTTAATGATCAACGTGATTATTAAAATACCTATTTAAAAAAGTCATAATATCATGTACATAATATTTCAATATGGAAATGTTACTACTATTAATGTAATGTCTAGAAAATCCTACCAAATAGAAAATATTCATATAATTTGTATAAAATTAAAAAAATATGTATGAATTCAGCATTTTGTTAGAGAGTGAAATAATATTTCATTGTGACATTTCATGAAATGTGGTTCTGCTATGACAGTAATCATCAAGCTATTCGTCGGGGGAGTTATGAATAGGGGGGAGGAAGGGGAGGGGAGAGGGGGAATGCCGCAAAATAGGGGGTATTGTGACGCAAAATGGAGAGAGGGAGAGAAAAGGGGGAGGAGGAGGCACACCCGTATGCACTGCGTTGGAAGAAGACGACGTGATAACCAAGGGGGTGAGTGGGGTTTATTTTTTTCTTTTTTTAAACATGGACGATGAGACATATTGCTGTGGAATCGAATGAAAAGAGACCGATGTAGATGAGGGGGTAGACGCCAGAGAGGGACGGGTGAATGGTGGTGGTGAAAGGTGTACTCTGGAGGGATATAATTGGGAGGGAAGGTGGTATGCGGTGAAATTATTAAAAGAAGGGCGGGATTTTTTACTTATGCTCGGGTGCCCCCAGTAGAGGAACCCACATACGCATACGTACATATTAATAATATTTCTCCATTAATTTTTACATAAATGCAATGGTCTCTCGTATACAACTATTAATGTAAGTATTTAAGTAGTAGGTGCAATACATTTTATTTTATAATTTAAATTTAAATTTTAGTTTCAAAGGAAAAAGTGTATGTATCTCATCATCATCATCATTTTCAGCCGTTCACCATCCACTGCTGGATGAAGGCCTCTCCAATCCTCTTTCATTCTTGTCTGTCTTGAGCAATCTGCATCCAGTTAACTCCACACATAATTCTCAATTCATCAACCCGTCGTCCACTCGGTCTACCTTGCTTTCTTTCACATCCTCTCGGATACCATTCTAGTATTTCTCGCGTCCATCAGCTATGCATTCTTCATATGTACATATGTATGTATGTATGTGTCCAGCCCAGGCGCGCACCCAGGATTCTTTCTTAGGTGGGCTAATCTACAAAATATTTTACGTTAATGATCGGCATTTTCATAAATTAAAGATTACATGGAAAAGTATAAACTTTTAAGGATGAAAATTTGTATTTTTTTGAAAGTTTTATTTTAAAAAAAAAAATACAGTACCTATAAGCTTATATTAATAGTCCTGTTTTTTAAAAATATCTCGAGGACTTACTTTTATGTGCCTATGTATGTATGTATATTTAAAAGAGCTATATACTATTCAAATGTTCTCGAGATGTAGTGTTTCTCAAATATGATCTTAGCCTTCGAAGAGTTGAAAAGGATCGTTCATTGCTGCATGTAGTAATTGGAAGTATTGCTAGTATTTTTAGTAATATATAAACGTTTGGAAAAGCTAATTTGTCGCAATGAGATAGTGCATTTATAGCGTTTTGGGGTGGCATTATTTTTGATAAATTTTCATAAACTTTATACCACATTCTACTCAGCTTTTAGGACGGAGTCGTTTGTTGTTTGTAGATCGCTATTGTAAAATTCAGTAAGTTTAATAAATTCATCCACTTCAAACTATTTGGGTTGTACTCTTTTAGGAAGTAGACAATTAAAATTAAATTGAATATCTCGATGCTTGGTAAATCTTTTATTAATTTGACTAAGCGTGTGATCTGCAAAATTTAAATAAACCGATCTTCGAAAATACTCCTCTGTGGTTTCATGTATCAAAATTACCTTGATCTTGTTGAGAATTCTTCATTTCTTTTGGCTTCATAACTTCGATTCCAAAAAATATTGCTGTTTTGGAACTGCGCACTCTAGACCCAGACACTTGACCCTACGCATTCTTTATTATACATATGTACAAAATACACATACATTATTAGTCCACAGTCCTGATAATTAATACTTTATATCAACTATATAATTTGAAATAATGAATTAAAATAATTTTAGGGGGGGGGGGCTTAAGCCCCGAAACCCCCCCCTGGGTGCGCCTATGGTCCAGCCCATTCCCACTTCAACTTTTTCACACGTTCCGCTATATCTGCTACCTTGGTGATGATTCTTACCCATGTATTCCTCTTACGATCTCTTCTCGTTATACCGAGCATACATTTTTCCATGCTTCTCTGTGTGCACTAGATCTTGCGTAACATTCTTGAATTTTAGCATTCCCTTAAATGTATCTAAAGGTACAAATTTATAAAAATAATTGTAATTTAAATTCAATTGTTAATTTGTTTATATGATTTTGTAAATGTACTATTAAATCATTATTATTGTAATAAATTTTATATATTAATGTATTGTTTGTATCAAGATGTACATACATACATATATTACCTATAAATAAACATATTTAATGCGTATTGTACCAGATTTGAGATGATTGTTTATGGAAAATTATTATTATTCTTGGTAAATAATGTAAGAGGTAATAGGGAAAATCATTTGAAGTAAAAATGTCATGTCATCAATGTAGGTACATATCGCGTCCTCGGAGCACAAAGGTGACATATCTAAGATTTTGCGAAAATGAATGCAACTTTGTTCCTCTTTAATTATTATATCGGGACACTTAAATTGGAACATCAAATACAAAAGTTCTACTAATATTCTTCGAAAATTCAAATTACAAGTCCAGACTTTTTGCATGCAATTTGAAAAAAATTACTTATTAAAATTCAATAACAATGAAATAGCATCTAAAAATCTAGAGAAAAATATGTACAATTATCATTTTTATACAACGTTTCCCTGATTTATGATGACCGGTTTAAACTTTAAAACTGCTTCCGTGAACTCTGCACTCTGAAGACGCGATATATGAAATATTCGATTTTTTTGTTTGCTTGGTTTTTTTGTATGTTCAGATAGTAAAATTTAAAAAAATTGGTATAATTTGCATCTGCAATCATAAAAATCATTTCTAAAACATCTCGGTCAATTTAAATTTGTAAATGTCAACTTATGTATCAACTTATTATTATACATATATCAACGTATGTACATATGTAGATTCAAATAATACTTGTTAATATTACATAATTTGATAACGGTTGATCTGTGTCCGTAAGACGATACATTGATATAATATTTAAGTATTATTAGTTATGGATCATCTGTATAGTAAAATAAATAATAACATATATCACACGTTAAAAAATAAAAATGACAGAAAGATATGACGGTTTATATAGTAATTAATTTATATGAAAAAAAATTCTACTTTCCAACGACCACCATTTGGAAAATGTAGAATTTTCAGAAGCCGCATTCATTATTTTTAATAATTTGATTGCACCATCAGCGCCAGCAATCAACCGGCAGAACATTAACGACCTCTTAATAAATAATTATCGTACGCGAAATTGTGACCGTCCAATTAATGTCCGCAAATCGACGAGTTTGCGCAAATAAATCAAAAAATATTAATAAAACGAAATTCTCTATGAATACCAAAAGAGTCAAACCCCGTATAAACTAGTTTATAAAGATGCAATACGGTAGTAATTTCCCGTGGGGAAATTGTGGTGAAAATTGAGAAAAATTCACGTCTCGAGGAAAATATGCAATTGTAAAGTATGCACTGACGTCGTTTCCAGCTGAAGTTCGCTCAAATTGACTGGTCGCACGATTTAAATATGTTGAAATATAATATTTTACGATATCTTATACCTACCTCGTGAACTAACATGAAAATTTTCAAATGAGCTAAATAAATATTGTGCTTATTGAAATTTTCTCTTCGTGTTATTAATTTGTCTATTAAAATGTCTTTTTACATTTTATGATATAGGTATGTATTTTAATTTCATTTTGAATACACCTTGTTATACATAAAATGAAAAAAAAACCACTGACGAGAGATTTGCACTAAATTTTAAACGCAATCTCATTTATAGCGATTGATTTTCAATATTCACTGATATGTATATAATAATTTTATAGAACCATTACTGCTAAACATATTCGTTTCAATTAAAAAAGAAATTATGCTTATTGTTCACATGTACATATGTACCTACCTAATTGGTTTCCAATCAAATATTTTGTAAAATTAATAACTTTACCTATTTACTAAATATGTAAGTAGGTATCTAATATTAATGTAAAAGTAAATTATTAATATTTGTGAAATACCATAGTTATGTTTCAATAGCCTATAACTCTATAAGCAATCAAAATTAATGAAAATATATTTTTACGTATAAATAAAATTATTCAAACTAATTTTTAATTTATATCAATAATACATATATGTTTACAGTATGTACATATGTATGTAGATACTAGATTTTGAGTTAAAATTTTGTTATATAGTTAACATAGTTATATGGTTATATATATAGTTATATAGTTAACTGGGGAAAACTGGTGTATTCCCTAATACAATATAATGGTGGTCATTCACGGTCCGTACTATTAAAATGGATTATGAATGGTCGTGCTGACAGTGGGAATTGGCACATTCACAATCTGTTATAATACATAGTACGTCGAATAATAGGAACCATGAATGGCCACCGCAATGATACTTTTATTATAATCGAACGGTTGCTGATAATATTATAATATACATATACATATGTACCTCAACAATCCGACTGAATTGACATGTATAATTTTGAACAGTGAAATCTGCATTAAAAAGTACTCGCATAGTTGCGTTACTTTCATCATATATCGATTTAACACGATAAATTTTGATTTAAAACAGTCAATAGACTTATTTACATTTAAAGAAAATCAAATTTACATACAATATTAAACCTACAGCGATCGGAGAAGTGTAGCATCCATAACCCCTCATCTCTTACCCATGCATAGAATGAGTGTGAAAAAATAATCGGGGCAATTATGCCTTAATTTATTCATAGGCGTTCGTGCCGGCAAATTAACAGGTGTCGCCAACCCAATTTGTAGACCTCTTCTGGGGACCATTAATGGGGGCCGAAGCCTCAAGTGTCATGGGGGTTTAATGTCTTGCGACATACAGTTCGTTCACATCGAATATGAGAACATTTTCATGCACATAATAATTATTTTCATACTTTTTTATTAGGACAGTGAATATATCAAGTTCATCGCAAAACTCGATGAATATGTATCTAATATTAAAAATATCCAGTACACACAGAGAAGCGTGGAAAGATGTATGCTGGGTATAACGAAAAGAGATCGTAAGAGGAATACGTGGGTAAGAAGGATCACCAAGGTGGCAGATATAGCGGAACGTGTGAAAAAGTTGAAGTGACAATGGACCAGACACAGCGAAATGAATGAATGGCAGATGGACGTGAGAAATAGTTGAATGGTATCCGAGAGGATGTGGAAGAAAGCTAGGAAGACCAAGTGGAAGATGGGCTGACGAATTAAGAAGAATGTGTGGAGTCAAGTGGATGCAGATTGCTCAAGACAGATAGGAATGGAAGAGGATTGGAGAGGCCTTCATCCACCAGTGGTTTATGAACGGCTGAAAATGATGATGAAACCTACATACATATTTAATAATAGATATCTAAAATAATAAAATAAAATGATGATGATGATTAAACTAAAAGTTTTCATGGTGTATGAAATCTTTCTAGTATAACGAGAAACCAAAGATTACTTTGATTTTGTTACTCTGGTTAAATAATATGTATCTACTTTACATTTGAGCTAAAAATAGAATAGCCCTTGTTTAAAATAGCTGTATGTATACAATTTGGTACACTTGTTCTTTGGTTGATTGCTTATTCATCCTGTCGTGCGTGTCTCTACTATACTATTTCATTGTCCTTACTTTTTGATTTATCTCTATATACATATGTATGTACGTAGCTTATTTATTCAGGTTATCATTTTATCTACATATGTACATATATAAAGAGCTTTTATGTATTGCGTACAAATTGTATACACTTTCCGTTGTAATTAAATATCATCTTATCATATTTAAAATATGAGCAATTTAGTGGATGACACTGACACACTTCCCGAAGACTCGAGTGGTCATTACTGCCGAAAGTGTTAAAGCAAATTGATGACACACACACATACATGTGCTACTGATGATGGTAGCTGGAAAATTCCCCTTCGCCAGGAGTTGCGGAGACACCAGCCGGGTTGTGCTCGAGAGCGCAAATGTTGATTTGCATATTTATAAGGGGACTTGTCTCGTCACACAATAGACACGCAATTAATTATTCGGCAAATGTGAACGCAAACTCAAAAACCCTAAAACGCTACCAGTACCAACCCAACACCTATCCCAATCGATACGAAGCATTTTGATTATACATATGTATCTACATGGTTCCAAAAGTGTAACAAAGCGATTTACATCCTTAGTTCATTGTTAATTGAATGAAATGAATCGATTGTAATAATGAGTGGGTGTTTATTTGGGTTGAGTTAGGTCTGATGATAAATTTTCCCGTGGAGATAGGACACGTTCAACACGTTGAGAGCTCCATTGTGGGCAGCCTGGCTGTTAGCACAACATACCGGGCGCCGGGAGTTAAAGGGTTAAGTGCGAAATCATAATCAAGAGCGGCAGCAGAATCCACTCCAATCCACCCCCAAGCTCCTAGTGCCAGGGTATGTCGGGGGAAAAGAAGTGCCCAAGTGGTTTTTAAACGTAATTGTTCATTTAATGAACGGGGCAACCTCGAGCTACATGGTGGCACATAACGACACACTCGACTACACGGTCACACTTGTATCGTCAATTAAAGCAATATGCTAATAAATAAATTTTGTCCATTTTGATTTTTTGAGTTGTTTGACAATGTTAGAGGATACGATTTTCAAATTAAGATTTCAGTTTAGTGTGATGTTGCGTTAAGAAAAAAACTAAATAAATAAAACGAACCAAAATGTAGCGTTTGAATGAATTGTAAAGGAAATTTCATACTTTGTTGCATTGCATATTCAAGCTGTACAGTTGTGACGCTTCGCGTTTAGCATTGCATAATTTCGCACTCATTATCATATGTGAATTTTCTCTTTGTTTCAGCATTGCATTTGCAAAATGCAAATATTTTACCAAAGGGAAAATTATGCATTTTCAATGATCGCCGACGATGGAAGGCACCATATCGCGTATAAACGTTTTTGCCATTTAAATAAAAACGCAAACTTTTGCTCGAGTTTGGTTTCAATGTAAGATATGAGTGATCATTCAGGGTAAGGTGTCGGATGCTTAATAAAATATAAATGTATTGATAAAAATAAATATGAGAAATTATTTTTATTAATAAAATTAAAATATACAAATTTCTATCAATTGTGATGGGTCGAGTGACGATCATCAATTTTAAATTTATATTTTTTAAATACATACTCGTATATAATTGTAAAATGTGTCGCGTTTAAGTACATATTCCTGAATTTTACTGCACTTAAACTAACAATACTTTTTTTATAATATACATGATCACTTAAATAAGACACAACATAATTTATACAGTAACATCCGTGTCTACGGTCGTTCGTAACATGAAACACCCAGTCAATCCATCCCAGGCGGCAAAGGCTCATTCGGCATCAGCACATCGATCACCGTATCAATTTTATTCAATACTTCTATATTACTTGAAGGATTTACTTCCTGCAACAACAAAAAAATCATCAATAAAAGAATATATGTACTTGATCAAACGACTCGTTTAAGCTTCAACGTTACCTGATCTGTACCGCACTCCGATAGTATGATGCCGACGTGAGGTAGTATGTTGGGCATGTTGGGTAATGCGTGGACCAGAGATGCTAATATATCCGGACACGCTGTTAAAAGAAGTCGCAGCGGCTCCGGCGGCAGCATAGTTACGACGCTGAGCGACTGTGGATTTAATCTCTGGCAGCATTTTAGAAAGCCGACCCATACGACCTTCTCTTCCCAAATCTTCAAAATAAAAATACGTTAAATTTTGCAACCAATACGATACATTCAAACTATTGAACGTCGAGTACCTGTTTGCTTATCAAGCGATGCAATATATTAATGACCAAAGACGATAGTCGAGTCGGGTGACTGCTCATAGCTTGAAGCACCGTACGCATAAGAAGCACCGGAAGTTGAGGTTGATCCACCAGCTCGTGTAAAACTTCTCCGAGAACCTTAAAGTAAAGATAACGTGGAAATAAATATTATAATAATACACATGTACATATGTATGTATATAAAGTACGACACTAACATCACACGTATAAATTTGCTTCTCGGTAAAACATAGCGAGGTGGCTTTGATGATATATTTCAGCTCAGTCTTCGTTGTGTCAATCAAATGAAGAGCTACTAACAGTTCGGCCGGAGAAACTGTTGAAAAATAGCAATTATAGTATTTTAAAATTCTGCAATTGTAGAAATGTGCAATGTATAAATACCTGGTGACTGTCGATGTTCACCGACTACTACGTGCGTATACAATATTTTATTGAAAGCCTCTTTGACGACGTTCGGATTTAATTTAATTAATTTTGGCAAAGCTGATAAAATCTAAAAGTTAAACAGAATAACAATGAATATAAATAAAGTGATAAGAATAAAAACTAATTGCAATACTAACCTCTGCTTTAGTTAAACCATTTATCACAGGTATGAGGAATCTAACGTCAGGTACTTTCTTTGCATACAAATCTCTCACTCGAGATACCAATTCCGGAGAAGGCAGTGCTGTTAAAAATAAACATTAAATTAAATTCATATTAATTATGAGCGTAATAAAAAATACACAAATTATAATACAAACCTTTTTCAGTTAAAATATGTATGACTCTCGTTACTAAGGTTTCGGCACCCTTCGGACATTCTTCGATGAGTGAAAGCAAAGCGACATTGTCGTGTCCTAAAAGTCGTATGGGAGCTTCCAGAAGTCGAAGGACACATCTCTTCCCATCTGCTCCAATACTCACATACACCCTGCACAATTCCACTAATAGCTCTGTAAAAAAAACCAAATCAATATCAAAGCACTTTCGACGTATTGAAATTTTACATTTAGTAACCAGTTATATGAATACCATCATTGCACGGCAGCAGAGACAAGTACAGTTGAAGACAAACTTTATAAAGATCGTCATCCCAAACGCAAGATACGATCGGTCTGTCCGAACCGATGTCCATGAGATCTCTAGGTGGATCCGGCAAGGCAATAAAACCCAAATGCAAGTAAGCGTGTTTGTCTATAGCTTTTTTGATGGACTCGTTGGGTTGTTTGTAAATAGTGATGACCTTTTCAATGGCGGCCTCACGAACTGCGTTATCTTTAACGACTACAGAAAATATACATATTAATATCTTGTTTTGAATTAACAACGAAGATCTAATCAAGTGATTGTAACTTACTTGTAAGTGGTAGTAGTGCTGAAATGTGTTTTGTAGCTTTTGGCGGTTGATACATAATCAAATCCCTCAGCAAATTTAGTCCCATCGATGATTTATCTGCTTCAGTAGATATTTGCTTCAAGTATTGAAGAGCATCTCCTGTAATGAACGGAGCTTCCAAATATACACGTCTAAACAGACTTTCTCTGAGAATTTCTTGAGACGGATCTATAAGTTCGGCTATGTCCGTGATCAAAGCGCAGAGTACGTTATTATAATTCTGAAACGATTTTTCGTCGATCTTTGAAGCGTTCGTTGTGCCGACAATTTTTCTGTTGAAGCCTTGTATGAAACAGTACTCTTCGTACAGCCACGACAAAGCGAGATCAATACGCGAAGCGATATCGTCTAATATGAATGAAAGGATCGTTTCTCGCACTTGATCACCGAATGAAACGGCAAAAGTTGCGAGCATTTTCAGCCTAGATGTAGCGGCACCGCCTTCTTGAGCCGCTCTTTCGGCGCGCAATACTCTTTCTACAGCACCGTTGATCAGTTTTTCTCTAACTTCTCGAGACAACGGTTTGGTAACTTCGTGAAGTTTGATCGTTTTGACTCGCTGCTTCAGTTTAGGTATAGTCGGAGTAGGCGGACAAATCAATCCTTTATCAACTTTGTCTTTATCGAAACTGCTAAAAACTTCTTTATCCCTGGCGGACTCTTCGTTTTTGTTCTCGTCCATCATTTTATTAAGCACACTTTCTATTTTACTTTCAAGTTTGCTCGATTCAAGTTTTGCTAATGCGTTTTTTAATTTCGTCCTTTCGTCATCGTCTGTATTTCGAGCTGTATCTGGCGCAGACACGTCTTTTGCGTCCAATTTGATTACGTGCATTAAAAGTTTAGCTAATGACGTATGTTGGACGATGACTCCAGAGCTGGAAATCGGCTCGTACAATTTCGAAAAATATTGAGGTATTTCATCAGGCAAATTTTTCATAGTAGCCATAACCAAATTCACTACGCTATCAATATTCTTAAGCCCTTCCAATAGAGATTTCTCAGTTGCGGTCTCTACGACATCTTCATTTGGCGGTTCGAAATGCGCCGAGACATCACTTTTATCACTGCTTTGGCTGTTGCTCTGCGGCGAATCCATCCTTGCTCTTTTAGCTGCACTCTCACCGTTTTTAATATCGAGGAGTCGTTTGTATCGTCTGTCACCCTTGGGTAAAGCTTTGGCTAGCTCCTGCATGGTCATGCCCAAATCTGACAATATCTGATACAATTGAGGCAACATATCGTTTGACGACGAGTGCTTGACCAAATTTAAGATTTGCATTTTAAGATGCTTTTTAACCGAATTCGATTGTGATTGGGAAAGCGTCGGGGGCAACGACGAGTTCAAAGAACTTAACGATTGTATTACTTTCGGTAAAAATTTCGGTCTAACTTTGGCCACTTCGCACAAGGCAGACATGCACGCCATCAAATTAACACCTGATATATGTTGAGAATTGTGAAATTTCAACAAGAGATTAAAAATATGACTGAAACAAACAAAAAAAACAACAATATTTTATCTATAGTACATATGTACATATATGGATAGTCATAGCAATATTATTATTTAATTCCTTCTCCTACTAGAAAAACTAAACAAAAATAAACAATTACTTTGATTCTTCCTCTAACTTTCTCCTTTGTATGAAACTTATCATAGGTGGAACATCATCAAGAGAGAAATCGCCAGGCTTCCGATCAGAGTTTTCATCGCGGTATGTTTGTAAAATTATTATACCTTCTAAAAATTTGATTGAATTCGTACGGATACCTTCGTTTTCGCAATCAACCATATTTAGAATGTTCAGCTGAAAAAGTTAACAAACATAAAAAACATTGAATGGTAAATAATTACATACTCGGAACGCTTCAACGCACTTTAATATGATTGAGAATAGTCCACGACTTTTCCATATTATCATTGGGATCAGACGACGAACAAATCCAAACAAACGCATTTTTATATACGATATTAGCAGCTTGTATGACTCTTTTCTGCACTTGAACAGAGGCGTCCATCAATAGCAATTGCAAGTTTCCTAACATGCGCGGCAACAGTTCAATCTGGATTTTACTAAAAAAAAAAAAAACAAATAAATAATAATAAATGCATACGTGATGTGGAACGTGGATTCTGAATTCAAGAATGGTACGTAAGATTCAATCCAAACAGAGAAGCATGGAAAGATGTATGCTTAGTATAACAAGAAAAGACTGTATGAGGAATACAAGGGTAAGAAGCATGACCAAAGTGGCAGATATAGCGGAACGTGTGAAAAAGTTCAAGTGGCAGTGGTGGACACATAGTGAGAAGAATGGATGGACGCAAGAAATACTCGAATGGTATCCGAGAGGATATGAAAGAAAGCAAGGAAGATCAAGTGGACGATGGGCTGATGAATTAAAAGGGATGTGTGGATGCAGATTGCTCAAGACAGACAGGAATGGAAGAGGATTGAAGAGGCCTTCATCCAGCAGCGGATGGTGAATGGCTGAAAATGATCATTAAATTTGTGTTAACATGAGCATATACTATGTATAACCGTATTGTAATCGATACCTTATCTCTTCCATAAAACCAATGAGAAGTTTTTTAACATCTTGATTACGATCGTTCACGTGACACAGTACATCGTCCAAATAGCCCGGCAATGCATGAGGACACTGGTGTATGAGCAACTCCTGGATCTTTCTCAACAGGTTCAACTTCTTCCCGGGAGCAGAAAAATCAAGCTGGTTGATCCATTCAACGACCTATAAACAAAAACAACAAATTCGTCGTAAAAATCTAACTTGTACAATCAGTCTCTACTAAAGAGTTTGCATGTTGGTGTAAATAATATCGGGATATGATTAGGCACCCAGTATTTGAATCGGTATTCTTCAGTACTATATTTTCAACTAGTAACTGCCCGTTGACCGTTACCGCGTTGTGAGTGTGTACGCGCCGTGCCGTTGTATGCAATCGTTCCGCGGCTAACCGTGTCTGTGTGAATTAGTGAGGTTATGTAGCGTGAGCGCCTCACGCAATCCATGTCGTGTGTATGTGCCGTGTTATGCGAGCGTTCCACAATTAGAGCGATATTACACTTAGCCACTCCACCAACACCCGATTTTTTTGAACCTCGACTACCAGATAGATATACAGGTTTAGATGGTACGTATTAGATTGTGCGATTTTCTGGTGTCTAAAAATTTCTTGGAAGCCAACGGTTCGATGAAAAAAATCTCCACCAAAACCCTTTTCAACCATTTTTTTTGCATCGTCGTACTCAATTAATTGTCAACGCAATTGTTTCGAAAACAATGAAATTCAGAAAAAAATATGAGGGGTTGAATTTTATATATTTTCTACGTCTACATACTGCTACATAGAGTACCTAGTTTTCGTATAGCTTCCTAGACCTATTTTTTTTGTATGAAGATTATGAGATGAGCAGGTAGCTTGGTGAGTGAAAACTGAAAAGTGGTGCAATGTAATATCGCTCTTAGGTACCCCAGGTACATTCCTGCGCTATATATATACATACATATATAGTAATGTTCAGCAAAAGTGATTTTCGTTAAGTATAAAATGGTTTTTGTCAATATTATTGAACAGTTTTTACCAATCTGGACATTTGCATTCATTAAAAATACCGCGCATTTACTTATTTAACCGAAGGTTTTCCAAAAAGTACTTGGACTTAACTTAACCGAGCAAAAATACTTGACAAATCTATTTTGGTATTTATTGCCGATATTATATATCATAAAAAATTGCGACGCAATTCCGTACAAAACCAGTTATTGGACAGTTTTGTTCTGGTAACTTATTTTATCCCACAATTCGAGTTCACACGACTCTGGGACATACAAACTCTTTGGTTGACATATTGATGACTAATAAAACTAGAAAATGCACATTGCTGTGAACTAAAAGTTAAAAAAATTAAATTGGCATCCACTGGGTGTTCATAAAGACAAACGTTTACATGTTTTCATATACATATTAGGGTTCCAGTTTCAGGTGCTATATTACAATGATTGAGGTTATCCCGCCAAAGGGCGTACCTGTGTTTCAGGGCTGCCATTATTCACATCTTCGGTAGACATATTTTGAGACATGCTTAGGTTGTTGGAGTTAGATCTGATGAATCTTGCTTGACATAACCTCCAACAAAGAGAGACCGGCTTCAACGTACAATTGGCAGACGCCAAAATACGTATATAATGTCAATCAGCTGAGCACGCCGATGGACGTAATAGCGAAATTTATGGCCGTGTACCTACGGTCGGAAAATAGCTTTCTTTTTTTTAAAGTGAGTCAAAATAAGATAAAAGTTAAACATAAAGGCAGGTATAAATAATTTTATTTATTTTAAATTACATTCACTCATTCTATAACCTTAATTACATCAGTCCAACTCACTTTTTGGGTTTGGCCTCTCTTTCTTCAGTTTACAATCTACATTAAGTACCTAATGTCATTACAATTGTCCCGGTCGTATTATTATTATTTACAACAAGGCTTAAGCGTTAAAGCATGCACAAAATTTCGTTTGTGCTTAAATATAACAAATGGGTAAAATAAAAAAATTAGCAAAAAATACAATGGGATGGCCCATAAGCTTTGTGCTCATTCGCAATTTATAATCTATCGATAACATTCGAATATTTAATTAATAATAATTGTCAAAAATTGTAGAAAATATTCTATGAGACAAAAGCCCCATCACCAAAATTATATTATCGCTTACATCTCACGTGAAAACTATAGATATGAAATTTCAGTTTGATACATTTAATAGTTTCGGAGAAAAGGCTGAAAAACATCAAAAACCAAACACTACTTCTGGTTGGAAAGCTTTTTTTTATTTTGTAGGTCATTGCACATACTACATATACAAAATTTCAGTTTAATTCATACTACAGTTTTGGAGGAAAAAATTCCCAATGAAAAGTCAAAATGAGGGGACTTAACCCTGGGGGAGGTACCACTTTCGGTTGACGAAAATGTTTGAAAACCTTATATGTACATAGGTTATAATGGTTGATACCAAACTTATGAATGTGAAGTTTCAGTGTGATACGATCAACTGTTTTTGAGCTATAGTGATTCTACACACATCCGTCTAACACACGGATACATAGACGCAGACAGTTACCAAAAATCATAAAAACGTGATCAGGATGGCAAATGGACGCGAAAAATACTGGAATGGTATCCGAGAGGATGTGAAAGAAAGCAAGGTAGACCGAGTGGCCAATGAGCTTATGAATTGAAAAGAATGTGTGGAGTCAAGTGGATGCAGATTGCTCAAGACAAGACAGGAATGGAAGAGGATTGGAAAGGCCTTCATTCAGCATTGGATGGTGAACGGCTGAAAATGATGAAGTAGATACCCACATGGATACAAAAGAAAGTCTCAGTTTTCAATTAGGTTCCTATTATAATCAAATACATATTATTTTATTTCCTTTCTTTTGATAATTTAATGCATTTTACTTTACCGAGCCAAATCAATCTTAAATATCTTTATTGCCTTTGTTATCGCTTTTGTGGAAATATTTTCCACTACATTTTTTGAGTAGATGAGAACTTTTGTGACTCATTGAATCTCTTTAAGTGCCAATTCTTTTGACTGGACGTCTTCGGCATCTTGGAGATGGGTCAAGTCGGATCTCACTTTCAGTTGATTGATCTAAATTGGCAGGATTGTTTCGCAACAAAAAGCGA
The DNA here is from genome assembly GCA_022651745.1 of Parapsyche elsis. Classification (NCBI taxonomy): domain Eukaryota; kingdom Metazoa; phylum Arthropoda; class Insecta; order Trichoptera; family Hydropsychidae; genus Parapsyche; species Parapsyche elsis. Next base: position 3,657,143 of record JAGVSN010000018.1, read on the forward strand.
TGTGTAAGTCCTACCGGCTACGCGGCTAGTGTGTGCATTTGAATAAATTGATAATGTAAACGGTGTCACAGTAAACATGCAATTTTCTATTTGATCATGTGGGATTATGCGATGAATGGGAGAAGTCATCCAATTTAATCCATTGTGTGGTTCACGCGGTGGGTGTCTTGCGAAGGACTACGGATTTAAAACGTACAAACAGGTCCCACATCCTGCAGCCATAACTCTTCTATTCCACCCACTGACCCACAGGATGCTTACTGTAATATTTATAGCAGTGATAGGTGCAGTAGCAAAATTTGAAACATATGTCTAAAAGGCGTAGGTACACGTGGTAAAATCTACTGGATGGTAATTAATAGTATCTTGTCAGTAATAAAAAACGTTTGCCTTCGTGTTTAATATTGATTCGATTAATAAAATTGCCTTTATGCGAAAAAAATTCAATACTGAGAAATTTTCGTTAGCGCACGGAATTACTTCGTACATAGGTTTAATGTAATTTAAATCCTGTTTGAAAATCGTCTTAATATGGTTTTTTTTTCAAGAAGAAAGTACCTGAACCATAGATATAGAATAGCAGAATGTTATTCTATATCTATGACCTGAACATAATAAACTTACCCCGAATGCTATATTCTCCACTGCATACCAATTTGGAAACGGTCGCTTACCCTTCAGTGCAAATCTGTGATTCTCAAGCATTCGTGTTTTTAAATTTGTTAATATTTTTATAGTATTTAAGATATTTTTAAATCAATGTTCATACTCTTATTTATACTTCCAGTGCTATATAAAAAAATCCAATGAAATTTTAAAAATCGATCAAGTCTACAGTAAAGCATTTTTAAAGCATTTTTTTGTTATGTGGGACAAAAGGAAGAGCAGGAAAATTGTGCACTAGACTTTTTTATAATCTTTTAATATAATTAACATTTACACAAAACACTTTAGACTAATTAACCAAACGAGTACGGAGACAGTGTACTCATTCATAATAGTATTCCGTTTGAAGCTCACGACAAGAGTGTGGCTGAATGCGAATAATTTACATACATGGGTTGATTCATTATACTTATCAAACATGGTTAGGATTTCCAGATTCACATATTTGACTGTGATGTGGGAAAAACATCGATAGCAAAATAACCGATAAGTTGCTGTCTTGGTGGTTTTGGGATGAAGTCCACTCCGTTCCTTCATGTTAGGGTGTCAAGTGGAATGGAAAACATCAGCTAATTTGGACGTCATCGTGTGAAATACGAATTAAAGTAGCAGTGAAACATGAATTAAAGTAGCAAATCGTTTGCCAAAGCAATTAAGAACAGATGATCGACATGTTATATCCGTGGTTAAGATGTGGAAGTAGATGGAACCTACATAGTACATAGCACGCTTATCAATAAATGGCGGAAAATGGATGCTTTTGATAACATGCGACCTTTGGGTCCTAAATGCTTCTTAGGATATTCCGTTACCCACCCGAACCACTTTCGTACTCTACCATTAACATATTCTCTCCATCCTTAACAATTATTTATAATAACATATTTTAACCTATAATATATAACATAAACACATCAATAATAAATACAATTATATTATTTGTTCTCGTATATTTACTTTATCCTAATCGGATAAAGTATTGTGATCGTGCGAAAATTCGACTTCGAGATTTTGACTGATTTGGATCAAGTATCATCCCCTGATCACGTTTTCATGATTTCTGGAAAATGTCTGTATGTCTGTGTACTATGTGTGTGTGTGTATATGTCTGTGTGTGTTCTCCGAAACTATCAAGTCTATCAAGCTGAAATTTCATATCTATTATTTTCACGTAAAGTTTAAAAGCCATAAGGAATTTGGTCAACATCAGTCAACCGGAAGTAGGGTTTTTTTCGTGCAGAAAATTCAAAAATCAGGTAAAAAATCATATTTCCGAAACTGCACCGGGAATTTTCTCCAAATTTCATATCTATAGTTTTCACATTAGCCTTAAGAGATACTGTAATTTTAGTCAACTTCTGACTACCGGAAATGGCAGTTTACTCTTGAACGATTTTTTGTTTTTTATTTATTTCGACCTTTTAAATATGTGGTATCGTCACAATATTGTAATGTTGTAATTTTGAGAGAAATTTATATTTAAAAAAAAATTAATTAATAAAATTAGTCAACCGGAAGTAGGTTTTTTTTTTTTGTTGAAAAGTTTACCGCAAAATATTTCCGAATCTGCCCCATCGATCAAATTGAAATTTCATATCTATAGTTTTCACGTTAGCCTTAAGAGATACTGTGATTTTGGTCAACATCTAACTACCGGAAATGGCAGTTTACTCTTGAACGATTTTTTTTTTTTTTCGGCCTTTTAAATATGTATTATCGTCACAATATTATAATGTTGTACTCCTGAGTAAAATTGCTAGTTACGAAAAAATAATCATTAAAATCAGTCAACCGGAAGTAGGGTTTTTTTTTTTGTCGAAAAGTTTACCACAGAATATTTCAGAAACTGCCCTATTGATCAAGTCGAAAATTTATATTTATAATTATCATATAAAATTTAAGAGTTGATAAGGTTTTGATTAAAATCCGCCGACCGGAAGTGGTAGTTTTTCTTATTTGAATATATGCCGAAGATCGTATTTTATATACGCGCGCGCACTCAACACAGTAATTTCATGATATGTATGTATGTATTTTGATATGGATAAAGTCATGGGTTGGCTACACCCGAATTTTTTTTATATATGTACCCAAAAAATGCTCTTAATGCACTTCATTTTTTCCTAATATTCCAACTAATCACGAAATATGCCAAATTCTGCGAAATGCTGACTGTTATGAGGGTTTTTCCTTGAACATTATATATTAAGCTAAATATATAATTTATTTTAAACATATACACGTGTATACAACATAATATACAATTTAATAAATAATATTAATTATCTCGAATGAAAATTTAGACGGACAACGGCAACTCCCAAATATATCTACCTGCGGTAAAAGGTTCGAGGATCCGAAATTCTGAGGTCTACTTATCAATGCCCAGATATGTAACAATAATTCAATTTGATACAAAAAGAGGTTCCGTATCGTAAAATGTTGAATGTAAACTTTATATGGGTAGCACGAGTCATTTAGATTAGATTGTTTGAATAGTGCAATGTTTCATACTTCATATTTTAGTGATACATATTTAGGTCAAATCGTCTTTCAGGCATTCGTAATTTGCGCTAGTAATAAATAGGCAAATGTTTGAAGATATTATAATATAATAATTCAGAATGCTTGAATATTTCTGGAATAGATAATGTGGGGGCATTGTAAAATTTCATGCAATTTTTTACAACCAACAAAAACCTATTCTTTCGAAAGATATTCACAACCGGCAGGTATGATCAATTTAAATAAATTATCATAAAATCCTGTTTTAAATTATTATTTGATTGTAAAAAATTTGAAATTTCCATTAGAATGGAGTATTTATCCATAATCTATAATTTTAATAGTTTTACAGCCATTTTAACTCGGATTTTCAAATAACAGAAAGTACATATTAAGTAAATATGCTATGCGCTTAACATATACATATAGTCAAGCGCATAGTCATTTTAAATATTTAAAGATGTGGAAGTTATATGTATTAAATTTATTTTCTTTTAAAAGATGCACTGTTTGAAAAGCCCTGACGCCCCACTGGACAGACAGGGTAAAAACTGTTGTCCACGAGTTGGCAGTGCACGTCATTGGCTCCAGCATGTGCCGTTTCGTTGTTGGTTTGCTCTGCTGGCTCACTTACCTGTTAATTTGCGCAGCAGACACTCCAGGTAAACAATACCGATAAATAATCATATAGCAATAAAATCTGACGATCGGAAATAACGAATTTCCCGCGCGAAACTTGTTTGTTTACATATTTTGTCTTTCGAAGTCAAACGTTTAAAAAAAAACAATTTTGTAACATAACATTTAAGTTTAAGACTTTCGATAATTTTTTTTATACTATAAAATCAGGTTTTTAAAATAATCCGATAAATAAAACTCGTCTCAAAGTAAATCGACAACCATCAACAAACATTCGAATTTCCATTAACAAATATTTACAATACGTGAATTTTTTTTATACATAATACGACCAAACATTTCTCAACGAACAACTGACCTGGAATGTGAAGTCTGCACATAATATTTGATGCTTATTTTTTTATACAAATGCAAATTATTTCGCAATACTCATACTCCTATTGAATATTTCAGGTATGCAAATTTCGAAAATTCTGTTTAAATGCATCTGAATCATAGCAGATTGAAAGTGTAGCAATTAAATAATAAAATAGTGAATCGGTAAAAATTTCGCTTACCACTGAAAAAAAAAAAAAAAAACATAGTATTTAAAAATTAATTATAGGCATGATTCGGCTGATACACAATCAAACGATGCATTTCAAATTCTAGAACCGACTGTAATAAGATAAAATACAATTACTATGTGAACAATGTACAATCGACAAGTATTTGTACAAATACCGTTTACAAGTGTTCGTGACAACTTCAATTATGACAATTGTTCGACAACTTTACCAATTTAACGACAATATAATCGTCTCTAATTTCTGCATTTAAATGTTAAACTTCAAAAAGTAACCGTAATACAAAAAAAGTTTATTCCGTTATTCAGTATTAATAACATAAAAACATGAAATTATATTTATATATAAAATTTTCAGACATTTCCTACTGGAATGACATTGCACAGCTTGAGCTAGAAGAAGCCTTAAAATTAAAATGGAATACGGAAAGAGCTAAAAACGTAATCTTATTTGTTGGAGATGGGATGGGACCAAACACGGTAACGGCTACGCGAATATATAAACATGGAGAAGGTGGGAGATTAGCCTTTGAGAAATTTCCACACGTTGGCCTATTAAAAGTAAGTACATACTTACACAAAAAAAAATTAATTTCCCCAACAAAATTCTATACCTAAAACAAACATACATTTAATACTTTCAGACTTACTGTAATGACAAACAAGTGCCTGACTCAGCGAGCACAGCAACCGCATTATTCACAGGTGTTAAAACAAATTATGAAACTGCAGGTGTCACCGGAAATGTAAAACTCAATGATTGTGAAGCATCCCTAAAAGAAGATGTAAAATTGAAATCTTTGATTGATTTCGCTATTGAGGCCAACATGAGCACTGGTAATTTTCTATTCTTACTCACTAACAACATAACAATGAACCTACGACCTAAATCTTTTGAATTTATTGATAATGGAAAACTTAACAATGTAAACTTTACAATGCACGTATACATACACTAATTAAAATTCATATAGGTTTTGTAACAACAATGAGAGTGACACATGCCACACCAAGTGCCCTATATGCTCACACGGCTAGCAGAAAATGGGAGTGCGATGGAAAAATGCCTCCAGGTACAGAAAATTGCAAAGATATTGCACGGCAATTGATTGAAGATGAACCAGGCAGAAGTATCAACGTAAATAGTACAATAATAAATAATTAAATAAAAAACTTGTTTGGTTGGATATGGAGGTAATTTAGAGTATCAATTTTCGTTACAGGTTATAATGGGAGGAGGTAGACAATGTATGATTACAAACTCATCACTATCAACAACTGTTGACGATCCTTATGATACGTGGACCTGCTCTAGAAAAGATGGAAGAAACCTGGTTGAAGCGTGGATCGAAGATAAGCAGATAAGATCTTTGAGTCATGCAGTCGCAATGAATAATTTAGATTTGGAAAACACACCCACAAATGAGACAGATTATTTCCTAGGTATAATATACAGTACATAATAGTTTAGTTTGGAAAATAATACAAATAAATTAACATTTTTAATCAAAATTAGGAATATTTGCAAATGGTCATATGAAAATGGAACACGAACGGGATAAAAGTGATACAGGCATGCCGTCCATAACAAGAATGACTGAAGTTGCCATAAAAATATTAGAACGCAATCCGAATGGATACTTTTTAATGGTAATTTTAGTATGTAATCTTATCAAGGCTAGATGTTACGACAGTAATAACAATTAATTAATATTACTAAATCGGTCAGTAACTTTTCAAGAAAATGATCAGTATTATATTTAGAAAGCAGCCAAGAAAATGGTGAGTAAAAACATATTTTTGGTAACTTTTGGTAATTAAGTGGTAATTTTTGGTCAAAGGTCAGTAAAAATTAACGAATCGGTCAAATACCGACCGTTTATATAAATTTACTTATCGTTTATTAATAATTACTGCTCACTTAAAAAACTGACCAAAATCGGAAAAGTTACTGACCCAATAATATAAGCCTATTATAAATTGAACTTATTTTAGAAAGTGTTGCTCAATTTGAAGTTCTGATACACTTTAAATATCAATTGTAATTATTATCTACATGGCTTGGTCAAGCATGAAGGCAATAATATCATGTTTATTTGACTTCTCGGCGATCGATAAGGGTGTTGCACCACGTTTATCCTCGGCTAGAATGTCAGCACCAGAAGCCAATAGAACTTTCACCATTTCAAAGAATCCATGGGTGACTGCTAAAGACAGCGGCGTTCTGCCACGATTGTCGCGAATATCAATTTCCGTACCGTCGACACTCCGTATGAAAAACATAACAACGTTCAGATTGTTACACTGGACCGCGTAGTGAAATGGCGTGAGACCGGACACATCGGCCGCTTTAGGATCCAAACCGATCCCTAGGAGTAATCTAGCCGTAGCGAAACAACCTCGTTGACACGTATCGTGCAAAGGCGTACGATTTTGCAAATCGGCCATGTGAGGATTGGCACCGTGTTCTATGATGGTTCTGACCGAGATCGCGTGTCCCTTGAGTGCTGCGTAACTCAATGGTGAACGTCCGTACTTGTCGAGAGCGTTGATATCGGCGCCCTGTACCACCAAATATTTGATTATAGTATCTTCACCCCGACATGCTGCGAAGTGCAGAGCCGTCCTGTTGGACATATCGACGCTTTCATAGTTTGCTCCCCTTTCTATGAGCAACTTTACAACTTCAAAACTGCTGAAAGTAGCTGCGTTAGACAAAGGTGTGATACCGCCATAGTCAGACAAATTGACATTAGCGTGATACCCCAAGAGCATCGCAACAGTTTTCAGACTATCAATTTTGGTGGCGAAATGTAAAGGGGTTTGCTTATACTGATCCACCTGATTAACATTAGCATGAAACGCAATGAGCACATGGACGACTTTAAAACTACCCTTCTCACAGGCGATGTGTAAGGGTGTGCAGCCTAGTGTGTTGGTGCTATTAGGATCAGCACCGCGAGCGATAAGAAAACTTAATACTTCGGGATGATTCTCTGCAGCAATGAGTAAAGGTGTTATACCGAATCGGTCCACCGTATGGATATCGGCTTCGTTTTGGATGAAAAATCTCAACAAATCCGATCTACCTTCCTTAGCAGCGTGGAATAAAGGCGAGCGACCATTATTATCGATAGTGTTCACTTTGGCTCCAAACTTTAAAAGAAGTTTTACATATTTTAGTTCACATTGGTGGAGGGCAAAATTTAAAACCGTCAGTCCCATCAATTTCTGATTTACAATGAAAGGATTTTGTCTAACAGCTTTTCTTAAATACAAATCAAACTTTACAAAATAGTTGATTTTCAAACTATTACATATGTTGGCAAAAAATAAATGCTTCTCATCAAACGGTTGGAAGATATTAACAATGTCTATGTGTACGCAGACGGCAGCCAAATCTATCGGTGTGTAGCCGTAATGATCCTCGATATTTTCTAGCTGTTCACAAGTAGCTAGGAGATACCCAACCAAATTTTCATGACAGTTATATACAGCAACGTGAAGTGCAGTCCAATTATTAATGCCGCATTGAATGGTAGCTCGAGCACCTTTACTCACAAGAAACATAACAATGTCCAGGTAACCTTCGCTGGCGGCTTTGTATAAAGGAGTTTCTTCATTAATATCTTCAGTATCGATTTCAATATCATCACCATCGAAATCGTCAGATTTATCGACTAAGCAATTAAATACAGCTCCAATTGCTTCAACACTGTTGCTATGAGTGGCCAACAAATGTAAAACTGTTAATTTATCGTCACAGTACACTGGTTTGTGGTATAACGATTTGGCTAGTTTGGGATATTTGCAGACGTATTTCCAAACAGTAAGTATGTGTTCAACGCATGACATGTTCTCCAATAATGTCAGTGCATCTTTCAAAACTTTCTCTTCAAATTCTGACATCTTCATCCTAAACCTTGTTATATCCTGTACAGTCTTGTTGATATTCACTATTCCCTTATCCAAGTCGATCATTGAATACTGGGAAAGCAGCTCAATAGCAAACCACGTTACTTCTTTGTCGGGATTTAATTTTAAAAAAATGTTCTCAACTTCCACTTCAGGATTAAGATAAGCCATTATGTTAAATATAAAGTATGACATTTCTCCATGTTTTTCATCGTCAAATATTTTTTGAAGCGTCTCTTCCCAAATAGTTAAAAGAGTATGTTTACAGAGGTAGTTATTGTCATCAATGAAGTTTTCGATGATATCATGTTTATCTTCGTGATACAATTGTAAAAAATCTTCTATATCAAATTTGTTATCGTCAGTTGTTTTTGAATTAATGTAACTGACAGCTTGCCTCAGTGCTAAGGGGAAAAAATTCAATTCAAATGCTAATTTTTCTAAGATCTGCTTTTCATGTTTTACATTTAAATTATTTTCAATGTATTTTTCAGCTTCAAGTTTTTTGAAAGGTTTTAAGAACAGTTGTTCTATATCTCCTTTGTCTCCCACATTCCATTCCTGACTACGAGATGTAATTAAAATATAGGGCTTTGTGAAATAATAATCCCTTTTAGGTATAAAATCTCGAGCGGCTCTATATCCTTCAGCATTATCTAAAACAACAAGACACCTTTCTGCTTGATCAAGATACTTATAAACGTATCTCAGAATGTCCACGAACGATTTCTCTTCTCTTGCATGTGTACGAAATAATGATATTCCAAGTTTTAAAGCTAACTCTTTTACAGACTCTTCCACTTTTTCTCTATTTTCGAGATCAAAATACAAAATGTTTTTGAAGTGGTCCATGTGGCGGTGACAGTACACTCTAGCTAACTCACTTTTACCAACACCACCCAAACCAAAAATTGTGGTAACCCGTGTTATAATTGCTGGACGACGTTCACGAAGTACTAATTTGTGTAATTTCTTCAATTCATCTTCCCTCCCAGTAAATGATCGAAGCGGAGGTGTTAGTTTATAAATTTCCTTCTCTCTTACGGGACTATGATGATACCTCTTCATTGTGTTAGTGTTAATTCTATCAGCTTATATATAAAATGTATATTTGTTATTTTATTGTAACATTACTCTACTCTTTGGTTGATTTTACAGGAAATCAGTATCTGAAAACATATTTAAATACTATTCTCATTGCGGATTTATTATTTTAAAATGACGAGAATTGCTTTGAAATACTTACATAATTACTGGATAAAATTTATTAAATTCAATTATGACTTCAAATATTTAGCGTGGTCAGTACTCATCTGAAAAAAAAATTGTTTTATTATCAAACAAACACTAGTTTTTTTATAGATTGTAAATTTATGTAATTATTTTATTTAACCACAATCTAAAAATTTAACTTGCAATGAATTTTCCCATAGTAATAATAAAAATGGCAACTAATTAATCGGTCAGTATTTAAACCAATTAACGGCCAGAAAATGGTCAGTAAAAAATATTTTTTTGTTTAGCAACTTTTTCACAAACGGTCAGTAAGCTTTAAATATCAACCGTTTAGTATTAATAACTTACCATTTAATATATTTACTTATCATTTAAGTACTGACCATTTAATGTTTACTGATCACTTAGGTACTGACCATTTAAAAAATTACTCACCATTTAGTTAAAATAAACGAAAATCGAAAAAGTTACTGACCCAATAAATACAGGCCATACATTTATAGGTAGAAGGTGGAAACATTGATATGGCTCACCATCGTGGAAAGGCAAAAAGAGCTATAAACGAAGCAGCCACAATGGACGAAGCCGTAAAAAAAGCACTGGAGCTTACAGACTCATCCAATACCCTTATAGTGGTCACGAGCGATCATACCCATACGTTATCAATTAACGGCTATGCAAAACGTGGAGCAAATATATTCGGTAAGAAACATTCAAATGAAAAAAGTAAACTATGGACTTTCACTGTATGAAAATTCAATTCAACTGTCTCGTATGTACATTTAGGTTTGTCCACACCTTCAAAAGCAGACGGTAGAAATTACACAACTTTAACATATGCCACCGGTGGTCCAGACACTTTTCAATACACAGTAACGAACGATACCGAAGGAATGTCGGTTGACAGACGAGATCCGAGCAAAGACGATGTCACGGACTTTGATTACGTCTCACAAGCGGCAATACTAACAGATGAAAATACGCACGGCGGCGGCGATGTAATAGTGTATGCAAAAGGTGAATTTAATACAATGTAAATTTATCCACCTACAATTTTTGCAACTGTAAAAATGAGTCTAAATTGTTCCAGGACCATTCGGACATCTTTTTCATAATGTTCACGAACAACATTACGTTACACACGCTGTAAGCTACGCGGCAGGAATTGGCGAATATAAAGAATTCAGGCCCACAAGCGGTGGATCGAAACAATCAAAAAATATACCAATTAATTTCGTTTTGTTCGTTTTACTAGTCAACTTTGTAAAATTATTAATTTATTAGAAAAAATTTAAAATAAATAAATTTTTTCATATTTTCTAACACCTTACTCAAAATTTTACACTTAATCAAACTGCAATGCTTTCAATGAATACTTCTTTAATAACAACTAAAGTATAAACAATAAACAATTAAAAATGCATAATCGACACAATTTTATTAAGCAAACATTCATCTTTATGTCCATTCACACGAGTTGATTCGTTAAACAAATGTGATTAAAAAATCACATTTGCATTTTGTTAGTGTATCTAAATTTTTTAATAAAAAAACAACAATTACAATATTTTTAGCAAAATAAATGTCCAAAAGGATTACATCCAATACATGCTCAAGAGTTAAGTCTCATTATATTGTCTACTACATGGTAATAAATTTTCTAACATTCTAACCACCCTGTCTCAGATTGGTCTGATTACTTTTGAAAGCAGAACCGCTTCACCATATAACCAATTGTTATACCAATTCCAAAAGCCAATATTACATGAGGAACATATCTGCAAATCAAAAAGAAAATATTTATAATGTGCTACATATCTACTTTATACAAAATGAACTATGTAGAAAAATTCTTACTCTTTAATATTAAATTTGTTCTTGCAGTTCGCGGGATCAATAATCAAATCACCAATTTTATACTTTTTCATTAATTCCCTGAAACCGTATAAAGTGAATCATAAATTGATTTTTGTTCAATGACATGGTAAGAATTGATTTTTAAACCATCTATAGTCCAACGGTACTCAACCTTTTTTGGCCAAGGGCCGATATGAAATTTGTGAATTTTCGAAGGGCGGCATCAGTTTTCAAAAAAGTACGCGTTTTATCACAATATATTTTTCACTTTTTTTGAGTTACCTGAACGGAGACCCCAAAATTATTATTAATTCTGACCTGCTAAGTCCGAATACGAATATGATTTTTTTTTATCTAGTTCTTGTTTATGAGATATGAGCATTTAAAAAAATGATCAATTTTTACATTTTTTTGACTTTTGCGGTCTTTAACTCATAATCTAGTATCGTTGTGCTCAAAGTAAGTATTGAAATCAGTAGTCAGATGTTTTTTCTATTGATAAAAAATCTGCGAAAAAAAAAAATATTTTTGACTTTTAAAATTCGCTAAATAAATATTTATAAGTATTTTGAAGTATGTAATGAAATATCACAATCAACAGCAAAACATCTGAATATTGATTTCAATACTTACTTTGAGCACAACGATACTAGATTTTGAGTTAAGACCGCAAAAAAAAAAAAATGTAAAAACTGACCATTTTTTTAAACGCTTATATCTCATAAACAAGAGCTAACCAACAAATTTCATTATCATATTCGGATTCAGTGGGCCAAACATAGTAAAGATAGACTAGTTTCCGCTCCGGTAGTTTTTTTGGTTGCTCAGTGATAATTGTTGTTTCTTTAAAAATTTTGTTTTTCATGCAAATATACAATACTTTCATGACGAAGATTTAAAAAAAACATTCCCATTCTTAGACATCTCACTGCAGTATTTAAAATGACATATCCAATTCTTTCAAATAACCTGTGATTTAGTTCCTTTGCTCTTATAAAATTAACAATTTCTATGACCGTCATCATAAGTTTGGTTAGCAATCTTAAGTTCTAAGTTTTCTTGATGAATCGATCAATGAAATGATAGAAGCTAAATTAAACAAATTTTTCAAAAGCGTAACGAATCCATTAACATTGCCCACCACTGATGGAAATAATCTTTTAAAACAGATAGAAAATCATTTCATTGTGTTTATCCCTTCATTGGAATAGGGGCGAGATAATCTTCTTTCATTTGTAAATAAAGAAAATTGTGCAGTTGACGATATATCTGTTGTGGAATCACATTCCAAACTATAGTATTTGCAAAAAATGAAACCAAAATTTTGAAAATTTCCTTATGTTTGATAAGTTACAAGGGCCGCAGGTTGAGTACTGCTGATCTATACGAACCTTGCATCACTGCTGTGTCCCACATCTTCAAACGCTACAGTTGCATCTACACCACCATTTTCAATCAAGACATCTCCTCCACCAGGATGCTGTAATTGAATAGCTTATACAAATCAAGTAACTTAAATTTCAATCAATACAATTGACAGTGTGACGCAGTTTAAACCAGTTTGAAATAAAATTGACCCTGTTCTATCGAGTGCAATCAATACAAGCCTCAGGCCATTTATTATTAGTGAAAATTTCGAGATTTCAAAAGGAAATGTACATATAACGTCGGAACGTTCAAGTATCGAGCTATGTGAAAAAGATTTTTAAGCACATGCGCATAAGGATCGTTTTTCCAGATGACCTTCATCGTATAAACAAAGTAAACAGTAATGAAATTGTACCTCCGAGAGAAAAGCCGTAACGTCATAAACAGAATTAAAGATGATCATCCACAGACTTTCTGCTGTATTATGACGCTGGACTTCTTCCAAAGAGATTTTTCTAGAGCTTTCAGCCATATCTTATACAAAACAATGCAGACCCAATCGAACACCGCACTTCAACACTAGTATAAAAACGTCATTCTGCCGATCCCAGTTCTGCCAACGGTTAATAATCGAAATAAACATTTATTCATTTTGGGACGATTAACTCTCGTCTTTATCAAAAATACCCGTAGGAATTCTCTCCTCCCGAATTATCCAAGCGCAGAGTAGGGGGGGGGGGGAAGAACTTTTTCAGTACCAGCGCATGCTATTATTCGAGCTATTCCATTCCATCTTCGCTTACACAGCTTTCTTAAATATGTATATGCATCGTAATCTGTTATAACCTATAGGAACGTTGTAGTCATTAGTCATAGGGACGGGTGATGGTGTGTGTGTAACGTTCATATTTTCGTACAAAGTGAAGTTTTGTATTTTATTTATTTTTTGAAGAACAGCAGATTACATACATACAGAAGAGTAAGTTGCGTGATGACGTCCTTCGTGTGCCTAGGTCAGGATCCGTGTGTAGTGCTATATTGAGGTAGTCTGCGTGAGTTCAGCGGACGACCGTTTATCCGTCCGGTCCAAAGCTGGTGTAAGGTAGCCGGGGTATCGTTGCCATGATGAGTGTTGTTGGTGCGGTGAGAGTGCGGGGCGTACTATCTGTGTGCGAGCGAGCGTAAAGGCTCTTATATATTGCGCGTTTGTATTAATGTTATTGTTGGGGGATCTCCCGTTTTAAGATACGCGTTTTTTGTGTGTTCACTCTACATCGTTTGTGACGCATGTTTATACATTTGCGTATATTGACGAGAGCCGTGATTACAAACCTTAGTTCTAAACAATGAAAAATTCGTCAAAATACAGTAATTCTAATTCTATATAAAAAAAGGGGATCTACTGTCTATCAATTAAACAATTGATAGATCCAGTATATCCCACACATAGGTTAAGTCGGCCAAGTCGCGGCTACTCGCGAAACCAAGCCTTAGAGCATAAATTATAGAAAATCTTTTTGATACAAAAGCACTGGCTAACAAAAATATTGCCTTCGACCAAATTTAAAAACTCACTCAAAGCAACACTTAAAACGTCAAAACCTCGTGGTTTTGTGTTCACGTTGAAATTTTTTTTAAGTATCAAAAATCATACCATGAATGACAAATTAAAATCGGAGTTTAAAATCAATCGAATTAAAGAAAAAGTGATCGATTTGCTCAAAAACTATGAAGGAGGATGTAACGATAAGGAAATCTCGTCCTTCGAAAAGTGGATAGCCTCTCGAGAATATGTCACTGGTGAGATTTCAATAAATCACATTTTACTTTTTTTTGTATTCCTACTTTGTAATTTGTGGATATTATTTCAGATTTAGAGGAATCGCAAAAAAAAAATGAAACTGAAACAAAACTAGATTCCATTGTGAAACAACTGCTAAAAGTTATGCCTTCGAATGCTGTATTACCGAGTGAGACTATTTGCACTCCGACGTCTGGACCGAATTCTGATTGTGACATGCAGCACACGCTCCACGTTGACGAATTCTTGTACGATGATGATGATCTTGAAAAGAATTTCTCCGATAAAATTAAATACTGTGACGACTGTGAATCGAATAACATTAAGGTACATTACTTGTGGTCATATTACCGATGGCGAAATCATAATAGTGTGTTTGGAGCGTTTCAATATTTTTATTTATGCTTTCAGGACACGGAGCTTATATCACATTCATTATCAAGATCAAAACTTCAATACTTATTTAACGTAATGCTACCGTCGAATTGTAGTAATATGAAGATATTAGATATCGGTTCTCGAATTGGTGCTGTTCTTTACGGAGTATGACTATAAAATTTATTTTGTAATACAAAATGTATGTACCTCAATAATTCTTACACAATCTAAGTATGTTTGTAAATTTCAGGCATATTTTTACTCCAATGCTAAAAATATTTACGGAATAGAAATGAACAAAGACTTATGCAAAGTTCAACAAGATATAGTTCGAACCAATAATTTGGATGATCGGATATGCGTAATTCACGATGATATTTTAAATCAAGGTGATATTATTGATACTTTTGACATTGTTATACTTAACAATGTGTTTGAATTCTTCCTAGAACAAAATCAGCAGATTGTTATTTGGCAATTTCTGAAAAATAAACTGAAAAAAGGTTGCTTAGTAGTCACAATTCCTTCAGTGGAGGAAACTTTTATGTCATTGGATATATATGAAGAATTTTCAAACTGGTTAAAACTTATTCCTGTTCATCAACATGAAAATGGATTTTTACTTGATGATGATGTTGAAGTTGATTTTCACGATATGTATTTATATGTAATAAAGTGAAACTATTTCATTATTAATAATTACATGTGTATTAATTAGATCATGGTCTATAGTAACCTCAATATACCAAGGGTTGTATTATATTATATAATAGCCCAAATCCGCCTATCTGTCTGCTGATAACGCTCGCCGAGGTAAATAATTGAAAAACCAGAACGTCGCGTGAGTGGGATTTGAACTCGAGATCACCATGTCGGTATGAGGTTGTGCTAAAACTTATCCAAACGGAGGTGATGACGAGCCTGCTACAATTTGACAATATAAATTCTCAATAGGCTCGCGACTTTGCTAAATTGTTACGTTGTTGTATTATAACGCGCCATCTATGCAACAACAATAAAAACTATTAAATTTAATATTATTTTTCAGTGCAATGAGAAACCGCTCCATTGATATTCAACGGGCTTACACTAGTATTGTATAACATTGTTGTTTGTACTACTAATCCCCCACTCTTTCAACACTAATAATTGCACACACATTTTACAATTGATTGATAGTTTAATGCGAGCGACATGGAAAGTATGTCTCGTATTGTAAAACCCAGCTAGCGCGAGGCTACTGATAAAATTGTTATCAATTCGAAAGTAACTGAAAATCCTCATCTTAAATGTTAAGCAATTGTTTACAGAAATTTCAGCAAAATGATTTTTAAGTTATTTATTTCCAACAAGTTGCCATTTTAAAAAAAAAACTTTTTGTTTTAATTACTAAATTGATGAGTATAAGTTATAAAATAATTAAAGATGTTTTGACATGACTTTATATCTGAAATAAAATAAACTCCAAAAATAAAATATGCAATTCACCCCTTTGAAATCTTTATATTTGGGCCTGCAAACGTCATCAACATCGATTGTCAACCATTGAAAAACGTGCGCCATTTTACATGTGCTAAAATAATGGTGCTAGGGGGGGGGAAATTAAACCAAGTATTTAATTGAGGTATTTTATGTTTTCATTTTTGCACAAGCATATAAAGGATATTTAAAAACCTTCGCCGATGTTTGGAACAGGAACAGAATTCCTAAATTATTTGGGTTTATTAATACTTGCATATTTCTAATTATTTAATATTAAAATTCATACAAAAGTCACTAAGCGCCTAGCGCGAATCTGAACTTTATGATAATCATTATCATAATGCGTTGAAATTGAGTAATTGCAATAATTGCTCCTATTGAACGACAACTTTTGTTAAAAATATATTTGGCTTTTATACATTAAAATAAAATAAAGTTATGGCGATCGACACGAACTATAATGCAATGACAAATTTAATACACCCAATTCTCTTTTTGCACGGGGGATATGTTCCAGGGACTACCGTGCAACAATTTAATTTATCATTGGCCTGTGGTAAACAGTGGCCGTCGAGGTGCTCACGTCGTTATTTTCCCTGCGCGCTGCGTCGACTTTCTGATGTTCCCAATACCGTCTCACTCGTTCTGTCACAGACATTTTGGTACTGATCGATAGATGATATGTCATTTATTTGTCATTGTCATGATGTCATTTATTTGGATTTTGAAAAGGCATTTGACAGAGTCCCTATTGAACGTTTGATGTTGAAACTGGATCATGTCGGTGTTAGAGGCTCACTCTTGAAATGGATTGGGGAGTTCTTGAGACTGAGGAAGTTCACGGTGAGGATCGGTGACTGTCTTTCCGACTCACTACCGGTTCTCAGTGGAGTTCCCCAGGTTTCGGTTCTGGGACCTGTTTTGTTTATTATATACATTAGCGACATTGTGGATGGTCTTGTTTCAAGTCATTCATTGTTTGCAGACGATATTAAACTTTTCGGTCCGGCAACTATCGATGGACGTAGAGATTTGCAAAATGACCTGAACTGTATTAACATATGGTCTAAAGTTTGGCTTTTGTCTTTAAATGCAGCCAAATGCAATACTCTTCATTTAGGATCCTTCAATGCGCAAATTCCGTATATGATTGATAATCAAATATTGACTAATGTTTCCTCCCAATGTGATCTGGGTGTAACTATCACCAAAGATTTAAAATGGTCTGTGCACATCAACCAGTTAGTCAAAAAAGTAAATTCCTTTATATATATCATTAAATGTGTCTTCAAATCATTGGATGAAAATTTGTTGTTAAAAATATATAAGTCATTATCAGACCGAAATTGGAGTATGCATATAATGTTTGGAATCCCCATTTTAAAAAAGATATTCTATGTCTCGAGAGGGTCCAAAGAAGTTTGGAATAGTCTTCCAGATTCAATAGTCACTTCAAAAAATGTTAATTTATATAAAAATCAGCTAGATTTATTCTTAAAAAACAATGGATATTTGTAATTCTTTAATAAATGGACCATTATTCATTTTATTTTTGTTTTTATCTTTATTTTTATTTTTGTTTGTTTTTCTTATTCTTTTATTTTTTTTATCTCTATTTTTATTTTTATCTCTATTTTTATTTTTTGTTATTTTTTTTTTTTTATCTTTTTTTTTTTTTTATTTATTTTTTTTTTTTTTTATTTTTTTATTTTGTTCAAATTTGGCAATACTGTCCTCTCATTCTTTCTTTTTCATTTATAATACTGTTTTTTTTTTTTTGATTTTTAACTAAAACCAAACCCCATGGGCCTATCGGCTATGCCGCCTCTCCATGTAATTATTAAATAAAATAAATATGTGTTTTTTGGTATTTCCTATTGGCTTTTTGGTGAGTATGGCCCGACATAGTGATAATTTAGATTTTTTTTCAACTTGTTTTTGATTTTTCACCAACAAATAATTTACACCGTTCACTTTTTACAGCTTAAATCAACAGATCTTGAAGAGATATTTCGTTTAGTAGCAAAATCATCGCGCTAGTACGTCAGAGTCACGAGATATACTGCTTGGAAATTTCCAAAAACGTCCAAAATAGCCGTTGGAAGATACGCCGTTTCCTTCGCGCCTCGCGCATGCACAGTGCCAACTCAAGATCATAAATACATCGTAGACGTATACCCGAGCGAATAAAACAACAATCATGTCAATTGTGTTATTATTAACGAAGTTTTAGTGTCAGAATATATGCCCATCCAAACGTAACACCGCCGTTTCCGAACTGGTACCCCATATTGGTTCGTTTTCCTGGATCGTGTTATTTCAAAACCGTGCAAAAAGAGAATCGGGTGTATATAGGTATTATCGCATTCCAACGGCTGCGTTCAGATTTTCTGTGCATACTTTTAATATAAAACATCACGCGAACGTAGATAGACCACTATAAAAAGAAATTCAAGGATATGTGAACTCTTTTTTGTCAAATAAAAAAAATGTGATTGTACCATTGAAAATTTCATGAAACTTCTCTATTTCGTATTTTTTAGGTTTTTATTTCTATAAATATAAATTTCACTAACAAAAGAAGGGGAAAAAATCTGTGTCTATTCTATAAGAATTTAATGTAATCCGAGACATTTATTTTTTACTAGAACCTTTTTTTATCTATTTAGTTATTTATATTTGAAGGATTACAAAAATCCATCTACATACATATGTATGTATGTTCAAAAACTTGTCAAGATGATTTTTAAAGTGGTTTATATTTTCTAAAGTTAATAGCTGATTTGTGAGGCGGTTCCAAACTTCAACCACTCTATTTGAAAATAACGAGTATCAGACAGCTTTGTTTAATTTGTCTTTTAACTTATCAGAACTAAGAAATTGCTTTATCTAGCGCAAGAGAGACACATTTTTGTAATTTGGAAAGAACAATCTGTTTTGCCTCAAAGATATGCATTTTTGAAACCTTCTATACATATTTTAACAAGCTGTGATAAAGTACATTTTACTCCATTTTTACTTCATTTAAATATATAAAAAATTATTGCATTTAAAAACAGGTGCCGTGGGCTCTTGGGGTACGTACTACATACGTAGTTCACCCACTGCCGTCGTACGTTGCGACTGCCACCCACTCCATTTCCACTTTGGCAGTCGCACGGTATGCCGCTTTGCCTTTATGCCCCACAAACGACAAGCGGTCGCGTACATATTGACGCGTCATCCGTTCACTCGAACGCGCGACTGCAGCATTTTGTTTTCTCTGCGCTGCGTGCATCATTGTTTCCAAATCTCGTGCAGTTCTGATAGTTCATAAATTAAATTAAATTTGTCAGACGGCTATAGGAACGTTGTTGTCACTAGTTATAGAAACGGCTGATGGTGTGTGTGTGTGTAACGTTCATATTTTCATTCAAAGTGAAGTTTTGTATTTTATTTATTTATCTAAGTACAGCAGGTTATATCTATACAGAAGGGTAAGTGACTAAGTAGTCGCGTGTATTATTAGCGTGCGATGTATTAATTGTATGTGGTCCACGGTACTGTTCCGTAAGAACGCCTTGGCGAGGTGGTGTACTTCGAGTGCCTAGGTCAGGATCCGTGAGTAGTGGCGTGCTGATGTACTTCGAGTGCAGGGGTCGGGATCCGTGCGTAGTGGCGTACTGTGTTGTGGTTTGTTCTGGGCAGCGTGAGTTCAGCTGATGAGGGTTTATCCGTCCGGTCCGAAGATAGCGTGAGATAGCCGAGGCGTTGTTGCCATGGTGAGAGTTGTTGGTGCGGTGAGAACGCGGGGCATACTGACTGTGTGATCGATCGAGTATAATATGTTTTCCGATAGTTTCCGGGAGCAAGCTCCCTCACCTATATATCGAGCGGGTTGTATCGGCATCTAGCACTCGAAGTTTGGGAAATTGTGCACTGCCTGTTGTGCACTAGATGTTGTTATTTTTAGAAGAGCTGAAACGCAAGCAAAAGAGTGAAGCGTGGGGTATGGTTAAGGGTGGGAATTCTCGGGCTAGAAAATTTTGGATTAGTGGAGGATGGCTGAGGCTTCTGCTGGGGAGAAAACTCCTGGAGAAGAAAGTTTGTGAGAATTTGGTTGGGTTTCATTAAGGCTGTTGGGCGTGTTTGTAGGAATATGACTGTGAGTGCGAGCGTGAGGCTCTTATAGCCCTTTTATTTCGCGTTTGCATTAGATTTGTTATTGAGGGATCTCCCGTTATAAGATTTGTTTTTGGGGATTTCCCGTTATAAGACACGCGTTTTTTTGTGTATTTACCCTACATCGTTTGTGACGCGTGTTTATTCATATACGTGTTGACGAGAGTCGTGATTCCTACACGGCTTATTGAAACTGTTAAATACATGACAAAATCTTGAATATTTCAGTGTTTCAATAGGTCACAAATTTTATATTTAGTATGAGCGCGGTTGTTTCAGTTTTGCTGGACAACGGAAAGGTCAATAGACTATATTCGTTGGGGGAGGCCTCATGTGAGGGTCAACACAAACATATCACACACGTCTTCTGACGAAATCTTAAACGCATGAATTTCTATAGTTTTATATGGCGTAGAAACATACATGCAACACTCCACTCCACGTCACAATTCATAGCAATAGCGTCACGTGTGGTGTGGCATGATTGTTTGAGCCTTAAAACTTGTCTTAAAAATAACATGAAAAAAGACAAATTAATTGAGTTACAAGCAGAGTCTGATTTACCATTTTGCCGCCTATAGGCTATAAGATTATTGCCCCCCCCCCCTCCATAAATATATATATTTTTTTTTAATAAACGTTATTTTTATGCAAAACTCGAAACTTACAGACATAAAATAAAATAAAATAATTTATGATCCATTTTACGGGGTCCTTGTTTAATAAAATAGAAGTTAATTCTGTTGTTGTGGATTCATCTACTTCTGTTGCATTTTTCTCTCCACCAACACCTACAATAATCGACGATTGATGATCTATAATATCTGTATCGTGTTCTTCATTCAGATCAGTTATTATGTCATCACTGTCACCAACAACTACATACATCCTTACCGCTTGTGATTGTTGGATTGTTAAAAGCACTACATGTATTTAAAAAAAATGTTTTAATATTGCCTGTTTTTTTTAACATCACTTTATCCTTGTCACTTTTTTCTTTGGCATTTTTTTTGTATTGAGATCCACTTAATCGTTTTCTACCATCACCCATTTTTAAGAATTTGGACTCATTCATTTTAGAAGAGGTATAGCCGACCGTACCCTCAGAAACCACACAGAAAACTGAATTGTTTAAAATTTCATAATTTAATTTGAGAATTGTTTAAGAAAAAGTGAAATATGTAAAATTGAAATGCTACGACATGTTTCTTTGATACTAGGGGGGAAGTAAATGATTCTCGACTTTCCTCGACATGTGACTTTCCTCGAAATGGTTTTTAAGACTATCGTGTCAAAAGAGTTTCGGCGAACTCGCTAGGTGATTCACGTCTGGAATTTTTTTTTTCGAAGAAAAAAAGTCATCGAAATTTGCGGAGAGGCGGCAAATTTTGACGAAATTCGAGATTTCGAGTAGGATCCGGGCAACAGAATCCGAGAGGCGGCAAATTTGCCGCCTCTCAAATCTGCCTTCAACACGTGCCTACTCTGCCTATTGGTAAATCCACCCCTGGTTACAAGTAATGATGTCATAAAAAAAGATTTTTATGGAAAACGCGTTTACTTTAAAAAAATCCTTATGCGACGCATTTTTTTAAGAAATTTTGTAAATGAACCACTCCTTATCCCTCCTGTGTGTGCGCCTAAAGAGAATTATCATATTATCGACAGTAAATCATCATCATGTAACGAAATCCCCGACACGATTTTGAACTCGCCCACGCCCGTACCAGCAATGAATGTACTACACATGTAACGAATTCTCCGACACAATTAAAATATCGTATCTTCTACAGAATCAATTATAAAAATTCCAACGCCTTTCGATTCCTTATACACGCATGGATGTTTTAAAATAATATGGTGCGAATCCGGCACTCGAACATTTTGTTTTCCACCATTGCAACCGATAAACCTTTCAAGCAACGAGGATTCCTACCACTTTAGTAATTTACGGGTTTGTTGAATATTTTAGACTTTTTCCAAGCATAGAAACGAAGCCCCAATGATAGACACGTTTAATAACATACTATTTTTAATATCTTATAACTCATTGTGACTAGTTGAATCGTTTTAATCGCAGAATTATTACAGAAGACACGAGTCTTCCCTCAACACCGATGGTTTTAGCGACGTTTCACGAACATTCCAATAGTATATCCACTTTCATCCACCTGGACTAATTTTGGGTGGAGTCGATAATTTCGTATGTATTTGCGCGTAAATATCGTACATTAGACCGGTCAGGATACGGCTCTCGAACCGGAAAAAAGGTTTCGAGCACCTGGCCGGTGCGTACGTCTTCGCCCTCGTCTGATGGTATTTTCAATATTTTTAATTTATTTTTGACCAACGATGGCTTCCTTTTAGTCTGGTTTGACAGCGCGAGGCTTCTTCCTCGCCTGTGTCATTTTTTTCCTACAGAGAATAAACAGTGATTGGACAATGTACCCATCACATGTTTCGTCAATGGCCGCTCGTTCTCGGCAATGTTCGCAGGGACGTCACATTGTGACGTTACGCCCCACCTTACATAATGCCCGATATTTTTTTACTATGAAACCATATACTACTTAGGTTACTCAGACATGTGTGTCATCACTAGGAAAGGTGTCAAATAGATATATGTAGGATTGTGGTGTGGATGAAAAATGGAGACGATTCAAATTTTAAGTTAATCGAATATTTGAATTTGAGATTAATTATTCTTTTGTTTTGTGCAAAAACTTATTTAGCACCTTCAGATGTTTTATTATGAAAATATAGAAATAAATTTGAATGAGTCGATGATCAAATATCTACTATGTATTTATGGAGATTGAAATTTTAGATGATATTATCATCTAAAATTTCAATCTTTGTTTCATTACTATTATTTGAATTGGGAATTTTTTTGAATAATTTCTTATTATATACCACACAAAGAGCATTGAAAGGATCAGTAATTTAGTATCAGGAATTCCTAAGACTGAAATTGTTTCACGAGTATCAATGAAAATTTTAATAAAATTTTTTGTTGTAGCCCATAATTGAATCGGTCCACGCCAATAGGACGTTAATCACATTTTTGGCGAAATGAAATATCCATCTTTTGACGTTCAATAAACATAAAAAAGACTAATGTCTGGCCGATTATAGCGATAAAACTGAATTCCATGTTCCAAGTCATTCGTACACAACTTAGGATCCTTGGACTAACGCCCCTTAACATAGAACGATTCAATTAGCCCACTCACACGTCTAAATAACATTCGTATTTAGTCTTCAGTAACTTAAAATTTCTTCTAAGAATACTTTTGTTAATTATATCAAACAAGCTAAAACTGAAATTATTGTTCAAATATATTATGCTGTTTACATTCTGATTCATTTTTCATCTTAGAAGTTCGTCATATCTTTGTAATTACGATGGCTGCCGATTTGCCCAGAATTGTCGTTCTCGGATCCTGTAGCGTTGATTTTACTACGTAAGTCGCTCGTCTGCAAAATTATTGTGTCTTTTTTGGCAAATGTAGCTTTTGTGAACACATTCAATGATCAATGCTGTTGAATATTATATAATATTCTTTGTCCCTATTTGTGTAACAATAGGACTGGTTATTAAGTGGGAATTTTTATCAGTATGCGGAATTTTGTATCGTTAGCTTTGGTCTTCCATGTTATTGAAATTGAAATTTTTATGTTAAATTTAGTTTGAATTGTTCGTAGATATGCTCCGAAGTTACCAAGACCTGGTGAAACTCTCCACGGGTATAAATTTACAACCAGCTATGGAGGAAAAGGTGCAAATCAATGTATTGCAGCTGCAAAGCTCGGTGGAAATACGACTATGGTGGCTAGGGTATGTATTCACTTACTCCAAATATCATTTGACTGATGATACTGCAATTGTGATATTGCATAAACAAGCTTAAAAGAAAAATGCTCACTGGCTATAAATTAGGTATAAATGTGAAACTTCTGCAAAAAAAAAAGCCAGTTGTATTTTAATCTTTATTGAAAATAATCATTTTATATCAATTAACACGAAATCATTCTATAATAAACTAAAATTAAAAAAAAATTCTTTTAACGATTCAGATTGGTGATGACAAATGGGGAAAGGATTACATAGAGAATTTCAAGAATTTCAACGTTGACACAACTCATGTTCATATCACGCCAGATCGAGGAACAGGCGTAGCGCAGATAAACGTTAGCAAATCGGGAGAAAATCAAATTGTGATTGTTGCTGGAGCCAACGAGTCGCTATCCATGGAAGATGTTGAAATTGCTAAGGAATTGATACGCAATGCTTCTGTGTTGGTGTGCCAACTAGAAACGCCTATCGATGCCACGAAGAAAGCATTCCAACTGTGCAAAGGGGTAAGTTATCTAATCGTTGTCAGTTCTAATAAAAAACGATTAGTTTGACTACCCCAATACTATGCTAAATTATTTGTACTTTCCAGAATTTATTTTCTGGACCCATCTACAGATAAGCCAAAAGTCAACATACATACAATAAATTATAATAGAAAAAGGAAAACATGTTACATATTTATAATCATACCGTGTGTATGTATTTGACTGAACTGCTCTTAATCAAAAATTAAAATTACCCAGATTTTTGGTTAGTTTGTGAATTCAATTTGCATCTAAAATATTATAAAATCTAATGCAGTACATACAAAATCAGATGTATTCATCAATCAATCAATCCTTAAAAAAAACTCAGCAAATTACATATGTACAAAATTTTATATACATATGTATGTATATAAAATTTTGAAATATCAATTTGATGGTTTTAGTAGAATTTGTTTTGACTAAATTCGAAAGAATCCAAATAAAATATAAATTATTTTTCAGGTTATGAGCAAATCATAAATAAATTGCTATTAAAAATTCACAGGTAATATCAATATTTTATATTTTGCAGATGAAAATTTTGAACGCTGCCCCTGCAGCATCAGACATCGACAAGGAATTACTCACATTGACTACTATATTGTGTGTTAATGAATCGGAAGCTTCTCTACTAACGGGGAATCAAGTGGTGACTTTGAGGTGTGCACTAAGAACTTATACAGTATTTCTTAAATTTAAGTTCAACGAATTGTAAAATTTTGTTTATTTTAGCGATGTCGCAAACGCAATTAAAGTTTTGCTGCGACTTGGTTGCCAAATTGTTATAATAACTCTCGGAGAAAACGGGGCTGCATTTGCATCAAAAGATGATCCACAACCGTTTCGTGTGATTTCTGACAAAGTCACTGCAATTGATACAACTGTGAGCTATACAAATTAAAGCATTTTTATTTTACTTTAGTGTGATGGAGAAATTTGACGTAGTCTGTTTTACTTTTAGGGTGCAGGAGACGCATTTCTCGGTGCATTAGCCACTTTATTGGCGGTGTACCCCAATGTCCCTCTAAAAAATGCAGTGGCATCTGCTTGCAGAGTAGCGTCCACATCCGTTACTAAAGAAGGCACTCAAACCAGTTATCCTACTATTCCATGCGCTGATTTGTTATTGGACAAATATGAAATTGAAAAAATTCTATAGATTTTATCAAGCGCACCACAAACTGTAATGGATGTGAGGTAATAAGTAATTTATTAAATTTTAACTGAACAATATTGATTTTTTCACGATTTCATATAAAATAGATTATTAAAATTTGATTAGCAAATCTTAAATTTACATGTGTGCACTAATTTTAGATAAAAATTGTAATTAATTTCAATTTTTAATATTAAACAGTTCTTGAAAATTAAGTTACGTAAAATAAATTTTCTTGTTAAATACAAATTATTCTCATTTCATTTCAAATTGCTGTACATCAGCGCTGACCATAAAATAAAACACAGAATGAAAAAAATCGTGTTTGTATTTTTTCTTCTGTGGTCAGCAGTGCAACATGGTGCACTTCATATGCACACTAATTATGTCTATAGAAAATGAACAAGTATTCCAATTTGCCTTATTCTAGATTTTAACAAAATCTATTTACAATAAAATTCTATTTTCAACTCATGCAGAACACGTTAAAGCTGTTCAGGTTTACATCGTCTACAATTTGTAATAATATTTGTAAGTCGTCTATGCTCGCGATAAATTCGGGTGCACCTAAAAGTTCAACTTTTCTATCGTTAATGGCCACAAAATATTCCATATTTTCCTGGAAAGTTACAAGCCGATCGTAAGTCTGCTTGTCCTCGGTGAACCTCCTGAAGATGACACTCTTCAACAAATATTCGTCGTTATTGTTATCGCTATCTAATTCTGTTTTAGGAAACAGAACTTCTTCTTTGGGCGTGTCATCCGATTTGACAACGGTCGGCTCTTCTGTAACGCTATCATTATCGGTAATTTCAATCTCCATCGGAATTTCTTTTTCGTCGGTTTCAGGCTCGTCTTTGGATTGCGTCAGTTCGATTTCTTCGTTGTTTTGCGTCTCCGATTCGGCGGCGACTGCGACGTCAATCTCCAATTTATTCTCTACAACTTCGTCAGCTTTCTCTGATGAATTCGTTTGTACGTCTTCGGATGGTTTACTCGTCTCGTCGGTTTTGTCGGACTTTTCGTCACTTTGACCGTCTACGTTTTTGGTTGACTCTTTGTCGACGTCGTTCGGTTTGCTTTCAGCTTTCGGCTCTTTTGGAATTTCGTTCAGTATGTCCATGATGGACGGATAATCGTCTTGGACCTTTTCCGTTTCCGTCTTCGTCGCAGATTCGACGACGACGGGCGCATCCATGGCGGTAGCGTCTGAATTTGAATCGACCTGAATCGGTGGTTTTTCGGCGACAATTTCAGACTCGAGATCGGTGACGATTTCGGGCTTGGAATTGGCGACGATTTCTGGCTTTGGATCAACGTCCATTTTGTCTTCGACTTCAACCTTTTTAGACTCGCCCATGAGCTCTTCGAGCTCGGCAGCTATGGCGTCGTAACTGCTGTCGGTCTTTCCCTGAAAGTTGATCAGCGGCGGTATCCGTTCCACTTCCCACATAGACGACGGCAAACGTTCGCCGTCAATCAATTCTGACAGATTCTTCAATGTGAAATTGGTCGGCTGCACCTTGACCGGCTCCTCGTCTGGATTCACAAACATCAAACGATACTCGCATTCGAACACGGCGTCGTCTTTAGTACTGTTAGAGTTGATATCGCGCTTTTTGTTGGACCGCGGCGGCGTTTTTTTCTTGGGCGTGTCGTACAAACGCGCGCTGGTTCTACGCTGGCTGATTATCTTGGCCGGGTGTTTGTTGTAGAATGTCCTCGGCAAGAGGACCATGCCGTTCTCTTGGTTGACGAGTCGCTTATCGGAGGCCTCCTGCTCGAGCAGCGACGAAGCCGGAGAATCGGTGCGCCCTCGCTCTCGAAACCACCGTTCGAAATCCATCCTATGTAGGCGGACCGAGCACGGTCTAGACTTGGATTGTAAGTCATCGGGGGATGAAGATTGTTGTCGGCGGTGAGACAGACCCATCGGTAGTCTATAGCTGTGTCTGGGTGAGCGCGTTTTTCGCGGTGGTTGACTTTGGCTTTGACTTTGACGTACCATGGTGTTGATGATGGTGCGAGGGGGTGGGGTGGGGGGGGTTTGTACTACGCGTCCCGCGTTTGGTCTGCGCTGAGGTCTACCCCCTTTCCTATGCAAGGCCAGCGGCCGTGGTTGCGCGGTGGCCGCCAGCTTGCGTCCTTTCGAGTATTTCAGGTTTAGTTTGGTGTTTGCCGATGGTTTTGATGTGTCGGCGGATAGCTGTCAGAGGAGCGCGGGACGAGTCGCTACCGCCACAACCGCCATAGTTGCGTGCATAACAACTCGATTGGCGGCCATGGCTGTCTGTGGGACGCTCGTCTAGACGCCACGCGTTCTCAACAACAGTTTCACGGTTTGTATCGGCTAATGGTGAGTATTCGGATTGGAATCGCGCGACGGACGATGCTTATCGGTGAGTATTGTTGATGGTTTGTTCGAATGGGTTCAGTTTTTAATTTTCAACATGGTGTTTTTCAAAAGGGGGAAAATGCGATACGGTGGAAATCGCGGGGACGTGTATATTTCTTCCTGTTGAAAGAATTATACAAAAAAAAAACAACTCGCCCTGATTTTTTTTTGCCATTCCAATGTTAAGGGGTGTAAATGTAGATTAACGAATGTTTCACTAGAAGGAATTTTTTTCCTGTCGACAGATTTCTGCGGCGAGTTGCATTGAGCAATTTGCTCCGCCGACTTAGTTGCTCACATTGCGATGTTGATTATCTTTAATTATTATGGAAATTCAAAACTGACCCGCAGAATCGGTTCCTTAGACAATTCTATAAATGAAACTCAAAAAAAAAGTTATGAAAAAATCGCCTTTTTTTTCGTTTTTTCCTTTGTCCGAATCCAGCTGTTCATAGTATGACGTAGTATCCGTAGTATGCGACGAGTGCAAGGGACTGCAGCATCTCTCTCTCGCGCAAATAGAGTGCGAGCGAGACAACGGCGAGTGCATCACCTCTGTATGATTTATTTACGTCACTCAAAATAGACAAATCTTTAAAAAAAAAAATACTTATTTTTTTTCGTGTTTCTTATATAAAATTTCCTAATAATAATATTATATTCTCGTCGGTTTTGGCCTCTTACAGAGCTATACACTTTTATGGAGATGTTTGTATGCTATGATTTGAAGAATTTGAAGATTTGACGAATCTTTGAAAATAAGAAGAAAAATAAGCATCTGGACTGAAACTTTCTTCGGAAATCACTATCTGTGTGTAGTGTTTATCTCGTAGTATGAAAAATTCGTCTTTTTTTTCGTGTTACCTGTACAAAATTGTCGAAGAAACCCATATTTGAAGTCGGTTTTGGATTTCCACGCCTATATAAACGTCCTTTCGGGTCGTGAAAATCGTGAGTCTCCCAGAGTTGCTGTGACGGCATGTAGTCGTCGGTAGTCGTCCATAGTTGCGGAGACTGAGTTGCCCGGTGAGGTCCGCTCCGTCTAAACGCTAACATTTTGACGACACGACGACTAAGGCCGACTAGTCGGCAGATTAGTTGCCCGGTGAGGCTCGGGCCTAAAGGTATGGAAATTCTGCCGACGGATAATCCCATTTGTTTTAAATGGTACCTACCTGAGGCTTGGCAACCTTGTACATGTGTGTTTATCAGACGTCGACCTAGTCAATAGTCATAAACAGTGAACAATTCGGTGGCTACGCGGCGGCGCTTATTCACAATTATTCTCTTGATAATTTGGTACTTGTCTCTTAGCCGCACGCCGGAAGTGGTACCCCCAGTGATTGTACCTCCTACCGTTTGACAATCGCCTCCCTGACAGTGTATTGGAGAAGCGTGTATATGTGCATTGTTGACATATTGAAACGTCAGTCAAGTGTGAAATTGACCAATAATTGAACTACGTTAATACATCAATGATTTACTTCTAGAGCAGGGCAGATAGTCATATAACCTTCCAAGTATTCCCTGCTATGGTATACCTTGAACTTGACGAGCTCAGCGTTCCCATATACGAACGATGACAGCCGACAGCCGATACGATTATACTTAAAATCATTTGAGTTTAGGACTACTAGTTTGAATCCAATGAACAACCGAGTGAAGAATGAACCTTCGCAGCAAACTGTAACTTTGATATAGCCCATTGAGTACATCTTCGACTGCGACGAGACTTATTTTGATATCAGAGACTCGGTTCAAAGTAGTCCGTCGTCGACCAATTAGTGCTTTGTTTTACCTGGCCTACGTGTAAAACAGAGCACTAATGTTTAAAGACAATAACTATTTCTCGCACCGTCTAAGTTTTAGCTGTTTCTTTCCATTTATTTATATTCAGTTGTAGGTATCTGAACAAAGCTATCAAAGGGATTCTTTGGTATTTAAAGCACCGGCTACGAAAACAATTCGCAAAAATTTAATTAACAATCGGCAAGTACTGGTAGATAGCATCCAAAAAATTTTGTCACCTGAACCAGAAAGTGCGCCAGACACATTTAGGAGATATGTCGCAACACATTTGAAAG
The DNA here is from genome assembly GCA_022651745.1 of Parapsyche elsis. Classification (NCBI taxonomy): domain Eukaryota; kingdom Metazoa; phylum Arthropoda; class Insecta; order Trichoptera; family Hydropsychidae; genus Parapsyche; species Parapsyche elsis. Next base: position 3,687,737 of record JAGVSN010000018.1, read on the forward strand.
ATCTAAATACATTTCAGCAGAGTATAGCCCTTAAATTTATTTCGAAAATAATTTCTTATGCCAGGATGGACAAATTATCGCTTCAATCTGCTTTTACTCTAAACTCACCCCCTCCTTCTATACCGTTTCAATCTCCAGCATAATCCACTTCATCAAATAGTTTCTGTACCTATAAATACTCTCCTTATCACAAGGTGTCCCCGCCAATAAAATTACCTCTGCTTGGGCAGCAGAGCTAACCTTTTTTTTTTTTTTTTTTTTTCCGCAGGAGGTGGGGAATCTTCCAAAGACCCCCTCCAGCTCTGTGGAGGGGAGTGTCGGATTTTTACCGACTAAACCCCACCCCCTCCCTTCTCAGCGTACCTCCCGGTCTTTGCGTTAGCATTACTTCGGAAGGCAGCCATGGTCCTGTCGAGTGTCGACTTTTCCTCCAATTTTGCACTTGGCAATCTCTCATGCTTCAGCTCCTTTGGTTCCTGAAATCAGAAAAGAAAGAAGCGAGAATCGGGAACAAGTGAATGAATTATTTAGTCACTGTGGTGATGGTTGTGACCCACCTGTTGTTGCTCGTCTGTTGCGCTCTGCGTCCTCTTTCTCTCGCATGACTGTGCCGGCGAAGTTCACCAGGGCGTCCCATGCGTCTTCGCTTTTCAGCGCTGATTCGACCAGGTTGGAGATGGTAGCGATCGGTACACCGAGGGCGAGCGTCAGCTCTAACCTAACCTAACCTAACCTAACCTAACCCAACCAGGATATCACGAATAGCAGCGCTACCGTACGTGAAGCTTGCGATGGTTTAAAAGATTTTATTGTATTTAAAAAAATTAATAATTTATGTAGATATATGTATGCATGCATTTACCTATACATACCTATAGATACATGCTTTTTTTTCTTACCTCTACATTTTCTACATATTCCTACAGTGGAATTTGTTAAAATGTGTTTTTATTGTTTCAGATGACTATTGAATGGTACGGGAAAGAGTTCAGTTTGGTTAGGTAATCGCGAAGGTTCATTCTTCACTCGGTTGTTCATTGGATTCAAACTAGTAGTCCTAAACTCAAATGATTTTAAGTATAATCGTATCGGCTGTCGGCTGTCATCGTTCGTATATGGGAACGCTGAGCTCGTCAAGTTCAAGGTATACCATAGCAGGGAATACTTGGAAGGTTATACGACTATCTGCCCTGCTCTAGAAGTAAATCATTGATGTATTAACGTAGTTCAATTATTGGTCAATTTCACACTTGACTGACGTTTCAATATGTCAACAATGCACATATACACGCTTCTCCAATACACTCTCAGGGAGGCGATTGTCAAACGGTGGGAAGCACTTTTGTTGGTACGCCTACTTCCGGCGTGCAGCTAACGGACAAGAACCGATGATTTATTGTACCTATGTAAATAATTTAGATACAAAACGTTTTTATCCAAGAAAGCATTTCGCTTGCGGTACATTTTTGCTTTAAAAACTGAATAAATTTATTTTTTTAATTATACAAAAACGTCCCTGTCGATAGATTACGCTCAATATATTTTTTTATCACTAACAATTAAAGTAAATCACCATCACCACTGAAATTAAAAATAAATAAACCAAAATTTCACTGACGCAAGTCGCAGCGCATGGTCGTATCTGACACAGGCATTGTTATGTTGGTCAAAGTGGGGCCGGCGCTGCCACTTCTGTCGCTATCGTTAGCTTATATTGAAATAGTGTCTGACTTCGAAACCAAGATTGAATAAAAATGAACGCCATGGGGGCGGGCGGACATTCCGCGGCAGCCGCTGCACCTTCGGGTCCGAACTCTTCAGCTGGTGTCGTCGCGGGAAATGCATCAGCAGCCGCTGCTGCTGCTTGTGGAGGTGGAGTTCCCAACGCTGGTACATCCGCAGCTTCCATCTCTTGGCCTATGTGGAATCCTGCCATGATGATGGGTGCCGTTGCTGGGTATTCTCCCGAGCAGTGGGCAGCTCTGCAGCAGCAGAACTGGCAGCAGTGGGCTTCTTGGCAGGAGCAGTACGCCAGGTGGCAAATGCAGTACGGCGATAAGGTATCATTTGTGTTTTATTTACAATAAATACGTATCTTGTTGTTTTGAATGTATTCCAACTTGTAACTGCCCGTCGACGGCGTCATCGGGGTTGTTACCGTGTAGTGTATTTGTGTGAGTTAGTGAGTTTGTGTAGTGCGCAACCCGTGTCGTGTGTGCGAGTGAGCGTATGTATTCGTTCCACGGCTATCCGTGCTGAGAGTGTTTGTGTTAGCTAGTGAAGTTATGTAGCGTGAGCGCAGAGCGCAAACCCGTCGGTCAAGGAGATTCCTGCGCCACCGTACTATATATAAAATCGTAAGAATGTAACTTATAAAATGTATCCACCCATGCGTCACAGTTTAAGCAACTGTCTTCCTTATGCACTAGGTAGGAAGGTAGTAAATTGCCAGTGTGTGTAAACAATCCTCAGCGTAGCACTTTTATTAGGTCGTCATTGCATTGCCATCTGACTAAAGACACTGGTCGTCTAGTCAAAGCGTCTACCGAGAATGCAAGACGTAGAATTTAGCCTGAGGAGGTATACTATTGTGCAAAAAATCAGTTAAAAATAAATGGTATTACTATTGCTTATTTAGTTTGACTGACCGTCAGTACGACAGCTACGCTTACTATTTATAGTAGCTCAGAAATCTAATCAACCAACTGGCCGGCTAGCTTAGCCGTGGAACGCTCGCATACCATGGCACGGTAGGTACACTTGCGTTCACTCACACACAAGCGAGACGGGTTGCGCAAAGCGCTTACGCTACATAACCACACTAACTCACGACACTGAAAGCGCCAAACGATAACCACCCGATTACATTGTCAACGGGCAGTTACTAGTTATTTATATCTGAGCGAGCAATGTGGGCTTCACTTCAATACCCTCAGTTTATCAATATGTGTCCCGGTTGAAGACAAATACACCTTATGCAGTATTATAATTGATCGTTTATTGTTTTCAGTACTCGGAGCAATTGATGAGTGTGAATAACTACACTGTGGGTGGAGCTCAGCCACCGTTGCCTCCGGCGAATCCTTTCGAAGCTCGACCGCCGCCTCCTCCGGACGGTCCACCTCCTCAAATGCCGAAACAGCCCGATGTCGTAGATGTGTCGAAAAATCAAATTCCGCATAGTTTTAATGCGGCGAACAATTCCAACCAAGCTTATTATTCGTACCAGGCGGCTACCGCTAAGCCTCAGTATGGAGGAAAAAAGGGCAAAAATTCTTCAACCGATGAATATAAATACGCTGAAAACATGGAGTGGAACGCAGATGGTACATTGAAAGTGGACTCTCACCAAAATGATTATGAATATGCGAAAACTAGTTATCCAAGTGAAAATACATGGTATAATCAACCTCAGTCGACTTCGACGTATACATATCAAAATGCCGCTATGAACATTTCCGAAGAAGAAAAGCAGTTTGATGTGCAGTTCAAAAAATGGGAAGAAGAGTTCGAAGCGTGGAAACAGCAAAATGTCAATCATCCAGACAAAGTCGCTTATCAAGAGTACGAGAAAAAGTTTCAAGCATGTCGCGCTCAACTCATGGAAAGAAAAGAGCAAATGAGAGCAAAAAGAATGGCAACAATGATGTCTCAAAAGCCTCCGCTGATTCCCGAACATCAGCGAAATTCAACGACGGTGCCGTACTATCAATCTAATCAAAATTTTGTATCAAAACAGAGTACAATTGGTTCCAGTGACAAAAGTCTTCACAGTTACGACTCAAATTCGATGAGGGGGGACAGTGTTAATAATTACATAACCGATAGTACTAATGTCTTTAACAAGCCAAGTAATGCAAAAAATATTCCCGGACTAGATTTAGTCGCCGAAGAGTATTCCCGACGAAATGTGACGGAAATAGTCGATATAACCGACGACACACCAATGTCTTCCAAAAAGCCAGATTTGAAAGCCATATCAAAGGGAATCAACAGTATTCTCGGTGATCAAAAGTTACTTAATATGTTATCCATTGTGAGTCAACATAAAAACGATGGAAGCAATGCACACAATTCTAAAAGAGCAGGATCGAGGTGGGTTGACGATGCTTCTAACGCAAATTCTAGCAGTTCGCAAACCAAGTATTCGAACGTTGCAGCGCAGCAATACGGTTACGATGAAGGACCGGGACAATCTTATCCACAGACATCCTATAGCAGTACTAGTCAGTTACCGAGTATTCTTGACCCGCTTCCATTTCCTCCTCCATTTTTACAAAATAATAGTCAGTCGTTAGCTCAGCCTGAAGCTGATAAATTTGGTAATACGCAGTCTCGTTTACGAGACGATGAGTCTGATATGAATTATGATGATCCCAGTATGTATCGACATGACATGTATCAAGCGGAACAAGAGTATGGAAACCAAGATGAATATTATGATGATGCTGAGCGTAGTTCGTTTAATAATGTTGATAATGATGGACCCCCGAATGATATTGGTCCAGCGGCAATACCACAGTGGATGGATTATCCAATATTGGAACCAGCAACCATAGTGGATTATCAACACAAATCTTTAGGACCGAGTGAGTATTTTTAATTCTTTATAATCTGTATGTATGTAAAATAATTATTTATTTTATTTATATTTTTGTTTTCTTAGGTATAGATTTTTTGGAGCCCGTGCAAACATTTGATTATGGACACATGTCTAGTAATAAGGGTATTTCAAAAGAAGAAACCAAATCCAATTCTTCCTGGTCCGATTTTGATCACAAGAAAAATGATAGCAAAAATAATGATTTTTCAAATAAAGGATTGAATGACAATGTTAATGAGAATGACAACAATTATTACAAAACAAAAAATCTGGAGGAGAGATATCGTGATGGTGACAGATCTCGGAGGGCTGATAGAAACTATGGACGAAATAGAGATTACGATAAGCGAGATGAACGGAGTCGAAATCGTTTTGATGATCGCAATCGTTACAGAGACCGAAGAGATAAATTTGGTAGGCGAAGTGATTCTAACGAAAGAATGCTTAAAAAACCAGGAGATGTCAAACCCCAAAGTCCTAGAGATGACTTTTCTGATCAGAAAGATGACAAAATATCAAACATATTGGATCTCAAAAATATGGTGATGATAGATGATATCCTCGAATCACCCGGAAGAGAAGTACGACCAGAAAAAATTGTTATTATTCTTCGTGGTAATTGCTTATCTAATCTGGAATTAACTGTTTTTATTATTTTGTACAAAAACACTAATGTTTTATATAATGATTGGAATTCCAGGATTGCCGGGAAGCGGTAAATCGTATCTAGCTAAATTAATAAAAGATAGGGAAATTGAAAACGGTGGTTCTGCTCCTCGAATCCTGTCGATGGACGATTACTTTATGTCTGAAGCGGAAGTTAGTATAGAAGATCCAGACACTGGACGCAGAGTATGAATTTTAAAAACTATTATCCAACAATATATTGTTTGATTTTTAATCAACATAATGTTTGTAATTATTTTGTATTTTTAGTCTAAAAAACGTGAGATGAAGTATGAATATGATGAATCCATGGAGGGAGTTTACATATCGTCACTCGCTAAAGCATTTAAAAGAACCATTGCTGATGGCTTTTTCCCGTTTGTGATTGTTGATAGTATAAACGATCAATATGAACATTATGCTGAAATGGATAATATAACTAAACAATATGGATTCAAGGTAAAATCGAATTCTTCTAATGGCGACTGTTGGTGATGGTAAATTGTTATAACAATTCACTTTGACACGTTTGCAGGTGTATATTTGTGAAATGGACGTAGATGTTCAAACGTGTCACAAACGAAACATTCACGATAGAACATTGGAAGACATCCTGAAATTGAATAGCAATTGGAGTCCCATTCCTTCCCGATTTACAACGTTGGACACTACTACGCTTTTGCAAGTCGCCGGTATTGATCACGTACAAATGGAAGATGTTTCAGATGGCGATATTGACGATCAACCAGCTGAAGCGACTCCAAATGAAGAAGAAGAGGTAAGTTATTTTTAAAAATCTCGATAGTAAAGGTGAATCATCCTCTGTTTTATAGCACACAAGTGTTTTCATTCAGGATTCACATCTCACGAAGGAAAGTACTTCATCGTAATTTATTCACGATTTTGCATTTGATAATATTTATTTATCGACACATTTTTTTGTTGGTTTTCAGGCGGTTCATTTTTATATTTCACAGTTTGTTTTTTCATAATTCAAAAAATACTTATAAATAAAAAAAAATTCTGTTGCATTCGCAAGTTTTAGAAAGTATTTGTAGAAAATTTCAACTTTGCAGATCGGTCGTCGTAGAACCTGGAAGTTAATTGAAATGCACAGCACTTCCTTAACCAACAGTATGGTATAATCTAAATGAATTTATTTTTATTCTGAACGCTGCAGGGTCTTCGTAGAGTGTCGCCAATTGTTCAATCTGTTTTTAATATTCCTTTTTTATAGCTTCCTTGAATTTGCAGTTTTATTTAGCAGCTTATATCTAACAATATTTATCGTAACCCTTATAATCCACTAAAACTTTAGCGTCTATCTTGAAAGCTAAATATGCGAGATGTCACACAGGTGCTGGCTCCGTTTTCGTCAAAGTGGGACCATATGGATGACACTGACAAATTAGGTAGGTCTTCGAAAGTGATGAATAAATTATTCAATGTTATTTAATTTAACACTTGGTTTTAAAGGTCATTAAAATTCTGCCAAAGTTGCCCATTTTAGTCTAATTATTCATTTGCACTTTGTTACTAATGTGATTTTTAAATTTTGTTTATTGCTTGTCAATATAGATATATTATAATTCAGTATTCATAAAAATTTTAATTACTTAGTTACATTTAATTATCAAATATTTTAAACACAATAACCAATGAATGATTATTATTTTGTATTTTATGTGTGTGAACTACTAGTTCACACGAGTATTTTCAGCTTCAAAATATAATTGTGAGTCATATTAGAAACTCTTTTTAAATGAATATTATTTTTGTTACAGCGAGACTCGACGGTACCAGCAAACCACTGCGCCACACAGCAAGCACCATGGAAGACTTCCTCCAGCTAGACGAATGGGGTCTTGGGAAAAATGCCCAACCTGGAAAGAAGACTGTAAGACACTTTTAAGTATCATCATTTTCAGCCGTTCACCATCCACTGCTGGATGAAGGCCTCTCCAATCCTCTTCCATTCCTGTCTGTCTTGAGCAATCTGCATCCACTTGACTCCACACATTCTTCTCAATTTATCAGCCCAACGTCCACTTGGTCTACCTTGCTTTCTTTCACATCATCTCGTATACCATTCCAGTACTTCTCACGTCCATCTTCCATCCATTTTTCTTGCTATGTGTCCAGCCTATTGCCACTTCAACTTTTTCATATGTTCCGCTATATCTGCCACTTTGGTCATGCTTCTTACCCATGTATCCCTCTTTTGATTATATTACGTACATATTACATATTGCAGTGATATCAAAATATACATATAAGATTGTAAATTATTTTATTCTGTTTGTAGGTGAGGTGGGCTGACATCGAAGAGCGGCGTCAGCAAGAAAAAATGCGTGCTATTGGTTTCGTGGTCGGTCAGACTGATTGGCAGAGAATGACCGACTTAACGCAGGGCTCAAGCGCTTTAACTCAGACAAAATACATAGAACGTATACCTAAATATTAAATATTTTAAATAAGTGAACTGAAAGTTTGCGCTCATGTGTACATTGTATCTCATGTCATGATTATGTTTTGTGCTTGTGGTGTCCCGTTTATTTAGGTGGTTTTTCCTTTTTTTTTTCGATTTTAAAATCTGAATTTACATACGCTTATCAAAACTGTATATATGTAAAACATTTTCCTTTAATGATTTATATATTTTTACTTTATCCTAATCGGATAAAGTATTGTGATCGTGCGAAAATTCGACCTCGAGATTTTGACTGATTTGTATCAGGTATCATCCCCTGATCACGTTTTCATGATTTCTAAAAAATGTCTGTTTGTCTGTGTACTTATGTGTGTGTGTGTCTGTATGCGTGTTTTCTCCAAAACTGTCAAGTCTATCAAGCTGAAATTTCATATCTATTATTTTCACGTAAGGTGTAAAAGCCATAACGAATTTGGTCAACATCAGTGAACCGGAAGTAGGGATTTTTTCTTGTAGAAAATTCTAAAATTCTTTTACCACAGAATATTTCCGAAAGGGCTCCGGGAATTTTGTCCAAATTTCATATCTATAGTTTTCACGTTAGCCGTAAGACATACTGTAATTTTGGTCAACATCTGACTACCGGAAATGGCAGTTTACTCTTGAACGATTTTTTTTTTTTTATTTTTTTCGACCTTTTAAATATGTAGTATCGTCACAATATTGTAATGTTGTAATTTTGAGAGAAATTGCTATTTAAAAAAAATAAATCATTAAAATTAGTCAACCGGAAGTAGGTTTTTTACTTTATCCTAATCGGATAAAGTATTGTGATCGTGCGAAAATTCGACTTCGAGATTTTGACTGATTTGGATCAAGTATCATCCCCTGATCACGTTTTCATGATTTCTGGAAAATGTCTGTATGTCTGTGTACTATGTGTGTGTGTATATCTGTGTGTTTTCTCCGAAACTATCAAGTCTATCAAGCTGAAATTTCATATCTATTATTTTCACGTAAAGTTTAAAAGCCATAAGGAATTTGGTCAACATCAGTCAACCAGAAGTAGGGTTTTTTTCGTGCAGAAAATTCAAAAATCCGGTAAAAAATCATATTTCCGAAACTGCACCGGGAATTTTCTCCAATTTTTTTTTTTGTCGAAAAGTTTACCGCAGAATATTTCCGAAACTGCACCGGCGATTTTGTTGAAATTTCATATCTATAGTTTTCACGTTAGCCTTAAAAGATACTGTGATTTTGGTCAACATCTGATCCCGGAAATGGCAGTTTACTCTTGAACGATTTTTTTTTTTTTTATTTTTTTCGGCCTTTTAAATATGTACTATCGTCACAATATTATAATGTTGTACTCCTGAGTAAAATTGCTAGTTACGAAAAAATAAATCATTAAAATCAGTCAACCGGAAGTAGGGTTTTTTTTTTGTCGAAAAGTTTACCACAGAATATTTCAGAAACTGCCTTATTGATCAAGTCGAAAATTTATATTTATAATTATCATATAAAATTTAAGAGTTGATAAGTTTTTGATTAAAATCCGCCGACCGGAAGTGGTAGTTTTTCTTATTTGAATATATGCCGAAAATCGTATTTTATATACGCGCGCGCACTCAACAGTAATTTCATGATATGTATGTACATATGTATTTTGATTGGTGTGGTGGTGGTGTATGCGTTTTATTTACTTACGTACTTAAAAAATTAATTTCGTTACTCTTTGTATTCCTCAAATATATGGATAAAGTCATGGGTTGGCTACACCCGAATTATTTTTAAGGATATCCTTCAATACATTTTTGTATAGTAATTTTTTCAAGTTTATGTGATTTCTCTCCAAAATCTATACATACTATATAGACCTTCCCAATATAAATTGAACAAATTCGTACTAAAAATTATTACACTCCTTAGTATTACGATGTATTATATTATTATACATATGTACATACATATATAAAATTTATTTGATTATAAGTGAATTAACACATTTTTATCAAAACATGTGCATGTGCTTATTTGATTCATTTTAGATATTTAACAGAAACAAGTTATGTCACGATTATTAAATTAATAAGTATATTTATTATAAACACGAGAAGTATTTTTGTATCCACCAATATCTTTCTTTTTAAATGAAACGATTGTGAATATCTTCCAACTGATACCTGTATAAATTAACTTTGCATAGAACTTTTCTATGTTGATTATACAACAAAGCTTTTGATGCAATAGTTGAAATAAAAAATGAAAAATTCCATAGTTGAATGAGAATGATATATATGTATACAAAATTTAGTGTAAAATAAGAGCTTTTTTTATATTTCACTGAAATATAATTATTTGTGTGTGAATTAAATTTTAATGATTAAGAAATGTACATGTCCTTGCATTTCAACGATTAACATAATATGGTAAGCGTCTGTGATGTATTTTCAATGAGTACAAATTTTCGAAGTATGAATCATTTTCATTTATAGTATCTGCAATATAAAAAAAGACGATGCAATAATACAGTGAAATAAATAAATAACTAACGTAAAACTAAGTTCTTTTAATTTTCAATTTGGTTCAAAATAATGAACTTTTATGTACATATATCTAGCAATCGTAATGCTATCTGATATATGCAAACGTGAAAGTTTTGAACCCAAGTATTATATAGAGCGTTTTGTAAAATACGTTTTGCTAACTTATTTTTTGCTCTTCATTGTGAAAAACAGTTGTATATTAAGAGTTTTATTCTATTTTCGTTAGCTTATCAACGATATGTTTAACTAGATATGAGATTGACTTTTTTTACTAACGATTATTTTAGAATTAAAATGCGTCTAGAAGTACATTTGTATTCATAAATTATTTTAAGTTGATGCAATGGGCTTTGCAGCTGTATACTAGTAGCTTTAAAAATCCGAATCTAATTATAACAATTAGTAACTAAACAATTTATGTTTGAAAATTTAATAACTTTTATTACAATATGGGTGTAAAGTTTTGTTAGTCGATCATAAGATAATTGATAATGTGTATTTCAGGATTAAGTAATGTTTCGCCGTATCTTCCTCAATAAGCTAATGTTATTCATATGTAGTTTCATGTTCACATTGTGTCATAATAAAATTTCACAGATTTAAAACCAAATTGTCGATGATATCCCTAATTATTTCAATCCCATTTATGTAGTGTAAGTGTAATCTCTTTTACAGCGCAAATGAGCAATCGGCCCATTTTCAATCTGGAGAATCGGCTTTTCGGACATACCAGATCGCTCATATAGTTAATCCACCCCTATTCTTTTTATTAAATTAGTATGACTTTTCCGATTGAAGGGGTTCAAGAAATTATTATCGCAAGTATTCCATCAACTGTTAGCCTTTCTTCGGAGCTATAGATCTATTCATTTATTTATGTGACATATTTTACAAACAAAAACAGCATTGATAAAAAAAATTAAAACGCACAATTAATTTAAAATTTTTATTTAGTATGCAATACATTATAGGAAAATAAATTATATGAGAGATCATTTGACTCTGTGAAATTAGTCTGAAAGAGTAAAAGTGCATTTCTTCTCTACTTTATATCATTTGGTAAAGACTGTTCTAAATTTAACGCGTTGACTCTGACCCTATGTTCTTCCGCATCCTTGGCATCTTCGTTGATTTCAGATGGATATGCACGTCCTATGCCTTCGCTCAAAGTACGTTGACCAGTCTCTAAGATCGGTGTGTTTGTTTTCATTTCAACACCTTTCAATTGTAGCTCTTCTCTACCGGCAGTCATAAAAGTGACTTGAGGATTCATCGTCATCATGTGATCTTTGAGGCATTGTTGCAAAATGTTCAAGAAGAACAGGAACGACAGCAAAGTTAATGCTGACATTGCAGCACCCCCAGCACCCTTATGTCCTCCACTGGAAGATTGGCTGGAGCTGTAACTATTAAAGGGGCACTTTTATCATTTTAAAATGGTATTTGTGGTATTTTTGAAGTTGCTTACTGTTTGAAACCTTGTCCCCCTTGTGGGGCATGATAGCTCGGAGGCGGGTGATAGTTATATCCATTTTGACCTCCGTAGTAGCTCTGATCCATCGGAGCGTTGTGATGAAATCTTTTTAATTAATTAAATCGTATTAAGTAATGCAAATAAAAATATTGAAATGTTTACATATTTGATTACCTATCAAAAGCGCTTTTTATACCGCCCAATCCAGGATGTTGTATTATATTTTTTACTGTCATTTTATGAATCTTATGATGCTTAAGAATTTTTGTCCTTCCTCTACGAGCGAAGGCCCTGGAGTGACTGAATTGTCATGGATGTCAACAAAGTTCACTGACATTAATGTTTAGCTGGAACTAATTGTTCTTAAACTACGTTTTACATTGACTGCACTGTGACTTAAATCGTTACACACTGTTACCTTTATAAATGATGATTTAAAACTTTTTGTAAAAGTATTTTAATTTGTTTATAACTGGAAGAAGCATCTTGTACAGAGGTGTTTTGGAGTATAATAGACTGCCGGATGGAATTAGAAGTTCCAAAACTATTGAAAAATTCCTGGCAGTCTTAAAAAAACATCTCTGTACAGATGCTTAGTTAAGGATTATAATTAATTAGCTTAAGCTACTATATTATACAAATAAAATAAAGATAGCTCGGAACCCTTTATAATTTACATCCTGAACATCCAAATACTTGAAGCAAAATTGATCAAGGATTTAGCTTAGTGCATATTGCTACTCTAATGTTATTCTTCGGCCTGTATTTATTGGGTCAGTTATTTAAACCAAATGGTGAGTAATTTTAATAAATGGTCAATAAGTTTATAAAGGGTCGCGGTACTCAAAAGATCAGTACATATATTAAATGGTCGGTTATTAATACTAAACGGTAAGTAAACTTATATATTATATATTTGACCGATTCGTTAATTTCACTGAGCAACAAAAAATCACGTTTTTTAAAACCCAGACCGGAGATTATTAAATCTTTACTAAATTTGACCCACTGAATTCGAATCCGATAATGATTTTTGTTGAAATGCTCTTGTTTATGAGATATTCGCGATTTAAAAAATGTAAAAAATATCCATTTTTTGGCTTTTGCGGCCTATAACTCAAAATATAGTATTGCTGTGCTCAAAGTGAGTATTTTATCTAAACGTACTAATTTGATCGTAAAATGATTTTAAATTACGTTACGTTACTATTGATTTCAATACTCACTTTGAGCACAGTAATACTATATTTTGAGTTATAGGCCTTAAAAGCCAAAAAAATTGATATTTTTTACATTTTTTAAATCGCGAATATCTCATAAACGAGAGCATTTCAACAAAAATCATTATCGGATTCGAATTCAGTGGGTCAAACTTAGTAAATATTGACTAATCTTCGCTCTGGGTATTTTTTTTGTTGCTCAGTGTTTTTATTGACCGTTTATTGATTTAAATACTGACCTATTACTTAGTTGCCTTATTTCTTGTCTCTGAGTTATAATCTGAGTAAATGATTTTATTTGTTAGAAAAACGGTATAAAATGATCAGATGTAGAAAATTTTGGTATATATTGATAATGAATACGACCAATTATTTTTATTATTATACATGTGTGGAAATCTTATTCGAAAACGATTATTGATTATTATTTATTGAAGGCTTTGAAGGAATATGAAAACCATTGTTGTAAATGTACATACATTCTTGGTAGGTAAGGTATTTTGTTGGGAAATGGTGAAGGGATTTTATTCAAATAAAAATTCATCACGTTTATAATTTTTATTTTATTTTATTTAAAACATGACACGTTCAATCTTCACTCATTCATCTTTGACTCTTGCACTTCGTTCATACATCATCGCTCATATTTCGCTTGCTTTTCGATATACATATATAAATCAGTCATTCGAAAACAGAAGACAAAAAAAATATATATAATTTAAACAATACAACGAGTGTTTTGACGCGTTCCTCATCTAATCAAAAATACCTGATCTCTACAACTATACAGGCACGGCCGGAAAGTTGCGTCGCCGGCAGCACACCCGTCAATAAATAATTAAATAAATTATTATTATATCACTAAGATTCGACATCGATGGACGAACGACCTCTATTTCTCAAGTACACGCATCTGGAACGATTCGGATAATTCAAAAATTTTAGCTCGACGTACGAATCGGTCACACGCTCTCATTTACTGTTTGGTCGCTCTGTATATTTTTATTATATTTGGTTTGACGTTTTTAATTTATTATTGTTGTGTGATTTTATTGTGTAAAATGATGGTTTACTTTTTTATTTAAAATCTATTGTTTTTTTTAGACTTCGTTGCACTGCAAGTAGAGTTGGCGACAGTCAACGCCTGATCTTCCCCGTCGTCCTGCTTCGTAGTATTGATCGAACGTCGGTGCTGATTGCCTCTCGAGGATGAAACTGGTCGCGTATCTGCAAAAGGTAAATTTAAAATCAGTATTGGTGAGTACTATAAGAAATACGAGAATCGAGTTGATTAAATTTTGTAGTTTTAAAGTTGGTACTCACGTTCCCAATTGACAGAATACGCTCTTGGGTCCAACATCTGATGAGCATTCAGTGCTGGCTTCGCATACGTATTTCTGCAGACAGTTGTCATTGGTTGTGGCGAAAGATTTGACGTATGTCTTCAGCATGGTGATTCCGGCGATGGCTGCGTCGCTGGTTGAGTCTTTCCTGCCGATCGAGCGAGCTGCCATCGATCGATGGGAGAAAGAAGTCTTCAGGGCATCCAATAGGTTCACGACAATGTTGATGAACTGATCATGAAATTATAATAAATGGTAATTTATATTTCGCCCGAAGTGTTCAATACTTGAACGTTAGTGTGGTGTGATTGAAATGAAGCGTGATATTTTTTAATTTTTTTAGTGATTCGTTAAATTAAAATTTCATACACTAAATTACCATTCCATTTGTTAATGTTTTTTTTTATACACAGTATGTACAGTAGGGGCAGTGTCGCTCAAATTTTTAAATGTCACGTATACTTTTTGAAACTATTTTAAAGATATGCGTTCTAAAATGACGTACATACATATGTACATATGTATGTACATATATGTCTTGAAGCAAATGTCATGGTGGTCACTGACGGTCCGTTTTTATCGCCGTACAAAAGGACGTATTATGTATATTAAAACGGATTGTGAATTCCCGTTGTCAGCACGATCACTTGAACAGATTCACAATCCATTTTAATAATACGTCCTTTTGTACGGCGGGAAAAACGGAGCATGAATGGCCACTATTACATACACACAACTGTCGTGCAAAATCCACATCAAAAAACAGGTCTAAGAAAACAAGGATCGAGACCCTATTGGGTCTCGACAGGTTATCAAAGGAGTAATTGATGGGAGGTGCCAATTTTTAGTGAAACCGTCTCACAACTAAGTTGGCTAATTTGGCAAATTCTAACAGGAGACGGCCGATACCATAACCTTGTCAATGACGACAATTAAGGTCGAAAATTATTTCAGGATCGAACCCCGGGACCTTCGCTCAAGAAACTAAGGCCCGTAACGCACTTGGCTGCCTGGCTGCGCAGCCAGAACGATGTTGGAAAATGTATGTACATATGTGGCTGCCTGTTTGATAACGCACTATGCAGCCAGGAAACTCTGGCTGCCTAGTGCGTTATCAAACAGGCAGCCACATACATTTTCTAACATCGTTGTGGCTGCGCAGCCATAACTGCCGCAGCCAGGCAGCCAAGTGCGTTACGGGCCAAACGCTCTAACCACCGAGGTATCGCCTGGAAATTCTTAGCTATTTTATTATTAAATTTGCATATGTGTGGGTGCGAAAATTTGTATTTTGCTGTTTATTTGGTTGAATCATTTGGCATTGACATTATCATTCCTTTTTCCGTTAAAAACATAAAATTTGTCTATACATCCAATATTTTTTCGCAAAAAATATGAAATTTAAGCGACACTGCCTTGATCGAAAAGCCAATATCGACGTCGTGCGATTCAATAACCGTCTTTTCGACCGGAAAATTACACGTAAACGTATTATAATCGATTCGAATATATAAATATATCGTCATACCTCTCCCGCTTGCTTGGCCATCGATGAAACCTGATCGGGGTCCTTCGTTCCCAGTACGGCCGACAGGACAGCAGCCAATATACTCTGAAGCAATCGAAATAAAGCACACTCGTACCGTAACCACATCATATCTATGTACAAGACTATTCTAAGAAATGTGTATGTATTCTGTGTGTGTGTGTGTGTGTGTGTGTGTGTGTGAGAGGGGTTGGGTGGATTCGAAGGGGTTTAATTTTCTACTGTGTTCTACCGAGCGCGACACTAAAACTATTTTGTTTTTAGTAATACATACATACATATGTAGATAGGTACGTTGAACTATATTCGTTTGAATCCGAAGTAAAACGATCGTTTATACATACACATTACACATACACGCGTAATTGTTAATATTTATTTTTTTGACGATTTTTAAAGATTGTTTATATTTATTACCTTTCACTGGACACTCGACCGGTGAAAGCGGTATATTTTGCGTTTTTTTTTTTTTTTTTTTTTTGCTTGTATTCGATCGACTTCGATGGCAATCATGCGAAATTTTTCACTGCCGAAGTGCACAACGTTACTTCAGATTCAACCACTACGCTATTATTACTAATTATTCAATTAATACGAGAAAATATTAGTGCTTGTAATGTAAAATTGTATAATATAAAGCGAGTTTTTTTTTAAATTTAATAGTATTTTTTTTTATTCACTATTGAATATATTGTTAATGCATACACTATGGGAATATAAGCCATTGCACCTATATAGTGATTAGGTCGTGTGAATTTTATATAAAGAAGTGCATCGGCGATCGATCTAATCAGCGGTGCCCAACATTTCACATGTAGGACGACGAGTGATACGATATTGAAAAATTTGATTCCACACACGTAAAAGGTTGGACATCGCTTCAGTCTAATCATGCGAATGCACATCGATCGCCTGCGCACTAGAAATGAGTGTATGATTGCAGTTTATTAAATGCATTTTTTTTTATTGTTATAATTGAATTCTGACCTGCATTGGAGAGCCATTGTCGACTTTGTCGATTCCGTCGTTAGAAGCGCCTCCTCCTAAAATGGCGGTGAGGATTTTGAGACCCATTGACAACAAATTGGCCCAAGGAGATGGTGCTACTCCTACATCAGTGTCTAAGTTGTCGCTCTTGTTGGGACCAGTTGGGCCACCGTTGAAGAACATTTGCATGACCATACCTTTGAATGCAATTCGGTTAAAATTTGAATACCGCAAGATATTTTTAGATTGTGAAAATTTGAGTTTGATTTACCGAGCATATTGGACCACGAGAATCCGCCCTCTGAGATTTGGTTCGTTTGAATGTCGTCGATGTCGTCTAATGCTACTTTCTTCATAGCGTTCGGTTTCTCGGCGAATTTCCTGTCGGCGTCTAGTGCTTGATTAGAATTGCCATAGTATGTCGGTAATGCTCTTCCCTGCACAGCGACAGGCTGTAATGTTCAAGCGAAAGCGTGTTTATGTTTTGCTTTTAAAATTTGATTGAATGATTTTTTTTTTTGTTAACTTACTTGACTTTGTGCGATTTGTGCACTTTGAACTGCCAGCTGAGGGTAGGCGAAGGTCATAAGTAGACAATTGCTGCTGATTAGGACCAGCAAAGTCCAACCCATTGCTTGTTGCTTGAACATTCTGAAAAGAAAGCATACAATATGTTGATTTCATTGATTTGGATTACAGTTGAAGAAGCAAGGAATTTCCCTAGAAATCTATTGTATAATAGATTAATGTCGAAATTTATCTTAGGTGATATTACGCAATCATGTTCGTTCATATGAATCAAATTTTCCATAGTTTTCCCTCGGAGACTTCAACGCTCGGTGAATATCGCAACCCACAATGCAAGGTTTTCTCTTCTGCAATGCGATTCGAAAATTTGTACATACAGTCGTTGACAAACATCCGCGCGAGGAACTTTGATTGTTTTTATATTATCATCATCATCACAAACAATGGTTTTTTCGTTATGCGTACATCACCCGGACAATGACGAATGGTCTTCCTAGTTCTTTTGTGGGTAAAAGTCGAGGAAGCGTACCGACGTATTCATTGAGAATAATGTCAAAGTGAAAAATGTATCCATTTGGAGTACCCAGTCAATGTACGTATGTAATTCAATTATAATTGAATTGTTCAAATATAATTCGGTCACTTCCAAAGTAGATAAATAAGCAATAAGAATTTTGGAACATGTTTCAACAAAAAAAAAAAGGATTTCCCGGTAAATGATTACCTGAAACATTTCGTCAATGGCAAAACGAACTTCAATTAGCCGCATTCTTTGAGTCTACCTTTCTGGCGCCGAATGTTTATTTGTTTCTTTTTTTTACCTACACTTTTTCGCTTCCCCTTTTAACAATTTGCTTCTTCGGATGCTATTACCAATTACCGTAATCGGCCGTTGAAACGTTTCACCGTGTTTTTAAAATACTCTAAAAGCGGAATTTCGAACGCCTTTTCACTCTCTGTCGATTGACTTTTTGTGAGGTGCAGTTTTGTTTGCTATTCAATGAATTTTTTGGCAGTTTGAATCTCGATCGATTTTCCGCTAAGGGAGACTTTTTATCATATGGACTTGTTCACACGTTATCATCGACAAACACACGTTCAATGAACGGTTGCCACGATTTACCGTAAGAAGCGAGTGCGTTAATGGAACACGAGCACGATCGCGTTTCGGTTCGCATCTTAGCGCACGGAGATTTGTTTGCACCGGTATTCGAGGTTGATTAACAGGTGCCCAGGTCGATATGATAATACGACGGTCCGTTATCGACCCACTATGTTCACCTGTGTCCTAACAGCCTGGCAGCGAGATGAACTGACTTATGCAAGCTTCGCTAGAACCGTTTAGAAATTTATTCTCAACTGAAACTTATGCACGTGGTGTATGAAAATGTCCTTCACGCTCCATTGTGAAATTTGTGTCATGCAAAGTCAAGTCAACAATAGTTAAATTGACATACCTACGTGTAAAAAATATTGAATAGTTTTTGAATGAAAATTTATCTCATTTGGGCTAAGCGACGCGCATCTTTAGTTCGTCTCAAATGATCCATTGTAATACCGTATTTATGTGTGTTAGATAATAATCTGCAGATGACGTATCTGCATATACGGTTTTGGGTTTTGAAAAATGAAGTAAATGGTTAATTGTTCAGAGAAGCGTGTCGGCCTCCATGATCACTGAACGATTTCAGCTTTTATTGCGCGTTATAAGATATTGGACATTCTAAAATTTTACCCGGCAGAGAAATGCTCCACATTGGTCTTTTTCTAAGCTTCTAGAATTTCGACGAACGTACACGCGACGTTGTATAGAAAATTTTTGGAATTCTCACAAGTGAAATTTTCGCCAACGTCTCACTCGCTTCGCACTTTTATGCGGATACAAAAAAATAATACTTTATCCGATTAGGATAAAGTAACAAACCGTTGCATTGTTCAACCCCCAATGTGACACGTCTGTTAAATATGAGTAATATTATGTGTTGATGCAATGACAAACGCTAAATTTGTTTACTCGTTGTTTAACGGTTAAACGTTAAAGCGAGGTAATTGATAGTCGCTCTGTGAGTATGAATGAATCGCATTTCACCTGCTTTTTGGTCTACCTGTTCACTGGCTTAGGTCAGTGCGGAAGAAGTCAACCGAAATGAGGACGCGTATCTGTCCTTGCACTAGGTTTTGACAGGGATTGTAAACATTTTCCGCGGAAAAAAAGTAATTATTTTCCAACATTTACACTAACACTGATCAAATAGTACATAAACAAATTTAAATCTTTATATTATCCGCACGTACCCAACTCGATGTTCGAATTTTTTTCGCGGTACACCATTTGAATTGGATCATTACGCGTACCGTCGATTTGCGACCGCTGAGTAAGTACTGTTTTGTGGAGTAACGGAACTTTTTCTCTGACCATATTTGTGGAATTGGTGTCAGAGGCCCGAAGCGCAGGCGACCCACAAACTGATCCAATGCACGGGGGCACACACGATGCACACACGCTGCATACCCACTTGCATTTAGATCCGAAAATGTATCATAAATCAAAGAAAAATTGCTCAAATTACTCACGGATTGTCATCGTATATTAAACTACTGTACAATTTGGCGAATCCACAGACTGTCTTCCCATACTCATTACTTTGTGGTGAATTATTTCAAATCAACATGGGATTAGGCAACTTTGATATATGTACATCCATTCAGATAATTTGTAACACTGTAGTATACGATTGTATAATTTTGCTTACAGAAACGTCTTAATCGATTAACGATAGGCGTTATAACGATAAGTTAATTTATACAGAATTGATCGCGGAAAAAGTTGCAGAAGCTTCGTTGTCCGTCGGCGAGTTAATTAATACACATAGATAACTTACACTTTCAACGTGAGAACATAATCGATTACCAAACTTTGTACAATTATTGACTTCTTGGTTACCATACATCAACTTTTGTTTTGTTTATTGATTTATCCACGTGGTGATGATAATTGGTACGGTCGGAATGTGGAATGATTTGTCGGGTCAATTTAGAATTTTCATCGAATATATTATATATATACATACATTCATAGGTATGTGGATACTTTCACTCTCGCCCTTCGCCGTTGAATAAAGGTCGATCGGAGGCCGCGGAGTTGAAACCAAAACCAAAACGAAAACGTTCAATTTGACCGACAAATGCTGTCCTGTTATTCGACACGAATACCCCACGAGACCACGACACGAATAGCGACGCTTCGAAACGACTCGCCTTTGCCTTTAGCGCAGTTTTCCTTATTGCTCCTCTCGACGAGGAATTCAAAATCCGTGTCAAACTTGTCGAGAGTGCACATTCGTAGGTCACACGTCGTTAACCTTTGACGGTTCAAAACTGAAGCGACTTGTAACTATTTGTTGTATTTATACCTGTCCACTATATAGCCACGATTGTCGCATTATGAAAGATGCGTCGTATTATAGTCGTGTTATGAAAGGTGTTTGCGGTGCTAAATTCGTACAATTCAATTATGATGAGTCAACGAGTTTCCGCAAATGAAAATGTGCTAAATTTTCCGTTTGTTATCGTAGAGCGCGATGTGTAAATATGCTTACGGATAAAGTACCGGTTGATAAAATTAGCAAGCTCACGCCTTTGTGTTTAGTCGGTCGCTGTATTTGAGAAGAAAATTCGGATAATTGTTCTAAATGTGGTGGATTTATTAGTTTAAAAGGTCAACATTCCAAAACACATTCCATTTTGTTTGCAATTGGCTTTAAAATTGAATTTTAATGGATAAAGAGAAAAATGGAGATAAATCAAATTTGGTATTAGTGAATATGGTACAAGTAGTATAGTATGGATTATGTTATGGTATATATGTATATATATTCTACAAATACATGGTAGTAGTTACGTATTTGTAGTTAGCCCATTGGCTTCTCATATATACTAAAGATACTTTTGACGAATTCGATTTTTATATTGAGAAAAAAAAATTATTTAGAAAATACAAATGACATCGATTCCATCGATGGTGAATGGGTGACCTTGAATTTAATACTGATCTGTATCGAGCGATAATAAAAAGTAACACATTACTCTCCACCGTGTCACTTGTCAACTGAGAACACTTTCGAATGCATCGGACCGTGAGATATAATCGCACACTCGTTTTTTTTTTTTTTTTTTTTATTTTTTTTTATTAATTCGATTCACCACAACTTCAGTGTCACATCTGCTTTTTTTTAAAGAAATAAATAATTTTATTACATCATAGAAGAATCGCGGCCTCCCTATTACAATCGAGCACATAAACATTGACTGGAACTGAACAGTTAATTAAAATATACAGCGGTCTATTTTTATTATCGTTACGCAATAGAGAGAATCTTCTCAGAGTGAGAGTTAAACGAATATACATTCGATTAGCATATTTTTATTATATTTTCATGAAAATTCACGAATGTTAATTTCTCTTATACTTGACCTTAATAATAATTTCTCTTATACGTCGGTATGTGTTTTATACGCGAATTTTCCTTTGAAACGTTCAAGCCTGTCGACGTTGTTATTGTTTACTTCGTCGGCGTAAGATACATACATTCGTTGATGACACGCGCAAGGTCGTTTAAAATTTCGCGATCGCACATCAGCGAAAGTCAATCGGTGAGGATTTCTCCTAAGCTTTCGGTTTACGGGACACGTATGTGGATATGTGCCGTACTCGCTCACGTCCATTGTCTTTCACGCTTTCACCCGTATGTGTAATAAATCTCATGGGGTTAGAAAAATAACCAATTCCGATAATGTCGATCGGTGAATAATCCGTCTGTCGATATGCTTACGCGCATAATGGTTTCGTTTTTACTTTCGTTCTGGGAGAACTTGGCGTGCGAAAAAAATTTCTACGGTGAAATTTCGTTGCGATGCAAACGCTGAAAAGCGCACGACCGATTGAGAGTGCTTTCGTTGTTGTGTCATCGATTAAACGTTTAACGCATTCCTCGCAAGGTTCGAATTTGAAATAATTATGACAAACATCAGTACAAAGCGTCATATACCTAAAGCTAAAATTCATACTTATACGCCCATTAAACTATTACAATCTGGTGATAAAACAACCCGAGTGCCAATAATAAAACTCCAGCTAACAATTGCATTCATTAAATTACGTATTATTTACACACGTGTGACTTTCATTTTTGAGTCATACAATTAAATGAACCTTCCTATGTAGTTTTTAAAATTTAGAGTAGACTTTTAAATAAACATTTACCTTGAAAATGTGTACCTACTTAAAATTATCTCATTTCTATGAACCTTATCATTTATTTAAAACATTCAAAGGACATCGATGGAAAAGTAGAGATAACCCAATTTTGTATTTAAAAAACCGAAAAGGATATCCGTTCGAACTAAAAAAAATTTCGCCAACTTTTAACCGTTCTGCTGATACTATGAATGATTTTCGACAAAAAAACATAACTTTTTTAATAGCGTCTTGTAGGTAGTATATATGTACATACATAGTATTTCGTTATTCGTATCAATCAATCTCATGAGTCCAATTTACATGCATAACGGATCGTAAGAATCTCGACACACGAGTATGCTCAAATGCAACACATTTAAGACGAGATTCATTTATACCGCTAGATCCACATCTGTACCGGGATACTACCGCTAGGCGACAGGTTTATGTACATCGTCAGGGTTTCTTGATGAAAAAAAAAAAAGTAAGTAATGAACGCGAAAGAGAAGCTAGGCTCTTCTAGGCTCGTCCAACTTTCTTCGACGTGGTGAAAATGAATCACACACAACGGCTATCGTTAATAATTTAAATTTTAAACTGTATCAGCTATGATTTTGACTTTTTGACTTTTCAAAATTGCGAAAGCTCTCGCATGTGTGCGAGTTCATTTTCGGCGAGTGCACGCGTGCTCGCTCGCGCACGCGCACACCGTAACTTTTGATGTCATTCGAAAGTTCGTTTGAAACTTTCTCGCTGTGTGTGATTCACTTTCGAGTTGTATTACTTCGTTTTCATTAGCCAATTTGCCATTAATGTAAACACTGATTTATCACTTTACGTGTTGTCACCGTAATTACGCTCGGTTACAATTTAAACTACAATTAGATTGAACGATTGACTCCATCTTCAAAAAAATCATATAAAAACTAATTAACTAAACACATTGCTAACATTTTTAATCCCCTATGTATGTATGTACGTACATACATAGATAATAATTTTACTAATTTTTGATTTGGACTAGTCTGGGCCAAAGTTGCCTAAACTACAAACTTCGCTATTAGGACCAAGTCATCCTACATATCGATGGGTTAGTGCACAGATATTGTACATATGTCCAGTTTTGTGTTAAAATATTGCAAGTGACATAAATCTTTTTTGCATGAAAAATATGAACGAAATGGACATACTATATTGGACATATTTGGACATACAGGTTTTGATGCAGATGGACGTTTTGTGTATGATAACTCAATTTTGTTGAAAACTGGACATCTACATACAATATCTGTGCACTAACCCATCGATATATTAAAATTGCTATCGTTATCAAACCGCCATCATCATGAAGTTAGTTTCCTTAACTTTACTAATATACAAAGTCTGTTTATTTTAGGCAGTCTTAGAACCACGCGAAACCTTCTCGGGGTTGCGTTGTCGCATCTACATAATTTGGAAAACACCATTGAAAATACTACGACACTATTGAAAGTCATTAGTCACGTGTGTGAAAAAAAAAAGTGCTTGTGAATAATTTAAATTACACGTATCTATGTTAAATACATGCACACAGTTATACAGCATATCCGGCGAACGATTGTTTCAGCTTGAATGAAAATTTTCCGCTCTTCCGTTGCGTAAGTAACGGTTGGGGGTGTGTTTGGGGGGTGTTTCTTACCTGTTTGCTTGCTTAAAATTCACTAGCAGATTCCACAATAATCACTCGCGAAGCACCGTTTGTGTTTTGTGTGTGTTAAGAAGAAGATTCAAGAAACCGCGTTAGGTGTGCACGACGTGCCGACTGTTAATGAAGAGAGCACCGCCTTGAACTTGCCTATATATAGTGTGACCCACTTTCTTGCCGACGCGTCTCCGGCGGCAATGCACCATACTTGCCTTACCTGCTCAGGTGCCTCTTCGACGGACCACTCTTCGTCGATCGTCTGTCGGGTTGTTCACGATAACCCCCTGGGAGGTGTGTGTAAGTGTGGGCAAAAACGATTCATGTTTATCTGATCGAGAGGGTTTTTTTTAGAACCCGACGTTCGTATCCAAGTCTCAAAATATGTAATGGAAAAAGAAAATTGTTAAAAACTAGCAACGGGTAGTATTTATATGAATTGGCGGAAGCTAAAGTTGCTGTTATAAGTTAGTATTATTTTGTAAAATTCACCTTAAAAAGTTTGTCAAAGTCAAGACAGTAATTGCAGTTTTAATATAGGATGACCTGATCCTGACAAGGGATGTTTTTCTAAAGGTAGATTTATGGTGAGTTTATTTATGAATATTTTAATATCGGGTGAGTAAGTAAAAAGAGAATAATATGGTTATTGATGTGAATGAATGGGGGTTTAACAACTTTCATGCCAATTCAGAGATAACGGCGTAATTTCAATTTTGAGATTGAAGATTGCGACCTCGATGTTGGATTAAGATTAATTTGTAATGAATTAGTTTTAAATCTAATTTATTTGGTGTGAAAAAACTAGTATTGATTATTATTGGGGGGTAGTCTCTTAAGTTAGTTTAGTTTACTCTAATGCGGCTCCGGAGCCGCATGTGGCCCTTTGTATGGAAACCTGCGGCTCTCCCTGTCATCCAACGTTTTACGCGACACATAAAACATTGACAGACAATTTACGCAAAATCAAAATGAATCCTATTTCCATAACTTCGTGGCTATGAAAAGCTATAAGATGAAAGTTTCTAATACTTTTTAGCAATAAACCGTCTCAATAAACTTATTTCTTACAGCTGTCCATTTGTTAAAAAAAGCAACATTTAATTTCATTTTGAATATATAATCCAGAAATAATATATTGCGGCTTCCAAACTTATCAATTTCGCAAGGTTATCCCTAATTTGGCTCTTAACTCGAAAAAGGTTCCCGACCACTGCTCTAATTATTATTTATTTTTAAGAATAATGTAGTAAATTTTTTGTTTTGTTTTTTAGATAAATTTGGCTCACTACTATTTTAGAACAAAATTCTAATCACCGTACTGATAGTTTTTTATGATGACAATTCAGATCATTTTGGATTATATGTAAGCTCAAATCGACCGAAAATAAATAAAAAGTAATGTAAAGAGGCGTAATTGTCATTAACAGATAAACAAAAATCTTTAGTATATTCTGTTAAGCGTCCTTCGGGTACTTAAATAGCTATTTTTGCAGATATTGCATTAAAATTTAATGAAGTTCATTCCCAATGTTTTTTTTGAATTCCATATCTAATCTAATTTAAGCTAACCTAACGGAAATTCACACCCTATTATACATATTATATTTTCTTGTATGATTCATTAAATAGTTATACATATATGTAGAGTGATTCCGAAGCAAATGAACACTCAGAGCTCTATTTCTAAGAAATAGATTTTCTTTTTGCGCCGAATTATACATTATTCCTTTGTATTTTTCGATTGTTCGTATAATTGAGATTCCGTTGCTTCAGGTGTGACATACAACATTTTAATTACGCATTGTACTTATGTACGATATTTCAACCGTTTGTATGTAATTTAATATTTATTGCTTCTCTATATCGATTTGTATCGGCGTTAAAGCATGTTTATGCAATTATTATACGAAGTTATGTTTATTTGTACTTTTGATTGATTGTGAATGCGAACACATTGGCCCCCGTTCCACATACTGGTATAATTCAATGTTTATTCGGCGTCTATTAGTACTCAATTTGCGATTCGATTTATATATCCCTAGCGAAATTACTCGGCCACTGTTCCGTTATTATTTACTTTCACAATTATTGCCTGTTGCCTCACACTTAACCCGAACGTATTAGTTGTAACAGGCTCGAGTGGATTTTTTATTTCACACGAAAGAACCGTTCGCGAAGCGTTTTAGGTCGATGTGATCATTTATTTTTCAATTTAAAATCAACGAGAACTTATCTCTAATGTTTTTACTAATATTACGCGTGCAAATGGAAATTCCTGTTGGAAAAACCTATTGGGTTTGAAACATAGCCACTCGTTGAAGTTTCCGCGTGATGTTTTTATACTAATTTATAGTCAAATTAGGAAAATTCAAACAAGATTATGGACTATAGATCAGTTTTGAATCCTTCATGCTTTCGGTTAATTATAGATTATGGACTGCTTTTGCGCCGAAATTATAAAATGACGCTAAAGGTCAAGGAATTCAACTAAAGTTAGTTTCCCATATTTTATGACTGCTTCTGTTGAAAAATGACATGAAATTATAACTTTATTGCATTTTTAAGCAATTTTTATTTGGGAATCATTAGCTATTCTCGATTTTGAGACATCATATGAACGATAGCAATACCGATAATTTCTCATGTGTTATTTTAAATGTTGGCTGAATTTGAATTTACAGTTGACTCGATGAGTCACGAGTGTTCATTTTATCTTGTATCTAAGTAATGCCCTTAGTTTTTGGATTGCCTACTTTTTTTTTGTAGCCTATGTACATATGTATGTATGTATGTATGTACGTACATAGTTGTTAACCAGTTTTTCTCCATTCGCACATTATTTCTTCTGACCTTGTTCATGAACCTTCAATTTGAATTCCATTCAATTTGTACGAGTTTACTATTGAATGCGTGTCCATTTGAAAAATAAAATACCTCAACAAGCATACACAAGTACCGTTACGGTTGAATTGGAGTGCCGTTATTGTCGTTTTAATTAAAATTTTGTGTAGTTAATAAATTTTAATTTCGGAGAATAATGTTGCAAAACGGCAGTCGAGTTGCGAGAGACCGTTTTGCGAGATTTTTCTCGGTTGCAGTACGGTTACGTTCACCGTAATTAATCTCATTGTTGTTTATTGTGTGAATTTTGACAAGTTCGTATGAATTAACGCTTACGGTTCACAAACGAGGAAAAAATTGATATAGTTTATTCAATATCATTGTTATTTTTTTTTTTTTTTTGATACCGTTGCGTGTAGGCCACATCTGTAATGTTCATGTTACCGGTCATCGAACTCGCCGATCACTCGCGTATGCTTATTATGTGAACTTACAGACTCTTGAGTGTGTGTGATCAGAATTTAAAAAAAAAAAATTACCATAGGCACTTTCTTCGTATGAATTTTGAGCTTTTAATATTTCGAGAGGTATGCCCGTTCGAAATATGGTACAATTTCTCGTTATTTACTATTCAATGGGTGTTTAGAATGGCTTATGTGACAAATATCTAAAATCCATTTATAATATACATACCATCTCAACCAATTGTAAATAAAACTACAATGGAGAATGTCAAAAGTATTATTTGTATTTTTTTTAACATACACGTGTTAACGATAAATTAAAAAAATATGTGTAAGTGTGAGTTCAGTCGTACGGTGGTCACACTACATTTTTTCGAGTGAACGTATTGAATAAAAAAAAAAAGTAAAAACTCGCAAAGCATTTTAGAAGGTGCATCGTCGTAGAATGAATATTCGTTGGCGAAATGAAAGTCTTCTTCGGCGAGATGGTTCTTTGCGAAGAGTGTGTGTATAGGTACTACATACATACATTCTTGTGTGGCCTGATTCTTGTGCCGACCATCGTCACAGACACGAATGCACTTTGTTCGATTCGTATACAAATGTAAGTATTTACTGATGGTATTGAATGCGGTGCAGTGTGGTGCATTGCGTTGCATTGATTCAATCGATAGGTATCGAAGAACATGATGAAATGAACGTAATGCGTTTCGTGGGCGGTGTAACGAACGTGAAAGTTCGAAAGATTCATCTCGGTACCTATGTATGTACATATGTACATACATACATATTGTAGTATACATACATACGTACTACAAATGTTGCACTGTATTGGTTGAGATCAATATTATACATTCCGGGAATTATATTGTTGGTTTGTTTGAATTTAATGCTCATTGAGTTTGAAATCAAAATTGATTCAGTCGTGCATGTAATAAGTTCAAAGTGAGAATATTAAAATGAGGCATTTGTTATTTTTATTACACGCAATGCAAATTTTATTTGTGCTCGAGCTTTAATATAATATAACTGGTTATTGTTAACCATATTGACTTTGTCACGAAGAGGAAATTTATCCTGATCATAATGCTATGGAGTGCGAGGTTGGAATGCACGATAGAAAGTTTGGGTTTTATACGTTATCGTGACGTCAAAGTGTAGTCTTAGTCATTGACGTCATAGCATTGTTGAAAACTTACTCTAATTTAACTTGCTTAGCTTCTTATTTAAAAAGTTATAGATTTAAACAAGCTTATTGCATAAAAAGTTAAAACTAATTTGTTTCATATAAACTTTGATTTATTTTGTGTAAATACATACATATAAATACGATATAAATTTACCATTAGAAATTTCATCGTACTAAGAGTTAGATTATGTCAAAAAATAAACGAATGGTTACAGTAAATGTCACATTTCTTTTACATAAATTTATCGTAAACGATCAGGAAGTCAGTAAAGTAAACAAAGGAAAACGAAACGGAAATTTTTCGCACTTAAAGAAACGGCGATTGTTCTTTGTACCAATTGAAGTTACAATTTATTATATCACCTTAAACAATGTATTTGTTATACTATGTAATGGAATAGTATATTGGTACTTTTACGATTTTTAAATATTGTTTATTGGTATATTATCAATTTTTGAATATTGTTTATTGGTATATTATCAATTTTTCAAAGTTTTTCATGCTATTACGTTTTAGAATCGCTGGTTTTTAATTTTTGGGGTTGATACCCTCGTCTGTGGGTTCGTCTGACGGTGAACGAAGAACGTGTGCAGAAATTTTCTTGCACATGGGTTTCATTGATTGAGATTTCTATCGTAAAAAAGTGGTCAGGCAGGAGAGTGAGTTACACTTGCGCCGAAAGTGTAATTTGCGCACCAGCAACTTCCTCTGCACGCGAGGAGCACTCTAATAGCAATCCAATGCCATATTTAATAATTCAATATTGATGTCTCCTGAGATGTGTTTTATTTTTATTTTTTGCCATGTTTTATTTTTTGTGTTGATTGAATATGGAATGGAAACGGTTGAAAAATTTGTGAAATTAGTATGAACATATAATTTATTCATTTCATAATGTTCAAAGTTTAAATGAATCACTGTATTATTGTGACATGTATTTCAGCATAATGGTATTTGACTCACAAGTTAATACTATGAGACATTGTAGACTTAATTCAACTTTTGAAAAGTGCCTCATCGATGGGGAACTTTCCCTGGGTTTAATTAATTACAATTCGGCGGACGAGCGGTCAACGCTCTCATTCTTGTGGTCAACTCCAAGTCGAATGCCTTTTACAAGAATACTACAATCGAACAAGGTCAAGGGCTTTGCACTTGGAGACTTTGCGGCTCCATCTCGTGCAAACTCTCGAATTTACTAACGAATCCCTTAATCAATCCACCATTCCTTATTTTGTCTTATTTTAATGTATGATGAGGAGCAAAAGTTTATGTTGTCGTTGAATGAAATTTCGAATGTATTGTATATGAAGGCGACAGAATAAACCAGTCGACAGGAAAGTTAGTCTTCGTTTGACCCTCGAAACGAACATCCTCGTACGAAGGTTTCGACCAGATTCTCTGGACTGTCATTTGGAGAAGACGCTCACTTTCATCGGTGGCTCGTTAGATTTTAATCGATTTTTATACCATCAATACCAGTGGTCGGGAATCTTTTACGAGCTAAGAGCCAAATCAGGGAAAACTCTTGCAAAATTGGCAAGTTCTGGAGCCACAACATACTTTTTTCGATGTTACTCATTTATAAACTGGAAAGCTGTAAGAACTTAATTTATTACTAAAAAATATTATAAAATTTAATCGGAAAAACGATTTATTATACCACGGGCTCCCAACCTATGGGTTGCGAACCCCAGATGGTGTCGCATAGGGTTTTCTATGGAGTCGCCAAATGAAACAGTAAACTAAAAAAAATATTGACTACAATGCAATTTTAATTTTTAATGGGTGTTTTGGTGTTTGAATAATATTTTTTGCCCTTTTCAAATATATCGGGGTCGCGGATCACTTGGCTTTTATAACCAGGGGACGTCACTCGAAAAAGGTTGGGAATGATCTATACAATGATCGACAACTGATCTATTCAATGAATCGTTCATTATGGAATAAAAATCAACAAAAGTTCCTTCACTATCTACCTTTAAATAATCTAACAACCCTTATGTATTGTTGATAAAAGTAATTATTTTTTTTATTTTAACCAATAAAGAGCTTAAAAATCCACGCTGCTTTTTAGATATAAAATAAATATTTGAAAGTGCAATACTACGGCCCACCGTTTGAGAATCTTTACGGTTCCGGTGCAACCGGAAACTGCACGTGAATCACTTCGTGAGAGTTTCTCGTGCGTGGGGGAACCTGTGACGCACTGAAACTGCTCCGTTAGCCAGGGGTTACGCAATGCGGATCCAGGACCTGGCCTCCTTGTATCAGTGACTCTCAAGTCTTAAATTAATTTAAAATTACAATTGATACTATACCTAACTGTTAGTCTGTGATTTTTACTAAAACATCTATGTATGTACATACATACATATTATACAGTGTATTTCTTTCAAAGTAAATAATTTTGCATTTAAGTATAATAGTAGCCTAGCTATGTATATGTAGTAAGGGTCGTATGTAGTATGTTTCGAACTCTAGGAACCAAGTTAATTTGTGATTATCAATATGAATCTATTGGGTTAAATCATTATGATCTAAATTAAATTTGTTTGAAAGCACATGCTATTTGCGGATATAACACCATATCATCACATTCGACACATCGGAGATAGTATGTATGTAGATGTTGTAACCGACGAGACATTGGGGGCGACATTGTCTCTGACACACTCTAGCAAATTTCGAACAATAAACACGTTAAGATTAGACAATTTGTGTTAAAACGTTTCGCAATCACGCGTGCTACAAATAAAGTCTGAAAAATACCCACTATACTGCTGGTGAAATAAATGACCGTATTGGATTCGATATGAACGAGAACTGTTAAGTCATTGTAGAAACGGTACATTTTACGGTACATACATACATACAAACGGGCAAACGTTCTGCGAAATTTATTCGCTAAACCCATTTTTTTTAACTGATCCTAATAGACTTCAATGAAAAATATTGAATTATTAATAACTATAGTAATGTCCTCATGTTTGTGTGTGTGTGTGTCGAGGAATGCAAACAGTCAACCGTGTCATGTGCCTACATACATATTATACTCTAACTGTGTTGTTTAGCCTAATCCAATAGTCTACATTCCCGATGTTGGCGCTTGCATTCTTCGCCGCGCTTTTTGAATTCTTCCATTTCCGGCAGATATCGGAAGAGGGCACTCGTACGTTTTGTATCAGTTTCACGATTTTTAATATCGGTATTTTTCGCATCGCTTAAAGCTTTTTGCATGCCGGAAACGAAAGGGAATATCCTGCAAACTAACTGTTGGATACAAGCTGTGTCCATGTCATTTTTCACAGCTTCTAATACCTTATCGGTGAGATTCTTATCTGCGGCAGCTTCTATCAAGTTCTTCAGTCGATTCGATTTGTTCTCTAAGATCCATTCGAGCGGCGAGCCATCTGTTATTTTCTTCAAGCGCTCAGCTGCTTCGGGCAAAGCAGGTTTCTTCGAAGTTAACGATACACTGATCTACAATATGCGATTACATAGATGTCGTTCATAAAATCAATTTAATTTCTTAAATGTAGTATAGATTTAAACTCACCATTTGCGCCAAGAAAATAATAGCGTTGACTACAACGGCGCTAATTTTTGACGTATCAAAACTTAACATTTTCAATAAACTAGCGATGAGTCCTTTCGCTTTCGGTTCTTCATCTCCTTTTGACTTGTCGTTTTCGTTTTTTTTCTTGAATGCTTCGGTGATCAATTGTGCAACGTTAGATGCTGCATCTAAGCCTTTTCATTTAAATAATAATAATTAACTATCAACTTCCGAGTCTTCTAATGGAAATGTTAATAAATAATTACCCAAGAATTTTCCGGCTATTTGTAGTCCGCTGCGGAATTTTTCCATCACTCCGTCCCCCTTTGTGACCCATGTTTGTTGTTCAGTCGATTTTACCATCATGAAAGCGATGATTATGACGAACAGGGAGTTGTGTATCTTCATCTCAGTGGATTCTGTTCGACTGATTTTTAAATAGACATGCTTTGTTTATTGTCATCATTGCGTTCTGTGACCGTGAAAGTAACGTTTTAACTCGTCCTAAGCATACGCTCTGTAAATTCACTAATCGACACATTACTTCAGCGGTTTTAATCCAGTGTCATGTAAGTTTTTTTCAATATTAATATTTTAAATAATAATTTACCCTTTTAATTAACAAAGTAAACGATATTTTGAATAATATAAGAAATAAAATAAAAGTGTCTACATACATATGTATACATACATATATTGGTATAAAAGTTCAGTTAAAATGTGAACCCTCGAACGATGCCCGAATTGATGAAATGTAGGTATTGTTCTCGATTGAAAAATTAAATTAAATATATATTTTGATTTAATAAATCATACTTTACGTAAAGCCACTGAAATTTTGTTACGCATTAGTAAGTTTAACCGTGCGTTCTCGTTCAGTTAATATTACGACAATTTTACGCAGAACAAGTGCAACATTCGTGCGACAAACATTGCTTTTTATGCAATGCTTATTGTATTGAAAAATTGGTGAGTTATTTATATCAAAAAATGGTGAAGTTCAA
The DNA here is from genome assembly GCA_022651745.1 of Parapsyche elsis. Lineage (NCBI taxonomy): Eukaryota > Metazoa > Arthropoda > Insecta > Trichoptera > Hydropsychidae > Parapsyche > Parapsyche elsis. Next base: position 3,721,062 of record JAGVSN010000018.1, read on the forward strand.
ACAAATTTAATAGTGTATATTTACACAATCGTATTTCGAACATTTAAGGTCATACGAAATGGACTCGTTATTACTATTCATGTGGGCAATTTTTGGAATACTCGGAGGTACGGTAGGCGATCGTCGCACAAAAGACAACGTCACAATAAATAACTCCTACGAAGAACTGAACAAAGACGACCAGAAGATATTAGCTCAACTGTCACTGGAGAAACTCCTTAAGGTTAAGCATTCGATCGAAGAGTTCAACAGTGTCAACGAAACGGTTCCTGTTGATTCTACCGAAATAGAAGGAACCGAAGCTTTAGCACTGAGCTCGGATGCAGACGAACCAGTGAGAAGAACAGATAAATTGCATATGACTAAAGGTGGTGGTAAAGTTAATAAGTTTTTCGCGTTGTCGGTGACTACTTTGGCTTTTTTGGCGTTTGGGGGATATTTGTTGTGTTTGATAGTTCAGGCTATCAAGAGCAAAAGCTATCCATATGATCCTTCGATGGCCGCAACTTCACAGCCTGTTATGGTTGTCGCTGGTACTGTAAAAAAAAAGAAGCCACAGTTCAACTATGGAAGGAAGAAAAGAGAATTGTGGGAAGAACCGTATGATGATGATTTGTACAATATGCTCATCAAATTGGCAGAAGGATATGCGGCTTGGGATGGAATCAAATAATTTTACAAATTCAATTGTACTTTAGAATTGTGCTGTGCTAGTCATGCGAGAAAATTTCATTTAAAAATACAGTCTGTTATGAAAATTTTTGCCAAATTTTGTTAATTACCCATTAAAATCGTTCCACATCGTTCATTTTCTCTTCTCTTCTCTTCTCTTAGTATAAGGTATAATTTTTTAATAAATCGTTGAACACAATTATTTTTTTTATTATTGTATCGACTATTTTGCAATTATTAATCGATATCGTATAATATCATTGTCTTTATTTAAATAAAAATTAAAATGTCGAATGGAGTAACGATACACGAATGCATGATATAACGGGTATGCACTAATCATACATAAAATACGTACTCTACCTGTATATAAAGCGCGCGCGAGTGCTTTACGTTTTATTTCGTTGTCACATATAAATTAAATCACCACACAGAGCTGAAACATTATTTCCATGTCCATGTGCTCGAATCGCATGTAATGTATACAGACGTACATACATTACACACTATTTACGATATCCTATATGTGTATTTGTATGCGAGAGAACTTGCGACTGACAGTTTGAGAAGCGCCATGTCGCGTCTTATTCTTTCACCGAGAGGAATCAAGCCGCCACACCAACCCTTTATCATCACTTTAAGACCCTCACAAACCTGAGCGGTGTCGCTGCGTCAAACTGACGCCCCATTCGCACCGATATAATTCGCATTGGTGCGAATCAACGACGATAGAGGACGTCAACTTGACGCTGCAATGCCGCTCAGGTTTGCGATGGCCTTTACCCGTAGGATAGAATTTTATTTCGACGACGGTTGAGCATCGCTGCACCTTTTGAGTTCAGATCTCTCCGTGACCCCTTGGTTTATGTCCGATATGAGCACGGCTGCTTTACGATATTGTCATCGTCCGACAAGACGTATTCTGTTAAAATTGTATTCCGAGAATGCGCAACTTAAATCAAGTGGACACCACACCGCGGATGCAATTACACCGGTTGACCCTAATTTGAGCGAAATGCACCCACGTTACGAAAAAAGTCTCAAAATTACATGGTTCGCTTTTACTCTGAACGATTTTATTCCATCTATACGTATATGTAGCATAAAAATGTACTTTCATCTGTTCGTTTGCTTCTGGTAATTGTAGGAAATTTTTCTTCAAAGGATCATTCAAAGTATTGCTTCGATGATACATACTAATCTCAGTTGACAGACGGAGCCGTGGCAGATTAATTTATTAACTTTTTGCCATCGAAAATGCACACGGACTACGCCAGGTACTACAGCTTGTTATATATATAAATTTAAATACGGAAGAACTTCGACAAATCGATCGTTGTGTTTTCGATTTAATTTATCGCGTCGCCATTGATACGTTTCGGTGCGGGTGAAAAATGAGTTCTAGGCGTGAAAACTATAAATTAAACGGTGAGAATTTGTCCGGCGAAATGCCGATCGTTTCTGTGTGCGTGTGTGTGTGTGTGTATGCCATTAATATATTTATAATATATCGTAATGTGTATGGATGTACGAGTTACCAAACATGTTAACAACACGCGAATAAATCACACGTTCAATATGTGTATAGTACTGACTATGTATCAAAAACGATCGAGGACGATTGCAAAACATCACCATATTTTAAACGTGCGCGTATTTTTGTATGTGGATTATGTTAGTAGGCGTTGCAGCGCAACAGTGATCCAAGTCCCGCTTGGAAAATTTCGGAAAAATCGATAACAATCTCATTATTTATCGCGACACTTTTAGTGCTCGGATGTTTATTTTATTTTAACGTCGAGTTTATTTTCCAATTATGTTAATTTATTTATTAATTTTGATTGGTTTTTAATGCAAAGCTAATGTTTCGATCGCACGCCATTCGTTTCGCACGTTTTTGTTTTAAATTTTGCTCATGACGTACGCGCAATATTGCCAACGTAAATAAATCCGGGAATATTACTTTGAATCCAGTTTCGTTTAAGCTCAGTGGCCGCCAATCGGTTGATTGTTTATTGATTTTAGACTGATTTATATGATCGAGCATGTGTTCCATATACATACAATACATTTACTTATACAAACGTTTCAATTCGAAATGTGCATTGTTTTAATTATATTTATGAATGATGAAGTCTATCGAACAAACCTTCAAACTGAATAGTTAATTAATTTATACACACCGCTTCATCCGTATAAAATAAATAAATTTTCATCATTAGTCTTTAGTATGCTAGTTAGTTTCGGTATAACATTTGGTATTTCATAAGTGTAGATAGAATGTCTAGGATTTTTCCTAAACCAATCATTTTCAATTTTTCGGCTTTTATAATCTGGCTATCAATATTAAGCTATATCCAAAGGAGTTTATTTATTTTATAGATTTAAACCCAAAATTTATACATAAATATATAATAAAAAACAAGAATATAATAAAAAAATATACAGTAAAATTATCAATATACAATCCCATCCCGGTTACCTACCCTAGCGAAATGTAGCTTCAGATAGAAGATAGCTAAATATAGATCAGATAGGCGGATGGCTTCAACAACATGAGATGCAGCCCCCATGACAGTCCCAACTAAAAGGTTGTTGGAAGAGACGATGAGAGCGCGAACGAATGTAATTTTTGGGTGCAAGCAGGCTAAGTCTTTCAAGCACTCGAGGATACCATACATCGCCTCTGTACACTAGAAACATATGCCGCAACAACAACACGCTCCTTCGAACCTCGAGTGACTGCATGCCCGCACGCCCAGAAGAAACATACTCGGGTACAGAAATGGGTAGTAACCACATTCCCCTAAATTTGTACTCAACCGTGGACACAACCAAATAGCAGTTCAATCGTACAATTACCCCGATATCTTCATCTTATTTTGTGGATATGTACATATGTACATACATATATGCATACGACCAATATGTACTGCCAGTTATGAAGTATGGATGTGAAACGTGCACACGGCATGGAAAGATGTATGCTCGGTATAACGAGAAGAGATCGTAAGAGGAATACATGGGTAAGAAGCGTGAGCAAGGTGGCAGATATAGCGGAACGTGTGAAAAAGTTGAAGTGGATACATAGCAAAAATAATGGATGGCAAATGGACGCGAGAAATACTGGAATTGTATCCGAGAGGATGTGAAAGAAAGCAAGGTATACCGAGTGGTCGATGGGCTGATGAATTGAGAACAATGTGTGGAGCCAACTGGATGCAGATTGCTCAAGACAGACAGGAATGGAATAGGATTGGATTAGTCCTTCATCCAGTGGAATGGTGAACGGCTGAAAATGATGATGTATATTTGATGAAGCAGTAGTGAAAAGCACACTAAAAGGTAGATTATGTAAGGCATTTGCGCAATTTATGTCTATCGAGTTGGCGCCCCCATACAAATGTCTTTTCAGTTAAGTTTCACTATCACTAGTTAATTAAGGTAGTGCAAAATGTATAGAAACCACGTTTGCAATTCGCACGTGCACGTATGTATATATTTAGCGACCGTTTGTTTGGTCGAAGGCGCGAATGAGCGCAGTGCGGTGCGCGTACGGGGGCGGCAGGAGAACGCGCCCGGGGCGGCCCTTCCCGCTCCTCGACCGAATAAATCAAAAGTGAAACGCGTTCGGGGATCGTTGATTAGAAATTTGCGTCTGGAGCGTTGTTCGCATAAATAAGGCCATTATAAGAGGTGAGGCTGAGCGCGCGCCCCCCCGCCGCGAGAATTACGAGAGGCGCAACGCGCGGCCACTTCATCACGGCACCTCCGCAACCTCCGGGGGAGAGGACCAGGGTTAGTCAATCCACGAGACAAACACCCGATGAAAGCCACCACAATAGTTCTAAGCCTTATGTGTATACGCCGACTGGTTCCAAATGGCTGCTTCACGTTTTAACAATCATTTTACCCTTTGCAAAAGTAAAACGCTTAGGTGATATACTCACCAGTAGTTTCAAAGAAGGAAGGAACAATGAATAGGTACAGGAAGAGTGTCATCTCAATAGCTGATACAGATATGATTTTAATAACAGACTTGAAAAAATTTAGCCAGCAGCTATAGCAATCTGCCGAAACAAACAACAAAATCTTCCGACCGCACCGGAAATCTTCAGTTCACAAGTCTAATGTTCCAACGACTTTGCCATCACTACGATTTGACGAATTAATCGAAACCAAATTTTGTAGAGTTATGTATGTACTTCTAATGATACTACGAAGTCTATAATGGGTTAGAGCGCGAAAGTTGGTCGCACTATCCCCCAGACCGGCTCGGCTGGCAGGGCTGCATGGAAAATTTTCAGGTATTTAAATTGTAATGTAGTCATTTTGAAAATTGAAACAAAATGTTATAATCTGTTTTATGTAGATGTTCTATGTATAGTCATACTGTGTCACCGTTCACTAAACACCCATTTCAAATGGGAAAATGATCGTACAACATCAACCGAGGTTACGGGTGAAAAGTTAAAATATAGGAAATTGTCGTGTTGATATTTTCATTTACCATTTGAGATACAATTTAAATATTACCCTGTCAGTAGGTTTCCCCCTCTACTCATTCTAAACGACAGTGAGAGCAATATTCGCGCTCTATAGGTGACTATAAACGATCAACATATTCGTGGAAATGTATTGCCGGCAATATAGTTGTGTTTCCCGATACTATTGTTCCACTATTGCTGGTATAGCAGTGTGTTGGCGAGTATTGTTGATATATTACCGATGATATCGCTCGGTATACGGAAATACACGACAATATATGTTTCTTTCCTGCTCTCTCACATACGCGGGTCTCTGTCGCTGAGGTGCGGTCACGACACGACAAGAGTGTTGACCTTTGGCGAATCTGGGCAATAATAAAACAGCAACTACTTGCCGGCAATCATTGTGCCACACATTACTGCGACACATATTGCGCATGCGATGCCGAAAATGTTACTGGATGGTTGACGAGCAATATTGCTGACAAATGTTGATCGTTTACAGGCACCTTTATAATGGTAATTGAGAACAATTATACATCTTTATTTCGGGCAGCTACCAACACTACAAAGCCAAGCAATAGCTCAACGGTTAGTGCGTGTCACTTGAGCAAAGGTACAGGGTTCGATCTCCATATCTCGAAATAATGTTTGACCTTAAAGGCCCTCACAAACCTGAGCGGTATCGTTGCGTCAAGTTGATGTCCTCTATCGTCGTTGATTCGCACCAATGCGAATGAGACGACGATAGACGCAGCGATAACGCTCAGATTTGTGAAGGCCTTAATTATCATCATTGACAGGATCCGGACATTACCAAATCCAGATCGACCGTTTCCTGTTAGAATTTATCTCAGTTGTGAGACGTTTCCACCAAAAATTGGCACCTCCAATTCATTGTTCCTATGTTAACCTGTTATTAGATTTGAATCGTCGTGTTCTTGAATCGCGTTGGTTAACTTCCCCCCCCCCCCCCCCAACAAAAACAACAATTTAAAGCAAGTGCAATGTACAAGAAGGAATACAGATGTGAATGTGAAAGAATTGTGTACACAAATGTGGTTTTATACGCTCACCCAATGACTCACTGTTCTCACTGCTACCTGACGTCTAGCCGAGGAGTGGCGGTACCCGCTGACCGCTGGCCGTGACTGGTTTTCGTGTCGTGCCACACTTCGATGACACGCTTTTACTAAACTGAGGGGCAGTACGGGGCGCAGAGGGGACGCTCGAATTTTCGGGGCGGATCTCTCTCTCGCACGAACGCGAAAGAGCAAGAGAGAGGGCAATAGCCTACCTCCAAACTGTAAGAGTGGGGATATACATATATGCGTGACCACTTATCGCTCGCTCCGTTTGTACGGAACGTTAGATGAACCGTTTTTACTCTACCGAGCGAAAAAAAATTTTACTTCAAAAAGTTTTGTTTCGATTTTAACTACCAGTAAAAACGGCGATAGAAATATTTACAGCAAGTACATATGTAAGTAACCCCCCACAAGTTATAGTTGCGCGCCCCTGTTCTGCGTGTCGTATATTGTTATTCACGATCACAACACGTTATTTCGACATAATTCGACTCATGTTTATATTCTTCATATTGTTAATTACAAGAACATTTAACACGAGAACATATTATCACGGAACGGCACGACCGAACCGTCGCGGAAGGTCCCCGTCTCGAGTCCACGGGGGCGCAACATTAACGATTCGCACTGTTACACCATTGTTGAAATATTCAATATTGAAAAAAAATAGTCGTCGCAGTATCGACAAAATATACCAACACATAGATGCGAGATTGAATTTTCACCTTCGTACATACATTTGCACCATCATATGTGCAATACTTTCGTACGGTTGCCGAACTGACCTTTTTGGTGATTTAAGTGAAAGTGGTAGGTAGTTTGGGGTGGAGAGGGGTTTCCCCCCACATACCCCCCGCTGTGGTTTATGGTGATTCCCATCGGCCGATTATTCACGTCAACTGTTTTCCGAGTGAGCGGGAGGTCCTCGGGGTCCCGACCGGACTGGGCCCCCCCATAAAAATCCTTATAAATCTCTCGTCATACTTCAGGTGTGAGGTCCGGCCTCTCAGGAATCACACCTTCGCGAACCCCCAAACCGGTGGACACCGTAGAGCAGTGGTGCTCAAACAACGCTCGAATCATTCTTTTCATTATATAAACACACTTTTTGAATGCTGAAATAGCTTCGCTTAAAATCATTGGCAGGAAATTTTCCGTTAAAATGATTATCGTTTTGTATGGAAGATAAGTATATTTATTTTGACTTTTTCTGAACTGTGGTACACTCGAAGGCCCGTTTGGCGCTCGAGGCATTGATTGTGACGTCATCCTTAAATACGTCACATCTGCAAAAGTGGTACGGGTCAAGCGCCAAAAATAGATCGTTTATTGGGTTTTGCAGTCGTAAATGGTTCAACTGGAAGTTAATAAAATAAGAATTGTTTCGTTGACAGATAATGATTAGGATTAAGTGTTTTCGATTGATTCAGAAATTATTAAAAGTAAAAAACATTTTAGGCCACATATGTACTTAAAATAAAAAGACAGTTTTATAACTAAACTTAACTTTTTTAGAAATTTTTATAACAAGCGTTAACAAACTAGCTATTAGTCCTAGTGAGTTTTCAAACGCTTCAGTGTATGCTGTTTCTAACAATTGAATGGAATTCAATCAGTACAATGGATGTTTTAGTATTAAAATTCACGAGTGGTACGAAATATACCTTTATTGCATATAAAAGAACATTTCGCACATAGCTTTCAACTGAATCTGCTATGTTGCCACGTCTGATATGTCAATAAATTATTTCCATATCAATTAAAAGTTACGTTTATATATTTTTTTAATTTTTACAACCGTATGCACGTCCAATCGTATCATTGCATTTGAGGCGTAAAGCCTTCGTATAAAAAAAAAACTACATACCAAAACGATTGTATAGAGCAGCGGTCGAAAACCGGCGGCTCCGGAGCCGCGTGCGGCTCTTTGTATGAAGATCCACGGCTCTCGCTGTCATCCAACGTTTTGCGCGAAGCACAAAACGTTGACACGTAATTTACACAAAATCAAAATGAATCCTACTTCTATAACTTCATGGCTAGAAACAACTTGAAAATCGTTTTTCAGATTAAACTTTATAACACTTTTTAGTAATTAACTGTAAAAACTGTCGAACATTAAGAAATACGAATCTTATTTTATTTTATTTTTTATATTAATTCTTACAGCCATCCATTCCATAAACGAGTAAGATTTAATTTCTTTTCGAATATATAATTCAATGATAATATTTTACGGCTCCCAAACTTACCAATTTTGCAAGGTTTTCCCTGTTTGGCTCTTAGCTCGAAAAAGGTTCCCGACCACTAGTATAGAGCTTCTTCTTCTTCGACACACGTTTCGACGTTATCGTTTTACGATTGTGAAATAATCGAATACGATTGAAAAGTGGCGTGGAGGTTAAACGGCTATGGTCGTTTAGCGAATTCAATTACCGTTTTATTGTTAGACCCTATATTGGCCGCAATACGGTTAACACGAGTTAACCTCTCGCTTGTCCCGCACGGGGCTGGTTTCACTCGCGGAATTTAACCTTTTGACGACGATAAAAGACATCGATCGAGCTGAATTCATTTCTCATACATACAGTTTCTATCGTTGCAAATCCTTCACTAGCGATTCCCTATGTGCGAGGACATTTTTATTAGGCTCATAAGCGGCTATTGTGTAGTTTACGATTATGGGCTCCTTCAAATGGGAAACCTATTTGGGTATTAAAGGATATATCCGAATAGGTGGGCACGTCTATGATATTTTTAAATGAAAATTCAGTTTGTATAGTGCGATTGTGTGTGTGCTGTGAGTTTGGAAACCTGATACAATCGTATATGGATGGTTTATGCGCGAATAAATAAGGCGTGGTGAATAGGCGCGTGACGGGCCTGGGCTACCTGCACCGATTTCACTTAACGTCCACTGACGTCACGTTAAACAAACGGGACCAAATCTAATGAGGATTAAAAACCCTGTACATATATCATTGTTAACCCTTTGACGACCGGCTGCTGTCAGTTGAATTCGGGACAATTCCGAAAGGAAAAGCCTGCGACTTTGGTTTGAATTTTCCGACGCTTTTCCTAGTATTAAGACGTCAGATGCTCACTCTGTGGATCTCTTACATTAAACAATACGAATATAATCAATAATCTATACATCTATAGTGGGGGTACATAACCTGTTATTTTCTTACCCACGGGAGGAATGAAAGGTCTGTAAGGGAGGAATGCGGTATCTCCCAAAATAATTAGATACGCTTCCAAATTGGATTCATGGCGATGTTTTGAGGGACTTTCAACCTGATTTATAAAAATGAAGAGTAGGTACGAAATCCTTTCAGTTTTAATTTGGACTTCATGGATGATGCTCATATGGAGAAGGACGACTCCATCGATTTACAAAGTTCTGCTGAAGCTCTCAAATCAAAACCTCGATGAATTTGGGGTATCAAATAGTTGCCTATCCAGATTTGGTAAATAAAGCACTTTCAGTCCTATCCTTGCGAATCTGGATTTTAAAAATTAGTCAGTATCAAGACAAAAGCTATGAGTCTTTTAGACGTCAGATATATAATATATATCTATATATGTATATATATCTTTATGAATGTATTTGTATTTCTATTTGTATGAATGTAATGTATTTCTGAAAATAATTGGTGAAAAAAATCAGTTATTATTTTAATTATGTTTTGATTAGTGCAATGAATTTAGGATAGGATAGGAGGAATTAACATTATGTTCACTTCCAAGGCAGGAAATGAGCGCATAAGGTTAAGAACCCCTGACCAATAGTAGGTATAGGTATATTAAAAAGACTAACTTCCAAAATGTTATTCTAACTATAGAGCGTCGAAACTACTTTTGCAAAAATAGAGAGTTCAGCAATATCAAAGTTAGTCCTTGGCACTTCAGGTTTTTGTAAGGTAAGCCATTTGTAAGATTTTGTGGTTTTATTTGACATGAAAACCTGAACATTGAACCGAAAATAAAACAATTAAATTTCGTTCGTTTTAGTTTGAAAAATTATTTGAATTTTGGTCTATTTGTACATTTTGTAGTATTCAAGAAACTAAAAATAATTTCTATACCTACATATATATTTTTAATCGTTTTGTGTAAGCCAATCTTTATAGTTTATTTTGTGCAAAAAGAAAAAAGAGCGTCACGAGCGTCATAGTCCGATAGTCCGTATGCAAACACCTGTTCATCAATACATCCAGATATATCGTTTGAGATTTCAATCAATTTCAAACGTATGTTTATTATTAGATCGGAAAGAGTTAATAAAAGTTTTGAATTGACATTGATTGCACTGAATGGACAATATCGAATAAATATGCAAATTGTAATATTTACGAATGTCGAAGCAATGCAATGCTTGCCAAATCGGTTCGATTTCTATTTATGTACATTTGGAATTCCTTTCTGGTCGCAGCAGGGTTGGATGCGTATCGCATTTGTGGCCACATGTTAATAATATTTATCGTGTATTATTATGTTTGAAACGAGGAGTGAATTATTACCCCTTCTTTCTGTACGAAACGGAATAACATTAAGGCCATAATGGACAACAAGGGGTATTAGACGAGCGAAGAATACACGGCTTAGCGAGAGCAAAACCCATAATATACTATTCATATATTCATTTAACAATCTGTTGATACACATATGTATGTGTATACACATTATATACCTATATGTATGTATATGATATACACATTGCACACATATGTGTATATTTTTATTTGGGAATTAATTCGTTATTATTATAATTAACTGGGGTTGAACGTTTGTATTGATCGCTCGACCTCCGGGTATTAATTGTGAAATTTAATTATGTGTATTATACCTATGTGTGTGTGTGGGTGCATTTTTTTTCTAAGTAAGTTTGATGCTGGATAAAAAGCTCGGGTCTACAGTTTGTTGATCTTCGCAGCGTGGCGCCTACAAATGACTATTAATTTAAATTTATGTATCGTTTTGTACGCGCCACGTACGACGCGAGAAATTATATTATTTGTTATTTTATTATTACTACAATGCGAGCGTTTGTCACATACGGGAAACGAAGCGTTAAATTAATAATAAATAAATAAACGAGCGAATAGATCCGTAAGCTGCGCGTCGAATGAGTCGCGTGCAGGTAATCCAATTTAATGATCAATCAAAAATTTTTGAGAATCGGAAATTTAACGTCGTAAATTCGACGCTCTTCGGTCGCACTTTGACGCCGTTTAATGCCCAATTAAATTTATTTTCTCCACTTGCGCGAGGTCGTAAATCGGATTCGATTTTAAATTGCGAACCGTGACTATTTTGCGCGCGAACCGGTCCGTCCAATTGGCATAAGTCAAACCTTTAATTAATTGCACGCGTTGCATCGAAGGTACTTAACATAAAAGCGTGTAAAAAGCTCACCTTCGTGGATCGCTTTTAATGTTTTATAATGCACGTGTGAACTGCGATATGCAAAATTGAGCCAATCCCAATACTGGTTTGAAAAGTGTGAAATAGTATTTGATTCAGATACAATTGCGGTATCTTTTGAATTTTGTGAATTTTACTATTTATTTTCCCTTTCCCTTATACTTCATATTTCTCTGAACTTCTTATAACACATTATCACCACACTGCCATTTCATTCATTATTATCTACTTAACAATGTACTTTACCCACGCTTAAGGTGGTAAGGTAATCATTTAACTCACCATATTATATTTTAAACGAAGAATGAAACTAGGATGGAGTGCTTTTGGAAGATAGAACATTGTTTTTAAATCAAACATTCCGCTATGCTTAAAAAAGAAGGCATACGACCAATGCGTACTGCCAGTTATGAGGTATGGATGTGAAACGTGGATGCTAAATTCAAGAATGTTACGCAAGATCCAGTGCACACAGAGAAGCATAGAAAGATGTAAGCTCGGTATAACTAGAAGAGATCTGAAGAGGAATGCATGGGTAAGAAGCATGACCAGGTTGGCAGATATAGCGGAACGTGTTAAAAAGTTGAAATGGCAATGGGCTGGACATACATATAGCGAGAAGAATGGATGCCAGATGGACGCGACAAATACTGGAATGGTATCCGAGAAAATGTGAAAGAAAGCAAGGTAGACCGAGTGGACGATGGGCTGATGAATTGAGAAGAATGTGTGCAGTAAACTGGATACAGATTGCTCAAGACAGACAAGAATTGGAGAGGCCTTCACCCAGCAGTGGATGGTGAACGGCTGAAAATGATGATGATGATTATATTTTATTTCTCTTTATCCTATTTTACTTATTCAACTTTATATCTTAGTTGTTCTTTATACATTAATTTCTTTTCTTTACAATTCCGTTCATTTTTGTTCTTACTTGTGAAATTTTTTAATTGGCGTTATCATTTCTACTGTTATTTTTCTATATTTGTATACCGATGTTAATTTTCCCACAAAAAAAAAAAAAAAAAAGAAAAATATCTTTATAAACAATAATAAGAAAAATCAGTGCCAACTCAAGGGGTGTGCAAACGAGGCGACCGCCCGGGGCGTCAAATCGATGGCAATAATGAAAATATTATACATACATATCTTTAGATTAATTTTTTTTGTGTTCAAACTTTGAAAGCATTGAATATTACATTGTATTAATTTTATCAGGATTTTGTGTTTTCAAAATTTCTGAAAAAATAATTAGAATCACTTGCAAAACATTGAAATTGTATTAGCAAAATATTTAACATGATATTTATGCATAGAAATCTTTAACACCAGTTCTGCGTAGTCTGTTGTTTATAAGGATTGAAATAGAATCGAAAAATAGGAAAAATTACCAACATTTGCAAAAAGGTAACTAACGTCTAGAAACTGCAAATAAATAGCCCTCACTCTGATAAATTGATTCACTACACCATTTCTTACGCTTGCATAGAATAATTGTCATCAACCAAGGTTTACATATTTCAAATCGGTCACTATGTTACGTAGCAAAAGCAACAACGCACCCTTATTTTGCATTTAAAATATAAACTATCGCTCCTAGAGCTTCATTGAGTGTCCTTATAAACACTGTTGGACACCATTTTGAATTCAAACAGGTCTACTTTAACAAAATGATGCATCAAACCAAAAAACACGGACATTTACGCGCCCACGGTGATTAAAATAATAGCCGTTGATTTAAAACCGAACCAACCGAGAAGAAGGGCATAAAGGGGGGTAGGGAAGAGAAGAGGAGGAATCATTTTGTGTATGGCACGTACGTTATGATCCGTGGCCAATAAATAAATTGCATAAAACATATCGGTTACAGTTTATCGGGCGAGCTGGACACGTTAATGCGCTGGCGCGTAACTCACGGCGTTAGGGCCTCGCATAACTCTCGCCGAACGCCCAAATCCAACCACCAATCCGTGAAATATCACGCCAACCCTGTCATATTTATGCCTTAAATTTGAATCGATAAATAAACGGCCGATTATGCGACGCAACCATTTATAAACCATAAGCAATTTTACGATGTTTTCCCTGCGCGCCGCCATATTGGGATTACGGCGCGCCCTAATTCGGAACGTGCGCCATTCAAATTTTCTAATTGTTATTTTTATTTTATGACGTTTTGAATGATTTTCGTCTGTAGAAGAGTTATCAATGTTCAATTATGTGTACCTATATAAATTTTTGGTATTTGAAATGAAGAAAGTTCAAATTGCGACTTAGCGTTGAAGAGTTCTCAGTTTCGAAATATTATACATACTATGTAGTAATATAATAGATATGGAATTTTTATAGCGTATATTAGAGGCTTGTTGATAGCGATCTTAGTTTCGAGAGCTACATATGTAGGTTGATTTATTCAAATTATTTTTTCTTAAAAATAAATTTATTCTTATGTACTTATGTATATCGCACACCGGCGAGAATAACGTTACAACTCAAAAAACCTAACTTATAACGAAACTTCCATCTAGCCACCATTATTGTAAGTACAGAAATGTCACTATTCGTGAGTTGTAGAGCAAACACTTGTTGTTCTGAATAGTGAATTAACTCAAATTCGGTAAAATTTGAGTTGTGACGTTATTCTCGCCGGTGTGCGATATGGTTTCTGCCATTTATGTAATTATGTTTACAGGATAAGATGAATTGTATTGCAGGGTAAGTAATTGGAATATTTTATTAGTGAAACCAAAACCTTCCAAACTGAAAGTCTTAGGATTATAATTTAATACAAAATAATTGATTTGCAATCAATTTACCTTTAAAAAAAAAAAAATTGTTTCAACCTTAAACTCATGGAAAAAAATTCCCTTATTTTGATTGAAACCTGTATGGAATCAAATTTGGCTGATATTATAACATTTTGTGAATAGCAAGAAAATTACTATTATTAATCCAGTGAATTAATACAATTGATTATTAAAAAAATTGAAGTTTGATAGATTGATCTTTACTGATGTTTGAAAAAAGCGTGGGTCGGAAATATACGTAGGTACCTAAAATCTTCAATGATGTCATTTTGACTAGATTATATTTTTTTATCGTAACAATAGAGAAAGTAAATCTAAAACAGGAAGACACACTACATACAATCATGATTCATTGATAGTGTCATTTATAAAAATGTATAATAAATGATTTCCGGAATTTTATATTGTGTAGTTTGGGAGAAGATTTTTTGCAATAAAATTCTGATAATATGCCGACGAAGAATTTGTGGAGTCAAATGGATGCAGATTGCTTAAGTAAGACAGACAGGAATGGAAAAGGATTGGAGAGCAGTATTGGATCCAGCAGTAGATAGTAAACGACAGATATGCATATACATATAACTATTATGTTATTTTAATTTTTAAGGCAAACTGCTTTTCCGAGGTTTTTATTAGGTTTTATAAGTTTCAGAACAAAATTACTATCTAAAAAACTTAAGTATCCGTGTTTGTGTTACGATTTATTTTTTAACAATTGCTTATGCAATTATTTCAGTTATACTGAATATAAAATAATATTTAGAAAATAACGCTTTTTGTTTCATGATTCAGAATTCAGTACTTTTGTTTTATTATATAGGTAGTTTCATGAAAAATCTGATTGAATTTTACGAATCCAATTGGAAATCGGTGGATCGGTTTTCCGATAGGTACCCATCACATGACTTTTTAAAAGGAGTTTAAAAAGCCTAAGCATGTCGATTGCTGCGTTTAAGTATATGTAATATATTGCAATCATAATGAAAAGTTGACAGATTTTCCCAGTTGTTAGTGGGTATTGAGTTTGCTTAAAACATTATGCAAAGACAATTGAGGAAAATCATATTGGATTCTTCCACACAATCCGGAAAATATCCCGATCTGACGAAGTCAACAACAAATAAATAATATTAATAAATATTTTCAACACTATGATGAATCAAAATTTTAACGTCTGAATATAAAACAATTCATTAGAAATATTCGCGGCCCATTGGCATTCTGGCATTTTCCGAAGCGATATTTTCCGATAGCGATTGGCTCATCGACTCGTGGAAAATGCGTGAGTCGATCGATCGACCAATCAGAGACGAGGACACGCCCACACGCAGAAAATAGGCGGAGCTAATATTCACGCGCCACCGCACTCGCTCTCCAGCCTCTTCTGGAGCTCGTTTTCTCACTCGCTTCGCGCCGCATCATCTCTCAAAATTTCAACATTTTCGCCATAACAAAAATGTGCTAAATTACCATCGTGTACCACCATTAATTGTGCCGTGTTAAAAATGAGTTACGACAGCGTGGTGTCAGAAGACGTGAGCAAAAGTCCCAGCGAGCCAACAAAGCTCAAATTCGGCGTTGACAGGATCCTGTCAGAGGGTGATGATGATCTGAGAGGACGCCAGAGACCATCAGTTGTCCAGCATGCTAAGTCGACGAATTTTTCCATCCTCTCCCTGATGAAAGACTCGAAACATGAGGATTGCCCTCAGCAACCCGTCAAACCTAAGCCGAGTGTTGCACATTCGGCTCCTTGTTCCGAGTGTGTGACGTCCCTGTTCAGGTGTTGCAGGCTGAGTCCGCCGTCAGGAGGCTCCTGCAGGATGGATCACGAGTCTGGGGTCCAGTTGATGTTGCCCAATAGTCCCCTGCCGTATGGCATTGCAAGATTGGGTTCGCTGAGCGATTCGCTACCCCTAGCGTACGGAATTCATATACCCTCGGCTGTCAGGCATCTCACCATCAGACAAATACCGAGTGAGCTAATTTTTTGATATTCGGAAAATGTATGTTATAAATGATGTTGTTTAAGTTTTGATTCAAACGTGTTTTTGATGAATTTTGATTCCTGTTGAGTGTTTGATGTTTGTATTGATTTTTAGCCGCTGTCGAAGCTTTTCTTTTAATTTAAAATATAAGTCATCGTAAACTGCCTATGGTATAGATATTTAAATATTTACTTTTGTATAAATGCTACAATAATAAAATTGTTTAAATACTAAAACTGAAAAGCTCTCCATCGTGAAAAAGCTCTTACTTACTAAATGCCAATTTAAATTACAGCGTTTAATCTATTTTGCATTTTACTATATAATTAAGCGCAGAATAGATTAAATGCAAATTATATTAGGCTCGTTTCAAAACAAACAAATAATATACAATCCTGTCATAATAATTGTATTTTTAAAATACGAATCAGATTTTTTTTAAATACTTTGGGATCTATTATTTTTTGACAACATACAAAATTTTCTTTGTATAGGGTATTTGTATTTGTATTTGTATCATCTTAGTTCATCTAAATTTTTGAGTCACTTTTTTTTTTTTTTAAACTGGTTTATATTTGAGTAAACTAAACTAATGAATCAAATTACAAAATAAGTATACTATTTATTCATATGTGGATGCAAATAGATTTAAAAAATAAGTGCTTGCTTTAGTTAAAAATATTTTTTAACACTTTTAATTTACATAGATTACAAATACTGATACTGAAAGCTTGCTGTAAAGTTCTTACTTGCTGAAAATATCTTGAAAAGCTCGCGCTTTTTCCTGTTGTTAATAAATCGTTGCATGTAACTTATTTTGAAAATCATTATTTTTTCATTAAGTAAGTTGTCATTCAATTTTTTTCTGTCAATTTCGAATGATGGCTTTGATCGACGAAAATTATAATTTTTTTTTATTTCTTTCGACATCTTGAGAATCCCTGTCGCTTATTATTCGTAATCACAGTATGATAAATGTTATACGGTAACGATGCGATAAAAATCATACGTGTCTATAGTTGGTCGCGCATAAACCATGAAACGTCGTAAAAACGACACATAATCGATTCGTAATAGTCTGCTGGCTC
Organism: Parapsyche elsis; assembly: GCA_022651745.1. Classification (NCBI taxonomy): domain Eukaryota; kingdom Metazoa; phylum Arthropoda; class Insecta; order Trichoptera; family Hydropsychidae; genus Parapsyche; species Parapsyche elsis. Next base: position 3,738,619 of record JAGVSN010000018.1, read on the forward strand.
GTGTTAAACGGGCTATTTGTTTTAATTCGAAAATTCCATCGGACATCGAGCACAGACACACACACACACGTCGAAAACAATAATAATACGAAATAATTTAGATAAGAATTCGAGATCCGTTCGAACAAACAAATTTTGTCTCATTTCAATTTTATTATGACAGCGGCTGATGGACTGTTTCCACGCGGACCTCGGCCTCCACCAGGTATTTTCTACAAATTTATGACGGTTTATTCACAGCGGGTTATCTATTAAACGCATATACATATATATCCAGCTCTGACCCAACACGCAGGGGTTCGACACTATGCCGAATATGCAGCATGGGGTACCAAATTGAATTAAGAAAAATTTCACACCAAATTCAATAACAAACCAAGAAGTCAATAGAATAGCTATTTTTGTCATTTATAGTTTTTAGCGCAACAAAAATATCCACATACAAATTATTTTTCAACATGGAAAATAATAATAAATAAATAACACTCATTATCATTCATCAAAAGATTACCGTCAAAATTATGCGATGGCTTATTTTAAATATTTTAATAATAAAAATTATAATAATAATAGTTTATTCCAGGTAATTCCAGATAGTAAAATAAAATAAATGATAATTTTAAAAGGCCTGTATTTGGGTCACTAACTTTTTTGGATTTTATTTTAAACAAATGGTGAGTAATTTAAATAAATGGTCACTAGGTTTTTTAACGGGTCAGTACTTAAGTCATCAAATATTAATATTAAATGGTCAGCAATTAATACTTAGCGGTAATTAAATTTATATAAACGGTTGATATATGTATATTTAAAGAAAATGACAGTTTTACTGACCGTTTATTGATTTACATGCTGATTAATTAGTTGCCATTAATAAAATAATAATAATTGATTTTTGACCGGTTAAATTAAATTAATAAGTTTAAGACCACTGATGCAAGGGATATCCTCGAAGGGGGTAACGTGGAAGGGCTACTAAACTGTGAATTCTTCGTCCATAGATGTTTCTCAAAGTGTGGTTGTGGAATTATTTTTATTATTAATAATAAATAATCAATCATCATTTCTCTGACTTTATACACGGTGTGAATTTAACCTGAAAATTAATATCTATGCAAATATCGTCTGCTTTCGACCATTGACATGTTGGGAATGTCGTGTATGAATATTTAATATTAATATATTCAATGTGAAATTTTAATATATTGACTCGAAAATTTAGCAAGAAAGGTCTCGCAAAAATCATAACTCTTTTGCACATAAATTCAACGGATAAAATTTTATTTATCAAAAGCGATTCTATACAGAAAACCTGTTCAATTTGATTTGTTACGACATAATAAAGTCATTGATATTCAAAGTCGAATAAATCTCCATGTTTTCATTTGACAGAAAAAATATTAGCAATATTTGTGAAACGAACGTTATTCTTTTTTTAAATATTTAAATTTAATTAATTTTTATTTTAAAAAAATCAATCCAATCGAAATGCAACATAGTAGGCGACATTTAGAGACATTATGAACATTTCATACATGTTTTCAATGTATTTGTTCAAGATTGAGAAGCGCTGCTGCGCGGCAATAAATCTCACCGAATATCTACTAATAATCTCCGAATACAACACATTAACCTTTACAACACATCATTCTAATAGAAATAATATTCATCGACGTTTATATCGAATACTCGCGCATGTTCACCGTTAAAAATCGCACTTGTACTTTAGACATTTTTTCAAACATTACATTCACTACACTTCTTCTTTTTTTGTTATCAAAAATGGCGGCCGACCGTGCATATTATATTATTTTTTTCAGCGCAAAACAATTCACGATACGTTTACAATGCGGTGCGCGCGTTCGAACCGAGACGCGTAAAATATTTACACGGTTCCCCAGAGCCGTAAATCTTATTTAAGGATGCGCGGCTAATACGTGTAAAATTAGATATATTCAGAACAAAAGTGTTTATTTGTCTGACCTGAACCATATTGCGTGTTTAGCCGGATAGAAAACGATCGAGTGCGGCGACCAAACGATCGACTCGCTAAAACGGAACCGAACGTTTAAAATAACTTTTTTAAAATAAATGCCTTTTTTACTCTCGTCAATCTTATTGCGAAACGATCGATTCGAATCGGATGAGTTTTTCAGTTGTAGTTGGTCGTAGATCGTCGGGCGTAAGTTACGCTCTATTGAATTTTCGCGTGCGAAATTGTGGTGTCAAGGCACGCGCGCACTTAACACCGCATCGTAATGATAACATTTGACCGGGAACAGATTTACGAGTCGAGATTGATTTAATAAAAATGTTTCGCGCCATGTTTATTTTATGATTCGATAAACAGCCCGCTAGAGTGAGCCGCGATCGGCCCCGCTGTTGAAGTGTTTGCAAAACATTCCCAAACATATTGCACACAAAAAAATATATAACTAAAAAAGAAGCTACGAATTTTAATTTATATACACGCGGCGCCATAATGCAAACATCATAATAATAAAAAAAAATAGACAGCCCACATTTCAAAAGTTCAATTATACTATGTATATTACAAAATCAACCATTATTATTGCTATAATTAGATGAAAAAGTTGAAGTGGCAGTGGGCTGGAGTCTGGACATATAGCGAGAAGAATGGATGGCAGATGGACGCGAAGAATACTTGAATGGTATCCGAGAGGATGTGAAAGAAAACAAGGTAGACCAAGTGGACGATGGGATGATGAATTGAGAAGAATGTGTGGAAGAAGAGTCGAATGGATGTAGATTGCTCGAGACATACGGGAATGGAAGAGGATTGGAGAGGCCCTTATGCAGCAGTGGATGGTGAACGGCTGAAAATGATGATACTCAAAAGTGTCTTACAGTCTTCTTTCCATGTTGGGCAAACCAACGGCTGATGAGTTAAAATTTTGTCTTGTTTCTGAAAAAAAGAGACACCCCCTTCCCCAATACTAAAATAAAAATAAAAAAAAGCTATCTAAAAATCTACAATACATCTTCCTCTCGAAACACAATTTACACAAAATCAAAATTAATCCTATTTCCATAACTTCATGGTTATCAAAACCTTTAAGATCGTTTTTCAGATTAAACTTTATAACACTTTTTAGTAATAAACTGTTTAGCATTACGAAATATCGTGACGATAACATATTTCTTACAGCTATTCAGTTGATAAATGAGTAACATTTAATGTGAGTGTGAATATATATATGTATTATCTGAAAATAATTTTTTTTTTTTTTAAACTTTTATTTATCCATATAATGTTCATAATACTTCTTATTTACTAAAAAAACGTATCCTAATGGTTCCTGGTCAAGATCTGAAAATAATATGTTGTGGTTAACTTGCCAATTTTGCAAGATTTTCCCTTATTTGGCTCGTAGCTCGAAAAAGGTTCGCGGCCACTGATCTACATCTTATATTGGAAATACCAAGAAAGGTCATGTTTGTCGCAGGAAACGGTTAAAATAGCTAGCACTCTTTGTATTTTTGAAAATTTTAATTTCTAACAAAAATCCTGAATTTTTACCATATCGAGACACATTTATCGGGACAGGGGACAGCGCTTCTGAAAACCGGGACTGTCCCGGCTATAGCGGGACGTCTGGGACCCCTAATTAAAAAGGATGTTTGGAGTCAAGTGGATGCAGATTGCTCGAGACAGACAGGAATGGAAGAGGATTGTCGAGGTCTTCATCCAGCAGTGAATGGCGAACGGCTGAAAATGATGAGATAATAAATGTGTTTGATGAATGCGCGTGGAGGTAAACGTGTTAACGACGCATCCAATGAGTGATCGGCTCATGCGCAAACTGCAATTAGCATTATCGTAAAACCGCACAACGCCTATCAATATGTTAAAGTGGTTTTTATTAGTTTTTAACGGCTCTGAATTTATTTATATAATTTTATTTATTTATTCGTCGGGTCATTTAACACCGGATTAGTCACGGCTCTTTCGCGTTCGCTATTTATTATGATTATAATTTTAAGCGATATGATACGTTCGTGGCCCGTCGATGTGTTCATTAATTAATTATTACTATTTCGACCATTTTATTTATTTATTTTGTTTGTGTGGAAGTATTTTCGTTTCGGGGAAAACGGCTCGTTAAAGCAGCGATGTTAAACTGTCAGATTTAATGCACGCACTCGTGCATATTATGGATAGATACTAAATTCGTAATTAATTTTAATTGGTAAATAAATGTTGAGGATATTTTGTTACAGCGGCCGTAGACGGTGATGCAAAATGGTTTAGTATCCCGTTAGACTTGTATAGTTTCTTTATGCGTTCCTCTGTTTATTATAGTCGGTTTCATGACTATTTACTATAGGATTTGCATTAAGCTTTCCTATTTACATTTGTGTACATCAAAACAATGTCTAGGTATTTGCAATAAAAATTCTTCTATTTTTTTCTTTTCGATGAAAAATTAATAATTATTTGTGGGAAAGCTTTAATCACAATGACAAAAATCTCGCAGTCAAATTTTCGCACGATCACAACATCCGATATGGAAAATTTGATTTATAAGACGGCATATAAATAAATGATACTTTACATCTAATTATTCCGATAAATGGACTAGAAAGCTTTTTGATTGACAAAATTTCCTTTTGGTTTGTCTGTTGATCTGTCTAGATCGTTTAAAATTTATTCCACAAGACAGTATCAACGCTTAGCACACTTATTGTATCACTGAAAATTTGAATTATTATTTTTTTCCATAACTCACAGCTGCAGATATTTACATCCCGCTCACATGTCAATAATAAACACCCGTTGATTGTCAACGGGTGATAATCTAGCTGAAATACAAAACACAATACTTTATCCGATATGGATAAAGTAAAAAACTTGACTGTAGGGACACGTTTCAAAATAACTTAAAATTTATTTGTAGCCATTTTTATATGGTGGATTTTTCATTCACTCTTCGTTACATTGTGCAAATTCGACACATTTAGGTACTCAAATTCGGTACATCTCTATTCATTTAATTTCGCCGACTGTTTTGGAATGTATAATGACTCGTGCGACCCTTTCACACAGTTCCAATATTAGGTTTCGTCGAAAATTTTCACATTTTCCGACATTATCTATTCATTTTCATTGCTGAAATCAAAAATTACCTCACACCTGCACCTAATCTAAACCAAATTTCCGATCAAATCTACAAATCGCCTCAACCGGGTATTGATGGATGCCCCCATCATAAACCGACGGGAGAGAGAAAGACAAGGTGGGGGAGGAGATAGGGAGCCAAATAAAACGCCATTAAAGCATTTGAAGTGCTTTCGTCGAGGCAATTCAAACTTGGCGCAGCACATGTTTGGGGCCAGAGTGTTTGTAAACTGTGACCGACACTGCGCGGTGAGCCGACACATATGGCCGACGAGCACACCACACACAGATCTATCCCATTATACATACATTCCCTTATCGTTTACCCGGAAATTATTACAACGAAAATTCGAATCTATTGTGTCTGTGTGTGTGTGTGTGTGTGTGTATTCGTGTATGTGTATGCGTTTCCGCGGAGATGGGTTAAATATCGACAATGACTATGGATGGTTGTAGAGTCGCGATGCGATCAATCATCGCACTCCATGTGTCGTCCATCAATGTTGCATCATTGTTATTAATGATCGGTGTGTATTCAACAAATTGATTTATAAGGCAGCGACGTCAGCTAGTCCTAACACGTGGATCGGTTCCGCCTAATTTGATTCCCATACAATTCGTAAACAGGTATCGTAATGATAGGTACAATGATGTTCGTATTGTCGGAACAGTGGCGGCCATTTTTTGTTTTAATAACCAATAAAGTGATAATATTTAATTTGCTTTGGATATTAAAGGCTTTCCAACCGCTTAGGAAATTTTCCGTCGAGTTGTAAGAGGGTTGGTATTGGAATCAAACTATTATGTGGTCGTAATTTTTTTTGGGGAAGGTAACCAACAGGTCTAAAGGTTAGGTTTCGCGAGTGCGTCGGCCTGGTCGACGTCAAAACCCGTGGTATTTTTTAAATATAGAATTTGATAGATGGATGGAAAGGTGGCCGCGGCCACAATGGAAAGTGGGTTGCGGGGAGCTTTGTGACCGCGGCCAGCTTTGTGATAACAAAGATCCACAAACCAATTGCAGGTTAATCTAGGAATAATAGATTGGTGGTGTCACTTTTGGTGGAACCGTCTCACAACTAAGATAAATTGGCAAATTTAGTAGTATCCAGATCTTGCCAATGGCGATAATTAACGTCGATAAACTCATTTCGACGTACGGTGATCGAGCCTTCGTTCAAAAGACCATAACCCTCTATAACAACTGAACTATCGCCTGGCTTAATTAAGATTACGATGAATATAATAAACGGAACTATATTCTATCCAATTTAAGAAGCCCAAGAGTTTTGTCGGATTTAGACTCCTTCTGCGCAGACTACCTGGGTCTGAGCCAATGAGGTTCGTCACCATCTCGGCTTCTTGGAATAAACGTTAGCGATAACCAACCGAAGTCGTCAATCACGCACAACTCTTTTTTTTTTAGTTGCGCGGGTTTTCAGCCTTCTTAAGTTGGACGGAGTATAGGATAGTAGTAAGTAGTTTGCTTAAGGATTTGGTTCAATTTGGTGCGACGCGACGCAACTAAGTATAGAATTTCGATCGAATTTTCCAAAACGCCTCTGCATTTTACAATTGATTTATTCAGTGGGCGTACGACTACGATAAATCAAACAAATGGATTTTTAAAAGCAATATTAGTACGAGGAAGTTGTTAAAAAACTATTATTTGCATATTTATTTAGAAGATTGTAGAATTTAAAATAAAAAAAAATCCTATTAGTCACATTATGCGTGTAAATCGGTAAGTATATGAATCTAATAATCAATCGTGTACATGTACGCATTTAGAAACAATATTTACATACATTGTGTAAGTACATACATACATATGTAGGTAATCGAATATTTCACAACGCGCACGATTATCGGAAGCTTTGAGGATGCTGATCCCGAAAACGGTGATTGGTGATAATGATAATAATAAAAAGCAGTTGATAAACAGAACAAACGCCACACTGTATTATTGGTTTACGAACTGTTAGTGTCTTCTGGCGCTGAAGTTCACAATGTGACATAGGGCACATGGTACTCGTCGGATGTTGATGACACGTTGTTTACGTCTTCACCAAACTATACCAGGCAATTAAAATGTTTGTTTTCGAAATAGTTATCTATCTGCTTCTGTTACTTGAAGTATGTACAAGAAGTTACTCTTTTTTTTTGGCATTATTGGAGTAGCAACAGGGTGGATTGACAAATCGAAACGTTTGACAAGGAAACACTTGAAGCCATGTTTCCCCGAAGTCGTTAAACAAATGTAACAAATTTGTAAAAAACTGTAAACAAATTTATGTACGTATATTGTAGAATGTAGAGTCTACAATGTAGACAATGTGTCTATTTTTTAAACTCCAATGCTCTTGAGATTTCATTATACTTTTAGTTCCATGTATAGGTTACTCACTAGTGAAATAACAAGAATGATGATACAAAACTAGTAATTGGCCGTTGACAGTGTAATCGGGTGGTTGGCAACCCGTATCTTGTGTGTATGTGTACGCGCCGTGCCATTGTATGCGATCATTCCGCGGTTATTCGCGCTTGGCCTGCGCAAATCTGTTAGTGCTAAGTTTGCGCACATAAAATTACTATTTTATCACCTACATGCACCTCGAACCAAGCACGAGCGTGTAGGGACCCATTTAGTGAGGTTATGTAACGTATGCGCTGCGCAAAACCCGTATCGTATGTGTACGTGCCGTGCCGTAGCATGCGAGCGTGAGGCTACCCAGCCAATTGGTCGGTCAAGCAGTTTTTCAACTACCGGGAGTACATATGTACATACATGTAGTTAGGAGCTACTTTTTTACGCGTTACAAATTTTATTCATTTGAATTGAAAGTTGCCTACGGACTGGGATTCCGTATAAATGCACCCGTCATATAACATATACCTACATACATACATATGTATGTATATAAACCGCATTGAGAACACCCCCACCGCCTTTCTCCTCAAGACCCTCACATGAGGCCACCACCCCCCCCCCCAACGAATATTCTGTTGACCTCAATAACGTTCCAGTCATGGCAAATAAATAAAATTTGTAACGTGTTAAATAGCTCCTCACTACATATTATGTACTCGCGGTAGCTGAAAAATGCACATTTACCCAAGGAGAAACTCTATTAGAAAATACATTTGTTATTTTTAACTTAAAACATATTTTATCGATTTTAGTAGTTCAATACCGATGTCGGAATGAAACGAATTGAGTAAACGGCCAGCAATGTGTTGATGGGGATATAAATAATAACATCAATTTGATTATATACAAAATGTAATATATTATACTGTTAGGTTGAAAAAATTTAATAAATTTACAACCATATTTATTACAATACAAAAGATCACACAATATCGCAGTGTCTACACATGCAGACAATGTGAAATAATACCACGATCAAAAAATAAATTGTGACAATACATTATATACTAAATTATGCATAGTTTATCAAATATTCACTAGGGAAGTGAGCCTTCAAAAGACGACTATGAATTTATATTATAACGTAACGTTTTCAGCTTACAGGCATCCACTGCAATCGACATCGCCGACGTCGACCAATCAACACATCATCACATCGAATCATTCAGTGCACAATGCGTCCAAAAGAAAAAGGTCTTGGTCGCGCGCCGTGTTCAGTAATTTACAGAGGAAAGGATTGGAGCGTCGATTTCAAATTCAAAAATATATAACAAAACCGGACAGGAGGCAATTGGCCGCCACTTTGGGACTGACAGATGCTCAGGTAATATATTTTTTAACAAAGTCAATGCAATTCACAATTGAATGTAAAAAAAATACATACAGAGTATCTTTCAGGTGAAAGTATGGTTTCAAAATAGAAGAATGAAATGGAGGCATACGAAAGAAGGACGCGGTGCGGGGAACGCGGTTAAAGATGAAGCTACAGTGAGTGGAGCCGATTCTTCAACACAAGACACTGAAGATATCGACGTGGACACAATCAGTGATTGAATTCTGAAAATAGTTATTTACACTAACGATCTAATATAAATTGAATAAATCTGTGATTCTTTTATTACTTAAGTTACATTTCATTACAGTGAGGAGTTCTAATGTGAATGATTTGCTACTTGTATAATTATCTAAAATTGTTAAATAATAAATGATATGTAAGTTTTACCTGCAAACAATTATATACCATTATAATTAAAGTTTAAAAAAAAAAAAAGAAATGATAATAAGATACAAAAACCGATAAATCATTATGCAATTTTTTAATAATCTACTAAGCGCTTGATCGGCGCTTTCGTCGCGACAGTTTTACTATCATGAGTATCAGTCCTGCCATGTCTTCTCGAAGAATGATCATCTTCACTGCTCTTTCTACTGTTGTCCATGTAGCTTCTATCGTAATAGTTTCTCTCCTCTACGTTTCTATTTTTATTGAAATCTCGGTACTTGCTATCTTGCGAGCTTTTATTATCATAGTCTCGATTTTCAAAAGTGTTCCTGTTGTTACTAAACGAACTTTTATTACTGTGAGAGCCGAAGCGATTGTAAGGTTTATCGCTATTTTTCTCAATATCATCTTTACTTCTAGAGTTAAAATATCGATCTCGATCCCCCGATGAGTGTTCATTTTGTGGCCCTTCAAATTGCCTTTCGGGTTCAGGGTCCCATCGGCATTTATCTCTGACCTTACGAGGTGGACTATCATCGTATTTTTTCTTATCTTCTTTTTCTAGAGATCTCTTCCTATAATTAAACGAATACATTATACCAAAATTAAATTAAGTTGCTTAAGTACATATATACATATAAGAAAATATTACAACCTTTGATAACGAGGAGATCGAGCAGGCGATCGTGAAGATCTAGCTGGTGATCGAGGTGACGATCTATTTGGAGAAGATGAACTAGCATCACTATCTGGAGAACTGTATGAAGCTCGTCGCTGATGCCTCATTTCACGTTGCCTAAAAATAATTGAAAATTAAAAAAAAATTCATTTCAGACACAAATATGTAGTTCATACATTATCTCAAGAATGCTACGAAAGATCCAGTGCACACAGAGAAGCATGGAAAGATGTATGCTTGGCATAACAAGAAGAGATCGCAAACGAAATACATGGGTAAGAAGTATGACCAAAGTGGCAGATATAGCAGTGCGGGTGAAAAAGTTGGAGTGGCAATGGGCTGGACACATAGCGAGAAGAATGGATGGCAGATGGACGCGAGAAGTACTGGAATGGTATCCGAGAGGATGTGAAAGAAAGCAAGGTAGACCAAGTGGAAGATGGGCTGACGAATTGAGAAGAATGTGTGGAGTCAAGTGGATGCAGATTGCTCAAGACAGACAAGAATGGAAGAGGATTGGAGAGGCCTTCATCCAGCAGTGGATGGTGAACGGCTGAAAATGATGATGATATAAAATGAAATACCTTCTACGTATTTTTATAGCCATTTCTCGCATTTCATCATCTCGCTCTTGCTGCATTTGCTGTTCTCTTTCAAGGCGTTCAGCTTCAGCCTTTTTATCAGCCCGCACTAAAAACAAGAATTATTTCTTATATAAATGTTTAAAAATAGTTTTTGAACATTCATTTGTATAAAACTTACACTGCCGTGAAAGTTGAACTTGCATTTTTCTTCGTAAACGTTCTTTCAAAGATACTTTCTCGCTTGAACCTCCAGACTGCTGAAATATCAATGGACCATTTGAGATTGAATATCAAAGTTGTCATTTTGTAATACTCTTCACTGTTGAATACTAAATGATTTTTTTTTAATAATATTTTTTCTACTTCAAACTAATCGAAATGAAAGCTACAATTTAAATCATAAAAATAATGTTCAAATTTTTCCACGTGCGAATTGAAATCAATGGAAATCAAAATGGAATTTGATGAAAACATTGATGAAAAATTCCAGTTATGAGAATTTATTTATTGAATGAATTCCGAAGATCAAATTAATCTAACATATTTTTTTACACTGCAAAGGAAAGTTAAGTATTTTAAAATATACCTGAAAATAAAAATCAATTGCATTATAAATAAAAACACGATCGACAAGTACACATTTTACAGTACAGTTTTGAATATTCGTCCATTGTTTTAATTATGAATAGTCTAATAGTAAAAAATCTTAATGAAAAAAGTCTGTGTTTAATGAAAACTTTCAAAATAGATTTCGACGAGAATGATCACTCGTTTGACAAGGTTTTCACAAATTATTTATAACTGTACTGTTTATTTAAAACTGGTCTAGGAGTGGCCCAATACAATGATTCTTACTGACTTTGGATGCTGATCCAGAACTACGGACTATATTCGACACTTGGCTGGTTTTACTGCCAACCAAATTTTCATTCATTCTGAAAAAATAAACAAATAACGTGTTGCCATTTTAAGCATTCTAAAAAATTTACCACAATGAATAGGAGAAAATATTTAAACGCACTTGTCTGTGGTGTTTGATTGGTCGTCACTGGAGTCCACAGACAATTCGCTAGAAGACGACTTGCAACCTTCTCTTTTGCGACCGTAATAACGCGGGGGGCGAACGGTTGGTGCTGATGCTGCATTAGCATTCGATAAATGTCCACCTTCAGGTGATTTGGTTGTTTTCGTATTAAATTTACTACTATTTCGACGATCCGATGAACTGAAATTTAAGAAGTTCGTCAATACAAAATATATTGAAAATTAAATTTAAGTCACTCAAACGAGCTGAATCATCACCTGCGTGATGAAGAGCGTGAGCTTCTAGAAGAGTCACTCGAGCTTGATGATCTTCTATGCCTAGAAAAGATAATCATCACAAGTTAAATTAAATTTAAAAAAAAAAATTGTCCAATCTTATTCACAATATAATACGACACCTTGAATGACTACGCGAAGATCGATCGCTGTAAGAATGATGACCTTTTTCGATCGATCTACTTTTTGTTCTATTCCTCGATTTCGATCTGTATCCTCTTGATTTTGATCTACGCGAACTTGAATTCCTCGAAGTGCGACCTCTGGACCAAGAGCGTCTCGTTCTACTATTATAAGGAGATCGTCGTGATCTTCTGGGACTAGGCGATCTAGCAAATTAGGATTTAAAAAAAAACTCGATTAAAAAAAAGTCGTAAAAGTATGTAGATATATTGGAAAATTTTTCTAGAATGAACGATTCAAATAAAATTTGAGTCTTGAGAATCACTTTAATTTGTAATTATATGGGTTATTTTGATTAAATTATTTAAATTAATAATTAATACAAAAAGTTATATCATAAAATTTATCAATACATACATATATAATTTATTATTTGATTATAAAATAATTATAACCCTATAATACTATCATACTATAAATCATAATCGATTACAACCGATACAATCAGATTAACAATACTTTTCAACAACATTTTTACCTTTTAGGAAGTTTTTTGGGCATTTCTCGAAGTGGAGCTCCATAAATTTTTGGTTCAACTGTAGTCTTCACTTTGTCTGCGTAAGTAATTTTATTTGGTATAACTTTTCCTATAAACATTTTTATATTATACATCTGTAATGAGCAATAGTACAGGTACTCACGGTGTAATTAAGTTATATTTACCTAAATCAGGTGGTTGATCATCATCACCTCCAAAACTAGTAATATATGTAACAACATTAGAATTAGGTTCCGGAGGTGATAAAGATCTAGTAGGTGACGGAGATTCATTTTCAGCATGTCGTGTCGGTGATGGTCGAGCGGCATAATGCGGTGGACTAACAACCCTCGTAGCCAAAAGCTTATCACTAAAATTACAATACGCATAATAAATTAAAGAGTTGCAAAAATTAACATAGCAACATTCTAAAATGTTAAAATATACGCACCGATGAGCACGTCTCTGACGTCTGCTCTTCCTTCCCGAAAATAAGGCTTTTTCTTTCTCTTCCCTCATCAGCTGCCGGTGTCTTTCAGCTTCTTGCGCATCACCGGTCAAAAAGGAAAAGAGATCCGTATCCAACATGCCAAACTGAGTTCCACAAGCGTTCATCGCGTGAGCCTAAACGAAATCAATCTGTGTTATATTGTACAATCAATCATATACATTTTTGTCATGTCTGATGGATCTATGAGACCTGAGTAGGTTCTACTTTGTTGACGTCTATGCTTAAATCGACATCCAATATTTCCATATCGGATTCTTCATCGGAATCGTCCTTGTCGTCGTTAGCATTAGTATTCGAAGACGAAATACTCTTCGGATCTGTTGTAAAATTGATTGATATTATTTTTAACACTAAAAGCAAACTAATTCAATTCAACAAAGTCAATTTAATGTTATACCGAACGGTTTAGCAGATGAGTCTTCGTAATTATACCCAATCGTTGCTCCGTGTAATTTTTTTTTTTCATGAAGTTTTTCCTTTTGAAGTTTTTTTTCTTCCAAAGTAACACCAAACTGTTCCTCGATGGCCAACTGGTGAAGAAATTTTTCTTCGCCTAAAATGCAATAAAAACTGTTGTTTAAAAATATAAAAAAATAAATTAATTAAACGTTTAAAAAGAGACACACTAATGCTTAAAAATATATTTTGAGCTAATATTCTGTATCGTTCATAGTTGCAATTCCGCTCTTCTTGACTCAAATTTTCAGTAGGCACTTCCCGATTTTTCACCTCAGGTATTATATCTAGATGAGCGCGGACATCGAATCGATCGATCACATTACTATGATCACCTTGCCAGGGCATCCTGAAACGTAAATTTTCACTATATAGATAACAATGCAAGCGATGAGTCAAAATGAAAATATTGGTCTATAGGAAATACATACATTATGGAAGCACTGTCTCCCGCAGCGGCAATTGCAGGCTCTAAATGTATTTTACACGGTCTACCGTGAACTTGCAAGATCTGGGTGGAATCTGCATTCTAAACACGCAAATATTCAGTATTAGATACAAAATTTGCAAATTTATTTTTGAGGTTATTATATTACAAGTGTCTATGTGTGTGTGATAGGGTGTATATAATTGAACTGACAATTTTGTCATAGAAGTCTCTTCGTCTCTCGGCCCTTCGCCTATAGTCGACAATGAGTCCTCTAATGAGGCGCTCCTGTTTTCGCGCCTCGTGCCACATCGTGACTCCTGACTCCTGTCTGTCTCCGACTCTTGGAAACCAGATCCAGCTGACACCTGACGCGCCTACGCTTTCAACACGCCGCACATTACACTGCTGACAACTCTACGGAAATTCTACGACACCGATAAGTTCAATTTCCAGCCAACTCAATTACTCGATTATTAACTTACTTTTATAATTATAAAATCAAATAGGCAATGAATACTTCGCTTAGTAATTTATTAATTTGTCCAGTATCTTTGTTCAGTGGAAGAATACTTTTGTTCAGTGTGAATAGTAAATGACGAGTATTTTTTGTAAAGGCATGGTTTTGCAAGTGCCGATTTGACTGTTGTGGCTGTTGTGTTCGCGGTCGCTTTCCATGCGTCTGTAAAATTCTATACAAAAACACGGCTGTGGGTTTTCCGTGAATACGTCTGCGTTAGCGGCCAATATTTTATTTGGAATATGAGAATGAAATGAAACCCTCGGGTTGAGCTTTCCCCCGCCACCACCAGACTACTGAATTTTTTGGGACTCTCCTATATTTTCCGCTATTTTTCCAAGCTTTTCCGATATTATAGAAAATCTAAATTTTTTCCGCACCAACGATTTTTCCTAGATTTTTCCGGATTTTTGGAATTTTCTTCAATTTTCATGGCCGTTTTTGGGAGGAAGAAGAAAGGAAGATTTTTGATTTTTTAAAGGAAAAAGAAAACCAGAAGATGGCTTATTTACAATATCTGAACGAAAATGCACACAGCCGCGGTGCGAGGGAGAAAGAGGGAGAAAGCTCCTTGTTAGAGGCCTGACTTGCCAGTGACACCGTGGTTACGAAGTTCCCGAGATTTTCCCGAAATTATAAATAATAAATGTTAGTTATTTTAATAGGTTTGGTTATTCACAATAGTTAATTTATTCAAATGAGTTCGACCGTATATCGTATAATATATCTACTTTTTTAAAAACACTTAAGATAAATGGAGAGACCATCCAAAGTCGGAACAGGCAAAGCTTTCTATAATAGCCAAGCAAAACAATTAATATTAAATGTTTACGTGTGGTGTGCACTCACACAAACATCTAATTCTTCGACGATTCCTGTCATTGATATAGCTGCAGAAGCCCTAAAAGTTTCCAAATCTTCATTAAGAATGAAAATATATTTGTATTTGTATTTTTTTTTATATTTTTATATATTTTTGTATTTGCATTTGTATTTTTTTTATTTTTTATATATTTTTGTATTTGCATTTGTACTTTTGTTTCATTTTTGAGAAAAACTTTAAAAAATTAATTGTATATGTATATGCGTAACGCATACCTTGCAGTCAACCTGTAGTTACCAACATTCAAGAAATTTTTCTCCTTGGCGAACGAACTTCTACCACATGGTATGGTAAATATTAGGGTTTACCCATAGAAGTATTTTATATCTATGGGTTTACCAGTAAATTCTAAGATTTGCCGGTCTTCTAACTTTTTTACAATAACATACATATATGTATACTGAAAAACTTAATTAAACATTATACATCAAATATAATTTTCTTACAAGTTCACTAATAATAATTGATAGTTTTAGTACCAGTAGTTGATAGTTTAAATTCTGTTGAAATAATATTGTTAATAGGTTTTTAGCTTAAACTTTCCTACTGTAAAAACAAACACTCACAATAAATTATTATTGTGAGTGTTTTGTGAGTGAGAAATTTTCCTTATTATCACTAACACACATTTATTGTAAAATGGATAATGGCCACTTGACCAGGAACCATTAGGATAAGTTTTTACTAAATAAGAAGTATTATGAACATTATGTATATGGATAAATAAAAGTTTTAAAAAATTAAAAAAAAAATTCTGTTGATAGTTCTACTCCGGTGTTTTACAACCATTGCAAACAGTAGAAAAATGTACCAGTAAATGGAATCCTATATATCCTGTAAACAGTAGGATTACCAGAAAAAGGGTGCTTAAAGAAAAATATGCAAATTAATTAATTATGATTTAATAATATAAAATTCAATTTATTATGCAATATTAATATAAACACCACAACATAAAACACCTTAATAGTTAAATTCATCAATGCTAGTATTAGCAGCGTGAATAATACTCTCAGTAGTCAGCGGAGCACCTACAAAAGATAAATTTAAATACTTTAATAAATATTTAAATACTTAAACATACATATACTTTAATAAATTTAATACTTATTAATAAAGAAACAATTTGTTGAAACCAAAAATTGTGGACTTACTTATATTGTACCATTCGTTGGTAGGTAAACCATTGTCGGTTCTAGCTGATGTTATTGCTTGTCGAATTGCAAAAATTATACCGACAGACATACAAAGCGGGGGCTCCCCAGTTGCTGCATAAGACAAAAAATAAATTAGATTGAAATAAATTGAACGAATTACATACATATGTATGTATTTTACCTTTAGAACGCAGTACTCCAGCTGGATTCGGTGCATTGCGTCGAAATTGCACATTAAAATCAATAGGAATATCTTTGATTCCGGGTGGTTTGTAAGTCCATGTGCGATTCGTCAATAGCTCCCCGGTTTTTGCATTGTACACCAAGTGCTCAGAAGTCCAATAGCCCAAACCCATAATATAAGACCCCTCCACCTGTAAAAATATTGCAAAATATTATAATAATATAAATGCAGTTGGAATGTTTTAGATACATGCCATCATACAAACCTGTCCAACGTCTACATGAGGACTGAGACTTTCTCCAGTATCTTCTAAAATGTCAACCCTCAAAACTTGATGATTTCCTGTGAGCATGTCGACTTCCACTTCGACAACAGTAACTCCATATATTTCATACGGTTTGACGCCATCCAAAATGGTAAACATGTAATGAGCGCATAGATCGACTCCGGAGGTATAGGCTGTCTGTATCAATTGCGGCCATGTGGCATCTTTCATTGCATTTTTTATCGGTTCCAATCGTTTCAGCAACATTTCGCACGCTTTTACAGTTGCAAAGGAGCATGTTTCGCTCGAAATACTTCCACCTGATACCACTGCATTTGGAGCGGTTAAGTTATTGCTCGGCTTCACTGTCACCATGTCTAATGATATTCCTAAGGTGTGTGCACACACTTGAGCCACTTTAGTATTTATACCTTGTCCCATTTCTATTCCGGCATGAGAGACGGCTACCGTGCCGTCACCGTGATAGATCGATATTAAGGATGCGAAGTTTCCAAAATACTCCAAAGGATATTGCATAGGAGTCATATTGATTCCTCGCTTACGCCAACGGTTCGACTGATTGAACTGCTTTACACTTTCAGCACGTTTTTCATAATCAGTTGTGTTTTTAAATTCATTTATCAAATCGGGCAAAGGGTTGCCTTCTTGGGTCATGTTTATCAGTCTGACTTCGATTGGATCAATCTGAACTGCTGTCGCAATGTGTTCCATTATATTTTCAATCATAGCAATGCCTTCCGTAGATCCTATAAAACAATTCAAGGATAATATAAATCTACTTAAAAAAAAATACATGGTGCCTATGATTGTCACCAATAATATGAAATACTAGACTATTGCCAATTAACGATCAACGGGTATTTATTATTGACATATGAGTGAGCTGACAACAGCGGTAACTATTGGTTATTCCTGAAACCCAATTTCAACAATTCCCGACGGACAGATCAACAACATACAGACTTAAGTTGTTTATGAATAGTATTGTATTACCTGGTGCTCTGCACCATGTGTTGGAAGGAGTATCAGTTAGAACACTATTAGCTTCAACGGACCAAGTGGAATTATCGTAACAGTTGAAAAATGGTCTCATTGTAATATTGGCTATGTTTTCATTATGAGAACAACCATCATCTTCATAATAAGTATTTTTCAAATACTGAATTTTCCCTTCATCATTAACACCCACCTAAAATTAGTAAAGTTGTAGCTTTTAGAATCATCATAGTGTACATTTAATTCTTCTATTATTTTTTAAAGGCTAATACAGTTCAATCATCAAGAAAAAAAGTTATATTCAAGTACCTCATAGTCATTAGAACACGGTAATCTTTTTCCTACAGCCGTCATGTTTGTTTCGAAAGGTAATACAAATCTCACAGGTTTATTCAATTTGTGTGCTGCTAAAGCACACGAGACAATAATTTGCCCACTTCTCGATATTTTCCCACCATAAGCTCCACCTAATCGTCTCACTTTAACGTTGATTCTGAAAAAATAAAATTGAGCATTATTCGCAATTAAAAATGTAGCTCAAGAATGAAAAGCAAATTATAATGCACATGCCGATTTTCAGGGATGTTCAAAGCTTGAGAGATGGCAATGTGAGCTAAATCCATCCACTGTGTAGCCGGATACACATCGAGACCATCTTCAATGGGAATGCAGACGCACGTTTGAGTTTCCATCGTATAGTGATACTGACCGAATATATCGAAAGATCCTTTAATGACTTTTTTAACATCGTTTCCCGTAGTTTTGTTCTTGACGGATTGGTTGAGAACGATCCTGTCTTTTGCGTTCGGTGATTTAATTGCATCTCTGATGGTTAAAATCGGTGGAGTTGTACTAATGTTCTTGTAGGTGACTTTAACTTTTTCAGCAGCGAGCTTAGCCATTCTTTCAGTTTCAGCGACAACAATAGCAACCGGTTGACCGTGAAATAATACTTTTCCACTGCATAGCACTTCTTCGTTCTCCGTTAAACCAATTCCGTTAGGGGTAAAATTGTTTGCTCCCGGTATATCTTGTGCAGTGAAGAATGCAACGACACCCTTTTGGGACTGTTAAAATTTAAATAAATTATAATATCAGTAATGCAAGCTATGTAGTTATTTGCAAATACTTACCAAAGCTGATTCTTTGTCAATTTTATCAATTGTAGCATTACAGACGGTAGCCAAAACAAAAGCTGCATACAGTTCTTCGGGAGCTGTAGGCAAGTCGTTCATATACTGAGCTTCTCCTGAACATTGCACCATTGCTTCAAGTTTCATTACTGGTTGATTCAAAGGCCACACTTCTTTGTTTGTGTCGAAGTCTTGTTTTCCGTGAGAGACTGGCCTATCGAATTCATCGCCACCAGTTTTGTAACGTTGGTTAATGATATTGGAAGGACATATATGAAGAACGCACTGAAATGAAATGATTAGATTTAGTTGTATTCAGATTTTTTTTTAATAAAGTAAGTTATTAGATTATTTATCTATATATATAAAAATCAATGTCTGTCTGTCTCTTATAGGCTCCTAAACCACTCAACCGATCGCAATGAAACTTTCAGGACTTATTGTGATCATGCCAGGGATGGTTCCTAAAAAAAAAATCGGGAAAAAACGGGAACGGGAACGGGCCTGCTCACGCGTCAGATAACGTACTAGGAACGGGAACGGGAACTGGGTCGGGAACGGGAACGGGAACGGGCCTGCTCACGCATCAGAAAACGTACTAGGAACGGGAACGGGAACGGGATTGGGCATAGCAACGCATGCCGGGTCAGCTAGTACCTTATAAAAAAGTCCAATGGCTAACTTTTTTCTGTATTCTGGAGATGGTTCCGGTGGATTTATATCGGGAAATATTTCGTCAGCTAAACTTTGCATTGCCAATTTAAGAACACCTTTGTCGAATAGGTTTTTGTTTATTAAGAATTTCTCAGTAGCGCTGGCGTGAATGAATTCTGGGTTGATGGATCCATATACAATAGTGGCCTTTTCCACTGTGGATCTATCTATCTTGAATTTGAATAAAAAGCCAGCATTCACGTGAGCATGAGCATTTTGAGCTCTGGGCATTATCTATTCAAAGATTATTAAAAAAATATTATAAGTGTAAAAAAATCTATATAAATAAGAAAACAGTAAATAAACAATTACTTTATACGTTTGGAAAACGTAATCAAAGGACAATGGAGGAAGGTTGACGCTATGAATAACTTTTCCTTTCATATCCATTTTCAAATATTCAGGAAGTGTGACACTGATTTTCTTATCGGCACTTACAACTAAAAATATTGATTTTGTACAAAAAAATTACATAAAAATGTATAAAAGTTCAATAATAAAAAAAAATCATTACGTATATTAAGGATAGCTCCGACTGTTTCAAGAAGCAAAAACATATCAGATTGAAATTCATTGTGTTGATGTTTAATTGATAGATTTCCAGCTAATGTACCAATCTAAAAAAAAAAAAAACTGAACCATTAAGAAATCTGAAGTACAGACAAAGTAAATATCACAGATAGATAAATTAACTTACATTTCTTACAGGTACGTGTGCGATCAAATCCATGTGACGATACATTTGCAGCATATACTGAAAGTATTCATTGGCTTTGGCGGCTTCTTGCAAAACTTGCATTATTTCGTTCAAAGACATGTTTCCTCCCAATGTTAAACTAGCATCCATATCGTGTTTTCTCAATTCAGCCACGGAAGTTACGTCGATCATGATCTTCGGTAGAGTATTCATATGATACACACCTTGAGCAGTATTACCTGCGACTAACATGTATGAGTCCTTGCCTTCCTTGGCAAACACATCAAATATGTCTTTTATTAGATACACCTTGTACCATTTACTATCCTCGTTTTCGACTTGCAATAAATTTTCTAGCAACGGCATATCCATGTTTATCAAACAAAAACCATCTTGAGTGTAATCGTCGCAGGTCTGCGTGCATATTTTTCCAGACTTGGCGCACAACTTTAAATTTGCCACATCTTCGATGTCTATCACTTGTCGCAGCAACGCTGGATCAGCATCTTTTGAAAATGATTTGAAAGCATCCAATATTGGCCTGTAGCCTGTGCAACGGCATATGTTTCCAGCGAACGAATTCTCAACCTCTTTCATCGTCAAACCGTCCTTGTTTTCTCCTAGCAAACTGAAAATCGTCATCATCAAATTTTTGTTAAAGAATAGTATTACTATTGCTTATAATTTAAAATATGTAATTACCTAAACATGTTCATAACCCAGCCAGGACTGCAATATCCACATTGGGTACCGTTGAAAGATGCAAGGCGGGATTGAATAGTGTGATATCCGGTACTCTTATCGCCAATACCTTCAACGGTAGTAATATCCCATCCATGGCAGGACAGTATTGATACAAGGCACTGACAATTACAATTATTTCATAGGCTTACAATAATATACTGATATTTTATTTATTTAATTTTAAAATATATGTTTCTTTAAAGATACCGAGTTTACGGCCAGTAATTGTCGTTTTTTGGTAACCGGGTGAAGTACCGATGCAGCAACGATGCAAACTCCACAGCCACCCTCGTGGCACATGGCTTTGGTTCCACGTAAGTTGACATAATTTCTCAGATAGCTGTTCAATGATGTATCAGCTTCTATACTGCTGCTAACTGGAAATATTTACAAAATTAAATCTCAAATTTTAATCAGTTTCAAGGCAAAAGAGTTTGAGCTAAAAAAAAATTATTTTCATATTAAAAAATAATACATAAAAAGTAAAAGTAACTTACTTTTGTGTTGCTTTCCATTGATAGTAAATTTAACAGTGGACATCTTGATGCAATTCTATTGACAAAAAAAATAATGTACATATTTAAGTGTCATAAAAAGAAAATTGCATGTGTGCTAAAAATAAATTCTTACATGGAGAAAATATAAGTAAATACAAGTAAATTGGACACGGTTAACCAAGCAAAACCAGATTATTATTTAAGGGAAAACGAGTTTCTTCCACGCGATGTTTCGTTTCGTTTCTTTCTCAACTGTTTACAAGTAAAAATAATTGTTGCAATTTTTATATTTTCATTTTAATTGATATAATTATATTATAGTAACTTTTGATAAAAGTAATATTTGCTAATAATTCAAATTTACTTAAAGTATATACAGAGTTGCATTGGAGTTAAATAATGTTTAAAGTTTAGTATTTGAAACAATTATTGATGTTTGTACATATGTACATACATATTTTACATTCAAATTAATTGTGTTTTTCTTAATTTAGTCAAAAAATTACGTACACTTTCAAGCAATGCGAATAACGAGTTTTTCCATCACATTCATACAACAGAGACTGCGTATAGACGGTGTCAATGCTCACCAGCAACTGAAGTTAAACGATTTTATTTTCTCGTTATATTCACCGTTCGAATTCTAGCTTGCATAAAACCGCAATCTAATCTGATCGGAGTGATTTGCCCTTTTCGAATCTTTTAATGCATCTACATATATATAAAAATAATATAACATAATTCAATTTCATAGTTAACCCTAAAGGGCTAGGAAAAATTAAAATAAAACATTTTACAAATAATCAAAGGATTTGGAAAAATTATGTATGATGTAAATTTCATATTATTTCCATACTAGTTAATACTAAATTGAACGTTTAATTGCTTGAATACCTTTCAATTTTCAATGAAAATTCGATTTAACAAGCTCGCGAGTAACGAGATGGAATCAAACAGTTAGCAGAACTATGTACTTGCAAAAACCTGTTGAACAGTGTGAATAAAAAAAGGCATGTGGTCAAATGAAATAAAAAGTAATTTTCCAATTTCGTTACACATATACATATATATATATATTTTCGCATCAACATTTGAAGGTTAACGTCGTTACAAAATCTGAATAGGTACAAGACCTTTCAAGAGGAGTCGTGTAAAAAAAAATTCACATTTGCACAAGTATGGCGCGTAAGCATGACTCGATAGATATGAAGAGCTTTTGAGAATTTGCGCAATGACTTAACCGACCACATCTGTACACGCAAAATGTGCTATTACGTGTTCTTCTGTATACAAAACGAGCACATCTCATAGGATTATATAAATTGTTGGGATAATATGCAACTTCAAGGCTTCATAAAATAATGTTTGTACGTTATTACATTTATTAAACTTAGACTTTGCTATATTGCATTGTGATCAAACCCATTAAAGAAAAGCAAGATATAATAAATTATGTATATGAAAATATTTTTATTTGTAATAGTCTCATTTATAAATTAATATATACATATATAAAAATACATCATAAAATATATATTTGAATAGTTAATCTTTAGCGAGTATTTGAACTATCGTTTTGATAATTCTGCTTCCTTTTTCGTGATGCAACAGATTCAAGCGAGGATCTTTGATTTTCTCTTCTAGCAAGTTGACCAGCTCCAATCGAATCATCTTTAGCATTTCTGCAACCTAGAAAAGAAAATATACAAATAAAGAAAGTATAGTGAACAAAGTGATCACTGAGCGTGAGTTTAGCGTAAAAAAGAAGTGCCCGTTACAAAGTCGTGATTATATTGCATGTAGCACACGATAATTTCAAACCAGTTTTGTGTGGAATTGGTGATTTTCTAGAGTACTTATCATTCATTGAATCAAAAGAGAACCTTGAGAACAATTCTCAACCACGTACAACCAATACTTCGCTACACGAAAAATAAATTAAACAACAAACAATAATCTCTTGGTGGACTGCAGAAGACATGGATAAAACATCTCAATCTGTACTACGCAATTTATCCATACATTGAGTAAATTTCAAAATATCTGTATAATTTTTATTAACTATCACAAATTACAGAAAATTTCCTGCCATGCTCGGTCATAAAAACAACTAACCGTTAATTTACATAACGACTTACAATTATACACATTGCATATTTTTATTATACGTGCCCACATTCAGTCACATTGTTTGATCGGTCATTGTTATATTAATGATACTGTACGCATGAGAACTACTGTATAGCGACGGTCAATCGCGAAGACTCTTATGGCAGAGCGCACACCAGCGAGTTTGAGGTGCAGTCAAAAATTTTAATATAAAAGCAGTTCGTAGAAGGTCAAGTGAAAATTAAACAATGTTATTACCTCGTGAGTTTCCACTTGGAACATAATCCAGCCATCTTCTAAAGAAACAACGAATGTTCCTCTATGCAGTTCAATGCTGAGTTGACGACCTGTATGATGTTTATGATGATTATTAAAATGTTACAATTTATCTTTTATAATACGTTAAAATCAATTTATGGCATATTTTATAATAGAATAGCAGCTTTGAATTGACGCGGATGTGTTTTTGTGATAAACAAACACAGAGATGCCATCCGGTCCGTTAATAGAGTTTTTTTTAACATAATTTGTTAGACGATTATGACATTACAAAAAATAGTATTGTACGGTGAAGTCATGTTAAGGTAATGCCACTCCTCATTAAAAACACATTGTGAGTTGTGTACGTATTGCATTGAATATACGAAGTGTGATAAAAAAGTTTCGAGGATTGATGCACTGAAAAAAATTCTGCAGAGGTATTTTATGTAAATTTGATTGTAGCAAACAAAGCCAAAAAGAATACTTTCACATCTTGCACAATAAAAATACAAAACGGTAATACGGTGGTGTACATTTATTTTAAGCTAAACAGAATGAAAAAAAATTACCCGAGAATAATACGATCGGCAGAATCGGCACCATTGAACAATCTCTGATGAATATACGAGACGTCTTAACCTTTTCTTGATAAACGAGATACGGACTTGCAAAATGACCGGTGGAATAATTCACCGATGTCGGATGGATACAAACATAGCCATCTTGCTTTGTTTTGAACTTCAACTCGTCTGGTTTCGGTTGACGAGGAATCGAACCGCCAGCTGATTGATGAAAAGATTTTTCTGGAGTAAGTACCTACATATAATGATAAATGTAAAATATTAAATCAAATAATAGTCTATTATGATTTTGAGTGTACATATAATATATTTACTAACCTTTACTACGTTGGGGTACAGGGCGGCACACAAAATAGCAGCAAGAAGTTTTTGATTGTCACCGTTTGAGTTTAACTTTAATGTAGAAAAACACTATTGTAACTACTATTCTATATCCGGCATATTATTGAATGAGATTTAAAAGATAGAAGGAATACCTCAGATCCGGTGAATTCAGCGACTTTGTCGGCTCCTCTCGCTCTTCGATTATTTTTTAATGCCGGTACGAATCCAATGGAACTCAATAGTTCTAATAGTTGATGTTTAATATCACCCAACATGGAAAGCGACTTATTCGATAAGTAATTTTCATTGGCAAAAACTTGTCCAGAATATCGACTGTGAGATACAGCTTCTTGCCATTTCTATGAAAGAAATATTATAATGTTAAAATTTATTCAATAATATTGATCATGTGCTAAATCAAATGCCTTACTTTATAAGCTTTTAAGACTGTAAGTTGATCACTGTTGCCCATGGCAAATTCTTTTTTTTTAGCATCAGCTTGTTCCTAAAATTGATAAGTAATTAACTTAAAAAATCCAAAAAGCAGAAATATACTCAGCAACGTAACAAATATTATCTCATATACCTTTTTACCAAACGGTGCAACAAAAGGATTTTTATAACTGAGACAAGCAGCCATAGTAAGCGCCGAATCTACACAGCAAAATATAGCTCCGAATAACATGAGCTTTCCTATCCGAACATCAACTGGCAACGCCGCTAAATGAGCTCCGAGTGCAGTCAAATCTAAGCCTCTATCCAAAGCTCCAATATCTTGCAATCGGACTAGAGCTGAATTTATATTTTCTTCATTGGGGGGTTCGAGAGTACCACCTGCAATTATTTTATAACATTAAAATACAAATTAAACAATTTAAATTGGAGAATGCGTATTTTTTGTACCTAAGACTTTGTGCACGCTTATTCCTTCGAAAAGCGGTAATACTTTGGTCCTTAAAATTAATTGTTCCAATGGAACTCTGTGCAATTCAGGTATAGGTTGTTCCAAAAAGTGATTTTCATATCTGTGCGAGGTAAATAAATGTATGCAAACTCCGGGCATAACTCGACCAGCTCTACCCTTTCGTTGTTTTGCATTAGCTCTAGATACCCATATCATATCCAGAGATTCCATGTTGCGATTAGAATCAAATCTACAAAATTGAAACCAATTATAATTTGTTCTAAATAAAAGGCATAAGTTTAATTAATGATTAAGAGTCATATACATATGTATGTAGTTACCGTTTTTCTTTCATTTTTCCACAATCCACTACAAATACACAATCGTCTATTGTTACCGAAGTTTCGGCTATATTGGTCGAGAGCACAATTTTTCTGACTCCATTTTTTGGTTTGTTAAATACAACCGCTTGTTCTTCACTAGTCAACGTTGAATGTAACGGAACCAGTACATAGTTTCCAGTTCTATAAAAATGTATTTCAGTAATGTACATATATTAATACTATTCAATTATTGATAATTCATACAAATGCTATAAAAAAAGCTTACCTGCTACCGAATATTTTACTGTCGTTCAATTGATCATGCATTGAGGTGATTTCTGATATTCCCGGTAAGAATACCACTATAGATCCATCTTTTGGCCAATCGTGCTCTCCTTCCACAATATAGGTAAGAATATGTTCAATAAGATCCAAGTTTATCTATATATAGGTTCATAGAAATGTAAGATATGTATGAATACTTGGATTAATGCAAAAAAAAATCAATGTAATCCAATGTATGTATTACCTTTTCATAATTCATTAGATACAGATTTTTACACGTTTTCGCGGCATAGCCTCTATACCTCGCTAAAGTTTGTGCCATCGTAAGATTCTCATCGCGTATATTATCTTTTGGACAAGCATTCGGAGCTAATACGTCACAAGTTTTCATTTCAATTTCCAATGTTTCGTAGGTTCCTATTATAATATTTAATAAATCATTAGTTCAATGAAATTTAGATTTTTAATTTGAATTTTTTTTATATACAGTACCTTTTCTGATTATCTTAGTATACTTAGAATTTTCTTCCATGACATAATCCGACTTATCTAAAATATCTTCAAGGAACAATTGCTCGACAGGAAACGTCCGTCCTGAATAAAAATAATACATCAATCATTTCTTCATACACAAGTTTGTGTACCTAGTATAGTCGTGAACATACCGGGTATTTCCAAGACAGGCACTTCTCCGAAATAGTTTGAAAAGAGTTCAGCGTTCAAAGTAGCACTCATAAGTATCACCTTCAGATCTTTCCTAGTTGCAAGTAAATCTTTCAAAATGAGCAACAAGAAATCGCTTTCTTCGGAGCGTTCGTGAACTTCGTCCACTAATATGTGAGTGACGGACTCTAATCGAGGATCGCTTTCTAATCGTCGCAATAAAATACCCGTGGTGCAAAATGTGAGGCGAGTTTTTGAAGATACTTTACTTTCTAAACGAATCTAAAAAAAATCACAAATAAGTTACACGCTTGTACAAGAAATTACAAGTAAATTTTGGGCAACGTGTAAAGTACCTGATATCCGATAGTACTTCCAGTTTTTTCGTTTCTTTCTTTGGTAACTCTGTCGGCTACGCCGATTGCAGATATTCTCCTAGGTTGTGTGCATACAATTTCAATGTGGCTATTGTTGGATTTGTTTATTCTATTGAGTAACCACTCATCCAGAATAAATTGGGGAACTTGTGTACTTTTCCCGCATCCAGTTTCACCGCTTATCACTACAATCTAAATGAAATTGATTAATATTATTGCAGAAAATGTGCAACATTGCAATCGGCATAGAAATACCTGTGACTTTTCGACGGCGTTCAATATATCGTTCATTTTATTCCAGGCGGGCAATTTTTTTCGTTCGTTCAGCATTTTTTTGTATTGACTGCAACTTTGTTTTTCCATGAACTTCTTTGCGAGGAGGGCATCTTCTTTTAAAGCGTTCTCCATATCAAATATCATTTTATTGTCTCGTTTGGATGCTTTTTCATAGTGGGAAGGTAATATTTTCTTCGAATTGTCTTCACCTTCCATAATGATAGGAAACAGCGGTTGACAGCCGTCGATAAACTTTTTAGTATTACTGTTTAAAAATGACAGAATCTCTTCTTCATTTTGAAGTAAATCCACAATTGAATAAACAGACGGAATACCATCGCGAGCTAAAACTTCAGCTTCAGCGATCAACCGTCGACATATGTTAAGACAAATCATCTGTGGAATAATGTCGACGGGTGCAGACGTTTTCAAAAATATAATTGGAGACTCGAAAGGATACATTGTGTCGTTTCTAAATTTAATTTCTAGAAAATAATCATAATTATTTGTACCTAAGTCATCACAAACCGTTATAACCGGTTCGGGTTTTTCGTGTGAAAATCTACACTTATCACCGAATTTACAGGAACCTTTAGAAAAATTTCTACACATTTCAACTTTTTTCGTTTTGAAGTTATTATTTTTATTATTGTAATTTATGTTCTCTTTTCGCGATGTGACAATTTTGTTATCGCTCGTAATGTTTAAGTGTTTCAACAGATAGTGTAAATTAATTTTGAATTCCCACAAAGTATTCAGCTCTTTCTCTTTAAAACATGTTTCAAATATAGAATCTAGCACAGCCTTTTCGTCGCTCCTCTGCTCTAACAACTCATTGTGCGACAGGTCACAATCAATCTTCTGAGATTTATCAATATCGTAATATATATCATACAGCATTTCTAAAGCTTCGTCTATTTGACCGTTTGTGCGATCTAAAGCTTCAGCACAGTGCGTTTTGTGGAAACCATATCTAAAAGTACAAATTGAGAATTATTTTCACATCAAAGATTCAACAATATATATCAGTATTACATTACGATGGACACTTACGATTCTAATTTTTTCAATGCAAACATTCTAAATTTATCTTCTGATGTGACATTATCTCTCTTTTTCTTCGAATAATCAAATCCACCTTGAACAACCAAATTACCTCTTTCCATCCAAAATCGATTGCCCAGATTTGCCCCTTTGTCCTGTATATTGAAATTGGCTGTTGTAAATAAAATTTATTATCAAGTATATATTTGCAAATTTAATTGACGATACCGTACCGTATATTCAGACGAATTCTTCAACTCAAAATCTGGACCGTAAATGTGTCTGAGCGTTTCGAGGATAAGATTCTGCGAATCTCCACTGAGACGCAATGTTTGCATTTCAACCCTGAGAGTTTGAACCGAGTCATGTTTCTCTTCCACCTTTTTACTGTAATAAAAGATACGTAAATGTAAGAATTTTACAAACCATTAAAAGATCAATCGACTGCCCGTTGACAGTGCCATCGGGTGCTTACAATAACATGTGTTTGTGTGAGTTAGTGAGGTTATGTAGCGTGAGCGCTGCGCGCAACACGGGTTACGTTAAGGTGTGCATGAGTGTATGTGTACGTGGTATGCGAGTTAGTGAGGTTATGTAGTGTGAGCGCTTCACGCAATCCGTGTCAGATGAGTGAGTGAGCGTATTAGTATGTGCTGTGCGGGGTATGCGTGCGTTCCGCGGCTAGGATACCCAACCAGCCAGGCAGATTCCTGCGCTACTATATATAGTAAGTGTTGCAAATGTGGGATATAGAAAAAAATTTTAAATTTTCACATACTCCTGATACTCCTACAGAAATTTCAATACAATTCCTGGACTTTTGATAGACTTTAGCTCTTTGTGTATAATATGGTGCAATAACAATATATGGAGAACAAAAATTTTTATGATTGAAACTAGGTCAATTTTGTCAATATAATATAAAAGTCCACACAAATTGATTTGTTATATGATAATATTCTTAGATATGTTGGCAATACTGGGATTGCACAAAATTGTGCAATAGGAGAAATGTTGAATTTTTGATGACTGTATAAAATTTAACGATGCATTTTAATTATTAATTGATGATTACCTAATTTTAGCATTGACAGGAGTGTGCAGGAAGAAATCCTCGGCTAGCTGACGCGAACAGCTCTCCATGACGACGGCTTCAACTTACCTCACGTGTGACATGTGTCAAACTGAATGTAATCATAGCACTGTTTGATACGTGCATAATATTATGTTCTATTATTTACTCGTTAATTCGAAATTTAAAATATTAACATTGCAATAAATTAAAATGTGTGTCGATTCACTATAATTAAACAAAATATAGTAATATCAACTTAATTGAATATCAACTTAAGTATGTACATACATAAGGTACCCACCTTAATTTTGTAATAGTATATTCTACGAAATATAGAAAGACGATCCATAGAAATGTTCGTGATTCCTACAGTTTTCCTCCCCAGGAGAGAAATGAGGTGGCTCCCAAAAAATTGCAATAATTCTTCTAATAATTCTTTCAAGTTGGATTCAACGCGATATTTTGATGGATTTGGAAAGTCTAACTGAGTTTGACGATTACTTTCAACCTGATTTAAAAAAATAAAAATGGATATCGAATCCTTTTAGGTTTAATTTGGATTCCATGGATGATCCTGACGTGTAGACAGCAGAAGGACGACTTCGTCGATTTACAGAGCAAATTCTGCTGAAGCAAGAATTCTCGGCAGAAAAAATCTAAACCTTGATGAATTTTGGTGCTCTCAAACAGTTGTCTATTAAATGCAAATAAAATACTTTCAGTATTAATTCCATTTGCTCCCATCCCATTTTAACCCATCCTTGTGATTCTGGATTTTAAAATTAGTCATAATCAATACAAAAGCTTCGACTCTTTTGGACGTCAGACACATTTTAAATTATCTTTATGAATGTATTTTTATTACTTTATCCTAATCGGATAAAGTATTGTGATCGTGCGAAAATTCGACCTCGAGATTTTGACTGATTTGGATCAAGTATCATCCCCTGATCACGTTTTCATGATTTCTGGAAAATGTCTGTATGGCTATGTACTGTATGTGGGTGTGTTTGGCTGTGTGTTTTCTCCGAAACTGTCAAGTCTATCAAGCTGAAATTTCATATCTATTATTTTCACGCAAGGTGTAAGAGCCACAAGGGATTTGGTCAACATCAGTCAACCGGAAGTAGGGTTTTTTTCGTGCAGAAAATTCAAAAATCTTGTTAAAAATCATATTTCCGAAACTAACACATCGATCAAGTTGAAATTTCATATCTATAGTTTCCACGTTAGCCGTAAAAGATACTGTGATTTTGGTCAAAATCTCTCTTGCAGAAGTGGCAGTTTACTCTTGAACGATTTGTTGTTATATTGTAATTTTGTACTCCTGAGAGAAATTGCTAGTTACAAAAAATTAAATCATTAAAATCAGGCAGCCGAAAGTAGGGGTTTTTTTTTTGTCGAAAAGTTTACCACAGAATATTTCAGAAACTGCACCGGCGATCAAGTCGAAATTTCATATCTATAGTTTTCACGTTAGCTGTAAGAGATACTGTGATTTTGGTCAACATGTGACTACCGGAAGTGGCAGTTTTTCCTATTTGAACATATGCCGAAGATCGTATTTTACATACGCGCGCGCACTCAACACAGTGATTTCGTGATATGTATGTATGTATGTATGTTGGTTGGTGTGGTGGTGTGCATGCGTTTTATTTACTTACGTACTTAAAAAATTAATTTCGTTACTCTTTGTATTCCTCAAATATATGGATAAAGTCATGGGTTGGCCACACCCGAATTTTTTTTTCTGAAAATAATTTGTGAAAAAAATCAGTTATTATTTTAATTATGTCTCGATGGATTCAACGAATTTAGAATAGAATAAGAGGAGTTAACATTGTATTCACTTCCAAGGGAGGAAATGAGCGCATAAGGTTAAGAGCTCCTGGCTTATACGTAGTGAAGTTCAACGACTATAAATAATTTCGAGTAAACGCAATGAAATGTTTCAACCGAAAGACCGCTAATTTCATATAGATAACGCTGAATATTTGAAAGTGATGAAATTCTATGTATATGCACCGAGCATCATTCATATTTAATTAATTATAAATTTGATAAATATGAGAACATTGTTCAATAAATTAGCTTGCGACAAAGTTTACTTTAATAAGGTAGAACAAAGTACAACTTCAGTGTCTGAAATGTCGAAAAATTTCATCAATTTTTATTATAATTACGTGTCTAGCGATACGAATGCGTTATCGTTTGAGTTCTAAAGTTTATTACCCTTTAATTTATTACCAAATATTTAGATGCCCTTTGGAGTTTTTGAAATTGTGTCATTATAACTTTATAAAACACTGCTCTTTCAGTTTTTGCGATGTTTTCTTTCAACAAGATGAAATTAGCACGAGTGGCGTTCTATCACACAACGCTACTGCAAATTTCCTTTAAGCGATAAAAACTTAATTCTCGTACCTTAATCTATGAAATGTCGAGGTACATTGAACGATTGTACTTTGTCATAGGAATTCAATACGAAAAAAAAGTTTTTAACGAAGAAATTAATTACACGAACTATGCACATGTACCTACATATGTACATATAGTTCAGAAATTAAATAGTATGAGAGAGGTCATCAAAACTTTTGAACTATCCAAGTTTTTATTCAATCGCAATACATTCCCCAGTCAGTCCAATTTTATTAGAATACTATGAGTAAATAGAGCAATGATGAAAAGAATATTTACATGTACCTACATACATACATTTACAAACTGGCGTTTAAAGCGCGAAAAAGAAAAGCTTTATTTTTCTCGTTGTTGAAGTCGCGATATACGCTGCTGAAGGTGGAAAATCTTTCCGTTATAATTTCGAATACTATCGTTATGTATAAAATACGAATCCAACGGTTCTGCTGTGAAATAAAATCATAGTTCCATTATCGGTCATTAGTAGCCGATTCGGACTTTGGGAAGTTATATTTGATTATTGTGTGACCGTATGGATTTAATTTCGTTAGGGAAAGATGGGTCATGTGTCAAGTCCGGGTCGAAGCCATGATAAGCCGCCTAGGAGCGGAGTGCACGGCAGACGGGAACTGGAGCTGGTTCAGTGCGGGTGTGACCATCGTCTATTTCATTATTTCGAAGATATTCGTTTTGGATAAACGGTATGAAATATTCTTGCAAAATTTTCACATAAATTTGTTAAATAAAATACGCAAACAGAGAATTCTTAAATTGAGTATTCATACATATCAATTGTGTAGGTAGATAATTAAATTATTATATCCTTATGGTAATAGATTATTCAAATTGATAGAATAGGATAAGAAAACCGAAAAAGATTTTCTATTATAACAACCAATTTGATATTTTTACTTTATTTAACTGATTAACATGAAAATATGAGCCGTAATAAATGAAAGTAGTTTTTTGTAGAAAGCAGTCAATTTTTTCTTGACTGAATTCTTTAAAATAAATAGATCACATACATATGTTTCTAGCCAAACATATGTGATCTTATTAACTCACTTTTTTCAAAATTAGACTTAAACCACTTTCATTTATAACAGCTCATATATAATGTATGTATACATAATTAGTGCTCCCACTTTTTTTGTAAATACTAGTGTGGCTAATTTGGAGCAATATTGTTATATATATTGTAAAAAATTACTATAGCCATTTAGTAATTGCAGTTATTACTTCATAATATTTTAATTTTTATATTCAAGAAGGATTTTTCATCATGTGAGCCGCTATAAATGAAAGTGGTTCAAGTCCATTTTTTTGCGTTTTGAGATATTGATCATATGTACATATGTATGTATGTTTGTCATATGTATGTATGTTTGTCATATGTAGGTATGTTTGTAGCCAAAACTATCATTAACTCTTTTTTTTCAGAATTGGACTTAAATCACTTTCATTTATAACGGCTCATGTATTGTTTTATTTTATAGAAATGAGTAAAATCGCAGATTGTAAGCACGAATCACACGAAAATCACGATACAAAAATAATGGGTTCATTGGACTTGTTGAAAACTGCAATCAAGGTAGACTTGCCTATTCCAAGAAGTCCCGAGATACTCAAAAATATACCATTGAATGTGTCAAAAATCGATTTGACCAACATAAATCCAGACCTGAAAAAAATCGCCACAGAGGAGTTGACAAACATTGTAAAGGACCAGTCCAAAACCATTTTAACGGAAGTCACCAAAGTCGAAACGGTCACAAATGGATCGAAGACTTGCAGACAGTGTGATGGACACCACGTTGTGGTTACAAAGGAATTGCAAAACATCGGCGGTATTCCAAATATAGCCCACGTTGGGGGAGTATTAAACATTCTAGCAAAGCCAGTCCAGGAAAAGCACGAGGAAAATGGAATAGGAGAAAATTCACCGAAAGGCAACACTCGAGCAAAGGAGGGTATAAATATCAATCCACTTCAAGGATTTGGTGTGCTTCCATCGCCACCAAAGATTGAATTGCCAAATATGCTATACAACGGTACTGAATTTCCCAAACTTGGGTTACCGTTGCCGATTCCGTTAAAGCCGTTGGAACCTCCACCGTTTAATCCCCTCGATCCGGTATCGATAATAAAAACACTTTTAAGTGTGTATAATTGAATTATATATTAATACCAAATTACAAATCTTAGGTCATATATTACTCACTTGAATGACTTTTTCAGTACGCCCGATTCTGGAATTTATAGGAGGAATGTTGGAAAAGGGTTATGAGAAATCGAAAGAAATTGCTAAATATTTTGCACAGAGGCCATACATTGCAATGCCGTTGATGGTATTCTTAATGTCAATGCTATTGCCGGTTTTCCTTTTCATCTTGTTCGCTTTCATGACAACGGCAATCAGCTTTGTGGGCTTTGTTATAGCCGAAGGTGAGATTTATCATTTTGATTAAAATATATATGTATATTTATATAAAATACATAATTAATCAGACGATTTTACAGGTACGGTATTGGCGATGGGAGGTATGGTCCTGACAGGATTTCTCGTTTCATTCTTTTCCGTTATCCTGATGTTCATTACTACTTACGGTGTTATTTATGCGGGTTTAAAAAGTGTTAGACTAATTAAATAGGGCAACTAATTTGTCGGTCAGTATTTATATCAATAAACGGTCAGTAACTTTTCAAGAAAATGGTCAATAAAAAATATATTTTTTTTTTTAAAGTAACTTTTTCACAAAAGGTCAATAAATAACGATTTATTTACTGATTACTCAAGTACCGACCATTTATTAAAATTTGTTTAAAATAATTGACCGAAAATCGGAAAAGTTACTGATCCAATAAATTAATATAGGTCATTAATAGCTTACCATTATCAGGTCAAACAAATAATAAACCTAATAAGGTTTATTATTTGTTTGATTATAATTTTCATTTAATAAGTATATTTATTTAAATAAAAATATAATACAAAGATTTCGAGTGTTAAAATACTCTGGAATAAATTGACGCATTACTGTTACATTGTAATTTAGAATTTTTGTTTCGAATGGGTTGATAAATAATTTATCACGACAGAAATATATAAATTAGTTTATGTAGGATGTAGTTGATTTTCACATTCTAAATTGCTACTTTTACGTACATATACGAAATTTTTGAATAGTTAAGGTGCATTAAAGAACAAACAAACTGACTTTCATAATTTGGATATGATATTAATTGTAGTTTC
The DNA here is from genome assembly GCA_022651745.1 of Parapsyche elsis. Classification (NCBI taxonomy): domain Eukaryota; kingdom Metazoa; phylum Arthropoda; class Insecta; order Trichoptera; family Hydropsychidae; genus Parapsyche; species Parapsyche elsis. The sequence continues at coordinate 3,774,255 of JAGVSN010000018.1, forward strand.
AACGGTAACATATAAAATGTTGTTACAGTTTTGGTTTATATATAAAACTAGCTGAATTGCTCGGCGTTGCTCGGCCGGGTGAATTCAAATAATAAAACAAATGAATATCGAAATAAACATTTATTCTCCAGTACAAACAAAAATTGATTAAAAAATTTGTATGGGGGCCCCTTGATCGCGGACTCCGACCCATTCCAAAACCCACCTACGGTCTGACTTGGGGTATCATGAGATAGTATACCAAGTTTGGCGGTTCTAAGTTGAAAACTGTAGATTTGCATAGCGGAATCACAAACAAACAAACATTGAATTTTATATAGTAGATATGGGTCTAGTATGTATTAGTTCAAGTAGTAGGTATATAAATAAATGATAAAATTCTTCATTGATATTTAACAAATTAAATTAATTGTATTTAAAATAATTATTGTTTCATTTTTAATATTAGGTACATTACTTTGATAAATTTTACTATTTACATATCTTAAAGTACTCTATGGTGACATTAAACATTATTGATTGCAACATTTTCTTTGTTTACTATTACTGTATTTGGATCACATAAATCTTTAATATCATTCCATTTGCCAGAACTCATAGCTTCAATGTGATTCCACAACTCTTCAACGATCTTCTCATAGGAATACAGATTTATGTCAAATTCAAATGCTTTCAAATTTTTTTTGTCTTTGTTTGCGATATCTATATACGTGTTTGGTTAAGAAATTATATTATTTAAATTTATTGATTAATATAATTTAAACCATTTTTATACAAAAAAAATCCAAATGTCTAATTGTTAGTAACAAATTTAAATTGATTAGGTAATTATTTGAAAAACAAGTTTAAACAACATACATTAGTAATTATTTGAAAAAAAAGGATACATCCTTTGATGATATTATCTGGTGCAGAATAGTCCCATTTTATGCCTGTAAACTTTTCAGCAATATTCCACATATTTCTGAAACATACAAAAAATTACAACAAATAAAACACAATAATTATTAAACACAAATAGTATATTTACCTAGCTTTAGCCAATCTCAAACTATCACTGGATTTAATTATTAGTCCACCTTCAAGTTCCTGACATTTTTTTTCATTGTCAAAAATATCTTTTTCGATAGTAGAAATCTTTCGTTCTAGGGCTTGCTAATAAAGCAAAATAAAAACAATAATAATCAAAATTCAAAATACACACATTTTCAGTAAACAAATACGCACATTTTCCTTGACCACATCTTGTGAATTAGTGGTTATCGTAGATATTTCGTCTTTTAGATTATCAATATTATTTTGTAATTTAACATTTTTGACTTCGATCAGTCTTTGTTCTAAAACATTAATTTATATTAAAACAACGCAGCTGGACAAAATATGATATATTTATGTACAGTAAAAAGTATGTATGCACATGTTACAGTTAAAGTGTATATAGGTACATACTTAGTTTATGTATGCATTCACTAGTTAATGTATACATTGTCTAGCTTAGCCTGTTACAGTATACACGCGAGAATGAATAGACATATTTGCTACTTAATGCATACATTAACCATACAGACGTAGTTAAATCTTCCAAGTAGATCAATATCAATATGTTGTTTGTAAAAAATGATAAATCATCTCATGTGGAAATTAATAAACGAAACATGCTTCAGATGCCAGTCATCCTGCAGCTGACAGGGATGACTGTCGGAATAAAGGTTCCGGAAGTAGATAGTTTTTGCAAAAACAATAGATGTTCGTGCGTGAAGAACAAACTTTTGTGCAATTCGAAATGCCACTCAAGTATGCCTTGCTGCAATAAATAGTTTTCTTAATAAGCTTACTTAGTTTGTCAAAATAAATGACGTTTTACTAGCGCTTGTTTGTGAGTTAATACACTTACTAGTTAATTCATACATTTTCTAGTTACAGTAAATGTGGAATGTAATGTGAGCTTTAACTAGAACTTTTAGTTTATGTATACATTGACAAGATTTAACACTTTAACTGTAACATACATACATTTAAAATTAGAATTTTACCTTTAGCAGCCTCAAATGCCAGTTCCAGGTGTTTCAGGTAAGCATCAGCACGAGCTTCCTCTATCATCTCCAAAGCCTCCAAAGACCGCAATAATGACTCCATCACGTTAAAGTTTCGAATTCTGACAGCAAAATTCGGCGACGCCAACTATCAACCGCCACCTACTATTCAAACGATCAACTGACATCTGACATAAGAGCGACAAGTACGACCATCACCAAATATATATGTTATTTTCGTAAAACGATATTAGCGCTCAATATGAATTGAAAACGAAATAAAATATAATTTTAAGCAAAAAATTAAATTTACTTGTACTCTGTTTAACATAAGAAACACTGATTTAGAGTCCTTCTGCACACAAAAGAGAGCGGCTAAGGGCTTGGTTTCATGAGTGCGTCAGTCTGGCCGACGCCAACCCCGTGGTTTTATTTGTATAGAATTTGACAGATGGAAAGTTAGCCGCGGCCACAAAGCTCTCCGCACCCTTCCTTCCCTTGTGGTTGCGATTATTTTTACATCAATATGTATGTCAAATTCTGTACAAAAGTTGTATGTAGTTAGCGTCGGCCAGGCCTTAAAGTTTAAGGCCTGGCCGATGCCTGAGTGACGAAGCTCATTGTTTTAAGGCTTAAATCAATGAGCTTCGTCACCATCTCGGTTTCTTGGAATAAACATTAACGATAACCAACCAAAGTCGTAAATCTGAGACAGCCACAACCCTCTTTTTTTTAGTTGCACGAGAAAAAGGTGCTTTTTAAGCAGGACGTATATAGCTATAAGTATAAGCGTGAGTTTATAATATTATGAGTTTGATAACCATATTGTAGAGGTAGTTGATAATTAATTATTTATACCTAGGATTATTGGTGAACATGACTGGATGTAAAGAAGAAGAGATAAAATTAAGAATGAAACTAGGATGGATCGCTTTTGGAAGACTGAACATAGTTTTTAAATCCAACATCCCGCTATGCTTAAAAAAGAAGGCATACGACCAATGCGTACTGCTAGTTAGAATCGTGGATGCTAAATTCAAGAATGTTACGTAAGATCCAGTGCACACAGAAGCATGGAAAGCTGTATGCTTGATATAACAAAAAGAAATCGTAAGAGGAATACATGGGTAAGAAGTATGACCAAAGTGGCAGATGGATGCAAAAAATACTGGAACAGTATTCGAGAGGATGTGAAAGAAAGCAAGGTAGACCGAATGCAAGATGGACTGATGAATTGAGAAGAATATGTGGAGTCAATGGATGCAGATAGCTCAAGACAGACAGGAATGGGAGAGGATTGGAAAGGCCTTCATCCAGTAGTGGATGGTGAACGGCTGAAAATGATGATGATGATGATGTTATTATTTTTCTTCGAGAGTAATGTTGGTAGCAGTGCGTAGGTTATGGTTGGCTATATTACCGGCGTAATGACAGCTGGTAAACAAGCGCTGGGTTTCGTTTTCCATCTTTATTTGTGATAAAACTTTCGCATTCTGTTCAATATTGTATGAAATGTATCGTCGCTACTAAAACACACAACAATTGATTAAGGTATTGGCTCATTTTCGTTTTGTATCGTAAGATTTGATTGCCATGTTTTTTGAGGTTAGGAGGTTTTACGTTTACATAAAATTTCACTGCATTTTTTTATATTTCATTCAAGGATATCAAAGATGTTTTCTATCTGTCGTCAAAACCACCCAGCGACGGGGATTGAACATGCTGTCAGTTGTTGCTTTTTCAATTCCGATGAAAAATGTCTCGTTACGGCCGGTGCTAATATATTGAAAATATTTAGATTAATACCAGAAGTTGACAACAAGGAAAGACCGATAGGTACGCCAATATTCAATTATACACATATTTATTTATTTGTAGATATAAATATTATATTATTATTTTATTTTGTAGATGGAAGTGCACCGAAAATGAAATTAGAATGTTTAGCAAACTATACGCTGTGGGGTTCCATTATGTGTTTGCAAACTGTTAAAGTGCACGGTACAGGCGGAGATCTATTGCTGGTGTCTTTTAAGGATGCCAAGCTCGCCGTACTTCAGTACGATCCGAATACACACAATTTGGCCACATTGAGTCTTCATTATTTCGAAGAGGATGATATGAAGGTAATTTAAAATACCCAACACAGTGTCCAGTCAAAACCATCTCTGAATGATATTTAAATTCAATATTTTAAAATGTATTTTGATAGGGTGGATGGACAAGCCACAATCATATACCATGGATACGAGTAGATCCTGAAAATAGATGCTTCGTCATGTTGCTATATGGACGCAAACTCGCCGTACTACCATTGAGAAGGGAGACAAACGCCGAAGACAGTGATCTTTTAGAGATGAAACCTTTAGATACGAAAATGGTAATCATTAGAACTTGCAGATTCTTTATTTATATCATCATCCGCTATATCTGCCACTTTGGTCATGCTTCTAGCCATGTATTCCTCTTACGATCTCTCATTTATATCATATGAAACATAATTTTTTAATGATATTTTAGCCTCAACCTGTTTCTTCAAAAGCACCGGTTATGGCATCATACGTAATAGCTTTAAAAGATCTCGACGAGAAGATTGATAACGTTATCGATTTACAATTTCTTCATGGTTATTATGAACCCACACTTTTACTCTTGTACGAACCAGTGAGAACTTTCCCCGGGTTAGTAAATAAAGCATTATAGTATCGATAATTCTTATTCACGATTGAATTTAAAATGTTTTTATTTTAATCGGACAAATAGGCGTACGGCTGTGAGGATGGACACTTGTGCCATGTTAGGTGTGAGTTTAAATTTACACGCCAGGGTTCATCCGTCTATTTGGGCCGTTACCGGGTTACCGTTTGATTGTGTCTCTGCAGTTCCCATTCAAAGACCTCTCGGTGAGTTAATATATATATATTTTAAGTACAATTTTCGTAATGAAATAGTATAGTAAATGGTATATTGACATCTTTTTATTTTAGGTGGATGTCTTATATTAGCAGTCAACTCTGTTATATATCTCAACCAGTCGATTCCACCGTATGGAGTTTCTTTGAATAGTGCCGCTAATCATTCAACTAATTTTCCTTTGAGTATGTGTTTACTTTCAGATTTATATTATATACTAATTACGGTATATAATTAGCTTTCAGATTTATATTATAACTAAATACGGTTAATAATTTGATTTTTGCTTATAGAAATACAAGAAGGCGTGTGCTTAACATTGGAGAGTGTTTGCGTTTCTACGTTGGGTCCACAAAAGTTGGCTCTATCACTTCGGAGCGGTCAGTTGTACCTTTTAACCCTATTAGCTGACTCCGTGAGAAGTATAAGATCGTTTCATTTCGACAAAGCCGCCGCCAGTGTACTTACAACATGTGTAAGTACACGATTGATTTTCGTGTCGGAAGTCGTCATTTTACACACAAGTTGATGTTTACGTCTAATTTTCAGATGTGCATTTGCGAGGATAGCTTCATGTTTCTCGGATCTCGTCTCGGTAATTCGCTGTTGCTTAAGTTTAGCGAGAAAGAAAGGCATACACTAACTCAAGTCGAGAGGCCGACTGCGACAATCGATTTAACAACGGAAGGTAAATATTAAATCATCATTTTCATCCGTTCACCATCCACTGCTGGATGAAGGCCTCTCCAATCCTCTTCCATTTCTGTTTTGACTTCACACATTCTTCTCAATTCATCAACCCATTGTCCACTCTCTCTACCTTGCTTTCTTTATTTCACATCCTCTCGGATACCATTCCAGTATTTCTCGCGTCCATCTGCCATCCATTCTTCTCGCTATGTCCACTTCAACTTTTTCACACATTCCGCTTTATCTGCCACTTTGGTCATGCTTCTTACCCATGTATTCCTCTTACAATCTCTTCTTGTTATACCGAGCATACATCTTTCCATGATTCTCTGTGTGCACTGGATCTTACGTAACATTCTTATAAAATATTTATTAATAGTAAATATTAATTTTCATTTCGATTACTAGAAACAAGTTCGAATGCCAAGAAACGTCGAATGGAATCTTTAAGCGATTGTATGGCGTCAGACGTTCAAGACATTCGCGATAAGGATGAACTAGAAGTATACGGTTCGGATAAGCGAACATCCACTGAGCTGACGACTTACATGTTTGAGGTTTAAATTCATCGCTGGCATTCTACAATATTTATAATTGCATCTTTTGCTCTCTGCTATTATTACTATTTTACGTTTTACAGGTATGTGACAGTCTTTTGAATATCGGCCCCATCGGTGATGTATCAATGGGTGAACCTGCTTTTCAAGAAGCGGCTGCTGCCGGTGGTGTCGAACTTGTAACCACATCAGGCTACGGCAAAAACGGAGCTCTTTGTGTTCTACGTCGCAGTGTTCGACCGCAACTCGTAACCACCTTCCACTTACCAGGCTAGTACACATTTGTATAATCGTGCAATACCCGTACTCATTCGCGACGTATAAATTAATTAAAATGTATTTTATAGGTTGCATCGACATGTGGACTGTGATCGGTGAATTGCACGGTCAAAATGAATCGACCAAAAGTGACGTGCAAGATAGCGAAGGATCTCATTCGTACATGTTATTGTCTCAAACGGATTCTACAATGGTATTTTGCGTATACAGTAGAACCTCGATTATCTGAACTAAACGGGGATTAAAATGGTCCCGATAATGAAAAGTCCGCATGATCGAGAGAAAAAAATTCATATGTACATCTAGTATGAATATTTTTTAATGAAATATCTAGCTACACATAATACATATTACATAACTACACACCTACAGAAAATTATTGTTTTGTGAGAAATTCAATTATTGATTTTTGCTCAAAGGTAGACCTGTCCTTTTCGAAGCCGCCAAATCACGTAAACTTTTGAGACTTATAAGTTTTCTCGAGTCACACTCTTCCTGTGTCTCAAACCACGTCATAGTAACATCTAAGCATTGTAAAGCTTCAGAATGTGTAGGACTTATATTCCCCCCATTGGCAATCTTTTCCTCTGATACAAGTCAGACCATGTCGCCCTTTAAATATTTCCAGCCAACCCGAACTTGCTTTGAAGTTTGGATCTCCATTCAATCTTGTGTTAAAAAATGTCGCTTTTTCTTGAAATAATGGACCAGATATTGGCTGTCCAGATGATCGCTTTTGAATGAACCACATGAAAATACACTCTTCGACTTCTTCATTCCATATATATATTTTTTTTTTCATGACTTGTATGCACTTGTAGCTGCTATGAATCAATAGCCGTATACTGTCCGCCACGTGTTATGCTACAAATTCGTATAATCGGCTTTTTTGTCTGTTAAAATTATTTGTTTTGTACAATCCGGATAATCGAGGATCTACTGTTGGTAAATTATTGTAGTGCGTTAAAAAAATTGCACTTGTACATTGATCAATAATCTTTTAAAGGTTTTACAAACGGGTGAAGAGATCAACGAAGTTGACAATTCAGGCTTTTCCACTCAGTCGCCTACCATTTTCGCCGGAAATCTCGGAAATAATAAATACATAGTACAAATTACTACTCTGGCGATTAGATTGATTAAAGGTTGGCATATTCGTCGTAATGCATCTACAGTTTTGATTTTTTAATATTAATTGTGACGGAATCTATAGGAAGTCAACAAGTGCAACATATACACGTGGACGGTGGTGCCGTCGAGGCTGGAGTTGCCGATCCTTACGTTTGTGTATTGACTGGAGCTGGTCGTGTACTCGTTTTGGCATTACGTGAAGCTGCACGAGGATCAGCTCGCTTGGCTGCTCTCCGACATTCTCCACCGGCAACGCCGCCTGCCGCTCGTTGCTGCGCTTACCGAGATCTCAGTGGGCTTTTCTCCAGTTCACCCATTAACATTGATGTTTCTAACGTAAGTGTGCAAACAATATCTATAATTGATACAGTTTCATATTTGTATATATTTGATTTTGTCGAATTTCTAGATCAAAGGCGAGAATGTGGTGAAAAAAGGAATAAAGCCTCCGACTCGTAACGTGAAAAGTGAAGGAGCTAAAGATAATCCCGATGTCATTCATGATATCGACGAGGACGATATATTATACGGTGGAGACCAGACTCCAGCATCTATGGTGTCGGTTAGTATAGTTTGTCCTACTATTTTATTTTATTTATTTATTTAAGATATCTTAAAAAGCTTTAACAGTAACTTTAAGCTAAAATTACAAAATAAACTTATTATCTATTAGCATTTATACAGAGGTGTTGTTTTACAATACTCCGCATAGCTCTACATATTTTGCAGTTTTTGCAACCTATCTTTAATTACACTATTTACTAAATTTAAAAATGAACCACATAAAATGAGGACGAACAATTGCATTATAAACTTATATTTTTGTAGTTCTAGATAGTATATTTCTAAATCTACACAATAGTATAAGTATTATATAATATTAAGTATTACTCCTAAATATTTAAAACTTTATTTAGGCATTTTTTATACGAAACGTTGATTAAACATTGTTTTGTTATCAGTTGATGCAAACAGAAAGAGGACAACGAGAAGGAATAACAGTTCAATCACGTCGTGATTGGTGGCGACGTCACTTTATTGATCACAAGCCTTCATATTGGCTATTTGTCGTTAGAAGTAACGGAAATATGGAGATCTATTCTCTTCCAGATATGAGGTTGAGTTTTCTTGTGCGTGGTGTCATAAATGGATCAAAGGTTTCACTTTATTACTTGAGAATTTATGTTTTCATTTTTATATGCATAAGGAAATTAACAGTTTTTGTGTTTATTTTAGGTTTTGATGGATAGTTTGGAATCGGTACCCGAAATAATAGGTCAAACGTCGAATGAAGATTTGATTAGTGGATTAGACGAACATGATTCTATACAGGGTGCTCTAAAAGAAATTATGGTCGTTGGACTCGGCAACAAAGGATCGCGACCGTTATTGTTCCTTAGAACTGAGAATGAGCTTATGATATACCAAGTAATAATTTAAAAATCTTAATAATCTTGTATGACCTTTTTCATTCAGTTTTTAAGTCAAACAATTTGATTCTTGCAGGTATTCCAATATGCAAAAGGTAATTTAAAAATGAGATTTAGACGATTACCGTTGGGTCTGCCACGTATGCCTGTTCCAAATGAAAATGTCGTCGAAGATATATCCCCCGATTTTGTGAACATTAAAAAAAATGTTAAGAAACTACGATACTTCGGTAACTGTCTCAAAATAATTATGCATTTTATTCGTTGTGAATTACATAGGTAATTTCATGTACAACATATGTAATTATAGGAAATATTGCTGGTTACAATGGAGTGTTTGTATGTGGTACACCGGGGCTATGGATATTATTGACTCCTAGAGGCGAACTTCGTTGTCACCCTCATGCGACGGCTCAGGAGGATTCGTTTGTCTCTACGTTCGCTCCTTTCAACAATATTAATTGTACGCAAGGATTCGTTTACTTCAATATCGAGGTATATACTACGGCTTGAATTCTTTTCGTAACAAGAATATGGTACAAGATTAAATGTGGTATTTTCATTGTAGTCGGAGTTGAGGATTTGTGTATTGCCTACGCATTTAACGTATGATGCACCCTGGCCTGTGAGGAAGGTTCCATTGAGAACGACACCACATTTTGTGACATATCATTTGGAATCGAAAACTTACTGTGTTGTGACGTCACATAGTGCACCGACAACGACTTATTATAAATTTAATGGAGAAGATAAAGAATTGTCCGATGAAACGGCTAAAGGGGACAGGTTTGTTTTTATACGTTACGTTTGTGAGAATTGCTGGATTCCAAACATCTTAATGTTGTATGATTTTGTAGGTTCCCGTACCCGCCTCAGGATAGATTCTCGATAATGCTTTTCTCTCCTGTATCTTGGGAAATCATACCGAATACTAAAATTGAACTCGAAGAGTGGGAACATGTCACTTGTTTGAAAAATGTCAGTTTAGCATATGAAGGAACTAGGTAAACTGAAATGAATTCCATTTGTATGTATCATTAGCATTTTTATTGTGATAATGAACCGAATACTTTTGTTTAAGATCTGGACTCAAGGGATATATAGCTTTAGGTACAAATTATAATTACAGTGAAGATATAACGTCAAGAGGAAGAGTGAGTTATTTTATTTATTTATTCGAACGCTCGACTAATAAATTTTAATATTCATTGTATTTTTCTTTTAGATTCTTATTTATGACATTATTGAGGTCGTTCCTGAACCAGGACAACCGTTGACTAAAAATCGATTCAAAGAAATCTACGCAAAGGAACAAAAGGGACCGGTAACTGCTATAACACAAGTGCTTGGATTTTTAGTGTCAGCTGTAGGACAAAAAGTAATTCAAACAGTAAAACAATCTATAAATGTATTTGTATATGATGCATTCATTATACAGTATTAATTTTTTATAAAATATTTTAGATTTACATATGGCAATTACGAGATGGGGATTTAGTTGGGGTTGCGTTTATCGATACCCAAGTTTACGTACATAGAGTTTTATCCGTAAAGAGTATGCTTCTAGCGGCTGATGTGTATCGATCGGTTGCCCTGATGAGATTCCAAGAACACCATCGTACGCTGTCTTTAGCCGCTCGCGATATGCGAACAGCACAGGTATGTTATATGTTTATTTAATGTAATGGTTGGGAATCAATTTCGTACTAAGAGCCAAATTTGGGAGCTGCTACATCCTATTTTCGGATTATACATTAAAAATAAAAATAAGTATGACTGAAGAGTTGTAAGAAATAAGAAAAGTTATTCAAGGTATTGTTCAATGATGGAAAAATTATTACAAATAGGCTGATCTAAAAAAACGGTTTTAGGTCAACGAAGTTTACACAAAAGGTATGGAAGGGGTTATTTACTTTAAAAGTTGGTTAAATTAATGAAATTTTGTAAAAATTGTCTTTCGAACAACTATTTTCGAATGTTTATGTCACCTCGTATAAAACTTTCCTACCGCTTATCTAATGTGTATTTTAAAATTATATTAAAATACTTTAATTTTTAGAATCTCGATGTTTATTTTTTTTTGTATTTGCAGGTTTTTGATGTTGAATTTTTAGTTGATAATTCAAATTTAGGCTTCATAGTATCAGAAATCGAAGGAAATTTTGTACTTTTTATGTACCAACCGGAAGCTAGAGAGAGTTTCGGAGGTTTGTTTTCCTATGTTTAAATTTGTCGTATAATACATTCTTAACAATTAATTATTACATTTCAATCATTTATAGGTCAACGATTAATACGTAAAGCTGACTACCATTTGGGTCAAAAAGTCAATTGTATGTTTAGAATTGCGTGTTGTACCTTACCTGAACAAAAAGATGATGCATCATTGAATGTATCTGAAAAAAGACACTGTACTATGTTTGGTACGTAACTCTCGATAATGACGAGTTAAATTAAAAATGAAATATGTATTTATATGTTTATTCATTTTGTATAGCAACGCTCGATGGTGGATTGGGTTATATTTTACCCATGTCAGAAAAAGTGTATAGAAGACTTCTAATGTTACAAAATGTGATGAACAACTATTGTTGCCATTTGGCTGGGTTGAACCCAAAAGCGCATAGGTACCGAAACTTAAATTTATTCTTTAATTGATAATAATATTGATTGTTAAATTTTTGAATATTTTTGTCATTAGGACGTACAAATCAGCTAGAAAACTCGTCGGTGGACCAGCAAGAGGTATATTAGACGGAGATCTAGTTAGTCAATTTTTGTATTTACCACAAAACGAAAGATCAGAGGTATACTTTTTTTCATATTGTATAATGTAGAATATTATATCTATTGTTGTATGCTGAAATATATTCTTTATTGCAGATCGCTAAGAAGATTGGTACCAAAGTAGAAGAAATACTTTCGGATCTTATCGAAATTGATAGGTTGACTGCTCATTTTTAGAATAAATATTTTTTCAGTATGTTAATTTTACAAACAATAAAGTAATTGATTTAATGTAATCAACAATTTAATTTGCCTACAATACAACTTTTTCAGAAACAACAATAAAATTTAAAATTTTTATTCAGGACAAGGTCATTTAAAACAATTTATGCACTTATATATATTTAATTTGTATTTATAGTAAACTATTTGATACAATGGAAGAACTACATACACTTCTAATTTGATAAAAAAAAAATGCAACACTTAAAAGACAGCTCAAACACAAAACATAATTGACTGTTTTTTTGTTTGTTTATTTGATGTGTAAAAATAAAATAATTTACATACATAGAATTTTTTATTACAATAACCAACGATAGAAGTCTTTGTATTGTGGTTACTGGATATGAGGTACGGTAGTTCGGTAACATTTCGAAATAATTACATTTATTTTTCTTTTCAATATTACATACAGCTTGTTTCCCCCGCGCGCGAACATTGCTTATTTCTTCAGATTATTGTCGATTCCCTCCGGATTGAACGTGTTATCGAGTTCGAATCCGTGCACGTGCATATACGGTGTGGTGAACTCGGGACAAGTCTTCAACCAGAACGGATGCATCTTTCCCTCCGTTGCTAGACACTCGTTAGCACAGATCACTTCGATGTTATTATCCTGTAAAATTTTACAGTTAAGTTGTATTTATATACATATTTATACTGCAAACGATAAACATACCTTGTAACAATGAATGCACGTGAAGATGCATCTATCGACGGGATCTACCTGCGGCGTGATTGCATATGCGTGAGACATACCCAACAGTGAAAATACCATGATAAAGATCATTACACTTCCTAGAAATATATTCAATATTTTTATGAATGTAATTAACTATTTAGTTGTTAGTGCACATTATTAGTTCCTTTTATACATACCAGTAAAATTGGCCATCTTTTTTGTTTCAAGTTTTGGAATTTGAAATCTTTAAATAATAAAAATAGACATTGTTAATGGTATTGGTACATGTTAGATAAATATCGCGTCCTTAGACCACAAAGGTGACACGAAAATCCAAAATAGTAATTTGTTCAGTTGTTAAAGTTTGATCTGGTCACCCTAAATTCAGGGAACTTTATATAAAAAAAAATTGTACATATTGTACTTCAGATTTTTAGATGCTATTTCATTGTTATAGAATTTATACAAGTAAAATTTTCAAATTGCATGCAAAAAGTTGGCACTAGTCGCTTGTGTGCTCCAAGAATATCAGTAGAACTTTTGTACTGTGTGACGTCATTCGGACTGCTCTGATAGAATAATTAAAGAGGAACAAAGTTGGATTCATAACTCATTTTCGCAAAATCATGGATGTCATATTTGTGCTCTGAGGACGCGATATGTTGCATAGCCGAAGGTATTCCCAATATTTTTCGATTAATGATTACTAATTAATCTGCAGCTGAGAGAGTGTAAACGATAGTTAACGAACTATTGTTCAAAAAGCTATAGCCAAATGCACGAAAGGTGTTCAGTGGGCGAACACAAGCTGTCGGCTAGTAATCGAAATATAATTGGAAAGCAATCAAACTATTTTGGAACAAAAGGGCAAACGTGGCTCGGAACAAACTTGTTTATCGTTGAACGTTTACATCGACTAGTTTTAGTACAAGCACCCACTAGAATTGAAAAGTACTTAAATTTATATAAACGTTCGATCATACACTCGACAGTTTACACGGTGTATACTTTCGAGATTCTATTTATAAGTATTGTTGTGTTGGGTGCTTTTCTATTAATTTTAACGGACTTCCTCGCTTTCAAGTCAAAGTTTTCATTTATTCCGATGAAAACTCATCAAAATTTTCTCCGGGTGCGGCTGCTATACCTTTTGAACGTTTCGAAATTAATTGTGTTTGCACCGACTTTTACCTGGGGTTTCGTTTCGTTTCGCGCTATTTGATAAGTAAACGTTAAACGAAGCAGAAGCGCACAAGTCAATTTAAAAAGAGGAATACTAAACAAAGACTTTAGTAGGCAAATTTCAAAGTCAAAGTCGTCTTTGCATGAATTACATTTTACAAAGGTAAGGGGAGAGGGGGCAGATTAGGACAATTTTTTTAAAGTCCGCTAGTTTTATGGTCTTCGAAGGTAAAGTTTGAAAACTTAACTTTAATATTCCATAACAAAATCAAAGATTTTCAGAAAGAGATGACTTTTTTGTTATGTTTTGTTGAATAAAAAAAAAAGAAGCAAAATTGTCCTAATTTAGGAGTAGTTTCGTGCAAACCTCTACATAAACGTAAACTCGTACTTCGAATAGATTTTCGTCACAGTCTTACTAAATAATCGTAAAAAGTATATACCAAATGATGAAAGTTATTTTTTTGCGAAAACTTTTTGACGAGAGCAAACAATCAAACTTCGAGAGCCAACTGAATCAATGTTGGCTGTATAATATATTTTTTCTCAATTTTTAGGAAGTCAGCAATGCGGCAAAATTTGAATGCCCGTGGGTGGCCCCTGATCGAACCTTTCCCCTCTTCACATAATTAATTTCTCATTCTACATTGTGAACATTTTTTTATAATTCCTATATCGAGGTTTTTTTTTTTTGAAACAACGAAATTCAATCTAATTTAAATCAAATAAAAAGAAATACTGGAAGAACATCTTCCATTATAAACTTTGTAGACATAATTTTACGCCATTTATTTAATTTACCGAAATAGATTCATTCAAAAATAAATTTAAGCTCAAAGCTCAATCAGAAATAAAGTAAAAAGAAAAATTACTCTTGGAAAATGATAAAAAAAATTATATTTTCTAAATACGTACTAAAACTACCATTGATATAATAAAAAAAAAAACAACGCACATATTGCTTTTTTTGGTATCGTTGTTATTGGAAACTTAACAAAAAGCATGTTTTAAATTTACCTGTGTATTAAATCGATTAAATTTGACTTAATTCATTAGCTCTGATACAACACAAACAACAAATGAATAAAAACAGTATAAAACGACTAAGTTTGAAAAACGAAAAAAAAAAAAAATCACACGCCATTGTCTCTATTTCTAAAAGACTGACTTAAACACTCGAAAGTTATTTCATAGGAAGAGGAATTTTTTTAATATTATAATAGCATCATTTAACTACATGTAAGCACACACACATACAGATTGAAATAATTGTACAGTTGCACTATGAACATATCGCCCACCTACATATTGTAGATCAAAACAGTATCAACTCAAAAATTAAGATTTTTTAGTTAATCATTTATTCGGATTCTACAAACGAAGCTGCATGAACCAACAAAACAAAATGATATGTTTTAATCTGAACTTTTTTTTCATAAAAAAAAAAAACAGTAAATTCCTATCACTTATAGCGACATGACAACAGGTTTTTCGTCGTTTCTGAAAAGGGTGTTTTTTTGAGTTGATACTGTTTAGAACTAGGTGTGCGATATGTAAGATTAGAAAATTTCACACATATGAAAAGCATTCATAGTACTCGAAGAAATTTTAGAAAAAAAAAACCAACATGGTAATTCGGGTACTAGTACACGACTGCAAATTCTAGCGTGCAATAAGGGCATAAATTGGATTGCAGTACCTGTTGCTCGTACGTGCTGTATCCGTTCTGGTCGTGGAGCGCTCCTCGAGTGACCTGGCGGGAAACCGTTCGGCTCTTATATACGCCACTCCGGCACACGGGGTCTCCCCAACCTCCTGAAAATATTTTCCTCTCAGTCGGTATAGGTTTTAGTCCACCGCAGGATTATGACGT
This sequence comes from Parapsyche elsis, assembly GCA_022651745.1. Taxonomy (NCBI): domain Eukaryota; kingdom Metazoa; phylum Arthropoda; class Insecta; order Trichoptera; family Hydropsychidae; genus Parapsyche; species Parapsyche elsis. The sequence continues at coordinate 3,790,034 of JAGVSN010000018.1, forward strand.
GTGAAATATGGTGGTTTAGCAGCCGTATCTCCCACACACGGCACTCTATTATTGGCAACAATCAATCCGCACTTGCCTCCATCCTGATTAATGATAACCCTATCTATCAATATTGACTGAGGATGGAGTGCGTCACATGTTGAACCGACTCCACTTGACTTACCGAGCAAATGTTCAATCGGATCGTTGGGTTACTGTACAGATTATCATTACTAAAGCAATAGCAGTATTTCGACATCTCGAGACACCCACTGCGTGCGTAGGTTCGAGTCATAGTATTATCGAACTACAAACGTATGTACATATGTACATTAGGGTGGAACGACGATGTATGGAACTTTTTTTTGGGATATTCCTTTTGAAATAGTTCTAAAAAGTTGCCTCTACATCATACCTCTTCTGTCCAAAAAAATCAGTTTATTTAAAAAAGTTTTTCTGGTCTCTACCAGCACTTTTATCTTAACACTTTAACTTGTATGAAAATTTCCAATTGATTGTTTCCAATCTCCTTAAATAGCAATTTTAATTGGAAAATTAGTATTTATTTTTACTACACATACTTACTTTACTCGTATCTCCTTATATTTAACCTCCACCGCGCTCACAAATGCACACTTATTTGAATAATTCAAAGAATACGTAAAAAAATTAAATTTTTACAAAAAGTACTTAGAATATTCAATAAAGTTGGGGAAATTTTATGAGCATGTTATTTAAAATTTTGTATTCTGTGTTCAGATTTCGAAATGAATAGGCAAATTTTCATGTTTCAGGTAGAGGCCTGAAGATATATTCACAGATTTTTTCAGTATTTTTACGAGAATACAGATGATACAACGAAACTTTTGGTAGGTATTACAATGCCGATTTTTAATTTTGCAATGTCGCTCCACCCTAATTAATCCAGTACATATTATACTGAGTTCATATTCACGGTTCGTGGTGCGTGTGTGATATGATAACTTGTGAAGTATGATGGGGGATAGTTTGAAAGGCGCTACGAATGAAAAGCGACGGTGGAAAACTGATTAAGGTGGGCTTTGTGCATGTGTTATGTGTACGACTTTGGTCTTAAGCATGGCTAAAAATAGGCTGTTATTTCATTATGCGGGTTGCCAGAAATTAATCAAATACCGTGAAGTTTATTTTTCATATGAAAATTTTAAAGATCTTCGTGGAAAAATATTTGCAGATCAAAGGATGTGTTTTTCATCGGAAGTAATTTTTTGAGCATTAGGATGATTTAATAAGTATTGAACATTCGAATGATATGATGTTGATATACATATATTATAAAATACAATAGTTTTAATTAAACACTAAAATATAATATGAGTTTAATGAATTTTGCACGCAAAGCGTAGTCACCGTAGATAATCATATTGTACAGATAGTTGATAGTTATTTATATCTAGGACAACTTGTGAATATGACCGGGTCTAAAAAAATAAATAAAACGAAGAATGAAACTAGGATGGAATGCTTTTGAAAGAATGAACATAGTTTTTAAATCCAACATTCCGCTATGCTTAAAATAGAAGGCATACGAGCATACGACCAATGTGTACTGCCAGTTATGACGTATGGATGCTAAATTCAAGAATGCTACGTAAGATCCAGTGCACACAGAGAAGCATGATGTATGCTTGGATAACATGAAGAGATCGTAAGAGGAATACATGGGGAAGAAGTATGACCAAAGTGGCCGATATAGCAGAACGTGTGAAAAAGTTGATGTGGCAATGGGCGGACACAGCGAGAAAAATGGTTGGCAGATGGACGCGAGAAATACTGGAATGGTATCCGAGAGGATGTGAAAGAAAGCAAAGTACCCCGAGTGGACGATGGGCTGATGAATTGAGAAGAATGTGTGGAGTCAAGTGGATGCAGATTGCTCAAGATTGGAGAGGCCATCATCCAGTAGTGGATGGTGAACGGCTGAAAATAATGATGATGATGATGAATAGTATATGTATACTGTATATATGTACATATGTACATATGTAAGTATAATATAAAAGTCTTTAGTGTGACCGCTTGTTTCTCAAGAACGTTGGAAATTGGAAATTTTTTTTTTTCGAGATTGCAGGATGTGCGGTCAGTTCGCTGGCAACCGTCTGACGGAGCGGACGTCTACTATTGTTATTCATTTTATGTCAACAATAAGCATCCGTTGAAATTGTTAACGGATAATAGAGTAATTTCTGAATCTATGTACAATGTATGTACATATGTATGTATGTACATACATATGTTCGTATGAGTTAAAAAAAGGATTACGATTTGTGAATTACTCTGTACACACGGTTATGTATATATGTACCTATAAAAGCGAAATAAAAATGCTTCTCAGCTTAAGACTTGGTTTACTTTTAAAAGGAACGCTCCTTGTGTAAGCTCATTATTAACCTTTTGAAGTAGACAAATAATTTCTTAATCAAACGATTAAATACATACACGGTTTTTTACGTGCATTTATAAAATTTGCGGTATTTAAAATCGCTTTAGGTATGTACTAATTAGACCGTATATGGCTTTGTGTATGGATTTTTTTCTGTGCGCTAATTAATATGGGTATACAGCGATGGGACATGAAAAATGAAAAAGCATATGTTTTCGATCGTACACAAAGATAAATGGGGCGTAATTGGTTTTACGCATCGACATTTGTTCGTGCGCCTATTTGCGTAATTGTTTTCGAATGTTACGCCAGCTTCGAATGTCTGAAAATCTGAGGTTTTTAGGCCGCTGAAAATAGCTTATAATGAATAGCCTGCGTAATAAATTATTTCGCTTTTAACATAAGTAAATACCCGGTGTTGAAAACGTTCATTCGCAACAACATACAGGACGATTGAAATGTTGAAAAGTTGTACTGTGTGTTTATTTTCTAGTCGGACTTGGGTATGTTTCCGTGTGTTCTGTTATTGAATTGTTCACGTGTTTTTCTGGAGCATTAAGGTCAACTTTTCCCACCCGAGACAATTAAAATATATTTTTTTGCTTAAACAAATTTATAAGAATCTATTATTATAGCACTCTATAGAATGTTGATACGAATGTCATTGCGTGTGCTTTTCCGCTGAAAGTTTCCAACGGCGAAAGTTTCTTTCGGAGCAGTTCGTCAAAAAGACGAATGTTTGTCCCCACTTTGGAAACAGGGCTGTTCAACTCAAAATTTACAACCTATTTTCGTTTGTTTGCATGGAAATTTCGAATCAATTTCGCTCTCGTGCTTCGCTGCTTTCTAATCACCTGCGAAGCTCAACCAGTGATTAATTACTACGAAATACTGTCTCGCTATTGTTGATGTAGACGTTTTCAATATATGGTCGTTTATATACCCTCATACGTTTCCCGTATTTATACATTTTGAAAAATATATACAGTCATATAATATTTAAAAGTAAAAATGGAGAAAACGTCAAGAAAAAACACCAGATGTGAAATGTTTGAGCCTATCAAAAAAACATGCCTACATTTTTTATTCATTTTTTGAATATTTATTTTTTGTTACAGAACCATAGAAAAAACACTTTGGTTTCTAAGCACATCACTCTTTGACAGTTGACATGTTTGTTGTACATATGTAGGTATGAAAATTCACCCTTTATGTTTTACGTTGCAGAGTCATATTGCTGTTTGCAATTAATTTATGTTATATATAAAGATTTTAAAGGGCAAGGTTAATTCAAAAAATTTTTTGTATTTCTTTTTCTTAATGAGTTTGTCAAATATCAAAGGAACGTTATTGGATTTCATAATTGCAAAAAAATTAATTCAAATAACATTAATTAATCGCCAAGTATGTACATTGGTAAATATAATAATTTACATCATTCTAATTTAGCTATCAAATAAATATAAGCATTTTTCCGAATACGTCTGGAGGAAATTAAAGGAAATCCTATGGATAATTAAGGGGAAGTTCACGTGTGCGTGCAACTGACATTTCTCGACTTCCAGTCCAATCTAAAGTTCCAAAACGAATCTGCACCGATGACATCATTAGCACCCTCGCTATTCAGCTATTCCTGAATAACATTACTTGAATTCAAAACTGAAAAGTTTATAAAAGTCAAAATTTTTCATTTACATACATATATGTATGTTTCAGAAACACATGCAAACGAAGTACATATATGTTAAGAAATTCGCAACCGAACTACAGTAGTAAAAAAGCTCGTTTCGGATTCGATCATAGGCATATACGTATTTTAACCCGTTGACGCCTGGTGAATTGTTTCACCCCACAACAGGCGCGGTTGCTATCTGGCAAAGATAATAAAACCCGTACGTCAATAAAAGCGTTTTTTTATTTGCCGCTCTTATCGCCGCATAATTTATTGCCACTATTTTATTAACACGTATTATTGCCAAAGTAAGTGATCGGAAGAAAAATGGATACACTGAAAGGGGTAGGGAAAGGGATTTTGAAAAATTTATTACTATTTACATATTATGTACATACCATACATATGTAGGTTATAGTAAAGAATTATAATTTGTAGCTACATACATATGTACATATGTATATACAATATGCCCTTAAAACAAATAACGCTTTGGCACCGTATTAAAAAAATGCTAATGATTTTATGAAATATAATGTAATTTTTTTTTGTACAGCTTCAAATTCAATCAAAGCTATTAATAAACTTTAGTACTGAGTAACGTGTAGGACGAACATTACCTGAACGTTACGATTACATATAGACTACGTGTTATTGTTATGATAGGTAATAGGTACATACTAAGGATTAACGATAAAATGATAATAAAAAATTCGGGTGTCGCCAACCCATGACTTTATCCATATATTTGAGGAATACAAAGAGTAACGAAATAATAACGAAAGTAAATAAAACGCATGCACACCACCATACCAACCAACATACATACATACATATCATGAAATCACTGTGTTGAGTGCGCGCGCGTATGTAAAATGCGATCTTCGGCATATATTCAAATAGGAAAAACTGCCACTTCCGGTAGTCAGATGTTGACTAGAATCACAATATCTCTTACAGCTAACGTGAAAACTATAGATATGAAATTTCGACTTGATCGCCGGTGCCGTTTTGGAAATATTCTGTGTTAAACTTTTCGTCAAAAAAAAAACAAACCTACTTCCGGTTGACTGATTTTAATGATTTATTTTTTTATAACTAGAAATTTCTGCTAGGAATACAACATTACCATATTGTGACGATAGTACATATTTAAAAGGCCGAAAAAAATAAAAAACAACAAATCGTTCAAGAGTAAACTGCCATTTCTGCAGGAGGGATTTTGACCAAAATCACAGTATCTCTTACGGCTAACGTGAAAACTATAGATATGAAATTTCGACCAAAACGCCGGTGACGTTTCGGAAATATGATTTTTTACAGAATTTTTGAATTTTCTGCACGAAAAAAACCCTACTTCTGGTTGGCTGATGTTGACCAAATTCTTTATGGCTCTTACACCTTGCATGAAAATAATAGATATGAAATTTCAGCTTGATAGACTTGATAGTTTCGGAGAAAACACACAGACATACACACACACACACATAGTACATAGACATACAGACATTTTCCTGAAATCATGAAAACGTGATCAGGGGATGATACTTGATCCAAATCCGTCAAAATCTCGATGTCGAATTTTCGCACGATCACAATACTTTATCCGATTAGGATAAAGTAATAAAGTAAAAATACATATACATATATTACAAGCGCACGTACACACAAAATGTATTTTTAAATGTGAATATTAGGAAAATTTGGTTTTGCGGTGAATTTTTTCGACGATTTGCTTAAAATTATTGTCTATCTGCATTTTAATTGCAGTTTGTGAATATTTTGTTCATTTTCTTGCCTATTAAGATCTCGTTATGGCTAAGAGACAAATGTGCATGAATCGGATTTGGATTTCATATTCTGATCCAGTTATAATGAGGCGAAATTTCAATGTCAAAAAACTCGAATTCGTACAAAATTGATGACATTAACCTTCACAAGAATAATGGTTTTCGTGGGAATTTTGTTACACCACAAAATGTGCAATGCATTTATTAGAATCGAATATTTATAGTCAGTCAGTCAGGAATTCCATGAATCGTAAAAGTTAATTGTGTCAAATAGAAATTACAAATTATTTAAACGTAATCAGTGCTACACCTGAAAGCCACAAAAATAAAATGAGCTTTACGTTACTAAATATGTGGTGCCAAAAGTGAAGTTCAAATGTAACCATACTGAGCTACTTTCGAATTTCGGTTTTAAACATATTTTTCTGTGAACGCTCCGAAAGAATGGTAACTGAACGTCGAAAAACTATGCATTTTTACCGTAAATAGTTTTTTTTGCGGCATTGTATCGGTGGTCTCGATGAAATGTTTTATTTATTTATTTTTTATTCTTGCAACGACAAAAATAATAATCGTGGATTCTCGCCGTTCTCTCGCGTAATATAAATTAATTTGCACCGAGTTGTCAGTCAATCCAAAAATAAAATGCACTTTTTTCAATTCGGTACATTGCCTTTCGCTCGAATGTTAAAAGAAAAAAATGCATTAAAATCACAAACTAGAACGTTAGGAGTTCAACTGTGAAAATCGTTCTGCATTTACATAGATATGTATGTAGGTACGAATGCGTAATTAATATTCTAACGCTAATTACATACATACAACGTTTTCCATAAATCATTAGCAACAGAACAATTAGAATCTATATTTATGGTATTATAAATAAAGTATTGTATGATATTATAAATAAATTTATTTGTGTAATTTTTTTTACATAAACAAATTTTTTTTGCCAGTTAACAATCAAAACTTTCAATCAATCAATCAAAACTTTATTAATTCTCTACCAATACTAATTCTACACTAAGTCTAATACCAAAGATATTAAAACATAAACATTTGTTATATTTGGAACCGATACCAGAGCGCAAATTAAATGCACATTCTATGATTCACCTTTAAAATAAATTGTGTAAATGATATCACACTCGTATGTACCTACATATGTATGTACTAATGTACGCGCATGCCTTTTTCTTAGATTGTACAACAAAACGGAGTGTGCAGGTAATTATTTATTAAAATTTTATGTAAGCAATAGTAATCTTATGTGAGCAAACTTAGCAGAAACAGGTTCGCGTAGCCAAGCATGCATGTGCAGGTCAGCCTTTAAGGTTTAATCGTGCATTTAAATTTATTTTTTTAGAAATTAGCTCATTATGTACTCTAATATAATCAATTAAACTTATATCCACTCTTATAATAGTTTTGTACTCCTGTAAATAAATCCTAAATAAAGCAAAGAATTAAAGTATCGATTGAAGCAAGTTGCTCGCAAATTGTTTGAGCGAAACGGAAGAAAGTAAAAAGCGAGAGGTGATCATGTTTTTTGCGCGTTTTGTTAACTTTTGACGTAAGATTCATGTTGTTTATGATATGTATATTTTTGTAAAATTTTCTCATTGGAATTTTGCAATTTTAAAAGTAATGAGAGTCGCGCGTCGCTACTGAATGAATTTATGCAATGTATTTTCACTTCGATACATTAATAATACAATTATGATCGTTTTTGTAGGCGATAAAATTTAATTGATCACTCACCGTGTTGTAATAAATACTATAATGGACTTTTGGACGGATGGTCTTTCATTGTTTTGATAAATGAGAGTATAATCGAAAACCAATCGATAGTAAGTCTACAAGCTAGAAAGAAATGACATTTATTTGACATTTTACAGAATCCGAATCCAATGAAAATGTAAAAGAAAAATACCTATATTTTAGAAGCGATGGACGTTCTACTTACTATTAATCAAATTTTAAAGCTTTTAGTTGTACGCCTTTTGCTCCATTTTTATTACATTCAATTTGAACAGTACCAATGTAAAAGGCTTCAATTTTACTTTCTCGATATGTGAAGAATCGAAGAATGTTATATTTAGTACGGCAATCGCGTCAAATATGCAACACGAAAGAAAGTAAGTATCTACCACTACATATTTATTATAATCACACAAAAAGATGTAGGTATGTACATATGTACATACATATTTTGATTATGTGAAATTAGATTCAACATCTAGATTTGCAACAATTGAATTATCTCCGTTTCCTTTTATAGATAACTTTCTTGTATATATTATTATTATATTATGTACACTATACACCTACCGGCTGTTATGCATTGCACATTGTCATTTTTATTATCGTCTTGTTGAGATGAAATTGACGAGATCGTGATGGAGTACAGTCACGAGCGGGCATGCTCAAAATATATCGCTTGATGGGCAACGTGCAACTGTACTTAAATTGACTCTAGTTTTGCAAAATTTTGGCAATCAATTTAATGATTGGAAATTGCACTACACCACAACTTTTTTAATACCACACGAAAAAAATGCATTTAATGAGTCTACAATATGTTACATACAAGTAAAGTGCTAGTGAAAAGTTACTGAAAATGACATAAGTAGTTGACTCATATTTTATTATCCAATTAGTTGAACATTCGTATACTTTACACTTAAAAACTGCTTATTTTACACTTCACTTGATACGATTAATAAAATAAACTTGATGCTATTGTTAAAAGCTATCCTCTTTGGCAGATATTACGAATCTACGTCAGATTATTTGCTTACGTCAAAATAATCCTTATGAATGGCTATCGTAGTATTGTACTATGTTAACTTCGCAAAAACAATACCCATTAAGCTTATGAAAGTTTTTATGATTCAAGTTATCGGCTATGCCGTCTGCCTATGTATTTTAAATAATAATAAAAAAAGTTAGTACATGAATGAGGGTTTGTTAGAGCCAATAGTAATCTGATATATCATAATAATTATTCTAATGAAACGTTTCATTAAGACATTAGCTGCTTAGCACATTTTAATATTTTCTACGACTTTCAACAGATTCAACGCATGAAGAAATGAATTACATACAAAAATACATTGCATTTTAATAAGTTGAAAGATATTCATATACAGTTTAATTCACCTGTTGCATAATAAGTGCATCGACGTTTATTTAAATATTACGCCATCATTTTTACGAGTTTTCCCCAAAAGTGGCATTAGAGATGCGGAAACGTGTAATTGTATAGCATCACGCAGTAATTTTTCATGAAATAAATATTGCGCAATGCGACAAAGAAAAATATCAATATCTACAGCATTAATAAACTAATATAGGATCCATTGAGTGGGTAAACGCGATACTTTTCCCCAAACACACTGCGTATGACGCAATATTACGCAACGTAACAATTATCGCATAGTGTCAGCGTATCGACATTCAGCACGGGCGAAAAGTTTAAATTGAAAAACGCGCTCTTTCGCTGCTTCAAATCGTTTATGCTCGTGTTATTATTATTATTTTTTTTGTTTTTTTAAATTGTCCACCATTGTGCAGGCGGTGGCAATGTACCGCACAATTAGTGCGGTAGGAACCATGGCAATTTTGCTCGGAAATACCGAGAGCGACAGATAAACGGTGAAAGAGGCGAGGTTTTGGCATCGGTTAGTATAAAAGAGCGAACGTGCCACAAAACGGCATCATTCAAATTCGTACCGCAAAACAGTTCGAGTGACACCAACAAGTGCAACATGGATACTAAAAATATCGTACGTGTGACATAGCAAATGCGTTTGATCAAATAGTGATACGTGCTTCGGTGCAAAATGGACGCTCACGCTAGTGGATTACATCAATAATTTGATAGTCGACTATGAGTGTGCAATACGCCATTCAAACAAGGACGATCAAATATCCTAGACTAAACGGACAGACGAATAGTTTTAACTGTGTAAATGTGAATCAGTGATCATACGTGGTTTTCAGTGCTAACAGATCAATAGTGACGTTCCAATTACATAGATTTCACGATGAATTTTCCGAGATTTTCTATTGTACATTGTGTGAATGTCAATTTTAAAATGATACTATTGTATACGACCCAATGTTAAAATAATACATTTAAAGTCAGTAAAAGCTCTTGTAAAATTATATACTGTAGAATTTGGCAAGTACATTTCCAAAGCACATAAACGGTCTACATTTGAGATTAAGTTGTAACTTGTGCTTGACGTGTCGTTAAGCTACCCTGGAGGTATACTAAGTTTCGCACCATTGACTTATGGGGGCGCTAATAATGCCAATTACCACATTACATAAAAGGGATTGATGTGTGTGAAAGTTTTCGTGTAAATGTACCTACGCACATGTATGAATTGATTATTTAATATTTAATAGAACTTCGGTGGGTAACGATAAAACATATCGATCTACTAACATCGAATGGTTCAATTATATGTTTTATGTACATATGTACATTAATTAATGCTATTATAATATATTTTTGTTGTTTATTTTACAGTTACTGTCATTGTCAATCATCGGCCTTGGTCTTCTTCAATGCCAAGCTTTCCCAACATTGGAAGCGTATCAAGCTCAATGGCATTCAATGCCTGCTTCGCACAACGGTGGATATGGGGATTACAGCCACCAAATTGATCAGCAGCCTGAAGGGTCATCTTTCGAAGATGAAGGTCACGATTTCGGCGGCTATGGATCTTCAGGATACGAAGACCACAATTCGTATCCAGTCAGCGAACACGTGGACGTTTCCAAGCCAGAAATCATCCCCGTCTACAAGCACGTGCAAATTCCAATCCACAAAACGTTCAACATCCACGTGCCACATCCAATTTTGGTGCCGGTGCCACATCCGTACCCAATTCAAGTTCCAGTCAACAAGCCAGTGCCCGTGCCCATCATCAGGGAGATTCAAATTCCGATCGAAAAGGTAGTTCCGTATCCGGTTGAAAAGAAAGTCCCGTATCCAGTGGAAAAGAGAGTACCGTACACTGTTGAAAAACACGTAACCGTCCACGTTGACAGACCTTATCCAGTAAAGGTACCTTACATTAAGACCATCTACCATACCGCCAAGGGAAGTCATCATTGATTGGAATTTGAACGGATGACTCGAGAAAAAATTGTTTTTGATTACGTTCCATATTGTTTGTAAATATTTTTTTGTTATTGTTGTTGTTGTTGTTATTATTTTTGTATTTTTACATTGTTTTTTAATAAATAGTATACTCAGATTGTTATTCGATCATTTTAGTACATTTTAACTACATAATCAATACTGCGTGATAAAATAGCTATAACTGTTGGTTCACCAACGGAACAGTCCATTTATTCCATCGAAAACTATCAGATTAAACAAATTGTACATTTTATTACTACATATAATGTAAATTAAATCCGAAATGTCTGCTATCAAATATGTCGACTTTAACAACAATGCTAAGGTTCTCATTTTAAATTAAAATAGTACGCATTCCCTAGACTAGGACCAAAAGTAATTGTTGATTACATCATTCCGAAAATCAAGCGCTAAACTACGGATTGAAAATTATTATTATTTGCATCCAATTAATTTAACACTTTTTAAAATATATGATTGAGGATTTTATTTTGAATGGTTGCTTTTAAATATTATAAATATATGTAAAATGATAAATAAATATTTTTTCATTCACATTGCGTATACATTTTATAAAAAAATAAAAATAAAGGTTTCTTTTCTAATAAATTCAAATTAAAAATTGATTGAGAAATTCATTTATTTATTGTTATATTCAGAACAAAACTATAGATTTGCAATCTATCGAAAAATAGTAATAAAATAACATAAGAATTTACAGATTTGTCGACAAAAAGGAGAAACCAATGTAAACAGTTTTAACTTCAGCCGAAAGATGGCACAAATAATTTTCCAATTTTCCCAACAATAAAATTTATAATTAAATCAATATTAAATAAAAACACACAAATAAACGTAAAAATAAAATAAGCAACCGTTCGAATTTTAGTTGCAAATGCTCTAACAACACGATCATACTAAAATTTAATATCGAAATAAAACTAACCATGGACCCGAACACGACTTTAACGACTTTCACTCAATGTCATATTACGATCGTTACATATTTATTATAATGCGTGCACGTAATTCGCAATTCGTAGTATAAAAAAAAAAACCCCGACAAAATTAACCGAGCAAAGTGACCACTTCAGAACGACAACACTCGAGATTCATCGACGGGGCGTGTGAACAACCCTCGCAAACTCCAAAGTGGTCCACTCGAACGAGATTGATTTAACACTTACAATTAGCACAAGAACGTAAATTTCAAGTGAAATGTTTTATATCTTATCTAGAAAGTTTACGAATTCCTGACGACGCTATTACCAAGTTGGAATTAAAAATCGGCACAAATGTAATGAACGATTACAGATGTCTCGCCTTAAAAAACTACATTCACTACCACTTGCAGCGTTCCTTTTTTAATATTTTTCGCGACTTTCTCTTTCGGCGAATGCAATCTTCCATTGTCAAGGCGACTCGAGAGCGGAAACGGACGCAAAAAGGAATGAAAAACAAAATTATAGCACACATAGCAACAAAGTGATAGTATCATATAACGGTAACGTTGAACCGCACGCGCTAATCTCGGTTTAATTTTATTAATGCGTTCCAATTTTAACCCCTTCGCGTCTGCCGAGCGAGCGGGCAAACACACAGCTCTTCGCCATAACGACGTTCGGGAAAGCGGTTAAAATATTTCACGACGAGTAATGAACGCAACTGTTCAACTGTTAACGGGTTGATGATGTAAATTGGAATATATTGTAACGAACCTGACCGGCGAAACGAGCTGAAGTTTAATTAGAAGTACTCCTTGCATAATTTTGAACGTACCCTTACTCCTTACGATTCGGATCGCACTAAGCTCCCATTTCTCATAATAATACATCTGAAAGTCTTCACTGCGATACAATTATCTATCTCAAACAATACTCAACTATAACGGACAAGACAAGGTCCTTATACTTACACCCAAAACCTATAATCGCCACCGTTTCATTTTAGCCCTACCTATGGTAATAGAACTTCAAAGACTAATATGAAGATTGCCGACATTAATTTAGTAATAATTTTCTTTGAAACAATAATTTTGATACGTTTCAAATTGTCCGTGTGCGCTGTAATGGTGAGCTTCATGGTTATGCACACATATAATCGCTCTCAGTGAACGACCCGGGGAATTCCCGGAAAGATGAAAATGCGACTTGGTTAATGGCGGAAGTGAGTGTTGATGATATCATCTCGAGGTCGCTTTCTATATCGCGCCATTTTGTTTCATTTCGTCCATATTATTCTCCACCCCTTCCGTTCCAGTCGTAATTATTTTCGCAAAGCTTCGCCTAGGGTTTGCACGAGTTGGTAAATAGTCGGAGATGGGAACTAGCTGGAGCTACTTGACCCAATAACCGAGTGCTCCAATTGACTCGCGAGAACAACCGGTCAAGAACTATTTCATTTCAAGATTTTCGACGACTTGAAAGAACATGTTAACCCCTTCGAGAATAGACGCAGTATTTGGCACGAAGTGAGCTGCTGTAGTAAATTATAAGCAGAAATCGAAAAAGACCGTTATTGCGTATACATAGTTGCATCAAAAGTCTCATAAGCAATTACACTTATACTGAAATGGAAATTGTAATTGCATCGATTATTTCCGCTCGATCGACATTTCACCGTGCGGCGCCAATTTGACTTCCGAAAACAATTTAAGCGATCGCGATCGCTCGAGGTGCAAATTATGCGAAATTCTTTAATTATATTCGATAGTTAAATATTACACAATTGTGCAGTAAAAGTGAGATTACACACTGTTAAAGAAAATAAGAGGAAACCTTTCGATACAAAGGAATCTTAATTAACAAAAAAGTTTGAGTTTTTTTTTAGTATCCGTGAATAGTTTGAGAGTCGCTGCCGGTTGCTATTTGGTCGTTAAATATTGTATCGAAACAAAGAAAAGTTCATCGCCGAAAATTGTTCGATGAGAGTTATACATCCCGAGGTCGATGGACCTTTTGGCACGTGCTATCTCCCTCCCACACTCCACATATTATCTCAACTAGTACGAAAGAGAGGTAAGATTCTGGGTGAATGTAAAGAGGCGGCAAAACAAAAGCGACACACACACTAACAAGTGTTCCGTAATTAAAAATTTTTGAGTGTCCGAACTTCCGTGAAATTCGAGAAAGACAGTCGTGCCAAACAATTTGGATCATAAAATAATATATCAAACAAATTTTAGGGCTATTTTATTGCATAGATATTAATAATATACGTAGGTATCAGTTGTTATCATAAAAAATTCCACGCACTTTCAAAACAGACGAATTTTAGCAATAATCAAATTAATAATTGATTAATGTATACCTACATATGTACATATATTGGTAATAATTTGACCCGTCAATATTAGGTGTTTTAATGTGTAAACGTTTATGTATGTATGATTATATGTAATCATTACACGCAACATACTAGTTAAGCCGTCATTTTTGACGAACGGTACGTAATTTGGCGAAAGCTTCCCAAACAAATAATATCTCACCGTTTAATAAACAGTACGTTCGTATTGTAAATACAAATCAGATCGCTTTTAATACACAGCGAGATGTACATACATACATACATATGTATTTAGATATTCTTGAGATTTACGTATCTTTTCTCGAAATTGCACAACACTTTTCACTCTTACGCAACGCGACATTCTCCAAATACAAAAATATACACGCAAGAATTTAATTAAAATATAAAAAAAACCACATCAACCGAGTTTGACAAAACGGAAGATATCGATCGCCGACGAGTGAGCGTAACCGAAAAACTGGTTCTATCGACTGAACCATAGTTTTGAGACCTCCCAATGTCGCAGATACTGATTTATAAAATCGATCGTTTGATAGACGAATTAGTGGATAGAAAAAAAAATCATATGATTGCGCGAATCAAGTTTTCAAAGCCTTTGTTGAGATTACTCTATAAGCTCAATAGTGACAGCGTGAAAGTTGTGATTTCAGCGCATGGAGACATGAACATTTTGAGTTTAACTATTATGCAAGTTCAAATCATATCTAATCAAAGCGCTTAGACATTTTTTTGATCAAGTGCACATTGTGCTTCGTAGATCGTCACTAAAATATAACTATACAATGTGAGACATGCTTCTTGTGCAGTTCGCGTGTAATTTAACGGCTGGCAATTTGGCGTTACAGCCGTTATGTAAATTTCAAAACATGTGTGTGTGTGTGTGTGTGTTTATGTGTGCGGTAGGTATATGTCTCCGTGTCGGGTAATAGAGATTACTGAAATTTCATAATTTCGTTTGTGCAAACAGAAAACTCGTTTATGTGAGATGCGTGCGCGCGAGTTACCGGTCGTTAAGCTTCGCAGTTAATTTAACGGTGCCGTTAAATTATGACTTTTCACCGTCAACTACAATCTCCACGTCATCCCCGAAGGGATGAGAGAATAGGTGGGGTAGGCGGAGTATGAAAAAAATCGGTATTTAATTAAGCGAACCCTTAGCGCGATACGATATCGGGAAAAATCGTTTTTCAGGTGGACGATTTGGGGCGAGTGCTAAAACGTCCTTTTGCCATTAATTAAAACGGAAGTGGACCTCTGATAGCTAATCGGGGTGTCCCCCTTATCCCGAAGGACGAAAGCATTTAGACCAGATTAAACCCGAGGCTTTGTTACAAATTTATTTCTTATTTATTTTTAATGGCCATATTTGGTCGAGGGTTTGGTTTTGCGAAATTTCATACTCAGACTCGTCATTGTGTGTGGTGTAATCTGGGGTATCATACAAATATCGATATTTGTATTCTATCAGCGTATTGGATCTGCTTCCAATCCAATACCTATATATCAAATGAATGCGAAGTGATTGAAATTGAAACTGGATCGATAGCGCGACAGCTGATAGTATAAAATATGAGACGAACGCGACACGACGCGTAGTCGAACAAAAGAATATTCAGAGCAACTTTTCACTTTTACGAAAGTCGCACTTTATGAGGCGAAAAAATTGATTTTGTACACACAATCTAGATAGATTGACGACGACGAGGCGACGGGAAAAGCAGTATCACGAGAAGAAGCTGAAGTATCTATAAGAACTTGACTCGAAGAAGTGAGAAGGGAAGGGATAGACTACGATGTTGAATTGTCTTCGTATGTCGCAATTAATCAAGCCACTCTCTGAAAGTTGGTTGCTACGAGCACATTCCTTCGAAGGACGAGCAAATTTGAAGCCATGGGATAGGACTACGTAGGCATAGCTCATTAATCTCATTCACAGACCATTAAGTTTAAAACGCGTAATGCGGATCTATAACGTACACAATGATTTATAGCTTGTGTGCTGACGAAAAATCAAAAGCTAAATCCAAATACATAAGTACCACGTTAATACATATGTATGTATATATGTGCTAGTGATTAATCAGCATAAACGGACAGATTATAGCACATGGTGAGATATAAAGAATCATACATATGTAGATCAGTCGCCGTTTAAGTAATCGATATTAAATTGTATAGAGGTACTTCCCATGATTCAGCAGATTTTGATTGTGATAGGACATTTTTCTCTATAGGATCATACAAAGTTTTGTTTCGTTGATTTTAACTAAAGTTGACAGTTACAGCATTGTCAGTCCAATAAATTAAATCATTGGCTTTATATTTTCAATTTGAAACGTCCGAGAGCAACGCCAGGTACTGCATCTATCATAAATTTTGATTGCGTAGTAATTATACGCTCTACGCACGGAATACTAATCGGCAAATGAACAATGTTTGAGTAACTTCAAGTGTCACGTACATACATACATACATACATACGTACGTAACATTTTTTCCTCGATAATAATTTTCCTACTATAATTAAATAATTGTATTGCCTCTCTAATAAATTATCCAAATCAATATCTGTTTTATTGACGCTGGATTTCTCGACATAGAAAGTGATTATGCCAGTTTGAGACCAATTCAAACATTACGCTCGGAAAAAATTAAAATAAAAATGCACGTCGCGTAATAAAAAAATCCAAATTAAAAAACAACCTCAATGCAAAAACGCTAGTGATTGTTCGTTTTATAATTATCAAAATTGGCACTATCGTTCCAAGGTGTAGGTGAAACACGTATAATATGGACTGTCACAAATTAGCATTGCTGACACTCATTGTTAATCAATGTCGCCGAAGTAGACGTTTTAATTCATAGGTGTGCGTGTTCTTATCCAATTTGATACGATGCTGTTGATGGGAGATAACGTTTATTAACACGTTAATAATACGACATAATACTCTTCATACATTTGTACCGAAATAGATTTCCCGGAATGGGTTTTCAATGTTGATAAATTCCTTTTGATCCATTGCTTTCTGATCGTCTCTTGAGACAGTAGATAAATTTACGATTACTACGAAACTGATTTATTACATTATCCTTTATATATATGTAATATACCAGTCCGAAGGAATCTTATTCAAATAAAAATAAGTCAATTCCAATACTAGTTAAAAAAGTAAATGTTTAAAGAAAAAATTATGTTACGAGTTTATGGATGTAATTACATAATTTTAGCTTTAAGTTACTTTTTGTTTGTAATTAGCTTTTCAAGCTACTTTATTTAAATAAATACATGTTTTGCTAAACATCGAAACTAACGTTTATGTTCAATGTGTATTAATTAAGTTAGGTATACAGATTCTATACGTTTAATTTAAATTTTTCTATACAATTAAAGTGTCATGCGAGCATTGTTCCAAATGATAGTGCTCATTTAACACCTGCTTAAGATTCGTATAATTTCTTATTTAGAAATCGTGAAATAAACACACAAAACGACACTGTATTTTCAAATAATATGGCAATTTAAATTTTAACACGCGCTACATGCCAAATTAATTAGCCAAGTTGACGAGAATGATGTCGACGAAGAGCGAACGTATCTGTCTTAACAAATTCTTGCCAGAACGCTACAAAGCGTAAGTATCGTCAAATATTAATTCATTGTTTGAGATTGAATCTGCATATGCATATGCGTGTGTATACTAGTCAGTTTCTATGTATTTTTTATCGCGAATAAAAAAGAAAATGCGCAAAAACAAATTTGAACCAAGTTGTAAAATTCGCACCAACTTTTTTTTATACGACAGTCGAAGCCATAAAAGAGCAGTGTTGTAAAGTCACGCTAAGGTATGTTTTCTCATAAGTTTTGACACTATTGCAGTAACGTACCTCGTAAAATTAGCAATTTTATCGCAGTCAATAATTAACTGAAAGGGAGGGAGGTGTTAGAAAAACAATGGAAAACTTTTCCGAAAATCCGATAAGGAGTGTCGCTTCCGCGTAAATTAGTATGGCAATATTATTATTATCAGCGGAATTGATCTCGACATAAAATAATACTTATAATATAATAAAATTAATTTGGAAGCAGGCATTAAAAAGTTTCCGGCGGCGTGTGGAGTGTTAATTAATTTTCAAACGAGCGACATCGATAAATAAACTCAGTCATAAAACGGGGTAAATTTGCGGAGACTATGAAAATGATCGTTAACCTTTTCGACATTGAAAATTATATTGAATAATTAATTTTATTGATTAATTTAACAACTAAGAAGACAATCAATGGGTCAAAATATTTAAAGCAACACGTCAATTGATAAAATATATGAATTTATCATTGGTGTTTATAATGAAGTATGAAACAAAAGGTGTTCTAGAAATTGTTCGATTGTTCAATTTACATATGTACATTTATTTACGCGATGTGCGTTTTCGAATGGGCCAAATTTCTCGAGTTTTTGCCAAATTCGAATTTCGCCGCTATTATCAACCGACCGTTATTGTATTAATAATCCCAAAATTAAATAAGCCATTAACGGTCACTTTTATTGCTAATTTAAAATGTACAAGCGCTATGGGAATTTTTCTGCTCAAATTTCCGTGTCGATACGGCGCCGTATTTCAAACGAAAACGAGTGAAAATCACTGACTAACGCCAAAATTTGCATATGATCATTTCACCTGTAGACGAATGTACAGATTAATAGTAATTTTTTAGTAATTTAATATTAGTTGTTTAGTAAGTTTAATAGGAAAGCCATATGCCATATTGTTTTTATTATTCCAACAAACTAATTAATTACAGCACGAGTATTAACATGTCGAAAATTTGTTTTCGTTACAAGCTAACCGTGATACGTATACATTAAACTTGTTAATATTTAACTCGTTTACAAAGTGCTAAGCCGTGTTAAAAATCTGGTGTAGTAAACACGCGACTTTCTCCATGTTTAATTTATTTTTTGACAGATAAAAAAACTATCAACAAAATACGTTTTACTTTAAAGATATACATATGTAAAGCATTGTATATTTGATGCAACTGTTGTACGTTTTGGTATCATTGTTAATTTAATCATTAATCACAATCAGCATTAATTATTTTTTAATTAAGTTAATGTACATACATACATATGTATTAGCATAAAATGTGCATTTATTACACATTGCCATTTAGGAAGCGATTACTAGATCTAGCGATGACTATAATGATTTTAAATTGTTCAATGACAATACAAGAACGCACTACTATCATTATTCAACGATGTTAATTGTTTATTTCAAACGAAATCAGCAGTGCGTATAAACTATTCAGATGATAATTAATATCATAACGAAACGCGTCAACAGAAAATGTCAAAAACGCAAGTTTTTCGACCACAAAAAAATAGTACGAGACGAGATCTGCGAAAAATGAACAAAAAATTTATATATCAGTCTCTGAACTTATATAGCAGTAGGTGTACGTATGTACATACGTATTATACGATGATTTACTGGAATGACGTGCCGTTCACTCTCATCCACGTTCACGTTCACGTTCACGTTTCATTATGATCGTATTACGTCCGTTTCACTTTTACTTTCGTCCAGAACCACTTTTTATTCCGATTCGCAATAATGCTGAACGGTCAAGTCGCCCTAATTGACCTACACAGAATTCTTTGGTTCAATTAAATGGATATAGTCAAATAAAAACCTTTACTCATCACCAAGAGAACCTATCTATGTATAGTCAATAGTCAAATTTCAGTTAACTTGCGATTAATCAAGATATTATTAAAAAGTTATCTTGAATGGTATCATAAGAAAAAATAGACATGAATTTGAAAGACAATTCATTTAAACAGATAGTGGTATCGCTCAATACGAACCGGAATTTCTCAGAAATTGCCCCAGAATTCCACACTTATCATCAATCATTGTACTGAAGTTCGTTCTGTAAATATTATTATGTTTCTTATCGTAATAAAACACGCAAAATTTATCGAGAAAATAGCGTTTTTCCTCCCAAGACGTCCGGAAAACAATGGTTCTATTTTAGTGGATCCTACCGTATAGCTACAGATACATATATTAAATATGACAATAATAAATTTGATAATATATAAACACAACTGCGCTACGTACACGCACCGATCTAAAAAGGGCTCAAATTTTATAACAATGAAAGAAAAGGACGAAAAAAATGGAAAAAGGTCGTCAATAAATTGTCCTTACTTAATACTTGGTATCAATCAGTCTGTATGGTTTCCGCTCGCGCTAATTTTTTCCTTTCGTTCATCCGGTTCCGCTTTTTTTTCTCCTCACATCGATCGCATTCTTTCCTCTCGTGTATATGGAACGATTTATTTCTCTCTTTTACACACGGAAATGACCGTAGTCTCTCTCGTTCTGCCATTGTTACGAAGCGTTCCCTTTCATCCGGCCAATAGTCGATGGTCACTCTCTGACCGGAACATTCTAAAATTACGTTTTTCCCTTTTAAATTTAATCCCGTTACCGATTCCGCTCGTTTATACGGCAACATTGAAAGTAATTCACAAAGTATAATAATATTAAAAGAAATGATCATATTGAACAAGTCACATTGATGTGACACATGTGCTCTCATGCACTGAAAATTTACTTATTGTGATCTTGTGCTCTCTCTCTCATATAATGACACTCGAAATTCACTCCATTTTCCAGTTTCAATGTATCTACAATTTCTGCGTAATTCTCACAATGTCTTAAATTATAAAATTCATTCAATATTCTATTCGCATAACGATATTCATTTTCTATGAGGGACAGTAGAGTGTAATATGAATTTGTACGAATTTGAGGCTCACCGTGTTTTAATTGTCAGATAAATGTTGTAGTTTACGCTAACAATGAAAATTCACACGATATTTCACTGCGTCATTTTCCTTAATACAAATTAATTGAATGTAATATTAAATAATATTTTCATATAGAAAGAAAGCACTAAATACATTATGTGTGAAATTAATTTGCATAAGTATGTAGAATGTACATACATACATACATAGGTATACAAGATCTTTTAGGAAAATCATTGGCTAAGAAAATTAATATGATATCATTACGGTGCTAATTAGTTCAAAAATGTTGTTTTTCGATACCAAATTACCACCCATTTAATCAAGACTACATAGAAAGTATACTACATTCGTGATTTTCCATTTAATTGAAAGTATAATACTAGCATTTAGCGTGGCCCTAATTTTTTAACCTAATAGTGAATTGATCTGTAAAATTGTGGTGTATTTAATGTATTTTGCACATTTGAAGTAAAATATATTATACATACATATAGTATGTATGTACATATATAGATATATTGATTTCACTATTGGCACTACTTTACATGTACGAGAATGTATAATGAAAACTAAAAGTTTGAAAAAACAAAATAAACGAACGTATCATATAATACGATCGATTTGCGAATGTACGAACGCAAAAAGAGCGTTTATGTAATTTTAATATGTTTCTATCGGCAAATTGGTTATTGAACTCTGCTTGCTAACCGTCTACAATTACTTACCATCGGCAATTCGGCAAACAAATAATTATATTTATATTTTTTAATATGACGTACCTATAAATAATCTTCGCCGTGTAATTGTATAATAAATAAAGTAGCAACAGTGAAAATTGTAATAAAAATGATATAAATAAAGGACACGCATAATACAATAGAGTCCGCTAATAAATAAAGGAAATGAAAAAGGAGCTTATGAAAACAACAGCTGTTGTAAAGAATACGCGGGAAAAAAACACATATTTTACCAGCGAAAAAGAAAAATGATAAAAACTAAACTAGCATAAATAATAAAAGATCGTATACATCGAAAAAAACACACCTGTATATTATATTACAAAATATAGTTACAGATACAACTTTTTATTTCAAGTATGTACAATGGATTCACTTGCTATACGATACCTTGTTATAACTCGATTACGCTCGAACGAATTTTAGTGAAATTTAAATTTTATACTTTCAACAAAAATCTCTTACAATTGGTTTTTTTTTATATACATATGTACATACGTATATTTGCGATTGTTCAAAACGACTCAAATATTGATACATTCGAGCAGATCTTTACTTTCTTCTATGTACAATTGATTAATCATGTTCAACAAATTGATGCGATGTGATTGATCATACGAACTAATAGTTACATATTTGATTAGCCGGACTACATACATACATATGTATGTACATATGTACATAGTTGAAAAAAACTAGTTAGTCTAATTTTGACATTTGAAAGTAAACTTAAAGTTAACGAAATTAATTGGGGTGAAAATAATGCACATGAGCTATATTTCAAAGCTACAAATATTCATTTACTTTTGCCGTAACAGCATACGAAAATAAATAGACGATTATTGGAAGAAAATTCCAACTGAAATCAAATATGACACAAGATGAAAATGCATATAATACCTACATATGTATGTACATAGAAATGAATAAAATAATTTTATACACTTAACGACAACAATGTCAACCTATTATCGGAAGTCGGAATACATTGTTCATTTTTGACTCGCATTTTATGTACAATATATTCATAGATAGATATTTTCGTGACGTTCCAGCGGCGAAGTAATTTACAATTTATTTTTTCGTTTACAAAAACGAGTCACGACAATTTAGCACTTAATATTCCTTTTAGCCGACAAAACATTTTCTTTATTTTCTTGCGTCTAAAAAAAAAAATTCAGCAATGAGTTTACGAGCTTTCGTGACTTAGTTCATTTGTAATTTGGCTTCGAGACGCGAAGGTTTCACGATTTGATACTTTTGAATCGAAATTGTGCAATATTTATAGCCTGGAAGGATTTGTATATAATACAGTATAGACAATATATTATTTTTGGATTTGAAAGAGCATTTAATTGAAACGTAGTATAAAAACGGTATTTCGAAATTAAACTCATATTATTTAACGTCACACGATTCGAATATTCATTTCAATTTGATATTTGAAACAACACAACTAGATATATGCGGTAGGTTAAAGTATCCATGTATTAATGTTCAATTAAATTTTCCGCATTCAAAATATATCCAATAGTTTATTATGCATACGTTTTTTGCATATAAATAATGACTTCCTGCAACAATGCATTTTGGCAATAAAACAATATCAGATCCTGTCAGTGTTTGATATTCAGTTACTTCAATTACTGATTTAAAGCTCGACCGGCATTCGGATACATAACATTTAAAATTTGATGCACACGTAGTACAGCATAAAATTGCAACGTTTCAAACGTACTCTTATATCCGATTAGCCTATGAAGTATACGTATACGTTTTTCAAGAAAATAGTATTAAAAAAATTCGTTTGATATGCGAAGTGCATCCGTATGTGACAATTTTTTCCGAGCGAAAAAGTGCAGAGGCAACGAGCTGGTGCCGATTATGCAAATATCTCCCACATGGTCAAATTGCATCTCCGCGGTTCCTCTCACATGGTGGGATTTGCTTTGGTATATAAGAGACTGTGACCGTCCATGAACCAAACAATCACCTGTGCTCACCAATCATTACAGTCGTGTTTCAATACTCTTGTCTGAAGAGCGACAGCTTTACCGGAAAAACCGACACATCCGAGTTTTGCGACAATGAAGCTTTTCGTACGTGTCTAATTCCCTCCATATATACAAATATTTAATTTGACGACTATCAACGCGATATTGTCATATTGAATAACTATTAACGATCTTTCAAACTTCATACTCGATGGATTTTTTTCCAACCCCGAATGAAAACAGAGGTTGAATTTCTCTGCTGATTCCTACTTTATAAATTGTTATTTATTTGCAAGTATACTTAATTATGTAAAAGTTAAATCTGTATGGATCACGCACCGCGTTCATACGTTGTATTAAAACTCTCCCAGTTTCAAATCCCCGAGATTTTGATATATGTTTTTATTCATGAGTTCACCGAAAAACGTTTATCGAACATTTTTCTTTTAGCGGTTGCTTTTCACGTTAAAAAAACGGGATACGCCAGCTAAACCAAAAAATACATACACGCTGAAAGGTCGTTGCTTTTGACAAAGATCTTCTTCAGAATTAAATATTTTTTTCATTTACTTCTTGAGAGGAATTTAATTTTACAATCCCTCTTATTGTTAGATTTGTAGCCGTACATTACGGGGAAAATTCGCGCACCCAACTGAATCGTGTGATTACCAACTGTAAAATCTAGTATTAATTTGATTTTTTTTACAGGTCTTTGTATTCGTCGCCGTGTTCGTTTTTGTGAAGGGAGAAGCCGAATCGAAAGGTCATGTCATGATGGTGCAGCAGCAGCAGCAGCAGGTAGGAGCTGGACAAGGTGGTCATATGGTAATGGTACAACCGGACTCTTACGCAGCAGCTGGAGGACAAGCTTCGTCTTACAGCGGATACGATAGCTATTCTGGTGGACAAGGAGGATTCAGTCCGTCTTCAGGAGGTGGTGGCTATTCACAACACGGAGATCTGGCTGGATCTTCTAGCTATGGCGGTCAAGCTGACTATTCAAGCTTCGGAGGTCATGGTGGTTTGGGAGGAGCTGGAGGTCAAGGTGAATTAGGAGGAGGAGGAGGAGGAGGTCATGGCGATTTGGGAGGAGCTGGAGGTTACGGTCAAAGTGATTTAGGAGGAGCTGGAGGTTATGGTCAAGGTGATTTAGGAGGAGCTGTTGGTCACGGTTACGCATCTTCAGGTCAGGCTGATTTGGGATCATCGGGTTACAGAGGCGGTCACGAATTGGGCGGATCAAGCTACGGTGGCGGTCATGAATTGAGCGGAGCAAGCTACGGAGGTGGAGGTGGACAGGAATTGAGTGGTGCAAGCTACGGAGGTGGTCACGAATTGAGCGGTGGAAGTTTCGGAGGTGGTCATGACTTGGGTGGTTCAAGCTACGGAGGCGGTGGTTCCAGCTATGGAGGCGGTGGTTCCAGCTATGGAGGCGGTGGTTCCAGTTATGGAGGCGGTGGTTCCAGCTATGGAGGCGGTGGTTCCAGCTTTGGAGGCGGTGGTTCCAGCTTCGGTGGTGGATACGGCTACGGAGGAGGCCAAAGCGATTTCGGAGGATCTTCTGGATACGTAGGTGGACATGGTGATTTCGGAGGATCTTCAGGATACGGAGGCGGTCATGGTGATTTCGGAGGTTCAAGCTACGCACCAATCCAAGGAGGAGTGTCCCATCAAGAAGCTATTCCCGTGAGTCAACACGTTGAAGTATCCCGTCCGGTTGCCATTCCAGTAATCAAACACGTAGTAGTCGGTATTCCGAAAGCAGTTCACATTAGAGTACCTCATCCCATATTGGTACCATTCCCCCAACCTTATCCGATCGAAGTTCCCGTGAACAAACCCGTAGCCGTGCCCGTAATCCAAGAGATTAACATTCCCATCGAAAAGGTTGTACCTTACCCGGTCATAAAGAAAGTACCTTATCCAGTGACGAAACACGTACCTTACCCCGTAGAAAAGCACATTACCGTTCACATTCCACAACCGTACCCAGTCAAAGTACCAGTTGTTAAAACCATCGTCCACGAATCTAAAGGACATGGTGGACACGGTGGTTGGCATTAAATTCTAGCAATTCCAACTACACGACTGCCATACTATTTTACAACACTCATTCTTAGTCATAATTTTAATCATTCCTTTCTTCGCTTTCATCTTCTTGTTGTAGAGCATAAACTTCTATCTACATATAATCTATAATATATAAACTATCAATTGTGAACTAACTGACAATTACGTTGCCTTCAATAACTCGTTATTGCGCAACAAGCGAGCTTCCAATCTTCCCTTTCTTTTTATTTCTTCTTCGCGTAATAAACCTGTGATCCTTTCACTGTAGGTGAATGTATACTCTTGACATGCACTTTCTAAACGACGTTCACTCCGCGCTATTACATTTTCGACGTAATTGAATGTCTGAAATTTAATTGAGTTGCGCAACAATTTAATCGCTCTCCATAATGTACCTATAGTACATATGTATGTACATACATACATATATTGTATTACCCGATGATTGGACACTTTGCACTGGATAGTTTGTTGTTTTATTATTTAACTGTGATCTTGTTCATTGTTGTTTATGACGATGATGATAATATTGTTGTTGTTGATTTTTTTTATTGTGTATTGATTGTTGCTTGTTATTTTTTTGATATAATTGTTATACATATTTTTATCTACTTTTAAATAAAAATTTTGAGGCTGAACTACTGTTGTATAATTTTTACTCATATAAAGTGACCTAAACATAATTTTTCCATACTATCGCAAACTTTGTAATTTGGCATTAAATTTAAAAAAATATAATTTAAGCCACACAATCGGTTGCTGTATCGATGTAATAATACGACTCAGATTACTCTGGAACTTATACGCTCCTCTAGAAAGATTGCCTGTAACTATTTCCTAGTGGCTGTAGTGGGGCTTTCAGAGTCCTCAATCAAGCGGTCAAACATTTATCTTCAGTACGTCCGTTCGTCCGTCAACTGCTAACCCTAGCTCGGAACCTTTAAAGGTATATAGTACATAGTCTCTCGTTAATTATCATTACCCCGGTCTATAGTAATAGGCATGTATCTTACGCTCTCTCGTCGTATACTAGATACGCGATTTACATGCGTTTGACGTCTCAGTCGATAGATACATATGTATGTAGGTAGGTGCAATCCGGGAAACTCATTTGTCCTTATTGTGCGACAAGCCAGATCCTCAGATTTTCCCATTCGATTCGGCTGAAAAACCTCTGCATTTTCCCGGTTCGGTGATACATCGTTACGCCGCACAGATACACCTCGTGTTTATATTTTGTGTATGAGAGAGGGAATTTCCGGATATGCGGATGCGACTTATCCACGTCTGGATGGATCGTGACTTTGGCGCACTAAACGAAAAATCGTATACGGTGGGTTTAAACTGCTACATAACTTAAAACTCGTGTGTAAATGTATGTATGTATGTACTCTCCACGATTTATTACAGTAATTATAATACCATATGTGAAATTGTTCGGAGACAGTGTACGGGTTAACCACTAATTAACTCGTTAAGCATTAACGAACACAACGACAAATATTGACGACAGATTTTTAATTAAATCAAAATGAAAAAAAAAAATACCTTTCAAATAAAACATTTTCTGTAATTAATTCATTAAGTGTAAATGAGAAAATTTCTCCGTCTTGCGAAATTTTCAACTTTCAAGAATTAATACCGAAGAGAAGGGCAAGGGAAAAAAAAACATAAAAATAAATTGCAATTAATAGCGGCCGAGACCAAAGAGACTTTAATATCAGTTTTATAAGAATGTTCCGAGCGTTAAGGAAGGCGAACAGAAAGAAAAGCGGAAAAATAAATTTTCCCAGCGTCGAATATATTCTCGTTATATCGAGACTTTCGCACGGCTAATTTATTCGTTCAGATTTACGGTTGATAGACAGTGCACGAATTTATCTTTTAAGCCACGTATTCGGCAAAAACGACCCATCGCCCCTTATTTATAGCGACGGGTATTTATCTTCCTTTTGGGACAGTTTTACGAAGAAGTTTCTGAAGAGTTTTTGCCTGCAGTTCCACCTAGAAAATGTGGGGAATTTTATATGCCGATTGTACGATTTAGTGCTTGGACTTTGCGGTCGACTCCGTTGCAACAAATCTATCGACTCACATTCACTGCGATTCATTGCCATTTTCAGATACAAAATTAAATTAAAATGGACAATAAAGATGTAATTGATATGTTAAATTAAAATAATACAAGACAATTGTAGCTTAAGTATAATTTTGACTATCTATGAATGGTTATCTTTTGAACGAATTACAATGCATACCTATAGTAGCGCAGGAATCTGCCTGCCTGGTTGTAGCCTAGCCGCAGAACGCTCATATATCCACGACATGGGTTTGTTAACTACCCGATGACACTGTCAACGGGCAGTTACTAGTTCTACATAGTTGTGAATTATTTTGATGTCAAATTTTTAGCGAGACATAATTTTAAATCATAATGCGTTAACTTTCTTCGTCGCATAATAAAATCGTTTAAAAAAAAATGAAAAATATTCAAATTCGTCGCGAATCATAATCGCGCATCGAAAACGAAACGCATACCAGACGATATTTCACAAAGTATGTAAGTATGTACATATAAAACGATAACGCTCATTAAATAATTCAAAACAATTTTTTTCTCTGAATTTAGGAACAGTTAGAAAGCGTCACATCGCCAATTGCGTAACTTACGCGTGAATAATTTACATCTTAGTGAATTTTATTTTTTGCACTAAAAGTTCCAAGATAAACTCAGAAGAAGCGTTGACAGTAATTGGAGCAAAAAAGTAAAAGTACGACACTTCGCGTCGTTCGCGCGTTCAAAGGGTGACCATGCGTCACGCACCGTTCTAAGGACTGTGGGGAAATTACAGAGGACCTGTGTACTCACTATGGGGATTGGGGGGTGCTATGTGAAATGGGGTCCTTCTCGCAGAGGGCAAAACGGTGACAAAGGGCAACGGGGATAAATCAAACATGACGTGGAGTTCAGACCGCATCCATTTGTCTTTTGCAGCCATTTTCGTTGCTCGCCGTTGAACCAAACTAATATTAAAAGCGAATAGTCAAAGCGCTATACAGGAGTGTGCAAATACCGAGAGACAATGCACTTTCAGCTGAAACATTGCGATTATTCATTGAATTTCACCTAAAGTTCGACTTTGCTAGATTTTCCCTTCGCCGCGCAAACATTCATTTAGTGAAATCAGACTGACTAATATGTATGTATGTACATATCTCAAGAACGCACCCTCGGTGTTGTAATATCGTATCAATGACATTCTATCAAGTTAGCATGTAAATATAAAAACGAATTTGCAAGTAGGTACCATAGTGCGTGTCAAGCGCTCTACCGAATCGCCACAGCTAGTTGATAATGGTCTAATCGGCGCATCGCTTAGAAACGATTTAATCATAATTTTAATAATAATAACATTAGTGCGTTGAACGAGTTCCAAATAAACACGTCAAATTTATTATGCTTTCTCGCGCACATCCTATCATTACTCTACTCGACGAAAGTAAGCGACGAATGGAAAAAAATAAAAAAACATGCAAAATGCATGCTTTGTCGCATTCGGCCGTTGCAATAAATAGAATGGGCGAAAAAAGAATGCGATTCAAGTACATAATTAATGACGGCGACCGCTAACGACCGCAAAACAATGGCCGAGACAGATTTGGCGCGAAAACGGCGAAATGGCGCGAAACGATACACAAGCAGGTACTTAATACGTAGTGCGCCAAAAAATATGTTTCTAACTATCAAACATACGTATGTACATACAAATAGGTATGTTTTAAAATGAAATAAATAGACTGTATCATTTACTCGCATTTATTTTATTACAACATTGATATATGTAATTGTACAATCTGTGGAGCTTTTGAGTCTATTTGGAACGAAATGAACATTGGCTAAAACCAATTAGAAGTTTAGCGAAAAGACACGCGAGTAAACTGGAAAAGTTTTGAGACACGTTGCTACCGTTGCGCCTGAAAATCTTCCAGCGATGCCAGCTAACACAGAAAGTACACGAAAATTTCAATCTACCGAAATAAGTCGGAAAATATAGCTTAAAGTTTCATACAAATGAAGCAAACTTTCAGTTAAATTAAAACATTAAAACATAACCTAATTACAAACTACAAATACACTGTCACACTACGTAAAACTAACTTGACATATTTTAATACTAAATATGTACAAAACGTACGAATGATACAGCCCCTTACTCGACGTAAAATTTATACATAAATTTATTATTAATATGGTTTATACCAGCGGTCGGGAACTGGTGGCTCCGGAGCCGCATGCGGCTCTTTGTGCGAAAGCCTGCGGCTCTTGCGTGAAACACAAAACGTTGAAATATAATTTACACCAAATCAAAATGAATTCAATTTCCATGGCAATAAAAAGCTTGAAGATCATTTTTCAGTTTGAATTTAATAATACTTTTTAATAATAAACTGTCTAACATTAAAAAATAGCTTATTACTTACTGCTATCCATTTCATAAATGAGTAACATTTAATTTCATTTTGAATATATAATTCGAAGATAATATGTTGCGGCTCACAAACTTACCAATTTTGCAAGGTTTTCCCTAATTTGGCTTTTAGCTCGAAAAAGGTTCCCGACCACTGGTTTATACTTATGAAAGTTCTATATGCATTGCATATGAAGTTTATTCCACTTAGTTATTAGCACAAATAATGCATTATGATCTGCTGTAAGAACATATTAAAGCATTCTGTTTATCAAGGCAAGGCTTTTTAATATTAATGGAATGCATTTTCAGAATAATAAATTCAACTGCTGATATCAGCAACAAACAATTTTCCGTCCTATTGTGCGTTTATTTAATGCAAGAATTTAAATGCAAGCGCAAGAAAACGTTTCTGCTCGATTCAATTAACAGTCAACGGTTGAAATTATTGTTTTGCATATATTAACTACAGATTGCGTAGTTAAAATGGCGCTAACCCAACCTTTGGCGCTATCTAGCGGTTAAATACGCCGATTTATCGATGCAGTTTAATTAGATTATCGCGAGCGGGGGATCGGCCAGAAGGAAACACGTTCGCTATTATATTCCCCTACCAAAAATTTAAACGTGCACGGTTTAATGACGATGTTAACGTCTTTAATAACACGTAGCTTATTGTCTCGTCGGAAATAACGAGTGGTACGCGAGCGCGCGTTCGAAACCGAGATTTCACATTGTGAACAAGAACTAATTTAACACTCTCTGGAACGTCCCACAAACACACACATATGTATGTACACAGTTAAATATAGACGGTGGATCTCGTTACCGAAACCGTAACTGTACTACCCGATGTAATTGCAAAGTGTCGTTTGTTAAAAGGCGAAATACCGATATGACGAAATTCAATAAAGCGACCCGAGAAAGTTGCGGCGTACGTTTGAATTATTGTTTACAAAGGGGAGTGCTAACGATTTTCACAGAAGTCAATAGAAATTTGAGGTTTTCATTATAATGAGAGTCCAATTTCGAATTGGTGTAATTCGAAACGATAATTTTCCGTGTAAATAGGAGAACGTTACTGGTTAAATCATGAGGTTATACAGATTAATACAATTTAACGAGAAAATATATAAAATATGTATTATGTAGTATAAGTATAAAAGTTTTGAATTTCACTGTGATGCATAATTCATACGAGTATAAAACGCTGTTTTATCGGTTCTACATACATACATATATTAAATGTAAATAAAATTTATTTATGTTGTGTGTATCCGCGATACTAAAAATCTGAAGATCTTGCGTTATTTAAGCGCTTATTTACCTTCCGATTTTATATACCCCAGCGAAATAAAGCATAACATAATACCGCCATATATTCGTGTACTTTTATTGTTAGCAATCGCTGTAACGAACCGCTATATTGGTTTGCCAATCGTTTGATACTAATCACGAGATCGCGCAAAGATGGAGCGTTCGGGTAAAATTGCGTATCTTTATTATAACAGTTGAATTTATATATTAGATTTATACATATGTATATATGTTTTGTGTGTGTGTGTATGTGAGAATGGCTCGAGAGCCATTGCTCGAGAATTCTTCTACACATTTACACCGCGAGGGTGTCGAATGAGGGTCTTATTGGAATTCTATCGCCATCTACCTTTAGGGTAGTTCCACAAAACATTTGCGGTGGAAATGACGCGTCGTGCAGAATTGTAGATACGATTCTACCACTACCACCACCTGAAAATATATAAATAGGACCTTTTTGTCCTCAGTCGCACTCTTGCCATTCACTTTCACCCCCCCCCCCCCCCTCCAAGCTGAATAAATACTAGTTCGACCCTGGCTATTTACCAGAGGAAACACTCCTAAAAAAGGAGAACATTCTACCATTTGAAATTCGTACATAATTTTTTTACCCTTTTTACAAAATGCAATTCGTTGAAAACATACCTATCATGGTTTGG
Source organism: Parapsyche elsis (assembly GCA_022651745.1). Taxonomy (NCBI): domain Eukaryota; kingdom Metazoa; phylum Arthropoda; class Insecta; order Trichoptera; family Hydropsychidae; genus Parapsyche; species Parapsyche elsis. The sequence goes on from JAGVSN010000018.1 coordinate 3,822,434, forward strand.
TTCTTATATTTATACGGAATGGTTACAAAGTTCCTTTGTATACATACATAGGTATACTATTCCATGAATAATATCTAGCAACAAGTGTTAATTCGCTTTGGGTTATTATGAAATAGAAAATTTCTCAACTGCGACAGTAAGAAATATGAAAATCAAGAAATGAATTTGAGCCGTCACCTAGTGGCGAAAACTGCAATGATCATAAGGTAGCTTCTATCTATAATCTAAGTCAGCGGTCGCCAACCGGTGGTCCGCGAGACAATTTTGGTGGTTCGCATTTTTCATAATCATCATCATATTCAGCCGTTCACCATCCACTGCTGGATAAAGGCCTCTCCATTCCACTTACATTCCTGTCTGTCTTGAGCAATCTGCATCCACTTGACTCCACACATTCTTCTCAATTCATCAGCCCATCTTCCACTCGGTCTACCTTGCTTTATTTCACATCCTCTCGGATACCATTCCAGTATTTCTCGCGTCCATCTGCCATACATTCTTCTCGCTATGTGTCCAGTATCTCTTCTTGTTATACCAAGCATAAATCCTTCAATGCTTCTCTGTGTGCACTGGATCTTACGTAGCATTATTAAATTTAGCATCCAAGTTTCACATCCATACCCTGGCAGTTTTCAATGTTTATTTATTATAATTTTTCTATCATTATAAGGTGACATCCAACTTTTTGCAAACAACTTGGAGTGTAAACACAAGTGTAATTACCATTTCATATTTAGAATGTTATTTTTATGGAAAAAATCATGGTGGTGGTCCGCGGGATTCGAGATTTTGAGTTTAGTGGTCCGCGAGGTACGAAAGGTTGGCGACCGCTGATCTAAACTCTAAAAAATGTATAGGAGCTTGGAAGATATGCTGTTCTCAAATTAAGATGTAAAAACATATTTTTTGTGCAAACAAAATGTTCTTCTTTGGAAAACAATCTCGTCTGCATTATAAATTTAAATAATATGAAATACACACATATTCGGTCTGTTTCTGCCATGAAAAAAGCGCAAAGTAAGTGTGTCACAGCCAGAAACGTTTGAGAAACGCCTATGTACATAATATGTATAGAAAGAAACAGGCATATGAGCGGTATGCGAGAAAAATGTGTTTCTAAGTGCGTGCAACGCGACAAAAATGTTTGACAATGATGTTTTGCAATAAAAGGAAAGGGATCGTTGAAAAGTATCGAGCGCGTGCCCCGCCAAAGTCCCCGCAAATCCTCAGTCTGATTTTATTGTGTCGGGATTCGATGAAATAAACAAATAACGTTACGCTGAACAAAGGCCAGTAAAAGCTGATAAAAGGGCACACAAAGAAATATTGAATATGGAAAGGGTGAGTGGGTGGTTTGGTTTGTTGGCAATTTTATGCGCTATATCCACGTTGATCATTACTACCGTTGACTTTTAGTGTTTTCCACGCAGATCTAGCTCTTTGTGTATACCTACATACATGGATAGAAGAGGACCCTTTGCAATTTTCAATATCGGCCGATGTTTTATGTTTAATTTCAGACCGGTGAAAAATGTCGATAGCTCGGCGCAATTCGTACACGGCGAAATTCAATATGCGAAAGCATTGATTGATCGTATTGTGTTTGAATCTATGTATTTTAATAAACATTTGAACAAAACATAAATAATTTACGAAATACATTTTACAATATTTCCATCGGCGATATTGGAGTTCATATGTACGATAATACATTTTTTATTATCCTCGATTAAGTACAAAGAAGACTTTTAACCGATATCGGTAAAATATAATGAAACAATTAAACCAGCGACTATAGACATGAAAAATCGTATCCGATACTAACAACGAGAATCTTTTACAGCATATTGCTTTTTATATCAGAAAAAGTTAGAAATTTTATATTTTAATGTTGAACACCATAATGATATTGACGATTATTATTGAAGTGATGTAAAATTGTATCAAAAATATCACGATCGTGAAAATTTAACGACGTTTTTACAATCGCTCAATATCTTTGTCACGACCAGTATTTTTCTTCGATTAACAAGAAGGCGCCCGCACACCGCTGCGAACAGGTAGTAAAACAGGTAGGAAAATCTCAAGGTTGGTACGGTGGGGAGTTGTATCGCATAACCGCGATTTATTCAGTTAAGCTACACAGAACGCGCGATAGCGCGAACGTCAAAGTTGACATCAACAAAGTTGGCTTTAACCGCTAAATATTCCGGCATAACAACCACGTGGTGAATTTTAGTATGCCTTGAAACGGGCGTAGGGGGTGGCCGGGGCGATTATATATGTCCATTATATATTTGTTAGCTGTTATAATAGATATATTGCGTAAAGTAGTGCAAAAACAATTGATTATTAATAGAATTGAAACGAATTTGCAGTAAATAATGTGAGATGCGCATGTGTGGCATTAATGCAATGCGATAGCTATCGCGTGTTCTGTTTAGCTTAACTTAATACGCGTGGCGCTACCTACACCGCTAAGGGTTTCCGCGTCCGCAAAGTTTCGCCGATTCGCTCGATTTCTATGACGTTTGTGGAAAAGTTGTATGTAAATAACTCCGACTTGAGTCCATGTCAAAATCGTGATTGAAATACAAACGTTCCGAAAGCGAGGTGACAGATGGTAGTTTGATAGGTTATGTCAGAGTGACTTGTGAAATTCGCTAGCAGACTTGCGAAATTCGCTAGGTTTTCATACACGAATTCGCAGCGGTGTGCGGGCGCCTTAAACGTTGCAAAATAATCAATGGTATTTTAAATATCCTATATAAATAGTATTTAATCGAAGGTGAAATTTGACCTAGAACATTTCACGCTCCAATAGGTCGTACAAATACATACATCATCGAGCGCGTTTCCCCAAACGTGACGAAATTATCGTTTCGCGCGCGCAAAAAAAATTCAAAGGTATTGCAAAGCTCCGCGGAGCTTTCAGCGATGGAGTTTAGAGCTTCGAGGGGGATTAAGTCGATAAGGGTACGTCGGCAATAGTCCGAATAGAGAGCTTTGCGGTCGGTCAGTCGCATCCGGGTTTTGCAGACGGCGAGATTACGAGAGCTTTGCGGCGGGGGTCATCAACTCGATTGCGGCCAATTTACCACTTTCGGGCTAATGTTATATATGTGTGACAATCGATAATGTATCGCGGCGCATTTGTCCGGTCACAAAAGTGGCAAAATTTCGTGCGAAATACATCAAGTGCTTATCGTAATTAAATCTCGGGGGGGAAAATCGACGATCCGGAACTTGCGACGGTCGAATCTCCCAGATTTGACCCTTTCAAGTGTCAACGTGAGCTTTATGGCGCGTAAACTTGTCTACAGTAATCGACACCCGAACTTAAATCGGTCTTCCGATTATATACATGTACGACATATACATACAATGTTTTGTCGCAAAAACCGGACAAGGAGCAACAATGACATGTGCGAGTAATGTGCGGTGCTCATTAACGCGGGACAAACACCGATTCCAATCAATAGCATGTCGCTCAGAGTAAAGTGGCTAGTTTGATTCGACGATTCTCAAACATTCAATTGCTAAAATAACCTCGGAATAAATCTGAGAAGTGCGTATAAAGTCTATGATACAAAGAAGCAATACGTGTCAACATTTTGACTTGTGTATCCCAGCAACGTGCTTTTACCACGAGGACACATCGATTTTCCTGTTGCTACCCGTTTTATTCTTATGGAACTGTTCATACGAAATTTTGACACTGGTCGTTTCCCATCACAAATTTTCCAATTTTTTTATTTATTTTTTTTATTTTATTTTTTACAAATTATACCATAGTGATATTACAGGTTACCCCAATTCATCACTATGGCCAGACAAGAGCAGGAACATATAAATATTTGACATAATCAAATTATATTAAATTAAATAATACCTTGAAATTATAAAATAATAACAATAAATATAAACAAATCATATTGAATTAAATTAAATAATAACATAAAATTAACAGAAATAACAAATTAAAATGCAATCAAATCATATTGAAGTAAATTAAATTATAACATAAAATTAACAGAAATAACAAATTAAAATGCAATTCATATTAATTAAATTATTTCAAAGTAAATTGGGGCATTTAATGGCCCGAGCAAGGACACCAGATCTCGCTTTAACTTCCCGAAACAACTGACGCGAACTGAAGTGTGCAAGAGCCCACAGCTTCATCTCTTCCAGGATCAGTGGGTTGCAAATGTCATCTCTCAATAGCTTACAGAAGTGACTCACAAGGAGTCTATCTCTACGAGATGAAAGAGTGTTGTATCCCACTGCTACCAGAACAAAAGCACAAGGATACAGCCAGGGATAGTAGCCGTACTGTCTTCTGTACAGGTATCTAAGGAATTTCCGCTAAACTCTCTCAATCTGTAAAGAATATTTTACTTCTCTGGGATTCCATATTATGGAGCCAGACTCCAAGATATATATGTATTTAAAATTTCGGATAATTCAATTTCACTAAACAAAGCCGATTGGATACTGAGCGTCGTCGATTGGCTCACACAAAACTAAATATACTTATTACCGAACTGTTGTGTATCGATACGAAACAAAAAAAAAAACTAAACTAATATAAATTCAAGGGAGAAAACGTTTGCGAGGCGTAGTTCGAATGTGATTCACGTATACAAATTGATTCCACAATTCAAACATTGCCAATAATTTGTTTCTGCCTTCGCTTCTATAATGGCCGCCACTACGCGCATACATAGGTACATACTACGAGTGAACGCAAAATTGAAAATTATACAAAATTATAGGTATTTGCAGTGAAATTCCCTCTCTCACAAAAAAAAACGCGAACCGCAATGTAATATAATTCAAATTTTAACCACGCGTTTGATGTACCTATACATGCACGTACAAATGTACATACATACCTAATACGTACATAGAGTTTCCATTAGCGTTGATTCCATTCGGTCGAATCGCATCGAATGAATTTTAATGAAATGAAATATTCAGATTTACGCCCCAATTCACTAAAATCATACAGTAACAACTGTATTATCGTATAAAATAAGAATCTGTAATTAAAAGCAATATACAAAAGGCGAATATTCTTTGATGTTGACGGAAAGCAGAACACCCGTCTTAAATGCTCGTCAACACCAACACAAGAATTCACCAATTAAGCTTAAATCTTTCTCTTATCTCTTAAATCACAACAACATATGTATGTATGTATGTACATATATATTGTGACGTTTACATGAGCGCACGCAACAAGTAGTGCTGTTAACTAAAAACAAATTAGATTAATGACACTATGGTATATAATATGTAGTCTGCTGCATCAGAATAACATCCCAATATTTATTTTTCTCTTTGCAATCTGTCATTTTGTTGGACATTCACCACATGTTTTTGATATTTTTGTTGGTAGTGGAAATGTCCATCGACTATTTTTCACTTTATTGGCTACCTCCTCTTAGTGGAGTGAAGTGAAGTGAATAGGGGAAGGAATTGGACAGCGAATTGGGGGAACCGTTCCTCAACTAAGTTAGATGCCAATGACGATATTTTTGAGATCGAAAACCATCGAATCCAACATCATAATTTAAGTTTTCTAAAAAATCGCAGTGTGTAGCCGCTACTCACCATAGAAGTGAAACTCCTTTGCAATTTAAAGCAAGTGCAATGTACACGAAGGAATACAGATGTGAATGTGAATGCGAAAGAATTGTGTACACAAATGTGGTTTTAAACTGTGGGCTACCTGACGTCTAGCCGAGGAGTGGGAGTATCCGCTGACCGCTGGCCGTGACTGGTTTTCGTGTCGTGCCACGCTTCGATGATACGTTTTTACTAAAATGAGGGGCGGTGGGGGGGGTGCGGGGGGATATGCGTGACCACTTATCGCTCGCTCCGTTTGTATGGAACGTTAGATGAACCGTTTTTACTCTACCGAGCGAAAATAAGTTTTACTAAAAAAAAAGGCTTAGAAAAAAGTGACGCATTCAAACCCTCGCGATCACAAGTCTATTTTATTAATTTGAATTTCTCCCCACCAGCACTTACACCACTTTTGCATCGTAGCAGTACACTACCGCGTCAGCACACGCGGAGCTTTCGAGAGAGCTTTACAAATAGGCGCGCAGAAGTCGCCGATGGAATTCGATTAAGAAAGTTTTGTTTGCGCCTTCTCCCCAGCACTCTGGAGTTGGCTATTACATATAGTACCTTAATAGTATAGTATGTATGTACGAGAAGCGTGAAGTGCACGCGCCCCGACTGGCTGTGTGTGCCCGAACAATTAGCGCGTTTGGCGCGCTTTTGATTAATGTGGTGCGCGTTCGCACAAAACCGCGTTAATTGATTTATACATAATTAATCACGCGTAGCTTAATACACGTACCCGCACATACTCGCCATTGTTACAGGGTCGCGTAATTAAATTCGCACGATTCGCGTCGCCTTCTTCGAGGCTTGTTTTAAATTTCAGCGACACTTCGAGAGCCTGCCACTCATTCGAGTCATTTATATTATGTAGGCGGAACACAGTGGTCACAAAATCATCACGCACACGAGAGAAATCATTTGTATACTCGCCTACATACTCTGTACCATAGGCGCACCCAGGGGGTTGGGGGGGGGGCTTCGGGTCTTACATAAGCCCCCCCCTAAAATTATTTTAATTAATTATTTCAAATTATATAGTTGATATAAAATATTAATTATCAGGACTTTGGACTAATAAGGTATGTGTATATTGTATAATAGCGAATGTGTCTGGGGCTAGAGTGCGCAATTCCACAACAGCATTATTTTTTGGAATTGAAGTTATGAAGTCAAAATAAATGACGAATTCTCAACAAAATCTAATTTTGATAAATGAAACCACAAAGGAGTATTTTCGAAAATCGGTTTATTTAAGTTTTGCAGATCACATGATTAGTCAAATGAATAGAAGATTTACCAAGCGACGAGATATTCTATTTAATTTTAATTGTCTACTTCCTAAAGCAGTACAACCCAAACAATTTGAAGTGGATTAATTTATTAACCTTACTGAATTTTACAATAGCGATCTACAAACAACAAACGACTCCGTCCTAAAAGCTGAGTTTAGAATGTGGTATAAGGTTTTTGAAAATTTATCAAATATAATACCACCCTAATACCCTATAAATGTTCATTGTGTCGAATTAGCTTTTCAAAACGTTTATATATTACTAAAAATACCAGCAACACTTCCAATAACTACATGCAGCAATGAACGATCCTTTTCAACTCTTCGAAGGCTAAAATCATATTTGAGAAACACTACATCTGAAGAACGTTTGAATTGTATAGCTCTTTTAAATATATGTACATACATACATAGGCACATAAAAGTAAGTCCTCAAGATATTTTAAATGAGCTTGAGAAAAAAAAAGAAAAATATGAATATTAATATGAGCTTATATTAATTTTCAGATGTCACCACATTAATATTCATTGAAAATGAAAATGCCGATCATATAATTAACGTAAAATATTTTGTAGATAAGCCCCCACTACGAAAAAATCCTGCGCCTGCTCTGTACACATTTTAATTTTTATCCACATTCTTCTAAACATCTTCCATGTCATTATATGTCAATATGTCAATATGATTTAAAATAAAAATGGAGCTGACCAATATGTATGTAACTAGCGCGCATAGAGACTTTCAGACCATTCTAGTTTCAAAGAAAAGTAGGCGCATTTTTAAGTGTAGCTAATCGACTCGATCTGAAGAGTCGTTCGACTTTGAGAAGCGTTCGGGTCAATTGGTGTGCCATCCGGCACAGTCGCGAAAAAGCTCAATTTTTCACGCGAAATGTACATACATATGTAGATGCGAGCCATAATGCTGGAAAAAAGCGCCCTTTTTTACTATTTTTTTCCTCACTCGAAGTCGGCTCGAAAACAAAGCGAAGATGGATAATCGTCACATTTCTCATCTGCTACCCTCCCATTCCCCGTACACATCCGACGAATAACAGTGATACGTCTGTCATCGCCGACGCCGAAAGCATCTTCCGTCGTTATTTGTTTTATGTCGGTCCGAACGCAGACAAAACCTTAATATATTAATACTGTTGAAATGCCGTCAAAACAACTGGGTCGCCGTTTGTGAAAACCACGTTTCGCATTCAGGACATGCCGTGAATATTATATGTGGAAACGCTTACGAACAATATACGTACGAATACGTACTGTGGTACAAATGTGATGGCGAGATTGCTTACCTGGGATTAAACGTAGCGGACAACGATGACAATGTCGCTGTATTGCTTCATTTTCAGTCATCTGCAAATTTAAAATTGATAGAAACATCGGCAACTTCAAAACATATGAACTATTTACTATATTTGCATATAAAGGTGTCCCAGCATTTACGCAAGAAGTAATTTTGATAGAAAACACAGGTTTTTAATTAAAAATTGTAATTTTTTTTATTGATTCATAAAGTATACAGTAAAAGGTTATGTATGGAGTAGCATATCGGGGTTCATTTCTAACAAGAACAATTTACAGTGTACAAGTACATTCCTAAATTAGCTAATTAGCTATTATTATATAAAAATAAAAAAAAAACAAGTAAATTGGAACGTAAGCTACTGTCCTGAACCGAATGCCGTATGAAGTTCCAGTGATTTTATTCATTCAAAAGTACTCACTAGTGCACATTGTCACTACAAAGCATAATTTGTGAATAAAATAGAAAAAACCTTCGACTATTCAGAGCAACAATTTTATTTTGTTCAATTCTTTGTGAAAGTGTGATTAAATTTTGAATACATGTGAACTTTCGGGATGGGTAAATTGTTATACTGTATACTTTACGAATCAATAAAAAATTACAATTTTTAATTAAAACCTGTGTTTTCTATCAAAATTACTTCTTGCGTAAATGCTGGCACATCCTTTATTAAGAAAAAAAAAAAAAGTTTTTTTGTACATACACCACACCTATATGTACCTATAGTATATACGTTTAAATAATAACCACCCGATAATATTGTTACCGAGGAATTCACTAGTATATAATTTATCCACCGAACATGATGACCTTTCGATGGGAAAAATTTATTAAATGTGAATGAATTAAGTAGAAAAAAAGTTATTCGCTCAAGGCAATAAACGTTCAAAGCGAATTTATATTCATAAAAAAGCACGTTCTTCAGGTACAAAATGGATTTGCTTTTTTTTCCTTTTCTTTATATTACTGTATTGATAATTTACAATACACAGTATGCTACGAACTTTTAACAATTCATATGTGAGATAAATATAGAGTCCATAAATCATACGAACAGTGTATGTATGTATGTAGAGCGCAAATAAACAGAAATACTTGGGCTTTCATAGTGTATTGATAAAAAATAATATCGTTGGGAAAAATTTATTGTTATTATTGGATGTGATATAGTACAATGTTTCTTAAGCATTTTCAGATTGCGATACTTCAAATAATAATTTCGTTTTATTGGAATCTACTATGGAAATGTTTCGTAAATTGAAAAGCGCACAATATAATTTAATACTTACATAATGTAAAATATTGTTGGAAATTCATAAAGCTTAAGGAGCTTTATTTACAATTTGTTTTTAGTCTAGATAGTGATTAAAAAGGTGCACAAAAAACAGGTCGAAATTAAACACGCCTTTTTCCAATTTAACTCTAGCTAAATTGCGTGTATAGGATCTGCGCGAAGAGGAACGATGAAAAAAATAGGTAAAGTTGAGGAAAAGCAGGAAGGGAGTGACTCGTTCCCCTTGAATGGCATTTCAATTAAGCGGGGATGATTCGAACCCGAAATGGCCGTAATAGCCAAAGTTAAAAGTGGATTTGAATCTGTTTAGAGCGGACGCCATTCCAAATACACAAAGGGGACCCAGAGGGATTAGGAGATGAAACCGGTCGACATGAATTCGACGTGAAATTTCATACCTAATTTATAATATAATCGTTCCATTTTTTTTTGTCGAATAATAAACGATTCGAATCTAATTTCAACTTGGCAGAATTTTTTAAATACGCCTAAAATAACAATAAGAAAATAATGTTCCATAAAAAGGCTATAATTATGCGACGCACGAATTTCGTTTCTATTCCGTACAAAAAAAAAATCTTTCCTCTTTCTGTGTGAAGTCGAATATTCAATCGAGCCCACCTGTTGTTTCAATATTTTCCCCATCCCCTTAAAAAGCTCCGTTTTCATTCCTTAGGGCAATTTTCACGTTGAAAAATCACCCCTACCTCCACACACATATGTATGTATGTATGTACATATGTACATATATGTATATATGTATATATGTATGTATATATATTTTTTTAAATTCGACTGAAAATTTCTCGCGTATTATTTCAGAAAAAAATAACCATCGTCGATACCCTTTCGGCGCTTCGAACACAAAGCCTAATCACTGTTTAAATAAAAAATTTAACAAGTACAATTCGACATCGTCGACAAATTCGATTAGCGAGCAAAGCTTTCAGAGCTGTAGGCGATTTTCAGCATTATTTGAAAAAATATAGCCATACAAACAGGACTAACCTATTCCATTCAACGTTTAAAAAACAAATTGCTAAAAATTTACTACGCAAAAATGCGAACAAAAAAATTTGATAAGCTTATTTTCCATTGGTGAATTTTAGCTATCAAGTATGTAAGCTAGATAGCTTTCAAGTTAAGCCATCAAGTTATGCAAATCATATGAACTAAATTTGTCTCTAGAGAGTATGAAAATATAAGGTATTTAAATTCAATATTAATAGTGACAGCTGTCACCAATAAAAAAATCAATGACCATCAAAGAAAATTGTTGGAATATATACGATAGCTCTTAGAAACTTAAAGCATTGTAATTTCGTACTTCGTTCACTTTTACATAAATGGAGTGTTCGGAACAACGCTATCGAGAGTCACGCTCGAGCTTTCGATTCGTCACGGTGCCAATTAACCCCCGAACAAGATTTTTCATTGACGCGTATTTTTTTTATTTTATATTTTTTATATTGGAAAATTCCAGGCTTTTCAGTCACGCGGTTGACCCATCACCGTGACCAATTTGGCAATTTTCGAACGAGTTGACACCTGGTTCAGGTGCGGCTCGACATTCGCAAATTGCCCATTGAAAAGTTTCAGAACCGCTGACACACGGGTAGCACTGACCCCCATCACATACTCAAATTTTTTTTCTCAACGTTCTTCTAAGGGGCTTCAATGGTGAATAGATGGAAAAAAAAAATCACCGCACACATTTAATATAATATTCCCGTAAAGATTCCTTCAAAGGCTATTGTGATTCTGAAAGAAATCGTATGTAACCAGTACGTTATAATACGTTAAAAATACAATGAAGAAGTACAACGTACATTAAAAAGGCTTCAAATAAATACGATTCCATCACTGCTAGACTGTATGTATCACAATAGCGTAATTTTAGATTGATTATTTATTACATATATTATAATGTCGAAAGTTATGTTCACTTAATATGTTCTCTGTGCAAAAATGGCGTTCAATTTCGAACAGAAGGTCATTTTTCCGTTTTTCTAGTTCAATAGGACGTCGCATTATATTATTAAATTCCTCTTAGCGGAATGTTCGAAAGAGGACGGAATTTATCACGGAATTTCTCCCTTTTGCCATTCGAATGGTGCACCATCATAAGAACATGATCATGAAGAGCAAATATGAAGTTGTCTAAGTGTTTCAATGGAATTTGAACGCTTTCAATCATTTTCTCGCACCGGAACAATACTGGTGACCGATGCGCGATCTTTATAACCCTTCCGAAAATTATATACGACTAAAAATTATTAATATTTTTGTACTAAAAATTAAAGGGTGATTCTTTCGTTTAATAAAAACGTTTTTGCTATGGTCGAAAACGAATATTTTCGACGTAATTACGAGGGGTTGAAGCGCTGCCGTTTGAACGCATAATGCTCGTCCGCCTCACACATATTAGCCTTCGTCGCGCCACAATTTCTCGTTAAAGAAAGCTTAAAGTTGGCCTTCTTCAGAGCTTTGTGGATCGTTCGTCTTACTTTACAGACCCTCTTGCCTCCCTTTCGTCAACCCTCCCAACCCCTATTCTGGTCTTCATCCCTTCTAAATGCCTCGGGAGGAAGTGCTTGTTACAGAAATTAAAAGGGGGCACTTTGCGACCACGCAGGGACCTATTAATAATAAAACAACAAACAGCCACAACAACATCGCATTTATTTTGTGAACTTTCAAAACAATGGGTAATTATTCATATCTAAAAGAAGAGCGCGGCTCATTCGCAAATTGCGATTTAAATTTACAACGTTATAAACAAGAACAACACCATCATACTACATAAATAGTTTTGTAGTCGTTTTAAATAATATTTATGCATCGACGGTGAAAAGCTTCCGTCAAAGTGATTGTGTAATACATAAATATATAATATATATTTTTAGTAAGTAAATAAAATATCAGGTTCGTTAGTCCATTCATAAATCAAAGTTATAATTTCCAACAGTCACATCAAATTAGAATTGCCTTTACGTAACAATTACATTCGAAATTAATCCGAGTGGATGTACTATCGAAAATACTCCGGCGAAACAATAACGAATAGTAGATTAATTATTCGAAGGATTGACTTTGAAACTTTATATACGGAATATTCGGAGGAGGGTGAGTGTTTTTGTCGTGATCTTTTGATTAATAATTCCCGTCGAATTTATTCGAAATTCGACGATCGGTCAATCCGAACGAAATTTTCAATTTTTCATAAATATTTATAACGAGCCCCGTCGAATGATGTTTCAAATTTTTATTATTTGGTTTTTTTTTGCTACTTTCAGCAATGTATATCCTGCCGAACAATAATAAATGTGAGCGTCTATAGCTTAGGGGAAGGAAAAACAAATTTCACACTCAATTTATTTCGCCTTCATTATAAATATTTACATGGAGCCTACCATGCTGCGAAGGAAAACAAAGAAAAGCCAAGAAAAACCTTTGCAAGAAGCAGGAAACGCTGGCGTCTTAGCATTTATGCAGAATTAATTTATGAGTCCTCGCGAATCGATGGATATTTGTTCAATAATAAAAATAAAACCAGTCTGGGGCCTATTGAAATTCTGTGCTCGAATCGCACGTCATATGTATGTACATACAGTACATACATAGTTCTTGATTGATACGCACGGGTTTTAGACGAAAGGTTTGATTGGATTAGATGGTCAGATTTGACCCTTCGACCGCGGTTCGCTTGATTAATCGACAAAAAATAAATATGTTATAACAAAAAAAAAATACTTTTGGTCAGTGGCTGGGCATGAATGTGTATAAGAGAGGAGGGTCGTTACTGGCAATTAACGGGATTGCTCCACTCTGACGGCTGAAATGATTGGATTATCGCGAAAATTCGCTCGACGAATGCGGCGAAAAAAAGTAATGATATTTTATGCACGTACACTTTTATGAGAGCTCGTGTCGATGAGCAAAAATACGCTAAGGGAGCATCGTCAAAATCTAGCATGAAAGATGCTCACCGAAACGAATCTAAATTTTTTCGAGCTAAAAGCTTGACTGCTTGAAAACGGTTCGTAATAATTCTTATAATTTTATCGAAAGCGCACTAATCGACATACCCATTAAGAATCTTCACTTTTTATATACGAGTGTTTCACGGCTCATATTTCATAGACTAAATGACGATTTAAGGAAATTAAATACTCAAACTACATAAGAAGTATAAACAGAAAATAAAGCTTCTTTGCAATTTAAAGCAAGTGCAATGTACAATAAGGAATACAGATGTGAATGTGAAAGAATTGTGTACACAAATGTGGTTTTAAACACTCACTGTTCTCACTGCTACCTGACGTCTAGCCAAGGGGTGGAGGTACCCGCTGACCGCTGGCCGTGTCGTGCCACGCTTCGATGACACGTTTTTACTTAACTAAGGGGCGGTGCGGGACACAGAGGGGACGCTCGAATTTTCGGGGCGGAACTCTCTCTCGCACGAACGCAAAAGAGCAAGGGAGAGGGCAATAGCCTACCTCCAAACTGGAGGAGTGGGGATATGCGTGACCACTTTTCGCTCGCTCCGTTTGTATGAAACGTTGGATGAACCGTTTTTACTCAAACGAGCGAAAATAAGTTTTACTTAAAAAATTTACCTAATTTTGATTAACTGACATTAATTAATAGTACGATATATTATTACTAGAAATAGATTCACATATGTATTTTTTCATAAGATGGTTTCATCCAAATGACAAAAATTTCGCTTTTTTACCAACAAAATTACACAATACGTATGCAGAGGGTATCGAATGTTGTTTTATTTGGCAAATTTGCGATGTAAACACTCGTCTTCGGAGAGAATAGGCCTTCATCCAGTTCGTAAGGAATGCTTGGGCGTCGGCCATTTGTAATTTTACGATGATTGCACTTGTGCTTTCCCGAGCAATAGTGAAAGCTCTCGTCGCCGCGGTTGAAAACCCCGCCATTGCGACTCGAATCTCATCAGCGGAGCTTCTGCCAACGACGGAGCTTTCACAGAACAGCTTCCACGACAAGCTTTTAATAATAAGCAATTTTTTAAACCGAACTTCGAACAATGTTATTATGGAGGTTTCGCGCTACACCCACACAGACACTCGACGCTCCACTCTATCAGTGACTTTTGGTACTTACATACATACATACAATGCAACTACGTGCATTGTATTTCGTGCTGTATGTATGTAAGTGTGAAATTCAAGTGGAATGTTCACACGAGAGATGCTTTATTAATATTGTACAGTTCTCGCTACACTATTCTACCGAGTCGAAACTTTCCTTTATACCACTAGTGTAACAATGCACCGCGTTATTATTTCAATCGGAGCGTTTAGCCGTGACGGATTCGAAAGAATTTTCTCTCGCGGAAAAATGCTTTTCCTCTGAGAGCTCCTCTTTTACGATATCGCTCCGGGGCCGCAAGAACATTATCGCAAAAAACAGTTGTACAAATAAGAGGGGGTCCGCTGCGTAGCTGTCGATATAAATATAAGTTTTTACGAGCGCTCCACGCATAAAAACCAACCCGATAATATTTATTTCACCGACAAATGATCTCACATAATTTTCGGATTAAAAGCGCCTATCCCCTTTCGACCGGAAAATGTACACACAAATAAATTAATAGCTATTATACATATATGTACATATATGTTTTCGGGTTTAAACGACGAGCTTTAAACGCCCCGTACTCTTTAATAATCAAGCTTTTTTTATGTATAATATTTTAAACGTGATCAAAAGAGCTTACATATGACTTTCACAGTGAGAGACTTTTCATTGAACTCAAATGCTTTGATTTGAAACATCGGTCGAGGCACTATTGGAACTATGATATGACATAGAAATTGTCAAATGAACGTTTCAATGGATATTTTTCATTATTTTCCTATCAACCGCAAAACGATTATACGATAGATTGATTTCCTTTTGAAGTTTTATATGAAAAGTGAATTTGTGGTTCACTATTGAAAAGTCGCCCCAACACCAATTTTCCATTAAGGATTCATCGCGCGATATGGACGAGTCGACTTTCCTTCGCCAAGAATTAAAGTACTCGATCCGCGAACTTCGACTTAATCTTCTTAGCCACTAAGCCGCCGCATTTCGCTATTAGACACGTGTCTCAGCGATCGTAAACCTTTTTACCGCATCGCACCTCTGTTTACGACAGATCCCAAAGAAGAAAGAAAAAAACAAATAAAATCGCGCCTACGTTAAATGTAATTCGCGAGCCCACAGATAATTGAAAAGCTAGATATATTTTCAATTACAAAGACAATCGACGTTTTTTGCAGCATACTATTGTTATACGTCGCCCCAGAATGTTCGTTTAATGTTTGGCTTTAAATTGAATACACATGAATAAAACAAAAACCGTGCCCAAAGGTCAAATACATACACACTGGTATTGATTTTTTAACGCAATCGCTTTCGAGTTCAACGGCGTGAAAGCAATTCATAATTCTTTTCTTTTTATTTTGGCAATTTTCAAACAAAGCGTGTGAAATATCGTTTAAATATTGAAGAGAAACTCGCTCGAAATGTATTCATTGCTGACACAAGTCCTCAAAATCGGATATAATGTACGAAAATAGTCTTCGGCCGTGTTACCGGAAGTTGCAAAGCTTCTTTCTCAGAGGGCTGTTCCCGACTGACTATCACAAACAATGGCAAAGTGGATTCTTGTGTCGCGTTTTCACGAAAAACGATTCCGAAAACATTGGTATTACAGACTGGACAAATATTTTTGTTGGCTGAAGCGCGAAAGATTCAAAATCAAATATAAAAAAATATTAACATAAAAATAACTTAATTGATTAAATTAAAGAAATTTTGAATTCAAAATTCGAATGAGGCGAATACAACAAATTTTAATTATGCATGTATATATGTATGTATGTATATGTATTTTGAATGGGAGAAGTTAGGGCGAGTGATAGAACAAGTTATGTATGCAAGGAAACGTACCTAAAAGTTTCTATTCACAAGATTACGTGCTATGCCATGCAGTAAATCATCAACGAGACATTAAATTAATAGCATAATTATTAAATAAGAAATAATTATACAAACAAATTATTTATTCCACATTATTTGTTGTGCTGTTAATCCACTTCTACCATTAAATCTAAATATTTAAAACTATTTCTTTATTGGTTTGGGTATCTCTGGAAAAGTGAAATAAAATTTATACGTTTTGCCCTTCAAAACAATATATTATACCTATCAGCTGTCATGTTCGACGAACAATATCACATTCGTAAAGATTACCAAATAAATTTGTAGATATATGTATATGTATGTATAGTACATGTATACATTTTTTTTCGTACACAAATAAAGGAGAAATAAAATGAAATTGCCTTACATGCTTGTTGTCTTTTCATCTGAAACATTTTGTAAAATAAAATGTACAAACAAAAATAAATTAAAATTCAGTTTTTTCAATAAGAAAATTTTGCCTCTGTGGAAAGCGTATTTTTATATTAAATTGCTATTAACAATATCGCAAAAAGACAATGCAGGAAAAATATTTATTTTAGATATCGAGGAAACCCTTTGCCCATTGTTATTGAAAAATTTACCCTTATAACTGTTTTACGTATACATCAAATTAATGTGAAATTTGTTCGTCAAACGTGACTATCTCGTTTCCATTAACAAAGTGTGCAAACAATTCGAAACAATAGTAATTGGAAGACGTCCAACGCGCTCATTACGGCTTCATTCACAAACCACAATAGGGAGCTTTACAAAAGCTCAACCTCAGAAAAGTCCAAATGAAAATAATAAAAAAAAAATGAATGAATGGTCATTTAGCGAGCGCATCTTACCTTTCAGTCGATATGACTCGAGCTAAAGAGGAAGAGAAGGGGTGTGTGAGTGACTTGTCGTCGTTCAAATGAATAAAGTTCAACTGGGCTCAAAGCTCTCATCCGAAACTTAGCACTCGAGCTTTGTGCAAAGTTCTCATAGAGGTGTGGTGGGGCTTAAGACGAGCCTCATTGTCCTCCACGTTTCTGAATGAGAAACTCGCGTGTTGTTCGCCATAACTCGAAATGTTTAAAAATCTCCCATCCGTTTGGCGCACAAAGACAAACTCCATTATATTGCAGAACAAAATATATATTGAAATACTAAGGCCTTCCATTCCGCAAATGTTCCTCATCACGAATACATATTATGTATCATACGGCTACTTCATTTGCGGGAAAATTCCATGGCAAAAGATACGCGTTTTATATTTTATTTTACACATACTGCTTCACCTATCGGTCAAACGCAAAACTAACAGAAAAGCTACAGCAATATAATTTTTATGCAAGAGAGAATTTTTAATTCACGAAATATGAGACTCGGTTAACATGCGACACGGTCACCGCACAATATTCCAAACATAGTACATACATAGATATATAAATAAAATACGATTTTAATAATAAATAGTTCACGCAAAACATTGGACTGAGATTGAAAATACGACACGAGTGTGAAATTAATGTCACTTCCGGTTGATTTGTCACAGCTAACAATTTTTAAAACGATTCGAATAATCCAATACAATTAATTCGCATGGTTTTTTTTTTAATAAATATGTGTTAAACATATTGCCTATAATCGGGCGTTCATGCAAAGTTAAATTGACTTTCAAAAAAATCGTATATACATACATACGCACATACATACACAATATGCATATGTATGTAATATCATTATATGTATATGTACAGTGAAAGCATATTTCAAGTGAAAATATATTTTCACTAGTGAAAATATATTTTTACCAATTCAGGCGGTGAAAATGTATCAAACAATGAATATACAGTTTCACTGCTCAGTATCGGTGAAAGTATATTAAACTAACTGTATGTGTTTGTGACTTGTTAATGTTGGCCTAAGTCGATGATGTGTCACCCTACAAGTGTGTTTTGAACGAAACGGTGGCGTTGTTATATTTGAGGATTCTGAGGATAAGGGTAGCAACACGTGCTCTTTTCTTCTTAAACTGACCATTATATGTCAATTTTTATAAAATCGACAAAGACTCATTGTAAACTATAATAATTAATTGGTACTAAACCAGTAAAAGTCAACGCCTGAACACGGTAAGAAGAAGAAGCGACAAAATAACTAGGATTGAATATTTCAGCAGGTTATATGATTCGTTTTACAACTGTCAAATTTAGTTTTAATGACAGTTCGGAAACGAATATAATTTCACCAGTGAGTATCAGTTAAAATATATTTTCACTAGTAGAAATATATATGTACATATGTATCTACTAGTTAAAATGTGCTTGAATATGATTTCACTGAAACGCCAGTGCAAATATATTTTCACTTGAAATATGCTTTCACTGTAACATATACATATAACGCATGATTGTAGAACAAAATTAAAAGCCAACAATCATAAATTAATTAATTTCTACATACTAATAAAATATGTTCATAGGTAAACTAGGCGCAGTTCGCACACGTACTATGTTATTAGAGCTAGGACTCAAACTTTCAAGTTTGAATTATAATAGCGTCCAAAACGTACCACACAATTTGCAACAGTGCAGTGTCGATAATAATTGTCCAACACTTTACACCAATGTGAAAATAAGCGTACATACAAAAAACACGTTCAAAATGCTTTCATAGGCAAAGTTGTGATTTGGTGGAACACATGACCGTTTAAATTGACGGCAATCGTGGATTCCTGTCCCCTATTTGGCACAATTAATAGGCGACGGATCTAAATCGGACACACGGAGTACAAATGAGGTCCAAATTGAGTTTATATACCCGCTCGGACATGCGGACATGCGACAACGTCGTCAAGGGGTCAAAAACCCTCGAGTTGGAATATCGAACAGCGTCGACTTGAATAATTTATGTTGAATAATTTCAACGATCGATCGATCTAAATCAATTCGGCGGAGGATACGACCAAACGGTTCCACGTCGTCTATAAAATATATTTTTGCGACATTCATTCGAAATTTAGTGGTCGAATTTGTATTGATCGACCTAACTAGTGATGCACAACCCGCAGCCCGCGGGCCGCATGCGGCCCAAAATGACAAGTACTTCATTGAATATATAAAAAAAATTCTATATTTGATATGTTTACAAATTATGCACTAGCAAAGGAATATATGTATATGTACATAATCTGAATCGTCACTAACAGAAAACCATACAGTGCTGTTTATTTTTTATTTCTATTAAGCACGACTATTTTTTCACGGGTAGAGATTTGCGACCAAAATTCATTTTTTTACAAATGTCTCACACTCTCTACAATCCAGTTGCAGTCTAATTTTAGACAATTGTTTTCAAGACACATCGATATTTTGGTGTTAGTTCTCCCTATAATTTCGTCAGTGCACAAACAATAATATTGAAAACGAAACAATATTGAAAATTCACCGAGATTCCCATTTATTTATAATGGCAGTAAACATTAAAAAACAGTTCATAGCCTTTCGTGATGAAATCGATGCTGAATATAATGACCTATTGTACTACTGCAAAGTTCGTTGGTTAAGCAGAGGCAAGATTTTGAATAGATTTATGTTACTTTTTAAAGAAATCAAAATGTTCCTTGTTAACAAAGGTAAGTCTATCGATATTTTGGAAGATCCTCAGTAGCTGTGTGACTTGGCATTTCTGACAAATATTACAACACACGTTAATGATCTGAATCTTCGATTGCAAGGGAAAAATAATTACATCTCAGACTTCCAGGAAAAACTTAAATTGTTTCATTCACAGTTGAGAGAAAATATCTTTCCGCACTGCAAAGAATTGTTATCTTTACATGGCATTGATTCCAAAAGTCAAAGTATGATTGCCACATTTTCCGAATTCAAGAATCTTTTGAAAGGAGATTTTGTGCGGCCCGTGAACAATTAGAAGATGGATAAATTGGCCCTTCTATAAAATAGGTTGTGCACCACTGGACCAGATGAATCTGAAACTGAAAGGTCGGCGATTTTTCGGTGCAAAATCGAGACCGAAAAAAGCTCCCGTTTTTCTTCCCGAGCCCCACAATGGACTGAGAAAGCACGCGTCCGACCCTAAAGCTCGATACACGCCACAACTATCCCGACTAATTTATTTATTTTCCTCGTTTCTTTTAGCTCGCGATTAATGCGCTCTCCGAGGCGATCTTTCCGTATTCCAACTAAAAGTACCTACTGCATATCCGAATCCGGAAGCTTCGAAAGCTCAGCTTACTCGGCACATTTGTGAGCTTTGATTCAGCGTTGATTAATTCAATTAGACGAGTCGAATTACGCACGGAAGAGTTCGTTTCACTTTTAAGTACATATAAGATCTTTTACCTTAACGTGACGCACTTTGACATACTTCAAACGATTTTACTATATCATATTGAAGCAACAAGGAAGAGATTATCTACAGCGGGTTTCCTTTTGTATTCCAGAGAATAAATAAAAGAAATAAGATTGATATAAGATAAAATAAGAGAAATCAGAAATAAAAACAAATATTGCCAGCAGCTATAGCAATACTCGAAACCAACGACAAAATCGAATAAATGCATCAACAGTATCTTTGGTTATTAAACCAAATCATGTACATATAATAATGTATAGAAAAAGGATACGTTTTCAAATGGAAAAATCGAATGAAACGCTTCCGAATTTTGACCACTAAAGTATGCCGGTACCAATTTGAAATACTCAACCCACGCTTATGGAGAGAATATTTTAACCTTTTCGTGCCTGAAATCGATTTAGAATTATTTATACACGGGTCTCCTCTTCAATATGCGCGTTTCTCCCCCTTCCCCATTTTAAAGCCGAATATTTGCGAAGGGATAATATTTTTACACCACTTTTTTTCTGTGAAATTGTCGCATATTTTCGAGAGACATGAGGAGGCTTTCGCAGCTAATGCCGACGAAATGTAATCGAATAATCGATAAATCGATTTCGCCTCTAATGTACAAAACCCTTTTGCGTGGATCCATTAAAGTTACGTGCCCCAAGGCACGCCTTGTTTGCTCGGGTTACGGTGCCTAAAACCTTAATTAACCGAAACGTAAGGGTTGAGACAGATACGTGATGTGTAAAAATTCATACGCCGTGGATTCGCAACAAGGATACGTCGGTCGGTTCAATTTGCAAAGTTACATGTATCGATGTGTGCAATTTAATAATTACATCCTTGTAACGGTTCCAATACATTGAACTCTCGGGTCTATGCGAAAGTTCTGTCGTTTTGCACGCGCGCCGATTAATCGAATTTGTCATTGATAGTCGGTAATTATAAAAGCTCGACTGAAGTTACTAACATTTGAACGAAACCTATTTAACAATTGAACAAGTTAAATTGATTTATTGTCATCATTATATTTTCATCGCGAAACAAACTGAATTGTGATATACCTACTTATACATTTAAAGAGTTGAAACTTTTCGTAATCCCGTATTTAATCGTGCGTAATGATAGATAGATTAATCAATCGCATGTCTGAAACAAATCTTACACTTTTTCTCAGCCTAATACGAAAAAAAAAATCGTAAAATTCTTACCGACACAAATCTATCCATTCATATAATATACATATGTAGTATATAACCGACGAAACTAAATAAGAAATTGTATTGTTTGGATTTTTTTGAAATATTTAAACGATTTAATAAAAAAGCTTTGTGCCTATCGTACTCACTATTCTCAAAGAGATTTTTCGACACGAATGAATTCACTCAATTGTTCTGAAAATTCGTAAAGCGAAAATATTACAGCGAAAGTGCGAAATTTATACATTAAAATACATAAAAGACGTAATTTAAATTATATTCGCATTTGCCACAGCTTAAATTTTATTCTATTCAAGTGAATAATATAAAAAACTTTAATCAAAAATTTTCAACTTCAAAACAGCGTCATTTATTTTGAGATGTATGTATGTATGTACATATTATGTATATAATAGCCGAAATCCATCTGTCTGTCTGCTGATAACGCTCGCCGAGGTAAATGATTAAACGACACGAACCGTCGCGCGCGAGTGGGATTTAAACCCGAGATCACCAGGTTGGAATGAGGTCGTGCTTACACTATCATATAACGGAGGCGATGACGAGTGTGCTACAATTTGACAATATAAATTCTCCGAAGGTTCGCGACTTTGCTAAATTGTTACGTTGTTGTATTTATAACGCGCCATCTATGCAACAATTATAAAAACTATTAAATACACAAACACTCACAGTACGGGTGATGAAAAACCACTCCGTTGATATTCAACGGGCTTCCACTAGTGTACATATATTTAAAAATAACATAATATCAAAATACAAATATACATACAACTGAATTTAAGAACTAAATTACACAGGGGCATATCCATATATGGAAAAGGGATCTAATTGTTGGGCGGGTGTTACACGGTTTAGACAGTTTAGAGCTGGGAAATTCGTTAGGGTCTCAGGATTGATTCTGTAGGGGTTTGACGCGGCTGGGGTCCCACGTACCCCCGTGGGCTCTCGAACAAACCAAACGCGTTTGCACACCGGATTAGCACCGAACGAGGGACCCAATGACAAATGTACAAGCGGATAGGACGGGTTCGGATTAGGTAACATTTTTAACTGAAGGCCCCCCTTCTCCATTTCCGACATTGATCCGCACATTTCCATTGAGATTTTTACGCGATTTCACACACACATACGACGACAAATCCAATTTGACCAAGGGCCATTCATCGGTAAGGAAATAATTTAAATTTAAATCGTACAGGTCTCGTTGGTTCGCTTTTGTGTCCGTTATATCTGATAATAAGCATTCGCTAGAATGTGTTGTTATCGACGGATGCTTTATGCGCGAGTAGAGCTTTCGCGCCAGATCCGTTTCACTTCGCGAAAGTGCACAGAATGACCATTTAGATGTGCAATACGGCTATAAACACTGCACAGCTTACGTCTGAAAGCTCTAGCGACGTTTGAATACAAAGATGATAGAAGTATATACGTAGACGTTGTAACGTGAGTAGACCCATTTTAAAAATTGCATTTCGAATGTGTCTCGTCGAAGGTGACTTTTGAAGTAAAACTTCTTTTTGCTCGGTAGAGTAAAAATCGTTCGTCCAACGTTCCATACAAACGGAGCGAGCGATAAGCTGTCACGCATATCCCCACTCCTCCAGTTTGGAGGTTGGCTATTGTCCTCTTTATTGCTCTTATGCGTTCGTGCGAGAGAGAGATCCGCCCCGAAAATTCGAGCGTCCCCTCTGCGCCCCGCACCGACCCTCAATTTAGTAAAACGTGTCATCGAAGCGTGGCACGACACGAAAACTAGTCACGGCCAGCTGTGAGCGGGTACCCCCACTCCTCGGCTAGACGTCAAGTAGCAGTGAGAACAGTGAGTCATTGGGTGAGCGTTTAAAACCACATTTGTGTACACAATTCTTTCACATTCCTTCTTGTACATTGCACTTGCTTTAAATATTGCAAAGAAGTTTTACTTCCATAGTGAGTACACACTGCGATTTTTTTGTTGTTGTTAAACTAGCTGAGTCGAATTGAAACTGAAGGAAATAAATTAAATTTACATACATATTTACTAGATAGGTGAATGATATTAACAGAAAGGAACGGTGCCGCTCAAAGCGTATTTGTCAAGTAATTAAATGCACCGTAGACTCTTATTGTGTAGAGTTGCTGAGGCATGTGAAAAGACAAACGATGCAATATATATAAATACATTGCACAAAGTAAGTCTCAATACTTTATTGTCGGTCGCCGCACACCCATACCCGAAACCATCTATCACTGTGTCGGTCCGCACACTATTTTGGCCGACTAAAATAGACATAAATTGATTGTTGCTCGCACAAGAACAAATTCAAGAGAGCAACGTAGTCTTGTACACGCTCAGAGCTTTTGTCGAAGTGAAGAAATACTCAGAGCGTTAGCGTCTTTTAATTGCGCCGAACCGCTGAACCGTTAAACAGTGAACTAAGCCGTGGCAAAATATTTATTTTTATATTACCACTGTACTATTTACACGATACTCTGTGAGGTCTCTAGCCAGAAGAAAAAATTGAAACAGTGTAATGAGCAATTTCAATCTGACCGTATCGAACGGTAGTGATGTAGAAGGTCTGAAATTAATTACGACTAGTGTAAGTGGAACAGAGGGGTAGTTTGAGGGTGAAAAAAAATAGAGAGAAAAAGAGAGGAAAGGACGGAAAAGAAAAGGAAAAAGACGAAGAAAAGTGGAGGAAAAAGTGGCGGGGAAACACTTAGTGTATTAATGTTCTGGCACATTACGTAAATTAATCGGTGAGCCAACTCTTTCCGTTCGGAGCACTTGATCGATATCCGAACGTGTTACAATTAATATTTTACACGTGTAAGTGGGGGCCGGCCATAGATTAACACTAACGCCCCCATATACATGCCAATATATTTCGACTTTTACCCCCCTTTTTAATAAATATACGAGCTCGTGTTTAATTGCGAGCGTAAACAAAAAATTAGATACACTTCAAATGTAAATAAACGACAGCGCACGATGGATACGAAGCGGGGAGATGCATTTGAAATTTAAATATTTATACATGCATTTGTACATTTTAAAACTTCAGCACTAATATGTTACAATCAATTTTTATTATTTAACGGCAGTAACATGTTGAATTATTTTTTTTGTCAATATTCTTGGAAATTGCGTACTTTATGTGAGGCTTGGGTCCGGTTTGGTTGTCATGAATTGAGCTTTCGATTTGCGAATATTTTTAAAAAAAGTGTACTTTACGTGAGGTTTGGGTTAGGTTAGGTTGGCTTCAATAAATGTTTATTTAACGCTTTTTTTGTGTCTATATTCTTGGAAATAGTGTTCTCTACGTGAGGTTTGGGTCTGGTTTGGTTGTCGTGAATTGAGTTTTCGATTTGTGAATATTTACTATTGATATGTCAAATTTATTTATAGAAATTACATATTCTGGTGTAAGGCATAATATTATGCCTTAAACTTTTTATTTTATACACTATGATTCTTTCTTCTAAATAAATAAAAATATACTGCAAAGATGTCATATGTACATATTATATAATATCAAGCTATGTATGTATAATACATATCATCATTTTCAGCCGTTCACCATCCACTGCTTGATGAAGGCCTTTCCAATCTTCTTCCATTCCTGTCTGTCTTGAGCAATCCTCATCCACTTGACTCCACACATTCTTCTCAATTCATCAGCCCAACTTCCACCCTGTCTACCTTGCTTTCTTTCACATCCTTTCGAATACCATTCCAGTATTACTCGCGTCCATCTGCCATCCATTCTTTTCGCTATGCGTCCACCCCATTGCCACTTCAATATTTTCACACGTTCTATATCTGCCACTTTGGTCATACTTCTTACCCATGTATTCCTCTTACGATCTTTTCTCGTTATACCGAGCATACATCTTTCCACGCTTCTCTGTGTGCACTGGATCTTACGTAGCATTCCTAATACATATACACGTTTAAAAATAAATTCAGACTATGCATATGTATGCAGACTATACGAGTGTATGTACATTAAAATAAGTTAAGAGACTTCAGATAGTCAGGGTAGCCATTAGCTCCAAAAAGATTGGACATCACTGGCTTACAATGTGAGCCGAGAATCAATTCACATACTTTCCACATCATATTTTTGGATTTTGTGCCAAGCGAAAGAGCACTGAGGTAAAATTAGTAGGATACCATCGAAACAACTCGCTGTTCAAGATTTCAGCGCAGTTGTCTTTCTGGTGAATTCCGGACGGGCTGTCGCCGCCGTTGTTCCGTTTTGAATTCACGACCAGCTTTTTTGGATTTAGTCCTGGTCTGGTATGGCAATGGTCTGGTCGAAAACAAGCTCGAGTGCAAAGTGAGGGCAGACAGTAAATACATACGCCAGAAGCCGAGCCACCACCAAAGTGGCCAATAATGTATTGTCGGGGCGCGGCGAGAAACTATACACTCCCCGCCCACCTACACAACTCGTTCGCTGAAAAACAAAAATAAAATAAGTGAGGCGACTGTGTACGCCGAACCGGTGCTTCTGAAGCGAGCCACTAAACTTTCAGCCGGATGTAAATAATAAAACTTTGCGAAAACTGGCGTCGCACTCGCGTACGAATAATGGGCGTTGGTGGAGTCCAAAAAAACGCGACGTTCTCGCCCCGGTAACAATTGCCTTAAAAGCACATAAAATATGCACAAAAAATAATTATTTTACGGCGGATGGTTTTTTTGTTGTTTTGATAATGTTTGCTACACGTGAAAGGCTACGTATTTTTAATGTTATGCGAGTGCAAGAGTATTAGCGTTTTAAAAAAAAATGTAAAAACAAACTCAACCGTACATTTCGACGTAGCGTTTTTGTTTTGTTTTTAATGAATGTCTAATAATAAAAATTAATTATGTTTACAAGCCTATCCCAACACTGGATGGATATCCGCGAAAATATTAGTACTCGAATCAGCAATGTTAAATTTCTTTAATTAATTTTTATACGAGTGATTTTTTTCTATATAAAATATTGGAATTTATTTCATACATAATAATATACAGCGAAGAAAATTAAATTAACATTTTTTGCGCACAAGCTTTAGGTATCGAACTCGTTATTTATTTATAGCCATCTTATTATTTTCGCCGAATATTTTTTATTCAATCATTATAGCTACAAAGAAAAGCCCCCAAAATTAAATATTTATAAGAAAGCTTTTTTTTTTACTTTCAATATCAACACGTTTTTGTAACAAGTATCGGAAAATTTTAAACTTTTCTTGTATGACCGCATGTAAAGGTCACGTGGAAAATCTTTCAAAATGAATTCGTTACAAATACCTTGCTTTTGAAAAATCTACAAGGACGAACGCGTTTTTAGGAAGCCTTTGAGAAATTTTCTACGAATTCGATTGTGTAAAGTTAAATATTATTTTAAACAAAAACTCCTTGGTTTACATTGTAAATATTATTATACAGACTTGATCCACCGTCGTGGCACACGGTTAACACAGTATACCTACAAAGTTAAAGCCTTACATCCATTTTAACCCAGCGGAATGGTGTGCAAGACCGAACAAGTGATGGATCGTTTCGGTACTCGACTTAAGTGACAACAAAGTTAACAGACTGACTCACCTACCGACCGACCTCTACGCCGACAAAAAAAAAACAAAAAATAATAAAATAACAGTATCATTCACAAGTCCCGGGCGAAGAATCCTTATTTTAGAGGTCGTTCCCGTAATGGGATCGCATCGTCCCGAATGTCTGCGATTGAATCGGGATAGAATCCCTTCGCGGGAGTTATTTCAACGGAAGCGGAAAATGCTCGCGACGATTTTTCTCCCTTTACAAAGCGACACATCGACACAGTTGACCTCTTTGGTCCTTCGACAATAGCGTTGGCCGATTATTACGACTCGGCACAGTTCGGTAATTTTACGGCAGGAAAGAGTTCGTTTGGACCCCGGGAACAGCTCTATCGGATCTGGGTTAATCGAATCATCCGCGCGTTTTTATCTCCGCATTTCCATGTTCGCCACTCGATATTTTGTCCTTCCACCAAGACAATGAACGAGACCCGAACCCGTCCCACGCGAAATGCCGCATACATCTCTTTTATCAAAATATGTCAATCCGAAGAAAACGAACCGCGTATATTCATAAAAGGAAAATGCGGATTTGATTTTGTTTCCTTGGCTTTGTCGCTAATCCTATTTTCATGGTATACTCCGTGAGCTTCTGCGCGCTCTGAACAGTATCGCTTTCCCCTTTTTACGATTTCGTTTTTATTATTATGCTTACATGTGTTTTTCTGTATACCGTATGTATAATCGGGATTAGGTATTATCGTTCTCGTATTAGCGATTTTATGGTAGAACGATAAGCGTCGAAATAAAACAAGGCGAATCCTATTACGAAACTAGCGTTTCGAGTTTAAAAAAAAAAAAAAAACTACGTATATGGATAAAGTAAAAATGCGAGACTTTCTTTTTACATACTGTATGTATGTCTATGAAGATTTTTATTAAGACTTAACATAGGATGAAACGTTTACTTCTGGTTTATTTATTTTTCAAATTAATGACAAGTTTGACAATATTAAAAAGAATGACACATGAATCAGTGCCAAAAATGCCTAATTCCCATTAATGTTAATTTGACTGAAAGCAATTAGTCCGGAAATATTGCAATTATCAAACCTCAGAATGGTGGCAAAACGACAGAAATTACAATTTTAAAAACGATAAGGTACCTTATTATACAATTTTTATTTTTGTAAACTAAAAAGCTTTGGCAAATCCACTTTTTAAAAAAGTATGTATGTTCAAATGTAGGTAAATGTCGAATATATACAATATAAAGACAATTTTTATATTAGAGTAAACCGTAGTTTATAAATTTCTGCGTTAAACTAAACGAACGAGTCGACAACAGCCAGTATTTTCACAACACAAAAATATGATAAAATAAGGAATTTTTCCAACGTTTTTCTGTTTATCCATCACAAACAGACATTTCATAGCGGCAAACATGGCGAAAATTGGCTGCGAGCGAAACCAACGCAACAGCCACGCGTTGAAATTAAATTATAATTATTTTCCCACGGTAATAAATTCTAAATTGCACAACGTATCGCCCGCCGCGCAAGTAAATGTTGTAAACGAATAAATATTGATGTGCGTTTGTCTACAATATTTATTGGGGGGGCCCGTTTGCGGCCGGTGTGTGATAGATCTTTTCTCGATTTACACAGAAGTTATCCCTTGTCTATTGCGAAAGAGATAAATTATTCCAATTATGGCACAGATGGTGTTTTTGAGAGTGGGGAAGAGAGAATGGGTGTGACGTAGTCAGTATCCGTACTCAACCTCCGCCAAAGCGCCATATTTTCCGATAGAAAATTGAAAAACAAAACCACTCCCTTCATTGCCGCAATGGAAAACGTATTGAGGTACAATCAATTCATAAACGGTATACAGAAACAGCAAGCTAAGACTTTTACGTACGATATACCTCAAAACATATAGTACAATTGTAAAGATACAGTTATTGTACTTTTTACCTACATATAAAAAAAGTCTTTCGAGTATTTTAAATACATATGTATGTACGAATATGTGTAAACAGTTGAATGTATTGAAATTATCCGAAAATAATAGCTTGGTTCACTTTTCCCGTTGACGTTCAAGTTTTGCACGGCATCGGTACGTAGGAAATGATGGAGATGGATCTTTAAGTTGAATTTGCTTTTGCCGAGTGCAAAATCTAAGATGTGATGGAAATGAAGTGCTCATTGTAAAATGACTTTTGAATTTATTATTTATATAAAATGCGGCGAGCTTCGAGCGCGAACGGCGAGAAAGTATAAAAAAAAGAGCACACAATAACAAGCAAATTAATTTTAATACGCGTCTGTAAAAGCTTTACGGGTCCCACGGGAGTCGCCGTGCTTTTTTGGGTTATGATTTTGAAAAACCCCTGTAGGTGTTTTAAGAGCGGAGTATATTTTTCAATTACCAAAATTCCCAATGCGCATTTTTTTATTTATTATTCAGCGGTTCTTAAAAATTTGCAAAAAACACACCCAACATATAATAACGTAACCATATAACATAGCATAACCATAATAACTATGCGCACTTTTACAATTTAAATACAATAACATATAATTATACACTCCATTCCAACTTGGATTGGAAGTTATTTGGATTAGACAAATATTACATATTTTTAGGTTGATTATAATGCGAAATATCTTTTTTTCATTTGAGACCATGATATCAAAAAAGCTCTGGATTGAACTACAAAAATTAAAGAGCACGAGAAAACAAATAAATGGAAGAAAATCTTAATTGATATTTATGGCATATTTTGGTTATTAGATTGACATCAACACAATAATTATCACCAATTTTTTGCTCCAGAATTTAAAGGCCGTTGTATTTTTGTTTTTAAATTAAATTATTCGATTACATATTTTTTTAACATAGTTGATTTTAGTTTACTATTAAATTTAACTATTTATGCGTAGGACATGGTGATTGACACAGTTGGTGAATATGAATGCATCTAAAGTACAACAAAGAAGACGGATAACAATGGAGCGCTTTCGGAAGAATGTTTTTAAATCCAACACCCCTCTATGCTTAAACAAGAGGGCTTCTGACCAATGCGTATTAATAATAATATAACAATAAAAGTAAAGTAAGTAAAATAGTAAAGATTAAAGAAAGGTATATAACATAAAGTATGGAAGTATTGCCAGTTAGGATATACGGATGTGAAACGTGAACGTTGAACGTTGAACTCAAGAATTCTAAGCAAGATCAATTGTACTTGATGTATTTTTGGAATAACAAGAAAATATCAAATGAGGAATGCACGGGTGTGAAGCATGACCAAAGTGTCTTATAACGAAACGTGTGAAAAAGCTGGCAATAAACGAAATATAACGAAAAGAATGTATGACAGATGGACGTGAGAAGTACTTAAATGGTACCCGAGAGGATGTATGTATGTACCTATGTACATACAATTGTACATATGTATGTATGTATGTAGAAGAAAGCAAGGAAAACCAAACGAACGATGGGTTGACGAATTAATAAGAATGCGTCCAATCGAATGGATACAGATTGCTTAAGAGAGACAGGAATGGAAGAAGATTGAAAAAGTCTCCATCGAGCACTGGATGTTGAACGGCTCAAAATGATGATAACTGTTGAATTACTCTAACTCTTCAATTATTATTTTGTTTAAAATACACGGACAAGAGACATAGCCGATGTAGCCCAAGGATGGAATACGTAAATACAATTTTTATTTATATTTGAAGGATAACAAAAATCCATTTATATTCAAAAAACTTGTCGAGGTAATTTTTAAAGAGGTTTATAGTTTCTAAAGTTACTAGCTGATTTGGGAGGCGGTTCCAAACTTCAACCACTCTATTTATTTATTTATTTATTTATAAAAAATATGTACCGCTGTGGCATTACATGTTTCCCCAAATCGCCACAGCGGCAGTTACATATAAAGAAAATACACGAAAAAGCAGATGCATATCTTTACAGTAAAAAAAAAGAAAAAAGGAAAAAAATAACAACAATAAAAATAACATATACGAACATACATAAAAAAAATTTAGAAGGAAATAAAAATAAAAAAAAAAATAAATAAAAACAAAAAATCAAAAATAAAGCTGAAGGAATGTGGTAAGATGTTGAGGGCTAATATTAAAAATGTCAACATCATGCGCAACGTCATTCAGTCCCCTGATGGCTCTGGCGATGGGCGAGTAATACAGCACACCAGTTCTCGCCCGGACCGGAGAGAACAATTGTCTCGAACGAGATCCATGAGGATGCTCTGGAGCAAGAAGTTTAATCTCCTCTAATATTAAAGGATTAGAGATGTCACCTCTTAAGAGTTTGTGGAAATGACAAACGATGTGAGCATCTCTTCTAAACTTTAAAGTTTTATATCCCACTGCTCCCAGAACAAAAGCACTGGGATAGAGAAAGGGATAATAACTGAACTCTCTCATATACAGATATCTCAAAAATTTCCTCTGGATCCTTTCAATCTGTATAGAGTATGTAATGCAACTGGGACTCCAAATAATGGAACCAGATTCCAAGATGCTGCGGACTAATGTGTTGAAAAGGAGGCGCAACACTTTCAAATTGTTAAATTGAAAGAGCGTTACGCATAACAAAACCTAGCATCTTCGAAGCCTTATTACATATGTTCGATATGTGCAAAGAAAATCTCCATCTGTTCTCAAATGTCACACCAAGATCGCACGTAGAATTCACCCTGTTCAGCGTAAAACCTCCTAAACTGTAATTAAAAATTGAAGGAGAGGGTGAACGTGTGGTACGATACGACATGACATTTAAGAATACTAAGTGGCAAACAATTAGAGATGGACCAATCCCATAACGACTCTAAATCATCTTGTAAAACAAGTGAGTCAGAGATCGTCCGGATGCACCGGAACATCTTCAAATGGTCAGCATAGAGCAAAAAAATTGAATTAGAAATGACATTATGAATGTCATTGATAAAAATGAGGAAAAGTAGAGGTCCAAGGTTGGAGCCTTGCGGCACTCCAGAGCAGGTGGGATACTCAACAGAATAAGTATTCTGGAATTTAACAATTTGGCGACGGTCGCTCAAATAACTGACAAAAAAATTTGTGAGATTATCCGAGAAGCCAAGATTGACCAGTTTGCTAATAAGAATGCCGTGATCTACCTTATCAAAAGCTTTTTCAAAATCAGTATAGATAACATCAACTTGCACATTATTATCTAACGATTTAGTGATAAAGTCAGAGAAAGAGAGGAGGTTAGTGGTCGTTGAACGGGCCGGACGAAAACCATGTTGCTGCTCTAATAGAACATGTTTTATATGATTATATATCGATCTGTGCAGTATTATTTCAAATAGTTTCGCTGGGGAGGAAAGTGCCGCAATTGGTCTGTAATTTTCAACGAACGACTTTTCACCTTTTTTGAATATAGGTGTTACTATCGTACATTGTATTTGAAAAGAATGAGTGTATTTGAAAAGAATGAGTCTCTTGACAATTTTCAGAGTACATATGACCTCTAAGATGAGCGTTTTTATTGAACGTGAGGAGGTTTTTTACTGGACACTTATATTTATTATATATTATTTTATACACTTCTATTAAGTCGCCTCTCAATCTTCTCGTCTCCAAAGAGGTGAGACTCATTCTCTTCAACCTTTCGTTATAGGGTATTGATCGAAATTCAGATGGCATTCTTGTAAACCTTCTTTAACCCCTTTCTAAACATACAATGTTGGGGCTCCAAACATTTACATCAAATTCTAATTTAGGTCTAATAAAGGATTTACAAAATTTTGACACCCAACTGAATACTAAAATATTTCCCAGCGTTTTTCAAACTTTTTTACTACGACCCACTACAAGAACTGGATTCTGTATTGCGACCCAGTATGCCTATATAATAATATATCAAACGCAAACTCTGTCCATTATGTTCCTTTATTTACTATTGACACATGATGTATGCATATTTATGGATGAAACAAGTTTTCAATTAGAAACTTTGTTTTTAATTGAGATAAAATGGAAAATCCTAGTTTACAAAAATCAGTTGAAGTAAAAGGTCAAAGTATAAAGATTGCTTTTTTATTTAAAAGTAGAAATTCTCCTTTAACCATAATCCAAAATGATGACAAATTTAATTGCTGAAAATCATTCTTCAGTGTTAATGAACTAATAAGGAGTGGAAATTTAGACTCCTCTTCAGGATCAAAGTTTAACTCAATTGTTGATTCGGGGCTTTCAAATTCAAATGGATTTTTAATCCAAAAGATTTTCTTTACTGTTTCAAATCTCTGCACTGGAAAATAGTTATCAAAGCTTTAGGATAGAAAAGTGAAATGTGACAATATCTCGAGTTTTGATTCTTTTAAAATATTTTCATTGACAATGTTAACCAATGATAGAGGAACTGACCATTTCGGTGTCATGCGAATAAATTCTACTAAGTTATAAAATCTAGGTAAAGATGACTCGTTCTCATTCTCATTCTCAATATTAGCAACGTTTGACGAAACCAATTTTTTTTGGATTTTTTCCGTTTGTCTCGACCCATTTTATTTAGTTTGCGACCCACCAATGGGTCGGGACCCACAGTTTGAAAAATAATTAATTTGTATATATTATATATGTACATGTAAAAATTAATTAATTAGTTTTAATAAAACTAAAATGATGTTTAATGAAATTTGGACGCAAAACATACTCACTGTAGATAATCATATTGTAGAGATAATTGATAGTTATTTATACCTAGGACAATCGATGAATATGACTGGTTGTAAAGGAGAAGAAATAAAACGAAACTAGGATGGAGAGCTTTTGGAAGAATGAACATTGTTTTTAAATCCAACATTCAGCTATGCTTAAAAAATAAGGCATACGACCAATGTGACAGTTATGACGTACAGATGTGAAACGTGGATACTAAAATCAAGAATTTTACGCAAGATCCAGTGTATACAGAGAAACATGGAAAGATGTACGCTACTAGAAGAGATCGTAATAGGAATACATGGATAAGAAGCATGACCGAGGTAGCTGATATAGCGGAACGTGTGAAAAAGTTGAAGTGGACTTAGCGAGAAGAATGGATGGCAGATGGACGCGAGAAATACTGGAATGGTATCCGAGAGGATGTTAAAGAAAGCAAAGACGATGGGCTGATGAATTGAGAAGAATGTGTGGAGTCAACTGGATGCAGATTGCTCAAGACAGAGAGGAGGGGAAGAGAATTTGAGAGGCCTTCATCAAGCTGTGGAATGTGAACGGCTGATGAAATTACGCACTAAATTCAACGGATAAGATCAAAATATTTAAAAGAAAATCTCGCCAATGTTGTATAGGTCGCGCAGCCAGAGTTGAAGCGAACCACACACACACACATATGCATTTTTAGTGCAATTTTTTTTTTTAATATTTAATTTTAACTTTACCCTTAATAATACCCCACAATAACTTTATAGGGTTTAGTTCTGGGTGGTAGGGTGGTAGGCGCAGTACACTATGTCCGTGATCTTCCAGGATTTTGTCAAGTACCTATAAATTTTTGGTAATTTGACTTATTCTTATTGTACTATGTCATATAAAATGGGTTTTGTGTTTTTCTCTGGATACGGTATATTCTAACTAAACTATTAAACTAACTACTCTAACTAAACCAACAAACGATATAAAAATCGAAGACTGAACGATTGGACTGAAGAACATGCTGTATTTCACAAAACAATAGTGTCTCTGTTACACTCGTAACGTGTACGCGCGCGAAAGAGACAGAGCGTTTTTATTGTTGCATTTAGTTAAAATTCATATTATTCACCTATTCACAGACCAGAACCACACACACACACACAATTTGGGTTCGGTTCAACTCTGGATGCGCGACCTGTATCTACAATGTTATCGCTGTCCATTTGTGAGTGTGTTCTCATCGTTCTGGCTGCCGCTTAGGCTGCTCGCACTGGCTGCCGCAGCCAGACTGCCCAGTGCGTTACGGGCCTCAACTGAATGCAGATTGCTCAAGACAGACAGGAAGGGAAGAGGATTGGAGAGGCCTTCATCCAGGCAGTGAATGGTGAACGGCTAAAAAAGATGATATAGGTATGTACAAATGAATTATTGTCGGAGGAAATAAAACAAAAATATGGATATTGTAGCACCGAAGCCCCCACTTGGAAGGTGATGAATAAAGTAGCACCTGTGCATGAAATGGTATACCTGTATGTATAGCAGACGAGCGATCGGATATTGCAATGCACCGGAAGCACGTAGCGTGCGTCGAAACTAGGGGTTGTTCGATTTCGATCGCAATTAAAATTCATCGCGGCGCGGGACAATTTTCCCGGCGGGCGGAAAAGCCCGATTTTCCGCGGAAAAGCGCGACCGAGACGACGAAGAGGCGCCAGTTGGACCGCGGACGCGCAACCGTAGGCACGCGGACCGAACCTACTACTCGAATCACTACTACGACACTTTGCAAACAAATTCGCACAGTTCGAAAGTGGAGGCTGCGTTTGTACGTACGATATCGAAAACTAACATCCAGCGACTTGATGTATGGTATTAAATTGAAAAATTGAACCCCGACGTGAGGACGTTAAGCTTTTTTTTTAAAAGAAAGCTGCAATTTATCAAACGATCGTTTTATGGCTATGAATAATTTACGACGAGTGTTTGTTTGTCCGCGATGGTCACTGAATGTAAGCGAACATTTTATTTATTAAATTAATTAATCTCGTCAAAAAAATACGTATACTATTTTTTTTTTAATTAAATATAAATTTTCTGTTTTAAACTTAATATTGAATGATTTGTTAACAAAAAGTTATTTTTTTATAATACGTTAATTTCCGATATTTTACGTACGACAGCTTAACTCCCATTGTTTCCCATTCGCAACGTTTTGACAATTCAGAATCCGTTGAACACTTTCCAGACCACGGCACTTGAAAGCGGAAATGAATAATGATCGTCACTTTTTCTCGCACACTGACTATCTCCAAAATTGGGCTCATTCTAAAATTTATTACCCGATTGAATATTCCATTTAATTTTTACGTTGACGTACATATGTATATTGGGAATCAAACAAATAATAATCAAGTGACGATGCTTAACTCGAGTACATACATACATATATGGGTAGAAAAAAAATTCAATATACATAAATTAATATCGAAACGAGTTGCGGCCGTTTTTCGGCATAAAAAAATAGCACGTCGTATTTTGAAGCAACCCTTATTATTCACGTATTTGTTGTGAAGCGGTCGTGTAATAAAAGTCTAATAAAATCGTCGAGTGCTTAATTATTCCCGTCGGATGGTTTTATGGACTCGTTATGGCAAACATTGTGTTAAACGGCGCGTGCATATAAATTAACAATTAGAACGGTTCGCTGATGTCATTTCCGGAAAATTCGGTGAGTACATTGAGCTTTTTCATTATGTTATTTGATCTTCGTGTGTATGTGTCGTTACATGTACGAATGTCAATTTATATTTTCAGCCTATATTATGTATGCACATATACATACATGAGCCACATATGTATAATTGGGTACATACTTACATATATGTATGTGGATACACTTGTGTTGAATTGTAAAACATAATAAATTTATAACTTTTTGATTTTTAGTACAAAGGAACTATTCCCTGGATGCATTATCACGGCAATAATTCGCACAGTAGTTTCCGATTCAGATTATAATATACGACGATGTGAACGCGTATAATTTAATCAGTGGATTAATGCACCGGACATTAAGTGGACGCTCAATCATGGCCTAATAGTTTCGCCGGTCAATAATTTAATCTCAAATTAATATTTCACATCATACATACATAGATAGCTGAATAAGTACTTTCCACAGGATCGTAATAATTTTTCCAGGACACACACAGATCTCAGAACCGGACGTGCGTGTAAATCCAACAACGATCAGTCATTCCAGCAAAGGCAATTTCCCGTCTGACATACGAGAGTTCCCCTTTTTTCCCCACCTTTTTGCCACATCGCTAAATTTTCTGCGAAAACGTACACAATTTTGTCTATATTTAGTTTTCTTCATCCTTTGAGTATACGTGTTTATTCAATGTAACGCATTTCCAGCTTAGTGCAAAAACCGAAAAACTACCCAAGGGTAACTTAATCCTTAATGGTATATCCCGAGATGGAATTTCCTGAAACTTTTTTTAACTACTAAACACTTTTAGAGTGGGAATAACTTTATTCAAAAAACTACATAGACTCAAATCAACTATGACGCAACTTTCATTTCCTGTAAGAGTGTAAGTGGACTTATATGGAATCCTTATAACATTTTAGTATTACTGTTATTGCTATTTTGTACCGATACATAAAACTCTAAAAGTTTATCATTTTATCTGCATATAATATATTTGGAGAATATTTAAAGAAAATTAATATTTAGTAGGAGAGTTTAGAATTAAATTTTTTTAAAGTCGAATCTGCCCACTGAAAATTTTTTTAAAGGGCATATTTTATATTTTTTTATTTAATAAAGGTTTTAAAAAGTTACGCAAGTTTTATATTCTAAAAAAGATTTTAAATTGCAAGTTTAAAGAAATATTGTTATTAAAATAAAAATATTAAAACTTAAGAGAGAGAGAAATCTTAAAAATATATCTTAAATACAATATATTTTCTGCGATCTTAAGATCTGAAGACTTAATAGATCAGTGTATAACAGCACAGAAAAATGCTTTTGATGTTGATCATTTCGACTGTTTTACATAGATATCGAGATAAATCAATATTAATTTATT
Source organism: Parapsyche elsis (assembly GCA_022651745.1). NCBI lineage: Eukaryota > Metazoa > Arthropoda > Insecta > Trichoptera > Hydropsychidae > Parapsyche > Parapsyche elsis. Next base: position 3,860,888 of record JAGVSN010000018.1, read on the forward strand.
CGCATTCCGAATGTATAAATACCGTTCTCAATCTCAGTAGGTACTACAGTATTTTTCATTCAGTTGTACTAAAATATTGTAATAATAATTTGCATAGTATAAATTCAAACTAAGTACATTGTCTGAATATAATTCCTAGTAAAATTTCCGTACGTAAACATGCAGCCACATACATCTGCATTCGAACAAAACGATGAAACACTGGAAATGCGATATGTCTCGTAACCGTACATATATCCAAATAAATTTTCATATGTCTCGGCGAAAATGTCAAAATGTGGAAACCGAGACTGTGAAGTTTCCACAAGTTTCGCAAGCAACGCACTCCATTCCGAAGAGATTTCAACTTGGCCGTGTACACGTTTCAGCTGAAAATCTTTTCTCCGACTTGCACGTATTCCCCATTATTCTTCGGAAGTGCAACACGCCGTCGGCGATACTTAAATTCAAATATATATATTCAAAGTTGCGAACGGACAAAAGTACGTCCGGAATTTTCCGGCCTGAAATCCGGAAAAACGGCACAGAGAGAAACGAGCCCGGTTCGCCTGAAAAATTTAAACGAGCTCTTTAGCTCGTCGACTCGCCAACATCGAAACGCATATAAAAAATTTTCAGACGCCATACGAATAAATACATTTTGATTTTCCCTACGAAATTCGTCCACTTACTACGGAAAATATTTCACTAATTATAATCATTAATATTTAATCACCTCTCGCAATTATATTTTATATAAAGCTCTTCGTAATGTTTAAAAAAATAATTTCAGCCAAATAAAACCAATGCATACATACATATATATGTGACGCTATATGATACGTTAAAAATCAACAACGGTTGAGATTTACAGTTACGAGATTTCATTTATAATTGTGCAATTGCAAATTGTGCAATACGCTCTAACCCAGCGTTTTTCAAACTGTTTTTACTACGACCCATTTTAAGAACTTCTTTTTGTATTGCGAGGTTGCAAATATAAATATTTCAAACACAAATTCTTATTATAAAAAATATTAAATTGAATAGCTTTAGCTTTAATAGAATTAAATTATATAGCGCCATCTATGGCGCGTTATAATACAACAACGCAACAATTTAGCAAAGTCGCGAACACTTTAAGATTTAATATTGGCCAATTATAGCACGTACGTCATCGCCTCCGTTTGGAAGATAGTGTAAGCACGATTCCTCCCAACCTGGTGGTACTGGTTTCAAATCCCACTCGTGCAACGTTCTGTTTGTTTAATTATTTACCTCAGCGAGCGTTATCAGCAGACAGATATACAGACAGACAGACGGATTTCGGCTATTATATATATAATAATTGAGACATGATATATGCATATTTTTGGATAAAACTAGTTTTCAATTAGAAACTTTGCTTTTAATTGAGATAAAGTGGAGACTCCTAGTTCACAAAAATAAGTTGAAGTAAAAGGTAAAAGTATAAAGATTGCTTTTTTAATTAAAAGTGGAAATTCTCCCTTGGCCTTAATCCAAAATGATCAAAAAATCATTCTTCTGTGTAAATTAACTAATAAGGTGCAGAAATTCAGCCTCCTCTTCGGGATCAAAGTTTAACTCAATGATTGATTCAGGGCTTTCAAAATCAGATGGATTTTTTATCCAAAGGCTTTTCTTTACTGTTTCTAATTTCTGCACTGGATAATAATTATCAAAGCTTTGGGATAGAGAAGTGAGATGTGACAATATCTCGATTTTTAATTATTTTAAAATATCTTCATTGAAAATGTTAAACAATGATAGAGGAACTGACCATTCCGGTGTCATGATTTTTTCCGTTTGTCGCGACCCATTTTATTGATTTTCGACCCACCAATGGGTCGGGAGCCACAGTTTGAAAAACCTTGCTCTAACCAGTCTAACCACACTTTGCAAAACATCTACATACATACATATGTATATCTATGAACAGAAATCAAATACGACATGAATGCAGACCGATATTGCAGTTCGGTCAATTCAATTCTACCAGTATATGTATATGTATGTACATACTACATATGTACAATAGTTAATAAAAAGTAGGCGTACGTTACGACTTACGACCGATGAGAAATAAATTGTGAATCGTTTTTTAACGTACCTGTGCAATATCCGTCATAAATCAAAAACACAATTAGATACTTCGTTGGTATTACACGTTAATCTGTTTTTAATTGCTTTTTTTTTGTCCGATAACGATCGTATAGTATTAAGGGGATTATGTCTACCGTTCGAATATTATATTTAATACAATCTGTACTAAAAAATCAAAAACAAAAAAAATATAATTAATATTCCGGAAAAATTCAGCCATTTAAAAAAAAAAAAATGTGCGTTTTGACAGATGCAGATATTTTCACTTACAATAAAATTCTCCATTATTCAAATATTTTATTGATTTGCAATATGCCTACATACATATGTACATACATATGTGCATACATACAATTATGCTGTGAAGCAGGCGAAAAGAATAATCTCAATCGCGTTTTTCTTAATTAAATATAAATTTCACATGCCGCAATCTTTCCAACATACTCAACGGCAGTTTAATATAACATTTAAACCAGCGGTCGGGAACCGACGGCTCCGGAGCCGCATGCGGCTCTTTGTATGAAAATCTCGCTGTCATCCAACGTTTTGCGTGAAACACAACGTTGACACACAATTTACACAAAATCAAAAGTAATCCTATTTCTATAACGTCATGGCTAAAAAAATCTTTGAAACCGTTTTTCAGATTAAACTGTATAATATTTTTTTAGTAATAAATAGTCAGACAAGATAACTTTTTTCTTACAGCTATCCATTTCATAAAAGAGCAATATAATATGTTGCGGCTCCCAAATTTAACCAATTTTGCAAGGTTTTCCCTAATTTGACTCTTAGTTCGAAAAAGGTTCCTGACCACTGATTTAAACTAACACAAATCTATAAATCTATAAAGTTTATAAGAAAGCGCTGTCCAAACAAACACTAACTAACCAATGAGTAATCGTTTCAAAAAATCGCCAATGAGAATCGTAGATTGAAAACTGATCGAAAGTCTTAATTGCTCCATATAGAAACTCTAGAGTGGGTCGTCCCTCAGTGGAAACTCCACTAAAGCACTTTCCGACTTGCTTAAGTCATAATGAGATATGTGGAAAATTCCCAAAGTACATGGGTATGTACTATATAAAATATCGTACACACACACACTCACGCATATCCATACAATATTGCGTGTTTCTAAGCGTGTACAAAACTTTGTACGGTTTCGACGATTTAAATCTCGTCGCCCCGTGGGACTTCATCGTGGCAAACTTTAAATACGAAACGATTGAATGTATATACGCGTCGGTTTAGCAATAAAGGGACCTCATAGGTCCTCAGGGCGTGCTCGTGAGTGCGAAATCGCACCTCAGATTTCAAACACCTGGCCCTTCGTCCTGGTTGCGAAACGGCCTTAAAATTGAGCCTTTTAATTTCGTCCAATTTACGATGATTGCCTTTGTGCGTTAGCAAACGTACATACGTAATACTGTGCGAATGTACATATATGTATGTGTAAAAGTGCGTTATTGTAGAGGTGCTTCGTAGACGTGCCGGGGTATTAAATTATTATGACAGTCGGTATTTGTTGGAATCTGTCCGACGATGAAAATTGGATTTCGTTCGCCAAAATTGTCAAAATAAATTAGATAAACCCAAAATGTACGAGACACGACAACCCCAATTTAAATGAAAATATTTCAAGACCGTCATTCGTTGAATCACTTTGTGAGATTGAATTTGTTTATAAGCGAACGCTCTGTTGTAATAATTCTAAACTATAATTCTTGACAATAAAAATAACAAGTCGCATATCTCGGTTATGCAGCAGTAAAAACATGCAATAAAATTTAACCATGGAAAATTTTATCTTCACGTTCAAAGCAAAGTTTGAATATTTTGAATTTGAAGTTTAGTGATACTCGACTACTATTTCACTACACTTCACTAATATTGAATTGACGGGCTTTTAGCTGTACGTTTAGTCTTGGCGGAAATTAAAACAGTGTGTAGCCGCTACTCACTATAGAAGTAAAACTTCTTTGCAATTATTTAAAGCAAGTGCAATGTACAAGATGTAAATGTGAAAGAATTGTGCACACAAATGTGGTTTTAAACGCTCACCCAATGACTCACTGTTCTACCTACTGCTACCTGACGTCTTGGGGGGGATACCCGCTGACCGCTGGCCGTGACTAGTTTTCGTGTCGTGCCACGCTTTGATGACACGTTTTTACTAAACTGAGGGGCGGTGCGGGGCGCAGAGGGGACGCTCGAATTTTCGGGGCGGATCTCTCTCTCGCACGAACGCGAAAAAGCAAGAGAGAGGGCAATATCTTACTTCCAAACTGAAGGAGTGGGGATATGCGTGAACACTTATCGCTCGCTCCGTTTGTATGGAACGTTGGATGAACCGTTTTTACTCTACCGAGCGAAAATAAAGTTTTACTTCAAAAATGATTTTTAAATTAAATTTCCGTAAACCGGATGTCGCATTTTGTTTTGAGGAGCATTTCAGTACATGAGATTTGTGTGTATTGAAGCGTTTTTTTTTTTTTTTTCGCTTTGAAGTTTGGCGCCGTCTGTCTGCCGTCGTGTGACATTTCTATTATAAACTTCGATCGCATTAACCGGCGGCTGTTAGTATGATCACACATCAATTTAACTAACGTATCGTCCAAAAATCAATGCGAACAAGTTGTGAAACTCATTTCGACGTAAACGTACGCGAAAGGGGCTAGGGTTAATATCCGAAAAGCAAAACTATCGAATTTCGTATCGAATCCGTTCATCCGACGGGCACGTCAAGACTTGTCGAATTTTCCCGGGGTTAACTTTCGCCCTTGAAAGGGGAAAATTGTGTTGATAAATTCCACCGGACGTTCATTTATCATTGGAACTTTATTTCGGGCACCTTTTGTTATTTTGTCACGCGCGTATGAGTTTTACTTCTACTCGAACTCTACACGTATAATATTCAACGTAGTACGTAAGAGCGAATAAATCACCATCCAATAATAAATACGAGACTGAAAGAGGATACTCTCTGGGTATAAAAAAAAACATCCTTGAAACCCCAGCAGCCCAGAGAGCGCGGAGAGCGGAAGTTTATCAATTATATTCGCGTCTCGTTCGAAATGGGAAAATTGCAAATGTTTGGCCGCGTACACGGCGCAATAAAGTGATAAATATTAATTAAAATTAATATAAAAGTCTGCGCGAAGGCAACTCTGATATTTTGAAGTTTCGGGTCAACTTCAAGAGGAAAGCTGTCGTCTGGAATTAATTTGAAAATTAATTTCATCTTCTGAAGAGACTTATTAAGGGCAGAATTGAAAACAACACTCGCTAACATTAGATATATACGTATACAAAATATTTACTGGCAATTTAACTAGCCAAATTATTTTTATCGCAATTAAGCGCCAGTTACGTCAAATTAAATAAAAAAAGCGACATCTATATAAATCAACGTATGCAACAAATTTAAAAGTAAGTTACGCAACTGTATATATTTATCGGAAATCGAATATGTAACAATGATTCATTATTCGCATTTTTGGATCGGGACAATACGACCGTAAAAAAATTTCATTTATTTGTTGAATACGAATAATTACCATAAAACGGGCATACACATACATATGTACATATACTTCAACTACGCACGTAGAAATTTAAAAAAAAATTTTGAGAAAGAACTCAAAGGACTAATATAATTGGTTTTCGAGTAGTCCACTTTTTATTTACGTTTATTCTATTTTTTTTGTCGTCCACGTTTTCCAGACGAATCTTTTGAGTGATTCGTATATAATTCGGTTTTGAAGCGAGTGTCGTAAATTTAGTTTTGAGAGACACTTTTATTCGACAGCTTTCGATCGTCGACGAATATTTATTGTTTCGATTCGTGTGTGTTAAAGTGGCTGAAGTGATATATGAATAGATTTCATTTTCACTTTTTGAACTACAATTCCGGTTAAATATATTACTGAAATTGGTTCAAACTACAATTTCAATAGCCTCTCCTCACTCTACTATAATCCATCACTCACTTTCATATTTTGCGCCACTCTTTTGTCACGTACATATGTACGTACATACATATGTATATTCCATTAGTCAACACGTACACAAAAATAAATAAAAACAATTTATAATTGACGATTGTGACACAGTATAAAATCGTTTGTACGCACTAGAATCGCGTTTTACCGCATTCGAGGAATTTCCGGTAAAATTCCTATTTGAAAGCTTCCCTCGTACATACCGCACACATACGAAAAAAAAAAAAAAAAACCAAAATTGGTCACACCGGTGGCCCACAACGAACGAAGGGGGTGAGCTGGCACGCGAACCACACTTTTAATGCCAATTCACTTTTATGCGAATACCACTACCTCAATTTTTTCCTCAATTTTATATACACGAAACAAACTACATACATAGACCGAACGCGATATTGCCTTCGAGAATATAAAATTGTTTCACTCAGTTTGAAGGTCGACAACGATAATTGTCTCGGTAACTGACGTTGTACAAAATTAACGTGATACCCAGAAAATGGAAGAAATGGCGAAAATCAACTTCAACTCTTATATTCTCAGGGGGTGAAATTGTCACGCATAAGTTCTCATCGAGATTGGGTTTTAGTGACAGAGCGAAAAAAAAGGACTAGCTTCGTCGTAAAACAAGAGCGGGTCAGGGTCTTTGCCTAAACAGTTCGTCTCAATTGCCATATTAAGAGTATCAGATTGTCTCGAGGTCCAATCCAAATATGCCAATTATTTATTTGTACCCAAAGCCTCAGACTTATTTAATAAATATGGTACAATTTGTTTCATTTATTTGTAAAACACGTATTGACTTGACGATATGAGTGGATAACGTTTGAGACAGCCGAGCCGAGACAATAGCAATTTCACACCGGATATGATTTTGAATTGTGACAGCGGAATATGATTTTGAATAGGAAAATGGGCGGGAAAAGTGCCGCTCGTTTTCGGTACCCCTGATCCAATTTCCTGGCCAATAAAACAATGCCGGTATCTCATATTACCACACCCCTCGTATTCTTGATTTTTTTCCTAGCATCTTACCCACAATGGGGGTAGTTTCGTCGATATTAATTCGGGGGTATCGCGTCGTATATGTCGCATAACTTCCCGTTTTCACGGTGTGTTTACACGGGTGTATGTTTGTATGTACACGCGTTTGCATACATACGAGGTTCATAGTGTCCCAGAGAAATGGGAGGCATCGTAGAGGTCGTTTTCCATGAATGAAGAAGATTACACGCGTTTATGGAGGTGCGTACATTTTTTTCTATATGAATTTCTTGAACGTTTTATACTTTTGAGTACCTACAATAAATCAAAAATATGACATTCAATTGTAATATATAACTACAAAGTGCTGCTGGGGATCTAAGATTCGCTAGGTGGCCATTAAATTAACTTAACACCTCAAAAATATATTAAAGTAAACCAATGTATGTTGTTAGTTGTGTGAAAAACTCGCATCACATTGGATAAAGTAGAAGTAAGAGTGTTGCACACTTTTCCGTCAGACTTTAACGGTCTGGCGCAAACCATAAAAGCCGAGTTAACCGTGCGCACACACACCCACGGTCGAACAAATAAACGTCGATCTTTCGCGGATAACTATGGGTTTAGTGTATCTTTTACGTGGTTAAGCCGTATGTAAGTTTAACCCGCGGCTTATACGACGGTGCGCGCGCGCTCGTAAAAGCCACGCGCAGATTTATACATTTTCCAACGTGAAAATTGGCCGCGAAAACGAGAAAGGAAAATTCCCCGCGGAGAGACCGAGTGTCGTTCTATTAATAGGTACAATTTTTTTTTTTTATATCATCCCGTGAAAAATCTTTGAATAATAATAATAAATCCAAGTGGACAAACAACATCGTTATTGATTCGGCGATTATATTGCGAAGAGCGATCGTAATTAAATATACTGGGAAAAATACGAAAATTAATTTATTGTTTACACAACTTGAAGATGTTATGAAAAAAATACATAAAATATTTGCTTAACCCATACCGTAATAGTAAAAGCTAAACGTGGCCGAACTTGCAGATATACATGCATACATACATATGTAGTTCAAAATTTTCAGGGTTATCGAACTTGATCGTATTTAAAATCGATTAATATAATATTAGTATGATAAACAATCAAAAATTATTATATAGAATTTTCAATCACAGCCAATTTATGGATAATTCCCGCTAAAATATATGATTACGACTTTCAATTAATGAGAGTGTTCCTAATCGACACTTTGGTCTATGGAAAAAATATGATAAGTTTCCAGATATTCTTTCGAACAATTTTAGTGATATTAAAATAATAGCAACAACAAAAAAGCCCAGAGCGCAGATTGGTCAATCTTTACTAATTTTGACCTACTGAATTCGAATCCGATAATGATTTTTGTTGATATCCTCTCGTTTATGAGATATTCGCGATTCAAAAAATGTAAAAAATATCCATTTATTTGGCTTTTGCGGTCTATAAATCTAACCAAAAAAAAAATCATTTTCAGCTCGAATTTTCGAATTTGCGCTCGAATAGCACGTGGAAAATAAGTGAAAAAAAAATATTTTTTTGACTTTAAAAATTCGGTATATAATTAATTATAAGCATTTCAAAGCAATAAAAAACCACAATCAATAGTAAAAATATCTGACCATTGATTTCAATACCCACTTTGAGCACAGCAATACTATATTTTGAGTTATATACCGCAATTACAATTTTTAAATCGCAAATATCTCATAAACGAGAGCAAATCAACAAAAATTATTTTCTGATTCAAATTCAGTGGGTCAAACTTAGTAAAGATTTAATAATTTCCGTTCTTGGTTTTAAAAAACGTGATCTTCTGTTTCTGAGTGTAACCAATCATTATACAATTTAATTAATAATTGAATTACACGAACTAGCTGCATCTAATAAAGTCGCACCAACCCACATGTGTAAATAAAATAGCACGTTCGTATCGAATAGAAATCCGAACAGTATAAAGATAAAGATTTTCTTTTATCGAGGTTTATCAATCATTTTAGCTTACGCTACGAATCAAAGCGAAAACAAATCACACACGTCTAATTTTCGTATCAAATGCATCGATTGAAAATTGAGCATCGTTAACATGAATATTAATTTCGCGATGTTCAAACGCACACGTTGCTTTAATGTGGCGTCTGAATTAATATTATTCAAAAGCGGTTCTTCCCCCCCTATTCTAATGACCTAAATAATTTGAATTTGCTATCGAAGAGGTTCAATTTCCTCGTTTGCGATTCGAAAATTCAAAAACGTCTCCTACTTCTTCACAATCGGAAAAGCCGCTTTTGTGCGATGAAACCGAAAAGCTTTTATTAGGAAAATTCAAAAGCTTGACAAAATTCGGGATTAACATCTTAAATTGACTTTCGCCAGCGGAACAAACGGCACAACCCTATCCGATTGCAAATCTATCGATTCTCTCGCCTTTCGCGCCCATCCTATCCCATCCCGGCATTTACACGTATAAAGCGCAAATAACCAACTTGGTAATTACTCATTCGCCGCAAATTTACTTAAGCGTGCGCATACTTTGTTTTCCAACGCGCAAATTGAATTTATCGCATTGTCATGCAAATTCACGAGAATAAATCAAACATTAAAAAAAAAAAAAGTACGACCCTTAGCTTGCGTTAAAATACATACATATATTCTGAAGCGCCTTTCGACCGGTCTATGACGATGCGTCACACGACAAAGGCGCTCGTGCTATGATATTAAAATAGTTCGTTCACACATGTACCTACGTTAAAATTATCCCGTTTTTTTGTCATCAGCCGTCGTCTAATCTGGTCCGCGTGTATGGAAAAAGTTCTAAAAGTCGTTTAAAGCTGCGCTCGTGTAAAAAATAATACGAAATGAACAAAAAAAAAACGACAACGTAAGTTTAGTTAGCACAAGTCAAATTAGCGGAGTTTAACAAGTTTTCAGTTTGAGGAGCGCTGTACTTACGTCGTTTGGACATTGGAGAATCTCGTGTATTAAACTTGTTTGCACGCTCAAAGCTGACAACGTTTCTATATTCAATTAAACGCAACCGCGTAACTAAAGACCCTTCCGCAATATATGTATGTACGACTAGGCTTCGTAACGTTTACACAAGTAAGCCGTGTTTATACAATAGTACAAGGAAAATTAATAATCCTGTACTAGCACATGATGAATTTACAAAACGTTCCGTGTGGGTATTTAAAACACTTAAATTGCATTTAAAATCATCACGAGTACAAATGCGCTCCAATAATAGTATTCGTCTGTGAATTTATATTGCAAAGACGAGGCATTAAACATTTTAGATTATTCGCGAACAAATTTCGAACGCCGAAACGTCTCGTATAATATAATTTTGCGGGAAGCCGTTACTTCTAAATGCTTTTTCGAATATGTGAGCGAAAAAATGCGAATATAACTTCCCAATATATTCAGTCCACCGAAGCGAAAGGAATATTTTAAAGTTAAGAAGGGAGAAAATTCCTCATATGTGAGACGCTTTGTTAATAGGGCGCTTTTCCCCTATTCTTCCGGTTTTTTTATTTTTTTTCTAGGTAGGTACTACTAGGTAGGTATCCGTATTCTATCCGAGAGTTGTCTTGTCCTTTTGAAACACTGCTTGCGAAGATAACGACCCACTCTACTTATTCTCGTATTTCGTACGAAAACGTACCTAAACTAACTAACTGCAAGAGTACAAAACCCTCATCTTAAGGGAGAAGGAAACGGGAAGCAAAATAAGACCGTTGACTAATGAATATTTAAATTGAACGCTTTCAAGGAATCCTTCTAGCGCATATTGCCCAAAAATCGCGCGACGAACTCTCTCGCAACCAAAGTGTTAAAAGAAACATTGCACCATTTAAAAGCCAAGATTTTAGAGGCGCATTGTGGACTCGGATCCGTATCTGGGACGGGGATGGGACCCAGGATAAATATTTTTAATGAAAATGTTGTGGCAACGTTATCTCAAACTGCCGAACGCGGTCTTAAATCTATAACCAAAGTCGATTGGAAGTACTGGGTTGCGTACAAGTGGTAAATAAATCATCTGTCCCTAGGCTTTTCTTTCGTACATTATTTATTTTTTACGTTCTCCTACATGTATGTAGTGTAAATATATATAAATATTTTACGCACGTTAAGCATCTATACACGCAAACGTACACGTGGACAGATATATATTTTATATTACATCACGTCGCATTCGAATAAATTCCTCGAATTTCAGATTCTTTTATGCGTGAGCGCGCCGTATTTGGTTGCGTTTGTTTCAGAATGTTTCACGTATTTTTATTTTTTTTTCACTTATTGTGTGTGCGTCAAAATATATCGCTAAAATGTGGAATTTTTTTCAAAATACATACGTTTCTCATATTTCGATATGATTTGTATATCAAACGCGTCCACAAATTAATTAATTCTCTATGAAATATTTTGCTCGTGACTGCTGAATAGATGAGTGAGATTCAAATTTAATGAGAAGCAAAATACGGTATCTAAACTTATCATATCCACTTAATATCAATATTCGGTATAAAATTTAGCATAATTTTGGATATGAACATCAACTGCGATTAATTCGACTGCACGATCGCAGTGAAGATAAGTTTTCGGTAATACAATTTAGATTAGAGTGCATTTTAAAAATAATATTCTACTTTTAAAAGAAAATTCTTGAGAGGGTTTTTTTATTTTGTTTTATTTTATTTCATACTATTTCATGTGGAGAAAGTATGTGCAGCAGGGTTTCACCAGGGTTTCGTTACAATTTAACGCTCTGGAGCACATTTTTTTTTAGTGTTCATTAGAGAAACGGCGGTCGTCGACCACTGGAGCCTTTTCCAAATGGTCTTGGAGGCCCAAGTGCAAGTGAATGTGAAAGCAAAAAAAAAGGGGAAACAAAATTAACTAGATTCCCTCTAAGTATACCCGGCGAGCGTACGCGGGAAAACTGTGTGCAAAATTTACATCAACAAGACCAAAACATGTTCGTATCCATATACTCATAATAATATTTAGATATAAAATCACGAGAAAGATTCGCATACACTAATTTGAGTGCACGAGTTGTATACATATTATATACATACATACATACATATACCTACTTATTATATTTACACAGGCATTTCGTATCGGAAGCACTGACAAGTATAATATTTACTCGAGAAAGATTCGCGACCCACATTACAAGGAATTAGTCCCCGTGTGTTTGCTTTTACTTCGACTAAATCAACGGGGGAAAAAAAAGGATGTTGAACGAGCGTAACAAGGACTCGATATATAAACATATCATGGACATGCTCGTGTCATTATCGCTATTTGAGAACCGTCAACATCTTAAGCTCGAGGCGATTTCGACTTGGTCCAGAATTTTTTTCGCATCGGTACATATCGATGTATGTTGAAAGAAAATTGAATTATCATACACAAAACGTCCATCTGCATCAAACCTTCATGTTTAAAAATAATTGTATGTCCAAATAGTATATTTGAGAAGATATTGCCTTATTCAAATATATAATATGTCCATTTCGTTCATAGTTTTCATGCAAAAGAGATGTATGTCACTTAAAATATTTTAAAACATAACTGGACATACAATATCTGTGCACTAACCCATCGATATGTACATATGTACATGTATACAATTTCATTGCGATTATAAAAAAATTATTACACTAAGTGGCAATTTTATTGAGTTAAAACTTTCAAAAATGCAAAGTCAACTTTGTTCTTTAAAACTACGATTCCAAACAAATTAAATTATAATGATATTTAAACTATCTAAATAAATTTTATTGCTAGCACTATTGTTCCAGTTGAGATACGTTACACTATACACAATTTTATCGATGCACCTAGCACACGTTTGCACAGAAATATAAGTTGATTTACAAGAGGACAATTTACCAGTTATCTTGGCCTTCTTGCGGCGATATTTTCTCGGTTTGCGTCCATTAATTACGTTTATGGGGCGGCAGGGCGACCAACTAGCGACACCATAAATTCTTGCCGAAACACACTATGACTTCTTTTCCGCTAAATTACCGACTTTAATACACCGTAAACGGCCGCCACAAACAAAACCAAATCGTCCGAGAAAAGTCGCACACGCACATTGCTCTCCTTGGCTGGGAAACTTCGCGCGAATTCTTATTACGAAAATGGGTAAGTCGGCGCCCGGTTGCTCCATCCCAGGGGGAATTGTTTCGATGTAAGAGTTGTTTACACGAATCGGCTTCTACGGTTCCACTTAAGAATTTTCATCGGATCTTTGTAGCCTATCGTTTACATTATTCTACTTCAGACGAAGTGCCTCTAGTCCAGTGCTTCTCAGAAAAGTTCTCCTTAAGAGAAAATTTACGAAATAAGATTATATATCACATGATATAAAATTTCAAATAGCACATACATACCTATAAAGTGGATATATGAGAACATTTACTAGTTGAAATTCTCAAGAATCTAAAAATACGTCTTAGCAAATTTTCTAAGAATTTCGCTGTGGTGCGTTCAACGTTTTAAATGGTTTGAAAGCCTTTTAAATTTCACCGCAAATTGACAAAATTCCACCGTGCATTATATTAACTGGGTGTGTGTATATGTATATCTGTGTGTGTGTGTGTGTGTGTGGTAAAAGCTCGGAAAAGCTTTTCGCGTATTTTGCTCACGTGCAATAAAACAATTTCCGCGTAAGCGACGCATATCCGGCGTCATTTTTCCGACAAAATACGTCGAAATCTAATTTCGAGACGAAAATGAATTATGCCAAGGTACAATGAATGCACCAATTCACGTACATGCATAAGTACACATTGGAACCGCTCCAATAATGAAAAATAGCCAGAAAATGGCACTCGACGCTAAATTATCGACTATGCAACGTTACGATCGTAATAATATAGCAATTTCCCGCAGCTTTCGCCCGATAAATTCATACGACATTACGCAGTGAAAATTCGCATGAATCGAAAATATATGTATATTTGGCTCGGTTCAAAACGAAACGAAAGCAATTTTCGTCGAATTTTGTCGTGCGAGCTTTGTACGGTTACGGTATTTGTATCTTTTTTTTGCTTAAATAGAGACTCTTTTCGATGCGTGTCATAGGGATACTAAGGTACAAAACGCAAACGGGGGATACATATTTAAAGGTTCGGAGCAAAACGGTATATAAATATTTTATCAGTGACGTAGTGCACAAACAGCGATTCTCAACGTGTTGAAATTGATTACATGTCCAATTAACGACCCTCTACAGTCGAAATTACCTTATTCGAAAATGTTTCATATCATAATAGCTTAAATTTGATTGATACCATACTATGATCAAATTCAAAATTTTGCATATCATGAATGATATGCATTTTTTATACGACTTGCTGCGCCCGGTCCTGTGTGACAAACAAAAATTCTATGTTGTATTCCAATCAAATATTTCTATATTTATCAGGCAGGTAGGATTGAATAACAGTAGAGGAAAGGAAAGGAAAATGGGTCAGTTTTTCCCAGGCGTGGAATTAAAATGGACACATACGTATATTTTATCGCTTTTATAACATGTCCCTGTTTTATGATCGTTCAAATGTTACGAACTTAAAATTATTAAATTTTTGTTAATATATTAAAGTGAGTGCACAGCAGCTCAATCTGTACAGGAGTATAATTAAAAATTAAAACACACACACACAAAGTTTCCTTTCATATTAATTGCATTAAATATGTGCGGTGGGGGGCGGAAGAGCGCATCGCGTGCAACTTAAACTTTGAGAACATCTGACTTGCGACCGCGCCGCAAAATGTTGCTATTTATTTGCGTAATCAAATAGCGGGACGCTTGCCAAAGTTGCGACCCCGAAAAGATCTCAAAAAAGGCAACGGAAAAAATAAAAAAAATAATAAAGAGAGTGAACCTTCCCGAACCGGTAACTGGCTGGCGGTGGCGTTCGCATCCTGTCGTGAACCCGTTCCAGTCCGAGATGTGTTTACTAGAAAAACCTCTCCGTTTCACTTCCGTTCGCCAGTGGCTCGTCACGTGACCGGAAGTGGGACTCGAGAATGAGAGGAAGGGGTGAGAGGGAATATAAGTCGGATCCTTCCCGGTTTATTGCCATTAGGCGGATGGGTCGGCTGTTTCGTACTTTATTGTCACGACGAACGCGTAAATCCGATTCGACTTA
Organism: Parapsyche elsis; assembly: GCA_022651745.1. Taxonomy (NCBI): domain Eukaryota; kingdom Metazoa; phylum Arthropoda; class Insecta; order Trichoptera; family Hydropsychidae; genus Parapsyche; species Parapsyche elsis. Next base: position 3,876,196 of record JAGVSN010000018.1, read on the forward strand.
ACATTTTCCCTTTGATTTGCATTTAAACCGCATTCGTGCACTGGGTGGTACAAAACCACATAAGTAAATCAACCCAGGTATATGTATGTATACAGGTACTTATCATCATCATCATCATCATTTTCAGCCGTTCACCATCAACTGCTGCCGTCCACTGCTCTTCCATTTCTGTCTGTCTCGAGCAATCTGCATCCAGTTGACTTCACACATTCTTCTCAATTCATCAGCCCATCGTCCACTCGGTCTATCTTGCTTTCTTTCACATTCTCTCCGATACCGTTCCAGTATTTATGTCCACTTCAAATTTTTCACACATTCCGCTATATCAGCCACCTTGGTCATGTTTCTTACTCATGTATTCCTCTTGCGATCTCTTCTTGTCATACCGAGCATACATATTTTCTGTGTGCACTGGATCTTGCGTAACATTCTTGGATTTAGCATCCACGTTTCACATCCATACGTCACAATTGGCAGTACGCATTGGTCGTATGCCTTATTTTTTAAGCATAGCGGAATGTTGGATTTAAAAACAATGTTCATTCTTCCAAAAGCATTATGTCCTAGTTTCATTCTTCGTTTTATTTCTTCTTTACAACCAGTCATATTTATCAATTGTCCTAGGTATAAATAACTATCAACTACGCATCTCTACAATATGATTATCTACAGTGACTATGTTTTGCGTGCAAAATTCATTAAACATAATTTTAGTTTTATTAAAATTATGTTTAATGAATTTTGTATGGACACTGCATTTTACGTAACATTCTTATAAAATATTTATTAATTACAAGATTACAAGAAACATGTTCGAATTCCAAGAAACGTCGAATGGAATCTTTTAGCGATTGTATGACGTGGGACGTTCAAGACATTCGCGATAAGGATGAACTATGAAGTATATACATACATACATATGTATACGGTTCGGATAAGCGAACATCCACACATTATTGAATTTAGCATCCACGTTTCACATACATACGTCATAACTGGCAGATACATATATGTATGTAGGTAGGTACTATCGTTCATTTGAAAAATTCTTACATGGCCAAAACAAGCAATCAATCGTTGGGTTTCAATGCTTCGGCTCGAATTTCATATACCGATTAACGAGCCGACCTTTTATTTATGTATTTACCGATCGGTCAGCGACGATAAACCGTCGGTGCGCGGTCCCTTATCTCGATCGGGACCCGCGACTTTTACGACTCTGAATCACATGGTAATTTAGGCGACCAATTGAAATTCGACGCGCATATCAAAATAATTGTCGAAATTCATACACCTAAATCCTGCGACATAAAAGAAGTGGGAAAGGGGAGTGTGGTCCGATTAACGCTCTAATCGAACATCTCCTGGCACCCCTTAAATTCGTTATTTAACACGTTAATGCCCGCCGCAGTCGTAAATTGGCGCGCATGCGTTCAATGCGATTTTATCGGCAACCCTCCGTAGAGTCGGAATGTCGTTAATGCCGCACGCAAAAGGTTAAGTTTGGTGTGCGCGAGCGCTATGATTATTTCCAAAGTGTATATATTATTATTTAAATGAGAAAAGTGCGTCGACCTAATTGAACTTCTCTGCATTTCTGCGATTGAATTGATTTCGATAAAGGAAAATTCCATATTCGTTATTTTCTCTAAGGAAATTATTTATTTTATGAGTAAAATACATATATCGTAGCTAGGTAAAGTTTCACGGGTATATTTCCAACTATACATAAAATATGCATGAGCTTATTATTCATGAAAAGGTGTGAACGCTAATGAAAGGTAATACTAGTTGATCGCGCGCGTAAAACATATTACATTTAATGATCTATCATTACAACATTGCGCTTAGCAGATTGTAAATCAAAAATTACACCCCCATCTTTACCATTAAATGTCCATAAAAAAAAAACGGGTAGAACTTTTACTGTTTTCCCAGCGGAACACAAAACTTTTCTGCGGAAGTTGAATTTTCACTCGCCGAAATTCCCTGGACGAAATTGAAATTTCGCTTTTCAATCCGCTCGTTCAACTAACCCGGCGCGGGAAAAATACATTAAAACGTGATTTACAAAAAAAAACCTCGAAAAAATGAGCGGAGGGGAAAGGGGCGAGGGTGTAGAAGGAAGGAGTAGAGTTTGTAATTTATATTTAAAAAAAGCGTACAAAAATAGGAAAAGTAATCACGAGCCGGGGCGAAAATTTTTACGGGTCGGAAAACTGTCGAAATTGACCGTGATAATCGTATTGACAAGGCGACAAAATTTTTACGGCTATTTTTTGATAGCATTATCATATTTTAGCTTTTATTATTTAAATTGAAAAATTTTCCAATATAAATTTAACGGTGAGAATAACATTGAACTTTTCCGTATCACACGTCTTCTTTATATACATACATACATACAAATTACATGCAACTTTGGTAACTTTTCATTTACTTTACACACACCATAGCAGGAAACAATGTAAAAGAAAATTTAAAAGCCGCGAACGGCATTTGTATTCGAGATATTATCATAAAAGCAACGACTTTGTTGACGAGTGAAAATGTCGATGGAAAAAACATAAATCATTTTCATTTCCTTTTTATACGCAAATCGCTTCAGCGAAATCACATTTTGAAATTCACGCTACTTAATATACAATAGTTTTTTGGTCCTTTAAATATAAAAGATAAGGTTAAAATATTTGTGTCATTAATTATAACCATTAAGATTTTCTATGTTGAATTGATTAAATTTATAAAAAAAAATACAATTTTTTCCTTAAGCGGACGCGAATAATTCTCTTTTTTTCCTGTTAGCCCCTAATTGATAGTGGATTAATGCTGAACATAATTTGGAATACATTCCATTATAAATTGAACAAAATAACGTATTCTTTATAATGTTTCTTATGACTGCTAGTATGTCTGTTTATTACAAATGCAAAACAATACAATAACCTTTAACCATTGCTACATTGAAACAAACTATTTCAATTTACGTACTCTGCGATGTTCAATGCGTCCATCAAACTTTTAGAATTTACAATTTTTAATTAAATTAAGCAATATTAAGTTTCAGGCATACGATATCTGCTATTATGTTTTCAAAAATACAATGAAATTTAACCATTAAAAAAAGTTAGATATTATTAACATTGCGAATTTGATAACGCTATCGTTCGCATTCGAGGAATTGGTTTTGTAAATATCTCGATTCTGTTGTTTGACGTCGAATAAAAAAACGACAAAAAACAAAAGACCAAAATGTTAGTGGGTCCTTTTGACATTTTAACGCAATTTTCCTTGCAAAAGACACATAAATTGACCCTCCCAGAGGGACCACAAACACTGCTCGAATTTCCCGAATTTTCTTCACGCGACCGCGAAAACAATACACATTCACATTATTGCATATACAGAAAATAACGACTGCGAAAAACGTAAAAAGAAAAGCACAGAGCGTGGCGAATTTTAATAAACAGTCTGTAGATAAAAGATATTCGTACGATATGATTTCGTAGAATTTTCCAACAGAAGTAAAGCCACCGTGTCAACGTCGTGCATCAGCTCATCCAATATTTCATCATATAACGTGAAACGCAGGCTATTATTTGATTTTTTCTTCTTCTTTTTCGTATGTTCGCTCACGGCGGAAAGCCGACGAGACGGAAAAAAATAGAAGTAAAAGAAGAAGAAAATAAGCCCGACGCCCCGTAGGAGAAAAAAATAGCCGTGATTGATATGAAAATTTTATCGAACATCAGAATGAAATATGAGGGGAATGTATCGCACCTAATATGCGTGAAATACATCATCTCGAGAAGAGGCATTCGTAATATTAGTTGCTACAAAGGAATTTATGTATATGATTAATCACAGAAGACCTTCTATGTTTTTACGTTAATACGTTACGTAAATGAGCTCCACGAACTTATACTGTATGCAAGAGTGCTTGAATATCAAAAAGGTTTTTAAAGCATCAGAGAGGGAGATATAGCGCTTAAATGCAAGAACAACATGGAACCTGAATCTGAAAATTTTAATAATAATTTGAATATGAAAACTTTCCGTGATTTTATTCTGCTCTATAGGTGCTTTGGATTGGTAAATATAAATTTTCATTCACTCGAATGATGAGTGAAGATGGCCAAAGGTAGGGAAATGTCTCAATGTGTACAGGGCGTGCAGTCCCCGGTGACTTCAGAAGGCTCTATGGCAAATTTACAAGTCAAACAAGGAGGGTCCCATGAAATTTTCAGACCATCCGAGGTAGGCGGTAAGCATTAGCGCAGAGACGTGCAAACTTTCAAAGGGCAACTTTGAAAAACGACTATGAAAATGTTTATCGAGGAGATATTACCGTTGGGCAACCGGGCCCTGTGTAAATAAGCTGCCTCGTTTTTCTCATCTGAAAATCGACTTTTCCGGGACCGTCTCGTTTGCTTATTCAAATACTGTTTTCAAATGAGAATGAAAAAATAAAATAACAACCGCGGATACGGTGTGTACTTAGTGAAAGCAACAAACACAACCGAGGTCTCATACATACATAAATACTAGAATTATTGTGCGGCAGAATGGTTTTTAAATTAAAACAATGCCGAAAACGCTCATCAGAAAAATTTTCTTTCACCATATAAATATTAATCCATACTGTAACAATATAGCGACACTGAAAATTTTTACTATGAAATATAGCATAATTTTAGCTAGATATTAGTTGAATGTTGGTTCATCTACAATATGAAATATTGAAAATCCAAGTAGTAATTTCGTTAGTATTTGGCATTAATAACAATTTTCCAACTTTTCCCAGCAAAGCCAACAAAATAATTTATGTTACCTCGACTTGAATACCAAAATAGCATATAATATTGTTATATTCAAATCTAATATATGTATTATAATTGTGCGAAACGTCTTACATAATAAACGGGAGAGTTTTCTTTGACGGGGGGGGGGCAGAGCTATAAAATATGTAAATATAAATAAGTTCAAGTTGTCAAGAGAGGCTAAGAGAGAGTGAGAGAGAGAGGAGGGGGTGAGTTTGACAAATGTGTATAAAAGAAAGACAAACGGGGAGGGACAAAATTACAAAGTTAAATATACAAGCCAATTAAACGGGATATTAACAAAAAAAAAAACAAGAACAAAAAGGTGAACAACGAAATAAGACGCACAAAGTGTACGAGACTAAAATTTAAATCGGCGAAGACAAAAAATAAAGAAACACTCCGCTTTAATGTCTCACTTTATTATTACAAAGGCAAAGGCGAAAAAAAAAAGTTTCAAAGCTTAGAATAAACACATTTACCAGACGCATCTTAGATCGATATCGAACTCATTGAACTGGCAAGTGACCGTTTGGGAAAGGACGCGCGCGAAAAGAAAACGGTTGAGAATCACTTTGCGGCTCACTCTGTATATCCGCGACTCTTTCCTTGAAAGAGGTGGAATGGAACGCGGATAAAACAAAATGCACACACATATTCGTGCAATAAATCAGGCGACAGACGAGAGAGGACTCTCCATTTCGGACGCAAGTCGGGCGGAAAGAACGTTCTCTCGATCGATGGGTTGTATGTAGCACCGAACCAGGCAGTGGCTGCCATTACTGACATCCCCTTCATCCCCTAACCATCGCTCCTCTCCCCTCACTTGCAAGAATAGAGAGTCGTTCTCTTGAATAATGGACGAATAATGAATAATGGACGTAGGCCGACGCACACAAAAAAAAATCGGCCACAGCATTTCATCGGGACTCTCGTAGTGCCAATCAAACGGCCGCGCAGCTCCTATAATAATCATTCCCCTTTTTTGTGTTCGATCGAGAGCGAAAGGAAAATCCATCTAGTGAATATGTGTGTGCAAAAGAATGTGTCGGTGTATGTTCTTGTGTGTTGAAGTCGAGGCGGAAGGCCGACACTCGACGTGTTGGCTTTCTTTGGCTTTGAATGCTTCCGCAGTGGTCCATAACATTCAGCATTGCCAAAAATATCCAGCCAGTCAATTTAAAGAACGATTAGAACCTATTTCGATTTTACAATAGTTCTAAGTTCTTAAGGTGTCTGTAAACATTTGTCAGCAATATTGCTCGTCAACCATCCAGTAACATTTTAGGTATCACATGCGCAATATGTGTCGCAGTAATGTGTGGCTCAATGATTGCCGGCAATTAGTTGCTGTTTTATTATTGCCCAGATTCGCCAAAGGTCAACACTCGTATCGTGTCGTATCCACACCTCAGCGACAGAGACCCGCGTATGTGAGAGAGCACGAAAGAAACATATTTTTGTATATCGAGCGATATCATCGGCAATATGTCAACAATACTCGCCAACACACTCCCATACCAGCAATAGTGGAACAATAGTGAAACGATTAACAATAGAAACACGACTATATTTCCGGCCCACATCACCATATTGCAGAAATCTTACCGGCAATACATTGCCTTGGATATGTTGATCGTTTACAGGCGCATTTAGTGACGTACTAATTAACAAAAGGTAATTTCCCGAGTGAAATCAAATAATAGTTTCACGATTGCACTTGTAGTCAAACGAAATTTTAAATGATATACATAGTTTGACCGTTAGTTCGGTGTTCGGTTATAGTATTTGTTAGCAAACATCGTACAAAATGCAAAGCAATCACTCGGGGCCAAGTTTAATTGCAAAAACGTTAACCCAGTCTCTAACAGGGTTAACCTGGGTTTTCCTAAGGCAAAAAACGCAATATTACTGTTAACTTAGTTCATTACATTACTATAATATCCTAAAGGATATGAGACAATCTCGCGTGTTTACACGTTTACGACAAGTCTAAATGCTAAACTTTGTAAAGTGGAGTCGAAAATGAGGCAATTCTTCCGACGTTCGATTTGTCAAAACAAATTATACCTACAATGTATATGTAAAAGTCCCATACGCAGTGAATAATCACCGAAACTTTGTCCTAACATTTGACGAGCATAATGACCCAAATCAGGTCACATTTTCTAGGGGAGGAAAAGCATCATCGGTTTCAAAGTGTCGCACATAACTTTTTACAACCGAGCACATCCGCAATCGTATACGTAAACACGTACGAATATGTAATAAGCGACAATGGAAAAAGTTCGTCGACTTCTGTCGCGTGGCGGTGCCGGCAACAAAGTGACCGGAGCGCGCACGAATTAAAAATTCACAACGGATCGCAACAAAGCCGCCATCCCCTTTTCCGTTTTCACGCCATTGTTTCGGATAATTTCGCCGACGGCGTGGGCGGATATTTAAATTGTATCATTTGACAATGGCGCCACAGAAGCGAAAATAAACCAGAATTATAGCGTCCGGTGCGTATGACAAAAAAAAGAATGACTTTTTGGTATTAAAATAAAAAAAAATGTGGAAAAATCGCGTCAATTCGCCCGTAAAATGCGACCGGATTTGCATCCGTAACGGGGCAGAAGGATCGCACGCTTGATCTGGATCGCTAGGTAGGTACAGGACGAACCAATAAAACATACACAATAGAAATTAAAATACGAAAAAATGGTTTTTTTTTCTATATGAATAGAGATATAAGTGATTGAGTGCCAATTTCGTTAAAAAAAAACCTTATCGACGAAAATCGTTTTGATTTGCTTAACAAAACCGTTCGATTATTAATCAATTCCCGTCATTTTACACAATACATATAATGCCCGTATTATAATACGATGCATGCTTGTAGATTGTAGCAATGTTTGGTAACGTTTTCATACGCAGTAAGTCATGGCGCGAGTCCTAAGCGAATTAGCTTTTTTTTCTATGAAAATAATAGCACAAAAGATTTGGAAGCTGTCCAAGATTTTTACGTAGAATTCCATGTTGAGTATTATTGGTTTTGGTTGTTCGTTTACGCTCAATTTCATACCAACGTCTTCTCGAAATCGACCCCCTTTCACCCTCTGTCTCATATCTCGAGTAAAAGTATGAGTGTACATACAAGTGCACACGCATTACGTAAAAATTATTTGGGTTTGCAGTAAGGATCGGGTTTGTGCAAAGGGAGAGCCAGGTGAAATTTAAATGCCTGTTAAAGAAAGGCTTTATTGCCGGCAATCATTCATAACTCAGGGAGACGGCTTTCTGTATGGAAAAAAAAATGCAAATAAAACTCCAAGAATACATCGTTATTTACCCTCGTAAATAAAGTTAACCCTGCCGTAAACGAAATGAGAGTTACCCCCAGTATGTTGCTCCGCCAGGTAAATTCGGCAGAGAGCAACAGAAAAAAATCATATTATTGCGCACTTCAAGCTGATTATTGCTTTTCCTTTTTACCGAGAAAAATTTAAACGTAAAAATATCAAACAAATTTCATCCATATGCTCATAAAAAATAACACTGCCAACATAATACGGCTTTTCTATGTAAAGTAACATATTACAAAAACGATCCAATATTGTACAACATATGTATGTATGTATGTACATATTACATATGTAGTACTTCATATCAAATGTGCCCAATTTCAATTTATTTACAAACAGAAACAAAATGAACGTCTTGCATTTAGTGAAAATATATATATACCTGGGAATTTAATACAGCCTCTCTCACACGGAAAATGTTTGTCCCAATACAATTTTCAGAAAATTCAAACGCGCGTTGTGTATAAGGAAAAGCGTGATTGATGACACGGAACTTTCTGAACGGCGAACCTTTCACATGATTAAATCGAAATATTTATGAATTTGGGACATTTCACCTCTAAAAATAAATCTAGAGCATCCAGTAAATCAAACATTCTCACGATTTACATACACTATTGTCATTGAAATGTTCTCGAGGCTTTCGACGGTCAACAAATTACAATGTATCACTCGATACTTTTCAACTCATAACATTATTGAAGGAAAAACTCGTGCTCAACCCATAGAAATAATATATATAAATTAGAAATAAGACGTGAGGTTGCAGAATAAACATTTCTTCTAAAAATTGCTTCTGGTTCCATTGACTGTCCCCAACTACATATTATCCCGAATTTCTGTCTTGACACCAGCAAAGTTACTACGATCTAATCAGCTCCTATATCTCCCATCGGTACATACATAGCTCCTATATCTCCCACAGGAAAAATGCGTTTCTATGGCGAGCAAGCAAGAATTTTAATGATTTGTCTAAGAACATCATTGATCATGACCTCTTTTGCACTAGCATTGCGTCGGCGAGAGGTTTATTAAGTCGTCGTTTTTTCTGCCCCATAGTGTTCTTTGTGACAATTATGGGTCGGCTGTACTATGTATACTAGCTGTTATAACTATACTGTTGTTACTACACTGTTGTTACTACTATACTAGTTGTTGTTACTATACTGTTATTACTAGCTGTTGTTACTTTAATTTACTTTACTATACTATATACCAGCGGTCACCAACCTACGGCCCACGAAAGAATTTCATCCGGCCCAAGGAAAAAATTGACTTGATTTTTTAAAAATTAATTTAAAATTTAAAATTTTTGACCTGATCGTAATATTTTATACAAGAAAAAAGGTCAAATCCCTTCACAATTTCTATTTGGGTATGGTTTCCAGGGAGTTAAGACCCAAATGAAATGCAAAAAACAACTTTGCGTTTGTCATTTGTTTGACGAAGTTTTTCGCAAAGTTAGGTTGAGTACATCATGGCTTAAATTAAGTTTTAGTTTGACGCATTTTTTCGTCGATTATTGTGGAAAAGTCTATTTTTCGCGAATTTAGGTTGGGTACAGGATGGTTTGAAATCAGTTTTCGATTGACACATTTTTTCGTCGATATTTCTGAAAAAAGTCTACTTTTCACGAATTTAGGTTGGGTACAGGTTGGCTTGAATACAGTTTTCAATTGACGCATTTTTTCGTCGATATTTGTGATAAAAGTCTACTTTTATCGAAATTAGGTTGGGTAGGGATGGCTTGAAATCAGTTTTCGATTGACACATTTTTTTTTCGTCGATATTTCTGAAAAAAGTCTACTTTTCACGAATTTAGGTTGGGTACAGGTTGGCTTGAATTCAGTTTTCAATTGACGCATTTTTTCGTCGATATTTGTGAAAAAAGTCTTTTTTTATCGAATTTAGGTTGGGTACAGGATGGCTTGAAATCAGTTTTCGATTGACACATTTTTTTCGTCGATATTTCTGAAAAAAAAAAAGTCTACTTTTCACAAAGTTAGGTTGGGTACAGGTTGGCTTGAATACAGTTTTCAATTGACGCATATTTTCGTCGATATTTGTGGAAAAAAAGTCTATTTTTATCGAAATTAGGTTGGGTAGGGATGGCTTGAAATCAGTTTTCGATTGACACATTTTTTTTCGTCGATATTTCTGAAAAAAAAGTCTACTTTTCACGAATTTAGGTTGGGTACAGGTTGGTTTGAATTCAGTTTTCAATTGACGCATTTTTTCGTCGATATTTGTGAAAAAAGTCTACTTTTATCGAAATTAGGTTGGGTACAGGATGGCTTGAATTCAGTTTTCGATTGACACATTTTTTTCGTCGATATTTTAAAAAAAAAAAGTCTACTTTTCACGAAGTTAGGTTGGGTACAGGTTGGCTTGAATACAGTTTTCAATTGACGCATATTTTCGTCGATATTTGTGATAAAAGTCTATTTTTATCGAAATTAGGTTGGGTAGGGATGGTTTGAAATCAGTTTTCGATTGACACATTTTTTCGTCGATATTTCTGAAAAAAAGTCTACTTTTCACGAAGTTAGGTTGGGTACAGGTTGGCTTGAATTCAGTTTTCAATTGACGCATATTTTCGTCGATATTTGTGGATAAAAGTCTACTTTTATCGAAATTAGGTTGGGTACAGGATGGCTTGAAATCAGTTTTCGATTGACGGCATTTTTTCGTCGATATTTTGAAAAAAAGTCTACTTTTCACGAAGTTAGGTTGGGTACAGGTTGGCTTGAATACAGTTTTCAATTGACGCATTTTTTCGTCGATATTTGTGGAAAAAAGTCTATTTTTTTATCGAAATTAGGTTGGGTAGGGATGGTTTGAAATCAGTTTTCGATTGACACATTTTTTTCGTCGATATTTCTGAAAAAAAAAGTCTACTTTTCACGAAGTTAGGTTGGGTACAGGTTGGCTTGAATTCAGTTTTCAATTGACGCATTTTTTCGTCGATATTTGTGGAAAAAAAGTCTACTTTTATCGAAATTAGGTTGGGTACAGGATGGCTTGAAATCAGTTTTCGATTGACACATTTTTTCGTCGATATTTGTGAAAAAAAAAGTCTACTTTTGGCGAAGTTAGGTTGGGTACATCATGGCTTGAATTACAGTTTTCAATTGACGCATTTTTTCGTCGATATTTGTGAAAAAAAAGTCTACTTTTTCGAAATTAGGTTGGGTAGGGATGGTTTGAAATCAGTTTTCGATTGACACATTTTTTTCGTCGATATTTCTGAAAAAAGTCTACTTTTCACGAAGTTAGGTTGGGTACAGGTTGGCTTGAATACAGTTTTCAATTGACGCATTTTTCGTCGATATTTGTGATAAAAGTCTACTTTTATCGAAATTAGGTTGGGTAGGGATGGCTTGAAATCAGTTTTCGATTGACACATTTTTTTCGTCGATATTTCTGAAAAAAAGTCTACTTTTCACGAAGTTAGGTTGGGTACAGGTTGGCTTGAATACAGTTTTCAATTGACGCATTTTTTCGTCGATATTTGTGAAAAAAAGTCTATTTTTTATCGAAATTAGGTTGGGTAGGGATGGCTTTGAAATCAGTTTTCGATTGACGCATTTTTCGTCGATATTTCTGAAAAAAAAAGTCTACTTTTCACGAAGTTAGGTTGGGTACAGGTTGGCTTGAATACAGTTTTCAATTGACGCATATTTTCGTCGATATTTGTGATAAAAAAGTCTACGCATTTTTTTTTTATCGAATTTAGGTTGGGTAGGGATGGTTTGAAATCAGTTTTCGATTGACACATTTTTTCGTCGATATTTCTGAAAAAAAAAAGTCTACTTTTTTCACGAAGTTAGGTTGGGTACAGGTTGGCTTGAATACAGTTTTCAATTGACGCATTTTTTCGTCGATATTTGTGAAAAAAGTCTATTTTTTATCGAAATTAGGTTGGGTACAGGATGGCTTGAAATCAGTTTTCGATTGACACATTTTTTTCGTCGATATTTCTGAAAAAAGTCTACTTTTTCACGAAGTTAGGTTGGGTACAGGTTGGCTTGAATACAGTTTTCGATTGACGCATTTTTTCGTCGATATTTGTGATAAAAGTCTACTTTTATCGAAATTAGGTTGGGTAGGGATGGTTTGAAATCAGTTTTCGATTGACGCATTTTTTCGTCGATATTTGAAAAAAAAGTCTACTTTTCACGAAGTTAGGTTGGGTACAGGTTGGCTTGAATACAGTTTTCAATTGACGCATTTTTCGTCGATATTTGTGAAAAAAGTCTACTTTTATCGAAATTAGGTTGGGTACAGGATGGCTTGAAATCAGTTTTCGATTGACGCATTTTTTCGTCGATATTTCTGAAAAAAGTCTACTTTTCACGAAATTTAGGTTGGGTACAGGTTGGCTTGAATCAGTTTTCAATTGACGCATTTTTTCGTCGATATTTGTCGATAAAAAAAGTCTACTTTTATCGAAATTAGGTTGGGTACAGGATGGCTTGAATCAGTTTTCGATTGACACATTTTTTCGTCGATATTTGTGAAAAAAAGTCTACTTTTCACGAAGTTAGGTTGGGTACATCATGGCTTGAATACAGTTTTCAATTGACGCATTTTTTCGTCGATATTTGTGAAAAAAGTCTATTTTTATCGAATTTAGGTTGGGTACAGGGATGGCTTGAAATCAGTTTTCGATTGACGCATTTTTTTCGTCGATATTTCTGAAAAAAGTCTACTTTTCACGAATTTAGGTTGGGTACAGGTTGGTTTGAATTCAGTTTTCGATTGACGCATTTTTTCGTCGTCGATATTGTGAAAAAAGTCTACTTTTATCGAAATTAGGTTGGGTACAGGATGGTTTGAAATCAGTTTTCGATTGATTGGCATTTTTTTTTCGTCGATATTTGTGAAAAAAAAGTCTACTTTTCGCAAAGTTAGGTTGGGTACATGGTTGGTTTGAAATACATTTTTTTCGATATTTTGACGTCTACTTTTTTTTTCGTCGATATTGTGGAAAAAGTCTATTTTTCTACTTTTCGAATTTAGGTTGGGTACAGGATGGCTTGAAATCAGTTTTCGATTGACGCATTTTTTCGTCGATATTTCTGAAAAAGTCTACTTTTCACGAAGTTAGGTTGGGTACAGGTTGGTTTGAATTCAGTTTTCGATTGACGCATTTTTTCGTCGATATTTGTGAAAAAAGTCTACTTTTTATCGAAATTAGGTTGGGTACAGGATGGCTTGAAATCAGTTTTCGATTGACGCATTTTTTTCGTCGATATTTTCACGAAAAAAAAAAGTCTACTTTTCACAAAGTTAGGTTTGGGTACATCATGGCTTGAATTCAGTTTTCAATTGACGCATTTTTTCGTCGATATTTGTGAAAAAAGTCTACTTTTATCGAATTTAGGTTGGGTACAGGATGGTTTGAAATCAGTTTTCGATTGAGGCATTTTTTCGTCGATATTTCTGAAAAAAGTCTACTTTTCGCGAATTTAGGTTGGGTACAGGTTGGCTTGAATTCAGTTTTCAATTGACGCATTTTTTCGTCGATATTTGTGAAAAAGTCTACTTTTATCGAAATTAGGTTGGGTAAAGGATGGCTTGAATCAGTTTTCGATTGACGCATTTTTTCGTCGATATTTCTGAAAAAAGTCTACTTTTCACGAAGTTAGGTTGGGTACAGGTTGGCTTGAATACAGTTTTCAATTGACGCATATTTTCGTCGATATTTGTGATAAAAGTCTACTTTTTTCGAAATTATTAGGGATGGCTTGAAATCAGTTTTCGATTCGTTTTTTTCGTCGATATTTCTGAAAAAAAAAGTCTACTTTTCACGAAGTTAGGTTGGGTACAGGTTGGCTATACAGTGAATACAGTTTTCAATTGACGCATTTTTTCGTCGATATTTGTGATAAAAGTCTATTTTTATCGAAATTAGGTTGGGTACAGGATGGTTTGAAATCAGTTTTCGATTAAGGTGGTTTGAATTCAGTTTTCGATTGACGCATTTTTTCGTCGGTATTTGTGAAAAAAGTATACTTTTCGCGAAGTTAGGTTTGGTACAGCATGGCTTGATTCAGTTTTCGATTGGCGCATTTTTTCGTCGAAATTTCTGAAAGAAGTCTACTTTTCGCGAATTTAGGTTGGATACAGGATGGCTTGAATTCAGTTTTCGATTAACGCATTTTTTCGTCGATATTTGTGAAAAAAACGTCTATTTTTCGCGAAGTTAGGTTGGGTACAGGATGGCTTGATTCAGTTTTCGATTGACGCATTTTTTCGTCGATTTTAAGAGTAATTTAAAAGTGTTTCAATTTTTCCAAAATCCATTTGATATCGATATCAACGATATTTTTAATTAGAATTAATCGATCTTCAAGCGAATGATGGTTTGAAGTCAATATTTAAAAATGAAGCGTTAATTAAATTTTATGCTATATTGGAGGTCTGATTTTATTCAAAAATAAAAGAATTCGCTAAAAAAATTGTATCAATTTTTGGTAGCACATATGTACATATGCGAACAGCCATTTACCAAAATGAAATATGTATATTAAATGAAAAAATATGGAAATTTTTTTACATACATAAATATATGCAAATTGGTTTGAATTGGATTCCAATAAGATTTTTTTTTTCATCCGGACCTCTATACATTTCAAAATTCTGAACCGGCCCATTTCCCAAAAAGTTGGGGACCCCTGCTATATACTGTTGTACTATACTAACTGTTGTTTTGTGTTCTGTTACTCGGTTGTGTTGATTTAAATTTTGATTTTTTTTTCTCACTTTGTTACTATCTATGGAGACCCATTATTGGCTTTCCGTTTTTATATAAGTTTCTGTTTTTGTAATATACATACGTACATACATATGTAGCTGTTGGTCTTCCATAAAATAAATAATAAATAAATAATAAAAAACGTTATATTGGGACCTATGTATACCGCAATAAAAACCGAGCGTTAAAATAAACTGTGTTTATAAATACTAATCGCGGAAATAGTCAAATGTCCACGAAACCGCACGTTTCGTGATATAAAGGGTTAACCGCATTTCAAGCTTCAGTCAAAATCACCCCCTTTGTTACACGACACACTATGAACAATCTTTCTGGTTTATATTAATATGTAATATAAAAAATTATTACACCTATACAAAAAAAATTATCAACAGCTATTCGTTTTAATGCTTTGCATAATTTCCGTTAGAAATTCTTTCCTTTCGATGTTAATGGTATTATTTCAAATTATAATATTATATATGCGAAGCAATTCCGCAAAAAAAGTAAGCCGTAATAGTTAAACGAGGCAACTAATAAATTTTAAACTATAAATAGAAATTTTCAGCTCGTTTGCCACACATTTGGTTTTGCAATACATTTCAATTCAATAGATTCAATTGAGACTATATAAAAATACTAAAATCGTTGTAAAATTAGAGCACGATAAGCGATATCTCAAAATTATAATCACAGATGAGTGATTGTGTTCTTATAGTGACCATTGTTATGTTTTTCCTCGTGACTTTGATCTTTTGAAGACGCTGCTGGGCGACGTTCGACGATCTTCATCCCCCGTGTGTGGTTGTTAGTATGATGATTGATAGTGTACATCGGATCTGTCCTATCGAAATGGACGATGACAATGTGGAGGATGGTCGAAGATGCAACATAACTTGAAAATAACGACGTTTGCGACATACATATGTACATATACGTATGTAAATATCTTCTTGTTTGTAGTGTTTGTATATAAGTTGTTATATTTTGTAGTTCAAAATGATAGTCGATCGGTTCGATAGGTAAAACTTCGTTTATTTATTTGAGTAGTACAAGTGAGAGTACATGTGACGTGTGTACAAATAGTGAGCCAGACATGGCGTATGTCTGTTAGCAGAATGAGCCCAGACATAGCGTATGTCTATTGGACTAGTGAACGGTGAGCTCGGACATGGCGTATGTCCATTCGATTAGTGAGCAATGCTGTGACCTGAACTGAACTTAGAGATGAGTTTTTATATACCTTAAATACTATTTTACAACATTTGGTAGAGGGGAGATTCTATTCTTGATTGTATCAATTGGTTGCATCACAGCTGCATCTATTAAATTAAAATATATCAACAGATATGGTCTATAAATTAACATTGAGAGAGGACACTTTCTAATCTCGTTGTTTACATTACTCTTATCTCGTATATAAATAATAATTTATAAGTAATTGTCAGACCTCATTTTATGTATTGTGGTTCATTATTAGATATGTTAGATAAGTGAACTAGAGATATATGTAGATATTACAAATATTACAAAATAGAGGTATGAGATGTATTTTAAATGCGGATAGGTATGCTAGTATAAAAAAGATGATGATTGAATTAAATTGGTTGAATGTGAATGATACTTTGAGGATTTGTATGTTCATATTTATATTTAAGTTAGATAATAATATGTTACCATCATATTTTAGTAAATTTATTGTGAGAGGAATGGATGTACATATGTATGTGAATATAATTTAAGGAATAAAAATAATTTAATTATAA
Organism: Parapsyche elsis; assembly: GCA_022651745.1. Lineage (NCBI taxonomy): Eukaryota > Metazoa > Arthropoda > Insecta > Trichoptera > Hydropsychidae > Parapsyche > Parapsyche elsis. The sequence continues at coordinate 3,892,889 of JAGVSN010000018.1, forward strand.
AAAATGTTAAAATATGTAAATAGAAATAGGAGAAGCATCTTGTACAGAGGTGTTTTGGAGTATAATAGACTGCCGGATGGAATTAGAAGTTCCAAAACTATTTAAAAATTCCTGGCAGTCTTAAAAAACATGCCTGTACAGGTGCTTAGTTAAGAATTATAATTAATTAGCTTAAGCTACTGTATTATATAAATAAATAAATAAATATATAAAATATTATTTTCATATTTTTGATGGTTGGTTATGTATGTGATCAGGGGTTATCGTCTATACATTAACAGTGATATCGACACTTTCTAATCATATTGTTTAAATTACTCTTTCGATTATTGGCTACTTGAATGGACGTAATTAATGTGAATTGATAGTAGTAAAGATATTACAAGGTACATATTGTAAAATTCATTTGGTCGATTCGACTCCTATGTGTATTGACTCCTGTGTGGATTCGACTCCTCTCTAATGTGGATTGAAAATGGTCAGAACATCACCAGAACACCATCAGAACAGAACAGAACACCATCTAATGGTATTTAACATTTCAACGGGGGAGCATACGAGTCTTGGTCTGCGACGCATACGTAATTTCGGATGCGGCATATTTGCACGAGAGATCGAAGGGGAAGGGGAGGTTTTCCCTCAAATTTTCCGATCAGGTCCTGTCTGTCGCATACGTGGTCCTGGCGCATCGGAGACAATGCACAGCGCTGCTTGGAACCATTCCAAGTATCTTCCGCTCTGCATACATAGCGTGGGTAATGGCGTCGAGAGCACACGAATTTCCTGGGATAATCTTGAATCGACATGTGTGCCGAATAATCGCGAGTTTGCCCCCTCAGTTAGCGGGGCAATTTTCCTCCGCTAATATTTCACCGGGTACGTAAACTGGAACGAACGCGGGTTAATTTGATGGGTGCGCGTATGGAAAATGTTTAATATTGCTGGCTATATGTTACGGGTGTACGCGTACGTACGACAAGCGGAAACGGCGTTCGCAACGCTCCAGTAAACGCTGTGGGGAAATTGGCCTTTTTGTCAAGAATGAAGGATGTTGTCAACCGACTACTTCGCACTGTTTATCGTCTGTATACATTATTCAGTATAATGGGAAATTTTATCTCTTCGCATATTGTACATTCGTGTGTGAGTGTTTATTGCAATGATTAATAGCAATTTCACGGACAATTTGACGATAAAGCAATGGAAAATTGTTCGCAAACAAAAGATTATGCGTACAATTTATTTTTAACCCCTTTGATAATAATCGAATTAAATCTGAAGTTAGATAAATTTTGAAATATGATCAACACTAGTTGACCTTTGTCGAGATTAAATTTAAATGAACTAAATGCCGCTTTCTAGCCGTGGTGTTAATTAACTTTAACATTGAAGTACATAAAGGTCAACAAGGCAAAGGCGCGTTCGCTTTGAGTGAACGCTTATTTCTTTAATATGCATAAATTATATTTACGCAGAGAAAATTGTATATTTATTTGTAAAATAAATTAAAACGAAGCCAATATCTTTTCTTTTACGAATGGATCACTAGTCCTAAAAAAGAAATATGTATGTAAAGGTGTCCCAGCATTTACGCAAGAAGTAATTTTGATAGAAAGCACAGGTTTTTAATTAAAAATGCTAATTTTTTTATTGATTCATAAAGTATACAGTATAAGGTTATGTATGTTATGCATAAAAAAAAAAAAATTACACATCCTGAAAGTTCACATGTATTCGAAAGTTAATCACACTTTCACAACTCTTGAATTGAACTAAATAGAATTGTTGCTCTGAATAGTCGAAGGTCATTCTTTTTTATTCACAAATTACACTGTTGAGTACCACAAATGAAAGATAAAATACCCGACTATAGATTCCAATATTTATTTTGAACAAGTAATTGACAGATTTTGAGACATCGAACGAACAACACCAAGAAATAGAAAAATCGCGTGATTTAAAAACACATACATATATCGAGCCAATCAACATTTTTTATTACCAGATTCGTGTTCACTGGGCATAGATCTATAAGGAAAGTCATATCTCGTCTCTGAAGCATTTTTCGTGTCGAATAGTGTTATGCTTTGTCGTGACAATGTGCACTAGTGCACTTTTGAATGAATGAAATCACTGGAACTTCATACGGTTCATGACAGTAGCTTACGTTCCACTGTACGACGCTTCTTGTTGGGAATGAACCCCAATATGCTACTTCATACATAACCTTATACTATATACTTTAAGAATCAATAAAAAAAATTACAATTTTTAAATAAAAAACTGTGTTTTCTATCACAATTACTTCTTGCGTAAATGCTGGGACACCTTTACATATATTCAAAGCACAATAAGTTTGATTTTTTTATGCGGATAGTGTACATATGTATATTTGTAACTCCACACAAATGAAAGACAGTTATTCACCACATTATTACCATATTTTATCCGCGACGACGACGGGAAGAAGGTAATGGGGGAAAAGCCCGCAACAGAAATTAGCGAGCGGTGGCGAATTGAACGCGCCATTTGCGCTGCTCAAGCGCTCGGAAAAGATTGGCAAAGATAGCTCAAATTTCGCCGGTACGAAAGAATCGTAACTTAACTGCTTAATTAGGGCTAATTGGCGGGTCGTTACGGCGCCCGGTTCGAAAAACCTAACGAGATGAGAACGCGGCGAGCAACCGACGCGGAAAACTTCACGCGGAAAAGTTTCACTCGTAACCTTACCTCTCTGCTTTTGTGTTCATTCCGTATCGCGTGTGCTTTTCTTTTCATCGCGTATTTTCGTTACTTTTTTTTTCCTCTCTTTTTTTTTGGCTACGTTTCTACTAATTTGTATATAAGTATAGGTGGTATAATATTTTGTATAAAACAATTGCGCTATGAATCACTTCGCCCTTACATACATACGCGCAATTCGGCTTCGTCGGTTTTGTGCGCGCGACGTCAGATAAGAATTGAAATTAAAACGGCGAAAAAGAAGTGTGGAGAAAAGAAAAATAAAAAAAAAGTGAAACTCGTCGAGGGAAAGTTTCTTCCTTTTTATCGCCATTATTAAAAGAAAAAGATTTCCACGGTACAAAAGGAGGTGTTGTACTTTGACTGTATAATTTTTCTTTTGTGCGCGCGCAAAGAGAGAAAAAAAAAGGCAAAAGTTCGAATCAATTTAATTTTTAAACCTTATCAAACTTTCATTTCAGTAGTCACTTTCTCACGGTTATTTTTCATTTCCACCTTTTTCCCTTGACTTTATTCAAATGACTACCTTGGCGATTCACAATTACGTAGATTTTTCAAAATATAAAGGGTGTGGATGCGGCAAGTGACGCAATCTACAGACAGCGTCAAAATTCATTGTTCAAATTCCATTTTAAAAAAGATATTCTATGTCTCGAGAGGGTCCAAAGAAGAATTACAAAAATGCCATCCGAACTTCGATCACTACCTTATCATGAAAGATTGAAAAGACTGAATCTCTCCACATTGGAGACGAGGAGATTAAGAGGTGATTTAATTGAAGTATTCAAAATAATAAATAATCATTATTCATGTGATATGACCAACCTCATTATGTTCAATGAGAACCCTCATCTAAGAGGTCATACTCTTAGACTCCAAAAAGAAAAATCAAATAAGATTGTTAGAGATTCATTCTTTTCAAATAGAGTGGTTCAAGTTTGGAATAGTCTTCCAGATTCAATAGTCACTTCAAAAAAATGTTAATTTATATAAAAATCAGCTAGATTTATTCTAAAAAAACAATGGATATTTGTAATTCTTTAATAAATGGACCATTATTCATTTTATTTTTGTTTTTATTTATTTTTATTTTTGTTTTTTATTTTTTTTTTGTTTTTTTTCTTATTCTTTTATTTTTTTATCTCTATTTTTATTTTTATCTCTATTTTTTTTTTTTGTTACTATTTTTTTTTTATCTTTGTTTTTTTTTTTTTTTTTATTTTGTTCAAATTTGGCAATACTGTCCTCTCATTCTTTCTTTTTCATTTATAATACTGTGGTTTTTTTTTTTTTTAACTAAAACCAAACCCCATGGGCCTATCGGCTATGCCGCCTCTCCATGTAATTATTAAATAAATTCAAAGTTCATTCAATCATACGGGGACCTGTATTAACTAACCTCACCTAACGTAAACGTGTCAGCAAAAGTTACATAAGGGCTTTAGGAACCACGGCTGATTACACTATGCCTAGAAATACGTTACACTTAAAAATAATATCATTGCGTTATTTTTCAACGTCCTTAATAAACAAACCCTTTAACGTTAACCGTAATATATATGTAAAACAGAAGACGATACTCGTAGCGCTACTTGGGTGGTTCTAAAAAAAGGAAAAAAAAACACACCTCGTTAAAGGAGCAACATACTTCTACCTCATCTCGTCTAAGCTATAATTTGATACCGTTACGCTTTACGCGGCGTTATTACCATATTTTTCGCGAACCCCGGCCGTATTAAATCGCCGAAAGGCTGTTGCTGAAAATTTTCAACCCGGAAAAGTTTAGCGCCGGCTGCATTTTTCACCGGAAACGTGCTGAAGTGGCTCGCTCCACAATTTATGGGGATATCGTAGCTTCGTCAAAAACTGAAAGCTTCGCGGTTTCCAAAACGGCAACCGACAATTTAGAACGTTTTCGCTTTTCTTGGACGACGCGGTGTCGTAATAATAATTGAGCCGGGGTATTTCTAACCCCTTTGTGCGAGAGTAATTTTGTGCCATGTCGCTTCGACGCTCGTTTCCGGCACGCGTGCCACCGGTTAATTACGACTCTTGTTCTTAGTATGTGTACAATATAAACAACCAAAATTACGACTAAACGTATAAGAAATATTTTTAAGCGACTGAAAATCAATAAAACTCAATGCTTTATAAAGCTGTTCTACTCGTCAATCAAAATTAATCAAGCCGAAATTACAGTTTACAAGATCCTTTAACATCAAAGATTTATTTAATTTAAAAAAAATTCCAAATGAACCTTAAAATTGACATTTTGTCACTATTTTTAGCATCAAGCGACGACAATGATGTATCTAAAACATTGATTTTTATAACAAGGGAATATTATTTATTTTTTATTCAATACAAATTAATTAAAGTTGACCAAAATGAAAAAAAAAATTAATGGAATCAACCATTTGTAGCAGACATTTTATATTGAAATAATAATAAATTATATCGAAAAATTCGCGAAAAACTGCGGTGAATGCTAATGAAATTGTTAACTTGCAGTTTTTCTTCTTCGCAGCGGCATAATTGAAATAAAATATATAACGTAAAACAGATGTATATATTTACCGTGAAAAATAAGCTACTTTTGTTTCTTTTTCAAGTCGCTTAATCAAGTTATTCCCGCTGACATTGGATTATGTATAGTCGGCTGGTTCGTGAGAGCGAATTAAAATTCATTCGGAGCGCTCCTCTCGCTCCCCAGATAATTCCCGTCGCTTTTCTTTCGAATCGAATTCGGCGTAACGGTATATAGTAGGAGACACGGACAGTAGGAGGGTAAACCACCCTGGAACAGCCTACCGATACGAAGAATTGAATCTCGCAAAGGGAGCGGGGGAACGAATGGGGGAGGGAAAAAAATTCCGTGGGTTGAACTGTGTTAAAACGCCACAGTAGAGTTTCGCCGAAACTTGGCTTATTTGGCAGACTCGAACTGAAAGTTTCTATACGTCTGCGGCGAAAGTTGGTGACGTTCGTCGACCGCGAGAATCTCCCCACAAAAGTTTTTAAATTATCGCGAAGGGGTGGTGGTCGACGAAAAAATGTTAAGAATGCGCCAAACACTTGCAACCGCGTTCTCACAAAGAAAATACTCGTTTCTTCGGCCTAGTACACACGTTTTACGCGGCGTGACCCGCCCGACGGCAGCGTACACACTCGACGCTTTGAGTCGCGTTTTTGGAGCGAGAGTAGGGTGCCCATTTGTCACCTGGAGAATGGACATCGAGGCGGCAGCTTGTGTGTGGCTTCTCTATCATCGTTATAGAAGACGGCGACAGAGACAACGGCAATTTTAGGTACATCCCATATCACAAGATACATAGACTATCACATGGAATGTTCGTAACATTATATCCAAAATTAAGACAGTATGAGCTGAAGTTTTTCAACTATTTTGGAATGTCCATCAATCCATCAAACAATTCATCGATAAACAAACAAATAAACAAATCTGTATCGAAATGGTTCATATTTTGTTATTGAAAGATATCCACACGACACAAAAACACGCGCTCGACTGTACGGAACAATAGCAACAATGTGTCTCGAAGCTACATACATAGGAATGTCGCGCTTCAAAAGCTGTACAGTAGGGTGGAGCGACATTGCAAAAATTAAAAATTGGCATTGTAATATTTATCAAAAGTTTCATTGTATCATCCGTATTCTCGTAAAAATACTGAAAAATGTCTGTGAATATGTCTTCAGGCCTCTACCTGAAGGCGAAAAATTAAAATTTGCCTATTAATTTCGAAATCTGAACATGCTCATAAAATTACCTTAACTTTATTGTAAAAATCTAATTTATTTACGTATTCTTTGAATTGTTCAAATGAGTGTGAATTTGTGAGCGCGGTGGAGGGAGGCATACGAGTAAAGTAAGTATGAATAGTAAAAATAAATACAAATTTTCCAATTAAAATTGCTATTTATAGAGATTTCAGACAATCAATTGGAAATTTTCATACAAGTATTAAGATAAAAGTGCTGGTAGAGACCAGAAAACTTTTTTTTAAGCAGATTTTTTTGGAAAGAAGAGGTATGATGTAGAGGCAACTTTTTAGAACTATTTCAAAACGAATATCCCAAAAAAAAATTGTTCCATACATCATCACTCCACCCTACTGTACAGTGTGTACGCGAACGCGCGCTTTCATACGATTTCATAGTAAAATGAAAGGCGCGTTTGAAAATGCCGAGTGTGTACAGGGCCTTAGATGAAGCTAGAGGCGAACGCCAAAGGAGCACATTTCCGAACACAATGTTTTCTTGTACGCACTCCAATTAGCCCTCGCGACGAACTTGTGTACACGCTGTTGGCAAATAGAGCGTGAAATCGCTTTTAAAGACACCGAACGCACAAAACGACTATCGAAAACGAGCTCGTCTGTGCGCTGAAACCTTTCATTTTCATCACAGGGGAGAAGGAGGAAAACTCGACTGAAATCCTAACCCTAACGTACGACAAACGCGTTTCACAGACGGCCAAATGGTTTACAGACGACCGAACTGAACCTATAAATTATATTATTAGTGCTGAACGATGAAGGGTCTTTCAGAACCCTTCAAGTAGTTTTGCGATATCCCTCGTAATGCGCATGTTATCCAAACCGTATTTTATTTTAATCTCGGTGCATAATAAAAGCGAACAACTTTCATCAGACCAATCATCGTAAACGAGACAGCTTGTAAAATCGACGACGTCAAACTTACGTAGTGTGGCATAATAATTTGACGAGTTTCGAACAACATTTTGAGCAAATTTGTCACGCATAGAGGTTGTGATCGAGAAATCTCGCCTCGAGAATAATTCTTTTGTTATGAAATATCGAGATTCTCGTTTCTCGAGAAATCGTTTATGAGAATCTTGATAATATCGAGAATATTTTTAATTTATCACTACATACATTTGTATGTATGTATGTTCAATACACGGATTGGTTTACCTGTTTACTTGTAAATCGTTGTCCGAAATGTTTAGTATGAGTATGTTTGTATGTACATATTGTATATGTACGTACATGATGTTTTTTTAAAAAAAAACAAGACGAGGCTCAATTTCTTTAGCACTCGAACGTGCCTTCGAAGGTAATAACGAATTTTACAATATGAACGTTGGAAGCAGAAGTTATAAGACCGACTTCCACACAAAATGAACGAAATTTTTCAGTATCCGCTAATTTTGTATCGAAAAGAAGAACATCCTTATCCGACAAGTCCATAGATTGTCTGTTTTTTTAAATCTGAATATTTGTGAATAAAATAAAATCCAAAAAAAATATGTTATATAGTTTTTGTGTCCTTTTGATTTTTATATGTTGTCAGTCACCTACCATTACCATAAAAAATCGATTTTTCTAATTTTAAGTAACTTTTTATACTCGAAAATTCTCGTGAATTTGAATTCTCGAGATTCAGATATTTTCGAATCTCGAGAATCAAAAAAAGTCGAGAAATCACAACCTCTATGTACTTATAGTCACGCAGAGTCAGTCGTGCCACATCATATTGTCAAAATTACGCATGCCAATACGACTTGATGTTTTGATTAAATTCTGTGAGAGATTAATTATTTTTAACAAATTCGCAAATTTGCGGATAAAGACAATATTTAGATTAGATTCGCCGCCAACTGACACAGCCGTGATTTTATGAGCAAATTGACCGCAAAATGGCAATCGCGTGTCGGTAATAAATTAATAGATTAATTTCACAAATGACGGTGCCCGTACGAGAGTAGTTTTAAATTGAAACGTATGGGCGCCATTAGGGCGAAGCCTCGCACTCATTTCCTGAAGCGTGCCGCTCATTATGGCTCACTTTTCTATTTAATTTTCACAGTCATCCCGCTGCATTACGGTCACCCTATCCTCCCCACTCATCTTCGCGTAATAACGAAACGGGAGGGAGGAGAAAAAAATGATGATTTCGGAACGTGTCACCCCGTGGAACGTGACGCTCATCCCGACTGAGGCACCCTTAATTAATGAACGGAATGAAACGGCAAGAAATGAATTAATTATATTATTTACTTTCACTTTTGCATGACTGGCGTAATCCATTCACGGCGAGATACCCTAAAATATACTTTAAATAACGAAACACTGATAACACAAAATTGAGCAATATGTTGTACATGTACGAAGCCGAAATTCGGAAAAGTGTTCACTTGCTTAAACTTTTGAACGGTAATTAATTAGTGTTTGCCGAGTAATGGCTTTTAAGCACTTTGCTTGTTGACCACTGGCGGCGCCTTAACGACTGTTTTGTAGTGTAAAGATCTTTACTTGTGTCTGAGCATCTTAAGACTTATCCGAGATCTACTGTATACATTGTACATACATATATTACGTATGTATTTATCAAATATCACGTACTATACATATAGTTTATGTGGGTCAAATATATCGTGCATATTCCGAGCAGTGTGCGCGCGCGGTAATAAACGCACACGCTTCCGACAATGGCCCCCGAATACATTATCGTATTTTATGTTTATTGCCGTATTTCAGCAGTTTAATGAAGTTGATGTATTAATTCGTTAAAGTGACCATTGTTTGAGCGTTTAGCTAAAACACAAATTCATAATTGCCAACGTGAATTATCGCACCGCAATGTTTGCACCGTTGAATAAACAATGTCTGTCGTCGATTTGTATTTTAACTATGTACATACAGTACATATATACAATACATGTGTGCTATCTACATAATTAGTCCAAATAATTTTTGAAAATGGCCACTATAATGAATTTTTGTAACTTACAAGATGAGTTCACGGCCGTCCATTAAGCATCTCTACATACATACGTACATATGTACATATGTATGTAACTACATATGTATGTACATATGTACAAACATATTTTTATTTTTATTTCGGAGAAATGAAACAGAATATGTAAGAAAAAATACGGCTAAGTATATATGGCACAATAGTTTCTATAGTTTTTTTTAGTTTAACAGTTATGAGTACCTAATCATTCAGTATTAAACATAATATTTTCAAATAGAGTGGTTGAAGTTTGGAACCGCCTCCCAAATCAGCTAGTAACTTTAGAAAATATAAACCTCTTTAAAAATCATCTCTACAAGTTTTTGAATAAATAAAATAAATAAAAATTGTATGTAGCTCTCTCTCGAGCTCTATCGGCTATGCCGCCTGCCTACATATGTATTTAAAATAAATAAATAACAAATGGCTATATTTAGTGTTGTTTTGATATTCAACCAAAACACAGCTTCATTGCAATCTAAATAACATTTCTGGTAATACTACCTACAGAATAACGCATAATCTATTAATCTGATGTTTCGCAGAAAAACAACTTGATATTATGAGTAAACATCGAACTATTTATATCAGTTAGTATATAACGGACCAAAAATACACAACGAAAAAAAAAAAACAATTTCTCCACCTCGACGATATTCTGAAAGTTAACCGATAATAAAAAAAAAAAATAAAGAAACTAATCAATATTTCGTAAATAAAAATAGCCGAAATGACAAATGTTCCAATACAACATATGCACAGTATTTTTCCGTTCCACGTGCAATAAAATGCAACGGCTCTTTTTAAAAAAAAAAAAAGTGTCCGAACGTTTTAATTAAAAACGGCTCGGACGCACCATATAAAGTCCAGAGGCAAAACTCCCATGCTCCTCCTCTCCTCCTTCAACAGAACCTCCCTCCTCCCTTAGTCCCTCTCCTCTTCATTACGCTAATGAGCGCTGGATGGGTCTCGCTGACAATACAAACGAGCCGATCCTCCGTCAAAGTGTCACGGAATGAGGTGGGTGGGTGGGTGGTGGGAGATCACCGTTCAACAGGCTACCGTTTTCCCGCCTTTTTATGTCTGCCGAAACAACTTCATTTATAGCCATGGATACGGCTTTTATTTTACAATTCATTTGAACAGAAAGAGGGGTGTAAAATTGCATACATTTGTATCACTCTAAGGCGAGCTCGAGCTCATCCCTTAGTATAGGACCTACACATACATACATATGTAGTATACTGAAGAGCATGTAAATAAATCGAAAAACGACAGTGTAATTTCAAAATATACGACATGGTTATTTATCCCTGCAAGGAATATTCATGTTCATTCCGTGTTTAATTTGCACATCAACTTATTAAATAAATATATTTGAATGGCTGTGGTTTTGATATAAATTAACATATACATACATATATATATATATATATATATTCAGTTGAATTAAAGTCGGTGTTTGCCCTTGTTGTGGACTACATAATCTGGGGTTTATTCTACATAAACGTAATTAACGTTCTCCCCCACCGTCTCGATTCAAACAACTTTAGAACAAAATTTCATTAAATATTCATACCCTTTGAGAAGCGCTCGAACGCTCAACAGCTTCAAATATTTGCAGCTAGAATACAATAAAACACTCGGCGACCTCGTGTGCATTTTTCAAAGGCATACATTAATTAAATGTTAAATGCATATATGTATGTATGTAAGTAAATTTTTTTTAGAATCATACTTAGTCCACTTTTCACTATTAACAGATTCATGTGTAAAAAAAAAAAATCACAATTAAATCTCTAATTCGGTGATAAAATACACATTAAATATGAAAAATCACCAAGTCCTGCAATTAATGGCCCTTGGAAAGGAGAGTTCATTTGCAAAAATTGCCCCATTTAAATATTTTTAATGCAAAATTTTCACTTATATTATAATATATGTACATAATATTGATTTTTCTAACCAATTTTTTTCTTTTGTTTCAGAGAGTGGTTTTAATGTGATCACTTTTCTACAATAGACTACACCAGACATGATAATATTATGCTGCTTATAAAAACGAAACAATATTAATTTAATATGTTTAAAAAATTTGAGAAATTTAAAGAATTCATAATTTATTATACGCATACTCTTATGTTCGATTTAATATTCTCACGACAACGTCATAGAACGCATACTTTTGATGCATAATTTATAGTTTTACTTGGGAATTTTCCCCGCCCTTCGTAATAATAAACATGCACTCGCTCGCGAAGGCCGGAAAAGCGCTTTCCAGAAGAAGAAAAAGAAACGATAAATTCAAATTATCCACCATATATATTCAAAGAGACGAACTATCCGCGAACGACGAGAAAGAATGCGGATTCTCAACTTGATTTTCAAACGAACGAAAATAAAGGAGTTAAAACTTTTTCGGAATCCGACAGAAACTTTCATCGCGGACAGTTAGCAGTTCAACACTCTAATTGCGGTGACCGTTTGTGTTCTTTCGCAATCCGCAATCTCGCAATCTCGACACGAAGGCGACCTTAGGTTACAATTTTTTTTTCTCTCCGAAGACTACGTATCCTGAAATGATTATAACGAGCACTGGAGGCGATCGAGAGACTACTTTCAGGGCACGTTCTGTATGAGACATTACCACCGATTCGAGATAGCGACGTGTGGAGGCCATTAAGCATTACTACTATTCCTGACACAAAACGAAAAAAACTCATACATAAAGGTACCTATGTATGTATGTATGTATGTATATAAAAAGAATAAATGAAAAATAGTCAGGGCAGTGGTTCGTAACCTTTTTCTGCCGCACTCCAAACGCGATAAGCCCCCTTTTGAAATGTCCGCTCGTTCCAAATGCCAACCGGAATAAATTCGTAAACAATGGTCCGATAACGCTCTCGGTCAAAATAACTCGAAACAGTATTACAATTAAACGCCACCGCAAAATGAACGTTTTCCTGAACAAGCGGTATTAAATTCAATGTTTTAACCCCTTTACGAACTCTTTCCAGCGTCGATTATTTTGTTTTTAAACAAATTTCCAGTACAGCTTTGTTCAATATTTAATAACCAATACTTGATAAGGCTAAATTCAAGAATAGTGCACACAGAGAAGCATGGTAAGATGTACATATGCTCGGTATAACGAGAAAAGATCGTAAAAGGAATACATGGGTAAGGCATGACCAAGGTGGCTGATATAGCGGAACGTGTAAAAATATTGAAGCGGACTTAGCGAGAATGGATGGCAGATGGACGCGAGAAATACTGGAATGGTATCCGAGAGGATGTTAAAAAAAGCAAAGACGATGGGCTGATGAATTGAGAAGAATGTGTGGAGTCAACTGGATGCAGATTGCTCAAGACAGAGAGGAAGGGAAGAGGATTGGAGAGGCCCTCATCCAGCAGTGGATTGTGAACGGCTGAAAATGATGATGATGATGACTTAATAAGATCGATTAGAACTTAAGATACCAATCATCTAATCGAAACTATTGACCAAATCAACTTAAGCAATATAAATTGACTCATATTTAAACCCTTCAAAATCAAAAAATAACTGCAGATTAAGATATTAAAGGAATCATCTAGTTATCGTACTAACTCAAATAGCTACTTTGCATATCATGCATTAGCTAATGAACAATCGCGTAAGTAGAATGCGCTTCCGCGTAACCATATTAGACACGCTTGTCTAGATTTAAATTCGTCGAAATCGCAGCTGCTAACTAAGTACATATGCATGTATGTATGTATGTACTCGTACATACTAACATAGATAACTCGTTAAAGTTTGCCGATGACTCATAACTAGTGCGGCGAAACTGGCTTACGAGCCCTGACGACTGAGTGAATTACGATCTCGTGACTCTCGGCGAACGCAACACCATCATATCGTCGTATCAAATGTCACATCGTAACTTACTAACGTAACGTTACCCCCGTGGACGTAAATTCAAACTACTTCGAACGTACATACGAGGTACCTTTGTATTTCGTATTTACGACGAGCGTATGTATGTATATGTGTCATCAACAAACCGACAACCTGCAGCGGCTGACGAAGACTTCCTGAATATTTCGCCCACGCATCCTAATTTGAAAATTACGCAAATAAACTTCGCATTCATATGCGTAGGTACTTAGGCACAGTGTTATGCGTATAAATAGGCCGCTTCGTCTTCCAAAGTAGGCGCTAATTATTATAATATGCTATCGACAAAACTTTGACAACTCGTTCCGTTAAAACACTTAGATTGGATGTGCGTAACTTAAAACATTAGAGACTTTAGTTCGGCGAAAATTAATGGCTATGGCTCTTTAATCTCGAAGCCGGGGAGCTTTCATCCTAATAAGGAGATATGGCGAGCTTCTTTAAAGTGGGGTTAAACTCGGGATAAAGCCTCCCGGCCAACTTCGCATGTTAACTTGAACCTATTGTTTGCCCGGCCAGTTACGCGAGCTGAAACTTATTAGAAAATGTAAAAAAAAATCTTTTCGAGAAAATCAATCAGCTTCGTTTTCGATCAGTGCTCAATACCTTGAGGTGACGTTAAATAAATAGGCTATGACATATTGATTCCATCGTGTATAAAATATTCAATTTCATATGTCATTGAAAATCAAACAAAAACGTTACGTATGTAGATTGGGGAGTAATAGTCGAGTATCCAGAGATAAACAACACCTGTACCTACTACATATGTATATGTAGTACATATGTATATGTACTACATATGTATATGTACTACATATGTATATGTATATGTACAGTTTTAGTAAAACAAATCATATGCCGCGTTTTCTCTCGTTTTCAGTTTTGTCCGCGGACTTAACTGAAGCAAATTGTTTTTCGGCAAAGTACGCATTCCCAAATTTGGAAACAAAAATATAGCAAACTTTTCAGCGATGATTGAAATAAATGCGGAGCGCGCTTAAAAACAATTTTTCTCGAAAATAAATACGTTTCACGCCGCTCTTCTCGAGTGAAATGTCAATTGGATAGTCGAAAGTCTCGTAACGAGCAGCAGCTTTTGCAAAACTCGGAGCCACTCGAACGTCAATTATTGATATGGGATGGTAATATTTGCCGAACAAAAATAATATTCATTCGGAGTGTAAACACGCATATGAAATTAGTCGACGATCACAAATTACCGGGATGAGAACGCAACGAGTTAGCATCGTGCTCTCTTCGGATGGATAAATATCGACGGGGCAACAAAACGCAGATATGTAGATAGATACACCGTACAAAGTATAATTACGCACAACGATGGCACAAAACAGTTCTACGTACGATGATGAGGCGCAGTAGATGATATTATTAGTCTATATGTTTGTATAGGATGATGAAAATTGGTACGGTAATAATTATTGGGAAATTTTCTACGGAAACAGTGTATTAGACATTGCCATGTCAATATTTTCATTCGAAGATATGTAACTCAAAGACGGAAATTATTTTCCTTCCTACGCTGTGTATTAAAGCCACGGTTACAAAGGTGAAAACGTCGAAATTTATTTTGATATCGAAAACAAATCCGCGAAATGTATCAAAGCTTTGATTTCTTCAAAAAAATACGAATACATGGCAATCTCAAAATAAAATAAAAAAAATTTCCCAATTAGTGTACATTTTTAGTGAAAATATCAGTTGGTAGGCACTCGTTGTTTACCTTTCTAATGAATAAACTTTTCAATGTTTAATTATAATTAACATAAATCAAAATTAAATTATTTTTTCTTTTACTTGTATAAATTTGCGAGCTTAACTTTGGAAAAAATCCTCGAGAATATGGCAAAGAAACAAGTATGTTAATTAAATTTACGAATTTATATGAGTAACGAGCTTCGGTATAGGTAATCTGCTTAATTTGACTGAATGTGGAATTAGGACTTACCTCCTCGTTTCCCCTCGCCCCCCTTCCATATTTTTACTTACATACATACATATTATGTCAAAATAATTTATGGCCACTTTTTATGAAACGACAGTAAAAAACTTTACAAATTATCTGCATACACTAGAACTACATATGTATAGGTATTGTTTATTATATACATACATATCTACAATCATGAACGTTACACTCAATATACAGTAGAAAATAAACACTTTAAATTATGTAGATTCAATGAAATCAGTATGTTCATATGTATGTAATTGTCAAATCTCATTTAGTCGTCAATTCAATATGTAGGCATATGGCTGAAATTTAAATTAAAACCATCGAAACGCAAAGCGTTTACGGAGCGACGCGCAAAATAATAAACTTAAAAGCGATTCCCAAACATTTTCAGCACACTACCATAACGAATAAAACAGACTAATTAAATAAATCCCCGAAACAGTTCTGCGCGTCTGTGCCGCCAGCCGAGCCTTGCGATTTTATTCGCGGTTTAAACCTGCGGCTTCCAACACGGCAAAATTGCTCGTGTTATTAAATTTCCTAGTTGTTTTCAGCTCTGGTGTACACCGTGAGTACAGAGTAGAAATTAATTATGTCGGGTCAATGTCGCCTAGAGCCAAAACTACTGATTAAACCACACTACTCCACAGTTAAACCTTTGAATTCATCCGAGCAAAACGTTTAAAAATACCGCTTTGAAAGTTTTGACAAACTCAAAAATGAACAATAAATAAATTTTTCCTACTATTTACAAGCTTTTGCCAGGCGTTATATATTATTTCGGGGAAAAGATTCTGTACGTGTTAATTGCTATAATACTGCTAATTAATATTACATACACATATTTTAAATGTTTCGTTGTTATTCAATATAAAACGTGACTCTTTGTACTTATTATAAAGGATGATAAAGACGATCTAGATAAAAACAGTAAAATAAACAGAAGTCTAAGAAGTTTGTCTTATGGAAGAAAGTCTTTTGAAAATAGATCTACATATAGGTACATATGTATGTATATCTAAAATCATTCAATTTAGTTTAAATTAACATATTATTTAGCTGTTTAGTTTTAAATTGCTATTGTGAATTTTTAATTGTAAGTAGATGGATAACGGTCCGTTTGCTCTTTTGTACTTCAAAAAACGACCTCCCCAATCTTTTCTTCAAATATGTACATATGGGCATATCGCACACCGGCAAGGTAAGTGACACGACTCAAAATTTTGCGAATTTGAGTTAATTCACTATTCAGAACAAAATTTTTTTTCTCTACAACTCACGAATAGTGACATTTCTGTACTTGCAATAATGGCTTCACAAATTCTTCATAAACTTAATTTTTTGTATGAAATCGGTGAAAAAATGAAGTTTATTTTCGTTATACTGTAAAGTTAGGTTTTTTGAGTTGTGTCACTATTCTTGCCGGTGTGCGATATGTAGCATGAGCCGTGAATCAATTTGTTAATATTCTCGCCTCACACTATCGACATCGAACGCACCCTTAACTTTCAGAGCTGATTCAAACATTGTGTATGCAGTTCGGTGTAATCAAGCGAAACAAAGCTACCCCAGTGGTGTACTATACTTATGTATGTATGTAGGTGGTACTGTGAATTTTAATCTGGTACATATTTCACCGACAAATAAATAAACTACACAGTGTGCACGAGAGCAATTCAAACACGGCAGCTGCGAGATAAGTGGTCGTCGAGCGACCCTCGACTGGCGACAATTCAAAGTTGTACTTAACGCGCTGCCGAGACGCTCAAAGTGTTAATTACAGTGGTTCTACATTGTTCTCCGGGAAAGTGTAGAGAGGTGGTGATTGTAGAAAGCGGTAAGGAGCCGAAACCGACCGGCAAACACCCCTACCCAAATAAGGCCGTGACCAGAGGATGGTGACGTAATGTGCCCCGTTTCCGGTCGCCTGTTCTTGCTGGCCATCCTTGTCAACCTGAGGATTGCACCTTCGACACCAGGTGAGACACTTTCACGTTACAATCAATTTATAGTAAAACCCTAACTCATGTATGTTTCTAACTACACTCGATCCTCTTTTTATACGGTAGATGCGTTCCACAGGATACCGCATAAAAAAATGGCATAAAAAAAAATTACGGTGTGGCCAACCCATGACTTTATCCATATATTTGAGGAATACAAAGAGTAACAAAATTAATTTTTTAAGTATGTACGTAAGTAAATAAAACGCATGCACACCACCACACCAACCAAAATACATAAATACTTATCATGAAATTACTGTGTCGAGTGCGCGCGCGTATGTAAAATACGATCTTCGGCATACATTCAAATAAGAAAAACTACCACTTTCAATCGGCGGATTTTGATCAAAATTACAGTATCTCTTACAGCTAACATGAAAATTATAGACTTCAAATTTCGACTTGATCGCCGCGGCAGTTTCGGAAATATTCTGTGATAAACTTTTCGACAAAAAAAGAAACCTACTTCCGGTTGACTGATTTTAATAATTTATTTTTTCGTAACTAGCAATTTCTTTCAGGAGTACAACATTACAATATTGTGACGATACTACATATTTAAAAGGCCGAAAAAAATAAAAAAACAACAAATCTTCAAGAGTAAACTGCCACTTCCGGTAGTCAGATTTTGACCAAAATCACAGTATCTCTTATGGCTAGCGTGAAAACTATAGATATATATACATATATAGGTATATTTACAAAAAAGCATCTATTCAACACGTGTCAAGAACGCTAAACTATGAGGTAAGTACATAGTAAGTGCTTTCTTAACACGAGGTCAATACTCGTTTACAGACAATATTTATTAGATTGAAAAATTAATAGTTTGATAAATAGAATTACATGAAAAGAACTACAACGTGAAAATAAATTACCGCAATTTGATATGAAATTCGATACGCTTCACTTGTGAATTTACATATGTATGTATGTAGATGTGCGAAAATATGCAACACTTGAAAAAACTGACACGTATCAGTATATATTTGAAATCGAGCATGGTGTATAAATTTTTGTACCTACATATATGTGTATGTATGTATAATTGAACGATATTTTCTTTCGATAAATTCACATACAAATTCTCCCAAATATTATCTTTCAATTTATTATACAAAATAAACAACGATGTAAACACAACATAGAGGACGAATCCATGTCTAAAAACAAAAGGCACTTTGCCCTTCTGCGAATGAATGAAGAATAATATTCACAGCCGATGTATCGACATATGATAAATTTGCTTAGTACCCTTCAATGACAAATTCAATATATACGAGTACACTCGTAAATATGAGATATAACGAAAATCCTTCAACGTGCATACGTTCAAAGAAAAAATCAAAAGGTAACTGAGGTTGTAAAAGAAGGACGCTCGTTATTTGCATATCCTTTTCATTCGCGGAAAATATTTGCGGAAAAATCCCCGTGTCTCGTTCGAATGAAAAATGTGCGTTTTCGGATAACAAATCTTAGCGGAAAACTCGATTTTCACATAAATTTACAAGCGCATAAATAATCGAAAAAAAAAAAAAAAAAGTAATATGTATAACTAAGACAAAATTGCACAACGTCCGTAATGAATATTTTAACCGTGATTGTAAATCTTGAAATTAAGTATGTATATGAGCACTTAAGCCGAGCAATGTTAACCGTGCAAAGTGTAACTATGAATTTGTAAACGCGAAATCTCAACTTCTCTTAGTAGGTATAAAACAACAGAATGTTCAAACATCACGCAGCGTAATATATACAATTTAATGTATAGGCTTTTATGTATACTATATTATATTAAACTCAAACTTAGCTCGAAAACCCGTGTTATATTACATGTTTCCACGTTTTAAGTTTGAAATTAACTTTTCGAACCTTTCACCCGACGGTTAAACTCTCGCCGGATTCTATATTGATAACCAGAATAGAATGTAGTTAGAAGTTTGATACGTTTCCTGTATTGGGGAAGTGGATCAGGGAATCGCCGTTTAATCAAAATATAATACGTACTACGTATTATAAAGTTTCAGAAACCATAAAATCAAACGTCTACGGTACACAGACTTGTAATGAAATTTCTAGGTAACGAGTACTACGACTTGTACTGTACGCACACTTGAAGAGTTTTATAATCCATTCATTATTGTATTAACGGAGGAAATTCTTTAAACTTTTTACTATGAATGTTCAGTTTACATATGAATGTAAAAATAATAAAACAGAGTGCTTCAATATGATTGAATAATATTTCAGTGCAAACCTTGTGCGTGTGAGGTGGTTGAACATTTTTGGGAACTCTCGTTCTTGGCGTCTCGTTTTCGCGCTTCTCTCTTATCAGGTGTTCCTCGGGCAAATCTGTCAACATAAATCACATCGTTTACATACACTTCACGTAATACAACCTTACGCAGAAGAATAGAATGAGGAACACAAGGGAGGGGGATGAAAAATATTCACAAAAAGCAGAATACGTATCGTTCGCTCGACAACAGGTTCGTTTGTTTGCCGATCACGTAATTGGGGGTGATTCTCAAAATGAAACGAGCCAGTTTCTCTCCTCCCTAAAAACCACCCCTTTTCCACCCTCGTGGATGATGTACGCGTTAGTTGTTTGGCCAGGCCAACAATTGGAAAACGAAAGCTTCGCAGTCGCGAATCCCCCAGCCAATTGCAACATGCTGTATGTACATAGTTGTAACTGTGTGACTCTATATCAGTGGTGAACAACCTATTTGATAGAAGGGCCAATTTATTCATCTTCTAATTGTTCACGGGACGCACAAAATCTCCTTTCAAAAGATTCTTGAATTCGGATGATGTGGCAAGCATACTTTTGGCTGGAATCAATGCCATGTAAGGATAACATTTCTTTGCAGTGCGGAAAGATATTTTCTCTCAGCTGTGAATGAAACAATTTAAGTTTTTCCTGGAAGTCTGAGATGTAATGATTTTTCCCTTGCAATCAAAAATTCAGATCATTAAGGTGTGTTGTAATATTTGTCAGAAATGCCAAGTCACACAGCTATTGAGGATCTTCCAAAATATCGATAGACTTTCCTTTGTTAACAAGGAACATTTTGATTTCTTTTAAAAGTAATACTAATCTATTCAGAACCTTGCCTCTGCTTAACCAACGATCTTTGCAGTAGTAGAATATTCAGCATCGATTTCATCAAGAAAGGTTCTGAACTGCTTTTAATGTTTACTGCCATTATAAATAAATGGGAATCTCGGCTATTTTACAATATTTCGTAAACGTTGTGCACTGACGAAATTCCAAGGAGAACTTACACTAAAATGCATGTCTTGAAAACAATTCTCTAAAAATAGACTGCAACTGCATTGTAGAGAGTGTGAGACATTTGTAAAAAAAAAATGAATTTTGGTCGCAAATCTCTACCCATGAAAAAATAGTCGTACTAAATCAAAATAAAAATAAAACAGCACTGAATGGTTTTCTGTTAGTAACGATTCAGATTACATATGTACATACATATATTCCTTTGCTGCTGCATAATTTGTTAACATATCAAACATAGAATTTTTTTATATTCAATGAAGTACATGGTGATGAAGTACTTGTCATTTTGGGCCGCAAGAAATGTCATCTCGGGCCGCATGCGGCCCGCGACCCGCGGGTTGTGCATCACTGCTCTATATGTATACATATGTATATTTACTGTGATCGAAAGCAATTTGCCAATTTTTTTCGTGTTTTTTTTTCCACTGGCGGCACTACAATAATTTACAACACTGCAATTTGCAGCCGGCCGTGCTGAAACGATCAAATTTCGCTCGACGCTTTCTGCCGATGTTATTCCTTTTTTATGATTTTAATTTTCCTTTTAGCGACGACCGTCGTATGTCTTTTAAAATTCGATTTGCGCTAGTCCGGGAGTACGTGCATTTAGTTGTCGTTTCGATATTGGACGAAAATTGAAAATTTTATCCCCAAAATGAAATTCAATTTTAATACGTCCAATCCGCCCTTTGGCCGTATCGCACTTAGATGACATGTTTATTTTTATTATATATAGTTGAGATATATTTTTTTTATATTCAATTTCGTCGATGTTTCATAGCTCGGTTTATTTGATTTTCGCGAAGTTATACTCGAAGCTGTCGACTATATTTGGATTGATCGCCTTCAGTCAATATGTTTCGACTATTTGACATGAGACTACTTACCTGCTCACTACCCATCTATTTGTAAAATATAAATAAGAAATGCACAAAAATAAATTGAAATATCATTCAAATGATGTTTCAATCTCAAAATGCTTGATATGTAGTTGATACATGCATGCACATATGTATGCTAAAGTTTTAGATACAAAAATTGAAATATATCTCAAGAATGTAATTCGTGAATTTATAAAATGAATAATTCTAATGAAAAGTTATATTGAAAACAATAATATGTTTATAATAAAGTTTCTCCGAATTAGTAATAATGAAAACTCCATTAGCTGCAAAACGTTATTTTAAATAATAAATAAATTTAGAAACATTCAATATTTCTCACTTACATTTTTCATCAATGCTATCTCGACGGTACATAATTAAATTCGGTCATAATGAACATTCTCAAGGTGAGTTTGGTTCGTATTTGCACTGAAATACCCAAATATTAATTAACTATCACGAAGCACATCATAGAATAGCTGTACAAAATTATTTCCGGAACACACGTTAGTATGAAACTATACAATACATACATACGTATGTACATACATACATACATATGTACATATACACGTATAGTAAAGTGTCATAAATTTCAGTATTATACTGAATCGTTCCTCGGGGAGTAATTATCTCCAACTTAATAACCGTCAGATTAAACGCTACTTAATTTTCGACCATTAATTTGAGCGAAATTTTTTTTTCATATATTTATCACGCTTAGCCTCCGTAATCCCGTTAAACATATTACAGTAAAAATAAATTTAAACAACCTAGCAAAAGAGGTTCTAAATTATTTCAACGCTCGTTTTACGATGTGATTCGAAGTAACTTTTACGATTTAATTATCTCGTCGACGGTTGAAAACCCTTATACGACAGATTAGATATAAAATCGATTGTTTCGACGCTACTTGTTGCTTTCTATATAGTCTCAAAGATTAAGGTCAGCTATAAAGGTTATCCTTAATTTGATCTTCGCTATAAAATGCTCGTTTATTATTGAAGTGACAATTTACGATAGCGTGAAAATTATTTATCGACGTATACACGGATCGCTCTCAAAGGCAACTCTCAAGAAATGCGTAAGTATTTTTTTCGATCCATTCTTGCAGTCGTAATGAATTATCGTCGTAAGGCTTTCGTTTTTAGTTGGATAATAAATAATTCATGAGGTTTATTCTGTGTTTCGCTCGGTCCGGCAATAAATCAAAATATTAAATAAATACGAATAATCCTTCGATCCGACTGTCAAACGTATCCGCCATTTCAATGGGATGAAAGTGCGGGCTGGATTTTCATTTGCGAATTCAATGATATGAACGACGATTGAGAGCAATGGTGAATCAATTCCACTTTGAAACCCGACACAAAGAAATTAATTATCCAAAATAGATCCTCAGACAAAACAAAACCTTTTCACATAAGAAATAAAAGCACAACTTGAAAATAATTTACATACATTCTTTTTTTAAACTTATAATGTAAAGAAAATACAAGATTTTCCTTTCTAGTTTAAATTAATTGTCCCCTACACTATACGCTCACAGTTTTTTAACTATAGTAAACTAGCACTTTTGGTTAATTAATTTCATATCATTATTATAATTGCACGAACCTACATATGTACATATTTCTACACTCGTGAGTACGCGATACTTGTTCAAACATAGGCGCTCAACTATTATAAGCAATTCTAGCAGAATCCTATCAAGAGTACTTTCAAAAGTTAGAGAAGCTTTCAAAGTATAAGAAGCTTTCAAATATGTATATGTAGTTGGTAAGCATCGCCGTTTTCAAATACGAATCATAGAACTTTTCGACTAGACTGGGGTGTACATTTTATCATTAATTTTAGCAATTTGGCCGAGTGCATGGCTAGAGGAGCATTTTCATGGGAAATGTGGTATTAAAATGACCTTTCCAGTATTATTCAAGGCGCGAGCGCTACATCTGTTGTCGGCTGTGCAGAGGCACTAATGACCCGCTTTTCCGACTATTACCTCTCCGGGATTAAACGGAACACGAGATGAGGGAGACGAGACAACGAGAATTTATAATCCCCAGCGGCATACATCTATCCGTTTCGGTCATTGCTGTCGTGATACGGGAACGTCCTACCTTTGTTTACGGTGTCACACGCTAAATTAATTTCTATTGTACACAAAAGAGCCCAACGGGGGTTAAAATAAAAAAAAATGGGAGACACGATAATTTGACACGCGATCGTAGCTCTTATGCACCGTAGGCAAAGTGGCCAAAATTCCGTAGCAAAGTTTGGTGTTCGGTGTATTGTGAGAGTGCTCGTACATTGCGGACCATTTTACCGTCATTGACATTATTTATAGGCACTTTCATAATTTTTTTTCGAATGAATGCTTAAATATTTTCCTATATTTCATACACGAAAAATATATCGATGCGAACAATTTTTCGCTTAGGCGTATACATTACTATAAACGTTCACCATAAAGGATTCCTTAAATAATACGTAACCAACGCTACCTACCCTAGTAAAGCTTCATTCGTGTGACTTCACATATGTACATAGACACAATGGTCAACATTTATAGAAATACATATGTACCATATATACATATTGCCCGTTGATGACTGACGCGTGTTTATCATACATATTGAATACAGGAAATAAAATACGATTAAAAATTTTAACGAATACAAAATAAGTTACTACGTTAAGTTAGACGTCGGTTAAACCACCAAACAGATTTTAGCTCATTATATAAAGTATATTTTATTTTATTTCTAAATTATACCATAGTGACATAACAGGTTGCCCCAATTCGTCACAATGGCCAGATATATCACGGTGGTTCATTTGCAAAGTTAATTTTTTTTAAACAAACGATGATAGCAAGTAATCTGCTATCTTTAGCTCAATTGACGTAAATGACCAAAACTGAAAATGAGTGTTTTAAGGATTTGGGGGGGTGTATTTTTGCAATTTTTCATATCAAAATTAATTTCTCTTCATCCAAAAGTGACTACGCAGAGAAAAAGCATTACTAATACATAGCGAAAATAGGTTTTTCAACTCGGGAATTGTAATAAAATTAGTTCAGTTAAGGAAATTACGCTGTCTATAAAAAAAATTGCTTACTTAAATTAACGCGATTTTTAAAATAATGAGTTGTTTATAAATTTGTTGTTTGAAAAGAAAAAAAATTGAGAACAATGATTTTGGCAATTTTTTATTAAAATTTAAAAGATATCCTAAGCAAATTTATCGTATGTGCTAGATCTACTAATATATACATATATGTATATATTTTTAATTTACATAATATTATCAAGACACAATAGAAAATAGCCTCATTCATTGAAAAACAGTTTAAATACATCAGTAATAAATGAAGAAAAACTTTGAACTCCATTTATCTCGATAACTGTTTTGTTTGTCAGTTAATTAGGACGTTAGAAATGATTCAATCTAAAAATAAAACATTAAACGGTAGATATATAAACTATATCAAAAGTAATTAGCCATATTGCTGCCAGATGACTCTAGTTTCACTGTAACATTGTGAAGTTTTGTTTTTCATCTGCGTGATTATCATACATAGAACTCTCTCTATAACTACAACTAAGATAATATGTACATACGTAGTCTATTTCAGTGAACAGAGTTATCATCATCAAATAAATTATACAATATAATACCATTACTTCAGACGGAAAGCTGAAAGTGCTTAAGCACAAGTTCATTAAACTGTCACGCTCAACGAGCCTTTCCCACTAAAAGCACTGTCTTATTCCGTGCACATTTTAATTTATACAGGGAAAATAAAAATACAAAACTGAAAACCTGAAGATTTTATTTTTAATGACCACGTTAATTACCAACATACCGCGAAGTTACGCGAACGTGACACGCTACGAAATTGCGATGACGTCTGATGACGTCATCAACCGTCATGGCAGCGTTAATATTACATAATGGTTCTGTCATGCCGGTTTCGCACAACATGACAACCCTATTATTCGCTATCGTACAATTAATCAAAACCTTTTTGTTGTCGAAGTCGTAGCGGAATTAAGCTATTTTAATTATTTACGCGCACACGCATATTTACAATATTTATACGGGGAAAATTTGTAGGAAGAAAATAGGCGTTAGCATTTGACGTGTGGCAACACTGACAAAATCACTCAGTATATTGACAGCACTCAATCAAGACGGACGTCTACTTCTTTTATATTATATAAACGACGTATCGCCCGTCGAAAATGATGTCTATCGAGATTTATGCTCGAGAGGATGTCTATTTTTTATTATATCTCGTATTTTATTCTCATAAAAATATTTCATGAATAATTTATATATGTATAACACTTTCCGACTTAGAAATAAATATGTTTTCGGTGATGAATAGAACATTTACTGAAGATTTAGTATAATTCATTAGCTGCAAACAAATTGCTATACACTACATCCGTTGAATTATTTATGTACCACTGTATTGTATTGAGCTCAATTTCGCGTTTAAATTTGTCGAATGAAAATAAAGATTAGCGATCTTAAGCGATTAATTTATCAAAATTCCTGAAATTTTCGCTCCGAAATAAAAAAAAAACATAATTTTACGCATTTAGTCCGCATCGAAATAATAACTGAATTGCAAAATTCCGATGTTAAAATTGTTGAAGAAAAAAACACACCCCACTGATTGAAAAATCAATACCCGTTCCCAATATAACAAGTACATATACTTGATACGTAATACATCAATCAACCAACAACGCGCAAATAACCCACTTGAGTGCTTTTTATCCCGGAAAATTGTTCTGATCTTTGATGGATGTCGAAAATCAATGTCATTTTGACTATTGTTAATATGTTTTAAACAAAAATGATAAATTAATTAAAGGTATGCACCGCATACAAATGGCTCGATACGTTTTCATGGCGCAGTTTCCTCTCGTTTACGACGCGATACGATTCAAATAGCACTCACTTCCGGTCGAACGATTCCGGCTAAAATTTTCACTTTGATACATTTCATTAATGTCGATTTTACAATCGTATAGGGCTGCATACGAATCTGAATAAAAACTACGCAAATTTTCTACCATCATCGAAAAAAGTTCGTTTCGTTAAGAGTAGGGTAAGTGTGCGTGTTAGTATATATTTTTAAGTTAGATAAGAATTTATTACCAAAATTATTTCGGTAAGTATTTAATAAGGGGTATAATATACAATACACAGTCATAATACGAAAGGTAAGAATAAGTAAATAATTAAGAATTTAAAATTAAATACATATATCTAGAAGAAGTATCTTGTACAGGGTTGTTGTGGAAAACAATGGACGGTCTTAGAAAAATAAAGCAAATTGATTCCCGGCAGCCTTAAAACAACACCTCTGTACAAGTACTAATAGATAATTAAGTTTATTTTGTAATTTTAGCTTTAAGTTACTTTTTTGTTTGTTATTAGCTTTTCAAGCTATTTTAATTAAATAAATAAATAAAGTAGGTAAATAAAAAAACCGTATCAATATTTGTCCCAGGAAAATTCCGAAAAATGTATTATTAAATAGATTATTTAAATACATAATAAAATCAACGAGCCAATTTATTTATAATATTCTACATTATACGATATACGATACGAGAAACTGTTTATCCCGGCTAGAAACGGTATTTTTAATATAATTTAAAATTAAGCCCTAAACGTTTCAGATTGCTAAATCAATTAAGGAACACTGTTTTACGTATACGCTACGACATAATCCAAAATTATGTGGAGATACCCAATTCACGAGATTAATAACAAACGTGCGACCCCGAAACTTGGCCAAGTTTCTTCGGTGAGTTAGCTCGCGCCTACACGAAGACTAGCAATATCCGAAATGAAGAATATCCTGTCAAAATGTGAATGCGTGTCGATAAATTCGCCAATTTGTCCACGACAGACAATTTTGAGTGTTTCCTAATTACGATCGACGCCTGAGACAATTTATTATGGTAATTTTCCGCTATTGTTTCAGTTTCCAGTCGACTGGGAAAGCTGTCGAAGTTTGTTTCCGGATCGGTGCCCAGCCACTACTGGCACGATTTTTCGCCGTACACAGAGTCCTATGAGGACATGGACGAAGATGACTTCTTCCAGACGACCACCAGCACTGGTCCACCCGAACCTTTGCCCTACTTTCTGGATGGGAGTACCTCAAACGTGACGGCTCAACTGGGTGGACGAGTTTTGCTTCACTGCCGTGTAGGACAGCTGGTAGACAAAACAGTGAGTAAAATGTTAATTAATTATTTGATATTAATTTAATATCATCATACACAGTGTGAAATGTCATTAGATTCACCAAATAAACAATAGATCCAAAACAATGAGCTTTTTTGACGTTAATATGCTAAAAAGCGTTATAAATATTCAGCGAAAAATCGTAATAGGACTTGATATTAAATTATAATTTTGAACCAAAGACATTTATGTATGTAAGATGATCTATGCTCCATTGCCAAAATATACGAATCTGACTTTCATCTCTGAGCCTTTACGGACAATTGTAAGAAAAATAAAATGTGTTTTATAACCAGAGATAAATTTATAAAGAGATTTATCTTGAACACTTCATTGATACATTATTCAAAATAATTGAATTATGTAGATACTAGATTAAATTATTATAGAATGTTGGGAAAATCACATAAAATAAAGTAAAGTTAATATACTCTCATTAAATCGTAACCAACAATATATTGCTTCTAATTGAATATTGAAGCCAATTTCATAATAATTCTTGCCAATGGATAATAAAACCAATAAAGTGCCTACACCAAAAAAAAAACTAATTTTCTATTTCAACAAAAGGTACTGAATAAAATAGTATTAGTTAGATATGTATGTACATACATATGTATATTAAAAATGTTGAATTGCTAAAATCCGACTTACAGTGTAAGACTTCAATTTTCAGCGGACAAATAATATTTCGTATCCATTCCTACATACATTTATTAAAATTCCAAGGATTTTGCTGAAAACTTACATTGATCGAACTCGCAGATGTTGAAAATCTACAACGGTGAAATTAATATCAAATCCAAAGCCGCCCACTGAAAAAACGATCAGACCCCATAAATATGAATGTGCCCTTAAACGACCCGGTCTCAGTCTCGAACGCACCCTTGAAATAAGACCCGATAAAAAAAATAACTTTAAAGCACTTTCAGTTTTCAGACGATTCTCTTTATCGAGCACGACACGCTTTAGCTTTTACATCGTCTCACACTACCGTGCTCGAATCTCGTTTGCGTTCTTGAATTGTTAAGCAGGTGTTGTTTCTCGAGCAATTCTGGCAAAACCCCATCCCCTACCTTCCAAAGCCTCCCCATAACCGTCGTACTTCACATAAAAATTTCGCGGCTATTCTTCTATGTGCGAATAAATTTATGGCACGCATATATCAACAGATTTACGCACGTTGTTCAAACCCTTTCGCGTCGCAGCACGTGTTTATGATATGCCATCTGAAAAATTCTCGTTGTGAAATGATATTACATATGTACATATATCAATAAAAATGTCAGTAAGCGTACGACGTACGTTTGAGGTCAATCGAACATTGAAGCAAAGTGTGCTAAATTTAACCGGTGCGATCGTGCACAACTTTTCCGGATGTTAAGTTTACAATATATTCTACAAGTTGCCACAACATATTACATTTCAATTCAATAGGTTAGAATACATATACAAAATGTTGTATCTGTGAAACTTTCAATACTCGCATACATCCAAATACAAAATTGATTTGGATGTATGTGAGTATGATTGATTTGGATGTATGGTGTGTGCGATACAAATTGAAAGACGAGCAAAATTTTCTAGATTTTCCTAGCGAAATTCGCTAGGTTTTCATACGCGATTTCGCTTTGGTGTTCTCAGACCTTTACAAAGTGTCTATTCGTCGCGCGGAGAAAGGGTTAAATGAATCCACCGAGTTAATCAATTTATTTTGTTGTATTGCCAAAGTTTCAATCTTTCAATTCGGATTTAATCAATCAAATTGATTCGGATGCGAAGTTGCTCTAAAACTACAATATATATGTACATACATACATACATACATACGTATGTACATATACTATACTTCGTATAGTTTGAATGGCGATAAATTGAAATCAGTGCTAACAAACAATTTGACCCAATTAAGAAATTGATCCATTATCGAAATAATACAATATTTAAGCCGAATTC
This sequence comes from Parapsyche elsis, assembly GCA_022651745.1. NCBI lineage: Eukaryota > Metazoa > Arthropoda > Insecta > Trichoptera > Hydropsychidae > Parapsyche > Parapsyche elsis. The sequence goes on from JAGVSN010000018.1 coordinate 3,922,758, forward strand.
CCTTTATCTTTTTAAAAATAATAAGTTTTATCTCGTGTAAGATTCGTTTCGTATTTTTTTCGTTTTAGGTGCGATTCGATTTTCGAAAATAAAGTCAAAATGTTTACGATAGTTGAAATTCGAGTCTCAAAGTGACCCTTTAAATTGAATTTTCTACGTTTCAATTCGCGCACGTGTCGGAAGAACGACAAAAAGTGGGTCTTTGAGTTTCGACTCAAAGACCCATTTCCATAAATTGTCCTTTTTCAATCCCGAACGCATACACGCATTACCTATATATTACGTAAAAAAATAAATATATAAGAAGACAATAAAAATACACATAAATATCTATTCAATTTTACGGCCGTCACATTTCACAGTATCTATTTAATTTATTTAGAAAATTTCTCCATTATGGATTTCCCGCGAGACGGCTACGACAAGTTTAAATGTCAGATTTAAATTCTGAATTCGAAGTATCTATTTAAACTTTGGACTTTTTAGCGACCTAATTTGTTCGAAAAGTTGTCGATTTCGTCCCATTGGAAAAGTCTACATTTGTAATAAAAATTCTCAAGCATCTACACAATTACTTAAAATGGAATCATTATCCAACTGCAGTATGGAATTGAACAGTAATTGAAATAGTTTCCGAGGAAAAAATACTTGGCATTCAAGCAAATTCCGGACATTTGGATACCATTTTCAAGTTTCAAAGACTTAAAAGACCCACGTCCCAACGGCTGACGCATCGCATTAATTTAACCTCTTTTTCCTAAGTTCGGCAATAAAAAGCTATAAGAGTACAGCAATTGTTGAAAAGCGCTAAATTCACTCACTGCTACATACATACCTATACATACAATAAATTGTACGTACGCATAGTTACAATGTAATTATGAAATAACGATTTGAGTTCGTCGAACTGCTATATTATTTCGGTCACTACCCAATTGAAGACCTATAATTCTAAAGGGTCTATATATAATTCTATTTGTACAAAAGATGAAACGAAAACAATCACATTGAACTATTTTTGCACCCACTAGAATAGTGTTCATCGGCGTTTTCCAAACGGTTACCCTACCATATATGTACACACAAGGCTTAGAACCGTATTTTCTGTGAATGCTTAGCGCCGATTGTCGTTATCTACCTGAAGTAAGGCAACTCATTTGTTGTTTCTTTAAGGTGCCTGTAAACGATCAACATTTGTCAGCAATATTGCTCGTCAACCATCCAGTAACATTTTCGGCATCACATGCGCAATATGTGTATCACATGCAATATGTGTGTATAAATCAATAATAAATAAGCATTGTATTCTTGTGAGAATTTCGCGGAAAACGTTCATGCTGGTAGTACGTATGTTAATATGACGAAATGACACATTCAGTGTCTTCTGAATGAAAAAATGTCATTCAAAAGGCTATCAGACATTCTAAAAAGTCCTATTACTCCTATTAGGTTCTGAAAATATCCTAGAATCCTCTAAAAAGCTATTAAACTATCAAGGTTTTATAACCAAAAAAAAAAGAAAATTCTCGAATATTCTCGGCGAATAATCTTTTGGAGAATATTCCCACAATACAACACGACCTGTGCTAAGGTGCGGATCCGAAATATGCATACCGAGCGATATCATCGGTAATATGTCAACAATACTCGCCAACACACCATACCATACCAGCAATAGTGGAACAATAGTGTCGGGAAACACGACTATATTTCCGGCCCACATCTCCATATTGCAGTAATATTACCGGCAATGCTTGCCGGCAATATATTGCCGTGAATATGTTGATCATTTACAGGCACCTTAAAGCTTAGCTCAAAATGTATCCACGCCTTAGCCCCATCCCCACTTCGACTAACTAATGTAAAATTTCTAATTTTAGAAAAACTAATAGGAAATGAGAATATTTTATATTACATATAGACGTATTTAAAAGCGATAAAAATCAATACAAACCACTTCCTGTCCGCCTTTGTATCCGGTCGGACAAGCAATCGAGTTAATTATCGGTCAGACGTAATGGAAATGTCCTCTTAGCGGACGGACAGACAGACACCAATGGTTGCCGACCACTATTCGCTTTGAGTAGAATCCCATACAAACACATCAATACCCATACATATGCATAGGTACATATACCCTGTGAAATGGCACACTAAGGAGCCGCGTTTAATTAAGCACGCCCTAAGCGTAACGGTCTTCGCGAATTTTCGCGTCCGCCACGGAACAGCGTGATTTACGGCCATACCCGAATTTGCATTCCGATCGCCCGCGGAAAAATTAACTCGCCTACCATAAATCCGACAATTAAGGGTCGTTTTCGCGCAGCGCCACCCTCCCCCGGCGCAAAATATTAAAATAAATTATTAACGCAAATCGGCCGGGACGTCGACCCGAGTCCCGTTCAACAAGTAAAAAATTTTTTTTTTTTTTCGACACTAGAAAATGGGTGTCGAATTGTTCTGTTTTGTTGGTTTTTTTCGCACACGAATGTGAAACCCAAAACAAAAGCAACGTGAGAATTGTGAATGAAGCAGTTGCTTCGCAGCATACATTTGTTATGAAGCGCCCCAGTATGAACGGGTGGAAATGTCATATCTGCATTTTATATAGTACACGCACGATGATACGCTATATTAAAAAAATAGTGCTATCATTTTTTTTTTTTTTAAATAATAGTAATATACTCCTAAATATACTCCTATTATTTTTATTAAAAATAGTAATAAAAATAATAGGAGGAGTGCTTGAAAGGGCACATCGCAGATCATTTTCTACCTCCAACCTACTTCGTTGCTTCGATTTCATGTGCAATAAAGTTGAAAAGCCAGACTCACAGAGATATGTATCTCGACACAAATGGAAGTGATGCACGAATAGCTATTTCTGCCACATTTGGGTAGGAATCGCACATCTTGGGCCAAAACTCTGTGATTGATGTCTCGTCGAACACATCTTTTGCTCCAGAATCAGTTTCAGAATCAGTCAAGACAAAAGGGGGGAATTAGGACCGAATTTTAATTCGTTCCCAGGAATTTTAATTTCCCCCCCAGGAATCTTAAAATTCCCCCCCTAGGGGAAATTCCCCACCGGTTGAGAACCTCTGCACTAGTGTAAGCCCGTTGAATATCAACGGAGCGCTTTCTCATCACCCGTACTGAAAAATTATATTAAATTTAATAGCTTTTACAGTTGTTGCATAGATGGCGCGTTATAATAACAACTAAACAGTTTAGCAATGTCGCGAGCCTATTTTTTATTATATAAATAGTCAAGTTGAAGCCAGCCCATTAATATCTGAATTGGCTCACCGCGTAAGCGCTCAGTGTACCGAATCAGTGATACCGTGTTCAAATCCCACTCGTGCGACGTTCTGGTTTTTGTAATTATTTACGTCGGCGAGCGTTATCAGCAGACAGACACACAGACAGACAGACGGAATAGTGATTTTATATATATGTATGTATAATAGGTTATACCAAAAATATATGTTCCTAGGTAATGGCCTGACAGTGAAAAATCACTAATCTTATTCAAGCAAGCCGCTAAAAGAAATTCTATTATTATATAAATATTTTCTTATATTATAATGTGAGTGAAAAGGCATTTCCCTACAATTTTCCATGAACATAATAAAAACGATGAAAGGTACGGACGGACCTCTCGTGGAACAAAGGATGTTCGCTGTCCCAATAGTGGTACCCAAGTTAGTCGTCCGTTACAGTTTCCGGTTTCGAGAATCGAACGTTGAACCCAACACCCCCGACCGTGGAAAATCCGATAAAAAGGGATGAAATTTGACCCGTGCGGATACGAAATTGATACCGAAAATATAAATTAATAAAATATGATTCACCAAAGAAAATACATATATGTATGTATGTATGTATACCGTCTTTACTTCAAATGTCAATATTAAGTTGTTTAATTTATCAATTATGTAAAATATTTTTTATAATACGAGAGCTTATAAACTTGATACGTCGCGGAAAACGCTCAGTATGCTACTATTATCGATCAAAGTCGATTTTAACAAATTAAAAAAATATTATGTTATTTAACACTAGGCCGTGTAAACAGCTTAAGTTTTCGCACGAATCCGCTTATATTTATTTTAAATTCTGAATGTTGTTTTTTATTTTCACAACGTTGGCCTTTCAATCCCGTCTGGTCAACACGAAACGTATAATTGCGACAAACAATTCCACCGGACAAACTTTATTTAAATCTGAATAGGGGAAGGAGATGTTTTGGGGATGTTTGAAGAGAAGAGTAGGGGGGGATTTGAACCGCGGAAATAGAATTAAACGATGACCGTTATTACCGCTAAACATTTTGATACTGAGAGAGTAAGATTTCTAGCGTAAACTATTTAACAACAGTGCGAAACAGTAAATTAATCACCGAGTAAATTTACTGAAGGCTGAAATTCAATATTGTATTTGCGGTAGCCATAAATTTCAATTATATCGGGATTTTTAATAAATTGTGTAAAAAGAAGGAGAGTTCTATGTATGTATGTATTATAGGGCGAGAAAGGATTTCCTTATTTCTTATACAAAATACATAATATTTTGTTTAAAAAAAAAGAGTGATATATACATAATTGGATGCTACAAATTCGTTTTCCTTTTTTTCAATTCTTCAAATAGGCTATCTAAATTTATTCATTGAGTTTGCTATAGTAATCTAAACAAACATCGGTTATATAGGAAACAAACAGTCATAACAGCACAAAAATCAGCCTTAAATATAATTTATTTTTACGCTGTATCATGTCAGTGTGAATTGCGAAAATGTGTAGCATAAATATTTAAACGATCAAATAGTGTTCCACTTGAACTATTGATTTGAACTAACGAGAAAATAAAGCAATCGATGAACGAATTGATGGATGGCTACAAATGGATTGACAATATAGTAAGAAAACGTCTAGACTAGACAGTCAGAAACGAAAAACTATGAATAGAGACAGACAAAGACGCTCTGTATTAAATAAGGTACAAATCTTACATGTAGCTATTGATTAATAATAATTCGTGACAACAAAAGTAAGCACTAAGATTTTATGTCATCATCCTGAAGGCCTCTCCATTCCTCTCTGTCTCGATCAATCTGCATCCAGTTGACTCTACACATTCTCCTCAATTCATCAGCCCATCGTCCACTCGGTCTACCTTGCTTTCTTTCATATCCTCACGGATATCATTCCAGTATTTCTCGCGTCCATCTCCCATCCATGCTTCTCGCTATACCATACTTCTTACCCATGGGGTCCCGACAAAAGCGTCCGAACCAAAACCGCCCGGACATAAGCGCCCAGACATTAGCGCCCGCCACAACAATTTAGAAATGAGACAAACTCGCGGGTTTTCCAGGGATATCCGCGGGATATTTCAGGTATTTCATTAGAGAACTCAGATATAAGCTATACAGCTGCATCGGATTTAACACGTATTATCGGGATTTTTTTTTTTTTAGTGCTAAATGTTAAAAGTTGATGATTTTAAGTCATTACTCTGCAACGGATTAAATTTCAAATTACACTGATTATTTATCGTAAGTATGTAAATCTCGAAATTCAATTCGAAAAGCCAAAAATTCACTTATTTTATATATTTTTGTTTTTTTTGTGGGCGCTTTTGTCTGGGCGCATTTGTCCGGGCGGTATTGACGAGAACTAGTACGAGCGCATTTAGTTTGGCGCTAATGTCTGGGCGCTTTTGTCTGGGCGGTAATGTCCGGGCGCTTTTGTCGGGGTGCCCGTACCCATGTATACCTCTTACGATCTCTTCTTGTTATACCAAGCATACATCTTTCCATGCGTCTCTGTGTGAAGATTTCATGTATGAATCAAAAAGTTACAGTGCAAAATTTGATTTTAAAAATTTAAATAAAATTTCTCAAGCTTGTCGCGAAAAAGATTTATACGACTTTGTGTCAAAAAAAATATATTACACTAGTGTCATGGTCGAAAAAATAACAAAGACACGCATACTGACACAGAGTACGATAAAAAAAATACAAAAAAAATAGGCGACTACATAGATTTATATTTTTTTGGTTTGTTACATCCAGAAAATCGCGAATGCGGAAAATAATTTTTTGTCGCCAACGCGAAAACAAAAATATAAAAAAGAACAAAATGGAAATGAAAAAATGGGCACAACAATACCGGAAAACCGATCGCACGTAACGCGGGAGAATTTCGCATCCGCGAAAAGAGAACCGCAAACGTACCGAAGCGTGACGCAGTTTCTCGCTCCGTTGACAGATGTCCTCGGGCATTTTGCGCGAAAGCCTTCGCGGCTTTAGAGGTGAAAACCTCACCGTTACCCCCTACCATTCCCCTCGTGCTTCGCCCCGTCCGTTCGCGCACCACAGTTTGGAAAACGTGTCGCACTTAAGCGCGAGAGAATTTCGCCCGTGACCCGTCTCGCCGCACATAAATTAAGCGAACGCTGTTTGTCGGGTTGTTAGTACAATTTGATAAGGAAAACCTTACCCACCTGAATATCCCTAGGGTTCGCCTTACAATTTGCTAAGCGTTCAACCCTGCAATGACGCTCATAAATCGAGAAAATTGCGACAAAACGTCGAGTCAAACCCCTAGCCCGCTAAATCTCCCATCAAACTCAATATCACACCTTGCAACTACATACATAGATTACACACCCTTGACGATCAATTTATTCCACGTTACTATGTATGTATGTAATACATATGTACAAACATCGTACATATATGTATGTTCAAGAAGTACACATTACACACATGATACAATATATACAATCGTGTAACGTCTTCAATTTAATATAATAATGTGTGCGGTGAGAAGAATTGCCGACAATCCAAGTGTAAATATAATAACAAGCTCAAAATTAACCTTTAAGAAGTTTACACACAGTTTCGCAACTGAGTCAACAGTACGGAGAGAGTGGAATCAGACGAGTAAGTACCCTACCTATGTACATATGTATGTACGTAGTACGTACCTCCCAGACTCCCGGAAGGATCTTGTAACAATTCAAAAAACTAAATTCTACAAGTTTAAATTTTCGGTCAAGTTAAACACTTGAAAATTCTAAGCCCGATTCAACTTACTAAACGCTTTTGGGAGCCTACTTATTCGAAAGTTACACGAGCGCCTGTCGAATAGATATGGCTTATTTACACCGATAAACACAAACATAATCTCTGAATTTTAGGAATCCGTTTTAAAGTCTCACAATCCTTTGAAATTCTAAATTGAAATATATTTGTTTCAATATCAGTATTTTACACAATCAAAATTGTTCGAGCTCGTACAGAATTAATTGAGTGGGTTTAATAAGTTGCGAGTAACCAACGTAACCTAACCTTACCCAACTGTCATAAATATTTTTCCACAATATTCACTATTACGTGTACTGTTGTACGTTTTACGTTAAAATTAAAATTAGTAATGAATATTCGACATACATATGTATGTGCATACATATGTACATACATACATAGATACTTGTATTGTAAGTTGTACAAGCTTCATAAGTTGTGTTGCTGATTTTGAAACTCTTCTTAAGGGATAGCTAAGATACGATGACTGAATTTCTTAGTAGTGTAATATTTCCCTAAAACAAATCAAATTAATTTTAATTAGTGAGATAGCTCAAATGAATATTATATAGATAAGACACATGAAATAATATGAGAAATTAAAAATGTTCTCCACTCCATTTTATATTCTGCTTGCAGTCAAATCACTTGAGCAATTAGCTCTATAACGCGATTAAAGGGTTGTCGAGCGCATTTTCATGCCTGCACGCGCACGATTAATTTCGTTCGCACAATTAATCAAGAAAGTTGCCACCACCCCATAGCAAACACACCTTATCCTATTACCGGGTCACGGATAAATATTATCATAATATAACCAACGACGATGATAAAACGTGAATTATAGTGTTTGGAGTGACGCGAAAATAATACGGTCTTCGACCACACGCCTCGACAGTTTGAGAAATTTTTTTGCAACACTGCGCTGCTGGGTTGTGGCTATTTTTCGCTAATTTAATCACACGCTTCGTTCGTATCGCGAAATGTTCAAACAAACGTCCAAAAATTGTTTCAATGTTGAAAGTTTAATAGATTATGGACCGCTAAACCTAATCTGAATAGCACTTCACTTCGTCTAGACCAGTGCTTCCCAAACTTCTCAGTATCGCGACCCAATTTTTAGAACCACAAATATTCACGATCCACCTAGTATTAATGAACATGGGGGAGGGGGGTATTTATCCCTTTTTTTAATATTCTTTTTATATAATTTATAATTAACGAAAACAAGCAGCTGAAATAAACCTTGCACGTGTACTCGTCCAGTTGCAGTGAGAAAAATTTACTCTCACCAATTCTTTCGAGCAATTCATCTTCTGCCCACTAAGACATATTTAATAAATGCTGCGTGTAAATGCAACCGTGTTGTTTGAAAGCGAAATCGTTTCAAATTATTTCTTGTTCTTCAACTGTTTTTTTTATTGCTGGGAGCACTTAAGATTTTCTAATTGTGTGGGGATTACCAGCTTGCGCGATTCGCAAAAAATCAAGTACGAGACGTGGAGAGATTTTTCATTAATACTAGTGTAATGCGAAAGCTTCGTTTTCGATGACAAGATAAGTTGTCTTTCGAAAAATTCTAATGGCTTGTTTTTAAAATCTAGAAGCTTTGTCTCAATATCCCGACGCAATTTGTTCGGTCACATGCTCTCGTTCACGAGTTTCGTGGTTCCACGAAAATCCGATTTTTGTATAGTTGGATTTTTTTCTTATAATTTCACATTTCAAAAGCTTTCCACGACCCACCAAAAATCGGCTCGAGACCCACAGTTTGGGAACCGCTGGTCTAGATAACTTTGAACGTAATTCAGTAGCATCGTAACTACATACATACATACATATAACAATACTGAAGTATTGATCATTTTTATTTTCTGCAGATATCTTGGGTGAGGAGACGCGGAGAAGAGCTGGTTCTTCTGTCAGCTGGTGGTTTGACATTAGCCAGTGATGGTCGTTGGTCTCTACAAGCTGCCAGCCATGGAGATTGGAGATTGGCCCTGAGTCCAGTGGCAGCTAGAGACCATGGACCTTACGAGTGCCAAGTTTCGACTCATCCACCTCTCGTGCGAACCGTTCACCTCTCGGTACTCGGTAAGATGATTTTACTATTTATATTATCAACAAGTGCTTGTACGTAATTTATTTTCTTTTCTTTCGCATTGCGTCATTCGTGAACGGTACGTGATTCAGTCATTGCGGCGTGTTAACCGTGCCGTTAGCAAACTTATTCTATTTAACTTCAAAATTAAAAATGTTTTTATACGCAAAAGGGAATGAAATGTCAAAAAGTTCCATTTCCGGCATGCGAATGCCTTTTCCATTATCGTGTCCGCGAAAAGCCTAAATATATTTTAATTCCATCCGCTTCTTTATTCCGGTACAGTGTGAAAAGTCGTTACACAAAATTCGACACGCTAAAGTTCAATTGTATGTATATAAGGATATTAAAAAAAAGCGAAATATCTATACTATGAGTTAGGATATTGATTATATAAATTTCTCATATCTATTACAAATCAAAGTTAATTGGAGTTTTTCAAATCATTTAAAAAAAAGATATTATTATATTTTACACATATGTACATATACTAATTAAATTTGAGCAAAAATACATAAATAGATTCATATGAAGGGAAGCTCTTTCGTGCTAGAGATTAACAATGGTCGACGTCAAAAAAAAAGCTGGAGACGTTTCCTCGCTTGATAGAACGACACGAAACGACAAAGAGGCTTAAGAGTCCAACAGGGATCGAAAAGTAAGACGCAGAAATGCGAAATGTAAAGGTGACACATAAACGAAAAAACATATATAAATGTACGCGTTTATAAAGGTACTTGCGTAATAACATGACGAATATTCACCAGCGCCAGATTTTTTCCGTTTCATATTTTCATAAATATGAAATATCAAGTACCTATAATACTATTGCTCAATTTGTCTATATATATGTACATACATACTTGTAGGTACGGTAGGTATTATTCTCATTCATTATTTTAAGACTAGACATTTTATTTATTTTTCGTTTTGCAGTCCCTAAGGTCGAGATAGTGGATGAGCGAGGTGTTTCCGTATCTGACAAGTACTACAAAGAAGGCTCTATCATAGAGTTACGTTGTGTTATCAGCAAAGTTCCCCAGCCGAGTGGACAAGTTGTGTGGACACACGCCGGAAAACATCTCAATTACGAAACCAAACGGGGTGGAATCAGGTGAAAAATACTATACAAACAAACACTACACCCTAATACTACGATACTTTTAATCATAAATAATAAACATCATCGGTGTATAAAGTTTGGCGCGAGTATATTCTCCTGTAATTTTTATCCCTTACTTACTAATGACCAATTAAAAAAAATACACACACTTGGCCGTCTGATTGTGAAAAAAACAATAACATAACTTTTTTCTATCATTTTGATTTTATATATAAATTTTATGAAGGCCACCTTTTGAATCACTCACACATTAGACATGATAAAAGTTATCCAAATATTTATTTTCGACAAACTCAATTTTACGACTTTTTAAAACGTTATCGAGTGTATTCCTTCCGTTATTTTTATTATCTATACAGGTTGTGTATTTTGTTCACCATAAAAATCTCTTCCTACCCTCCGTTTTCAACCTCTCACCCCCTCCCTTCAGCGAACGCGTCCTATTTAATATATTCCGACAGTAGCGCGAATGCGGACGTCAAGAACGTGAGCTTTTCGCGGTGGCTGGAGTTTATTTTTATTGCCAATATGATCCGTAACATATTTTACGGGGACCCATTCGATGGGTGGCAGCGGGTGATAGGCAGGAAGAAAAAGAATGGGAAGCTGTGTAAAAAAAAAAAACACCGTTGTCCCCCTTATACTCATCCTCTGCGCTCCATAAATAAAATTTGTGTGGTAAAACGCGCGAAACCTGTAAAAAAAAAAACACCGTAAAAGTTGTCGCGAATAGAGGGACGGGGGGGGGGGTTAAGCGAGTTTTGCACGAGGCCTTAACGTGTGACGAGATTGATAAACAACTTTTTAATCAAAAGCTCGAGCGGCGTAGGGGTTAAGAGGTGAAAAGTGGTGGTGGGGAAACCCTGCGGTTTCCGCGATTGCGAAATGTGAATTTCGTCACACGCCGATTGCGGTCTAAATGTGCGGTTTAAATGCTCGTTTCGAGAGTTAAATTCAAATAGATCGGTAAAATGAGTTCGCGTATACTTTAGCTACAATTCTGAATTGTCGATAAGTAAGTTATCACCGTGTGGTAAATTTATATGAATCTTGCACGCACTCGTTCTATGTACATACATACATACATATGTATACATATTCGACTCGTCTCGTTCGCACGAGAACGTTCGTCATCGAAAATGTCCGAGATTAGAGGGAAGAGAGTGGTGCGATTAGCCCCTTGTCGAAAAGTATTACGAAGAAAGTCACAAAAACTGTGGACACTTGATGGATTGCGGTCCCGTGGCTCTTTTCGTCGAATGTGTCAGACGTGGTAAACTCTGGACCTGTTAGCGAATTTTATTACGACATTTGAAAAATTACAATGGATATGCAAGAATAACGACCAGCATATCAAATCTCGTCTTCGATATAAATACAAACATTACGCAAAGCGCAACAAAATTACTTAAAACGCAATCCATCACATGTGCATACATCAGACATAAGAAAAAGACGCTACAATGAGATACAGCATCTGTGTTATATTTATATGTAAATCGAACACAAGCCAGGCTCAGTGGTTAAGCTGTCTCTCGAATGAAGGTCCGGGTTTCAATCAACGTACATATGCCGAAATGATTTTCTAGACAGTTTTTTCAACCTTACTTAACGTCACTGGCAAAATCTGAACATATTAAATTCAGATCGGCCGTCTCCTATCAGGATTTGCGAATTTATTTAACTTAAATTAACACCTCCTATCGATTATTCCTATGTTAACCTGTACGTTTTCAGAAATGTTTATGGAAAGTCCTTTAAATTCCATTCCTTTTGCCTTTTTTTGTGTCTTTCTATTTATTTTAGCAGTGATGCGCGGTTACTGCGGCCTTGCTGGACAACCGTCTGTCGCCAACGGAAAGGTCAACAGACTATATTCGTTGGGGAGGTGGTGGCCTCATATGAGAGTCTTGGGGAGAAAGGATGTGAAGGTGTTTCTCTTCATGGCGGCTTATACATATTATATGTTAACCTGTTACTGGCAACTTATGTTCTTAGACCTGTTGGCATAGATATGGAATATCATAGATATGCCCCTTCATACTTTCGCATGAATGGACAGAACGCGAGGCTCAAATAACAAAGAAGTGACAATTTTTTTTTTTTGCAACACTTCGACTCGCCAGGGTAGAATTGACTCGACTCGACAACCACGGTTTTTGTACCTGAATGTCTTGGTTAGAGTCGGAACATTTTCAGAGCGTGACTATTCTACATCTACATATGGTATGCCTGTTGGTTAACTTTCCCCAACAAAAAACAAAAAAAAATTTGATATGTCAAAATTGAGTATACAGATTAAAATTTAGACAAACACGCACCGGCGCCTTTCTATTTACATGCATAACATTTACAAAATTCACCAATTAAATTCAGCACGCGGCTCGACCGTACGCACACGTTTAGTAAAAATACGCCATCGCCGAGTGAGGAGGGTCTAATAGGCTCTATTTTAGTGAAGTTTTAATTAAAAACGATATGGCTACACGGCCCCACACACATTGGACAGATATTGATCGGGAAAGGGTTGACTATGCCTGTGTCACATTGTCGTACTCTTCCACGTCTCAGTTAGCGCGTAGGGTCCTCCTACTGATTTATGGCGGTTTCCCCGTGGCCAGTCGCCACATGTGGCGTTATCCAATAACCGTTTCCCATTTTTGCCCGAATTTGATTGATTTCCTTTCGGCCGCCACGACGGCGCGCCTCCAAAAACTTCAGCAGATGTTCGACATTTGTAAAAAAAAAAAATAATAATAATAATGGTTAAAAAAAAAAAAAGAAATAGGAAAAACGAGCGGAAAACGGCTTAAGTTTTCCGCGACTTTGACAAAAATTCGGTAAAATCTCATATTTCACTGGCGTCGCGCGACAAACAAACGATCGTCCGTTGAATAATGTGGCACGCTCGCAGTTTGTAAAGTAAACTTGTAGGGTGACCACACTTCGGAATATATGTACCTACATACATACATATGTACATAGATGTTGAAACGCACGGTCGATTGCGCCCTATGTTTTTTTAGGCAATACTTTATCCATATCGGATAAAGTATTGTGATCGTGCAAAAATTCAACCTCGAGATTTTAACTGATTTGTATCAGGTATCATCCCCCAATCACGTTTTCATGATTTCTGGAAAATGTCTGTGCGGCCGTGTGTCTGTTTACTTTTTAACTATCAAGTCTATGGTGATTCACTCTTGAACGATTTTTTCGTTTTTTTTTTTTTCGGCCTTTTCAATATTTAGAATCTTCACAATATTGTAATACTATAATCATTATGCTAAATGAGATCTGTGAAAAAAAATCATCAAAATCGATCAACCGGAAGTGGGATTGTTTTCTTGTAAAAAAGTCAAAAATCCTTTTTTTGACTTTTTTCAGATTTTGGTTACTCTTAATATTCCCCAAATATATAAATAAAGTCATGGGTTGGCCACACCCGATTTTTTATATCGCTATAGAGGTCAATTTATCAAGAGAAATATTACGTGATGATATTCTGTATTTTGAAATAGTACATACATACATATATGGCCAGACTAAGTTTGTGTCCTTGATGTGAGATCAAAACCTCCCCCGCTACCGCACGCTTAATCTTCAGACATACTATCCTAATTACTCTACTTGTAAATATGGCTAAATTTGATGTTGTTTTAATTGTAGTTATTGTTATCGTGCATAAACTTGAGTTTTAATAACTACACATATGTACATATACTATAAATATCAAACTATCTAGTATAATCGGTAATTATGCTAGCGTAACGTAATGCTGACGAATGTCTACAAAAATCACGGACCTAATCAAAATTTGAAACCGTCTAGGTTTTAAATCTTGAGTTTTCCATCTTCATTTCTTACTAATGTAAGCCCGTTGAATATCAACGTATGTTTGTGTGGGTATGTGTATTTAATAGTTTTTATAGTTGTTGCATAGATGGCGCGTTATAATACAACACGCAAACAATTTAGCAAAGTCGCGAGCCTATTAAGATATATAGTCAAATTGAAGCAGGTCCGTTGTTATCTAGTTTGGATCACAGCGTAAGCGCTCAATGTTCCGAATCAGTGATACCGGGTTCAAATCCCACCCGCGCGACGTTCTGGTTACTTTATCCTAATCGGATAAAGTATTGTGATCGTGCGAAAATTCGACCTCGAGATTTTGACTGATTTGTATCAAGTATCATCCCCTGATCACGTTTTCATGATTTCTAGAAAATGTCTGTGTGTCTGTATATCGGTATGTCTGTGTACTTATGTTTTTTTAATTATTTACCGAGGCGAGCATTATCAGCAGACATACACACACACACAGACAGACGGAATAGGGCTATTATATATAATATGATATGATGTATCAAGGCCTAGATTTAACAGATACGTATAAAACGTATTCCAAAATGTTTATTACGTGGCATCGTTCGTGCATCGTAGGGTTAAAATTTAAATACATATACATAAATTCAACGCATTCAAAAGCGCGCTCTTTCTCTCCCCTCCGTTAATTTTCTTGTGTACCTACTTTAAAACTTTTCGCGAACGTACGCGACTTAAACTGCAAAATTTACGCGAACCGTATCGCACGCCTTTTGGCCGTAGGAGACGTCGTTTTCCGACCATAAAAGTCGCTTACACAATAATTCGGCGAACGTTTGTTTGCCTCTTTCGAAATCGGCCATTTTTCACTAGCGCTCGCGAAATTGCCATACCGCAACCGGGATAAGACTATTTTTCCACGCCAGCCACGATATTATTCTCGTAAAGTAAAAAAAAAAAAAAAATAAAATAAAAAAACACTCTCAGACTTTCCCTATAAAATGAGCGATTTTCATCAAAATTACATATTTCTCGTAGCGAGTGACTCTCGCCTTCAACCGCAGAATCCCCAAAATCCAAGCAAACAATACACCCTACCCGTTATCATTATAAGTTCTGGGTCGCAACCCCATTGACTTTCAAATTGCCATGCCCTTGTTATTTAATTACGCACGCATACTCACACATGTGCCAGTGTGGTCCTATTATCCCCATCGACCCGCGAAAAAGCGATCCAGATATGGTTTTTATTCTCATCCATATATCTTCAACATAGCGTACCAACTATTTAATGTGCTAAATGGGTCGTGCTACGACAGCAAATTGCGTAAGTGACCTAGCGAACAACTGTCGATTATCATTAAACACGTATAAACCGGAACGGTCAGCTAAATAAAATATCTGTCTAGATGGCGCATCTGATTCAAAATCAAATTACAGCTATTTTTGAAACATGACTTCTACAACGTAATGTCACGGATACAAACTACGTTGCTCCATTTTCGTGAACAAAATTTAGACTTTCAATAATATGTATGTACATAGAAGTCGGGGACAACGTGATGTGAGTCAAAAAGTATAGTACCTACCCACTTTGGGCACGTGCTATTCGTATAATATTATGTCTATTCAATACGCAAAACCTTCGTACAATTTACGAAAAAGTGGACCAACTTTTTATGTATTAAGTTGATCGAATAAACTATCTCTTTACAGTATGACAGTATGAGTAATGCTCCAGTGGCTACAAACAATTTTCCCGAGCTTTCTCGTGGCTTGGTCTACTTTTGCACTGAATGTTCGATGCATTCCTGGAGCACCTTCCTTTTCAACCGTAAGCCTTTTGCGCGAGAAAGGAAAAACGTATAAATAAGAATTTGCGTTACAACTGAGCAATTTTTGTCTATTTCAAAAGCCCGACAGCTTAAGTGGCTTAGTACGCAAGGGAATCATCCCGTTGAAGCAAAACACTGTATGATCTCTTCTCCGTATGCTTCTCCCTTATTCTCTTAAGGGATTTAAATAAAATAAAACAACTGGCAAAAAAATCCCGAAGAGGCGAAGATAAAGCGATGGCACGCCATGCGAAATTCATATTTTCATTTGTGGCTTCGCGATCCCTGGCACGCTCTAGCGGGTGAAACAATGAAATCTCCTATCCCAGTATCCCAACAAATTTATATCTTTCCTCTCCGAAGAATAAAAAAAGAATCTCGAAGGTATGGCCTAGGCAAACTCTTTTAAAAAAGTTTCACTTGGGCGCAACGCGTCAATCGAATTCCCCCCCCGGGAATAACAATCGTAAAAGCTTTTCGCGGCGGATTTTCGCGCAATTATTAAATATGTATATAAAGTCGAAATACGATCGTAAAGTCCCGGCGTTTCTGCGTTCGAAAAACCGCACAGTGAAATCACCTCGCATCGAAATCGAATTACAGAATTTGAACCCCCCCACAAATATACGTTTATTTAATCGTAAAAGCCTTTGTAACAGAATCAAAGTCCATTGACGATCAAATTCATCTCTCAATACACACACACGCACATCGAATCCGATAAAAGATTCAACAATTCAAAGAGAACCTACTTACACATTTACGTTCGCGATATTAGATTTGAGAAACCTTATTACATTTTATTTATGTATATATATTGAGACGCGTACACTCGTACGACTTTTGAACGCTGGGATCACATTGCTTAAAATATAGCGTAATCTTTCACCATCCTAATATGCGCGAGGGAAGTTTTCGAACGAGTCGGAATTGTGAAAAGGATTATGATGAAATGCGCATTTACACGAGCAGGTGTAATTCTTGCATGAAATCGAAGACGACAAAATACACCTGAAGGGAATTACGCGCAAGACATGTACAGAACAACGTTAATACTTTACATAGTATTTTAACGATGAAAGCAACCGATCTCCTGAAGAATACTTTGGTTATAGCTTATAATACTCAGGCTACTACAATAATCTACAATAATCTACAAAATATTTTACCTTATGATAGGATCGACATTTTCATTTTCATTGAATACTTCTGTGATGACTTTTGGATATATTGAAAGGTGTTCTTATAAAAAATATGATAAAAGCCTAAATTAAGATTTCGATTTTCTGAAGCTCATTTAGCTCATTTTATTTTCTGAAGCTCATTTAAAATATCTCGAGGACTTACTTGTATGTTTCTATGGATATTTAAAAGAGCTACCATTCAAACGTTCTTGAGATGTGGTGTTTCTCAAATATGTTTTTAGCCTTCGAAGAGTTGAAAAAGATCGTTCACTGCTGCAAGTAGTAATTGGAAGTGTCGCTGGTATTTTTAGTTAGTTAACGTTTAGAAAAGCTAATTTGTCGCAACGCGATTTATAGCGACATTCTTTTAAATATTCGGCCACATTTTTAAATTTAAATTTTATACCAAATTCTAAATTCAGCTTTTAGGATGGAGTCGTTTGTTGTTTGTAGATCAGTATTCAGCAAGTTCATTAAGTTTAATAAATTCATCTACTTCAAATTGTTTGGGTTATTCTCCTTTAGAAAGCAGAGACAATTAAAATTAAATTGAATATCTCGATGTTTCGTAAGCCTTTTATTCATTTGACTAAGCATATGATCTGCAAAATTTAAAAACACTGATCGAAAATACTCCTCCGTAGTTTCATTTATCAAAGCCACATCTTGTTGGGAATTTGTCATTTATTTTGGCTTCATAACTTCGATTCCAACAAATATTGTTGTTGTGGAAGATTTTTTATAAATATGTAGTCTTGATATGATTCTTCTGAATTAATTCGCATCCCCTTTATCTGTTCAATTACATCAACAACATGATTAAATGCGGAGCAAAGATCACTGTCAACTTTCTGCAACAGCCTGCACAATGGTAATGTATAGGGGGAAAAATGTTCAACTGTATAAAGTGAAATTAAAACTCGAACTCTGAGATGGAATTTAATGGAACACATTGAAGTGTCTGCGTTATACCACGAACATATTTCTGGAAGAGCATAATGAATTTGGAACGAATGTTCGGTCATAACAATTACAGATTCATGCCGTTCCACCCACCTTGTAACTGAAAGTTGTGGCAATTTCTTTTTATTTTGACTAAAAATAATTTTAAGGGGGGGCTTAAGCCCCGAAGTCAAAGATGAGACAAAAATACCAAAGTGAATTGAGCTAGAAGGGGGGTGTTAAAAAATTTCAAATTCAAACAGGGTCACCACAAGGGTTAACCCTCTGTCGACGTTCGTCTACGGCCGATACGTATCGACAAGATAGATTGGTGTGTCGAGGCCTTATTTGCATTTCCACTTGGTTATTCCATATTCGCACAAATCTCGAAGGCCTTCCATTAGGCTGGCCCTCCGTATCACCGGCCCCATTCAACCGGCCGATTGCATTATTAGCCGAAGTATAAATTCATAGGTACCATTCAAATCGTGTTTGCTCGGCTAATAAAGCATCCTACAACTCATCGTATGTACATATGTATGTATGTATGTACATAAGGGTGGAGCTACATTGCAAAAATTAAAAATTGGCATTGTAATACCTACCAAAAGTTTCATTGTATCATCCGTATTCTCGTAAAAATACTGAAAAAAATCTGTGAATATGTCTTCAGGCCTCTACCTGAAGGCGAATGAAAATGGAAATTTGCCTATTAATTTCGAAATCTGAACACAGAATACAATTTTTTAGATAACATCCTCATAAAATTACCCTAACTTTATTGAATATTATAATTACTTTTTGTAAAAATCTTATTTACGTATTCCTTGAATTATTCAAATAAGTGTAAATTTGTGAGAGCGGTGGAGGGAGGCATACGAGTAAATATAAGTATATACGAGTAAAGTAAGTATAAATACTAATTTTCCAATTAAAATTACTATTTATAGAGATTGGAAACAATCAATTGGAAATTTTCATACAAATTATCATTTCAAAAGTGGTGGTAGAGATCAGAAAAACTTTTTAAATTAAGCAGATTTTTTTGTACAGAAGAGGTATGATGTAGAGGTAACTTTTTAGAACTACATATTTCAAAACGAATATCCCAAAAAAAAGTTTCATACATCGTCGCTCCACCCTAATGTATGTACATATATGTATGTATACATACGTACAATTGTACGGAGTATGCGAGAGGGGAAAATATCTATAATTACATAATGCTTAGAGAAAAACTCCCACATGAATCGACAACTACATACAAATATGTATACATATTATACTGATAGAAACGTGTTCAAAGCAACATTATTGAAATCCCAAAGCATGAATAGGCGGATGGTTCAATTAGGAACTTTACGATGAAAGAACTGTATCGTTATCATTTATCGACATAATTGAATCATCATATTATTTTGTCTTCGATTAACCAAATATCTTATTCAAGTTTCCTCTATGTACATAGTTGAAGCTTAGTGTATATGAAACTTCAATTGAAATGAAAATTAAATTGAATCGACCGTGACAGATGGGTTTACTATAAAACATTTATGTCGCCGTACAATATTGTAGAGTTTTGGTTCCGTTTTAATACTTAATTGTTAAATTTTGGCAATTGGGGCGAATTTAATTAATCAAAAATCTGTGTGAATTTCGCTGAAATACACTACTTCAAATTCGAATCGAATAAAGTCTCTCTCTCTCTCTCTCTCTTTACTGGAAACTTTTAATTTAAAGTGGTTCCTACTAATGCGGGATTGGTCAGATAAATTCGCATTATTTTTAAGCTCAAATAATATTTCCATCGTTAATTCAAATCCCTCACAGAGTCGTACGTTTTTAATCGGATTACCAGGACGCTTTTTTCCGTAACTTAAAATTATGAATTATGGTCTAATTTCAGCGTTAAAACCGAGGTTCTCAACAGTGGTGCACTGTCCAGATTGTACATAGCCAATGCCGCAAGAAAGGACTCCGGAAACTACACTTGCGCATTGGAAGATGTTTCAGCTACTACAGTGTCTGTACACGTACTTAGAGGTTGTTATCCTTTTTATTTATTTTATAAATATTTCATTATATATTTATTTTAATTTTTGCAACCCCATTAATGCAATTTAAAGCCGAAAATAAATTTGTCATCTACAATTTATTTTTTTCTTTTGCGCAGAGCGCAAGAAAAATTACTCACCGTCTTTGTACAAACCACACAATACTAATTATACACAGAACATTTTTCATAAAAAGTAATCAAACTTTAATTACAATTTAATTTCAAAGGAAACACAATAGCTTCTGTGAATTTTTTTCATCGCCGATCTTTGTAATAATTTGTTCGTAATTTAATTTCGACGATTTTAACGCTCCAATTTCCGTCAAAGCAAAAGCCTAATATTACATTGCTATTTCGGAGAAATTTTCAATTACATAATATATATAAATACACATACATACATCTTCTTAAATGTATCAAATGACTCAATTTTATTATTTTATAAATGACTGCATAGCGACTAACATATTGTTTTAGTTAGGACGCTAAGTACATATTACGGTTCACTTAAGTGTGGATTTTATTTTCAGGAGAAAATCCACTGGCCATGCAACGAGGACGTGGTCATCGTCAGACCCAATCCAAGCTCTTCATCATCAGCTGACAACTAATCATGATCATCGCTCTCATTTACGTGGCGAGCGTATGATCATCGTCGTGTGTTTCAACCCCAAACTGACATGTCTAAATTTGTGTATGAAATTTAAACGTCAACTGCAAATATTTTAATGTATTTAAATTATTGTGTGTATATAAAAATTTAATTAGGTAAATAATTCGTGAATCGATTGTGACTTATTATATTTAAAATATAATATAAATATGTAAATTTGTTTGAATACACGCATGCGGTTTGTGTTGAATATGAGAACGTAACATATACTTGGAGACTTGGACTAAGAATAGAAGAATATCTTCACTTATTTAATTAATTTCTCGTTCCTACTTTAATTTCTGTCGAAAGGACATTCTTTTGGAATTTTCTTTGCCTGTCGGATGATTTGGATGAATGGAGCGTCCTGAAGGCTTCATTGTCTTTTCAGGTCTTAAAGTTTGGAGGCTGTAATTTAGCCATCGTCATCTCTTAGCAGATTACTGACAACGATTGAACGGTAAAGAACAATTAACCAAATTTTCAACTTACAAAAGCGACGATTCCACCGATATATAAAACTTTGTTATTGTACATTAATGTACAATAACAAATTTTAATTGCTATTTTTTCGTCATTTATGACGAAAAAATAGCAATTTAAAACAGAAATACATATGTATGTACATATACCTATACAGTCGCGATATCAACGGTGTAAATATTAAGCTAAGCATCAAAGGTGCGCAAATTTAAATCTTTTCAACATTAATTTTATTTATGCATTTTAAAGTAAACTCAAGTTACACTGGAGCGATTGCATATCGAAAAATTTTCAATCAAAATTTATATTTCACATTTTTAAGAAAATTGTCAGGAAATTGTCAACGCGTTAGAAAGCTGTTGAGGGAATTTAGAATTCCAACATCCACTTGACAAACTGTGAATGTTTTAAAAGCACGAAATTGTTTCCTTTAACGTTTGTGTACATAAACGTCAACCGCATGTCGTCCACGCTTTTACATTCACAAAAACGTGGAAGAAAACCTTATTTTTTTTCGTATGTACATATATACTTTCCATTGATGTCCATGATAAATGTTTCGTTTCTATTTTGTCTACTAAATGTAAGGGTGTTCATTTAACTTGTACAGATTTTACGTATACAAAAATTAGAAATATCAAAACAAAAACAAAAAACAAAATTTTCATTTCATCCACATTCTCTTTTATCTAACCCTTTCACTGTCGCCAAACAGGAAACCCACACAGTAAAAGGATAAACGTACGCGCGCGCGCGAACACATCCTCCCCGATAAGTAAACTCATATATTATAACAACGCCAAAGCGCCCAGATATATCTAATAAATATTTCAAAAACATTTCCAAAAAGAGAATATATGGTAAGTGTCAAACAAACATATGATATAAATACATACATACATATAAAAAACGGTGAGCAAATGACGTTGCAAGGAAAAATCATACGACCCACTTACAAACACTCAGTACCTAAACGAGTAAGTGATGCACGATATCTTTCAAACAAATTCGCCCAAATTGTTTGAAAATAGGTCATGTTCATTGTAGAAAGAACCAGGCACGCTTAAGCGGCTAACCGCTCTGACGTCACTGTGCGAAAATCACTTTTCAAAATCGCACGATTTTAATATGGCCATAAACAGTCATGTAAACATGTACATAAACGCTCGAAATTATCTGCCTAATTTATCCAAACGTACACATTTTCCATCGAACTTTGTAAAAGCGCTCCCGTTCACATTCACAATAAATAACGGAATTTAATTTTGATTTAACTTTATTCACATGCCTGTTTCTCCAAACGACCCGCTCTATCTATTGTACCCCTTTAACAATAACACACAATGAGCCATAAGATGTGAAAAGAGAAATTGTGATATGTGTACTTTTAAAATATACTTACAAGCACACGGTATAAGCGGAATCGTCCATTCAGGCACACTTCAGCCCAACAATGGATATAATAATAAAAAGTCTCAATTAGTGAATGAAGGGGGTGGGGAGGAGTACGGACGACTTTCACTGGAGACTATGAATAGAAAGAGAGATATCTGAAGTGTTCATAATTGATGTGAAGTTCGCGACGCGTCACCAGATAGCGACGCGTGGTGATTTACGACGTCGTTAATGGGGGCTCAGGTAGGCCCCACCACCGTTGGGGCCTTTGGGGGCTTAGCTCTAATACGGTGAGGCCCCACAGGGGTGACTTCATTACAATGAAGCCGGTTTTGGCGACATTCGACAAAACCACCCCTCAATTAGCGTATATTGACGGTTTTCGCGGTCGAGACGCGCTTATCAGTTAGTATGCGCGCCGACTGAATCGGCAAGTAAGTACGATGAAAACCATCTGATAACCCAAATTCTAACGTCAATCAAATGGGGGGGGGGGGGGGGGGGGGTGTGCTGATTGATAATGAAAATCCCTCCGAGGATAATACGGATAGAAGTGATCAAATTGCACCGATGAAGATGTATTTAATATGCACAACGTGTGAAAAAGTTTAAGTGGCAATGGCCTATTCAAATGGGAAATTTCCAGTCAGGTTACTAAAACGTTCAAAAATAGACGAAATCAACTGAAAAACTTAAATAGACTCTTCGTAGCTTGATTAACATTTAGTTTGAAATATTTAATTAACTAGTCAATGTCCGTTGACAGTGTCATCATTCATGTATGTATACATATACCAATAGTGTATTTTGTAGTTCAAAATGTAGTTGGTAGTTGAAAGATGCGAGTGATTCGCACTACCCGTGCCGAGAGTGTACATATTTATTTATATAAATTTTTACTACAGCAACCTTACAGTTTCCCACATCGTTGCTGTTGCCAATCAAGTACATTATACATACATACAGAATAGTCATGTTAGACAATCAATACAGTTAAAACAAAATATTTTAATTTTTAATATGTGGAGTGTCAACTGGATGCGGAATCCTCAAGACAGACATGAATGGAAGAGATTTGGAGAGGCCTTCATCCAGCGCACTGGATGGTGGGCGGCTGAAAATGATGATGATGTATACATGTTTATTCAAATTTTATTTCAAATATGTACTCGTACATATGTACATAGTAAATATGTAAAATCGTTTTTATTTTATTTTTCGAAAATGGATCAATTTGAATAGTTTCGTCAACTGAGCACGACAATAAAATTTCAATGCGATGAAACGATTGCTATGTACTATTTGCATTTGATTAATTTAATTTATTTTAAAATATAAAACTTATTATCTGTTTGTGTGCGTGGGCAACGTTTGCACCACAGTGCACTCAATAGAGATCATTATTTACCATTGAGTCAATATAAATCTGCAGTGCGGTAATTTATGATCAATGGTGAATAACGATGTAGACAATTTCAAATGATATACAGTTGCGTTTCCAACGACGATAACAACGCAAAACTACATTTTTCTCAACGCTGCGCTGCTATGTATGTATGTACATATGTATGTATGTTTAAAAACCGTCACACAATAGACCTACATACATTCCATTTCGAATAAGAATGTAAACAAAAATGCCACAGTCATTCAAAATTTTATATTGGATTTCTAATATCAGTTTTTATCATTTGAAAAATCTACTTAGCGGATAATAATTCTCGTTAATTATTTGCACTGGCTTTTAAAACATCGTTGTTTTTTCGCAGTTTTTAAACTCCACTTTCGCAAAATGGCCGCCATTACGTTCGCGCATTACGCAAATAAAACTCGGAACGCTAATTCTTGTTTCTTAAAGAATAGCGTCGTAACGAACTCCGGTCTGGCGTTTTACGAGACCAACTTTGAATTTCAACCCGGAGGGGGAGGAAGGGGGGGTTTTTAAACAAAACTTAAAGCTCGCCGAAGCTTTGTGAGGCTTTGGACCACGCGCGAGGATTAGCGCTCCTCTTGATTTATGTCGAGCCTCCTTATTATTATTTGAATCATAAAATTTCGTTGAATTCGCTTTACGAGCTGCCGAAGTTTTAAATTAAAAATAATATGCGAAGCATGTAAAACTTGGTTACCTTGGCCTTTTTATTTTGCGCACGAAATTAAACGACGTACCTACAACGTGCACTCGAAAGCCGTGCATCGTGACCACTGAAACGTATTCAAATCTCAAAAACAAATTATGCAACGAATACAATACTGCTCAACAGCAGTTGCACTAAAACGGCCAAACTCTACTCTTGCTAATTATGCAATTATAAAACAATTAAACGAACTTTTCCTAAGTAAATCTCAAAAATAGTAAAACATAACGTCAACAAAAATAATCAGACCCACAAGCAATTTGCTTCACAAGAGCTAAGAGCAAGTTATATTATGAAAATGTAAACGCTAGTTTATAAAGAAACTTGGATTAAAAAGTCAAACGCTTTTTGAAACGATAAACAGTTTATAAATGTAGTTCGTTGGAAAGGCAACGAACAGAAGACATTTTTCAGCAACTCCAAAAAAAAAACGTACAAAAATTTTGACTTTAGTTTGTTCCAACAAGCACATACAACTTAAGCTCTTTCTGGAGTAACATAAGCTTTCCCAGCAGGATTTTCAGCCGAAACACTCAAGAGTAGATACGCACATGAAAGAGAATGAGCCAATGAAATCAATCCTAGGAAACACATGTATTATACATTTTATAAGCACAATAAAAATTAATCCATTCACTCGCCTTATTAAAATGACATATCAATGGGTTAGTGCACAGATATTATAGATGTCCAGTTTTAAAAAAAAATGTAATTATCATACACAAAACGTCCCTCTGTCGTCCATTAAAACCTTCATGTTTAAAAAGTATTGTATGACCAAATAGTATATTTGAGAAGATATTGCCTTATTTAAATATATAATATGTCCATTTCGTACATAGTTTTCATGCAAAAGAGATGTACATATGTCACATAAAATATTTTAAAACAAAACTGGACATACATACATACAATATCTGTGCACTAACCCATCGATGTCTCCTTCTCGCTTTTGACTCCTTTTTTCGTTAAATGTGATGAAAACGCAAGGACGCAACTCTAATTCTCAGCAGATTCATCAACCAAGTATTAAAAGAAAATAAAGTAAGTATCAAAGAACAATTCACACAAATGACATTTTATATTTTTAACTAACGTTCAGTAAACGCTAAATGAAACGCCAAAAAAGTCCACCAATCTATGTAATTCGATAATCCGCACTCTATACACATATCTATAGCATATGCGGCAAAAATGTATCAATTTCAAC
The DNA here is from genome assembly GCA_022651745.1 of Parapsyche elsis. NCBI lineage: Eukaryota > Metazoa > Arthropoda > Insecta > Trichoptera > Hydropsychidae > Parapsyche > Parapsyche elsis. The sequence goes on from JAGVSN010000018.1 coordinate 3,948,795, forward strand.
GGACAAAATAGGCGCCGACCGCCATTTTCTAAATTGCCTAAACCAATTAAAATTAAACCAGCGGTCGGCGGTCGTTTCCAATGGTCGCATTCCGAATCGCTTATTATTTTTGTGTCGGCACGCAGAAATGGCCAAAAGCCGAGACCGCGACACAACGCCTCCAACAATGGCCGGGGCTATTTCGCGAATTCGCACCAATTATACCCTTTCAAGTGGTGTGGCTGCCACTGCTGCTCAGTGGCTCCAGCTCCATTCATCCAAAACTTGAGGTGGGGGCAGTTATGCAAATTCAGTCGTTAAGATGGAAATATAGCCATCCCTTTGTATCGCACGGTCAAAATTTGCGCTGAGAAGCACCCAGCACCCACTATTTCTTTGAACGGTGCACGAGAACCCATCGAAAATATTGGCGATTGTACCGAAGGGACTTTTAGATAGATACATTGCTCAATTTAAAGCTACGTGGTATTATTGCGCAGCGCGCAAATTCATCCGAAAGAAAACGGGTCAGATGATACTACCTATACAATATAAATATAGCTTTCATACAAGTAGAAGGAAACAGTGTATCATATAAAATTATAAATGGCCGACGAGAAGGTACTCCATCGAACCGTGTCGAAAGTGAGCGAGTATGAGGAAGTGAGGTTCTAAAGCGAAATGATCAATTGATGGGTCCCAAATTGAAATAATAGGGTTTTGGACCTTTTTCTGTAGTGCGCCGACAACTGAATCCAAATTAGTTTCCACGTTGCGTGACCCGCGCAAAAGTAAATAGCCACGTACTTTTGTTCGAAACTATGAATATTTATATACGACGTATTCGAATATAACCCGACATTATCCTCGCGAAGGGTGTGTTTTGTTTAATTACACAGTCCGAAAATTTATTATAAATATTATACATTTAACATGAACGGACTGACACAATTGAAATTGTGAATATTGTACTATCGCTAAACACCATATGATATTACTATATGCAGTAGAGCGAGGGTCTGCCTGGCCGGCTGGTAGAGTGGCCGCAGATCGCTCGAAATAACTCACTCACACATACATACACTGATGGCAGGGGTAGCGCAATGCGTTCGCATTTTTTAACAACCTACTACACTTTTTGCCACATTTTTAACTACTAAATACACTATAGGTACATAGATGATAACTACCCGATGACACTGTCAACGGGCATTTTTTTGTAGATTTTTTATAGATATGTGGGTACATCGATACGACAGACACGGTTCACTTTTAAGGCCCCTCATTCACGTTGCGTTTTTTCGAACGATTCCTGTTCCGACTAGCGATACGGAAATAAAATCATTTCGTGTGTATGCAAAATCTAAGTCAATCGGCGAGATCGGACAAATCGGGCATCGCTTGACTTTCGTACGATTTTCTTTTCCGATTTGAATATGAAATATTATTTCTATTTAAATTACTTTAACTTACTACATATATTAATAATTATTAATTTAAATAATTTAATCAAAATTACCTATATGGTTACAAATTAAGATAATTAGTCAAACAAATTAAATTGATTTGCAAAATTTAAATTTTGTTATGAATAAAATTCTTAACTACTTAAGATTCAATTTGAATCACTCGTTTTAGAAACTTCCAACAAATCTTTCCGCCTTTTAGATGTCGATTATCGAATTATCCCACCCTTTATTATGCAAATTCGCTCCCTAATCATCAAAATCTAAAGATCAATTATTACACGTATCAGCGTATTTATACATTATATCATACATACACAAATTAATTCAATTTCTTATTCTCCCCAATTAAATTAATAAATATACTTGCACACAAAATTTTATTTTTAATTTTTATAAAATAATTATTAATAAAGATCTACATATAGGATCTTCTCGTCTTTTTATAAGAAAATTTTATTTTTTTATATAAAAAAACAATTCTTTATTATAAATGTACTGTTCACGTTGCGATCTGAAGAGTGTATCGCGGTTAAAAATACATACATGCAATAATTATTCTAAGTATGTATGTATGTACATACAAACATACATAGATAGTATAATTTTTTTTTCTCTCTTTCTATTAATCCGGTCAAGTTTTGATCGATATATAATTCTTTCTTCATTCACTTGCTTCCGTTCACCGCTCATGCCACTCCAATGAGGGACACGAGATTCATTTTAGTTATTTTATTTTTGAAATAAGTCTGTTGGCTTTTCCCTTTTCAGTCTTCTCGTTTGCCCTCTTGTTTCAAGTAGACCCACCACTTCGATGTTCTGATGGTTGAGGAGACGGACTCTATGTCTCTCAGCATTTTTTGAAATTTCCTGCTCTACGGTTAGCATTTTCAGGTCTCGGTGTATGTCCACATTTCGACAGTACAGCCTTGCATCTACACTTGTCTCAGTGTAGAGTTTTGAAAGCTTTCGATGCGTTTAAAGTGCCCCAGCCCCGGAGTTGTATTCCATAAGTCCATACCGGTTTCAGGATTTGTTTGTATATTAATAGTTTATTGTACAGAGACAGTTCAGACTTGGGTCCGATCAGCCAGTACATATTTCTTTTTTTGATTTTCAGTTCTTTGCATTTTTTTTACGTGTTCACTCCAACGAAGTTTGGCATCGAGTGTCATTCCTAGGTTTTTTTTCTGTATTACCATAAGGAACTGTCTTTTGATTGATATTGACAGGTAAAGGATCTTCTTTTTTATTTGTAAAGTTTATGTGTTGATATTATTTGCCTTCGTTCAGCATAATGCGCCAACGCTTCATCCAGTTGTTGATGCGGTTAATTGCATTTTGTAGTTTGGCAGTTGCTTCTTCTGTATTTGTTCCCGTTGACATGATTGCAGTCATCGGTAAAAGTTGCAAGTTTAGTTCCTGGATAGTTGGGTATATCTGAAGTGTATAATAAATAAAGTGTTGGTCCTAAGACACTGCCTTGTGGAACCCCCGCTGATATCTTCCTGAAGCTTGAATAGGCATCTTCGTATCTTACTTGGAAATATCGATTTGAGATGTATGATTTTAGTAGTGCGCTAAATGATCTGGGTAAAAGTTTCCGAATTTTGAACTCAAGTCCTTCGTAAACGTCTGGGCTACGTCAAGAAAAATTGCAGCACAAACATTTTATTTTATCCTAATCGGATAAAGTATTGTGATCGTGCGAAAATTCGACATTGAGATTTTGACTGATTTGTATCAAGTATCATCCCCTGATCACGTTTTCATGATTTCTGGAAAATGTCTGTATGTCTGTGTACTTATGTGTGTGTGTGTCTGTATGTGTGTTTTCTCCGAAACTATCAAGTCTATCAAGCTGAAATTTCATATCTATTATTTTCACGTAAGGTGTAAGAGACATAAGGAATTTGGTCAACATCATTTAACCGGAAGTAGGGTTTCTTTCTTGTAGAAAATTCAAAAATCCTGTTACCACAGAATATTTCCGAAACTGCCCCACCGATCAAGTCGAAATTTCATATCTATAGTTTTCACGTTAGCCGTAAGAGATACTGTGATTTTGGTCAACATCCGCTTTGCGGAAGTAGCAGTTTACTTTTGAACAATTTTTTGTTATTTTTTAAATATGTAGTATCGTCACAATATTGTAATTTTGTAATCCTCAGAGAAATTGCTATTTAGGAAAAAATAAATCATTAAAATCAGTCAACCGGAAGTAGGTTTCTTTTTTTGTCGAAAAGTTTACCACAGAATTCAATTCACAGATCAAGTCAAAATTTCATATCTATAGTTTTCATGTTAGCTGTAAGAGATACTGTGATTTTAATCAAAATCCGCCGATCGGAAGTGGTAGTTTTTCTTATTTGAATATATGTATGCCGAAGATCGTATTTTACATACGCGCGCGCACTCAACACAGTAATTTCATGAATTGTATGTATGTATTTTGGTTGGTGTGGTGGTGTAAATGGTTAAATATTTCTGAAACTACTTAAGAGGGCTGGATACCAGCGCCTTGTCCATACAAACGCATTATATCTACTTCTCCTTTCCTCAATTATGGCACAAGAGAAATTATTTTTTAATATGCTATGGATATCCACCATATGCATGCCTTTTTTTTTTTAATCCACCATGCCATGCCCTGTTTATTTTTTCGATTAGTTATTTCATATAGGAGCTAGGACCCATCAAAAATCTATAAAATCGTGTCGTTTTTACACCCACGAAGTGTGCTAATTTAATGATTGATGCGTCAATCGAAAACTGAATTCAAGCCATCCTGTATCCAACCTAACTTCGCGAAAAGTAGACTTTTGTCACTTATATCGACGAAAAAATGTGTCAATCGAAAACTGAATTCAAGCCATCCTGTACCCAACCTGATTTCGCGAAAAGTAGACTTTTTTCACAAATATCGACGAAAAATGAGTCAATCGAAAACTAAATTTAAGCCATGATGTACTCAACCTAACTTTGCCAAAAGTAGACTTTTTTCACAAATATCGACGAAAACATGCCGCAATCGAAAACTGAATCAAGCCATCCTGTACCCAACCTAAATTCGCGAAAAATAGACTTTTCCACAAATATCGACGAAAAAATGCGTCAATCGAAAACTGAATTCAAGCCATGCTGTACCCAACCTAAATTCGCGAAAAATAGACTTTTTTCAGAAATTTCGACAAAAAAATGCGTCAATCGAAAAATGAATTCAAGCCATCCTGTACCCAACATAACTTCACTAAAAGTAGACTTTTTTCACAAATATCGACGAAAATATGCGTCAATCGTAAACTGAAATCAAGCCATCCTGTACCTAACATAACAACGCTAAAAGTAGACTTATTTCAGAAATATCGACGAAAAAATGCGTCAATCAAAAACTGAGATCAAGCCATCCTGTACCCAACCTAATTTCGCTAAAAGTAGACTTTTTTCACAAATATCGACGAAAAATGCGTCAATCGAAAACTGAATTCAAGCCATCCTGTACCCAACCTAACTTCGCGAAAAGTAGACTTTTTTCACAAATATCGACGAAAATATGCGTCAATCGAAAACTGAATTCAAGCCACCCTATACCTAACCTAATTTCGCGAAAAGTAGACTTTTTTTAAATATCGACGAAAAATGCGTCAATCGAAAATTGAATTCAAGCCATCTTGTACCCAACCTAATTTCGCTAAAAGTAGACTTTTTTCACAAATATCGACGAAAACATGCCGCAATCGAAAACTGAATCAAGCCATCCTGTACCCAACCTAAATTCGCGAAAAATAGACTTTTCCACAAATATCGACGAAAAAATGCGTCAATCGAAAACTGAATTCAAGCCATGCTGTACCCAACCTAAATTCGCGAAAAATAGACATTTTTCAGAAATTTCGACAAAAAAATGCGTCAATCGAAAACTGAGATCAAGCCATCCTGTACCCAACCTAATTTCGCTAAAAGTAGACTTTTTTCACAAATATCGACGAAAAATGAGTCAATCGAAAACTGAATTCAAGCCATCCTGTACCTAATCTAACTTCGCAAAAAGAAGACTTTTTTCACAAATATCGACGAAAAAATGCGTCAATCGAAAACTGAATTCAAGCCATCCTATACCTAACCTAATTTCGCGAAAAGTAGACTTTTTTCACAAATATCGACGAAAAATGCGTCAATCGAAAACTGAATTCAAGCCATCCTGTACCCAACCTAACTTCGCGAAAAGAAGACTTTTTTCACAAATATCGACGAAAATATGCGTCAATCGAAAACTGAATTCAAGCCATCCTGTACCCAATCTAACTTCGCGAAAAGAAGACTTTTTTCACAAATATCGACGAAAAAATTCGTCAATCGAAAACTGAATTCAAGCCATCCTGTACCCAACCTAACTTCGCTAAAAGTAGACTTTTTTCACAAATATCGACGAAAAAATGCGTCAATCGAAAACTAAATTTATGCCATGATGTACCCAACCTAACTTCGCGAAAAGAAGACTTTTTTCACAAATATCGACGAAAATATGCGTCAATCGAAAACTGAATTCAAGCCACCCTATACCCAACCAAACTTCGCGAAAAGTAGACTTTTTTCACAAATATCGACGAAAATATGCGTCAATCGAAAACTGAATTCAATTCAAACATCATCTTGTACCCAACCTAATTTCGCTAAAAGTAGACTTTTTTCACAAATATCGACGAAAAATGAGTCAATCGAAAACTGAATTCAAGCCATCCTGTACCCAATCTAACTTCGCAAAAAGAAGACTTTTTTTCACAAATATCGACGAAAAAAAATGCGTCAATCGAAAACTGAATTCAAGCCATCCCTGTACCTAACCTAATTTCGCGAAAAGTAGACTTTTTTCACAAATATCGACGAAAAAATGCGTCAATCGAAAACTGAATTCAAGCCATCCTGTACCCAACCTAACTTCGCGAAAAGAAGACTTTTTTCACAAATATCGACGAAAATATGCGTCAATCGAAAACTGAATTCAAGCCATCCTATACCTAACCTAATTTCGCGAAAAGTAGACTTTTTTTTCACAAATATCGACGAAAAATGCGTCAATCGAAAACTGAATTTATGCCATCTTGTACCCAACCTAATTTCGCTAAAAGTAGACTTTTTTCACAAATATCGACGAAAAACCGCGACAATCAGAAACTGAATTCAAGCCACCCTATACCCAACCAAACTTCACTAAAAGTAGACTTTTTTCACAAATATCGACGAAAATATGCGACAATCGAAATCTGAATTCAAGCCATCCTGTACCCAACCTAATTTCGCTAAAAGTAGACTTTTTTCACAAATATCGACGAAAAATGAGTCAATCGAAAACTGAATTCAAGCCATCCTGTACCCAATCTAACTTCGCAAAAAGAAGACTTTTTTCACAAATATTGACGAAAAAATGCGTCAATCGAAAACTGAATTCAAGCCATCCTGTACCTAACCTAATTTCGCGAAAAGTAGACTTTTTTCACAAATATCGACGAAAAATGCGTCAATCGAAAACTGAATTCAAGCCATCCTGTACCCAACCTAACTTCGCGAAAAGTAGACTTTTTTCACAAATATCGACGAAAATATGCGTCAATCGAAAACTGAATTCAAGCCACCCTATACCTAACCTAATTTCGCGAAAAGTAGACTTTTTTTAAATATCGACGAAAAATGCGTCAATCGAAAACTGAATTCAAGCCATCTTGTACCCAACCTAATTTCGCTAAAAGTAGACTTTTTTCACAAATATCGACGAAAAAATGCGACAATCGATAACTAAATTTATGCCATGATGTACCCAACCTAACTTCGCAAAAAGAAGACTTTTTTCACAAATATCGACGAAAAACCGCGACAATCAGAAACTGAATTCAAGCCATCCTGTACCCAACCTAACTTCGTATACGTATTAATAAAAATCAATATACTATAAAGATATGTACTTTAATAAATGTAACAACTAGTGATGAGTGACGATTTGTCAAAAAACTTGCATCTCCGAGGATAGATTTGGCGAGTTTGACTCTTCTGTTTTACTTTCATGTATTTTATTTATCGCAGCTTTTTGTGCATATTACATGTTACTTGGAATTTGTATTTTCGGTTTCGTTGCATGATTCGACGTTTCGATTGTAGAGTTCGAATTTTCGCAAGATCACAATACTTACCGATTAGGATAAAGTAAAAACATCGAATCAAATTATACAGTGTAAACGGTGCAAAGGATACAAGATACAACCACGCTCGCAACAACTGCCATAAGAATCCCCGTTGCGTCAAATGTGCTGGGCCCCACCTTTCGGACAAAAAAAGAACATTCCGAACACTCCACCGAAATGTATCAATAATTGTAAGGGAGACCACACGGCCAATTATACGAATTTCCCTATAGCAAAAGAACTATGTATAATATGTACAACAATAAATATCTTCTGGGTGCGAAAATTCGTCATTCATGACCGACATCGTAAAGATTATCGATAAAACTGTGGTACACATATCTAAAAATCTAAGTAAAATTTTGAGTCTGTGGGAACGACACGACACAAATAGAAAATCTTAACGATTTATATTTTTACTGTCGGAAAAATCGTATCGTGCTGAGTACAGTAGTGAAAAACGCAACGTGGATGGGACCTTTACACCGAACAATATGACTGTGATATCGAAATGAAAATTTTCTCTCTAATAAAATACGAACTCATGTGTCAGCTGTTGCAACATTTTCATTCCGGTGACGAAATACGCCGAGCTTCCTGTATAAGAATAAAACATTACTCGTGTACCTAGTGTGCCATCACTATTAAATTTTTATATTATACCGTTGGAAAGTTCAAATTTAATAACAACCTTTGTGAAAGGCTGTAGGAGACGGTTCCATGACAAAAGAGAACAAGACAAAACAGAACACGACAAAAGAGAACAGGACAAAACAGAAAAGCGATAAAGAGAACAGGACAAAACAGAAAAGCGATAAAGAGAACAGTGACAAAACAGAACAGTGGAAAAATAAAATATTTATTTTTCTCGAATCTATTTATTAATCACATACATATAAAAGAAAATATTATACCTATAAATATTATAAAAATATACAATATGTATAACAAAACGATGACAAAACAAAACAGTGAAAAAAATTTTTTTTTTTTCGTATCTCGATATGTCGTATCTATTTATTAATTAAATACATCCTGTCGAGGGTATCGGACGGTGCTAGATGTGACAAATTTATCAGGGCATTTAAATTATGTAACTGCGATCATTTTTTTATGGCTTGACATTGCATAAGCATTTAATATTTAACATTTTTTATGAGGTTAAAGAAACCTTTCTTTTATTTGTACATATGCGAACAGACGTTTTCCAAAATTAAATTTATCAAATCAAAACATCGTTCACGCTTCGGTATCTAGAAATTTTTTTACATATCAACAAAACATCTAATTTGAAACCAGACCTTAAATAATTTGTTCCTCAGAACAAACGCAAACGTCGCACTAATTAATATCTACTCATATTTTTGGTCCATCAATAATTATAAAAGTATAATAATTGTAAAAGGTATAAAATAAATACATATATGTAATAATTTTAATTAATTTTTTTTTAATTGCTATCAACTTTTTTATTTTTGAATTTGTATGTATTAGGTACATATATACATAGTTACAATACATACATAATCATTAGGTATACATACATTGCGTGTTTACAAACATACATATATGCAAATTGGTTTGAGCTGGATTCCAACAAGATTTTTACGTCCGGTTTCCCATATATATATGTATGTACGTATGTACGTACATATGTACATATATGTATGTGTATTTTAAAATTCTTAAAAAATGCCGCGATAAATTTGTCACATCTACCACCGTCCGATACCCTCGACAGGACACTTTTATAAATTTATATATGTATTTTTATAAATTTTTTTTTATATTTTGTTTTATATACATATATTTAATTAATAAATAGATACGACATATCGAGATACGAAAAAAATTAATTATTTTTCCTCTATTTTGTTTTGTCATCGTTTTTTTATATATATATATTGTACATATATTTATATATTTTTATATTATTTATAATATTTTCTTTTATATGTATTTAATTAACAAATAGATTCGACAAAAAAATAAATATTTTATTTTTCCACTGTTCTGTTTTTGTCACTTTGTTCTCTTTTGTCCTTTATCTTTATTTTCTGTTTTGTCCTGTTCTCTTTTCTCGTGTTCTGTTTTGTCTTGTTCTCTTTTGTCCGGTTACCGTAGGAGACATGCGTGCAGCATGAGGAGGGGTCAAGCCACACAGAAAGGAGAAAAGGTAGTGGGCAAAAACCCACTAAGAAAAGAAGACGAGGGGGACTTTTAAGGTGAATATGTATGTAAAACAAAAAAAAAATTGTGCGTTCAAAATAAAACAATTAATTTAAACTCAACGTACGCATACAAAAACATGTTCAATGTTTGATCCGAAAACTGATGGAGTAACCAACCGACTGACTTCCAATTTATTCCAATGTTGATATCTGAAATTGAAATCGCACGATTTTATTCGATATCGGAGAATAAGTGTTCGAGATTTGGATTACGGCTATTTTTCTAGCCCCTTTTCGCGAATCGAACTATGAAAAAAATTATAATACCGAGGGCTACCGAATTGGGTCACTGGACGCGTGTTTGACACTTCCGGACGCAGCGATGCATTTTCTCATTTTCCGCAATCACAGAACGGTCGCGTTCGCATTGGTAAAATATATAACAGTTAATTAAAAATCAGTGCTAAATAAATTTAGGTGCAGTCGTTGTAACAGCGGTTGAATCTGTACAATAATGAAAATTTGAATACTCGTTTTCATTTTATTTTAATGGCAAACTATTGTATTAAATGTTAAATGTTTATGCATTGAATATATTTCGATATGATATACATATGTACATGTTTTTTTTTTTGAAAATGTCATATAAAATTTAAATGCTACCATCTATGCGTAGAAGCGCGAACTATTTTCAGTCTCACATTATTTTGACGAACCTGCTTAGAAGGTGAAATATCGATTTATGCGATTGTCTGGCCTGAAAGGAAAATTTGTGGAATAGTTCTTCAGCTTCAAAACTCCATGTACGATCATATGCCGATAGCAATAAATTCTTAATCAATGCCCAATATAATCTGTTGGAAAGTGCAGCTAGCTTCTTTATTATTAAATATACTGAACAAAAATATACACCTCCGCTTCCTTTCTCCTCAAGACCCTCACATGAGGTCACCACCCCCCCAACGAATATAGTCTGTTGAACTTTCCGTTGGGGACAGACGGTTGTCCGGCAAGGCCGGAACAATAGCACGTCACTGCTAAGATAAATAGAGAAAACAAATTTAATTAATAAGGGAATTTTTGAAAGACTTTCCTCTCATGACTCGGACCATAGTATTCCCTAACGGAGCACTTTTTCCCAAAAAATTGGGCGAAAGTCTCAAAGGCTCCGAAAGACCCCTTATCCACAACCAAAATACCATGGTACAAAGGGCCAATCAGGCCTGATTCTGATACCTCCAAGGAAATTAAGGGACTTTACAAGCCCATACCCGGACAGGATCACATAATGTGATCCGCATCCTGCTCTGGGAACGAGCACTAGCAAACAGAAACAGCGGACAGACGCACAGTGGATTAAAACACGATTCTAGGAGCTAGAAAGTCCGAGTGGCCAAGAACAAATACATTAAATGAAAATCAATGGATAATTAACAAAAAACTTCTTTTTGCCCCTCTAGAAGTCTCTGCACAGTGTGTTCACACTTTTTTTTTTTCAATTTTTTTATATTACGACTAGAACTAATCCACTTTTGATTCAATTTGCTGGTAAAGTTTTGAATTTTTATTTTTATTTTTTCACGCTGTTCTTCGTTTACACCTTTATTAAGTCCCATATTATTGAAAACATAACTCAAAACTATTGCATTTTTGTTTGAGCTGGTTCATTCAGTGCGCCAAACTTCAAAGAGCAAAACTGACATGGTTTGTGAAGTCGCAAATAGTCGCAAATTATTTCATTCCCAATAGGAACCTTATGGGTGGTGCTCAATACTATAGTAAGGAATCTGCGAACGGGAGCGGACGGAATAGTTTTTAAGTCTATTTAAAATAAATAGTACAAAAATTCAATGTCAGAAAACCCGAGGCAATTAAAAAATTAATTCTGGACAGAATAGTATTACTAGCAAATAGAAACTATAAAATAAGTACCTACCTTAACCTCCAATATTCACAAAAAAAAAAATACGCGCTGCTTACAACAATAAAAAAGATACGACGCTTTCACGTAGACAAAAAAATCACGACTGAACGTTTTCAAAACTGATAATTTCAAATTACCGATGTTTAACGAATTGTTACAAATTAACCCGTGCACTAATTCATTTTCTTTGAATTGTAAGTTATTCGGTGGTTATCTTATTACTATATCCAGTGTGATTTTTCAGAAATGGTGATGGTTATGATTATGATAGATGATGGACTTTCTAGCTCCCAGATTCGTGATTTAACCCAGTGTGAGACGAGGAGATTTGAGAGCACTAACAGGAAGGGGAATCTTGCTAGTGAGTTTTGTGAGTTCACAAAGTTCTTTCACCTCACGTTTGATGTGTATTATGTGAAAAAAGCCAAATTTAATGAGTTCACTTTTCGGGTGCTCTTTTGTTCGATGCAATTGATGCTCGGTTAATTCCATTATTCCCGGTGGGCTCGTATTATGAGATAACGCATTTTTTATAAGTTTACTCTCGATTTGTTTTTGGGGAATTTTTATTTTATTACAAAAACTCCCACCATGACATGACAGATAAACCAAATCGTCATGGTGGATAAATTACAAAAATAGACATAAATGTATAAATAGAAAAATAAACGTAAAAATAGACATAATGACATAAATGTAAAATAAACATAAATAACTTTTTATACATACATTCAAAATGTATACAAAATCATTCGACCCTTAGTATCCGCTCAATCGAGCAACTGTAACTTTCAAAAAAAATATCAAGCGAGACAGCTACCCGATTGAGCAGATTAATTGCTCTGGCCACCGGAGAAGATGACACCGTATTGGTTCGTGCCTCGGGTGGATAGAAAAGTAAATGCGGCAAATGCTGCCTGGAATTACGAAATTGGCTCGGTACCCACAATTTCATCTATCTTAGGATTGTGCACCAAACCAATCAGCAACTTGTAGAAATGTTTTTCTAAAAATAGTTGCCGTCTAGACTCCAACGAGTAGAACCTCAGGGCACCCTGTAGGAAGGCAGTTGGGTGCATCCAAGGATAGCGCCCAAATTCCACAATGTACATTTTTATGCGTAGACGACGACGCGTGTCTTTAGATTTGCTTCCGGGGAATCTTTAATGGATTCCAATGGACAAATCCATAGCCGGCATCCCTGCAAAATTTCTCGCGACCATTTTCCAACATTTCCTCGATTTTTAGAGTTCGATCAAACCAAAAATACACGATAAAATTTCAATAAAGTATCCAAGACGCGAAAGGGAAAAAAAAACCAAGGGCCAAACGTACATGGCCGTTAAAAAGCGCGCTTCTGAGACCTTGTTGTTGTGGGGCAGAGCAGCCGCTCGGCCGCACCGCAGCACCACCCCGCATCCCCGCGCGAACCCCCCGGCCTCTGTAAGAACAAAACCCCGCACACACCCCTCGAGCCCCCTTTCCCCTTTCCCCTTTCCCCTCGCCCGCTAACCCTATAAGCCAACACGCACACATCGACACGAATCGACGACACTCGGCCATACTCTGCGCCCCGCGTCGGACGTTGACGACTCGAACGCACGAGACGCTCCGCGCGCACGCCCTAACCGAGATTACAGAGAGTACCAGGCGCTGCCATGTCGCCGGTAATGCTAATATACAACCCGATCCCCCGCTTCTCCACCACCCCCCGTGCGCACATTCGCGTCCGGTGTGGGAATTCCTTTGTGTGAGGAATGCGTTTTGTACGAATGCCTGTGTGTATATATCGAGCGGTCGGTGACAGGGGCGCCATTGCTGTTGCACCCCCCCTCTCCCCTCCCTACCGCCCCCCGCTCTCCTCTCCCCTACTTCTCCGCTTCCCCTCGTTGACATCGATGGTCGTTTTTGTCCTGTGCGTTTTACAAAATGGCGGCCATCGTTCCAGCAGGACGTGAGTTCGTTCCCCGCGTTTTATCCCCCCCCTTTCCCCTGCCCGTTTCCGGTTTCGTCTCGTAGACCGGAAGTCGTGTTTTGTTGTGTGTCGTCCCATCCCCCCCCTTACCTCCCATTTACCGGTTGTCGATCGTATCGATTTTACGTGTTTGACGTTCCTCCATCCATTGTGATTGTCTAAAAATAACACTGTTTATAAAATTATTTTTTTATTATCCATTTGAATATAATTATTGTTTAATCTTAAATTTGTTTTGTTTTGTCTATTTTGGTTTTTTTTTTTTTTTTTTACCTCGCTTCAAAATGGTAGTAAAAATGTTCCACTCTGTATTAAATAAATATATTGTTTATAGAAAGCGGAAAACTATTTTCCGCATTTTCGTATAGATTCGTTTTTTTTTTTTTTTTTTTTTTTTTTTCTACCAACATGTAAGCGATGATGTATTTACAGTAACGTTTCTTTGTCACGGGTACGCGGGTCAAGGTTGCGAGACAGGGACTCGTTTCCAAGGACGTGTCCTAATTTTTTTGCGTGTCGGGGATCTCAATCTCCCCGTTTTTCACATGCTAAAATACGGCATTCTTTTATACAAATTTCGCCTGTGGCGCATTTTTCCCCGACCGACGCGAGAACCTTTCCAGATCCGCACAATGATAATCCTCGTGTTACATCTTTTTTTTTATGAAGAGAAAAAAATGTGTAATTTATGCTGTAGCGAACTTGTAACTGCATGTCGTCTGCAATTTACTAATCATTTCAATTTGTTTACCTGTATGTACTTTGCTATTACGTGTGCACCTGTTACGCCACATCCATGTATGTATGTATGCATTCATTTTGATTCCGGTTCCATGAAAACTGGTGCTTATTAGTCAAAGACATTCTCTGTCCATGTAATGTTCATTAGGCTGCGTCACATTAATACAATATTACTTAAATCGTTAATGTCTGTGGTTATTTAACTGTGTTCATCAAATTAAGTTTGATGAAATATTTCATTTCCTTTTGACAGACTCGCTGGCTTGTGTATGTACATATGTACATGTCAATTCTGAAAATTGTTTTCAAAGTAATTTATATCTTAGACTCTATACCCCTTAATAACAGTTCTTAACCTATGGTGTTTTCCTCCTTAAGGGAGGAATGTAAGGTTTGCAAGGGAGGAGTGAGGTGTCTCCTCAAAAAATTGTAATAATTCGTTAGAGATCCTTCCAAATTGGATTCGAGGCCATATTTTGAGGCATTTAGAAAATCTAATAAAGTTCTTTGACAATTACTTCCAACCTGATTTAAGAAATGAAGGGTACAAACGAAACCCTTTCAGTTTTAATTTGGACTCCATGGATGATGCTGACTCGCAGGATGAGTTCATTGATTTACAGTGCAAAGCTCTGTTGAATCAAGAATTCTCAAGTCAAAACTTTGATGAATTTAAGTGCTCTCAAATGGTTTCCTATCAAGATTTGGCAAATAAAACACTTTTGGCTTTAATTCCATTTGCTACCTACATATGTACATATGTATGTACCTTTGCGAATCTGGATTTTCAACATTCGTCAGTAGCAAGACGAAAGCTAGGAATCTGTTAGATGTCTAGTATAATAATTGGCGAAAAAGGATTTTGAAATCTGAAAATTGAATTTGGGATAGGGGGGAGAGAGAAATGAACATTGTGTTCTCCCCTTGGGGGAGAAATATGCGCATAAGATTAAGTACCCCAGCTCTATATAAATATTTTCTTTTTTTGTTTTAATATGCTTTCGCTTAGTTAAATATTATAATATATAGTTTGTTTGCTTGTGTTACAGGTGCCTGAGTAATGTCAGGTGCCTCAGGCTCATCAGGAAGTGGAACAGGCCGCTGGAGAGGAGGTGCTGGTGGTTCGGGTTGTACTGCTATGGGAGATAACAAACCCGACACAAAAGAATCTAAACCTAACCCCAAGATGTCGAAAGCGCTGGGTACGTCCGCCAAACGAATCCAGAAAGAATTAGCCGAAATCACATTAGACCCGCCGCCAAACTGTAGTGCCGGTCCTAAAGGTGATAATTTGTACGAGTGGGTGTCCACCATACTCGGTCCCCCTGGCTCTGTATATGAAGGCGGTGTATTTTTCCTAGATATTCATTTTTCCCCTGAATATCCTTTTAAACCCCCTAAGGTGCGTACTTCTTTGATTTGACAAAATTTGATGTTTTAAAAACGGCCATAATATAATTTGTTATTATTTTTTTAGGTAACGTTTCGAACACGTATATACCACTGCAATATAAACAGCCAAGGTGTTATCTGTCTGGACATATTAAAAGATAACTGGTCACCGGCGCTCACTATTTCAAAAGTGCTACTCTCAATTTGTTCTCTATTGACAGATTGTAATCCGGGTAAGACAGATTCCTCGTGTTTTCATTATATTTAATATTCGAAATTATGTAACGATTGTTCTTTTTCAGCCGATCCGCTCGTTGGAAGCATCGCCACACAATATTTACAGAACCGAGAAGAACATGATCGTATCGCCCGCCTCTGGACCAAGCGATATGCAACATGATTGCCTAAATTTGTGTATTTTTTCGCTCCTGCCGGCACCTGCCCTTTTTTTCACCCTTTGATGCATCTCATTAAACGTCTATGTCCCTTACGTGTTAATCGTACCAAAATAATGTAAATCTCATTGTAGGCGAATCATTTTTTTTTTTTATTTTTTTAAATTACGATAATGTGCACTTCATTTTCCTTCTCGCTATTGTAGCGCACTAATGTCATTAAATTTTCAGTTGGACCATTTCCGTTGTCTTTATTTTTTTTATTTTATACTAAAAGTTCCTTAGTCATAGTGGTGTGCTACTTGTGGGGAAAAAGTAAGGGTGATTAGTGGCATCGTTGACTGATATTACGTATGCTTTTTCAATAGTCACTGTATGTTTATTAAATCATATCTTCCCATTTGTTTAGTGCATAATTTGATTTTAGTGTTAAAATACTTCTGAAATAATGTAAATTTTAAAGTATTGTAGTTTAACGGTGATATTGTGGATGTTTTGCTGTCGATGATCTCTATTGTGAACTCTAGTAAAATCGAACCGTCGGCCTGTTTTGAAGAGTGTATGTGCCAAACTGCTGAATAAAACAGGTCACCATTGACAAGGATCCAATTTTCTACGCCAGTGCAGTGCTCAAGAGCATTTTGTGAATTTTGACCGAGGATTGAATTGAAATTCTAGTAAAGCGGTTACATTCGTTTGCTCAGCTGAAGAGACTGTCCCCGCACACATCTTCATTAAAATGACTAATACTCTGGTCGAAATTCACAACTAGCTTTTAAACCTGGCCTAGGTCTACGCTTTTCGCTGTACTATTTCTGCGTGATTGGTTTATTATTTGCATTATGTTTTTAATCCATCATGTATTGTTTGAAATGTAACATGTACTATTTTAATTCACCGTGAATTAATTATTTTATAATTATGTAACACTAATTTAATGTCCCCATCATTGTTTTATATATTTTTTTACTTCACAGACCATTATGTCTCCCGATAGTAATGAAAATCCTTAGTGTTTTAATTATAATAAACTAAGTATGATATTTTTAGTCTAGGTGTTGTATATCGATGCAACAAATCTAAATAAATACGTAGGCATTTATTTAATGTGAAATAACAGGTGTTAACAACCAATTAACGCTAAATTATATTGTGACTGATGTTCCTCTTATTTCTTGGTGATTAAATCAAAATAAACATATGGTAGTTTTTTAATAGCAAAGGAAAACATTCTTGTCACACGCTTGCTACGTATTTAATTTGCAATGAGATAAATGTGCAATCGAAGACGACGCACTTGTATACTTTTTATCAAAGACTGTAGTGATATCATGAAAAGTGGTCGGCCAGGGTTGCGACAATGTGAATGTACTATATTTTAGTAGGTTTTAAAAGTATGAAAACTGTGCTTGTATATGACATTTCTGCGATATTTTACAAATTTTGATGAATCGACTGTTTCAAATATTTTCATCAAAACATGTCCATGGTTTTGCAAAAGCAAACTGACTCTCCTCTGTTCGTGGAGTCTTATTTCAATACCTTACGGGTCAGTTTTTTGCTGCCAAACTATACAACTCAACTTAACTGCCGAAATACAAATTCAAAATTCACATTCCTAAACAAAATATTACCTTTTTTTACAATATTTAAACATTTTTATTGAAAATATGAATGAATTTATTTGAATATGTTTTAATTTTATACAAATAATTATGACTTACACCTATATACCCTGGATTATAATAAAGTCATAAAGAAATAGAATTAATCCGTGAAAAAAAGGCTTTTTTTTTTACTGCAAATGCATCTTATAACCAATTCACATCTATCCATCTAACATACCACAATCCTTCCAAAATGGTACTGTAATTATACAATATCACAAATCGGAGAAATACGCTGATATAATAAATTACCATCATGCTATTTTATATCAAATATTATATTGTGTTGAAAATACTAAGTTCTAATTTCACAATCGTGAATGCAAAGTGCGGTGAATCGTATGACAATCATGAAACTCGATCAGTTTACATTGCATTTCTTGGAAAAGCTTCAAACATTTCCAATTAGATTTTTATTGTATTCCTTACTTTTTGGGTACCAGATGTAAAGGTTAGCATCCTACTATCAAGTTCTATCTTGGTTAATGATTCTCATATCTATGCCTATCAACTGTCGAGACCTGAATTGTCATATCCCAATTTTATGAGATTTTGTTAGTCTAAAGTTCACTCTCTTTTTTCTATTCTGACACGAGCCAATAAATGATGAGAAGTTAAACTATGGGTTACTCAAAATTTTGGCTACGGACATTTTATGAGCCCACATCAAAATCAGTGGCTTGGAAAAATTGTCTTTCTTTTCGATTAGTTATAATTAGGGCATGCATTACCGGTATATGTATTACAAAAATTACATTTTTTTTTGTTTTAACGTAATTTTATTTTGAAATTACATACGTTATTGTGACTATGTTGACAGCGGACAAAGGGGGTGCTTCTTTACCTAGAAATAACTATTTTATCAGATTTCCTACAATACCTGTACAATTCGAACAATGATGATGACTGTGACACATGACAAATTTAACCAACATAGTGAAAATGAAATTACAAAACAAATTGTCAAGCTGATAAAACGATTGGCTAATGAAGATGGAGATATCTTGCTATAATTCAGCCAACTTGTGTAGAATCGGAGTAAGCTTTCTCTTCAGCGGGAGTGATCTGCACTAAAATTAGATCCAGCTTAAATCATGACACATTAAACATGTTACGTTTTTTTAGGGCTCACTAATTCTTCTCCTGAAAGAGAATTATTTTAATAATTTTTGTTTGATAAATAACATGTATAATTTTTTTTAAATTGCCGGTAAACCGGTATTAACTTCAAATTTTACTGAATTACCGATAATGAAATTTTCCGGTAAATTCGCATGCCCTAGTTATAATCTGGTAGGCATATTCGGATTGTTTTCTAGCAAAAATTTAATGTTTGGTGCAATATTGATGTCACGTATTTAACCGATTTCTAATTAATTCCTGACTGACTAGACTAAAATTTTGAAATACCCAGAGATGTATATAGTTTTCAATACGTTCCATTATTCACCGTGATTGCAATATCCTATTCTATATATTGGTATCACTGAATTCAAGAATATTACGTAAGATCCAGTGCACACGGAGAAGCATGGAAAGATGAAGGCTTGGTATAACAAGACGAGATCGTAAAAGAGGAATGCATGGGTAAGAAGCAGGACCATAGTGACAGATATTGCGGAACGTGAAAAAGTTAAAATGGCAATGGGCCGGACACAGCGAGAAGAATGGATGGCAGATGATCGCGAGAAATACTAGAATGGTATCTGAGAGGATGTGAAAGAAAGCAAGGCTGAAGAATTGAGAAAAATGTTATGAGTCACATGGATGCAGATTGCTCAAGACAGACAAGTGCAGATTGCTCCACGGACAAGTGGAAGAGGATTGGAGAGACCTTCATTCAGCAGTGGATGGTGAATGGCTGAAAATGATGATATTCCTCATTCATCCCTCGATTCGCATATTAGATAGGTTCCGCCGAATCACCGTATTAATCAAGTCCAAGAAAGTATAGGAAAGAAGTTTTGTAATTTGCTAACTAAATTTAGCAGAGAAGACTACAAAATCTTAAATAAAAATTCTATTCTCTTTCAAGTACCATGTAGACCTTTGCAGGTAAATTATTTTTTTTGTTTAATACACAGATTTGCATTGCTTGGGATAACAGCATTTTCTTATGTAGGTATAAAAAAAAATTTCAGCTAAACCAAAACCGTGATAAAGTGAAATCGTGCAGAATGAGTAACATTCAAATCGACGGTAGTAGTAGGGTCGAATACGCATATATGCGTAACCCAGAGCTAAAATGTTGAGAATTCCAGAAATTAAATAAAAACAAAAATTATGTAATAAAATCAAATTTATTCTTAATTTTGACGAAAAGAAACCGTGAAGATACACAACTTAAACGCTTTTACATTTCTGCAAATTAATCAAGTCCGAGTCGAAAATAAAAACTCCTCGATAGATGTGTATTTTGTTTTTATTTTTTTTGTGTTGTTTCATACATTGTATAAATAAAAAAAATTAGTTCTTAAAAGAAGAATCCTAATATTTTTCCTCCCAGATGTTTTCTTCTGGCTTCTTCGTGGTCCATAATACCACCACTCGTAGTCAAAACAATGTATCTGTAATGAACAAAGTAATCAAATTAAAAAATTTTAAATACAAATAAGTTTTTTTGAGTAAAGGACAAATATTACAAGAAAGGCCAATCATCCACATATTAACCGATATTACAAAGTTTATAGAGGAATAATGATCAGCTTCCATTTTCCAGGATTGTGTATAGTCAGTGAACAAACAGCCTAAGGTATGAATTTTGTAAAAATTACTAACAAATCATTAACGAGGATTCAACGAACTAATGGTAAAAACTATTAAACTATTCAAATTAAAATTCCAAAGATGATTGAAGAAATTTTAACGTGAAATTAAAACCGAAGTGGATCGTGTTGAATGTGAAATTCTCATCTTTCGAAACTGTAAGATATGAATTGACTATCAAAATTAAATGATATAACATACCCAAACTGTCTGGAGGGTAAAAGATTGTTAGTCCATCTTTCAATATCTCTAATGGGTACGTCGAATCTGGGCGAGATGACACCGCATTTGTTTAATCTGCCAGTTAGATTTACAACAATTTTTCCAGCACGGTGATCATCCACTATTTCAAACTCGCCGATGTACCCGTGCTTCATCATCACAGTTAGGAAGCGTACAATAACTTTGGAGCACGGCCGCAGTAAAACTTGCCGTTTCCCTCTCTTCTCTGCATTGTTGATAGACTTGAGAGCGTCACTCAATACGTTCATCCGCACCATGACTGAAAACAAAACCATAAACACATTAGAAGACATACGACGAAATTGACACAATAGCCACATCCACAATTCACATTATACACCATCATTCATCGTCCGATAGGACGAACTAACTTCAGGCGACTCATGTCAACTGTTGATACGGCGAATACATAACCTCAAAAAAGTATTGTACTGTATGTGGAGAATAAGTAAGAACGGTGAAATAAACCAGCACATGATTGGAGCCTGACTATTTAGGATGGACTTTACCGTTATTTTGGGGATGTTGGTTGTGAGAAACAATGTGTCAAAGGTAATATGTACACGTCCAAGTGCCGTGGTCGAGGGTCCTCGCGGAGCCCCCCTCGCTGGCCAAGATACGGTCACAAAGTTGCGTTCGTGTTCCCTGAATCGTTTCCGACGGGAAAAACCAGTGGATGGCTCCATTTCGGTGAGGATTACCTGCGGTGAATAGTGTGGCGGCGGGCGCACCTTACAGGCTGAGACCGCACGGTTAAAGGAAGTGGCCGTCACGTTGCCGACACTGACACCACTTTGACGTTTGAGCGCTTTCTTATTTCGACCCAAACACGCCGATTCACGGCCAGGCCCGCCCGTGCAAAATGAAATATCTCTCTTTGGGGAGTGATATCGCGGCGAAAGTGAGCCTTATAAATGAGTTTGGATATTTTTAAATTATTCAATGCACGTTAACATAACCGACGGATATGGTTAAGTGCACAAAAGTTAGATTTTTAAAATATTATAATCGACATTTTCTCTACATCTTCAAAAAATTAATTGAAAAAATTTATCTGGATATTCCCTCATTTTTGCATATAAGTTATGGAATTGAAAGGATGCACCCAATATTTTCTCTTTCTTCTTTCTTGTTCAAAGCCTCATAAATATCTATCAATGTGATAGGGTCCATTATTGTCTCCTACTACTTCACATCCACAATGTGTAAAGTTAAGACCCGTTAAACATATACTGACAATCCACCGCGGGTAATGTACATATGTGGCCGCGATCGTCCGAAACGGATAATCCCCTGCGAAAAATGCGGCAGAAGATGTGGCGGTGTGGCGCCAGCCAGGGCTTGGTTTCGCGCATTCTGCAACTTATGCAGTTTTCTACGGTTAGGGTTACCATATGCAAAAATGAAAAAGGAGGATTATTCTATTCTGAAATCAATTGAAATCGAGGACGTTTCAAAATTATTTAGGCATACTTTTCGGAGCTCCCTAATTTTGACAAAAATTCTTCGTTTCTTGACAAATAACTATAAAAATCCATACACATCATATCCTTAAAATTGCATTGTGTGAGTATTATGGCCTTCACTGACACCACATTAAATCTATTCCGCTCCTTGGTCTACTGAGCATATATTACGAAAAAAACCCTATATAACATTTGCATTATGAGCAGAAATACAAAAAAAAATCACATATGTTCGAGGGGAAATGCCGAGTGAAACACGCAGTGGACGTTTTGGTAATCTTTATTATGTGAGCGACGGATACCGAATGGAAGTAACGTGTGTAACACTCGGTCGCCGGTACTAGGGTTGACAACCCCAGCCCATTGGTTCATCGAGCGCCCACAGTTCCAAAAAACAATCGATAATGGGACAAGATTTAATAATACTCTCCGTTATTCATGAATCCTCTGATTTTTGAAGAATTTATTCGCAATCTTTTCGTATTTGATTTCGTATTTGATTTCGTATTTGATTTCGTATTTGATTTCGTATTTGATTTCGTATTTGATTTCGTATTTGATTTCGTATTTGATTTTGTATTTGATTTCGTAATGATTATGTGATAATTAAAAGAATAATGGTTATGTCTGGAATTTCTGTTTGTGGAGGAGAGAGTTAAGCTGGGTGATATTTTCTTTTCCTCTAAGGATGAATTTATTTGGAAAGATCACTGCAACCCCGTCATAACAACAGCAGCAGAGTAAACAAAAAAAGGACATTATATTTCTTTTGAAATATAAGGACATGTAGCTAGGATTATCTTTGATAACCCTATCTAACGTTGCACGCTTCAGCCTCTATGACAGATGGAAGGGGGAAGAAAGGGTACGGGTAGCGTGTTGGTCTTATTTATCGTACTTCTTTTAAAAATCGCACGATTATTTGATTGCGAAAATGTGATGTATGTTTATATATTGGAGTACGCGCACTTGTTGCAAATAAATCGCGTTCAATTCCAGACAAAAAACCACACATCACATTTTTGCGCTTAAATAATCGTAGTGCGCGCGCCAGGCCTTATCCATCGCCTTTATCAACAAAATATGGCAAATTTTGCAAAATACGTTATAATGTTGGCAACACGAACAATGATACAGTTGGCAGCACAACGAATCGTGCAAAGCGCAACATAGCACCATCTATCGAGCGACTATCCAAGTGGGTGCGCGAACCAAAACTGCAGAGACACACCGCGAGATGGCAACCAAAACAACATATTGCACCAAGTGAAGTATGTACGTACATAACTTGTTTGACCGGTTGCAGTCAGTTTGGTACGAAACGTGGTGGCGCGCGGACATACTCGCGGATCGTTCGACCACTCGACAAACTTTTTTCGAACAGTATTCGACCATCGCAAAGTGCGAAAGTGCAACCGTGCGATTATTCGACAACTTGATCGTTGTTTCACCTGTGTTTTCGTGTGCTATCGCGATCTCGTTACAGGTGTGTGTGTTGTGGCGGCTCGACTCCTGGCAACGGCCTTTCCCCGCCCCTCCCCCCTCTCAAATCACCTCAGGTGAACGGATTTTTTAAACGGTTCGTTGAAGTTTTGTTAAAGTTTGCAAAAGTTAATGGATGCAATTCACAGTGTCTCAACAGTGTGTTAGTTTGGCGGAACATTTCTTTGACAAACAAAAGCAGAACCGGCCTTTGAAAAGCGACACGTTCCGTTCCGTTTAACCTGGGCGAAACTACTGTATCGGTGTGTGTTGTGTGTGTGTGTGTGTGTGTGCGGTGTGAAGATCTCGTTGCAAAATTGCATCACTGAATTGCATATTATGCAATTATATAGTTATTTGTAAGTGTGTAATGTAAATATTGAGTATCATTCTTGAACCCGTTGTGGATTCGAATGTATAGATGGGGAGGGGGTTTCTTTCGTTTTGTTTGATATGTGTGTACTTTCACTAGAATGTAAATACGAATTTACGTTTAATATTTATTTTGCACAGTAGAAAAATTATTATAAGGCACGACAAAAAGGTGGTTTTTTTTTTGTGACCGGATGAATCAAATATTAATCCAATTTCGGTTATATACATACATAGATGAGTCCAATGGAGAACCGAATTAACCTAACCTGTGCCACCCAACATTTACGTGAAATAAAATAAATACTCCGAAGAGGGTGTTTGATACATAAATTTCACAAAATGAAGATGAATCTATCGCAATTTTTCTCTTTCCTACTTTTCATATGACCTTCATGCCCTTAAAAAGCATTAGAATTGTCGTCAAGATTGAACTTTATAATATTTTTAAGCAATAAATGTCACGAACGTGACTATTTTCATACAACTCTCCAGTTCACAAATGGGGAGGATTTCTTTCAATTTTAAATACATATACAATCTGAAATATGTAATATGTTGCGGCTCCCAAATTTGTTAATTTGGCAACTTTTTCCTTGATTTGACTCTTAGCTAGAAAAAGGTTCCCGACCACTGACCTAACCTTATCAAAAAATTACTTTCGGGTTTAACTGATCAAAATCGCAGGTCAATTATTTGTAAGGGTTGCTACTTTGTCATAGTACAAAATTTTCATAATTGAAATTTATCTTGCTAAAATCCTTTATTTGTCGTTGGTTTATTAATCTTCTTTCTCGTTCATTCCGCATGAAAAAATATATTATTTATAAAACCAATTTGTAATAAACAGAAAATTTTCAATTTTGTTTTGTTAAATTGGTACCCTTCGATTCTAATGCGCACCGCACACGCTCACACAGTTTCACATACATATATACATACATACATACATATTATAACGCGGTTAATTTAAATTTCGCAGTTGACAATGAAGTGAAAGCATTCGCAGTAGTTTGATGATGGATATCTCGTGTGTTAATTAAATTTCGGCTATTCAATTAAACATGAACGAGACAAGTGTTCGGACAAGTTCCAATTTCACTCATCCAACGAAAAATAATAACATGGAAGAGGACGAGAGGCGCGTCGGTTCGTTGCAGTTCAACAGGAGGACCCATTTTAGAAGAAAATCACTGGAGCTGTTGCTGACCCTTATAATTCTGATCGTTCCCTGCTCTACACACTCAGGTATACATTTTTTTCCAATGCCTATTTTTATTGTATCAAATAACTCTCGAGTCAATTGACAGGTGCGCGCTATACAGTAAATGCTTTTTTTCAGCTATCGCCATTGGTTATCTGTTGGAAAGCGATAACCATAGGTGTAACGGCTTTCAACCGCCAAAGTTGAACGTTGGATATTCAAATTGAATTATTGCTATAAAACGTTACAGCGATTGTGCAAACACTGAAATTATGTATTCATCCGCCTATCCGTTTTACGTGAATGGACTTCATACAGGTACAGAAGTTCACGACAGGTCTTTACTTTTTCTTTTTTCAAATCACAATTCTTCGGCGGAGAAGATATCCGTTCACTTTTCAAACATTTACATCGCGACTGCCAGGACAAGTTGGCTATTAATCTTTTCAAGAGTGATGTAAGAAATAAAAAGAAAAATTCAACCCCGGAAGACAAAGTGGCAAACAAACAAGCGACCGTTGCGTTGGGTTTAGTACGTGTCGAAAATATATCCGGAATGTACCTGAATGTACAATGTTCGCCGAATTAAAGTATGGTGGGGTAAGAGAGGGTTCATCCCATGGGGTAGTCGGTGTGAAGTTTGCCAAAACCTCCTCATCCCCCTTTCGGCGTGTCAACTTCGACTTGCTTGCTTTGTTGTATAACTTCCGCGAAAGGCCATATCGGAAAATAATTATGCAAAATAATTAATTATATTCCGCGTTGTGTTTTATGAAAATTGATCTGGTGCCGTGACTCTTGACTTGGATATAACGCTCGCTCACTTTTAGATCGTTTGCCCTTTCGCTTAATTTTTGATCCAAATTTTGCACATTAAACGTCCAGTATGGCATTATCGGGATCCCTGGCCGTGCTAGTTTATTACATATTCCATATTATTCCGATTCATATCATTTTCAGCCGTTCACCATCCACTGTCTGTCTTGAGCAATCTGCATCCAGTTGACTTCACACATTATTCTCAATTCATCAGTCCATCGTCCACGCGGTCTACCTTGCTTTCTTTCACATCCTCTCGGATACCATTCCAGTATATCTCGCATCCATCTGCCATCCATTCTTCTCACTGTGTCCAGCCCATTGCCACTTCAACTTTTTCATAACGTTCCGCTATATTTGCAACTTTGGACATGCTTCTTACCCATGTATTCCTCATGTATTCTTACGATCTCTTCTTCTTATACCGAACATACATCTTTCCATGCTTCTGTGTGCACTGGATCTTACGTAATGTGTATTATACATATATAGGGGCAGAAGATGAAGACGATAATGGCGAGATGAAGGATTTGCAGCGAATTTTAATTTAATTTAAAAAAAATTTCTTGAACTTAACATCCACGTTTCACACCCATACGTCATAACTGGCAGTACGCATTGTTCGTATGCCTTATTTTTTAAGCAGATTCATAATCACGATCTCAAAACACTATATGTAGTCGCGCAATAATCTGCTTGGCTGGCTGTCTGGGTACCCGTGGAACGCTCGCATACACTCACGGCACATAGTACGTACACATACTCTCAATCACTCATACTCATATGTAGGTACATACGCTTAGGGCACGAGTAGCGCGAAGCGCTCGCATTTTTCAATGACCTACTACATTTTGAACTACTAAATACACTATTGGTATATGTATGTACATATACATATACATATAGGTACATACATAAATGATAACCACCCGATGACACTGTCAACGGGCATTGACTAGTTGTTAAAATATTTCTAACTAAAAGTTAATCAAGCTACGAAGAGTTTATTTTAGTTTATGAAGATAGATGTCTTCAGTTGATTTCGTCTATTTTTGATCGTTTTGGTAACCTCAATGGAAATAATTTCCATCCTATATTTAATCATGCCACTTTTCGCGTTTGGTTGCTGAACTATCCCGATTTCTGAACTATTGAAGATCGACGAAACTTGACATTTGATCTATTATATTTACATTGAATTTAAATTACTTTCTACATTGTAAATCTTAGCCGCCATTATATAACTATTGAATTACTTGACGAATCATAAAATTAATAAAATAGCGATTCATCCACCGTTATATAAATTAGCGTAACCGAAAGTTTTATAAATTTTTATCAATTCTGTCTTATCGATTGCAAAATTTTTATATTTATCTGCTTCTTATTTATTGTATCATAGAAAAGACAACGCAATAAGTAAGATAATTTCGTTACCTCGAAAATACACATTGATTGTGCGTTTGTTGCTTCAGTAATGAAATTGATTGCATTTGTAAATGTGTGACGAAATTCGACACGTAACTGTCAAATCAGTCATCGTATCCAATCAATATTTACCCGATTTCACCGACAGCTCATCCGAATAATAAACTCGAAATACGTTATTTCTCACAGGTACGTTTAATAAAAACTAGGGTTGCCAAAATTATTTCACTTCAAAGTTGCATAACGTTTTTTAGATTTATTTTTGTAACACTTTCCCTGCCATAATACAGACGTCGATAAATCAAGTTATTGTTTTCGTATTTGAGGTCAGTTGTACTTTTTTTATCGCCGATTGTATAACATTTTTTTTAATTTACTAATAAACCAGTCTTTTCAACGGTTTAAATGGTACTATACATCTCAGAGGACAGCATAAAATTCACGAAATTTCACATTCGTGTCCTTTTAGAGTAAGTAATTATGCTAATATTCGTAATATTATACTTTTGTGCCGGTGGTACTTTTCTGTCTCATTTTGATATTAGAAAACTCACTTAGTTGCTAATGGATGCGAGTTTGTAATTATAGTGCATTTAGGATAGTGAGCTTTGTCGCACACTTCGATCTTTGCCATACATTGATAATGCGAGATGCTTTGAGAAGTTTACACAGTGAATTGATAATAATGGCGCAGGACGCTTTCTAATCCTCAATGTTTTATTAGCTCTGAATCTTGGTAGGACTGCGAGGATCTTCTTCTTCGTTGTCTTCGAGTTGAACGCACTTGGATCCCTGTCGATATTAGGAATAAAAGTGGTCTCCTCCATATGGTGAATCGCACTTTACCACACAGCGCTCGACTAGTTTTTATAAGGTCGTAGAACCGGTCCTGGGATCGATTCTGCCGTGTTCTCCAACTGCCATGCTTGATGCATTGTGCCTCTGATGAGGAGAGGTCGTTGTAACTGCCCCAACACCGATTATGCAACGTTTAACCGTTTGTTACGCATGTGGAAGGCTGATATACAACTGGTCGCTTCCAAAACTGCTTCGACTTGGATGACTTCTGGATTTTTTCGGGTTACAGCAGCAACTTTACTCACGGAGTATTTTCTCGTTGCTTCCTTGTTGTGCGATCAATTTTTAAATTTCTCACTTTCACTTGTCGAACTTTACCGCGAAATTGATAAATATAGGAACGACATGGTGCATATTCCTTTTCGTCAAGGTTTCGTGCACTCGATACATTCGAAAGTGTTATATGTAGCATGGAAGTTTCCCCCACGGGCAAGCGAGCGTTTTGTGTGCTTTGATAAACTTATCGTTGAATAAAAAATAAAAATAGCTTTTGAAAAAAATATACACAGCGAAGACCGGAAGTGTTAAAGAATCGATTGACTTCTGTTTGGGCGTCGTACGAAAAAAATTAACCTGATGATAAACGATGCAATGATAATGGTCGCTAACATCACTGTCATCGCACTCAAATGGCGTTCAACTATCGAAAAGCTCTTTTTATGCTAATTTCATCCAAAAGTGGACATTTATTTTGATCGATATCGTGTTGATTTATGAGTGTTATTTTGAATACAAATATTCCTTTTTATGCACATGCGTGGATTAACACGTTGCTTATCGAACGTTCAGTAATATGCGCTATACATATGTATGTATACGCAACTTTACATTCTCTTTTAATAAATTTTGAGGAAAGTTTTGCGACTAATCTGAACCAAAAGGGGGGGTATTATTTATTCACAGAAACTTATTATTGCTCATTAGTGTAATAAGTTTCTTATTTTCGTACGCAATTTTTGTAAATGAATTGTATGTAATTTTGCGGCATGGCTACAGTAGGTTATTTTTACTACATTTCATTGTTTTGTTTGTATTTAGTCATTTTACATCAGTATGTAAAATACAGTTAAACCACACGTACCAAAAAGCGATATAGTCGAGGTCCAGTATTGTTTCATAATAGAACTAGCGGTATTCGAACCCCGAACCTTCGCTTCGCGAATCTGATGCAGCGATCGTCCAGTGAAGATATTGGGGTCATCGAAGAGGTCATCGCTACGCCAACGGTTTTATTTTACGTACAAATTAAATAATCGAGTGAATTGTTTAATTTCTGTTCGCTAAGTTGCCGAAACGAGAAATAATTCAGGAACTCCGGTGTCCCTACGGGAGATCGAGAAGCTCGCTGTACTCACTTCCGGTCAGAGGTTCTATCGCAAAACCAACTTTCGTTTTACGACCTGTTATGGATTCCACGAACTGTCTTAACTTCGCTCGCAATGTCCTTTTCCCTTTAATCGGTATTCTTTTCGCGTATTATTTAATGCTAACGGACAACGATTTTATTGCCGTTCCCGTTTGTGCTTGGACTTCTGGATCGGGGTCGTTTAACTCTACGGATGATGCTTCCTTATAAGAATCGTTTTATTTCTTATTTTAACATAAGGGTGGATCAGGACGCAAACTTATTTTGAAATAGTTATTTCAATATCACATCATCGCTATTTTCATCTCAATTAGTACATCTATAGAATCGTATGAACGCATCGATTCGCTTCTATGTACATTTTTTTTTATTTGCTTGTTATTAGAACCATTCAAGTGCCTATAAACCACTTACTCACCGTTTATAATCGATAGTCGTAAATCCAATTGAACTTGATTTCCACATAACGTTTATTCCTCGCGAAATCCACGAGAAAATTTACGACGGTGATAAAATCATAAGACAATGTGTTTCGGCGACACACTCAGCGGATTTTTATATCAATTTTATACGCGGTTAACCCATCAATTTTTCGAAATCGACCTAAACGACCAAGTTCGCGCTCGGGTTAGGTCAATTCGACGTTTATAGCCAATACGTATCTACAAAAGAAATATAAAATAAAGACTATCCAGTTAAATATAAACTACGCGGTAATCTTCTCAACGCTTCGGGGTAAATTTAACGCGCGAGATAAAAGCCTATTTTTGTTCGCATTTACAAATATGCGCTGTTGCAAAACGGTTAACTGTGACAGTTTATGCAAAGTTTCACACTGAAACGACAATCGCTGGAGCAGTGTCGGGAGAGACTAGCTTTTCAATATTGTAATGTTTATATCGTCGGTATACTGGTAGAAAACGTTAAGTTAAAAATTGGCTGTTTTAACCTAATAATGCAACTCGGTAGATTTCAACACGCGGTTGAAAAAACAAGCTGATTCATATTCGATTTATTTTTGACCTAATTTAAAGATGTCAATACGAATTAAGTTAATAATGTCCTCGCTTGTTACTGGAAAAACAAATTTTCTCAAAAAAATAATTTTTGACTTAACGTTTTCTGCCAATATATCGCACACCTAGATCTAAACAGTATCAACTCAAAAAAACACCTTTTTCAGGAACGACGAAAAACTTGTTGTCATTTCGCTATAAGTGATAGGAATTCACTGTTTTTTTTTTTAAACAAGGTTTAAATAAGGTTCGGATTAAAACATTTCATTTTGTTTTGTTGGTTCATGCAGCTTCGTTTGTAGAATCCGAATAAATGATTAACTAAAAAATCTAAATTTTTGAGTTGATACTGTTATGATCTAGGTGTGCGATATGTACCTACTAGTATTTACGACTTTACGCAATAGATACATTGTATTCCTGAAATATTTCATTTAAATTTTTTCGTGCCGCAATATCGATTAATCTCGACTATGAAAGGAAGCCCAACAAACGCGACTCGTCAATGCTTTCAATATATGCTTGTATATGCATATGTATGTAGAATTCCGTTGAATTTTTTTTCGTCTATCGTCTTTGTGACGTCATCGCTATTGGTTTGAACGGTGCAACTGTGCGACCCAGGTGCTTGACGCACAATGGATCACTCACCAGAATGGTATTTCGTTCGGTCAAACCTTTTTGTCGTTCAATGTCAGGATGTAGAAAGTGTATCAGACGACTCGTTAAATCCGTTCGAGGGGTTATGTGCGAAATATGTCAAGGAAACCAGCTCGTGACGTTGCCGTTGCTGGGGCGGGTCTCGCGAAAGGCCGCACCGCACGTCTTTCTTTCGTTCGTTGCCTTTAGTTTACCTGTGTGTGTGTGTGTGTGTGCACGTCGACCAGGTAGATTTTGTCGGTGTTCAATACAGCCAAGTCCAAGTCGTCAACTACCTGCCGTGCAACTCTGTTGAGGACAAAGACAGGAAATGACCGCCGCAAGGAATGCCGGACGGCCTTCGCGAGACCCGCGGGACGATTCACCTCAGCGAAATGGCCGACACACCTTTTCATATGAATGTGGTGTAATGTGTAATGGCGGTGGGTGAACGATGATGCTCACGTATGTATGTACATACATATATTATGTACAACTGCATATTACCCAAGTCGAGAGTATGGTGACCTTTCGCTATTGGATACTAATCGTCATTTTCAGCCGTTCACCATCCACTGCTGGATGAAGGCCTCTCCAATCCTCTTCGATTCCTGTCTGTCTTGAGCAATCTGCATCCAGTTGATTCCACACATTCTTCTCAAATCATCGGCCCATCGTTCAACCTCGCTTTCTTTCACATCCTCTTGGACCAGTGGCGTATAGCGTGAATTCCAGGCGCCCCCCCCCCGCAAAATATTTTAAGGCGCACCTCCCCCCTATATACATACATATTATTTCTTTAAAGCAGAGTAACTTTCCAAAATAATATTACTGTAACTTTTTTAGGTTTATATTCTCGAGCCGGAGAACACCATTCCAGTATGTTTCGCGTCCATCTGCCAATGTGTCCAGCACATTGGCACTTGAACTTTTTCACGTTTCGCAATGTCTGCCTTACCCATGAACTCCTGTTACGATCTCTTGTTATATCAAACATAGGTACATCTTTCCGTGTGCACTGGATCTTACGTGACATTCTTGAATTCAGTGATACCAATATATAGAATAGGATATTGCGATCATGGTAAAAATGGAACGTATTGAAAACTATGTATGTATGTATGTACAACTCTGGGTATCTCCAAGTTACGGTCGGGAACAACTAGTCGGAAATTAGTTAAAATACTTCAATATTACACCAAACATCAGCCCATCGTCCGATCGGTCTACCTTGCTTTCTTTCACATCCTCTCGGATCCATTCCAGTATTTCTCGGGTGCATTCTTCTCGCTATTTGTCCCCTTCAACTTTTTCACACGTTCCGTTATATCTGCCACTTTGGTCATGCTTCTCACCCATGTATTCTT
Organism: Parapsyche elsis; assembly: GCA_022651745.1. Taxonomy (NCBI): domain Eukaryota; kingdom Metazoa; phylum Arthropoda; class Insecta; order Trichoptera; family Hydropsychidae; genus Parapsyche; species Parapsyche elsis. Next base: position 3,981,707 of record JAGVSN010000018.1, read on the forward strand.
GTTATAACGAGCATACATCTTTACGTGCTTCTCTGTGTGTGTGTGTGCACTGGATCTTACGTAGCATTTTTGAATTTAACATCACGTTTCACATCCATAGTACGCATTGGTAGTATGCCTTCTTTTTTAAGCACAGCGGAATGTTAGATCTAAAAACTATTCACTCTTCCAAAAGCACTCCATCCTAGTTTCATTCTTCGTTTTATTTCTTCTTCTTTACATCCGGTCATATTCACCAATTGTCCTAGTTATAAATAACTATCAACTATCTCTACAATATGATACTAATAGGTTTAGGGGGATCTGGTTTGTTGAATTCAGATCTACCGTTGGAATTTGTCGAATTTAGCCGACTCGTTGTCGGTTGTCGGTTGTTAATATGGTTGTTGTTGGTTGTCAAGATGGTACTTTGCAAATATTGACATCTCTTGGTTCCAGTGCTCATCACGAGTACCCAGGCCGTGTGTGTTTATACTGGTAGGTTGGGAATGGCGAACCTATGTACGTATGGTATGTATGGCACGCGAGACGATTTGAGTGGCACGCAGAAAATTTTTAAATGAAATAATATGAAATATCAGTTAAATGTGTATTTATAATATAAGTGTGTATTATTGTAAACGCTGCGTGCCTTTGGCACTCCAATTTTGATGGTAATATTTATTTTTGATTTATTGGCACGCGAGTTGGAAAAGGTTTCCCATCCTTTCAGTGTAGTTGGTAGACTGGTAGGTTAAGGCGTTACCAAAATTTAGCTAACCTTTAGTAGCAGGAAGGAAGTACCTTTGTGTATTCTATGTATATACAATGTAAAACGACAATCGGTTTAAATATTAACAGAAAAGGTGGTAATTTTCAATTCTACCTCCCGTTTTTCTTTTCTTACCTACATATGTATGTATGTACATACATAGGTATATGCATGTGTATAGAGGGCAAAAAGGAAAACTAGAGCAACATCTCTTCAAGGAAATTTCACCGTGAAAAACAATAAAGATGTCTGACAGCGTCAATAATAAATACTTAAAATGAAGTAAGTGTATAGATAGGGTAAATATCGGTTGAACTTTGGATAAGTTGTCAATATCTAAGGGTTGAGGGTCTACGTTGACCTTGAAATTTTAATTTGATGCCAATTTTTTGTTAGTGTGATCAAAACGATTGCCGCTGCTCATTGTGATCGCCGATCGATCGACTTTGATGAAATCCGGTCTTGTTGCTTCTCGGAACCGATACGTCGTTTCGTACGAAATTGCTATGCAGTAAGAAATTGTTTAAACTCCATTATCGAAAATGCTCCGTTATTATTTGTTGTAGTTGGTACGTGTGTTAGTTATTTAGCGCACGTGTCGGAACTACTACATGCGTTCGTTACGAATATTTTTTTTTTTTTTGGCATAATTTCCAACGCTTTTAAATGTAGTAATTTCGCCGGCTTTTTATTTTTTTGTAGACCAAAAAAGCGATGAGAGTTCGTGGCGTTTTTACGCTGATTCGTGACAATTTTGTATTACGAACGCCAAAGACCCATATTTTTTTCGTATTGTGCATACTAATTTTTTGAATCTGGCAATAGCGTTGTGCCGAAACATTTCGCGGAATATTATTAATTTATTGTAATTTGAAAACATGTTGGCACGTGAAAATTGCCAAGGGCGAAGGGGGAAGCTTTTGCGACACTTAACTGGCCCACTTCTAAATTATCGTATTGGCTTAATAATAATGTAACTCGCGAGTAAAAGTCGGGTAATGTTTGCTTTTGAACCTCGTTTATGCACAGTGTCTAATTTAATATAGAAATTTTATAAATATACTTGGCTCATTTATGCTACATACATATGTACGATCCTTATCGAGTAACGCTATACGGAAAGGAACTTACGTTTAAAATTTTGACAATTACTTTTGTTCACAAATGTGGCAGCTCCTCCTTTGCCTTTATTGTCTCCGCTTGACAGGGGATCTATTTGCTTTATGTAAATGCTTTCGTTTATTTGTCCGCGACTTCGACGAGGGATTTTGATTCCTTTTGCTTCTTGAAATAGACCTTGTCCCTTCAGCATTCCTTTGGTGAGTCACTAAATACCCTTCAGGAGCTTCCCCCTCCTGGATTCCGGCATCTTTTTCGAGGGTCAGATACCAAACGACCTATGCTTTCGTTCATGACAGCTACATCGTTACGTTGAATATAGATATTATCAATTCCTCCACTTGTGTATACCTATATTTTTGAGTTCAAGATCCAAGCTTATTATCCAAATACTCACATCACATTATAATTTTTTTTATACATTCTCATTGCTTTGTTTCAATGTTTCGTCGTAGAATTGAAAGAGTTTAAAAAAAACACACACACACATAGGAAACTTAGTTTTTGGATCATCAGGGAAAGGTGTTACTGCTTATGCCTGTCGGAAATTTCAAACCATTTGTATACTCTCGGCGCGTGCATTATTATAATACAACGAGGACGTTATACTGAAACGGCGTTATATTATTATATTTTGAATGTTTAATATGGACACGTAGAGAGTGTTGTGCTCGTTCAGCTTCCGTACACAAATGTGTTGGAAAACGTAGGTACGTACACACACGACGCGTTCAAGAGCATCAAAAAACGTAAAAAGCGTTACGTATTTAGAGCGAAACTGGACAATTTGCATTAAGATAATGAACTCGCATTATTATTATAAATATGTATGTAAGTTTATATAATAGAAATTCTGTTTGTACACGTTAACAAATTCTTATTTTTTTCGATAGACGAAATACTACGACGTTGTCTCGCGTTCGGTGTATAATCTCTCTTTCGGTACATTAACCGCTTACGTCTCTTCAATTAAGTCCTTTTCCGGATTTACGGGGATTTGTTTTTTTTTTTCCCCGGCACATATGACTTCCTTGATATTTACGAGACGTATTCGAAAGCGTCCTTCTTGATAAGTTTATCCTTTTCGTTGAAAGCTTTCGCTTTGGATGCGATATGAGCACTCGCGCGTACTAGTTGATTATTTTTCAGTTAAATTATTGCCAGTTTGTTAACAAGTTACATACGATTTTCAAATTCAACTGTGTGGAATATTTTTTACTTGAAATTTATTTCAATTCACGTCGTCGTCGTACGGTTTTATGACTGTATAATATTAGATCAGTATAGTGTTGCTGTTTTGGTCCTGCTGCAAATCCGCCTACAAAACAAGGACCGCCTGCAGACGAATCAACACCTTGGCCGCCCACGCTTTCCCACATTTTATTGTGTGTGTTTGTTGCACATTGCTATTAACATATTATAACACTAGACACCGTTCGTTTAGTAGTGGACGTGAAAATTAATGTGTTTTCAGTTCTCGTTATTATTATCTATCAAATTTTGCGACATGGACGTGCCATATTTGATTCATAGTCGTGTCGCGTCTGCAATAATAATAATCGGGGACAGTGTTTAGTCCCCTTAGCAACCCTTTCGTACAACAGACATGAAGGGTCGCTCGCCGTATAATTTATGTGTGATTTTTCTTTTATTGATAAATAATTGGATAGTTCGCGTGCCGCCGCTGTCATTTTTGTGTTATTTATTATGAAATTTCAATAAATTCTGTATAATAAAATTTTATATTTTATTGCGACAATATACCTTTTTAATACTTTTTAGTAGTTCAATGCATGGTAACAATGCACCACCTTGGCAACCTGAGAAATTCGTATTTATTATTTGTTTTTAGGCGTACTAATTGAAGAACTCAACCTTCAACCCGTTAAGTTTGATTATTATATACAGACTCCAAAAAATATTACATAAGCTTTTGTGGCATAAGTTTTTGAATAGTTGTTCGCGCTCAATATAATTTCTTTATTCCCTTACATGAAAGCCTATAATAAGCATCAGTCATCACAGAGCGGAAATAATACACATTTGCAGCGTTGTTCAAAGTGGCAGTTGGATTAACCGATCATTTTTATATGAAAATTTAAAAAATTATTACAACACTTTATTATTTGTCAATACTGTGGGCTGTAATGTGTTAGATTTTCCTTCGGCTACTACATATAATATAAGCGACGATGCAAATTATAGTTACGGTCTTATAATACACAGTGTGCACTTGCATATGTATGTATGTATATGACATTACGCACTCACAAATGCGCAATATACAATTATGTATATTCAAAAAGTGATTTACATTTTTCATTTCGGCCTCGCCTAGAAATGCACTTGCCTCGAATGCATTTTATAAATCTTTTTCACGTTTGTATAATTTTCAAATCAGGAACGAATCTTCCGACAACAAACGAGCAAACGTTCGGCGTCATGATCGTTTTATACGGTGATGGATGTTTCGATCTTAGGCACCGTATTTATATTGCTGTCAGAATCCTAATGGATATTATTTATTTTGTCCATTTATTACTATTTTTCAATATTATATTCATATGTAACTATGTGATGTTGGTTAGCTAAACGCTAGTTTGTCGAGTGATAGGTTTGAGTGACGTTGGAACGAATGCGCCAGCGCATTTGTATGGACCTATCATTTCTAAACTGTGGAATACGTATTAACTTGATATTTAATTTTTTTTGTTCCTTTTATATTTTGAAAGTATCGCTTTTTAAAATTTTGTTTTTATACCTATTCAGCCTTGTGTTCGTTATATCGCCGGCATATTTTTAACTTTTCAGACTGAAAGCTACAGGAAAAACGTCATTGCTCACGTTTTTGCGGAACTTTTATCGCACCCAGGTACCACTATCACTCATCGAACAGTTCTTTTCATTCGTTTTATTTTTTTGTATCGAAAAATGTACTCTTCGTTTCTCTCTCGCCTTTAAACGTAAAGGGAAAAATGTCAGTACATACACACAACGTGTACAATTTTCTTTTTTTCGGTAAAGAAATTCAATCGTATACAACGGCAAACTGTATATTTGTGCCGTGAAATAATGAAATGGACTTGCTTTCGTTTTTGATTTTGTTTGGACGCTATGCGCCTTTCATACACCCATACATATTCATATTCCATTACCTTGTTTTCCATAGAAATGCTATGAATAATACAATAGACGACGATTACTGTGATCATGTTAGTCTTTTTAAATTTTGATTCCATTATCTGGCAATATTATAAACCAACACCAGAAATATGAATATCTAGTTACATAAGAACAATAATAGAACACCCATTCAAGTAAATGTGTTGACATGTCTATCTTTTTTTTTTACGTCCATAACATATTGTCGATTTGAATCCATCAAAAGCTTAACTGCTTTACGACTTGGAATATTCATACTTCGCTGAAAGATTTAACGGTCGAACGCGATTCGCGTCATGAATTTTGCCGATTCCTTTCCCCCCTTTTCCATTGTCTTCACATTTCGCTTCTGCGGCCAAAGTGCTGTCTCACGTTTCCTCGGTATCCTCGATATCTATGTAGGAAGAGAACGTGCCCCAAACCACAGTCGTCATATCGTCGATTTCAAGTCAGATTTCTCCGTTTTTCCCAACTGGTGACTTTCCTGCTTTTTAAAGGGTCTCGAAACGATTCAACTTTAAATGAACTTGGTTTAGAAAACGTCTGTTTGCAGAGGTGTACTTCAACCACTTCACCAGTTCTAGCATTGGCTCGCCCAAAGGGGATGTTTTCAACGACGTTTTCTCTTGTTATCCTACCCATCTACCAGTAGTTTGGATTTGATTCTTTACTTTTTCGAATACGGCTTTTTATTTCATTTTGTAATTGACTCCAACTCGTTCGAGATTGCATTTCACAGGGTAACAATCATCAAAATAACCTTTTCCGGTGAGTACGCCGCGTGTGAATCGCTTCGTTGAAGTTCTCACGATTCATACAAAATACGTACGTATGTACGTGCGTTTTAACTAAATTTTTGTTTTATCTTCAAACGTTGCCGTTGCTGAACATTATAATCAAATAACATAATCTGATCGCTTTATTGTCACAGCAGTCTTTTAAAATCACTATCGTCACACTAAATCTCTCCGCAATTGTCCATTGTCGATGTTTAACCGAAAGGTATTAAATAGTCAAATTCACCCGATGCACATTGTTTTATTGTATTCGAGGAATAATATTTTCGAATACATATACAACATATGAGAGTCATTTTGTTACGATGATAGATATGTATGTAGATTACTAATGAACACCTACTTATTTTAACATCGTGTAATTTATCGATAAAGTTTGGGAAACTTGTATTCGACGACTGCATTCGAGTAACAGTAAATTTAAACCGAATCAGTAGTCTGAAACGGACCCAAGGGAAAATAATTGAAATTTATTTATTTATTTTACCCAGAATTGATTGACAATTCGACGTGCGTTCAAAGTATGCGTTTCCTGTCTATCGGCGTCTGCGTTCGATGCGTTCACAGTTTGTCAGCCCTGAGTTTATTCACTCTTCTTTATCAGCAACGCATCCAAAAATACACGATGCCCTTTTGATGTGGTAACATCTTCTCTACCTTCGAGGTTTTTTCGAATGTTCTCGAATAAAAACCACCTAAACAAACGGTGGTTCGATAGACCTGCACGTACAGTATAAATATGTGTGTGTTTATCCACCGTTTGCTCACCACTCACCGGTTCGTTCCTTTGAAAAACGGTTAGATTTTAACCGCTTCGTTCAGCGGCGGTTTAGTTTCAGCGGACACTATCCATAAATTCGGTCTGCGGTTTAAACGATATGCATTTCTCGGGTTTGGCACTTTGGCCGAGATAAACGCGCGAGTTTCACGATTCACCTCTTTGTCAATATTGAACTCCAATTTCACCTATAATTTTACAAAAATTCTTATGCGGTCGTCACACCACTTTATCAGATGTGGCAACAGTATTAGTGAGTCGTAAAATTTATACTCGACATTTGTTTTAGTCAGAATAAATTTTCGGCGTTTCGTTTATGTACGCGCATACGTAATTCATTCACGAGTAAACTTACAATCAGCTAATTAAACCTTTCACTATTTATCGGTTGTTTGTATAAACTTCTTCGGATGGAGTGTTTTTGTAAGAAAACGGATCAAGTTGCGATACGTAGACGATACTTTGTTCCTAATTGGTCAATTTGGGACGCCAAAATTTAACTTTTGTCGTAAAACTAATTGACTGCACGATTAACAAGGGAAACCACTCAAAAGTGCGCTAAACTTACTCTATAATTCAATATTACTTTATTATGGAATATTTTATCACAGTGGATACAATCAACTATTAGAAACGGCACTTTTCGCCTGAACGTTTGTTCTCGTACCGTGTTCAACTGAGCTCTGAAACTTTATATGTATGTATGTGACTTTATTCAGAGCTTTTCCGAAACGAAATTGTTTATTAAGCCTACTAAAAAAATAATAATGACAATTTTATTGTACGATGTTTTAAAAAAGATTTTATTGGTCGACCAGTCAACATTGAAAGAATTCGGTGTGTATTTTTTTTTCCAGCGCATCGAATGCAATTTGCGTATTCACCTCACTACTCTCCCAACCAACCTCATCTCCATCTGTAAAAATGAATGTTTCACGTTTGAGGTTTCAATATTTGATGGTAAAATGTAAATGGGTCAGTCGACCCCGTCCACAAGACAGGCAGCAGATGTTCGCTATTTGTTAACAACCCTTCTGAGCGAGTCGAGCCCTTCCAATACTGCCCTTTAATCAGAGGAGGGGCTTAGTCCCCTGCAGTACTCACTCAGTGGCTTCAGTTTTAGCGTGGACTTCGCTTTCGATGTCCAAAGCCATATTTATCGCCGCACTCTGTCCGATGTTAACCCTTTCGACGCTGCACTGGGCTAATTACTATATATTATGTTAGCTGGTTAGCGTAAACGTCTGCCTGTCTGCCCGGGTCGTTGCGGTCGCGCTAGCATTACTAACATAGCAAACAAGCAAAAAAATAGCGGCGTGTTGGCAACAAGTCACTATCTGTACAAGCTAATTCGAGTGGACTGTGCGATTTTATAAATATACACCCATTCAATCATTGTTTCACGTACTGTCATTTGGGGGAAGGGGCTGTACTGTTATTGTACAAACCAGCGCACACGGGTGGGGGTTGGGGTTAGAATCTACCGTCATATGACGGGTAAAGCAGCTAGTGTTAAAATAATTAACATGCGCATGTACTCGAGGATAACCTTTAAATAAAATTACATTGAATTCGAATCAAGTGAGCATTTTGTTGAAATGTTGTATTAAATAATAAAATTGGAGATTTCATATATTTATTAGGTATGGTGATTAATCATTATTTAATCAAGTTTTCATTTCTTTGTAACTTTTGTAATATTCTGGTAGCTTTATTCAACAGCAAAACAACTTTGGAGAAAATTGAAATTGTGTCAAAAGTCAAATGAGAATTTAAATAATTTTAATAAAACACCTTTTAACTCACACCCGAATCTTCCGTGATTTATGTGAGAGAAAAAAAAAGTTAATTTATAATCTAGTTTTTTTTGCCGGTCGAATTGAACTCGGCGTGGAAACGTTTAAAAAGTTTAATTGAAATTTATACATTTTATTGCAAATACATATGTATAATGTATAGAAAATTTTCAGACTACTCTTACTCACCCTCCCTCGTTGAAAATTGCGATTTTTCCACGATTCAGTTTATTCGACCGTTCGAATGAAACTTTGGCGGCCGGCGATATAAAAGATAAAGCAATTACGTTTTTTAATACAAGTCGATCGGAAAAATGCGATTTTCTTTTTTTTTTTTTTCAATGCTGAAAACGAAGTTTTCCCCGAAATTGGGACACGCACCTGAGCTTCTCAGACGACATTGCAATGCTACAAAAAATAATTAAGTAATTAATTAAAAGATTCAAGTCACATTCTTGCAAGTGAGACCCGTCATTAAAGGGTTACCTTAACATTGTGAAATAGATAAATGTATGTATTTCATCGAGTGCTAATGGATTCCGAATACGTAAAAGTATCACTATTAAAATATTCGACAACTCTTTCGATATGACAATCGGTGATTTTCAAACTTAACAGTAACCGCTCGTCTCCTCTCTCGGTTATTTATGACCGCCGATAAATGTGATACGTAACTGGAAACCGCCATAACAGCGGCTAAGTTGTTAAATTTATTTCCGCTATAAATAATATGTCGCAATGCGACCACTGTTCCTAAAGAAAATACGTATTGTACAATTAATAAATACATACATACATATGTATATGTAAGTGACGCCGCTGGATAGTTGTCGCCTGTCCAATTTTAACCCTTCTACGTTCATTTAATAAAATTTTCATTGATAAAATAAGAATACAATTAACAAACGCGCATGCACATGTATGTACGTATGTACATACATACATACATACTCAAATTCCAATTCGCCCACATCCATTATTAATTTATTGGTAAAGTGTGACACGTTTCGATATCGCGTGAAATATTCACGTCTAATATAGATAATGCTTTATGAATGTGTGCACGTTCAAATTCCCAATTTAAATATTCAAAATGTTCGGCTTGTTCGAATAGTTTTCAACGCCGTTGGTACATTTATGAACGTGGAAACTATGTACGTATGTACAAAACTATAATTACAATTTCACACACGTTAAAAGCAACTAAACATGCACTAATGATGATTCGTTTGCGTTCGATCGTTTTCAGTCAATTGATTAACATCACAGTCATACGTATTTGCAATAATTGTAATTGGCTCTTATACATAGGAGCTTAGTACATTTTTGGTTTGTGCTACACGATAAGTCCTTCATTAGATGATCGATTACGTTTGTAACATTGATTCTACGCGTGACTGTATCTGTCTATATTGTTTGTACATACGTTCGTTGTGAAGTGATTTGATTGGTAAACTCCGAAGAGGTAAATGTGTTCATGTTATTAATTCAATGAATTATAATGGATTTAGTTTACGTTTTCAATTTGCTAGAGTTAAATCGTCGTTGGATTAGTTTTACCCGTGCCATAACTACTTTGATCGCACTGGTTATATGACATATAATCCCGATCGCTCTAAATTGGGAAGACTTTAATTCTGTCTGTCCGTCTGTCGGCTTTAATTTGAGTGGCGTACGGTCATATTTAATTAGAGCTGGTTGGAAAGCCCTGACAGGGGCTGTTGTATTGTATTGTATTGTATGTATGGTTGACGACGTCGACCACGGTGGAAATCGGTGCCAACGTGCTTTCGATTTAACCTTTTAACTGTTCGAATTCAACTTGGTGCAAAACAATTTACCGAGCCGTAGACGTTTCGTTAACGTGCGGTCAATTTGCGAAAGGGCAGCCGCCCATCGTTTCTGCCACGCGATCTCATCGTTATTTCACTTTCTGCGTTTGAATTAGGAATAAAAAAACGTGGTAATTTTGTCGCATGAAAGGTGAAATTATCACTCGTTCACTTGTTTGCCGATGTAGTAACGACCGTCGAGTGAAAATTCCTAAACTCGAGCGGCGAATAGGTTAATTGAGATAACCTTTAGCCGAATTTTTACCCAGTTAATGGAATCGAGGATAGGGTCGTAACTCGTTTTACGACATAATTATAGCACTTTAGCAAGGCGTAAATGATACTTACACGTACATTTTCGATTGCCTCATATCAATCACTTTTTTGCTCGCAATCCTGCATCAAGTGGACGCGTTGCGGAAAATGTGCCTGGTTGATTAATTTTTAGGTCCCAGAAATTTATTTATTATAAAAAGTTTACACTAGACAATCATAACCAAATTATTGCTTCATAAGTTCGAATATTTCATAACTTCATTATACATTTAAGATCAGTGATCAACATTGGTTAAAATTAATTTTTATGTGAAAACTTACACGGACGTATACTTCCCGTGACAAACACGTCAATGAAATTAAAATTTGATTATAATCATTGCGTTCGTTAATAATATTCAATGCCGTGACTTTTAATGCGAAATAAAAATATATTTTCCGATAAAACGGCAACTCAAAGGCTATTAATATTTAGTATTGTTTGGCGAAAGAGGTAATTTAACAAAGTTAACATTTTGACTGCCGAGTATGTGGTGTTAATCAATTACACATACACACTCGCGTGAATTTTACTGTGTACGAGTATATTCATAACATTTTCAAAAATACATGCATATTTATAAAACATTTCATAGAACCAAATGTGACTTTGTATACATATGTATGTATGTATTTTTGATAATAATCCGATTTTTGTTTCGTGTTTACGATGCTATCTCGCGGCTGTCAATCAATGCGTTATAAATGTGTAATTTTTTCATTGTGTAAATGTAAAACATATTAACGGAACTGTTATTTACGTATTTTAGAGTTTTTGAATGCGGCAGCCGTATAATTTTTAATTTGTTTTCGATTTATTAACCCTTTCGCCGCGGAAATTTACATTGTTACACCGTGTACTTCTGAGCTTGTTTGTTTTTGCAAGGACGACTGTGGGCTTGCTTTCCATCTTGCCAAAGCTACTTTCCCAGTTGTTAAGCGGATCCGGCACGCAACGCTCATCTCGAGGTTTTTGTTCTATTTTCACGTAGAGCTTTTTATTGTTGCGCCTAGACTAGAGTTACCTGTACACTCCAGGGGTCCTGCAATATGCCAGCGAGTGGGTATGACCCATTTCGACGACTCCCTTCTCCATTTATTGCTTTCTATTTTTTCTTTCTTCTTTTCCACGGGATTGATTGGAGCTTTTATGGTAGGCATAAGTTTGGCAAAAAAAAGTTCAATTTCGATTCCTCTCTCTTTTGTCTTTCGAAAGTTTTGGTGTGTTGATCCATTTTAAATTATCTGTTATTTATATCAAATCACGCAAGACACCGGATACCCTAGAAAATGGTACCATGTTCGTATACTTGAACATACTATTTGATTGTGCACTTCAACTGATACAATTGCTAAAAGCGTTATATATTTACTGTTCGATTAAATTTAATTTTCTCGAATTTTCTATGGATATAGATTTTACTGCCTACCTTAGTATATTCAATGTACAACACTGTAGTTATTACCATTTAATGTGTGAGAAATTAGTATTGCATTAAAATTCAACGTGCGTTCGTATAAATTTATATGTAAAACTAATTTTGTCCTCTATTATGGTGTATTACGTATGTATAAATTAATCGAAAAAAAGCTTAATTGCTAATTTCGGCACTAGTTGTAAAGTAACCGCATGGAAAATTTGCATGTTTATTATTTGCTATCTTGCCATTGCTCAGTCGGAAGACTTTTTGTGTGTGTAATCGTTTTGGAATTTCGCATGATAATTTTTTTTCCAAGTGTATTTTTTTTTTACGCCACTTGCGAAATAAAAGCTCGAGGAGCTTTGTGTCACACGTTTATTTTTTATGTGTGTTATTAATGACTTATTTGCATCACGCGACGTTTATGGATACGGTAGGATTTTTACCGGTGTTTTACGATCGTAATATTTTCTCCGGCAACTTTACTAAACTTTCACTATAAATTAGCGCAATTCATTCTAATAAATAAACACACGGGGTAGGTAGGTACTCGTGTAAGTTATACCTGTACCATTTTTGTTGTGTTTCATAGGACAATCGCTCGTCGTAAAATTAAACCTATTGACCAACACGAGCTTTTCACATTTTTTTTATTTTATTTTAATGTACATATGTATGTACGTAACGACGTACATTATTCAACGAAGTTAAGCGACGTCTGGCGCGGCATCGCTCCGATGGGCGAACATTTGAATATCTTTCCCTCATCTTAACCCACCTTTCTCTCTTCCGGTTCGTTTGTATCTGGCAAGGTATACGTTAATATCCGATGGGAAAAAAAGGTGAATTACCAGCCACCCTCGAGAAGAATACATTATTGTAATCTCGTACGAGAAAACTCGTGCCACTCGTTAAAGTTTTCCTACCCTCCCCCGCGACCCCCACACGGTATTAATGGATATGTTTCGTATTCACGCGAACCGAAAAGTTCTTTTTTTGTGAAGAAGCCGGGGGGGAGGTTTGGGTGTTAAAATGGAAAGGGGATATATGCCGATCGTCTTCGGTATCAGCGAAAGCACAACACAAGTGAGTTGAGTGTGGGCCCTTCGGAAAAGCTCGGCCTCTACAAGTTGGGCACTTAAACGGCGTATGCGTGCTTCTTCGGTTGATTTATTAACACGAATGCGACCGCCAAGAGGTTGCCATAGAGGAAAAACTTTACCCAAAAGTCTTGAATAAATTACGATTTTGGGTGCTTTTTCACCCCTCGCTACCCACGGCCCCTTTCACTTTTTCGGCAGTGAAAATCCTAGCTGGTTCTTTTTTTGCGGTGACATCCTGCAGTTTTTTTTTCTAACCCTCTCAAAGCACGACGACAAAGTGTTAAAGTTGATTCGAGACTTCAATATTATGTCGCCCGTTGTGCAGTGCATATTCACTTGAGCCGTTATTGCGTCAAACGTACCGAAAGGGTTAAAACCCTTTCAGAGATATGAGGTTAGGCAAATGATAACACGGTACGGCCACCTCGTCAGTAGTAAACATAGATACTTTATTACTACACATTTTCAATCTACGTATATACATATGTAGGTAAAGCGTTTTATGTATGTATGTAGTCGATTATGATTATGACTTTTATTATTGATTCAATGTCGTCGTATGCCTAGCTATACTTAACTATAGAAAAATTGTCGAATCCTCAACTTGCATCGTATACAATTCTGAATCACTTAAAATTGAATTGGATAGACATTTAACCTATTCGAAAATTCATTACTTATTGATTTGCCTGTTTAAAATTCCATTAGGCTTCCTCGAACATTTTTTACTTTATAGTCCTGGTTGAACTTTTAATAACTTTACCTTAATTTTAACTATGTACATACATGTTCCTACATTTGAGAATATATCAGTGAGTGTACCCATTCTTCAAGGTTTGCTTTATTATTTTCTTATCATTTTCAAAGAGAATTGATAAATTGCCGACAATTTGTTGTGTATGCGTGAAATTGAATTTCAGTGAGACGTCTTCACAGTTGTCCGCCTACGAATAACGAGCGAATTCCTGATTGAAATTTTAAGGGTCACAGATTTGTAACAAAATTTTCGCAAACGCGTGCCTTATCTAAAATAACAATAAATAAATTCACCGATTTATTTAGGGAGACATCTCGCTCCCCTCCGTCTCCTTGTCGCTTAACACACTATAGTCCGACGCCTTTTTGAATATTCCCATCGATTTTCGGTAAATTTACGTTCACTTTTTACGTTCTTCGTAAATTATCGACACTCCATTAACCTTTTTTTTTTATTTTGTTTGCAGGTAAACATTGCGCTTTGTTAAAATAAACAACACCGAGATAGACGGAGAGCAACCGAAGTTCTTCGGCGGGGTACGTATTTGGTAATTATGTATGACGATCGCGTTAGCTCTGTGATTTATACTAAAACCGAAGGTAATTTAAAAGTAAGCATTTCTAATTTACGTCAGTCATTTGTGTCATCTCGTTAATTTTGAGTTGTTTATGTCGGTGTCATCTCTAGCGGCTTCACGGCGCGTCGTTAAATTAAATTACTCTTTTTGATGCGTTTCCAACACAAAAACAAAATTTGTGTATGTAATTTTGTATGTATGCAGTAGTACGTGTATGGGCCGGTAAGGGGTTAAACAACAAATTTGGGGTGGCCCTTTGTTTTTTGGTTATTTTTTAAATAGCAAGTTTGCGCTAGCGACCCAATCAAGTGGACTTTATTCGTTGGTGCGCCGAAGGACTCGTCCACCTTTTTTTTACTGACCCAAAATCTGAATCTTTTATCGCGGAGTCAAAATTATGACGCCCAAACAATTCAGGTCACCGAACACGATTGCTTCGGTATGCTTACGCTTTATCGATGCAATTTTACGTTTAATACCTCAAAGCCCGGAATGTATATCATGCTCAATAGACACACATACGTATATTTTACACTCGACAATAAATTGTCGAGATATGGATTTTATCGCGTACCTACTTACGAATCACTTTAATCTGCTATTCTATAATCTAAATTGTGCACTTTTCACAAAGATTTTACGACTTTCATTTATCGCTGTCTGATAAAATACACTTGATATGTATGTCAATAAACGAATAAAATTTTGTGTATTTAATTAAACAAAATTGAACATTATTATAAGATTCTTACGTTGGAAAAACGTAGGTAAAAATGTAACGTGATGTACATACATATGTATGTATAAGCAAGCGCTGAGAATAGTAAGTAGTAACTGAATTTAATTTGCATGATTGACATGTGAATACAATATGTACAATAACTATTTTCTACGTGTACTATAAACGGAATAGGTATTGTAAGTTATACGTGATAGTAAACATTCGTAATACGTACGTGTATGTGTTTACGTGATTATATCCTTTTCAAGTAAGCGTTAGGTATTGTATTTTAGACTTTTTTTTTCGATTTTCGTACATATCCGATTCTTGTCGCAGTTATAAAATTATTTTCCTCGTGAAAATGTATGCATTCGACCGTGAGACAAGGGTTGTTCATAAGTCGCTCCCCTCTATTACAGTGCGTACGAAATCCGCAAATTTATTGAGGTACGCATACCGTCGTGTGAACACCCCTGCAAATGGGAAACTTCGTAGTGGTGCCGTAACTGCCGGTGAACCCTGTACTATGTACATCACATGCATACATAGATACTTGGACCCTACGAATCTTTTATAATCCAGTTGTTTTATTTTTTTTAAATACCATTTACATACATATTTTTTTGGAAATCAATTAAAAAGTGTATCACTCGATACCTCTGTATCTGATCAACCGTAAATAATCGACTGTTGGTATTTGTATATGTTCTTACATATATCTATGTACATATACCCACTTCAAAGGGTTACATGTACAATTGTTAGTACGCGAACATATATTGTTTGCGAACGGGTTCGATCACAATCTTAACAGTTCGATACGAAATTTATTGCTAAAGTTGTTCGCTTGGTTATTTCGTGGCTTTGGGCCGTTTTGAGTTTTGTCAAGTAACAATCAGACGTTATAAGATCTTAGTGTGCATAAACTTCATACTATGTCGCACTAGCCCCGTTTGAACAATTTATTTGTTTTTATGTTAAATTGGTCAATAAACTACAATGTTTTACAACTGATTTGCGATCAAAGTGCGCCCACTTTTAAATTGACCGTTTAAATTTCAGCGGAAAATTAAGATTTGCCACGCGTAATTATTCGCTGCAATTGCAAAGTTTTACGGCAATACCGTCGTGTCACGTTTTTTTTTCCCGTACAGCGCGCTTTTTATACTGATATTTTGATGAAACTTTCCGGAAATCGATGGATACTAACGGCACCAAGCACAAAGTGGCTTTCGAGTGTAATTCGATTTAATTTCGGGCGAAGGTTGTAACAACATCCGATATCGAAAATATTCCGCGACACTGTGTACCTTATACCCCACTCGGTGTTCGATTTTGTCGAATTTGCGGCTTTCATGTCAGATCGAGTGATTTAGTTATAGTTTCGCCTATAGCTAATATGTAGCTCACGTGCACCTGTAAAATAAACACGCGATCACGATGCGAAATTTACATGCATTTGTTATATAATTCAGAATTAGGAGATCAGTGTGAATTAACTTACAAGTGTATAACTGATTCAGATCAACGACAATTATGCATATCGGTTGGTACAAACATTGACAAAATGACACGGTAACATCACGCTTCGAACGAATTTCCATCTAAATTCTAACCGAGGACAGTTTTGCACAATTTTTTTTTTCAGTTTCGCTTGAGTGATGATTGTAAGTAAAGCATGTAATCATTTAAGCAATATTATTGTAGCATGTATGACTACACATTTAAGGTAGAATTGCAGTTTTCTCTGTCTACGCATCGCATATTTGAGAGTTCGCTATGTGATTGGTGCACCAAAAGGTGCAATTGCACCATCGACTTTGAGTACCTCACAATGCACAATTCCGTTGCAGTTTTGGATGCTGTTGCGCACATTCGACGACTTTCAATTATGAAATTAACGCTTGGCCGCGTCCTGAAACTTTCGCTGAAACGCGCCAGCACGTTGATACCTGTAAATTTATAACGGCGCCGCCGCGTTGGCGTTGATTTATTAAAGTTAACGTTTGCTAATTACAGAAATCGGGTGTTATGCACACACAAAAGCCCCAACAGAGCCCTTAGTTAGAGGTAGGGTGGGTTACCTTACCCCCAAAAACCCTTCTATTCCTAGTATCGCTCGGTTAATCCGACTAGTTTGCTCGCGGGCCGCCACTCTCCCTCTCTCAAACTCGCATTCAAATTGCTTCTAATTAATTTCTCAAATTTCCAGTATGTGCGTTTCTGACGCGGCGTAATCGCGCATTAACGAACCTTCCGCTTATTTTTGACGGAACATCGCACATCCACAGTGAGTTCGAGTTGAAAAAGTTAACCTTTAAGTTGTGCGTCTCTATTCGAAGTTACTTTCGAGTACGCACTCCCGTCCGTCTTCTTCGCTAATGATGTGAAATTGATGTGTAAGTGTGTGTGAGCTTTTGATCATGGTGGTGTGCTATCAAGAGTAGGCTACCAGCATATTTTCTGTCGAAAATAAAGTTAAATCGCGAGTGAGCTTTGTGATTCGCATGAGCCAGCCACTCACTGCTAATGACGATCGTTTAATTGCTATAGTCGTCGCATTGTGATTTGCGTATACTGTTACGCATTGTGATGTCTCCAGTCGACAATAGATCTAGTTTGTCTTGATGACTGCTCAAAATTTAAAATTGGATTGCTTCTCGTAAAGACGTATTTTTTTTTTAAGTTGTAACTGTAAAGTTTGAATCGTGACGTTTTGTTGTAGTTCTCCGAATGCTCGGCGACTGTTTGTATAAATTATTCCATACATTTAAATGTGTAATAGATCGATTTTCTGAACAAAATTTAAACGGCAAGGGTGGGTTGTGGTGGGTGGTTGATCCCTTTTCGGATTTGTTCTGTAGTGAACGTTTAATATGCTTATAAATCACGGATTTAGAATTTTGAAACGGGGACATTTCTAAACGTTTCCATTATAAATAGTACCATACATTTATCTTTGACTTCGTTCGTTGATATTGCACAAACTTTTAAGCTCCCAATTTTCAATTTGAAATCTGGTAAAAGGAAACCAAATTACAAATTGTTTTATACTTGTAGGTATGTAATCTGAAACGTATTTATAGTGGATAGAACCCATCTTCAAAACCACTTCATTTTTATATCTCGAGTGGATTCGGTTCAATTTTATAACAAACTGTACAATAATTATAGCTTCTTCGATGTAAGTAAGCGTAGGCTATCAAGGATCAATTTGTATGTACATATGTACCGCGTTTACGTATTTCTTGTTCATTCTCCTTCTTTCAATTCAGTTATTTTCATGTCTGGTTCTTTGTTATCATCAAGGTCATTTTTTAATGTAATATACAAATATACAAACTTTTTTGAACCTTATAATTACATACGCATTATGTATTATATTTTATATACATATGTATATGTAGGAGTTTTATTCAACCGTCTTTCCTGCATGATTTCGTACAGACTTTTAATATTTCGAATTGAAGTTGCGAACCCAATTTGGCAAAGTTGCTGTTGCATAACGTTATTCAATCTGCAAATGAATCACGAGAAGCACATTATTTTTTTATATTATGGCCGTTGTTTGTGACTTATGACTCTTATGAGCGCGTCTTCTACCATCCTTATTTCTCAAGATATAATATGCTGCACGCATATGTATACTGCTTACTTATTCTGTATTTGCATCGAAACATTCGAAACCTTTTTCTCGAACATTAACTACAATGTCAGTTTGCCGACACTCGACGAGGATGTCCTCTATTTAATTTTGGTTTCATATTAATGGGCCGTTGTTTTAACGCGAAATAAACAAAAGTGCTCTCGTTGAACAAATTGAGCGTACGCTTCGCTTTGACAGAACTTCATTTACAAAGCGAACGTTGGACGTGGAAGGGTTGAAATATGATTCTCAGTGTTTGATGCCTAGCACACGTGAGCGTATTTTTATTTGGAAATTTAAATATGACCCTAGTTGATTTACGAAAATGTTGTATTAATTTTGCGTATCGAATCTGAAAGAAAACAGTGGAGCGGTCACGGAATTACTCGTTCACACGTGAAGTGGATATTATGTTAAACATACTTATTGTTTTCTATATAGGATAATCATAAATCACCACTTCAAAGTATGTGTATGGGAAATGACGTTTGAATATTTTTATTTGTTCATTTGTATTCATTCGTATTTAGAGACGAGCTCCTGGCGGGCGTTTGAAACTATTCGAAAAAGTCTAGGCACACTCGAGTCTCAGAGATAGGGTTATTGTACGTTTTCAAATACTCGAGCACGTTTTGAAGGGTTCCAGAGATAATTTAAATACAAAAAGTAATACGTTCGAGGGCTCCTTCGTCTCTGCTACGTTAATAGTTTCTTATTATAATACTGTATAAGCTCGGGCGTGACGGTAAACTTAGAAGTTTCACCGTTTTGGATTATCTTAACTGTTTCTTACAAATTAAAGCTGACGTTGAAGAAAATGTCAAAAGCGTAGTCTGTTAAATACAATGGGTGTGAGTAAACAAACAGCTTGTATTTTACAACCGTTATACTCGCACTGGCTAAGCATAATATAAAAATTGTACAGTACATATGTATAAAACGAATGCTTTTGAAATTCTTTCATATTAATTATAAAAAAAAAAGCAGAATGTATTGAATGATTTTCAAAATATCCACTAGTATAGCCGGTTTTTTCCAATACGCCATTCAAATTCCGTGTCTGTTCTATAATTTACTACTGTATTTTAGTTATTGCATACGAAATGATAAATGACCGAAGTTGTTAGCTTAATTTGAACCGTTTCTTACTCGTTATTTACAATACTCGCCGGTTATTGTGTTCACTATTCGACACCATCAGTCGCTTAATCGTCGAGTGGGCGTGCGTGCATTCAATTAATTATTACCTGCTATTAGTTTTCAGTGACTGTCGTTCGTTGAATTTAATAAATGGTACGTGATTGACATCTATATTTTGCTTATTGGACATTTTGATCAGTTGCGCAATTATATAATTCAGCGCCTATAAACGAGCAGTCTACTAGGAGCCTCATATGTGAACACACAAAACAAACCGCTAATTACAGTGCGAGGATTGTGAATTATTTTACGTTGACTCCCTGGGGATTTTGCGTATACGTGTGTACTTGGAATATATTTGTTTCTTTTTTTCTTTTTTTTTTTTTTTTTTTTTTGATCAACCCTCGTTACGTTAATGCGGCCGGGGAACTCCATACGTTTTCTTCGCGCGCGCGGTTTGTCGCAGCATCACACCAGGTGCTCGCCTGGATTCGTAACAAAACGTGCAGCTTTGTCGGGGCTTAGCTGCGAAAAATTACGACCCAGTTTGAATTTAATGTTGGTCTGTTTTTTTCCCGCGCGAAATTTGCGCGCGAAAACGGTTTTTTGGCCGTAACGCAACGGGGCGATTCCCTAATGTTCGACGCCTTTGTAAGTTTTGCACGCCGCGCTCATCTTTATGCATCGTTTTTTTTTTTATGTTTCGTTTTTTTTTATTCTTATTCATTATTCTTCTTCTTTATTATTATTATTATTATTCATTTTTTCATGTATTATTTTTGCTTTGTGCGATTTATTTTTTCGCTCACCAAATGCGTTCCATTCGAATAGCAGACGCGCCCTTTCATCATACAATGACAGTTTTTTCAGAAGATTTATCGATTGCGGCAGAACCTTTCCTTCATAATTCTCATGAACATCCTAAATGTACCTTGTACAAGTTGTACATAGTCAAAATATACAGGGTGATCCACAGCTCATCGTATATATTACAGAAAAGGTTATAGGAGGAAAAAAGTCGGGGTATGCGCATTAAAAATTCACTTGCTTCTAAATTTACATCGACCACTATCAATCTCCTTGCAATAAAATATGTAGATAAATTTTGTCATAGTGCAGAACGTTGTTGTGTGAACAAATACTATTAGTGTATGGAATCGATACTGTGTGACGGATTGACAGTGTTATCCACTCAATGGTGAATTAGCGACAATTCGCACTTCGGCTTAACTCATTAACGTCCATCCAAAATCGAAATAATAAGGCCATAAATAGTAAATGACAAAAAAAAAGACTTAAGGACAAAGGTGCTTCTCAAGTTACGTCTTTTGCCACGTCGACGGTGAGATTAATATTCGAGGGTTATGTTACACAATTTACACGTAAGGATTCTCACCGGTGAGTAATAATATCCAAGGAGTGGTTCAACCCCCTCAGATGGCAGCGGTTGAACTAAAACGTACGAACTGATTAAATTATTGAAAGAAACCCCTTAAAGGTGAACGGAGCTGCATATGTAAAGTTTGATCGAAGGATAAGCATAATGAGGTAAAAGCTCCTCCCTAAAGCCGTGTCACACGAACCAATTTTAAAAGAAACTTGTGTCGATTTGACTTCCGCATGTGCCCGCGGGATTATTCAGCTCGCGTACAAAATTGCCGATTAACCGGCACACTATCGATACCTTTTATGCGGCCTTTTTTTTCTAATTTCGCATCGGGGCAAATCTGACTTGAACACTGATGGGATATTACAACAACAATCCCTTTGCTCGACTTCGTTCCGATAAAATTGAACGGTGTCCTTTATTGATATTGGTAATAATATCGTTTGCGTCCAATCGACCTATTGCAGTCGGTGGTTGTTCTGTAAAGTATATCACTATTGCAACTTCGGATGTTACAGACCAATAATGCTAAATTGCTCATGAATTTAATCCTCGAGTAGACCCACCGTCGTGCGGTCGATTCCTCACCTTTGTCGAATTTGCTGCAATTGAGGCACCCGCACACCGCTGTGAACGGGTAGGAAAATAGATAGGAAAATCTCAAGGGTGGTATGGTGGGGAGTTGTATCGCATACAGAGCGCGCGACAGCAAAGTTGGCCTTAACCGCTAAATATTCGGGCATAACCACGTGGTGAAAACTTTAGTTTGCCTTGAAACGGGCGTAGGGGGTGGCGGGGGCGATTATATACGTCCATTATATATTTGTTAGCTGTTATAATAGATATATTACGCAAAGTAGTGCAAAACAATTGATTATTAATAGAATTGAAACAAATTCGCAATAAATAAAGTTAGATGCGCGTGTGTGGCATTAATGAAATAATAGAATAACTGAATATGCGTCTACACCAAGAAGGATTTCCGGTGATTTCGATGACGTTTGTGGAAAAGTTGTATGTAAATAGCTCTGACTTGAGTTGTATGTAAATAACTCTCTGACTTGAGAATCGTGAGTGAAATACAAACGTTCCGAATGCGAGGTGACAGATGGCAGTTTGATAGGTTATGTCAGAGTGACAGAAACCGACGCTTGCACAGGCCGGTAGACTTGCGAAATTCGCTAGGTTTTCATACACGATTTCGTAGCGGTGTGCGGGGAGAGCCTTTATGTTGTTTCGCACGAACGATATGATCGGCCGAATTTCAATAAGAAAATAACATTAATTAATTTATATTAAAGTTGATGCAGTAAATTAGCTAATCGCTTTAGTATGACAAAAAAATCTTGTATAATATCGGTCGTGCATGTTTCCGATGGTATAATAATTTCAGTGCACGCTAGCTAGTAATGTCTGAAAACGATCACAGTTCAGCCTGTATCAGTTTTAGTGTTTTGGCGCGGGTAATCTGTTACATTAGCATTATTGGTCGGCCGCTGAAAGATTTGCATTGCACAACGTATGTACATACATACATAACATACCTAAAACCGGGAGTGCTGAACTGTTCACGTGTCCAAACGGATATGCATATTTGAATTGCGATGAAACTAAACCCCAACAACAACTACAGTATCCCATAAACATACATATATCGCTAAACCCAACATTCAATACCTCGCGGCCAGAAACGATCGGGGCTTTCAGACGAAATTTTGGAATCGGAACAAAAACCTCACGACCTATTCATTGCATCCGCTGGACCAGATTTATATCACGGTCGACCCACAGTGGAAGGGTCTCCTACATAGAGAACGTTGTGTTTGACCGTCGATAGACCAGATTCTTATCTCGTTGCTGGACTCTCTCAACAATGCCTCGGCAAATCCGGTTACGGCAGCAGCACCGGCAATTACCCGGCGCTGCCGCTGATGCATTTTGACGTATATTGCGCAAAAGCCGGCCGTATTGCATGTCCAATATTATTAGCATACTTACCTGAAATATTCGGCATACGTGTGTGCACCGTTTGGTACTTGTGTGCTTCTTGTTCTGCGCATCCCATTTGCATATTAACCGTTGCAGAGTTGTTTTTCTTGCATGTCGGAAGACTCCCATCAAATCGTATGTAGGATAGGCAAACTTGCAACAAGTAGGTACGTTGAATATGTTGTGCGATACAGTTGCGAAGATTAGAATCGTATGTAAATACTATTTATTGTACGTGCATATCAATTAGTTATGCTTGTATGTAGCGGGTCTTAGGTAAGCAACGATGTCACTATTTGAGATACTTGGGCTTAGTCATGTCGAGTGCATCATGCGGCATATTCTTTAATAAAATAAAATTGCAAATGTGCATTGTACGATCATCAAAGTCTTTCTAGTTTAACGAACCATAATAGGTTCAAAGTGTATCGTCTCGTTCAATCCAATCGATGTTAGTGGCGTTCTTTTTGAGTTTTAGTATGAAGAAAATATTCTCACAATGAAATGTCCGTGTGTTTTATTAAATTTTTTGTTTACATTTTATTAACTTATTTTATTTTATATATTTCGCCAGCTAAAAATCTCATGAAATTGGTAGGTATTTTCACACGTACCCGCTATGGGTATATTAGTGGTATTTTAACACTGTCCAATCCAATCTTACACAAGGGATTTCTCTAACGAATTCCGCACATTTTTTTCCCCCCTCCTGAAAGAAGGCTTCTTCATTGTGAAAAAGTTCCCACGTCTTAATTAAAACCATTACGGAGCTAGTCTTTCGCCGCTGGTTAAAATAACAGACGCCCACATAAAGGTGAACGTATTCTTCTCATTTACACCATAATACTATATTTTTGTTTCGGAAACATTTTAACAAATTATGTATAACTGTTAAAAATGCCGCGTAATTTTATTAATACACGATGATTGGCGCCAGATGCCCTTGCCGATATAGGTTAGGCGGGTTTTGCTAAAAATTAACCCCTTACTTAGTTTTGCCTATTTTTACATAATTACTTATGTTAGTACTGTTTTTTTGTCGTTGTTTGTAGCACCATAGGTGCTACTTTTTTTCTAAGTTGTAATCGGTTCATTAGTCCCTGTCGAGTATCACTTATTATTATAAATTTGCATTCGATGGTCACGCGATAATGTGTAACTTGTAAAAGTAAACCAAATCAAATACGGAATCTTGTTTTAATTTTCTCCCAAATTGTTTGAATTTAGCGTTGGGTTCAATGGGCGAATGTATAGCTCCACCCAATAAATGATACTCTTTCAAGTGGACTTGGTTCACTTTTGTACTGATCAATTTTCATTCGAAACATTCTTCGTTTACAATCGGCACGACTACCGTTATGTTAAATTTGAATAATGATACGATAATGACGAATGAAAAATAGTATTGAATTTTAGCTTTGTTGCGGTATATACGCAATAATGCCTCACATTTTGACACTCGTTTGACTGTGTACTAAATTTCGGCATTATTAAATCGATCATGGTTCATTTGGCGCTCAATAAACGATAAACGCCACATTGTGTTGGCAAAAGCGTGCCGGCTTTTGATACTTTTTAATCATATTTTCATAATTTTATAAGTAGGCATCAGTTTTTTTTATTGCAATACAATCCACTTTTTATCCAAGAATGTATCAGCTAAGATTGGTTTTAGTACTACGACTATTAAACGCACCCGATTAGGCGCACTTGTACTACGTATAATGTATACAGTGAAATAATAATAAAATTTACGATCGGTGAATATGCGCTAGAATTTTTTTCGTAATGAGAAAGCCGTGTAAGGTTTTACTATCGCCTGTTAATCAAAAGCTCACTACACTATCGCAACTGTGCGAATTGCGCAATGAAAGCTCGAGTTTCGGCACAGAGCAGTTGGACGACGCGACTTGTCGGGTTCAACACACGTTTCAATATTTAAAACGCACGTGTTGTTGTTGTTGTTGTTGTTTTATCTGCAGAGTAATTCAATATTTACGCTAGCGTGCATGTACGTGTACATATGTACGTTCACGCCAGTCTAGGATTTTTATAGACTTTGTACTCTTCTATTATATGGGTTATGTATTGTGTTTTGCGGTGAACCGAGCCGACCTCAGTTGCGCTACTCGCGCCTTTTTTTGCTTACGGTTGTTCGAATTTTTGCCCATGGACCTCTCTCGCTCTTTCTCGCTGATGCTATTATTTCACCTCTGGCATGCCATGTGGCGTGCCAGTCCTTTGTCCACTCTTCTTGTCCACTCGTTTTACAACAATCATCGGCCGGTGCACGCGATCATGGTCATTATTTAAATTGTACGCTCTAAAACCTGCCCTGGGATGTATCAACCCTGTTGCCGCAACAAAAGTGGCCAATTTCCGCGCGAGAAAGTTCACTTTGTCGCTAAACCACGTGTGAATTCCAATTAGCGACATTAGAATAATCCAAATACATTTTATTATCATCACGCTGTTTGAAGTTGCCTTGGTCTAATTAGAATCAGCATACGTCAACCGCGATCGGCGTGATTATTTTTAATATATTCAAAACGTTTAATTAAGATTGTGTAACAAATTTTGAAAATTTCCATAATGAAAAACCAAATTTCTTTATCCGTCGATGCTCATCTTCTTTCATTTAATAACTTTCCCCGCCTTATTCGCATAATATTGGCGAACGAAATGAATGAAAATATATGTACTATAGACGGATGGATATAATCTAATCAGTTGTCAAAACGCGGAATATTTTTCAGTTTAATATTAAGCCGTGAAATGTTTACAAAGTTACTAACAATGAGTAGTTTACGTACGCTATAAATTCCGCATGTTAATTATAGCAATTGGAGTGGCTTGAAGTTTCAAACATTTTCAACCATCAAGTCAACGTATAATTACAAAATTTGATAAACCTTCACGTACAAGTAGTTCAAGTTGCAGACAATTTATTTTCACATCATCATTTTGACAATCACCTTTGAATAAATATGTACATTTAAACCGGCAACATACATGTCGTTAAGAGTATACTAACCGTGCCTAAATGTAACAGGTCGTATACATTAATACAACTATGTATAATACAATGAGGTAATTTAATTGTTTATTATGTGACCCCATAACGCAAGGAATTCTACAAACTGTGTGGAATCTTTGCACATATGTATGTACATAATACATGGCATCAGTAGTCTGATATAACGGTGTATCGTACAATAATAATAAGAGTTTGTAATGCGATTTATTGCATTCCCGGCGCAGTAAAATATACGAGCGATACCGCTCGCTCGCAACAAAAACCTCATAACGTCGGGAATGTTTTAAATTATATCTACATAGAAACAATACGCATACAGATCCTTTGGCACGTACCTACGTACATATGTAGGGTAGCTGTAGCGGTAATTTGAGCTTTTTAAACGGTACTAATTCGTGTAAGATATCCGCAGTCTTGCGGTTCGTAATCAGATCTCATTTCCGTGCCCCTGGGTTTGACGACACCTGGTCCTAACCTGTGGTCTGCGGCCACGGTCTTCGAGTGCCCCATGCCTGCGCAATATGTACATAGTATCAATTGCCAGTCAGTTGAGCCAATTCAACTTCATGTGTATTTATTTATTGTTCAAAGTGAACTGTTTGCTTCGTACGTCTTCCCGATTGATCATACGATACGTCTGTCCGATCTCGGCGTGTCTCTTACAAATCATAATTCATTGCGTTTCTGTATCATTTTTTCTCGTTTGTGTGTGGTCAGATCAATTTGTGAAGCTGTCTGATTCAATTTCGGCAAAATGTGCCATTTATTATCACTCGGATTTCAGCCTCGGGGTGTGCCGTCAATTTCAGATCATTTGCAGGCCTATTTCAGTGTTACATACATTGATAATGCAAGAAATAGTGGGTTGTATTGATTGGTTTCACTTCATACGAATACGTTTCAGAATGTTTTTTTTAACCTGAAGTTTTTTACTGAATTGACAGTCTGACTGATTTTCAACTTCCACATTGGCGAATATTCAGTTTGCAGAAATAACTAACCTCTTTTGACATCTGTTTGAATTCAAAGCTTTGATAATTTGATTTATTTTCAAATATATATTTTGTATGTATGTATGTACATAGTTGCGAAGTTATAACTACATATTTATACCATATGTATATATCTATGTAGTAGCGCAGGAACTGAGCCACATACACACACACACACACACATCCGTGTTATCCGAGAGCGCGCTCACGATTCATAACCTCACTAACCTACATATGTATGTACACCTCACTAACCATACGGTGACACTGTCAACGCCCAGTTACTAGTATACCATATCAGCCATTATCAAATCATATCAGAGGTATTATTATCTCTTTCCTGGATTCTGTATATGTAGGTGTACATACATATGTAAGTTGCGCTCTGATTTTATCAGTTTATTGTGCATTTCGTCGACTATTTTTAATTGTGTTATTTTATGAAGTTGTTTTCATAGACGACTTTGTGAAAGAATTTTGAAATATGCCTATTTAAATATTCTCCTAAGCATGATATCACGTTTGAGCGGTATTTAACGAGTTTTATTTATTAAATCAACACCCAACAAGTTTGCCGCTTATATAGTCGTTGCCGTGTATTTTGTATGCGCGTTCACGCAAGTTCGCCTCGCACGTGTTTACCTATTTTTTATTTTAATTTTTTTTCACTTCTCCCTTTGAAAATATGTATGTAAACACGTGAACGCACGTTACCGTAGCTGCAGTTAACCCATTAAGCGACGCGCGCATCGGGCGAAAATATTCGTGCTGTTGAAATATCCTGCGAACCTACGCAAATTATGAGGTCGTATAAAATTTAAAACCGTTAATTATTATTTGTTTTAACCCTCACAAAGTCACGAACCGCGGCAGAAATACAGTAAGTGATTTAACAATGAAAATTGAAAACTGTAATAGCTCGTTACTATTACGTGAAAGTCATTTAAAAATCCATTAGTAACTAACAGTGAATAAAAGTTAGTTTAAATGCTCAATTTTTATGTTAAATGCATTGTTTATTTTCAAGTCGTATCCTTGGTTGCTGTGTTGTGAAAACCGAAATTGATATTCAACGTTTCTTCGTGCAAATTTTTCGAATAAATTATTTTCGCATAAAGGAAATTCATAGTACTAATGCTCACACAGCATAACTAATAAACTTTTGTGTTTATTCTCGATTTACTTACTCTATTATACATACAGTCGTTATACTGGTTATACATACATACATTCACTTGTAGGTATACACTTAGGCGCGTTTATACTTCAATTCATTAATATTCAAATATAATAATTTAATATTGTTGGCGTTTCTCAAACGTTCGCCGAATTTTTACAATTTAAAGTACGCTCGCGCATTGTTAACGCTTTTTTTTTATCTTGTAAGTCTAATGTCATCTCATTGTTCGCCCTACCATCCTTCATATAAATAGCGAATTTTGTCCGAAAAGTGGCTTTTATCCAGGGCTAAATTTAAATTCCACATAATTCGTTAACTTGAAAATGATTTTAGCGTTAATTTTAGTACCTATTGAGAATTAAACTAACAATAAACATACGTAGTTAACCATACATCATAATAGCGAATGATATGCACCTGTTTACAATCCAGAATATTATCGCTATTATGAGCATACATTGTATTTAGAATTATCCGGTATAATTACAGTTCATAATGTACTCGACACCTGTTACTACATTGTATTACATTACGAGCTTTTCCGTCAGTGTGCTTTTTTTACTACGTGATGTATGGATATATGTAATTTCAAATTTGTTAAACATCGAATTAACATCAAGTTAGTGTACATATTTTCAGTTTGCAGACTGTGGAATATAATGGCGAAACTTGATTATTATGTACTTCAATAAACGACGATCGTGGCCGTATTCAATTTACAAACATCCCGTTTTGAACGCACAGGAAAAGCTCACGTGCAACTCGTAAACCCTTACCACTCAACGCATACATTTCAAAATATTTCTCTAATGATTTTATGTACTGTTTATTTTATTTGTGCGTTACAAAGTATATCGGTGTGTATATCCAGGTCCGTAAATATCTACTGAATAACTCGTACCTCTATCAACCTAGGCGAGACTGTATAAACATTCATCAGTTCATATAGCCATCTGCGAGAGATGTTTGGTGCGGCATATTAAACAAAACCGGGAAATTTCTGTTTATTCGCTGCATTGTGGTGCAGCAGCAAGCAATCTTTCTGTTTGCCCATCGAGCCGACCCTGTTTTACAGAGCAAATTCCTCATCATATAAATAACCATTTTTTTACATCAATAATAACCGGTTCGTTTCGGGCTTTCGGCATCCCGATAATCGCATAGTTTGCCCGCTTCTCTGAACCGCTAATTATTTTTATTGCGGAAATTGCTGATCTGGTTTTTTTTTTTAAATCGACGAAAATTAACGGTCGACGGCCGATATAATAATGTCGTATTTATTTTTACAGCTATGACATTTTACGCCCTTCTGCATGTAAATAAAAATAATGTGAAATGCTTCCCTTAAATCGAGTCTTTGTATTTGCATAAAAATAAATAGAAAATCGCGAGTGAAAAATAATGTACGGTAACGCTGTAGAATATCGTATTAAAACGCGAATATTTTATCGCTGTGCGAACATCGCCCTTAGCGATTTACTAATGCATTTACATACAACACGAAAACACGCTTAATAGATGCTAAATAGGTTTATTTGCTTGTTTTATTTTCGAATTGATTTTGATCGTGAAAATAGCTTAAAAGCACTTGAATCGTTTTTGTTGACTTCGTGTCGCAAAAAGCTAGCGATTCAACTGCACGTTGAACTATGCGTACAATCTGCGGATTAATTATAAAATTTGCACTTGTATGATAATTTTTCTCGGCTTTTTTAAAATTAAATTAACGCCTGGGAACGTCTCGATTCAACAGAAAATTTAAGAATGAATTTATTGTATATTTTCTTATCGTTGTTTTCATTGTTTGTTTTTTAGGCTGTGGATGTCTTGTTTTCTTGTTAACTTCTTAATCCCGCTCGGCGTCTCTCTTCTATTTTTTTTTGTTCTACTTCATTCTGATTCGCTTTTGTCCACAAGACTTGACACACGAACCAGTGACGTTTCGTAAAATATTTACGCGTCGCTCGTTAATAATTATCTTCTCTTGTATAAATATTCACGGGGGATGAAGGATGATCTGCTCGTTCTGCGAGAGGTATGAAATTTCGCGGGACTAACTGTGTTTCGACGTCGAAGATCACTCCCCTATGACACCTCTACATTAAACAAATTGAAATTCACGAGGTCATCGAAATCATCGTATATATAAAATTGCCAACCTTTTCCTTTTGAATATTCTTACCTGAAAATATCAGTAACATACTAAAAACAACAGAAAGTTGAACGAAACGTTTGAACACGTGGCTCATTATCAAAGTTGGTTTAGATTACGATAGTGTCAAACGTTTAATCCGTATCTAATTTTTGCCAGGTGTGAATTTTTATGTTAAACCACGCACTGCCTGTCTGTTTATCAAGTGGCGTGTTGTCTCGTGTGATTTACGCCATTTTAGCCACAGTTGATGATGGACGATGAGTGGCCACGCACATTTTTCAGCTCGTATTATATATATGTACTTGCTGTGTTATAATATGTATTATATTCTCGCTAGAAAGGATATTACAACCGACCGATGGCGATGATATCTTCACGGCACGAAGAGTTATAAACGCCTCTCGTAAACGTTAACGATTCATTTTCACTTACGGCTTACACGAATTTGATGCATTACTCTTGCGGTGATTTTCCCTTTTCTGTTTTTTGAGACTATTAATAAATTTTACAGGGGAAATTTGTGTGTGTGTGCACGCGACGCCCACACGAGCGTTACTGACCAATCTTCTATTCTAACTTTTTGCATGACAGTGTATGATGTCCGTTAAT
This sequence comes from Parapsyche elsis, assembly GCA_022651745.1. NCBI lineage: Eukaryota > Metazoa > Arthropoda > Insecta > Trichoptera > Hydropsychidae > Parapsyche > Parapsyche elsis. The sequence goes on from JAGVSN010000018.1 coordinate 4,012,971, forward strand.
ATTGGGATACCGTGACTATGTACATATGTACATACTTAAGGATAGGGTTAATCAAGTTGATGACTCGAACTTACGCATGCTTAATATGCACAATGGAAAGTGTTTGTGTTTTCTAATGAATATAATTGTCGGATGATGTGATAATGAAATGCATATGAATACTTCTCAACGTTAGTTTATCGACTCATTCTTCGAATAATATTCCCACAAATTTCTCCTCTGAAATATTTTTACGGGTGTATAAATGGGCTCAACAAAGCGAGCGCACGAAAGGTGGGTTAATCGAAATTACGCACACAAAGAATTAATTAATCGATCGCATTCCGCGCAATGAACGACCTTTGTCGCAATTTATTCGGTAAACATTGTGTAACAGTAACGAACGGATATGTAAATGGTTTTTATTTTTTATTTATTTTGTTGCGTTCGAGTGCATCTCGGGTCACGCTTGCTCACTGTTAAATTCTGTTTTATTGGGAAAGAATTTAACACTTCCTCTCCGCGCGCGAAATGGGTGTTCTTCCATTGTTCTCATTTCCTACGTTTTCTTCTTCTCTTATCGCTACGTTAATTCAATTTGTTGCATTCGCTTTGCTCCAAGAGCGCTCGAAATCAGACCACGTTCAAACATAAAATTCCTTTTTACAAGGTTTTTGTATTTTGAACTCATCGCGTTTAGTTTCGTTTAAATTACATTAAATGTACATATGTACATATACTCTCCAATACATTCCTATACAAGTCCTAAGCACATCCACCACATAAATACTTTATATTTTAACAAACACTCTTTACTATTGTCATCTTGTGGCCTTTTTACCGTGTTTCAGCTTTTTGTATCAAGTAGGTATTGAATGTGTATTGTATTTGCTCTAACGGCTATTTTATTCATTTATTCGCTTTTTCTATGGGTTTATATACGCAGAAATTCTCACAACGCATTCTAGACCTATAATATATTTTTTTTTTTTTTACAATTCAATGACATTCAATGTAATATTTCGATATCAGTTCACATCGTGGCAATTAAAATATTTTTGCAGATTTTATCATTCGAATGTTTCACCATTTGGTGTATTTGTAGTTTGTGTTAAATGACACAGTAGAAGTGGCTAGATGTCGTAGATGAATATGGTTTATTTTACCACCTTTCCTTCCTCCGTACGTTTTTATTTAATGTTACAGGGTGACTGCTTGTATACGATAAATTTTGGTAACTAGACTAAACGCAAAAACGACATTACATCAATTGGGTCTCGAATCAATTCATGGCAGACCAATTTATTGATCAATTGCAAGCAAATTTGAATTTTATTGAATCAAATGCCAAGGCTCTCATTGGCGACCGAGCGTTCGATCAATTATACGAATCTTCGTCTCGTCGATGCCATCATCAGCGAATGATTCAACGACCGCGAGAGATCAAGTCTGTGAATCATTAAGTCGGAACGCTGCGTGCCCAGTTTCTCGACGGAAACGTTAACCCACACCGAATTTCGTCCGCTACCCAATAATAAAATTAAGGTGAGACAGAAAGATTAAAAAGTCCCCAGACGGAATAGTGTCAAAGAAATTTCATTAAAATTTGAATATTCATGCTCATCCGCATCTTGTATGGCGAGTCACGTTTCGCAGAGTAATTATTACACTTCGCTTTTTCAAACGATTTAATTATGCGTAAAGATTTTTTACACTAGCGCGAATCTCAGAGGATTCGCCGTGCGATTTAAGAACAACCCCATGCATAAATTAACAGGTTGAATAGCGCCGCATACTATTGCTGAATTAAATTGTCGCGGCGTCGAATTAACCCTCAAACCCCCCCCATTCGCTGTACCGACGCGAGGTGTGTCTCAAATATGAAAATGTCGGATTAACCACCGGTTGAGAAGGGGTTGGGGATCGCTTCTCAAATGTTCTCACGTCTTAATTGAAGTTATTGTTTGTCGGTGTGCCCCCGTGCCCCCGAAAGCGAGTGTTCCTGATGATAATGGCCATCCCGGTCTATTGTTGATAGAACGGATGCGGCCTGATGCGTACCGAACAATTCACGGAGCTTCGAACCCCGTTCGGCCCTGTTGAGACTACACCAGTAGATTGTTATATAAATTGTGTAAACGCGTGTCCGCTCTCAATCGTCGCATCTCAACATTTTTCAACTGGGGGCCTCCCTCGTACAGTTCGGACGACATCCCTTAGGGACGCATCGCTCGTTTGTGGCTAGTCCCTAAACTCTCGATGGCTACTTCAGCGAATCGTTAGTAGGAAAAAAAGCTGCCGAGCTAAGCAGTTTACCTACATACATTTTAAATCCAACATTCAGCTATACTTAAAAAATAAGGCATTCGCCCAATGCCAATGCGTACTGCCAGTTATGAAGAATGGATGTGAAACGTGGATGCCAAATTCTAGAATGTTACGCAAGATCCAGTGCATAGAGAGAAGCATGCTCGGTACGCTGAACGTGTCAAAAAGTTGAAGTGGCAATGGGCTGGACACATAGCGAGAAGAATGGGATGGCAGATGGACGCGAGAAATACTGGAATGGTATCCGAGATGATGTGAACGAGTGAAAGATGGGCTGATGAAATTGAGAAGAATGTGTGGAGTCAAGTGGATGCAGATTGCTCAAGACAGACAGGATCGGAGAGGCCTTCATCCAGCAGTGGATGGTGAACGGCTGAAAATGATGATGACCTTGATGTGGATTGATCAATCTTGAACGGCAAAAATGTCGGTCACTTTGCCACTTTGAGAATTCATTTCACGAATCAAAATCAATGTTTCAGCAATTTGAATTCTTTCGTCGTTCGCACCGTATTAATCGTCGATCTCAATTACAAAAATATTTCCCTTATATATAAATAAACATTGGTAGGTATATCGCTTTCAGAATCTCTCCATTATTGCGTTGCTGAAATATTCGCCCTATTTTTGGGGAAGCTCTGATTTACATTTTATCGTTTTGAATTCGCTCGTATATTTATTACGTTTATAGGCCGTAATGGGGGCGTTGTTGTTGCGTCGAAAGTGGCGAAAGTTGGATAACCCTTTTCGCTCACTGTTAAATTTCGCGTCTATTGTATGTATACGTACGCGAAACGGGATACTTGCACAATTTCGCGCTTCGATTCGAGTTGTGCCTATGTATTATAATATATGTAATAATATTAGAAGTTCAAAGTGTCGGCGTCTTAACTTATTTTATTACTTTCGACGCTTTGATGGTGGATGTTGATGATATGTATCCGATACCTACCATTTATTTATTCAGAGAAATATGTATAGGGAAGGGTTAATTCGACTACAACGCTACAACGTCATTCATTTGAAAAGAATCCTTAATAGTGTATTGGGTAATTTTTTAAATCGATATAGCTACCTAAATATATGAAGTTCACAAAGCCTTCTTTGCATGTTCTGTTGGCGGTGAGCTCTTTTGGGTCATTTTGTTTGATATTCAGTGGTTATTCAATATCCTTTTTGTACCGTCGAAATGGACTCTGCAGTGTCAGTGGACATTTCCAATGTCCATTTGTACGTTGGCTCTGTATTTGGATTTTATCCGAAAATTTTACCTTTTAACAATTTAAAAATATTTTATTTTATTCCTTTATCCATCCATACATATAAAAGTTTTTTACACTCAAGACTTGATATAATACTTCACAAGCACCATTCATTCATTGATTACATCAATGAAATACCAACATAACGTCGTTATGGATTTTTTAGTACGCTTTGTCGGATTTGAAACGCGCTTATCACTTCGCAAGACCATCCGTAAATTAGATTTTTGGTTCATTGTTTTTTTTTTTTTTTTCGAAAATGTAGCAACTATTTATCAGCACGGCTTACGTTTCAACATCGAGATTTCTCTCGAGTCGTATTGGCTAATTAAAGTAACAGTTTTGTTGGAGTTTGGGGTCGAATTTGGAACCGAAGGACCATTTAATTGTGCTCGGATTGTGTACATAGGTGAATCGGCACAGGTCTATTATTACAGGTTTTTCTGTGCGACGAACCGTGTCGATGGGCAGCAAAGCAAGAGCAGTTTCGTTCTGCGATTGTTTCTGTTTTGGGCATCGCTTCTATTGCGGCAGAAAAACGAAAATTTGCTTTTTCTTTCTATTTGAACGCGAAAAACCGTTTTGACCGTAGCCGACTTCTAATTTTGTACAGATTGCGCTTCAGTTAGGTCATTGCCGCTTAAGTAGATTTAATCTGTGTATTTTTATTTCGTTAATGAGCTGATATATCGTTCAATATTTTTAGACTCACTTTTAATGTATAGAAATAGTCTAGTATCCAGTATTTTTCATACCTATGTACATACATACATACATACATATGTACATATATGTATGTATATACAATTCAATTTAATTTTTAGCGTGTTTTATTACTTAATTGTCTTTTTTTTTAATTTCTTGAAGGGAAGGAAGACCAGATGCTTCCTATCCCACAAAACGTGTACTTCATAGTATTATTACACACTTCCTACAGTATGAGTATATAATTTACGAAAATTGAACGTTGTGCAACATGAGAGACACGAAACGTTGCCGTTTACAATAAAAATATTATTTCGTTGTAATTCATTTATCTTTTGGGTTTTAAACTACACATCCTTTTACTAGCATAGAATAATTAAATTTTCAAGCTTCTCTTATATTGCATTTCATATTCCAACTATACCTTTCAACGTTTCCATATTTGCAATTCTGCATGCATACAAATCCTACTATGATAAAAGTTGAAATATACACTTAAGGACGCAAGTTTTTTGCTCGCACATGAAGCATTTCATTTTTTTGTGCGTTATAAATTAAACGGGGATATTTATTTTCGTCGGTAAAAGGGTTAACGACGTACATAGCGAAATATTATCTGCGGTAACAGGGTGCTTTTGGAGCGTTAACATTTTGACTCTTTCGGCTTTACATTTTTTTAAACCATACATATTTTTTTATCATTTTTGATCAGATTATTCTTTCGGTTAACACACTCAACCCCTTTGTGTACGATCCCAAGCAAACACGCCTAAAACTCGGACTCTTATTTGCTTGAAAAATTACGAGAAATGAAAATCGTGCATCTCTGGCGAATCCGCCATTTTAATTTCATTCAACGACATTTATTTATATGTAATATATATATATATTAAATTTTAAAAGCAATATTTAAATAACTGTTTTATAAACAACCTTTACTATTTTTGCGTTGCATATTTATTTATGTATCCATTAAGAGAAAGGAGAACTGCATTTGGATGTTGTCGATGACGCCATCGGTCGATTCAATGCAAATCGTTTTTTATTCACACATTCCTTTGTTGCAACCCGGTTGCAAAGTTTCTCTCTAACTGTCAAAGTACAGCTAATTTTCATTATTCTTTCGGAACTGTACGTACATACATAGATACTAACTCTATCGTTCGTGTCTGGTTACTCACGTACACGAATTAATCCTACGGCAAAATTCAATCTAGCCTTGGTACTGCTAGCATCCTCAATCTCCTCGAGTGCATAATCCAATCTCGTCCCAAGCTAGCAAGGCAGATATCGACTTCGTTTAAAAGCGCATCATGAACTAAGAATTGCATTTTTTCCTTGCACGTATTCATTAACTGGTCAAGCGGTAAGATTTCTATTCCCCATTATCCTCGCGAGCCATTGTCGTCGAATCCTTTCACCGGTTTTAATTTGATACTTCGCTTTATAGTCCCGGATGGGTGAAAAACTATCCAGGGCAACAACAATAGAAGCACAATATATCCTAACCAACTTTTTTTTTCTTTTCAGGTAATAATATTGAACTTTATACATCTCTACACGCGAGCTTACAGCGCGGTGAGTCAAATTTAGATTCACTTGTGGAATCGGAGAGGAAGTGATCATATTTTACTTCGCTCATAACAGGTTGTATTTTCAATTTGCCGTCGACGGGTTTTAAAAAGAGTTACACCGCTATAAAAGATAAGACAGTCATTAGAGAAGTATTCAGCGAACTCTAGAGACGATGAGATTAAGTATACAGATGATGGGAATATAGTGGAATAGTTGCATAGAAAAATACCTATTATACATACCTATATGTAGTACCTGTCCGTAAGTTTATGTATAATATGTTGAGTTTTTTTGCTTCGACTGCGGACACTGACTGGTTGCGTTCCGCTCTGGTAGCAGGGGAGTTTAGTATCAAATTTACAATTTCATCTGTTTTTTTTTACTCTCATCTACTTCTCAAAAACATATAGGTCTAACAAATCGGATTTACTTATAGAATTTTTTATCTTGATTCAAATTAAAGCAGCTTAAAGCAATATAAGTGATTATTCATACGATCAAATAAACATATCAATTTTATGTACGAATTCCTTACACAAAATTTTATTTAAAAAATAACTCTTATTATGTAAACTTTCCACTCAGGCTCAAGTTTAAGAACTTTTTTTTGTCGAATACCATCACAGGAATTCCGCTCGACTGGTAAATATTGATAATACTCTCTTTAAGTACGTGTGTGAAATTCCAGTTTAATGATGTCAGTCGTCGGTTAACCTCTTCAGGAATATTGAATTCCTTGGAAATTAAATAAACAGTTATAATCGTTCGCTCATTAAAAATATAAGTTTAATATTAAAGCACGTCTAGTGCCGATTGAGAAATTGTATATTTCACTCAGCCACTTACATTTTTCTTGTATAATATAATAAACCCAACATGGTCACAGTGGCTGGTCGAGGACCAGTTTACCAGCTCTACATAGTCACTTTTGTTCTCGTTCACCCGTTTTCTACCATCAACCTCTTTTCTTACGCAACGAGCTAAAATTCATCTCGATTTCAACGGTCTGGCACTAAAATATTGCGATCGCAGATGCTCACGCTAAAGCTTTTCGCCGCGATTACATTGTTAATAATTCTATAAAAATAAGCAAAATAAACCATTGTTCAAATTGTCGTAATTGATTCGTTTCGTTGCGACCGATGCTCTCATTTTCGCACACGAGTATTAAAAAGTCCGTGAAGTTAATTAGACGTACACAGATACATACATTGGAGGTTGTAATGACAATAGATCATTCCCATAAATATGATCATTTCTATTGTGCTTGTGTTCTTATCCACTTTTGATTTATGCACTTTTAACGTGTGAATTTCACTTCTTTATGTCTATATCTGTATACTTTTTTTGTTTTACTAAAATTTTTGTGTCATTTCGTTTACAATTTAGCGCGCATTTGTGATTTAAACGCGTTTCAATTCTCACGTTGATTGAATCGTATCAAAATTCAACCGACATTCAAAGACATTGACCTGTTTTTGTCTTGCGCTTTAAATGAAAATGCCCACTCTTTATCTCGCCGCTGCGATATTCAACTGAATTCTTCCATGTGAAGTAACCGATTTGTGTAGTTTTGACATATTCACAATTGTTTTTGACGTATGACGCCGTACGTGACGGTTTTTCCGGAGACTATCGCTCACATTTTCCGATGATTTTCCGGCACACTTCCGTTTCAGGCACGTCACTCAGTCATAGACGGAAAGAAACAGTGTGCGACTTTACTCCAATACTCAATATATGTCTATAGGTAGTATAGGTGCATATATTCATAATACAAATTGATGGGGGTATACGTGTTCTTTTAGAAATACGCGTGCAAGATCGATTTGTGATTATATTTTGTATGAGAGTGGTGTATTTTTTTTTTTATTCAATTACATAGGATCGTTTAATTCAACGAGGCAATTCTGTCTCTTTGCGGAGCTTCGCCGACCGTGAACGGTTAACGTTGTTGGCTTTTATTGTCGAACATGCGAGTCTAATCGAACTATTTGACCGCACTTTCTTTACCTTATCGGACACAGCGTCAAATTCAATTTATATTATCTATTTTATCCCGAGTAGAGAGCGGCGTAATTGGATACCGAGACAAGGAGACGGACCGTCACAGTTGCGACATACGACATTTTGTCTCCGCCGACACGTTCTTAACATCCAGTTTTGTCAATTTCAAATCAATACGACGTATACAGTTGTATCCTTCAAACGAAAAGTTTGTATATATCTGTTTTTATTCCAGTTGTCGGATGTGCCAATCTTGATCATCCCCGCGCTCAAACGATGATTAATTGCCAGCCAACTGTGTTTAACCGCAATTTAATTAAATTAATTTTGATTAATCGCATGTCTTCAAATGTACAGAATCTCAGATTTTTGCAATTCTTTTACTATTGTGTACTATACTTGAACGCTCACGTGTAAATTGTGGTTTTGTAACTTGTTGGACTTTATCAAAAGCGGATTAATCAAAGGTTGCGACACCGCGTGCGGTCCAAACACAGCGTGGGCACACATATAAGTTTAATTTAGACCGGAAAATGTTAAATTTTGGAAATTTTTTCAAGGAAAAAGTACCGCCGTGTCTACGTAGAGAGCTTGCGTGGGTGTTGGCACTTATGTACATACGTTTGATCAACGAATAGGAGATAAAATAAGGGCGTTACGTGATCACTAAATCGTTATTAATTCATATTAATATATGTATGTAAGCGTGTGTGAATAATGCTAGATGTTCCTTTAGTGCCATGTAATATTTTTTTCCATCGATTTAACGACTGGCGCGTGCATAGTATAATTGCATTGCGGTTGCAGGTTGAATGCAGGCTAATTTGTTTTATTGGTCCTCGGTGTATAGTGGAGAGTTGTCTCAAACCACCCCACCCCAATATAAACCAGATGCATTTTCGGATTAAGTTCATTGTAAAAAAGCTACTGAAATGACGCGGATGATTGAGCTTTTTTTGTGTTTGTGGGGAGAGTTTGTTCGTCCGCCCTTCCACGGTTGAACTAGCGTCGTACTAGTCAGGAAAGCTCAAAACACTGGCACGCGAACCTTTTATTATTAGTATTATTTACGACATTCTTTATTGCGGTATAACCGTCTTAAATAAAACGCTTTTAGCGATTTTAAACGAATTTCGATTTTTATTAGGTACACGTACATATATGTATACCTACCGTGATGGTGATTTAACGGCGAGCCAGAAATACTCGATCGTGTTACTTTCATATTGAGGCTCCCGCACACCGCTGCAAACAGGTAGGAAAATAGATCAAGGGTGGCACGGTGTGGAGTTGTATCGCATAGCCGCGATTTATTCAGTTAATAAGCCAAACAGAGCGCGCGACAGCAAAGTTGGCTAAATATTCGGGCATAACCACGTGGTGAAAATTTTAGTTTGCCTTGAAAAGAGCGTGGTGGGTGGCGAGGGCGATTATATACGTTCATTATATATTTGTTAGCTGTTATAATATATATATATATATATTACGTAAAGTAGTGCAAAAACAATTGATTATTAATAGAATAGAAACAAATTTGCAATAAAGTTAGATGCGCGTGTGTGGCATTAATGAGATAATAGAATAACTGAATATGCGTCTACACCAAGAAGGATTTCCGGTGATTTCGATGACGTTTGTGGAAAAGTTTTATGTAAATAGGTCTGACTTGAGTTGTATGTAAATAACTCTCTGACTTGAGAATCGCGAGTGAAATACAAACGTTCCGAATGCGAGGTGACAGATGGCAGTTTGATAGGTTATGTCAGAGTGACAGAAACCGACGCTTGCGCAGGTCGGTAGACTTGCGAAATTCGCTAGGTTTTCGCCTAGCTAGGTTTTCATACACGATTTCGTAGCGGTGTGCGGGAGCGTTTATACAATAAAATTATGTAAAAATATGAATCGTAAACGTACTATCAAAATGTCAGCTAATTAACTCATAAACGCGTGCTGCTCTTCAAGAATCGCTTCATATAAAATATCTGCAATCTGTCTATTCGAGGATATGCCTCGTCCAAGTTATGTAGTTCAGTTAAATTTTCGAGTATTCCGTATGATTTTCAGCATCTTATGCCATATTCAAGTTTAAAATATTCAAGTTTAATATTCAAGTTATTCATTACACCAAAATATTCAAGTTTAAATTATACATTATACGTTTGACCCAAATAAAAATTCTAAATTTTCATTGCCGAATACCTCCGTGCATTTTCACACAGTTTAACGTGTCATCAGTAATTTTCGTGCACGCATGATTATTACAAGACTAAACGTTTTCATTATAATTCGCATTCACGCGTTTTACGCGTTAACTTTTCGACAGCTCTAATTGTTCTCCGTACGTTTGTTTGACTTTTGTTTTTATACGATGATAATTATGATCGGTTCGCAATTGTTTTCGGCCGTGTGAATTTCCTTATACACAATAATGGACGATGACTGGCCAATGAAAATGGATGACCGTGTCTGTCATAATTATTCGTCGGGTCAAAAATAAAATATTGTGTACACGCAAATTGACGAAGAAAAATGGGACATTTTCTTCACTAGGTGGTAACGAGCGATGCTCACCTTTTGTCATACGCACATTAATTACACACCAGCGTGACGATGACGATCATAATGATGATGATGATGATGACTATGGAGTCGACGGGGATGATGCTCCATTGTTGTCGTATCGCACCGATCGTTAGTCGCATTTTTTTCTTTCTAATAAATTATATTTCCGCTTCAGTTTACCACCCCTGTCCGAGCCACAAACTCGAATCCCCGCTTGTTTTTTTTTTTCGTCTATGAAAACTCTAACAGGGTGGATAAAGTGCGGTGATTTCTAATTCGAAACTCGTTAGTTAACTTATTTACGTATATGCATTTTAAATTACATTTTTTTTTTGAATATTTGTGGGTAACTTTTAAAGTTAATTTTAATAATATTTAAATTTTATAAAGCTTATAAGTACAATATAATTTGATAGTCTTGTTCAAAAGTATGTACACTCCACAGTGGATTTTTTTATTGTGAAAACACATACTTTTAACAAACGAATTCGTCCTGGGTACTACATACACATGTGATTTTGTCGAATTGTGGAGCTTTAAGGGAGGACTCATATCGACAGATCAGATGGCTATACATATAGGAAATTTTTATATTTTTTTACTTATGTACATATATGCCAATGGGAGGGCGTATTAAGAAATATACTTTCACGAAGTATTAATTGTTATTTTGGTGAAACGCGATGCGGAAAAATGTGTGCTTGGTGGCCAAGTTAACGATTTCAGGTCTGAAACAATTAAATTCTTTTATACGACGTGGCACGCTATAATTACTGTGTTCTGATTAAATTGCCCGCACGGTGATAAGTTACACGTTCCCTTTTAATAATGATAGCGTTTCAGTTCACCTGAAAGGATATACGGAAATAGAATGTCAAATATTTACAATACGTATTAAGTAGATGAATCAATCGTGTAACTTTTCAACAACACCGATGCATTTTTACTACTCGCCAGTCGCATTAGCAATTTCGGATAAGTTTACAAACACTTCCAGCGTAATTTGGCAACGTGCGGCTAACGCCTGCAGATGCAACTGCAACTTTACTACTGCCGTAGTTGAATTCTCACTTTTTTTTTTATCGGTTTTTAGTCCAGTCTCTCTCAACCTTTTTTATTATTATTTTCAGACGGTCCCACTCGACATATGGCGTTCGGTGTGTTCCACTTCAGTCACGTCCTCCTTCCCCACTTCGAGATTTTCGGTCGTTCCCAGAACATCCACCCTATTTTATATCCGCAAGGGGATGTCCTGGCGGAAATAGAAGCTTTTTTAGTGCGACTGTTTTTTTTAGAAAGTCCTTACGGTTACAATTTTATATCTAGTATCCGGTCTTTTCATGCCGAGTAATGTATTCCAGTGCATATGTAGAAAATAGATACATAAATTATTTATTTCTTGTATCGTAGTCAGCTGTTAGTCGAAAACTGAACGTGTCAAACTTCCAAAACTATAAGAAACGTGTATTTTTTCCTAGACTTGAAGGGGTTGAAATCGAAAATGTCGTGCAAACGTCCGACAATATCGGCTAAACATTTAATTTAGCCCGTAATTATTTTTTATTATTACTCGATATTACGAACGTGTGATTATAAATCTATAAAGTCCACGTTCAAAGTTCCAGTTTTTTTTTCTTCTCAAACCGTTCGCGTGTCACCGTTGCACTTTAGCTCTCGCATTATGCACTCACTCTATTGCGACCTCGTAATTTTAAATATTCATACTTGTCGTTTTGCGTGTTGGTAATTTTTTTTTAATTCTATTATAACTTCCCCGTGTTTTACGTCTTTTAAATCGTTTATGCAAGAAGTGCATCGGTCGCAGTTTGAACTGCGGGGGTCTCGCGGTTTATCAACCCTGGAATTATCGCATCGGTTTCACACCGCTTTGATGATACCATAATTGCACATCTGCTGTGGATTATGCATATGTTGTATTTAAATAGGGTTAGAGCCTATTGAAACGTTGTTAGTTCAAAGATTCGAATCGGTTAATGGTTAACACTTTGCTGTCCGAAGTCGTCCTTGTTCTATTTTTATTTTTATTTTTAGACATTGCGGCTGTGCAGTTTAATTTTGATCCGTCAGAATGCATTTTCTGTCTTTGCACTACTACCTACTCTCCAGTAACCCCTTTCCACCCGCTATGCACTTCCATTAAGCTCACGTTGTGCAGTTTCCAGCCGTTGACTCTTCACCCTTTCGCCTCTCCTGTTTTACACCCCCTATCACTCAACCTTTGCGATGTTTGGCCTTGCTTTTTTTTTGCGATGTTTCTTTTTTTAGTTCACCACTGCTCGATAAAAGTGTTCAATCGACTTTTGTTCGGCATTATGGAAAAACCATTCGGTTTGAACGCTACTGTGTATTCGTAATTCCCTTATTCTAATCAATAATGTAACGTAGGTACGGTAATAGTAATAAAAGCTTAATTTCGTACTGTTGATTCACTGCTGTTCGTTACTATTATTACAGTGCAGCGTTGCTTATTTATTACTATTGCTTCGAAGTTTAATTTGATTGCTTCTCATTTAGTTGTATGTAGTGAAACAGTCGTGGGTAATAACCCCGTTACTAACTGAACAACGGCTAATTTTAGTATTGATTATTTTTTCACGTCTATATTCAATAATTTTACTGTTAGACGTATCGAAAATTATTGGAAGGAATGAGCATGGATAGATTTTCGAATGTAAGGGATCTCAACCGAATTTGAGCCCGATCAATCTGTGTCTCTATTGTTTTGCATGTACCTACATATGTATGTACATATAACATCGACCCAGACTTGACTAAATAGTAACCGGGCCAAAGGTTCGACACAAAATCCACAAATATACATACATATATACGGGGACAATCAACAAAGATCTGTCAGAGCTGGTTTTAGCTCGGGGTCCCTTTTAGATACAATGGTGCAAACGCGCTAAACGGGGACACATGAAATATTCCGACTATGTGTCCGGCTTTAGAACGACCCGACACTGTGACCCCATCGATCCACTGTGCATATTTTCGAACATAGCCGACACGACACTTTTCACCGTGGATTTACCGATACGGGAATGGATACGGAGTTCATTTTTAATGCAGCATTCGGTCGACGAAAGATTGGACGGACGGACGCGGACGTTGAGGTTTGAAAATTGTGCTTTAATGCTGCTTGCTATCTGCATATGTATATTGGGACCAACATGTTTAAACCATTTTGATCGTACAGTTTGATTTCAGTAATTTGATTATTTTGTTATTCTTAGATGTGAACAAATTACTACCAACTAGCAACAACAATCAAAACGAAGTACATAGATACTTTGCTTCAAAAGTTACAATAAATGGAACGATGTTATAAAACACTAGTGTAAGCCCGTTGAATATCAACGGAGTGGTTTCTCATCACCCGTACTGTACCCGAGTGTTTGTGTGGTTGATTTCATGTGTTGTATAGATGGCGCTAATAACAATTTAGCAAAATCGCAAACACTTGAGAGCGTTATCAGCAGACAGACAGACACACAGGCGGATTTTGACTATTACATATACATATACATACATATATACATACATATGTACATATATGTAATAGTAAAGTAAGTTGCTACAAGTTTTTTACCACTCAGATAATGAAGGTAAGTTAGTTCACGATTGACAGGGTAATATTTACTTAACTCATTCGTGGTAATAACTTGAAAATTACGTTTTTTGAGTTGTGTCACTTTTGAAGCAAGGGTGCGGATATGTTCTGAAAGCGACCGTTTCGAATATTCAATTGATTCAATCTGTATAAACCTTGCTGCTATCTACGAACACTCGTCAAGTTAGTTTTAGTAAAATAATCTTCCTTAATTGCAAATTATCGCAACTCAAGACACTTCTTTACTTGTATCGTGCATACGATCATAAAATAGACGTAAATTTAATAGTATAATATGTTAGTAGAATGCTTTCATTGGATATTAGCACGAAGAAGGTTCTTCTGGTGTAGGATAGGATCTGTAGAAACTTACCAAATCCTTTCTATTACACATGGTCTTCTGAGTACTTGTATGGACTTATCACATATTTATTATAGTTTTGTGTAGGTGTTTACACTCGCTGACCCATATCGTGCGGCAGTAATCCGGGCACGCCAACAATAACCGGCCCGTCACCTAACAACCCTTTCTACCTATCCGCCGTTTATTTATTAGCATACATTGTTAGATTTATTGCATCGCGTTCGCGAATTTCGCTGGCCCATTCAATTTGCCGAGAATTCTCAGAGATCGGCCAATGATCGCGATAAAAACGGGCGCAATCTTCGTACGTAAATCAAGCGCGTAAACCGCCGAACTACCGCCGTGGGAATATCGCTGTGCGCTTTAAAAACACATCCCTTGTTTCTACGGGGGTTCTTTTATTTATTGCTTTTCGAATTTTCTACAAATATAACCCCCTTTCTATTTCGAAGCTTAATCATGACGATTAATTGCGGAAAAACTCGCGAAAATTCGCTCGGCTGAATTCGGTCGCGTTCGGCTCTTATCGTTCGCGGCGGCTAAGTACACCATAAAGTATGTGCGATTTTATTATTATTCGTCGCTTTGCATTGCGGATCACGTAAAACATGCAAAAAGCGAAACACACACATACTTAATCGTGGCCCTGTCGGCGCTGTCTCGTTACACGTAATTTTTTTTTCCATACCCCGCCCCGTGGAAAAAACTCACGATTTTTTTCCGCGTTGACGGATAAGAATTCCGAGCAATTTCAAGATATTAAAAAACAATTTCAAACTAGGGAAATGAGTCGTAATTGAATCGCGGAAAAAAATCGCGTCAAATTGAACATCTCGAGAACACTTCGCGTATCCTTAGCTAACAACTTAATTGGACGCGCCTGTTTTCTTTTCGGTCTCGGTACCTATACACGGGATAGTACGGGGCTTTTCAGAGTTTTATACAATTGCATCGCAATGAAAAATTATTTTTAACCATTAAAAATTATTTAAAACTTATTTTCGCTCGGTAGAGTAAAAACGGTTCATCGAACGTTCCATACAAACGGAGCGAGCGATAAGTGGTCACGCATATCCCCACTCCTCCAGTTTGGAGGTAGGCTATTGCCCTCTCTCTTACTCTTTCGCGTTCGTGCGATAGAGAGATCCGCCCCGAAAATTCGAGCGTCCACTCTGCGCCCCGCACCGCCCCTTTAGTTTAGTAAAAACGTGTCATCGAAGCGTGGCACGGCACGAAAACCAGTCACGGCCAGCGGTCAGCGAGTACCCCCACTCCTCGGCTAGACGTCAGGTAGCAGTGAGAACAGTGAGTCATTGGGTGAGCGTTTAAAACCACATTTGTGTACACAACTCTTTCACATTCACATCTGTATTCCTTCTTGTACATTGCACACGCTTTAAACTGCAAAGAAGTTTTACTTCTATAGTGAGCAGCGGCTACACACTGCGATTTTTGATGATGTTTACTACTATCTCTGATGAATACAATTCTGTCTATTTCTGTAACGTGCATACATAATAACGTGTCTGACATTGTTGAAATTAGTGATTGTAAGCTTAAATTCTCCAATGTTCGTTAGTGTAATTTCATTGTAGAATTTTTTCTGCATCGTATACAACAGGCTAATTAGGCGTTCATCCGATTCTTTGTCGGCGTGCCTACTTGTATACGTTTGAAATGCGCATTCTCCTGCCCTAATCCCGTCGGACAGAAACCAAATATAGGGGCTGCGGTAAGAGGATGTTGGATTTGGGGCAGGGGGTGGTGGTGCAATTTTTCCTTTAGCTGGCCACTTGTCTTTGCGGACAAAGCGGTATATCTTCACAATAGATTCTATCCTCCCCCTAACACGGGTTGGGTGTGGGTGTGTCTTTCTCCCTAGACGCGGCGTGGAGAGTACATAATGGCCAAGTGAAGAAACATTTTTTTCTTCTTCTGTCGAAATAGAAGCACAAAAAAGAACGGCGATAACAAAATATCCAGACTTTGGCTGCGGCACCGAAAGCTCCTTTTGCGGCGATTGTTTCACTGGAAACATAGAATTGTGGCAAATCGACCGTGAAAAAGCTAGCTAATAAAGAAGACGGTACATATCGATTTTACTCGATTATTTCTTAACCCTTCTACATCACAATATTTACATAGATATCTACTACACTTCATCGATTGATAGATGATGTCCAGAATGGCATCATCTATCAACTGTCGAAGATTGGTACCACATGTCTGAGACGCGTTGTTGCAACACTCTTACTTCCGCTCCTATACCTACATACAATTAATATTCGATAACGTTACAAATTAAAATATTAAATTAGTCGAGCGCGCGTAATAGTTACGGCTGCTAATTCGGCTAGTAAATTTATTTTAGCTAAGCGGTCCTCTTTTACTCCTGAGAATAATGGCGGCAAGTGAATAGTTTTCATTAGCGAATTTTCCTCGTAAATACGCCGGGATTTGCACTGCGGTGTGTGACGCAATATAACGCCTGCTTTTCCAGCATATAACGTTTTTGCCATTAGATTCTAGTTTGAAACTTTGCATGTGCAAAATCTTGAAATGTTTAAAATTATCTTTGCACTGTATCAATGGTGGTGACATTTCGCAAATCCTTCACAATCTGAAGTTGTAAGTTATTAAAATCGTATAGTACCGCGCGATGGTTTCATGTAAAATGTATACCTCTATTTACATCGAAATCACAGCGTTGTGTCGGGGTTAAACAACCTGACGCACTGCCTAGTTTTCGATTAGTTCACAGCACAACCCTTAATCACCTCATTATTATTTAGCTCCAGGGACGTAGAGCTCGAACACACCCCCTATGTGTTTGCAAAAATATTACATAACGCTTTGAAAAAGCGGGGGGTAAAAAATTTACTAGTTTTTATGTACATTAGTTACAGGCAGTACATACATATGTACGTATAGAGGAAATGCGATCTATCAATCATATGTAGATCTACAAAAATTTAGCAAATTGTCGCTTCTTTATTTTCATATATTTTCAGAATGAAAATTATACGTTTGAGTATCGCGTATTGCATTTTCTTTGAGAATCGATGTATGTACAATGTATTTTATAGTCGGGCATTTACGGAGAAACCTTTTCGAGTGCGATCGTAACTCAAGATATGTATGTCTCCAAATTCACAAGAATGTGGGAATAAATGTGCTTTGTCGATAGTTTTATTGTTTAAGTTCAATCTGATGTTGTATTTTTGAAGAAAAAATGAATCGTACCATCCTCGCTATTGTTAACGAAAATGCACACCACCATAATACTCAAAACATTTGGTGAAACGTTCGAAAATCGCTTTATTTGGCTTTTATATAAAATTTAATTTATAATACGGGTTGTGATGTGTGGTTTTATTTAATTGCGTGACAAATATTAAAATTTGGTCGACAAACGTTACGTGTACGGTTTTTTTGTCCATAACCGCGTGTGTATTTCAGTTGCCATTTATCACAGTAGATAAATTTTAATTTGGACCAATTCTCGCCGTGTTACTTTTTTTACATTGATTAATTACACTTGTTCGGGATAATTGCAGGTTACGATATAGCACATTTTGAGATATACTGACAGAGATCGAGTTAATTTGAATGGTGATGATGAGGTTAAATTGCATTCCTCGTACAGTTTAGGCGCCTGTCAAATATTACCAAACATTTTCAATATACCTATGTACATATGTACATACATATAGTATGTAGCGCTCCTATCTAAACACGTAAGATATTCTCTAGGAATTTGGTTAACTTGGTGACTGTTTATTTAATCCGTGGTTAACTCGATGAGTGTTGTTAAACGCACGCGTTCTCTTCAAATTTGTTATTTAATAATTTATTAAATCTTGGTTCAACGGCTCTTGCAAGAGCAGTTGAGGCAACAGTTTCGGGTTGCTTCACAATTACCAACGAACGATGTCTTAATTAATATTCAGCGGTACTTCGTAAACACCTTGCACACGTAGGTACGACAGTAAAGCAATGCGAATATATATTTTTAAATATTGCCTCTGTAATCCATAACATATCCGTTGTCTATATCGAGTATCGGGGCAATCAAACGATTGATTCGCATCGAACCGTTAAATTTATTTTTAAATTACTGTTATAAAATTTATATTTTTATTTCGCGGAAATGGGGGGCAGGAAACCGCACCGATATCAAAAAGTAAATAAAAGGAAATGGTACGTGAGTGGAAATTCTAAGCATGTGGATATTTTTCGTGGGACGAATCGAGGCTTTTGCATGCGACTAAATAACTGTGCTGACGAATGCCGACTTGATTTACCGTACAAAGTTGAAAAAATTATACTATAACTAATTCAAATTTTTAATTTCAGTTAACCCTTTAGCGTTGCGTCCTTTATTTTTGAAAATAACCCATTTTTGCGATATGATCTGTGTGTGCTTCGAACAAAAGCTTCGATAAGAGCATAATTTTATTCGTCGTATTTTATGGGCAACTTTATTACTACCTATTTTTCACTACGTTGCCAACTGCGTGAGTAATCTGATATTTTTAAAGGTTAACGCAATATTCTTGTTGTTTATTTTAAGTTCGTTAAATCTAATTTTAAATTAACATTCGAGGTTTTGCGGAAGCTTTTACTATCAACTTCCTTTTGCCGCGTGTATTTATTTGATTTTAAAATATCTTAATTGAAACGATTTCATATCCGCAGTATTTTCAATTGTGCTTTCAAACATTTTTTATTGGAAAATTATTTCAATTACAATTATTTTTGATAATTTCGCACTTCGATCGACAATTTCCTTTGCACCGCACATACTTTATTTTGGTCAGCGACCAGTAAACTTCGAATGAGAGTAGGGTACACCAGGTGTGCGAATTTTGCAGTACACTTCAGTTAACACCACGATTTGTCGATTTTATTTTTAGCAGCTATGAAGCTTTAAGTGCAAATTTTAAGTATTCAACGCGTTGACTTGGGTGAAAATCAAATTCATAAAAAATTAACCTTTTGATTGCGAGCGATCCGTTAAATATTCACGAGAGCATTTTCACGATCGCTAGTCTCTCGAGAGTAAATTATGTTATCATTTAGTAGCAAGAGGCACGTGAAGCCTCCGGGCTTATCTTCATATTTAGATGGATTACCTTACCGTGTCCAATAAACGTAGCTTATAACCCAAGGCTACTCGACTACCTTACACAATCCATAAATAATCTCAGGATATGCTCTCCCCCCGTAAGGTTCGAATATCCCGAAGGACACAAACCTCCAATCTGACAACGTCATACATACATTGTCCGAGTTAACCCGCTTAGACTGCACCCAATATGCATGCATATGCGCATTCACATTTGCCCGGCCATTGAGGACATCTGTCGTTGAAAGGGTTACATTTCCTCTCGACGACGGTCCTTTATTAAATTTATTATATCTGTCGGTTAACCGGTTCAAGTGCTTGCTGTACTGTTTGCGCAGCGTGTGCATGCTCTGGATTTGCAAGCGCGTAATTTAATTAGTGCGATTTAGTAAAAGCGCTCGTAATTGTCGGAAACACTTAACTGGGTGCTTCTCAAAATTTTAAGTACAGTACTAGAACTGTTTTCGACTTGATTCATCCCGCATAATGAATTCGCTCTTATTTCAATTATTATGATTCGACAATTTGTTTTATTATGATTGTTTTCTGCAACCAACCAACCAACCACGCCGTTTTCAATCAACAATGGAAGCGTTTATTTCAGAAGTTGGTACACAAAAGGATTTGTATTATAAAATGGCAGAAAATCGCATTATTTATACGAGACGGAATTATTCTTAAAGTTGCTATTCATTAAAGGAAACAAGGGAACGTCAGATAATTGGGAAAATCTGTGGATAATCCTTCTTTATCCCAATTATCTCGAGACACAGGTCGATGCTTTTTTTTTTTGACGATCCTAAACGGATTTATGTACGCCAACTTTCACATATAAAAAACTATCGTATTTACGATGAAAATTTCACTTAAAATCAATATCAGTATAAATCAATCATTTTGTGACATTTTTCGAACGAGCAATTCCCTATTAAATTATATTATTTCAACTTTCAGTATATACATAACAACATTGGCCTAATTTTTCTTTTCGGCATTGTCATCACAACATCCAAGTCAATTTCTTTCTACTTGACGCAATGTCAAAGCGATCGATCACGACACACACCCACGTGATTTTTGATAGTAGGCCAATGCTGGTACATGGTATTAATATTACTTAACAAAATTGATAATTTGATATACATACATACAGGCTGATAATAATTTATGGGTGGCTTTGTGGTGTGATTGAATAGAACGCGTGCGTACCTATAGAAATTCGGACCGTTTATCCAGTGATAGAATGGGATTTAATTTACGAACTTTCGAATGATAATGTGTCGTGAAACATTTATGGAATACGCCTTTTGTACATTAAATCATGAATATCAATCATATCTTCACATCGGCTAATATTTGTATAATATGAATCATGATATTGATACTTGGATATGAAGGGCAATACAGACGTGTACCATGTACACGTAAGCGAAGCACGTAGTTACATATGTATGTACTATCAACTGTATTATCAATATGCAACCGATGGATCATTCTCGTCACACGGTCTCTAATATTACATTGGGCAACAAAACCAACCCAAGATTTTTTTTGGCGGTGGCGAGCATCTTATTACATTGCGCCACTTTTCAAGTTACCAAGCTACCTGGTCATCTCATAATCTTCATACAAAAAAAAAAATACTATACGAAACTAGGTACTCTATGTAGACGTAGAAAATATATAAAATTCAACCTCTCGTATTTCTTTCTGAATTTCATTGTTTTCGAAACAATTGCGTTGACGTTGCGTTGTGTTGACAATTGAGTACGACGATGCAAAAAAAAGGTCAGAAAAGGGTTTTTGGTGAAGATTTTTTTCGGCGAACATTGACTTCCAAGAAATTTTCAAGCAACCCAGAATCGCATCGTGTAATACATCGGGATACTTACCATTGGAACCTGTATATCTATCTGGTCGCCGAGGTTCAAAAAAAACTTGGTGTCCCGATTTGTTGCTGAATGTAATATCACGCTTAGTCTGCGAGAGGAAGTTCCACTGTGAAAGGAGCCATCTTGCTGCAATCGCAGTGTGCATTCGCATGACAAAGTGTACTAGCACGAAGCGCATCTGCACCCACAGAAGTTTTTAAGTGTAAAGTAAAATCCCGTGTGTGTTTTTGTTGTTGTTTTGTTCTGGCGAGAGTAGACCAGCTCGTGAGTTATGACTGGACCGTTTTCATCCATTAAATGTATTAAAAGAAGTTGAGCTCGACGATGCGCTTTTGGTACAAAAAGTTCTTGATATATGCCGCCGTTACTTGGACGCACTTACGCGCAATTACTTAAAAGAAGGATAGGTTTATGTTGCAAACACTATTGCCTTGAATGGCTTTAACTGAAATCTGCTTTGATGAATCAGTTTAAGTACATATGTACAATGGAACCAATTTGTAAATACATCCGTTTACTGAATTAAAACCACTGCCTAGTTTTTTTTTTTATTTAAAATTAGGATGTTTAAAACTTATCCTATATACATATGTATAGGTAGTTCGTATAATATTTGTCTTGAATTTCTTATGTTCTTCTGGCACAGTATTTCCCAGAGGAGGGCATTGTAAGAATATGGCTATACCAAGATAGTATCTGCCTAATGAAACTGTCTTCCGGTTCAATTTGTACCCACCGATGTATGTACTAATATTGTACATATTCCTGCGTATTTGAAACATCATATTGCATCCGTTGTTGTTCGATAGGCTAAAACGTATTCCAAAGCTTGTCCGCTTATGTTACGTAACACCTATCATCATATGTGGATCATTATTAATATACACCATCTACGTTGAAAATCCAACTTGACGAAATAACCCTTTACCACAAATCCGCTTTGACCAAACCTCAAAATAGGCAATTACGTTATCTGAAATCTCCTGACTATCTCGGAGATTGATCTCCTGTCTGGCTACTCGGTTTGATCGACGCTCGTATGTAGTATACTGTAAAATCGTACATACATATGTACATTTACAACGGCATGAAAAGGACCCTAATTACTCGCATATGTTGAGACTAAACATGTGAGTCGCATCGCAGATATTACAGACGGTTGTTTGTTTGAAAAATTAAAACTTTCTCATTTAAGGCATATGTATAGGTATGTATGTATGTAGATTGCATATTTGAATTTGAACATAAAGTTGACAGTTTTATTCTTTCCATCGTGTGTTTCGACAATCGCGTTTTTACACGCCTAGAAGTAATTTTGCGTTTTTACGCGTGTTTCCGTCTGAGTTTTAAATAATTTCATAGCAATTTTGAACTAATGTGTGAAATTAGCTGAAGGTATTCTAGGTTTGCGTTTATGTCTGTTTGAAAGTTAAAAAAAAAGGTAATATTCTATTAAGTCGAGCGGTTCGACGGAAGCTTTTTACTGTTCTCACTGAGCGTGCTGGGTCAATTAAGAGATAACCTGCGTTAATAATTAACAGTTCAGGTGTTGGACTTTGTACGCGGTCGTTAACCATTTTGGAAAAGAACCGCCCTCGTTAATTGATCTTACCTGTATGTAGTATACATATAATTGTATATGCATATAAATACGACCTTCTCACAAATGCACATTCTTATCGTTTATTATCTTTTTCGTTTATCGATTTGATAATTTTTATCTGATTATCTATCGTAAACTTCGATCCATATCTAATCAGTGCACTTTTAATCGTATTTTATTTTTACTTCTATTCAAATTTATTTATATTGAAAATTATTGGAATAATAATGAACGAATTTCATACTATCCTAACTGTAGTTACTCAATAATGCGATGCTTGAAGTTGTTTGTGGTGACTAATTTTACACACTTTATTCGTTATCGATTAAGTTAACGTTAGTTGGCGGCAGTACAAGAGTAATGTTACATTAGATAAATCTCATCTCGAGTTAATATGACATTACACGTTCAAATTAAACTGGGAATTTGTCACATTGTCGCCGGACCACTATGGTGATGTCGCAAAGCAAGTGAAGTTCTTCGTCCGTATCGCGCATACATCACGCGGATTATACGCGTAAATCATTCGAAATGCCATTCTTGCGAAATTTCGCATATAATGAACGCTTTCGCGAAACAAATTAATTACTAGACACCCCTGCTCTCACTCTCAAACACCCTCCCCACATTGCCGAAATACGACTTGCGAACTTTCCCGCCGCTCGAACCCCATTCATTTTCATTTGCAGAGTTTGAGAGAGAAATAGAAGCGTAGTGGCCGTTAAAAAGTGTCGCGTCGTTTTTGTCACGTGGAAACGTCCAAAAGTGCGATTAAAAATTGTCGGTCGGTCGCTAAGTTCCACGACGAAATTCTCGGTTGTGCCCGAAGAGGGATTCTTTGTCTATGTTCCTCATTAAAGTCTAATAGTGCAGCGCTATGCATGTGCTAATTCCAAAAAGTGCATCCGTGGAGTCGCTCCGGGAATTTTAACTAGGGCCCGTGTGCGGATTCCCCGCGCATAGCTCTCTGTGCACCAGAGTGGACCTAAGTTATTCGTATGATAAACTTAATGCTTGGAAATGTGCACTGCTAGATGGTGGTTTCCGATTCAGTTTCTACATAACACTAGAAATAGTTTACGATTCGCTAATTTAAATAATTCAGTATCACACTCATTTGTAGACGCGTTGGAAACTGCTACATAATCTCCACTATACTACATACATATGTATGTATGTACATACATAGGTACATGCATACTACATAGGGTGGAGCGACATTGCAAAAATTAAAAATCGGCAATTGTAATACCTACCAAAAGTTTCGTTGTATCATCCGTTTTCTCGTAAAAATATTGAAAAAAAATCTGTGAATATGTCTTCAGGCCTCTACCTGAAGGCGAAAAATGAAAATTTGCCTATTACATAATTTCGAAATCTGAACACTGAATACAAAATTTTAGAAAACATGGTCATACAATTACCCTAACTTTATTGAATATTATAAGTACTTTTTTGTAAAAATCTAATTTATTTACGTATTCCTTGAATTATTCAAATAAGTGTGAATTTGTGAGCGTGGTGGAGGGAGGCATACAAGTAAATATAAGTATATATGAGTAAAGTAAGTATGTATACATAGTAAAAATAAATACTAATTTTCCAATAAAATTTATTTATAGAGATTGGAAACAATCAATTGGAAATTTTCATTTCAAAGGTGTTAAGATAAAAGTGCTGGTAGAGACCAGAAAAACTTTTTTAATTAAGCAGATTTTTTTGGACAGAAGAGGTATGAGAGGCAACTTTTTAGAACTATGTATTTCAAAACGAATATCCCAAAAAAAAAAAAGTTCCATACATCGTCGCTCCACCCTAATACATACATACATACATCTATTTTCCACATTCTCCATACTTTTATTTATGTATGTATCTTCGATACAAGTTCACAAATGTGTATTAACCATATTCCGTAGTCACAAATTCACAGTTCATGCATACATACACATCGTGCAAGGGCGTTGAATGTTTATTCCTTGATCTACTAAACGTATGCATTTCCAATGAAGAATGTTATTAGTCGGGTGATTCGGAATATCTTCTAGCTAGTTTTGTTTATCTGATCGTAGTGTTTTCTTTGTTTTCTTCGCGTTCAAAGAATTGTAGTTACTGCATCAATCCATTTTACTCGCGCTCGGTTGACCCACGCTAGTTGCAACAAAACCAGCATGAATAATCGTACAAAAATCTGTGATTCGTCATCAGCGGTTTTTCACGTCCTTTCTTCGTCGGTCAATGATGCACATGCGTGTCTTCCGATGTTAGTTTCGGTTGACTTTCACCTTGTAGTGATCGTTACACAATACGTCTTCCATTTTTTTTTGTTTTGTTTTTAAAATTACCTCAACGCATTCTCTGTACGCACTCTCACGTTTCAATAGGAAAACTAAGTGGAACCGATGGGAACTTTTCTAAATGATAATGTAGCAACTTGGTTTCCGTGTGGCATGTCGACTATGGCCTCACGATAAATGCATATGAGAAAAAATTGTGCCACTTTTTTAATGGACATCTTTTCGAAGGCTTCTTCGACGCAACAGATGGCTGGTATTATTACACGTCATTGATTTTTTTAATTGATTACCCTTTTAGAATTTTCATTGCCATTATGTTCAGTAACAATATTGTGTTCCCTAATATTCAAAACAACCTTGTTGCTCTATACATAGTATTCAGCCGTTTACCATCCACTGCTGAATGAAGGTCTCTCCAATCCTCTTCCATTCCTGTCTGTCTTGAGAAATCTGCATCCACCTGACTCCTCACATTCTTCTCAATTCATCAGCCCATCTTCCACTAGGTCTACCTTGCTTTCTTTCACATCCTCTCGGATACCATTCCAGTATTTGTCCCGTCTATCTGCCATCCATTCTTCTCGCTATGTGTCCTGCCCATTGCCACTTCAACTTTTTCACACATTCTGCTATATCTTGTCACTTAAATCATACTTCTTACCCATGTATTCCTTTTACGATCTCTTCTTGTTATACCAAGTACATATTTCAATGCTTCTCTGTGTGTACTGGATCTTACGTAACTTTCTTGGATTTAGCATTAACGTCTCATATCCATACGTCATAACTGGCAGTACGCATTGGTCGTAGGTATGCCTTCTTTTTTAAGCATAGCGGGACGTTGGATTTAAAAACTATGTTTATTCTTCCAAAAGCGCTCCATTCTAGTTTCATTCGTCGTTTTATCTCTTCTTCTTTACATCCAGTCACGTTCACCAATTGTCCTAGACATAAATAATTATCAACTACCTCTACAATATGGTTATCTACTGTGATTGCGTTTTGCGTGCAAAATTCATTAAACATTATAGTATTATGTAGATTAATAATTGTTTATTATTTTTATTGCAGGACTTCAACCTCCACGCTTCAGCACGCAGCCTTCTACGTCCGGAAGTATAGTCAGTGAAGGACGTACCAAAATTTTGCAATGTTCAGCTTTAGGTGAGTTTCAATTCAAATTATATTTATGTGTATGTACATATATATATGTATATTCACTAGTTTTTCTGGTTCGTGCGGTCCTCTGGGAGCTATTGTGTGACAAAAGGCTGAAAGCCTGGTTTGGTCCTGAATATCATCGTCAGAGCAGTCTTTCATTTCATACTATGTAGATCCATTCACACGAGCTGGTCCTCGAGCGGTCGGAGACCGGTGCACCTTATGAATAATTAGATACGAGCTGCATTCTGAGCTGTTGTCGGCTCATCACTACTACTGTTTGAACAGGCTCCTGTCGCCACACCGAAACTGATTCTCCTCTCACTGAACCGAATCCTTGCACACGAACATAGCATGTCTAGTTGCAAAGGATAAAAGCTCACGTAAATTGTAAATTTTACAATATGTTTAACTGTGAATTTCCATTGATCTGGTTTGTCAAAACAAGTCACACGAATTCAGTTTTGTCGCTATCGTCGCACATCATTACGAATGTGATCCATTACGCGAACGGAATGAATAAACGTTTCCCTCTTGGTTTTGCATTATTTTACAGTTATCGCTGGGTCACTAATACTGTTAAATTTTCATTTCCTTAGTTTTGGCCTGAAGCGTTACGCATTATATTACAAAATTTTACGTATTATAGTAGCACAATATATGTGTGTATGTATATGTATATTGTGTAAAAGTTTCAGCCGCTCCGAAATGTACACATACATACATTACAAAGGAAGAAAAACACAAGGCGGCATAGCACTCGCAAAACTTTAGATTGATATTGCGAACGTTTGATTTTAAATAACCACCGAACTGCTTAACATACGTTTGAGTAGCTTTTCAGCTTGAAAGTTGGAGTCATTCTGTGGGGTGAATTTTGCGAAAGAAGCTACGAAGTGCCTACGTATTGTTGTTCTACCGACTAAGTTTCGTTTAATACTAAATGAGATTTATGAAAACGATAGTGTTTTATATATAAGGTAGATAGAATGCGATCGAAGGTATTACAATTTTATGGAAAATTGACGACGTACATACGGGAATATTTTTCGTTACAATTTTGATTAAAAATTTGATTTTATAGGTATCGTTCCCGTGCAATGCATATCGTAAACCCTCTTCGGAAAAATCAATTAACCTCTAAGCGTTCAGTTCTCTTTACGCTTTATTTTTATGCAAATTTAATTTATTTTTACCGATTCGTAAAATTGGAAATTTCAGGTTCTTAAATATTTTAGGTGTTTCTTTGTTTTACTGTTTCGCAACCTCTGGCAGTTTTGACTCATTCGAAATGTGAATTTCAAAGCTTGATGTTTTAAATCTGTTGGGATTGGAAATAAATATTTTTAATATTCACTTTCGAGTACAATTTTTTGTTTTGAATGTTATAGCGTTTTCGCAGTAATTGACCCTCAATAAGAGCTTTTTTTTTCCTTTGGGATTTTATTTCATTTTAAAATAGAAATTTTTAATGACAAAAATACTTTTGAAGTTTATGTGTTTCATTTTACATAACCTATACTTTGGTACCTAAAGCTAATTTAAATTTTCTCAACACTGCACTCCTTAAATATAGATTAGTGACCTTTTATCAGCCTTCATCGTTGTGATATTTTATTTCATTCCAAATAGCATTCCTTTTTTCACAGAATTGTAGGGTTGTTCAGTTCGGTTTTTTACCTTTTTATGCTGACGCGTTGGAATCTTCATTCTTTGAATGTATGTTTCTCGCACCTAGAGGGTTAAACGTTCTTTTCTATTACATCCTATTATTTCATACGTGACCGACTTCCACTAGGAAACTAGGACCTCAGCGGAAACCCCTCAACTGCGGTTGCATTCTCACATTTTTTAGGATCGTTCATTATTCTACACGGAGAGCTGTGTACATCCTGTTCCGTTCTAAAATTCCGTCACCCACTCCCTTAAGATTCAAATTTTTTTTGTCTTTCTTCTATTTATACCTTCGAAATTCAAAGTATATTGTGCAATTTACATACACGAAAGATACGTACATTGTTTTTGTTTGATATACGAAATAAATCTCCATACTAAGATACTTTTTCAGTTGACAGTAATAGGTGATTTATGGCTTGTCGCTTTACATTTATTCCGCATTGTATATTTTTCACGCACTTAAATTCAAATGTACTACCTAAAAGTGGATTGTAAATACATAGCTTGTAGTAATGCTGGTTGTAATTTAACACATAATTCAAAATTAGAATGTACTCCAAATTGAGTATCGCTTTCGGCGTAATGTAGTCGCTGAAAAACTGAATTAATGATTCAGCAGTGCAAGTGCATTATCATTAAAAATACACCGATGTCGGAACCACCGAGAATAAAGAAGTTTCTTGGCTTAATGGCCAAAGTCCATTACCTCGGAGGGTTGACACGAAAATTACAGAACAAACTGTAGCTTACAAGCTGTATTTTACATACTTTTGCATTAAAATACTTAATTTTTTTTTTAGCAACTAACGGAAAATATATCTTTTTTTTATTTGTATTTCAGGTATACCTCAACCATTATATCGATGGATAAGAGATGGACAACCACTAGGAGATTATTCACCAGAATTATTTTATAAAATAATAAACACCCAAAGAGGAGATGCTGGAGCGTACCAATGTATAGCAAAAAATGATGTAGGAGCTATATTCAGCGAGAAAAATCATATTGAAGTAGCTTGTAAGTGTATATTTACTGATTTTATAAGAATATTTATCTTGATAATAGTAAATTCAATTTTACATTTTTTTCAGATATGGGTATATTCGAAGATTCGTCTGAAAATACTATTTACGTTGAATATGGAGAAGCTGTAATATTGAATCTACCCCAAATTGAATCTAATCCTCCACCATCAGTCAGCTGGCAAGATGAAAACGGTCTACTTCGATTCGATCGCAAATATGCTGTAACTGAAACTAATCAATTAGTTATATTATCCAGTTCCAAAGAAGATGAAAAGGCCTACAGGTAAATTTAACTAAATTATAGTCATTTTTTCTTTTACTTATTAGTCTTTCAAAAATGCTCAAACATTTTAATTTTTATATTTCAGAGCCCGTGCTATAAATACTCAATTAGGCAAGGAAGAAAATAGTCCATATATTACTTTAAAAGTGACAGGAGATGGCAGTATTGAAATCCCACCTGAAATAATCATTAAACCCAAAGATGTCACAGCAGTTAAAGGTCAAGAGATCACAAAGTTGCAGTGTATAGCCAATGCTAGACCTCTACATGAACTTGAAACGTTGTGGTTCAAAGATGGAATTATCGTCGATACTGCTGGTATCACTTATGATTTGACTGATCCGTGGAACAGAACGTTAAGTCTGATTTCTGCCAATCTGACCCACACTGGTCAATACACGTGCCAGGTCAGACTGAAAACCGGAGGCTTTCCGACCATTACAGCGACAGCCAGTGTGTTCGTTCAAGAAAAACCAATTTTTTTGGGCAATTTAAAATCGGAGACATTGGGCGAATACGGCGCAATTATAAAACTGGATTGCGATGTTCAAGGTGTACCACCACCGGGCATCACATGGTATAAAGACGGGAAGAAAATTGGCAGTACAGGACTAATTGTCGATGATAACGAAATTGATGATATTGAATTTGGTGGTGGGAGATATTCTGTGGAAGAAGATAGATCGCTCGTCATTAAGGGATTGAAAATTGAAGATGTTGGAATATTTCAGTGTATAGCTGCCAACGACGCTGGTGAAGCTTCCATATATACATGGCTGAAAGTTAAAAGTAAGATTGTATTTGAAATAACTCCTGAATATAATCATGTCTTTCGATACTAACAATGCATAAGTACATTTTAATGCTTATGTATTTAGAAAATTTAACGCTCATAATGTTAAAATAAATTATTTAACTAATCTAGTGCGTAAACGGTTGACAAGAGGAACTCAGCCAAAAATCATCAGAATGAGATCATCTGACAAACAAATAAAGACTTTCCAATTTCATTCTGGCAGTAAGAATTATTCATTTTAATCAAAAGTCGAATTGTTTTTTGTTTTTTTTAAATCAAAAGTAGATGAGTTTTTTCTCCTCTACAGCTGATGCACCATCATTAGATTCTTCACATTTATTTTGTTATCACATATTTCTGTTTGCAGTGTGTTCTTTTTGTTTATGTTTTAAGTTAATTAAATTTACAGATTTCTTTTGCTTTTGTGAAGCTTTGATATAAATTGTATGTTTATTCTCTATGAAAATTTTTATACGAAAAATATCTACACAAAAATTTATTTTATAATTTACTGATTCAATTATCTCAAGCACCGAACCTCCTCACTTATAATATTGATGGAACTTTAAAATCTGTGCCTTAACTAATTTATTTCCAAAGCACGTAATATTCCATTGACTTCACTGAACCTGAATAATAATTGTGTTTCCTGAAATTTACATAGTAAATAATTTGAATACAAAAGGTTAAGGTGGAAAAATTTCACATAAATTATATTTTAGTATAATTTACACGTAATATAAGAAAATGCATACTTTGCCTATTGTGTGTTAAGCAATATTGATTTATAATTATTTGTTTTGGTTATCGTTGAAAGTTTCAGTTCAAACTGCACTATTGATTTGATGTTTGTTATTGTTATACTGGGTAGTGTCCACTTTAGTGCATGCGTTCACCGCTAATAATATTTTGATTTTTTTTTTTATGTGCACATATTGCTAGTGGTATGTATATTAACAAATGTGTGGCTTGTATCTTTTATTAGCGTCCATACCCGTGATGGATGTAGCCCCATCCAACTTGACGGTGTTGGATGGGAAAGACGCCACTATTCCTTGCAGAGCGGCCGGTGCACCAACTCCAAATATCACCTGGTATTTCAACGGTACGAATATTTTATTTCTAAGTATTTGTATCTCACATACGCGTTATAAATTTTGCACCGCTTTTACCAGTCTCATATTTGATTTTAAAATATACTTCATTAATATATTAGATACGGCGATATTGACAGCATCGAGGGAGACAAGCAGTAGAGTTCAAATATTGGATGAAGGAGATCTTCTTATTGCCGGTACTTCTATCGTTGATACTGGAAAATATAAATGCGTCAGAGCAAACGAAGCTGGCCAAGTGCAAGGAGAAGCTTATTTAACCGTAATGGGTATGTTTCGATGTTGATTTTTTATTATTCAGTATACCTATTATAATATGCATATTTTTATTATCGTATTATAATTTCAGTTCGAACTCAAATCGTTGCACCCCCAGTTGATACAAAAGTTCTTTTGGGTCACACAGCAACATTACAATGCAAAGTATCGAGCGATCCCAGTGTTCCGTTCAATATCGACTGGTTTCATCATAAACAGTATGTATTGTGAATTTAATTCAATTTAATTGTTTATTTTTGAAGCGTTAGCTTAAAGTGGTTTTGTTTTATTTTAGAATAATGGTTTCTGGTTCAAGAGTGTGGGTCGGAAGCGACGGTAGTTTAGAAGTGAGCGCTGTACGTGCTACCGATGCCGGTGATTACACTTGCTCTGTAACTTCACCCGGTGGTAATCACACACGACACGCTGTGCTATCGGTTATCGAACTACCATTTGCTCCAACGAATTTAAGAGCCATCAAGTTGGATACACAATCTCAAAGAGCGGTAAATGTTACGTGGACGCCAGGATTCGATGGAAACTCTCCTATCAAAAAGTTTATTGTGCAAAAACGAGAAGTTCCCGAGCTAGGTAAATAATATAACGTGTACTAAATTGCTTATCGAAGTGCATACTTGATTTGTAATTGTTCGTAATTTAACTTAGGTCCAATCCCCGATCCTTTACTCAATTGGGTAACGGAATTGAGCAACGTATCTGCTTCTCAACGATGGGTTTTGCTCACTGGATTGAAAGCTGCCTCTGCGTACCAGTTTCGTGTATCTGCAATCAATGCCGTCGGTGAAGGTTCTCCGTCGGATCCCACAGGAGTCATTATCCTACCTCAAGAAGGTTTGATGCAATATCTTAATTTTTGCTTACATATGTATAATATAATATTCAATGAGGATTTGGTCATACTTAACAATAAATGTTAGACTAGACTTTCTTTCAAACTATGAATATAATCAATCATTAACACCATTTAATCTTTTTAAATTATAAGTCTTCAAAAGTACATATATGTGTAACACACTTGCATACATTTTGCAAATTCAACAATATTCTTCTTTTGCCATACTAACAAAAAAATTTCATTTCGTACCATTTTCATTCTTATACATACGAAGAAAGAAGTACTACCATTTCCATTTCAGCATATGTATTATAATATATTGTAGATAAAACCGTACTTGCTTAGTTGAATTTCAAACCGGAATTATGCTAAATTTGTGGTTATTTACAATTACAATTCCAATGAGCACGATAATGTTGCAGTGTTAACACATTTTTTTTATATACATGTATAAATAGTATAATTAATTGTATTTTTATAACCAACTGTGTGATATTTCGTGAATCTTTCAAAATAGTCACAGCTGTTGTACTGTTACACAGCCAGCGATTTGATATGCTGTCAAGGTATTACTTGTTTGTGACTTTTTCATGTCATACCACTGTTCACCTATTTATTTTACATTTTCACTTCCTACTTATTGAGTATGAGTATACAAGTTTACGTGTATTTTAAACTTAATTTTTTTTATTTGATTTAATTCAAACGTTTCAACTTTTATTTGATTTTTTTTTTTTAACTACATACATAACTTTTTCTACCATCATTTTATTTGTATTGTTCATTTGAGGAATTATTTCGAATAGGTTTATTTGTTTAAAAGTTTTCTGTTTTGAAAATGAATTTACAGCTATTTCATAAATTAATTTATTATATTTGGTTTGAACTTGGCTAAATGCCACTGCTTGCAATGTGTTTTAAAGTTTTTATACAAAATAGGGTATGCGTCTGAAAAAAGTAACCCCGTTTGAAATACTCTTTTTGTCTTGTGATATGGTTATAAATTTAAGTTTGTATTTATTTGTCTTTGGTTGCCCCCTATCAGACGTGTACTTTAGATTTGCAATCAATTATTACACTTTAAATATGTAAGTATTGGATTTTAAGCACCATCATCATATTTCGTTTATGATTATTGAAGCATGGTCAATTTTGAATTATTTTCTAGAATATTTTTTATGCATGGTAGAAAGTTAAATTAAATTCTCAGTGATTTTCTTTTAGCAAATATTTAAATCGTAGAACTTGCCTTCTCAGAATTATTTTATTTATTGT
Source organism: Parapsyche elsis (assembly GCA_022651745.1). Classification (NCBI taxonomy): domain Eukaryota; kingdom Metazoa; phylum Arthropoda; class Insecta; order Trichoptera; family Hydropsychidae; genus Parapsyche; species Parapsyche elsis. The sequence goes on from JAGVSN010000018.1 coordinate 4,046,754, forward strand.
TATATTTTAAATTACTTCAATAGCCCCATCCGGTCCTCCACTTGGTTTTGTTGGTTCGGCGCGATCATCATCTGAAATCATTACCCAATGGCAACCACCATTAGAAGAGCATCGTAATGGTCATATCTTGGGATATGTCATACGTTACCGACTTTATGGCTATAATCACAGTCCCTGGACTCATCAGAACATAACAAACGCTGCCCAACGGAATTACTTAATTCAAGACTTGATTACATGGAAAGATTACGTCGTCCAAATAGCAGCGTACAATGACAAGGGCGTGGGTGTATTTACTGAAGGAGCCAAGATAAAAACCAAAGAAGGTGTCCCAGAAGCACCTCCAGTAGACGTAAAAGCCATGGCTTTAAATTCTACATCGATTACTGTATCGTGGACTCCACCAGACCCTCAAAAAATTAATGGAATCAATCAGGTACTACATTTTTCTTGGACTCAAAATGTCATTACAATGTATACAATATTTTAATGTTTTTTTTTTAATAGGGATATAAGCTTCAAGCGTGGAAATGGGATGATATCGAAGAAAAGAATGTTGAAAGGAAAGTTATTAGTGTTCCACCTAGCCTCTTGGATCCATTAGCAGAACAATCAGCTGCAATTGGCGGCTTAGAAAAGTACACTTCTTATAATATAACTGTTGTATGTTTTACGGATCCTGGTGATGGTGAAAGAAGTGATTATGTTGATGTAATGACAAGTCAAGATGGTGCGTATTTATTTTACCTTATTATAATTACTCTCAAACCTTACAATTACACTGCTAAAATATAACTTTTATAATATTATAGTTCCTGATGAAGTTTCCAGTCTTCATTTTGATGAAATATCAGATAGGGCAGTTAAAGTTGTATGGTCTTCCCCAAAGCAGAGCAATGGAGTTTTAATTGGCTATAGATTGAGGTATCAAGTGAAAGACCAAGAAAGCACCATGCGAGAAAAAAATTTTCCATCGAATATCACTTCTGTAATGGTTGAACATCTTGAGGTAACTCATATTTTAATATAACAAATGTTTAACGAAATTTTGTCACTGGTATCATATTTTCTCATTTTCGTTAATATCTAGGCGACAACTTTCTATTCGTTTGAAATATGTGCCATCACCGAAATCGGAGATGGACCTTTCAAAGAAGCAACAATTCAATCTGGAATTAAACCGGTCTTACCGAGTGCACCATATAATTTGGCACTGTCAAATATTGAAGCCTTCTCTGTAGTACTTCAGTTTACTCCTGGTTTTGATGGAAATTCATCGATATCGAAATGGACTGTGCAGGTACATACTTAAATTTTTCATCAATAAAATTTACAATAAATGTACATATGTATATAGAATTGTATTATCTTATTTTTCATTAATATTATAGGCTCAAACTGCAAGAAATACTAGCTGGATGACCATATATGAAATATCTGCACCGGAAGCGCAATCGGTTGTAGTTCAAACTCTCGTACCTTTCACAACTTATCGACTACGACTTGTCGCTAATAATGTAGTTGGAGCTTCTCCACCTAGTGCTCCTTGCAAAGAATTTCAAACAATTCAAGCTCCACCGATGAATCCACCCAACAACGTTACAGTCAGAGCAGTCAGTGCAAATGATTTACGCGTCAGATGGATTGTAAGTTTTTTTTTTGCATTGAAACTAAAATAAATAAATTTGAAGCTTAAGCTGGAAATATTTTTTCAGCCTTTACAACAAACTGAATGGTTTGGAAATCCTCGTGGCTATAATATAACGTACAAAAGGGTAAACTCGAAAGTGTTAGAAAGTGCACTCATTGATGATCACACGTCAAATTCTCACATCCTCGATAACCTTCAAGCTTGGACTCAATATGAAATTAGTGTTATGGCCTGTAATGAAGTTGGCTCTTCCCCGGGAAGTTTAATTGCACTTGAGAGAACTAGAGAAGCAGGTAATATTATGAATAAACCTGTTAAAACCATATTAATAAAATTTTAGACTGAACTTATTTTATTTGATTTTTAGTGCCTTCAATGGGTCCGGCTAACGTCAGTGCAAATGTTACATCTTCGACAACTATTGTTGTCGTGTGGGGAACTGTGCCATCTCAACATCAAAATGGCATGGTGGAAGGCTATAAAGTCTGCTATGCACCTCTATCATCTCCGTCGCTGCCAGGATCGCTCTCGATCAGAAATTCACAATCTGAATGTAAACCGATACCATCAAATCAAACTCACACGACTACTCTCACCGAACTGCGAAAGTATGTGACGTATCAAATCCAAGTCATGGCTTATACGAGATTGGGAGACGGTTCTTTGAGCAAACCTCCAATCACCGTTCAAACTTTTGAAGATGGTTAGTGTTAATACTATATAAATGTATTTTTCATAATTCATATTCTTGATATTTTTAATATGTGGTTATATTTGTAGCTCCTGGTATGCCATCAAATGTATCATTTCCTGACGTGTCCTTTACCACTGCAAGAATTATTTGGGATGTTCCTGAAGATCCAAATGGTGAAATTTTAGCCTACCGTGTGAAGTATCATCTGAACAGTACTAAAGAGCTAATATTTTCAAGAGAGTTTTTGCCGTCCGATCGTACTTTCAGGTATACTAAAGTGAAATGTTTATTAATTCTTCGATTGATTTTATAAATTTGCTATTTTATTAACCATTTTTTTTTTTCAGATCCACAGGATTAACTTCCGAACGATATTATTTGTTCACTGTTACTGCACAAACACGAATAGGTTGGGGACAAACAGCTCGCGCACTTGTCCTCACAACTAACAATCGTAGTCCTCCTCAACCTCCTTCTGAACCGCAAGTATCTCAGGGACAATTGCAGCCTCATCACATTACATTTTCTTGGACACCTGGTAGAGATGGATATGCTCCTTTGAGGTAATATCAAGCTTCAAATTTTTTTTTCAATTCTTTATATGTAGATAAACTTATGGATAAATTAAAATTATTCTTCCTAGATATTATACTGTTCAACTAAGAGAAAACGATGCTACTTGGCAAACAGTACCCGAGAGAGTTGATCCTTTTGTCACATCATATACTGTCAGCGATCTTAAACCCTATACATCTTACGAATTTAGGATTCGTGCTACTAACGACATAGGTCCTAGCCGATATAGCAAAGAGTCTCTCAAAGTTAGAACATTACCTGCAGGTATGTTAGAATTTTACTAAAACTATAATATTAAAATCATTCAAGATCATAGTCATTGTATTGTTTTTACTTTTTAGCTCCAAGTCGAAACGTTCAAGGCTTGAAAGTCGTACCAATAACTACAAACAGTGTTCAAGTATATTGGAATCCGATAGAAGAGAAATATTGGAGCGGTGATACAAAAACTGGCGGCTACCGAATAGTATATCAACCTATATCCGATTTTCCAACAGTTCTCCAAACGCCGCTTAAAGAAGATATCATGGGAATCAAAGTATGTATTATTTTGTCCTTAATTCAATTTATTATAATTTTATTTATGAATAGTTTGCTAAGAATATTTTATATTTTCAGTCTGATCGAATCATATTAGCAGAATTAGCTATTGACACAAATTATGAAGTAGCAGTCAGACCTTTTAATTCTCAAGGTGAAGGTCCTGCAGGACAAGTAGCTGCTGTTTGGGTCGGTGAAGCTGTTCCAACAGCTCCACCTAGAAATGTTACTGCTACCCCACGTTCTTCCACTGAAGTTGAATTAACGTGGAAACCATTGTTACCGAGCACACAGAATGGAGATCTTCTTGGATATAAGGTTTATAATGTACCATCAATTCAAATTTTTAAACAAAACACCTTTAATTTTCTAATCTCTGTAATTTATTGTCATAAGGTGTTTTATTTGGTGACTGACTCTCCTCAAAAACAAGATAAATCTAAAAAAATCGAAGAAGAGATTGAAGTCGTACCTGCGACGTCCGTCAGTCACAGTTTAGTGTTTCTCGATAAATATACCGAATACCGAATTCAAATATTGGCATTCAATCCTGCCGGAGATGGCCCACGATCACAGGCCATTTCTGTTAGAACTCATGAAGGATTACCCAGTGCACCCGAATTTCTTAACTTCACCGACATAACGATGACTAGTATGCGAGTTAATTGGGAACCACCAAAGAAACGAAACGGCATTATCGTCGGATATATTGTTACATATGAAACTACTCAACAAAATGAAAGTTAGTAACATACTTTTACATTTCTCTTAAGTCTTTCAAAGAATACCAATAATAATCTTTCGTTTTATACAGAATTTAGTAAACAAGTCAAACAAAAGGTAACAGAAACTACGTTAGTAGTCGGAGGTTTGGAAGAAGAAGTAGGTTATACATTCAGTGTCAGAGCAATGACAAGTGATTTGGGACCTCCAGTATGGGGTAACATTAGTACAGGACCACAAGAAGGATCTCCAGTTGCACCAAAACAACTGAGTTTGACTAGAACACCAACGGGTGTTGATTTACATTGGTTAAATTCTCCGAGTGGCAAAGGACCTTTGCTAGGATATTACATAGAGACTAGGAAAAAAGGTGAGATAACATTTTTCAGCGCTTTCCTTAAATTGAATTCAATATATCTACGGGGAAAACTCTGCTAATTACTTGATACTTGATATGTATTTAGGTGCCAAGTTGTGTACCTCTTAGCCGAATTTTCTATTTACATATTCGTGTATAGATATGTATTGTATTGTTTAATGTATGTACATATAAGTTAAGCAAATACTATATAATTTAATTTAGTTTTTTATTGTTAATAGTTAATATAATAATCACTGATTTGGTTGTGACAATTTTTTTTTGTTTTTTTTTTGAATAGCCAAGGAAACCTGGCAATACTGTAAGTTGGAATCACATTTATGGCGATTTTTGAGTGAATGTAGATTTCAGCTATTCCACTTTCTTGTTACATTTCAGCATGTACATAATTCTTCACAACTTTCCATCGGCGTACATATATTCATCGTTCACGATTTCAACATATCATTTCGATTTTATTCACAAAATTTGTGCTTTTTTCGTCTTCCAACAAAATAAAATTAGTTTTACAATTTTGTCAACTAGAATAAATATTGTACATCCAAATATGTATATTTTCAATTCTTTATATTTGAAATGCACATTAGATCTTATTAACAATTTTATTTATTAATTTTGCATGTGTCTAATATGAATGCAATATGAAAACTGAAATAATTCTGCTTTGTATTTTGCTGTGTTTGCACATTATATACAAGAATAATTAATCCACATTTAATATTGTCATATCAAATCACTTTCCTTTTAATGTTAAAAATTTCACTCTCATATTGACATTTTCATTTTAAAATAAGTGCCAATGATATGTCTATAAGAAACAAGTATTGCATAAACCTAATTAAAATTAGTATACTGCATCTGCATCTGTTACCCTTTATTATTTTATTCTACCATATAAGACAGTTTTTACATAATGTTAGAGCACTTTTCTGTTTACAATTTAGCGTTGTTGATTCGTTTTTCTTGGAATATCTTGAATAATTTAAATTTAATTGTTCAATATATATCTACATTAAGGTCAATTCTCTTTTGAATTCTTTAAAGTCCACACTCTTCAAATTAAATACTACTTTCAAAATTGAACAGCGAATAAATGTATTTGTATATTTCAGATGACTTCCGATGGGAAACCGCAACTAGAACAAACAATGGACCCTTGGAAGATTTTACAATATCATATCAAACTCTCTTACCGTCCACCGGCTACTCTTTCAGAGTGATTTCTTACAATACGTACGGCATAAGCTATCCGGCTTATTCCGACGATGTTATAATGACACCGTCAAAACTGTACTTGGAATATGGGTATTTACAACACCGACCATTCTACCGACAAACTTGGTTCATGGTAGCATTAGCTGCCACGTCGATCATCATTATAATAATGGTTATTGCAATACTCTGCGTTAAAAGCAAAAGCTACAAATACAAACGTAAGTGTTTATTTATAAATACTTATAAAGTTTTTTACAATACAATTTTGATAAATAATAGTAATAAACAAAATGTATTTGATTCAGAAGAAGCGCAAAAGACTCTTGAAGAATCGATGGCTATGGATGCTGAAGAACGAGGAGAGTTAGCTTTAGACTTATATCGAACCAGGCACAATGGCACTCTTGGTAGCACGGGTACTTTACGTCGGGCTCAAGCTAATCTCGGGAGTACGTTGACTGGTTCCAGAGCAAAAGCTTCTTCTGCACATCCACCTCCACTTGGTAAATCTCCTCCGAGACCCTCGCCTGCATCTGTCGCGTACCACAGTGACGAAGAAAGTCTCAAAGACTATGACGAAAATCCAGATGATAGTTCTGTCACTGAAAAGCCTTCGGAAATTAGCTCATCTGAATCACAGGTATGTTTGTAACTGTACATATAATCATTAACAATGTATAATTTGCTTCAACAACGTATTGATTATCTCTTTTTGTAGGGTTCTGAAAGTGAAAATGAAAGTGTACGTTCAGATCCACATTCATTCGTCAATCACTATGCGAATGTGAACGATTCTTTGAGACAGTCGTGGAAGAAGCAGAAGCCGGTTAGAAATTATTCCAGCTATACAGACTCAGAACCGGAGGGTAGTGCAGTTGTAAGTCTCAATGGAGGACAAATTATAATGAATAACATGGCTCGTTCTCGGGCACCTTTACCAGGATTTTCATCATTTGTTTGACAAGAAATTTCCGGTAGTGATATTGTGATAACGGATACAATTCACATATAAAAATCTACATAACGTAATTGTGTATATAAGAGCGACTTTATATAAAAATTAATAATTATAATAGTGAATGAAATTCAATACTGCATTTGTGACACAAAATATGTGACCATGTTTCTATTTTAAGTACACTATACTTATCAGCACAAACTATTATTATAATATTTCGATAATTGGACATAAATGATCAGTGAACCTGTAGACCGTTATGCATAAGGAATCGCTTTAATGACTCTTCGAATTGTGGTTTTTTTGTTACGGATTCACATTTCTGCGAGTCTGTCTAAGTCGTTTTGTATATATGTAAAATTCTGTGATTTTATTGAATAAGCATATCTTATAAAATATTAGAAACTTTTTGTACATATTTAAACAATTTTTAAACTTTTTAAGTCTTCCTAATCGGTTACATTTTACCGATTTAATAAATTTGACTATAAAATGTCTTTTCTACTTTTTACCATTTATTGTTTATATTTTTTTATTACCAAAATATCTTTTAAACTTCTTAATTTATATAATTTGTCAATTGTTAGAATAACGACAACCAATTTTAATAATTTTCTTTTAACACGTCATGAATAGCTTTATTTGCATTCATGTGAAAATTGTATTTAAATAATTGTTGAACTAGTATAATTGTTACTATGTATGTATGTATCATAATTGAGTATAACTCTCTCGAAGTAACCAAATTTTTCCTATATGGTTATGGAGAGTGCTGACTATATCAAAATCATCTCTTAACATTTGAATTGAATGAACAAGACACACACAAAACATCTATTTTTATTTTTCATTTAGATTAGAATACTTAAGTGCCATATATCCTTATGCAGCACCTACTTCAGTTTTTATTTAATCGCTATTGCAGTTCACGTCACATAACATACAAATTTATATTAATAATCTAAGCACATTGGCTTAGGATTAATAAAACTGTCGAATGTTGACATGCTTCTGAAACATTCCTGCCATAAATACATAACTATCAGTTTTTCTAGACGTGGCATACAATTTAATTGCATAGTCTGTAAATATGTAAGTCGGGGGCCAATGTTAAAAACTGAATTGACACAATGTTTACACTGCTTTGAAGTTTATCATGTCATCAAATAGTTAGATCAAATCACGTGTGTAGCCTTACTATGTTATAAATGTCGAATTTTTAAAGGACTCTTAGTCGATTGTAAAACTTTTTTTAAAATATTTGTTTACACAATTTTAACACAAAGGTGTATACTCGATACTACCGTATATGCAGCTTTTATTTTGATAAAAGAGCATGTTGATAGAACGCAAAGTGTAGATGTTATAAATAAAATTATATGATCTCGACTTTGCAACTGGAGTACCAGTGCGAATTTTTTTTATTAATTATTATAGGAAATCTTTCTGAACTGACTAAGTGTAATTTAAATATTTTAAAACTGTGTGTGCGTGCGTGTGCGCACATGAACTTTTCGAAAGTACTGATTAGATATAATTTTTTCTATTTCCAAAATGTATATTGCCTTTATTAGTTTATGTGTAAGAAAAATGTGACTCCTTATATTGAAATATGTATTTTTCATCACAATACAATGATCTGTGATTTCACAAAGTGTTTTTAATCCATACTCATCTATTTTATTCCACATTTTTTTACAAGGAGATTTAGCAAAATTTTACACTACAGTAGAGATGCGTAAGTATAAAACTATATTGGGGTTTCATGTTTAAATAAATAAAATCACATAATCGAGCAGTTCATTTTATTAATGAGCGTAAAATTCAGCATAATAATTACAAATCACGGAAATCTCCAGTTTCATTTGCCGATGAAACCACTCTCACACCTCTGCAACCAAGTCTTCATATTATCAGTCAACTCAGATTGGATATTTAATTGTTTGATAATACTCCAAGCCGCTATATCAACAATGGACATATCTGAATACTCTCCAATCCACTTTCCTTTACCTAATTTAGAACTCAAGGATCGGATTACAGCCTGTCGTTCTTTAATTGCTTTTAGTGTTTGCAACTTATGACAAACATCTAGAATGGAGTCAATTTCCCAAAAACAATCTTTTTCATTGTAAGAGAAAGCACAATCTATTGCCGATACCATGTACCTTAGAACGTTGACTTCCCCGCATATTATTATAGGCACAGGAGAAACGATCAATTCAGTAAATACACCAACTGTAACATAATATAAAACGACAATACAACAATATTAAATTTTACTTGATATTCGATATAGCGTTAAAACATACATAGTATCAAGTTTCACTTTACCATTTTTCCATATAAGAGTTATATTCATATTCGGATTTGACGTATTTGAATTCGTCAATCGGTCGTTAAATTCCTTCAGAGATGAATTTAAACTGGGCACAGAAGAATGTGTATGACAGTCTATATTTATTTTCAAAAGTTTTTTCAATCCGAGGAGCGAATACGGTGGATGCTCTGGACTTACATTGACTACTACGTCTCGAGGAAGATCATTCTGAATACAATATAAAATGTCAGTAAATGCAAAACATGGACATGTCATAAATTTAAATTAAATACGCTGACATCTCAGTTGAATATTACGTTTTTTACTGAATCATAATTACCGATAAGCATTTCTTCGTAGCTACGACGCTGCTTTGAGACGTAGTAGTACTTGTCGACAATAAGTTTTGTCGCATAGTTTGCATTTGCTTTTGAAGATTTTCTAATTGTTCTAATAAGCGTATTTGCCTAGTTTCCAGCATCTCTAATTGTTTTGAAGGTCGCTGTAATATGGGAAAAAATTATTTGATAAGTAACACGTGGAAATAAATCAAAATAAGCAATACAACAATGTCATAGCTGAACAAGTCGAACAATTCTTAAAATATTTGAACAATACACAAAGTGATTTGTGGCCCATGGTATGTATATACATACATATACTGTAAAGATAATTAAATCTGGCTAATAATTGTCTAAAAATGAACTTTCATCAAGTTACTTCGCGTTAGATTAATTACTTATTTGCTTGATTGACAAGTACACTTCATCATCATCATCATTTTCTGCTGTTTACCATCCACTGCCTCTCCAATCCCATTTGTTCTTCTCAATTCTTCAGCCAGTCGTCCACTCGGTCTACCTTGCTTTCTTTCACATCCTCTCGGATACCATTAAAGTATTTTTCACGTCCATCTACCATCCATTCTTCTCGCTATGTGTCCAGCGCATTGCCACTTCAGCTTTTTCACACATTCCGCCATATCTGCTACTTTGGTCATACGTCTTACCCATGTATTCCTCTTACACTTAACCATCTTATTTAACAAAAATTTGGTATCTGCTATGCTTGATTATAGAGGAAAGGGTAGAAGGGAAGAGGAAGACTATATGAATCAGATAATAGAACTATGAGGTCATTAATAGTAAAGGTATTGACTGAAATTATTAGAAAAAGACAAGGATCGAATCCTTAATGACACAAGAAAAACATTATTGTAAGTTGAATACTTTTATATTAGTATAACTTTGTTCTAGAATGACTCTTTTTCTCCAAACGAAAACCTCCATCAAATCTTACAGCACATTCCATGAGCTGCAAATCACAACAAACATTTTAGATAAAAATACAATCTCACGTGCTTTTAATACAAACAAAAATTTGCAAAATAAACTAAGATCAAAGTGTTATTTGGGTCAACTAATCTTAGATAGATATCATTGAATTTAAATCACTATACTAATAAAACACACGAATTGCACAATTCAATCGGCCGGCTTTAAAGTGCAACCTAATCCAATCAAATTTGACGAAATCTTCAACAGTTACGCGATAAACGACCGAATCTGAATTGAATCCCGTATAAAAACGGTCTTAATCATCTAAATTACGGCACATTAACGATAACCGCGTAGAAAATTCTACGAAATAACGCATCAGAGCAGACGGGGGGGAAGGGGTCACGCGAATGTCAAATCGAAAACGAGCGGCAAATACGAAACGCGACCACAACGACCACCCTTGGACAATTGTAACAAATTTGGCGCGAATTTCTGACGTCTCCTGTCAAAATCGAACTGAAGGGGGGGTCGGGGGGAGGAGAGCCGACACTTCGGCGGACATATTTGAATTCGCTCAGTCGAGGCCGGGGCGCCGCACCGCAAACGTTACCCCCGAATTGAATTACCCGGGGTTTTCGCTCCCCGCGCCCCCACAAACCCCCCGCCCGCACCCCCTACACCCCTCGGACACCTGCAAAAGCCGCACAACCTGCGACAGGATATCGGGAACGGCGCCTATCTCGACACTGGCCACGGCGTCTGTCATGTGCAAGTTTGACAGCTGGTACATGCAAGTGGGCAACTGGGGCGGTGCATCCCACTGCACCAGACGCGGCGATCGATACATCGATGCAGTTGACGCGGACATGGAGCCTCCGTGATGTAATCGGAGCTCGAAGTCGGCCGATGTGTCCCTTCAGGTGAGGTTATGTTTGCGAACGCGATGGTGGCGCGCCCTGTCGGCGAAAGTTGCAAACGACGCGAGCGCGCCCCTATCGGCGATTTTTAAAAGCTCCTTCGTTTTGTTTCCGTTTTTATTTCGCGCGGCTTTCGTCAGCCGTGTTGTTGTCGTCGCCGTTTCGATGTAAACATGACGATGTTGAAAATGTGTTTTTATTGTTTTTTTGCATTTCTTCGGGTTGTATTTTATGGTTGTGTAATTCGTAATTCGTAAGTGTGGTGCAAAAGCGATTTTGTACTGTGTGACGTTCGTCCGTTTGCGAGCGCACGTGCGAGACGCGCTCTACGATGTAAAGCGCCCCGTATACGCTTCGTATCGTTTAGGAATGTTTATGTCGTTGAATATTCGGGGTGGTAGTTGAATTTTAATTTATCTGAGTTGGAAATTGTCAATTTTACAAAAATACACAAATGTCCAATTATTTCCTCATCTTCTCCGAGACATTTCATCGATTATTTTTGTTTGTTGGATTACGACTGATGCAGCATGTTATCATTTAAATATACAGAAATGCATACAATATTGTATGCATATTTTTTTTTTTTTTTTATAAAATCTTATTTCAACAGAGGTAGAGATTATTTTTAAAGGCTTGGTTACGTGAGTGTGTCGTCCAGACCGAAGCCACCCCTGTTTATAATTTGACAAATGGGTGGAAAGCTGACTCCGAGCACGGGTCCTTCCCTTGTGGAAACAGCTTTAGCTAAATTATGAAAATGTAACGTAAAACCAATACTGTTTTAGATGCGCGCACGTCTGCACCGGTAAAAAATTCCACGAAGCACGAAGTTCAAATTGACTTGATTTCTGATCAGAATGGTCGTTGAAACATTCCCAAAAAAATATTATATCAAATGCATAAGAATCTTGAATGATCTTGTATTTCTTTATATACATAGGTATAGTCAATTCGTACATTGATAATCTTGATGTTTTTGAATTGGCTTTGCGATAGAGTACCAGAACGTGTTACCCGTTTTCGATTTCTGACTGTGACATAACTTCGTATAATATTTTTTATTTATACCTTTCTATCCGGAGATTGCGATGTGATTATCATTCATTTATATACCACGGCATATGCACATACTCTCGGTAATTCAAAATTTCGAACGCTTTGCGCTTATCCGCGCTGTGAGTGTATGCGAGCGTTCCGTGGTTACTTAGCCGGCCAGGCAGATCCTTGCGTTACTATCTATAACAAGTCAATGCCTGTTGACAGTTTCATCGGTCGGTTATCATATATGTATTTATTTATCATACGTTCCGCTGTAAAAAATAAGGCATACGACCAATGCATACTGCTAGTTATGACGTATGGATGTGAAACGTGGATGCAAGGTGAGATCCAGTGCACACAGAGAAGTATGGACAGATCGGTATAGCAAGAAGATGGGTAAGAAGTATGTATGACCAAAGTGGTAGATATAGCGGAACGTATGAAAAAGTGGAAGTGGACACATAGCGAGAAGAATGAATGCGAGAAATACTGGAATGGTATTCGAGAGGATGTGAAAGAGAGCAATGTAGACCGAGTGGATGAATTGAGAAGAACAGACGGGATTGAAGAGGCAGTGGATTGTGAACGGCTAAAAATAATGATGATGATTAAACTGGCAATCAAGCAATCTATCTATCTATATATATATATATATATAAATCAATGTCTGTCTGTTTGTCTCTTATAGGCTCCTAAACCACTCGACCGATCGCGATGAAACTTTCAGGACTTATTTTGATCATGCCGGGGATGGTTCCTGTGAAAAAAAATCGGGAAAAAACGGGAACGGGCCTGTTCACGCGTCAGATAACGTACTAGGAACGGGATCGGGCATTGCAACGCATGTCGGGGTCAGCTAGTAAGTAATAAATCGCTCTAATGCGAAGTAACTCGATTATTTATTAGCAAGATTTAATTATCTCTACAGAGTCGAGTGGATGCAGATTACTCCAGATAAACAGGAATACGGAAGAGGATCGGAGAGGCCTATAATCCGGCGGTGGACGGTGAACGGTGAACGGCCGAAGACGACGATTTATTTATATTTCTCGCAGTGGCGCGGCGCGTAAGCATTCGGCTGAAAAGCATAAAAACAAATCGCAACGTGCGCGGCGGCCTCGAGCGCGTATCTGCGGCGGGGCTCGAGGGGCGAGGAGTGAGGGGCGCATTCAAAATGGCCGACGGCTACCAATAACCGCCGCGCATATATCGAACTCGTCGCGAACGCGTCGCGCGCGCGCACCGAAATCCAACCTTCCGCACCCCCACATCCAACCACGCGACGAGTGAGGAGAGGGAGACATGCGGGTGGCGGAGCGCCGAAGCGCCGAAGACGACGACCCGCTCAACCGAACGACGGCGTCCATTGACGATCGATAGCACCGGCGAGGGCGCCACCGTCGACGAGACTCCCGCACCTGTCAGAGACGCGAAACGCTCTATCGTACATACACTACACTCGCACTCACACTCACACTCACACTCACACTCACTCACACGTCGAGAGAGAGAGAGAGGGGGGGGAAGGGCGAAGGGAAACTCACACGCGTGTGTGTGACGTCACGCGCTCACTCGGTGGAGGGGATAGGTGTATATGCGAGGAGTGAAGGGGAGGGGACGCCAGGGCGCACACTTCACCCCATGACTTGAGATGTCAGCGCGATCAGGTAGGAAACGGGGGAGGCGCGCGGCTGCCACCCCTGAAAAACCGCGCGCCCCTAAAAAACCGACCCTGCGCCCCTCTGACACCTCTAGGGGGCGCCGATCCAACACCGGAGCCACCCGGAGCTACGATCTCCAAGCGGCGGACGCCCGAGACTCCGAGTACCACTACGGGTCCGACTTTGGCGACGACTCCGAAGAGGTCTCCGAGCCCGAAGAGCAGATCGAATCCGAGTCCGAGTCCAGCCCCGAGCCGGATCCGGCCAGCGACAGCGACTTCTCCCTAGGCGGACACGCCAGCCCAGGCGAGGTACGTAAATTCCTAGTACGCCCGCAAAGTCCGGAACCGCTCTGGATACAGCGGGAGCAAACCGTCCCATCGCTGAACCTCCCCGACTCGTCCGACGACCTCCTAGTACCCAGAGACGTGACGTTGCGGAGCGCAGCCGTCTACGAGATCCTACGTCGCTTCCGACACCCCATACGGCTATCTCCGTTCCGGCTGGAGGACCTCTGCGCGGCGGTCGCCTGCGACGAACAGAGCAACCTCCTCTCCGAGATTCACATAGCGTTGCTGCGTGCGCTGCTCCGCGAGGAAGACTCGCAGCAGACCCACTTCGGTCCCATCGATCACAAGGACAGCGTCAACATCGCCCTGTACATGTTGGACGTCGTGACGTGGCCCGAAGTGCTGCGCGCCTACGTCGAGAGCGACAAGTCGTTCAATCGGGACGTCCTGCAAATGTTGAACTCGTGCGAGTATCCGTTCGCCGGGTTCGAGGAGCGGATCAAAGTGTTGGAGTTCCTGTGCGATCAGTTCCTCATCACGAACCCCATCCGAGAGGATCTCACCAGCGAAGGTATACACCGCCGTTCGAAAATGATTCACATTCTCTGTATATTGTTAGATGTTTACACGTGTGTTGTTCCGTTTTCAGTTTCCATTCACTACGACGATCACTGTCGCGTCTGTCACCGTTTGGGCGATCTACTCTGTTGCGAGACGTGTCCCGCCGTCTTTCATCTGGAGTGCGTCGATCCGCCTCTCGTCGACGTGCCGTCCGAAGATTGGCAGTGTGCGCTTTGCAAGAGTCACCGGTTGCAAGGTGTCACCGACTGCGTATCGGACGTGGAGAAGCAAGGGCTGCTCTGCCGTCACGAACATTTGGGTTTCGATCGGCACGGAAGAAAGTATTGGTTTTTGTGTCGACGAATATTTATGTACGTATACGTTTAAAACGGTCGTCAGTCGAAATTTGAATGTGCTTTCGTGTTGCGCAATTTCTGATTTGTTTTGTCGTTATTATTGCAGCGAATCTGAAGAAGGTGTTGTTTGGTACTACTCGACTGTTCCTCAATTCGAAGAGTTGCTTCACCTCTTAGATTTGCATAATATGGAAAGTGGGTTGTGTAGGGAGTTGATGGATTGTAAACAAGAAATAGTTCGACAGATGGAAATCACGGAAAATATTACCAATCAATTGAAAGGAACTAGGAAATCATACATTGAAGTGGAGAATTCGTTAATTTTACGACAGCAAAAGGAGCGAACTGAGAAAAAACTTATCGATATAGATGACAATAATGCTTCACTGATGGATGTCGATCCTGAATCGATCGTCGTCGGTTGTAATTCTACCGTTGATGCTGAAGGCGAAACGGCATCATCGTTGGACGCATGTGACTCTGCCGAAAAAACTGCTTCAAATGTTGAAAACGATAAAACGTCGTCTGGACTTGAAGATGCGAGAAAACGAGCCGAAGAAAAGCTCGATAAAAGACTCGAAGGTATATTTGATATAACGCGAATTTTTAAATATTTAATTGATGACTGATCTTTGAATTTGCTCATTTCTAATTTAACATGTTTCATTCTAGAATTAGATACTCAAAGACTTACCAGATTAAAATTCAGTCAAATTTCATCTGGAACTTTACTGTTCAAGCTGGGCAATGACAGTAATTTTAGAACTTACGTAAATCAATATACCGTTAATAGTTTGGCGCTAAACAAACCACAGCGGAATGAAGAGAGAGACAAGAAAAGACATTTAGCTCATAAATTTTCACTCTCATGTGGTCAAGAATTCAAGTGGGTAGGATTATTGAATGGTAAGTGGTTT
Organism: Parapsyche elsis; assembly: GCA_022651745.1. Taxonomy (NCBI): domain Eukaryota; kingdom Metazoa; phylum Arthropoda; class Insecta; order Trichoptera; family Hydropsychidae; genus Parapsyche; species Parapsyche elsis. The sequence goes on from JAGVSN010000018.1 coordinate 4,062,836, forward strand.
TCATTATTTAGCTTAAATATAAAATAATAATGCTTTTCATTTAAGTTCTTTTAAATTGTTTTAGGAACAAGATCATTACTCGTTAATACCCTACGCCAAACGCTCCTCCAATTAGAAAATAGTGTTTCCTCTGTATTTATGCATCCAAATTGGACTCTTCTTAGAAAACCTTGGCTACAAGCAGTTCAAGCTTCTCTAGTACCTAGAGATTTTGCTCGTGCTATAATTGTCTTACAAGTGAGTTAATTTTAACATTTCTTCACGGTTGCTTATATATCTATTATTATTTATATATATAAATTTTCAGGCTTGTGTTAAAAATGTCGTATTTTTACCCGTCTGGCATGAACAACTTGGCCATGTTCGCTTACAACGCATTACAGCAGCCGATAGAGAAGAAAGAAAAAAAATAGAAAAACGGGAAAAGAAAGAGAAAGAAGAAGAAGAGGAACGAAACAAAGTTTCTTTTTTTGTCAAATATCCTGTATCTTTCAAACATCAGGTATATTTTAATTATTTATTTGAATGCATTATATGTACATACATACATAGAATTATTACATACTAACATATTTTATTTCAACTAGATATGGAAACAAAAAGGTGAAGAATATCGAATACACGGTCAATGGGGATGGTTATGGCATTCCGCCACACGTAAATTTAGGCGTTATCCCAATTATAGAAATGGCTTAGCTTCTGGGCCACAAAAAGTATTCGTTCAAGTCCAAATTGAAAATTCTATAAAAATTATTTGTGTGCAACCTAAAACGTGTGAATTTTTATCCAAAGAAAATGAAGATGATGATCTGTTTGAACAAAGTAATTTTTATTAATGTATTTTTCTCTTTTTATTTATACAGTTCCTGGTATTAAACATTTTGTATCTATTTCAGTTCCATATAATATAAAAGTTTTGAAGACGGGCATCGATCATCAGTTTTTTGAGCAAATTGATATACAAAAAGCGTTGACATCCCCGACTCGTTTACTTTATCCAAAGGTTGCTAAAAAGTCTCGCCTCGATGATTTTCTAGCTCGGCGTGTTCATTTTAAAGTTTTAGAGGAACGAAAAAATGATCAAAACCGTTTTATGCCCATTAAAGACGACAATGTGAAAGAAGAAGAAGATCAAAGTGTAGACGTTGAAAATGATGAAAATGAGGCAGTTAACTCATTGTTGTCCACGAGTACAATTGAAACGACCACGCCGAGTAAAGAAGAAGTTACTAATATGACTAAAGAAATACAAACACTCAGGCAAAAGTATTCTGAAACTGTACAATTAGCTAAGGGATATAAATGCTACGTGAAAGGATGTAATGCTAGCGCATCGGCATCTCAAGCACCATCATTTACGTGCAATTGTTACTCTCCTTTATGTATTAGAAAAGATAAACTTCGGAAAGATTTGCTTCAACTCATTAAAAAAGTACACAATTCAACTAATAACAATGTGTCGGGCAAAAATTCAAAAAATCAACCAACATTGAAGTCGGATTTTAATGTGAAAAGTGATATTTTAAAAGATTTGACTTCCGCCATAGCGTCAGGCCAAAACTATGATAAAAAATATCTTAACGATATTGTGAAATTTAGTGAAAAAATTAAAGTTGAAATGGACTCTGAACAAAATTGCGAAGTTAAAACTGAATCAAAAGATTCTGGAAATGACTCGTTTGAGGATGGTATTAACATTAAGTCAGAGCAAGTTTTAGAAGAATCTGTAATTCCAGCGGTCGGTAATGAGATGGAACTCGATCAATACATTTGCAGTGAAAACGAAATTGATCTCGTTGGCATGGCAGATACTGAAAAAGTTGTCGATAATTCCAATTCCGAGACCGAGAGGAGAAGTAAAAGGGAGCGTAAAATCAGAGATGTCAGTATTGTCAAACAAACTGACGATGATGTAGATAATGATCGACCTCCAATACCCAAACTTCGAATCTCAACCAGAGGAAAATCGGCTAAATCTCAAGCGTCGTCCCAAAATGATGTAAAAGTCTCTAATAAACCGTCCTATAAAGCAGCTTTTAATAGACGATTTTTATTGGGTAAGAATTATACCAAAAGAGAAGAGAGGTCGGTAAAACGAGAAAAAGAAGTCGCACCAGATGGTAGTGTTAGAATATTTTCAACGACATCTTGTATGGGAAAAGTTTATTTGAAGAAAATTCCATCTCCCGAAAAGAAGAAAAAACGTGTAACTGTTAAATATCCTCTTTGTTCTACTTTCCATACTAGAAATAAAGCAAAAAGTATAATGGTTTTGCCCGCACACGAGCTGAACAAACTTGCTAGAAATGGGGGGCGGTTACAAGTTGGTGGTTTTAATCACAATTCTAAACCAAACGGTTGTATCTGGCCATATCCTTGTGCAAGACCAACGTTTAAAACTTGCTGGTTGTATCGCACGTTCAGTCTCTCTTCGCTAGCGGCAGTTTCACTTCAGATGCGCATTTTGTGGGTTTGCATAAGGTGGGATGATATGGCGACAAAACCTTCAAACACTGACGGCAAACATCAAATTACAACGGAAACTGAAATAATATCATTAGAAATGTTGAAACACCGTAATATTGGTCAATTTTTGGACAAGACGCAATATCTACGGCGTAAAGTAATAATTCCTCTGGAAGTTCCCAAAACAATCAGAGAGGTTACGTCTATACGAAGTGGTCTGCGTAAACGCAAACGAGCCGAATCACCCCAAAGTATGGAGCCTCAAGTCACCGAGGAATGGGTGGATGAAGATAAACTCGAGTTATGGGAAATCAAACAATATGGTGAAAAGGTGGAGCGAGCTGTGCCTATTACTCGTACCTTTACAGGCAAATTACCGATAAGTAGAAATAATCAGGATCAAAAAGAAATGGCTATGAATAGTACTACTTCAAAAGTTTCTGCTCAGGAAATCAAAGATAAGATGGAACAACAACTACGTGTGCAAAGAGCAGCACATCAACAAAAGAGAGCCCAAGAGATGTCACAAGGTATGTATTCTATTATATTCAATAATTTAACTATAGTCGTAACAATTTAATGTACATGGTACATTTATTCAATTTTCTTCTATTGAGCGATATCAACAAGTTCCATTTTTAAATAGTTAAATTTGTTCAAAATTTATCATCATTGAATTTTTACAAATTAAATTATATTTTCATTATTTATAATCAAAAAAATCTTTGTACATAGTTGGTGTACAAGATGGCTCTGTCAAATTATTAAACAAAAATGGAACTCCTCAATCTGGAAAATCTGCACTCACCTCATTGTTGACATCTAATTCAGGTACTCCAACTGGAAATAAAACAATTATCGGTACTAGAAGAGTATTCATGACGAAGGGTGCTGATGGGACTACGAGAGTAATCGCACAACCTGGAACACCAACAAAAACACCCATATCATCTCCTCAAACGTCGTCAAGTCAACAGTCCTTGGTGAAGTCTCAAAATAATCAAACTCCAAAAGAAGGACCGCAGAAAGTTCAAATAATTCGAGGTCCCGATGGAAAGATTAACGTCAGAGGATTGATTCCTGGCCAACAGTTGCTCCAAATGCCCGATGGAAAGTTGCATGTTATAGCCTCGGGGCAATCTGGAAATATTCCAGTTGGTGGTCAGATCATTGCTACCGGAGGAGCAGCGCCGACGCCTAAAATTGCTGTTTCGTCGGCGATTAAACCACATTCTAAATTGTTGTCCAGCAGTACTCCAACAACCAAACCCTCAACTACAAATTCCACTCCTACAATACCGACCACAAAAGTAATCATTAGACAAACGCCCGTAAAAACAATAAATTCTCTAAACGCCGACGGTCAAACACCGCAAAGTAATTTGAAAGTAGTCACACAAACATCTCCACAAATAGTAGTTCAAGGAACCCAACAAGTCTTGGTTCAATCCCCTCAAGTCGTTGTGCAAGGACAACTCAAAATGTCCCAGTCACCGATGGTTCAAGTTTCTCAAGGCACCATTTTGCAAACCAACAATAGACCATTGCAAACTGTAGTAATGCAAGGTAATTCTCAAATAGTACAAGGACAGGTGTTGCAAGGTGGGCAGATTATTCAGGGTCAGGTCGTGCAAAGTGGTCAGCAAATTTTGCAAGGACAAGTCGTCCGTCCAGCAACTACCCAGCTGAACACTTCCAATACAAATTCGCCGCAAGTGATAAACAGAGTTGTTACGCCGGGACAGCAGATTGTCGTAAATAATCCAGCTCTGGCGCAGCAATTGGCCGCTGGTAAACTGCAACTGGCCACAATCAACGGCCAGCAGGTTTTGATTCGACCCGTCGGAAATAATCAAGCCATGATCGTTGCTCACATCACCCAACAATCGTCTCAAAACAACGCTCAGACCGATGCGTCTGCGCTGATTCAAGCAAACAGTAACACTGTGGGTCTAGTTCAGAGTACGGTCGTACAACAACAGACTCTACCTGCGTTAGTGCAAAATGTAATCACTCCGCAAGCTTCACCAGCTAAACAGACCAGTCCGGTACAAGTACTTTCACCGCTACTGTCTAACCAACAGACAGCACCACTTACAGAAGAACAGTTGATGGAGCAGCGTTTACTGGTCGGACAACCTCCGGGAACAGTTATCAAAACCGTCACAGCACAGGTTTGCCTCTTTAACACCGTGAATTTAATCAATCGGTATATTACCGACTAAAAATTTTTTAAATGAATTCTTTGTTCAGGTGGTGCAGTTTCATGGTAATCCTAGAATAGTACTGCAAGGTTTACAAGGAAACTCGTTAACCCAACAACAGTTAGCGTTAGTACAACACCAGGTTAAACAGCAATTGTTAAAAGGTTCGTTTTCTTTCATACGAATATGTATCTCGGCAGGAGCGCGAACCGTTTAATTGGTTAATATTCAAATTGCAGCTCAAGAGACTACAGGTAAAGAAGGTGTACTCGGACCAACGAAGCTTTACCTGGCCGTTCAACCGTCTCAATCTGTAGCAAATTCGACTGTAACGCATTCTAGTCCACCGCCTCTCTCAAGTGTTCGTGCACCTCAACATAATCAAATATCACAGGTACTGTTTTATTACTTTTAGTTGTAATATCGAATATGCAATAAAATCAGATGAATCGCAAATGTAAACTAATGTCTCCATCATACCACTACATGTTTGTTTGTTAATAATGATCACTGGTCACTCGTCGTATTGGAAATGTGAAAATGTGTATTTTTTCCAGAGAGATATCACGTTTTATACTAATTTGTATCATATTATTGGGAATGTCGGTTTTGTCTCAAAAACTGTTAGTTTATAAGAATAGTTGTAAGAATAAAATATGATTTGTAATTAGAAAATAAGCGTTTTATTTCAGTGTATCTTAATTTATGCTTTGTAAGCAATGAAATTTTTTTGTAACTATGAATGTCAATTATAAGTCAATACTGTGTCAAAATCAATCACTGCTTAAAATTTGTGTGAAATGTAGAAAAAATATGGAGCCGAATTTTATTTTTTTACGTTACTATTGAAGACTGTTTGATGTATATGTATAATAATTATAGTGAAATATGTTAATAAGTAGATCTGTGATATATAAAACCAAATATCTAAAAATATTTCATATTCCAGTTTATACAGAGTGTGAAAATGTTGGAGACAATTAGTAATAAATTAATACTTGTGAAATTTTGCGTTATTCCTAAAAGTGCATTTATTACAAATCGATATTCGCAAATAAAATATGAATATTATTTTATGGATAATTTAACTGATAAAACTTAAAAATTATTGTAATGTGACATTTAGTTTTGATGATTCGAAGCTGGTTCAAATTCGAAAAGTAATACTTTGTTTTTTGCCTTATAAATTAAATTAAAATTATAAACAAACCATTCCGACAATGTAGTTTTTAAGAGAAAAGTGTATATTTTATAATTAGCAAACTAAATAAATTTTCAATTCAGCATACGATGGGTGCAAGTTACTCGTCCGTGTGCACACGAATAACATTTATTTTCAACTTATTGAGAAAATACCAAATATTGTTATATTAAGTGATAGTTAAGCTTAGTCTGAACTTCTAAATGCAATATTTGCAATGAGTGAATGTGCCACAAACCAATATCATATTCAATGTTGAATATTATACCACATTTTTGTATATCACCTAATTGATAGGAATATGAACAATTTATCTACCGATCTGTAACACATAAATAATATGTATGATGTATTTAAGGTGTGTACTTTTTTTAATTTGTTATGTCGAAACCTAGATTACTTTTGTAATCAGAAGCTGTGAACTGCTTAGTATTAAAAGTTTGTGTATTAAATGGCAATCGAAATAAATTTTTGAAATTATGCATATGGGGGACAAAAATACTGGATGTTACGTGAGTTGATTTTTTGATCGTATACTTCAAATGCAAATCCGTAGGCAATATTCCCACCAAGAATTCAAAATCATGCTGAGGCAACATTGATATTCGCATAAAATTATCAAACTTGTCGAAAGTCTCGGAAATTTTGTATAAACACAAAGTTTTTAATTTTGGCGCTCGATCTGCATCGACTTCATAAGTTTTCCGAAATATTTTCCTCAAGTTTTCATCCATAGACGTGAAAGCTTCCTCTAAAAGTTTTTCACACTCTTCCATAATCGCTGATTTAATATGAGACGTCATCATGTTGTCAATAAAATTTAAATGATATGTATAATTATCCAAATAAAAATTTGATAGGTAACGTCTATGCTTATCAAAATCAATATTATATTAATTAAATAAGTGAATATTTTTTAAATAAGTATAAAATCTAGCAAAATTAGAATCAAATTCAAATATCACTATTAAATCGAAAAAGTTCGTACCACTAATTAATTTGCGCCTAAACGGAGTTGATAAATTCACCTGTCATTGACACGACCTGAACGCATTTGAATAATTGCAAACCGGTAGTAATAAATTGTCGGATTAAAGCGTTGAGACACGCCCAAGTTATTTATTTATTTAACATGCTCATTGTTGTAGCAGTAAATGTGAATATATCGGTTAGTATCGATTGATCTTGATTGACAGTCACCGGACCACCGGACGCCACTAACTTCGACAATTTTTCCATTGAACCGATTTTCAAGGCTTGGAATTCTAAACACAACATTATAATAAGTGAAAAGCCAATTATAGTTACATTCGTATATATGTATATATATATATATATATATATATATATATATATATATATATATATATACTTATATATAGAAAAGAGTAACTAAAAATAAACCAAACCCGAACTAACCTACCCCAATTTAAAACACGTTAGGAATTTCCCAATAAGATAAGCTAAAGCTAAAACGAGTGCCAAATACTACTCAACTTTTCAATTGGTTGCTGTTTGAACAGACTAGTGAATTTAAATATTGCAAATAGAATCAAAATAGAGCGCAAATACCTACTTCAAATTTATATTCAAGAGAACAAACACGAATTGACAAAAATTCTTGATTGAAATGAAAATATTTACTAAAAAACCAACGTTTGTGATTTTTTTTCTTTCTATTGAATATTATTAAAAAAATATTATCAAAGGGTAAATGCACATAAAACAAACATTACGAGATTAAGTCATTCAAAAAAACTGTTAAATTCTTGTTTTTTAAAGTTATCAACCCTTAAAGTCTGAGACATAATGTATAGAAATTTGTGCGAGTGTGTCAATATTTTATTTTAAAAAAATACAAATTTAGTTCCTTATCTAATTAAAAAAATTACTAAATGTGAAAAATTGTAGATTGAGAAGCGTTGATCTGGAAAAACCCAAGGAATAGGTGACATTTTCGCTCTGGGAGATCATCCAACGACAAGTGTGCCTTACCTTATTATTATTTTTACGACGCGCCAACGATAAGTCATCCGACATAATTAATCAGCAACGATTTCAATCATTTCCCAGGTCGTGATTCACGATCCGTGGAATTTCTCAAATACTCTTGGGCGATATTTTGTATGTCGTCTTTTTTTCCTCCGTTTCCCCATCTGCAATTAGCACGTTTTTTCTTATTTTTACTTTGTTTCTGTATTTAAAACAATTTTATAATTTCAAGGCGGCTAGTGGTAATTGGCCATAATGGGCTCGTTTACGCATCAATCAATTGTTCAAACATGAATGTTCAAACGTGACCTCACACTGACCCAAACAATAAATTCAACACGATTGTGAAAAAACTCCAAAAACTCTGGCGATTCGTGCGATTTGGTATATGTATTTTGCAGACTCATAATCCGTCGGAGTGGAATTGAGACGCAACATTCCGCAATATTCAACGTGAATAGCGTAGTAATAATATTCACACATGCGATGGGCCATTTAAGGTGTATGTGTGTTTTAAATTTAGCGTCGCTGCTTTCGACTTTCATACTGAAAGGTAAAGTTAGAATACCTATCAATAAATTAGAGACGATCAACAATTCTAACTTACAGTTCGTCAATACGTCATATAATCGATTACGCGCGGTATATTTTAATTATTGCCCAATAGCGGAACGCGTTGAACATACAATTTCAATAAATTTGCAAATTATGTAAAGTCAAAAATTTGAATAAAATCGATATTACTTATTTAATACGAATGTGATGTAAGAGAAAGCGAGCAGCCTCGTGTGTTCGGTGATTGTGCAATGTTTTGTCATCCCCGATAGTCGCAGATTTACTCTGCGGACAAGTGGTTCATTGCGACATTGCACGGCAAATTGCATTCCCACGATCGGAACCAAACTGCACACAACTAAATTATTCTATATCGAAATTGCAACGTTTCCTATCTACAGTAATTGCACTCGCCCGGACAACTGGTAATGCCAATCGTGTTTTTACGAACAAGATTTTTTTCCACAGTACCTACGCAATTATAATCATCATATAAAATTTACCTACCTTTACCTTCTTATTTATGAACCTTTTCCCAACCACATGCATATTCTGGTCGTTGGAATTTTTCTTCCCAACATCAAAGTTGATAGAATCAGAGCTACATATTCATAATATTATCTTATTGTATTATCCTTGGTCTTCCACTTAATTTCGCTGTTTTCCATTTTTTTTTCTTACTACGATATTGACTAAAAATAGAACATGGTAGAGAGCGTATCCAATGTAAATTCTTCTTCTTGTCTCAGTACATTCAACTACCAAGTGTACATATATGATTAAAATTGAATTTTGGGTAAACCAATTAAATTACTGCGAATATCAAAGATTATTTATTAGGGTGGCCAACAGTTTGTACTGCTTTTAAATAGGCTGCAATCGATTTTAAAGTCGTAATCACATTTACCGTAAAGCTTAAACGACTCATTGTACTTTTTTTTTGTGATTTCGAAATGAATTTTTCTAAAAAAGTCATCCTGGAAATTTTCATAAAACTTAAGTCTTGTATATGATCATATGAAAGACATACAGTAAATTTTTCAATGCAATATGACCACTTTGACATTTTTTTTCAATTTTGGACAAATGAAAAAAATCTTGCACGCGCATGTCAACCGGTCCATCAGTCATTCAATTACCCACCGCATACAATAACTTTTAATGTTATCATTGTGATTTAATGCGACGGGGACAGGGCGTGGTGTACCAAAAAATAATATAGCACTTGTTCCGAACGACTGTCCTTGGACACATAATATTGACAACATCGTTTTATTTTATACCTTTCTATCGGCTTCCTCGTGATGGCGCAGATCGACAACCTTTTAATTGGAACGACACCTGAATACTGATTGGAAATTAAGTAGGAAGAATCAACCTCACTGTATGTATGTATGTATGTATGTACGTGTAGGAATGCAGAAGAGTAATACAATTATAATCTGTCAATCCAGAAAATATAAATCGACGCTTAAAATTGTGTGTTTGAATTTTGCATTAGCACAGATGGATAAAATTGAGTTCGCGTTTTATATGTTTTAGAATATTGCTGTGAGCGGAACAGGGTCAACCAGAGATTACTATTAAATTTTGTGGGATTTGAGGATTAAAATGTTTACTTGAAAACATGATGAAACGTGTGAGATTAACTGCACAAAAGAATCAAATGAGCACACATATTGTGTACGTAGGTACGTTTCGCCAACCACCGGTTCTCAAAATCTGATCAACAAATCGAAACTTATCTCTTGACAGCATTACACCAACTGGAGCAAGCTCGGCAATAAATAAGACATAAAAATAAGCTTTGGACATTTTATTATTAGGCTTGTTGCCTTATCGACCATCTAATATCAACTATGTACATACATACACATTATTGCTATTTTTTTTTTCCTTTTTGTTCAATACTATCTCCATTAGTTCAACCCATTAACAACCAACGTCGGTTTTCTTCGCATAAATTAACAATAGCTACAGGACACTGTAAATTTAATTGGTGCAAATGCATTTTTATGACATGGAAGTGTTGTTGTGAACGACATTGATTGCCGCAATAAACGTTTTACATAAATAACTATAGCGGCATAAAAACACAACGATATCCCTATCAACAAAAGGTGTTCATTGATTAGTGGCAATTATGTCGTAAAAAGCCATTGTGAGTTCTCTTATGTGCGACTCACTGATTTCCGCGAAATTTACTGTGGCGAATGTCACGTTTCATTGATCCGTTTCCGTGTAAGCAAACATACATGAAAAGGATCTAACAGTTTCTAATTTTAATGCATTCAAAACCAACAAGCTACAAAGCGATACTGACATATGTAGTCCCACGAGAAAATCTCAACGGTTACGATCCCAAGAAAATGAGAAAAATATATAATAAGATATGTTTATGTAAATTTGCGGATAATTGAGACTAAATTTTATACTAGTCGATTTTTCCAATGTGTATAATTTAGCGTGCAACACAGAAAAGGACATAAGTATTGTGCAAAATGATAAAGAAAATAATAAAAAAAAAACATGAAATAGCATAATTTAATTGTAGAACACGTAGTGTGCCAACAAATCATTGTTCGCAATCAAGCCAACAATCAATTATGTGCGAATGAATTATTAAACCATTGTAAATCTGCATATTGTCCAAACTATTTAGAATGTCGACACCTCCGAACGCAACTCAACGGTCAATTGGTTTTTCGATAAGACTTTTGATATTTCCTTTTCGCGCGAGAATTTAAGTAACCATATATGTACATATGTACATATATACATAAACAGCCACACGACCATTTTAAAACAATCCCAACGCGGAAAAGAACAGTACAAACAGAAAACTATTGCGCGATGCAGAGTTGACACTCCCGATTGTTGGGAAATCGCCGTGCTACAAATATGATATAGTAACTGGAAGTACACGGAGTTTCCCGGTACTAATCCAATTAGCCATATATAATGAGAAGCTTATAACAAGTTTCAAAGACGTGCATGATCTAGAAAGTAACTATGCAAAGTTTGATCAAACTAAGAATTTGATGTATCTACATATACGATAGTGTTAAATATTCAGAAGGATTTCGGTACGATTCGATTGTGCGACGAAAGAATCGTGACTGTAAAAAGTTAATGTTAATGGTATATATTTATTATTTGATCAATGGTCAACTTAAACAAGAGGGCAGTGCACCGTTTCTGATGGATTATCCGGTGAAAGAGGAAGTGGTCGTTCGCTGCCATTATCATTATCATGCTAGCACAAACTCTTTACATTTTTGTCAGACCACCTTGAAAATAAAATGCCTTTCCACATGAGGTCCATTCGAGATTTGCACAGTCACCTTGCCGAAGGTTGTTCCCCCAACTGAGAGACCCTAGAACGTTTGATAACCACATTTTTATGACCGCAGACATAGCGGACGTGTTTTCGCGCATTATTAAGCCTTAAGGGGACAAAAGTTTTTTCTTATATTGTCTTAATTTAAATCAACCTTTAAACGTTACGTCTATTTCATTACGTTTTTTGTATGTATTAAAATTCTTCTCGGGTTTAATCGCATGTAAAATGTCAAATCGCAAAGGTCAGGGCTCGATGAGTAACCAGTCGTATGTAGTACTGTATGTATTGTGATTTAATTGCATTACTCTACAATCCACCTTTCCTTAGGTTTATTTGAAACAACCTAACGTGACGTGTATCTGTTTGCACGTCTGGTTTCAGACTTTACGATTGACGACCGCTATAACCTTTATTACAAAGTTAACGAAACATTACACAACTAGTTCCAATCATTTATCAATAGGCAATTTTGTTCTACTCACATAACCTCGAATTGTAATGAAACCGGTTGCCGATATCAATTAAAACAATTGCGTATTTTCTCGCTTAATTTTCAATCAATATTAGAAAATTAATTAAATCAACAATTATTCCATGGTTAATTTGCATTAAAAGGGTTGGGTATTGTAATAAATATAAATAATCTTAAACGTTGTTAATGAGAACTAAAAATAATTACGTCGATATCGATCTATAAAAATAAGCTTGCATATGCAAAAAATAATACTATTATACTATACACATCAATCAGTTTATAGCAATTAAGTTACTCTTGATCTAGATTACGCGAAAATCGTAAATTATCAGACCGCACCCCGCAACGTAACGTATTAATCTGTTAAAAATAGCCGAACGCTATGAATGAGCAAAGCTTAGTCGTCCCGGACAGACAGACGGATAAATATAGAGAACACGAATCTAATAAATCATAACGGAAATACAAAGGTACATAATAATAATATAGGTTCAATAGATATCTAGGTGATTCAGAGGCATTGGTCGGATTGTGTGCGAATCAATCATAAACGAGCAGACTCAATTAATCGACATCACTGTAGGTCAATAGAGACCTTTCGATTATTATTTTCAAATGTCGAGCATTGTTTTATTATTATTGACTCGGTAATGTACCTGTGTATCTTATTGTCATTAATAAAATCGATTCGCACACTTTGAATGTGCCCACTAAAGTACGAATTAGTGTACGCGTAGAATCGCAAGTAGCGATATTAATAAATTGAATCCCACGTACATACTAACCAAATTTTTAATGGACTTGCAAAACCTACTCTGAATCTCATTAGACAATTGATTCGATGGACCACGCACTGTGCGACGGCGTATGTATGTATTTCCGGCGTGACATTTTAAAATATTAAAATTCGATCGATTAAAAACGATTTTTTTCATATGCAACGGACGTTTTGATCTTTTTCTACTTATACCTACACATATTACAATTATTGTAACAAAATTCAAATAATACCATATTACACATTAAAATGATAGATTCTATAAAATTATAAGAAAAGGATGCTAAACCGTGTGAACGCCATTTTACCGCGTGGGAAATAGGACGATCAGACGGTGCACTTTTCCGGGATTTTTCCGACCTTAAGATGAAATCCAGATAGTCTAGGTATATATTTATTATACTACAAGACTGTAAGCTGGTTTGTAATAAAAAATATAATGAAAATCAATTATTTTAACGTTACAGTAATAAGTAAAAAAAAAGAGATTAAAAAAGAGTTAATTCCGTATTTGTATTTTAACCAATATTTAACGTATTCTATATATGTATGTAGCTTTTAACTCTTTTGATAGTTTGAGAACTTAGTAAATACATAAGAGTGTTTAACGCGGAAAAATATATATATTATTAATATTAAAAAATTTGGTTGACGTGCCTTATATCACTTTTAAAATTCCTTCAACTGTCTTTCCAGAACATTCCGTATTCCTAATCTGCTTTACCTCAAGTCCTTAATTTCAAATTTCTCTAGCAATTCATTAATTCACAGAAAATGCCTTTAACAAAATTCCAAGCGCTATCGATACATTCTCTTCCAATCTTTAAAAATCGCTGTATAAAAACACCTTTCCAATCCCCAATTCAATTCACACTTAAAATTTCCTCCCATTTTTTTTTTTGCCTCCTATAATTATTAGTCTATATTCACTACTGATATGTAAATTTTAATTATAAAAACTATTCTGGTGAAGGGCATAATTTTTCTTCTTTTATATTTTTGTTTTCCTTGTATACTCAATACTGTACGTTTCTTTCTTAAATAAAAAAAATCAATTAATGCAAATAAAAGATTGTCAGTTTGTTTTTTGTGTAAAACTTTTAAACGCAATAAAACACTTCATATTTTAAAAAGCGACGAAAACATACATACATATGTACTCCTGAAACTATTCTTTTAACTTTTGAAATAGACTTAATAGCACTAGTTATCAAGCAGTAGACACTATTTTTATACAGATTTCACAACAAACGATTTGGGCAATTTAAAAATTATCGATATCAATTGAATCCAACTGGCAATTCTGCCCCACACTGAACTTCATGTGACGATTAACATTAAAAAAAACCCCCACTTACACTCGAGAGCAGACAAACTATCATGGGGGAAGCCCATACATGAAAGAAATTACCCAATGACGAATCGTGACGCGATTAAAGCTCTCTGGCACATACCTGGAGTGCATCATGAGTTCATGAGATGGTGGTGGTGGTCCTTGCAAACCCCTCCCCCTCTGGCCCACCTGCCGCAACCTTCGTGGCCATCAGCAGCTGCTGCAGTGGCTGTCGATGGTGTTGGTCGCCATTCAACCAGATGGAGGTGGTCGTTGGCTGGGCTCGTTGCTTCCACTGCGCCGACACCCAGCATCACACCGCAAGGTATACCAATTAAACATATACTTGCAGACGATTCATATTTTTTCACCCTAGACTTATAAAATGTATTCGATAGTTGTGATCAAGCGAATCTATGTATCTGTGTAAAGCCTGTGATAGACAGGGGCAACAAGTGTCAACGTTCTGATTTTGCAGCAGTTCAGGAAGTTTTGTGCTAGGAGTTTACATATTTTTCACGCGCGAACTCGTCGCCTCTTCCTGTTGGTGCGCGTTTCACTCTTACGAAACTGCTCTATGTATGAACGTGTTGAGACTTGTTACCACTTAATGTACAATGCATTAGATTAATCCACTGCTGTAAACATTAATCATTTGTGTTATAATTATATGCAACATATTAATTTATCACTGTAGCGATCGAATGCAATGTAAATTTTCAATACAACTTTCAATTTTTCATGTCAATTGTTATCACTCTATCCATATACCTAACCATACTAATATTTATGTATGTACATATCGATGGGTTAGTGCACAGATATTGTATGTCCAGTTTTGTTTGAACCCATCGATTTATACTTTTACTACCGTGGTCAACGTTGATTCAAAGGCATAAGTTATAATATTATGTTGAGCGTACTTTCATTAGGCATTAGGGTGTCTCGCAATGGATTCTGTGGGTATGTATAATATTTTGAGACATTAAAGCCGTAATAGCGTTCGCGTATTGTGAAACCCCGCAATATCGTAATTCGATTTCGTCGATAGATTCTACTATCCGCAAAGTTTCTGTGCGCTCATATAATATAATATTATAATATATTAACTCTGTTGGTTGGAAAGTTAGCTTTGCGCCCGCTGTTCGTATTTCACCTCTATACATATTATCTTTCGGGTACGTGCATACATACGTAGCTGATTTTACTCGGTTGCAGGGAAAGTGGTGCTAAAGCCGTGTGCGATTTGCTATTTCTCAACTGCTAAAACCGTTTAAGACCAGCTCGGTCGGTCTGTCTTCCACTCGAAAAACAAACACAAAGACCGATAGTCGAGAGGCAAATTCTCAGGCGAAGATCGGGGTCATGGTCAACTTTCAGTTTTCTTATCTCATTCGTACGTATTTGTTTATAACGGCGTTTATTGATGTGAAACGCGATTGTTGAACCGCTTGTGCAACTTATCGCACTCGATTTTCAGCTTTGATACATTTCATTGCCTGGCGATCGCAAAATCCCTGAACGGCACCTCGAAGGATAAAATGTGGCAGAGAAACGGGTGATTATAATATATATATATATATACATATATCGATGGGTTAGTGCACAGATATTGTATGTCCAGTTTTGTTTTAAAATATTGTAAGTGGCATACATCTCTTTTGCATGAAAACTATGGACGAAATGGACATATTATATATGTATGTATTTGAATAAGGCAATATCGTCTCAAATATACTATTTGGACATACAATACTTTTTAAACATGAAGGTTTGATGCAGATGGACGTTTTGTGTATGATAACTCAATTTTTTTTTAAACTGGACATACATACAATATCTGTGCACTAACCCATCGATATATACCTACATATACTTATATTAAGAAATCCAAAATAGCACCTACATAGAAAACAATATCTGACGGAGTAGTCCAATCTGAGATACATACAATAACTCGGTTACGGAACATTTATCTTATAACATAATCAATTCACTGTGAGATTTTTAAAAATCTTAAATAGCCAATTTTCCACCGCATCTATAACCTACTAAAATCAAACAAAAATAATTAAATTAAATTAAATATTGTTCGCCACAGTCTTGGTCCACGCTAACAAGTAACGCACTCCCCGTCGATTGGTCATTAACCTTAACGATGTTATAATAAATCGCACGTTTTTTTCGGCATTGAATATTTTAGTACGCTAATTATGCATAGTAGTAATAAATTAGCCTAAATAGCTCAATTAATAAATCATTTTCGTATGACAAATTGTCTCGGGCGGTATGTTGATCAACCGATCGTTATATTTTCCGTGAGAAACTATCATTCATACTAGAGATGAGCTCACGACTATGCCAACCTTGGTAAAATTAACAAAAAAAAAAAAACAACCAAAGTTTACAAACGATAATTTGTTGATTTTAACTAGTCCTCAAATTTTGCACCTCGTCGTGAATGCGAACCGTGCGAAAAATTATTTCATCTTAAATAACCTATTATATAGTAGGTTGATGCGATCAGTATCAAAGTGTACAAAATTTGATCGCGTGAGAGATTTTCAAAAGAAGAAATCGCCAATGAGTCAAATTCTGTTGTTTAACATTCAATATTTACATTAGATTTGTCAACGGAAAAGTCTTTGCTAAATAATGTATTGTGTCACAATGGAAACTATCAACGTATTTATTTAACACGTTGCGTTACTTCAATACTAGAAAAATGATTAATTTAAACTATCATCAATTTCAATTGAATGATAAATAAAATAGCACCGTATTTGTATGTTCAATTAAAAGACACATTCAACTCAATAGATGATGTATAAAGAAAATATTTTCAAAGCTTTAGTCCTTCACCGGTTTGAATCATACTTCTCGGTATAGTGAGTGCATTTTTGTGCACAATACAATTTCGGTAATGTTTGCTTGTATGCAAATTACTTTTCCGAGAAAATTCAACTGATAAATTATTCCCATTTACCACATTTATATACACACAAAAGAATCGTAATTTGATCGTTTAAATAATTGAATTTAAATGTGATTTAAATAACTTATTCAACTCATATGTATGTATGTACATATGTATACAGACAGAGTTGAAATAAAAAAGTAAATTGAATGCTTTATTTTTATTTTAAATATCCAATCAGAATTAATTTGTCAAATCATCTGTCATTGTGCAACACGTCCGTTCATTGAATTCCATTCATTTGTAATTTTGCACGATGATACCGTCGAATACACCAGATCTATATCCATTACCGAACCGAAGGCTTTGTCATTGCCGATCGCCATTTTTTTTTTCACCAAATCTATTTGGCCAAAAAATTCGATTCGGTCAACCGCGAAATTATTTACGCACGTACAAAAACAATTGCGTCTCTTTTGTGTTTTATTATACTGTATTATTGCCGTTTAACAAACTTCTAATATTGTCGAATCGACCTTCAAAAAAAAAAAAATTATATTACATACGAAATATACGGATGAAGTCAGCAGTGTGCAATATGATCTAACAAAACAAATACAATCAATGCATAAAATGAAAAATAAATTTACCAGGGTCTCTAAACACTGAAAAAAAAAATTTTTAACCGAAAACATTACTTATTGTTTATATTCTCGTAGATTATGACGTTGTAAAAAATAGACGAAGTTCAAAATGATATCTCTTATTTTCGTCTAATTTATGTTTCAAATTATAAATTATATTCTGTTTAAGTATGCTAAAGTACGACACCTTACTTACACCGTACTTGACCTCTTTAAGGACACGTAAATTTTTATTTTACAGTACCGTGTTTCATAGATAGTCAAACTTTAACGAACTGATATTAAATGTACATATGTACATACATACGATGTTTCGATTCTACATATGTACATAGTTAAAGTTTTCAAAATATAGCATATCTATACACATGTTCACTGGGCATAACATCATCTTTGAAGAACTTAGTCCATTTTTTATAATCAAACGTTTGAATATTGTTCGCACAATATTTGAACAACCAATTGAATTACATATACATATACGAATTTATTAAAATTTTGCTCGTTTCATAGTTCATAGTTCACTAGGCATAACATCATCTTTAAAGAACTTAGTCCATTTTTTACAAACAAATGTTTAAATATTGTTCGCACATTATTTGAACAACCAACTGAATTGTATACGAATTTATTAAAGTGTTGCTCGTTTCAGATGTACTGGTCAGCCTGTTTAACCCTTTGCGTGCTGAGCACTTGCAGCGGTGGTCTACTACGCGTGCCCAAGGTCTACAATGCCATTATCAGTTCAAGTGACAATTTGACCCCAAGCAGGGCGTTTCCACTGATACAACCAGTAGTGCACGAAACAGCTCTTGGATATCCACTATCGCCAGTGATACCGTTATATCACCCAGAACTAAAGGTATTCAACCCTATATAATCGAACCCTATGTATCGAATAACAAAATATTATTTACCTGTCGTTTTACCGTACCATCTTGCGTGAATTGAAAGCGTCCGTAAGTTTCCTCTTCCTGAAAAAAAAAAAAAAATAATACATCAGAATGTTAAGAAGCGAATCGGTCGAGAGAAAGGAGCTTTTGCAAGTTCACAGGTGCGTACAGTCGAACGCCTCGACAAATATGCATCGCGTTGCATTTTTAGCATTATTTGTCAAGCTGGTATATGTATGTACATTGTACTTTGAGTTGTGGTCCAACCCAAACTGGTTCTGGCTCTCAAAACACGATCCATATTTGCTGGGTTATCTAGCCGTTCAATCATGGGCGTGTGATAGCCGGCGACAAGGCTTCTCCTCGTCGGAGACAAGACCGTGATATGACCAAGACGAAGGACGAGGTGGAAGCAGAGCAGCGACGACATGCCATCATGATCTCACGACATGATATATGGATCGAGCACTCGGTGAACCTTTGAACGACGTAGCCTTGTATAAATATGTATGTACATAGTTGGTACGCACGAGAAGCACTCGCATACCCATAGTCCTCGTTGACAACATTGACGTTAAATTCATATTGTATCACGATTTTATTCCAAAACCTTTAGTATGAAGAGTGAAAATTGTCCAAAAGGAGAAACTTTCAGTTAAATAAAAAAAAAGCAAAAATAGTATTGTACCGTGCAAAACTCTTGACTGATAGAAACTATTGATATTGATAGTTTCTGTATAAGATCTATTTGAATTTGACATGTGCTACAATTTTTGTTTATATATGTATGTACACATACATATATAAATAAATGTTAATTAGTAGATATACATATGTATGTACATTTGACAAATTTTTCATTTGAGCAAAATCAGCCTAAATAATAATCTCAGACGATAAAAGCAGTTAATCGGATATACATACTTCAAATACTGTCATCTATACGAGCTCTAACACAAGCACTTGAATATTTATAAGATTTCGTTACTTAATAATAAAATACCCGAGTTCTTGAAACAATAAAAAAACATATTATTGTTTTTACAGCAGCAGCAACAGCAGTCATTTCAGCAACAACTGTTTCAGCAGCAACAGCCATTTCAGCAGCAGCAGCTGTTTCAGCCCCAGCAACAGTTTCAGCCGCAGCAGCCCTTTCAGCAGCGGGATATAAACGGTCCGGAACAAGCTAGAGAGCAACCCACATTTGAAATTAAAAGTCCACCACCGGAACAGGTAAAGACTGAAGGACCAAAGCAAGAAGAGCCACCCAAAAATCAAGCACAAAACCCACCCAAAGAAAACGTGCCGCTGAAACTGAACGAGTTCGGACTACCACCAAGTCTTGTGCCAGTACAAAACTACGTACCCAAACTGGCATACAACCCTTACGATCTGTACAACAATTACAATCCCTACTATTCCGATCCGTACAATGGCATCATACTACCTTACAACAATCCTTACAATCCATATTATCCTTCGCCGTTCGCTCAGAATCCCTTCAATCCCTATTCGATAATCCACGCTCCGTTCTACAGCATACCACCGACGCAGCAAACTCAACAACAGCAACCTGGACTGTGGCAGAACCAGGCTTGGCCTCAAGCTCAACCTGCCAAGCCTGAATCCTCAGATCAGACCCCTCCTGCTAAAAAACCAGAGCCGCCCAACTACCCACCGCCTGATCTGAACGTGAAGAACAACAGTAACAAGAACTCTGACATACCGGACGTGCCGCCTCCACCTCTACCAGTAGGTGGATTGAAGTACGACAATAGCAAAAAGCCCACAAGCTAAAAACTACCCACTTGAACACGTGTATGTACGTGCATATCGACTTGAAATATATATTTTTATACGCATACAAATCATTATAGTATTACTACTCTCAAAAAAAATGTATTATTATTTATTATAAAACACTGAAACGACAGTAGATCTCCTATTTTTATTTTGCCTCTATTCTCTTGTACGCGAGTAACCTATCCATTTCACATGTCGAGTTCGATACGAAACCACTTTTCAAAGTTGACAAGGACATGAATAAAAAATGGTCCAACATTGACAACGCCAAAATAATTACTTTGTAATTAAAGCTTATTCCGTCTTATTAATGATACGAGATAATATCTTAATGGTATGCTTTGTATTAGATATGAATCGATAAATATTGAAGCATTACACTGTAAGCTCGATTCCAAGACTAAATTTAATAAAAAATAAACTTTGAAAATCATAATAAATATAAAAAAGTAGAACTTGTTGTATAAATTAAACTTTATAGCAACGATAAAAGGAATTTTTTTTTATTATGTATGGACATCTATGGAAAAATTTTCATACTAAAATATTTTATTATCGAAATAATTTTTTTGTTAATTCATTATTAATTTCTTTAACCATTCAATTTATTGGAAATATTTTACAATTTAATATAAGAATTACTATTAATATTTTTACATAAATTTTACACATACTACAACAAATTTTGTGTATTGAATTTAAAATATGTATTATTATTTTTATTAATATTAATGTTTAAAAATTAAACTGAAATATTTAAGCAAGAAAATAATCTGCAAAATACAAATAAAAGTTCCATATTTACATTTACTCTAGTTTAGAAAATGTAATCTAGTGGATGAACCTGAGAATTTTCTACGACGCGCTTGAATCTTTGCTTTATATTCACAACATAAAAAATCATTAAAAATGTAATGCGAGATTCGTAGAATCAAAATTAAATACCAAAAAGAATGTTTGATGATTTTAATTTTTATTCAATATCAACATATGTATGTATGTCATACATATGTATGCAACAAAAAACTTTTTTTATATACCCATAAACATCGAATATGCAAAAAATAAGAATATCAACGTTTCACACATTATTATAAAATGTGTTTATCCGAAGTGAATTATTTATTTTACGAATGAGAATTTCAATTCATTAACTGCACAACTTTTGGCGCAATAGGCAACAATAATATTATTTTTAGCTATTTTTCTAAACTTGGATCATGTATCAAATCATCAAAATATTAATTGCACATTTAATTAAATTGATTAATTTAAATAATAACTATGCGACATTGGCTTACATTTAATTAAAGGAAAGCAATAAAATTATATTTATTAGATTCGTACCCATTATGCAGGAAAATTAGGGTCATAAATAAAATAGAGCTCATGTTCCACAAACTATTACTGGTTATGAATATAGAACTGTGTCCATCGATTTATTAAAATTATGATTAAGTATATGTACACGTTCGGTCATACAATGCGTCATAATATTTCAAACATTTATATTGCCACTTTATATAAAACTACACAAGTACACACTCTGAAAATAATGTGACCGAGTTTGATTATGACGTAACCTCAGACGTCAAAACAATTGGAATACACCTGTTTCGTCAACAGTTTTATTGATTAAATATATTCATAACATGCTTAAAACATTTTCATTGATAAAAACCATACAGCTTCACGGTAAAATCGAATCCTTTTCCGTATCCGGGTGAAACTGCCACCTCTACAAAAGTGGAACCGATTCCTCCACGAAGAATTTTAGGATGTTCAGTGCTGTTGCTTCTATCATAAACTTCAACGCATGTTACGTTTGCTCTATCACCATGTCTAATCTAAAAATAATGTATTCTAAATTATAATCCAATCAAAATTAAAAAGATTGTGTCAAAAACACTAACCTCCATTGCAGCGGCGACCTGTGACTTATTATCATTTTCCAAAATGAAGTTTTCCGTATAAATCAAAGGTTTTCGACTACTATTTTTACAGTCGCCTTGAAATAATCCATTTTCAGTCACCGTATAATTTGCTGTATTCACTGGTAATGCTACGATAAAATATCATATATATTTTATTTTTATCACCAATAAAAAGTGACAATGATTTTAAATGTGTATACGTACTGTCTATGTTCAAAAGCGGTTCGTCAATTTCAACTTTTTCGACTTCTTCAACTTTGGTCATTTTGCCATCTCGAATGACCATCGTGGTCGACACCGGCTTTCCAAGAACGAAGCCGATCGTCGAAAAATACAAAAACATGATCGACAATTTCAGATACATGTCGAACGTTTGAATTCGATCAAATGCTATTCGAAAATGATCAAAAGAATTATATTATTTAGACTTTTTAGACGTTTGGCAGTGAACCGAAAAGAGATAAACTTATTTTTGAGACGAATTCGTGTTTGATTGATAATGGAAATTTTACACTACGTTAATGGGTATATCAACAGCTAATTTTAATTGAAATTGGAAGAACACAGTTTTAATTAGCGGAGAAAATCAGAAAAATATTGATGTGGAATATTGCCAATGTGATATGTTTTTCAAAAATTAAATTTTATAACGATTATGCAGTTGTTTAAAAACTATTTTTATCACAACTCAACGCTGATTTTACAACTAATTAATAACAACGAGGAAACTCAATTTTTATTTATTTAAATTTTTTGGATGGTTAGAACATCGAAACGAAATTCAAACTCCTTTTTTCGATTCTTCTTGTATAAAATTACAGCACAATCAAGATACTTTTTCGTATGTATGTGATTTTTATTGATGATTATTATTTTCATAAGTTGAAATATGTAGTTCATAGCCTTGTGTGGAAATTTCATTAAAATTGAAGTGCTATTTTTTTCAAATATACTTGATGCTTTCTATCTTTGTTTATGGAAAATCCGTTCAAAATTTCCACTACGCCGTTTTCGGAAGAAAATTCGCAAATGAGAAAAGAGTAGAATGTTAAGACTTTGGCTGTTAAAGAAGTAAATAAAAGCTATCAAAAATCACCATAAAGCCCCTCAAAGGACAGTCGATTAGTTAATATAAAAATAAATTAAAAGTCAGGCGCCATTTTGTACCAGTGGAACAAAATAACATACAACCATAGATATAGAATAACACTATATCTATGCATACAACGGTTGGCCACATTGATACTATCTACACCTACACGCGAAATCATTCCAACAACGTACAAAATAAAGTAAAAAAAACTAATCGGAAAACGTATCGAATTACCATATTCATGGCACCATAGGTACACGATACACATACATATACGTAAGTGTGAGCGAATAAATTTTTCTATCCGATCGAACGGGAGAAGTGAGTATATAACGGACGAAACTTATACAATAGGAAAAAAAATCCACCCCTACACGATACACACCCACACGTGTAGATACAACCATCGAACACACATTTGAACGATCAGCTGTTTGGCTCGCGAACACGCGTCAATGTTCGTGAGCTCAGTATAGCGCCGAGCGTTGTCTCGAACGCGCGTTTTGACTCGATTTCGTCTCATGTACATATTTTGATTTTTTTTTGTAATATTCAAAATAATAAATTCTATTACTGTCAGTGTATAAAATTTGACTTTTATTTTTGACTTTGTTATTGTCGATGTCGCAACGTCATTTTTGACAGTTGAACAAGGGCTGCTGTCATCGGCTTTTTTGTTTACACACAATATTATATGAAGTCCATACACGCTCTGAAATTCGGTTTGTATAATAAAGTATATATATATTTTTTCGATTGTACAAGAATTTTGTTTGTTAAAATGTTACTTTGTGCAAAAATCTCGACTTCAAGATTTTGACTGATTTTTATTTTGATTTGCTAAAGTTCAACACGTATCGAGTTGAAATTTTTATTTTTAGCTTTCGTGCTAGGTTTTGCGATTGGAAAGCTTTTATTGCAGGCGGAAATATTAATTTGGTTTTGTGTCGCGTTCTTGTTTCGATATTGAAATGTGCATGTCTATATTATGATTGTATTTTCATTACTAGAGCTCAAGCAGTTGTGGAAAAATCAGGGCCGCATGGAAAATTTTTCGTAATATTTCATGCTAAAGTTGTAATGTAATCGTTGGAAAATTGTAAAAAAAATGTTCCTTCTAGGATTTTGCCTCAGCTCAGTCACATTAGATAGTCATATTGTAGATATATGTAGTTGATAGTTATTTATACCTAGGGCAATTGGTGAATATGACTGGATGTAAAGAAGAAGAAATAAAATGAAGAATGAAACTAGGATGGAGCGCTTTCGGAAGAATGAACATAGTTTTTAAATCCAACATTCCACTACGCTTAAAAAATAAGGCATAAGACCAATGCGTACTGCCAGTTATGACGTATGGATGTGAAATGTGGATGTTGAATTCAAGAATGTTACGTAAGATCTAGTGCACTCAGAGGAGCATGGAAAGATGTATGCTTGGTATAACAATAAGAGATCGTATAAGGAATACATGGGTAAGAAGCATGACCAAAGTGACAGATATAGCGGAACGTAAGAAAAAGTTGAAGTGGCAATAGGCTGGACACAGCGAGAAGAATGGATGGCAGATGGACGCGAGAGATACTGGAATGGAATCCAAGAGGATGTGAAAGAAAGCAAGATAGACCGAGTGGACGATGGGCTAATGAATTGAGAAGAATTCTATTGTTAAGTGTAATGTAAATATTACGAAAAAAACTATCTATGCATCTGTGCTAAAATCTATACCATTGTGTTGTGGGGTGGTGAAAAACATGGAAATTTGTCTCCTATTAGATTTTATCTAAAAATATGACAAACTCATATCCATTTCCTTATCAATATAACATCACAAATCTGCAATAGTTTAACTTGAAGTCGTTTCAAATTTTAAAAATAAACAGTCGGTTTTCATTTATTTCGTCGTCGTTTCAAATTTTCTGTTTGTAAGTACATACATACGTATGTAAATATATGTATATTGTTAATCCTTGTTTTATCCCTTTTTTTTAAGTGTATTAAATCCAGAAATTATAAAACTCATAAGCCCTAAATTATATTGGAATTTGAGCCGTGAACTATTGATTCTTCATACATATGTATATGTATGTATCGCAGTTTTTCTTTTAGTGTCTGAATAACAATATATTAAAAATTACTATCAGAAATCATGCACCTGTTGACTTAATATAAATTTTGTTTATGTCTAGAGTAAATGCTTTCTTGGCATTCAAGATACATATATCGACCATTTGTCTATTTGCGCTACTACATATATATAGTAGCGCAAGAGTTCGCCTGGCTGACTGGCCGGCTCCCTGAGTTGCCGCATAACTCACGGCACGGCTAGCGCGAAGTGCTTACGGCACATATGTACATACTGCATATACTTAGATGTATTTAAATACACTATAGTTATATACAAAAATGATAGCGTCTATAACCACTCGATGACGCTGTCAACGGGTAGTGACTGGTTTAAAAATAAATACTACCTACATATACATATATACATATATAGAAAATGTTTTATATTTAGATTTTGTCCTTTCTCTGTTATTAGCACCTACGTACATATGTACACATACATATCTGTACGATGAAAACTTTTATGAGACTTTTGCTCTTTTCGTCTGCGTCCTATCTTTGCAAGGGCGCAACTTTAATTGGGGCGTAGCCCCCGTTATCCGATCGATAATCTCACCTTTAAAGTTTTTGAAATATTCAGACTCTCAATCTTTGGCATGTTTGTATTCGAGCGTTAAAGTTTCTAAGTCAAATACTGAAATTGTATATATATGTATGTATGTATGTATGTACATACATATGTATACTTAAAGCGAATACTTCATAAGATGTATTTGCTCTATGTATGTAACTCTTAAGCTCTACCAATTCGTGCCGGTCAGCTTAAATCCGCACAAAAATTAAGATCTGCAAGAATATGTTTGTCCTGGAATTTGATTTTTCGCATTTTGAACCACCCTGACCACTTGAATCCTACAAAAATGAGCAAAATGCACCCACATACGCATAGATTATCGTACCTATATAATCTAGCCGTGGCAATAGCTAAACAGTAGAGTATTGGAATTATGATTGAAAGTTTGTGGCTCAACTTATGAATCTGAATTTGAAAGAAAGTAGACTCCGGTAGAAAGATTTGAGTACTAGGCGGTTTTGAGTGCTATACATACATAGCTGCTGGAAAGATTTGGATAGTATTAAAAATCTAAATTGGCTGTCTTCTGTTAGAATTCGCTGGTTCACCTGAATTACCTGACTGACTGAGATGGTTCCTTAAAAACTTATCACCGCTTAAAATTTTTCCTATTCACCAATCCTTTCCTGTCTTTTCCCTTCAAGAAGAATTTCCTCCGGGAAATTACAATATACAGTGTAGTGTATTGTAATTTGGTAAACGTCCCTTGTTATGTTAACGTCCCTTCATTATGCCAAACGGTAAACTGTCTGTTAAATGGTAAGGAGGCATCACTTAAGTACGCCATTTTAAAAGAAGAATCAGGTATACAATAAATTATTATGCACCACTTTCATTTACAGGAGTATGATGAGTGACGAGGCAACAGCCGAGTCTCTTCTGGAGAGGCTTCGCCCCCTATCTCACAAACCTGCCGCTGATAATACAGCAATTCTTCGTTCCCTGACTACGAAGTTGCACGCCAGACTCACCGGCCAAGGTAAATAAACCAAGTAATCCATCAATCAATCTAGAATTTTAAACATCCATACAAACTCGACAAGCTGCAAACACTTTATAACTCGAAAGCAGCTTCACCTCGATGAACTCGTTACGCAAGTTGTTGTCCAACTTTTCCGTCTATGTCGCCTGACGGCAAATAATATGTACATACATATGTAATACATCATTCAGCATGTTTGCCTTTGTAGACATGCGATTCGGGCGACTGCACGATCGGAAAGCACTTATAGAATACATTTTCCGCGTACGTTGGTATGTACATATGTACCTACGTACATATAATGTGCGAAGTAGAGCGCAAGTACTGCTTTCGGCGAAAATGTATGGGAGGTTCGCGTGACCAACAGCCACTTTATCGGCTACTTAGTTATCGGTGGAAAGGAAAATGGATGAAGAAGACGAATGGTTCCACTTGTACCGGTCGTGTAAAAAGTACGCCTATTTTTCATTTTTTGACAAATGTCAATTTCAAAGAAGTCTATGTACATATTTCACTCGTGTTGAAGTGTGATAGATGTGTTGCCATGAACCGCACTGTATAATCTGACAATTCGTGATGGATAATTTCTACATTCGACTATGTTTACATTCATGCTGAAAGGCACTAAAATCTATATGTAAGGTAGCTAAGCTATTCTACATACAAAGAAAGAACGCTGTATCTGACATCAAAAACTAACTGTTTTACATAATATTGCACTTTTTCTTACCATATTTGATTGTTTATGTCTATGTGACTTATCTGATATAAATTAGAATACTTTTATATTTCATATAAAAGTATTGTAATATTATTTTAGTAAATTTATTGTGAGAGGAATGGATGTACATACATATGTGAATATAATTTAAGGAATAAAAATAATTTAATTATAAAAAATGTTAATATAAATAGAAATGGGAGAAGCATCTTGTACAGAGGTGTTTTGGAGTTATAATAAACTGCCGGATGGAATTAGAAGTTCCAAAACTATTGAAAAATTCCTGGCAGTCTTAAAAAACATCTCTGTACAGGTGCTTAGTTAAGGATTATATAATTAGCTTAAGCTACTGTATTATATAAATAAATAAATATGTACATACATAGTTCGAATTTTCAAAAGAAGCTTTATATCAACTCGGATACATCAAATCATACTTTTTATATTATTACCGTACGATTTGCTTTTATTGGTGGAAGTTAAAAATGTGACGATATACTCAATTTTATCGTGTTTTGAAAACTTATAAAGTTTGCAGTTAATATAGGCGATTTTGTTTAGAATTATTTGGTTATGATCGACCCAGTTTCAGGTAATTCCAGATTCGAAAATACTCACACATCTATTTAACACCGCAAACCCAAACTAAATCTAGTCACCCTAATATAACTCGGAACTAATAAAATGAACCGGCTCGTAAACAATGTCCTCGCCTCTTTGATAAAAGTTTGCCGGAATTGAATCGCACGATAATAGAATAGGAACGGTAGGTAGAATGGTATAACAAATTTTCCCCAAAATAAGAAAAAAAAAAACCAGTAAAACTAAATTATGTCGTCTCGAAAGTTTTGCGCCCGGTCGTTAAAGGGTTGAATGCAGTGCATAAGTTTGGCAATATAAACGCGACAAAACTCTACCCGATCACGCTCTCTCAGTTAAAATTTAAAATCGTCGCGTGTTTTTACACGCGATTTTCAAAATTTGACAGAAGCAACGGAGCTCATTAGTATAATAACGAGACCACTCTTTTGAATTTTCCGATTCGGTAGTTTTGCGCCAGTGGCGTGCGCTTATAGTGGATAGTTGGAAATCGTGGTTTTTCTTCACGTGTCTCGTGTAAGTTATTGCACGATTTACTAAATCGCCGCAATTTATCAAACGGAAAACTACGAAAAGCTACGTAATAAATTTGTTGTTTTCATATCCCACGCTACTTCCGCTATAGAGTTTTTACTTTATTTCGATTATGTATAGTTTGATATTAGTCTAATTTATTTAGGCTTCTTTGATATAAATTGTGATTGATATCACACTTTAAATTCAATTGAATTGTATAAGGAAATTTAATTGTATGTATTATATAAGTATGTAATACAAATTTTGTAGAAATGTCAATACATTTTACGTAATTAATTATTCGACGTAAGAAACTGTGTAGTGGCAATTTTCCAAAGCATTATAAAATCGTTTATATGCAATATATATTTTTATAACTCGATAATTTACACTGTATTTTGTAATTGGAGATGAATATCGTTTGCGTTTCCGAAAGCGTACACGCCAAATAATAAATTTTAAAAATTATAACGTTTGCCAGTTATTATTGTCGACCATTTATTATAATAAGATCAGTTTCGCGAGCGATTGACGCGATTAAATTTAACGACACATCATTGTAAAGTGCTCGTCAGATGTTGTGGCATTAGCCAAACTCGAGAAAGGTGGGCCCGCCGTTGGAAAAATTGGTATTCGCATGTTGATTTTTTTGAATTCGTTAAGCACCATTACATTTGACACGCAATATTATAAAATACTTGGATGGCTTTCGTACTAGCGTAGGTACATACTTGTCTTAGGATCTATTTCGCCTTTCGTTGTAATAATATTGTAGTAATTGATCTTAATACTTAATTGCGGTTTTTATCGCGATGGCACAGTCACAGTGGCGTCTGTTGATCTTGTGACCGTGTTGCCAGAATGTCTTGGCATCTTTTTGACCGATTTATGTCCATGTGGGTCATTGCTAATAGATCGTTTGCACGGATTTAATGAAAATTGCTTGTCAGGGGGAATGTACATATCTATGTATGTATGTATATACATAGGTAAGGCGTGCGGTGCGATTTGCGTGGATATTATTCAGATTGAAATATGTTAATGGGTTTTTGTGAAACAACCCCTCGCAACACGTTAACGACCAGGTGGAATCTTTTGTTGCGTTGAGTAGTTAAAGTTTATTGAATAGGGAAGCACGAGGCTTTTATCAGCCGTTGAATAAAGCCATTTTGTAGGTGTATGGTAGCGCTATCGTAAGAAATGTTTTCCAGTTGGGAAATTAGGTCGAGGAAATAAGCTAATTTTATGGGGAAAACAATTTTTTTTTTTTTATAGTTTTCGAACATATTATTACGACGCTAAGTTTTTCTAGTAATAGTTTTTTATGCACGCGTCATAAATCAACTTAAAAAAATACTATCAACGCGAGCTTTCACAAAACTTTTTTTTTCACCCTATTATCACAGTTTTTTTCTGATACGGTATGAACCTATTTACATTTTCACCTCATTTCCGATTTATAAACGTTGTCGAGTACACTATGTTAATTCTGTTAATTCGACAAGAATAAAATAGTTAAAATATTAAGGTATTAGAGAAGAAGAATTTATTTCTAAGTTTCTGAATACATGAGGGTGTGTTTTCTTCTTCAAAATTAAAATTAATCTTTTGTTGGTTTTCTATAGTGTGATTACACCAAACACTGATTCAAACGTTCTAATTAATCTCAACGTATCACCTCTGTCATCTCATCAAGTTTTCTTTCAACTGTGATGAGACGAACAGCTGCTCGTGTTGTTGTTAATTTTTTTTTCAATTTTAATTTATTTTTTCACCATTTTGCGAAATGCGCCCGCGCCAAAATAAACGGTGACTTTAACGCTCGGAAAATCTCCATAGTGCTTTTAACGTTTATTTTTCCACTCAATGCTATTAGCGATTTTCGCATGAGCTTATATTTAGCTTTATAAATTATCGTCAAAACGTCAATCCTCGACAGGTAAACACGGCCGAACTTCTCACAAAGACAAAATGAGCCAAAATCGTGTGATTGAAAATCTGAAAATTCAAGTGTATGTAGGTATGTTTAGCACTGATCAAAACACTTTCGTTTAAATTTAGTTTAAAATAGACGTGTGAAATTGATATATATTAAAATAAAGTGTTTGTTTACGATTCGGAGCGATAATTCCGTGCAAATGAAGCGTGAACTAATTTTCGAAGAAAATTTATTTTCTTATGTTAAACAAAGTTTTACACGAGTGTTTAATTTGAATGACGGGTATCATTTATTATTTTTAAAAATAGTTGTAAATGGATTGCATCAGTTACAATGTTTCTCTTGTTGAGTAAAATTAGATTATTTTTATCTGCGTTGATCAAAGCGACTATCGTTCACATTTTCCGCAAAAGTAAACTGTAAAATCTTTAAAATACATTAACGCTTTCCACGAAACAAAACGAAAACACAATGTAATTATGCAACGTTTTTTTTAGAATCTTTGTTATGCATTCGAAATAGAATGTTTATAAATATAAAAAAGTCGCCAATGCCCTTGCACTGTCCTTCACATAAAATAAACGATTTCTTATGGGGATACTGTTACACGTGTAAGTAAAATAATCTATTTAGTTGTATGTATATAGTACGATAGTAGTGTGATGGCATCTGTCGATTTTCAGCGATTATATCGTCAGTATGTTTGGTGCTCAATCACACGTCCAGGTGTTGAAAATCTTTTTCGGAAATGGCAATTGAATTGATGACAATAAATTGTCACGCTCGAGACTACAAACGGAAACACCAGGCGGTCAAAAATGTTCACGAACAATTGCGGAAATGCTGAAAGCTTCAGTGCACTGGCACTGTGAAGAAAGTGAAGTTGACAGCGTATTATATTAACGGTTTGTTGTAGTGCTGGCTTAAGTATGGTAAACAAGTAGCCCTCGGCAGACGGCACCACTTGGCTTTGTGCCAACCCTGGATGTCGTATCTCGCTCACGTCATCATCATCGTCAACGTCATCGTCGTCATCCACAATGATCGATAGCATTGAACTTGACACAAAAGAACAACTGTAATAAAACGTAACCGATACTGCATATTAGATCATACGAAATAGACCAAATGCTCAAATCGATTGAATTTATTAAAAGCTGTTTTTTATTGTTGAATCTATTACATATAACAAAATCGGGTAGACTCTATTAGAAGCTGCTGGTAAGATATTCAATACAAATTGGCCCATTTAATATTCCGAATTTGCTCTATTGACCTGATTGTTGGCTGAAAATGGTATTTAAATTGCAATTGATTGAGTCGATGTGTTGCTATGGAATGTTTCTATATGATTTCAACATGGTTCGTATTATATTATAGTAAGTGTTACAATCGACATCGATTTTGATCTTGAATTGTGCATTGATCCTGACCCATCGATGTGCTTGTCGTCGAATCGATTCGGTGTAATTTATCGCCGTGCATACTTTGACAGCAGTATGATTGGCAAATTAGAGTAGTTTTCATGTCAAGATCGATGGTTGGCAAATATCTAGCATTCGCTAGCCGATGTGCCAATGTAAACACAACGAACGTGTCCAAAAATCAATCAAAAATTGATTATGAAAATAAAACGAAATGGGTGGAGTAAATGTAAAATCTTATCTTTCGCACTAATTTCCAAGTACATTTAATTTTTTTTCTGTTCTATTGTTGTACAATATCGGTTAGGTGTATGAAAATGTCGGTTAACGTTTTCAGCTTAGTAAAGGTTGGGAGCTTATTAGGTTTTCATTATGGAAATTTAATATAATGTAATATTGATGTTATGCCCCTAATCGTTTCCAAAATTTCGAAGTCGAATTTAATTTTCTTCTAAATAATCAATTGCCAATTTCCATTTTATTTATACGCTAATGTCGCATAAATCTGTCACGTTGTTTGTACTGTGTTTGTGCCGAAATTTAAGATTAATGTGTTAAAAAATTTACGAAGTGTATTAAGAAAATTAATCACTTGTATATGCTTCGACTCCCTAATGTTTCGGAAATAAAATCGTATAATCGAAATAGCGAAACAATTTTATGATTATTAACGTAAAGAGTTCCATTCGTTGGATTTTTGAATCCTTAAATTTAGTACTTATAATATTTTTGATTACTTGGGAGTATACTTTATATGTAGATAATGGAATTGCATTAAATTGGCGCATGCTACGATTTCAGCACGTGGCGTGACATGTTCTTTTAACACAACTTTTAATCGCTGAGTAGCTTCGCCCCAACATCCTTTGAAGAAATTTAAGTTATTTGGGATAGTTACATATAACCGATGTCGCCACAAATGGAACTCGCTATGCCAATATGCAAAATTTGATTTATGTACATAGATACATGCGTTTAATAATTTGCGTTCGTGGCAGAGAGCCCAGTTTTAATAGCGATTCTCTCATTAATTCTTTAAATAATTCAACACCGCCTGTATTCGTTTTAACAATTAGGTTTGTGCTATTTTACAAACTTTCCCCAGTGTAAAAAAAATAAAATCTATATTTGTCAGAATGTGTAATTTGGTGTACGTTCGTGTAAATTATGCGCTCTTACGTATGTACAGTACAATTCAGTGTACAGACAATGTACGGCATGGATGAATTCAGTCCATTGAAAGCATCGATCAAACACGTATACGGATTTTTACACCCCGGTAATGCAAATAATACCGTATCGATCGAATCAATCTATGAATAGATGTGAAGTTATGCAAAGTTGAATGCGTCGTTGAGTTTGTAATGTATTACTTCTGGACAACTTAATTATTGTGACCCATCCTGATAACTGCTTGGCTAACTTCCAATCGTCTTCCAGTTTCTTCCCGAGACAAAATTTCTCAGTTGGAGTGTTCCGCATTTTCCTATACTTCTCTTATTTTATGATAATTCCCGATGTGGTGCATCCGGAGAACGTTAACCTCTGCACGTTTGTGAGATTTATTGCAATATAAACTAGACCTGTTTTAGATCTAAAATGTTTGAAACATCTTTTTATAATTTCAGATTTAAACGTACGTCAGTCCACATTAGACATATTATGGAAACTGGATACGGGGAATATATCTTTACTGGTTGTTCTATTGGAGGTAATAAATAGCATATCTTTAAGTCATGTAGTTTTTTTCATTGGAATAAACTAATTTATTATTATTACAGTCGTGTCGAGACATTGGAGTTGGTGTAAACTTGGCTGGAATATTACGTGAAACGATTTGCCTAAAATCGGGCAAAGGTAAAGCAAATAAAGGTATTTCATCCACGTTCATTTTGTTTCCCAAATTCATTTCATCTATTGTGACGAATGTTTTATTTCTTTATCTCCTATTGTACACATTTAATTAAAAGTTGCCATTTTCAACTATATTCACGAATCGACAGCACGGCGGAAACCAGTCCGAAAGAAGAGTTCAGTCGATGTAAGCACAGAAAAAAATCATGATATTATTGCGAAAACGACAAATAGTGTTCTATTGTCACCTATAGAAATTAAACCGCCAAAAAATCCAATAAAAAAAAAGGGTATGTAAAAACAAAGATGAAGATATTTATGAAACGTTTTTTTACTAATTGACTGCCGCTGAGTGAGATTATTAAACAGAAATTGGGAAAATACTCGTTTCAAATAATGGAATATATGACGCCATTATATTTTTCGCCAAATTATACTTAAAATTATAGCGCATTAAATAATTTTGTAAATATTTTTGAAAATTTGCACAATTCACATATTGAATTGAAATTATGATTAAATGTTTTGTGTCAGTTTTTCCTTGTAGATACATATAACCAATTCCTTTCATTTCCTGTATTTGTTTTTCTTTCTATATCTGAACATATTGAACTCCACTAAACTTAATTTATTTTAACTTCTGATTTATTTTTCATCAATATTTTACTTTAACCTATACATATATTTTTTGTATTTATTAATTTGAAATGTATTTGCTTTCAGTAAGTACTGCGCGACAAGCTGCAGTCCTGCAAACGATACAGCAAAACTCTGTCACAACAATCATAAGAGTGCTATTGCAAGTTCAAGCTAAAAAGGAACCGAATGATATAAATGTCGAAGCATACTTGTATGACATTCTATGGGTTTTGAGTCAACTTTCACAAAAAGGTAAAATAAATTGTTGTATTCTATTGCTATTCAAATTTGAATTAAATTCTTATATGTAGGTACATATGTAATTTCCAAATTTCTGATGTGTAATTGCAATAATTTTTTTATTGCAGATCCAAAATTTTGCATAAAGGCTCGCATGCTAGGTATCGTCAAATTAATACACAATCTGTTACGAATTAACATAAATAACAATAAAGTAATTTTTCCCCTTCTAAATCTTATGAAACAACTGGCTAAGCATCGTAAGTATTGTAAATTTTTCTGAATATTTTTTAATCTATTGTTTGTCATATCAATGTATAAATTTAAAGCAATAACAACTGCAATTCTCGCTCGAGACGGATTGATGGCAACGTATGAGAAAGTTCTCATATCGTTGGGCTTTTTACCTACGGCACGAATGAGACTTTGCCTCGATACCATAAATTACTTTAGCAGAAATAGTAAGAAATTCATCAACACAATTTTTTTTAAATATTCAATATCCAATAACCATATAACATTTTCTAATTTTAGAAACGTGCTGCATACAATTGGTCAAAGCCGGAGTAATTCACATATTACTAAGAATATTTGATCGTTGGGATAAATATGAAGGCAAAATGAGAGTAAAACTTTGCACTCACATATTGCAAACACTTTACCATATTTGCGTAATAAGTGAGTACATGTTGTCTTTTGTAAATTTAATCTTGAAATATTTTATGAAATACATATGTACATATATTAAATATTTCAGAATCTGGCAGGCGAACTATTGCTATCAAAAAGCATGTACAGATATTGCAAAGATTTTGTCACAGCTGTCCAGATGAAGATATATTTGACCGACTTCTAAGCAAAGTCTGTTCTATACTATGTCTGTGCATAAACAACAAAACATTGCCTGTACCATTGACAAGCCCAGCAACTTTTTGCTTGACAAACATTTCATCAGGTTGAAAATTTTTCATGCAAATGTGTTTTATTATTGCATAATTGTGAATTTCAAAAATAACGTAATAACTTTTTCAGGTGATTCATTGTACGATAATTTGGACTATAAAACTGATGATTTTACGGGAAGCAGTTCAGAAGAAGAAAATGCCATTGATGATGATGAAAACCTTGTGTCGAAAGATAATAGTGACACTGGAACTGATTCAGATTGCGGACCAGATGATAGTTTCGAGAAGGAATCTAAAATTTGCAATGATTTGTTCACAAATAGTAATAATTTCATTTTCCAATCATTAATGAGAGATTTCGAAGAATTGAAAAGGTAAAAATAAAACTCCTTACATTATTAGATTTTATGAAATATTCTTATTCATCATAAAAAATTATTTTCAGATATAATCATTTTTTCAAAGAATTTACCAGATTGCAAAAGCAATTACGTCTTGTTAGAGTTTCAAAAGGTAATATTCTGGATGATTCCGGCAGCAACATATCTTCGTCGGACTTTAATATTAGTAAAACGGAACATTCCAATCTAATTCAAGGTTTACTTACAAGTTCATCGCCTTCTTTAATTTTAAATATTGAAAACAATAATATTTCTCAGATTTAGTTAAATTACAACAGAAATTAAATGTTAATTTTCATGCAAATATTCATTTCATTTCAAATTCTCCATTAGATTTATACTTGAAATTTAAACATTCAACGTGTATTATTGATTTCACAGGCATTAAATTAATTTTTATAAAATAAGTAATTGCAACATAAATTTTTGAGAAATATGAATTTTCAGGTAACTCAAGTTGCTCCCTGAAAATATTGCGAGATGCACTTCCACTAAATACACAAGAAATATATATCAACGTGGCATCTAGAGTAAAAAGTATAATACCGTTTGTAAAAGTAGCATATCCAAATCTTAACGGGGGTGAAGCCTTCAATAAACCTGAATATTTAAATCAAGTTGAACAATCTACTTGCAGGTAATATATATTTCTGTAATGATTTAAATAAAATCAATCAATAATAAAATATATTTTTAATACAGTATCCTTCATTATTTAATTTTAGAAAGAAGTTGATATTATGTGTTGAACGTGCAATAAATCCAGAGTCAGCGATGAATGAAGTTGTTTATGATTTGGACAGCCTTTGCTCTAGCGATACAAGTAAATCCTCTGATAGGTACAATACTTCACAATAAAACAATGTAATATAAAAAGAAGTGCCACAGTTGGTTTTATTTATATGTATAAAATTTTAGAATTTTGAGTAACTCTGATGTACAAAAACTCACAAATAATCAGTATTTATACAAAAAATTAGAATTTGAGTCAAGATTTGAATCTGGAAATTTGAGAAAAGTTATACAGGTAAAATATATAAATATTTATTTTATGTATGTCTGGTCTGACATATGTAGCTGAATTTCATATTCACTATCTTTCCAGACTGGTCCAAGAGAATATGACTTAATACTTATGCCAGATGTCAATTCAACTAAACGGCATTTGTGGTTTTATTTTGAAGTAAGCAACATGTCTAGCAATGGTTCCTATGTGTTCAATATTGTCAATTGTGAAAAGTCTGATAGTCAATTTAACTTTGGTATGAAACCAGTCATGTATTCAGTGAAGGAAGCGACTTTGGGACGACCTGGTTAGTTTCGGTTACTACTTATTTGAAATTTTACTTTCCCTCAATAGTTCTTTAATCAACATAGTTAATTTTTTACAGGCTGGGTGAGAACTGGATCAGATATATGTTATTATAGAAATAGTTATCAATGTTACAAAAATAAAGTTCCTACTAAAAGCTATCTAACGGTTACATTCACCATAGATTTTCCTCATTCTAATGACGTGTGCTATTTGGCATATCATTTTCCGTATACATATTCACAAATGATGGTAATTTTGGTTTTAAATATTTATTTTTATTTTATGTCATTCATTGATTAAGTATATGTATTTTTAAGACGAAAATTTGGTTATGGTCCCAAAATCTTCCTCAAAACGTATACTTCCGTGCAGAACCATTATGTTCATCGCTGAACAATAACGAAGTGCCTCTATTGACAATAACTGGTCAAGAAACTATCAAAGATCCCATTCAGGTATACACAATATCATCATAATTATTGTACATTATTTATAATATTTTCTTATTTAATGTTCTCATAAAATTTCAGGACAGAGATATAATATTCCTCACATCCAGGGTGCATCCAGGAGAAAGCAATTCTTCTTGGGTTATGGAAGGAACTTTAAGACAGTTGTTAGACAACTCCCCAACTTCTGAATATCTCCGATCAGCATATGTCTTCAAGATAGTTCCGATGCTGAATGTTGAAGGAGTTATCAATGGATGGTGAGTACATTTTTTTAAATGTTTCATAGGAAAAATTGTTGGGTTTAATTTATGCATCATAATGCAAGTAAAACAATGTTTTATTTTCAAAATATAGTATTTAATGCATTTGAGAATAAATGGTTGGTCAAAGATCAATCTTCAATTGGTAAAGCTTTTACAATTAAATTAATTATGTCGTCTCTATATCTAATTATTCACTTTCTCAAAAAATCAAATACAAAATGCTTATATCTTAAGCAACTATTGATATGACCGAAATAATACGCTCACTCGACAATGAAACTATTTTCCCCTCTTACACCAATATAGTAAGATCTTGGCAAGTAATCATTAAAGTCTATAACTGCTCAATGATTTGAATTGCCAATATCTTATAAGTTTCACTGTCGGGTTCCCTGGAATGTTGAAGTGATGCATTATAAAAAGTTCTTTGAACATTATAAATCTTTCATCCAAAAACATACATTTAATTTTTTTTACTGA
This sequence comes from Parapsyche elsis, assembly GCA_022651745.1. NCBI lineage: Eukaryota > Metazoa > Arthropoda > Insecta > Trichoptera > Hydropsychidae > Parapsyche > Parapsyche elsis. The sequence continues at coordinate 4,101,899 of JAGVSN010000018.1, forward strand.
GCCAATCATATAAATATATATTATTATTTCTAGTGTGACAAAAACCTAAAAGTAAAATTTTAGAATTGTAGGAAAGACACCTATACTATATCTTGTTCAGATTTGCAAAAATCTCTTATTTCTGTAGTTAAGTCTATTAAATGTAACTAATGGTCCCATTCGAAACCCCATTATAATATGGTGGACTTTCTAAGTTTGAATTAATTCTTTAATATATTCACATCTAGGATGAAAAAAAATCACATTATTGGGACGGAGCGGCGAGCACCTTTCCAGCAATCTTTTTTAATAATTCAGATTTGTACGTCGTGACAATGTCAGGTTCTATTGTAGATACATATTCATCTTCGGAGTTGTTGTTGGAAGAAGCGGCAGCGTAAGCATTAGGATCGTCCCCCATTTGCATGTAAGCGTTGTGATTGTAAGGTCCCATAGTGGCAGAGCCGTCTTCTTCCACAGAGTTATTAGGATCGTTGGGTAGCTGTGTAGGGGTGTCGTTCACATCCGTGTCTCCGTCGTAAGTACTTGGCACCAATGTAGCCTCTTTCTCAAGGGACTTTTCTTGTACGTCTTGCGCGTGTTCGTGGTGATTGTTTATACCCGAGTAGTGACTGTCGATTTGCGGCGGATTCTTGTGCGCCAAAGCCGAAGCAGCCTTCAGGTGAGGGGATTGTAAACCGTCTAATGAACTGGGGCGTAATTTACCAAGAAGGTCGTTGAGGGTGAAATGTGTGGGTAAATGCTCTGAGCGGGGTGGTACGGGGGACGAGCTCGTTATCGGTGGTGCTGTTGTCGTTGTCGTCAGAGAAAGAGGCTTCCTATTGAGTAAAATGCAAAATTGCAATATGTTAAAACAAATCTATATGCATCCATTCGATTCTCAGCCATTTAAATTAAAATATATTTACATTTATGCAAAAAAAAAATTTGTATAATTTGACTCAATTTACTGTTATGGTTAAATGGATTCTTTAGTGTGTGTTAATGTAAAATGGATATAAAATGATAACGGTATATGGCAATAATGAATTTTATTTGAGAATTGTAAATGTTAATGTGAGAATTAAAGAAATATATACATGGCTGAGAATCGGAATTGAAATAAAATATTATGTGGCAAATTCATGATGAGATACCAAGCAAAGCTTTCTTTCCCCATCCACCAAGTAAAGCCAATTTAGAATAATAAACAAGAATAAATTATTACCATTTGTTAAAAAAATATATATCAGTTAGTATTAGAATTTCCAAAAATTTGCATTTTCACCTAAGTATTTACAATACTATATATAATACAACGAGCAATAATTTGGTGGCTGGGTCTACATATATAAACATTGTCAGAGGCTAGATTCCATGCCAGAGATTGCACATGTTCAATTATGACATCGGTCTTGATCACACTTGCTTGATATCATAAGGTATCATGAAGCCACACTGATGTCAAAGGCCCGATGCTTTTCTGTCAATATATTTTAACTTCAACGGGCAAAGGCACTGTTTAGAATCTGGCCGCTGGTCATCGGTAGCTTTGGCTTGTATCTCACCTGTTTATGGCTTTACCCCTGCGCCGATGACACTGGAATAGAGCCGTAGTTGTAGTAGTAACATCTCGTTTGTTCGCAGATGAAGTCCTTAATATCGCCACAGTGCTGAGGCTCCCAATGGAACGTGGGTGCTTTCAGTGCTACACAACCATCACTCAATATGTGCTCAGTACTGAAATTTAATCTTTTATTAAAAAAAATTCACTTTGATTGTTGCTTTTGATCTTTGCTGTAAATTTACCCGTGTCTGGCTGTACGTTGGGGTGCTGTACTTCCTTGGGGTACATCAACGGGGTCCATACTCGTGGGGCGAGATGGAATTGCAGCTTCAGCTCCGGACACCGTCAATTCACCGCGTTTCATGTAGTTGAATGTGGCATTGAAAGGCAATCCAGTGCTCATCCACAAGAACATGTCCGTTCCTAAATTGTTACCCGACGTCCAAAAGTCGTATTTCGTATACCCTGAAAGGAAAATTTTCAATTGTACGGTGCATGATTTCAAAATGAACGTAATTTGTACAACGTGACATTGGTAATGTTTCGAGTCGTAAATTGACCAGTTATGTGTGTGTACTGACAATTCTGCATCTTTCGGAAGTTGTACTGATGTGTACATATACGTACTATGTACGTAGCTAACGTTGACCATGGAAAAAATGCATTATAGTAAATTGTGTGTGAAACTTTAATCGTTGATATTTTTTTTCATCTAAAATTGCCATCTAAATTATCTGATTACGTGCGATTGCGCGCATCGGATCAATTATTCGTACGTTTCGGTTATTTATTAACACTTCGGCTGTTTCATATTTTGGTAGTCGTCCTCCAGAAGAAACGCTAGCCTGGCTAGATACACTGGATGGTCTGAGGAATTCAGAAAACATGTGTTGTTGAATGGACACGACCAACAGGCGCCGAAGTACATGGCAACAACACGCTGGAAAGTCAATTATCCAGCGGTGGATTGTGAACTGTCGATGCAATTTATAGACGATAAAACGAGTTGAAGAGAAAAAAAAATAAGACACTTTTGTACCATCGGTGATTTTTGGAACAAGCTTAGAAGAAAAAACACACGTATCGAATTTTACGTTTGATGTAAAAAAATCCAAAGAATAATTTGAATTTGGAAAGACACACATATGTACCTTTTTTCGGTTTGTTAAAACAAAATTAATAATACATTTGTCATGCGATTAATTGTAGGTCAAACAAACGGATACGCCACTGTAAATTTTGCCTCTTTTCTCCCGTTTGTTTTCTTTTCCAACCTGTGTGCTCATTATGTATTCATTCGTCTTTCAGTACATAACAGCCAAAAATGCTTTTGTTGAAATTCCACTCTGACCGAATTACTGGTTTCAAAACAGGCGTATGTATGCAGAGAGAGAGTGAGAGAGTGCAAGTGTTAACGAACACCTAGCATTCGTTCTATTATTTACAATATTTCTAAATTTGTTTCGCAGAAAATGAAGCTAAAAGCTTTCGGCAAGCTCGACGAACGCGTCCGCAAAATTGCGGGGTTATCGTTCGCGTTCGCAGGTGTCTTTTAGCGCGAGTGCACCTTGCAGATGATAATATGAGAATCTGCACTTTTTGCACCATTTCCTTGGTTTTTTTTTTTTTTTTTTTGCGTAGCGTAAGTACGCGTGCGTAATGTATGTAAGTAATGCGCGCCGGTGTAATGATGTAATGAGTGTGTGTTGGGTTGAATGTCCGCGCCTCGTGCCGCGTCTCTCTCCTCAACTTACCGGCATTGGTCAGGTATGTCGTGATGGAGTCTGCCTTCTCCTTGGTCTCGAACGAAGCCAGCTGTAGACCCAGCGACCTGCGAATAAACATTATGTCTTATCAGTCAATGTCGATGATTCAATGGCAGACGGGGATCTCTTCATTCTGCAGTACCCACTTGGCGCAAGTGACTCGGCTCGATGTGAGGCATATCGCCGGAAAGCTCACGGAAGGTGAAAGTATTTGATTGTTTAGAATTTTTAGTTCTTTACATATTTGCTATTATATAAGATGGACTATTCCTATTCTACATAATTAGTTGATTTCCTTTTGAAAGGAGTATATCGACAATCCTCGTAAAAATGCGATTTTAAATTACAGTTTTATGCTAAGTTGGAAAGCGTCTCAGCCGTTGAACTTTTCCTTGAAGTGTTTTCAAGTTGCTAAGTTAGTGGGGTGTTAGATTCTTAACTGAAAGTTTCCGATGTGATTAAATCTATTGTGTTATTACATTATGATTGATCGTGAAAACTTTACGGTGCTTCTGTATCTTTCTATTCCTATATGTATGTATGTATATTGCTTTCGAGTTGATGCTACATATTTCCACGTCGGATTATTGCCACGTTTGATTGTGACCGTTATGGTTATATGCTTACGGCGATTTAACGGCTTTGTAATACCTTTCCGAGAGCATTTCCTACGGAGGATTTACACGAAACGTCGCTTTGTCCAGCTGTTATTGAATTGTGGCGCCGCACGGTCCTCTCCACGAACGGTATACCGACTAGTCTGAGTTCATTGAACATCCAAGATTGGCAATCGCCAGCATAATAGTGGTGTGGCGTCGACTAATGAAGCCACCGTAGATCCCACAGCGCGGAAGTCGAGATGAGAATAAGAGCAAATCGACGGCGATGATGATGATGATGATGGTCGAGCTGCTGCCGAAGAAGAAGCGACGACAAAACGATCGAGAGGACAACGATGAGGAGTAACGGTAACGCGGCACCGTCAACAAAGCGTTCGGTTTATCACAATTTACCGTGCAAAAAGCGTGGCGCTCGGAATAAAACAGTTCAACGGATACTAAATATCGCTTTATGAGTCATATGTCTATATGACTTTCGAGCTTTCGAAGCGTTTACAAGCGAATCACGGCGGTCTTCGATAAATCGCTACCGCATCTCATTTTTTACCCCTCCACTCTTTGCGGTGTACCTCAAACATTCGTGTCCGCGTATCGTAGTGGCTATAACTGCCGTGTAATATGTATTACAAACGAGTGGTAATCTTCAGACACGATTTTATTCTTATCGGTGGTATATCAGTGGTGCACAACCTATTTGATAGAAGGGGCCATCCATCCATCTTCTAATTGTTCACGGGCCGCACAAAATCTCCTTTCAAAAGATTCTTGAATTCGGATGATGTGGCAAGCATACTTTTGGCTGGAATCAATGCCATATGTAAGGATAACATTTCTTTGCAGTGCGGAAAGATATTTTCTCTCAGCTGTGAATGAAACAATTTAAGTTTTTCCTGAAAGTCTGATATGTAATGATTTTTCCCTTGCAATTGAAGATTCAGATCATTAAGGTGTGTTGTATGTAATATTTGTCAGAAATGCCAAGCCACACAGCTATTGAGGATCTTCCAAAATATCGATAGACTTTCCTTTGTTAACAAGGAACATTTTGATTTCTTTTAAAAGTAACACAAATCTATTCAAAACCTTGCCTCTGCTTAACCGACGAACTTCGCAGTAGTACAATAGGTCATTATATTCAGCATCGATTTCATCAAGAAAGGCTCTGAACTGTTTTTAATGTTTACTGCCATTATAAATAAATGGGAATCACGGCGAATTTTCAATATTGTTTCATAAACGTTGTGCACTGACGAAATTCTAGGGAGAACTAACACTAGAATGCGTGTCTTGAAAACAATTGTCTAAAAATAGACTGCAACTGCATTGTAGAGAGTGTGAGAAATGAATTTTGGTCGCAAATCCTTACCCGTGAAAATAGTGGTACTAAATAAAAATAAAAATAAAACAGCACTGTATGGTTTTCTGTTAGTGACGATTCAGATTATGTATGTACATAATGTATATTCCTTTGCTACTGCATAATTTGTTAACACATCAAACATAGAATTTTTTTATATTCAACGAAGTACTTGGTGATGAAGTACTTGTCATTTTGGGGCGTGGGTTGTACATCACTGGTGTTTATGTATGTGTGTGTGTGTGTTGCTCACCTGCAGTACTGGTACGCCAAGAAGTAATTGAGTTCAGGGCTGTAGGGATTCATGCGCGATACGAAGTACTGCACGCCGTCCAACTGGATGGTCGTTATCCTTTGTCCTGTAACAAACAATGGAAGCTGTGTTGTAATGCTAATACATGAGACGTTACATGGCGGCCCTTTCGACCGCCTCGTAGTCGTTGTCGTAAAGCCCTTTGTGTGTGGTGCTCAAAGCCACGACGACGAGCGGCGTCTAGTACCGCGAAGGGACCCCCTCGTGATTCAGATCAATTAAACCGGATTGCGATTCGAAGAATGCAAAACTCATTACTCATAGTCATTACCTCCGATCTCGTCGTAAACGCATCGCCTATCTACGGTCGTATCTGTTAATTCGTACGGCAATTTGTACGTCGGGAGTGCGTCCATAAATCCGGATAAGGATCCCCTCGTCATGGCCCCCAGTGCTATGTATTGTGGGGCCCACCCGCGGCAACAATTGCCGGATTTATTCGCAGCGTATAGGAATAAACAGCCTAGGGGCCACAACGCGACCCTGGTCCCGAGAGGTCAATGCGTGAGGTCGAGCTGGTCAAACTCCTCGTGGCGCCCTCTTCCAAATAGGTACCTACTCTTAGTGTTGTAAGTTGAGAATATTCTCGGAGAGCGAGAATATTCTGAGAATATTCTCCAAAAGATTATTCTCCGAGAATATTCTCCAAAGATTATTCTCCGAGAATATTCTCCAAAGATTATTCTCCGAGAATATTCGAGAATTTTTTTTTTTCTTGGTTATAAAACATTTCTAGATAGTTTAATAGCTTTTTAGAGGATTCTGCGATATTTTCAGAACCTAATAGGAGTAATAGGACTTTCTAGAGTGTCTGAGAGTATTTTGAATGACATTTTTTCATTCTGACGACACTGAATGTGTCATTTCGTCATTTTAACATACGCACTACTAGCATTAACGTTTTTCGCGAAATTATCACAGGAATACAATGCTTTTATTAAATCTAGAAGCAATAAATTATGTATGCACATTTTTATTGCTTTGGTAATGATATTCCAGTGAAATTGTTCCAACTTATGATATAATCATTCATTTAAACTTTGTCATATTCACGACCCATCAAATTTAGTTTTTGTCACGGATTAAGTAAACTAATATAATTCGTGTAATCCGAATCACCTCTCTCAAGTATTAGCCCGAATTAGAGGGAGTTTACTGTATATTTAAGCAAATACAGTAAGTAAGAGTTAGTATTTTTTTTTTAAATACATACATGGTGGCCGATGGAGCCCAGGGTACATTGCATTATGTACTACAACTTTAAACAGAAAATTTCTCGGTTTGGAGAATATTCTCGAGAATATTACAACACTACCTACTCTCATTACTTTACTGGTATGCCAATTTCTCTCGGTAAGTACCTATGTACAATGTACATACATACATATGTATGTATGTACGTGCGGATGAGAGCGTGTGGAAGAGTTAAATCTCTCAGGCGCAACGTATAAACACTCCCGGTGTTTCCAAGTCTTGTTTGTAACGAACAGGGGTCAAAAAAAACCCCCTTGTTATTATATTAGTACGCTTGTTAATCTTATCTAGCTTATAGCAAGTGAACGCGAACATCGTTGGTTGGGTATGCAACATGGTTCACAACTTTGTACGTATTGCAGAGGGGGAACAGTAAAAAGGTCATAGATCTGGAAATTGCTCGTTATCAAGCTATACACATTTAAATATTATTTACATCCTGGCAATAAGATTTTATGATATAACGCAAAATTGTACAATTTAATTTTAATTAACGTATAAAATGAACTTCATTTTTAATTTGGAGGCGATTACTCGCTAATAAGGAACATTTGAATGTGTGTAACTTAATGTCAGCCAATTTACAGATATGTGTTTATATGATTAAATTGTATAGGTATAATATTTCCCATGTGCTGACAAATCACCATTTATAATATTTTATACATATACATATATCTAGCTCTGTAACGTTTTATTCCATTTTTTCACCTACGAGTTAAAAATACACATTTCTCTCTGCATCTCGTAGATCTAATCGGCAAGTGTTGAACGATACGTATATGAAATGGTGTTTTAAAGACTGCTTACCGTCTCGTAGGCGTAAACGCACGCTCTGATGAGAGATTGCATTTAAAACGAGAACGATAGTACATATAATAAGACAACTTGACAGGATTGAGCGGAGCAAAAAGATTGCTTTGCTCTCGGTGAGAATAATTCACGGACACGGTAAATTGCGATTTCGAATTGGCCAAGGGTTACCCGTTCAATTGTGCGGGCGTATCATACGATTTTTCACGAGCGTCTATGTATCTCTAACCAGACCGCAATGTCATTACGAAACCATAAAATTATACAGCTAGGATGCACTCTCGATGCACTTCCACCTGCATTTCTCGTCTGAGCATCCAACCAACCGGTCAGGCACTTCCGCTCATTAATTTAATACGATTTCGTAATCGACGCTGCTGCGTCTATCACGATGACGATGACGATGAGCCCACGGTGAGAATTTTTTATTTTATTGCATTATAGAATCTTTGACTCGATTGACAGCGTCGTCCTTTTCGAAATAATCTACCCTAGTCGCCTATTGTTGTGTGTGTGTGTGTGTGTGTGTCATCAACACTTCCGCTTCCGACAACCGTTTGAGAAGTCTGACAGACGTGACTTGAACGTCGATTGTCATCAGTGTCATCACTCGTATGACTCATACGTATTTTTCAAAGCCTTTCATAAAAAGTCACACCGAATCGTATGCTAGCGTGTACCATAGGTTGCTATTGGATTGCAAGGTTGCATCTTTGGTTAAACCACAGCTGGATGTAAGTATTATTTTTTTTAGCCAAATGAATGTGAACCGTATATGGTAGACTTGTGTATACGTGCTCGGTACTATACCTAGTACAAACCAACTGTTCAAATAAAATAAAATAAAGTAGCAGTAGTGCGTGCTTTTTTATTTTCTGCATTTCTAATGAAGATGGTTCGTACGTAGTCTATCTCGAACATTCTTCGTTCGTGATAACCCACTGACTAACCCGTGTATACATACGTATGTATGTATGTCTATCTCGCAATCATAGACGCGTGAGCCGAGAGTGTTAATGAAATTTAACCCACAATTGATCTTGTTCCAGTGATATGTCCTTGTCCGCTTTGTCCGGTTAATGGAGTCATTATGAATTCACGCGTTGTATTTTTAAACGCGTATGCACTTTAAATTTGGACGCGAAAATAAACAACAATAAAAAAATAAAATGATTGAGGTTGAGTGGACCGGGCCGACACTCGATCCGTTGTTTCGCTTTCGCCCGAGAGATCAAATATTTGAGCGTCGATTAAAAAAGGTTTGCGTTCCACTTTGAGCCTGCGATATATCTGGAGTGCATAACCAAACAACCTAAAGAGAGGATGAAGAAGAAGCAAAAAAATAAAAAGAGCAAACAAGCAGAGTTGGGATGCGTAAAAAGCGCGATCATCCATAAGTCATGAAGTCGGCGACCTACCACCGCGGTAAATAAATAAATGCCCATTCTTCTTCGCATTGTGTTTGCGACTCGTACACATCGGTATAATATTTGTTTTTGTCTCGAGTGGGGCACGCTATATGTATGTATGTTGAATATCACAAAATATATGTAGAAGGTCTGGTTTGCTCGTTGCACTCGTTGGCTCATTGCATATTTGCACTGCATTGTCGACGCATTCCGAGTGTTCCTGTTGGCTCCACCACTCACCGAGCCCTTGTTTTATAGCCGCCATTTCGCCGAGGGGTATAAACTTCGTGTTGATTTAAAACCGATGACTTCATACCCTCGCTGTGCACAATCCCATTCGTATTGTTCTTAATAAATTCAAACTCTGAGGTGCTTATTAAAGCTTTGGTCTTTGAAACGTTGGAAGTCAGCGACAGCGGGCATGACCATCTTGGTGCAAGGGTAAATACCTGACCGTCACGATTGGAGCTAAATATAGCTCGGGACCAATCCAGTCCCTGAACACGAGAACACTCAGTCTCACTCCTTGCAATACAATGGGGCTGCTTGTTGAACCGCGAACACGAGCTGGTTTTCCTTTTCAAGTTTTGTGTCCCAGTTTTTAAAACAAAACTTTTGAAATATCCTGTTGATTGGTGAGTGGTTACCATCACGAATTCTGGTCGGTCGAGCGTGATTATTGTCAATTTATTTACACCACCCGACCATCAACGATCAGCAACGTGAGGAGACCTCGGATGTGACACGCGCGTGGTCGATTTACCAACATCTGATTTGCCTGACAAATAAATGCAAATTCGTTCTGCGGCGACACGCTGCGAATTCAATCGCGAGAATCACTTTCTGTCAATGTCAATCTTCCTCGAACCTTCAAAGGGGAGATCCGCCTCTCTCGACTTTTTTTTCTCTTCAAAATTGATTTGGTATCATTATCGCACACTAATTACACCCACAAGGGGGAGAGAATCAATTAGTTATATTGACCCTCGTCATATTGTTCATTTGCGATAATAGCCGACACTCCTTCTCTCCCTTAACTTACCACAGTCGTTCGTCGTAAAAGAAGCGCCTTATATTAAATTAACAGGTCACGATGTAATTAATCTGTCATGAAAACGGACGAGAAGGGTTTTTTTTTCACGTTAACGACATTCGGATGCGAGCTTTTTGTGCGAAAGGAAAATTTAACGCCGTCGGTGTTTTATTCAAATTCAGATACCTACTATTGTAAAAAGAAAAACTTGCACAAATTACGTTAAACATTTTCATTCATAGTCTTGGCGTGCTGCGACAAAAAAAAATGTGTTTTGACTATTAAATAATTCACACCGTAAAAAAGTTTCATAAGACGCTCCTATGCGTATTAATTTTTTTTTTCAAAGTCAAGGCTTTGAGGGTTTGGATTAAACGTCCGACTACCTGTCTATCGTTCAATTCGGACCACACCGAATTGTTGTTTTTTTTTTCTTGGTCGTTGTTGATTATTTTATTATTCTGATGTTATTTGCCTCCTAACCAATATCATCCATCTAGGCGAGGATGGACGTGATGCCCCCGGGTTACATCACCGCCGCAAACGACCATTAAAGCAACCGCGTCTGATCCATCACAATAATTACACTCTCACGAGAAAGGTACAAAATTAAATTAATATCAACGAGTACTTACAGAAGAAGAAAAAAAAAGTAATAAAATGAAAATCATCGTAGGTATATGGAAGAAGCGCTCGATTGCATAACACGCGTGTAATTGGGATCCTTGAACTTGCGCCGGGCAATTGCGCCATAACTAGTTTTAACCCCTCGCCACGTTCGCTGTCGTAATTTTCGTGAGATGTATTGTATTGTTTGGTGAATATTTTTATACCACGGGATGTGCTGAAGAAACCCACGTTCCACATATTGACTTGTGGGCCCTCCTCCCCCTCATGGTGTTGTTAATTCGTATTCATTGGAAGGTGGCACGCGTGGGTCCCTCTCGAGTGCAGCTAATTGCGTATTCCGACAATGCAAGTCTGTGTATCCGTCGTTCGGGAGGAAGGAAGGGACAATTCAGGATTCGAAGAATCGGGAGGGACATCGGAGGGACAAATCAGAATTCTACCACCCCGATTAGAAATGCAGAGAGCGTGCGAGGCGAGCCATTGTTTCGTCGCGAACACGTCCAATCCTTACCGAGCGAAAACGAAAAGGAAAAAATGAAACATCGAAGAGTGCTTAAAGCCCTACATGCACCCATGGTTGTATCGAAACCACTTTGTATCAATCTGAATGGAAACGAACTAGGTACGGGGGCTAGAAATGGTTTCAATCAAATTTAGTTTAGTTTTTGGGTACGTCTAGTACTGGGATGTTTATGTAAATATCTACCAATTCCAATAATATTGCACATGTGAATCTTAAAACGTGTGATGTGCGATTGTAATTACGCGAGTGAAAGGAACATACACGTTAACAACTAGAGCGTAAGCTTTGACAATGTGATTTGTATCAACAAACGTTACGAATGCAAAGTGAGAATCGTATTACACGCGTGTCGCGAGGAAATCTACAGGTGCGCGTTGTGAATTATACGAGTATCTCGATACTCAGGTGTAATAAATCCGTTCGATCCGATTGTTAATCTGGTTTTTAGACGTGTGCCACATAAATAAAAGTGTGTTTGATTAATTTATTTTGTTTCACACTCTACCTATCGGTTTGTAAATGCGCGCGCGCGTACGGTTACACTGTGCGATTTGTTTATGCAATATTTCGGAATTATTTTGATGTTTTAATCGTTTAACATCGTTACACATTCGTAGGTAAAAATTTGCAAATTTATATTAAAAACATACATAATTAAACTTTTCGTAATTTTTATTTGTATGAAACATGTTTTTTTTTTTCTTTTCGACACATAATAATTTAAATTATAAGATGTTACAATATTTTGAATAGCCGAATGATTAAAATTCACTGTTTGGCGATACATTGAATCTTATTGCCGCATTTTGGGTAGACGGATGCAAATTTTTCTTTGAAACTTTTGAACGTATCTTCAAGTGCAATGGACTCGTGAGTTGAAAGTTCATAGTTCAAACCGATAGACGTGGAATTCTTTTACTGTTTCGACGCTTTTTAGTTTTGATAGTTTTTAGTTGCGACATTTTATCGCAATCAATTTAAGCTCAATTTATATTAGTGAATTAAAGACATTCTCATTCATAGACTGTCTGATTAGTTTTGATCAAAATTAATTAATCAACTCTTTCTTTGTTAAAAAAAAATATAACTCCAAGATAGAACGCGGTACACAATTTTCCAAAATTTAATTAGTCAATATTTTATCATTTTAACAAGCAAGAAGATAAACAATTTAATTAAATTTTTAAGTCATCACCAATGTCCAAACCAACTTTTTTCTTAGTATTCATCACATCGCACCCTTGCTTCGACTGTGACACAACAAAAAAAAAAAACGCGATTTTCGAGTTATTACCATTAATAAGTAAACATTATCCTATCAATCATCAAAAGTAAACTTCATTATATGATTGATAGACAACTTTCAGTAAAGTTGAAAATTTAAATTTTAGTACGTTTTTCAATGTGTAGGTACATGGTTTTTTCAATTTATTGAAAAACTTAATTTTTTGAGTTGAGCTTGTTGGACTAGACTTAGACTTAGACTTGGACCTAGACTTGGAGAATAAAATACAGCGACAAACTGTATCGCTTGCAGGAAGCTAATTTTTTTTGTAAATATTTGTCCCAATTAAACGAAATGGTGTCCCGGATAACCGAAGTAAATTACTGTAAGTTTCTTCATTTGGTTTCTGTTCCTTGGGATTTGTCCCCAAATAACCGGTGGTCAAATTAAGCGGAATCGACTGCACGTGCACCGACTGCCACCGCATAGTATAATCTCATCATTTCAACTGATACTAAATAGAAAATCTTACTACCGCACGAAACCGTAAAAATTCAAAACAAAAAAAAAAACACAAATTTACTCGAACCTAAAAAGCGAGACATCCTAGGACACAAGTGTGACCGTTTACTCAGTGGCAACATAAAAAGAAAGATAAAGAAAAAGTGCATAGGGTACCTGTAGCGGGCACTGCGGCCGCGAAAGCCAACACCAACCAAGCCAGCGGCGACATGTTGACTCTTTGTGGAGGAGTTGTATTGTTGTGAGGAAAATGTATTGGCGGCTGTCGCGGGTGCGTCTCTCGCGACGTCTAAACAACGAACACGCGGGATCTCGACAAGCTCTTCCCTTTATAAGAGGATTCCCCCTCCCGACCTCCCCCTCACACCCCTCCGTTCCCTGCGCGAAGATGCGCATGCGCATGCGCTGAAGAAAACTCGCGGCTCTTCCAGGAACACGACGACAATTACCCGGGACTAGCCATTTTCGATTTCCAGGACATCCCCTCATACTTGTCTTTCTTTACTTTCTTTACACATACATACATATATTGTATGTCCAGTTTTGTTTTAAAATATTGTAAGTGACATACATATGTATGTACATATGTACGTATGTACCTACATCTTTTTTGCGTGAAAAATATGGACGAAATGGACATATTATACATTTGAATAGGGCAATAATATTTGTACATATGTACTTAAATATATACTTCGTAGCTTGATTAACTTTTAGTTTAAAACATTTCCTAGATTATTTTAATAACTAGTCAATGTCCGTCGACAGTGTCATCATTCATGTATGTATACATATGTATACCAATAGTGTATTTAATAGTTGAAAAATGCTAGTGATTCGCGCTACCCGTGCCGAGAGTGTACATACATGCATTTCGATGGGTTAGTGCACAAATATTGTATGTCCAGTTTTGTTTTAAAATATTGTATAGTGACATACATATCTTTCGCATGAAAACTGTGAACGAAATGGACATATTATATATGTATTTGAATAAGGCAATGTCTTCTCAAATATACTATTTGGACATACCTACATACATTACTTTTTAAACGTGAAGGTTTGATGCAGATGGACGTTTTGTGTATGATGACTCATTTTTTTTTAAACTGGACATACACTAATCCATCATCACATTCAGCCGTTCCCCATCCACCGCTGAATGAAGGCCTCTTCCATTCCTGTCTGTCTTGAGCAATCTCGACTCCACACATTCTTCTCAATTCATCAGCCCAACGTCCCCACTTGGTCTACCTTGCTTTCTTTCACATCCAGTATTTCTCGTATCCATCTGCCGTCCATTCTCTCCTCTACTCCTTATAATGTGCAATCGTCATTTTCTGCCGTTCGCCGTCCGCTGCTGGATGAAGGCCTCCCCAATCCTCTTCCATTCCTGTCTGTCTTGAGCATTCTGCATCCACTTGACTCGACACATTTTTCTCTGATGAATTGAGCAAGGTTGCTTTCTTTCACATCCTCTCGTATAGCATTCCAGTATTTCACGCGTCCATCTGCCATCCATTGCGTGTCCAGCGCATTGCCACTTTAACTTTTTTGCACGTTCCGCTATATCTGCCACTTTGGTCGTGCTTCTTAGCCTTGTATTCCTCTTACGATCTCTTCTCATTATACCGAGCGTGCATCTTTATATGCGTATCTGTGTGCATTGGATCTTACGTTGCATTCTTGAATTCAACATACATACGCGTTTCATATCCATACGTCATAACTGGCTGAACGCATTGGTCGTGTGCCTTCTTTTTTAAGCGTAACGTTAATGTTCATTCTTCATTTTATTTCTTCTTCTTTACATCCAGTCACATTCACCAATTGTCCTAGGTATAAATAACTATCAACTATCTCTACAATATGATTATCTAATGTGACTACGTTTTGCGTGCAAAATTGCGTGCAGTTTTATTAAAATTCATTTTTAAGCCTACTTTCATACTTACGTTGCTTGATTGTGTTAATTTATTTGTTACCTACATACATACATAAAATATAGCACAAAAACTCCAGCGACTAGTTCAAAAGTCTGCTCTAAAGTCAAAATGTTGTTTGTTGCCTTCGTCTATCCCTAACTTTTACTATTTACATTAAATTTGTTTTGTTGGAAAGTTAACCAACAGATCTTAATGGTAGCCGTTTTCCGTTTTCCGTTTTTTTTCCGTTTTCCGTAACAATCCGTTTTCCCCGCCGTACAAACAGATCGCGAATGTGGTAAATCAACCGTTTTCAGAGCGGAAATCGACAACCGACAGAAATCAGATACCACGCAAAAACCGATCGTGAATGGACACCAGGCGTATTTTGACCAGTGTTTGTTTGACGAAAAGCTGATGAAAATACAGTTGGTTTATATACTGGTCGTATTTTTTTTATATGTCCGTTGATACGTCGGGAGATACATAAATGGCTACGATAAGAACACAAGGATCCAGACCCAATAATGGATAACGAATAATGGATAGGCGGTCCCAATTTTAGTGGAACCGGTTTACAACTAAATCAAATTGGCAAATTCTAACAGGAGATCTGAATTTAGTAATGTTTAGTCGATTCAGAACTTCGCTCAAAAAATGAACTATTAAATCTAAACCTGGCTTTGTGAATGTTCTCGAAGTGGAATTGTATAGCAATGCACTAATTTTATTTTCTTGTAGCAATATGACTCACCCTCTCTCATTTGATATTTTCTGCCACTTGTGTCTTTTGGTTGCTAAAAATCTTTCAAGTATGTACTGACATAATAATTATGTTAACAGTTTTAGTTCATTGACATCGATAATTTCAAACGAATCCAAATCGTTCTTTCATAATATAATTACGGTATTGTGAAATACGCATTAGAGTGCACTCACGTATGTATGTTTGTATGTACATACGTACATATGTATGTATGTAGATTCGCTACACTCGTACAAGTACATGTAGCTATAATATAAATCGTCACTCTATCCTTTTTCGATAATATTGGTTTGTTCAATATTTTTTGACTGTTATGTATTCGATGATGATTACATTACCGATATTCATCATTGTCATTGTAACGCAACGATAACACGTGCATTCTTCTTTTGCGTTTCAAATCTGACTTTAGATTAATGTATGTATGTAGTTGAATTGGGCATACATATTTATACTTTCAGTTTTTATAACTATTTTAGGGTCGTTATTTGAATGTGTGATTGGAGTTCTTATTTACACGCCACTTTTAATTTCTCATAGAATCTTGTCGACTGTTTTTTTTTTAATTAGCATACGAAAATCCCCTCAATATAATACTGCTAGGGTTTAGAAGGGTAGCGTTAATTAAACTACTTCCGCTATAAATAATTTGTTTTTATTTACGTACATATGTACATCCATCGAAATAATTAAATTAAGATTATATTACATATGTATATGTAAGTGTTTATCTGTTGTGCTGATTTTCTTCGTATATGACATGCGCGTGGGTCGTTTTTTAATATAATAGTTGAGCTTTGTGCATTTTGTACCGCTGAAGTCGCCGACGACGGTGCAAAAACCATTGTTGCACTCTTGTAACGAGATCTCATTAGACGATGAACAATGTTGCACAGTCAAAAAATGGTCTGAAGGGCAACCGTGGCTATCGCGCTTATTTGCGCTTCATTACCCTCACAAACACTATTGTTTCAGGACTTTGAAAATAAATAATTACAAAAAAAACCACATCTACTTGTGTCTACTAGGATCTTGTTTGCGTAACACGCTTAGACGCACACACATACGAAATTACCCGCATCCTGAAAACGCGCAAAAAAAAGTCGAACTAGTAATTGCGTTTAATCGCAAATTGCACTCACCCGAGGCGCGATCGATTCTCGAACGCGAAGTGTGCGGTCCTTTGCCTTCTAGGGCCGCTACAAGCGTTGTTCTCCACAGATCGGTAGAATTTTATTTCTCTGGAGTGTAATAGCAAGATTTTACATTGATTGCGTTAAAGGATCTCCTTTTAGTATCCTGCGAAATCGTCATTACTTCGCCGCGGTGGAACTTTACGACGCAGAGCCGCGAAGATCCAACCGTTTGAGGCGTTGAGACGCTTTATATTGAGTCTGCGATAAAGTTGAAACACACGCGACACTCAATCAATATTGGCAGATTGTGTCCCGGTCTCGACAATGATGACATCATGTGAATTTTGCATTTGCAAGCGAGTCTGTGGCTGAAAAAAAAGTGGTCTTCGTGTCGAGGTCCGATCACTGCGGCATTGCACGCGGCCAAGAACTGGTCTCCGACACCCAATAGTCGCTCGATTAATACGACACCCATTTCCTGGGGGGTATTCCGCTTTTAAAAATGCGCATGCGAAATTTAAAAAAAAAAAATAGTTGCCAGGTTCGAATAACGGTCCGCGAGTCTAAATTTGTAACTCATTTGGTCGCACGTCGATAATATCTTCGTTAGGTGGTAGACTGTCCGCTGAGGTGATCGGCCTCGAATCCTTGAACTTCGTCTTTCGATATCCTTCGGATTTCAATCGAGGAAAATTTGACCGATTTGATTCGTCCACTTCTGGTTTTGTTTTTGTCATCGGCAGTTGGTCGATACGTCATAATTTTATCATGGGTTGTTGCCAAATTATATCATTAGAAATAGTGATATCCACAGTTATTGTACTAGAAATAAGCACTATTTAGTTGTAGGTAGAGTAAGGAAAACGATGACAGCTGGTGGTGTTTTTCACAGGGGTGTGTTAATGTATAATGCCCTCCCTGAGTGCGTCAGGTCTTCTAAGACCATAGATGCATTCTTGCAAAGTGTGAGGAGACACCTCTGCGAGGGATAGAAGATACGTATGAGTATAGTGTATAATGTGTACTACTACATAGATTTATGTAGTTGTTATAAATATGTAATAGATGTAAGTTAAATTAGCTAATTAGCTAATATTATATAAAATAAATAAATAAAATGATTCACAAATTGAGCTTCTATTAGAATCAAATACGTAATATACTCTTAATGTATATAACCTTCCATTCATCGTAATGAATATATTCAACTTTCATAAGCTTACAGAAAAAAGCTAAAACTTTCATAAAAGATTATCAATATTTATTTCTCTTGATTTACATAGTATTAGAAAGTTCTTTCAAATAAACATACTCAATTGTTATGGTACTTTAATTGAACCAACAAGATTTCACACATGTTTGAAAAGTTTTACTTATAAGTTTGTCACCTATTTCTTGTTTATTATACCTACAAAACACGTAATATTCTCTTGATTGTTTCGAATCATTAATGAACTGAACGTTTGGTATAATTGTAGGTTTTCAGCAGTCGTAAAATTTAATTCATATAAAGTGCACGTTTAAGTGCTGGACGTTAATTGGGAAGGAACGGTACATCGGTCGCTGCATAATTACTCTCAACAAAAATTTTCACACCGCACCATAGAATATCGCATTCCCTATTGTTTATTGTTGAATACAATTTACACACAAATTAAATTTTTCCGCGAATCAAGTCGCATTTGTATACAACGTCTAAAGAGCAATCAGCATCAATCTGGTGGATTAGCCAAAAGTCGCCGTACAACTTTGCATCCGAATTAAAAATTAAAAAGTATTCGCGAGTAGCCCTGTATGTAATTGATTAATAAAAATCCACCGCTCGCAGTAAAATCTTTTACATCTACACTCGTTATACGGGGTTAGAAGCGCTTCATTAGTACGCCATTACAAGAATTCGCTTCGAATTTATGAGCGAATTTTATTTTAATACGCTTTGCGCGAACGAAAAAGGTGCACAACTAGCGCCCCCTAGCAACTCGGCGGAGGTTTAAAAAAAAACCTTAAAGAAGCTTAAAGCTGGGGATAAAAATAAAATCGAAGAGTTATACGACGTTTCACACTCTTACAATATGCGCTTTGGAAACTTATTTTTGTTAATTCAACCCAAGTATTTTCTATTTTTTTTTCTTAAATCGGGGCTATAGAAACTTTTACGTATTTTTATTTATTACAGAAGCTTATGTTTCTCAAGTTAAATAATATTATCTAAATGGCAACATTTTGAATCTGAGCATACATACTTTTCACATTTAATATTTAATAACATAATGACTGAAAACTTTCACATATTCTTATTGCTAGTCAAAATTACGTCTTGTTATATTGAAATAATCATCAAATATACATTTCAGAAAAGTGTGCACATAATATGTACTATACTTGTAGTATAAAAGTTTTGAACTTTGACCTCGCATGTACATATTTAAAGCCTGTAAAGCTTTTAAAGCTTCTGTCTCGTATGTACTTTTAAAGCTTGAAAACCTTCATATTTGGGAGGATAACCGCCATATATATCTATCGTTAATCTCTTTATTACTCATCCTCTCATGAATATCTTGTAGTTTGAGAAGCACTGGTTTGGCATTGTGTCTGGTACAGGTCCCACGGCCGTCTCTGACCCTGAATGAGGATTTCACTGCCGATGCTTTATGTAATATCGTCTGTCTAGTTATGTTTACCTCACGTGTACACTTATGCAATGATACCAGCGCGAGCGTACATACGGTCATACGTACATACATGTGAAACAAATTAATTATTCATTGTAAAATCCCTTAACCCTTTCGGCGACCGAACGACTCGAAGTGTAACACCGCCCAACGTCGAAAGCACTAATTTCGCTTTCACAAAAAAATTGATCTATCGCACATCCGACGGGAGGGATCCGACACATCATTATCGATGTTTGATTGTTGTTTGGTTTTAATTACGCTCGCGTACGAAAATGAACGATATGTAGGTACTCAAATTACGACAATGGCCATAAAACACTTTCGCCGCGAGAGATGCGCGTTTATAATAACAGTGGTCGATCTTCTCCAGTCCGCGCGCACCTCACCAATACTCATCTCGCGCGCCTCACCTTTAAAATCTTGATTTACGATCGAAATGCAGTAGAATTTCGATTGTGTTTATTTATTATTAGCGTGTATATATTTATAAGTATAGCTCGTAGGACGCACGCGCATCGTCCATTATGTATATCTGGCATTGCATCCGAGCGAGCGCATCGTCTGAAAAAACGCATAAAATTCCCCGGTTGCGCAAAACGCGCATCTCCATCCATCTCTACGATCTCCTCTTTCGTATATTATAGTATAGGTGTACTGCCGTCTTATTAAGAAAGAGCGCGATATTGTCTTTCCTTTTTTTTACACACGTTGACTGCAATAGTGCACAGAGAAGCATGTAAAGATGTATGCTCGGTATAACAAGAAGAGTTCGCAAGAGGAATACATGGGTAAGAAGTATGACCAAAGTGGTAGATATGGTAGAGAGTATGAGTGGTATCCGAGAGGATGTGAAAGAAAGCAAGGTAGACCGGATATACATAGCAGTACGTGTGAAAAAGTTGAAGTGGCAATGGACTGGACACATAGCGAGAAGAGTGGATGGCAGATGGACGCGAGAAATACTGGAATGGTATCCGAGAGGATGTGAAAGAAAGCAAGGCAGACCGAGTGAAAGATGGGCTGATGAATTGCGAAGAATGTGTGGAGTCAAGTGGATGCAGATTGCTCAAGACAGACGGGAATGGAAGAGGATTGGGGTGGCTTTCATCCAGCAGTGGATGGTGAACGGCTGAAAATGATGATGATGATTGACTGCAATGCAAACTGAAACGTCTCCTGGTCCTGTTCGAAATGAGACAGGCAGTCAGTAGTGGATAGATAGACCGTAAAATTATTATATAGAATTTAATGCCTTGTGCCCCTAGTGTAATGGAGCGTCTTAAAATCAATCATATTAGGAAACCTTATATGTACATTTTTACTGGGGTACTTTTATAAACTTTTGATTAGAATAAAGTACATGAACGTTTGTTCAGTTTTCCCTCACACTTACTTCGAATCGGTAGTAAATTTGATCGGAATTGAAGATATTGAATTATGCATTCGGTTCGCATGGGACTCGAAGGATTAGCGTGCGCTTTAGAGGAGAGCTGGTCTCGTATGCAGATCCGACGTGCAAGGAGGCTGCGAGGATCCAAGGTCGAGCCCTTGGGGCCAGGACAAAGGGTCTGGTGAGGTTTTATTGCAGCACGAATTCGCTTGAACGGCCGCGACTGACCACTAAATCAATCGGCTGCACCAAGCCGCTCAGGAATCTCTAGTGTCGTCTCCCTTTGTCTAGCCGGGGTGGTTCGACGAGGAGGTGCCTTTTTTTGAATTTATTTATGTTGTTGGTTTCGAATTTTATCCCTCGTATCGGCTTTGTAAAAGCACGAACCAGCGCCCAAGTATTCGCGAACCTTGCATAATTGCCAGACACGTCTCGTCACAGTCTTTCGACGCGAACTGTGTGAGTGATCGACCCATCCTGCGAACTGTGTGATTGAGGCATTTGCTCCAGGCCTGTTTCGCCTATAAACCCCATCTTTCACGCTCACAATATCACTAGTCTCCCACTGGAATCTTACAAGAAGTGAAGTACGCTTCGCTTCAAACCGTTGAGCTTCACGAGGAAAAAAAACCGTAGGCGGTTCAATATTGCGATTGTTCTCAACTTGTAAGAAAAAATAGTAGTGACACAAAACAAATTTTATCATCAAGAAAAAGCTCCTACGGAGGCGTCGTAAAACTTCACATACACACTTTCCCTTTTTACATCAATTTACATGCTTTTAACAACGTACCTATCAACCGCACCGTGTAGAAAATGAAATTCAAGAATGCATTCAATTAAAATGCACTTAACATAGTTGGTAGATACATACATACATATATCAAAACTGTATAATAAACAACGTCTGATATTCTTTCACATTATTTGTTAGTCAGTTAGTACATACTAAAAAAAATATTCTATATCACGGTCGAATTTATTATACAATAGACCGGTGCAATTTAACGGTATGCAGGTCAGGGGTCGGAGCAGAACGGTTTTAGAACGATGCGAAAGAAAAAAAAAACGCTATTTTTTTCAATTTATTATTTTGTTGTGACATTGACGTGAATTGCCGTTTTCAAGCGCGCTTCTGCGGTCTTCAAATTAAAGACAATGGTCGTGGTTTTTCTGTGTTTTTTGTTTTTTGTTTTTACCACAAACCTTCTGTAACGGTTTGCGGTAGGTATGCGCATTTGGAAAAATTCCAAATGCGCATTAGATTCAAAAGAAAAATTCTAACCATCCGCATCCTTGCGCTTTGAAGTTTTAAGATGCGATTCTGCTTTCTGCGTTGTTTATTACCCGCATCCCCCCCCCTTCAATTGTTTATTTTCATAAAATAATATTGCATTTTGTTCACGCGATCGAGCGGGAGCTAGCAGATAAATAAATCACGAAAGCGCCGCAATCATGCTCGCCCTTATAACCATAAGTCCGCATTCAATTATGAACGAACCAAGCCGGCCTGTGACCATTATTATCAGACTCGAGTGTGCTCGGATAGAGCTATTTATTTGACCAGTGCCGACCGATGTCGAAATATCCACATTCAATTTATTATTAATTAAAAAGATACACACTTTTACATATTATATGGTTGACAGTTTACATCAACGATCAAGTTCGCAAGTTTCACTTTTACGTGAAATTTTCTTCTGGAAGAAAAAAATCATAGTTATTTACATAGATAAAATATGAATTTTCATCAAAATAAATTCGCAACGTACACAACTAAACCTTGTCAGTGTTTGGCACCGAATAATACTACTCGTTAAATATTTTTACATTGTGAAATTTCAATGAATTGCAATATTTTACGAATCGCTTAAACGCACAAACACACACACACATACCGTTGCATAAAAAAAATCCTAATGGACGTATAATGAATATTTATTGAATCGTAATAACGCTACTTACGACTAATGTCTTTTCCGTTAAACGCAGCATTTTTTATTTGATTTTTCCTGCTTAAAATTGTTTTGTGGAAACGGCAATAATTTATTATTAAACATTTTTTTTATTATTACTTACCTTGTCTGCACTCGAACGTATACACGCGTACCCGCTCGCACATTACAAGTTGACCACTTATTTATGCATTTTTTTGTATAAACCCTTCAACGTTACATTTATTTTCACATCAATAAGTGAAATACGTACATTATCCACGTTATTAAACGATCATTCCAGCAACGACTAACGACGCTGAGTAACCTCACGTGCGATGCCAAATCGACCTCAACACGTGTAAACTTAGTAACACGACGGGTTAACTTGACCCCGCATTGACTGTACAGTCAAATTAATTCATATCGAATTTCGGCGATCGACGCAAACGGTCAAATCAAAGAACGAGCATCATAATGATGATGTATGAATATGAAGATTTACGTTTTGTCTCACACGTTGTTTACGAGATGTTCGGTCTAATTGCCAACGACGGATGTTGCACCGCCACCGCCAATTATCGGTAATGACGCGAAATGACCCATCATCATCATCGCTCCGTACCAACCATAAAGACGTATTCTTCTGCGGATCCCAAGAGATGTAGGCACACCACCGACCACGCTAGGGTCATCCGTTTCGGAATGCAATAAAAAAAGGGCACGATCTCGCCGTTGCACTCTTGTCCATCAACACCACCGTTCCGTAGGTACATGTGTATGTATGTACAAAGATAACGCGCAATTACGCTTAACGGTCGCGAGCGCCGCGGGTGCTCCCTCTTCATGTCCCAGGATCAGAACATCCATCGTCAGGAAAGCATCGATTATATCCAGCAGGATGTTGTGCCGTTTCCTTGATTTTTGCACTTTTTTTTTATCGGTATGGGTCGGTGGCCAGGGTCAGACCTAGTTTTCTCACGTGTTCGCGCTGCTGAAAATGTGCCCGCGGAAAATTACTTGCAACGGAACTCGCGTAGCAAATTATGTATTGCACGGTAGGCAGTCGAATCGTTGCTTTTCTCATCTATGGTTAGTTGCATCGGAAGAAGGAGGAGTTGGTTCATTTTCAAGTTTTCTTGGTTGATTTTTCAATACCGAAATTGGCATCAAATCGAGACCGTCGAATGTATGACTCATCATCATAGGTGGTTGTTGAGAATCTTCTTTCTTAGAAAATCCTACCAGTCTAAGTTTTAGGAATTTTAAAATAATGCTTCTACTTTAAAATAATCATTCCTACAAAGTATAGCCCTAAATTTTCATTAGTGATTTAAAAAATACATTGCATCGTTTTATGTATGTATGTATGTATGTACGTATATGACGTTAGTAAAACTAAGAATGAAACTAGGATAGATTTCTTTTGGAAGAATGAACATATTATGTAGTTTTTAAATCCAACATTCCGCTATGCTTAAAAATGAAAGCATACGACCAATGTGTATTGCCAGTTATGACGTATGGATGTGAAAAGTGGATGCTAAATTCAAGAATGTTACGTAAGATCCAGTGCACACAGAGAAGCATGGAAGGATGTATCCTCGATATAACAAGAAGAGATCGTAAGAGGAATACATGGGTAAGAACATGGGTAAGAACGGTATCCGAGAGGATGTGAAAGAAAGCAAGGTAGACCGAGTGGACGACGGGCTGTTGAATCAAGGAGAATGTGTGGACTGTGGAGTCAACTGGATGCAGATTGCTCGAGACTGTCAGAAATGGAAGATAATTGGAGAGGCCTTCATCCAGCAGTGGGTAGGGAACAACTGATGACGATGATGACGATGAAGTAAAACTGTTCTGCGGCAGATTTTTTTTTCTTTATCCATATCGGATAAAGTATTGTAGTCGTGTGAAAATTCGACCTCGAGATTTTGACTGATTCGTATCAGGTATCATCCTCCGATCACGTTTTCATGATCTTTGGAAAATGTCTGTAGCGGATGTGTGCGAAGTCGCTATATCTCAAAAACCATAAATTCAATCTTACCGAAACTTCATATTTATTATGCTTTAAATTATGTAGCATCTTAAGTATACCCATGCTTAACCGTATACATACGTTTCGTACAGTTTATGCTAAAATCATATTAAAATATGTACTTTACTTTTCGCACTAGCACTCACTCCGTATGTTTTCCTGGAGTATTAAGTCACGTGCTTAAATTTATCGCGTGCTTAAATTAAATTCAACTACTCGTGGACGACGGTAACCGTTGCTTGAATATTACTACTTCGACTTTTATTTTAAACTTCTCGCTATCTGATCGTGAAATCGACTGATCTTATACCATTTTCTTATACGGCGGCTTATACGCGATAAAAGTGAACAGAAAAATTCAACACAAAGATGGATAATATTTATGTGACACAAATAAAAGCGAAAAGAAAATCGAAATCCCATTATATGTAAGCGGCGAGGACGCTACCAGGCATTGTCTTCGGATGGGTTTTGCCCTTCGCACATTTTGCACAGTAATTGTCGTGCTGCGTGCGCGCATCTCCCCTCGAGCCTTTTCTTTTATTTGAAAAGCCTTTTTTTTTTTTTTTCTTTTCAAAAGCCTTTTATTGTTGCCGATGACTGCGACGAACGCGCTCGCGCTTTTCAGCCTTTGCGAAATCGTCACGAGTGTAGTGCATTGTGAACAAAACACACTCGGCGAGCGAACGCACGCGCTGAAACGGAATAATATACACACAACGTTGAAAAGGTAGTAACGAGACCACACACACAATATTGAAATGCCTTTATGCGTTAAGATAGACTCTCAAGACGGGCGTAAGTAGCCGTCGAGATTGTTTATGTCGAATAGTGCAAGGCTCGACCCCGACACTGGGTGCCTTCGCGGTTCTTTGTGTGACTTTTATTTTTCCACTAAGGTTTTGGGATAGGTGGTGGCATTGGTGGCATCGTCGTCTGCTGCATGATCTGGTCGTGATCGATCCTCAGCATCATCACGACCAGGCGCGGGAATGTCGCCTTTTCGTGATGACCGCCCCTCGGCGTCTGGTGGCGTCTCACGGCGGTCATTGCCTCATCAACCTATGCGATATTGCTAATATTGCACACGGTTCTCCTGTTCTGGAGTCGTCTTCGTCGTCGAGCTTCTAACTGTCTCGATATTCTTCTTCTTCTTCTTCTGCAAACGCCAGCTTTTTGTCGAGCTTTTTTTTTTTTTTGCGCCGAAGCGAAGGACGTGAGCCGCGGGCGAGAAGTGAAGGCCGGTCAGAGCGATCGTTACGTGCAAAAAGTTTGCATCACATTCTCATCCTCTACTCTTCCATATTATATACCCAATGATATAATTCGCGTTCCACGTACTGAATTATCCTCGTGTCTGTGGTACAATACGCGAGCATCGTCGAAGGGAGAGATATTCAAACGTTTTCCTTGTCAATTTTCATCATTGTGCTGTGAAAAGTGACCACACAATTAACAAATCGACTTATTATTTATAATACATACGTGGTGCGGCGACATTAGCGCGCGAGACTTTAGCACGCCGACATTAGCGCGCCGACATTAGCGCGCGCAATTTATTATTTTTATATTTAATAAAAAAAATATAAAAAAATTATTATAAAAACTTAAAACACATATATAAACGAAAAAAGAATCATAAAAAAAAAACTATAAAAAAGGCAAACGTACATGTGTGTGTTTTATACTATTTATACTTATAAACAGTATAAAACCCACACATACTATGCATATGTATATCTACATAAAGACAAATTTCAATTTCAATATTATTAGAGATTCTTCTTAAGAATTCCAATTTACTGATACTATTATAAGTTGGAATTATGGCTTCCAACTTTTTATTTAATTTGGCATGGTGGAATATCCTTATCTTATTATTTTTTTCCAATCGATAAAATTTTCATGGATAGGTTTGTAAAAGTACCAATTAATTTTAAATAAGATGTAATTTTGACAGAAAAGTTATCTCGGATAAGTAAATTTCTTTAAATGAGCAGTCAACAATACAAAATAATCTTATTTTGCGCGCTAATGTCGCGACGTTAGCGCGCAGTACAAACCGGACTTTAGCGCGTGCTAATGTCGGGGTGCCATATACGTTTATATGTTTGGGGTATTTCAGGGACTTTGAGACTTTCGCCCAATCTTTTGGGATAAAGTTCTCCAATGGGTAGTACTATGGTCCGAGCCCATGAGAGGAAAGTCCTTTAAAAATTATTTTTCCTTTTGTGTCTTCTCTTGCTGGCCTTGCTGGACAACCGTCTGTCCCCAACGGAAAGGTCAACAGACTATATTCATTGGGGGTGGTGGTGGCCTCATGTGAGGGTATTGGGGAGAAAGGACGTGGGGGGTGCTTCTCCTCAGGCGGCTTATAGCTGGCTAGCACTTTCTCCCAAAAGATTGGGCGAAAGTCTCAAAGGTCCTGAAATACCCCAAACATATAAATTATGTAATTTAAATAATTAAGTTCTTTAAAGATGATCTTCATGTTATTCAAAATTAAGAACTGAAATTGTCCGCTAACAGCCTCTCAGCTTTAAACTACTATGTAACAAATAGATATGCGCATTTTTTTCTTTACGAAGTCGTTTGCTGATTTTAATTGTTACTTTTGACCATCACAAATAAATGTTATTTATTGCTTAGAAACCATTAGCTTTAATTGATTTTATGGAAAACAAATTTCATTACCTGTGTGAATATAAATTTTCATACGAGATATCTTCTATTCAAATCAACCTATTAATAGATTACTTTAGTAACGGTAGGAAGTTCGTTCTTGAATTAAAGTTCATTTTTATTATACATGATCAAACTGCTTTTATCTTAAAAATATTCTTAGAATCTCATCAATAGATCTTCGACCACCTCTATAGAATTACCAATGCAATTATTTATTATTCAATGGTAACATTGATTATAAGGTATTGAAATATGATTACGTCAATACGTATAGCTGAAGATTTATTACAATGTGTTGTATTTGGGCGATCGAACTCACAGTAAAAAGAAGTGTGGAAAAAAATTATATTCGCAAACTTTTATTATACGTTATGATCAAATTGGATTTTTCCTATATATTGTAGTATGTACATACATACATACATATGTAACAGTGTTCAAAATTGAATTTGATTGTGCGAAGATATCACACGAGTCATAAATCATACCGATCCTTGTAGACGTGTACGCGTAGCTATGGCGCAATAATGATTCAACAACAATCATTATTTGTTCGGATGCAATAAAAAAAACATCGATAAGCTCAGAGTTGGACGCTAACAGGTGATCGAAAGATGATGCGATTATTTTTCTTCTAGATATATCGTGCGATCTATCCTAATCGGTTAAATCGACTGTCAGTCAATCGATGAAGATCGAGAGTGAAGATATTGTAAACACCAAGAGTCGAGACTTAATCAAGCGATTGCCTCGAGACGTTATAATGAATAAGATTTCCACGCGATCACATCCATATCCTGAGACAGACCCGACGAGGATATCATTTTTTTTAATTCTATTTATAAACAAACCTTCGATGGGTGCCCTATTGTGTTAAAAGTTTTGCATCGGTGATAAATCAGTTTTGACTCATCATGCAAATAAGGGTCACAAGTGCATAGTTTTTATGCGGTCGTTAAATTTGAATCGTTTTACATTCAATACGAATGTGATAAATAAAAATTTCCCTTTGTATACGTAGATACATATATTTCTTTGGAGGAGGATTTGCATGTTTCTATATTGTATGTATAATATATGAAATTCTGGCGTCGTAAAACAACGAAGTTTGCGGCGTCTTTCATTGTTCGCAAATTTATGCCTAAACGTATCATCAATCATTGGACGACCCCTCACTGAACCTCAAAGGACCTCTTGTAATTTGAATCGAAAGAACTTCATCATATTTTTTAGACATTCAATATCGTGGGATCGTTTGTATTGTATACATTTTTTTTTTCTCACAGTTTTCACCATTAAACTTTTGCGTTGGTCGTAAAAGTTTTTAAGTGATTAATCTCCTCCTGTAATATATCAAGTTTTGCTAATTTAGATTTGCTAACTGCGGTTTATAGTCTTTTTAATTGTAAAATACTGTAGGAGTGTAGGCACTAACTAACTAATTGAAATTGAAATTGAGTCTAAAATTACTATTATTTTTTCTGATGGTTTTAAGGGGACTTGTGTCTAATCTAATGGCTAGTTTACATCGTTTAATTTATAATATGAGAAGTACCGTGTATGTATTCGAGAACTCTCGTGCATTGTCGATCAACTGTTGGTACGCGAGCGTCTTCTTATTAATTCGTCGGTGGTGGCGTCTTTGCAATTACGGCGCCAATCTGAATTTAATGGCCACGGCGTTTTTTCTTTTACGATCGCTCCGGTCTCACACAAGACCACTTCCCAAGAAGCTGCAAATCCACCACAGACACCAGAAGAAGAGACAGAAGCTGAAGAAGGAGAAGAAGAAGCAGAAGCAGCAGCCGGCCACCGCGACCCGCGTGTCAATGAACCATTTTTAACTGTACTCCTCGTTGAACGCCATCAAAGCCAACTTCTATCCGCTAAATAACCATTCGTTTCGGTCCTTCAGTGCATCCGTTGAGCTTAACTTCAATTGGCAACACTTCAATTTTCCTTTGGGAAATTCGGAAAAAACGTTCCCACTTTCTGAAGTTCTTAACATTGCACGTCCACGAGACGCATCGTTCAATTCGCTTACGAAGAATCATTAAGTGCTAAAGCAGTTACAATTTATGAATATCACTTTACGCAGGAACACCTTTATCTATGCGAATGGTCGATTTAACGGTATACATACTTCTGAGTGATTAATTCGTGTCTCGTATATCTGATGGATTTACATATTCTCTTGTCTTGTATTGATATTATATAGTTCTGTTTTTAACAAGCTTTTTTGCTGTTGAGCATCATCTCTGATCCATTTGAAATGATTCACGGCTAAAGGATAAGCGGTTTTTATTATATCGCACATAAATTAGCCAAAGTAACGGACTCGCCTATCTATTATGTGAACAGCGCATAACTAGACAATCCTGAATGGTCGAAAATTGGACGCAACAGTAACAAAAGATTTATTTTTACCTTTAATTGGTTATTAGATCAATGCGAAACTGTGTGATTAGTTTGTAAGATGATTCTTGTTTTTTATTATTATTATTATTTGTTCGTATCAAGATTACTCAATTGCAATAGAACGGGCAGAACTTTGCCTGCGTCGTGTTTTATTTTTACAATAATTATTGTAAGACGTTTCTTAGAAAACTAGGGACATTGAACTATTTCCCGGAATGTGGTCGTTACATCATTGGAGAATCGAGGTGTTGATTTCCCCTATCGGCTAATCGACTTTAATTCAATTTTTCCTTATTGTTAAATTTTTTTGCACCTGAGGGCCTTATTACGGTTTCAAAATTTCTAATCTATTCTTGTAACTTTTTCTTATAATGTAGTAAGAAATTCTTATAACACCAAAACTTATTTTCCTTGACATGTTACATTGTAAAAATTAGATGCTGTCACTTGGAATTACGCTTTGGCCGCCTCAATTTATTTTTAATAATACGGGTATTGACATTACAACTGTATATAAAATCACTAATTTACCCGAAACCGGATGATGTATTTTACGACATTCGAACGTAAAAGATGACCGAAACGAAAAAAAAAAGATACGCGAGCGTAAAAATCGATTTACGACGATCGAAAAAATACATCTGCGTATACAGCGAACGAAACATAGATAGATAATAAAAAAAACGTGTACGTTTAACAAACAATGTTCGTGACCCCTGGAAAAAAAAATTTGATTCTATTACTGATTTGTTTAGTTTTATTTTTTACGTTCATATTGTACGACAGATTGGAACTTCGTCGTATAGTTGGGTTTTCATGCTTCGTTTTCGTACGCGCGTTCAAGTCACTGATAGTTACTTTTACTTGAAATTTGACTCTTCGAGAATTATACGTATGTATGTATGTAGATGTCGTTTTGAGATTTTGTTCGTCATAGTTCGAGATGAAATATTCCCTTTGTCGTCCATTGTCGCTTTGAATCAAGCGCGAACGCAATCAATTCAAGCATCCATTGTTGCCGTTCGTAGTGATTTGACGCGAGAAATTCATCACCGGTGTATTTATTATTGTATATTGTATATATATTCACATTCGTGCAAGATGGAAATGCGAAAATTACGATTTTGAATCCCGTTACACATATGCACGGCACTTATTCAATGGATGTTCCATAAATAATAGCACTGAGCGACACGCGATAAAAACACAAGTACATAGTACATATGTAGTCTTGTAGAAAAATTCCTTTGAAAAATGATTTTCTGTCTAGAATTGCTTCGCTTTATAGACGCACCTACATAAATAGTAAAACTTACGAGCTTTCAATAAATCTTTCATATTTAATAATTGCAATTTCATTGCGTCGTCCGCTAACATGAATCATTGCACAATTTGCATTTCATAGTGTCGTAAAATTCGACGTTTTTATTTCAGCCATGTGAAAAAATTAAAATACATTCATACATATAACGTCATTTGTATTTGTGAGAAGTCACCTGGAATTTGCTAGTACTATATGGAACCCGTTCTATCAAGATTCCATTAATAAATTGGAAAAAATTAATAAGAAGTTCCATACATACTCCATTTCCAGGTTTTATCTTTCTTCTGCAAATTCCCGTGATTACGTCTCCCTGCAAACCAGGAGGACGGTCTCGGATCTCTGCTTTGTATTTAAACTTTTAAATAATTTATTAGATAGCCCTTACCTACTATGTAAGTAGGATCCTTCTACATTGTCCCCCTAGACCTGTCAGAAATCCTCCATCGTTTCATTTGAATCTTCGTTTCGCTAATTATTCACAAAACTCCTTCATTTATAGATCCTGCTCATCATTTAACGAAATCCCGGCACATATTGATCCATTCTCTATTCTTTGTCCTCCTTTAGATTATCTTTACTTGAGTTCCTTTCCAGCCCTAACTCCTAAGTTCCTTTCTTATTTTGATCTGTTGTTCGTTTGTAACTATTTTGGCTGTAGTGTATCGTGTGATATTAATATTATTTTGTATTTATATTTTATTGTATACTATAAGCTGTTTGTTGCATAAATAAATAAAGCGCATCCATTTTTATATCTCGAGACGTTTACGGCGGATAATCCGCGTTTTCGAATTAACACCCTCACCGCCGCACGTCTCGATCAATTTACGAGCTTTTCGCCATGCGCTTTTTAAATAGCAGAATTGGCGAATTGGAAACGAAAAAAAAGCTCTCGGCGCTTTCGACCTTGAAATACTTAGCTTTTGTTGGTGTTTTTTGCTGATCTAATCTGTTCTCGGAACCGGTCGCCCCGGACAGGGCCGAAATCGCTATATACGAGCGCATCCTGCCGCATTTATAGAGGGGTCCTGTTTGTGCGAATCCTGCGGTATCCCGAGGCGTGGTATTTATAGGTGTGTATTGGATCGGACCAGGTGTCAGGCCTCGGTTCGATTTATTAACGTTAGGGCTGTACTCGTTCAGGAAAAAATGCGTTAAAATTACAAGACCTCCTGCTCCTCCTCCTCCTCCTCTTCGGGTTTTTTTTTTTTTTTTTTCGATTCACGTTGTAAACACAATTCGAAAGCTTATTAAACACCGTGTGAGAAGATTCTTATCGGGAAGGAATGCGTTTGTTCCTCAACGGTTTCGCGTCACGCATACTATATTTTTCATACACGCATTTTTTACGTGTCAAATTTTCATTATGTTTTATTTAATGGGCTTCGATATATCGAATTGTCGAAGACTTTGTTTTGAAACAAATTTGTTTCAAGTCGTTGACAAATTAAAACTTTTAAAATTAACTTATTAAATATAATTTATTTTATTTTGATGTATCCTAAATGTATAACTGTTGATATTTGTTTTTTTGTTGGTTTTCGGTAAATTGTACAAGATTCCACTTGCTATCTAATGAAATAAGGCTAAACTCTAAATTCAAATTGACCATTCAAGACTTGAATGGTAATACATTGATTCGAGGCGTAATTGTAGTGCAAAATTTTATGGTGCTTATTCCATAGGTCCTTAATCGGTGGTCCGCGTGTTGTAGGCTTATTATTTTTTATTTCGATAATATTAGCTTAAGATGGACGCGAGAAATACTGGAATGGAATCCGAGGGGATGTGAAAGAAAACAAGGTAGACCGAGTGGACGATGGGCTGATGAATTGAGAAGAATGTGAAACAGGAATGGAAGAGGATTGGAGAGGCCCCCTCATCCAGCAGTGGATGGTGAACGGCTGAAAATGATGATGATGAATATTAAGCTTACAGCTAATTTATATAAAATAATGTCAAACTTAGCACTAACATATTAAAACTTTATTTGTTTGAAGGTGTCGTTTAAATTACAATATTGTAATTTTTTTTTTACCTGCGGTGAATTTTTTGAAAATATGAATGAATCATAGAGTGTGAAGGGGACTGGACTATTGTAGTCTGTAGCTTTCTTCTGATTCCGAAAGGCATACATGGCCTATAAAAGTCTAAGAATCCCTGACTCTATTATTGTATATCCTTTGGGAATAGCCATTCCATAGCACCGAGGCGGTTAACTCTCAATCTGCACATTCGACGTTATTCATACGAGATGACATTCGCAAATTTACATGAAACCGTCATGATTGACAACGTCGGTCTCGAGGATGACGCACCGGACGAGGCTTCCGTCCTGGTGCATCCTCGCACGCATCGTCATTATCGTCGTCATCGTCTGACACGAGAAAAACCTATCATTTCTGACGTAATTGGACTTATTCTCAAGACGCAGAGCATCACATAAATCCACGTCATTTTTATTTATACTATACAAAGCGCTTTCGAACGACCGACCGTTTCCAATATTTATAACTACAAAATTAAATGCAATATTAATAACGGATCACGGCTGTCGCCGTCTAACTCGCACTATCGATGCATCTAATCCCCGTTTTTAACTTTGAACCATTTTCAACGTAAAAATTTGATCTTTTAACTGAAGATATTGTTGTTTTTAGTTACAGATGCGGTCTGACGAACGAGGACCTGAACAGACGCTGGAGTCGGCCCAGCCCCATTCTTCATCCTGACATATACCATACCAAGGTGAGCTTGTGTGTGTGTGTGTGTGTATGTACGCCAAGATCGATTCAGGACGAACGATCCTGAACTTGGCGAGCGTCCATTTTAACCTGACGTAAATCATTATGCAATATGCGCGGCGCCATGTTACGTGCGCTCGCGCAATTCGATCCAACAAAAAGTGCATCGCATAAAGTTGTCCGTCTGCAGATTAATCACATTCGTAAATCTTCAATAGAAAATTATTTAAGCTCACAAACGTCTACTTATACTAAACATACCGCAGAATCGACAAGGCAAAGGTGAGCTTTGACTTGAATCAAAATCTACATACATATGTACGTACGTATGTATGTATGTACATATGTGGAGGTGCATTTCTATGAATCAAAAATCCCTTACCTTTTGTAAACCCATGGTTCGTTCGTTTCATCCCATTCCGTTCGATGGGCTTTTTATGAGTTTTACATACATACAAACATGTATTTATCTTTGCATATGAAAGCGCATCTTTGCAAAGTGAGCACGTTCCGTAAAAGCTATTTATACACAGCTTTCACGTCCAATGTATGAATCGAAGTACATATGTATGCTCTTTGTTTGATTGCATCTAAAGCGCGCTCGTGCATAGCCGCACTTGGAATGATACTCTTTAGATTTTCGGTACATTTAACCATCGCACTAATATACGAATTTGCCCACCAAAAGGCTAACAGCTTCTACTCCGATTTGTATTTGTGTGTGTGTGTGTGTGTGTGTGAGTGTAATAAGAGAGCATTGCTCTTGACCGCAATGAATATGCTGTAACTGAAATGCGCATCATTATTATATGTAGTCGGTTATTGCGAAATTATAAACATACCAAGCATAACAAATTACATGTAGTTTTATGGCAAATTTTCGCATTGCACATTTCCTTCAAGGTTCGCTCGCACTCGACTAGGTATCTTTTATTTTATCGTAATATAAATAACTGGTATGGTTTTACTACATAATGCGAAGAGATGCGAACAGTCAAGTTCACAGAGCCAATTACATCACGTTGACGTTGAATTGTGAGAGAGTTTCTCACAAGACGCTGAAACGCCCAATTGTGTCCACTCCCCATCATCATGGGAAAATTCGCACTCGAATTGCGCAAACGCAACGGTATCGCGGTAGCATTCCTGGGTAATGCGTGAACTTGATCGTCTATTTTTCAGGGTTTGCTCGAGTACATGTCTAGAGCGTTGAAGAAGCCCGCTTCCGTTTACTGTGACTTTCACGGCCACTCGCGCAAGAAGAACGCCTTCCTGTATGGATGCTCACCTCAGCAGAGCTGGTGCTCCAAGGATGCTGAGATGACCCAACCGGATGCAGCGCTCAATTATCTAGTAAGTTAAATTTGACAATTGAATTCTGTGTGAGTAAAATATATGTATGCATGTAGGTAGGTACATATCTTTTCATCTACGCTGACCTTTTTGACATTGGCGTGATTCCACCAATTTTATTGTTGTTCATACTTTCCTAATAATACCAAGGAATTAATTATTCTTCATAGTTTCTCAATATACATATGTACATATATTTTATTACTTTCCATAAACTTGAGGTAAACAGGCGTAAACTTCTTTCTACCTACATATGTATGTATAATACATGGCCGTAGTAGTATAAGCTCATATTATTTAATCCGTATCTCCTATATTGAGCTATAATTTATCGGAAGAAATCGTTTGCATGTCTATTATACAACTGAAGACGACTTTTACGATCAAGAGATGTGGATTTTAGTCGGTTTTTTGAGACGCTAGAGTAGTCTGGTGTGAAAAAGGTAACGCAAAACTTAATGCATTTTTTAGCGCATCGGCGCTTTTAGCAGAGTAGGCGTTGCCACTCAAGTTTTTATTCATTTTTAAGACACGTGGTTATAAAAAAACATAATCAATACTCTCACGCTTCGAAACAGACTATAGGTGCGTATAATACATACATAGTTTCTGATTAAAAATCATCTAATTTGGCATCATTTTCAGCCGTTCAAAATTCATTATTGTGTGAAGACCGCTACATTCTACATATGTATGTACAATCCTCTTCGATTCCTGTCTATCTCGAGCAAACTGCATCCTTTTTACTACACACATTCTTCTTAATTCGGCAGCCCATCGATTTGTTTTCTTCCACATCCTCTCGGGTACCATTATTTTACATATCTATGTATATATATGTACATATGTCTCACCCACTGTCACTTCACTATATCTGCTATATCCGCCACTTCTCACCCATGTATTCCTCCTTCGATCTCTTCTTGTTATTCCCAAACACATATCTGTTCATGCTTGTCTGTGTGTAGCATTCACCATCCACAATTCACATCCATATGTCATAACTGGCAATACGCATCGGTCGAAAGTTCTTTAAGCATATATGTACATATGTACATAATGTAGAATTCAAAAACTATGTTCATTGTTTGTCTTATTTCTTCTTATTTACATCCAGCCATGTTCACCAAAATTACACATTGTACACGCACATTGATCACATAAATTCTCGTAAAATATGATGATGGGTGATAATGGGTTAAAAATTTTCAAGGAACTCTTGCATCGTACGTCACGTTTTGTTGCCAGAAGCTTTTTCGAACGATTGTCAGTATGAAAGCAAGCAAGATAATCTTAACTAGAAGCACATAGTACAATTCAAAAGCTCGTTGTCTCGAAAGCTACCAGTGGTTTTCACCCGGTGTTACCGACAACGGAGACAGATACTGGGCCCGGTTTGCCGACCACGTTATCTCACCGCCAGAATCTCTTCTGCGCCTGAAACAATGATGCTTTTTTGCAAACATAAACGAACGCAATAAAATCGTCGATGCATTTTTATCAGTCGGTTAATGGTTGAATCGCGGTCCACGCGGCCATTAGGATAATAATCAGGAAAAGTGTCACGGACAATCCGACGCAAATTTATACACGCTACTTTGTCGCCGTTTTAAACGATGCAATTTCATCCATGGAATACACGGTGTTTACGATGTTAGCTTTAGAACGGTGCTCGGGTGTTTTCCACGTACCTACATATTTAATGTTTGACACGTTCCTAGAAGACAACCCCTCACCGCAAAGCAGCGAGATTGGACATCGTCGTCGTCGTACATCGAACAATAATGATTTGTAATATGAGATCGACCATTTTCCAACAGTGTACAACGGTTGCTTTTTATGTATATGATGGAACAACATTGTTGTAGCTGAGCTACGATTTAAAATCGGATTTGTACACGAGAATAGGAGAACCTTTGATGAAACGCCCCCGCACGTTTCCACAAGCTGAAAGAGCATCTCTCGTTGGAATCGTGGCGAATGTGTGAGATGCTGTCGTTGTTGCAATTCGAAAACTGTCGATCACGATGATGATGATGGTAATAATTGCGCGAGCGGTATATCGTATGTACAAGTCGAGAAAATTCCCCAAAAACGTACACACGTACCGTGTTCTCGGTAACGGTACGGTAATGTCTTGATTGCACACGCTCGCTATTATTAAAATACCGAGGCGACATTACGAAAACCAAGGTCCGTGAATCGCAAGGGTCGAACGAATTAAACGTCAATTTTTGACGTCGTGCAAAAAGTATTAAAAACAATTTAATGCTTGACGCATTTTTCATAAGTTTGTCGGGAAATTTTCGCGTGAAAAACCAGACTTGCGTGACGGTTGCGTTTTTTTTATTATAATAATTTTGTTCACCGGTGATAAACAAACGCTGTTGATAAACAAACTTCTTGTAAATGTGTAGTGAAAAAAAAATGTTTCCTTACAAAAAAGTGTACGTGTGTGTTCCTCTTTAGATATCATTGTTTTAAAATTAAAATTAATTAATCAATTTGTACGTCAAAACAAAGACATACTTTTTGGTGTGTATCCCAATTTAAAGTATTTTCCATTTTTGTGTCGTATTTTTTGTTCACGAAACATCTTCCGAATGGCAAAATTATAATTATAGAGTATCTTTACCTATCTTTTTTTTTAATTTTCCTCAAGGCTTTATTAGTATAAAAAAAGTATCACAACGTCGTTATTAATCTTTATTGTTGTCTGTTATAGTGTCTTCCAGCGGCGATGCATCATTGCTGTCCTGCTTTTTCTTTGGGAAGCTGCAGTTTTAAGATCGAGCGTGAGAGAGAAGCTACCGCGCGCGTGACAGTATGGCGCCAATTGGGTGTTCAGCTCTCGTACACCCTGGAAACGTCCTTCTGCGGCTTCGACCAAGGACCCTACGAGGTATTTAAACCCGTCCTGCCACAAAACAACCACTCACGACTAACTTCAACCCGAAGGATGAGGTCACTTCCATCGAATCAGGAGTTTCACACTATATTAATGTTGTACCATATTATAACAAGCTGTAGGGAGTATGTATAGTCGATAGACAAAGGAGATCCTTTGTCTTTGAGATCCAAAGGAGGAGGGTAATAGACTTGGGTAAGTACTTACAATCAGCACGGGAAGCAGAGGAAATGTATTAGGGTGGTCGTTGTAGATGTGACGACTGTATCTATTTGGTATTCCGTGGATATTTACTTGTCAAAACGTACTATGCAATAAATTTCAAAGGAAACAATATCTATCATATTCGCTGTGCATACTAATGTACATACATACATACATACATAGTTGCGCACGATTTATTTAAAGTGGATTTTTTTTTTTACTGATATCCAATTTAAATTCTTAGGGTCTACAGCTGAACACTGGTCATCTAAAAGAAATAGGCAAGGATCTGTGCACAGCCCTGGCCACCCTCAAGGAGACGTCTGCGGCTGACCTCTATCTGACCGCGGACGAAAATGGGTACGATTTCCAAGAATATCTATCAAAAATTATATTATATCCACTCTATATGCATAAATTTGACTATATAATTAATGTTTTTTATTTCGACAGAAATGAAGTATATGTTTATGAATCAAATTGTGCACAATAAGCAAAGGCAAGGATGCACCGTTTCAATTATTATGTTTTTACAGTTTTTACTAATACGATTAATTTGAATTTCCATTTCGGTTACTGATTTGATTTAACATTCATTCTTAATTCTAAATAATAAAACTTTAATGCGAAATTACAACCGAGAGAGGCTTAAAATTCAATGTACCTACATAATTTTTAAATTATCCTTATTATAAATGTAATTATCTTTATGGAATTGACCTTCAGTAATTTAAAACATTCTTGAAATAATAACCCTTAAACATCAGAAAATATGACCAATTATTTATTTTAAATTTTTAATAATAATTACTGATTCAATTTCATGTTTTTTTCTTTTATAATTACCGACCAATTTACACTGGCTCATACGTATGCATGTACCTCCGTTACCAAGTACAATAAAAATGTACAGTTAAAGCCCACATTGTTTATATCAGCTAATTTTGGTTGTCAAAATTTAAAATTGTCGGATACTACCCGCATTTCCTGAATGGCTTCCCAAAATATAGTTTATTGATTATTTTTATACTAATTGTTTAAGTACCCACACATAGCCAATCTCAAATGTCCGAGTGTGTTTATTTATAAAACAATAGGGCGATTTTTTCCCACTCGTATTCTAGCAAAGCCCATTAATATTCTGTCTGTCTGTCCGTATCCGTTCCACGCTTCCTGCGATGCGTCCAAACATCTCCTCGCACCGGTGACTGAAATGCCTTCGGTCTCCTGCTAGTCCCATCTCGTCGAATGTAATAAATAAATGAAATAAAAATCCACGTGCCGTTTCGGGTACCGCATACCAAACACCTTTTGCACATTCGGCTTATCTTTGAACAACATTTAATATGCTGATAATGAGCCACCACCGACCGACAACTTCCATGAATGTTAAATGGCGCCAAACAAGGTCATTCCTTGCATTTTTCAAGTTCAGCTCGATGCGATGATTCATCGTCGATGTCCTGAGGAAGCTCGTAAAAAATTTGTATTGTCTTGATACAAGGACGGATATACACATCATGTTCGACATGTCTCAATTGTCTTTTTTGGGATGTGTGGTTATTTATTGTCAATGGTTGACTTATTAATGTAACAAAATATTTATACAACGCAATGGCTAAACGGATGAAGATAGTATAAAATTAATTTGAATCTGAATAAACTTTTTAATATAAATGAATCGAGTGATAATATATCTTGCTACTGTATTGTAATTATGCGGATACCCCTTGTATGTTTTATGAATTTTGATTGTTTTTATTTTTAGTCACGATTAACCACCGTTGCATGAACTGCTTGAATTTTAATGAATGAAAACATTTATTTTCATGAGTCATATTATTGTTATAAAACTAATAGTATTTTGAATATGAATGAATTAATTTCAATCCTAAAAATATGTTTTTCTTAATAATACCAGTATTCAAAATTGTAGTTAAAATTTTCATGTCATTGAAATGCAATAACTGTCCATTTTATCTAACAAAATTAATTATGTATATGGTTATATGAATTGCATGGCAATATATGCGTTCAACGAAATTTGCTATGATTCCGTATCACTGAATTTTTTTTTTTAATTATTTTTACAGGAAAAAAAAAGACGGAGACAGTGATGATTCCAGTTCTGAAAGTCTGTTGTTATCTGACACAGACGATGAAATCGATTGATATTGTAATGGATATAAGTACTATTATTGTCAATTTTATTAAAGTCTGTCAATAATCGTTTATACTAAATTCTTTAGATGGTAATTATATTTCAATCGAAATTTGTAGAAGACTGTATATAATTTGAAAAGCTTAAATTGTTTTAAGATTGTTATTGATTTTTTTGCTTGTGATATCTACACACTTCACTTTATTGTAATAATTTTTACATTAATATAAATTATTGTTTTATAATTTATAATTGTGCTTTAATTACAATTATTCATTTGATAATGTCTATTTGTCTATGAATGGGAATTTAAATGAATTAAATTATTGCGCTCAATATTAAAACATATTCGACTGAGACACGCTAAAAACGTAGTGTGGACATTAACGGTTGTGCATTAGTTTTAAAAAGTAGTGAAATGTATGTATACATACATTGCTTTTTGTTTTTATTTATTACTTACTTGTCTGTACTGACGAAAATTTAAAGACATATTTCTTTTTATATATAATATAATACATATACCCATTTATTCAATATTTTAGATTTTAGCCAATAATGTAAATTATCGATTAAAATATAACGTAAAATTGATGTTAATTTTTATTTTTATTGATTAAAACTGAATTTTTGATTTATTTATTATTATTGATACACATAATCATCATCATCATCTTCATCCTTAGATTATTTATTAATGCTTAGATAATTTGAGTAAATTTTTAATCAAACACATACAAGTAATTGAATAATATAGCTTTATTATCCTATACTAAATCATTTACACCATGAAATACTATTTTTTACATTTAATATTCGTTTGTGACAACTACCTACATATATAAAAATACATATTTATTAAATTCTTTATTGAAAACATTAGAAGATTGATAATTTTTTAAAAAAATAACTGTTATTTCTCAGTATTTAATTACAATAGAAGAGGAACAAATGCCGTCTTTCACATCATAATATTTTTTGTTTTAAAAAAAAAATTTACAATGCTCAGAAAGATGATTGATTTTAAAGCCTCAAATGCAATATATAATAAGACTTATAAAATACATATAGTTATCTAAACCCGGCTATTATAACTATGGGTTATGTTATTGTCTTAAGTTGAATGACTCAACTAGAATTCTAGTATTAAAAGCACATATTATTTTCAATAATTATTTTTTCTACTCTTTTAGGCCATCCGAACTACTCTCTTTATGAAAATTTTTTTTTTCCATATGTCATATTCATAATATAAAATAAACAAACAATCTAGGTAATTTTGAAACCATTTTGGTATTCAATTCATCGTTGAATATGTATTACAGTATTACACACTAGATATTTACATATGTACAAGTAAAAAAGATACTACATACATATGTATGTACTCACATAGTGCCAGTATTATATTTTTATAGTGCCAAAAATATTTTTAAATATCAATTAATGATTTTTATAATTTGATTCGATTGATTTATTGATTTACACATTGCTCTTGGAAAGTGATACTTTGGTACATACTATCTGTAATCACCGCATCTTTGTATTATAAATTCTTTTTAATTTTGTTTCATTTTCCGCCAATTACACAAAAAAATATATTAACTTAAACCAGAACATTATATTTCTTCAATATCACATACCTATCCTAGCACGTCTATTTTATATGTTCATGCAATTTTTATACTACTGATAGTTTATGCATATCTTCATTATTAATTCTGCGTATTTTTCCTCACATTTTTTTGTTAAAACCTCTACCTCTACATTCAAACAATAATATAAAACTTGGTCCAGCCAAACAAACATACAATACTTAACATTTTTGGTTCTCAGCCTTAAAGCATCAAGTTTATTATTAGAAGTAGCGAGACATTTGTATACTATAATTTGCAATGATAAATCTTTTGACTTTTTATGTTTAATTATTGCTTCGATGTTGATATACATATAAATAAAATATACTACTCTATCAATTCAATCATCACAGTTTTC
The DNA here is from genome assembly GCA_022651745.1 of Parapsyche elsis. NCBI lineage: Eukaryota > Metazoa > Arthropoda > Insecta > Trichoptera > Hydropsychidae > Parapsyche > Parapsyche elsis. The sequence continues at coordinate 4,144,572 of JAGVSN010000018.1, forward strand.
TTATGTATGCAGTATACATTCCCTAAACGTACAAAATAGCAAAGTAATTTGGAAACACATTGTGTACATGCATCTTGATTACATTGATAAATACATACATGCTTAGCATTTCAACGATATGTTGATAACATTTTATATATTACACTCGTACAATCATTTGCAAAACCCCTACAAAACGCATTACAAATTTGCTCTTATTTTTATTGCATTATTAAATAAATAATTAATCACTTTTGGAATTTATTTTACTGGAAACGACCTTTTTAATTTGTTCATACGTAATCCACATGCAGATATTCCATGAAACCAATCGATAGAATGAAGGGATAAATCTAAAAATTGAAAACATTTTCATTTAGATCATTATTAATGATTTTGCGATACATTTTATCATTTTATTTTAGAATATTACAATACATACCCTTTATAGAAAGCGGTTGGACCTTCTTGCATTCCCATTCTAATAGCACAGTCAATAGCACCTTTGTATTGACCCTTCGGAGAGTTCATATATCGAGTTTTTACCACGTCGACAGGGGAAGCAACAACCGTTGCACAAAAACCTATATAATTCATATGATCAAACTTTAAATTCATAATTATGAATATGAAGAAATTTTAAATATTGGAATATATGTAGTAAACGGATAACTTAATTCGCAAGTAATCCATTTTATAGTACAAATTAATGTAAGTTTGATTTTGGATTAGTTATCTATCATAAGTGGTCATAAAATAATGATAAATCATAATATATTATTTATACCGGCAATGACAGCTGATACGAAGTGGCAAGGAATGGCATCTTCCATTAGACTCCGATGGAGAATCATTTCTTTAACTATGTCATAGCAAACTATTTCAGCAACATTGATAATACCATTTCGTCCTATATTGGGAAGTGTTCCTAAAACATTAAAAAAAAGATTAAAACACCGTCATTTATAATCGGTTCATTGTATTCAGAGCGATCAAACAAAATGATAATCTTGACTTTGATCACACATGTATTCTAAACTGAATTTTAGACATTGATCGGCACCGATTACGTTGACTTTTTCAACTGGAAAATCCATATGAAGTAACTGTGACTCATCATCAATTCCGACAGATATTACTTTAAATAATGTCTTTTCATGCAGAGGCAAAAACTTCAATTTATATTTTTATGTTATTGCAAATTTAAACAACAATACTATGCATAAAAGATTTAAGCTGTCTGTCTGTCCGCCAAGAAAGCTCAAAAAATTGAATTTTCATACATATATATTTTTGATTAACAACAGGCAGTTCGTTGATTACTTAATATTTAAGTAATAAAAGTCAAAACTTTCTACTCTGAATATTCACTTATTTACTATATTGTACTAACCTCTCCAGAGTCCTTTCACTCCCTCGTTTCTACCAATATTTTTATATGCTTGAATTGTCGACTTATATCTGTAATATTAAGTAATATTTTATTATCTATAATTTATTTTCAGCGTATTTAACTATTTCAATCTGTATATGTAAGCTGCCTTGAGGAGAACATCTCAACCTCTATTCTCCTCGAGACCCTCACATAAGGCCACCACCCCCTGTAGTTAAACTACACTCACATTCCGCCTTGTGCTTGCATTCGAACTTTGACAACGTCTGTCGGTTGAGCGAGTAGAACGGCCATCGCTCCCGTGGTGATACCGGCAGCTATACGTGCGCTAATATCCATTCCACCACCACGTCTTCCATCTATTTTTACAATTCAAATGTATCATTTCATATTTATAACTCATTTAAATTTTAAAAATATATAATCCAGAAGACTTACTGTCGAATAGTGGTAAATAGATGGATTTAACGGTGTCGTATAATCCCAATCGAACTCCAGCAAAGCACATCTGACGCTGCAGACCAGCCGAGAGTCCATTATACAATGCTCTGAAAATAAAATAATTCAATTTTGAGTAAGATAATGAACTTTTTGTAGATATGAGGTTTTCGTATTAATGCATTCTTGTGTACTTGACCGTTTGAGCGTGACATAATTTCAACATCACATTCTACGCTAAACGTGGTTCTAGAAACTAAATACCTTAACAAGAATGCAACTGGTTACTCAAAGCATGAAATATTTAACTTTATAGATAACTATATAACTTGCCTCCTTATATTTAAAATATTAATTGATCAAACATATTATATTATGGTGAATTTATTCTTCCTAGCATTTAATGTACTCGATTTAATGTTCAGATCTTATCTATGTATGAACGAAATCATTATAAGAATTTGTATATTAAACAATATTTACTTTGGTCCTTCTTGACGAACGATTTTAGCGAGCGTTGCTCCGACACCTTTGTATTTTGGTACCACAACTGGAGCACCCAGAACAGCAGCTCCTCCACCTTCAGCAGTCAAGGCAATGGCGACAGCTCTACCTTCACCCTGAATCTGAAAAACCATTAAAACATAATTGTAAGCAAAATAATACTACACATAAACGCCGTAAGTCCGACCAGAACGCTTGAAATTTTATTCCAGGAGTATCAACACTCGACACACTTCTTTTATTTACAGTGAAAATTTCAATCATTATTTGTTTCCCGTAATCCATAGCTACCGCTATTGTTAGCTCACTCACATTGCAATAATAAACACTCGTAGATCGTCAACGAAAAATACTCTAGTTATATACACAGTACTAAAAATTTGTTTGACATTACTGTTAGACAATTAGTAATCATTATAGTTCGTTAACACTGGTGATGCATGTGAGATACGTACTGATATTATCATAATAATTAAATTTACACCGTTGAACGTAACTCAATTTTGTAAAATTTATTTATGATTACTTCTCATTATTGTTTTGCGTTTAATATCTCAATAGTATGACATAATAAATAATAAACTACCTGCAATCGAACTTTTGCTGTGTCTAGAGGGAACGTGATGAAATCTGCAATGCATCCTGATGTTCCTGCCGTTAACAGTTTGATTCCCAACGGAGAATTATCAACCGGTGGAGCTGGTGCCATCTTGTCTCTTTATATGTTAGATTTAAAATTATGCGTGTAAAAAAAAAAAAAAGTAGTTTATAAACTCTATATCACAGTAGTATTGGCACTGGCAGCGCACACCTATAAAGCAAATACACATATGTAAAATAAAATTATTATTAACCCTTATAATTTTAACTGTATTAGAATGTATCAGATGATTACCTTTCAACAGTTAACTTATATATCATCTAAATTTGTACGGAATTTGGTTAGAATTGTAACCGATGCAACTAAAGGCACTCTCTGAAGTCCTTATTGTACGTGTTTTTTATGCTGAGTGTGAGACTGGATGCCGTTGTAGGAGTCGCGAATTGGTAGTAGCTCACCCCGTTGTTCATACTATCAACTGAAACAATATAAACACTTGATTATTTACCGAGTAGATAGATGAGTATGGTATCCGTTAAGAAATCTACACATGGAAGTGAAACATATATAAAGATACAACACCTAGTATAATACTATTTATTTTTACTCGTTTGATTTTATTTTCAATTGCCACACATAACTTAAGTTTCAAAATATAATTTTAATTCCTATACACTACAACGTAATCTACGAATTCACTGTATGACGTTGAGCTTTTCAGAGAGATGTATGATCGGCACGATTGCTCATCGGACATAAGGTGTCAAAATCCATAGATCAGTTAGATAAGGTCACTAAAATCAATTAAAATACAGGTGTATCCATCTGTGACACGTTGATTAATATTCATGATCGATCGAAATTTCACATGGTACCTGTAGGGAAATGTGTTCACTTTCTACGTACAAACGAGATTCCAACATTAGAAATTTTCGTGTATTGATAAAATGTATTATCATTCTTTCATAGTATGTACATATATGTATGTTCAATGTAGCTTTGCTACCTGTACAAAACATTAAAAATTTTACATTAATGCTTTGTAGGAAAAATGTGTTTTCACGCTTAATAAACCAATAGATATGTTAGTCTTTGAACTTTTTGATCAACGATCAAAGTGTAATTTTCTATATAAATGAAATGAAATCATAAAAAACGTTGAGCATTTGTACTTGAAAGTTTTTACATTGATGGCGTCGATATATTTGTTTGAGCCCAATCAAATAAGGAATAAGCCGTTTGCGTTTGCATTTACATATAATTTGCAATATTGCTGTTATGACATTTTGAGCGATTAGCTTATTTTACATTGTTATCACGGATATAGACAAAGTACAGCACTGACAAAAAGTTTGTGCAATAAAAAAATCATTTAAATTTGTGAATTCAAGGGAATGAACAGTTCAAATAAGCAGTTGGTATTCTTTGGATGGTTGATGGAAAAAAATGTAACAACATTCATTTTTTTGACTTGTATCATTTAACCCATTTTCCGCTGGCACAAAAGTGTTAATAATGTAATATGTCATACTATTATCATCGCAATTGCACGGAATCATTACACCGTTTGGAGTAAAGTCCATCGAACCGCGTGTTGGTAAATAAACCAGTGCCGATTGTGAACGACAATAGAGATAATTAAACGAGGCACAAAGAAGTAAAGCTGAGTGCCAATAAATACCAATGTGTCACCCATAAATTGACAAGACACGCGTCTATTTAGAAACTTGCCGAGTTAAATAATTATATTGTATATTTGTTTTACTGCACAGTTTGTTCAAACTCCACTTGTCGAATTTTAAACGCAAACAAATCAATTCCTTCGTCAATGGCTACAGGTCAACACCACTTGCTCCGTGAATTATTTATCCGTATTACTTGGACGGTGGACTATTGAGGGAAAGTGAATATGTAATTGTAAACTGATGACGCGCTCTAGATAATTACATATGTACATATGTATGTATATGCAATGGTTCATATAAGACGCTGCTATAGCTACTTTTAGATTATGACTAATTGAATTAGGACTTTTTCCTCATTGTGTGGACCAAAGTCTAAAAGCGATTCAAAATTCAAACCAGTCAATAAATTAAATTGTACACAAACAGATCTTCACTAAATGATGATTATATATGTTGCAAGTTCCCAGGAAAAGGTTGAACAAAACTGTGCCAGAAAAGTCGATACTATCTTAAGGTAACGCGCAATTGAAATGGGCCATTCGAAACAAAAGTGAGAAATGCTAATCAATACTTGACCTCACTTACCCCAACAGTTCCACTTAAAACACATTTATGCATCAAGAATATATGTAATTAGTGCCTGAGAAGTAACTCCTGATAGCAATTTTCCAATACTACGACTTATACACTAAATTTTAGAAATGTGACCATAATATGAACTACATATGTAGGTACTAATCCGGTTTGTCAACTGTAGTAGTTGTTTCCTCTCACCGGGTAGAAACGAGAACGGATAATCCCCGATATGTCTAAAATGCGTGGTCCTTGTTTGAGGACAAGTTCTGGACTGCTAAATGCCAATGTCGAGGCGTCTATCCCGAGGCCGCAAAATGTTTTTTGCATGTTGAGCCAAGAGAATCAGTAAAATGGTACGAATTCGGGTGACCTCGTCGTATTCGGAATTTATTTCGGGAACGTCGTTGTCCCTCTCCGATTTTCAATAATTAGAGCTTTAACCTCTTGCGTACTTAGTGCGAATAAGGCTAAACGAACGTTGGATCGCAGAAGATGGCACAATGACATACAAATCAACATTGAAATTTTCATTTCTAAAATCGGCATAAGAATGTAAATTCTCATATGTTATTATGTAGCTTATTAATTTTTTAATGATTTTATTAATTGACATCAGTTGGCAACGGGTTGAAAAAATATAAAGAAACACAACACGATGAATGAAAGAAATTGGTTGTCTACGCACTGTATTATGCGCAGTATTTTTGTATGAAAAACACTCTTCGTCCAAAAGTGGACCAAGTTCAAAATTAGACAACTTATGTATGAATATTTCCATCCATATTTTGATTTATGTGTATACAAACAAACAACATAGCAACAGCAATTTTTTTTCTATTTCGTTTGCCGATGTTTTCGTCTACAAGGAAATATAATAGCAAACCTCATGCCAACACGTATATTATATGTCTATATTTATAATATATAAATTTACATTGTTACTAACCAATATTTTAAAAATAGCAATATTAATGTGACAATAGACTTTGTGTGAGTGTACTTATTTCAATAAAATTCACAAAGTTCCTGCTCGATGCCAGCATTATTTCACTTGGAAACAACGATGTTTCTTGGATTGGTGCCAAATGAACAACAGCAGGTTATGATTTGCTTGTGGACATGCGACTGAATCCAGAACAGGTGGGTATTTTATCCATGCCAATTTCCAATATGAGCTATTCCGCAAAATTAGTGTTTTACTATCACGCAATTACTATCAGCATCCAACGCGAAATATCTAGTTTTAATTTAAAATATTCCAATGATGTATCTATTGGTATACTACGTACAACAATTCTAGATACATAACATGTAAAAAATAAACCTTGAATGTGTATGGAATGCAAACTAAGGAAGAGACTTTCGAAAGTTAATTTTTATTGACCTTGTTACTATGTTGCATTCAACGAAAGATTAACTTATATGTACTTGTGTGTTTAATAAGTATACTCGAAAAAATATTATCTAATCTGAAGTGGTCGTAAAAGGTAAATTTTACTTGGAAAATCCATATAGCTGAGAGAAAAAAAAAATTCTCAAGTGGGTTGTCGTGAAATGGTTCTTACTTTGCATTTTTATCCAAAAAAAACAACTTTCCTTTCAACTATTTTTACATTAGTTCTGTTTACGTTTTTGCGATCGACAACTTTCTGTATAAGTTTGACATACAAAAACATGACCTTGGATGATTAAATAATCCAATATGGACGAGTGCCAAACATTATTGTATCAAAAACTGTGTAATTTTATATTTAAAAAAAAAGAAGAAAACCAACAACAACACGGAACCGTTTATTTTTAACTATAAAGCTGATTGTTTTCTTTGAAAAATATTTGGATGCCAACAATTTTCAGTGAACACACCCCTGAAACGAAACTTGTAAAAATTTAACTGAATTTTTCGCAACGCATTACTCGAGTCTGGTTAATTGTTTCATTAGTTAACTTTTACAGTCACATTGAACAAAGCACAATATAACATGTTGAATCACTCGCCCTGAACCATTGTTCAAGTTCAATGTTTGTGAACAGACATATTCCTTTCACGAAATACGTAATAAGCAACGGAACGTGTTCCAATTGGATCAAAAATTCATTTTTGCATTTGTATGTATGTATGTACATTTCAAAATAATTTTTTTTGAACATTTTATTGAAAAATACCAATTGAATTGTCCATTTCGAAAAATATTTTTTTATGTTCTGGAGGTACGTCAAACGATTTTGGTAAATACCGAAATTTCTTTTTAAATTTCGTCATCGCAATCGGAAACAAAAATATTGTTATAAATAAATTGATAAACGTTATCAACTGGGCTAATCTTTGGTATTGTTTTCTTTCAATACATGGTTGAAAAATATTTTTGACGCAAATTTCGCACTCAAAGTTCAAGAATTAAAGTTGACCCAACGCGACGACAAAAAAAATAAGCGATAAACTGTGCAATTTGACAAATCCGCGATTACTAAATCTATTTATTTTACATTTATTTATAGAATTTAAAGTTAAAGCTGTAATATTGAACTTAACTAACGAAATTTCATAATTTTCATCACAATTCATACTTATGTACATACACTTTGGGGAGGAGAAAGGTTATGGAAACATACCCTATTTTTAGCATGATCGTTGACATTTAAATTTTGAAAGGGTTACATAATATTTGCAATATATCTACCAAATGTATATTATAAAAATGTACATAGGTACATATATATTTGACATCAGTTTAAGTTTTATCGAGTCCAATTTGACAAATTATTATCGTGTCATTTTTTGTAATTATAAAGATAGTCATAAAATGAGGTGATGTATGTTATTTTTTCAGAAACACAAGTTAAAGATAAGAATATATGTTACCCCCCGCTGTAGCAGCGTTGAACTTTACCCTTTTGAATTTGGCCTTAGCAACGCCTTCGCACAGATAAATCCCATAACTTTTAAAATTCGCTCGACCAGAGTACGGGTTATTTTTTTACTTTTGCATTATAGTATTAATTTGTAGTAATAATAACAATACAAAAAAGTCGTATGATAGAAGATCGCCGAGACCATTGCATCGTCATTAGTCGTATAAAGTAGAAAAATGAATTTAAAAAATCGATATAAACTTTTCTCGGAACGTTTAAACATACATACATACACACTTGACAATTGACGCTTGAATTTGTATAATTTTTTTATTGTAATTTGACACGAGCCATTTTGAACTACAGTGTATTATGTATTAGTTTCAAGGCTTAACCATTCCCGCAAAACAATTTGCCCATTATGTATGTATGTACATAGGTACTTGTAAAGAGTATTACTGATGTGATGGCGTTTCAAATTCAATCACGCGTTTTTATATCATAACATTCAACAAGTCATCACATTGCAAAATTATTCATCTTTTTATAAAATTTTAACATAAATAACTGAACATGGTTTAAATTTAATATACATACGTATGTATATGTAAAAATGTACATAAATCAAATTATCGACTTTTACCCGACATCATAAACCATAAATAATATTATACAAGTACGATGACCATAAAATAATGCAAAAATCCAACGAAACCTTAGCCTAAATCCTTAAATTATTATTAGGTATAACATGTATATATCTAATTGCAAATTGTAATTACAATTGCACGCAGGCTCTTTCAAGCGTAGCGACAACATCCTTTATTTGCGTAATTAACATTTGAACGCGTTTTAGATGCGGATTCAATATTTTACAGAATTATAGATGATCAATGTTTATCATTTATCGGCGAAATCTCTAGACTTTAACATGTCATAAACGTGATCATCATTTGAAATTTTATCGCGTAAATACACATTAAATATATAATCGGCAGATTATCGCTTATTTGCACTTCACCAATATACTAAACGTGTTGATTTAGTCAAATACATTGATTTTTTCCAATGTGATACGACAAAACAAGAAAAATTTTATTGTATAAATTTCCAATCCTAGAAATGTTTCATATGCCTATATTTCTTACGTATCTTCGTTTATATGATGTTGAAATTTTCAATTAAATTAAATATAAATAACATTATTGCATAAAATAAAATTTCATAAGATTGTCGTTGAAATGTAGTAATTTTATTATAATCACACGAATTGCGCAATTCCTGGAAGTGAGAATATTCTTCCATTAATTACGATAATTGTGCAATAGATGTTGTAAGTCCATTTCTAACATGCAACACTTTTGACGATCGATAGATTAAAGTGTGTAAAGAAATGCGCCATTTTAGCACTTGCGTCCCTGAACTTTAACGCCCCAAAAATTAACCCCGCTTGAATAAAAATAGTATATGTATGTACTAGCAACTAGCCTTTTAAAAGTTTTATTACATATTAAATTAAGTCGTTAGATTCTGCAAGTTCAGAGTGTCAACAATAACACTGCACTTCTCCTTTACATTCGAGATACATAATATAATTCAATTGCATTTTTAGTAACCGATTACCTATTTCGAACTTTTGAATATCAAACATGTTAATTTGAATCAATTGCGCGTTAAAATTTATATTTATAAAACTACGATGCAATTTTACCGGTATTTCACAATCAGCTGAGATTTTCCTCCAAAAGCATCACTCAAAGTAAAAATTCGCTTGTTATTGCAACATCCAAAAGAAAATATGCAAAAAACAAAATGGAAAAACATCGACGGATTGCGCCAAAATTTCAACCGTGTTTACATACAATCGCGAAAAGCCACGCGTCCCGGAAAATCCGGGCGGCTTTTCATCACACTTTTCCTAATACGACGACGCGTCGGTCCATACATACACGACGATCAATACACGGGAACCACGTGCTCTAGTACTAAACACACACCCAAATAGTGAATTAAAATCGATGGGGTTGTTGATACGAATACAAATGTGTACCTGATGTACGGTGAGCCAAAAGTGAGCGTCTGCTTCGGCGTCGCGACGCCCCTCAATGGCCGGCCTGAGAGGCTGCTTATGCTTTTATACAAACGTGTGGGCGGATTTTGGCCCCCCAGCCTATATACTTATATAGGAAGAAGTGGGGGCTCAGGCTTGGGGGCTCGACCGACGGGCCCCCTAACTCGTGACGTCACGTGACGTAATCTCTAACCAATTGACGCCTGGCGAATCGATATAACCACTCACTCCACTGTGTAACTCTATCGATTTTGATATTTGATCACAATAATTGAACGTGTGGAGTTTGATCGGTTGAGGTCGTTACGTGACATTCAAATGAGAGCACACAGACGCCCCAAATATGGTGTGAACTGAAAACATCCAATAAAAATCCTCTTTGTTTTGTTGTACGTACATGATCATAATCCAAAGATTTAAGGTTTCGGAACCTTTGAATGTGACGTCCACTTTATTCGTCTCTATGGGTATTGGACGTTGCTCAAAATTAATAATGATTATGATTCTTTGAGGAATCTTGAAAGGATTGCTACGGTGTTGTTAATGCAAGGGGGGTTCTAAAATTGGAAAACATTTTGTACTGGAACCTTCGATAAAACTTCAATACAATTTGTCATGGTGCAACGGATGCATTAAGACTTATAATCTTTACGTAGGGAAATGGGACGGTATGGTTTACGCAACCGTAATATTATTCTAGATCAGTTATCTGAAAGAGGGAAAATAATATTCTTTCATAAGTTTTTGTAAATAGTGTTATAGTGCACTGATATCATTCGAGTGCTACTAATTAACTAAGCCTGAGAGGCGAAGTGCTTACTTTAGATATGTTTCTATGTATATTCGTTCGACGTTGTTCCTATGTCAATTTTCCACATAAAGTCGATAATGGGTTAATTAATGAGCGTTATTTAGTTGCTATGTTATGTGCACAATTTTTCCGGTTCTTTTGATAACGAGTATGTAGTGATTTCAGTCACTTTTAACCTTGATTAAAAAAAAAATTTATATTTAAGAAAAACTTGTGGGTGTGTACAATACGTATGCAAAGTTCAATTCGGCGGTTCAAATTCCTAGCTACGTAAAAAGTTCGCAACAACAACGCAATCGAAGTTTTATTAGCATAATTGAGGCCAATAAATATATCGACACAAAAAATTATCGTGTAAACACGCCTTACTTTATTGCGTGTGTTTATCTAATTTAAACAAATTGATTGGTTGAAATTATGCCATATAGTATACTTATATATGCGAGGGGAATATTATTAATTTAATATTACGTATTATTTTTAACTCGATATAACGAATTTTTTCATATATATAATGCGCGTATAATGTAGACTTATGGCCAAATATTATTCTTGATGCTGCTGTCGTTTACTGTCGGCGCATTCTAGAATTTATTCATTACTTTTTAGAAGACATCCCCGTTTTGATATGGAGACGAGAAAGAGAGAAACCTTAAAGTTTTTAGAAAATTTTGATCCGGAAAAGTCCGTACGCGAAAAAAAAAAATTAACCAGAAAAATATACACCGTTGGGTAGCTATTGTTTGAATATATATTCATTAATCCCATTATATATATTATATAACCCCAAAATTCTTCAATTGTACAAAATAGCATGATTTACATTATTATAATCATGATTTACTAATTTTTCAGACGGAAACAGAACAGACTTTACGATAACAGAGGTTTAATATCTGGAAAAGATCTCTGTGACTGTACGGATACAACATGCCCAGGTTGTCACTTTACTTGTCCTAAATGTTTATCCAACAAATGTGGACCGGATTGCAGGTCACTATTATTATATAAAAGCAATGTATAACGGTGTACATACTTACATTATTTTCTCATAAATATATCTTATTTTTAGAATAAATCGTAAATGGGCATATGAAAAAGTTGAAGTCGAAGGCACCGCTTCAGTGTGAAAAAATTAATTTTCTTTATTATTTTTTTGTATATATGTATGTACAGTTATATCATGTCATAATTTTTAAATAAATACATTTTTTTAGGAAAAATATTGTATTGATTATTTTTTCTTACATTCTAAAATTATATAATTTATAAGCGTTTGCTTTCAGAAGTAGCCGTGTATGTCTTAGATTTCGTTATGTATCCCATCTTGTTCAGAATAAGATATATGTACATAAAATCAATATACAACATTTTTGCTAGCTTCTTCTGGAAGCACACGTATGTATGTGTGTTATTTGTTCACAGAGTAAAATCAAATTAAAAAATATATATACATATATAACAATCAAATGTAGTGTTTGTTTCAATGAAATGTCAATTTGTAAAATCAAAATATGTGTTGTTCCACCTTTGACGTATGAATAATATACATTTAAAGAAAATCAAATTATCTGTTTAAATAAATATGTATAATAAACAAATATTTAAAAACGTTTACATAGTAAAAATTCAACAATACTTATTTGGTTTAAATTACATAGTTTACAAGGCAAGTCGGTAAAAATATACGCAAACACATTATTTTTGTCATCGAATGTTGCAATTTCATTCAAATAATTGTATTCTATTACATATCTCACAGCCAATGCAATAAACAACTTCTGATAAACCAAAATCAATTAAAATTTTTGTCGGTGAAAAAAAGCGCTCTCTCTCGCGAGAAAATTAATTAAAAGTATTGTTAAGCGTGCATATCATACAAGTATTATCCACACGATAATTTTAAATACAGTTCACAGTGTAACGTTATTTTCAAAACATTACTTTTACTCACACTGTGCATCTTACAAAATAAATACATTTTCACAATAAACATATGTATGTATTTTAAATCAGTGGGAAACACTATAGCATACATATTCTGAACTTTCACTGGGATTGTGTGTCTGAGATGATAATCCTAATAATATTTGGACAATAAGATCGATCGAAAAGTACCCATATCTACAAACTTAACGATTGCCAATATACTATAATGCCTGCCACCGTTTTAAAATAAAATAATAATATTAATAAATATCAAAAGCAGCAAAAAAAATCATATAAATTGCTAACGTGTAGTGTATTAAAAAATTAATATATTTTTTTAAAAATTTAATTTTATGAATAATTATTTTGTACGATGTTACAAAATACAATAAAATCAATATTAATTCTTTGACAGTACAAGAACGGTAAACATAAAACGATTACTTCGTTCTAAAAGAGTGTAAAGGCTTTCTAGGTGCGGCTTGTCGTTGTCGAGATAAGAAACTCTGTCCCGCTGTCAATAATGCAAGTCTGTTGTCCACAGCATCTCGATGACAGGCGACTCCCAATTTGAAGAAAGCTGAAGCGAGAAGTTTTTCTTCGCCTTCTCTCATCGCATCTTGTCCAACGGCTGCTCCTGACGTACGGCTGACACTTGGCCCACTTTGTCCCTGTGCTTGAGCTGATGTCGATGCTGCTTTCTCGTTGACTATCCTATTATTGAGCAACGTCATGTCTGTGAGAGATTGCTGACCTGAAATCGTTTCAACCGTTTTAATACTAAACCAAGACATCGACAGAGATTTATTACACTCCAAATCTACCCGTCATACGTGGATCCAGCGTTTTGATAACTTCTTTAGCTTTGTCGATGCATTTTCTGTATTTTTCTTCGGTGGCCAATAATTCACCATCTTTCTGACCCAAATTTTCCTGCAACACTTTCGTTTTTTGTTTTTCTAATTGCAACGAGGCCATCAATTCGTCAATTTGTAAACCTAAAAATTGAACGAGTACTCAGCACAAATAGTTTTACATAACAGTATGTAATAATTTTATATACTATGTATGTTTACTGAAACACTATACTTTTTCGTTGATTTTCGTCGAGAACTTGTGTCATTTTAATCTCTAATTGAACCTGCTGAGTTTTATGGCCAGTTTCTCCTGCAGTTTTACTCTCTTCTATGTTAGCTTCCAGTTGCATGATCTTCTTATTTGCTTCTCTGTTTATATTTCGTTGTTTCTCTAATCTTCGTGCGTAATCTTCCAACAAAGCCTACATCAAAATAAAAACATACAAATAAGGTGTAAAATATAGCTAGTTGATTTTGTAAAATTTCAACCATAAGTATATATATATATATTACCTGTACTGATGCATGATCACCTTGGTTGCCTTGATTTTGTCTTAATAATTTGTTTTCATGCTCCAATCTAATTAAACGCTCTTTAATATCGGTCGGCATTAATTCTCTTGAAACACTATCTTCACTATTACCTGAAAAATGTTTTCAATTACACTTATGCAGTTATTTGAATACTACATAGTGAGGATGGATAATATGTAATACATACCTGTTTGAAGAGTAGAGCAACGCAATTCTTCACATGTTTCTTTTAATGTATCTCTGTCTTGCAATAAGCTATCTTTTTCTCTTTGCAGAGCAGATACTTTCGTCGCAATCTTTTTATTTTCAATCTCTAATTTATCAGCTTTGGTTATTTCAGCATCCAATTTTTCGTGCAAATCGGAAACCTGAATTTTGATTACAATATAGGATTACTGTTGTTCTATTTCGATTGGGAGAATTTAATGTAAAAGATAAAATACCTGTTTCTTATAAATTTCCAGTTGAGTTTTTAAAACGGTACATTTTTTAGCATCTTCTTCGTGTTCAATACTTCTTTGCACGTATTCTACATTCTTTTGTTCTAAAATTTTCACTTGCTTTTTTAGATCTACAAATTCTTCCATTCTCTTTTTAAATGACTCAATTGTTGCTTCATAATTTGACATTCTATCGACCGATTCTCTAAGAGCGTCCACTTCATCTTTCAATTGAGCAGACTCAGAAGCAGCAATCTGAAATCAATAATTATAACAATATAGTTTTCCTGCACGAACCGAGCACAAATTCACATAATAATAATCAAATTACCTGCAACTCTTCAACTTTAGCATACAACGAAATGATCTCTTTCTCTTGCATTATTGTTTTAGCCTTGTAGTCATCACGTGCCGTTTCTATTTTAAAGAGTTCGTCTTTTAACGAGTCAACTTGTCTTCGCATGTCATTGTAACGCACTGTACCGGACAGTGCTGGTCCTATGGATTCACCACAATCGTCAACGGATTCTGATATATTAAAGGATCCCTCTTTCAATTTTGAAAGCAGCTTTTGATTTTCGCTAATCACCGTCATTTTCTCTTCTATTAAAACTTTCACCTGAAATTATTAACAATTTTTTTAATTACATATTAAAAAACAGCCTTAAAATTTAATATGTTAAAATAACTTACTTGAAGATCTAATTCATGACAACGTTGAGCTTTCGCTTCCAATTCTGACTGAAAACGAGCAGCATTTCCAACTAATTCGAGGCTAATGTTTGTTCTATTCCTATTATGAATACTGGATTCCAACTCCTAAAAAAAATTATCAATACATATATGTATCATCATCATCATTTTCAGCAATTCACCATCCACTGCTGGATGAAGGCCTCTCCAATCCTCTTCCATTCTTGTCTGGAAGAGCAATCTGCATCCACTTGACTTGACTGCAACATTCTTCTCAATTCATCAGCCCATCTTCCACTCGGTCTACCTTGCTTTCTTTCAATATACATACATATGTATGATTGTACAACCAGTGCATATTAGCAATATAAACATCCCCGAATACTACCTACTTTCAATTCCATATTATAATAGAACTACAAACGTACCTGTATTGCTTGCATTATAGATCTCTGACTAGAAATTTCCAACTGCATTATCCGTCTTATGTATTCTTCTTTTTGATCACAGTTTACAGCACAACCTTGACAAAAAAAAATATTGCAATATTACAAACAACAAAACCAACATCATAAAAATCTATCAATATACCTAAAATCAATTGCAACAGTCTGCCGAGTTCATCTAGATCTCCCTTTTCACCAATTTTATTAACGTCCGGTTTCAGAAATTCAACGAGACTCAAACTTAACACATCTTGATAGTAATCTGAAAACAAAAACACACAACAATCTACGAACCTTTTTTTCAGATCGACACTAATGTGACATGTATAAAAGTTACCGATAACCCGTTCTACGATCTTCTTGAGATTGCTGACTTTGAGCCTCCAATTGGAACCGACGTCCGCTTTGATTTTAGAATTCCAATTTGGCGTGAAGAAATCGGGCGCAATCTGTGTTAGAGCTTCGGCCATCAGAACCCCATCCGAAATTTCTAAACAGTTAGATTAAAGAGAGGAGCGACTGAGATAAGATTATACTGTTTTGATACAACGTGATATATTTTGTCGTTTAAGCTTATGGTAGGAAAATATGTGTCGATTCAGGTGTATTCGTAACGGAATAGCATTCCAAATAGAGAACATAAGGTGAGTGGGTTGTGTGTTGGTGTTAGTGTACCGTTTTCGGTCGAGTTCGTTGTCAAGTTGAGCGTGTTCAGCCACTGCGTCAAGCTCACGTGCAGTGGAGCCTCCATCCCGATCACCTGGTGGATGCCTCAATTCCTGAACAACTTTACACTTGGAAGACTACTTTTATACCAATAGTCCTTGGTCACTTTGACTGTCGCACTGACAGCTACACGTCCAATTGCTGTCTTAACACTGTTTATGTCGACCATTTTAATTTTAAGCTGTGCGCCAGTGTACAGTATTAATTGTTCGCGTAAAAATGCACAGCGAAATCACAGATTGATTTAAAAAACCCATTAATCTTATTTAAATATATTAAAATGATTTTATTTCACGCTTAAGCTTTATTTTGAAAGGTCGGTTGTTAACTTTGGAAATAAATTAAATCGTACCGTATCGTATTAAAATCTAGCCTGTTAATTCAATGGTGGTATATTATACTCAAACTTCGTTCATCTTCCATTACACACCCATTTAAAATACATTTTGACCTAAGCGTTGATACCTACGCGCAGTTTAAATGCCGATTCGGCAAATTTGTCACACGCCGTACAGAAAAGTTGCCGTCGAATCGAAAAAAAATTCTTACAAATCGGAGATGTCTACCGATCAAACTTAATGTTTACATTTGGAATACTGTTACAACAGAATAAAAACCTTACGAGGGATTCCAAGGGTTTAAAAATGTTCTTTTATAAAATTATTTGTTCGTATCAATTCAATAAAATGATGCTGATATAAAGTGATTTATTCAACCGTCGAGAAAAATATGGGATCCCTTATTAATATACGATTATATTTAATAGGTATTTCGTAATTAGGTCTCCCCAAACCAACGCGGAACGGTAGGAGCGGGACCGAATTTTAAATCCGGTTTAGAAATATATATTATTATTACTCCTGCTATATGTATCTAATAACAAACACTGTTTCTATAAAAAGAAGTAAGCGACCACATAATACAGGGGTTCTTAGCCTTATGCCATCATTCCTCCCCTATGTGAAATTCTTTAAACTAATCGCTTGTCCATGGTCGCGTATTAAAATAGTAACTGAATTTTTTCACGTTCAAATTAAAACTGAAAGGATTTCGTATCTACTCTTCATTATTTAAATCGGGTTGAAAGTAATCGTCAAAGGACTCCATTACATTTTCAAAATTCCTCAAAATATCACCATAAATCAAATTTGGAAGCGTATCTAACGAATCACTGCAAAAATTTTTTTTTGGGACCTCATTCCTGCCCTGTGGAAGAAAGCACTATAAGTCAAAAACCCCTCATAATATGAGGCGTTGCGGATACGAAGGGTGAACTAGACAAACATCGATTTAGAGAAAAACACGTTTTAAGTTTTCTCGCCAAGTACGATGGCGATGGTTTCCTATATTTCAAGGTTCATTTTTATACGGTTATGATGGACGAACTCAAAAAAACTCCTACCTGTGTATTTTAAGAAGACAGGAGAACGGAATGGTAAAAAAATGACCCGATATCAAGTTCGCCCTTCGTATTGGCAACCCCACCGTTTAAAATCCATCCCCGCTCTCACTGCCCCGTGCTGGTTTAAAGAGACCCAAATCACAAGTCGCACACCGCAAAAATAGCAACGCAATCAATTTAAAATCACGACTCGCGTTACACACTACAAACATTTCGCAATGCATCAATCGAGTGCGTGCGCGCATGCAGCACATTACCGAACCGATACCTACTCGTGAGAAATTCGAAACGGGCAGTGTCAAATTGCACCAAAATGGCAACGAACGTAATCGATAGAGCACGGGAGTACGGGATCATGGGCGTACGCGGAGAGGCGCTTGTCTATGATCGCGTATTATTGTCGGCGTCCGATGAAATCGGGAGGCGCGCGCAGCAGCCGAGAGCGCGCGCCCCCTTCTTTTCCTGTCTTCTGCCTCGAGAACGACCGGAAGTAGATTGGCGAGTGCTGCGCCCCCCCGTGACGCACATCCGGTGAGCCCCATTTCCATTTCCCGTCCCCTTATGTCCGCGTGCTTCCGACCTCGCCCCGCCCCGCCTCTCCACCGCAAAATGGCGGCCAAAACCGGTCAGCTACGGCGGATCTCTCGACGCTACACTGAGGTTTCAGCTCTCCCGCTGATCCTAAACATGTTTACATTGTGATGCAGGACACGAATGGAGGTTTGTCAACCTCCATCGAACCTCCACGGCCTTCTGATAGTGTACTTTAGTTTGCATGGTAGATATTCTGTCTGGGCGACAGTGCTGCCAACTGTCGGCGCGTTGCTCACAACATCTGTCAACTTTTTGCTCCAATCTTAATGTTATCGAAACGTATTCCCGTTCACATTTCCAGTATGATTATGCAATTAATGGTTTCCATCGTCACGTCTGCCATTGTATGTGCGGTCGAATGCGACGTTGTCGCCAACTCGCGATAAACAATCGCAAGCTCTGTTTTTGTGTATGGTTAGTGGTCGGTGACCTTTTTCTTTGATCTGTCGAGTCCGCTTCCCGATCGAGATCCGTATGAGCTGTCCGAGTCCGCTATAGCGAAATTGAAAAATGGACAGCAAATTCGAAATACAAGAACGCCACGGTTCGGGGTTGCCGACTCAACCGGAATTCCGGAATGTAAACTCGATTCGAACTGCTGGCGCGAGACTTGTACGAAGACTTCTGTTGCGTGAAATCGCCGTAGCCAAAACAGAGTGGGTTGATTTTTTTGATTTTACTAACTGTCGAGATGAATCTGTGCAAAAGCGTTTGCCCTGTCTATGCCGGTTGTGAACGCATTTTTAGCGTTGTCGATGAAATTTGGACGAAAAGTCGCAATAGGTTTAATGAAACGCCTCGCACCCTTGCTTCAAAGGCGACGCATAATTCATAAAACGTGATTTTCGAATTTTTACCATGCGAGTTAAGTAAATATTACCCTATCAATCGTCACAAGTGAACTAACTTAACTTCATTATCCGATCGATAAATAATTTTTAGCAAAGTTGAAAACTCAAACTACTATGTTTTACATCGTCGAAATGGTTTTTTCCATTTATTGGAAAAAAAATCATTTTTTTAGTTGTGTCACTTTTAAAGCAAGGGGTGCGATATAATGAGTGATGTTATCACTTTTCATTGTTTTACAACATTGTTGAAATGGTTTTTCCTTTTTTTTCTGAGTTGTGTCGCTTTTGAAGCAAGGGTGCGACATATAAAGTCTGAAGTACATGTAATGTACTGAAGAACAAGTATATACAACAAACAAACATACTTGTAAAGAATTCTATAATTTCATTATCTCTAATCAGAAGGCTTTGAATTCTGCTCGCAATGTCAAAAAGTATACAGTTAGATCAAAATGGTCACCTATCGACTTTTGGTCTGAATACCTACATTTCTTTTTATTTAATCTTAAGAGTTGGCAATCCTACACACAATGCTCTTTTCATATTCAGCTGAGAAATCCACAACGGTGCACACCGATTCACGAGTGACTATCAGCGAATGAGAAACTCGATACTGCGGTTCCGCAGTACTATTTACATGATACATCCGGTGTTCCAGTTTCGTATACGAAAACTGTTTTTCGTTCACCGAACAGATCATGTGCAGTTGCAAAGTTACGGCAACTCGGCGAGTGCAAGGCCTCAAAAGTATCGCAGAATCGGATCGAGTCAAAGCGACGAGTTTCTCATCCGCTGATAGTCTCTTATCAGTCAATGTGCACCGTTGTGAATTTCGGAGCCGAAGGTGAAAAGAGTGTCATGTTTGTCGTTTTTGTTTAGTCAGCGTACTGAAATTTCATCCCATCCATGGAATTTACGGTTCATTTTTCAATACCGCTATAGCGGAGTCGGTCAGCTTGTACAGATCTCGGTAGTCTTAGGCGAAGACCGTATCGTTCACTCAGGTATAAATAATACTGTTACTTTTTTTTTTGTATTATTATCTAAGGTGATGTGCGGTTGTTCCGGCTTTGTTGGTCAACCGTGTCTCCCAACAGAAAGGTCAATAGACTATATTCGTCGGGGGGGAGTTGGTGGTCTTGAGGAGAAGGAAGTTGAAGGTGTTCTCCCTGAGGTGGCTTATTGTATTGTCACAGGTTTCATTGTAGTACCCTAAAATTATGGTTTCGCGTTTCCCATACATGTCTATAAACTAGCCAATGTCGATTTTTTCCATATAGAGCCTCAGCTATCAAGATCTGTCCAGATGGACTGATCACACTGTAGAGACATTCTGTAGATGGGGAGATCAGTGTGTTGAATAACGTCAACGACAAGCCACATGCTCTACCGTTCAAACATTTTATTATTAAAGGTTCCAACCTCCCCCCATAGAGAGAAGAAAAAAATGGAAACAATAAATTATTTGCTGAAATAGGACTTTTACCAAAAAACCACAAATATGTTAACCATAATGCAATACCAATGAACTTCTAATGTCGGTACTATTACATTGTACAATGAGCATAGCAATGATAATGCACAAAGTTCAGATTAAATATTGTAAAAAAAAAAAACAAATTATACACTATGGATTGTTGTATTTAATTTTTTTGTGCACATTTTTTATTTGATCAATATGTTTTATCGCAGGTGACGCCCTTGAAATCATATTAAAATGTCAAACACGATAGTCACCAGCTACTCTAATGTGAGTGGAAAGTCTACAAATGCTGACAAATCACTCGTTATCATAGTAAACAAAGATGGATCTGTGTCGCTCGAAAAAGATGCTATACAATCGTTACTCGGTGAGATTGAATTTGTTTACACATGTGCAAATCATTTTTCAGTGTTGTATTTCTCATTTTTGTTTCTATTAATACTGTTATTACTATTTGTTTGGATGAAGAAAGTCAATATGAAAATACCACAGTCAGTATCGTGCGTATGAATGATGATGGAAAACCTGACGATGCCAGCGATCACAGCTCTGATGACTCTGTACCACACATTAATCTAACTGTGGATGCGTTTTTCGATTCGGCCCCAAATGAGAAAGGTATACCTGATGATTGGTTCTAAATGAAAACGCATTTAAAATATGAATAATATCGAATCATTTTATTGTAATTTCATATTGTTTATCTAATTTTCTTATATTTTCAGATTCCCAAAATGAATATGTTTCGGATCTCTTTGGTTCTGAAATTTCATTGATTGGCTTTCAAAATGATCACTGCTATACACCGCTAACCTCTCCAAGTCAAAGTCGACGAAATTCTGAATGTGACTCGCTTCTCTTCAAAGATGAAACTGGACCATATTCACCAAATATACACAAACAATATATTCCCAATTCTAAGAAAATAACAGTGTTGGAAAATAAAATTATTGCCAAAGGAAAAAATGTCCAGTATTATAATTCAAGCGGTTCACGGGAAGTCTTAAAAAGTTCTGATTTACTACGACGTCCGGGTCCACAGAGCACGCAATTAGTCAAAAGAGTTGATATTGATAAAGTTAATCAAATGAAAGCAATCGATAATGATACTGTCATGTTGTATAAGTTGCAAGAGAACTTTAGTGATAGTGATGTTTTTAATGATGCGGATCAAAATTTAGATTCAGACTATTTAAGTGTAGATGGCACAAACAAGGATAGTAATTTACGGTCGAAATCACTACTTAAAAAAGATGTTAAGAAAATATTGAGCAGAAAAATAGAACTTAAAAATAATGGAATGCTTAGTACTTCTTCTCACATAGTAGAGCATGATCAAAATTTGTCTAACAGAAATAGAAAGACTACAAAATCATACAGTGCTCATAAAATTGTAGACGAAAGAATGAAAAACTCTCTTCTCAAAACTGACAATTCAAAAGGAAGTGATAGTGTGAAACAACCCTTATTACTGAACACAAAGTTGAGTGATAATGATAGCTCTAGAGATCTTATGAAGTCTGATCCAAAATTTGACGCTCAGAAAAATCAGAAATCAGTTTTGAGAAAAGATAAAAAATCATCATCTAACGTAACTGCTCTATTATTGAACGATATGACTTCACTATTCTCTTCCCCTGATGTAATTCGTAGAGTTTCCACAGATTCGAAACCACCCAAAACACCCGACAAAACCATTAATAGCTTACTTAAAAAATTAGATCAGGCCACTTTATGTTTGGCAAATGTCACCAATAAAGTTTGTACGGAAAATACTGTGCAGACTGTTAAAATTACTTCACCTAAAGCAGATCAGAGAATTTATACTAATACTACTAAAGTTGTCACAAAGAGTATGAGCGACATATCTACTAGACGACATAAAAATCAGAAAGAAGGTTTGGATGTGATGTCTCCATTCGACGAAGTTAGCTTAGCTCAACTGTTGCAGGAAACCAATTCTGGAATGCTTTCACCGGATCCGATGGTTCTCGGACCGGTGACTATACAAACTCCTATGTTGGACAAACTCGATCCGAATGCTTTGAATGTCACCAATTCTGTTTTAATGAGTCCCTCATCTCTAAGTTCAACTGGTTTGAACGCACCCCTTTCACCTAGTTTAGATCTGTTGAGTGGCTTGCATCCCGAAGAGGAAGGTCTCTCAGAAGATTTGCTGAGACATGTCGCTCAATTGGTAGAAAGCTCAGAAAATTTGCAAGAAGTGATAGATAAACAAGTCCTCGGAAAGGTAAATATTTCTCCTAAAGATAATCATCTACTGAAACAAATTCAACCGCTTCCACTAGCCAAAATTGAACACAATATATCTCACCAAACGATACCGGAAATTGAGAAGCCGCCGATGAATGTCCACACTATTGTTAAAAAAGAGCCAATTCAGATAGTACGAAGTAATGGGAGAGTCATCACATTACCGCCTATCGAAGCGCCTGCAACGCGATCTTCCAAACGTAAAAGTATGATGAATACGTCGGTTGAAGTAAATCCCGGTGTATCGAGTCCGGATGTGTCTAAATTAACGCCACAACCCCAAACGCCCGTCAAACAACCGGTACAGACTTACAGCAGATCGCACAGGGCTTCAGAGCAATCCAAATCCGCCCCGCAAATGCCCGGCGATAAAAAGGACGACGATGCTGAATCTGACGAAAGTTGGAATTCAGAGGACGATCCCGACAGGTTTGTTCTCACTGATCCATTTATCGATTTGTTCCAAACACTCGTTTTTATTGTAAATGTGTTTAATCGGTTGTATCAGATTGTGGTGTGTATGCAAGCAACCGCACAACAACAGGTTCATGATATGCTGTGATTCGTGCGAGGATTGGTTTCACGGGAAGTGCGTTAACGTCACCAAAGCCATGGGTCAAGAAATGGAAGACAGGGGTATCGAATGGCGCTGTCCCAATTGTGTAAAAAAGAAAGGCCATGCCAATCCTTCGTTCAAGGTTTGTATGTCTTTTACGATGGCGCTTGTTCCTTATGTTATTTGTTTGATTATTTTAATAAATTCTTTTGAAGTAAACATCATGGCCTTTTCATTTCATATTGGCAAATACAACTGTAATATCAAAATTGTGTATTTATTTGACTTTGCTGATCAAAAGTGAAGTTTCAATTTAAAATTGTTTCATTTTGTCACACAACATTTGGTTATCGTGTATTCAATATAGATATAAACTATGTTACAACACTTATATACTATATGAATAAGGAAAACTTAAATCACAAATGTTGTCTAATTGATTTCTATAGTCGTTATTGCTGCGTAAAAGTACCGAAGGGAAAGCCGACGAGCGGCCGCCACGTCTGTCCACCGATGGTCCAGCAGGTCAATCGGACTCCAGCACAAGTTGCATTGTTTGCAAAAAGACTGCACGTAACAACAGCATATTCTGCAGCAATGCGTGCATCTTACAGCATGCACAAGATTCCGTTACCATCGCAGCACCGCCTGCACCCGCCAATACCAAAAATGTCCGCGATGCCGCATTCAATAAACCCAAACCTGAGACTAGGGTTAGTATAATTGGTTATTTTCGCTATAAATCAAAACGTCTTCAAGAATCACAACAATGATATAGTGCTAATGTTGCATACAGTCCCAATCCCACCGATCAATATTCATCCCGTGAGAAACCTCTCGGTTATGTCTGAGACGCGTCAGATGCTGGTAGAAAGCATTTCGAGTGTTATTTACTTCCAAGTTCCGCTGTTTGATTCATTACACAGTGTTATCTTACTAATGTTTGTACTTAATTCCAGGTCATAGTATATGAGAGGAAAAGTGGAAAGATTTTAGCCGGCTCTGGTGCTCCAACGACCACCAATTTAAAAACGTGGTTACAAGAGCATCCTACGTATGAAGTCGTCCAACCGGGAACCTGCGCCAACAAACCAACTGCTATCATTTCCAAAACAAAGCCAAAACCAAATTCACCCAAAGTACAATCAATTTTGACGCTTGGACCCGATAACGCCAAGATGTCGTTTACTTCTCCCGGTTCGAAAACTATCGGTATATCTAACAAAGTATCAGTGAAGCCAACCACGCAATTTCCAGCGGCCAGTATCAAATCCCCGACATCGGTTAATAGACCTCAAACTCTGAAAATGCCTCTTAAGTCTCCGCCTACTCCTAAAACGCCAGCTCCAGTACAAAGGGTAATGCTGTGAATTTTTAGTTTCATGTATTATATGTTCATATTCAATGGATGATGTTTTTTATCAAAAATAATTGTGATCCACAACTGCTACCGCCTTTCAGAAAAGAGACGATTCTCTCACGCCGCAAAGATATGGAAACAATACCGAGCCGATACGGGACAATGTGAAGAAAACGTTGAGGGAGGAAATCAGCAAAAGAGTGTTGGAGTCCAAAGATGTTAAATTCACACAAGAGGAGATTCACAAATTTTCCATTGATACGGAGTACGAGTTACACGATCTGTTCAAAGATGTCGGTGCAAAATACAAAGCCAAATACAGGTCTCTCATGTTCAATCTCAAAGATAGGAAGAATTTAACGTTGTGGCAGAAAATTTGCGATCGTACCATCACTCCCAAGCAATTGGTAATTGATTTGTTCTGGATGCAACAATCTATGATCATTGTACATGTGTAATATGCTCGCGTGAAATTTTCAGGTGAGATTATCACCCGAAGAGTTGGCTAGCCAGGAACTAGCACAGTGGAGAGACAAAGAAGTGAAACATCAACTGGAACTCATCAAGAAATCTGAGCTTGATCTTTTGTCTTGTAGTAAGACATATGTTTTAAAAACACACAAAGGCGAAGAGGTAAATTGTGATTTTATTTAATATGTTTGGATTACAAAAATCCCAATTGACAATTGTTTGATAAATACTATTTCGAACGGCTGTTTAAATATCCTTTTTTTATTGTGGTAGGTAATGGAAAGTCGAACCACAGGAACAGCTGAATTAGATCCTAATGTTCTTGTTGAAGATCTTGTGTCGGTTCTTAACAAATCTATTGATGCTGGTGGTAACTCAGGTGATAGTGATAGTAGACAGACTTCACCAATTATGTCTCGAGACGATCGTCATTCTTCACATCATAAACATTCAAGGTAAATTTATTTATTTATTTACTTGTAATAGCTGTATTTTACAATTCTCACCGATATGTTACCTTTTTAGGCATAAAAGTAAATCAAGCAAAAGTTCAAAATCAATAAGTAAAAATGATCATTCTACCACCAAACGAGAACGTTCATCTAGCAAACACAGATCTTCAAAAGACAGTCGATCTGATAGCAGAAGTCATCATCGAAGAAGTTCTAGAGACAGAGACAGAAAAGGCAGTAGCTCGCGAAGACATAGCGATTCTTCCAGACCTTCATCTCATTCGAAATCTGGTACCAAACATGACGATGAGAAGAAACAATCAATTGATCTCCTCCAGTAAGAGACAATTTAGATTTATAATTACTATGTATTTACGGTGTGTAAAGGAATTGAAAAATTAATATTGTCATTTTATTTTAGAACTATAAAAGATTCTGATAGCAAAAAAGACGAATTTAAAATTGATTTAATAGGATTTGATAACATACAAAGTCCTGTTTTGTATGATTGTAAAACTGATGATTTGGGAAATTTAAATGAGGTTGGCAATGATTTGTTGTCACCTACCAGTAATTCTCCAAAATCTCCCAGCACACCTGATTTAAATGCAGATCAAAAATTAGTTGGTTTGTTAACAAGTTTATGTACATACGTACAAATATTTTGAACTAAAATCATTATTTTCATTTTTTCATTTTTTTTTTACTAACAGTTGGTACTGAGAGTGATCAAGAACCAAGCAGCACTATGGATGCTATGGTCTGGAATGGGGTTATTAATATGGTAGATGTGGCAAGGTTTAGTGTTTCAGCTCAGGAGGTATATTTATTTGGTCATTTCACTAAAGTCTTTCATTATTCAAAAATTATGTCTTGCATCATGCAAGATGAGATTGTTTTTACAATTAATAACTTCTTTGTGCTTAGGTTTCAGGTCAAAGTGATGATGTGGTTCCAGAATTTGAATCTGAATTCGATGTCGTTGGACGGATTAGTCCTGCTACCGTTTGGGATTACATACGGAAAATGAAAAAGCAAGGCTACAATGATATTCTAATATTGCGTTTTGCTTCTACTTCTGATGAAGAGAAGATTCAATATATGGCTTTATATAATTATTTAAGTAGTCGCAGCAGGTAAGCACATCGTAATGTAATAAAATAGAAGATACTTTTGAAAAAATTTTAATAGTAAATTTAATTGTCAAATTTTAAATTTTAGGCTTGGTGTAATCCGTGTAAAGAATGAAGGAATTAAGGATTTTTATATTCTTCCGTTGGCTTCGCATTCACCTTTACCTCCAGTTTTATTACCCATACAAGGACCTGGGTTTGAAGAAATTAAACCTCATCTTTTATTGGGAATTATTGTAAAACAAAGAAAAAAACGCGCATCTCATTTAACTTTATCAGCTATCCCATCAAAAGTATGTACATATGTAATATATAATATGCTACATTTTATTTATAAATTAAAGCATTGTGTAATACTGTTTAATTTAAATTTTGAAGATTGCAAAGCTTGGTCATTCAAGTGATCGATCATATACACCTCCGACTGAAAGTTCTTATACGCCACCTAGCAGTCCAAAAAGAAAAATACCATCATTATCTACATCAGCTGTTATTTCGGGGATGCCATTACCTTCATTTTTACCAAATCTGTCACCCACAGTAAGAGATAAAATAGCAGCTACGTTGGGTACATATTTCCAGTTGAATTCTTTATTATTTTTTTTTTTATTGTAGAACAATTCTACATATGTACAACAAACATGTATTTTATTTTATAGCATCTGCTGATGATGATGAGCCTTATAGCCCTGGTGGAAGTGATAGTGGTTCGTTAGAACGATCACGCTCTCCAACCACTAAACAAACGGTAGTTCTACCTACGACTGATCTACAGCGCAAGATGGAAGAACTTACCAGAAAAATTGAGGAAGAAAAGAAAATGATTGAAAATATAGTTACTGTTACTATTTCTGGAGATTCTTTGGTATTTTAATATTCACTGCATTACTTTTTTTTTAAGTTGTAATATTATTACATTAGCCTTTTTAAATTTCAGGATGAACCATATTCGCCATCGCGTCCAATGTCGCCTTCAGCCTCTGCAAATCCTTTACCAGAGCTGTCATCTATTTCTCTGCCATCAAATTTACAAGAGATCTTGGCTAGTATACAGAAAAAAATCCAAGGACCAACTAGTGATTTAACCGACTCCCAAAGTTCTACAGAAGCTTATGTGCCCCAACCAATGCTTCACAGTCCAATTACTTCTATAAATTCTCCTTATTATAAAGAAGGTTTTTCTGGTGATGTTGATATGAGGATGATCAATGCACCAGTTTTTCCAACTGCAATGCCCAGTTTTGCTAAAAATCAAATGGAGGTGTCTCACAAAGGGACTAGTAAATTATCAACATTGAGTGAAGCAGAACTACTTAGTATGGTACCCGATGATGAAATATTATTGCCATCAAATAAAACTGGTTCAGTTTATCCTCCCCTGCCGTCTTTACCACCTCCACCAATCACAGATACCAGTGTCCCTCCGCCTCCTTTTAAAAGGCAAAAAATAGACTATAATCAACCTCCACCACCTGGATATGAAGGATGATAAATGTTTGTTGTTTTTTTTTAGTCTACATAAATATACCTATGTAATTATATATTTAGTTGCGCACACAAATAATTCCACTATTGTGGTGTCATATTCCATGACCCCACCTACTGACAAAAATAATCAAAATACATAGTAATGTAAAAAATAGGGTTTCATTAAAAAAAAAAAAGAAAAAAAACGGAAGGACAGTGAGTAAGTTAAGCTTTTAACAAGCCTAAGGGCTCCCACACACTTACCACACGCCACACCACATCCTAAACTTAATGAATTATGGTTTTGTATGGCGTAGATACACACTTGCAACACCCCACCCCACGTCGCGCAATCACATCACGTGTGGTGTTGTAAGTGTGTGTGAGCTTTAAGTCAGCTTGTGTAGGTACTCGAAAAAATAATTGTACCGGTATTTCGTAGACCTTTATTTAAATTCTGCATAAAATACTAATGCATGGTTAGAAAATGTATCTACTGCATATGTATTGAAAAAAATAATTATGCCAATCTTTTTCATTATCAGAAATCAAACTAATTAAAATAGAAATGTTTTCTAAATGACATCTTCTCCAGGTGCACACTTATAATTATTATATAATAACATTCCCCTATATTCATTTATTTTTATGGCTATAAATTCCATATAAATAAATAAATACATACGTATCTCAATACTTTTTATCATGTATGTATGTATATGTATCATCAATGTTTAAAAAAACAATAAGTTATCATTTTAACTTTTTTTTTTTGTTAAATTTTTTAGATTAGATATTGAAAAGGGAATCTTTTAAGTTAGATTTGAAGTAACAAATAAAACTACTTCTTAGCATTTATAATGTACTATCTTATGTATGTATATGAACAGCAGAACGATTTTTTTTAAATTTATTTTATTTGCCTTGTAAATAAGCTTACATCTGTATCTATTATTTTTTATGTAAACTATGTAATGGTTCCACATCTGAAAGTATCACATTTTGAATTAGAATGTCTATAGAAATAATTTGAACTTAAATGGTATGGATAAATGTTTTAAAATACCGACCCACAACATGTACAAAATATATATTAGTGCTATTGATCTGAACTTTCTTTTACATTTTATCCTATCCTTGTTTTATAAATCCTTTCAAACTTTTCCACCTACATAGATAGGTCCCACAAAATAGAATATTTTCACCGAATTCGTAGCTAGAATTTATTGCACTGCGCCCCAGGAAAACCAAGTGCCTTTTTCTTCGAAAAGTCTATTATAGCAAAACATTATTTTTATTAAACGAATTTACCATCGAAAATGGCATTTTCTTAAACATACTGTGTTGCATTATTCTTCTCTCAATCTCCAGTGTACCACTGGTTGAAAAACACAGGTATAGAAAAATTATTTATTTTAAACTATTTGATTGGAAATCAAGAATACTTGATATTTTATATAAATTTATTTATTTCATCAGTATATAAAGGAGAATAAAAAGATTCAAATAACATCAACAAAGTGTCAGTATCAAGCTGCGGCTTCAAATCCGAAATGGTGAGTGGGTGAGAAATGATTTTTGTTTAGATGAATGAGACAGACTAATAAAAAAGGTTGTTAATTGAAGAAAATCGCAATTCTATAAATTTAAATTTCACAGGTGTTTCTTTTTCTAAATAAACCAAAGGAAAAGTTTTTTGGATTTTTGATTTAGGGAGAAAATAAAAATCATTGATTGAATTTCTTTTTTTTTTAATTAAATAATAATACAAAAAGTAATAAATTAAGACTGCAGAAAATCAATGCTAGCAATAAAAGGCCTTATCTGATAATAAAAACACTTGAATTATGGATCTCAATCGATAATTGAAATCTATTATTTGAGAATATAATAAGTAATGTTGTCTAAAATGTTTAATGCAATGCTGAAACTACTCGTAAAGCTTTGATGGTTTCCAAAAAAAAAGAAGCGTAAAAGACTTTAGCGTAATTCTCCTAAATACATACACACATAGATATTATATCTCTCTCTGACAGCATTGCATTATAGCACCTTACAATATACATACAAAATTTTTTTAGTCTGAATCAAAGTGATTAAATGGTTAACTAAATTTATGTACATAAAAAAGACCAATTTACAAATGGTATTAAAATGCATTTAGAAGTATTTGTGAATGAATATAAAATTAAATTTTGAAAGTCTCCAGCTGTGTTCTTCCTTCCCCCTCCCCCCCAGCAAACTTAGTTTGGCATTGGAACATCCATCTAGAAAAAGGAGTTTCGCTCACGTCCAAGTGTCTCTTGTGGTATACGACATTACGAATAGATATTACATATATAAAAACTTATAAATAGAAAAAATACTCTCGTAACTTAAACATTGTTAATCATTAGAGCGAAGAGTGAAATATAATAAAAATTATTAAGGCGCAAAATTGAATTAGGTTTACTTAAAGTATTAGATAATCCAATAAAATATTTTATAATACATATACAAAAAGCTGTTAAGCCAGGAATTTAACAATGCAATACAGTTGCTTTCTCAAAATTTATTAAAATATAAAAAAAAATAACCATGTGAAAAAATTGAGTCTTTTGGACATTTATGAATATAGAGAAACAATTAAATATTATGTAACATATGTTAAGTATAGAAACTAGTCTATATCGGTATTTTACCGATTAACAAACACTCACATTCAATTCAATGCTTACCTCAATATATAAATGTACCTTAAATCTTAATTCATTAAGTTTTCTTTTAATATACTTCACCCCCCGCTAAACACGCAGGAGAGACCAAAGCGAACAGCCATTTTCACATCAACATTAACTAAATCACAACTATTATCAGCATATAAATTCAGACTTTTCATAGTACATATTCAAAGACATTTCTCATAAGAATTTAATATGGGTGACAATTTGAGAATACAGTAATAAACCGTGTCATTTAATTTCTAGTAAAAATTGAAATGTGCATCAAAAGTGCTACAAATAAAACTTTCACACAAAAATTACATCGAATTACAAGACATAACATTCCTAAAGCTATAACAAATAATCATAAAATAAACAATATAAACTAGGAAACCTTAAAAATCTCAATTTCATATCATATTCTTTTATAAAATCAAAAAGGAAAGGATGCTTAAGAGTAAATAATTGTATCTTATCACCCCCGTATAGCAGTCACAGTCTAATGTCGAATTAATAGGAATAGCATTGCTTTAAGTCATCCATTTGCTGAACTAAGTCTTCTTTCATTGGAATATCTGTAATTAAAGTGGTTCCGTTTACGCATGTCTCCTCCTGAAGGATCACCTCTTCCTTGTCAGATTTTTCTAAAGTTCCATTTTGATTTCCAACAGCTACGCTCTTTTCAACTACTTTTGTCGTAGTTTTAGTTATTTTCGTTACGGGTGTCTTGGTTGTTGTGCCGGTTGGTCTCCTTATGGGCGGGGGAGCGCTGGTCGTTTTAGTTGTGGTCGTTGTCGTTTTCGTTGCAGTTTTGGTTCCGCTCTGAAATATCATATCAACAACACGTTAAGTTACACTCATCGATTACTTCAACATACCTATGTATGTATGCTCCATATTTTAAATTAACCTTAGCATCATGAACCTTAGAAATTCCCGATCGTGGTGCCGGCGTTGGACGAGAAGCGGAAATTTGTTTATTTGTTGTATCCTTAGTCATTTTATCAGTAATGGGAGCTTTGGCAGCCGTTACTCCAACTGCTTTGATAGCAGGCGCCCTAAAACAACAATTTATTTATTAATTTAAGGAATATATTTATATTAAATACGACAATTGTATGTAAAGGGATAGAAAATAACCTAGTAGTGGGTGTTGGAGTAGGTCGTGGCTTGAGTGCAGCACTAGCTGGCTTGGCTGGAGCTGGGCGAGGTGCCGTTGCAGTGCGAGCTGGTGCTGTGGTCGGACGAGTAGTTCCAGTTAAGCTTGTTCTTGTTGTAGTGGTTGTCGAAGTTTTGGATACACTAGAAGTGGCTGGTTTGGCAGCAGACGGAGCTTTTGCAGTGGTGCTGGGTACCATTCTCTTAATTACTTCTTTCTTCACATCACCGTTTGTTAGAGGTTTCTTTTCAGCTACTGCAGTTTTAGCAGACATTGTGATAGGTCTGGGTTTAGCAGCAGTTGTGGTCGATGTCGGAAGTTTTGGTGCTGGTTTGGTCGGAGAAGTAGCCGTAGTGGTAGGTTTAGCTTTTATAGCTGGTACTTTGGGAGTTGTCGATGCAGACTTAGTAATTGGTGTTATTGGTTTTTAGTGGCAGTAGCACCCACTCTTGGTGTGGCAGCCTTCGTTGGAGAAACTGCAGGTTTGGTAGGAGATGTTGCGCTTTTCATGGGAGAAATTGCGGTTTTTGTTGGAGAAACGGCAGTTTTAGTCGTAGTCATCATCTTTTTAGTAGCGGGAGTAGTCGGTTTTGATTTAATAGGTTTTTTATCATCGGATACAACTGATGCTACGGCTGCCACAACGGCGGCCGCAACTGCAATTTCCAGGGGAGCTATTAAATCAACCATGTTCTTTGATTCGATTTCTTCAACAATGGGGGGGACAACTTCACTGTCTTCTTTATTTTCCAATACATTGTCAATGATGTCTTGAACTTCAGATGGTACGCTTTCAGAATTTGGCAGGAAATGCTCAACGGGGAGAATTTTCTCACTTTCAATCATAGGCTCACAATTTTCCACTTTTGATTCACCGTATATATCTCCAATTGTATTTGTGAATTGCTCAATCGGTTCTTCTTTTATTTCACAATCGATAAGTGGAGAAAACGAGTCTCGAAGTTGTTCATGTGACGCAAGCGGTTTGCAAATTTCTTCCGTCAAGAATTCATCTGTATTTTTGATTAAATTCTCAACTACATTGGATTCCACAATTTCACATGTTTGTTTCTCTACTTGAGTTAATAAATCAGTTTCGAAAGTATTTTTTTGTTCCAATAAATCTACAGCAATCTCGTGAGCATTAGAAATAAGAGCCAATTCTGCTTCCATTTCATGTTTCGCAAATGAAGCATCTTGTAAAAGAGTGTCATCAGCTTGTGTATTGGAAGAGATATTAGAGATTTCATCAGCAACGAAATCTGAAAATGCTGAATGGTTATCAAACACAGGGGACTTTGGTTGTGGGACCAAGGATTGAACATCTGGTATGGGTGAGTAACTATCTGGAATCATGCAATGCTCGACAGCAGAAATATTAGACTGCATGTCAAGCAATGGCGAATGAGCATCGGGTAGCGGAGATTGCATATTAGGATAAGGGGATTGAGTTTGGGGTGAAAGTGGATGAGTGATCGATTCCGAATGATAGTCGAAAATCTCAGGCGAATGAGCGACTAATTCCGGTGATTGCGCAATCGGGATAGAGGGTTCGGGGGAATGCGCAACATCCGATGCATGAGTGATAAGGTCTGGTGTTTGACACACGGGTTCCGCAGATTGTATTTCAAATGCCTGATCATCTTCTGATTGAATTAACAGATGTGGAGAATGTGACAGCAATTCTGGTGATTCCGCTTTAGAAATCAGTGTGTCGGTAAATGCCTCTATTGACACTGGTCGAGCTGGTAGTGGACTTAGACAAATATCCTTTTCCATTTCATATGGCGATGGAGCGGGAGATACTGCTTCGGGAGAAAATGCTGAATCTTGATTGAAAGCAATTTCTGCTTCTATTATAGTTTCAGGATGACTTTCATCAATAATTTCATGATCGCTTGGTTCAGTCAACTGACTAACATTATCACTAGTGGGAGATAAAATATCTTCCGATTCCTGAGACAGTTTAATTTCAGACCTTTCCATGACAAATGGACTTTCAGGCTTTATGTACTCTGTGCTATCGAACATACCTCCTTCGTGTGTAACAACATTATCAATGTGGGAAATTGCTGCATTTATCTCATTAGTAGTAACATCGGGATGTTTTTGGATGAATGGATTTACACCATACAATGAATTGTCAGGCTGAGGTTCATTATTTCCAAATTCCTCGTCACTATCGTTCGGTAATGTTTGTACAGCGTTTAAGTCGAATGGATTGTGTTGCATTTCACAAGTGTCTTCATCTTTTTCTTGATAGAATGACATGCTCATCGGGTCGCGTTCTTTGTTTTTCAGACGTTCAAATAATTCTTCATCAATTCCTTCATCGTCGAAGGCTTGACTGCCATGTTGCATGTAAGCCACTTGAACATCGCAGAAATCAGTGGTGTCCTTCTGAACTCTATCAAATTCAGCTTGATCGACAAAGTTATTCATAGAACTAATTGGTGCTTCAATCACATCATCGTCGGCATAGTCCGATAATTGTTTCTCGTTTCCGTGAAGAGTCTCCTTGAGATTTTCTTGTGAGGACAACGCCTGTAAAATAATTTATTTAAAATTGAAAAACACGCATATAAAAATGCAACAATTTTTTTAAAAGATAATGTCTTACGCTATTATCGCAATGTCCATTCAAATATTCTTTATCATCAGTATTTCCCAGATCGGCGAGTCTAGTGGAGACTTCGGTTTCGAATTCATTAGGTTCGGGAATGTCAATATCGTCCATGGGTACGGGCTTCTTCGGCGATTGAGAGACGACTTCATCGGGCAACAATCTCGACGGGATAGCGGATAAGTCCGGCGACGCTCGCCCGTGACCGGGAGTCACAGGCACAAAAGGCGGAGCCTCCAGATTCAGTGGAGAGTTCATATTGTCGTCTGAATCGGCAATATCAGTAACTTCAACCGCCTGTAAAGAAAAAAAAAATGAAACACTCTAAAATAAACTACGGCAGTCGTACAACGTTCGATGTGATAAAAGTCTCACAGTATCAATCAAATCTGACCCAACTTGATTTAACAATTGAGAATCAAGCAGGTCAGACTTTTGTTCTCCTTTGATATAGTTCCACTCGTCTTCTGATTCTTCGCCACCACTTTCAGCTACATTATCCACCAAACCTCCGACGATTTCTATTCCTGAAACGCACAAGAAAAAATATTGTACTAGTGATGACTTGCATACAAAACAGATCTATTACTATACAATATACATAAAGGCCTAAAGCCTATCTGCTCATCAGGAACGCTTGACACACGTCTTCAAGTTTTCATCGAAAATTTAATTTTTTTTTGCAATTCATAGTTAGCCCAATCAAAAAATAAATAAAAACACCCATTATTTTTTCAACGGACAGTACACTTATTAGCCTTAGGAATGTGTCTTTCCATTAAGAACATTCGACACACTTGTTTGGTTTTCAATGAAAAATCGAATTTTCTTTATTCAACCTTACTCATATGTCCCGTATAAAATATACAATATATCTAGTAGCCCAGGAATCTACCTGACCGACTGACCAGGTAGCCAAGTCGCTGAACGCTCGCATACCACACCAAGGCACGCACACTCACTGAAACACACATGCACACACTGCGGATTGTGCGAAGCGCTCACGCTACATAACCTCACTAACTCACACAAACCCTCATCAAACGGCCGGATAACTAGCATATCAATAATAAACAACCGTTGATATTTCTTTATTAATATAAAATACAAAAAAATACCGAGCATTAACATAAAATGCGAAAAAAATCATAGGTAAAGTTGTTAATTTTATCAAATGGTGCACATTTGAAAATTCAATTAATTTTAACCAATACGAGACGACTTTGGATTCATATTTAAAAAAAATAATGTGAAAACTATAGATATTAAAAATTTCAACTTGATCAATGGGGCAATTACGGAAATATGATTTTAAACAGGATTTTTGAATTTTCTGCAAGAAAAAAACCCTACTTCCGGTTGACTGATGTTGACCAAATTCCTTATGGCTCTTACACCTTACGTGAAAATAATAGATATGAAATTTAAGCTTGATATACTTGATAGTTTCGGAGAAACCACACAGCAAACACAAACACACACACACACACAGCCATACAGACATACAGAAATCATGAAAACGTGATGATACTTGATCCAAATCAGTCAAAATGTCGAGGTCGAATTTTCGCACGATCACAATACTTTATCCGATTAGGATAAAGTAAAAACAATAGCCAATGAGAGCGCACGCGGAGAACCACTACCATTTTGCGCAATATTAATGGCGACACATTCGCTTCAATCGAACGACTTAAATGAGAGAAAAGGGGGGGGGGGCGCATAAAAAGGGGCGAAGTACCGAGCGGTGAGCGTGCGCCCCTTCTGTCAAACGCCAAACGCCACAGCCAGAACCCAGAGCCCGCCAACACACTGTCAAACTGCGCGCGTCCAACTTAACGCGCTCAAACACGACCATACACCGCGAACACGCACATGTAACATTTTCATCATCACATTCACAACAACACGCGCACAATCGACAATAATTAGACATTATAAATCTACGATGATTTTAATGGAAAAAAACGAACAAAAAAAAAAACCCCGACGAAAGGTTGCACGTGGCGGAAAGTTTGCGCAAATCGGCGACAGAACGCGCGATAGGCGAAGAGAAGTGGTTCCGCTATTTCGGAACGGGACGGCCTTCGAAGCGAACGCCGAAATCGTCATCATTATTTTCAACACACACACACACACATTATTTATAATACACAAATCGTACAATTTGTCCGAAATTATATATAAAATATCGTATGCAAATATTGTAAAAATAAATAAATTCGGTTGCATAGAGCGAGTGAGTGTGCAGTGCGGATGAGAGCGAGATGGAGATTATCGAACTGCGATATCTGTTCGAAAAGTGTCGGTTCGATTGTGTCTGGAAGTTTGTAGCGGTGCGCCAGACGAGACGAATCAACAGGCGGCCGGGAGGGAAACTATAAATAGATCAGAAACACCACAACTGTGCAGCGCAGACACACCCCATCTCTATTTCTTTTATTACCATTTATTTAATCGAACAACTTTCACCCTCTCGGGATGTAATTATTATTATGTACGTCGTTGTGGGTTTTTTTTTTGCACACTTTTGTAATCTGACATATGAAGTGACATAATTTAAAAAAAACTATGTCGCTGCTGCTCGATTTTATCGTGTTTGACTTTTAAAACCTATCAAACGCAACAAAACGTGTTTATTATATAAAATAAAAAAAATAAGACGCAACGTGAGTGCGTTTTAAATAAATAAAAATTAATGATTACAATTTACTTTCGGAATACATTATGCTATTTATAGAAGGCTAGCGGAACTCATTTATAATTACGTACACGTGTGAATCGCTTCGGGCGTACTTAAACGCTCGTGCTCAGCCTGCGCAAACCTTTTAGTGAAAAGTTTGCGCACGTAAGATCACTATTGCCTAAATAAAATTTTATCACCTACACTCTACCCCCGAACTGAGCACGAGCGTGAAGAACCGCATAAAGGCGCTCACACACCTTGGCGAAATCGCTGCGTCAAACTTTCGTCCCGTTCGCATTGGTGAGAATCAATGACGATAGGAGACGTCAACTTGACGCAGCGATCCCGCTCGGGTTTGTGAAGACCTTTAAGCACGCCCTACACGTGCGCACTCACTTCGAGAATTTCGTCTAGAAATTTGATCTGTACAGGCAAACAAGTCTCGAGTCGGGCATGCACGTGTAGAGCAGCCTTTACACTACATATAGCGTCCTCAGAGCACAAAGATGACATGTCCAAAATAGTAAATTGTTCAGATTGAAATGGTCCGTCATAGATCGGGCGGAATTATATATTGAAAATGATAATTGCACATATTTTAAATGAGTGACAAGTTCGGACGTGTCATTTTTGTAGCGATCAAAAAAAAAATTTGACTTCACCGTCCCGATGGAATAATTAAAGAGGAACACTAGTGACTCATTTTCGCAAAATGTTGGACGTGTCACCTTTGTGCTCCGAGGACGCGATACGCAGATGCGACAAACGCAAACGAAATGAAGATTGTACAATTATTACACAAAATAAATCGCACGAGAAGGGTGTGGCCCACGATCGGCGAAAAAGTATCAAAAAACGGGTACATACTTTTTTGATGCTCACGTAAAATAAGGATCGCGTTAAATACGCATTCAACGCAACCTTCAGGACCCAGATGCAATTTTAGCACGTATGCACAAGTACAACAAATCGATAAAATCGAACGGTAGCGCATGTACATACATACAAAAAACGATAACAGTTTCGATCGCCACACGGCGAAACTTTTCATAATAAAATCAACATACGATCGATCGACACCTTTCACAATACAGCTTACACTCATTCATTCGAATACTATTTTCAAATCGCATACACATGCACACACACACACACGAAATCAAATGTATGTAAATTTTTTTGTTTAATATCAGCGATGATCTGATACGAAATGCACCCAACCAACATACATAATATAGACACACGCACACATGTCACGTAAAAAAAAATTCTATAATTATAATTTTCACGTTGCGTCACAAAATTTGTTTTAAATTTAAAGTGGGTGGGTCACGTACGAGTGTCATCACAGTTTGAGAAGCAGAGATCCGAAGGGGCGATGAGTGCGCAAGCGTTGTAAAATGAAGTTGCGAGACGTCCACACTAAACTGTCTCAGCCGGCGACTGAGGCAAATCGAACGATCGGCAGCGCCCCTGTCGGTCGAACGTGGAAGCTTTCGGTTCGCGTGGACTTGCCCATGGTGAACGCGCGCAACCCCTAGGACACGCCTATATCAAACGTCACGCACGCACTTTTCATTTCGAAATTTTCTATACCAATTTTCACGCTATTCAATCTCGGCTCTTTGTGTATTCGTGATTATGATTTTACACCGAGGAATATTATGTGTGTACCGGGCAATGCCACGTATCGAACTGATTACTTCGCGCGTGTGTGTGTGTGTGTGTGTGTGTTGACAATGATCAG
Source organism: Parapsyche elsis (assembly GCA_022651745.1). Classification (NCBI taxonomy): domain Eukaryota; kingdom Metazoa; phylum Arthropoda; class Insecta; order Trichoptera; family Hydropsychidae; genus Parapsyche; species Parapsyche elsis. The sequence goes on from JAGVSN010000018.1 coordinate 4,184,065, forward strand.
CTGATTCTGTCAAATGACGCGTTTTATATGACGTGCTATAATAATAAAAAATACATATCTTCATTCGATTGATTATACACATACAGTGGTCGAAAGCTTTTTTCGTGCTAAGAGCTAAATCAGAATTTTTTTACTAAATTGACAAGTTTGAGGGGTTGCAGCACGTTGTTTCCAGATGATATGTACATACATATAACAAGAAGAGATCGCAAAAGAAATGCATGGGTAAGAATTATGACCAAAGTGGCAGATATATGTATGTAGTTGAAGTGGCAATGGGCTGGACACGTAGCGAGAAGAATGGATGGCAGATGGACGCGAGAAATACTGGAATGGTATCCGAGAGGATGTGAAAGAAAACAAGGTAGACCGAGTGGAAGATGGGTTGATGAATTGAGAAGAATGTGTGGAGTCAAGTGGATGCAGATTGCTCAAGACAGACAGACAGGAATGGAAGAGGATTGGAGAGGCCTTCATCCAGCAGTGGATTGTGAACACGGCTGAAAATGATGACGATGATGATATATAAAATTAAAATAATTATGAAGAAAAAAGTACAGCCGGCTCCGGACGATGCGCGTGTTCGCCGAATATTCGCAACGCCAGACAAATCAATGTCGAATTGTGTTAATACTGTGAGTATCTTGATGTCCGTACAAAAAAAAAGCTTAACAAATCTCCGCCGATTTCAGCTTGTTCGCGTCAGCTTGGAAATTATTCCGAGTGTAAGACGCTATACGTGTAAAGGCCCTCACAAACCTGAGCGGTATCGCTGCGTGTCAAACTGACGCCCCTATCGTCGTCCCGATATAATTCGCATTGGTGTGAATCGACGACGATAGAGGACGTCAACTTGACGCAGCGATGCCGCTCATTTTTGTGAGGTTCTTACAGGGGTGATCTAAACGCTCGAGCTTGGTTCGATGGTAGCGTGTAGGTGATAAAATTTTATTTGGGCAATAGTAATCTTATGTGGGCAAAATTGCGCAGGCCAAGCACTAAGTTTGCATATACATATAGGATTATTATTGCACAAATAGAATTATTATCACCTAAAACACTCCTTGTAGTGTAGCATGTACAAACCAAGTGTGTACAAGCTACCGTCGAACCAAGCACGAGCGTATAGAGACCCACAGCAATGTGTAACACATTGTGCTACAACCCCCACCCCATACCACCGAACGAATTTATCCGCTCGTGAATAATAATCCGCTTCGGTTTGTGAGGCCCTTTAAGCGGCCACTGTATGCCAAAGCCAGATTTTGTGTACAACGTTCTCACACTAAGAAAAATTGCCAAACGCGAATAAGCGAAGCTAATATTCGGCGAGGGCAAGCATCGTCTGGAGCCGGCTTAAGAGATTAATTAGTGTCTGCGCAGTATTATTTAATGATAGACAATTTAATACTGAAAATTATTATAAAGTTTTTTTTACAAAATGATTTTAATGTTTTTAAGTCCACGAAGTTTGCGCAAAAGGTATGGAAAATGTAATTTCTTCTAAAGGTTGATGAAATTTGATGGAATTTTTATAAAAAATGTGTTTCTAACACCGTTTTAGAATGGTTTATTTCACTTCACGCAAAACTTTTGTTGAGCAAAAATTGCAAATTCCCGACCGCTGGATTATACCAATGTTGTGTACGAAAGTGGTGATTAAAATGATAATATGTTTTCAAGTCGACGAATGGTGAAATGGTAGGTATTCGGTCGTCAAATTGAAAGGCCAAAGATATGCAAATGTGTCTTGATATTAAAATTATTTTTATGGTTAGTATAAAATTCGATGAAATGTTGCGTTGCGTTGAAACATGAATGCAAATTGCAAATTGAGCTGGGGCGCAGGTGAAGAGGCAATGACCACGCCCATTAGAATTATCATCAATAGATTAATTTAGATCACAGTGATGGTTTATTGAATTATTAACCTAAGCTAAATGTAAATGATAAGGTATATCAAAGTATCATCATAATAATTATTATCAAAGAAGCAGTCTATGAAGTAGTAAAATGTACATACATGTACATAGGTAATTTGATAAAAACATCAAATTTGATATACAAAAAGCAACATTTGAAGTGGGCTGTTTTACATCAGATATAAAAATTTAATCAAACCTGCAATTCCTTAAACAATAATTCAAAATTAAAATGTAACATTGTATGTATTTTGATAACTCAACAATTTCCTACTATAGATAAACTGTCAAGTACAATAAAAATATGGATAAAATAAATATTTATAGCGGCGTTTTGATAATGAAAATTTATAGACCGCTACAGGCATACGATAGATAATCTTCAAATGTTTACAAAGTGTCGTTAACACATTTTAAAATGATCCTCAATATAACCAACACATTTTATAGCAGAACTAAAAAGTTGAAACTTGAAAAGATCAACCAACCTGTGTCGGCAGACGGTGTGGGTGTTTCCTCTCGGACTGGTAGGTGCGGTTCAACATCCTCGTCTTCCCTGGTCTGCAACTCAACGTCGTCTTCGCAAAAATCGGCGTGCTGGCCCAATGAATGACCCTCGGCCAGTGCCCTAGCAGCCTCCATGCTGGGAGACGTGTGCGCATCATCCACAGCATCTACATCGGTCTCTGGACCGAGGTCCTCGTCGTCTTCATCGAACATCGGATCAGCCACAGTCTTGCCATTGGTGAATTTTTTACCGTTTAAATGATCATCGGGAGCATGTTCTCCATCCCCATTACCATTCTGTTGTTTGATACCTTCGGACAGGTCGAACAGAAGTCCGTCCTTCGAGAACGCCACGTCCTGGTTCGAGTTCACGTGGAACATGTTGTTCTGGGCATTGTACGAAGAATTGTCGAAACTGAAAATAATCAAAAAATTAAATATATGTACACCTGGTTGGAAGCATATTTCGATAATTCTGTGACAAATCTATGGTATACCTCGAGTCCATGTTGACGCTGTACACTTGTATATGCTGCGCTTGCTCGGCGATCTTGTGCGGATCTTTGAGCAAGATCAACAGCACTGATATGTTATCGGTGGATTTGTTTGCCTTGGCGACTTGCACCACTCGATCGGCCACTTTCTTTAGGTCATCTGTAAACGAAAACAATATGGTTAATTTAAAATTTCACACTGAAACACGAGTAACGTAATATGAGAGACTTTGAGAAACATTGCTCTGACAACAAAGCAACACCGCTTGATTTGAAAATAGCGTTATTTTTTTTTCATTTATTCTCAAATCAAACGAGCTGATCACAGAGACAGGCGTCAAAGTCCATCAACAGTCAGTCGTATCTCAATTTCTTGCATTGCTAGTTTAAACGTATGTACATAATTATGTACATTTGCATTTTTAAGCCGAAATACAAGTAGGTAAATGCTTGTATTTTCCATCAAAACCTTAGAAATATGGAGATGTGTAAAATAATTTATTGTTCTGCGAGTCGCTTGAACTTTTGAGACACGTCCAATTCGCACGGTAAAAAAAACGGTGACCGCGAATGGCAACTTCATTGCTGATTCAGCGGATGACAAACGTTAGGTAGTTAGCATGTGAATGCATTATTTCTGACGAAAATGGTGTCTAAACGAAGAAACGCCCGACTCGAGCAGGCTAGACGCCATTTTGTCGGCCGAAACCAAATGAAACAGCGGGAAAATAAATTAATTACGTGATATAAATAATATGGCGGAAGCTATAAGCGTCGTTTAATGTGAAAAATGAAATATGTACTTTCAGAGGGTGAACGCATACGATCGCGTGACAGCCCTTCGGACGGTGACGGATGATTTGATGATCATGAAACTATGTAATGGTCTGCGGTCACGGCGAACGACCTCAACTCCCGAAAGACGTAAACGAATTGAACTTTCACAGAAAATCTTAAAACACTGCTAAGTGGGAAGCTTGGTATGAAGTAGCCCAACGCGACCGGAAAAGATTTATCCAATTTATTTTCAGTCCAGCGAAGATGCGTCATTTTACGTTTGACGGTAGATCATGATGACTGTCGTTGTTAAATTTTGACGAAAATATCAACATTTCAGTAATACGCTTAAGAGCTTATTCAAGATAAGCTATCAGTCAACTATCGTATCGCAATCCTAAATAAAAATAGATATACTACAACGTCCGTAGTATAATTTAATGATAATAAGGAAAGCACACGTATTTCGATAACTGTTTATTGCTGTGTTGCAGAAATACAGGCACAGATTAAGACATACTTGCATCTTATGTGTGGTTATTTGCATAACACTCACTAATGCCCATTTGCACGCACTTACATATATAAAATTATACAATTTACATGATCATTAACGCGTCACTAGTAAAATATGTGCAGGATATGTTTGCTACGGGGATTAACCACCATTCCCGACATTTCATTAGAGGTATTTTAAAATCCTCCCCGTCCTATAGAAGCACATAAAAAATTAAGCTCACACGCCTCAATTCACATCGCACAATTTGCATACGAGTGGATCGTTACTATAATAAAAATGCATTTTTAATTACAAAAACGAATAAAAAACAATCGAATTTTTCATTAAAATTGAAACAGACGTTTTCGCAGTTGAAATATTCATCAATTTCCATTCAGGAGAGCGAACATTTTGTCTATGGCGCAATTTCGAATTTTCCAGCCATTGAGTGTAAAATCAACCCTTTCGAGCCCCGCCGCCGACGGACGATGCCAGAGCAATGTATACCTACTGTATACACATAACGAATTTAATCGATCGTTTCGACCCCCTCGTTTTGGGCAAGTCAACTCGTTATCGGAAAAAAAAGTATAACGAATGGTCCTGTAAAGAATTCACGACGGTGTACCTATGTATGTACATTGTACGTGTATAAATAATGCATTCAAATTATGCGTCGAGAAATCTAGATCAAGAAACCGATTCCGAAAATGTGGACGATGTGGGTGAAGAGTGTGGGTAAACAGCAGGAGAGAGAATGGTGATTGAAATGGAAATGAAAACCCAATAAAGCACACGTCGAAGGACAGACAGCTCAGCTCACGTTCGATATTCATCACACTGAAAATTTACATACAGTACACTTGACAGACAATAGCGCCAGACGAAACACGACGAAATAATACATACATAGAAGCGAAACTAAATATTTACAAGTGTCAATATATACCTGGGAGGATATGACGTATAAAGATGTCAACTTCATACGACACGAATGTGTATATACTTAGACGCAGTACCTGAAACAACGACTTGCACTATATCTACATGATATTTAGAGATCACGTGGTCATCGCAAAAGAGTGAGAAAGGCCAAAAGCCTCGGTCACGGCCATCAATTTTGCGCTTCAGTGCTTCCCACCACTAACTATGTACATATATACTTTTTATATATTTTTCAAGACGATGAAGCCATTTAGCACAATAAAATATGCAATGAAATCGGCTATATCAAAATAAACATAATGACATTCATAAAAGTGTCCGAGACGTGCAGAGAGGACGTTATCTTGTCATAACGAGGTATTTTATATCGAGGCGAATTCAATGCATAATTTGCTAGGGGCGTTCTTTACTCGAAGAGGGGTTGTTACTGATTGCTTTATGAAAAGGGAGATGATGAAGAAGCGCTTCAATGAAACTTATACAAAAATTTGTACTTCAAAGAATATTATTATGCATACAAGTAAAAATTAAAAATGACAACTCTGGGGACAAAAGCTCTAAAATAACAATGTTTACGACATGCTAAATGCCGAAAACTTGGTCACTTTTTGATCTAAAACCGATCTGGAACAAATTGGTCGAAAATAATCACGGTATGTATAGGAATACGATCATGCGATGTCGTACGAAAATAAGGTGCAAATAAATGGCCGCGTTGTCGACATACTGCACATTCCTTCTAACATGTATCACCTCCTATGTTTAGCTGCAACCAACCGACAACACAAATTTAATAGGATCTAATAAAGTGAAATGTCACAATTCACATTGTGGAATGAAAAAAAAAGAAGCGGTGGCGTCTTGCGATTCAAAGGAAGCGGTCCGAGATAAGGACACGCGATTGGCAACGAGTGGAGTGTGGTAACTGCACAAAATCCGCGTCAACGCAACCGTGAAGATAACGAACGAGTCTTCTTCAAAGAGGGACCGCAGAAGAAAGGAGAAGGAAGAATCTACGGGAAGAAGTTGAAGAAGCGGATGCGAAAAACCGGGCCGGTTAGCAAGAGCGGTCAATCGAGACGGATAATTACGTTGCTGGCGCTGATTAATTGTACACAATGTTGATGTTATGGTTGATTATGACGACGATGATGATGATGATGATGAACGCAGTCGTTTGATATGCGACGGACAGGTGTCAATGCTAAACGAGCTGTTAGTTCTTTTTGTGGCGCATAACTTCATTTGGAAGCTGGATCGAAATCGACAAGTTAGATGATATCAATCTACTTTACCTTACCACTTACTTTCTTCAAGTGTGGAAAAACTGGTATAGAACGCTTTCACGTTGAAATCCAATAAAACTTTATCAAAGCAGAAATTAATTTTACGCGAATTAAACTAGTTTCTAGATTTCAATGCAAGAATTTAACTTCAAATGTATTTTATGTATACGTACGTTGCGGAAACATTGAGTAGGACTACACATATAAAATGACGTTTTAATCGAAACTTGCGTATAGTAGTGAATGGTGTACGGCTGAATGCATAATTTCGACATGATAAATATTCATTTATGTAAATCCTGGGGAATAAAATCGTTCAAAGGATGCAGAAGCCAACCCGAATCAAAGCCGCATTTACAACTATGTACATACATACATCCGAAACCGAATCGGAAAAAATGGATTTAAAGCCTCCGGGAGGATTTTCCGTTCCACCCTTCAATAGTAAAAGGAGATGAAAGCGGCGTAGGATTACACAGAAGCTTTTAAAATAGACACTCAAATATGAACGACACACCCGTTTGGAAGTCGCGTTTCAGAAACACTCGAAGATTTTATGATGCACGTCACTGAAAAACATCAAAACGAAAATCGGAACGTTATCGATAGCATGGAACGCATAATTTAAACCGATTTCGAATCGTAATTAAGACTTCCAATTTAGTATGATGCTAGAAACAAATCAAATCGTTGCGTTGTTGGCCACGCTATATTTACGCAGAAGTGGAACGGAGATGTATACAACCGACGATCAATAAACGCGGCGTATGATGCTGTAATGATGCCGGTAGAGATACGGGTAAATTAAGTATCATTACGTTTATTTATTAAATATTCCAAAAGATAAACCGAAAAAAAAAACAACGAACATCCAATGCCGTAAGAGATCATCTAATAAAAAGTATGGAAATCAGTCTACGATTTTGTTACATGGATGATTAAAATTTAATAACGTAGTATCAATCTCGTATAAAGAACTGTTATTGTTACAATTTCTTGAAATTATCATGATTAATACATTTCTTCATCACAGATCTATGCGATTGCTCATTATCAAAGGCGCAGACGTAATCATATGCAAGCCGCGAGTAATTCCGGAATAACGAGCTTTTATTGTGCGTGGAGACGCTTGTAATTGAGACGATTAATCAATGCTACTTGCAGCAAGTGCAAACTCTCGACGACGACAACTGCTCTGGATTGCACTGATAAATAAATTGCAGTTTTCGGAGCAGACTTCGGACAGGAACGGATGATGATAAGCAACGCTATAAAAGAGAGGTGGGTTACGCGCGATTTCCCAGAATAACCGCACACATGACATGTCGGAATATCGCGAAGCTCAAAACCTCAACCAGTATCCAGTTACGATATTTTGCAATACTGTATATAATTGCAACGATACATATAAAAACGTGTCGCATAATCAGAAGGACTGCTATGAAAGTTCAATTTGTCAAAATTTAAACACGGCCATTATCCACTCTGGCTGGGGACATCCTGCCACGGTTGCACATGCTGGCGAAAACGTGCCGAAAGACATATACGATTAGGAAGTCGGAGGAAGCGACTTGACACAAACGTTGAATCGTCGACTTATTTCTAACCCGACAGACCGTATTAAGGATTCCGAGGATATAATAGGATTAAATCAGGATGCAGAGCGGCTTGCAGCTTCCGAGCGTGCAAACTAGGACAGTTTGTACGTATAGTATACGAGTAGTGCAACGGCAGTGAGCGTATTGATCGAAACGACCCGGGCTCGTCGGCCTGGGATTTGTGACGGATTGAATTTGAGATGCAACGTTGACAATTTTAAAATTTATATACATATGTAGATACATACATATTTCTAAAATGTTACAAATTTTAATCTCATTGGTGATTCAAACAGATTACTGCGAAATACCTTAATGGAAAATTTCACATAAATTTGCACAACTTCTAGATAAGGTAAATGGCCAATTTTGTCCTTGTTAAAATTTGCAATGATAAGGTATTCTGAAAGTGCTTCGCAAACTTTCAAAGCGGCAACGATGTTCCAGACAGTAAATTCAATTACTTTGCGCAGAAGCGGCAGAAGCGGGTATTTGGTACTACGCGAGCAACTGAAAGTTCAGACTTTCTTCCACTTCGCCAATTTCATGCTGATCGAAACTCCTCAGTCTATGCGGATAGAGTCCACTGGTGCGTATTATTGGAATCGTACCTAATTTCAATACGAAAATTCTAATATCAAAGCCGAAAGTGTTCTGACTGCCCACACGATTTGGTCGAGTGAACGCATGCGTGACACGACCGCACAAAAAATAAGTCGCTAGTCTCTGAAACTAGGCGGTCGTTCTTCCACGCAAGAAAAAGAGACACGAGGAGATGAAGACGAATTGAAAAAGGAAGAAGGAAAAAATAAGTTGACGCTAATAACGCAGTCGGGCAACGCTGGAGACGAGACGGAAATAGCGAGCGCGATCCAGAAGCAACCAGAGGGTAAATCTGGATGTATACTTAACCCTCTCGGTTGGAAGGCGCAGAGCGAACGGCGGCACCCAAAGGGTTAAGTTCGGCGAGCTTCGGGTGTTTGGCCGCAAACAGGTTTCGCATTGGACGATCGGATCGGGTCGATGTTCCTCGTATGAAAAGATCCCTCTCGTACTAAATGACCAAGATTTTCGGCAAAGTAAAATAAATTAAAAGGAAGAATGTTGTCCAACGCCGAGGAAGAGATTCGCATTGTCGCTCACATGTCCAGAAACTCGCTGGTAAGTTAAATGTATATCGCGTTACTTGGAATTGATATCCAGTGCGTTTCTTTTTAAATATTGTGGCACCTATAAATTAGAATAAAGTATGTGTTCAATTTTGCGGAACGAGATATAAATATCATGGGAGGAAATCGAAACTGAACGACCTTTACTAAAAATGCATCGTGGGTGAAATTATCATAACAATACCATAAAATTAAAGAGTCGACTTTAGAGCGTCTACTATAAACGCCGACGCATAAACGTCGACAAGCATTTGTTAGACAAAATCAATGGACCTGACACAATAGCGTTTCGAAACAATAAAAAAATAATTATAGGTATTAATTGGTCAACACCTACATACGACCGAAATTCAATGCATTTTTATTCGAAATCCACTAGTGAGGAATAAAAATGAAGGATACCAAGTGCAAATAATGGTAGTTCGCAGAAGCAGGAGCAGAATGCGTGCAGTAAGTAAGTAGGTACTATTTTTTTTCGTACGCAGTTAAAAAGCGTCATTTGTTGACGATCAAAGGCAAAAGTTGTTCAGTCGAGCGAACTTCGGTCTCTTTAGTTCCAGACCCTCATTCATCAGGCACTCGTTAGCTGAAGCTGAAAAAATACGGAGACTTTATTATTGCACCGGTGCACTTTCGCCGGAGGGGAAGACTTGTTATATTTAGCGAAATTTTACGGAGAAACATACCTCGCACGATACTTAGGGTAACCAAGCATTCTCAAAATATCCCGCGCGTATGAAAAGACGACCGAAGTCAAAGAAAAAATGATGTGTATTCACGAAGCGAGAGAGCTAATGAATGAACGCGAGATTTGTATGCATAATTATGAAATGTTGTGCAAAAAAATAACACCATCGCATTATAATAAATATGATATAATCTCGGGAAGCGGAAGTGGGCAGCGATTCTTTGCGCATATAAAATTGAAAAGTTCACGGCTCATATTCCCAAATAAAAATCACCATTCAAAATAATACTTCACCCAGCCAATATAATCTACTGAGAATACATATGCTGATACAATAAATGAATAAACGAACAAAACAGCACTTCTGAGAAATTTAATTTTACACAAACAAAAAAACCACAAATACGCTATTGTTAATGTATTACAATTCAAAATAACTTGTTCCAATCAAAACGCGATCGAATAACCGCAAATTTTATTATTTAAAACCTCGCCAACAGCCTGTTTTTGGGGCCGCCCTTGCCTTCGATTAACGATTCAAACCAATCCTTAATGACCCACGCAGGTTACAATAAATTTTGTAAACATCAACAATGTATGTACGTTCGATAGGCGTCGAAAAAAAAAAAAAAACAAGTTTGCCGAAATTTGCATGGGCGCCGTTGTTCGTTCAGCTCGTCAGTGTCTTCGCGTGCGCTTTTGGCTACGTTCGCCATTGATATATGCAAATTTGAAGCAAACACGACAAAATTGCTACCGAAAAAAATATTCGAGCGACACGACAGTATCAAGCGATATGAGATATGCATTGGAGATGCTGCGGACGAAACGAAAGCGTCGTCAATTGGACGGGGGCCAACCGAAGTGCATTGACTCAAACGCATTGAACGAAAGCCACGGTCAAAAGGAGATAACTAGAGAGCGACTAGAGATCACTTCCAGAATAGCACCGTGTGCAATCGCATAAGCACCTGGCGAAGTGGCACTAACATACTCATTACCGTGTGCAAGGTCAAAGGGATTTGCAAGCACGCTGAAGGTGCATAATATGATTCAGCGTATCGAATAGGTTACCCTTTGAATAATTTATGAAGACATTTGCATGGTCTTATTACCCAGGAGCGACCCAGACGATTGCCCCCAGGCGCCTTCGCTCCAGCAGGGGTGACATTGCGTAAATTGTTTTGTAGACACATTACATTATGCCCCCTTTTAGAATTCTTTCACACATTATTTTCTCCACTATCTATACCTAGGGCAGTTGGTGAATATGACTGGATGTAAAGAAGAAGAAATAAAACGAAGAATGAAACTAGGATGGAGTGCTTTTGGAAGAATGAACATAGTTTTTAAATCCAACATTCCGCTATGCTTAAAAAAGAAGACATACGACCAATGCGTACTGCCAGTTATGACGTATGGATGTGAAACTTGGACGCTAAATTCAAGAATGCTACGAAAGATCCAGTGCACACAGAGAAGCATGGAAAGATGTATGCTTGGTATAACAAGAAGAGATCGCAAAATAAATACATGGGTAAGAAGTATGACCAAAGTGGCAGATATAGTAGAACGTGTGAAAAAGTCCGAGTGGACACATAGCGAGAATAATGGATGGCAGATGGACGCAAGAAATACTGGAATGGTAACCCAGAAGATGTGAAAGAAAGCAAGGTAGACCGAGTGGAAGATGGGCTGATGAATTAAGAAGAATGTGTGGAGTCAAGTGGATGCAGATTGCTCAAGACAGACAGGAATGGCAGAGGATTGGAGAGGCCTTCATCCAGCAGTGGATGGTGAACACGGCTGAAAATGATGATGATGATGATGATGATATATGTATAAAATAAAAATAATTAGGTAATATACTGAAGAAAAAAGTAAAGCCGGCTCCGGACGATGCGCGTGCTACGTACAAAAAAAAGATTAACAAATTTCCGCCAATTTCAGATTGTTCGCGTTAGCTTGGAAATTATTCCGAGTGTGAGACGCTATACGTGTAAAGGCCCTCACAAACCTGAGCGGTATCGCTGCGTGTCAAACTGACGCCCCTATCGTCGTCCCGATATAATTCGCATTGGTGCGAATCGACGACGATAGAGGACGTCAACTTGACGCAGCGATGCCGCTCATTTTCGTGAGGACCTTACAGGGGTGATCTAAACGCTCGTGCTTGGTTCGATGGTAGCGTGTGGGTGATAAAATTTTATTTGGGCAATAGTAATCTTATGTGCGCAAAATTGCGCAGGCCAAGCACTAAGTTTGCTACATTGCAAGTGCTAAGTTTGCATATATAGGACTGTTATTGCATAAATAAAATTATTATCACCTATACACTCCTTGTAGTGTAACATGTACAAACCAAGTGTGTACAAGCTACCATCGAACATAGCACGAACCAAGCAACGGCTGAAAATGATGATGAATACAAAAATAAAGTATATATAAAAAATATATATTCAGGATAATCTTTCGCGTGCACCGTTATCTGCGCTCTTTATCGCTCTTCGCGTTGTTTGTTCTATAACAAATTGCTCAGATATGAACATTGTGCAAATATACGGAAACTCTAATGCACCGTTTGCCAAATTATTTTGGCCACATACCACTTCTCGAGTTCAAATATATGGACGAAACATAATCTGAAATGATTACGTTCGCTGAAAACGAACATCTAATTGAAATATCTATTTTCTCATACTGTGCAATTGCAATCTATTGCCATTATGCGCAAAACAGTTGGATTTAACTACATAGGTTGTAATGCAAATGCGCTGATTCATGATGAAGTGCGAAGGAATTTATAACTTGGAAAATTGCATTCGTTAATATTATTTTGACATGCAAACTATTAAAGCGTTTGATAAGAGTAAAAAACTAGGTAATTAAGTTCGTAGAATTTAGTGATTATAAATTAGGTATCAGATAAGAGGTGGAGGTTTTTCATTCGACAGTTTCTGATATTAATTTAAGTAATCAAATTATCTTTTATTAATAGTGTCGTTTAAGTACCTGAATTGCATTGTAAGCATACGATTCAAACTGAAGATGTCACCAAAATGGTTAAATAATGATACACAAACCTTTGTTTGACGATTATGACAGTGAAACAAACACATCGAAAGCGCTTTACCTACAACAAAAAAAAAAAAAATAGTATTAGTAATGTCACAATAATAATTGTCAATGTTTATTTATAAAAACAATATTCGGTTAGGAAAAGAGGTTGGGATTGCGGTGAAAACGGGCCAGACCGATCGATATTCGCATACTGATAAATTTACTCGTTCGAAGTTAAAATACTGTCTCGATAATATTATATGTACGTACCTACTCGAGCAGTTTTAGATAAGTTTCGAGACTATTATTCCCGCATATTGAATTACTTTCGTCTGCGGTCTGCAGCATCCAGTCGCCACCAATATGCGGTCACTCCACGACACATACAGACGTCGGTGTAGGATTTCGCGAATAATAATATGACACGGGAGACAAAAGAAAAGAAAATCGATTTTTGGCAAAACGTCGCCAAATCGATGCCAAATCGCCGAAGTTGATAAGTGTGTCAAGAATGAGTCGATGGAAAAGTGATAGGTACCTATGCACTCTTAGATGTATGTACATATGTACTTGAAATCGATACGGTGACTAGCTTTCGCGACAAGAAACAATAATTTCGTGTAATGAGCTTCGCCGAATAATTTTTCACCAATTGTTTCATGTTTCACAAAAACAAAATATACACCGCCGTAGATCAATCAAGCGGAAAAGTCGTGCTTCTCACAATGCATTTTTCGCTGTTGTTTTTACGTTTGCGCAATTGTGCAACTTTCAGTGACACTGACATGGAAAAATGAATACGATGAAATTTATAGATTTCCATATTCCAGGCGGTATCCGTGGAAATAAACCAGAAGGACAAAAGGGGAAGAAATCAAGTCCAATTTCACGGTTGAAGCTCTCGCACAACCCCAAAACGCATACTTCTGTCATTGTGTATATTCGGAGTGTTAGCGTCCAATAAACACGGAGCCAGACTTGTAAATTGATCTGTGAGCTAAAAAATGTCGGAGTTTGTTTGCATTGAAATAACAAAACATTTTATGGCGGCTAGTATTTTGCTGTCGTCGAATGCCTTTTGTGATGAAGGATTTGATATGATTCATGATGTGTCCATAACCATTTCTTTGATTCTCAAATGAACACAAGTGATAAAATGAAAAAGTCGTTCAGATAAATATTAGATTGTCCCATTTCGGTATCAGCTCATAACGCAAAGGTAAGGAAAGTATTAGCGCTTTCAAAAGGAACAATTGGGCCAACAGTTATTATCCGAGAGTCACGAAGGCGCATCACGAACGTGTACAAGTTAAATGTAAACGAAAAACAGTGGATGAGTCAACATGTTTGATGTGTAATGCAGAGGTAACAAGCAGAAGTGCAATAATCAGGTGAACGCTAACCGGCTAGAGTGCATCCCATAAATACAGTGCAACTAGTACTAGACGTTCAAAACTAAACACGAACTGCATCACGAAATGTCCGTCTCATTCCATAAAATGTCGGGAGTAAACAGATGTCAGGAATTTTAAGACAGTCGTAATTTAACGAGCGCGTTGTACACAAAGCCCTCGGTAATAAGCATTCAGTACTTATTGCACTAATAAAGGTTGCAGTGTAAAAATATCACGGTTCGAAAGTTATGGATCGATAACCGAATGCATGACGGATTAATCCGTTATGGCTATGGGAACGGGTTAACTTGCTGCGATGAAATATTCATTTGACTCGAGACAGAAATATCTAGATTGTAAAGTGTGTCGAATGACCCCCCTATGCTCAGTGAATTTTAAAACGTTCACTTGAAATAGATTTAAAAAAAGAAGCCTATGTGGGGTCAACAGCTTATTCCATCTCTAAAGTTTAAGATTTAACGCATAATAAGTAATCCAAATGGTATATACTAATTGTAAGTTTTATTTTATAGTCATCATTATTGAATCGTTTTCATAATAAATTCGATTCGATTCGCAATTAATCTGTCTTCGAAAATATAAGCCCGTGAAATATTCGGCTTTGTATGCGCACGTTTATTATAAAGACGTGGTTAAATCAATTTTGAGCATTTACAAAATTGACATTCAATGAGGCTCGCACAAAAGCAAGAATGTTGAAAATAAAACACAAGCAGAGATAATTCAAGATTAAATGTTATCGAAAGTAAAAAAAAAGAGTAGGTACCAGGTTAATTAAATTAATTACTCGATAAAAATGGTAGTAGTCTTGAAGCAACATTGCTAATTAAGACGTAAAACTGAAAAGTCTCGCAAAATAATGAAATATAAATTAAAAAAAGTTGCTTTGAAACACCATAAAAATAAAGGTTCACTGAACGTGTGCAATCTGAGGAAAATAATTTAAAACTCCAATAAAATATAAAATGTTTCCAGTATCTACAAACGAAATAATAACAATCAAATCAACTGGAATTGCATCGTAGTATCGTGTCATCCACAAGAAAATATTTCCCAAGGATAACCTTAAATATAAATTGTAATCAAAAGCAGGCGACAATTAACATTTACAAATTCCACTTCGAACCCTTCGTGTATGTATGACCGATAAATAAGGAATGCGCAATAACAGGATTCCATGTCGCACATATGGGGTGGTTGGAGGTATTTTACATGTTAATTTATAAACAATGCATTGTGAATTGAGTTATCTTCACGAGCACACTCGGGAGAACGTTGAAACATTTTTAATGTGAGTGAAATGTTTATTTTTTAGATTGTAACAACAATGAGGAGGAAAATCTGGCACTGTAGCTTATAATTAGAAAATTCGTTGAAATGACTAAAAGTAAACACGCAACATTCAAGGTCTTGCGCAAACAAGTTTTTCATTTTGAGTTAAGAAAAAATGTTGAATGAAGAGCTGGCCGGAAAAATAGACGTGATGCAACACCGAAAGAAAGTTCTCTGTCTTATGTAAACCGGCGCAAAAAATAGCACCGTTTGATGTTCTATAAAAAAAATAGAGGAAGATAAACGTAAGCGGAAAAGGCAGACGTTTAGGTAATCCGATTTAATATTCAAAACGATCTAAGATAAGAGAAGAAATACATAGTTGTGATTAATGAAAACAGGAACTCGTTAGTGAAAAATGTGGTCAAGGTTTGTTCAACTAACCTTAGTTGGCATCCGTTCGACTTTCAGCTTATTTATATCTTTCATTTCAATTACAAATAACGAAACCTTGAAATTGGCTGTCACAGCAGTTTGACACAATTAAATAGACGATTGATTGATTTTGTTTTCGAATCTAGTCTGCAATTTGGATTTTGACTGACTTATTATACCTATAGTCGTCGTCACGTTTACGAATCATTTATTTGTTCAATCGAAGAGACCATCACTACCCGGAATGACTTCACTATTTTCGTTTTCAGTTTTTAGTTACAACTTTTACACGGTCAATTTTCGAGTGGTTATTATTATAGCTTTAATCCAAAGTAAAGTAAGCATTTGACTAACATTTGAATGTGGGTGCAAATATAATTAAAGAGGCGTATTCAAAAAGTTACAACTTGTAATTATTGCGACGATAAAATAATAAAATATGCATGGAAAAATTAAGTTATTATTTATTTATTTAGCGGATAGGTACTATTAATATAGAATGCATTGTTGTTGAAATTGTAACAAGGTCCAATGTTTCTAAATCAGTGGGCAGAAAAATTAATTGAAGCGTGTTACGTGGGAGATTTCACCGAAATCGACAAAAAATATTGTATAGGTAGGTTTACATTGATATGGCGGATCGATCGATCGAATTTTATCGAAAAATTAGAATCTGAAAATCAGACGGGAGAGAATGGTTTTAGAAAGGCGAATTGAAGATCACCGTCGGATAAGATTGGAACGGAAAATAAAAACGATACAAAAAGATGAACGCACGAAAAGCTTTCGAACAAACGAATCCGCTTAGGTGGAAAATTACTATTAAACAATCTGATGGACACATAATAGCGGCCAACGAGTTTCTCACAAGGCCAAGGCAGTTTCAATATTGACCGGTTTTTTTTTTAGCGAAGCATCACATTCCGACTTATTTAATAATGTACAAGATTATAAATAAAAGTTGTACGCATCAGAATACTAAAATTTTGTACGAAATCCACGACAGCAGGTCTACGGAACGGAACGCTGGAACCGTTGCTTTTTTATTTACACTTTGACGCTCGACAGACCCGAGCTATTTTTGAGGCAGCTAAAAAGCAATAAAAACGTTCGTAAAAGGTGTAAAAATCTCTAAAAACGCGGAGAGAGAGAGATACCGGAGCGTACCTTGGGACGAAATAAAACGAAGTAAAAAACAGGGTCACAGGAATTGCAGCGAATGGCAAGAGAGCGTTACCTGTTGCGAATTTTGATCAGTGTATAAAAAATTTCGCGGACCGATTCAACATTGGACATACAAATAACTGCAAAAGAAGATAGAATCGTTTCCAAAGTCAATACGTACACAATTTTCAACCAATAAAATATAATAAAAATAAAGTGTGTGGAGAAAAGACACGACATGAGTTTATTCCATAAACGATGCGATACTATACAAACAAGGAAAGTTATAAATTATGACTTTAATGGAATGGGTTAACTTTGTCACTCAAAGAGGTCAAAAGCTTATGATTGATGACAGGCGAATCCCTTTGATTCAATTGTGTGATCTAGTCAAATCTAGTGGAGTTGGAGTCGTCTGGGAATTTGTCTCGCGGTGCTTACTAATAAATAATCCACACACACCTAAAAATGTACATAGGGGATTTGAATAAATTCAGTCAAACAGAATTTAAGCAGGATTTAGTGTTTCCGTATCTACGTACAAAGTGCACAGTAGATCAACGACAAAAAAATCAGGTTGTTACCGTTTTGTAACAAAACGTGGAGCGTTTTTGCAACATTTCAGACGGGCAGACGGTGCTCAACGATCCGCAATCAAGTTCAGTGTGAATGACTGGCAAACCTTGAAGTTGGTACGTATGGCCTCTCACAACTAGACAATATTCGTTTAGATCTCAGTGCTCATCCAAGGAAAATTCATCTAAAGGTACCTACTCGAAACACACGACTTTATATTATAACATTCAAATATTTGAAAAGACAGCAGGTGACAGACGACGCCTTCCAAATTACACATGTTTTGAAATGCGCAAAATCCGCATATCTGATTGTGATGAGTGAGGCTAGTTGGAGGAGACGATGCGCGTACAAAGCGATAGTAATCCGTTAAGTCACAGGCGTGGCATACTCCTGACATTCTTACACTGTGATCTGATGAGATAGTACCTGATCAAATGTACCACAAGGCCAGTAGTATTCTCAAACAGACACAACGTCAAAGGAATGCACCGTCTGTCTGGGCAAGAAGCATGTGTATGGGATCAAGAAGAAGCGGTTCAATTGCGTGCCCTTTTTGGGAAGCAAAATTTCCACAGTGGAACAAATTTAATGAAGATGCTACATACATACATACATACATAGTTGGCTATAGCAATAAAGTATGAACTTGATAAAACACCATTGAATTGAATATATTAATACATTCTTATAAATATGAGTCGCGCTCTTTCATAGAAAATATAACTAGTTTCGAAGAACACATTATTTCAATTATACCAAACAATTCAAAAATAAAAAAAAAGGTGCGTGAATTAAAATATGAACTATGATTTATGATAATTAGGATGAAGCATACAATTGTTGCCGACGCATAAAGCAAACAATCAAGAGATTAAATGAAGCTCAAATTTATCATACGTCATAATTCTGTGAATAAGAAACGCCCGAATGGTAGTTTACAAAAAAACAATTATGATTCGGGGCAATCAAAAAATTAATAATGACAGTAGACTTATTTTAGAGTGAAATAATCATAGAAGTAATCAAATATTCGTATGAGCACCAGATGATGCGTGTAGACGAATTTTAACCAGGCGATCTACATATGTACATTTAGGACAATCGGCTAGACACGCACATAATGACGTGTTTCTAAATTACAAATTGCTATAATCGAGATCAGATTTTCATCTAAGCGCTAATTAACGAAACGTATACGAGTGCCCGGAGCTCAAATAGTGAGTCGCACCTAACAACAACACGTGTTTTTTTTTTTCAAACGTTCGCATACAAATAATGGCACATCCTACGCGTTCAAGGTCAAATAAAGTTAATGTGTACCTACTACTAAAAAAGGATTAAATCTTGAATGGAAGCAGTTAGGAAGTGGGGCTATGGGTTAAATATGACGCAATTTAATTTGCACATTTGATGCATTACCGTTGTGGAAAATTCACAATCGAAAATCTACGAAATTAATTAATTTTTTGCGTATTGTTCACGCGCGGAACGATCGCATCCTGCAACATCGACTTGCATAACAGGATGCTGCAAATTTCCTGCATATTAACAACACTGCGATCTGCCAAGAAGTGATTTGAAAAAAGTTTAATGGACGAAATAACATAGGTACTTTGAAATAGTCTCTAGTCGAATATACATATGTATGTATGTATGTGTGTAATCAACAAAACAGACACACCGACTGTTCATATAACAAAATACTAATATGTACATATGTATGTATGTATGTATTATAAAATAAAAATTAATTAGTTGGTACACAACGACATTTTGTTTTCAGAAAGATTAGATAAAACTAAAAGTCAAGGCTAAACAATCCATGAATGTCGAAGGAAAATTCTATGCATTTTTATTGAAAATTTCTGGCACATTTCATAAACCTAAAGCGACTAAAAATTCAGTTTTATAGTCTATAATTGCAGTTATTGAGCACGATCTGGCCAGAGAGTCATTCTACTGGACATGTCTGTTGTTTTATTTTACTTTTCTTTATGCGCCAATGACTCACCGGTGTGCCTATCTACATAATTTGCATGTGTGTGTGTGCTAACGGTTCTCAAACGTTTCTGGTATAAGAGGCACTTACTAAACGATAAAACTTTTATAAAATCATCATCACTTAATACTGTGTATTTGTGATAAATTTAAAAACAATTACACTTTATGTGAGATTCGAATAAATACGTAGCCATAAAAATTTATTACTCGGGGAAATTTTGAATCGAATATTAAGCAATCTTTTATATTTGCCAATTAAATATGCAAATTTCGGTTAGTAGTTGCTTAGAAATCAAATGGAGATTCCTTGCTTACAATGAGCATACGCGAACAAAATACAATTGAATTTTATTAGAGGTTCTTTGGATTGATCCAAGAGGAAGTTCAATTGATCGTGACCCAGAAGCAAACGCGATTTGCATAATGCCGTTATTCGCCATGTACAAAATTAGCTTTTTGCACCTGTAAAACCCATCAAGTACGCGAATAACACACGTCGTAGTCGTTCGAGCAAGGAAAAGGCACGCATACCTTTTGAAATGCCAAGGAAATATCGCAGGTATAACATTTCCTGCAATTAGCTCTGCAGTTGTAAGCTATCACAGCTTACCGAGTTTTTATCGAGACAAGTCTTACTCACATTAAATCTATAAATAGAAATTCGCCCCGTATATAATTGAAATAAGTATTTAAGTTAAAATAAATAAGCCAAGGATGGATTAATAACTAGTATTATCAATCATTTGTCCCGCGGGAGTGAACGGAAAACAAATCGTTTTCATAGAAATGTCACTTTGAACCGAAGCGTCATCAATCAAAAATAGTACAAAATTGGTGAGAGGCAAGCGTGATGATCGCAATCAATCATTCGAAAAATTAATAACAACACAGAGACACAGTTTTAGAAGGCCAAAAATAATGTCCCGAAAAAATTTACATACGATACCCTCACCGCACAAAGGTCAACCAGATATGGAAACCGCCATTGACATTCCAAAAACGATTAAATAACTCATGAATAAAAATATTAATTCTTAAAAAAAAATAGGCTCAGCCCTAATCGTGCACTAATTTGATTAACACTTTGAGTGACACCACTCCGGTGAAAATAAATAAAAATCTGTAAATATATGGAAATCATGCGTATGCACGTGGCGTATGTGTGTAAATAATACATATGCAAATCAAATTATTCATGGGATTTCTTCGTGAACAAACGATAATAGTGCGTGTGCGAGGAAAGACCCCCGCATTTTCATTGTAACGAATGCATTTTCAATGAGATTTTAATGATACGCTCCCCCATTCAGCGCCATACAATAATGCACCGAAAAAGAGAGAGAATGATTGTAATAGACGACGAGGCTATTTAGGCGTTATAAAACACAGAAAATGTCATTTTAGGGTGATACATAACCATAATAATAATATATTATTATACAAGTTACAATTTTAATAAAACTAAAATTATGTTTAATGAATTTTGCACGCAAAGCGTAGTCACAGTAGATAATCATATTTTAGAGATAGTTGATATTTATCTATTATACCTAGGGCAGTTGGTGAATATGACTGGATGTAAAGAAGAAGAAATAAAACGAAGAATGAAACTAGGATTGGAGTGCTTTTGGAAGAATGAACATAGTTTTTAAATCCAACATTCCGCTATGCTTAAAAAAAAGGCATGCGACCAATGCGTACTGCCAGTTATGACGTATGGACGTGAAACTTGGACGCTAAATACAAGAATCCTACGAAAGATCCAGTGCACACAGAGAAGCATGGAAAGATGTATGTTTGGTATAACAAGAGATTGCAAAAGAAATACATTGGTAAGAAGTATGACCAAAGTGGCAGATATAGCAGTACGTGTGAAAAAGTTTAAGTGGCAATGGGCTGGACACATATCGGGAAGAATGGATGGCAGATGGACGCGAGAAATACTGGAATGGTATCCGAGAGGATGTGAAAGAAAGCAAGGTAGACCGAGTGCAAGATGGGCTGATGAATTGAGAAGAATGTGTGTAGTCAAGTGGATGCAGATTGCTCAAGACAGACAGGAATGGAAGAGGATTGGAGAAGCCTTCATCCAGCAGTGGATGGTGAACGGTTGAAAATGATGATGATGATGATGATGAATATATATTTTTTAAATAAGTTAATATTAGATATCCTCCTGTAGAATAAATAGCAGCCAGCAGCAAGTTCGTGACATCCGCAAAAAAAAAAAAAATACAACAATAAGTGGGAATGTTACGCGTTTGCGCAACCAAATAAAAATGCTTATTGTTCGTATATATTATATGTGGGTGATTCGTTGATATTTGTGTCGAAAGGACAGATCAAGAACGGAAGCTGTCAGCGGGGGGTACTTGATTGTAGTAGTACCCCGCGACACAATGGACGGAAGAACGGACGCTTGCACTTCCTCGATTTTGTGTGCAACACCGCGAAAAATACAGTAACCGGTTGATGGTGTCAAACTCTGAAACACGATAACAATACCCACTCAAGGTGGAAAAACGTTCAGAAGTCTCAAATGGAGACGTGTGAAGGTTTAATGGGACGGATATGACGGTCAAATTTATTCTGATTTAAGTCCAGAAAGCAAAGTATTCTTCCGAAAGTTAACCCATAGCTCAGTTAGGCCCGTAACCCACTAGGCAGCCTGGCTGCGGATGCCATGACTGCGGCAACCAGAAAACGTGCACCCAGTTCAAGCAGCCAAAGTGGCAGCCAGAACGATGAGAACACACTCACAAATGGTCAGCGATAACATTGTAGATACAACATGTTTTCAATGCAATATTTGGTTCGTAATCTCGGATCTCTGATCCGTTTGTACTGTATGTAGATACAAATAATTTGTTGAAAATAGTTTCATATATGTCAACTGTTTCCAGCGTGCAACATTGGCGAGATTTTTTGTTTATATTTTGATCTTATCCGTTGAATTTAGTGCGTAGTGAATTGTTTATAAAATAATTGGTAAGCGGCTGAAAATCTGAAATGGCAAACGTGAATCGACTGGCTGCCGAGCAGCTAGGCTGCTAGTGCGTGCATCACACGGGTAGCCACAAACATTTTCTAACATCGTTGTGGCTGCGCAGCCATGGCTGCCTAGTGCGTTACGGGCCTTAAGTTAGCATTGCATTGCATTGTGAGACACAATGAACAAATTTTTAGTCGTTGGCGGCCGCTATGGTATTTTCAGCGACAGACGATTAGCGAAAGGCGATTGTTACCTTTGCCATTGTCGATGAATTCTTAAGGTGTTACCTACATACATAGTTTAATGTCTCTATGTTCACGGTCGCACGAGTCGCTCGTGATGCAGCGATTATCCAAAGGTGCGAGAGTGTTTCTCACAGTCGGGGTCAAATAGCAGACGCTGCCGCAAAGAATGAAACTCCGTTACACTTACTTAGGTATGAAAAAAAAAACATAATGAAGCGTTATTAGATGTTCTGACATAACCAGTGAGAAATTTTTGAAGTCGTCGACGACGCGCGACTTCCCAGTGCGCTCGCGTGGTTAAAAGTTAAAAGTTGAACTCGTCGCGCGAACGGTTCAACGCGTTGTAACGTTACCGAAAGTGACGCCGTGCGTCGTCGCTTTGATCAATATCGTCTGAAAGTGGGGGGAAAAAAGGATTAAACACCTTTGGAGATCCTTTGTTTAGGACCCGTGTAGTGGAATGCGCACACCGGATAAGGAAGCGCAGAGCGTTGAACTTCCGCTACTGCCGTACCGGGTCCGGGATGCAAATATGGAATTAATATCACCACACTCGGAATACGATTGCTTTCCAAGCGTGTTAAAACATCAACGTACTGTATTTATTATTTTATTTTTATATGAAACTTCAATTACTCTAATAAGAAGGAGTAATTTTTTTATTTGTAATAAAATATTGTGAGCAGCTAGTTCTTTCGCACGATTCGCAGGAAATATAATAAAATTTATTGATACGCATCGTATAAATTTGAAGTCGATAATGTTAATAGGAAGTCATTAGATGGTTTATTATGTTTTTAATTGATATTTCACGCCAAAAGCGGCAATGCAGCCCTACGTGAATACGATATATATGTAATATCTATTGTAAATGTGCAGAAACACACGCGCACGCAGAACGATAGAGATGTAATTAATCTCAACGCGTACTCAACATCCAAACTCCAATTATGTATTATTGTTGTAATCATAGAACGGAAATAATGAAAGAGATAACGATTACGAAAGGGCAATTAAACCAATTGTATAAAAATTAATGAATGTCGTTAAACAAATAATCATACCGAAAAATGATACACGGTCAATTGCAACGATGACGATCGCGGCGGCGCCTTCAAAGCGAACAAACTGAAACGTTAAACATTTTTATGTGTACATACATACATATGTGTGGATTTGGCTTACTGTTAATGGGTTGTCAAAACCGCTGCTTTTAATTGTATGCGTTTATATGACACCATATTAAAATTCCTTTTAAAGCGCTGATGTTCGTAACGACGCCGTTAAGTTCTCCGCACGCTTTTCCAACTAATTTTCACAGTAATGACTCCTGTAATAGGATTTTTCGTTAACGAGGAGCGCGATCTTCAAGAATCGTTTTACCAACTACTAATTAAATGTATGCGCGATAGGAGTACATATGCAGAATCGAAAATAGGGATCGGCAACCGTTCAGCGTAGATATTTCGAATTTTAATAAAAATAATTCGAGAATGTTTAGATTTTTTGAAACTTAAACTTCTTCACTTTATGAATACAATAACAATTTATGTTAATTAGGTTGTATGTCAGTGTAGTGTTTGGGGCGCGGCGCTAGAGGTTACCACTACAGCATTTGCGTTGTACATAAATAGCAAAAATACGAACATGACTCACAGGTAGAGTGTTTGCCACTTCCGACAGGTTGCGTAATGGCCGCACAGGTGATAACAAGGCGTCTGTTCGACCGGTTGTTATTACACACCGCCATTACGCGCTTACTCGGCATATAAACATTAACTAAATGGCCGCAAAAAATACAATAATGAATCGATAGCGATCAGACAATACGATCACAAAATACAAACACACACGAACGATAATAATTTCTAATGGAGCACAAAAAAGCGACCGTGCGATCTTGTTCTCTCCTCGGCCTAGTAAATCGCAACTGAAAAAGTGGCCGAGAAAAAGCCGAGCGAGCGAAGATCGCAATCGTTTCAGCCTCGTTGTGAACACTTCATGCCTGTAATTGCTGAAAAAAAAAGTCAAATCTAAAGTGCTCTGCTGCTAATCGTAAAATATTGCTGTTTTCGATTTAGTTTTAAAAAGTACAGTAGAAAATGCACTGATAAAAATTAACATAAACATGTAGAAATCGTATATCTGAATAGCAACGTTTACTACTTCAGTATTTATGACTAGAGAGCTAAACGTCTTCAAAGTGAAACATTGTCGTATTTGAACTACATATGTACGTCGAGACTAAATAAATTAAGTGCAACAGTATCCATTGAAGGAAAGGAAACACAACATCTGTTACATCTTACTACGCGTAATCCATTGTGAATTTCTTGAAGTGAGAAAATGCTCAAGAGGTCACAATACTGCACTTCGCATGCAAGTGAAAATTACTCTTATTACGCATGGCATGCCTGATATGCGCTCAGTCGTCGAAAAACATTCTAGAAACATTACTGACGCCACATAGTGAATAAAATGATCAAAAGAGAGAACTTCAATCGGACAGTGTTAAAATTTCGGTTCAACGAACTTGTCCAGAGAGCGTTCCAGAACATGCAGATGTGACAAATCAAAAGCAAACATCTGGCACCGACTGGCTAGAGAAGAATTCGACGATAAAGCGATAAGAGCGAACAATAGGCGATACGACCGGGCATCATATGAACGTCAATAATCCTGACGACGAAGAAGACTCCAGAGAGCCAGACAACACTTTATGTTCCCTTTATGGAGTCAATTATGGATGCGGCCTTGTTTGACGGTCTGGTTTGAGTGGCCCGCATCGATTATGGCATTTCTTCTTCTCTTCTTTCAACTTGTCCTCACGAAACGTGGACAGATTGGGTGGATTCGAAGAAGACCATAATGGGAGACGAGACGTCTGACGGATTCTAAGAAGAAGAACGACCGCACAATATCACGCGTGATACAACATTATTAACAATTAAATGGAGCAAGTCTTGAAAAGAAGCACTACGAGAATTTTAAATTATGCACTTGAATTTGGTTCGGTATGTGAAGGAGACGCTCCATACTGTTAAAGCGATGCAATAAAAAACGAAGAAAATTCATTACAATACAAAAAAAATAATACCAAAAGCATGTCAAGATGGAGAGCACAGTGGTTAAAGGATTTTTAACAGAAACGACTTCGAGATTGGATAAGAATTGAAGTGGTTGTACCCATTAGTATTGAAGGATGGGAAGCAAAAAAAAATATGTACAAATTAAAAATACATACATTTAATATGGAGTGGAACTGTAGGAATTAAATTTAACTAACTAAATACTTAAATGTTTAATTAATTGGATTTTAACATATAAAAGCATATACATATGTATGTACATCGAAAATAGAAACATTATCAAAAATCGAACAGTGAAAAAATTATTTAGTAGTAATTTGTTCATGATAAACTTTTTCCATATATGGTATAGTTCATCGATATTTTTAAACCTCGATCAATTTCTGTAATGAAAATTACATATATCGTAGTTAATATGATGTAATTTGGTAAAAGCGCTCATTTACCACGAATTTCACAAGTGATTTATCGACGCCGGCTTCAATTCTTAGGGTTAACAAGGGTTGGCCCCTAGGAGCGGCTGGATCAATTCGAACA
Source organism: Parapsyche elsis (assembly GCA_022651745.1). Classification (NCBI taxonomy): domain Eukaryota; kingdom Metazoa; phylum Arthropoda; class Insecta; order Trichoptera; family Hydropsychidae; genus Parapsyche; species Parapsyche elsis. The sequence goes on from JAGVSN010000018.1 coordinate 4,210,739, forward strand.
TACATATAACAAAACACAAGAGAGCTAGCGAGTAGGTATCATACAGAATGGGTGGGTGGGATGATACCACAATTCTTCGACCGGGTGCGCAGTTAGATGATGCATGATGCACTCTATCATCTTGTCGAGATAGCCGTAATGAGATGCGTGCGAGTGCATCGAGGAAATTCGATAGCCCGAGACATGAGACGAGACGCTCCCTACCAGGTACATACATATATATGTACATAGAAACCAACGAACAATACTGTAATTTGTCAAATCGTCATAATACCCACTCGAATGCCACACAGTTATACGCCGAGTAAAAATATGTAAATGGTAGTTTTTATTTTTAATCTCCGACAAAAGTGTGGATGGATAAATGGGATTAATGGATCGTGGCGTTTATTGTTCCGCTACATTTGTCCGAATCGCGTGCTTTCAACAATCGACCGACCGATTCTTAAATCTCACACGTATAAATTAAGCGAGAGGTAACGTAATTTTTTTTTCCGACACAGCCAGCATGCATATTTATGCGCTTGTATGCAAATGTGCATGCGAAAAAACGAAATTGGAGCGCGTCGACTTTGCGAGAAAGCGATCTTCTTATTCCATTATTGGAAGACGATTTCACGGCGACAGATCGGAAAAATCAAAAAGCAGCGAAATTGACGAAACACCCAATCCAACTTTCTCCATCACAATTTAATTGAAAAAGTGGCGAAACTCATACGATTGACTAAGATGATAAACTGACAAATTTCAAATTAACATCTCAAGATAAAATCAGTCCTATTTAACATACATAATACATATGTACATTTCAAATACAGTGAAAATTAAGAAGAATTTGTATTTGTGAAAATATTTTATCTATTGTTTTATTTTTAGAAATTTAAATGATATTCATTTGTGTAAATTTATTCAATTATAATTATATGACGTTGAGTAATTGTAACTTGAAACTCATCCGCTTAACAATGCAGCATCCAATATCACAACCCAACACTCGAGCGTTCATTGATACACAACACAACAACAAAAAAAAATAAATAAATACAAAGAATAAAAAAACTCAAAATGTAGACGAAAAAAATACGATTTGTCAGTAGCGAATGGGAAAATGATAATTCGAATTGGGGGCAAATAACAATAACGCTCGTAAAACAAGTTCGGTTTAATTGCATAAAGAAACATTTAATTGGGTTCAACGCATGCAAGAGAATGAGTTATTGGTGCGATTTATTAATCTCGACGATAATTACAGCTTTGGAGGCTGGAATAACACAACAAACGGACACGCATTATTACAAACAAATCAATGATAATTATGTTATTTTGCGGTTGCGGCGGCAACAGTCGTTGGAAATCATTCGTGAATTTTATACAAATCGGTAACTAGGCGAATTATTAGGAATTTTCTGAGATGATGGGGTGGAGAGTGTGAAGGCCGGAAGCGCTTCGGACCATAAAGAAGTGATTTCGGTTCGCACGGCCTCCCCCGCAACAGCTCCTCTAATTGGCTGAAGAACAAAACCATTGTGGATCATAAATGAAAATGAGAAAATTTGGACAAGAGACGGTCGTAGCCGAGATCCGACTGAGATCCACATAGAAAGCGGAGCGTGACCGAGAGGCGACGTTCGTGCTATGATCACCACTCGCCAAGCCAAACACGGTCCTTCTGCATACAAACACCACTCTTGTCATCAAATTTCTTTCAGATGACTGATTCTCAAAGTTTACGATGACTCCCATCGGCAATTGGAACAAATAATAAAACGTACTGACTAAATTTCACCAACTTTTTACTTGAATCTATGATATTTGCAGTCTATGGATCATTTGTCGGCAATGTTAGTCAAATGCACTCAATTTCATAGAAAAGCGACAGTGTAAGTGTATGATAGTGTTGATTTGTTTATTCTTTTTTTTTTGTGAAATTTTCACTGTCGTTAATTTTTCCCGACGCGGCTGTCGCCTCACACCGTGTTGAAACGGCGTTTCAGCGACAGACGAAATTCGGAATAATGGAATACGGAGATATTGTAATTCAGATTATATACTTTCACAGTCGGTGAAAGCCGAACAATCTCGCACTGATTCGAACTGCTCGTTAAAAACGGTTATGAGCGAAAAAAGTTTATGGTTCATAATAGCAGCGCAATCAAAGTAAAAATTGCGAAGAAAATAGCATTTGAAATATTGACAGATATGGACTGTTTAAAAACCAATGGAACGCACGTACAATCAAAATAAATAGAAGCATTTGGCATTAACATTGAATAAAATTTAAAATGATAAATCCAATTACATATACACTATTGTCTAAAAAGCTTTCATGTGAACAATAAGTTTATTGTTTGATTTTTGAGTGCATTTTGTAAGAAAACATTTTTAAACCCTTTTTAATGAAAGAGCCATTAAACACTCCGACGCATTTGACCCAAATGATGATGATAAAGTTACCGGCACCCAGCTACATAGCACGACGGAGCTTTAAACAGGCATAGGTTTAACTGGTGAAGGATATTGAACATCAGTGGAAGACGGAGATGAATTCGTGCGATGACTCGTCACTATGTGTGGTGCATTCAAAGCAAATAGGTCGATGGTATGCGGTGAGTGTCCGGACAAGCCAAACGGGGTTGTATTGATTCAAGCCGGGTCCCCTTCGAAAACCTGCTGATTAGTTTATTCAAAATCAGCGATGCTCAACACGAGTGACGAGCCCCTTTTGAAAATCCAAAATATAAAATGTTTTTTAACATACACGTTCGCAGGGAACCGGATAAAAAGTTTTGCTCGCTTAATACATTAAATATTTTATTACGAACGGTTAAAATGTGAAAGGCTCTTTGAATGTACCTATATATTCAATAATTCAGTAGGTATGTACATGTACACGGTAAGTTTTAATTATTTTGATGATTAAGCTAAAGTGAAACTCGTTTCGACGACTATGTAGGTGAGTTGGGTTAGGTCAGCATAATGTTCGATTACATTATATTAGATCATCGTGGTCATTAAAAAGTAATTTAAAACCGTTTTCAAACAACGGAAATGTCTAATGATAATTTGCCGTTTTAGAATTTGAAAGAAATTTCTATTAAAAAAATATATGTACATAGATTCGACGGAAGGAATATAACAAGAAAAACCACAAATAAAGGGTATCAGTGCTTACATATAATATGCATGTGCATATTAAATCTTATAAATAAAAAATTTTCCTGTACCTTTTGGTGGTTAATAAAATGAAAATGATTCATCGCGCTCAAAATGACATTATATGGCAATAAAAAATGACACTCTATTAACATTTCAAAAAAACCGCAATTCAATATTTACAAAAAAAAGACGTAGATATAATAACCCAACCAAGGATAAACAGCTTATTAGGCAACAGCAATTGTAAAACATTTTGAAATAAATGACAAATATTTATGAGATGAATAGCTTGGTACAATATATGCTTTCATTTACATATTTACTGAAGAAAAATACCAACATAATGGTTGCCAAAATTTGCAGTTCACGAAACACAGTTCTAGAAACGGCGCGCAATAGACAATTTGTTGTGCAATTGCAGTATGATTCATCGGGGCCGACAAGCCACTGACACAATACTACCAAAAGATTGATTAGCAAAAAAAAAAAAAAAAAAAAAGCAATGCATCTATGGTTGTTTATTTCGCGTCGAAATTAACACCGTAGCAAACCATTAAACCGTTAACAACAATACAATGTTTTGTTTGTGAATCAAATGCAAAAATTTCATTACGCCCCATTGCATTAGGAAGACCGCACATACAGCGAACGTAACGCCAAGTATGCAAAACTTACCGACACTTCAGTAAAAAATATTGAATCTCACCTAAAACAAAAAATAAAAAGAAAAATTAGTCATTGGACGACGTTGTCGAAATATATGGTACACATACACGAAATGATGTCTACAAATTTAAAGAGTGCACAACGAGTCAATAGATGCAAGTCGCCAATTTAAAACACCGCACATACATACTACCATCCTGTGGAAGTTGACGCGTGGCGTGATGATGCACGGCTTACGTGTAAATAAAATTAATGAGAGGAAATATGCAGAACGTGTTTGGTGTGCATAACAAAACGCGACTCACATGCAAAATAAACATCTAAAATCTGTTGCACGTTCGACGCGCTATCATCGGGTACGGTGTGAATCCTTGCCCAAAGCCAAGTTCCCAACAATAAAAATATGTTTTATTTGTATTAAATCAGCATAGTTCAGCGTAATGTAATTAAAATAAAATTCGCGCAAGGGGTGAATAAATAATGGCCGTCTGGCGTTTCCGAACCGGAAAATGAGTGCAGTTGGCGAACGTTGTTGGTGGTGCACGCGCGCAAACGAGCACCACTCGTTTTTGAGCACCGGCATATTTATGTGCACAATTGCGCCTAGGCGTGTCTTTTGTCGACCCTCCCCCTTTGCGAATTTGCGAAAAAAGACACTCGGTAGTTGTAAGGGTTAACACCCTCAGGTCACAGTTTCGGCGAAGCCTTTATTTCATCGCGCGAAACTTCGCGTGGGGAACGCCGCACGTTCGGCATTGTACGAAGTACATAGGATGCAGGGTCAAACTGTGCGAAACTCTTGTTCAATTTCGCACAAAATAAACGAAGAAAGTTGCGAAACTTTGAGAAATCGTAATAAGAGTTTAAGTTGGGAGAATAAATTAGTAAGCAAATGGGTCACGTTTCATTTTCACAGCATTCAAAAAAAATCCTGTTTAGTAGTCTCTCTTGGAATAATTAAGTGAAAGGAAGGCTTTTTAAATTGTGAGAAATTAAACTATGAAAAATTTCCGAAAAAGAGACGATATTTTGCTGAGGTAATAATAGATATTGCAACATCGCATTTTATCTTGTTGTTATTATTATTTAATTTTAACAATATGATTATTATATTTTTCACAAACCAATACTTGGATATTGTACATATTGTTAATTAGATATTATATTATGAAATAAGTATGTGGATTCATTCCAGTTTATTGAAATGTGATTGACTGAGATTTGCAAAAGCATAACTTACACACAATAACTGGAGCAGAGAATGTCTAAAAGAGAATCGAACGTGTTGAATTCACTCTTCTTAATTGCCTTGTAAGAAAAAAAAACACACAAATAAAGATTGTCAATCCCCAACGCAAAGGTTATCGAAAATAATAATATGAGTCAACGGCGTATGATATAAGCGTATATTTATATACGCACGTTTTTATATCCTATTGTGTTTATTTATTTAGGTACAATCGACGCTTTGGGATACCCATATAAGGATGAAAGACATTCGTGCATACATATGTATATGTAGTATTCTTCTTCAACGTGTGTGTTTCTGCATCGGACCACATGCATGCATTTCGCATGTTCGCCGCTCAAATCCAAAGAGAAAATTTTCGAAATGCAACGAACGATCTGCACGTGCCGAATTCGGGTTAGTCGCATAATAATAATAAATAACAATGAACAGTTGTAGAAGCGCTGGATGAACGGTGAGTCACCTGAGCCGTGAGGCGATGGCGGGTCACGTGACCTCATGCTACCTGAGCGCTCGTTCCAGTTTCCAGTTTTTAACGTACCCCGAAAATTTTCGCGATGCACAAATACGATGCAATTCGACGAAATGAGGGTGGATATTAAGGGTTGTACCATTTTGCGGAACATGTGTTCGACGAATTCAACGAATTCTATTGGTACTGGCTAATGTCGATCAAATTATCAGTTCATACTTCATAAAAAAAAAAAAAAAAAAACAATTTTACGATCAGAAACGAATCACATTCATAACACCAAAACCTACAGAAAATTTTCTGAAAATATGGATATAAATATAGAAAATCTTGATAGTATGTACTATGTGAAAATTGGGAATTATTTTAATACATACATACTAGTGTAAACCCGTTGAATATCAACGGATGTTTGTGTGGGTGAGTATATGTGTATTTAATAGTTTTTATAGTTGTTGCATAGATGGCGCGTTATAATACAACAACGTAACAATTTAGCAAAGTCGCGAGCCTACTGACAATATTGTCAAATCGTAACAGTCTCGTCATCGCCTCCGTTGGATGATAGTGTTAGCACGACCTCATTTGGACCTCATTTGGACCTCAGATTGGAGAAGTTTTCTCGTACAGATTGATTGATAACGTCCCTGGGGCTGATGCGGTAATGCCACGTTTTCTTAATGACGGTAATTTCTTAACCGGTGGTAAATGGCGTGGAATACTGATTTTCAATTACCTGTCAAGATTGTCAGTTACACACACACACACACACACATGCTATTATTGCGTAAATTACGCACGCGGATTGTAGGCGATAAATCATCCTCAGATGCATATCAACCTAGCTGTATTTCGTCTGAACGTTTGAAGGATTTGGGTTGACGTGTACCTATGCGCAGAATATGCACGACCAATAAACAGCGAGAGCAATGAATGCGCCACATCATAAATATGTACATACATACATACACACTAGCCGCGGTGAATCAACTGTACTGTCCGAATGGAGAGTACGTGATGAAGATAACAACGACATTAGGCCATTGAATTCGATGATATCATATTGTGTGTTTTTCAACAACAGGATATTGACCATCTAGGATTCTAGAACGCACAAAGTATAAGCTATGAAGTTTTAAATACGCTGAGTTTATCCATGCGCGGTTATTCGGCGGAGCGGAAGCGTCAAGCAAATCGACAGCTAATCATCAGCTGTTGTGCAGAAATAACACATTTGCGAAAGGCGCACGGGTCATTATCATATAATAAGCTCTTTATTAATATAATACAATGGCGATCGTTTAATCGAGAAATTTCATACGCGCATTGCACGGGTCACAATTTCACCGTATCGAATGGGAACGCAATAAGAGAAAAATAAAACAGGCGGTCGACGAACATATCGGAATGCGATGCAAGTTGTTGCATAGTGCATATCTTGCAGCATCACACCACCGCGAGTGGTCTCGACAAAAAGGAACAAAAGTGTGTGCCGATTTCGGGTCAAAAGCGAAACGGAATAAATTTCCGAGACCGGTGCACATTATACGTACCAAAAATATATAGTGAATTTTCGACGATGCAATTTAACATCGAGGATAATTATTGAGACAGGGTGAATTATATGGTGAAAATAAATAGAGGGGCGTAAAGTGTGAGCGCGGCGCGGTTATCATTATATTTCTAAAGGTGTGTAAAATATGGCGTTAATTAACGCGTAGAAAGGGACGTTGATATAAAACAACGTCCTGTTAAAAATGTGCTACATTACATTTTTATTTTATATGTAGCACGATAAACCGCAAACGAGACCGATTACGCAAATGCTGACATTTGAGACAATTGTCAAAGAGTCAAATTCCACGACGATAACAAGTAAACCCCATAAAGGAGTGCTCAAAATAAGAATTTTAAATCTAGGACGATTGAAATACTTATAAAATAATTTTCACTAATTTGATATTGTTATGTTTATTCCTACTTCTCAATAAAATAATTTATTACAAACAGAGATAATATTTTTGTTTTAAAGACACTTATCGTACTATGTTGGCATAACATAAATACATACATAATTAGAATTTGACAAACCAATGCTCCATATATTAGAATTTTCAATTGAAGCATTTTCCGATTATAAAACATTTTCACAATTGAATATGGAGGAACACTTCAAATAATCTTGGCACGCGAGTTTCGGCAGTACTTACTGCCAAGAATTGGCATTAAATTTTTCTCACACATTTAACGAGCTTCTCGCGATTATACAAAAAATAAAAACATGAATCAACTCTGGAAGCGTGTTCTCAAACGCGGCTACAGAGAGAACAGTGAGTGAAATGAAACTGATGACTTCATGGGGATCCGATGGGGAAAAAGGAGACCCAGTCTCTCAGAGGGCACCACAACTGACAATGATGACGTGATGAAGCACAAGCTAATTGCGATACACAGAGCAAAAACCCACAGTGGCTCGGTACACCAAATAACCAATTAGATCATCAGACTCCGTTGATGGTGTCCGGTCATCGCTATCGCCGATCAAAATGTCACCAGTCCAGTGATGACTAATTTCGATTGGTATTTTGATTTATTGTAGATTCTAACGACAGCCAGGATGTTGTCTAAAAGTTATTTTGGATAACAAATGGTGTTAGTTTAACCCGAGGCGTTTTGAGTCATTTCGTCCGAGTTGCAAAATATGGGAGGAATATTGTTACGGTAGAAGATGCCCAGACAAGACAATTGCCGGAAAAGAAAACGAGCCTTGGTCGAGGTATAATAAAAAAAAAAAAATCAAGATAAAAGCATGATATTTCAATAAGACAATGCTGAGAAAACGGGATTTGAATCGCTTCAGGCTTCTCGGAATCCTCTTTTCAACCACACGACCATATGGTGGATGAGTATGCACTTATGCATGATATTCTGTTTTTAGCATGGGCCTATAAATTGTCTGCATCAACAAAAAAAGTTGTAAACGATTCCACTCAAAACAGGAATGTTGTAAAAATCTGGAATACTATTTAGATTGTGAATAATGATAACAACGATAAATAACATCAGTAAAAAAACGTGAGTAATTCGTTTCGTTGTATAGATGCTACTTTTGAAGATGAAGAACGACTGGCCATATTCAACTTCATTAGGCATACAATTAGACCTTATTTTAAACTGGACGATTATTACCATGTACATATGTACATACATAAGTACACGCCTATACATACATACATACATACATATGTACATAATATAATAATTTTAAAGCAGTTCCATCCAGTTGTGGGTACGAGATAAAACAAATAAAAAAAAAAACAAGCGAGTGTACGCCATGCGTATTTCGAGACAGATGAAATTAATCAGGACAACATAGCAACATATTTTATAGAATAAAAGGATGAAAACAACATATTTCAGGCGCCTGAAAGCCTCGTTAACAATCGGACAAAAAAATTAAATCAACGTACACACAATTCGAGATAGATATCTCGAAAGTATTTTACAACGCCAGATGATAGTATATCATATGATGCAATATTATATTTATATTAACTAACTAGCATCATTTTTTTAAACATTGAAATTTTGAAACTACATACATACATACATATACACATTATTACTATGGAAAACTAAAATGAGTTTTTAAGCAACTGCACAATGGTTGTTAATCATAATTACTTATTACTCATAGACCGCAGAATTTCCGCCCATGAATCGCATTTTGAACAAAAAATACGATTATGATCGGAAAAACATTACAAGGTTATACACAAGTTTACAATATAGGTACATAAACTGCATTGCAATATTGTTGTAATTAATTCGGCATATTAAAATTAATTTAAAAATTGCTAAATATTTACATGTGTATTGTAATTTCTCACGGACAAAGGAGGAAAACTTTTTTCCTTTTTTTTTTTAATCTTGTTTTTTGGTCCATGCACAATATTGACAAAAAAACTAAAGTGGAAACCGCTGATGACTAAGCCCCGCTCTCTCGCTGCGAATAGTTGAACAAATTTGCTGACGCAATGGACTGAACATTGCAAAAATGAAGCAATTCTTGAGGGAATGAATGACCTATTGCAATCATGACTCACGCCTGTTAATCTTATACATGTATATTTTATTTATGGCTATAAAATAGCATGAAATACCGTAACGTTAAGTCGGACTCGTCCATCAAGATTGATTTGATTATAAGCGCAGTCATAAAATAAAAATAAAAATAACTGCAAATTGTCATTGTCGATTTGCACACGCAAAAAAAAACTGTTTAAAAAGTGCATATTTCACGTGAAATTCAGCCGATGGTGCATAACCGATTTCTCGACAGGTGAAATTATACATGCGCTTAAGTGAAATACGAGAGCACTTCCAAATCGCAAGAACAGTATTGTCAATACTAATTAAAATCAGATCTACGATAATCAAGCTCAAAATATGATACTATTTTGAGTGGTGAAATTGAATGCAACGATATGTACCTACACGCTGTAAAGATTGCAAGTGCTTGTCTGAAATACTATTGACAAATGCATTATTCCGTTACAGTACGTATTTCTGTCGAAGCGCATCATTACGAATGTTGGAAAGCGTCCACAACTGATCTGTAATTGCAGCGATTTTCTAAATTGCCTACAAATATGCGCATTAGCACGCGTACTCTGACCATTTCCTTAATTGTTAACAACACGACGGTATTTCCTATGGGCAAACCCCCACCCAACACTGGCTCCGCTTCTTCCTATCTAAAAGTATCCCCCTCTGAATAAATCAAGACAAATCCTATTCAAAATTCGGAGACAGTTTGTGAACGAACCCAAAAAGGATTACACGAGAGATCGACCCGACCCGTCTTTGCAGACGACAAAATAAAACCTGGTAAGTGCTGCTGAATGCGTCAGATCCGTAATACGGTTCAAGAGCGTGAGACGGTTTGACATTTTATGATTGCGAGCACCAAGAGAGTCGAGCTTCCAGTGTTTAATGTCATGTCACATGCGTTAAAGACGACATGCTCCGTTAAGTACGTAAAAGTATATTGTGATAAACAACGATGAGACAACATTTCACCAATGCAAAATGCATACGGAATATGAGTACCAAACAAACAAAACGTTTAGCATTAAATTAAGTTCGACCGTGAATTGTCATGAAAATTTGATGCGACGAAGGTGTCATCGATGATTCACTGACGCGCGTTCCCGTTTCGACGAACGGGTCATTCCGGCCATTGTCGAATGAAAAAAAAAATACAATAAACGGTGCCGACACGTGCCTAAATAAACGCATTGTTGATCGGACGGATAAGTGCATGCGAATAGTACCAGGTGAACGCGAAGGTCTCCGACGCGCGCGAATGAATCCATCGACATCGATGCACTCGCTCGAGACATTGAGAGTGCATCGCGGTTAATTCGAAATATCATCGAGACGGCTAAAAGTGCATCGATGCGCGAAAGATAATCTTGCACTTTAGACGAAATCAGTAGAGAGAATATTCAGAGCCCTTGTGTACATATGTAGATATGACACATCGCTCAAGCTCATAGCAGCTGTCGAATTAATGTCTTCGGTGGAAACTTTGAATTTTAAATAAACCCGTATAACGGCTCCCGCACACCGCTGCGAACAGGTAGGAAAATCTCAAGGGTGGTATGGTGGGGAGTTGTATCGCATACCCGCGATTTATTCAGTTAATAAGACAAACAGAGCGCGTGACAGCAAAGTTGGCTTTAACCGCTAAATATTGGGAGATAACCACGTGGTGAAAACTTTAGTTTGCCTTGAAACGGGCGTAGGGGGGGGTGGGGGCGATCATATACGTCCATTATATATTTGTTAGCTGTTATAATAGATATAGTACGTAAAATAGTGCAAAAACAATTGATTATTAAATAAAGTTAGATGCGCGTGTGTGGCATTAATGAGAGAATAGAATAACTGAATACGCGTCTACACCAAGAAGGATTTCCGCCGAATTCCGGCGATTTCGATGACGTTTGTGGAAAAGTTGTATGTAAAATAGCTCTGACTTGATAATCGTGAGTGAAATACAAACGTTCCGAATGCGAGGTGACAGATGGTAGTTTGATAGCTTATGTCAGAGTGACAGAAACCGACGCTTGCACAGGCTGGTAGGTTTGCGAAATTCGTTAGGTTTGCCTAGCTAGTTTTTTATACGCGATTTCGTAGCGGTGTGCGGGAGCCTTAAAGTTGACCAACGTATTGTTAGAATTGCTATGAAAATACCATGAACAATGTAAATTCAAAAATAAAAAAAAAGTAGCATATGATCACTCTGATTCTAGTCATAGTAAAATGATTCTCAGTGGAAAATCCAAAACAAAAATTAGTGTTTTTGTTCAACGTAGTCGACATTGTCCAAAATACACCGAAAAATGAAAAAGAAACACGTAAAATGGGGGAATTCGTGTCATGTTGTCGCTGACACAGACGCGGCGAGAAGAGTACGACGACAACGATTAGGGCAAATTGCGCTTGGAAGTCGAAAATGGTCACTGATTGAAGTTAATGACGTGAATCATATAATTACCGTAATTGGACGCAACTCATTGATGCAAACAAAAGCCGAGAAATCGGTAGCAATGGATCCATCTATCTTTTCGTAGCGCGCGTACGTTCGTTTATTGTTTCGACAAGTGGGTAGGTTAGGTACCTACGATTTCGTAATTTTCACGGTGATGGCAGGTGATGATGATGGCGATCATCGTCCACTTTTACTATTCGTTCTGGTGGAATGGTCTGATGTTCCGTTAAATAACGAATGACTGTGGACCGTCTGCGAGAAGCAAAACCGTTCAAAATATTATTATGGTAGTCTGCCGAGTTCGTCTGCACGACACGCCCTATTTCCATAGCGAAAATAATGATACGAAATTACATTCCTCAACAACGAAACTTTTTTTTTGGCAATGTTTTGTATGCTCAAACTTTTCAAACACCCAACACTTTTCTACACCGTACTTTGATGCGATTCAAATTAATTCCGCCTAGCCGAACGGACGGAATACGCTGGTGGATAAAAAAAAATGTGAAACTATCGTCACTTTTGAAGATATGGAAAGGTTAAAGGAGATCTCCTAGTATAAAAGGGTACACACGCACGTTAATAAAGTATTACGCGCCCTAAAAGGGACAAGGGTGAGCTGTATTAGTGCCGGGGAAACGATTTCGTATATTTGCTCGGGTCGCATTTTGAGGGAAAGCACGACGTAAATATAAATAAATATTGATACGTATATAAACGAGGAGAGGTGGATGGGGGTTGGTGGTAAATAATGAAGGGTGTGAGAGTTGAGGGGGTGGCTGTCGGAGAACCAGTCATCCGTAAAGGCACTGAGTCATAGTTGGCGAAGTGGCACTCCTAACGGTGGTGATTCAGTGTGTTTTAAAATTAAGTCGCAAAGCATTTCGAAAATGTCATCATCACGATCATCATCACAGATCATTGAACAAGTTAATTTCGAAGTCGAGACGCATGTCTTTCCGATCAGAATTACACTGCCGCTACTAACTACTACCAGATAATGTATCACCATAAACAAATGGAGCGATCGTAATAATTTCATCAAAGAACCTAAAATGTTCGATTGTTCGAGGCGTATCTTCAATGACATCAAACAGAATAGAACTAGTGTACGCACATACTCGTTTCAATACGACATTTATTAGCCGTAATAGTCTTCAATGTCGTGTATCATTGAATGCCTCGGTAAAATTTATCAATACTCAAGAGTCAAGATACGTTAAATTAAATCAAATTAACAGCTGGGAGTTTTTAATTACCTATTGATATATTAGTTATATGGCTTACTGTGATATTCAAGCATTCCTCCTTCAATATAAAAGTGGAACATCATCAGAGTCGGTGGTATACGAAGCATTTCGAGATTTTCCATGCATGGTTTATCATATGTACAACTCATCGTTACACTTATCTCTGTCTGTTTTATTATCTTTTTCTACCTATTCAGTCAAAATCATATTCTGAGAACGAATTATTTATTTATTGCTATATTCGTTGATTTTTTCGCTTTAGTTTTCAGTGACACTGGAAAGCCTGCACCAGACAGCAAACTAGCGGAACTGCACAAAATGTAGGTACAGTGGATCGCTGGACCATAAATAACGTTTTTCTTATATATTTTTTATTTTTCAAATTCTTAGATGTATAAATCTGAAGAAAGAAATAATTTACCATGAAATATTCTAGCAACGAATGCACCGAGCTTCGAAGTCAGACAATGTCAATTTAATGATATTGATCAAATAGCGGTAGGGAACAATGTAACCTGTAATTATGTCGTGTACAACCCACGCGTACGATACAACTCGCATATCATAACAAAAACAATGGATGTATCAATAACGAATTTCAAATCAATATAATAAAAGATAAAGGCATGTGAAAGCCCTTTAGGCAAAAGTACCTAAACGCAAAGTAACAGCTACATAGATACATAGAGTTCCGCGAATAAGATGCAATGTTCTTCCTTTGATTCGATTTACTATCAATCAAATGTTAGTTAATGTCAATTAATGTATCCGTGAAACCGACTGAATTTCATTTGGGTGAATGAAGACACGCCTTTAGTAACAAAACATTAAACGTTATTGCTAATCAAATTTCTAGCCATCACAATATTATTATTGACGGCTTACTCGAAGTTGAACGTAAACAGTCAACATTTACAATGCATTAAGCGAAACCGAATAGACTTTATGATTGGAGATGCCGATCTGGACAAAATGAAACCGTTAAAGCGTGTAATCGAATATTTTTAACCCGTTCGTTACCGGCGACCCGACAGTTACGATTACGCCGCAAATACTTTTAAAATCTAGAATATTAAACTAAAATTGATTACTGTTCGATTGACGCTGGCAAAGGTCAAATGTAAGTACATATTGCGAACCATTCCAATGGATTGTTGAACAAAGAATCGGAGTGAACACACTTTATTTGTATTCAAAATCGATTTTTTTAAATCAAAAGTCACAAACACGCGTACTGGTGACAGAAAAATTTCGCATAGGAGTTTGGCGCAATGGTTTCACCCGCTGTGCAACGGGTCGGAAAGCTCGGGCTGGCCGCTTTCTAAGTGCCACGTATGCATGGTGTTATATGGTGGTGTTGGTGTATTCTTCCGCGATGGAACGTGGTCAATCACCATGGCCATTACGACACGAAGAGTGTGCGAGTCAGAAGTAACCATCAGCCCGAAGAACTCAACACCAACAGCAGCAGCAGGAATGATAGCAACAAACAAAAGTGGAAACGAACAGGAATAGAAACAACAAATATTCGATTCCTTGTGGACGTTTTCCAGTACAAGTAAGTTTACCTTGCGGTGAAATCGCGAGGTAAACTTAATATAGATATGTACTGAAATTCTTTGAAGAAAATGTATAGTAGGTGAATGGTTTAAATTTCTCTTTGAAGAAGGTAAAATCACATAGAAATCTGAAATTGAAGACATGCTAGCATAGTCAAAAGACGTGCTTGCTTTGTACAATATTCAGAACGGAGTAATAAAGCACATTGCGACAGGTAGTAAGCACTATATGGCCCGCGGTCAGGGTTGCCCAACAGAAGACGAATGAGTGCACGTAGTAGACATATGCATTGTTCAGACGAACAAAGGAAGTGCAACGCTCATTAACGCATATAAGGGAAACGATGCAAAAAAAAAATTACACTATATATAAGAAAACGGGGTGCAATCGATACGTGCATTCTCGCTTGTAAGGTTTCAAAGAAGCGCAAAATGCGAGAGCGTAAGTTGAAACGTGCGGAAGTTATACGAAAGCGTGCTGAATTCAATGAAAAGGCACAGTCTATTTCAGTAAAATTTGAAAATGATTTTGTATGGGTCACGGTTTTAATCGTAATCTCTACGTGGGAGTGGGTATGCAAGCGCATCGTTTATTTTCAGAGGGTGCTGAAAGGAAGGATACGATGTATATTTTGGCACGGTGAATCACATTGGTGAATAAGCCGATTGCACTACAGAGCTTTTCCATGACACATGGATATAGCGAGCTTTCCTGAACTTCCCACGAGTGTGCGGCAAATTGTAATAAAGTTTAAAAAAAAAACAGCGCCAGAAAACCCCGAATAAAACAATGAGATACAAAACACATGTTTATCGGTCGCTGGGGAGCCGCTGCTATCTGTGAGAAACATAAACATCGCTTCCTGCCGACCAGGATTCCTATATCTGGATGGTTGGATACATATGCTAGATAGAAGATTATTTATTTATACGGGTATTCATTTTTGAATCATTACAGACAAAATTAAATGTGCAGTGAATGCTGGACGTGGACGTATGCTGAAATATCAAATACCCTCGCAGTGAAAACAAACATTTTCCGACTACAGGTATCTACATATGTAGATATTTTCTTGAATAGTTTCGAAGATGGATAAATTTGCAGTTAATTATTCAAATGTAGTATAATCTGCCTTGTGTGTGTGTGCTCGCTACAAATTTAATCGGGCCGTGCATAAGGAGCGCTTTACTTATTCACCGTCGAACACTTTCAATTTAACGAAATCGTTTTTGAAAATGCGCATTTGTCATAGTCGGCTGGTCACAAATCCCATTGCGGACAGGATCCAATTTTCTGATAATTTTCATTTCGACAGGTAACACAGGCACGACCGCGCCAGATAGAAATCAACCGCATTTCGAATTTGTGGGGACGACACAAAAAAATTATATTTTTTAAGAGTGAACAGTGACAAAACAAACCAAGAGAAGATTTACCGGAAAGGCCGACTATGAAAAATTGATTTTTAATTGTGTGCGAATGATGACGAACTTCCGGAGGAGGGACGTTGCACTTCTAAGCGAGACGTTATTACCTATATGATGCGAATAAAAATAAAAATAAAGTTTTTTTTCTTTTAAAACTTGTGCATTCAAAATAACAAATCAGACAAACTGAATATAATTTTTTACAAATATAATATTTAAAGGAGTTTTTTTTTTAACTAAACATCTCGAACAAAAAACTTATTTTTTATAAATAAAGCAATTGAAGAAATATCGCGAGCATTATTGCATTAGCTGAAAAGTTTGATGTATTTTTTTCAAACTTCAATCTTCAGACCGTCTCGTTGGGTAATCGTTGAACCGAAAAGGCTGCAAAAAAGTTTGCAGACATTGAATTTTAATACCGTTAAAATACGAAATTTTTTCCAATTTGCCAACTCAACATGATTAACCAAAAAAAAAACCAAATCGATACACAACATTTCATATAATAAATTGACTAAATTTAAGGGGAAAACCACTCGTCGTATACATCCATGGGGGGGGGGGAATTATTTCCACGACAAATATTACACTTTCATTACGTCGAATAGCTTGAGGGTGCCCCTCAATCAACGGTAAAGTAATACTAAAAGCTCAGTAATTTACTTTGCACCTGTCACTTGGCTTGTAAGGTAATGTGTGTGGGGGGGGACTAAAGCTGATGGAAACCTTGCAAGTTACTAACTACCCCTACGAATTCCACTAACGCCCCGGAAAGTGCCCCAAAATGACTAATATAGGACATTTACGCTCACACAGGGGGGATGCATCGAGAGAGCGTGGCGAAACAGGTACGACATGATTCACCAATCGCAAAATTTACACCCTGTTCAAAGAGCGCATATTTTAAATATTTTCAGGCGGAAAATGACGATATAAAAATTAGGAACGCGAAGCGAAGCAAAAATTTTTTTGGACTGGAAACATTAGGAATGCAAAAAAAAATCGGTCCAATTGAAATTAATCAACTATGTATTTACGCTTTCAAAAGAGACGTGGGATTTGAGTACGGCAAAAATAAAGGTAAAATTGACCCAATTAAAACCAATCGGGGACTGAATGTTTCAATCGGAATCTATGTATCACTGAGCATACACCTCCCTTAATTATTTATTATTTTCAAATGTAATTTTAATTTTTTTATTATTAAAATATGATCCACATATTTTCTATAAGGTATTTCAGCATTGGGTGTAACTTTTCAGCCCAGCCGACCGAACCTTACTCGCAATAAATTAATTAATTAATTTCAGGACGAAATAAATTTCCACAAGGATGATACAATCAATCACACACGTTATCACACGGGAATCACTGATAAAATAACTTTGGGGGGGGTGATCACTTTCGGGGGGTTGAAAAACTTTGGGATCACTGGGTTTGGATGCAGACGACTCACCTGCTACGCGGGGGTGTGCGTCGGTGGCAGTGGCTCTGAAAGGGTCTGTCGTAAGGGTGAATGAGAGTGTGCGAGACTGGGGGCGACCGGCGAACAACGGCGCGCGACTGACACTGGCTAGTAGCAGTGATCGAGCAACGGGCAACGGGCAACGGGCAACGGGCAACCAAGAGCCACGGGGACCGAGGGGGCGCGAACGAGAGGGGGCGCCGGACACGGGAGGGGCGCAGCGCCGACACAACACGAACACACAGGTCGATGACTGCCGCCAAGCCGCGACCGACAATCTCTACCCCCCTGAGAAGGCGCCTAGCTGCTAGGCAGCACCTTCTACCAAAACCCAGGTCAACTTGTTACAGTATACTAGTGGGAAGCCCGTTGAATATCAACGGACGTGTTTGACGCACATAATATTGATAACGTAACAATTTAGCAAAGTCGCGAACCTACCGAGGATTAATATTTTCAAATTATAGAAGGCCTCCCATCACCGGTGTTGGGTGAACGCGTTAGCGCTAACTCACCCAACCTGGTGATCACGGGTTCGGACACCACTCGCGACGACGTTCGTGTTTTTCCTTTACCGAGGCCGAGCGTTATCAGCAGACGGACAGACAGACAGACAGATGGGTTAGTCAGTTAGTGCACAGATATTGTATGTCCAGTTTTGTGTTAAAATATTGTATGTTTATTTGCGTGAATAATATGGACGAAATGGAAAAATTATACTATCCATTATCTATCTTCATCGAACAGGCTCTGCTAACCCCCTCAGTATCCAGGGAAATTTAGATAAAATTCCCTTCCATCTTTTTTTAACCCATTGAA
Source organism: Parapsyche elsis (assembly GCA_022651745.1). Classification (NCBI taxonomy): domain Eukaryota; kingdom Metazoa; phylum Arthropoda; class Insecta; order Trichoptera; family Hydropsychidae; genus Parapsyche; species Parapsyche elsis. The sequence continues at coordinate 4,229,365 of JAGVSN010000018.1, forward strand.
TAACAGTCAAGTAATTACATCATTGAATAACAGTCAAAGTAGTAATTGTTATTCCGGAGAGTATAGTTAAGTTGGGGGGGCATGAGAGTTAAATCATTGAATTAAACCAATTTTAAATTTCTTTAATTCTTAAAACATAACGAAAAGAGCTCAAATCCCATTTTCTTCTTGGTTGCCAGCGGCTATAGCGGTCCCCACTCCTGTATCTGCTCTAGTTCATTCATCGACTCTAGTGACTGCCGGAGTTTATTAAAATATATATGTAGTAAATGCCTATAAAGAGAGGAAGAGATACTAATAAAGTATAAAAAATTAAATAAACCCCTGCTTGAATGCGCTCTGGCTACCCGCCCCCCAGCCCATAATTATCAATAACACAGGAACTATTCTTCTTTCAAAATATAAAGAAAAATAAAATCTATACTATACATTCAGAGGCGGATTTACCATTTTGCCGCCTATAGGCTATAAGATTATCGCGACTCCGACTCCGACATTTTCCCAATCCAATCCAACTCCGATTTTAAAACTTTTAAAATGTCAAATTGAATTTTTTTTCCATTTTGTTCCTATGTACATATATGTATGTATGTATGTATGTGTAAAATCATCTCCAGGTATATATGTACATACATACATGTATATACAGTCGTAATTTCACCAACCAATGCGACGAATAGGCTAAATTTCGAATATCTATGGCGTACTTATACAGTATGGTGCGGATTTACATCATTAATAACTTTTTTTTCCTTTTAATATGAATGAATACTTTGATAAACACTTCGGAGAAAAAATTACATTGATTGTTAAAAAGAATAAATAAATAGCCCGCAAATGGCCGCCATTTTCAGCTTCAACCTGTCGGACTCATTCGACCGCATTTTCATCACTTTTATTAAGATGTCAGGTCTCAGATGTTAGTCTCTTCTCTAATGTCAGCCTTAGGCTGCTGGATGGTTATTGGATTATTCACATTCACCCCATACTTTAAAAATCCCCACAGAAAGGAGTTGGAGATGGTCAAATCGGGTAAACGCAACGGCCATAAAGACATCGAAAAATCGCGATGTTATTCGGTCAAAATTTCCACCAAAAAAAAAAATTTGAAGGGCTACGTAATCAGTGCACTATCATGATTCGTGACTCTATCCTAATGGAACCACATCTCTGGATTGTGTTTGTTGGCCCCCCCAAATGTTGACGACGTGTTCTCGTGGAGATTTTGTGGTTTTTATCAACGTTCTCGAACGACATCTTCTGAAACATCTAGAGATTTTAGACAGTTCCTTTGTCCTGGAAACGATGAACCGATCAAATAATTGTTGGAGTACTACATACATATGTAGATATGTACGTGCGTCTCGGGCGTGAAAGTCATGACGGTGTGCTTGTTGATTTAACGAACGTTTGATATAAAAATGAAATTAAATGCGGAAAATAGAGTCGGAGTCACTCGATTTTTTAAGACTCCGAATGTCGAAAAAAACCACCACTCCACAGCCCTGCTTCTTACCACCCCCCAGTATCGCGATACTTAATATGGCCAATATTAAAATCGATTAAAACACACCAAATCTACTATACATACATAGTTTTGTTTTGCTTTGGTATAGCTTCTTTCTAGTTGTAATTATGCCCGGAACTCACTACAAGTTTTTTGTTGGGGTAAGGTTAACCATCAGGTCTAAGAACATGAGAATCCAGACCCAATCATAGGAATAATAGATTGGTGGCGGATTGGTGGGCAATTTTGGCGGAACCGTCTCTCAATTAAGATACACAAATTGAAAAATTCTAACAGGAGACGGCCGATCGGGATTTAGTAATATCCAGATCCTGCCAATGACGATAATTAAAGTCTAAAACATACGGAGATCGGACACCGGACCTTCGCTCGAGAAACTAATGTGTCCCATATACCTTTAGGTCACGTATTTGCCGGCCGGTTTTCGCGAGGACCGGAAAATTTTTCTTTTGGCGAAGTACCTACAATTTTGGAAAATAAAGGGCACTAAAACTTTATGAAATACAGAGCATCGAAAAATAAAAGTGATCCTGGCTTCATCCTGCAAAATAACTCGATCATACTATGTATGTATAATAATATACAAAATTTGCAATGAAGTAAAATCTTAATACACTTTTCTTATTGGAATTTTTCTTTTAAGGAAGGAAAATGATATTCTTATAAGATTTTTTCTTTTAAGAGAGGAAAATGAAATTTTTAATAAGAATTTTTCCTAGAAATTATTGAGCAATTTTGTAAATTTTTATGTTTCAGAGACTCCAATGATAAATTTTCAAAAAAAAAATTTCCTGAGATACTTTCTTAAAAAAACCAAAAAACAAAAAGGCTATAAAAAGTACATGTGGAAACTGTTCATAAAAGTAAAAATAACTACGTACATCCTGTAATAATAATATATTTTTTCCGTATTTGTCAATTCTCTACGTAGCAATACGTTGACGTTGAATTTGCACTATGTAATATGAATTCAAGCGATGTACATATAATAGTTATGTTTACATTTGCATTGTGCAGTAAAATGGTGAGTTATCGCTGTCCCAAATCAAAACTTTCTATACGGGAGTTTGAATCATAGTGCAACACCGCTCACTACAGATGAAACGTCAAATGAATGATGAATGCATATAATTTTGATTGTCACGGCGTCTATGCATATGTACAATCTGTGGTTTGTACCCATTTATATTTTGAAGTCACAAGCAAACTAATCAAATTTTCGACTGTATAAAGTACGATATTGATATCATCCATTTGTTAGAAGAAAAAAACCAACCGAGCCGATTACAGATCGTCCGTACTTTAAAATTCTCAACGAACAGGCCCTTCTACGTCTTTAGCGACGGATATCGGATGACGGAGAGACATTCTCTGCGGATAGACGATAACATCTGACCGGTAGACTTTTTTCTGCAGAGTCTTTTCTGGCTTCGTCCATTGTATTGGCCGCAGACGACGACGAGGGCTTTGTGTCGGGACTAGTGGAGCCACCGGCTCGTGACCGAGAACAATGAAGACGCGCCGTGATGGACTTCTTATTATTTATTGATCTCGCGGTCTTGTTCTCGTTCAAAAACAAACAGGACACGTGTTGCTTCTCGCCGAAGTAAAACGAGGACCAACCCTCGGAAGGTACGGCTTAAATAGACCGTGGCACGCGATACTACGAAGAGCGACTGTTTAGGCAACATCGTGAACAATCACACCTAACAATGTTGCAAATAGTGTTGTAAGTCGAGAATATTCTCGGAGAACGAGAATATTCTCAAAAAGATTATTCTCCGAGAATATTTGAGAATTTTTTTTTTTCTTGGTTATAAAACATCTCTAGATAGTTTAATAGCGTTCAAGAGGATTCTAGGATATTTTCAGAACCAAATAGGAGTAATAGGACTTTCTAGAATGTCTGAGAGCATTTTGAATGACATTTTTTTATTCTGACGACACTGAATACGTCATTTCGTCATTTAAACATACGCACTACCAGCATGAACGTTTTCCGCGAAATTCTCATCATCATCAGCAAAATTCTATAGCGGACCACCAGTTGGCGGCCGCTGCTCTAACTCAAACATAAATTACTACATATATATTTTTGTAAGCCTATTTGTGCAATTCTGATGAAAACTAATATTATTCGTGTAATCCATATCACCTCTCCCAAGTATTAGCCCGGATTAGAGGGAGTTTACTGTATATTTGGAGCAGAAACAGTAATATTTAGTATTTATTTATTTAAAATACATGGTAGCCGATGGAGCCCAGGGTACATTGCATTATGTACATTGTTTGGAGAATATTCTCCAAAAGATTATTCTCGAGAATTTTACAACACTAGTTTCAAACATATTAATTTAAAGAGATTTTAAGTAAGTACGTCAATAATAATTGGTTGAATATGCACAACTAACCAGCATAGAAGGATCGGCAAGGCCTTGCGGTTACGTTTCGTAGAAATCTGTCCGTAAATTGATTGAACGTTAATTAGTCATCGTAACTTCAACATTTAAATTTTATTACAATAGTGTTCCACCTATTTAATGGGAAATTTCATGAATATTTATTTAGTAGGCGTGTACAATTACTTTATAGGAAATATTAATATAATAATTCGAAAGTCATTTGCATATTTCTTTCAGCAATTAAAAAAAAAAAGATTATTCGCAAAAGCCACTAAATCACGAATAATTATTGTTTAACTCGCATACAAAACAATAGATAATATACAATTTGAATAAAGCAATTTAAATGGTGTTGCCCGTTTATATATGCATATGTACATATATAAAATTCAAGACTATCTATTCAAATTAGCGACATAAATTATGCTCAGTTAAAATTATGGGCAATTCGTAATACACACGTTTGTGCATAAGTAGACTGTTCATAAAAATAAAATACATAATTATTATTTGAAAATACATACATACATTAACAGACTTCAAAACCGATCAACGAGTTATAAAATTGCAAGATTGCGCAAACTTTCTACGAGAGAGAGAGAGAGAGAGAGACTCTTCAGAAATTTGTGGGGAAAAAAGTTTCAAAAACTAAAGTTTGAGGACCTGAGGACCTGGAGTACCTACGGCCTCGCCCTCCGCCCCCACAAGCCCTCCCAGGGGGGGTCAAGTCTGCCCCGCCGCAGACCATATGGTGTGCAAAAATTATTACAAAGCGACACGCGTGTGAAATCATCGCGCATTATAAATATGCTACCAAAATTTGCCGCACGACATACGCACGAGCACGAACATAAAAAGTATATTTACAGTATACAAATTCTCAAAAGCGACTTTATTATTATTATTTTTTATTCGATAATAATTTACGTACAAGATGATTTACGTATCGGCGTTTAGCATCATAATATACAGTTATATCGACGCGAACGATTTATGTCTTTATTGAGCTTAAATGCGGGTTTTATTTTAAAAAAATTGGTACTTATTTTATATTGAATTCCACTGCATTCTCGGAGGTTTCAATGATGTACATTTATGTACCTATACATTAGGGGGAGCGACATTGCAAAAAATAAAAATCGGCATTGCAATACCTACCAAAAGTTTCGTTGTATCATCCGTATTCTCGTAAAAATACCGAAAAAAATCTGTGAATACGTCTTCATGCTTCTGAAGGCGAAAAATGAAAAGTTGCCCATTAATTTCGAAATCTGAACACAAAATACAAAATTTTAGATAACATGCTCATAAAATTACCCCAACTTTATTGGATATTATAAGTACTTTTTGTAAAAATCTAACTAAATGTGAGCGCGGTGGAGGGAGGCATACGAGTAAATTAAGCATGTATGTATAGTAAAAATAAATACTAATTTTCCAATTAAAATTGCTATTTATAGAGATTGGAAGCAATCAATTGGAAATTTTTTAATAACTTTTTTAATTAAGCAGATTTTTTTCTACAGAAGAGGTATGATGTAGAGGCAACTTTTTATAACTATTTCAAAACGAATATCCCAAAAAAAAAGTTCCATACATCGTCGCTCCACCCTGTACGTACATATGTACATACATACATACATAAAATTCAGTATCACGGGGACCGAGACCAACTGTCACTTTTCACTTATTCAATATGATCACAATGCAAATGGCACTTTCCATCCATGGGATGCACTTTTTCGTCCTAGTTGGTTCGGTGGTGCCACTTGCATCCATGGACGATTAGCACTAGGAAGGAATGACGGAGAAGCTCTCCCCTGCTGAATCTATCCACCTTTCTCTTTGCGGTGTCCACTGGTTGAATAATGGACAAGAGATTTTCGCATGCATTTTGCCGTCAGTTGTTCGGCTTCATTCTTACCCACGGACCATTTATTCGGCTTTAATGACCCGTCGAAAATCGTCGCCGTAACACACACGCCTTCCACGACATTCCGCATTCTTAGACTATTCCTTTCTACATATCTTCCTTTCTTTCATTTTTCACGTGAACAGCGCTCGTGTCGAAAGTTTTCCATTCAACTTCGCCCAACATGCAAGCAAAATGCGCACACACTAAAATCGTGATCATCTAATATTGTTCGTTTTTACAAAATTAAACACACCTTAACCGATTACCAAAAGTGACATAATACGTTATTTTCAAACATATGGTTCAACAAGCAGCATAGAAATACACGGATAAATATACTAAAAATAACCGTGACAAATATAAGGATGATAATAAGTTCGAATTTTTGAGTGAGACTACTTCAATTAACTGTAAATGAAATGGGGGAAAATCATTTAAAACAATAAATTCACAAAAGAAGAGAAACTGTTACGGGAGATAACAAGAACTGAAAGAATAAAAGAAAAATAAATTTCACATGAAATTCAACAACAATCCCGCGGTACGTGCAATAAATTTGATGTTGTTTCGAAACATGCACAACAGCATCATGTGGACAATGCCCAATAGTAAAATCCGCTTTTAAACAGTTGTGAAACTGAAAATAGAGGGTTAAAAAAAGAAAACAAAACCAACGTGAAACTTTTCAATGCATTACCAGACAGGGGCCACATTAATAACTCATCAGAAGTGACAAAGCAAACAAGGGGAGGTTGCAGAGCGCCGCGCACGACGTGAATTCGACACAACTCTTCTTATTAGCGCATTTTGGCCATTGAAAATTTCAAATCGTTAATATTTCGGTAGTCGAGATCGAAATTTTCGCATCTTTGCGTATTTGTTCGCGGAGCTAACGGTGCGACGCGAAGCTAATAGACCGCGTCTCGCAAATTCGAATGGGGGGACACGCTTCAGAAGTTAAGATGTTCTCCCGAACCTCTAATCAAAATATGGACATTACCGTCTAATTACTTTCGCCATCAATTTCTCTTTTGCGAAGAATGCAAATTTCTTTTTTTTTTTTGCGGTGCGACGACGGCCAATGACTGATTGTTAGCGACAAATGATTCTTCTACTGACAAACAATAACTAGGAATTCTAATTGGTTACAAAATGGGACAAAATCATTTGTCCGGTGCGGCGATGAGAAAGGTTCGCAGCAATTGACGATAGCAATGTGTCACTGACAAAATTTTTCACAAACATAAATTCGTCAACGATTCTAAATCGGAAGACTTTTTTTGCGATATAGCAGAACAATACCCACTTACAAAAAATCAGTTAATAATTTATAAATAAATAAAAAAGTGTGTTAGGGAAACACACATTTTACTAGAAATTTCATTATTCTAGTTTAAGTATTGAAAATCAGTGAGCATTTTTTCAAATGTATAAAATTTGTTATCTACAGCGCAGTATAAATTCCTGAGCAATATTGGCGCACCCATGCTGAAATGGATTTTAAATTTCATATCCAAATGTAATACATACATACATACATTGAAATTCTACTACATACTTTACATAAAATGCACTTTGTCGGCGATGCTACAGACAATGTGAACGAGAACGTTTAACGCGAACTTAACTGATTGCCGCAGGGCGTCCGAAACGGTTCTTCAGTTTAGAAATCAATAGGGATCCACATTTGTGCAATAAAATAGCTTAATCGTGATGTCGAACAGAGCAATTTAGATTCAGATAGCGAGCGTATTTACTATCTGTCGGTTACGAAATGGCTAGACGCAGGTTATCCGGACCAATAAAAGTACCGTAATTTAAACTATACAATAAAAGTAATTCAAAACCTATTAAAATGGATCTCTCACGTGTTGATTAACTTGTCGCATAAATATTTTACTTACTATAGAATCTAGAGCTAACATTAAAATCAAAATTTGCCACATGCTATGTATGTACATATATGTACATACATACATACATATATATTTGTGGGTCTGCCAATGGCGACAGAATAAAAATATCTAACCATAGGTATGTACACGCAAAATGCAAAATTTTAACTAAGGTGTATGGTTATAGCGTTATAGGCATAAAACAATGCCGAATATGTACAGTTAAAAATCGACCGAAATAAAAAGAATTCGTGTTTGTATAATATATGTGAAAACATAAACGTTGGTGGTCCCATAAATAGCAGCACTCGAACGAGACGTTAAAAGCTTTTAGTGGTTTTAATAACACGAGCGCAATGAAAAATATACTTTTCGATTTGAATTTTCAATGTGATCAAAGGACGAGAGCGAAAAAAAGGAAAACCTAAATCGGACACTGAAAAGTTCGAGACGAAAGGTTCGTGCTTAAGGGCGGAGATGCCCTTCGTGAAAAAAAAAATGGACACCATTTACTAAATTCATTATTCATCGTTCCTACTAACCATATCTGCATTCATGGTACTCGGTACTGTGTAGGATTATTCATGATTCACGATTTGGGTTGGCCACACCTGTCCCTGACACTGCTTTATTAGGAAAAAACATCGTATGTATAGGTATTATAAAGCAAAACAATTACTATAATGGAAAATTGAGATTGTACGAGACACGCGATTTATTTTTTTATTAAAGTAAAATTTTCAACAATGTCACGTGAACGCGAACGGTTCAAAAATAACAGTTTCGAGAACTTCCATCGAATCATACGTAATTCAATTAATTTTCTAACGTGCACCATACATTATGCACGTCGAAGTTTTATTACTCCTAGTTGAAATTCATACTGTGTGGCATGTGGTATACAAATTAATTAATTAATTACAGTTTTTGACTTCATTACGTGCAACAGAAAAACCTAACGTGTGCGATACAATAATTGAGCGACGAAACCAAAAAATAAATAAACAATTAATTTAAAATCGGATCGGATCGTCGCGCTCCCTTAGCTATGTGGGATAATGGCTGTTTTATTTTGGACAAAATTTTCATGAGCCAGCAATATGCCATTCACCCAATTGCATGCAATGTATTGAAAAGACAGCAGATTCTCAAACTGAGAAAAAGTTAAAAATTTAAGAAAAAAATTCCACTTGTACAAAAATTCAAATTCAAAATAACAAATATGTAACGTATGTATGTATGTATATCTCGCTGAACAGATGTAGTCACTAATATTTCCACGGTCTTTTGAAACCAAATTACGTCAGAACATAAGCGCGATATTCATATGCAAATTTTTATGAAATATGGGCAAAACTGATAAAAACAGCCACCTGTTGAAATGCATAATGGAGCATAATGACCTGAGCCACATCGCCATATTGTGAATATGCTGACGGAGAGTGCCGAGCCGCTGAGCGTTATCACTTGCAAGCAGCTAACATTGTACTAGGATGCAATAACACATGAGACAACAGATATTAAAAACGAATACAATGTGTTAAAACGACATTTTTTTTTTTAATTTAATGAACGTGTGACGTTTCTATTTATGAAAAAGTATGACGTATGACGTATGACGTTTGAGAATGAAGAAGAAATATCACACAATCAAAGAAGGGCTTGTAATCTGGCCGCGCCCGACCTAAAATTACCCATAGGCGTGTTTGTCTCTGTGTGGCACCACAATGTCACTAGTTAAAATGAATGATTCTATTGTGCTAGAGATGAATATCCGCCCACCCCGACCAACCCGCCCTTGGGCTAGGATATACCAGATTATACCGTACAAATTACGGGTTTAAAGTACATACTCCGGATTTGATTTTGGAACGGAAACTACACTTAATCGATACAGATAATAGTTATCGCCCTATGAAATACCTTTAAAATAATTATTAGTACAAAATACGATATGATAGATCTGACCCATCGTAAAGTCGACTATGTATAATAAATTCAAACGGGGATGATTCAGGCTTGCGAGCAAGACAAAAAATTATATCCGCATAGTAACTGCTACTCTGTCATATTCGTATACATAACACTAGAAAATCGTGATTGAATCTGATTTTACTTAAAGGGTACTTTAAATGACAACGAGATTTACGCATTGCATACGTAATTCAAAAAATAACATCATTCGCATTATTTTATAATCATACACCGAAGTTTCGCATCACTGGCAATCGAAGTGTGAAACTAGCGTGAAATGAGTCGAATTAAAACCAGCAGAACAACATGATACCCAATGATTTCAGTTCAACTTAACGCTTTAGCACGACACGAATTCTCATTTGCAGACAACTGACAACGAGGCGTGCGATGCAAAGTTTTAAGGGTGTAACTAATAACCTTTCAACGAGAATTTATTGGAAATCAACGTAAACGCATCGCTGCACAGACGAAAGTCCGAATTTATTATGTAATCCGATCGAAGAACGCATAATGCGATCCGGCGATAACAATGCGGCTGTAAATCTGCAGCGTGCGAGGATCAAACCAAATTGCTATTTATATCCTCGTCAAAGTTGAAGTTAAGTGGGCGAAATGTTGGAAATGATGCATAAATATTATCAATATACATACATATGTACATATATTCGAATATATAAACAACTGAACGCTTTAGTACAAACACTACAAATCTACGCGATTCCAGGATATTTCCCAAGCTGTGCACGCTGAAGACTTATGTTCTTCTCGGCGTAAAATAGCGGGTTTAGCGCCACGACTTTTGCCATAACATCAAATTCTTTTCCAATAGGGTGTTCAAACATCCTAGGCATGATTTATTAAATGGAAAAAATATTTGAAATTTATTTACACTAAAATTAGCAATGATTCAAGACCATTTTAACGAAATCACATCTCTACGCATATAAAAAGATTATACATATAAGGCTATAAGAAAGAAGATGTGAGTTTTAGATATAATTTGTGCATCAGATTAATGATTATTATTTTTAAACCGTTATAATTAGACATCGCACACCCCAATGTGGAGGGGTTATTTCGCATACGTCTGGCTATAACTCACCGAGTTGAAAGAGAGTGGATTGGAGCTATGTATGTAGAAGCGTTCGCCGTGAGTTGCCTGATCTCACGCGAGCTTCTCCTCTTCCTGGAGCTTTCCACTCTTTGTGTTGGGTAAAATTTATATGACAACGCCGATAATGCTGTATCCGTTGCGCTGATCAGCAACCAACAACAACAGCAGCAGCAGCAGCAGCAGCCACGGTCGACCAGAACACGAACGGCCGCAGATTTATTATCAATTTCGAATTTAGAAAACGCTGAAATATAAAATAACTGCCGAGATTCTCGTGACCGGTCGCCAAAATAAGAATCGTAACATACGTACTTGTACGAGCACATGGAAGGTTGCGTTCAACTTTGAATTCCGCGAGATCACGATCGACCTTCCAACGTTTTTGACCCACCCTGTAGGTCAAAATTTGGTCTGAAAACACGCGAACACGTGCGTGCTGATCCAAAATGAATATTTGACATTTTGAAAGAGTAGAATGGCCGAAAGCGCCGCGTGTTTAACACGCCATGGGGGTTAATGCGATCGTTACGTGGCCACTTAACAATTTCGAATATTGAACAATAATTTAGAATTAGGTTCATTAAATGTTAACAGCCAAACTCCACAGTGTTAAGATCAAATAAATAATAATAAATTTCTACGGATATTCGTTACTATCATGATTATATTATTGTACAGGGTGAGATAAATAAAAAGAAAGCACTGGAGTCGTAAAGACAGACGTTCCCCACAGAATAGCGCTGAAATACAGCACGGATCTGTAAATAAATCCCGTGTTGACATTTGGCTCAAGGCGCACTATAAACACTATATCCCGTCTGGGCAAACAATTTCTGTCCCGCCTCACGAAAAAACAAGGCAGGCAGGACGAAAAACTGAGAGTATCGATTCGTGGGTCCGATAAGGACTTCTCTAGTCGCAAGGAATGTAAACAGATAGAGGAGGGGTTGTCCAATCCCCCAATTTACGTCTTGCAGGAAGATGTTTGAGGGGATGCAAGTTGGCAAGGGGCGCAATTTCCGCTCCGACGTTACTGCACTTTACGAAAGTTCTGCATCAGACAATTATTTGAGTGATTCGGAATATTTAGTGGTTCACCGTCACCCCTGTGGCGATAAAGGCCAACGCTATCCCTAAAATTATGATATTTGTTCCACTCATCGTAACAGAAGGGGATGAACCGGCATTATAATGAATTATCATGTGATAGTAGTACAATCGAATGAATCTGGCTTACCACGAAGATTATCAGTATCGCAAGACAATAAATTATGATGCAATAATTAATTTAAAAAAAATTTAGTAATGAAAATGTATTAAGGTCACCATTAAGTTATCTTTTAAGGATGTGGTTACAAAGAACTTTTTTTTAATTACACGCACGAAAATTGACGTAATGGGCTTAGTATAAAACATTAACATAGTAACACTGTCATTTAGGATTTGTATTAAACATTTCGACAAAATAAATTGCACATTACTTATCACGGGTGAAATTTAACCCTCATAGACACAACAATCTGACGGGCTATATAAATTTTCGAGCAATTAATTTCAACCCCCTTCACATTGACAGCGATTTAATCGCTGGAGCAGCTCGTGAAGATTTTTCCGACTGGAAAATAAAAGGGGCAAAACATCGAGGTGGAGAGGGTGAAATAATAAAGATATCATTTTTCGACAGCGGATATATTTGGAAATATAATATAATAAAAGAAAAAAATACAAACTAAAAACGTTAATTAATTCCGTAACACCCGCATACATAAAAATACGTGCACATTTTGGAATAGCAGGGATCCAAAGCCAGCATTCGGGAAGGGAGGGTCATATATAACAGGAAATGAGAGAGAGAGGGTAACAGACGAATAGGTAAATTGGAAATTGATTGGCTTGGACGTACTTGGTAAACTGGACATTGCGCAGAAGTACAAATTAGCTTGGATCCACTGTGATTCAATTACGATTCGCACTTGGGGGACATTTCAACATGTTCATAGTACATATGTACATACGCGAACGTGACACAAAATTAGAAAATTAAATTCGTACATTATAAATGGAATTTCCAGAGATAAGAAGTCGCCTTTCTGCCGGGGAGAAGAGGGGTTCTGAACGGAAGTGAAGAGGAGGGGGAAAAAAGCGCAAACAAGACGTACAATATTGGTGGTATTATGTGTCCGGAGGGGAATAAAATGTCTTGCCATTTCCCGTGATACATATTTAATGAAAACAGTTTTACATACATCTTCATTCGAAGCAAGTGGAGGGATGCCTTCATATAGTTGGAAAAGGGAGTGTGAGTTTGGGGTGTGTTCGTACTCAATTACATACGTGGAGGGAGGGAGAGATCTCTCTGGAATACGACCGTATAAACTACATATATACATAGAACTGAGCACTTGAGCCTTATTGCAGAGTACAGAGGGGCGTATGACTGCAAAAAAATTACGACGACGAAACAACAATTCATTAAAAGTCATACCCTAGTATGTATATTTTAATGGATAAAACCAAAAATAACTCCACGATGAAACAATTAATAAATAGTTGATGAAATTCAAAAAACGATCATCAATTTGTATGAAGTAAAACCAAAGGTGCGTATGTACACTATGTAGTGAAGAAAATATAAAAACGTACACAAAATAAAATCACAGTACATATTATTATGTATGTGAAATAACTACATATGAATAACTCATTCGACTCGCATACGAACGAATAATGATAAAAAGGGGTGGAAAAAAAACGGACCAGACGAAACGGGGCAGCTTCAAATCTTTTCATTTCCCATTTCATATTCGAGACAAAGCCTGTGGATTTTTGCAGTGCTCGCGATGAAACATTCATCGAGCACTTTACGCACGGGATTCGAACCCGAATATAAAAGGGGGCAAACGGGCAATTTTTGTGGCCAAATGCTCGTTATGCGGTTGTACTGGAACTACATTGTCACGTGGCGGGTTTTCGTTTATTGAATCATTTTTGACATACATAAGTAAAATATTTAAACTTTCGATATGATCACGCACACACACACACACACAACGTTACTATGCAAATACACAGTAGGGAAAAACCTCACGAAGAGAGAACGAAAGCAAACTCACAATATTGTCGGGAGGGTGAGTCGAGGGAGTGCACATTATGCAAATGGAGTTGCGGTACAAGTTGACGCCGTTAATGCCCAGACAAATATTCTTTAATGGAGGAACGACTAAAAATATACGCATGTACACAGATCTCGCACAAAAACCGCTCAGAAAAAAAAAAAATCAGAAATTCACATTTTTTTTTTTTTGTATTTTCCATCAAAGTAAACAAAATTGCATTTCTGTTGTATCATTTGGGAATATTCGTTATATTATAGATACGTAGTATTGACTTTGGTCATGCGTTGAAACGAAGGTTCGTAATATACTACGGGAAAGGGCAATTTGAAGATATTGACCAATACAGGAAAATAAAGGAGCACGCGCGTACGGGGCAATAAAGGTTAAGAAAATAAATAGACGCTGGATATCGACGAGGGGTGAGTTCAGCTTATACCTATAGATTCAGCGTGGTAAGTGAAGGGGAGAAAGAAGAGCACGCGAAGACTTTTCCCCGTGACGTGAATGAAAATGTATAAAATACGACCGATGTCGATGCGGAAAAAAACGAAGGGCGACACCAGCAATTTCAACACGAAAATTTTGTTAAAAGTAAAATTTACACACCTGGAAATGTCGTGAGGTGATTGTAGACCTCCCTGGCGACGTCGTCATCTGTCACGAAATCCCATAAGCCATCACTGGCCATCACTAAGAAGTCTTCAGTTCCATCCAGATTCACATTGAGGAAATCCGGCTCTGCTGTGATGTATGGCTTCAGACTCACATCACCTGAAACGAGCGAAAAATTCGATGAAAAATTATACTTCAACAAAGCCGACATAGAATACGATTTCCAGAAACATACACATAACTTTCATTATTACATTTAGCATTGTCGTAGAATAATATGAATGCGAAATATTCTCATTTGAATAATTATGAACTTGTCAGGCATATTTGACGCGTCTTCTACATATCTACTCGTATGTAGGTACGTACGTTTACGCTTTCGGTTAAACATAAACTTTTTAATTAATAATAAATCTTATTTTACATATGTATGTATAAAGTACGGCATATTGTACTCTTTCAAATTATGGCTTACAATAAATTATCTATTAACAATATAAAATAGAGGTTGAATACACAATATATTGATATTAAAAGTGATAAATGGAGGTAATGAAGTAGTGACTTGGAAATTCTACATAGTGTAAGTATGTGAGTAATGGAAATTATCAAATTACAATAGAAAGAGCAAATATTAAACGTAAAACTTATCAACGACGATAATTATGAATATATTACATGCACACTGTCTAGCAAGAGAAAGTAGATGATTTATATTTCAAAGAACGCGATAAAAATAAATGCACATACAATATCCATATCGCCGGTTAAGCAGACGAATTAGAATTGGCCGTTATGGCGGCTATTCAAAATTAACCGAAGCGGGTAAAATGAAAGTAACATATGTATGTATGTAGGTATTTGAACGAAATGGCGAATTGAATAGGCATCGAGGCATTCAAAACCCTTTTGGAAATTGAAAATTCATTTAAATGAGACAATGAAACAGACGATCTTTCAAATATACCTATGTATGTATGTATGTGTATTACATTTTCGCAAGATACATATACAAAACGAAACGATTATGAGTCACGTCGACCGTGAAAATTGAAAAGTGTGTCATCGCGATGCAGCGCAAAGTCATCGTCTCGATTTCACCGGTAAAACGATCCATAGATTCGCTAACCAACCAAAGATCATCGCGAATAATAGATCTGATCCATTGTTAATAGACCAGACCGAACGATAGCGATTGGTGAAAATGAACGAAATAATATATATTATAATAGAATCTTCTGTAGACGGTGCGGAAAAACTTTCAACGATTGCTCTGCATTATTTTTGGAGTGGCCAAAATGGGATGAAAGTATCATTATTACTTTTTATTTTTGTTAATGCTAAATGCAGTTTGGTCAACTCGCGTGCGACAAGATGGACCGTGCGACAAGGACATGACCCCAAGCTTTGATCCAACGAACGCTAATTAAACCAATTAATATGGGAATGCTGTGTGGTACGTAGGGTGTGTTTGTCGTACATGAGTATCCATTTACGGAAATTAATTTTCGTGTATTATAAACATACATATAAAATCGCCAAAGATAAACTTTCTCACTAGGATGTGTGAAAATCAAAAATAAATAAATAAATTTTTAATTCCTTTGATTACATTTGTTTGTTCAAATTTTTCAAAATTAAATATTTTGACTACAAATATGTACGAATTAATGCAACATTCAAGTTTGAGTAATTATTATTTATTTACATATCTCTTTGAATATATGAATGTACGTATGTATAGTTACATAGTCAAAAAATTCTCATTAAACAACACAAAATAGAAGAAATTCAAAAGGAAAAGCTGGAACACAACACACGAAGGAATCTGAAGGCATAAATAAAGACTATTTGAAAAACACAAAACGCAAATATGTACATAGCTCGGGTCAGCCTTATTCTTAGAAGGTCAATTCTAAATTTTCATATTTTAATAATAAAAGATAAACAGACCGTTAAATTTAACTTCAACGAATAATTTAAAACCCTCGTTCCATTGACACTTTGTAGAATTTAATATAAAGCTAACAAGTAGATATTATATTTGAAAGCGGTTCAATTAATTTCAATGAAGCAATTTCATTAGTCAAATATTGAATAATTCAACTCGCATTTTGAGGTACATAGTAGATATAAATGTAAAGTGTTCCAGTATCGATTCAGTCTGCGTCCAGTCCAATTACAACATTGGACATTTCAATTTCGCACCCAATTACACCCACGATTCATTATGTAAACATGATCAGCTTGTACTGTGAATGTTTCATTTGCACATCCACGATCAAATTGGAGGATATAATAAATGACAGATGAAAAATCGGCCAAAATTGAACGCTCCTGAATACAATGCCATGCTACATCAATATATCTCTTCGAAAATTGAAAGCGATAATAGGGTCAGACGCTTGATGAAAACGAGCGATTCTTCGTTTTAAAAGTTGTCGATTTCGAGGAATTTCGAAGACGTGGGTTAGAGAAGGCGAGGGCGAAGGCGAAGGCGATGTATATGAAATATACATCGACTTCGATTAGCGAGAGTAACGCTGATGAAATGAAGATTTATGGAGTCACCGTCGAATAGAGAGAGAGAATGTTTTCCACACAAAGAAACGGCTCTTTGGTGGATGTTAGTAGCTTTGGTAACGAGACGCCCTCGTTAACCGGTTAAACGAAGACTTTGGCGTTTATTCGCTAACGAGCGGTTAAACGGCTGCTTCGCTAAATAAGCGAACCGCGGTTAAGACAGACGTACTAAATTTTGGATACTCCCTAAGGATAATTGCATAGAAATGAACATCAAAATCTTTTGAAAATTTAAATACATACATACATATGTACATATATGTATGATTTAAATATTATCTAGACTTAGTTTTCCAGTGCCGTTTTTGGAATATTTCTACAAAAGATTTTTAATACAAATGAAGGTTCGAAGGATGTATCAAGTATCAGCATTCAGAACTGGTTGAACATCAGCGATATTACCGAACACCTCTGCACAGGACCGGTCATCCCACGGTCGGTTATAAACGATCAGTTTTGTAAGGATGCACGAATGCATTCTTATAAACTTTTAAATTTACAACTCCGATTTCAAACAACATAAAAACAAAAGGCTTACAAAGCAGCGTCACTAAAAGTGAAATTCTCATTTTTCAGAAGAAAACTACTATCTTGTTCAACGATTGATAGCGTCATATGACGGTATATCAATAAACACAGAGGACATGCCTCACATTACTTCTGTAGTGAAAATCGAAGCGAGGTGGATTGGATGTTCCGGGGAATGCGGACATTAGAGAAACACCGACAGTAAATAGCATTTACTCTTTAAGATAAGAACAATCACATACAAAAAAATCGAGGAAAATTCAATCTTATTTTACTGACAATACTGGATCGCTGCTCAAATTCTCAATTTGAATATACCTATTTTGCAAGTTTTATACACAACATAAACCTAGTTTCTAAATATCTAGTAACGTAGTCCTGAAAACAGCACAATATATTCACGTGTAAAGTGCGAGACAAAATATGAGGAGATTCCATCGATGAAGTGTTAAGAGCTGTAGAATGCATAACGGCATCGGTATTTCCAATTTGAAATTGATAATTATGCTTACGTGCATTTAAAAATAACAAAGTGTCAATCGCTACGCGAAGATAAAGTTCGTCTTCGTTCCATAGAAGAAGATACCATTTTCTAAATATAGAGAAGATCAGTTAGAAGCACAGAAACGCGTGTCCTCCCTACTAACCAACACCAGATAAACAAATACCACGAATGAAGATGGTAAGAGGATAAGCGCACGCGCGTCTAAAAGGCGAGAGCAACTAATTATAGCATGCGCTAGAATAAACACGAGATATTGAAAGATATGGACGATACCTAAGCAAAATAACGTGTGTAAGCCCTATAAAGTACTCTGTAGCTGAAAACGTGAACGCAAACATAGGAAAACGAGGTTTATGGTAAGAGCATAAAAAATAAAATCGCTAAAATTTGCTAAAAAGAAGCACACTAGTTAGTTGTAGCATGGTAGGAAGATACAAACGTTACGGGGCATTGTGGTCGAGAAAATGTCGTTTTCTATAGGAAAAAGAGCGACACATAAAAGGGTCCAACAAGGGTTACAAAGGAAAAAGAGGGCATAAAAAACACTCACCAGTAAATAGTACCTCTTTGTGTGGTTTTTAATATATTTTTGTGACATTTGGTGTTTTTTTTTTGCACATATTAAGTATTCAATATCGTTGCATTGTTGAGTGCATATTAGCATATGGCAATTTTATCAGATGTTGATATTCAAAAGATAAAATAAGCATGAATCATAATTCAAATGAAAAATTTTCCACAGTATTTGAACTGGATTAGATAGAAATAACCATAAATTATTCGAATACGTGAAGCTTACATTTAACTTGGTCAACCAAGGTAAAAAATACATATGTACATACAAGTCTGCTTCCGAGCTTGATTCTTTTATACAGAAAAAGTTCATTACAATTATAAGAGAAAAATATAGCTGAAACGACCTCGATTTAAGTATATTGTACAATATAAGTACACATATTTATAATACAAAACTGACAAAAGGCGTGTATTCCCAGCGTGGGATTGGCACGACACGAATGAGGTCAACCCGTTGCCATTTTTGTGAAAATTAACACGCGATTAGGGAGCAGACATTGACCAATCCCAAACTCGACATATTTGCTAACATAATAGGCGAAACAAACGCTAGGACGTTTTCAATTTGCAGAATTCTAGAAGGGGTGGGCTATGCTTGTATGTAATTCGATACGTTTCTAGTGATAGACACAAACATTGAAATTGTATTACGATATAGCGTTTGACCTCGCAAACTAAACCCACAAAATGAGAGCGGTAAATAGAGTAACACAATACCGAACATTCACTTGTGCCGAAAGATGTTTACTTTTCAGTAAGTACAATACAAAAAAAATGTCTCGATTGAATGGCGGATTTCGAGCAATTCCAAGAGCTAAACGAGAGAGCGCTGTTGGCATGCAATAATAGTACGAAAATATTCACTCGCGTAAACGCAGTAGCGGATTCGCCATTAACCGCAGAAGGTTTACATTTAGGACCGTGCAAATTGCTCGTGAAATTGCACATTTCCTTCTAAAAAGTAGGTACATTAAGTGCCAAAACGCTGCAACTCCTGCGACATCTTTGCGATGCTTAAAATGTCCCAGTCATCAACTACTCTACATTAGGGATTCTCAACGAGTGCATACAGTCCTCAACCACCATACCAAATTCCAGCAAACAGAACTAGAATTAATATACATAGTGTCATGCAACACTACATTCGAGCAGAAACATCATGATTTACGAGATAAAATTCAAAACAGATGGATCGGGTGATCTTTGAGGTGTTTCAAAGCAACACAAAGCATGAAAGCAATTGAATACGAGAACTTAATGGAGTGCGACAACGTATTTAAAAGACAGGTAGGTGGCGCTGCCACACACGACTAATTGCGAGTTTAAGATTACAGAACCCGACTGAGTAAGGAGAGACAAAATTACAGTCTAAACAAAGCAAGGATGGACAGTTAAAATCGAGTGAAAGTACTGAAAATTAAAGTGTGGGTATAGAAGAGGAGGAAGATAATCTACAGCCAGTGGGCGTTAGGAGCCAGGAGCCAGGAAGTCGACTCGATGATGACCAGAAAGGATGGGCGGGCAACACAAAGGATATGTGGGCGACGAGACCCTTGCAGACTGGTCTCAACTTTGAGTCATCGACTCGATGGCGACTGGTTAATTGCTCAAGTCAATCGTTTCGGCGCCATCATTGAAATTCATTATAAACAATCGAGATTATTTTTTAAATCGACGCGATGCAGGTGCATACAGCATCTTCGAGAGCCAATTACGGTATTCGAGTGCACCATTCAAACTCGAGGCGGAGCGGGGTAACGGTGCATTAAAAGTGCACGCGCGATTTGGCCCACGTGTAAACCGCACGGATATTGCATAACATTTCACGTGTAAACGAGATGAAATTCCGCCGATATCTACCTGTACACGTGGTTCTTCGATATTGAAAACGTTGCACACGTTTAACCGTAACTCTGGAGATACAATGTGCAACAAATTCGCGATGTTCCCTGAACCACGTAACCGCAAGCCGCGGTCGAACGCTTTCGAGCACAATTATTTACACCCGGTTACATACATAAGTTCATAAAACTAAGATTAATAACGATCGTAAAAAGATTATAGCTGTTTTAGTCGGTGCTTTGTGTCATCCTAAATTTCGCCAGATAAAAACGGGATTTTCGAACTCTCCAGCAACATGGCCGATCGCATAAAGGTCATGAAACAATATTTTGAACCGTATGAACGAAACAGGCTTAACATAACGATGATTAACGATACAGTAAAAACTATTACCAGATCATAAAGAGTTAGCGCGTTGAAAACAAATTGAATACAAGCTTCATAATGGATGGACATTAATACTATAAAGTAAGACCACGCCTTTCACATTATCCCCATGAAGTTGTTAATTTTTCAGCATATACGAGGACTCGTCGACTTTTCAGCGGAATAAATTGAACCTGACTGGACGTTAACGACCCCTGGGTGCAGTGCACTTTGCCAATAGGATGAACCTGACACGGAAACGAATCTACGTTGCACATTAGACTATGCATTCGCCAGGAAGAAAATTAAATGATACATGCACGATCATTACTGAAATAAAAATGACGTACCACTGCACGAAAGTGAAAATCTGTGCGAAAAATAATTTAACACATCTTTTAAAAAATAATCAAAGGTAAAGTGAGAAAGAGATAGTGGTGATAGATAAGGTAATATTGCATTTTTCACGCTAAAAGCGAATAAATTGCGTAACATATGGTCGGCATACAACAGCTACGAGTATAATATACTGTGTTGTAACAGAGATAGCGACCTGACACGAATGACTCATCCGCGGTTTAATTCGCCACGGTTACATTTTCACCTGACGTATGTATGTTAACAATTGTGGCAGAAAATGTTATAAAATTTACAAACAACACGATGATTGATATCACGGATGACTTCAATAGATAATGTTTTTTCAATTAAAGCCCATCTTTATAGTGCGGTTCAATTCCGAATATATAAATTATACTGGGTACGTGTGCGATGCTTACGATCCATCTAATTAAACTGAAATAAAGAAGTCCCTCGAGATATTTTCAAAATGTAATGTATTTTTATGTGTTTATGTACATATGTATACACACTGTACAGCGAAATTTCATCCACATAATTTTTAAATATTAGTTGGGTTTTTGAATGCAGAAATTGAATCGATCAACTTAATCTAATCAAAGTAATAGGATAGGCGCAATTTTTTGGAAGTCAATGCAGTGGCAATTTTCCACGCTCGATTGTAAAAATCGTGACTCTAACAATTATTTGAAAAATTCATTTCCTATCAACGAATATAGATGCAGGACCGAGCACAATACCTATACATTCTACAGAAACGTAAAAAAAAAAAAGTGAATTCGCTTTAATGCTCTACTGTTTAACGCGAACGTCAACGTCCGTGTGTCGCACAAGCGTCATTTGCAACAATTAAATAAAGATTAGTCTTCGACGGAAACAAACGCATCGGCCGTAGAAGCGGCAGTAGGCGAAATGACAAAAAAACAGAGCAAAAACCCCAACAGCGAGATGGGGAATTTTAATAACGTAATACGCAACGCATTGTTGTGGGCCAACAGCGTACATAATGTACTCGATCGCTCCGAAGAAAGAAGAGCGAAGCTCCGATTTTCATTTCGAAACCCCCCACCGGCTGACCAGAGTACAGTTACAGACAGTTCGAATGCCGTTTGTTCGATATCGCCATGATTGAACGTTTCGTCTGTTGCTTTGGTTCTCTGGTCGGTCGTAAAGCATTTTAGCGAACCTCACCCATGAGAATGCGAAAACGGCCCTAGACCACGGAAAGCCATCGCTAACTGCCAAGTAATGGCCCAAAGTTAACAAGCAATAAGACGGAACACCTCACAAAAGCCACGGTAGTATATACCTAATACTGGCTTTCACAACCAAATTAGGAATAGGCGACTTCAACGAGTCTCATCATATCAAATCGGAGCGGAGAGTCTCTGATAAGAGTCTCGTGTCCATCGGTGATGACTTGATGAGATGCAAGTAGGTGGTGCCTGGTAGTGCCCCAGTGGTACCGATCACGGCCGTGACGATGGCCAACGCCTCTGAACAACCTCAGGTCCCCCTTTCTTCGCATTATCAATTTAATTATTCATCACGCTAGTGGCTAGCTGCCATGAGAAAGTGCAGCCAATAAACTACTCGGTAAACGGTCGGACAATGCGATCGAACAATTTCAAACGAAATTTAACCAATAGTCACATCGAGTTGGCTCGAGCGATGACCCCTCCTGTGCTAATCCGCAAATATGAAAGATTGATTGTTTCTGAAGCGGCAGATATATGTAATTTAATATTTGAGAGGGAGATACACACGCAAATGGACCGATACGAGAAATAATGGTTGCATGTCAAATTTACTTTTGACCCGACATAAATCAAACAAGGGTTGTTTGTACCTATGTATGTACGTATACATTTATGATTTGGAAAAATAACGATAATGGAATAGTTAGTGGGGAGAAAGTTCTACGATCTGAGATTAAATCATTCATAAATAATGCCCGCAAAACTTCAAAAGCTCATAGCCTAATTAACTTCACGAATATAAAAATAAAGTACCTACACACAAAATTTCGTTAAAATCAAATTAGACTAAACGCTCAAAGGACAATGTTAATTAGTGCGCCGCTTGTCGGCGTCGTAGTTACACGAAAAGCAAAAAGCTACAAAGGATCAAATCTAATCAAGATTGTGCGATACCAAACCAATTAGGAGTGCGAATGCTTAAATACGTTAGCGCAGTGGGGAGTCTGCTTTGTGGAACGTCTCTATCGACGGAACAATGGGCAATAAAACCCTTACTTACGAGATCCGATCGCAAAATGCGACGACTAGATTACGACGAAGGAACGATAAGTTCATGAATGAAACTCCAATCGAACAAACATCGCCGGCTAGACGGGGACAGGTCAACGAGACAAGACCCAGAAACTGAATATGAAATTACGGATGCAGAGTGCGTCAACAAACGACGTGCGTTCTTACAAATTGGCCATTGTTCGCTGTGACAAATTCAAATTTTCCATTCGAATTGTCCCAATTGGCCCCGTAGTGGATTTGAATACGAAACGCCCAAGAAAGCAATCGGCTTCTGACAAAGTTACGATTGACATTTATTTGTGCATTGTTGAAGATAGTGGCGTAATTAGCGTAAGAAACGAATGAATCAGCAGATCCAAATATAATAATGTCGATTTATCTTAAATTGATTCAGTTTTGTCATCGCAGAACGCATCTTCGATAGGGTTAAGATTGTGTGAAATTATACGAATGCAAGGGTCTTATATATATGTATGTAATTCGCATAGGTCTGCCGAGTGTATAAACTGCATAATAACAGTTTATCTTTATTTCGAATGCACTTGCCCATAAATGCACGATGCAGCACCGCCCATCCAGGCGGTGCACAATGCACCATAAATTGCAAACCTGACAATGCACAAAGTGTACACGTGAGTCATCGTCAATCATCCGATATGAATTTTCCATAGGTAGCTGAGAGCGTCTTAGATTGGCGGAAACAGAAGCTGCCCACACAATGTGCATGTCGAAAGGGTTAAAAAAAAACAGAAATAGAAAAATTGAGGTTATTCGAATGGTGCGTGGGTCAACTGTAAATTCATCCCGGCTAGAGCAATTCATGTTCCTCATAATTCAACGTGTCGTGTGGTATGCACGCGCAGCAAAAACAATTTTCGTGTTTCTCTAAAGACACGTGAGAGTACCTTTAATGGTCACATTGAAAGTATTTGATACGGACGTAACCCATAATAAAATACATACGTGGGAATATGAAATTAATTGTGAGTTGAAGTATGGCCGGTGTGCCTTTAACTGTGCTCTTGGCACGCGAGATTTATCAAAAGTAACTCGATGCTAGAAATATGTAGTAAAAAAATATTTTAAACATGAAAATCGATTCAAAATCATTATTGCCAATATCAACAATACTCAATCGATATTAATTCAATAATTTTAAATATTAACCGAATGTATGACTCATTTATCTTAATTTTAAGTGAAATACAATAATAAAGAGATTGTGTATGGAGAACTTTTTTTTCCCCTAAAGCGGTGTAAAATTCAAGTAGTTGTTGTTATATGTGCTATCAATTAATCCACGAATCAAAATGTACATTTAATGTTTGTATAGGAGTATTCAAAACAAAGGAAAACCAAGAGAAACGTTTGAATGAATGGGAAATATCTAGCAAGATCATCTTCGGAGTTGAGAGTGCTATTTTGGTACAGCAAGATCTTTAAAAAACTGAGTGATCTCACTACAATCAGAATGCGTCCACATAAAGCTGATGAATCAGTAGTTGGGCACATTTCATGTATTCATATTGATTAAAAATAATTTCGTATGAGGGATTCTTATATTAATGCAGTTTGAATAAGAAATCACTCAAGTCCGCTATAAGTTTTATAAACTCAGTATCAATTCAGATATGTACATACATATGTATTTCCATACTAAAAGTATGTATTTCTATTACATATATAAGCGATAGATTTTAGTATTAAAACTTAGCTACAGGTTAGTATTTTACCAGTATTGTGTATAAACTTTGTATACAGTATTCTATTTTTGATATACTGAAATAAATCAAACAGACATTTTTCTCCAGATCTTGAATGTACACAAAATTACATAGAACTTGAACATTCTGTTTTTTGTAAAACACTCTCGAATAGTAATTTTAATTTTGTTTATCACATTTCGGTTCAACTTTCAACACAAGTTTAAACTTATGTAAATATAAAAAAGTTTAAAAATATAATAAATATTTTAATTAACAATAAAAATAAAAATAATTCAAGAAAAGTTTATACATATAGAAAACCTAGGGATAAATAAAATGTAGAAACAAATTACATTCGGGTGACACTGTGATTCACTGTTCCGAATGAATTCATTTGGTGAAACAGCATAATAAATCGTGTCTAGGACAGGACAGTCATTTACAAAATACATGTGTCCTGAAGGAATGTAATGAACCATTTGCTTTATTTATTTCTAGAGTCACAAAATAATTGCAATTAATATTACACAAGACACAAAAAACGAAATAGAAAATATGGTAATAAAATATGCTGAAAGCTTTGAAATATCAAACTATAGGAAAGAATCTAAATTTAGATAGTAGTCGTATCTACATACAACTCAAATAAAAAATATTAGCTCACCAATAGCTCTTGATACGGCAAGAATATCATTTACTCTCCATACACCATTGTTTGAAACATAGCCTCCCATTTTATTTATTCGACTTTGTTCATCCTGAAAAAATAAAAATTATTTTAAAAATACTATTCAATATTCATTTGTGTCAATATTTACTTATTCGAAATATAATTTTCGTTTATATAGTGACATCTATTGGTTGACATCAAAAGTTTGATGATACAAATTTCAGTCGAATTCTTTTCACGTTTTATATTTGCTGATAAATAATATAAAATATAATAAAATAATATACTAACATATCGCTCAGGCCTATGAGCATTAACAAGCGGCATTACAGCACCACTTTTCACTAAAATTGCTCTTGAATCTCCAACCCAACCTACTAATAATTTGTTTCCTTGTAGATAGCACACTGTTCCAGTTGTACCCTAAAAATGTATAAAATAAATAAATTTTAAAATTTTACTCAATGAAATTATTATCACATTCAATTATTTATCAAATAATTATAGATAAATTAAATTATTTATAAAAATATTTGTAATATATGTGTACATACATATGTACATATATTAAATTTCATGAATCGGTATTGTTAGTTGTCATATTATTATTGACAGTAAAATATATACTAACACCGAGTAATTGGTTGCCGTTGAATTGTTCGTCAGTTGCAACAAATGCATGTCTCAAAGCCATTTGCGGATTTTGAAGATAGAATGGATGTCTCGCCATTATCATATGTAAATGAGAAGTGGCATAAACAGCAGCCAATGGTCCACAGTGACCGTCGTAAATCGCATAAAATCCGGCCGGTTGCGTGCTCTGCAATAATAAATTACAAACGTGTTTACCAATTACGGCACAAAGGAAAAGTTAAATGAAAATTTTAATTTGGATACTATTTAATCAATACATCAACGCTGTTGATATTTCGATTCACCTCAATATCACAGAGGTAGTTCAAATCGTCAATGACAACGTGACGATCTTCCATCTTACGCATTCCATTACGGTTAAGAGTGGCGGCAACAATTGGCAAGGAGCGAGGAGGCGGTAAGGAAGCAGCCAAAACATTGTCCAGGTGTTCTCTACATGCAATATGCACTTGTTTGACTACATTTTTCATCACTCGTAATGATTGATATGAACCTGAAATAAATAAATAAAATTAATTACAACAGTAAGTATAGTTGATTCATAATTTAAATCTACATAAATTTATTTGTAATCACAAATGGAAAATTAAATAATTTTCAAAAATATGTATGAAATTAAAATAGAAATATAAATGCTAGGTTCGAACCATGGCTAAAATCGAACTTATCTCATTGGCACATTCAGGGGGAAAACCAAACATTGCAAACATTGCAAGTCAACAAATTGCACTAGGAGCGTAACGGGAAAGAAACCACCCTGTCTAGAACGCGAATAAATCCTGATAAACGACGATATTATGAAATAACAGAAGCACTGCAAGCAGCCAAATAGGAGGGTCGCAACGTCGAAAGAGCACATGAAATAGCAAGATGGAACGAGATGCGAAGAGCCTCAGGTTAATTGAACAGGTTTACGACACCATTGGGACACCACCAGGTGGGAGAGAGTAAGGGGATGTATAGGAGACGACGTGGGGGAGGGGGGAGAGGAGTTTGAAGTATGTATATATATATATATATATATATATATATATATATATATATATATGTATGTATGTAGAAACAGTGGCAAATACCGCTGAAAAATGTTACCCTCTAGTTACTAGAGGGTGAAATTTTATGATACTATACTAAGTCTAGTATCACGGATACGTCAAATTTCATACAACAAGCACAGGAAACTCCTATTATTTATTTGCCATTGTAGGCCGATAAGTACAATTCTATAAAAGCTAATAAAGCATTTGTGTTGTATCTAAATGTCATACAAGCATTATGTTGATGTCTGTTATTCTTCTGCGTTGTAAAATATTTAAATTCTGAATTGCAACTGAGTAAACAAGTCATATAAAGAAGAATTTCCTTTTCAAATACGGATTCATACAGAAACCGAATATGAACCACTCAACCAAAAAAAAAATTGTTAATTTGGGAGTGAACAATATACATATGTATGTACATGACATGGTATAATTTATGTATGTATAACTGTATGTATGTATGTAGCGCAATATTTTGTTCAGATAGTACAATCACAAGCTTACCTATGTACATATGTACATATATGTACCTATGTATGTATGTATGTATGTATACGTACATAGATCGGGGGAAAAGCACATTCACCGGAGAATGTAAACTTTCCATCTCATTGTCAGCGTATGGATCAAACTCTAGCGTTAACCAGATAGTAGAGCACACGTTTAGCAACGAATATTTATCTGTATAAGTTACGCATAGTGACCGCGATCACTGACCGGTAATACATAATTTGACCGGCTGAATATTACAATATAATTATATATATAGGCGTGTTAATCGCGCAGTATCGCATAGCAGAACATGATAAAAGCATTATCGATAATTTTCGAAGGCGGGCGAGATTTTCCCCGATAGAAGAAAAACCGGAAGTGAGAACGTGAAACGGGGATCTCGATCGGAATCCGATGCCGGGTGCTCGGAGGAAAATGCGAGGGGAAAACTCGACGGACAAAACAACCCCGAATAGGGAAAAGTACATCAACATTAATGCCTCCTGTGGGGCCCACCCGCGTTGCTACAAACGCAATAAGGAAAAGGAAATGTGCAAAGCGAACTTTGCGGTAAGGGATGACGTAAGTGCATCGCAAGCATTCCACATCCTTATCACCACTTTTTCCTGCATTGAATACGCGACGTATCTATGTGTATGTATGTATGTGTGGAGCAGTAATATGATCTGCGGTCACGAATAATCCGAATTGCGACGAGCTGTCTGATGCAGAAGAAAGTAAAAAAAATAATAATTACTATTGACGTTGGCGATATTTTTAATCGACATTGACGAATATTTTCCGAAAACGCAAATTACTGATAAAAGTTGAATCATTTGTATTAATAAATGGTACCGGTCGAGTCGCGTAACATTGGCCGTAACAGCCGTACGATAATAAATAATATAATTTGCGATGATAGCAACGCATATTTGATTATCAAAAATTGCAAAGCACACGTTTAACTATTCAATACAAATGATAGCTTTGCGTCGTGTGTAGCCCAATCTGAAACGCAAAATCGTGACATTTGTGAACTTTGCCATGTGTTCTATGTCGCTTTTGATGACATTTCCGAGTTATTGCGCAAGAAAATCGATATGTAGATTGTCATGAATGAAAACGGTAGGATCGGGATCGTACCGAACTTACATACATATTTCGGTCGAGATTTGCATATTATGATAACGTGACAAATCCCGGTTTCGCAAGACCGAAACGCCGCGTGTTTTTACAGAGCGGGGGCATTGAACGAATGAAGGAATACTGCCATACATCATTGCGATCGGACAGAAGAAATAATACGTTTTCACCGATACAAAAACAGGACGGTGAAAATGAAATTTTCCGAGGGAAACTCTGAAAGCGGGAAAAGCGTGAGGGTCCATCATCGATCTGTAACATCTTGCCCGAAGAGGAGGCGTGTTTCCCTTGCAACACAAGCGAGGGAGAGGAAGACGAAAAACGCGGCTTGCATACAAACGATTAAAAAAAAGCCTTAAAATTTAAGCCCTTTCGCGTACGAAACCACGCGTCAAGGTATGAAAAAATCCATAAGGCCATAAAACGTATTGCAATATTGCGCTCATTTACGTTTTTGTGCTTACGCGGATTTTTCTCGCCACATTCATTGCACGTTTTTCAATATAACAAAAGTGAGTCAGTGGCGTATTGAATGGTTATATTTTGCACGTAATCGTCCAATCCCAAATTCGTATACTCCATATGCGTTTACAATTAAATTCAATTAACTATGTATTTTAAGAAAAGTATACGTTTAAATCGGCAAACAAAAACAACGATAATGCATCGATACGATATCTAGCAATTAAATCGGAAGTATATACACACAGATATAGATCAGAAATTATTGGAAATCGGAATTGTAGCATTTCGTGGAAATTCATCAATTACTATACTAGTAACATTATATCAGAAAATTACTAACAGCTTTGAAATGCGCAGCAACCCAAAATAATGTTGAACCAGAGCAGTCATGCAAGCGGAAAGGGTTTAAGCTCCAAAGATTATCATTGGACAAGAAGATGCCCCAGTTTAATAACAATTTCACGGTATAATACACTTTGTATCAAACTTTCCTGCTATTCATACCTTTATTTGGAGATTATAGGTTACAAAAAGGACGGGAGGATAAATTCAAAGCCTATGGGGCTATAAATTGTGGAGCACGTATACATATGTATGTATGTATGTATTGTATCATGGACTGTGCGTAATTCAATTGGAAACGATCAACCAGATGATTCACGTGAATTTTATGAAGCACAGTATACATATGTACATTTTCAGACTTTTTTTTTCATTCTAGAATTTTAATTTATATTTACGTCGTTTGCCTATAACTCTCAGGCATTCTGGATCTTCCACGCAGGCTTTCGTCGATGAGTCCAAAACGGCACGGCACAGTGGTGTTACCAAACCAGGAGGACAATCCCTGAAACAATAAATAAATTATTAAGATAATCATCCGACAAGTGCAACGTATTCATTAATTTACTTCAGTGCGGATAGCTCGCCATCGCCAAGACGAACGATCATTCAAAATCATACGACGTACTATTACATCGTGGCCATTATAAATGGGATTTCATCCACGACGAACGATCTCCTAGTGCCCATAAAACATGCGTAAAAGTGCCACAACTGCATGTTGGAAATTTCTTATCTGGACTACAAATCGAAAACGCCCGCATAGATAAGGACTCGTTGTTGATAGAACGTTCCAACACAATAAAAACATTAAATAAGCACCGTAGGAATACCAAACTACGAAATTTTCGTTTCTGCTAACAGTAGATCGTATCGGCTGAAAGAAATGTTAAAGAGCTTACGGGTTCGAGTTTGTACCGTTTCTTTGGCGATTCATAATTTATTAGCACTTCACGTGCACATTGCGCAACTGTTCTATTTTAAAATGCATATTATAAAATAGCAATTATGGTGGGTTGCATCATCGTTCGATAGCTGCACACACATACACAATTCTACACAGTCGTTATTCTCGTCCAAAGCGGGCAGTGGAATTGGCGAATCTGTAACCCGATAAGCGCATCGGATGCACCTGCCCAAAATCGCCATCGTTAAATCAAATTTAACGGTTTAATCGACAACTTTTGGCGACAGTCGACTAGCCGCATAATTAATAGCTAGATATTGTATTATTCGACTTTTATGAGTTAGGTCGAGCCATTGCTTGCGGTATTATTGTACGTGAGTCATCCATTTAAACGTTGTCATCCGTCTGTTAAATGCGTGTTAGTGACCTTACGTACCTTTACAATTCGTATGTCACATTTTACCAAATTGTCGCGATTGTAAGTCTAATGATGTTATATTAACTGGATGGTCCAGTCACCATATCGGACAGATAAACGAGTTGGGACTCCGTACTTACAGATTCGACGTCACGCAGCAGATGGCTTCAGAATAGTTACAAACTCAAACAATCTTTTTGATCATCCTGTCAAAACTAGAATTAGAATCAAAGTACACTTTGAAGAAAAGTGAGACAGATTGCACTTAAAAGATATCGATCTGACAAAAAAAAACTAAACAAACACTCTATATTATATCTACATATGTAGACATAAGTTAAATATCAAATTTCATGAACATCCGGAACACAAGAGTCAAAATTCATTACCATATGAACTACCAGATTGATTCTAGTTTGTAGTCAATATTAAAATAGCTCTTTAATCTTCTGAATAGGATCCAAACATAGAGAGAAAGAATAATTATTAAAATGTCCGAATGTGGAGCATGCTAAACTCAGGTTTGCAGGGTATATCTACATGAAGTTATGAAAGACCAGAGAAGAATGGGGGAAACTTGACATTTACATCAAACGAGTAATTTCAAACAAGTATAGAGCAATTGGATGGATTAACTATCACGGACCAAACCAAGAAAATAAAATGGCCCAAAGATAAACAACAGAATCAATGACCGAAGGAGGAGAATACCCAAAAGTTACTCGAGTTCACAGTCTATTATTAAAAATCTAAACGTTTGTTTACAGGGTACACCCACACAGGGTGCTCTTATCAATCGCCCACTTCCGTCCCGTTCGTGGGGAATGTGCAAGGGGAGAAAGTGTGAGAGAGAGGACCGCGGATGGATAGTTCCTGCGCTCGGGATATCCACTAATAACGAGACAAAAGGACGTGAACTACACCAAATCTAAAACAAGACGAGGATCTATGAGTGCTCTCGGTAGATTAGTGGACAGCGCAAAGTAATCATACATATACACATTATATGTTTATACGGGGCTGCATCGAATGTGAATTTCTCAGAAAGGCTCCATCAGTTTTTTGTGCAATCATTTTTGATGAACACGTTTGATTCAAACGTTGCTGAACCGCTGACATGTTATGCCCGAGTCCATTACAATAATTTGACAGTAAACGGGAGCTCGAGTGACTGTAAATTTGTCCCGCATACACGCTAACATTAATTCGGGAACGCATGATAATATAAATTGTTCCAACCAATAGCAATAGAAAAACGGTCGATGGCACTTCAATACGAGAGGAGATTAAATTTTCAAGTATTATTTCAAAGAGTCCTTCAAATCAAATCGTCAACTAGTAAAAGTAGACTTGTTGAATCTACATTTCCAAATTTGGACCAACGCCGAATAATTTATATTGTAAATACGAACATATGTACATACATACATTACGACGAATGTTGCTCGCGAATATCGGCCGCAGCATTAAAACGTATCCATTAGAATTTATGTTGTGTACAGACAAAAAAAAATCTAAAAAGGTTAAACGAAAATGCAAATATATTTTGTTGGTCAGACATGTCGTCATTCTACTCTGGCATAAAAATCGATCCACCCACCATCACCGCTGGTCGGTTTGGTTGATTCATCCAGAGAACGGTGAATGTACTTTCATTTTTACAATTCAGATGATAAATAGAGAGACGCTGGCTGTTTTTGTAGATTTTGCGAAAATTTTCCAACGAGCGCATCTCACGCCAAAAGTGATCAAACCAGTTTATCTTGGATGTGAGGAATACTACCCTGAAGATTTATTCAACAATGTCACCGCTTAATCAATCGCCAAGTTAAGCCACAACTAATGCAATCCAACTTCGTTTCGACGTGCAGCTGAAATTTTTCACTATGAATGTTAAACTATCAAATCATCAATAAAAATAAACTAATGACGATACATACGTATGTACATTCTAAGACGAACAAATGCCATCGACAAGCTCATCCGACACAGGAAAATCTAACTAAAAGATCGACGACCATCAAGAATTTTAGCGATATTTCGTACTACAAACGCTCCAATTTAACAAATTGTACTACGTTATCGTAGTACAATCGCGTTCGTGAGTCACGTGACGCTTCATCGCAAAGTTTATGAATGAAAACGTGACGACACGTGGTTTCGACCACGCCCTTACGTATACCTGATGACGTCACAATTCGGTGGTCATGCGTAGACGTCCCCCTCGACACGTCGACCTTGAACACAAAGTACAACATACCCCAAGTCGGGAAAATTATTCCCATACTGAAAAATTCGCGTTCAATGTTGCAATTTTTAGAGTTCCGAGTCGACGTATCTGTAAATTTCGTTGGATGCATTTGTAGGAGTGGTGAATTTATTTGGTTAAATTTATGTGCATTTTTGACCAGTTATGAATTGCAAGTGTATATTTTATGTATTGCGTATGAAAATTCTATGCAGAGTTTGCTATTGTATTCCGGTCGACCTGGAGGACGTCATCGTCGAGAATGTAAACATCTCTACTTATTATAGGCAATAATATTCCATTTTTAGAATTATCAATATCGAGAAAAGAAAAATGAGCAAAGTCTAGAAAATTTACAGCTGTGAATGCACGCTTGAATTTGCTCTGGAAGATTTGGATTATCATGTGTTGTTATTTTTTCAACAAATCACGAAGCAGCTTCAATAGTAGCACAGCTATTATTTCAAGACATTCATGTCACTATTAAAGAACTAGTCACTGCCCATTGACAGTGTCACCGGCCGGTTATCATTTATGTATATACCTATCATTTATGTATATACCTATCACTTATGTATATACCTATCATTTATGTATATACCTATCACTTATGTATATACCTATCATTTATGTATATACCTATAGCATGGGTGCTCAATCGGTCGATCGCGGACCAAAATGTAGTCGATCTCAAATACGATTTTGCTTTGTGAATTTGGAAATGAATATTACTTTTCGTTTTTCAAATTTACTACAATGGTTCAATTTTATTTGCCGAGCCTAGACCAATGACTAAACGATCTTCCCGGACTCGTGCTTATCTGTTAACAAAAAGGATTAATGGTCAAAGGAACGGACTGTTATTTTTTCGTGGTATGCATTTGTTTAAACTTTTAAAGCCTGCTCTATTACAATACCGTATACTTTCTTGGAAATTGCTAACACGTGTTCCTATATAAACAATCCTATATTCCTAGATAAAATATATTTAAACAACTGCATTCAGCAATGCGGACATGTTCATCTTAATGACTGTTTCCGTTTTGCGACAAGTGATTATAAACCTAATTATTTGAAAATAGATTAATATTTTCATCGCATTTACATATATCACATATTTTTATCGATAGCTTTGAAAAACTATAAAAAAAGTTTACAATACACTTTGTAAAATTCTTATAAGATTCTTAATATGTAGTACATATTATATCCGGACCTCCCCTAAATTCTTGTGTGAAGGTCGATCGTCATACAAATTAAAATAAAACTGAAAAGGGTTGAGTACCTTTGAGATATTATTTTATAGTCTATACCTAAGTATAGCGCTTGGCGCTACCTATGCCCTGAATGTGTGTGTGTGTGTGTGTGAGTGTAGTTTCAGTTGCTAATCATCTAAAAATTTTAATTCCTGTGGAAATGGCAATAATTATAATAATTGAAGTGTAATATGATGTCACTATTAAAGAATTTGGAAATGAGCATGAGTGAAATTATTCACACATATGTACAAACACATTATCCTATTGTGACTCTTTATTTACATTAAAATAATGGAAAACACTAGTGCACCCAAACATACAATCCACATATGAATAATCCGTGAGAGTATGTTGCAATTTCCTGTATAAAATGTATGGACATATGTATGTGTATTCTTTTATATGCATACAACATGGTGTTAGCAAATTAAAACGGACACAACGACCACAAACAAAATAGCATTTTGCATAATATTTCGTGTCAAAATACATCTCATTTATCACTAAATGCATTAATTACCTCAGTACGCAAGTGTAAACCCCGGAGCGAAACTAATTTATTCATTCGTCGATTGTTAGTATAACACCGTTAATTGCATAATATGAACGGAATCGTTCAAATTGTTTCAATGCCATAATTGGACAAATTAACTTATATTAAAGAATATTGAGAAGAATTAGCAAGATTATGGAACGTGGAACAATTTAATATTGTTATCACTTACACGGTGGGTATGCAAACCGTTTCTAAAATGGTATTGCAAAATCTCTAGTTAAATTTTCAGCATACTCAGGGTACCACAATTTGTATACATGAATGAAATGCAACGTTGACAGTTATTGAATTTAGCCAAAACATCAATTCACTCACTTCAAATCCAAGTACTGCATCGCATAGCTGAAAATATCTCCAGGCAGCTCATCTTCGGACACGTGAGAAATAAAAACTTTCAGAACCAAGTTGTCCGCTTCGGTTTCGCTCAAAGACACGAAGAAGTGTCGATACTCGGTCAAATAGTCGTCGTCTTTGGGATCGAAGATTTCACTACACTTCGACCTTTCATAAAAGCTCGTCTTCGACATTTTAAACACTTGGCACACGGTAAATATTTATTAGTAAAAATTCACACACAAACAAACGAATTTGAGCAAATATTTCTTCGATACAAAATATAATATGTAAATTATTTTTTCTATGATCGATTAATAATACTTCGTATGCGTAATATAATGAACACAGATTTAAGGTACGAGAAGTTTTAACACTACCGAGACGACATAGCTTTCTTCCTTTTGATAATTATAAACTTTTTTTTTTTTTTTAGAATATGATACGAGTCAATAGAAGTTTGTATTCCACGTCAATAGTCCACTGATCTTTTTAACCTGCAAAAGAACAAAACAGTTTTAAAGTATTTTCAACATTTTTGTAGGCCTGTACTTATTGGGCATTTTAAGCAAATAGTAGCTTCCATAAAAAAGGTCAATAAGTTTCATAAAGGGTCAGAACTTAAGTGATCAGTAAATATACTAAACAGAAAGTAAATTTATATAAACAGTCAGTATTTAGTAACCGTTTGTGAAAAAGCTACCCAAAATATAGTTTTCACCGATCATTTTTATGAACGTTACTGACCGTTTATCGATTTCAATACTGACCAATAAACTACCAATATTTTCAAAGAACATTATTTTTGGTAGAATTGACAGTATGATATGAACGAATGTTCAAATGTTAGAAAGCTAAAAAAATTGATTGATTTCGAAAAATCAAAAAATAAAGTCATATGGGTATAGCACTTTGTTCTAAATTAACATTTCTCAATAGCATTATCATCAAGTTTCCATTTGTTATTATTAATTATTGAAAAGTTGTGCAGTGCAAGAATGCCAATGTAAAAAATCAGTCAAAATCTCGAAGTCGAATTTTCGCACGATCACAATACTTTATCCGATTAGGATAAAGTAAAAATAAAACATCCAACTGATGAGTATATTACAATAATTGTGACAATATTGTCATTGTGCAATTGTCGAGTAAAACTTTTTTCCATAACACATTAGTATGTTATTGTACAATCAAGGAGAAGAATAAGAAGAAGAGTAGTAAGAAACGTGTGTTGTTGTTTTTGGTATAGTGAGTGTTTGTGTGTGTAAACAAGTGGATTATCTTGGCAACCAAGAAACCATTGATTGTAATGGTGTGTTGATTCGTGATGATGGGAATCAGCTGTGAGCTGATAATTAATTCAATCGGAATGACAAAATAAAGTGATCACCAGTGATAGATGAGGAGCGAGACGCGCTACGAAGATACGACACTCAACCACACTTGACAACGATCCGTCACTGACTGCCTAAGTGCCATCCGCGATCCGTCACGGCCGCTATGCACGCCCACTGCTGCCAACTCAATAATTTTCACAGATTGCCAACTGCTATTGTCGCTAATTATTCGAACGCTATTTTATTTCCGTGCCGTTAGTCGGTCTTCGCTTCTTAAAATATTGGCGTGCTATTTTTCGCCCTGATGAATTTGCATTTGTACTGTAAATATTGCTGCGCAAATCTGTTGTGCTAAAGCCCCATACTCACGGTCAAGCCTGCTCGTGCGATTTGCACTGATCAGTGAATAGGATTCTCGAGTCTTGTCAATACACGTATAATGACAAACACGTGTCTTTTACGACATGACACCATTCGCGTGTCGCGATCCGATAAACAAATCGAGAGCAAAGACATTAAATATGACCTCTTGCACATAACACACAAAAAACGCATATCTTAAGACGGGTCTTCCCCTAAAATCAACACGAAAAACTCGTGTGTTAAGACGGAACTTCTCTCAAATTCGACACCAAACAAACACGCACTAGAGGACTATAAAAGCCTTACGCTCCCACACACAGTCAATTCTCTCAGTTCACTCACACAGTCACACCGTCTGAACCATCTCCATCGCTCACTGCTACGACAACCATCGACGAATAGCAGTTCTGAAGAAGGATTGGATTTTGCTGAGGTATCCCGGACTTTGTTGCCATGGTGAGAGCGTTGGGAATACTGTGTATGTGAGGCTGGACGTACAGCTTCTGTCTCTCAATTGTGCGTTTGCAATAGATTTGCTTTTGGGGGATCTCCCGTTTGCAGACGCATTTTTGTGTGCTTACTCTACATCATTTGTGGCGCATTTTTATATATATACATGTGTTGACGAGAGTCCAAGTTGATGTCCAACCTTTTAAGAGCTAAGGACTACCTTGACTATCTGAAACCTGTTTAATGAGCCCCGTTGATTTCGAAAGAATGAATATGTAGTAATTAACCACCAATAACTTTATTACAATATGATTATAGGTAGACTTACCATGTTATTTTTCTCTAGAGGTAAATTTTTTCGGTAAAATGTTTATTTTATACAATTTATAAAAAAATGCGCAGCAAGCGAAATTTTTTTTACAAAACGCAGCATAATATCATTTGTAAAAATTCAACGAATTTAGTAAGAATAGATTATTTAACAAATGAAACAGGTTTTTTTTATTATTTCCTTCCGACTCAAATTTGCAAACCTGGACAAATGGATCATACATCCGGGTATACACATTCGATTCTAATAAAACAACATTTTAGTTCTAAAAACTAAGTTTATGTCAAAGCGATGAGATGAACACTAGTACACCCGATTCTCTTTTTGCACGGGGGATACGTTCCAGAGACTGCCGTGTAAAAAAAGATACAGTGGACATATAAAAATGGGAGATAGGTTCCATTACTTAAAATCAACTCTAAATATAAAATTCTCAAACTCAAAAAAAAATCGAATTTATTTTTTATTTATAAAAAAAAATATTTTCATAAGTTACATAATAAATGAAGTAATAAATTTACATGGTTTTCGATTTAAATTTAATTTAATATAAAAATATATTCATTCAGCGATGTTGATGACTAGTTTTGGAGTTTCTTTTTGGAGTTTCAGATAAGGCAAATTGAAAATTGGGCATGTTAAAAATCCGTAAATCCGACATAATAACAAACCATAAAAAAATATTGTCGGATGACAAAGGCACCATGCAGTCGAGCAAAAAAATTAAACCTGTAATAGGCTCGCTAATTTATTATTTTACACCAATGTATTTTTTTGTTAATTGTTTAAAACTTGAATTAATTTTATTAGTTTCAGTTTGTTAAGCATTTATTATTTCATACATGAAAAAAGCATTTTTCTTTTCGTTAATTTTTCATCAATTCCATCGATTAATATGGTGTTATCATAAAATTAAACACATTCCTAAAACGAAAAATATTGCAACATGCAACAAGATATAATATTATACATATATCAGAATATTGAAATACAAAGCAGAAAAAGTAATAAAAGTTAGAAAACTAATGAAAGTGACAAATTTTAATGAACTCTTTTTCGCACTTTTAGGGTTCAAATGCGTATGTTAAAGTAGAGCTAAGACCTCCTAGTTAAATCAGTGATGTGCAACCCTTGATTAGTGTGCATTGTGCAACAAAGTTTTAGAGAAATAAAAAGAAATTTTATCGATTTAAAAATGAAGACTACTCATAATATAGGTTATTTTATTATTATTTTGCTAAATTCGATGCTTGTGAAAGTTTACACAAATTAAAGTTTCCTACCGATATACATTTCTATATGTTTTGTTTCTAAAATGTTTCATAATTAATTTTAAAATATCATGAACTGAAAAGGTTTACGATCAGTGGGTAGATCTTAGCGATGCCATTGTAGTGAATTATTGGCTTAAAAGTTGCATACATACTCATAAACGAAACTAAAGTGTACCATAAAAACCAGGAATATATGTATGTACATATATGCGACGCAATATAGGCGACCAGTGCAACACAAAAATCTTTTTTGAAAACCGTGTTAAAGCAAAAAAATCAGTGTAAAAAAAAGTAATTGGTCCGTTATCTTGAACCGTGTTATTTCAAAACCGTGCAAAGAGAATTGGGTGTACTTGATAACAGTGTTTACACTAATCATGTGCTGCCACCATTCGGTATTAATTTATCGAGTATTTTCATTACTATGTATAAATAGTAGCACAAGGGTCTCTGGTTGGGTAACCACGGAACGCTCGCATACATATATGTACTCACAGCATAGTAACCCTCACACTTTTCAACTACTTCGTACATTTTGAACTGCTAAATACACTACATAAACGATAACCACCCAATGACACTTGACAACAGGCGTTGACTAGTTCAGTGTAAAAATGATATTTGTAAGCATTCACATTTGACAAAAACAGTTTTATACTTCAGAAAGGTAAATCACATACAAAATAAAACAATAACAAATATATTTAATTATCTAAAAGATCAACATAAATTACTATAAATACATATTCCCTTCATAAAATAGTACATGATGAACCTGTCGGATCGATATAAACACTTTCCAGGCCTTTCATTTGTTGTGATTTCGCTGTTAAATATGAGTGTTCGTCTCTCTTCATTAACCATTCAGGTAATGGTTTATTCCAATCGTTCGGAGGTTCTTTCCTATTTTTCCAAACACTGTTGTTATAATGCGCAGACATACGATTTTCACGTCTCTCAGATTCACTTTTTACAAGAGCATCCTATAAAACAGCATTGACATATATAATTATTTAATGTGTGTTAAACATGAATGTCAATGTTTTTTAACTCAACTTACTTTTGCTTTTAGGTCTGCATAATCCATCCATTTATTACAATTATCACAATCCTTTTTCCATTGATTGCAATCTTGGAATTCACCAAAAACAAAATATTGATGAAATCGGGCTCTATAGCTCTTGCAATCTTTATATTCATCTTTGTACACATCACACGGTCTGATCTATGAAAAAAAAACATTATTTATTGCACATACATACATCTATTGGGGACGCTGAAAACTTGTAGGTTAGGAAATAAAATTGAATTTTCAAGACTTACCAACCAATCATCATCATCATCTAATGAAGATGAAGAAGGCGATGCCTTTCGGACTTCATCTTGGGACTTCTCATCGTTAAACAAATCAGTTGAAGTGTCACCACTCATAACCAAAAACCAGAATTAACGCTACCGGATGATAGACAAACACTCGACTCCGACATAGACAGCACTGCTTATCATTTCAATTTCGACGAATTCCGAACGTGAGTTACGAAATTCTACATGGGTGTATAGACCACTCCGCCAAACAAATCACTTATAGATTTTGCACGGTGGCATGTCGCAGAATCGTCCTGGAAAATTCGTCTTGTTTGGTGCCCACAATGCATTTCTATCGACGGAAAACGATTCACTTTTAAAAAATTTTTAAAACCATGTTGGTTCACTGTTCCATCGATAAAATGCCAACTGGCACACAATAAAATAGAAAAAACATCCCCAGACCATTTGTCCTGCAGGAGTTTGATTGTTGACAAAAGGCACTCACCGCTCAGCCGTTCACCGGATCTTCGTGTCACGTACTGGATTTCATTCGATCCGAACAAGTTAAACTTTCTCTCATCTAAAAAGATGACACTGCCAATCAGTTTCTGTCCAATCTTTATGCTTCTTTGCCCAATTTAGACCCTGGAAACGCATTTTTTTTGTTTGAAAGAGGTTTTTTTCGCCGGTCTCCTTGCGATGAAATCCCATTCCCGAAGGCGACGTCGTGTTGTTTCCACGCTAATTTTAGAGCCAACAGCTTCTATGACCTCCGATCTAATGTTCACAGCCGTTTTGAAGCGATTTTGAAGGCACATTCGCTTCAAGTCCGAAAAAGTCGTCTTTCTTGCATTTCCTATTCCCTTTTTTCGTTCAAGGATGAAGATTTTTTTATTATTTTTGATACAGTTTAACACAGCTGTTTTGCCGCACCCTACTTGGCGGGCAATAGATAGGCCACTTTCTGCGATGCTAGAGCTAAAATTTTAGCTTTTTGCGCGACGGTTAATTTTGTGTATTTTGGCATATTTTTCGCTAAAATCACTTTGACAATGTTAACAACGCAAAAGTCGCAGAGAAACTGGGGGATAAAGTAAATAAGGGGATCCTGTTGAACGCATTGGGCCTACCCATAAAAAAATTCTAATTGTTTTGGGTCAAATCTGGGGGTGGACTGATTTCTGTGACCGTTACTGTATATGTGTCATTGTTTACACTTTTATTTACATGCTCCTCCAATACACTCAGGGAGGCGATTGTCAAACGGTAGGAGGTGCTTTCATTGAGGGTACTACTTCCGGCGGGGGCTTAACAGACAAGTACCATAATTTGTTTTTTGCTCTTAACTTTGAAGAAACCCTACCTTTAGAGTCTAAAGGCAGCTGTTCTTAACCTATTGTGTTTTCCTCACTGGGGAGAAATGAGGGATCTCCCAAAAAATTGTAATAACTCATTAAATTAATTCACTTTCAGATTAGATTCTCAAGGCGATATTTTGAGGGATTTTTAAAATCTAATAGAGTCCTTTGGCGATCACTTTCAACCTCATTTAAAAACTGAAGGTTGAATACCACATTCTTTCCGATTTAATTTGGACTCTATGGATGATGCTAACATGCAGAAGGACGTCTTCGATTTACAGAGCAAATCTCTCGAGCCACTACCAATACATAATTATTGTTATGTTGGTAGAACTCGCTTGCACTCTGACAGCTCTCCTCTAGACTTTCTTCGTATTTCATATGCGTCCCGCAAAACTGCAAACTCTTATAACCTTTCGTTACAAAACCTATGTAGTTAATAGTTTTACTGCTTGCTCTCCTCTCGACTTCTTTCGCATAAGTGGTTTCAGTGAGAAGTACTGAAGAGTACAGTATGATGGAGTGTCGGCTTTGCTTATGTTCTGTGCCAGTGGAGTCTTCCATCCCTATTTGTGACTACTCTGACTTACTGACGAAACATGTCTGGAACTGCAGTCAGCCACAGGTTAGTTCCTCAACTTATTCTCATGACACTCTCACCTAGTACAGGTGTATAAAGAAAAGTTTAATTTGTATTTTCCTTGCAGGTGAAAAACCACAACAGGCTGCCCGATATAATATGCTCGTCTTGTGAATCCAACCTCAAATTGTTCATCAATTTTAAAAAGACTTGTGTTAGAAATAATGAAATGAGAAGACTGAAACTAACCGAATGCTTAGATATTAAGGTGGAAGAAGTTTTCTTAGACGATTTAGTTAGGGACGATGATGAAAGACAATTGAGCAGCGTAGATGAAAAATATTCGGAAAAAATTACTACAAACAAATTAATAGATAACTGTCCCAATCTACAGGAAAAAAGCCCAAACATCAATGAACTTTCACTGTGCAATACACAATATAATAATAAACGAAAATGTTCACCGGTAATATTAACATCGTGGGCGAATTTGAATTATTAAAATATTAATTCGTAGTAGTAGCTTACAATAGTTTCCTTTGAAGATCTTCAAAAAATATATATTAATTAGTGTATTTTTTTTATTGGTCACTTTAATTTGCAGGTGGATGGAGAGAAATTAAAAATGCATATAAATCGTCAAAAGCTCAGTAGTGGCACAGTGAAGAGCGGTAATATCGAGAGGGTGAATGTGCGTTTCGCCAAAATGGCCTTGTCTAAAATAGCTCTGTCTTGTTTGGAAGTAAGTAGTTATTTTGTCAATGATATAATGATGTCAAAATCAGGAACTCGCTTTTTAAACAAGAAAAGGTCCAAATACGGTGAATACCACACGTTATACTCCGAGCTCCGACAGTGCCCAGACAAATTTTTTGAGTA
Source organism: Parapsyche elsis (assembly GCA_022651745.1). Lineage (NCBI taxonomy): Eukaryota > Metazoa > Arthropoda > Insecta > Trichoptera > Hydropsychidae > Parapsyche > Parapsyche elsis. The sequence goes on from JAGVSN010000018.1 coordinate 4,273,073, forward strand.
TACAAGGATGAGCATTGAAACATACGATTATATATTAGACAAGGTTCAACCATTATTGATGGCAAGTGACACCAACTTTAAAAAAAGCATAACTCCAGATGAAAAACTATTTTTGACATTAAGGCAAGTTTTTTACACTGTACATATTATATTATAATTATATTAATAAAGAGCTTAATGTGTGTCCGTCTGTGTGTGTGTGTGTGTGTGTGCGTGCGTTCAGCATTCCCGAAAAGCTATGCCGGCCCCTCACCACCCCCCCCCAGACCCCTTCCCTACCCCTACGGCACCATTTTTGCACTCCCGAAAAGCTATGCCGGCCCCTTACCACCCCCCCCCCCCAGATCCAAAAAATCAAAACCATTAAAAATTCAGCTGGCGTTGATTATCAACGGGCAATAAGCTAGTAATATTAATAAAGAGCTTAATGTGTGTGTGTGTGTCTGTGTGTGTCCCGTAACGCTACGACGTCACTATAGGATTTTTTCGAGTTTTTTTTCTATGAATATATTTTTGAAAAAATTTTTTTTTCGTTCTTTTTGGATTTCCTCAACTTTTTTTTGTTTTTTTTTTTTGAACTTTTTTCAACTTTTGATACCCCCTAAAGCCATGCCAGCCCTCTAACCCCCCCCCAGACGTCCCTCCTACCCCGGCGGCACCTTTTCAGCACTCCCTAAAAGCTATGCCGGCCCCTCACCACCCCACCCCCCCCCCCCCAACCCCTACGGCACCTTTTCAGCGCTCCTGAAAACCTATGCCGGCCCCTCACCACCCCACAGACCCGTCCCCTACCCCTACGGCACCATTTTTTGCACTCCCGAAAAGCTATGCCGGCCCCTTACCACCCCCCAGATCCAAAAATCAAAACCATTAAAAATTCAGCGGGCGTTGATTATCAACGGGCAATAAGCTAGTATACATATAATAGCCGAAATCCGTCTGTCTGTCTGTCTGCTGATAACGCTCGCTGAGGAAAAATAAATAAAAAACCAGAAAGAGTGGGGGATCGAACCCAGGACCGCAAGCTCGAGAGTAATCACGCTAACGCTATACGTGATCGTGACTCTGCTTTACCTACATACCTACCTACCTACATTACCTACATATAGATGACGCTATAAAAACTATTATATTTTTTTTTTTTTTGATTTTTACAAAATCACTTACAAAATTATAATTATTATATATATGTATAATAATTAATAATTATAATATAAAAGTAAAGTAAAAAAAAATCGATACTATTGATACTACGGGATTGCTATAATACATAGATGGCGCTATAAAAACTATTATTTTTTTTGTCACTTACAACCGTGCGATCAATTAGTGGGGATCTCTATAAAAAAAGCGCTTTACGATATTTAAAATTCAGCGGGCGTTGATATTCAATGGGCTTACACTAGTGTATATATAATACATTACAAATTCTCTTAAACATTAGTCAATTTCCTCCAATAATATGTTATTTATTTTATTACGCACCCTTAATTTTTGGCTTAGTGACAAATTTTCTAATCGCGGCAAAATGCTCATTAGGAAGTAAAAGTCTTCCGACTTATTTGAATTATTATTGGCAAGCTCTATTTCTAATAGACATCATTTTTTTTTTCGATTTCCAAAAAATCTGCTTGTAGTTAATTTGGTGTCGGTCTCTTTTTCCCACTCAAAGATATACTGGAACTGGGGGACTGGGAATTATCCAAGCTTATATTGGGGTTTTCATCTTCCGGAGGATTTTGATCAATCGGTCGATTACAAGCAATGTCATCGATTGTTTCTCCCTGATTTTCATCTATATTTGAGTCATTCGCTAATGGAATAAGCTCATCTCTTATGAACATCATCATTTCATAGTATTTCCATGGAGACGCATAATTTTCACTAGTGGCACCAGATCTATCAATCGGATATTTTTACTTTATCCTAATCAGATAAATTATTGTGAACGTGCGAAAATTCGACCTTGAGATTTTGACTGATTTGTATCAGGTATCATTAGCTGATCACGTTTTCATGATTTCTGGAAAATGTCTATGTCTGTGTACTTTTTTTGTGTAAAATCGCCGATAACTCAAAAACCCTATTAAACTGAAACTTCATCATTCAATCATATACATTAAGCTGAAATTTTTCATATGTAGTAAGTGTAACGACCTTCAAAATAATATAATTTTTTTACATTTTTAGGAAGTAGTACTTTTACTCTTGGTTTTTGGAGCTTTTAACTTTTTCTACGAAACTATCAAGTCTATCAAGCCGAAATTTCATATGTATTATTTTCACGTAGGGTGTAAGAGACATTATGATTTTGGTCAACATCCGCCAACCGGAAGTGGCAGTTTACTCATGAACGCGATTTCGTTTTTCATATTTTTCGGCCTTTTACATATTTGGTATATTTATAATATTCTAATAGTATAATACTTAAAGCAATACCTAGCTACGAAAAAATAAATCATTAAAATCAGTCAACCGGAAGTAGGGTTTTTTTCTTGTAGAAAAGTCAAAAATCCTGTTACCACGGAATATTTCCGAAACGACTAAGCCGATCAAGTCGAAACTTCATATCTATAGTATGCACGTTAACCATAAGAGATACTGTGATTTTGGTCAACATCCACCAACCGGAAGAGGCAGTTTACTCTTGAACGATTTTTTTTTTCGGCCTTTTAAATATATAGTATCATCATAATATTATAATCCTGAGACAAATACCTAGTTATGAAAAATTAAATCATTAAAATCAGTCAACCGGAAGTTGGGTTTTTTTTTTTTAGAAAAGTCAAAAATCCTGTTACCACGAAATATTTCTGAAACTACTTAACCGATCAAGCTGAAAATTTATATTTATAATTTCCATATAAAATTTAAGATTTGATAAGGTTTTGATCAAAATCCGCCGACCGGAAGTGGCAGTTGTTCCTATTTGAATATATGCCGAAGATCGTATTTTACATACGCGCGCGCACTCAACACGGTGATTTCATGATATGTATATATGTATGTACATATGTTAGTTGGTGTGGTGGTGTGCATGCGTTTTATTTACTTACGTACTTAAAAAAATAATTTTGTTACTCTTTGTATTCCTCAAATATATGGATTAAGTCATGGGTTGGCCACACCCGAATTTAAGTTCTTTTCGGAATTGGTCCTTTAAATTTTTCCATCTCTTTTTTAAAATATCAACTGTAAAAAATAAATATAAATGTTAAATTTTAGGTTTCTTTCGACGGGAATGACATTCATATCCCTGTCACACAGTTTCCGTATGGGAAGAAGTACAATTGCAAAAAATGTGTATCAAACATGCAAGGCCATTTGGGTCACACTAGTGGACATACACATGCCAAAACCTACTATGCAGCAGTTACAACAAGTTACTCAAGATTACTATATTAAATGGCAGTTTCCTAATTGCATAGGCTCAATCGGCGGTAAACATTTTGATATAAAAAGACCTCATCTCACTGGAAGCGAATTTTTTTCTTTGGTACTGCAAGCTGTTGCTGATGCTAATTATAAATTTATAACTGTTGAGGTTGACGGTAGAGGGAAAGAAAGTGATGGAGGTACATTCCATTGTTCGACACTTCATGAACTTTTGCAGAATCGTAATTTTAACGTTCCACCTCCACAAAACATGCCAGGTTCTGACATAGTTTTACCTAATGTATTAATTGGGGATGAAGCTTATCCACTGAAGAGTTTTTTAATGCGCCCTTTTCCTGCCAGAGGTTTAAATGACCGAAAGCAAATATTTAATAAACGATTATCGAGAGCAAGAAGGTGTATCGAGAGCACTTTTGGGATGTTAACTGCAAAATGGCGATTATTTACACAACCAGTTGAGACAAACACAAAACATGCACTATTAATTATAAAGGTAGGATGTTTGCTTCACAATATTATAAGAGAAAGAGATGGTGAGAAAGATGCACATTATCAATTATTAACAACTAATGGTGGAAACGTAAGTAAATCGTCATTAATATTACATAAAAGAAATAATAGCGCTAGCATGCAGGCAATAAAAATACGAGATAACTTCACTAATTATTTTAATTAGTGAAACTAACTTGTAATATAAAATAAAGAAAAAAAATAATAAATACCTTCATTTCCCAACAAAATTTGTTTAATTTCATCCCAAAGCTTATTAATGACTGTTCTGTTTTTATGACAAGGATGTTTAGATAACCATGTTGCTGGTCTCGCCAATATTACAGATATCAACTCCTGCGACATGTTTTATCTCCTTTGTTGTACCAAAATTGTGAAACCGACAAGACAAAATGGTTGGAACTTGTCGCTCACCGTTCGAGTCCCACTCGTACTGTGGCCAAGGCGATTGCAACATAAACTTAATTATTATTAAAATATTAATTCATAGTAGTAATTTAAAAAAAATCATTAATTAGTATATTTTATTCTTGTTCACCGAGAATATTCTCGACTTACAACACTAATCGTGACAGTGTTTTATTAAAAAGAGTATTTTTTACTTTATAAATATGAAGCGTTCAAAAAAAGGAATGAGTGCAAAAAAAAAGAAAACTTAAAATAGAACAAAAAAAATTCAAAAAAGTGTAAAATCTTGATAAAATTGAATTCAAAATAAAAAATACAGAAACTGAATCTGCGCAGAAAAATAATGAAATGCTCGGACAAAAAATCAACAGTTCTAACGAAGCAATCGACATAATTGAAGAGAGCAATGAGGGAGAAAGGGTCATCGAATCTATTGCAACTAATGAAAAATCCGAAATATATGAAAATCAAAATCTTGTTGACAAAGAAATCGAAGTTGAAAGGGTCGAAGAAATATCTGTTGCTGTCGATTTGATAAACACCGAAAAAAATGATCTTGGTATTTCAGATGAAACTAAAAAATTAATTACAAGTATCTCGCCTCGTAGACCTAAAGGGCCATTTTCTAAGGACTCAAACACAATAGAAGTATTAGCGAAACGTATTATTATTCTAATTCAAAATACGGACAAATTCCACGTTTGTGTCTTTGCTACTCTAATGTTATGGATTCTGTTTATTGTGAACCATGTTGGCTTTTTTCATACAACAGCAGTAGATGGCGTTCTGAAATAAGAGATTTGGTAAAATTTAACCACAACTATTAAAGCGCATAGTACATCTCAACAACACATTGAAGCCTGTGGAGTGTACGAAATGTGGAAAAAAATTTAACCATCGACAAAATTATTAAATTTTGAAACGACTATTTCGTATAACAATAATAAATTATAAGACTATAAATTTATTATAGATATTTATAGTCTTATGTAAATATGTACCAACATAGACAGTTAGAATTATTTTATCTCATTTTGAGATGAGTAATTTCTAGCTACGCCACTGCTTAGTTATATATATAATTATAATATATACATTCCGCCAATCTTTCATGATTATTATAAAACTAGAGTAATCGAAAAGAAAAAACCCTAAAATATAATTGTACTGAATTATAATAAATATAAAGTAAGGAAATGTATGCCTAAATTTTTTTTTTTTTTTTTATTAAATTACATAAAATTTTTCACATAAATTAACTTTGAGGTAATGCGTTAATTATTATAAAAGTGGCCCAACTTATTTGAGGCATGACAAACTACAATAGCTTTTTCTATAAGCTACACATAAAATTTTTCCACTGCTGATAAGTTTAACAATACGTAAGTCATATTATAACCACATTTTTGCTAAATTGATTAGGTACTCATATTTTTAATATACAAAAACGCAAAAGTCCAATTATCTGAAAACGAAAGAAAGGCGACTTGGCCATTTTTATAATTACCGGCACATACGTGATTCAGTAAAACTATCAACTATATAGATTATGTTACAAAAGGCCAATTGTCAATTGACGTGCATGAAAATACGTCGAACAGCCAACTGTCAGAGTGACAGATCGTCCTCGGTCACAGTTGTACCAACGTGAGAATTATCATGTACTCCACCAATGGGGGATCCAGATATGTTTCGCTAGTGTCAGAATAGCCATAAATAAAAAAGGCAGACTCCGACTCAAACGTATAACGTAGACAAACTCAACATTCAATTGTAATGTGCTTTTTTTCTCCAGTGTGAATATTAATGTCATTTTATGTGCTGGTTTGTTACAAAGCATTTCGCAAAGATTTCACACTTGATTTTTCGGTTCTTGTCCGTTAGCCCCACGCCGGAAGTAGGCGTACCAACAAAAGTGCTTCACACCGTTTGACAATCGCCTCCCTGAGAGTGTATTGAAGAAGCGTGTATATGTGCATTGTTGACATATTGAAACGTCAGTCAAGTGTGAAATTGACCAATAATTGAACTACGTTAATACATCAATGATTTACTTCTAGAGCAGGGCAGATAGTCTTATAACCTTCCAAGTATTCCCTGCTATGGTATACCTTGAGCTTGACGAGCTCAGCGCTCCCATGTACGAACGATGACAGCCGACAGCCGATACGATTATACTTAAAATCATTTGAGTTTAGGACTACTAGTTTGAATCCAATGAACAACCGAGTGAAGAATGAACCTTCACAGCAAACTGTAACTTTGCTATAGGCCAGTGAGTACATCTTCGATTGCGACGAGACATTCGTTTGGGTATTAGAGATTTTTAAGAGAGACTCGGTTCAAAGTGGGCCGGCATCCACCAGGATCGATAACCTAGACATAGGTGGTGTAGTAGGTGGTATAGGTGGTAGTGGTATGACATGCGGTATAGGCGATTACAATTTTCATTTATTTATTGGTCATGTTTGAAGGTTTACATATTTATAAACTTGTCAAGTTTATTTTTACATATTGTCCATCATCGTTGAATTGACATTTGAAATTTTAATTGTTTTCAGACTTTGATGACATCGCTTCTTGACATCTTGGACTGCGACTAGACAAATTCTACGACGAGTTCGTTTTACTATCGCAGAATTCGCAAGTTCAAAGTACCGCCAAAGTACTCGGTTCAAAGTACCGCCAGAGCAGATCTGCGTTCGCCGTCGACCGAGATCGATAACGATTACATATTCATTTATTTATATACATGGGCGGGCGGCATTTCAGGTGTTTTGTGATAACAAAATACCTAGATCACTTTATTTGTAATGCTACTTTTGGAATATTATTTGTTGAATAATGGATTTGGGGATTTGAGTGGCCTATGTGTAAATCAAAACACTAATTGATGTTTAAAGACAATAGCTATTTCTGGCACCACCTGTTTATTGAATCTATAGCACCTACACAATTATTAAATTGCCAAATCGCTTCGAAAGTCTTAGCTGTTTCTTTCCATTTATTTATATTCAGTTGTAGGTATCTGAACAAAGCTATCAAAGGGATTCTTTGGTATTTAAAGCACCGGCTACGAAAAAAATTCGCAAAAATTTAATAAACAATCGGCAAGTACTGGTAGATAGCATCCAAAAAATTTTGTCACCTGAACCAGAAAGTGCGCCAGACACATTTGGGAGATATGTCGCAACACATTTGAAAGATCTAAATACATTTCAGCAGAGTATAGCCCTTAAATTTATTTCAAAAAAATAATTTCTTATGCCAGGATGGACAAATTATCGCTTCAATCTGCTTTTACTCTAAACTCACCCCCTCCTTCTATACCGTTTCAATCTCCAGCATAATCCACTTCATCAAATAGTTTCCGTACCTATAAATACTCTTCTTATCACAAGGTGTCCCCGCCAATAAAATTGCCTCTGCTACCCAACTCAATCAAGATATCGCGAATAACAGCGCTACCGTACGTGAAGCTTGTGATGGTTTAAAAGATTTTATTGCATTAAAAAAAAAAATTATTTATGTAGATATAGATAGTATACCTATAGATAGTATGTATGTACATGCTTTTTTCAATACATTTTTTAAGAACTTTCTAGATAGCCCAACATGTTTCAGGAATAATTCTTGATAAAAATTGTGACGATATTGCTACGCTAAACTTCATAACTTCTGCCTCTTGCTAAATATCTAAACGTTATGACAAATCTTTCTACAGTACTCGCAGATTCTCTCATGACAGTATCTTGTTTTGTTATTAATGGCCTCACCATATTCAATAGGTCATCAAAGATGTAGTCCATTCTCAAAGGTATAATGATACCTTTGTGCTCTCAGGATGCGATATGTATGAAGATATTATATACATAAATATATATATTTTAAGGTTTTCAAATTTACTTTTTTTTTTCCTATACAAATTTCTGTACTATTACATAGATGGAGTTATAATACATGCAAGCCAAAGTAATTAGAATAATTATAAATATCGTTTATGAAATCCAAATATGCCACCAAGTTTATTTTGAAAAATTAAGTTAATCAACATCACAATTGTTCAAATCCCAGGATGAGTAAAATGTTTAAACAAAAAAACTAAAACTAAACTAAATTGTATATAATACTAGCTGAATTGCCCGGCGTTGCTCGAGCGGGTGAAAAGTTTATGAATGAAAAAAAACCCCGACCCTTCCAAAACCCACCTACGGTCTGACTTAGGGTATCATGAGATAGTATACCAAGTTTGGCGGTTCCAAGTTGAAAACTGTAGATTTGCATAGCGGAACGACAAACAAACAAACATTGAATTTTATATAGTAGATGTAGACAATAAAAATTACATTTTTTAAGTTTTAAAAGTATATTTCACATAAGATTGAAAACAACATAAAATACAAAGTAGATTTAACAAATAATTTATCAAGCTATTTAAAAATTTTCTTTTCCAGTAACTCGACGAGTTTCACGGGTATTCAAAGAATATTACTCTTTGATTCCTTATTATCAGAATGTTTAAATTAATAGAATAGATGTTAAGCCCGCCTTGAGGAGTCACTATCCAGTCAGATACTGCCGCCTCAAGACCCTCAAATGAGGCCACCACACTCTCAAATGAGGCCACCACCCCCCCCCAAAGAAGAGACCTTTCATTGGAGAAATAACCACAATGAATAGACCTTTCGTTGGAGACAACAGGATTATAAAATATACGGTTAATAAATAATGATATAAATCGTAAAATGATAAATAAAAATATAAGATTGAGAGTATCGAACGCAGCGAGAGTATCGACAGAGCAACACCTACTACGAGGAGCGGCTGCAACAGACTGGTCCTAATGGGTAATAATGAGTAATAAGCTAATAACAATGACCTCTCACTCACACGCACTGTGTGTGAGAGAAATAAAGAGCGCAATTCATTCGGGATCTCCCTGATCTAATTTTTACTGAAATTTCGAAATAACGTACAGACGTTATTACATAGATATATTGATATCTGCTCAGGGTTGCCAGATTTCCAAAATCACAGGTCGGGACAGTCACCATTTCGAACAATCAAAAAAAAAGTTAAGGAATCAAGGAAGAAATTAAGAAAAAATAGATAATTTTAATCAAATTAGCATCATCATTTTCAGCCGTTCACCATCCACTACTCGATGGAGGTCTCTCTAATCCTCTGTCATTGTCGGTGTTGAGCAATCTGCATCCACTTGACTCCACGCATTCTTCTCAATTCATCACCCCATCCTCCACTCGGTCTACATTGTTTTCTTTCTCATCTTCTCAGATACCATTTATCGCGTTCATCTCCCATCCAGAACTCGCGAGAAAACACAAGTCCCATGTGCCCAGAACTACTTTTTCGTTTATTTTCCAAAATCTTTGAGTTATTTTATTGAAAATATTTTGCCCAGAACTACTTTTTTTTCGTTTATTTTCCAAAATGGATTAGGATTAGATAATCAATTGATTTTTTTAACATTTTTATTTTTTTCTAGACGGGGTCCTCAAAGGTCACTTGGGGAAATGAAACATGTTTTATTTTTTTTTTTTCTTTAATTTTCATTGTTTTTTTTTTTTATTAAATTTGAAAAGAACTTAAATCAACTAATTTACATACATATGTAGAATGTAGAAAAAAAATACAAAAAAAAAAATTAAAAAAAAAAATTGATTCACATAATACATGCGCATACTTATACAATGTCATTAAAAACAGACAGGAATGAAAGAGGATTGGAGAGGCCTTCATCCAGCATGAAAATTATGATGAATTAGTTGTGATATGGTACAAAGCATTTGTCATGCAATGGAACATCGCAACTATTACAAGCAGATTTTGTTCTCATTTTGCAATGGTCACAGGTCCGTCTTGGTTGCTTGATCAAAATCAAATGTCTTCCGACATCTTTATGATTTTGGCCAACTTTATTAGCTCTAAAAGGACCTGGTTTTAGTTTTTTCTGCCCGTAGGTCTTGCACAGCGTCTCGGATACCTGCCTGATAAATTCCAATTTATCAAGCTTACAGCCAAAACTTTTGCTGAGTATCCAAGAGTTGTTCAGTGCCAAGTCGATATTCCAAAACAGAATGGACATGTACCATGTTTTACCCCTCATACTGATTTAGTAATTGGATATATGGTTGTCCATTTGATCTACCCCACCTATATATCGATTGTACATATTACATTTATCTATTTATTATTCTATTTTCACGGACAGTACCAGTTCCACCAATTTTTCTTTTGGAATGTTCAGTCATCAAATTTGCACTCGTAAAAAAAAAAAATGATCAAAAAAACATTGCAAATTTAATTCCAGGGTGTAGCTGTAAGCTGTAACCATATCACAACTAATTTTTTTTAATTAAATGACTTTATTTTTACATTTTTAATGACATTGTATAAGTATTGTAATAAGTATGCGTATGTATTACATATGATTATGTGAATCAAATTTTTTTTTTTTGTAACTTTTTTTTTATTCTATGTATAATTATTTGATTCAAGTTCTATTCAAAAATTTAATAAAAAAAAAATTCAAATAAAAAAAAAATAAAATTATAAAACATGTTTCATTTCCCCAAATGGTCATATAGATCCTGTTCGACTTTGGAGTTTTTCATCCATATGTGATATTTTGACACAATTCATCTTACTTATATTATAAAGTAAGTTGTTAGGTATTAGAAACACAAAGATAAATTTAAAAATATACAAAAAAAAAAAACTTATGTTTGTTTTCTCTCCGACATATCTGCGACGTAAAACGTGTCCGATGTTGTCCCACCAAAACTCGAAGATGAATTGGTTTGAAACTGTGAAAAAGTCATAAAATTCATCTTCGAGATGTACTTAAGCGTAACGAAAGGTTTTACGATCTTTTTTATGTGCTCCGTTTTAATTAAGACGCAAAAAAATGTGAAAAAGGCCCCCCAAAGACCGTTTTGGTTTACAGCCTGCAGGGATCGCAAAGGTCAACCGGGTTCAAATGGGTTAACTACATACATTTTTCTACAAATAACATTTTTTATTTAATCGAGATTTTCGGAGGCAATGCGGGACTCGGGATTTGTCTGTTGAACTCGGGACAGACCCGCTCAAATCGGGACGTCTGGCAACCCTGTCTCTGCTATATGCATGTTTTGACGATTTTCAGTTATTGATATCAATGGTATCATTGAATAGCTGATTTTTTTTTTTCTCGACACGTCATTAAATCATTAAAATCAGTCAACCGGAAGTAGGTTTTTTTTTTGTCGAAAATTTTACCACAGAATATTTCAGAAACTGCCCCATTGATCAAGTCGAAAATTTATATTTATAATTTTCATATAAAAATTAAGAGTTGATAAGGTTTTGATCAAAATCCGCGATAGTTTTTCTTATTTGAATATGTATATGTCGAAGATCGTATTTTACATACGCGCGCGCACTCAACATAGTAATTTCATGATATTTATGTATGTATTTTGGTTGGTGTGGTGGTGTGTATGCGTTGTATTTACTTATGTACTTAAAAAATTAATTTCGTTACTCTTTGTATTCCTCAAATATATGGGTTGGCCACACCCGAATTTTTACTTTATCCTAATTTTAATATGGAATTCAAATCTGGATTTCGGTTATCACTATAATCGGCTAGACTATTTAATGTTTAACGAATGTCAAAAGATAGATAGATATATGGTTTTACACTTTTACAGTAAAACTACATTCATAACTCAATTTCGCCAAAAATGTAACTAACGCCCTTTTAATATAAGTGATTCAATTATTTTATTACAGAATAACATATATTAAATTTAGCTAGACAATGTACGTAAACTGGTCAATTTTATAGTTCCCTCAAAAACAAATTTACAAACTGTTAAGCTAAAACAATTTCGTGACTAGGACTCCTAGAGTCCTAGACCCTATCAGTGTCATTGCATAACACCAAGAAGAATCTACAGATAGAATATCGATCCAGATTTTATTAAAAATTTGAAATAAAACCTTTGGTAAAAGTTTCAAACAAAAATGGCACTCTTTTAGAGCAAAAGAAATCTAGCGTAATCAAGACGAGGTCAAGGTCTTTCATCTTAATTAAAACAAATTACCAGACGGTTAAGTGACACGTGATATAGTAAAAAGATCGAGAAAATTTAGAGATCATTGTACACAGTTATCTGTGTTAAAAAAATTTGAAAAATTATACATACATACATACATATGTAGTGTTGTAGTCGAGAGTATTCTCGACTTACAATACCGAAAATATTCTCCTAGAATACTTGAAAATTTTCTTTTTTCTTGGTTTAACATCTCTAGATAGTTTCAACTTCTGCACTGAATGTGTCATTTCGTCATTTTAACATACGCACTACTTTTAAGTCGAGAATATGTTTAACAACGTGTGATAAAAAGGGACAATATATTTTATTTTTAAGAAATATTAACATTAAAACTTTGTAAAAATACAAATGAGATTGAATTTCTAAAAATCTCCAAAAAATATTGAACGGCAAATGAATAATGACGAGATATTCGATGAAATAAAAGCAGTATGTCATATTACAATTGAAATTATTAGGCAAAGTCAAGAAAAAGCTAAGAAGCAACTGACGAGTAAAACAGGTAGTGAGCAGTGAATCACACTGTATCAGTGTAGTGAATCATTAAATTCGGGGATTTTTCGAGTGTCAACACAAAGCGTACATACATACTTGCCCAAGAGCGATTAAAATCCAACCATATTCCAACAGTGGAGTTTGTTAAAATGTCTTTTTATTGTTTAAGATGACTATTAAATGGTACGAGAAAGAGTTCAGTTTGGTTAGGTTATCATATATGTAAGTATTACTATAATATTTATAGTAATTACTATTTTATTAACAAATTATCAGTTTTATATTTAAAAGCAGTGATGTGCAGTTGCTTCAGCATTAATAACAATAGTTTATTATTTGCTGGACAACTGTTGTCTCCAACGAAAGGTCTATCCATTGTGGTTATTTCTCCAATGAAAGGTCTCTTCTTTGGGGGGGTGGTGGCCTCATTTGAGAGTGTGGTGGCCTCATTTGAGGGTCTTGAGGAGGCAGTATCTGACTGGATAGTGACTCCTCAAGGCGGGGCTTAACATCTATTCTATTAATTTAAACATTCTGATAATAAGGAATCAAATAGTAATATTCTTTGAATACCCGTGAAACTCGTCGAGTTACTGGAAAAAAAAATTTTTAAATAGCTTGATAAATTATTTGTTAAATCTACTTTGTATTTTATGTTGTTTTCAATCTTATGTGAAATATACTTTTAAAACTTAAAAATGTAATTTTTATTGTCTACATCTACTATATAAAATTCAATGTTTGTTTGTTTGTCGTTCCGCTATGCAAATCTACAGTTTTCAACTTGGAACCGCCAAACTTGGTATACTATCTCATGATACCCTAAGTCAGACCGTAGGTGGGTTTTGGAAGGGGTCGGGGTTTTTTCATTCATAAACTTTTCACCCGCTCGAGCAACGCCGGGCAATTCAGCTAGTATTATATACAATTTAGTTTAGTTTTAGTTTTTTGTTTAAACATTTTACTCATCCTGGGATTTGAACAATTGTGATGTTGATTAACTTAATTTTTTCAAAATAAACTTGGTGGCATATTTGGATTTCATAAACGATATTTATAATTATTCTAATTACTTTGGCTTGCATGTATTATAACTCCATCTATGTAATAGTACAGAAATTTGTATAGGAAAAAAAGTAAATTTGAAAACCTTAAAATATATATATTTATGTATATAATATCTTCATACATATCGCATCCTGAGAGCACAAAGGTATCATTATACCTTTGAGAATGGACTACATCTTTGATGACCTATTGAATATGGTGAGGCCATTAATAACAAAACAAGATACTGTCATGAGAGAATCTGCGAGTACTGTAGAAAGATTTGTCATAACGTTTAGATATTTAGCAAGAGGCAGAAGTTATGAAGTTTAGCGTAGCAATATCGTCACAATTTTTATCAAGAATTATTCCTGAAACATGTTGGGCTATCTAGAAAGTTCTTAAAAAATGTATTGAAAAAAGCATGTACATACATACTATCTATAGGTATACTATCTATATCTACATAAATAATTTTTTTTTTAAATGCAATAAAATCTTTTAAACCATCACAAGCTTCACGTACGGTAGCGCTGTTATTCGCGATATCTTGATTGAGTTGGGTAGCAGAGGCAATTTTATTGGCGGGGACACCTTGTGATAAGAAGAGTATTTATAGGTACGGAAACTATTTGATGAAGTGGATTATGCTGGAGATTGAAACGGTATAGAAGGAGGGGGTGAGTTTAGAGTAAAAGCAGATTGAAGCGATAATTTGTCCATCCTGGCATAAGAAATTATTTTTGAAATAAATTTAAGGGCTATACTCTGCTGAAATGTATTTAGATCTTTCAAATGTGTTGCGACATATCTCCCAAATGTGTCTGGCGCACTTTCTGGTTCAGGTGACAAAATTTTTTGGATGCTATCTACCAGTACTTGCCGATTGTTTATTAAATTTTTGCGAATTTTTTTTTCGTAGCCGGTGCTTTAAATACCAAAGAATCCCTTTGATAGCTTTGTTCAGATACCTACAACTGAATATAAATAAATGGCAATTTAATAATTGTGTAGGTGCTATAGATTCAATAAACAGGTGGTGCCAGAAATAGCTATTGTCTTTAAACATCAATTAGTGCTCTGATTTACACATAGGCCACTCAAATCCCCAAATCCATTATTCAACAAATAATATTCCAAAAGTAGCATTACAAATAAAGTGATCTAGGTATTTTGTTATCACAAAACACCTGAAATGCCGCCCGCCCATGTATATAAATAAATGAATATGTAATCGTTATCGATCTCGGTCGACGGCGAACGCAGATCTGCTCTGGCGGTACTTTGAACCGAGTACTTTGGCGGTACTTTGAACTTGCGAATTCTGCGATAGTAAAACGAACTCGTCGTAGAATTTGTCTAGTCGCAGATCAAGATGTCAAGAAGCGATGTCATCAAAGTCTGAAAACAATTAAAATTTCAAATGTCAATTCAACGATGATGGACAATATGTAAAAAATAAACTTGACAAGTTTATAAATATGTAAACCTTCAAACATGACCAATAAATAAATGAAAATTGTAATCGCCTATACCGCATGTCATACCACTACCACCTATACCACCTACTACACCACCTATGTCTAGGTTATCGATCCTGGTGTATGCCGGCCCACTTTGAACCGAGTCTCTCTTAAAAATCTCTAATACCCAAACGAATGTCTCGTCGCAATCGAAGATGTACTCACTGGCCTATAGCAAAGTTACAGTTTGCTGTGAAGGTTCATTCTTCACTCGGTTGTTCATTGGATTCAAACTAGTAGTCCTAAACTCAAATGATTTTAAGTATAATCGTATCGGCTGTCGGCTGTCATCGTTCGTACATGGGAGCGCTGAGCTCGTCAAGCTCAAGGTATACCATAGCAGGGAATACTTGGAAGGTTATAAGACTATCTGCCCTGCTCTAGAAGTAAATCATTGATGTATTAACGTAGTTCAATTATTGGTCAATTTCACACTTGACTGACGTTTCAATATGTCAACAATGCACATATACACTTCTCTCCAATACACTCTCAGGGAGGCGATTGTCAAACGGTAGGAGGTACAATCACTGGGGGTACCACTTCCGGCGTGGGGCTAATGGACAAGTACCGATTTTTCTTTAGCGTGACATTTCATATGTAGTTTTAACCCTTAACTTCGCCCATATTTTATTAGTATTCTTCTTATTAAAAGCTGTTTTATAAATACATATTAGTCATTCATTTTAAATTTACATAAGTTATTTATTTATCTATGGAAAGCGTAAAAATAATTTAAAAACTCGAAAAATCAATTAATTATTTAACAAAGTACATATCACCGTTGAATTGAATGTTGAATGTTTATCTTTTTCGTTGGGTAATTAAATTGATAATAATTTAGTTACAAAGATGTGCTGGCTGTGCAGGTTCTGATAGAAGCGACACGCGACACGTCTTCGGAGAGCTGTCATTGGTTTGGTGATTCGTTGACGTCTAGCTGACACGCCGCTACCGAAACACCAAAATGGTTTGTATTTGTCTCATTATATACGACACAACCCTTATTCTCATACCAATTTGCATCAAACTTATTTCCAATACGCTGTAAGATAATTATGACACGTTTGCTATTAGAACATGAACACCAAAAGATGATCCAATTTCTATGGTTATATCGCAATCGAACAACTCGCTCCAATATTGTTCCCAAATTTTAGATTATAATATTCGTCCAGTATAAAAATATAACTACTCTACATAAAATTGTGATTATAGAGTTCATAAAATTTCCACAAGTATACTAGTGAGTTGGCAGTTCAAATCGAAAGCAATAAATCGACTGTGTGTATAATTTGATAAATCTTACATGCCTACACTTTTCTTTGAATGTTTTTCAATTATATTTACAATGGGCTTGTATTTATTGGGTTAGTAACTTTTCCGATTTTCGGTCAGTTATTTTTAGCAAATGGTGAATAATTTTAACAAATGGTCAGTAAGTTTAATTTAGATTCAGTACACAAGTGATCAGTAATTAATACTAAACAGTCGGTATTTAGCTGTAAAATCGTTATTTACTCACCTTTTGGAAAAAATTTACTTGCCAAAAATATATTTTTTACTGATCATTTATCATTTACTTGAAAAGTCGCTGACCGTTTATTGATTTAAATATTGACCGATTAATTAGTTACCTTTGTGGCAATCTGACCTAAAATCTACTAAAAATTTGGAATTTAATGGCTTATCAATAGTCATACAAGGTGTATAATACATTTACTATGTGCACAACTATAAGAGTACGTATGAACAAACAAACAAATAAATTTTGATTAAAATATGTATTTTTAAATACAAATATTTCACTTTTACTACGAGCCATTTCTTTTAGCTGGATTGTTGTAATAACCGAGTTCGACTGTATTAGTCTTTTTTTGTTACCTTTATTTAACTTTCATATGCATAATAGATTTTTGTATTATATTCCTATTATTTTGTGCAACTTTTCAAAGTCGTATCTTTCTTTCCAGCCTCTCCGATTGGATATAAAACGTAAACTTACAGCTCGCTCCGATAGAGTCAAATCGGTAGATCAGCATCCTACAGAGCCGTGGCTTCTTTGCTCGTTGTACAATGGAGATGTTAACATTTGGAATTATGAAACACAACTGCAAGTTAAACGCTTTGAGGTATAATCATATTAAATTTACGAAATACTTTCAATAGTTTCAATAGATGTTGATTTGTTTTTTTATCATTTGAAGGTATGCAACTTGCCAGTGCGAGCGGCACAATTCGTTCCAAGAAAAAACTGGATCATCACAGGATCTGATGATATGCAAATTCGCGTTTTTAACTATAACACGTTAGAGCGAGTTCACGCATTTGAAGCACATTCAGATTATGTGCGATGTATAGCCGTACATCCTTCCCAACCATACGTATTGACCAGCAGTGGTGAGTTTAGCTAAAATATAAGCAGTGTAATTATATACGACTTCTTATACTAAAATATTTTGTTCTCAGATGATATGCTGATCAAATTGTGGAATTGGGAGCGTGCTTGGGCATGTCAACAAGTGTTCGAAGGACATACACATTATGTTATGAAAATTGTCATCAATCCTAAAGATAATAACACATTCGCCAGTGCCAGTCTCGATAGAACCGTTAAAGTTAGCAGTACTTTTGTAACCTTAATTCAGTTTTGATTTAAAAAGGGATGTATTTATAATTGTGGCTCTATACAGGTTTGGCAGTTGGGATCTTCTACGGCCAATTTTACCCTGGAAGGTCACGAGAAGGGTGTAAATTGTGTTGATTATTATCACGGCGGTGATAAGCCATACTTAATTAGCGGTGCAGATGATAGAACCGTTCGCGTTTGGGATTATCAAAATAAAACTTGCGTACAAGTTTTGGACGGTAATGGTGCACTTCTATTGAAAGTGTTTTAATTTATTTTAATAATGATTTTTTAAATAATTTTATTCACATCAGGACACACTCAGAATGTTTCGGCCGTATCGTTCCATCCCGAATTACCCATATTGATCACCGGATCTGAAGACGGTACTGTAAAAATTTGGCATGCGGGAACTTACAGGTATGCAATACTAAAATTCATTTTAAAAAATATATTCCACTTTGATTTTAAATTACAAAACTGTTCATTTCAGATTGGAGTCATCTTTGAATTATGGCTTTGAACGAGTTTGGACTATTTCTTGCATGCATGGATCGAATAATGTGGCGCTTGGGTATAATTTTAAAGGTTTCACTACATAATTAATTTCCAAAATATATCATTATATGTGTTCTATTGTATTGCAGATATGATCAGGGATCCATTATGATAAAAGTAGGTCGTGAAGAGCCGGCAATGTCAATGGACGTAAACGGCGGCAAGATTATTTGGGCTAAGCATTCTGAAATACAACAGGCCAACCTAAAGGCGTTACCCGAGGGTACAAACATAATATTACAACAATGAATTAGTTAACTTATTAGATTTTCTATCATTTAATTTGTATGATTTTAGGTACTGACGTCAAAGACGGTGAACGTTTACCCGTCGTAGTAAAGGATATGGGTTCGTGTGAAATCTTCCCTCAAACCATTGCACATAACCCAAATGGAAGATTTGTGGTAGTTAGTGGAGATGGTGAATATATCATTTACACTGCGATGGCTCTACGTAATAAGGCTTTCGGCACAGCTCAAGAATTTGTATGGGCGAGTGATAGCTCAGAATATGCTACACTAGAATCTTCAAGCACAGTCAAAGTTTTCAAAAATTTCAAAGAAAGGAAGAGCTTCAAACCAGATTATGGAGCGGAAGGTAACTTTTATATCTCGTTAATTTATGCAGTTTATCGAGTTTGCGATTACATATTTATTCATTTATTTTTAGGAATTTTTGGCGGCTACATGTTGGGCGTTAAATCGATCAGTGGCATGGCATTTTCATTTTATGACTGGGAATCTTTGGACCTCGTCAGAAGGTACTAAATCGAACAATTAATTTTATTTTCATTCTGTGCTATTGCTATAGTTAAACATTTTAAATTCCGTAATATTATTTACAGAATCGAAATTCAACCGAAGCACGTCTTCTGGACGGAGAATGGTAACTTGGTATGTTTGGCTACAGATGATTCTTATTTCATTTTAAAATACGACGCTTCTGTAGTTACTCGTGCTCGTGAAACTAACGAAGGAATATCAGAGGACGGAATAGAAAGTGCATTTGAGGTATTTTGATTTACAGAAATTAATTTTATTGTATCATCATTTCGTTGATATTATTTAATGAATGCTGATTAGGTACTCGGTGAAGTTAACGAATGTGTCAAAACTGGACTGTGGGTCGGAGACTGCTTTATATACACAAATGCTGTCAATCGCATAAACTACTATGTCGGAGGTGAAACTGTTACTATAGCTCATCTTGATCACACAATGTATTTACTAGGCTATGTTCCCAAAGAAAACAGGTAGCACATCATATTTTATATGATTTTCTTTAAAATGATTCAACGGTAAATAAATAATAAACGGAACTTTCTAGACTCTACGTGGGCGACAAGGAATTAAATGTAGTATCGTACTCGTTGTTATTATCAGTATTGGAATATCAGACTGCCGTCATGAGGAGTGATTTCGAAACGGCTGATAAAGTTTTACCGACGGTTCCAAAGGAACATCGTATCAGGGTTGCCCATTTCCTTGAAAAGCAGGTATGTTGAGTTATTTTATGTATTAGATAAATTGAATACATAATAATTTCATGTGATAATCAACAGGGCTTCAAACAACAAGCCTTGGCAGTATCTACTGATCCAGAACATCGTTTCGAACTTGCCATACAGTTAGAAGACGTTGATGTAGCTGCCAAGTTGGCTGATAATCCATCGCGCTGGCTTCGTGTAGCTGATTTAGCTTTGCAAAAGTCGAATTTGGAGCTGGCTAGTCATTGTTTTAGAAAAGCAGATGATGTGACAGGACTGTTAACATTAGCTACCAGCTCCGGTATGCTCCTTTAATATACATACATGCATATTTAGCATAAATATAAATAGGTCATAATAACAAATCGCTTAATGTGTCATTAGGTGACGAGGAACTGTTGTCCCAATTAGCCAATGATGATGAAAAGGAGAAAGCGGCCAATGTTAAATTTTTAATGTTTTTTTTATTGGGTGACTTAGATGGTTGCTTAGATTTACTCATAACTGGCGACAGTTTACCTTTAGCTGCATTTTTCGCAAGGTATTTCCATTAATTTTAATCATTTGAAACATCGTTTACGTTTGGGTACTAAATTATTTTAATGTTATCTTTTTTATAGATCTTACTTACCTTCTCGTATCTCAGAAGTCGTTCAAAAATGGAGGCAACAAGCATCGGCGACCAATGAAAAAACCGGACAATCTCTAGCTGATCCTGCCAATTATGATAATCTATTCCCTGAACTTAGAGTTAGTCGTATTCTATTTAATAAAATTGATATATTTTTTCGAATGGGAATTTTCAATTAATGGGTTGTAAAATTTTAGGAGTCACTTAAACTAGAAAAATATCAGAAAGAGTATGGAATACAATGGCAAAAAAAAATAAATTCCACTCCTCAGGGCATATCAAATGCTGAAAGAAATTTAGATGAGGAATATAACTCTGCAGTGTCTGATGGAAAATGGTTATCGCAAGATGAATCTGAAACTTCACCCGAAGAAACAAAGTACATATGATATATATTTATTAATGTTTTCCATTACTAATTTTAGCATAACTTTATTTTTTTTTTTTTTATTTTAAGAATTAAAACGACTATGGATTTATTGAAGAATTTGACAGTAGATGATGAAGTTGCTAATCTTCTTGGCGATGATTTGGAAGAAAACCTAGAAGTAATGCATCTGGAAGATGGAGATGAAGCAATGCTCGTTAGTATTTCTTTTTGCATTTCATATAAATGGATTCATATTGGGCATGTAATAATTATTTTTTTTTTTTTTTAGGAAAAATTATTAGAAGAAGGAATTCCGGAATAAATGTTTGATTTAAGAAAAATTGCATTTCAAAAATATCACAGTATTTAAAATTTATTTTAATTTTATAAAAAGTACAATTAATTGATATTTAATTTTCAGCATTTGGCGTTGTCAATCAATTTCAATCTGACATTCCGTATAATAAAATATATTTATAAAGTCTATTAAATTATTTTTAATTGAGTGCTTTAATTGGAATCATGTTGGATGTTCAGTTTTATTCTATCGATATCATTAACGACTATCAGTTTTGCAGATTATATTTTATTTTGTAGATTTTTTATTACGTACATATTGCATTTTATATGTTATTTTTTTATAAAAACTTTATGTAATAGCAGTAAAACTAAAATATATAGTGCAAGTTTGATTTATTGTATAGAAACTATTGGAAAAAAATAAAGAAATATTTTATAGATGAACAACGCGTTAGTATTTTACGTCTTCAAGATTCTGAACTATCATCACTATCTCCAGACTGCCAATACTGAAAATCAAAATTACGATAAATATTTGTTAACCATATACATTATTTTAATTAACAACTAATTAAATATTTACTCCTTCTACGTTGTTGACCACGCATGTGAAAAGGGCAGCCGCCACTTCACAACCATCATTATCATCTTCGATTTCATTAACTAAAAATTATAAATCTACATATATAAAATTTTCATGTTGATAAATACTTCTCATGATTAATTACACATACCTTTAAGAGCACATTGATCGATTATGTTTACAACACTACTTAACACTTTCGGATAAGGATCTAGTGCTCGTTGCATTGCTACTAAACCACCATCAATACTATATTTTCCTTCTGAAGTTATCTGTAATTATATCATTACATACATGGCTATGTGTCCTTAAGTTTTATAATATTATGATATTTGACTCACAATAGAGATCTTCTTGTACATGCATGCTAGCAAACATCTTCCGGCTCTGGAATTGGGTGGTTGAAAGTTTTTCAAAGCTATGATATCCTCTTCCGTTGCAAACGTTTGTTGTATACAATCTTCGTCCAATAAAACCTCGGGCTCTTCGATTTCATAATCCGATGTATTCTACGTAAAATAAAATGTGGATTTTAATTTGTCTATGTGCTTTAATTTGAATTGCTTTTAAACGAAACAAATTAATAAACCTCGTAACAGTCCATAACAGATATTATGAATGATAGATAAACAAATTTTAATATATTTGTCATTTTATTTATTGAAAGGTATAAAAAATGCAATAAGATGCTGAATAGCAACAGACTCACTAAAGGTGACTTTATCCATCCACTAGCGAATATTTATACTAGTGCAAAATTAACTCACTTGTGTTTGTAGTTCAGTGATAGAGAACCAATTTTGAAATACGTATACACATAAAATAAAATTACAGGTTTTTTATGTTTAAATAAGGTATATATAAATCATGAAAAATTTCCATCGTTTTTTTTAATCACCATCTCTTATCAAAAATTCAGAAAAGCTCAAAACTAATTTACACACAAGATATAGTAAAGATTTGTATCTACATTAAATATTTTATTTTGAAATGTGCGCCACTGATTTACAACACCATGAACAGGATATATGGGTGGCACATGAAAAACTATCCATTCATAAATTAGATTTGCTCTAATTTACAAATCGATTCAACAATTTCGTTCTACATAACATGCACAGACGTAGGTGTGCGTTAAAATTGATTTTTTTTCTTCTAATTTTAGAAGTTTCCATTCTAGTGGAATTTATAAATAAATGTGATTTTTCATGGGAGAATATGAAACATCCAAGGACACGTATTTTGTAGTTTGGTATCCATTTCATTGATAATAAAATAAACATCAGTTATAACATAACATAAACATCATCCACTTAGATTTTTGAATATTCCAAATGGCAAAAATAAAGACAAACAATTAATCGGTCAGTTACTTTTCAATAAATTGGTCAGTAAAATATATTTATTTTTTAATGACCAATTTTATTTTTATAATAAAATATTTTCGCTAAGAAACTTTTTCATAAACGATCAGTAAATAACGATTTTACAGTTAAATACCGACTGTTTACTATTATATACTGACCATTTAATATATTTACTGATTACCTAAGCACTGACCAGTGTGTAATGACTTTTATAAAACTAAAGGCTTGGCTTCGCAAGTGGCCGCTGGCTGGCCGACTTGGCTGTTGTGGCAACGGCCGCTTTCCATCAATCTGTCAACTACGTTTGGTTTTTTGGTTCTTGTCCGTTAGCCGCACGCCGGAAGTAGGCGTACCAACAAAAGTGCTTCCCACCGTTTGACAATCGCCTCCCTGAGAGTGTATTGGAGAAGCGTGTATATGTGCATTGTTGACATATTGAAACGTCAGTCAAGTGTGAAATTGACCAATAATTGAACTACGTTAATACATCAATGATTTACTTCTAGAAATTGTTTTGTAGCCGGTGCTTTAAATACCAAAGAATCCCTTTGATAGCTTTGTTCAGATACCTACAACTGAATATAAATAAATGGAAAGAAACAGCTAAAACTTAGACGGTGCGAGAAATAGTTATTGTCTTTAAACATTAGTGCTCTGTTTTACACGTAGGCCAGGTAAAACAAAGCACTAATTGGTCGACGACGGACTACTTTGAACCGAGTCTCTCTGATATCAAAATAAGTCTCGTCGCAGTCGAAGATGTACTCAATGGGCTATATCAAAGTTACAGTTTGCTGCGAAGGTTCATTCTTCACTCGGTTGTTCATTGGATTCAAACTAGTAGTCCTAAACTCAAATGATTTTAAGTATAATCGTATCGGCTGTCGGCTGTCATCGTTCGTATATGGGAACGCTGAGCTCGTCAAGTTCAAGGTATACCATAGCAGGGAATACTTGGAAGGTTATACGACTATCCGGCGGGGATATAAACGATAAGAACCATCAAATTTTATACAAAAAAAACCGGTACTTGTCTTTTAGCCGCACGCCGGAAGTGGTACCCCCAGTGATTGTACCTCCTACCGTTTGACAATCGCCTCCCTGAGAGTGTATTGGAGAAGCGTGTATATGTGCATTGTTGACATATTGAAACGTCAGTCAACTATGAAATTGGCCAATAATTGAACTACGTTAATACATCAAGCATTTACTTCTAGAGCAGGGCAGATAGTCTTATAACCTTCCAAGTGTTCCCTGCTATGGTATACCTTGACCTTGACGACCTCGGCGCTTCCATATATGAACGATGACAGCCTGACAGCCGATACGATTATACTTAAAATCATTTGAGTTTAGGACTACTAGTTTGAATCCAATGAACAACCGAGTGAAGAATGAACCTTCGCAGCAAACTGTAACTTTGCTGTAACTGTGCTTAACTGATATTTGTTGAATAATGGATTTGGGGATTTAATAATAATATTCCAAAAGTAGCATTACAAATAAAGTGATCTAGGTATTTTGTTATCACAAAACACCTAAAATGCCGCCCACCTATGTATATAAATAAATGAATATGTAATCGTTATCGATCTCGGTCGAAGGCGAACGCAGATCTGCTCTGGCGGTACTTTGAACCGAGTCTTACTTGCGACTTGCAAACTCTGCGATAGAAAAACGAACTCGTCGAAGAATTTGTCTAGTCTCAGTCCACGATGTCAAGAAGCGATGTCATCAAAGTTTGAAAACAATTAAAATTTCAAATGTCAATTCAACGATGATGGACTATATGTAAAAATAAACTTGACAAGTTTATAAATATGTAAACCTTCAAATATGATCAATAAATAAATAAAAATTGTATGTACGTAATACGTACTACGTACGTACGTAATGATACATAATAATACGTACGGCTATATCACACGCCTATGTGGTCGATCTTGGTCGACTACTTTGAACCGAGTCTCTCCGATATCAAAATAAGTCTCGTCGCAGTTACAGTTTGCTGCGAAGGTTCATTCTTC
This sequence comes from Parapsyche elsis, assembly GCA_022651745.1. Lineage (NCBI taxonomy): Eukaryota > Metazoa > Arthropoda > Insecta > Trichoptera > Hydropsychidae > Parapsyche > Parapsyche elsis. The sequence goes on from JAGVSN010000018.1 coordinate 4,298,529, forward strand.
ACTCGGTTGTTCATTGGATTCAAACTAGTAGTCCTAAACTCAAATGATTTTAAGTATAATCGTATCGGCTGTCAGGCTGTCATCGTTCATATATGGAAGCGCCGAGGTCGTCAAGGTCAAGGTATACCATAGCAGGGAACACTTGGAAGGTTATAAGACTATCTGCCCTGCTCTAGAAGTAAATGCTTGATGTATTAACGTAGTTCAATTATTGCCCAATTTCATACTTGAAACGTCAGATCAGTATGTCAACAATGCTCATATTCACGCTTCTCCAATACACTCTCAGGGAGGCGATTGTCAAACGGTAGGAGGTGCAATCACTGGGCGTACTACTTCCGGCAGGGACTTAGCAGACAAGTACCAAAATAATTGACCGAAAATCGGAAAAGTTACCAATCCAATAAATACAGTCCAAAAATAAACCATAATCAAATAAAATTTATACGCTTTTTATTTTAATTGTGAAGAAAAATACATTTTAATAATTTAATAAATCGAAAATGTGTCGAAGTATAAAACGAAAATAATATATTTTTTATATGGCAACACAGTCAACAAGTGTCAAATTGTTCCTTGTGTCATTATTGAGCATTGTATTATTTTGATATAATTAGATGTATTATAGTAATTTTCTACTATGTTTTCTGTGAAGATCGAACATCAGAACTCTTCACAAATTAAACGGCCTCAGAAACCTCCAGTGACTTCTCCCCAAGATAATGTTGAGGTATCGCGCTTGCCTAACCTACAAATATCGACAAAGATACTCTGTCTTACTATAAGTCATATTGTAGTATTCTATATCATTTTTTTTAATTGTGCTCGTTAAGTTTCATCCTTTAACGTGTGTCTCTCGCTGTAACATTTCACAGAGGCCTTACACGTGTGAATATGAAGAGTGTAAAAAGAAATACACGACAAGATCGCATCTCCTGCGACACATCAAAATAATACACTCTGGTGAAAATTTAGAAACTAGGTTTTTCATGTATGTATAATTTTCATTTCTCGAATGTAATTTTAAACTGTACAATTAATGCGCCATTGTTATAGCTGTGCAGAATGTCAACAAGGTTTTCGTAGTAAACAAAGTCTCCAAAAGCACATACTGAATAAACACAGGAGAATTTTTCCTTTTCAATGTGATTATTGTCCGAAAGGTTTCAAAAAAAAGACTCGCTTGGCCGCCCACGTTTATTTACACACTGGACTTAAATTATTAAAGTAATAACATTTCACCAGTTTCTTTCACAATTTTTCTATCGAATATACGTATGTCTTAACGTATTCGCCATTTCAGATGCAAGTTTTGCGATAAATCGTTCGATAATCAATCAGCTAGGTATAAACATCAAAGAAATCATAAAATTTTCACGTGCGAATGTGGAAAAATATTTTCGAGGTGGGCCGACATACTTCAACACAAAAGAACGGAACACGTTAGTGATAGTAAGTGTCAATCGCAATATCCTAAATTTGCACAACGTTCTTTCCAATAAGCAAGTGCAAAATTGTTTTTTGCAGGATACGAGTGTGATATATGTAATAGAGTATTCAGGATGAGAGCTCACATTGTGAGACATTTGAAAATACATCCCGTCAATCAAGAGAGGGAGATATTTTTGTGTCCCACATGTCCAAAGTAAGTAAAGTAAAGTAATTGGCGTGGTGATTATCATTACTCGCTTGTTTATTGGTAACACCGAATTATATTTTACAGGTTTTATACGTTTAAAAGTAATTTAGTTCATCATATAAATTCAGTTCATGAAAATTTAACATACGATTGTACTTTTCCTGGATGCGAAGCAAAATTATCCACAAAGGTTCGTTATGTTTTATCTCGTCTATATCCATTTAGCGTGTTTTAATAACTGATTTTAATGGTTTTAGAAAAAACTTGAGCATCATTGCGAGAAAAAACACATAAATCCCCCCGTGAAAAGGGAAAGAACGGGTCAAATTAGAAAGAAACGACGTGATGCTGGCACGATGAAGCGATCGACTGCTGTAAAACTAGCTGGAGAATCTTTATCGATAAAAAGTGAAAGAGAAATAATTAAAGCATCGGAAAGGTTTGTCGAAAAATCTTGTAATTCTGAATTAACTGACAACGTTTATGATAATCTTGAAAAACAAATGTCAATCATTAACGATGATGCGATATATTATTGTGAAACTACACTTAATTAGTCAATTGTGTATACTTATTTAATTTAATTTTAATAGAGAATTTGACTGTGAATTACTTAGGCCAGGCATACACTGGGTACATATGTTATTGTCCCTCACACGTATGGCGTATGACGTACGACACGAATACGTACCCAGTGTGCGCCTGGCCTTATAATGTGTATCGTACTTAAAAACATGGGAATTTCAATTTGTGTATGTGTAGCAAAATGCAAAATTTTTTTAGTTTGATTTTATTTCTAAGCAATTCTATAATATAAACAACAGCGCTTACTATACATCAATGAAAATATATAAAATAAAGTAAAAATATCACAATAATAATTAAGAAATCAAATAAACATAACTTACAACCCCAATGTAGGTTTTGAGTGAACGGATTTATCAAATATCTCTTATCAGAGACGAACCTCATTAATTACCATCATGAAGTTAAAAAAAATTGAAATTTACATTTTTTTATTACAATTTTTTCATTACGTATTTTACTATTATATTGGTAAATATATTTGTTACAATTTTTTTTATATATTCATGTACATATATATACATACATATGTAGTATAAAATTCATGAAATATTTATTTATAGTCAATTTTACAAACCAATTAGTAACACGCTGCTACTTCCATTTTTATTAGAAAATAAAGTTCAAATCATGACTAATTAGTCAATTAAAATATATAATACTGTTTTTAGTGCATGCATACATACATACATACAGTAAGTAAGACTAGATGCAATTAATTAATTATGTTTTTGAGATTCTAGTGTTAAAAATGTATAAAACTGATATTTATTGCAATTGATATTTTATATATTTAATCAAATTTATGATATATAACCTGTTAAATAAAATATACAAAAGAGATGCATGTGCGAATTTATGATTAATATAATATATCTATAATATTGATTCAACAGCATGAATTTTATGATACAATAGTTGTTACAAAATTAAACGTTTTAAAAAGTTATTATCCTTTCTTTTTAACCGGCGAAAATTTTCAGCGACCGCACATCAGACCGATAGCTAAACCGGCGACAAACGACGCGAGGAACACGTGAGTTTCGGAAGCCCTGTAATGTTCATCTCCTGCGGCCGAATGATACCACCTCTTGGCTTTGAGTTGCTTCTTCTTCAAGAGATCTTCGGCTTTATCTAATTTCCGATCGACAAACCGCTCCAGCTGCAAACAAACAACAATTGAATAAATCTCAACAAGCTTTGAAAGTTGTATGTACAAAACAGTATTTCATTTACCTTATCTGTCCATGCCGGAGTACTTCCCGTGGCTTCTTTCTCAATCTTGTCGCTTAATTTATCGATTTTTTTGTTGATTTTATCCCAATCTAAATTGATGTATCCTTTCTGCTGTGCGTAGTGAAGTCCCATTGAAGCACCGCCAACGCCAAAACCAGACAATCTACCCATTTTCATGGCGACGAAACCTGTAATCCTAATATGAACATTTCTGTTACAATCAAAACAAAGCGGAAATAATCGATTTGATCAAATTGAAGATACTAGTTGCAAAAAGTACCTAATTTAAATGTTATATGGCAAATTAACAAAACTCGTGTGGCCAAGCCATAACTTTATTAATAAATTTAGTATATAATGAAAAGTACCACTAAATATGGAACCAAACTTATACATCTATCCCTCGATTTACACGGTTAGTACTGCGAAATCGCTGTGTAACTTAAATGATTTCAGAGATTATATTGATATCTTAAAAAATAATTTTAATGAACCTCCTGAAACGGTCAGAAAAGCTAAAAATATTATTAATAAAATTGCAATAAGCTCTGCAGAGGCGGAACGAGGATTTTCGCTCATGAATACTATTTGTTCAGAAAAATGGGCAAATTTTAGTATTAGACCATAGATATAGAATATTCTACATCTATGTACATACATATAAGACACATATCGGACTTAATGACATAGTTAAGACATGAATTAATTTGATACATAGGTTTGCCGCTGACTTAGTGGGATCCTACACCATCCGTTAAATCATGGCTCACTCGTTTATCATACAGCAGATGATAAACGAGTGAGACTCGTCACGGTGAAAGTATCAAGTGACAATCAAAATACTATATGCAATGTAAACAAATAATTTTGTAATCTATATATATAAAATTCAATGTTTGTTTGTTTGTTTGTCGTTCCGCTATGCAAATCTACAGTTTTCAACTTAGAACCGCCAAACTTTGTGTACTATCTCATGATACCCTAAGTCAGACCGTAGGTAGGTTTTGGAAGGGGTCGGATCAGGGGGTCGGGGGTTTTTTTCATTCATAAACTTTCACCCACTCGAGCAACGCCGAGCAATTCAGCTAGTGTACGTATAATAAATTTTTTTATTTAAATTTGAAAAAAAAAAAAAAATCTGGGGGGGAATGTTTGCCAAGGTGCGAACCGGTTAATAGAATTTTAGCAGCACATCACTGCTCGTATTGCTAGTCAAGCGACAATAATTCATATGGCAGTGGTACTAAATACGTTCAACTATTCGCAGAAGATATTATAAACATTTTGAATTCAAATAAAATTTATTAAAAAAACTGCATTAAACCGAAACGTTTCCATGTAAATCGTCACCGCGTCGCAATTATTTGATTGTGTTAAACCAAAACCGTGTGAATCAAAGTTTCAGAGTGACTTCAAAGTTTCAGAGTGAGTGAAAAAAATTCCTAAGATTTAATTATGTACATAGATCAGCGGTTCCCGAATGGTGTTCCGCAGAACCTTGGGGTTCCGTAAGAGGCTCTCAGGGGTTCCATTCAAGATTTCCATATTGTAAATCGTTTCACGTTTGATAGTACCAAACCTTCAACATTGACTGTATTGGAGTATGAAAATTTAATTGATATTAAAAATTCATCCACACTCCAACAACTTTTTGAATCAAATACCACGAACCTGAGCCAATTTTGGTTTGGCCTGAAAAACGAATACCCGGGTATCGCTGAAAAGGCTATCATGGCGTTACTCCCATTTGTGTCAACTTAGGCCGGCAACACGAACCTCTTTTGGCGGTTGGCGGCGGTCCAATTTGGCGGCTTTGTGAAGCCGCGTTTCAGCAGACCATAGAATTGTATACAATTACATACGTAGATCGCAACACACGAACGTTTGGTGCTGTCGGCGGCGGTCGAGAGCCGGTAGCGGCTGCCCGTCTCCGCCGAGCTGCCGCGTTTTTGGTCGAGAGCAGCGCGTTTTTTTTTACTTTTTTATTTAGCCTTTGGCGTGCAGGTGCCTTGCGGCTTTTTGTTGTCGAAGCGACTGCACGCGACTGCCGCGATGTCGACCGCCGCCAACCGCCAAAAGAGGTTCTTGTGTTGCCGGCCTTACAGATGCGAGGCTGGGTTTTCAGCTTACGCCTACACGAAAAATAAGTTTAGGAGTAAGTTGAATGCTGCACCAGACCTCCGCATCCAATTGTCAGACATAAAACCTGACTTCAATGTTATTTTAATGAAAACTATGAAAAGATTTCATTCATCACATTAAATAAATATCTTTTTGTTCCAACTAAATAAATATTTTTATCTTAAAAAGTCTTTCTTTTAAAGTCAAACTATACTTAGAAGATGCAGACACCAATCCAAAAAGCCTCAGTATGGTGTGATTTCACGTAAAAAAACAATGTTACAGTTAGTTTACTTCTAACTTAAGCTAGGGTTCCGCCCAAAAATGGTAAACCAAAAAGTGTTCCGTAGCCAAAAGAATTCGGGAACCGCTGATGTAGATTGTTATATTTACCTGTTAAACAAAAACATGTCTTTTTGGAGGAAGAATAATTAAGTTTGAGTAACTTTATTGAAATAAAAAATTATTAAACTTGAATCTGACCAACGGAAATTTTTTTTAAAGGGCTGCGGTATTTTGACTGCTAAGATAGCATAAATAATTAGCTTTTTAATACATAAATAGAACTCAAAAAAATTAATCTTGGGCCAGTAAGTGATCACTCCATCAAATCCCTCCCCACTCCATCTAATATCTCTTTTATTTATCGGATGAGTTAAAGGATTTAATTCATAGGATGAATTGGCTGATGGGTATAAATCTGTGATTGGCTCCGCAGATTTCAAGGCGTTGGCCAAAAAAAGGAACCAAAATAAAAATAAAACACATTTCGCTGAAACCTAGCAAACCTCAATTAAAAATCAAACATTAAACTAATAACACTAAATATAATAATAATTAATCTCACTTTTCCCTTCCCTCAAAAAATTTCCACTTATATTCCATGGTTAAAACTGAGAATAAAACTGCCCCCGCAATACTACCTACTACGTATGTACACATCAATAACGATAAAACTTTTTGTTTGCGCTGATATTTACCATAATCGATATATACCAAAAGTTGACTGACGAAATCAATTGTACAAATATAGATATATTCGAATTGAAAAAGATTCCATTTATATTACATATACTGTGGAGCGACTAGTTCACCGACTGAACAAATATTAACAATGTACACAAGCTGAGATAGCATTGGCATTGGAGTATGTGCCAAAAATGCAAACGCGATCTACATAGTATGACGCACGCCTATGGTACACTCTTAGTATGAGATCAGATATATAAATAGGTATGCACCATCCGGAAATGGATCCGATGAGGAGCTGCTGCAGAGCGGCCTTCTTCCCAATATCGCTGACGGCTTTATCCAGGAACTTGCGAGTGTCCTCCACAGCATCCTCCAGCTTCTCGGTAGCATCTTCAGCACGGGGCGAATTACCTCGACGGCTCATCGTGACTCCACACTGGTGACGATTAGGCTGATTATTATATACGTGAGCTTTCGCCCGACAATGGTAGACCGGAAGTTATGACACAGAGCGTGAATGTCGATGGACTTGCGACGCCGGTCAACTGTCACACTTTCAGGAGTGTTGTGAAATTATACATGGCCTTCCTATGCCCCGCCCACTGATCCCCTATTGGTTGTAACAGTACGTGATAGTTCTCACGTTGGTACAACTGTAACCGAGGAAGATCTGTCACTTTGACAGCTCGACTTATTTCGCGCTTCATGCACCGATCTTCTCAATCTTTATATGAAAATGGACCTTGTGTACCATAACCTATATAGATGATAGTTTTATTTTGTTATTTACATAATTATGATAGTGGCTCAGTTACCTTTCTTTCGTTATGAGATAATTAGATTTTTGTGTGTACGAGTGAGTACATAATCGTTTAACAAAAATATATTTATATGCCCAGTGAGAGGGGTTTTTTTAAAGACAATATTATTAGCCTGTAGGAATCCTGATGCATGTGCAATGCACGCACGAGTTGGTACCACCCACGCGTGTAAACCCATTAAGATTCCCGGAAACATATCTCATGCAAACACACAAAAGACTGGGGGCGTGAACCAAATAAAACCACCCTAATTTGAAGCTGTGGGAAAACGCACAATAACAACACTGTCATGAACCGAGAAATTGATTATCGCTTTGAGACCAAAGACGTCGCCGCACTTTACACAATAAGCATCCGGATGAACACATCAAACCCAACAGGGACAAAGGACACTTCAAAGTGAAACCATTAAAACTCCCTCATTTAAATCTGTGGGAAAACGCCTAAAAACAACACTGTCGCGAACCCATAAAATCATAATCGTTTTGGGAACATAGACATCGTCACGCTTAATACAACAAATTCCCCAAATTGAAACTGTGGGAAAACATAAAACCGATACATTCCCACGGGTTTCTACCCTCTCCATTCGACTCGTCGAAACACAACTGCGCACTGGAGTAGTTTAAATAGGCCACCATCGTCCACAGTCAGTCACTGTTCCTGGACTCTCTCCACTGAAGGAAGACCACCACCTGGACTCTCACCACTCCACTGGGCCCTCAACGGGCTACCACGGAGATGAACGTCCCCCTGGCACACGAGTCCGCACCAGACGAAGCCACGCTGCCTACGACAACCGTAGCCAAGCTGCCCACGACAACCGTAGCCACGCTGCTCACGACAACCGTAGCCACACTGCTCACAACTACGTAGACACTTAATTTCCATGCACCTGTGAATCGCTGTACATACTTCAAAGAATAAATAAAAATACAAAACTCTACTTTGTACAAAAATAGAACGTTTCACACACCTGACCCAGCGTTCCACTAATTGGTGGTGACAACGTCTCTATAAGCCTGTTAGAGATTAAGAAAGTTAAAGTAATTACTTAAATAATTTATCTTCATGATCATTTGCAGCCGTTCACAATCCACTGCTGGATGAAGGCCTCTCCAATCCTCTTCCATTCCTGTCTATCTTGAGCAATCTGCGTCTAGTTGACTCCACACATTCTTCTCAATTCATCAGCCCATCGTCCACTGGGTCCACCTTGCTTTCTTTCACATCCTCTCGAATACCATTCCAGTATTTCTCGCGTCTATCTGCCATCCATTCATCTCACTATGTGTCCAGCCCATTGCCATTTCAACTTTTTCACACATTCCGCTATATCCGTCACTTTGGTCATGCTTCTTACCCACGTATTCCTTTTGCTATCTCTTCTTGTTATATCCAGCACACATTATTCCATGCTTCTCTATGTGCATTAGATCTTACGTAGCATTCTTGAATTTAGTATCCACCTTTCACATCCATACATCTTAACCTTTCAAATAAATTCAATATTTTGATTTTCCATTGAATTTAAAAGTAAGTTTGAAAATGTATTCAAATTGAATGTTGTTTTAAAATATGTATCTACATATCGCCCGTCACTCTCATTTATAATAAATTGAGGTAAGACGTAACAAAGTAGATATGTTGTAAAATGTTGCTAGAATGATTAATTAATCAGATTAAATGCCGTTTTTTTAGCATACCAGAATGTTGGATTTAAAAATTATGTTCATTCTTCCATTATCATTCCATCCTAGTTTCATTCTTCGTTTTATTTCTTCTTTAATTATTGATAAAGATCTAATAATTATCGAAGTTTTAATATCTCTAAAAGGCTGAAAAATACCCACTAATCTTAATTTATTAGGACCCGAAACCAAATAAACCCCAAAACTTTACAATCCAATAAAGTTAAGTCACCCTTGCCGACACTTAAAATTAAATTATATCTTCTTACTATTACGGTTTGATTGAAAATCAAAAATACTGGATATATTGTATAAATTTATTTATTTCATCAGTAGGTATATAAGAGGAAAATTCAGACAACGTCTACGAAGTGTCAGTATTGTGACATACACACATACATATATTGTTAAACTTAGCAGTGGTGGAAAAATTTTATGAGTAGCTAATAGAAAAAGTTAGTTTTTCATACCTCAAATAAATTGAGCTACTTTCATAATATGCGCATTGCCTCAAAGATGATTTATGTCAAATAATATAATGCAAAAACAAAATTTAGGCACACATTTATTTTATTTTATTTATTATAATTCAGTACAATTATATTTCAGAGTTCTTCTATACAGATGACTTGTGTAATAATTATCTCTGTCCATCTACACATTAAAGAACAAACTAAAATAGTTTTGTTTATTTGTTGATGGGGTTTTTCTCTTGCGAATATGTTAAGGAATCGATCTGTGGCTGATAGCAGCTCCAGATATGTTTCGCTAGTAAGTCAGAATGGCCATAAATAGAGACGGCATTCTCCGACTCGAAACGCATAACGTAGACAAACTCAAAACTCAATATGTAATTGCAATGTGCTCTTTTTTCTCCAGTGTGAATATTCGTGTCATTTTATGTGCCGGTTTGTTACAAAGCATTTCGAACAGATTTTACACTTGATTTTTCTCCAGTGTGAGTGTTCATATGTAATTTTAAAGTATAGCGCTTTGAAAAACATTGCGAACAATTGTCGCATTTGTATGATTTTTCTCCAGTGTGAATGTTCATATGTAGTTTTAAAGAAATGAGCCTGGAAAAACATTTTGAACAATTTTCGCATTTGTATGGTTTTTCTCCAGTGTGAATTTTCATGTGTCGTTTTAGGGTTCTTTGGAATCCAAAACATTTTGAACAAATTTTACATTTGTATGGTTTTTCTCTAGTGTGAATGTTCATATGTTGTTTTAAGTTGTATTGGATTGCAAAACATTTTGAACAAATTTCACATTGGTATCGTTTTTCTCCAGTGTGAATGGCCATATGTACTTTTAATTCGTAGTTAAATGCAAAACTTTTTGACCAAATTTCACATTTGTATCGTCTTTCTCTAGTGTGAATGTTCATATGTTTTTTTAAGTTGGATTGGGTTGCAAAACTTATAGAACAATTTTAGCATTTGTATGGTTTTTGTCCAGTGTGAATGGCCATATGTACTTTTAATTCGTACTTTGATGCAAAACTTTTTGAACAAATTTCACATTTGTATGGTTTTTTCTTCAGTGTGAATCTTCTTATGTCGATTTAAGTTGGATTGGAATCTAAAACTTTTTTGAACAATTTTCGCATTTGTATGGTTTTTCTCCAGTGTGAATGTTCATATGTAGTTTTAAAGAACTGAGCCTTGAAAAACATTTTGAACAATTTTCGCATTTGTATGGTTGTTCTCCAGTGTGAATGTACATATGTAGTTTTAAATGACAAAGCCTTGAAAAACATTTTGAACAAATTTGGCATTTGTGTGGTTTTTCTCCGGTGTAAATTTTCATATGCATTTTTAAAGCACAGAGCGTTGAAAAACATTTTGAACAATTTTCGCATTTGTATGGTTTTTTCTCCAGTGTGAATTTTCATGTGTCGTTTTTAGGGTTCTTTGGAATCCAAAACATTTTGAACAAATTTCACATTTGTATGGTTTTTTCTCTAGTGTGAATGTTCATATGTTGTTTTAAGTAAGATTGGAATGTAAAACATTTTGAACAAATTTCACATTGGTATCGTTTTTCTCTAGTGTGAATGGCCATATGTACTTTTAATTCGTAGTTAAATGCAAAACTTTTAGAACAATTTTCGCATTCGTATGGTTTTTCTCCACTGTGAATGGACTTAATATGTTCTTTTAATTTGTAGTTTGATACAAAACTTTTTGAACAAATTTCACATTTGTACGGTTTTTCTCCAGTGTGAATCCTCTTATGTCGATTTAAGGTGCCTTGGCATGCATACAATTTTGAACAAATTTCACATTGGTATCGTCTTTTTCTAGTGTGAATGTTCATATGTTTTTTTAAGTTGGATTGGATTGCAAAACTTATAGAACAATTTTCGCATTTGTATGGTTTTTCTCCAGTGTGAATGGCAATATGTACTTTTAATTCGTACTTTGATGCAAAACTTTTTTGAACAAATTTCACATTTGTATGTTTTTTCTCCAGTGTGAATCTTCTTATGTCGATTTAAGTAAGATTGGAATGTAAAACTTTTTGAACAAATTTCACATTTGTATGGTTGTTCTCCAGTGTGAATGGCCATATGTACTTTAATTTTGTACTTTGATACAAAACTTTTTGAACAAATATCACATTTGTATTTTTTTTCCCTGGTGTGATTGGTCATATGTTGTTTTAAGATGGATCGGCATGCAAAACATTTTGAACAAATTTCACATTTGTATGGGTTCTTTCCAGTGTGAATTGCCATATGTACTTTAATTTTGTACTTTGATGCAAAACTTTTTGAACAAATTTCACATTTGTATTTTTTTTCCCTGGTGTGACTGGTCATATGTTGTTTTAAGGTGGATCGATATGCAAAACTTTTTGAACAAATATCACATTTGTATTTTTTTTCCCTGGTGTGACTGGTCATATGTTGTTTTAAGGTGGATCGATATGAAAACTTTTTTGAACAAATTTCACATTTGTATGGTTTTCTCCAGTGTGAATCTTCTTGTGACGATTTAAGATGGATCGGCATGCAAAACTTTTTGAACAAATTTCACATTTGTATGGGTTTTTTCCAGTGTGAATAGCCATATGTACTTTAATTTTGTACTTTGATACAAAACTTTTTGAACAAATATCACATTTGTATTTTTTTTCCCTGGTGTGATTGGTCATATGTTGTTTTAAGATGGACCGGCATGCAAAACATTTTGAACAAATTTCACATTTGTATGGGTTCTTTCCAGTGTGAATGGCAATATGTACTTTTAATTCGTACTTTGATGCAAAACTTTTTGAACAAATTTCACATTTGTATGGTTTTTCTCCAGTGTGAATCTTCTTATGTCGATTTAAGTAAGATTGGAATGTAAAACTTTTTGAACAAATTTCACATTTGTATGGGTTTATTCCAGTGTGAATGGCCATATGTACTTTAATTTTGTACTTTGATACAAAACTTTTTGAACAAATATCACATTTGTATTTTTTTTCCCTGGTGTGATTGGTCATATGTTGTTTTAAGATGGATCGGCATGCAAAACATTTTGAACAAATTTCACATTTGTATGGTTGTTCTCCAGTGTGAATGGCCATATGTACTTTAATTTTGTACTTTGATACAAAACTTTTTGAACAAATATCACATTTGTATTTTTTTTCCCTGGTGTGATTGGTCATATGTTGTTTTAAGATGGATCGGCATGCAAAACATTTTGAACAAATTTCACATTTGTATGGGTTCTTTCCAGTGTGAATTGCCATATGTACTTTAATTTTGTACTTTGATGCAAAACTTTTTGAACAAATATCACATTTGTATTTTTTTTCCCTGGTGTGACTGGTCATATGTTGTTTTAAGGTGGATCGATAAGCAAAACTTTTTGAACAAATTTCACATTTGTATAGTTTTTCTCCAGTGTGAATAGCCATATGTACTTTAATTTCATACTTTGATGGAAATCTTTTTGAACAAATATCACATTTGTATTTTTTTCTCCCAGTTTGACGATTTATATTTGTTTTTAATTTTTCTCCGTGAATCTGCAAATTAAAGCGACCAATGAAATAATATTTTTCAAAAAATGTTCAAAGGAAACTACTATTCTAACTATTCTAAACTACTATGAATTAATATTTTTATAATGTAATAATTTCAATTCGCCCATGATGGAAATATTACCATTGAACATTTTCGTTCATTATTATATCGTGTATTGTACAGTGAAAGTTCATTGATGTTTGGGCTTTTTTCCTGTAGATTGGGACAGTGATCTTTTAATTCATTTGTTGTAATTTTTTCCGAATATTTTTCATCTACGCTGCTTAATTGTCTTTCATCATCCTCCCAAACTAAATCATCTAAAAAAACTTCTTCCACCTTAATATCTAAGCATTCGGTTAGTTTCAGTCTTGCCATTTCATTGTTTCTAGCACAAGTCTTTTTAAAATTGATGAACAATTTGAGGTTGGATTCACAAGACGAGCATATTCTATCGGGCAGCCTGTTGTGGTTTTTCACCTGCAAGAAAAATACAAATTAAACTACATATTCTTTCTACAACTGAACTAGGTGAGAGCGTGTCATGCGAATAAGTTGAGGGACCAACCTGTGGCTGACAGCAGCTCCAGACGTGTTTCGCTAGTAAGTCAGAGTAACCACAAATAGGGATGGAAGACTCCACTGGCACAGAACAAAGGCAAAGCCGACACTCCACCATGCTGTACTCTTTAGTACTCAGCGAGTACTTCTCACTGAAACCACTTATGCAAAAGAAGTTGAGAGGAGAGCAAGCGAGCTTTACCAACATAACAATAATTATGTACACCAGCAGTCTTCAACCTTTTTTCGGTCAGCGCCCAGTTTTTCAATATTATTTAATTTGTAATATGTTAACGTCTTTCGGTCAATCGTAGTAGACCCATATTAACCACCCACCTGCATATAAAAAAATAATTAATACAGCAATGACGATGACCACCCATTCTGCTAGTCGAGATTTTAGGAAAAACCATAAAAAATCAAACCCAAATATTTTCAGTATCAAAAATTTATTAAAGGATAAATTATTAATAATGGATTAATACAAGTTAATTATTGCGACATCTGTGCCTGATGAGATTTGACAAGTCAGGCGAAGATCTCCTCTTTTTGATACGCACAAGCGATTTCTCTGTTTTGTGAGAAGACGATTAACTGCGCTGAAACATGATTCAACTAAATAAGAAGTTTAACGAAATTTTACTCCACAATTGGGGATAAATAGATGATATCTTCTTATCATGCCAGAGTGATAAATATCCTCCCAGATTAAAATCAGACTTGCATTCGTCATGATGCAATTCTAAAATTTATTCTTGAGACGTAAAATCTACATCAGACACATTTACTTTGAATGGATCCATCATCCAAGAATCGATCTACAACTTCATCAGGACACTGAATTGAGTGGTCATGTCTCCTAAACCACTCAACCGATTCCTGTGAAAAAAAATCGGGAAAAAACGGGAACGGGAACGGGCCTGCTCACACGTCAGATAACGTACTAGGAACGGGAACGAGAACGGGATCGGGACCGGGATCGGGAACAGGAACGGGATCTGGAACGGGATCGGGAACGGGCCTGCTTACGCGTCAGATAACGTACTAGGAACGGGAACGGGAACGAGAACGGAAACGGGAACGGGAGCAGGAGCGGGCATTGCAACGTATGCCGGGTCAGCTAGTTGATAATAAATTTGGAAATTGATGAAATTCTTTCTGCGAGATATTTCGCTTGAACATTGCTAATTTATCAATAAATATAGATATAGCCTTTTTACAATCAATAAGTTTCACTAATTTACCCTTAAGACGCAGATAAATATCATTGAACTTCAAAAATATTCCAGCCAAGTAAAAAATATCGTTTTTCGCCCTCTGCCAAGTAGTGTTATTTCTTATTTTTTAATTTCTTTCGGATTTCTTCAATATTGTCGTAACGCCGTAAGAATCAAGAAACGCCCAGAGGTGGGTGGTATCGCTAGTGTTGTAAGTCGAGAATATTCTCCAAAAGATTATTCGAGAATTTTCTTTTTTCTTGATTATAAAACATCTCTAGATAGTTTAATAGCTTTTTAGAGGATTCTAGGATATTTTCAGAACCTAATAGGAGTAATAGGACTTTCTAGAATGTCTGAGAGCGTTAATTTGAATGACATTTTTTCATTCTGACGATACTGAATGTGTCATTTCGTCATTTTAACATACGCACTACTATACTCCGGCCGTTTTAGGAAGACTTCTGGGCAAAACGTACATGCTGTCCCTTTCATCCCCTTATCACCCGCAAATGACCAATTGCAATTCATTCCAGTTTCATGTTGCATTTTAGTCGAGCGATACAATATTGTGCGTGCGTCGGTAGAATTCAACGTTTTTTGGAGTTGTATATGTCTGATAATGTCTTCAATTAATAATAGACATGTTGTTAAAGGGCAGTGTCGTGAGTTTATAATTAAACTGCGTGAATATTTTGAAAAGGAGAGAGACAATGGCGGGTTCTTGTCCGTTAGCCCCACGCCGGAAGTAGGCGTACCAACAAAAGTGCTTCCCACCGTTTGACAATCGCCTCCCTGAGAGTGTATTGGAGAAGCGTGTATATGTGCATTGTTGACATATTGAAACGTCAGTCAAGTGTGAAATTGACCAATAATTGAACTACGTTAATACATCAATAATTTACTTCTAGAGCAGGGCAGATAGTCTTATAACCTTCCAAGTATTCCCTGCTATGGTATACCTTGAGCTTGACGAGCTCAGCGCTCCCATGTACGAACGATGACAGCCGACAGCCGATACGATTATACTTAAAATCATTTGAGTTTAGGACTACTAGTTTGAATCCAATGAACAACCGAGTGAAGAATGAACCTTCACAGCAAACTGTAACTTTGCTATAGGCCAGTGAGTACATCTTCGATTGCGACGAGACATTCGTTTGGGTATTAGAGATTTTTAAGAGAGACTCGGTTCAAAGTGGGCGGCATCCACCAGGATCGATAACCTAGACATAGGTGGTGTAGTAGGTGGTATAGGTGGTAGTGGTATGACATGCGGTATAGGCGATTACAATTTTCATTTATTTATTGGTCATGTTTGAAGGTTTACATATTTATAAACTTGTCAAGTTTATTTTTACATATTGTCCATCATCGTTGAATTGACATTTGAAATTTTAATTGTTTTCAGACTTTGATGACATCGCTTCTTGACATCTTGGACTGCGACTAGACAAATTCTACGACGAGTTCGTTTTACTATCGCAGAATTCGCAAGTTCAAAGTACCGCCAAAGTACTCGGTTCAAAGTACCGCCAGAGCAGATCTGCGTTCGCCGTCGACCGAGATCGATAACGATTACATATTCATTTATTTATATACATGGGCGGGCGGCATTTCAGGTGTTTTGTGATAACAAAATACCTAGATCACTTTATTTGTAATGCTACTTTTGGAATATTATTTGTTGAATAATGGATTTGGGGATTTGAGTGGCCTATGTGTAAATCAGAGCACTAATTGATGTTTAAAGACAATAGCTATTTCTGGCACCACCTGTTTATTGAATCTATAGCACCTACACAATTATTAAATTGCCATTTATTTATATTCAGTTGTAGGTATCTGAACAAAGCTATCAAAGGGATTCTTTGGTATTTAAAGCACCGGCTACGAAAAAAATTCGCAAAAATTTAATAAACAATCGGCAAGTACTGGTAGATAGCATCCAAAAAATTTTGTCACCTGAACCAGAAAGTGCGCCAGACACATTTGGGAGATATGTCGCAACACATTTGAAAGATCTAAATACATTTCAGCAGAGTATAGCCCTTAAATTTATTTCAAAAATAATTTCTTATGCCAGGATGGACAAATTATCGCTTCAATCTGCTTTTACTCTAAACTCACCCCCTCCTTCTATACCGTTTCAATCTCCAGCATAATCCACTTCATCAAATAGTTTCCGTACCTATAAATACTCTTCTTATCACAAGGTGTCCCCGCCAATAAAATTGCCTCTGCTACCCAACTCAATCAAGATATCGCGAATAACAGCGCTACCGTACGTGAAGCTTGTGATGGTTTAAAAGATTTTATTGCATTTAAAAAAAAAATTATTTATGTAGATATACATACCTATAGATAGTATGTATGTACATGCTTTTTTTCAATACATTTTTTTAAGAACTTTCTAGATAGCCCAACATGTTTCAGGAATAATTCTTGATAAAAAAATTGTGACGATATTGCTACGCTAAACTTCATAACTTCTGCCTCTTGCTAAATATCTAAACGTTATGACAAATCTTTCTACAGTACTCGCAGATTCTCTCATGACAGTATCTTGTTTTGTTATTAATGGCCTCACCATATTCAATAGGTCATCAAAGATGTAGTCCATTCTCAAAGGTATAATGATACCTTTGTGCTCTCGGGATGCGATATGTATGAAGATATTATATACATAAATATATATATTTTAAGGTTTTCAAATTTACTTTTTTTTCTATACAAATTTCTGTACTATTACATAGATGGAGTTATAATACATGCAAGCCAAAGTAATTAGAATAATTATAAATATCGTTTATGAAATCCAAATATGCCACCAAGTTTATTTTGAAAAATTAAGTTAATCAACATCACAATTGTTCAAATCCCAGGATGAGTAAAATGTTTAAACAAAAAAAAAAAACTAAAACTAAACTAAATTGTATATAATACTAGCTGAATTGCCCGGCGTTGCTCGAGCGGGTGAAAAGTTTATGAATGAAAAAACCCCCGACCCCTTCCAAAACCCACCTACGGTCTGACTTAGGGTATCATGAGATAGTATACCAAGTTTGGCGGTTCCAAGTTGAAAACTGTAGATTTGCATAGCGGAACGACAAACAAACAAACATTGAATTTTATATAGTAGATGTAGACAATAAAAAATTACATTTTTAAGTTTTAAAAGTATATTTCACATAAGATTGAAAACAACATAAAATACAAAGTAGATTTAACAAATAATTTATCAAGCTATTTAAAAATTTTCTTTTCCAGTAACTCGACGAGTTTCACGGGTATTCAAAGAATATTACTCTTTGATTCCTTATTATCAGAATGTTTAAATTAATAGAATAGATGTTAAGCCCGCCTTGAGGAGTCACTATCCAGTCAGATACTGCCTCCTCAAGACCCTCAAATGAGGCCACCACACTCTCAAATGAGGCCACCACCCCCAAAAAGAAGAGACCTTTCATTGGAGAAATAACCACAATGAATAGACCTTTCGTTGGAGACAACAGTTGTCCAGCAAATAATAAACTATTGTTATTAATGCTGAAGCAACTGCACATCACTGCTTTTAAATATAAAACTGATAATTTGTTAATAAAATAGTAATTACTATAAATATTATAGTAATACTTACATATATGATAACCTAACCAAACTGAACTCTTTCCCGTACCATTTAATAGTCATCTTAAACAAAAAAGACATTTTAACAAACTCCACTGTTGGAATATGGTTGGATTTTAATCGCTCTTGGGCAAGTATGTATGTACGCTTTGTGTTGACACTCGAAAAATCCCCGAATTTAATGATTCACTACACTGATACAGTGTGATTCACTGCTCACTACCTGTTTTACTCGTCAGTTGCTTCTTAGCTTTTTTTTCTTGACTTTGCCTAATAATTTCAATTGTAATATGACATACTGCTTTTATTTCATCGAATATCTCGTCATTATTCATTTGCCGTTCAATATTTTTTTGGAGATTTTTAGAAATTCAATCTCATTTGTATTTTTACAAAGTTTTAATGTTAATATTTCTTAAAAAAATAAAATATATTGTCCCTTTTATCACACGTTGTTAAACATATTCTCGACTTAAAAGTAGTGCGTATGTTAAAATGACGAAATGACACATTCAGTGCAGAAGTTGAAACTATCTAGAGATGTTAAACCAAGAAAAAAAAGAAAATTTTCAAGTATTCTAGGAGAATATTTTCGGTATTGTAAGTCGAGAATACTCTCGACTTACAACACTACATATGTATGTATGTATGTATAATTTTTCAAATTTTTTTTAACACAGATAACTGTGTACAATGATCTCTAAATTTTCTCGATCTTTTTTACTATATCACGTGTCACTTAACCGTCTGGTAATTTGTTTTAATTAAGATGAAAGACCTTGACCTCGTCTTGATTACGCTAGATTTCTTTTGCTCTAAAAGAGTGCCATTTTTGTTTGAAACTTTTACCAAAGGTTTTATTTCAAATTTTTAATAAAATCTGGAGGCATCGATATTCTATCTGTAGATTCTTCTTGGTGTTATGCAATGACACTGATAGGGTCTAGGACTCTAGGGAGTCCTAGTCACGAAATTCTATTTTAAAAATTTTAGCTTAACAGTTTGTAAATTTGTTTTGAGGGAACTATAAAATTGACCAGTTTACGTACATTGTCTAGCTAGAATTTAATATATGTTATTCTGTAATAAAATAATTGAATCACTTATATTAAAAGGGCGTTAGTTACATTTTTGGCGAAATTGAGTTATGAATGTAGTTTTACTGTAAAAGTGTAAAACCATATATCTATCTATCTTTTGACATTCGTTAAACATTAAATAGTCTAGCCGATTATAGTGATAACCGAAATCCAGATTTGAATTCCATATTAAAATTAGGATAAAGTAAAAATTCGGGTGTGGCCAACCCATATATTTGAGGAATACAAAGAGTAACGAAATTAATTTTTTTTAAGTACATAAGTAAATACAACGCATACACACCACCACACCAACCAAAATACATACATAAATATCATGAAATTACTATGTTGAGTGCGCGCGCGTATGTAAAATACGATCTTCGACATATACATATTCAAATAAGAAAAACTATCGCGGATTTTGATCAAAACCTTATCAACTCTTAATTTTTATATGAAAATTATAAATATAAATTTTCGACTTGATCAATGGGGCAGTTTCTGAAATATTCTGTGGTAAAATTTTCGACAAAAAAAAAAAAAAACCTACTTCCGGTTGACTGATTTTAATGATTTAATGACGTGTCGAGAAAAAAATCAGCTATTCAATGATACCATTGATATCAATAACTGAAAATCGTCAAAACATGCATATAGCAGAGACAGGGTTGCCAGACGTCCCGATTTGAGCGGGTCTGTCCCGAGTTCAACAGACAAATCCCGAGTCCCGCATTGCCTCCGAAAATCTCGATTAAATAAAAATGTTATTTGTAGAAAAATGTATGTAGTTAACCCATTTGAACCCGGTTGACCTTTGCGATCCCTGCAGGCTGTAAACCAAAACGGTCTTTGGGGGCCTTTTCACATTTTTGCGTCTTAATTAAAACGGAGCACATAAAAAGATCGTAAAACCTTTCGTTACGCTTAAGTACATCTCGAAGATGAATTTTATGACTTTTTTTCACAAGTTCAAACCAATTCATCTTCGAGTTTTGGTGGGACAACATCGGACTTTTTTTTTTTACGTCGCAGATATGTCGGAGAAAACAAACATAAGTTTTTTATTTTTGTATATATTTTTAAATTTATCTTTGTGTTTCTAATACCTAACAACTTACTTTATAATATAAGTAAGATGAATTGTGTCAAAATATCACATATGGATGAAAAACTCCAAAGTCGAACAGGATCTATATGACCATTTGGGGAAATGAAACATGTTTTATAATTTTATTTTTTTTTTTTTTTATTTGAATTTTTTTTTTATTAAATTTTTTGAATA
Source organism: Parapsyche elsis (assembly GCA_022651745.1). Taxonomy (NCBI): domain Eukaryota; kingdom Metazoa; phylum Arthropoda; class Insecta; order Trichoptera; family Hydropsychidae; genus Parapsyche; species Parapsyche elsis. The sequence continues at coordinate 4,319,393 of JAGVSN010000018.1, forward strand.
GAACTTGAATCAAATAATTATACATAGAATAAAAAAAGTTACAAAAAAAAAAAAATTTGATTCACATAATCATATGTAATACATACGCATACTTATTACAATACTTATACAATGTCATTAAAAAATGTAAAAATAAAGTCATTTAATTAAAAAAAATTAGTTGTGATATGGTTACAGCTTACAGCTACACCCTGGAATTAAATTTGCAATGTTTTTTTGATCATTTTTTTTACGAGTGCAAATTTGATGACTGAACATTCCAAAAGAAAAATTGGTGGAACTGGTACTGTCCGTGAAAATAGAATAATAAATAGATAAATGTAATATGTACAATCGATATATGGGTGGGAGATCAAATGGACAACCATATATCCAATTACTAAATCAGTATGAGGGGTAAAACATGGTACATGTCCATTCTGTTTTGGAATATCGACTTGGCACTGAACAACTCTTGGATACTCAGCAAAAGTTTTGGCTGTAAGCTTGATAAATTGGAATTTATCAGGCAGGTATCCGAGACGCTGTGCAAGACCTACGGGCAGAAAAAAAAACTAAAACCAGGTCCTTTTAGAGCTAATAAAGTTGGCCAAAATCATAAAGATGTCGGAAGACATTTGATTTTGATCAAGCAACCAAGACGGACCTGTGACCATTGCAAAATGAGAACAAAATCTGCTTGTAATAGTTGCGATGTTCCATTGCATGACAAATGCTTTGTACCATATCACAACTAATTCATCATAATTTTCATGCTGGATGAAGGCCTCTCCAATCCTCTTTCATTTCCTGTCTGTTTTAATGACATTGTATAAGTATGCGCATGTATTATGTGAATCAAATTTTTTTTTTTTGTAATTTTTTTATTTTTTGTATTTTTTTTTTTATTCTACATACATATGTATGTAAATTAGTTGATTTAAGTTCTTTTCAAATTTAATAAAAAAACAATGAAAATTAAAAAAAAAAAAAAATAAAACATGTTTCATTTCCCCAAGTGACCTTTGAGGACCCCGTCTAGAAAACAAAACAAAAAAATGTAAAAAATCAATTGATTATCTAATCCTAATCCATAAAAAAAAATATTTTCAATAAAATAACTCAAAGATTTTGGAAAATAAACGAAAAAAGTAGTTCTGGGCACATGGGACTTGTGTTTTCTCGCGAGTTCTGGGTACAAATGGGTTAAAAGAGGCTTGCTTAATTTTTTACCTATATGAAGATGGAAACGTGGATGCTGAATTTAAGAATGTTACGTAAGATCCAGTGCACACAAAGAAGCATGGAAAGATGTATGCTTGGTATAACAAGAAGAGATCGTAAGAGGAATATGTACACGGGTAAGAAGTATGACCAAAGTGGCAGATATAGCGAAACGTGTGAAAAGTTGGAGTGGACACAGCCAGAAGAATGGATGGGAGATGAACGCGATAAATGGTATCTGAGAAGATGAGAAAGAAAACAATGTAGACCGAGTGGAGGATGGGGTGATGAATTGAGAAGAATGCGTGGAGTCAAGTGGATGCAGATTGCTCAAGACAGACAATGACAGAGGATTAGAGAGACCTCCATCGAGTAGTGGATGGTGAACGGCTGAAAATGATGATGCTAATTTGATTAAAATTATCTATTTTTTCTTAATTTCTTCCTTGATTCCTTAACTTTTTTTTTGATTGTTCGAAATGGTGACTGTCCCGATCTGTGATTTTGGAAATCTGGCAACCCTGAGCAGATATCAATATATCTATGTAATAACGTCTGTACGTTATTTCGAAATTTCAGTAAAATTAGATCGGGGAGATCCCGAATGAATTGCGCTCTTTTATTTTCTCTCACACAGTGCGTGTGAGTGAGAGGTCATTGTTATTAGCTTATTACTCATTATTACCCATTAGGACCAGTCTGTTGCAGCCGCTCCTCGTAGTAGGTGTTGCTCTGTCGATACTCTCGCTGCGTTCGATACTCTCAATCTTATATTTTTATTTATCATTTTACGATTTATATCATTATTTATTAACCGTATATTTTTATAATCCTGTTGTCTCCAACGAAAGGTCTATTCATTGTGGTTATTTCTCCAATGAAAGGTCTCTTCTTTGGGGGGGTGGTGGCCTCATTTGAGAGTGTGGTGGCCTCATTTGAGGGTCTTGAGGAGGCAGTATCTGACTGGATAGTGACTCCTCAAGGCGGGCTTAACATCTATTCTATTAATTTAAACATTCTGATAATAAGGAATCAAAGAGTAATATTCTTTGAATACCCGTGAAACTCGTCGAGTTACTGGAAAAGAAAATTTTTAAATAGCTTGATAAATTATTTGTTAAATCTACTTTGTATTTTATGTTGTTTTCAATCTTATGTGAAATATACTTTTAAAACTTAAAAATGTAATTTTATTGTCTACATCTACTATATAAAATTCAATGTTTGTTTGTTTGTCGTTCCGCTATGCAAATCTACAGTTTTCAACTTGGAACCGCCAAACTTGGTATACTATCTCATGATACCCTAAGTCAGACCGTAGGTGGGTTTTGGAAGGGGTCGGGGGTTTTTTCATTCATAAACTTTTCACCCGCTCGAGCAACGCCGGGCAATTCAGCTAGTATTATATACAATTTAGTTTAGTTTTAGTTTTTTGTTTAAACATTTTACTCATCCTGGGATTTGAACAATTGTGATGTTGATTAACTTAATTTTTCAAAATAAACTTGGTGGCATATTTGGATTTCATAAACGATATTTATAATTATTCTAATTACTTTGGCTTGCATGTATTATAACTCCATCTATGTAATAGTACAGAAATTTTGTAGGAAAAAAAAGTAAATTTGAAAACCTTAAAATATATATATTTATGTATATAATATCTTCATACATATCGCATCCCGAGAGCACAAAGGTATCATTATACCTTTGAGAATGGACTACATCTTTGATGACCTATTGAATATGGTGAGGCCATTAATAACAAAACAAGATACTGTCATGAGAGAATCTGCGAGTACTGTAGAAAGATTTGTCATAACGTTTAGATATTTAGCAAGAGGCAGAAGTTATGAAGTTTAGCGTAGCAATATCGTCAATTTTTATCAAGAATTATTCCTGAAACATGTTGGGCTATCTAGAAAGTTCTTAAAAAATGTATTGAAAAAAAGCATGTACATACATACTATCTATAGGTATGTATATCTACATAAATAATTTTTTTTTTTAAATGCAATAAAATCTTTTAAACCATCACAAGCTTCACGTACGGTAGCGCTGTTATTCGCGATATCTTGATTGAGTTGGGTAGCAGAGGCAATTTTATTGGCGGGGACACCTTGTGATAAGAAGAGTATTTATAGGTACGGAAACTATTTGATGAAGTGGATTATGCTGGAGATTGAAACGGTATAGAAGGAGGGGGGTGAGTTTAGAGTAAAAGCAGATTGAAGCGATAATTTGTCCATCCTGGCATAAGAAATTATTTTTGAAATAAATTTAAGGGCTATACTCTGCTGAAATGTATTTAGATCTTTCAAATGTGTTGCGACATATCTCCCAAATGTGTCTGGCGCACTTTCTGGTTCAGGTGACAAAATTTTTTGGATGCTATCTACCAGTACTTGCCGATTGTTTATTAAATTTTTGCGAATTTTTTCGTAGCCGGTGCTTTAAATACCAAAGAATCCCTTTGATAGCTTTGTTCAGATACCTACAACTGAATATAAATAAATGGAAAGAAACAGCTAAGACTTTCGAAGCGATTTGGCAATTTAATAATTGTGTAGGTGCTATAGATTCAATAAACAGGTGGTGCCAGAAATAGCTATTGTCTTTAAACATCAATTAGTGCTCTGATTTACACATAGGCCACTCAAATCCCCAAATCCATTATTCAACAAATAATATTCCAAAAGTAGCATTACAAATAAAGTGATCTAGGTATTTTGTTATCACAAAACACCTGAAATGCCGCCCGCCCATGTATATAAATAAATGAATATGTAATCGTTATCGATCTCGGTCGACGGCGAACGCAGATCTGCTCTGGCGGTACTTTGAACCGAGTACTTTGGCGGTACTTTGAACTTGCGAATTCTGCGATAGTAAAACGAACTCGTCGTAGAATTTGTCTAGTCGCAGTCCAAGATGTCAAGAAGCGATGTCATCAAAGTCTGAAAACAATTAAAATTTCAAATGTCAATTCAACGATGATGGACAATATGTAAAAATAAACTTGACAAGTTTATAAATATGTAAACCTTCAAACATGACCAATAAATAAATGAAAATTGTAATCGCCTATACCGCATGTCATACCACTACCACCTATACCACCTACTACACCACCTATGTCTAGGTTATCGATCCTGGTGGATGCCGGCCCACTTTGAACCGAGTCTCTCTTAAAAATCTCTAATACCCAAACGAATGTCTCGTCGCAATCGAAGATGTACTCACTGGCCTATAGCAAAGTTACAGTTTGCTGTGAAGGTTCATTCTTCACTCGGTTGTTCATTGGATTCAAACTAGTAGTCCTAAACTCAAATGATTTTAAGTATAATCGTATCGGCTGTCGGCTGTCATCGTTCGTACATGGGAGCGCTGAGCTCGTCAAGCTCAAGGTATACCATAGCAGGGAATACTTGGAAGGTTATAAGACTATCTGCCCTGCTCTAGAAGTAAATTATTGATGTATTAACGTAGTTCAATTATTGGTCAATTTCACACTTGACTGACGTTTCAATATGTCAACAATGCACATATACACGCTTCTCCAATACACTCTCAGGGAGGCGATTGTCAAACGGTAGGAGGTACAATCACTGGGGGTACCACTTCCGGCGTGGGGCTAATGGACAAGTACCCAATGGCGGACCGTTGTGCCCAATATCAAATGTGCGTAACAGGGTGTCGCAAGCATTAGGAATAAGTTATTAATAGTATGTTGTAGATGCAACATACTATTAATAATAAATAAATAAATAAAAACAAAGAAATTATTTTACGTCTTTACAATGTTGCATCGAATGCACGAAAGGGACAGCATGTACGTTTTGCCCAGAAGTCTTCCTAAAACGGCCGGAGTATAGCATGAACGTTTTCCGCGAAATTCTCACAGAAATATAATGCTTATTAACTCTGGAAGCAATAAATTATGTATACATATTTTTATTGCTTTGGTTATGATATTCCGGTGAAATTGTTCCAACTTCCATTCATTTTATTCTCCAAATGATTATTCCCGAGAATTTTACAACACTACCGTATCGCCTAGGTTGAAGACCACTGATGTACACTAATAATGGAATAGGGGGCGGAGCGATCTATGCGCACATGTAGAATTTCGTAATCGATGGCTTTCAGCAATCGATGGCTGTAACAGCTAGTTTTATATCTCAGTGTTCGCCCTCACTTTCACTCATTAATATTACGATTTAAATATAGAAAGGTGCCAAAGATATATTCATGCTCCATTCATTTGCTTAAAAATAGGACTTCTAGTTTCATTGCTTATGCATTAGTTTCGCATTTGGTTGACGTGCGCAACAACCGTCAGCCAGCGTGCGCCTATGCGTGCGTTGACCAAGCGTCAAACCATACCTTTAAAGCTTGGTTCGCGCCTACGCCTACGCCATGGCCAGCCTGGTTGACACAAGCACCATGATTTTTTTTGTACCTATATACAATTTGACAGATCCTCTCCCCTGCGTCTCCGTCGTTGTCTTGGATGGATCTGAGTCTGTCAATATCTATAAAAAAAAAATCGCGTTGCCTGTTTTAGCAAGGCTGGTGCAGGCGCAAGCGCGAACCAAGCCTTCACCGTGGTTTTACAGTAATACATACAGTAATAATAGCAGGCAGTAAACATTTTTGTGTAATAGTGAAGAGGCAACTCTTGATATCAATTAAATAATTAATTTAGTTAATTTAGATTTTTTTAAATTTCAATAAAAAACTAAACGGACGTGACAGTTAGGTAATGGTCGAAAAGTGTCGACTATTAAGACACGTGTGTTTTGACAGTTGAGTTCCAGACTATGCAGTACTAGTAGACTAGTACTGAATAATCTAAATGAATGGTCCATTGGTGAGGGGAGCGAAGGGAGGTGGAAATCGTACACGTGGAACTTCTAATCTACCTTCTCCGATACATCTCCGCACCTCTTCATTCTCTCAATTTGGTTAGTTGAATCAAATAATCAATAATTGTATAATAACCTAAAATTGATCTCAGTTCCTTGTATGTACATAAATAAGAAACCAGACAATTTTTTCGATGAAACAGCTGATCCCAGTGGGTCTGCTATATGATTGTATTGAATGATTACCGTATGGGTCCAAATTGCATACCACAAGTCTTGTAATAGGTTACTTTCTAAATTGTTATATTTCATGTATTTCAGAGAATTCCTCATTGAACGTCGACACGTTCAAAGATGCGTCAAATGTTAATATACAACTAGATTTCATCAAAAATTTGGCGAGAGATGTGAAAATCAATGATGACGTCGACGTGAAAGACAGAAGTATAGAATTTATAATTGTCGTATTTTTAGACAGTCCTTTGAAACATCCGTTGAAAAATACGTGTGCCAAGTAATTAATTATTATGGTGTATTATTTTAGTCTATGCATATTCGTGTAAAAAAAATTTTTTGTTATTTTAGGTTTTTGATGTCTTTACAACAACATGGTGATGTTCAATCAAAGACTTATTCTAAGCTTTTAGAACGTATGACTATTTGCACGTTTGATAATTTTGAAATATTAAACAACGTTTGTAATTCTATTAGTAGCTGTATTGACATATTTCCATTATACTATAATGAAATTGACAAGTGCGTTCTACACATTTTGGATTTTTTAAAACAAGTTTTAAAAAAGCATATTGATTTACTTCGGAAAAAGTAGTTTATTTTCTGTAAACAGATATCTAATGTTAAACAAATGCTTTGATAATGTATTATATACTTTAATTTTTAGCAATGAATATTCAAATTTATCACCTACAGTGAAAACAGAATTATTTTTGTACATCCATAATGCTAGCAGAATACTTATATCAGTATTTCAAAAAAATAGTTGTATAGAGTATAAATCGAAAGATGTATTGTTAATTGAAGTTTCTGGCATGTGCAACTTTTTACTGGATCATCCAGAGCTCCCCATGGATACTAAAGGAAATTGTGCAATGATATTAATTTTTACATTGAACTTTCTATTTGGTTCAAATACTTGGACGAAAGTGCGTTAACATCATAATTGTGAATATAATACTTTTTTTAAATCATCCATACTTACTTGTTAATCCTATGTATTTTTTAGGTATTAAAAATTGTTTTCCTAGATGAAAAATATGAAAGTATTCATTGTCTTCAAGTGAAAAAGTCAGATATTGTTAAATTGGTGGTTCCCACTGCAATTATTAATATTGTAAACTTGAATGATTTATGCTCTGAAGAAATCGACAACAAATCAGCATTTATATTTATTTGCAGCAATTTAATTAGTCACAGTGAAATGTAAACTTGACACGTTTTAAAATATATATAAATCGTACAGTATTAAATATATACCCAATTTAGTTGCTCTGCAGATTCAACAATCATTTTGGGATTGACCAGAGGTATTCAATTGCTATCGAAATTACTATCAAAAGTTCAAGATGAAATTGCCATAGAAGCGTCGTACATGATCCTTAAATTCGTCTGGTCTCATTTAGACTATTATGTGGATAGTGTTCGTCACTTGACCACACAAATACTCTCTAACGTAGTCAAACTTGCAGTTTTCTTAGATAAAAAGGGTATGCATTTTGAATATTACGTATCAAATTCGGTTAATTTAAGTACTAAATCGTCAAACTTAATTTGTAATTTTTAGGAAATCAAAGTGTGTCATCTGTTCTAATAAATACTGTAATAGATGTGCCGAGTAATCAAGCTCTCAATTTCAAAGCGTTGATATGTTTGGGATCAGATTATAGTTGTAGTTACTTGTTGGAAAAAAATTCCAATCTCCCTACGGATATGCTTTCTGATATAAATTTCACAGATTCATCCAATGTTAGTATATTATAAAGTTTTTATATGAAAAATACTTATTAATTTACTTTGTCGTTTTAAAAATGTTGTTTATTTAGATATCCACTGCATTCGAAGCACTAATGATGAAACATTGCCGTGAGGTTAATTTGGACACGATTTTCGTTACTTGGATTACTCCAGTTTTAAACAAACTGTTATCCAATTCATTGACGTGCAATGAAGCGTCTTCTACATCTTCAACATTAGCTGGAATTTTACTGAGAGCTGTCAAATTAGATTCTCAAATACTGCCGCTTCTGTGCGTTCTCGTAGAATATAATTCTTCTGTATTTTATGAACCTTATCCGTACGGGTTTTGACATTCTTATCGATTTTTTTGCAGAATATCTTCAATTTTAAAAGATGAACACTCGATAATAACTGACGGAAAATTAAAGTGTATGCTTGTTTGTTTAAATGTAGCTAGAAAATCTGGCTATTTTGATTTGAGATATTCAACAGGTGATCTTTGGAAGGATGTAATATCGTTCGAATTGTTAAATATGTCCGTAAAGCACCAAGTTGCTGAGGTAAAAATAGTAACTAGTACTAAATAATTGTTTTAAATTTGGTTTTTATTTTTAACCTATGTCTTTAGATAAGAATATTGGGGTACAGCGTTATAGTAGAATCGCATAAGAGTACTGAATATTTTGAAAAAGCAGAATTGGATGTCGTCGAAAACTTTCTAAAGTATAACATCAATACAAAGTCACCAAGTGTACATCAAAATATACTCGCAATCTCAAGAAAGGTTTGCTAAGTAATAAAATCTCAAATAAATATAAAAAATGTTTTATTTTTAATAAATATCATCTAAAAATTGAAGCTTTTGGATCGATGGCAAAATGGCTATGTAAAATGCGCACGACAAACACTCACTGAAATGAATTATGAAACTTCAGATTCCCATCTCGTTCAATCGAATATTTGTTCATACTATGAAACATTTTTAACTCATGTTTGCACAACGTGTATGAAAAATATTTTCCCAGGAGCCAATTTTAGTCGTAAAAATTTGTCCATGCAAATATTGATATGGGCTCAAGATGTGTATAGTAAAACTCAAGACAAATTAACATGGTGGGTGTTATTGTAGTATTTATTTTTGAGTAACTTATGTAACTGAGATAGAATTCTAATGCTTCATATTTTTCAGCTCTTTTTGGAAAACAGAAGATATTCAATTACTATTTTCATATTTGGAAGATTCTTATGAATGTAATAAACAACTCGCCATGACTCTGTTAACTTTGACACCCATTACTCATGATTTGTTTAACGTATGCAAACTCGTTGTAATTTAATTAACTTCCATTACATCCATTACAATTTTAATTTACAATTAATCTTTCAGTGCGACGAAACATGGAGTGTTGCCTTTTTGAATGCAATTTCAAAAGCTTCTAGTGTCAAACCAACCGATTGTATGTCAGCTGCTTACCAATTAGAACTACTTACAACCAAACATCCACGCAATGTATGGCCAATATACGAAAAGATAGGATTTCAGAATTTTGTCTCCGAGTATGTAAATCTACGGATAAGAATTTATTAATTTTATTTATTATACATACATGTAAAATATGGACTTTCTTTTTTTTAGAAATGATTTTCCTTACTCGATACAGTACAATACTATAATCCATTTACTGGATTTGTTAAAGAAAGAGGAGAGTATTGCAAATGAGAGCATCCTTGATGCTGCAGCTAATGGACCTATGTATGGATTATTATTTTGCATACGACATCTTTTAGGAAAAGTCGATTATAAGTTAGTTGAAAATTTGTTTCTAAATACGTTGCAAATTATGACATTGGTACATTCTGTATGCACATATTCACAGGTCAATTTCACGATGCGATCACTGGCGTCGCTTAATAGATGATGTGATAAAATTTTCGTTTACGATCAGCGAAGCGGTGAAACCGATCGTCAATAACTCTTCGCCGGAAGGCCATTTACCGATGGATTTCAACGCCGGTTCCTCACACGTTAAGAAAGACGGCATCCAGCTGGAAAATGGCAAACCGGTGACTGCTCAAATGGTGCTTTTATGCGCTTGGCGGTCTATAAAAGAAGTGTGTGAATTTCACTGTTGATTGAATTTACCAATCGAGAAATAGAATTGTGTATTACCTTAAATTTGTAGGTTTCACTTTTGCTCGGTGACATATCTCACAGTGCCACTATCATTCAAAATGGTTCAGAATATGAGGCAGGATCGCTCGGAACAATAACGAAGCAACACTTGCTCAATGTCGGAGATCATTTCATTACTTTGCTGTCTGAAACAAAACACCGGGGTGCATTCGAACAAGCTTATGTAGGATTTTCAAAATTATGCAAAAGGTATACAATTATAATTGCTAGGCTATATTCTTAAGTTTTTTTTATCATTTTTTTAATTAAATAATCATTTCAGATTATGGAAATGTGATTCTAAGGAACTTCATGATTTGCCTCATTTGTGGTTGAATGATCTGATTACAGCAATCTCTTCAGGAAACTCTAAGAATTCCAAACTGTGCGCTACAAGGAGAAGCGCTGGGGTGCCGTTTATTATTCAGGTAATCTCATCATCATCATTTTCAGTCGTTCACCATTCATTGCTGGATGAAGGCCTCTTCAATCCTCTTCCATTCCTGTCTGTCTTGAGCAATCTGCATCCACTTGACTCCACACATTCTTCTCAATTCATCAGCCCATCTTCCACTCTGCCTACCTTACTTTCTTTCACATCCTCTCGGATACCATTCCAGTATTTCTCGCGTCCATCTACTATCCATTCTTCTCGCTATGTGTCCAGTCTATTGCCACTTGAACTTTTTCATTCGTTCTTCTAAATCTGCCACATATGTAATCCTCACCCATGTATTCGTCTTACGATCTCTTCTTGTTATACCGAGCATACATCTTTCCATACTTCTCTGTGTGATCTATTCAACTAAAAAGAAAACAGTCTAATATGCTTGTTTGAATTGTTTTTCTGTGATTTTTTTTCTTTACAGGCTTTAGTAACAACGGAATTACAATCGAATAGCAGTCCAGTAACTTTCCAAAAGTCCATGTCAACACTGTTGCAATTGGCGAAATTTGATAGAAATGACGGTGACTATTCTCTGGAAAGGAGAACACATTGTCTTAATATTTTAAGAGCACTATTTAGACACGCAGTTCTCGGAGAGTACGTCAACACATACGTAGCTGATGCATTGATCATATCCATCAATGGATTCGATGGAGCCACATGGGCTGTAAGTCCAAAATAAATCTAAGACATACTAATCTTACGGTACATCTCATAATTCATACTCACATTATGAATTTGCACACATTTAGGAAAGAAATTCGTCTACGTTATTATTCAGCAGCCTCATGACACGAGTTTTCGGTGTACAGAGAACTAAAGATAGCGACCAATTGTCTATACGGAATAAAATGACGGGAAGAATATTCTTTTTGCGGTATCCCAAGCTTTACGATTTCTTTTTGGTTCGTTGTTTCGTATTGTAGAATATCAATTTTAAACCAAAATTTCGGATATATGTTAAATTTGATTTGTTTGCAGAATTGTTTGAAATCGGAGACTGAACATCAAGAGAATATGTTTGTGAAGCCATCATTGTACCCGGTGTTATTACTGCTTTCGCGGTTATATCCGTCTTCTCTTGAGGGCACCGATTCCAATCTTCAGGTATTATCTTGTCGAGAGTGGTTTTGAGTTGTTTTTTCTACCTACCTATATATATATGATTTTATCAACATTTTACAGCTTATCACTTTTGTGCCATATCTCACCCAATGTTCTGGAAATTGCGTTTTAAAAATAAGAAAACTTGCAGCTAAGGCTATTGTGCCGCTCATCAGCTTGGAGAGGTTCGACAATTTTATTAATGGTTTGTTTTATTCATACTGGCAATATTATTTAATATTATATATTTCTTAGGTACTTCTCACACTTAACACACATTTTCAAATTATTAATAAAGAAAGATTCGTCGACAAACTTTCAACATGGAATACTTCTCCAAGTAAAAAAAAAATACATTTTTATATTTTACATATTTATTGTTATAACTCATGATAAATTTAATTTATTGTAATACAATATTTTAGCTAGTAAGATTATTACAATTTATGCCGCAAAATTTAGTATTGGCTGATGACGATCTGAAATACTTAACGAAACTTGTAAAAGAAAGTGGTTGGGTTATCTTCCAAATATCATACCCTACTTGTTTTGTAATATTAGATACATATTTGGAGGTTCTATTGCTGCTGTTGAATAAGTAATTCCTATGACATTTTATTTGCCATAAAAGCAAACATTACATTAAACAATTACAATATTACATATAATTTTACTTTTAGATTACCTGAAATTGTGAGCGTTGGTGAAGAGTTCTTTAGAAAATTGCATCTATATTTATTTAAAAACACAGTTAATGGAATTGATATGGTTTCATTGGGAGAAGAAGAATTTCAAAAAAAATCTACACAATTTAAATTGCTATTATGTTTCCTACTATTGAAAAATGAATGCATTTCAGAAATATGTGCAATATTCTTTCAAAACATTTTCCATACATCCAACATCGTCATACAAATATTATTAAACTATTTCGTGTGTTTTTACAATAACAAAACATTAGGAAAGGTTGAAAAGAAGCTGGATATTGGTCACATGGAAAAATCATTCGTTTTACAATTTTCATCTGCACAGATACAAGAGATTTTAAGCATTTTCAATGCGTCTCCAGAATTCAAACAACGCATGTTTGCAATTTTAGAAAAATGCGATGATTTTCAAAGTCGTGAGAAAGTTTTTAACATTATATCATTCTTACCGGATTCTTTTTATCGTGTGATAAATCTGCCTAAGAACACTTCCGATGATATAGTTTTAAAAAAATTCATACAAATGTACGAATCTGAACACGAACAAATAAACTACGTGTATTTGAAATTTATAGATAAATATTTACGCCAAAAATGCCGTAACTGTAGCGTGTACGACATGTTCAGTTACGATAACGTTAAAAAGTTAGCATTGATCCTGAAAGATTGCTCTGAAGAAGATAACGAACCAAACAAAAACGCTACTGTTGATATTTTTATTAATAATTGGCAATCATTCAAATGGCACCCTGACATGAATGCAACAATGTGTAAGTTAACAATCCATGTTTGTTTGAATTATTATGTTTATTAATAGTATATCAAGAGTACATGATTCTTTTTAGTTGAAATCACGGTGATTCAATGGTCAACAATATTTAGACTTTTGAGTGACGAAATTGAAATTGTATCGTACAATATGGCAAATTTGGTCAACACTATCTTGTGCGATAAACTGATGCAAAATAAATATAACGAAAACGTCGCAAAGGAGATGCTGCTTGATATTTTTGTCCAGACAATGCTAAACGTATCATTTGATCACAGTATTGCCATGCTCATCATTTTGGCTCTTGGGGATGATGATTCAACCGAGTGTTCGTCAGTCGATGAGGTATATTTAATTGCATAGTTTGTAATCATGCTATATTGAATGCTACTTATTTCTTGTACTTTTTTTCAGTATTTAGTTTTCGATAAAGGTGAAGGAGTTGAATCCAATGAAGAATGCTATTTGACAATGTTGTGTTTAGAGCAAATGAGAAAATTGTTTATCGAGAAATTCATGCTAGAAATGGAAGGTTGTAAAAAACAAGCAAGATATAAAATTATAAATACAAACAAAATATTGATCAGTTGGTCTAAACGTGTTAAATCCTCAAATTTAAATCAACTTTTCAATATTGTAAACAACCCCAATACAAGCATATCAGAAGTATGTTTAGATCATACAAATAGTATAAATTATTTTAAGATCAATAGGTTCGTAAATTTTTTAAATGAAAACTAAATTTCGTCTTACAAATTTATAATCTAGAAGTCTTTAATACAAATTCCATACACAAAATAAATATTATTGTTCATTTTCATCTTCTTTTTACTCCTCTTCTGTTTCTTATATGCATATTATCCGAATTTAAAAATTGTGATTGTTTGACGGCTTCAGTGCTTTCTCTTCTTATGTCCTGAACTTGTTTCTGAACTTCATCATTTTTAAAAACAACAGTTTCGGGACCCGTTTCACTTTTAATTTGTTTTATTACATTATTTTGTGTGTTTTCATTACTCTCCATACCACTACAAAAGTTATTTTTAAACTCGTGCTCATCTTCCAATTCGTCATCTTTATTAGCAAACAAATCTTTTACACTAACTATTCTATGATAGTCCATAAATTTATCTTTCAGTGCTGAAGTCTTTTCTCTCAGTAGAACCCCCAGTCCCCAAAGTTCCTTATCGTTAACAATTCCACTAAAAGATTCAAGGTACCAAGCCGCATTTCTGAATTCAATTTTCATTCTTTCACACTCTTCGTAGCTAACGTTTTTACTAACATTTAAACTGGTTTGTAATGGATTTATTATGTAAAGAGAGGCATAGTCGGGTTTGTTTTGTGCTTTGCCTCCATTAATTGATATAGCTTGTGATGAAAAATCAAACAAGGAATAAAACTCAAAAAATTGATATAACAGCTCTTGTAAGTTTGAATCATTTTTAGATTCAAATTTCATATTTTCAATGTCCCTTAAAAATGTGCAATTTACACTATCGTCGGTGAGTCTCAAATCATCCTTACCTAAAATTAAAAATAAAACAACATAAAATAGGATAAAATCAAATATAAACTGTATACTGTGACTATTAAATACCTGCATGTTTTTCAAAAAAATCAAACGATGGAAGTATCGAACCATTTGGTGCATTTTGAAGGAAAAATAAAACCATCAAAGTTAGCGGAAAATTGGTTATCCATTTTCCTGGTGATGGATTTGTTAATCCAACATGTTGCGCCCATTTTCGTATGGTAAATATTAGAGGTTGTACTCTCGAATCCATATTTCCATAAAGGTAAAGCAATTCTGACATGTATAGACCGGATCTACATAAAAAATAACTATCTATTTTCTGTTTACATGTACAAATGTAGGATTAATTCAACAAAGAAAACTTACGTAGAACTTATCGACAAATCGCATTCCAAACCGGTGTAATCTTGATTATATTTTATAATGGGAATTCTAGCTTGCAAAATTTTTCGCACATGACTACATCCGGGGACAAACAGTTGTATCATATCGCTAATAAGTTCCATGTAACGTTGTTGTTGTGTTCTGCCGGTTAATGTTGACTTTTTAGTGTGGAATACCAATCTGCTTCGATAATTATCCTATAAAATTTTTACAATTGACATACAATGCGAAGTTTACAAAAATATTCCACCAGTTTTACTTTCTTCAGGTTACCTTTAAATCTTCAGATGTGAATTTCATCACCAAGTCTAAGTCGCATCCCATCTTGCCGAAGCCATTCACAGTGGAACCAAATGGATTTACAGTCGCATTGGGAAATAAACCAATCAAAGCAGACTCTATCTATGTATACGTTAATATCAGTGAGAATTATTTTCCATTCGGCGGAGAATATTTTCATACTATTAGTGATTGTATACTATTTTTATCTTAGTAAAATTACCTGCCTTGCGGTGATATATCTTAATCGGGTTCCCAAATCGTTCAAACAGGTCATGCGATGTAGTATTTCAATTTGTTCCGATACGTTATTTGCTGTTAACATGTTTTTCATTATAATTTTTTCGTTCGGTATTACGCAACCATTTTTAACAATTAGTTCAACTATATCGTTAGTCGACGAAAAATTAATGATTTCACTTATTTTCGATCTCGTTTTTTTTTTTTGAGGGCGAAACCATAAAAACTTTGACTGGACGGGAATTACTTCCAAATCTTCGGTGAAAGTAGTCGAAGTAAGCAAATTGGTTATATTTTCTTCGTTGCCGAACTCGACCAACATAAAGTGCTAGAAAAAAATACACTCGTTAGCCAAATCGGTTACAACTTTAATCGACTTTATTTAATACATTAAAAACGAGTACTTGATTATTTGATATTGTATAATGATGAACGCCAAGAATGGTTCCAAATTGCGAACAGTATGAATGTAATTCTGGAAACGATTTCTCCGAGTTGACTTGAATTAATAGACTTTTCTTGGTTTGATTCTTTCTTTCGCTGACAACTGTATCAAAAGGAATGTATGAAGAGCGTATGTCTGAAACAAATTAAATTTGTAATGACAATACAATTATATAAATAAAGAAATGGTAAAATGAACTAAACTGCATTACACTTGAGACAAGAATGTTATATAATAAAATATTCAAAGAATAGCGACTACGAAAATTATTAAAAACAGCGTCGATGATAAATATTGAAGGCGAAGGTTAATGAGGTGACCGGTGATATTTAATTTAAAATTAGAATTTAAAGTGTGAGTTTAGAGGTTATGTACACTAATTGAATTTTGCACAATAAATAGTGGGCTTGAGAAGTGAGAAGAGCATAAGTAAAGACGAATATACCATAATGTAGAGCTTTGATAGTGGCTCTGGTGGCAGACGCCCCTTTTAAGCCCCATCGGCCCCAGAAGCACCACATCGCAGCCCCAACCTGGCTACTAATATACGCACTCTGCATCTAATATTTGATATGTCAAATTTGATTATGTTCAAAGTTTTCAATATAGAATAGTTTTTGACATGTATGAAATTAATTTTGCCATTGTTCTCTGTAATCATTGTAAACTGAAATACATAAATATCGTTTTTATACCATCCCAATTATTTTAATTCGTTTGTGTAAACTTTACACTGTAAATTCTCCCCCCATACATCTGTCACAGAGACTGCAGCATGTACCGTAGCAGGTTATAGCACGCTCCAAACTAAACCTTAAAGCTACCGAATCGTATCGTAGAGAAATCATCAAATGTAAATGATTATTGACCGGTGCTAAATACGTCAGAGTTGGATGTAT
This sequence comes from Parapsyche elsis, assembly GCA_022651745.1. Taxonomy (NCBI): domain Eukaryota; kingdom Metazoa; phylum Arthropoda; class Insecta; order Trichoptera; family Hydropsychidae; genus Parapsyche; species Parapsyche elsis. Next base: position 4,336,423 of record JAGVSN010000018.1, read on the forward strand.
TTAGTACGTCAAAATTTGATGTATTTAGGTTTCTAGTAGACTGAACAACTCCACTAAGACCACGTCCCTTTTCAACTTTTTTTGATCGAATTCATTGTATTCGAGTGGAACAATGCAAAATGCATGCTCATGGAGAGGCGGTGAGTTCCCCGGTCTACTAAAAGCATAAAGGTTTGGCTTCAGGAGTGTGTCGACCAGGTCGACGCACTCGTGAAACCATGCCTTTAGCGGTAGTTACCTTTCGAGAGTCGAAGTTCACGTGTGAACATTGTCGCTAATTAAAGCTAAGGTGAACTTTTATGGAAAAGTAGCCAGGCTAGAGACTTTCGAGTGGATTCTATTATTGGCGAGACGAATTTTTGCGGTGCAATATTTCGATCCACGAATGTATGCTATTTCGAAATGTGCTGTCAATCTGTTTGAGGTTAACTTGTGCAACTGTGAAGTGTCAATTGTGTATCGGGATGAGCTCACGTTTGCTTTGGAAACCAGCATCGGTAATTTTTCGTAATTTCCGGTTAATTTCCGCGCCGATAATCAACACAACTTGTCACAAATGGTCTGATAGTATTTTGCCATGTCAATTTCACACTGCGATATCGAACTACACGGTCAAACGCAAAAGCAAAGGAAATGATAATAAAACAAAAAAGAATGTCAAAGTTGAAATAAACATTTCAGAGATTTCGACGCTTTTAGATGTAGACAACTTCAAAGCTGATTTGCAACAATCTCTAGACCGTCTGAGGGATGATTACGTAAAATACGTGTCTTTGAGGTCTAGCGCCGGCTCTATAGAATCGATGAAAGTAACTTTCGATGATAAAAAATACGAGCTCCAAGAGTTGGCACAGGTTGTGCGAAAAAATCCAAAAACCATAGTATTGAACATGGTTTCTTTTCCACAAGCGATACCCGCTGTACTACAAGCCATGCAATCTTCCGGTTTGAACTTAAATCCCCAGCAAGATGGAACTACGGTGTACATTCCGGTGCCGAAAGTTACCACAGAACACCGAGAAGCATTAGCGAAGAACGCTAAAGCTTTATTCATCAAATGCCGTGATTCTCTTAAAAATTCAGAAAACTATTGTGTGAAAAAAGTAAGAAGTCAAAAAAACGTTTCAGAAGATGTCATATTTAGCGTTGTAAAGCAATTGTCAGCTATAACTGAAAAGTACGTCTTAGAAGCTAGAGAGGTATTAAATGTGAAAAATACCGAATTGACAGGAAAATCTTAATCAATCAGTCTAGTGATAGTTTAATTCTTTAATTAGAATTGTTAATCAATATACTGAGTAAATCAATATTTGAACTAATCTTGTATTCATTTCACATCCCCATTATATTTATTTTTTTCTTTCAAAATATTTCAAACAACAAACATTTCGACACATAATGCAAGTTATATTTGAAGAAACTGAAAGATTGTTGGAGAATGCAGTTAGAGAATTGTAATCCAAGATGAAACAGTTTGTGTACCTATGTATGTATATTTATTTGTTTTTCTGCTTTCCGAGTAATTGAAAGGAAAATAAACACAATAATTACTATATAGTATAATAGACTACCTGACTGGGTAGTCTCGTAACTCTCACATACATTCACAGCACTGGTAGCGCGAAGCTCTCGCATTTTTCGGCTACCTCTTACATGTATGCTACATTTTGAACTACTAAATACACTACATATATACATAAATGATAACCACCCAATGACACTGTCGACGGGCATTGACTAGTTTACTTTATGTGAATACACCCAGGGTCAGCAACATAATTTACGCGGGGGCCACATTGCGATATTGGGATTTGAAATTATTTTTTTTACCTAAATGCGATTTTTTTTGGTTTTAAATCAATTAAATTTTATTTTATAATAAAAATATGTCCAAAATATAAAAAATTTAGAAGTAAATCAAACAAATACAAATTAATGAGGTTTAGTGGTTTTGTAATTTTTTTGCCAATTTAGTAAAATCAACGTCAAAACTAGTGGTGCTAACTCGAAGCAATGAACGTAAATGACCATCTGTAATAATTCTAGTCCGATGTTTATTTTTAATATTATATAATTCATTGTAGAAATGTTTGTTCACAAATATATGTGCTGGCAAATATAGTTATCGTTCCAGCTGAAAATTTCTTCAGAGCAGGAAATAAAGAAGTTGAAAGTCCAGTATAGAACTCTGTTAACTTCATCACTTTAAAAGTGTCTTTTAATACGTCATTGGTTTGTAAATCAATTACTCCCAGTTGTAAATAATCAGGAACATCTTCAATATTGGGAGAAATTGAGTCTTGGGACATTTTAAAACACTTCGCGGGCTACATTTGGCCCATGGAACACCTCTTGCCGACCCCTGGAATACACCATAGCAATGATGTCCGATCGGTAGCTCACAGGCGCCCCCGTAAACAAAATTTAATAAATTAGTACCTTTAGTTTAGCTTACCATACAAGAAAATATTTCTCCTGCAGTGCATTTTTGCTCAAAAAACGAAGTAATATATGAGCCATAAATGAGTGGTTTACGTACAATTTAAAAAAAATTGAGATAATGGTAGTTTCTGTTGCAAACAGATATGGTATATTTATTTTTAAAGAAGTCAAGATAAAAAATGAACTTGAACTACTTTCATTTATAACGGCTCACATATAAATATATTTTTCTTCAAGTAAAATACTAGCGTCCCAGTTTGAGAGAAAAATAAAGAAACTATATTTATAGCTGGGATTGGGGCTACTACTACTGAGTTTGATATGAAAAAAATTGATAATAGAAATTTTGTGGTTTCAGCCTACCTAGTTGGTGGTTTATTATTAAATACATTCACTCTTTCGGAATGAAGGGGCCCCGACCCGTTGAGAGGTTTCCGATGGTCAAGGTAGCCCTTAGCTCCAAAAAGGTCGGACATCACTGCACTACAGGTAGATGCATACACACATAAATAATAACCACCGACGACAATGTCAACGGGCAGTGACTATGTAGTTAGAAATAGTTATCAAATCTACGTCTTCGTAATTTTGAACAATTAATCCATTTCAACAATAGAAAAGACGTAAATTTATCAATTAATAGCAGGGTAACGAAATTTCAATAAGTCCATTTGGTTATAATGTTTTTATTGATTTTTAAAATTTTTTACAATTATGTGATGCATATATATATCAAATCATCCAGATTCCAATTTATCCCATATATTATATATAAAGTTAAGTATCTTACAAAAACTCACCTAAATCAATAATTACAAACTACACGTAATCCTATTACATTATTCATATATATATATATAGATTTACTTTTTTTTTGTATGAGCATGTATAGATACATGCACGTGTGGGCGACTTTTAGTGGAATCAAGTCATAATTATAGTTATTAATAAAGTAAATCAATCAATTGTAGGTTGACACGCGACTGGCAAGTTATATATTAAAATGTCCAACTCTTCATAGAAGAAATATATGTATTCATGTATTATAATGTAATTGGTTAGCAAGAGAGTAATAGAAAAGTAATAAAAAAAATAAAAAGATCGCGCACACGTGCACGTCGATATACAACAGTGCTAAAAAGTAAAAGATGCCCAAAAACAATATTGATAATCATCTAATAATAAATTTTTAAAAATTATTTTTATCATTTTTGGCAATAAATGAGTATCTTTTGTGTGCATAGTTTCATATAATAAATTTTTGATAAAAATTTAGAACACAAATTGTTTGTTAGAGGTCACAGGAAACCAATAGTGTGACAATAGTTTGACATCGTGTATAAGTTGGTTCGTTTAGACAGATGCGCGCAAAATTGTTAAGCTCATAATGTAACGGTCAGTTATAATGTATATAACTGCCGCCTGCAAGGCCTCAGTTGACTGAATACTAATTTATTAATGTATTTAGTTAATTTCGATTCAGCATTATTTCACAGTCCCGGTATTTAGTAGTAAGCTACAAAAATATTGAAATTACACTTCTTTGAATTTTGACTAACTACCTTTGTTCGTAAATGAATAGGCTTAGAAAATTATACAGATGATCCTTAAAACAAAACCTTAACAAAGTAAAATAAAAAAAAATTGTACCTGCTGCCATTTTAGGTAACGTACCACAGTTCATAAGAGGCACAATCATTGGTTTAGTATTGATTCTTTAATAGACTTGTAGATTAAATATATAACATATGACAAGATTTCACAGATATTTTCAAATTTTATCGAAAGCGTTAAGCGTATAATATAAAATACAAGGTACAGCACACAACGTTTATATGAAATGTGAACAAGTAGCTCAGAGGATGTGGATAATAATGTTTTTCCAGACTGACTTATCTAATGTCATTGTTATTACTAAACACAAAATGTGAATCATTAGTGTACAACGAACATTCCTAAGTGTATCTACTATACAGTACAGAATATTAAGTTACTTGAAAAATAATGTTTAGTCAAATACACATAATATTTTACTTTATTATTAAATTTAGGGAGCTACAGACATTTTAAATCACATATACCAAAAACCCATCTTATCGGAAAATGTAAAGATAAAATGACGTTCTTAGATGGTCACTTCACCTTACGTTACGTTACGTTATTTTATTTTACAAGATACATGCAAATAAACACACTTATTTCGTATCGGAAGGCATAAACATTATTATCTAAACACTCAATTTTTTATCTAAATACTAGGTTTGTTTATTTTAAATTATCTAAATATGCTAGGTTGGGAAATAATGTTTGACTAAAATTCAATATTTAGGTAAAATGCTATGTGGGATAAACCCGTTATAATAAAAAGTACAGACAAAATATCTAATACACATAAGTCAAACATTCTGTAAGATCACCGGAAAATAATGTCAGTTCCCTTTTTGACAAGGCTACAATTTGAAAATAAAATATTTAGGCGATTAATACATACATTATATTTTCACTTTTGGTATCCAAATTAAGCGTCCCCGATTATCTTACACCTAGTTGTCAGAGTGGACAAGCAGTTTCACACCCAATTCCCCAATTTAATGGTTGACGGGAATGTGGATGTATAATGCATATGCACATAAGGTCGTAAACGATTTTCCAAAGTTACATCTAAATGGACCAAAATATGTCTTAGTTTTATTTATACTTATTCCAATCATTAGAGATTCCTATAGAGAGTCTTATGTGATTGCTGCTTAAAGTCACCACTATGATTACAAAATTCATAAGTATTTTTCACTAAATAATTCAAACGACAGGGTTAAAAAGAAATTAATTAAATCACAGATGATATGTGTGCTAAGCAGAGATGTGACTTTTTTTTGTTTTTTATAAATACCTAATAAAAAAGAAGTAAAATTAAAAATTGTGAATTTAAAATCGCGCATCGGAATATTGGTAGGTAATGACATTTTGGCAGAGTTTGATGTGGCACACTAGCTTATACAAACACACTAAACTTACGAGTGTTTTGACTCTGCTAAACTGCTAAACTTAAAGGTTACACATGAATAGTTAAAATTATTTATAAATTTTTGAAATTTTACTTGTCCAAAAAGGTAATATTTGCAAACATAACATGAGACATGTGAATGAACACTATTTGTATTCAGTTCATTACTCAGGTAAAAACAAACAACACTTAAAATTAATTCAAATCACTTAAAAAGTCACAGATGTTTTAAAAACAAAGTCATCATAAAATGACAATTGGTTATCATCTATATATATATATACGTATATATACACAAATAATTTTTGTACACTCATCAATTTATCCAACTACTGTTGCTAATAAGTATTTGTCACCAGAATGGTGTACAAAATTTGAGCCTAGCCTAAGACAAACAATGTTTCATTACAATACCACATATAATAAAACGACTGATATGGCTTAAATTAAGTATTATTTTAACACTCAAAATTTAAATAAGGTATATTCATAATAAATTTATATTAATACATTCTTTGTGATTTATGTCTTAAAATGATAAAAACATTGTATTATTATACATATTTTTTTTAAATACCCTTAAATTAGTTATTACTATATAATTGTTTCTCTTTTATATTAAATATATTGTTAACATAAAGTGGCACTTGAATCACAAATACTGGAAAAACTTAAGGAAATACTATTGGTAGGTTTTACTCAGCAAAGCTTCAAAATCAGAGTTGGTGAGTGTGGAGATCACATCCGTTAAGCTGAGAAAATGAATGTCATGATAAAACAAATCTACCAGACGGAAACCTTAATAATCGTATGTGAGTAAGTTTAGATTTGCCATTATCAGATATCACAACGAGTCTTTGTGCTTTTAGTATTTAGCTGTATTACCGTTGGATTCCAAAATGGATGTCTAAGATTTGTTTGAACGAATATCAATGCTATGGATAAATTGCAAGGATACAATTTAGTATATTTTTTTTTATATATTTTAAGTATTTTTTTTTTAAATTTAGTTTTAATTTTAATTTCAGCGAGAAATAAAGTAATAATCACAAGACCACTGGGTCACAGAGGTATATATAAATATACACATATATATATAGATATCGTCAGGCTCACCCGTCACAGTTAAACAGTGGACATATTTAGTGCATAATCGTCAGAGATCTAGAAACTAACTGCAATCATATCACCAAAGTCATACTTATCAATTTGATTAGAGTCCGTGACTCCATAATGAACATTTTGTCTTTCTTTAGTACAAATGCAAGTTTTCTTTTCGTTTGCATTCAAAAATTACATAAATATCTTCCTTAATCAATTAAGTTTCATAAACAATTCTAATTAAACAAATTAATAAAAAAAGTCAATAAATATAAGTTCTTTTAATTTCAGACTGTTTAAATTACAGGAATTTATGTCTACAAGAATGCACTTGAAATCTCATACTTCCATTAAAACTATTGACTAAAATACAATATTTGTCTGTTGGCAAATTTTAATAGTTATTGCTGAATAAAAATATCACTACTTGAGAATAAAAACATGAGAAATTCTAAAATTTATATCTATAAAAACAAAACAAATAATAAATTCAAAATGCAATGCAATGCAATACATACACAGAAATATACAAACAAATATACATGTAAATATAAAATGCGTATATTTGTGTGTACATATTTTGGATGATTATAATTAAAAGAAGCATTCCGTTAACACAACAAAAAAAAATGAGACCTAGTTACAATTTTATGGCATCGGCCAACAAGACACAACAAATACTGCAGGTTATCAAGACGCAAGTTTCCCGATAACACTTGCCCAATGAAAATTTTCTATTCTTAATTTGCTAAAAGGTACTTCTGATGTATCTTAGCAAAGAATAAATATGTATACGTATATATATTTAGTTTGGTACATTCAAAATCAATAAAATATAGAAAACTTAGCCAATAAAATTTAAGCACAAACAGGAGTAAATTATATTGTGCAACGAGATCCTCCAAGGTTCTAAACAACCGAGCTGCACACTGCAGTCACTCAAATTGTGTATTGTTCAAAAATTTTCTATGAAATAACTATACATTTAACAAAAATATTTATATTGTCCCTAAAAGCTAAAATTGGCATTTCAATCATATTTCTGTCCTTTATTAAATACAAAACTAGTTATTTTAGAAATGGAACCATGTTGTGGTCACTCTGTTCATGTTCGTATGCGTGTTCCACTGCGTGCGAAATTAATAAATTAAAATTACAATAAAAAAAAAATTAACAAAATATAACTCGCTAAAGTGATATGTCGATAGGCCTGCCTAAACATACAATTATATCAATATATAGTATATTTTTTTTTGTAATATTGTGTCAATACTGATAAATAAACATTGCACTGATATATATGAATACATTTGGGCATCTAAAAATAATGACTAAATAAATCACACCAGTGTACAAACAATACAAACAAACAATAAGCAGAGTGACTGATTTGCACCATAAATGAACCGCTATCGGCTCTCTTTAATGATATAGGCGTAAGTCTAAGTATAATTTACGAAACAGAGACTTAAAATAAAATTACATCTTTTATATTTTTGTGGTATTATACAAATAAAAAGCCACTCATATTTCACAGCACAGTTGTACATTAATACAAAATGTTAATTTGTTTAAAAGTATTATCCTAAACACACTCAGTGACTGGGGGGAACAGCCGATGGCCAACTTGCGTGGATATTTTTAATATTCGTAAATATAGTATTTTTTTTCCATTTTCATCAATCAACTACAATTAAGCGTTAAAAACAAATTATCATATTTTAATGAAGACTAAGTTACACATACTCGAGATAGATAAGTTAACAAATCAATAGTGCTACATCACACACCGAACAGCCTCTAGGAAAACCATCACAACACATTTTATCTTAAGAGAGTAATACAAAATATTTTATGATTGCACTTGTAACCATTAACAGAATAAGAATGTAATTATAATATAATAATAATAATAATCATATTAATAATAATTAATAATTAATAATAATGTCAAACATATTTAATGATAAAAGTCAGTCTTGTAAATAATGAGGGACAGAGAATTATAATGAAAAAGTATTTGTAAGCGGGAACAATGTTAAACAATTAAATGCAATAGTTAACAAAAGGAATTATATAATACATACACGAAAGTTGGGTTGAATGCACCCTAATGGAAGGCAAGTGAAGGGGCACCGCGCACAGATGCGAGTACTTTGTAAATGTTAATTATTATCATGAATAAGGCCCTGATATCCAGCAAGCGTAGCCTGGTCAGCTTCCCCCACACCCCAAAACCCCACATTCCACATTTCACACCCCCACACTACAGCCGCCACTTATCATAACCACCACTTACACCACTAGTTATAACTTAGGCTACATCAAATACACATTTATAAACATTTACCTTTAATTATTATTATTATTATTAATATTAATAATATTATTATATTCTTACATTTAACATGTTACTTTATTAAGTATAATAATATGTATGTATGTATAATATATCTCTATGCATTTCCATATGAACACCTTACAACACACAGTAAATGTATCAATTTGGACATCTTATGCTACCAAAGGGGTGACGTCATTCGCCTTAAGGAATTGGCCCAAATGTTATGATAAGTTGGGAATAAAATTATTATTTATTATATTACATATATAGTGGGCTCAAAGCCGCCAAATCTGATAATAATTTTAGATCTATGATGTACATCCAATTCTTACAAATATTACAATTACACTGTATGTAAAACTAGATTATTCTCGCGCATTCCTGCGCGAGATTGATTGTTACAATACATATGTATGCGTATAATATTGATCTACTCGTATCGTGTCGTTGCTCTCCAATGTGAGCAATTCCCTCAAGACGAAATTAAATATGTATGTATGTATGTAATAAATCATATGCACAATACTTTAGCTATCTTAATTTAAGTATAACATTGCATAATAAATACTCTGCGTGCAGTCTAAATATGATTGTGGTGTTAAAGTACCCACAAACGTCCCAGTTCATACCGGTGAAACGCCTGCGAGCGCATTCTACCTCTGGAAGATTCATTTGACTCAAAGGCAATTTTGTACGATTTCAGATGTTTCAATCATCTACATATATATTGCATTGACCTGACTAATGAGCATCACTTGTGATGATGATCCAATTCACTCTCTTATTGAAATTTATTTTATTACGAAAAAGAAACACAGGTTTCAGAAAAATTATTACACGTTACACAAACATGACTTTTTAGAGCATTGCTTTCCAATTTAAAAAAAAATTCATAGATCAATAATAGACACACAAGTTCAGTCGGTATTGATGGCACTTAATTTATTTCTCCTTTTGCAAACCACTTATGTTATCACTTTTTCCTTTTTAATATCATTATCATCAACTACAAAAATATATATATATTATATATATAATTTATCATATCCCTACTCATCATTGCAATGGAATCCAGAAAATACCACGTTTAAATAGAGGAAAATATTTGAATTCGACAACAATCAAATTTAGAAAAGGAGTTGTCAAATTATTTACTTTATAAAGCCATCAAAAAACACCAAACGACTGCAAGAATGACATTATAATTTCTATGCATTAAAAATAATGATAAAATTGAAACCTGTCAGAGAACAATTATACATCATTAATTATTACAATTATTTACACCACATATACATATTGATAACATCACTCTATAATTGTCGATGAGCAAAGATGAATGACTAAATTCATTAAAAACTATTGATAAAATAAATTCTTGGAGTCATTTGATACCTTGAGAGGCACACATACTACACACACATTACGCATGCGAGTGTGATGTCCCTGTGTTTTTTTTTTTTAGTTATTATATATAAATAGATATATATATATATATATACTTGATAAAGAATAGTGAGGTGGCAAACTAACTTTTGACTAGGTAAAACAAAGTAGTATAGAGTAATCACAAATAACACTTAAAACTTTGTTTTACTTCAACAAATGCTCTAATAAAGAAATATCTCTAATAAAGAAGTTTTTTTGATTTTATATCTATAATATCACTGGAAAAAAAAAAAATAAATGTCTTTTACAATATATAGCAAAACAATTTGGAAATTTTTATGTATATAAAAATGAAGAAAGCATTAAAAATAAAATATTTATATATATATAGATATATAATATGTACTATCAATATTCAAAAGGCTTAAACTTATTTTATAAACAGGAAACAATCGTTTATCTTTATTTCAGTAAAGGTACTATTAAATTGGCCGCTATATAATTTGGTCACGATTCGATCATCATTAATTATAATTTTTTTCTATCATTTTTTAAATAGAATGTTATTTTCCTTAACAAGATCAATATAATAATCGATAATAACCTATATCTAAAAAAGCACAACAATACTATCACATAATTAAATTGTTTAGTATCAATATATATATATATATATATATATATACGGTGGAGTAGATTTACATAGACTCGCCGCCGAGGAGGTCAGGAGATAAGAAAGAGGCAAGAGAAGACGGAGTAGCTCTTTGTTCTAATTGAGATTCCCACAAGGAAAATGACCATGGATCTGAAGCAGAAGGTCCACCGGCGCCTTTACTTCCTGTACCTCGCCACTGACTACCGCCAGCTCCTTGTCCAAGATGCTGCAGAATCATATTGACATCCGCTTCAGCTGGGGATTCAGCAAATATTGTGGTATTTCCCAATACACAATTATTCAGAGCACTTTGGGCCTAAAACATTGAAATTAAAAATGTCACAAAATCATTCAACATTCACCAATTAATAATAAATAAAACTTTTATCACCTTGCTAGCTTCATCTCTAGTCGAATACTTTGACAAAGCTATGCCTTGATTCAAGTACAAATGAAAGCTTTGCAATGGTCCATGCTGCATACAAAGAGTCTTCAGAGTTGAACCATCAATCTAAATCATGAAATAAAGAATAAAATTAATAAAAAAATTACATAGCAGTATTATTATTATAAAATAGGTTTTTTTTTTACTTGTGCAGTGAGGTTTTTCAAAAGCAACCACGTAGACTGCCAATTAGGTTGCTGTGTATAAGAAGGGGGACGTTGTGTTTGCGATGAGCCACCTCCCCAGGACGATGTTGGCTTTGGTGCAGAAGTAGCAGGAAGCTGTCCACGAGATTTAGTCATAGACGCACCAGAACCCCATAAATCGGATGCACCACTTGTGGGAGTATCTCCCCATGTTTTAGAGCTTGAACCCTTGCTTATGTTAAACGAACCGGGAGTTGATGCTGGAGAGGGTGGAGGATAGCTCCACGTACTGGACGATAAAGATCTTTCAGATGGAGTAGTTGGCGAAGCTTTTCCCTGATTACCGGACCCAAAAATATCAGTTGGATCCTTAATTGCTGCCAATGACAACGGAGAGCGAACCACAGAGCCGGGAGTAATAGCGGGATCATCTTCAATACTCTTCATCTGGTTACCCTACAAACGAGGGAGTATATAAAACACAATGTTTCAATGGCCACTATTTTAATTGAGTTAATAAAAGTTACTAGACAATGCAGACCTTCCATGGTTTTCCAGGCTCAAATTCTGGAACGAGATCGGTATAAGTAGATGTTTGTGGAGGTTGACTTGAAGGCCAAGGTTCTTTACCATCAGGTAGATCAGAAGCATCGCTTGTTGGCCAACCATCACTAACAGGACGACCAGTAGACCAAGTACTGTAACATAAAACCAAATTCTATACCACTGAGCAAAAAAAAAAATATATATATATATATATACACAAATCGGTGAAAAGTGTAATCACCTATCCGATTGCAAAGCGAGGGGATTTAACTGTGGGCTGGTCGTAGACTTTGTAGTAGTTCCTGGAGCCCTACTAAATTCGGAACCTTCTTCCTTGTCCACAGAGGGCAATTTCCATTGGTTCAAACGAGACTGTTGTCCACCACTGCTTCCATATGCCTAAATCGATACATTATTTTTATATACAATTTTGTGTAGATCCGTAAAAGAAAGATAATAATTTTGTACTTACAGATGGTGCATCCTTACTGAGTGTTAAATCAGTAAAATTATTCTGCAGTTGTGTCAATGGATCATGAGGTTTGTTGAAGAAATCACCACCAGCTGACGTAGATGACGAACCAGCGCTAGCTTGTTGTTTAACATAAATAGCTTGCTGTGCAGCAATCTGATTCTAAAATAGGAAACATAAATTTTTATTTAATTTTGTGGAATAATAAAAGAAATCTATCTATTGTAAGTTAGATAAATCATAAAAGTCTGAGTCTCATCATTACTACTCAGGAGTTGGATCCAAATTATAATCATTTAAATTTTAAGTCATAAAAAGAAGCGATATAGTTTTCATTACAAATTACCTGCAAATTCGAAATTTGCTGCTTGGCCTTCGTAATTTGTACTGTAAGGTGTAAACCAACAGTTCCTTTGCCATTTAGAGAATTTTGTGAAAGGTTGTGTTGTGTTGTGGCAAGCTGCTGCAATGCTTTTATCTAAAATAGCAAAAATAAAATCAGAATATATAATGGAAAAAATAAATGAAAACACAATCAATTTTTTTTTTTTTATAAACTTATAAGTAGGCACATATGTAGTTAGCTCACTAATCAGAAGAAATGAGTTTGTCTGAAGAGCGGATTCGTTGGCGAAACACACTAGCCGGCTGGATTGGCAGATGGCCAATTATAGACTCAGTAATAGACCGCTGAGGAGTCAAGCCCAATTACGATATATATGTACATTATTTCAAATAAATATGTATATTAGTTTATCATAACACAAAAACCTTTTAATATGTTGCTCAATTCAGATAAGGAATAAATATTTACGTCAACATAAGAATACATTTAAATTAGTTTAAAGAACAAAGAAACTAAATAATAAATTCTGCAGTCTTATAAAAATCTTCTGAGCCTTCAACTTCGGCTTAGGCTCTGCTCCACAGTGAGAGACATTAGCTGTAGATACAAGAAAATATGAAAACTAAGCACCGTCGTAATCTGACAATAACGGAAGATAGTCATACATATTATACATACAGTCGCGGTTTCTTAAACGGACTCACCTACGATTTTACAGTTTTCGAGAAATTGTAGTCACGCGTTTCAAATTTTAGTATTTTTAAGGATTGGGGACTTTAACTATGTTTGTATTTGATAATTTAAACTCATTTTCGTTCGTGTTTTCGTGGTGTTAACAGTGCTTTTTCAAAACTTTGGAAGAAGATGAAAAAATACAAGTAAGCAACCATGAAAGAAAAACTAAAAATTGTGAATTTGGCTAGTTATGGTTATTCAAAAAGGGCTATTTCTGGAATGATACCAACCATGAGTGATCAAAATCTCGAAGAAAGGACACGATTTGGGATCTTTCCATCGCAAAAAAGGAACGGGTATGAGAAAAATAACAACTGCGAGAGAAAATCGATTGCTGACACGAAAATCCTTGGAACAGCGTTTCAAAACAGCAGTGGAAATTAGAAGAGACCTGTCCGAAGATTTCTACATTGACATTAGTGTGAAAACTGTAAGATGGTGACTAGGGGAAGGCGGACTATATGCACGGAAACCTGCAAAAAAAAACCACTTCTGACCCAAAAAATGAAAAAATTTCGACTCCAATGGACAAAAAATCATGAAAATTAGACAGCGTTGGACTAGCGGAGAGTGATATTTTCTGATGAATCAAAACTCAACCTGTTAAGCTCGATGGTTTTCACCACGTTCGACGTGAAAGTGGAGAAAGGCTCTCCCCAAACTGGACCCAGAAAACCGTAAAACATCCGCCAAGTACAAAGGTATGAGAATGCTTCTCTTATCATGGGGTTGGTGAGTTGAGGTTTATTAAGGGATCTGTCAATGGAGAAATCTACAAAAATATCCTGGACGAAAATTAAATTCTATCAACGGAACAACACCTTTTCTATGCGACGGTGCAATTTTCCAAGTCGATTCTGCACCCTACCACAGAGCAAAAACTGTAAATTTTGGTATTTTATAATAGCTGTATGCGTATTTAATACGTTTCTGAGAAAAAAAATTGAATATTTTTGTTACTTTATCACAGGTAAATAATTTTTTACAACTGATGGTTGTAACCCTACGTTGGCCTAGGAATAGTCCAGATCTTAACCCCATAGAGAATTTATGGATGCTAATTAAATGTTGGATTGGCAAGAGTAAGGTCACACCTCTTCTACAATTGAAAGAAACCATCGAAAAATTGTGGTATGAAGGATCCAGAAGGATTTTCTTCAAATTTTGGTAGACTCTATGCCGAATTAAGCCGTCATAAAATGTAAGTGGGGCTCGACAAAAAATTAATTGTTTCCATAAAATACGTAAATATGAATGTGTATCCTAATAAAAATTTTAAAGCGTGTCTAATATTGCGTTTTAATTTTATATGACAATTCTAGCGCTCAGAATAGATTAGTGGTTAAAGTGTGGTCATGCTAAATTTGCTCCCAATTTGATTTTATGGCTTTTTTGGGGGGGATCCCTACCTATAACACTCAATAGCATATAGTCAATCTATTTAATTTGTTTTGGAGTCAACTTTTAAAACCAATAGCACACAAGACATAGATTTCCTGAAATACGTGGGTGAGTCCGTTTAAGATGCCGGCCGCCAAGAAAATTAATTTAACATGTTTAATACTCATTATTTATTAAGAAAATCTGTGATTTTCGTTTGTTTGCAGGAATCTTTTAATGATTTTCTAATATCAGTTCGAATTTACCATTTATTTTTCCAATTTTCCATCCAAAATACATTTTTTTTTAAATTAAATTCATGTACGGATAATTGGGAGTTGACTGTAGTTGAATAAATGAGTGCAGGCTGCACGCAGATTTACTCGCGACATAAATTCATGGTCTCTTTCACAAAGAACATAAAACTATTAAAACAAAGTCTATAATTTTGTAATAAGAATTTTAATACAAAAGTATCAAAAAAAAAAAAAAACAAACCTGCTGTAAAAGCTGATTCAATAAAACTAGAGTTTGGGGTGCCAGGGGCTGGTTCAAAATTTGGTTGTTTAAATAACCAGCAGCCACGGCCATCTGTATTTGTTGTACTAACATGCGAAGTTGGGCGGTGCTCGGCTGACCATTTCCACCAGATTGACTGCAATTTTATTAACATACATAATTAGTCTCTTACAAAATGTTATGTATGTACATATATAAAAAAATATTTCTCTTGACTTACTTGTTTTGCTGATTGAAAGATGGTGGCGGTTGAGAAGCAGATGGATTAAGTATTTTCTGGACAACAGCAGCTGGCATATTCCCGATTGAAGCCAATCCTTGACCGGGCTGTGGAAAAGGTACATTTGGCGGTTGTTGGGGTGGGAAAGATGGGTGTTGTGGTCGAGGCGGTGCTGGATATTGTTGTTGATGTTCGAATGGTGGACCTCCTGGATGTTCTTCATGACGACGCCAAGTTTCCATTCCACTGTTACCTCTCATTTGACTCAATATGTCCATTGCATCTTCAACATTCATATTGGTGTTACGCAAAGCTAATTCAACATCATCTTTTTTGTATCCCATGTCTACTAACAATCGGAATTGTTTACTATTCCAAATCATATCTTTGGGGAGAAGCTTGGCAGACGAAGGTCCACCAACAGGGGGTTTAGGCCCCCTCCAATCTCCCATGTCGGCATCCCAAGATCCTCCAGGTACACCTCCCATGGGCTTAGTTTTAGATCCCACCCAACCTGCTTGATTCATGGGTCCTTCATTCCAAGAATTTGCGGGGTCCTTTTCCCAATTGCCGGAGTGACCAGAGCTATCTTCCCATGAGCCATTTCTATGATGATGACCCCACATTGCGTCAGGTTTCATGGGATTCGGTGCTACACCTGGCATACGATTTGGAGGCATAACAGGTGGACATTGCATGGCACCACGTCCCATACCACCAGGCATATCTTTCCACGGAGTGACAGCACTGCGCTGTTGACCCCACAAAGATGTGCCATCATCAAAGTTTGGCATATTGCGTCGAGCAGCTGGAGGAGACGGTTCCTCCCACCCGGATACAGTTTTAGACATGCCCATATCTTTAGGGCCTTGCGCTCCCCATTGATTAACACCATTTCCTACATTCGTAGGCATCATTTTATTGGGAGGAGCTTGCATGTGAGGCATGTGGTGTTGTCCCCACATATCGGCTGACCCATTGAGGCGTCCAGAAATACCATGAGGATCACCACGCATATCTCCACCACGACTGTCCATTCCCATCATAACTCTCATATCGCGATGATCGGGGGCAGGGGGTCTTAGATCTCGGGCGTGCATATCTGGTCGGTGGATTTCAGAGCGATGAGGTTCACCCCATCCACCCCAATCATCCTTTTTATTGTTGCCAGCTGCATTCCAATGTGGTGGTTGCTGGGGAGGTGCTCCCCATTGCTGTGGAGGTGGAGGACCTGTCCATACATTGCTGGATTCTGCAGCGTCATCATCTTCACCCCAAGTTCCACCAATATTACTAGTAGGTGTGTGACCCCAGGGGGTTTTTGCAACTGGCTGTGGAGGCGGCTGTCCTCCATTCCGCAAATTAGCTTCCCAAAGGTCAGTTCCTATAAAAAAAATACATATTTTGAGATTTTAGAAATAATCTAAAATCAAAGTGAATCCCTTGCATCTAATATTTACCATTGTTTATATTAGGCTTCCATACTGGTGGGCCACCTTGTTGATCCAATTTCACACCCGGTTCGGGAGATGTAGGAACATCCCAATTGGTATCTTGATTTACATGTTGCTATAAAACACAATACATATGTATAAAACAAACAATAGTGGAAATATGTATTTGATAGTGTGCCAATAATCACTTACTCCTCCCCAGCCATCCTGACTGAAAAGTGCTTCTCTCATGGTATTAAGTTGTTCAATATGTGCTTTGCCAGTTGGGGGGGCTGTGGTACTGGCTGAAGTTCCTACACTGTTAGAAGACAATACAATGACAGGCCCACCAGCAGTCGTTGCACCAGGAGAATTGTTGCCTCCAGTACTCGCTAATAAAATAAAATAAATATTTTAATGTAATTTCAAAGCTAGATAAGGAATAAAAACCATTGTAATTAATTGAAGTGAGGTTAAATCTGAGCATATTTTATTATATTACAAAATACAGCATACAGCATGAACTACCTTGTGCAGGCGGAATTGCTTGAGTAGCATTGTTGGATTGAGAAGATGCAGGGATGTTTTGGTTAGGTCCGCTGCTTCCCCAATTTCCACTGGGTCCAGTTGGTGGTGCTACCGAGCTACTTGCTGTTCCACCCGGAGCCACACTGTTGTTAACTTTATTCGAGTTGCCTAAAAATTGTGAAAGGAAAAACGCAAATTAGGACAGTTCAAATGGTGAAAATTTGTAAATAGAAAAAAGTTCGCATTCAATCAGATGTTTAAATATAAAAAAAGCTCGATCAAAAATTAGGCCCTACCATCAGTTTGCGAACCTGGTGGGCGTTGATTAGCATTAGTCCATTGCTGTGGCATATTATTTCCTGCACCAGTTTGGTTGCTACTATTGGTGTTTCCACTCCAATTGTTTGTTCCACCTAATTGATAAAATAAAATGCGGTTATACAATTTCAAAGAAATTGAACATAAATAAAAAGTAATAAAAAAAACTCACCACTATTGCTGTTGGCATTTGGTGGACTTCCCCATCCGCTGGCGGCATTTAAAGAACTTTCGCCTCCACCAGCCAAACGCAAGACACTTGGGGTACGCCATCCTCCCAATTTTTTGGTTCCACCGAGACTTAGCAAATGAGAAATTTTAGCAGGCGCCTCTTCAGTCAATCGTAATAATGATTTGAAAATCAATTCTCCATTTTTAAACGACACATAAGGGACTTCTTTAACGGTATTATCATCTGAATCCAGAGGCAGAGGTGCGTCACTATTATCAACACACTTTTCAACATTCTTTTTCATCTTATTGTCGGTTTGAGAATATACGTGACTCTTGTATACGGTATTGCTTTTTTTAATTTCTTTTTTCAAACATTTCGGAAAGTATTCTACTCCCTCTTTGATGGCTCGATAAAACCAATTTTTCAAAATTTTCGCCAATTTTTGACAGATACTGTTCATTGATACTGAATCAGACTCAATAAATACATAATGGGTCGATATACAAGTTTTGCTAATAAAAGCGTAATCAGACTTGTTCATTGAGAGTGGACTAAGAGCCCCTCTACTATACATTAAGTTTGGATTAAAGCTATGCGAGTGCGGGTGTCCGTACACGATACCCTGGACAGTTATGGCATTTTTCAATTCAGGAATGCTGTTCTCTGGCACGCTGCCAAAAATTTGGTTTATCAGGATACATTTAACAATTAAATTTGAATCACAAACATTATCTACAGTTTTCTTATAACACCGACTTTTATTTTCCAGAATTTGTGGAAAAGCACCAAGATTCTTTGTGTCGATCATCATCTCAATGACTTTATATTTACGTTGCTTTAATTTGCTAATAATAGCGTTAACATTCGAATAATTATTTTTAATAAATTGTGGAACACATAATATTAAAGAGATATCATATATCAGATATTTTTTACTTAGATTATTCTTACGCTCGAAGTAATTTTTATTATCTATAACTAATCTAATTTTCACAGATTGCATATTGTTTTTATTATCATTTATCTTAGAGTTAATTGAGTAGTTAGCAGTGTTATCAGTACGGTGAAGTGCGATCCCAAAAATTGCCAGATTAGGGTGATAAGGAGTGGGAGTCGTGGGAAGATGTGTATTGCTGGAAGCGCTCGTGGTGGGGTGCGCCACGCGGCTCGGCCTCAAGTCCCAGACCTGCCAAACAAACTGGAGTCACATTACTGCCTTCGATAAATAAATAAATACGAGCACGCGCGCAAACGCGACATTAGAAAAGATGGAAAACCTGTGAGGACGGAGATTGGCCTTGCTTGCGACTATTCGGGCTGGTTATCACAGATAAATTGGGCAGAAGAGCCCTCGGATCGGTAGAGCGATGAATCGCGGTGAAGGGGCCAGCCCACCCGACAACACGCAAAACACCGGAGATCCAATTCGTATCGTATTCCTCAACGGTCAGGAACGGAGATGACACCGGACCGACGTCCATGGCAACCAACAGCGTCAGTCGTCGCCCAGTAGCATCTGTCGAAGAAAACGAAAAATCGATAATAAAAAAAACCCAACTCAACAAAACGTTACAACCGTCTAAAAGAAATCGCAATAACCTATATTGCATTGTACTGAAGGTAACGAATCGGGAGATTCCATTTCGTCCGTGGCATCGGGCCGACGAAGAATGTCCTGTAACATTGTGCAAAAACGTTAACGAGAAATTAGATAAAATAAACATGGGTCGAAAAGTTGAAAATTATTAATTTTCCACTCACCTCGAGTTGTTGCAGAAAGGCATTTGTCATCGTGCGATCTTCAGAAAATGTGGTATCTTTTGTGTATAGCTTCCATCATTTATTTAAGAAGCCGATATATAGACACATAGAACCTGCAAAGACGGAAAAGAACATTTAAACTATGATTCAAATCCACCGACCGAAAACCCTCGCCATGGGGGGTGAGACTATCGACTACTCCAGTTCGAGGACTCGGGCCCCGATCGAGCGTCCAAATTTACCGGACACCACGGCAATCAACAAGTACAAGGGAACACTTGCATCATACCCTCAAAAAAAAAAAAAAAGGTATAATAAAACGGCAATTCTACAGCGAAAAGGTCAAATCGGACGGGGGGGGGACAATATTGTACGTTCAACTATTTTCGCACCGTCGACCACACAGATATTTACATTAATACACTAATAATGCAGACGGGTGGCAAATAGGAGCAGACAGCGGAGTCGAAGAGACAATAATATTTAAGTCGCAGTAGAGAGCGTCGAGTGGGTGCGGTTTAGTGGGGCGCGCGCGAGCGAACCTGAGCCGAGTCCACACGAACTTGGTCGAGTCCACACGAGCGAGTGCGCACGCGCGACCAACACATCTACACATCTACACGCAAACACACGTACACATTCGCGCGCGGCGAGTATCGACCGAGCGACACTAGCGCCACCGCCGCGTGTCCACTTTCGCCGACGCCATTTTGCGAGCGGCAGCGCGCGCACATATATATATATATATATATATACATGCATGCACACGCCTCGCAAACAAACAAAATGGAGACCCGGGGGGGAGTGCGATCGAACCGAAAGATCGGGGGTATCGCTTTTGAACGGTCGAGGATTTGCAATGGTGTACGTACGATGTACGACTGGTGTACCAATGTGCATACGGCGGTGCGGTACAGCGGGAGAGTTGTGTAGAGCGCGTCGCCAGACTGGCCCGAGCCGCTGGCAACAGAAAACCGGTGCGCAGTCGCACTGGCGATGTTTGTACATGTGTCGGTGTGTGCGCGTGTGTGCATGGGAATAATACGCCCACATGTATAATGGTGGAGTTGGTCGTTTTGTTGATCGTCCGTGTGTGTTGTGTTGTGTTTACATCGATTGGTCGCGGAGGCTGGCTGGGTCGCGCGAGAAGAGCGGAGAACGGCGCGGAAGAGGAGTCGCGTTGCGCGGGTCACGGCCGACGACAATTGCGCCCCTTCTGTGTCAGGCGAATGTGAGCCTTTCGTACCTGCGCCATTAGGACTACAGTCGAATGTCAGACGAGGGCAAAAACAATGAAGGTGCGAGCGTTCCCCCGGTGAATGGAATTGGAGAAAAATCCAAGACCGAGATGCCTACCCCGGGGATGACGGACGAGCACACGTTCCCAGGTAGTAAAAAGACGACGTGCTGAGGAATTGCAATGGAAAGCTGCTCGAAAGTCGTATTGTGTGTACTCGAGTTGTGTTTTCCACCTGTCTAAAGCTACAATGCCATTGCAGGTAAACGATTGACCCTCCGATTCCCCAGACATTGCGAGCTGTAAATAGCGCCTTTTTTTTACATGCGCGTACAACAAAATCACGATTAACAATGACTAGCAAAACTACAAAGTAAACGTAATCCACCGCTGAAGTTGTAAACTCTTCAGAATATGCCAACAATTGAATGGCATGGGAAGAAAACATATTTTATGGCAACATTCACGAGATGGACGGGTCTGAAAAAAAAAGTACTCGTAAATGTTTTCAACGTTGGAATGACCGAACTTGGCATAAAAACAAGTAATATACTGCCATCCTAAGCCCACTTAACGTAACTGACAAAAATTACGAAAATGAGTTAGATGTATTTTATGGGAGTGTATTCTTGCGATTTTTCATTATCAAAAGTAATGTATCTTCATCCAAAAGTGACTTTTTTATGCTATTAAATCTAACGTATCCAATATTTACTTCGGTCACTACCTAATCATGAAAGATTGAAAAGACTGAATCTCTCCACACTGGAGGTTAAGGAGATTAAGAGGTGATTTACTATTATTCATTATTCATCACATTATTCATGTGAAATGACAAACCTCATATTGTTCAGTGAAAACCCTCATCTAAGAGGTAATACTCTTAGACTCCGTAAAGAAAAATCAAAAAGATTGTTAGAGATTCATTCTTTTCAAATATAGTGGTTGAAGTGTGGAATAGTCATATGTATACATTGATAATGAATAATGCAGTGACGTAACTACTAAAGTATATTTTTTTTTTTATTTTTTCTTAGAATTATCAAAACACAATAGAAAATAACCTCATGCTAAAAAAAAAGTTTAAATAAATCAGTAATACATATATGAAGAAAAACACAAATTTAGAATAAAACTTTCAAGTCCATTTCCAGACCCTCACATGAGCCCCCCCCCCCCCCAAACGAATGTAAATTCGTGTTATTTTTGTTTTGATTTTCTTAAAGTATATATATGTATGTATTTTGGGCTAATAACCCGTTAATAATAACCTTTCCATCAGAGACAGCCGGGCGTCCAGCAAACCTGAATCAATCGCTGATAATATAAAATAAATAAAGAAGAATATAACTGTCTACTGTTTAATATGATATTGATAATACTGATATTCCCTAAATGTCCAATTTCGATAAAAAAAATTTCACATTCAACGTCATTAAATTCCACCGGCAAATATTAGCAATTAGCAAATCGACGCAATCGCAAAATTGAATAACAAAAAAAACGCTTACGTTTCGATAAAAACAATAACAATGAAATTTTCAGGTAAACGTCCGCTCGTTAACATGTTTGTAAACATTGGGCAGTGTTTCCGCGTAACTTGACACACATGTCACGCAAAGTCTC
Source organism: Parapsyche elsis (assembly GCA_022651745.1). Classification (NCBI taxonomy): domain Eukaryota; kingdom Metazoa; phylum Arthropoda; class Insecta; order Trichoptera; family Hydropsychidae; genus Parapsyche; species Parapsyche elsis. Next base: position 4,359,245 of record JAGVSN010000018.1, read on the forward strand.
CACACCGCCAAATCGCGGCTAGCAGAAATGAGGGAAAAAAAAAGTAAAAAGCAAAAAAGTACGTGTATTTTGCGCGTTAGAAAGTCTCGGTTCGTGAGCAGTTCGCGGTGCGCTCAATGGCGACGCGGCTTCGTGTTGCGCTACGGTTGTTCCCTATTTATATTATAAAAGTTTGCTAGTCAAAGGTACCAGACCAGACAATACCAAACGGTCCAACCGTAACCACCCGACGCATAATAAATACGACGTTTTCCTAAAAAGACTCGTCGTGAAACATTATAAAAATCCGACACAAATACGAGTGGGAAATTTGCACGACAAAAATATAGACCATTACATAATTTTAAAAAAAAATCACAATAGTCGTATTTTATCGCACAGATCGCAATAAATATGTTTATGGTCGTGGAAGTTATGGGGCGATAACATCATAATCCGCGTGTCAAGACTGCCACTATCGCGGTTTTGGCTCCAAACTTCTGCGGTCACTGACAAGTTATCAAACAAGATTTGCGGTTTGTTGGATATACAAATATAGAAGTGAAAAACATTCAATAGTTAGACTTTGATGAGAATTAGATAGCGACCTTGAACGTCAAGATGTCAGTAAAATTTTTAATCAATAATTGTCACTCGAAATGAAGGTAACCTTTAAATATTCATCGATAGTGCGGGGGATTCGCAACACGTCGAATTTTCGATAGATTGAAGATACACGTTAGATTTACTCGAACGTTATTTTTCAACATTTATGAAGAATACATATATATATATATCGGTGGCGATAATTTCTTATCGACCGACGACGCCAAGCCGCGAAAAAAAAAATACATACATTTTACGCGTATGTAATAATTTTAAACGTACATATCGGACACAACTAAAACGAAAATGAAAATCCCCGAATTAGCGAAGCTTTTAATCGCAACTACGTACACACGTAAGATATCGGCGCAGATAATACCATCGACGTCCAAATACAAATATAAAATATCCCCCACGGTAAAGTGCGAATGTGAAACATGAAGCAAAAAAGTATGCGAGCGTAATTAGCACACAATCGAGTAACGAAGTAACGGCAGTTCAGAAAAGCGATCGCATCTCTACACGAGCCGCGGCGCAACTACATAACGGCCAAATGACACATTGTTCACCACACACACACACAGTTCTCTCAGTTTGGCGTCGAATTAAAACACACTTTTGATACCGATCTACGGATCTTTGTCGAAAAACGGCGTATATTCACCATTTTCAATAAAAAAAAAAAGAACGGTAGAGACGAACGGCGATAAAATAAACATTGCGGTGTGTGCGTGTGTTGTGATAAGGTGATGTGCGGTAATTGTAACAATACCTGTGTGTCGGCTCAGCGTTACGTTACGTAACGAGACCGAGACGAGACGGTGGCAGTGGCGCGTTTGCGTTCACGGACCGAACAGCCACGCGCACATTACATACATTTTTGTTTGCATTACAAACGAATACATAAATGTACAAGTGTAATCGATCCCGACATCGTAACATTTTAATTGCGTTTTCATTCTTCGGGTTCCTCCGATTTCGGCGATAACGCATCGACGCTGCAGATGAATCTAAACGTGGTGTACAATTGAATAAAATAAATGCGAGGGAATCGGGTTGAATCAAAACGGCGATAAAAAAAACCTCTTTTTTTTTATTTTATTTATCTCTATCTCTTATCTGAAATTGTGCAAATAGAAAATATGCGCATTTAAAATTATTTCCAATTATATTCTGATGGGTCGAAATGAATCCAATAATAATCATTTTGGGACAGGCTCAACCGAACGTACGTACGACTGAAGTATTGTCCGTTGATGGGTGTTTATTATTGACTAGTCAATGCTCATTGACGGTGTCATCGTTCAAAATGTAGTAGGCGCTACACGTGTAATGAGTGTATGCGAGCGTTCTGTGGCTATATATCAATGAAATTAAAATTTTCAATAAAAAAACAAGTGTGTTGAACGTTCCTGGCGGACAGGCAGACAGACCTGCATCCTTAGAAGGGGCTCCACACGCGTTCGTGCTAAGTTTGCGCACATAAGATTACTATTACACCAACACGCTCGGTACAAACTAAGTTCGTACAGGCTACCCTCGGAACGAGCGCAAGCGTGCAGAGACTAAGGGCAAACACACACGTGTTCTGACGTAGATACACACCTGCAACACCCTACCTCACGTCACAATTGATATTAAGGTGCGACGAGTGTGCGTGCGTCCTTAGGCTGCCCCTACACGTGCACACGCTCGCCAAGCAAACCTGTTCGTGCCAAATTTGCGCACGGAGCCTATATAAATGAATTTGTATACGCAAATCTCGAGACAACCTTTGCACACACAATCGCATTAATACTTTTGGCGATGATTAGTTTTCAGCGCATACAAACTCGTACGACGATATCTAAATTTTTATCGAACGTATCGGGTAGATATTGAAGCGTAAGTTTATTTTATAGACACATTTTCAGAGCTACATATATTAAATAACCTTCAGACTCCCGACGCGTCCTATCAAACTTTCAATAGTGTTCGATGACGTCACACCGACTAGAATACGACGTGTACCCGCGAATCGTTTCGGAGCAATGATTAAAATTTTCTAAATACAGTTTTGGCTCAAAATACACAACACAAAAACGGAATCACCCACTCGGTCCTCCCGCTCCCACCCTAAACTTTTACCGATAGGATATATTTTCAACCGGTGACGCCATCTATTAATTTTTGATGTGACAACACGTGAAAATGTAAGTTTTTCGACGCGTGTGTTTCGCAAATTGATCGGCATCGTTGTGCGAAACTGGCGCCATTACAGCGACCGAAAGGTTTGCGCCGCGGATCGACGAAATCCACGGCCATCAACCGAACACACGCATCGGAAACAATTGAAACGTAATACAAATCGCAGCGGCAAATGTCAATCGGGAACGGAAGGAAACTGGCGATTGGTACGCCTGCGCAATGCTACCAACATACACACACACACATATACACCATTCTTGCATGAAAACTGGGAACAAAATCGAGACATGGGGAAGCGGAAGGTCGGGGGAATGAATAGTGGGGGGGGGCGCAGCCCCAACACTCAAACAGCCAACCATATCGAATTACACTACCAAAGCGGCCATTTTAGAACGGGGGGAGGGGAAGGTGAGGGGCAGATTGAAAGACGAGGGGGAGGGGAATTGGACGCATATTTGCGCGTGAGGCCACGAAGAGGTGCGACGAAGAATGGCGACGGATTCCGAGTACGTCGAGTGTGTGAAAGTGAGGCGAGGAAGGTTTGAGATAGCAGATGCGTCGCCCACACGCACCGCCATGTTGGTGTCTCGATCGTCGGTACGAAAATATTATTACAGATGTATATGCGATAGATGCGATAAGTCTGACCTGAATGCGGTGGTGGTGTGAGCGCGGTTCCGGTCGAAGTGTGAAGGTGTAGGTGTGGATTTGTGGAGGTGTGGAGGTGTGGAGGTGCGAAGTGCGGCGTGCGGGTGAGTGGGGGAGGCAGAGACCGCTCTCGAGTTGTCTCCGCTTCTCCGCTTTTCCGCTTCTCCGCTCTTCCGCACGTCCGCTCGCCGCTACACCGCTTCACCAACAGCCGCGGCCGCGCGATCGACGATGCTTCTGCTTCTGTGCCGCACACGAACGCGCAACTGTGCGAGTGTGAGTGCGCGGACGTGTGTACGTGTGTACTTTTGTGTAGCGGAGCGAACGCACGTACGCGCGCACACTTGCGCGACGCCGCATTCCTCGTTCGGAACGCCTGTTCGCCACGCGTTCGTCACCGAGCTGCGGCAACACTGTGCGGAATTCATTCTGTAAGGAATTCGAACGTGAGGGACGATTTCTTATTCAATCGTGCACACGCACGAGAATTCTAACGTACGTAATCGTTGTTTACCTGCGAAAATTCGAAAGGTTTCTTTTAAATCTAATCTATCGTAGAAGAAGCAAATGTTTTCAGCGACTAGCTAAATAATTTCAATTCCACGCTACACCGAATTTCTTGACCCGTACGTCGGAATGATTCTTACATTCGTGGATTCACTTTTATTTTTTTACTCGACAATATGTTATTTTAAAATAAATGCACCGAAAAATCAATTCATATTTAAATACGGCAATTCCTCGATTGGTGCAATTTATAATTTGACCCGACATCAGTTAATGCGAGGGAAATTCGCTTTAGTGCGATCCGGTTTAGGAAGAGAGCTATGTGAGTTACTCGAATCTCATACGAAAGAACTCGACAATAATGATCTTATCGATTTAAAACAGCACTGATCAGCTTCTCTCAGTCCGCGGGCCATTTTTTTTTTACAAACAACTGGCGGGATTGAATTCGCAATACACATGCGCAAGTGCAAAAGCACCGTAGCCGCCGTTCCTGCGTATGCGCAAGTGTACCATGGCGACCTGGCTCACTTGACTGTTTTGGCCGCGGCCGCTTTCCAGGTATCTGTCAAAATCTATACAAAAAAAAGTCTTTGCCGTTTTCCCGCACCCTTCCTAGACGACCTACCTAGTATTGCATCAGCCGGGTATACCACGAAACCGAGCCTTTACAAATTCGACAAAATATTTCGCATTCTTGAAACTCGGTGTGGTATGATATCCGTCGCAGAATTAATTAAACTTATTAATTAAAGTTACGATAACACGTGAATGATGTCAGCTGTAATAGCAGCAGGCGATGGTGTTGGTCATCGACGGAGATGTAAGAGAACTGACTGTGCCTGTGAGTGAGCGCAAGGCTTTTATAGTATTCTATTGCGTGTTGATATTGGAGGATCTCCCAGCTTTAGACACGCGTTTTTATGTCATTATTTTATCTACGTAGTGTCGTGATTCCTATAATCCCAACATTGACCGAAACAACATTCATATAAGAATAAATATAGTAAAAGAATCCCCGAATTTTAGAAATAATCATCCTATCTTGTACTGAGCACCGTTTCCGACTAATGCGGCACTTTTCGAGTACGCATCAACAACGCTGATTGTAGTTGTCAAAATGAAGCCTGCACGTGTGCCGATTGTGAAAATCGAGACGTTACGTTACAACATTTGCACCAGAAGCTCGGTGAAATTTTGCAAACGCAATCTTATCGCATTTCCCCGTTGATTTAATATAATAAAAGTAATTTCGAAACACGCCGCACAAAAAGCTCCCTATAATTCGAACGCCGAATGTGACACATTTGGCGCAGCGCGTTGTCTTTGGCCGGTGAGTGCGCGTGGTCGGTATCCTGAACACAGAACCCAGCACGTTTGCTGTCACCCGTGCCAGTGAAATCCTCAGCGAAACGAATCCGAGATGAAGCCGCTGCTGCTGCAGGGACACGAGAGAGCCATCACGAAGATCCGGTACAACCGCGAGGGCGATCTGCTTTTCACGGCGGGCAAAGACTCTCGCCCCAACGTATGGTGGTCTCTCAACGGAGAACGTCTCGGCACCTTCAACGGACACAATGGCGTGGTATGGTGCATCGACGTTAATTGGCATTCCACGGTGGTGATGAGTGGAGCTGGAGACGCGTCATGTCGCCTCTGGGACTTGACCACCGGTCGGGAGTCAGCCCTCATAACCTGCAACTCGGCTGTTCGTACTGCAGCCTTCAGCTACTCGGCCAACCAAGCCGCATACTCCACAGACAGAGCCATGAGACAACCGTGTGAACTGTTTATCATCGACACTCGGCTGGTGGACGAAGCCACCGGAGCTCAGCCGACGATCCTCAAATGGGAGGTAACCGATTCAAAGGTGACTTCGGTGCTGTGGGGTTGTCTGGACGAGCACTTGATCACCGGTCACGAGGATGGCGAGATCGCCCATTGGGATCTTCGCAACGGTAAGAAAGTTCACAGCGTCAAGGAGCACACGTCGGCCATCAACGACATGTCCCTGTCCCGAGACAACACTATGTTCATCACCGCGTCCAAAGATCACACCGCCAAATTGTTCGACACGAGTTCGTTGGAGCTGCTGAAGGAGTATCAGACGGAGAGGCCGGTGAACTCGGCCGCTATCAGTCCGATTTTGGATCACGTCGTGCTCGGAGGTGGGCAGGACGCCATGGAGGTGACGACGACGTCGACTCGCCACGGAAAGTTCGACTCTCGTTTCTTCCACATGATCTTTGAGGAGGAGTTCGGACGTGTGAAGGGACATTTCGGTCCGATCAACAGTGTGGCTTTCCATCCGGATGGAAAGAGTTACGCGTCGGGCGGGGAAGACGGTTTCACGAGGGTTCACAACTTTGATCAATCCTATTTCGATTACAATTTCGACTATTCCAGGGATTAAACATTTCGACGGTGATGAATTTGTATTCTTATTTTATTATATTATTTAACAAATTGAACGGATCCGGCGACGTTCGGAAAATTCAAATGAAATTTGTTTCAATTCGCCAAACGTCGCAAAAACTGCTTTGTAAAATGTTTCACATCCGTTTGCCATTGTTGCATTATAAATTGTTTTCGGCGGGTGAATGTGGTTCTTTTATCACTCGCATTAACTAACTGGAATATCCAACTGTAACCAGTCGTTCATGTAAATGTATGCCAGATAACTGCTCGGCAGTATTTATATGTATGATTTAAATACGGATGTATTAAATGGGAAGATGAATGTTAAGGAACAAAATAAATATACCTTTTTACTCAAACTTGCGTTTTAATATAATCAAAAAATTCTGCACCTATTGATTTTCAAAATTGTAATGCGAGTCGGGGAGAGAATAAAAAGTCATAAATTCAATTACTTTTTTTTTATTACATATTGCTTGTTTTTTCCAACCACCTATTCCTAATTGTTCTCCTTTTTAACCCCTTCAGTGACACTAGCACTCTCATTATAATTACGTGTACAATGCTGGCACTGATAAAGTATTGTAAAAAGTGCATTGCCAGAGTTGAAACGGGTTAAATCAGGTTCACTACAGCTTTATTAGTTCTTATTATAAAGATTTGATAACGAATATGATGTTTCAATTAAAAAATAAGTAATATAAACACATCTACAAACAGTCGTAAAGTTGATAAATTATAAAACATAATGTATTAAAAAGAAATACACAGGTGCATGCGCTAAAATATACATCTGCTGAATAACCGAAAAAATGTATCGAGTAAGTGTTATTTATGAATATTATATGCATCACATCCTCAATACATGCCACAGATTCTATTCTAGGTTTCATAACAGTAAGAAGAGAATGCATGAATATAGGGATGCTTCAAATTCCGACGAATCATTTTCAATCTCTTCTCCGATCCCTGGAGCCGGATCGACGCCGCTTTCTATCACGACTGCGACTGCGAGACTTCATGTCCGACCTGCGTATCAACAAACGAATGTTACACGATGCGATGATTATCATTATAGAAAGAACATAGTTTAGATTGGAATATTATGTACCTGTCCCGATCTCGCCTGTCGCGAGAACGTGAACGATGTCTTCGAGCTCTGCGATCCAGTTCTCGACCGCCTACATAATGACTCCGACTGCTCGATGAGCGTCTGCTATCATCACCCTTGTAATATTTTCGTCGATCTTCTCGCCGGCCGTCGATATTTTTCTATTGTAATACAAAACAGTACTTAATCTATACTACGTATTTCGATAAAGTAAAAAAATTAAATAATTCAAAATGGTATTATATGTACATACCAAAAGTTCTGCAAGTTTATCCCGAATGGTAATAAAGCCTAAATGAAGTTTTCCTCCAAAATGATCGGCAAGTCTTCTATCATTATCGTGAATGCCAAGATAGGCAGAACAAACTTCACAAACTCTTAGTTTTTGTTGTTGATAACTACTCGCAGGCATTGAGTTTCGATATTCTTGCTCAGCATCTGATTTCTGTTTTCTTAGAAGTTCAATCTGCGAAGTGATTATAATAATCACAGCACCGAGTAATACACAGTAAAATGTATAAAAATGGAAAAAAAAACTTACTTCTTCCATAAGTTGCATACTTTCTTCTACCAAACCTTCTTCTCCCAAAGCTTCAGCGCGAGCTAACTTTTTGCCTATATTTTCAGCTAGCTCGTGAACAGCATTAGCTTTGACTGCTACTTCTGCAGACAGTTCTTCTTGAGTTTCTGCTAATCTGAGTTTAGCAGCTTGAGTCCGTCGATCACAATCTCCAATGAATGCTTGTAGATGCTCAGTAGCCTGAAAGGGATTAATGATTTATTTACAGTCAGCCCTGTGAATATATTTTATTAATGATTAATGAAATAAAAACGGCATAAAACTTTACATATACTCACATCTATGTCATAAAAGTAATCTTTTGATTTTGAAGCATTTTCAAAGTCTGCACGGAGAGCCAAGTCATGAATTTTTGGACAATCTCCAAGATCCATTCGCTGCAAAAACACATCTTTGTTTTAATGTGTGAACATTACACGATATTACTAAAATAATAACAGTGGAATAGCTCAAATCTGTTTTTCAATAACAAACATGCTCATTAAAAATTTACAAATATTTAAATTATAACGTTTTTGACTATTTTTGTATAAATCACAAAAAAAGAAAAATTTGGGTTCTATACAATTTTAAAATGATAATAAATGTTTTTACATAGAATAATACAAAGGTTCTGGAGCTTACATAATGGCAGGACCCTGGATGCCAATAGTCAACGGAAAATTGAAAATAAAAATTAATTTGGATAAATCATTAGAATGCGTATCCTCGGTATTTCACAATCTGCATTCAATATGTACTAAATGTAAACATACACCATAGTTTATTTAATATAAAATCACCGCTTCGCAAATGTACTTAAAATTAGTTGGCAGTTTATTATATTCTTCAAGAATGGAGAAAATTGATGCAATTAGTAAAATAAAGTCGGGTTACTATTTAGAAAATTTTACATCATTGAAATATAATGATGGCTAATTTCAAATCATCAATCATCACTTGATTTAAAATAAACAGATTCAACACAAATTTTTGAGAAAACTAAAATATACTCACATACTGGTTTAAATAATGGGATTAATTCCAATAAAGTCTAGGGGTAAAAATATAATTTTTAATATTAGGACATTGCCAAGTTTAAATAATTACATACTAATGTCACCGTCGGTTTTAATTGCAATAATTGCACATTCAGTTGAAATGGTTACTCGCTTTGGAAAGTTTGGGGCCCAAGTTTGTAGTTTTGGGGCTGATGCCTGTAGTTAGATATCTGCGTCCATCACCATATTATTACAGTATGTTGAAGTAAAAATTAGCTGATGATGCAGGAGCCGTATACATGGAACTTTTAATATATATAATATGAATACTTTTCATTTCGAAGATAATAAATAACCTATATATTTAAAAAAATTCCAAAATCGACAAATTAAAATACAAGGTTTTTAACAATTATCCTCTGCGATACATCTTAAATAGTAAAGCGTTGTTCGCTTCATATTCAGCTATAAAATAAATCAACAAACAAACAAGTAGTTTACATTTCTACCTTTGATGTGTAAATTGTCTGCCACTAGTATAAATTATGAAATGTCAACTGTTGAGTGAAATGATAACTATGTCTATGTCAAAGTATCATTGTGAACCGTTCATTAGTTTAATCGTATTTGTTTGTGAGAAAAAAAAATTTTTAGAATAAAAACCATAGATCACTATTTACGTACCCTTTCGACGTATGGTCCATTTCAGAAACTGTTATACTCTTTTAAATACAAACAAAATTTACTTACCCAAACATTCTCGGGAGTGATTATCTAATCATAATTGATTAACAATCTCGAAATGGAATTTAATCGACTTGCATATAAAATTTCAAGAAATGCACATAGAAATAGAAATCTCAATACGCATGTAAAATATATTATAACAGGAATAGCCTATAGACATAATAGCTTTATACGTACGGCAGGGTACTTACAGAACGGCCTAACTCATTCATATAAACATTTTTCTATCCTCATCTTTAAGATTTAGATAATGTGATGATCAAATTCTGAAAAGTATATTGTACCACCATTAGTGCTATCACGAATACCTTTCTCCACACAATTATGCAAACATAACTTGTTCAATATCATGGGTACATCAAAGTTTGTGCAATATTAATCAATGAATTTATACATTATATCAACGGTAATTGGTAACACCATGAAATCAATCTGGTGAATTTTTTTATTAATAATGCACGGTCAAGTTGTGCGGTCATACTAATTGCAGCAATTGATGTTAAACTCGTGGACCAGCATTTCCAAATAGAGCCACACAATTGTTATAAATACGATGCGACACAGCAAAAACAATATCAATTTGATTATTATTGATGATTATTATGTATAATAATTATTTTATTTTACACTAAAAATACAAACACAAAATCAAGTCAAAACATTTTCAGCATGTACAAATGTTCTATATTATAAAATAGGAAAACATTCAAATTGGGGTCAAGATTAAAAATAATTTTTAATCTTAATTATTTTTCTTAACATTCGTACTATCTTTCAAACTTACGAGCAAAAGTGAACAATTCCCACCCAAGAACGTGACACAGTATATTAAGAAAAATCAAACTTTTAACTGTATATAATTAACAGATTCTAACAAAAATAATAACATGCTTTAAAACACATTGATTAATATTCACATATTTGACCATTTAAACATAAACTACAAAAAACATCGTAAATCAACCACAATCGATGTGGAAAAATACAAATGAAAATGTATGTGTTTTGTTCGTGAAGCAAAAAAAAGTATAAGATACGAAAAAAAATATTTTTGAATAGGAATCATTGAAGAGTATCGCAAAAAGAAAATAAATACGTCGAGGACACAATTGCAGTTGTTACTTACTGTCGAGAGCAGAATTTCATGAGGACAGCAGCCGAGCAGAAAACTCTTGCACACGGAGCTGTCCGAAAACTTGACTTGGAATTTGTCAGTCTCACCTGAAAGTTGAACGAGCAAAAAGTTGATCAACAAAATTTAGATAAACCTTACGTACTCACAAATGGGTAACCTACGGACTTAAAACCTATATGACCAATTTTGCAACCCGATTTCATTCCTCAATTCCGAAAAGATAGGCATTAAGTTCTTCGAAGATCGCAGACTTCACGAACAATGGCGAGTACATATTTTTTAAATATCGATCGCTTTTCGGAACTACATAAAATATGTGAATTTTATTTTTGTATTTCGGCTCCTAGTGCAAACGTTATAGTTATCTGTTGAGAAACGAAGATCTTTTATCAAAAATAGGCAGCTCCGAAAAGTATGCCTAAATAGTTGGTATAGGCACTGCACTATTAGATTATTGTAATATTGACGTTAATGTCTTCTTTCGTAATAAAAGCTTGTAAGACGACGTCACCAGCTCGCCATTTTGTGACAGTTGGTACACCCCTCGGGCCCCTCAACGTTGACAACCCTACACGAGACTCAGTGTTGGTCATCCTGAACAAGTGCTAGCTAACACTCGCCCATTCCTTTTAGACCTTCATCCCGGTAACCCACCCCCACTACCTTCTTTAAAACTACGAGTCCCGTCTTCGTCTAAGTATTCACTACGGAAAAGACGTCGCCTTACAAGTTTATACATAATTTTTTTTTTTTTTTTCAAATTTCCTCCATTTCCATTCATTTTCAGATAGATTGTCCTCATTTTTCATTTTTGCATCTGGTAACCTTGTCCTGTGACGACTTTTGTCAATTTAACAAACCGGACAAGACGTGGCTTCGAACCAGGACGTATAGGATAGGTAAATTTGACACTAAACCACTTGAATGTCCCAATGCTTCATTGCATACATACTGTATGTGTGTAATATATATTCATTACATACACACATGCGTATGTCAATATACTCGGTGAGTACATACATTCGAGTAGACGCTAGTACTCAATAAAAAAAAAACTGCTCAAGGTCACACGCGTCAGTACAAAGTAGCTGTCAAAGTGACGACAGTCCGAAGACGATATAAGGTGAAAGTGATAGGTGATAGATGAGTAGTGTTTGGTTTGGTTACCATTGCGCGCCGTGCCCATCAGCTGGTCCAGCATCGCTCGCATCTGCTCGTGGGCCGACATCTCGCTGCCGCCGACTCCAACCCGACTCCAATCTGACTCCAACTCTCGACTCCTCGCGGTGAAAGAAGACACCCAAAGCGTCGCAACTCGTCACCGCCACCGATCCACTACCAATATGGCCGACGAGCAGCACAACACATTTCCCACTTCTACCAACCTCTCTACTCTGTCGCACCAATTTTCAGCTATTTGCGTTTTTCAATGTTTCAAGTGTTCAATCAATAAATCAAAGCCTAAAAAACCAACGAATAATTTAACCCATCCACTAGTTATAATCCTCACACGATAATAGCTTAGTTTGAAATCATCATCATCATCATTTTCAGCCGTTCGCCATCCACTGCTGGATGGAGGCCTCTCCAATCCTCTTTCATTCCTGTCTGTCATGAGCAATCTGCATCTAGTTGACTTCACACCTTCTCAATTAATCAACCCATCGTCCACTCGGTCTACCTTGCTTTCTTTCACATCCTCTCGGATACCATTCCAGTATTTCTCGTGTCCGTCTGCCATCCATTCTTTTCACTGTGAGTCCAGTCCATTGTCACTTCAACTTTTTCACACGTTCCGCTATATCTACCACTACGGTCATGCTTCTTATCCATGTATTTCTCTCGTACATCTTTCCATGCTTCTCTGTGTGCACTGGATCTTATGTAACATTCTTGAATTTAGTATTCACGTTTCACATAAATACGTCATAACCGGCAGTTCAAACTGTTCGCCTCTAAGCAAATTCCCCTTTTAAAAAAATTTCAGGCAATGCGGATGCGTTCATTTAGTAGATACCTATATGCAACGATGTGCAACGATGAGAGCGTTGTTAGTGCAGTGAGAGCGCGGGGCATGCTGACTGTGGGAGTGCGAGCGTAAGGATTTTATAACCCTCTATTGCGCGTTTGTATTGGTGTTGTTATTCGGGGATCTCCCGTTTTAAGACACGCATTTTTTGAGCGTTCATTCTACACCGTTTGTGACGCATGTTTATACATTTGCGTGTATTGACGAGAGTCGATTCCTACAATATAAATGAGTGAAAGTGATTAGAAGTAAAAGTAGTTTACGGTAAATGATGATTTTATCAATAGATACTTTTTACACCAAATGTATAAAAGTAAATAGTCTAAAGTGAGATTGCATAAAATATATAAGTGAAATCAGGTGATAAACCTGCGTATTTTGGCATTTTAGAGACGTCAAACCCCTCCCCATGGTTATATATTTCGCTGACGTCAGCGGTGAAATTGGTCTTATGAACACATCGGTCTAAACAAGACACAACACGACCAATACTCAAACCAGACTTCACTTCAGTCGACGGTCGACCGTCGTCGTTGTTGATTCTTGTTTATGTTTTCTATATTATCTTATATCGGAACAATTAATTCGTCTCATATTTGCGATCTTGGTCACATTGCCGATTACCTCTCACTGGTCAGTGTTCAGAAGTGATCGAGCGAGTTGCACCTTTCGCTTGACTCGAGCTGAACGCGACTGCTGACATTCGCATCATCTCCAGATCAACCTTTGATATTTGATCTCAATCGAAATCATTCGTACGACATTGACCGTTTCTATGTAGTATTTAGTAAACCAGTGCTTGTCAAACTTTTGCTATAAACGTATTTAATATTGTTCTCCGTTCGATTAGTTGTTGCGACGCATAACTAATTTATCTACCCTAAAGATAAAATTAATTCAGAATGCGGTAGCTGTGTTTTGTGTATCATTTCGATGATCGACCTTTAGCCATGTGTATAATGATATCAATGATAATTTTATGTTAATGGAAAAAAATATGTTTAGAAAGTGCGCTTTCGCTAAAGCTGAGAGAATGTAAACAGTATTTGGGATTTATTTATTTTTAAAAACCTTTATTTATCCATATAATGTTTATAATACTTCTTATTTACTAAAACCATATCCTAATGGTTTACAATAAATGTGTGCTAGTAATAATAAGGAAAATAATCTTTATCCTTGGTGTTTTTGTAGTAGGAAAGTTTAAGTTAAAAAGCTATTTCTAATTTTAGTCATTTGGATAAATTTCCATTTGGAATATTAAATTGTAAATTTTTTTATTTCTTTAAAAATTGCATCGTTAGTGTAAAAGTTTTGTTTATTTTTTAAATAATGAAAATAACTCTGAAACCGACTGAAAATGCATTATGATTTTAGTCATAATAAATACAATTTATATCTAATTTTAATTTACAACTTCTAAAGATAAAAGTTGCAATTCATGTATTGGAAAAATATGTGATAGAATTTTATCAGTACATACCTTGAAATTTAATGATCCCATAATAATGGTGCAATAAAAATTCACCTTTGGAACAAATATTGCGTATTATCTCTTCATAAGCTATTTTTTACAATTTTCCATAGAAGTTTCAAGTGTTCATTAGAAAATGTTGAATTACACTTAATTTATACTTTTCTTCTGTTTGCAGTACCACATGTACTAAAAAAACTATTGAAAATGGAAAATTTAAGGTTTGCTTTATACTTTTTCAACTTCGAAAAATGTTTATTTACATATACATATATAATATTTCTTCTAAATGGATACATTTTATTATTTTCAGAATCTACTTATCGACATGGAACGTTGCAACAAATTCCCCGCCCGACAATTTGAGTCTTCTTTTGGATTTTCCGCCTGCCGGAAGCAAGCCATGGCTGGACTTTTACTTTATCGGGTACAGCAAAGTTACATATACAAGTATAGAATGTTTATCAGTATGTATGTTATATGCATAAAGGATTTTCTAGATTTCAAGAGGTCAAATCTCAACCCCAAAATATGTTAATGGCGGCTTTGTTCACCGACCCATGGACGGATGCTTTGACCGCACTCCTCACTATAAACGACTATGTCAGAGTTAAAACTGTTCGTCTACAAGGTCTGTTATTGCTCGTGTTCTGTCGGCGGAAACATCTCCTTCACCTGCGAGATATAGAGACACAGTATGTAAAGACTGGATTTGGTGGTGTTTGGGTGAGATATATTTTCATAAACCGGTCCCTCTTACGATCAATAGCTTAACATGTCAATAATTAACATTTCAGGGTAATAAAGGTGCCGTCAGTACAAGATTTAGCATTTATGGTTGCTCAATATGTATTGTAAATGCACATCTCACGGCACATGATCATCAACTCGAAGACAGGATAACGGACTACAATACCATAATAAAGTCTAATACCTTCAATACAAAAGACACGACAAATATACTATTCCACGAGTGAGATATTTATTTTGATTGAAAATTATATGATAAAAAGGCGTTTTATAAAAAAAAATCTTTTCAGCTACGTTTTTTGGTTGGGAGATTTGAATTTTCGACTTGCTGAAAATGATCACGATACACCTGAACTTGTTGGCGAAAAAGTGAGAAGAGCTGAAAAAGATGATTATTCCGAATTGTTAAATCAGGATCAATTGCAATGGGTTATGAAAACCGAAAGGGCGTTTTCTGAGTTGAAAGAGGCAGTACCGAGATTTCCACCGACGTATAAATATGTCATTGGATCTTGTGAATATGATTTTAAGTTAGTCTTAATAGAGTTATTTTTATTTACGCAATGAATTTATATCAACATGCTAAAGATTTTGTATTTCAGGCGTAAACCAGCGTGGACTGATAGAATTCTTCATAAAGTTAATCCTAATAACTATGAAAACGTTATACTCGATGCAGTACAGTTGAGCTATCATTCTTTACCAGATTATAAAATCAGTGACCACAAACCTGTGGTTGCAGAATTTAATATTAAGGTCAGTTTTATTTTTAAATTTTTATTTTTTAACCATATATAATAACGGTAGATGTTTTTTTGTTGTACATATATAATGATTTATTCACATTGCTTGATTATATTATAGATTAACATCTAAAATTTTATAATATTAATATTATAGTGAGTGCCTTCGTAATATAAAATGACTTCATTGTTTGCAAATCTCGATATTATCTATGTTGCTTATCGAAACATTTTTATATTCAGTAAATATTGTTAGATTAAAGTTTAAATTTCATTTGATTGTTTTTACGAGTGTGCTGCATTATTTTGCTTAATATTAACACTCTATTATCATCATCCCTTTTTTAATACACCACAATCTTCTAATCAATTTCGATTTATGTTTGCATTTCATTGATATATATATAATGGCAATATGTTTATTCGATTAAAACGATTAAATTAATGATTTTTATAAATATTTCATGCCTTTGCACGACATTTTTGTATTATTTTTCAACCATTTACCTGTTTTTATTTCGTTTTTTTTTCTTACATCCTTATCTGCATCATGATACTAACAGATTCGCACTGTACAAAAAGTCATTACTGTTTGTGGACTAAACAGTACACGTAGTGGTTTCTCAATGGCCGATTCCATACCGGAAGAGAAAGTTGTAAGTACAGTATTGGTTGTGTAATAATATTCAAAGTTAACAACCACACTACGTGGAGAAAAAAGGTATGATGCTGTACTATTTGTCTTGTTTCTTAAAAGGGAGATTAGTATGGATGAGTAATAACTTTTTTTTAATAATTTTTTTGTTCAACACCATCTGTTAATCTTGACCTTTGAATATTATTCTACATAAAAAATCAACGTATGCACAATAAATAATATATGTACAATTATTGTGCGCATTTAATAATCATTTTTAAAATGTTAATATGTATATATAGGTATATGTATGTATGTAAACCTCTGTGTTTTATATTAAAATTAATTTATTATTAACAAAATTTGAACTAATAATATATAGGACGCCAGTGACAAAAGTTACTAATATAATATTTATTTTTGAATCATTGATTTTTCTAATTGTGCAATTTTTTTAAATTTTTATATCTTTTAGGTGTTTTCGAATCACGAGGAACGCTGTGTAACATTCACCTTGGTTAAAGATGTATGGTACTTCGGAGATGCAGATCTTCCAATCAAATTTTCTTTAACTCGTGATGTGGAAATCAATCCTAATGATTGGATTGGCATATACGAGGTAGTCTTGTGTTAATGGGTTAAAAATGTATAACAAATTCTTTATTTTTATTATCATTGTATTTATTTTTATTTCTTTTTGCAGGAAAATTTTAATAATTTGGAGGAATATATTTCCTATGAATATGTTGGAAAAGTCAATACATTTATCCGCAGTGACGAATTATCAAGCACTATTCAATTCGATTTCCCTGTAGGTAGTGGAGTAAGGACTCCAGGTTCATACAGATTTTTGTACTTCAATCAAACTTCATCAGATGTTCAAAGCTTACTGGGTATATTAAATTTCACAATTATCTTTTTTACACTGTGGCTCCTAACATATTTGAATTTGAACTAATGTTTTATTAATATTTATAACCATTTAGGAATATCGAAAGCATTTAAAGTATGTCCCCGAGATGGAGAAACAGAAATACCAATAATACCTACGATATCAAGTAACGTGTCAGCATTCGCTGGTTCTTCCAGTCAAGACAGTTCCACATTTAACTCAGTTATCAGGCAATTTTCCAATTTGGATTTCGATTTGGGTATTGACTGATTAAAGGAGTATATTCCAGGGTCGCCAAGTTTGGCGACGCTGGGACGTAAGCTGTACAAATAGGAATGCAAGCTTTTTATATATAACAATGATATTTTATTGCAAATTTTATATTTTTTAATAATCAATGATAATAAAGTATTAATTTAAAGGCAGCTTTATATATTATAATAGCAATAGAGATTGTGTAACTGTTTGTTTATTACTATTATATATTCAGGTATTCTTTAATTATGTATATTACAATTCTAAAGGTACATAGTTATTGACATTCTGGTGTGCATAGAATAGATAAAATCATTAGTCGTGTTCATGTTTGGATTTATTACTTTATCCTAATCGGATAAAGTATTGTGATTTTTATTGTGTGTTGCTGTCTTTTCAAAGTCCAATAGTATTTTGGTTTTTTATGAAATAAATTAATTGTATAATATTTTGTATCTCCACACTAACTTTTAATACTGATGAATTTAGTAATTACACAATAAAATATTTCTAAACGCTGCAGAGCCGTCCTTGATGTAGATAAATGTATAACTTTTATATTTTTGTGTATCGTTACTTAATGTTTCCCTGTAATTAACAAGTACTGAAATCTGAATATACGTGCGTGTTTGTGTGCCTTTTTGCATAGAGTGGACCAAATTGATGTACCTGACTAAAATTAAAGCATGTTTATCCATAAGTATCGTAATTAACTTTGTGCATTCTGAATTAAACAATCTTGTAAAGCTTACACTGATTTATATTTTCGTTTTTCGTTGTACATACATATAACTAACCATTTGTGGGATTAGCAATTGGTTTACATTTTAATTCATGAATTGCATTTATGTAGATACATAATTTGAATCAGTTACATTTTTTTCGGCCCACTCACATATACATTCATTTGCTGCATAAAGATTGACAATATGCAAATCAACATCTTTTTGCTGTTGACATTTTAGTATACATATGTACTTCAAATTTTATTACTATTAACTTGTACTGTCATTTACATAATATTTGTGGTTTTCAGGTGAACATGTGAACAAAATTGTCACAAATAGCTATAAATATATTTCGTTCAGATTACAAAACAATTTACACAGGATTTCTCTTCTAATACACTATACACTCCTTACTTATATATTGATAACTGTGTATGTAATTTTTGGATAAATTTGTGTAATAAAAATAGTTTTTAGTATTTTGCCTTATTGTGTAATATTGATTTGGACAAATGTGTATATCAAGTTGTGAATCTTGAATTGAGTTTCATCTAAATTTTATATAATATATGTATATATATATATATATATCTGTACCAAAATGAAAATTTTATCTTGTGTGTTCAATTAATATAGCTTTCATCACTTCAGTTTTTAAAATACACAATTATTGAATTTAAGATTGTGTTTCATCGATCCGGTATTTATACTAATGAGAATTTATACTAATGCTTAATAACATTTGTTCGATTAATGCAAGTTAACATACATGTATGACGTGTTTTTGATATATTTTGTGTGTTTCTAGTTATAGCACAATTGTTGTGTAATTTATAATGTGATTTTTTTGTTGTGGTTTCGTTACCCCCCAGTGTTTAAATAAGAATTGAAGTTTTATTTTTGTTAATACTTAGGTAATTAAGAACAATGTTAAAATGAAGTATTATTTTATTACTAAATTTTTATCATATTAACCATGACTAATTTTAAATAACATAATTACAAATGTATCTATGTACTTATATGTACTTGAAAATGTTTATGGGTCGGTTTGTATTTATTAGTTAAAATCATTTTAAATGGATAATTAATTAATTAATTAAATATATCTATAGTGAATGAAAGTAGATATGCCGATGACTAAAGAACAATGTATATACCTTTGTTAGGCAGAGACAGCACCTGAATGGTTGTCCAACTGTCCATTAAGGATATGCATGTACCGGTGTGATATCTGGATTTATTATAATATATGATGTATACTGTATAGGCAGTTAGTAGTTTGAATGCGTTCTTTGAGACGTTGTACCTGAGAGAGCGCAGTCCCGAAAATGACTTGAATTGTTATTTTGTATGATAATAAATAATATTCTCAAAATTAAAATAGTAGTATTTGGTGGAAATTAGTCGATACTCACTCGTGTTAGTCCTTAAATGCATAATAAGTAATAGCATGGTATTCCATTTTTTTTTCGCGCTCATGCTTTCAAACAATAGATTCTTGAAAGCATTTATTCGACGCTGTAGTATTTAGAATTAACATATCTAGTTCTCCTCGAACTGCAAAATGTGTTTGAAATTTTATTTTGTCACCATTCGCATCTACGAATAATTATTTTTTATAAAACTTAACAATCTGAATGCAATCGTTGACCAATTCTCAAATTTATAATACGATTTAATGTTTATTAACGTTTGTACTTATTGGATATTAATTTAAAAAAAAAAGAAATTGTGCCAAAATGTTTGCAATCTACCAAATTGTGCGCTTTATTTCAAAGCGAGGAGATAATCGATTTAAAACCAATTGAGCATTTTTATCGAGAAAGTTATGTTGATTTTTAATGTAAATAAAACAATATTTTTAAATACGGCTTTTTTCCTTAAACTTTAACAATAACAGTGGCAACTATGGGCTATAGAAAAGAAATCTCGAGGTCGAATTTTCACAAAGAATAATCAGATTGTACCCGATTACACTCTGCTAATAACGAAATAAAATAAATCACATTTTCAATAAATTCGAAAAAACATTAAACTAATAACACTCATTATCATAATAATTAATCTCACTTCGGTCGAAATACTTTAACCGATATGGATTAAGTAAAAATTAAAATTTTATTGAAACAAAAAGTGTGGGGTCAAACGTTTTTCAAGCGAACTGGACAGACAAATAAACAAACCAACAGACGCCTTCATGTATAGTTTGTACTAGTATATTGCCAGCAACGCGTGTTTATTATCATCGATTGGTTACAATTGCTTACGGAAAGAAAAATAACAATTTAAATTTTCAATGAAAGAAAACGTGTTTGCTTTCACATCGATCAAACCAACAAACAGATTTCATCCCTTTTTTTTTATACAGGGCTGCCAGATTACCAAAATCACAGATCGGGACAGTCGCCATTTCGAACGATAAAAAAAAAAGTTATGCAGAATGATCTTTTTGATATTCTTTGATATTATCCATTTTTAATTTATTGTTTACTTCAGTCATATTCAGTATACATTTGTTTTATAAACAGACATCTTCGTATAGAAGGTAAAAATTAAGCAAGCCTCTTTAACTACATTTCTTTACATATGTATATCTACAACTTTTGTTAAATCGGGATTTTCAGAGGCAATACGGGACTCCGGATTTGTCTGTTTGGGACAGTCCTGCTCAAATCGGAACGTCTGGTAACCCTGTTTCTATACAAAATTTCAAAGGGGGGGGAATAAAAAATGCTAAAATTTTGATAACTCAGAAATACGACGTATAAATTGCATTGAATCCATCGCAATATATAGCGACAACAACATAATAAAATGTGACTGTAAATAATATTAGCGTAATATTGCGAAGAGTTTTATAACCGAGGTCAGGGCCGTTTATCATCCGGCTTAGACCAAACAATGAAAGAGAGGGGGGGGTTTTGTTGTCGATGTCTCAGAGCGGTCTCGGCGTCCGCGATGATCGGTATGGGAGCATCGGCGTCTCTCCTCTCATCATCAGCTGAGCTCTAGCGAAGGTCGTGACTCCATCCGAAGAAGGTCATCAGGTCATCTTCGATTTCTCGCACGTTTCGCCCTTCAATATATGTAAGTATTCTTCCGCACCATCAATGTTACATATTGAATTTGTATATACATAGGTATCCTAAGTACACGTTAAACTGTTACCTTAACCTTCTCATCGTACGTTTTCCTCAATGGTTCAACTGTTTGAACTTGTGGTTAACCGTGCGAGTGGTTGACATTGTCACTTATTAATTTTTATTTATTCATTGGATGTTGTATCTCGTCGTGTTGACCGAGTGAACGAAAATAAATCATACATACATATTATGTACGTTGTATCGTTTACGTGTTGTTTGTTCATCTTCGATACGATAGTGCGAGAGGTGTCTCCCCGTGATGACTTTTTCAGTAAACGTTTGCATTTTGTGTCATCGTTTACTCATGTCAATTATATTCGTAATCGAAGTATTGATTTGTTGTTATTCAGCTTTTTGTAAGCTCGTGTAATGTTCGTATCCATACAAATTGTAAATTGAATACGTTCACAGGGTGTTGACTATCCAAAGTTGATACTTTGAGTTTGTTGCAATGTTGTCCTTTTTTTTTATTGATTGCAAATAGTGATACTTTTTCCTGTCGAGAGTGTGATAAGATGATACGTTCTGATTATTTTTGTGAGATAATTTGCTCACATTAGGTTTTGCTTGATAAGGATAAATCTAAGAAGGTTTGGTTAAAAAAATCGGCCCTGATGATTCGAAAATTTTTTTGTGCTACCAGGTATAATTAAGTATTACTCGTTGACGATTGACAGGTGATTGTTACTACGAGTGAGCTAACATTAGCGGCAAAACTATGAATCACGGGATGATGAATCAAATATGATGAAAAAAAAGAAGTGTGTCAAGCATTCCCGACGGACAGACAGACTTGAGAGATATATTTTTTTAAGATAGCTTAAGAAGCTAATTACAAACAAACAGTAACTTAAAGCTAAAATTATAAAATAAACTTAATTATCTATTAGCTATTTATAATTATCCCTTATACAGAGGTGCTGTTTTAAGGCTGCCAGGAATCTTATCAATTTTGTTTATATTTCTGAGATCTTCTGGCAGGCCATTGTATTCAACAACACCCTTGTACAAGATACTTCTCCTAGATCTACTCAATTTTAAATTGTTAACTACATACATATTAACTTATTTTTACCCCTAGTATTATGACTATGTAAATACATATGTATGTATATTATATCCCCTTATTAAATATTGAAATAATTTGGTAACCTAAAAATATATACTAACATGCACACTTTTAAGGTTTCACTTACATTCATAGAATTCAATTCATTTTACATATTTAATCTGTTTACATTTAAAATACCAATCTTTAATAAATCCTTATCTAATTTAAAAATATTTATACATACATATGTATGTAGGTATAGTTTTAAAGTAAAGAAACTAAGCTCAGAATCTGGTATGCATTAAAAAATGAAACTTAATCTCTTCTTTGTATATGTATGTATATGTAGATTAAGATAAAATAGATTAAGTATAGATATTTAATTAAATTTATATGCCTTATTTTTTTTTTTAGAATTAAAGTATAATAAATTTGTTTTTTTACGGGTGAAGAAGAAAATTGAAAGCATTAATGATTTTTCCTTTATATGGATTGATTAAGATGTATGTATGTGGTTTAATTTCTCAGTTAGTCATATACATACATATGTAGGTATGTGGATACATATTGTATCTGAATTATGATGCTGTTATTAATATTGTGAATATTTATTGCTTATTTCAGATTTAATGCTACTTAAGATATATTCAAAATGCTCGAAAGTGTGTCAAGACGAGCTTTCGGAGGCTCCAGCGGCACTTACAACGTCCGCGCTTCCGAGTTAGCCAAAGCGCGTAAAGTGAACACCATCTCCTTCACCGTCACATTCCTCGACGATACCCAGCATTGTTTTCAAATCGAAGTGAGTCAACGACAATTATATTTATTTTATGTTTCTAGCCATAAACGGCATTCAAAGATCCATTGTTTATACCTGCCGAATGAATTGATAATTGCGCTGCGAATCCGTACTCGGTTTAATGCGTTGATTATTTTGTCGACAGAAAAATTCAAAAGGAAACGAGCTGCTCGACTCGG
The DNA here is from genome assembly GCA_022651745.1 of Parapsyche elsis. NCBI lineage: Eukaryota > Metazoa > Arthropoda > Insecta > Trichoptera > Hydropsychidae > Parapsyche > Parapsyche elsis. Next base: position 4,382,826 of record JAGVSN010000018.1, read on the forward strand.
TGTTTCAATATCAAGAGTTAGTGGAAAAGGAATATTTTGGATTGCAATATACGGAAAATGGAACGCCGCCCGGACCGAGTAATACCTTGATAACAGTACGATACCTGACAATTATTCAAACATTGCAATTACTTCTTGAATTTGTGTTTAATTAGATATTTTTTTTATTTTTTATTTTAGAGATGGTTAGATGGACATAAACGAATAAGACGGCAGATCGGTACTACGTCCGCTTTATGGTTAGGTGTACGTTTTTGGGTTGAAGAGCCGGCTAGAATGGAATCTTCTACTCGTCGATTGATGTGTTTACAGTTACACCGTTTGCTGAATGATGGTCGTCTTCAAGCACCCCGTCCAGCTCGTTTATTACTAGCTTCTTATCAAGCTCAAGGTTTATTAAGGCTTCCATTTTTTCAATTTAAAAAACTGAGATATGTACCCCCCTCTCCAAATTAAAATTCTAAAACTACACTACATCTTTCTCTTTATCTACATCTTCAAGACCTTCTCGTTAGTAACTGGTTAAAAATGTCAATTTGAAATATTTAAATCATAGATTCCCAAATTTTTTTGGCTCAACGCCCCCTTTTCAAAGATATTTTTTTTGGTCCACCTCTGGAAAACTCTTGAAAAATCTTCAACTAATAATAAAATTGTAAGCGTAGGTGTGGCTGTATTTTTTTAATTTCATCAAAATATTTATGTAGCTATGTACTGTGTGTACATAATTTATGAATTTAAAAAGCTAGTTTGATAATAATAAAGAAAAAAGAAAATGGTGCCCAAGACTGGTAAAGTTGACGTGAAGCTCTCTCGTTAGCAAGGGCTCTCATAGGGCCATTAGCCGCTTTTTAGTTTTTAGAAATAAACAAAATTAAATTGCACACAAACACACTTATTAGTCATCAATCAAATCAGTAACATTTAAAATAATCTCCTATGAGAAGGATGAGCTTGGTGTTGTGCTACCAATTTGTCTATATTAGGCTCTATTTTTGTCAGCAGCATCCTTATATCTCCGCAGTCAACCATTTGCAGTCAGTCGGTTAAAAGATTTGTGACGGCACTAAATCCTCATTCAACTAAATAAGGATGACAGAAATGCAATTAACAATATTCTTGCCAATTTTCTCCCAGGATAAAGTGTGGGTATCTGCTTTTGCAACCAGAACGATATTTCAATTAATTGTAATTGCAATATTTGCACTTGTAATTCCAATTTTGATCCTTCAGTAATGGAGAATGGGTCTAAAACCCAATCGGGAATCTTCATTGCAAGGATATCTTCAAATCAATATGGAGTACCTCCAAATGTTGACAATAAATCAGTACGTCATCATCACGGTTTTCCACTGAGAAAAGATTGAAGAGATGAGAAATTTTTTTTTACCATCTTATTGCTCACTCTTGCTCCTCGACGCCACCCTGCTTCCCCGGGGACCAGCATTGCACCCCAAGATTCAACCAGTGCCCACTTTGGGAATCACTGATTTAAATGACGCGTGTATTTTTATTAAAAGGTCTTTTTTTGGGTCAAAAAACTGTGAACACGAGTTTTTTATATCATTATATATAATGCAAATTTATTTTAACTATGCAATAACGACAACAGCAGTGTAACAAGTTTTTTTGTCCAATAAATATTACAGCGGATTTTGGCGATTGGACTATGAGCTCCAACGGTGAAATCGGAATCGATTGTGGCGTAGAAGGTCCCGAAGACATAAGACGAGTTCGCGAATTGCATCGTTTACACCGAGGACAAACGAAAGCCACGGCCGATTTGCATTATTTAGAACATGCTCGCCGTCTTGATCGATACGGCGTAGACATTCATCCCGTGAAGGTTTGTTTCTTTCTATTGTTTATAGCTTACTAATCAAACGTCGATAGTCGACTTTATTTATAATTTACATTTCAGGATTCAAACGGAAAGGATATCTCTATTGGAGTGACATCACAAGGACTTGTGGTGTTCCAAAACACCATACGTATCAACATGTTTTCGTGGGCCAAAATAGTTAAGATATCGTTTAAAAAGAAGCAATTTTTTATTCAACTTAAGCGAGAAGCTGTAAGTCTTTCTGAGTAATTTGTCATTTGTCATATTGATTCGTTTACATATGAGTAATACGAGACTTGTGCCACATTCAATTACTCTCTGTTGATCATATATCTGTAATATTATATGACACAGTATAAAAATCTATTATGCTGTGAATTACAACTAGTTGAAACTAATATCAGCGATTTATGTTCAATTACAGTCTGAGAGTTATGACACTGTCGTCGGTTTTAACACGACCGGTTTGCAAGCAGCTAAAGTACTATGGCGTAGTTGCGTCGAACAACACGGATTTCACAGATTGCAACGAACTCCTTCGGTTCCGAAATACTCCAGTTCCTTACATCGTTTCTTCATCAGGTTTATTAAGTGTGAAAATATATTCGATTATGGTATATATAGTCAACGATTTTGAATTTCAAATGTGTTTGTGCGCTATTTAGATCTCCGAGGCGCCGTGAAATTGATGAAACCAAGAGTAATGGTGGAGGGACATTTAGCCGGGGTGGACTTGCTCGTGTACAGGAGGGTCAAGCTGCTCCTGTTCCGAGAGCTGCATGGACGGCTCATTTAACAGACCATAGAACTAGCGATGAGTATGAATATTGAAACTACTCTGTGCTATTAATTAATGAGCTTGTGATATTTAACGTTTTGATTTTACAGTGAAGGAGGATTTTTGGAAAGGGCTCTCCGTGTTCCTTTGGGCTATGCTGACGAAGACGACGATGAAGAGGATGATTTAGGAGTCGAGGTAGCACCTCTCGATATGGATGGTGCTTCTCCGTTGCCCGAAATAGCCGAACCTACGAATGCTCCTGAAGAACCAGACTCGGATACTGGTTTAGTTATAGTACGTTTGACGGCCGACGCTGCCGGAAGATATGGTTTTAACGTAAGAGGAGGTGCCGATTTAGATGCGCCAATTGTGGTTTCAAGAGTTGCTCCGTCGTCGTCCCCGTCTGCGCATCAGGCGCCTCATCTCCAAGAAGGAGATCAGGTGGTGGCGATAAATGGCGTCGCCGTAGATCGCCTGAGACACGAGCAAGTCGTTCAACTTATTAGATCGTCGCGTGGCTCTCTTACGATGACTCTTCGACCCAACGGTTCTGATTTTATTAATGAATGAAACGACATTACCATTTGTATCGCTCTTATTGTTGGGTTTTGTTTCAGCTGAATATCTTTGTTGCGAAGAAGAAGAGCCGGCCGTTCAGTATGTGGCCGAAGGGGGTGTCGGAGAAGGTGGTGATGCCGGTTGGAGACAAGCACTATTGCTTTTAGCAGATGGTTTAGGTGGTGCTGCATTGCAACAATTCGAAAGATTACCGCGTCGAGCAGATCATGCAGCCTCCGTTGCCCGCCTACCGATTAATCAATCCAAGAACCGATACAGAGATATAGCTCCTTGTTAGTGTTTTACTGCACCCATTTCATTTACATTTTATATTTTATACATGGAAATAACTTTTTGTTTTCTTCAGATGATTGCAATAGGGTGATACTCGCTGATGAATCTTCCGGAGATTATATTAACGCATCATATTTGAATCTGGAAATTCCTAATACTTCGATAACTTACTCTTATATAGCAACACAAGGTGTGTTGATTATAAAAACTACATATTTCTATAAAATATGCGTGTATTATATGTTTTTATGGTGCTTTTTAGGACCTCTACCGAGTACAGTAAACGATTTCTGGCAAATGGTAATGGAAAGTGGAAGTACACTGATAGTAATGTTGGGTGCGTTGGCTGAACGTGGCAGACCAAAATGTCATCAGTATTGGGCTGGAATGGGTCGTGCCTTACGACCGGGAGGAGCAACGGGTCTTCGAGTTCAAACCCTCGCTGAACTTCCGGATCCATCTGCAGCTTGTATACACCGACATCTTTTACTTACCGTAAGAAAAAACTGAAGTAAACTCTGATTTACATACATTACCTGCAATGATCAAACTATATTCTTTATTTTAGGATTCTAGCGGTAGATCTCGGGCCGTGCATCATTTGCAATATTTGGCGTGGCCTGATCACGGTGTTCCAACCGCACCGGATACGTTTTTATCTCTGGTGGGACGTGTGGGATCTCTACGTCCAGTTGCGGCTCCAGCGATAGTCCATTGTTCAGCGGGAGTCGGACGCACTGGAGCTCTGATCCTGATGGATCACGCTCTCGCTCTCCTACGACATGCTCAACCCGTCTATCCGCTTGATATTGTCCGTTCACTCAGAGAACAGCGGCCTTTGTGTGTACAAAATTCGGTGAGTAGAATTATGTATTTTTGAGTGTATCCTGTTTTAAGTTTTGATTTCTATTTATTATAAAATGATTTTTCATTTTCAGAACCAATACAAGTTTGTGTGTGAATGTATCGGATGTGCAGCTCAGGCAATGGGATTGTTGCCACCAGAACCGCCTTTATCGTCCCCTCCCGATAATTAAAATTTCAATGATAATCATCTTTATGACTGTAATTGCGTCAAGTTTTACGAGTAGTGATATTTAGAATTTGCTACATTTTTGTATTTTTTTTTGATTAGGAAAATGTTTTTATTCTGGTCACAAGTTAGTCATATAAATTTTTTTTAAAGGTCTGTCAAATTATGTCACATGAGTGCAAACATAAAAATGTTCTTAGATACTTCTCAACTGTTCCTGGTGTATTATTACAATATTTTGTGAATCATCTAATTTAGAGAATAACTTTTCACGATATTAGTACTTTCCGTACCTGATATTCTAAATTAATTCGGAGACGCTTAGTGAGAAAAATATTAACTATAAGCGTTATTTTTTTCAACTGTGTATTATACTTAAATGACAGACAAAATAAAACTCTGAATATTTTGTGCAATAATTTCAATAGGCCGTCGTATTTGTATTATACACATTGTGCAATATGTACTTTTAAAATTTTATAAAAAAACATATCAATGAACATTGCCAATTAAATTAGAATTGAACGAACAAAATGTACAATATTAAAAGTGTTTAAATTCCATGATCGATATGAAGTTTTATATTACTCGTATTTTGATGCATGCGCATTTTAAACGGTGTAATTTACCTATCTTAATATTATTGGTTATTTGTGATATTATTTACGGTTCGATTCACTGAATCAAAAATAATTCAGTGTGCCATATGAGTAATGTGTGTACTGTATTAACAGTGCATCATTTTAGTTATCTAATGCAAATACTGTTTGTTAATCTGATTTGTATACAAAAAGAAATCCGTCATATATTTGTATATATGTGACCAATATATCCGAGCCCTAATGTTAGATGAATATTCTAGTCTTTTTTTAATCATTACATGAAGTAAATTTAGGAAACGGTTTTCTGGTTTTTTTTTTTATTATTGACAAATTATGTTTGTTTTAATATTAGTATGACTGAAATTGCCTTCTCCAGTACAATGTGCATTAAGCTCATTTTTAATTCTCATTTGCACTCTTAGGATAATGTAATTTCGTGTGTGTATATTTTTCATGAAGACTGTTTTCGTAGTTGATTCATCTATTTTATTATTAGAATTGTGTTTTCTAGTCTCGATAACATTAAAGTATTTAATATTAATGTGAACATTTAAATGTATTCAAAATATTCTTTAAGGCCTATGCATCTTTCGTTTTTGTGAAAGGTACTTCAAAAGTACTCAATTATTACTTTTATTTTTTTATTTTATATGATGAAATTTTCTTCTGATAATGAATTTAAACAATGAGTATTATAATAACGTCCATTAGACATTTGTTTGTTTAAAACTGTGATACGAAATTTTCAAAATTTTTATATAAAAAATATGTATATATGATTAGATACATATATAGTCATTCAATCTAAGTCAAATTTTGTCATAGAAAATAGCTTATTTTCAAAAATTTTTTTTTTGAAAATTTGTCAATATGTAACAAATTATCGTTTAACATGAAAATGATTAATTTAATTCAATGCTTTCGTAGTATACTAAATTTTATTTGTCCATGTTGAATCATCAACACTATGTATGTATTTATATAGCCCTGCTTAAAGTTGCCATAATATTGCTTTTATTCTTTATCTCATCACGATAGCATGATAATATGGGTTACCGTCTACTAATATGTTTAAAAATGGGAATTGTAATAATTAATTATCCTTACAAGTTACTGTGTATTAATTTTATTCATTGCAATATTTAACAGAAGTGTATTTTTATTTGCATTTAGTATTTGTGAATCATTTTTTGTGTGTAATAAGAGTGATACCTTATTTATTCAATTAAATACAACCGTAGATCTCAAATATTTTTTATTTAACTCTTAAAATTACATCCACTATAACTTTCTGTACTTTGCTTGAATCCAAACTCTATACATAGTTAATTGTTTCCCCCTGTTTACTTGTAAACGTCTATCTATTAAATTTTGCTCCTCGACGAATCCATTAGACGTAAACATCTCTTTGATTTCTTCCTGTGTAAAGAAATACACTCTAGTTCCATCACCGCGAACGTAAAAGTTTTCTGAGAGACAGCGTCCAGGTTTTATTCGCAACTGTGCAAGATCATATCTGCCGTAGTCTCGAAATAGTAGTAAACCTCCTTTAGTTAATGTTTTATGTGCTTTCGTGATCACATGTGACATTTTTGTGGGATTTATTGATGAAAGAACAAAGATTAAAATAAGTATATCAACAGATTCTTCATCAAACGGTAAATCCCAGTTTTCGGCAGTCGCATCCAATACAAAAGCGTGACATCGATTTTGATCATAGGCTTTGTTATCTTTCAGTATTGAAATAGCAGTGGAAGAGAAATCGCAACAATATATGTATAATTGGGGATCTTTGCTATATTCCAAAATTGGAAATACTGTATTGCCTACACCGCAACCAATTTCAAAAATAGTCCTTTTATTACTATCAACAGTATTTTCATTTGTTAGTTTGTCTGCAGATGATTCTGCATTCAGATTTAGCAATTCCATCTTACAGTCACAAACTGGTATATTCTCTTCACACTTATCCAGGTTAATATCATTTGAAAGGTTCATAGAATTACTAGGATATATTCTTTTTGGGGCGTCGGTATAATCTGGTGCAAGCTCTGGAAATTCAGTGAAAAGCCAATGTCTATCTTTGAAAAATCTGCAAAAATATGAATGAAATACGATTCGGTCAATATTCCTTATCACCGATGACTGTAATATGTTTTTATCTTCTACTCATTAAGATATATGTATGTATTCAAAAATCGACACATTATTTATTTAAAAAATTGCAAAAGAAGATAAGCGATGATGTCACCTGTTGGTGTGGATATTGTAAAAGTCGTCCCAAAATTGATTCGCTTTATTTTCATATTTTAATATTTCTTCATCAGAAAATAGAATACTGGAATTATACGACACTTTCAAACGGGCCTGCTCTTCTTGTGCTGGATCCCATTGCACATTATCCCTGAAATTAGTGAACACACCCTTTTAATAATATATTATAGTGGTGAAATAACATATTTGATTGATATACGATAAGCGTATTTTTAGCTTAAAAATTGGAAAATTAAACATGTACATACATACATACTATGATTTTAAAATGGTTTATAGGTTATGTTAACCATATATAGATCAGTTTTGATTACCAAGCATTGTGCTGAAATACAGTTCCAGCCGCAGCTCCTGCTGGAAGTTCTCTGCCTCCAAATTGAGGACGCGCCGTCTCCGTACCCTCATTTTCATCCACGTGGGACATCATCGACGACACTTGACAACTGTCAAACTAATAAATAGTGATACAAATCGTAAATTACACGGCCATAGCCTGTGACTCGAAAATGTGAAGCTTTTGGCGCCATAGAGAATTGTGAAAAAATTATTCAAGCCGATAAAACACAGCATTGGTCCATTTTAAATACTTTTACAGCATTGTAAAAAACTCACCACGCCCTTAAACAATACATTTGACCAATAGCGCTTAGTAATTTTACTATTGAATGTAATATTTTAAAGGCATATGTATTTCAAATTGCTACAGCGTGGTAAGTGAAGGCTTGGTTTCGCGAGTGCATTGGCCTGGCCGACGCCAACCCTGTGGTTTTATATACTAATATCATTTCTAAAAAAAAATTAAATGTGTCAATGTTAAGGCATGGTTTCGCAAGTGCGTTGGCCTGTACGACGCCAACCTTGTGGTTTTTTTTGTATAGAATTTTACAGATGGATAGAAAGCTGGTCGCGACTTGGCCGCAGCCACACAGATTCTCGCACCTCACCTTCCCTTGTGACCGCGGTTAGTTTTCCACACAGTTAATTAAAAAAAAACAAACAAAACACGGGGCTAGCGTCGTACAGGCCAACACATTCGCGAAACCATTGACATTTAAATTTTTGACGCTCTATCGTATGGCGTTCGAGCGCTATGCGCTTCTCCTTCTAGCCACAGCGTGCACCGTAGCAGGCGGCAGCCACGCGCGAAACCAAGCCTTTACAAGCGCCCAAATAAAGAATTGTACGCTAAAAATTGGTGTAAATTAAAAACTGCCATTCTTTTTTTTTTTTGATTTATTTATTTGTTTCCGTATTGGTTAGTAAATAATCGTATCACCGCTAAACGAGCTCATCGACGATTACTCATCGTCGATATAATCTGAAATGTTCCAATGATATATTTGCGATCGAGAGCATAGAGTTTTATCGCGAGTCACACGTGACTATTGACACCGGCTGTGCACAGCGTGGATGACCAGCTGTACGCGCGCTACAGATGTTCCCATATGTGACTTTGACAGCTGTCAAACTCGCATGTTTTCTTAGGTGTAGACCATGAGAGCGCGATGCACGGCCATACCGAACGGAAATATCCAGGGGCGGCGCACACCCCCAACGCTAATTTCCCCTTTCGGCTAATGCGTTTCGACTTGGGCACGTCGAATTTAGGTCAGGGGCGTGCGGATGGGGCGGCAGGTTGCCGTAGATTGTATGTAGAACCATCAGGCGAATTTTAGTATGCGTGGCGGGGCGTGGCGCTCATAACGATAGCAGTGGCGTTCTCGATCGCCGGTAGTTGAGTGCTCTGCCCCAGGGCGCCCCTATAGGAGTGCATAGGCGCCCCATGCGATAGTCCAGTGTCGAATCGTGCCAAAAGTGCCTTGCCCAAGTCGCCCTACGCATGATCCAGCCTCCACACCGGTGAGTTGTTATTTTTGGACATGGCTCAGCTGAGCTTTCTCGCACCGGTTTCGTTTTTATCGCCGGCTAAAAATACGTATTTTTACGTCCATTTTAATTGTAATATTGTGTTTGCGATTGCGAATTTCCCCGGACTAGTTATTCGGTTATCGTGTGCGAATTTGTCCGTAAACGCTCACGCATATGTTACGAAAGTGATTCGAATAATGATATCGTCGTATCTGAAACAACTTCGTTCGGTTGTTTTTATTACTGAAATTATTTTTTAACACAAGTGCAACGCCTATGCGTAACACAGTACAATTGCCCGTTGACAATCGACGGGTGTCTATTACGGACGTTTGAGTGGGTTAACATCGGCGCTAGCTACATACATACATACATATATAGTTAACGGGGGAAAAATTAAATGTAAAAATTTAAATAAGCGTATCGAGCGTTCCCGACAAGCAAATAGAGCGTACATCCATATGTATATTATGTTATGTAATTTATTCCTTATTCTGAATAATATTATTAGTTCCCGTTAGACCAGCTTTCATTCTACGCTGAAAATTGTTATTTTGATTACAAAAACAGGTGCGAGCATGTGAGCAAGTGATGGATCATTAAAGCGTACGCAGTGTTTTTCCAGGAAAATTCAAAGAGTAATTAACTAGTGCGAAAGCCCGATCAAAGTCTCCAGTCATTCGCAGTGTTCGTAGCGAGCTTTACGTAACTGAAGTACGAAGGTATTAATCGATGTTTGATATTAACGATTTTCAGCGACGTACCTCTGCGTTTTTGCGTCAATGCGTATTTTCGTCAGGTACTCCGGTACATACGAAAGTATGTACATTATTAGATTATTTTCGTTTGTGAATGTTCGTCTCGCATAAATGTGAGATTCGATGTAATGAATTCTACGGCTCGTAGGATTGAAGGGCTGGGTTATGCGCTATGGTATTGTGAAAGATCGATTTTGCAATTTGATCACTGTAAAAATTATTTTAAAATCAAAACGGCGTGGAAAATATTTTATGGTCATGCACAAAAATGGTCGTCGCTAGTTCAATCACCTCGTGCACAATTTGTAATACGCAGAGCCCGTTCGCTTTCATATTCGTTTTTATAATTTTATATACCTATTTGTATATTAATATACGAGTGTTCTCAAAATTTGAAATGAAAAACTGTCGAGGGATACTAGTGCGTATTAAAAATCGTAAATGTAATGATAAAGAAAAACAATTGCTTTGTTTTGTTGATTTTATGACGTTCGTTATGATATCATTTCGGTAATTGTGTGTAGGTTGGTACTGACGACATTTTATCTCACTATTTAAAATGGGGTAAAGTCAAATGTATTTAGAAATCTTTGACCGGTGGAACACTCTTGCTGCTTTTTTCGCCCGATAATGCCCAATTCTTATTAAAAAAATCAGATTAATTAAAAACAAGAGTGCGTTTTCACAATTGCGATAAATTTTCGCTATTGTGAAAACGCACTGACCGCAGTTTTACACTTTACACAATTCGCTGTATAAGTTTCTACGACAAGCTTCCATAGCAATCAACTTTTTGTCGCAAGTCTTGAAGCTGTGCTTATCAATTTAAACTACAAAACATATCTAAATTTCACTCAAAGAAGTTTATCGTACGTGTAATGACATTTATTTCAGCATTTTTTCATCGATAAATCAATAATTTTTACATGCAAATAAACACTTTTATTTCAGCTTTAGACGAAGATCATAGTTATGTACATTTCAACGAACCGGATGAATTGTAACACGGGTAATATAATGCAAATAAACTATTTGAATAAATTTGACTGTATACATTTACATCATTTCTTTCATTTTATCCTTTCAGTACTGTAGACAGTATACGATTTATTTTTCATGACAAGCTACAGACAACACGTACTTGTCTGCGGCCACAAACAATATTGTAATATGAGATGTCCAAGTACTTACTGCACAAATAAAATACACGTATCATTCAGAGGCACAACTTTATAGTGGTTCACTTTTATTTTTATGTTATTTACATTGCCATAAACTACATACCAATGATATACGACTCACGGGTGCGAAATTTGCTCGATGCAAAATTTGTCGATTCCGAATACGATTTTGCTTTGTGAATTTTAAAATCAATATTGCTTTCTGTTTATCAAAATTTCTACAATGGTTCACTTTTGTTTACAAAGTCCCGGCCATTGACTGAACGGTCTTCCTGGGCTCGTGCTTATCTGTTGGTTTTCAGGTACACTAACTAATTAGTCAAAATAAGTCAAGAGGACTTCTTGGAACTTTTAAGATCACCTCTATTACAATACCGTACACTTTCTTTCGAGAAACTATATTTAAACGACTGCATTCAGTAATGCGGACACGTTTGATTGATGACCGCTTGCGTTTCGCTGCAAGTAATTATAAACCTAATTATTTGAAAATAGGTTTATATTTTCATCGCCCAAACTGAAAAAGGTTGAGCACCTACAGTATACGTAGTAGATATCTCGGCTCTTTATTTTTATCAGCAGTAGTAACCCTGTCACGTGCTTTACTCATCCTCCACGTTTTTCACGTCAACGTTGTAGCTTTCGACCGTATTGTGTATCACATGTGGGTGTGCATTGGAGTGAGTTGGAAGGCGGAACTACCTAATCGATCTGCAATTTTCTGATAACATTCTTCAGGGTTTCAGCATCATCCGCCCACCATTCCGTCCGAAACTACATAAATATAATATTTACACATCCGGCGTAAAACGCGGCTCGTATCATTTAAAATTCTTTTGTGATCGATTCGAAGCAGTGCGACGATTCGCTTGTAATATATATATATGGGTGTGCATACCGAGACGTGACTCATTAACTATGCGCTCGCACTTATTTGAAAATATATCATTAAAATTACGTAAACGTGACAGGAGTGTTGATATCTTATCCCAAGCTCGTTCGCTCGTCGAGCAGAAAAAAGACAAAGGTCGCATTTGACCGATCAATTCAATATTTATTCAAATTTAATCTGCACGCGATAAGAAAACGCGTACATACATACATACATACGCGTAGCACTCGTGATCAACTGAAGAAGTGTGAGTATGTATGTAAGTTAATTTTATTATCATTTTTATCATTTTTTTGTTCTTCGATCGCGAGGTACGTGGATCGACGCTTGCCAAGTTAGAACTAGACAAATAAATTTAAAACATTCAAAAGTCTACTAGGTTGAAAATACTAGAAAACTAAGAAAATCGACAAGAGAGTTTTGTGTCCAAAAGGGGACAGAATCTGAAGAATCGAATAGTTAGTTACATACGGATTTTGTTTATCTACATATATATATATGTATACATACATACATATGTACATAGTTGATCTTTGTGTGTTTCTATACGATGTCACTCTCACCTGTTTACTTTTAAGTTACCCACTTCACTTATAGAGCTTCATGATTGAATTACTTGAAGATTTCTGTTGTGCAACTAGTGTATTGCTCATTGACAATCAACGGGTGATTTTTATTGACAGATGAGTAGATATATGTACACTAGCAGCAACTATTGGTTTATACTAGACTAATACTGCAGTAACTACATATCATCATCATCATCATCATTTTCAGCCGTTCACCATCCACTGCTGTCAGGCCTCTCCAATGCTCTTACATTCTTGTCTGTTTTGAACAATCTGCATCCACTTGACTCCACACATTCGTATCAATTCATCAGCCCATCGCCCACTCAGTCAACCTCGCTTTCTTTCACATCCTCTCGGATACCATTCCAGTATTTCTCGGGTCCATCTGCCATCCATTCTTCTCCCTTTGTGTCCAGCTCATTGCCACTTCAACTTTTTCACACGTTCCGCTATATCTGCCACTTTGGTCATACTTCTTACCCATGTATTGCCTTTACGATCTCTTCTTGTTATACCGAGCATACATTGTTCCATGTTTCTCTGTGTGCACTGAATCTTACGTAACATTCTCGAATTCAGCATCCACGTTTCACATCCATACGTCATAGTTGGCAGTATACATACATTTGTCGTATGCCTTATGTTTTAAGCATAGCGGGATGTTGGATTTAGAAACTATGTTCATTATTCCAAAAGCGCTCCATCTTAGTTTCATTTATCGTTAAAGATGAAACTACCTATACATATAAGGGACAAAAATAAATATAAAAAAAATTATTATCAAATTTTTAATGAAACTATTGAGATGTGTTGATATTCTTGGAACAAAATTTTAAGTATTCTGCACGGATAAACAAACCAGCAGACAGGCAGACTTAAGGCTTTCCTGTATACCTTATAAATACATACTAGAATATGAGTTTTTATGAAGTTTTTCCATTGTTGAGTCGATGTATGTACCTTCAAATTTTATTTCATGTATGTAAATACATACATACATATGTACATAATTATTAGAGCAGTTTCTTAAATTTTTTGCCTGCATCCATTTTTTATTTTATCCACACATATACATACATACATATGTATGTACCTAATAAAGTATTGTTGTTTTATTTTTAGTACCGTACATAAACCTATGTAATATATAATTTGTACTGGGAAATACTTTTAGAATTAAATATTCGAAGTATGTACAAGAATAGCATCCTTCGAGTCCATGTATGTAGTATGTATGTATGTATGTACATACATATGTACATACATTGTCTCTAAGATACTGTGTACTGATTCGAGGTTCATAATACTCGTGTGAACATTATTTCAATAATACATACATGTGAAGAACAAATACACATCTACATTTATTTATGTCGATTTGTTATGTCTTCTCACGAGCTATCGTCAACACAATGGAAACGACCTTATCATAAAATTATTATCAATCGTTTCGTAATGGCATTATTTGAACTCAACACAGATTCGTTTTGAATTTTTTTTAATAACCAATCCACGTACATACATACATATGTAGTATAGATAAAGTATTGTGATCGTGCGAAAAGTCGACCTCGAGATTTTTTATTAGTATGTGTTGAAATTTTTATTTGACAATTAACTGTTGTTACTATTTTTTGGATTTGCAAATTACCCTCTTGTGATATGTTTTAGCATGTGAATTAATAATTCATTTAATATTTGTATAACACATATTTTTAAAATTGCACATTCCCTATTATGTATGGTGTCCTTATACGCGTGGATACGCATCATTTTTTTCATCAAATCAATATTTAGATAATTCAATGAATTATATTATAATTTAAAATATATATATATATATCGCTAGCTTATAAACCGTGCATATATTGTACGTACCCGAGAAAATGTTTGTATTTATTACTCGGTGACGCATTGCGGGAAAGCATCGATTCGGTATGTTTTGGGATTATGTACGTTAACCCTTTAATATTAACGTATACATTTTATACCATAACGTATACCATACACGTAGTATAATAGATAGAGGATAATTGTCGTGTGAATATTCGACCTTGAGATTTTTATTATTGTTTATTCTGCGACATCGTGTTGGAATTCAGCGGACTGGAGCAACGATATGAAAATAATCAACGTCGATATTATGCGTGCCTTATCTCCGTCATCGATCAACGTTTAACATCATCATCATCATAATGATCATCATGACCATCATCGGTGACTCGACGCTAGGTCACAATGCCATTTCGATATTGTAATAATCGCGTGTGTGTGTGTGTGTGTGTCAAACATTCGACGGGTCTTCTTTGCATAGTTCAGGGATATTCAAGCGAGTTTTCCCTTTTATCGGTTGAATATTGAAATTGTCTGATTACAGCTGAGAAATGCGATAAGCTGATAATATCCGAGTGACGTCTTGGGGGTACTTATCGTTCAAAGAAAGGGAAAAAAATAGATAATCGCCATTAGCATGATGCTCGGTTGACAGTAGTCGTCACGACATCGTCGACTCAAAGTCGTCCGTTTGAAAATTTGGTGTGGTGCATTTTTGTGGTCACATTCTTCACAGGATGGACGCTTCAAAAGAATCAGAAAAAGGTATTCAACTTTTTACATATCACAAAAAGTTAAAAATAAATAAATCTGTATAAAACAATACAAGATTAGATATGTACTGCGTCGCTCGTCGATTAATTATCGTAATATTCATAAATAAATTGGACTTTATTCTTCCTTTTTGAATATAAACAACACACCGATCGAACGAATAAAATAAAACGAGTCGTCGTTGCGATGAATTGATCGATCCTCATTAATTGTTGTTGATAAAATGCTTATTTGTTTGATTAAATTGATGAATGATTAAATTATTTTGTTCGCACGTTTGCTGACGACATTTGCACAACGGTGTAAACTTCATTCTAGATTTTTCAAATCCGATTTGATTATCTTATATGAATCACAACTAACCAACGAATGGCCGCAAAATTACTATCAAACTTCGACCAAAGATTCCACTGTGTGTGTGTCCAAAAATGTGACTACACTGAAAAGATGCGACATTTTGCCAGTTGTGCTATTATTTTCCAATTATTATTATTCTCCATTGAATTGCTCGTCAGTTCGGTTAATTGTAAATTCGGCAAGTTTTAAGGCTCACACACACACACTTACCACACCACACGTGACGTGACGCCGTTGCTATGAAAACCATATAAATTCATGTGGTTAGGATTTCTGTGTATGGCGTGGCGTGTGTGTGAGCCCTTAATGTCGCCTAATTGGTATCAATTACATATCATAGATCGAATAGATATCATCGGGACAATACTGAATCATATTTATGCTTATCATGCTACAATTTTTGCAATCTCAAAATAAATTTAAAGTATAGGTACATAAATTCCCTCAGCGGCTTGCAATTTTGCCTTTTTTCACGTTGCTGTACAGAAATACGATTAGGTAATTATTTTTAACGATCTTAAGAACTGGCACACGTGTTTAATTATGTAGTCTACAGAGGTAAGCATTTACGCTCTGCCAGTGTTTATTTCACGATCAATTATATTATTGTAATTTGAATACACACAATCGAAATGGGTAAAAGATTGAACACAACCTGTTTTGTGTAGATTAGTCTCAGGCAAACCAGATAAACGCTCGAACATAGGCGTATTTGGATTAAATATCATACAGATCTTCATAAACTGTATTGGAATATGAACCTTCAGCCTTCGAACCACAATTCTTCTATAGACCACGATGCGGCTGAATAGGCAGTTGAATGAAATCGATACAACTTAATATATTCAATGAGTATTTTTGAATCTACATATTGCAGTTATCGCATCGGTAGTTACGTTGTTGTATTATATTCTCGTTTCCAGAGAATTTTCGACTCGCGAAATTAATCCATGTACAATGCCGTTCAAGTGGGAGGGATACCGAATAACTGAGCTTCAAGGTTGATATTTCGATAACAATATTTTAAATTAATGAAATTAAATAGCGTATGTAACTTAAAAATTCGCTTAAAAATTTATCGAAAAAAGTACGTGTTTAACCTGATCGATTTTCGAAACTCGTGTCATGTGTCAAAAAGGAATGCAATAAATAGTGCGGTTTTGTTTATTTGACAGATAAGATATTATCGTATTTTTCGAATGGAAATTGTCATCGTCGATTGATGATATCATTGCAACAGTCTCCCAAGGCGAAATTAAGTTGACCTTACGGTTTAGTTATGTGCCGTTTTAACACAATGTGAAATGCATCTTTCTGACGTCAACTTGTGCGCTGTTCTCAATAGTAATGTCAGCGTTGCAGCCGTCTTGATTATATATTTTCTTAATAAAACACTTCGTGACCCATTTCAACACTCCCAGAAAAGTATAGTGTTCAATGGTGAAGGTAAAATATAAAAAAAATTCCTTACACAGTCGATGCTTACATCCCTTTCATACGACAATCCTTTCAAATTCTAATCGAGCGTAGAGCTGACCGCTCTACCGTAACATTATTTAATTTCAAAGAAGTGATTAGATGATAGCTTGAACCGTAAATGATAGTTAGGCAGAGTCAGAAGATAATTTATTATTCGTAAACTTGCGAAGTTTGAAATTGTAGTGGAACTTTACAAATCTGCGCGGAATAGACAATTGAACGTTCGTACAATCTTGTACAATGTATTTTGAAAGTAAACGAATATTCGCGAAGTGCTGCAATCCAGGTACGTAAATGAGTTACAGCTGCAGACACTGTAAGGTAACCAAGTTTTCACGACATCAAAAAGGGATAAAACACTTGCTTGATCATACTGCTATCATAAAACTTTTGATTCTTTTGAAGATTCTTCTGAAATTATATTGCAAAGCAAAATATTAGGCATTTATACCTTGAATTAGAATACAAGTGTTAGTAAGTCAGTTATGTATTAGAAACTGTTTTGTATTGAAGAAGAGTTATATACAATACAAATAAGAGGGACAAAATTTGATGTATCTGGAATGTCCCTTTACAGTTTGAAAGGGTTTGTTTCTGTAGATGAATCGTCAAATGATGAATTACATAAAAATCGATGAAATTCATTAGCGAGCAAGCAAAATAAATGAAAAATGTTTGGAGAGAGTGAGAGAAATAAGAAAATTGTCATTGTACATACATATGTGGGCTCATTCATTCATTGTCTAATATCAATTTTATTCTTAATTATTTACTATGTGGTAATATTATTTATTTCTCCTCGAGTTGAAAAGTACGTTGTATTATTATAATAGTAATACAAATTGAAAAGTTTCCTATGGATGTCATGAGTGATATTGTGGTTGGCTGTACCTACTTTATCAGCTTCCATATTATTGACTGCTCTTTTATAAATATGCCATGTGGCTATCTGGCATATTGCCAGGATATCCGGCTGATATCGTCATGCCTTCACCTATCTCCCGGTTTATCTGTTGAACTAGGTCTGTCCAGGAGTGCATGGCAAAAATGACTGGTTCAAATATGTACATACATACCCACACTGTTTTTCGACTCTCTCGTGCCACGTTGGCCGTCTCCGTGTCCACGTTCCACTACCATTTTGATCGACACTGAATAAATGCTTGAATACAAAATTTATGCACATACATACATACATACAGTGAATGAAATAAATTTTCTTGGTGTCCGTAGGTACACATGTACGTGCACGCAATACGTACATACATATGTATGTATGTATGTACAGTTAGCTGCTAGTGAGCTATCGTAAGCGGCCGCGCGGAAATTGTAAAAGCGTTCAAGAATTTTAATTTGATAGCCTATTAGTGTATGAAACGTTCTGTTTGAAGTTTTTCCTATTATTTATAGTCGATCCGATGCGATTTTCCTGCGAGAGCACTGTCATGTCGACCGTTCACGTGCAACGTGTGAATTTATGTGCAGTTATGTCAGATTGCATAATGACTAGTGCTTGACGAGATATCGAAAGGTTTTATACGGAGAATACGCACTCAATTCGTATTGGTGCTTTCACCGGTTTCATGGGGATTATTCGGTTGTAAAACGTATTAAAAATTTATTTATAGGATTTGGAGAAAGCCTCATTAGTATAAGCCCCCCCGCTAATGTCTATAAAAAAATGTCCATGTGTCATCCGTGACGAATTTATCATTATTAATAGATAATAAAAGTATTTTGTATACGAATCTGAATCGCGATAAAATTTCGCTATAATTGATTAAACGAACATGGCAATTTGCTTTTGTATCGTGTTTCTTTCTGTTCGCTTAATTGTTGAAACGTATTTTTGTTTACACACGTACGAACCTAATGAAATTTTACGAGTAGGTACATATTATTTTTTTGCGTTTTGTATATAATTGATTCTTGATCATTTCATTCTTTAAGTTCAAAAGAAATTTTGTTGAAAATATTGAATGTAAAGAACAGTTCTGTTTAATTTTAATTTTTTTTTATATTTGTTTGAACAAATGACGTGTTCTGTTTATCGTCAATCACATTTTTTATTTATTTAGTAATCGTTTGAGTGATTTTATATTGTAGTAACTACAAATAAACGATAATGAGAATATTTATCAGGTCAATAATGTAATGATTACTTATTTATACAGACGTAGACGTACTGTGAAATATCAATCCAGTATTTTCCCATTTATTATTGTTGACTTTGTTACACTCATTGATTCTTTTGAATCACACATTACATTTTCATAATTTTCTCAATGCGATATTTTTTTTATCATTCTCATTAAAAAATAATTAAATTTAAATTAAACTCAAAAGTCTTGCAATCCAATTAGACACTGGGAGAGTTTATTTAACAAAAAAAATAATAATTTGCAAAATAAATATACGTCACAAGCTTTGTATTATTAGAAATTCAATTAAAATGATTTTAATTTTTAATGTTTTCTTAGGCTTATGCCAACCTGAGATGCAACCAGACCGCGCGCCCTGCCCAAGACCACAACGTGAACATCAACACTCTACTTCAAATGTAAGTCTTTACGATATTATTAATTAAAATCAAAACTAAACTTAAGTATCTTTGATACTTTGAGTCAAGTTTCCCCTTAGCAATGCTTATTAAATCGCGGGTGAACAATTTAAATATAGCAAATCGTACGAGATCTAATTACGTAATACGCTTCTATTAATAGTTCATCATTTATTTGTATTTAAGTATAAATGCTCAATTTCGCCGACCTTTTTCGCTTTTATTTGTACCTATAGGTATACGCTTTTCTACTCACTGCCTTTGTATAGAGCGTGGGCGTATTGACTTTTACTTACCTGTAAAAATATTTTATATTTAATACCTGTGTATATAATTTATTTTAATATCGAAATGCGTTTGAAAAAATTTACCGAAAATAGACGTTGTTGAACTCAGGCCGCTTTTCAAGGAAAATTCGCAGCCGGCGTCTTAAGCATGAAAAAAAAAAAAAAAGAAAACTATTCACCCTAACCGCAAGATACCAGACGAAGTTTCTAATACTTGTTATCTACTTGTTACTTGCAACCGACCCAACAGCTTCCTGCAGCTGTTCCATCGGCGAATTCCGCGCGTATTGATTTTTATACTAGAAATTCCTGCAAAAAATAAAACAATCTCTTTTGAAATCGACGATTCTGCTTTGCGCGCGTGCTTTTGGGCTATATATTTCAAATTTGACACCATCGGCATAGTGATGTATCTGAAATTAATTTTCAGTGCGTTTATCGTGCGTGTGTTGGCGGCTGTCGATGCCGTTTTACAGATGCGCCCAGACTGAAGCTCTCTCCTCCGCACGATAACCCCGCAACGGCTCTCAAACTGTTATTATTGATTTTTCAAGTCTATTAGCCATTAATTTTTAGTGGTTGTTTCATCATTTTATTACTCTGTTCCTACCTACTTACCGTGGAAACAAAAAGTATTTACACACGACAATTCAAATGAAAATTGGGAAAATTTTCATTCAGATAGAAAATTCAGTATGTACAGAACGTAAACGCTTCATGAACATTTGGCCTGAAATGCTTCGTTAACCAGATATATTCAAAGATTTTTTTTCGAATTTTATCTTTAGGGCTTTGGGGACAACTTATTA
The DNA here is from genome assembly GCA_022651745.1 of Parapsyche elsis. NCBI lineage: Eukaryota > Metazoa > Arthropoda > Insecta > Trichoptera > Hydropsychidae > Parapsyche > Parapsyche elsis. The sequence goes on from JAGVSN010000018.1 coordinate 4,403,582, forward strand.
ACAAAATCGATGCAAAGGTGCTTCAGTTAAGTTAGATTAGGCAAGGCGAGGTTAGGTTAGGTTATGTATAAATAATTTGACGATTATTAGGAAATAATGAGATTCAATTACTGAATGCCAAAAAAATGCACATAATCAGGCAAAACTACATACATATATAATTTTAGTATTAAGCTATTCTAACACCTCGCAGTTCGACCGCGAGGTGTTAGAATCTACTGGTTCGATTTTCACGGTGCTCGGATTAAACCGCACACGAACAATCCGCTCAGAAAAATGTGCACACGGAAAAAAGCGCACATGGAAAAATACTCACATTTAAATTACTCTAATGTTTTCTTGTGTTTTAAATTTTCTTTAATATACATACATACCTACAATAAATTAAAAATATATTTTCATTATGTTTGCAGAGAAAATAAAAATGTGCGGATTTTTATGTGCGCCTTTTTCTGTGCAGATTTTTCGCGTGCGGTTTAATCACCGAACCGATTTTCACCATACATACATACATACCTTCACTGAAACCTCGACGAGATCTTCCACTATATTAAATCCTTCTAACGATCCGACATAATCTATCGCTATAATATGGCAACCCCCCCCCCCCCCCCCCCCCCCTCATTTCACGTATGATAACGGCTATTTATTATGCGTTTCGTATTTATTACGTTGATAATGATTGACCATTGCGATTGAACGGCAAAATATCACCCGAACGAACTTTTGATACTTGATAAGGGGGTTGCAATGAATATGACAGTGTATTTTTGGTGGGGAGGGATGGGGTGGAGTTGGGGTGTTATTGTGTGCATTAAAGTGTGTATGGGGTGATGGTGATAGTCATGGTGAAAATGTATGTGTGTGTGTCTGTCTGTCGGCCGTTATATCGATTGTGTCTGCGTTCGGCGTCTGGCCGGCCTCCGCCCACAGCTACATCCACATCCACATCCACATCCACATCCACAGTCACAGCCACAGCCATGGCTGGAACCGTATCGTAGGCTCTCGGAATTCTTCAAGCCGCCTAAACCCAGACCCAGACGGAGACGGGGACCACCACGTGGAAACAGACACCCATTCAGAGCAATGCTCTTTGCCGACAGGCCGTGGTTAACGCCCCCTACCCACTCTATTAACCACATATACCCACACATTTTCGCCGATGCAAAACGGCGAAAACTCCCCCGACTCGGGCACTCGCTCTGCAACAATAATAATATTTATAATAATCGCCCGTTGGAAATTGGGGATTTGCGCAAAACGCCGTGAAACTCTGTCCGATTAGAACGATCGCAGTCGGAGAGAATTGCAGCGTCGATGAGCGTCGAGATTGAATCGACGCTGATTCTGATCGTTTCACTTCCACTCGGTGTTAAAATGTTGTCGTACGTACGGGTACGTATGCATGTATGCACGTATGTACGTGTTATCGACACGATTGCTAACGATGAACTTTCCGATAAACGTTACTCGGTATTCTGCTTAAAAGTCTACTGTATGTATATGTAATTCAATATTAAGAACCGTCTTTGTGACCGTAGATGCACTTTATTTTGTTTTAATCGTATCACTTGGACTGACGTCTGTTGAAATCTTAAGCTTAGTTAAGATACGTAGAATACCGACTATTTAAATAATAAACAATACAATATAGGCACACACACACACACTTACCACACGCGTCTTCCGACGAAATTCTAAACGCACGAATTTCTATGGTTTTGTACGGGGTAGATGCACACTTGCAACACCCCACCCCACGTCACGCAAAACGGTGTAAACTTCATTCTAGATTTTTCAAATCCAATTTGATTATCTTACGTGAATCACAACTTAACAATTCACCGAACGATAAATCTTACGGACGTATATGCATATGTATGTATGTACATACATATGTACCGTAAAATTATTATCACACTTCGACCGAAGATTCCATTGATGTGCCCATTTACAAATGTTATTTTCCAATAATTATTATTCTCCATTGAATTGCTCGTTAGTTCGGTTAATTGTAAATTTGGCGAGTTTTGAGGCTCACACACTACACGTGACGCGGGGTGGGGTGTTGCACGTATATTTCTACGCCATTTAAAACGATAGAAATTCATCGGAAGACGTGTGTGGTAAGTTTGTGTGAGCCTTAATTAAATATGGTTTTATTTTTGTTGAAAATTAAAATTGTTATTTTTTCCCCGTGGCCGATATACCAATCAATGATATACAAGCGATGACAGTCAACGTGCAAATATGCTAGTAAAATTTAGGGTAAAATAAAAGGATTGATAAATATTAATCAGTTAGTCACATACGAAGCATTCCCACTATGAAACCGATTATATAATTTCATTTATCTTATCGCCGCGATCTCTCGCCAAAGTACACAGTGTTTGCATTTCGTTTTTAATATTCAACAATATAACATGTAAGTAACGTTCGTATCTGTTTTCATTGCTCGTTTAAAAGATGAGCGGTTTCCATCACTTACGCGATTATATTTCCAATCTGATTTTTATTACTTTGTAATGACGATAAAATGTTTTTATTCGAGTATACATACAGACATACATACATACTTTGTCTCTAAAATAAAAAGAGACATTCGTTTTTCGCGTGTGGGTTCATTAACACGGTGAACCCTATCAGACGGTGGTGCTTCGACCGGTCTACCAGGTTGATGTTCTCTTCTTGTGCATTTGTATTGCCGTTTATATGTACGACGTGCCGCACTGTACTTTTCATACACTTTTCCCATTACTTTATAGTTTCTTAATTTTACGACTGGATGTACATACATATGTAGGGTAGGTACCTGACGTAATTGCCTTCATTTCGATACATGTACAACATCAACTAGGATCCGGATTTCGTTTGGACGGTCAATGTGTCTACGCAGTATATTTTAATCGGAAAAACCAAACCGGATTTTCCTCGTGCGTATCAATTGATGATGATGTTTCGTTTTGATTTTTCGCTTTATGTCATTGTAAAAATAGTAGAAATGTCAACCTTTATTTAATAATCGCCGCAGACGATACCCACCCACGGTATTTTATACTTTTAGAGCGCGGTATGATGCTTTTGTTAGATTTTCAAGAAAATATAAAAATTGTATCGCCACGTGTGTAATTTATCTATTTGAAGGTGCTTTTATATATTTAAATTTTTAGTCTACAGACAAATCGGATCTCGAACCTTCAAGCTTTTTCATCATGAATAAAGCTTTCAATTTTATTTTAAAATTTTACGTTTTTTTTTAAATGCTTTGAAATGTTTACTTAAATAAATATGTACATTAGAATATGTACATACTGTGAGGGTAAATACCCCGACGTTCAGACGAAATGAATATAATGTTAAGCTACTTCGATCGACTTCCAAGAAATAATCTCGGAGAAAACCTCTTGTTTTTATGTCAATTTTATTAATATTACAAATTATTGAATATTAATTTGGTCTATGATATTCTTATATCTATTGAAAATTTAAGTTAAAAAATTATTAATCTTCAAAATTAATTACGATGCTTGTGTCGTTGCGGTCACGGTATCACTGTCAACACTTGTTTGCGCGAGTCTGTTTGTTATAGGTTTGCGCAAATTTCAAACAGTGTTTGAAGTACTACAGGCTGCGTTTTCGGCCTGCACGTGCTTTCGTTTTATTATCCACACGCTCTGTTTTGCCTGGTCAAACCAAGTTTGCACATCCAAGCTTCGAGTCAAGCATGCACGTGTAGAGCAGCCTTAACAAATTAAAAAATTTAGCAAGAGGCCGCTATCTGTCAAAGCTATTTATGGTCATACATACATACATACATATGTACATCAATTCAATCAACGGTATACTATACTATACCATTCAAATTGTTTCACGTACTGTCAAACGGGCTTTTCTGTTATCGTATAAACCAGCGCGAACGGGTGGGAATCGTTAGTGGGGAAAGAATCTACCGACATAATATGACGGACAACAAATATTAATTAGTGACTTTTATTTTAGCTATAAAAATTGTGACTTGGAATGTACCTACATACATATATGTATGAATGTAAAGGGCCCCATTCACGTTGCGAACGATTCCCGTTCCAACTAACGATTCGGCAGTAAAATCGTTACGTGTGTGTGCAAAATCTAATCCGATCGGCGAGATCGGACAAGTCGGGCACCGTCTGATTTTCGTACGATTTACTTTTCCGATTTGAATCATCATCAATTTCAGCCGTTAACCATCCGCTGCTGGATGAAAGTCTCTCCAATCCACTTCCATTCCTGTCTGTTCCATTCCAGTTGACTCCATACATTCTTCTCAATTTATCAGCCCATCGTCCACTCGGTCTACCTCGCTTTCATTCACATCCTCTCGGATACCATTCCAGTATTTCTCGCGTCCATCTGCCATCCATTCTTCTCGCTATGCGTCCAGCCACTTCAACTTTTTCCCACGTTCCGCTATATCTGCCACTTTGGTCATACTTCTTAGCCATGTATTCCCCTTACGATCTCTTCTTGTCACACCGAGCATACATATTTCCATCTTCGTGTGCACTGGATCTTACGTAACATTCGTGAATTCAGCATCCACGTTTCACATTCATACGTCATAACTGGCAGTACACATTGGTCGTAGGCCTTATTTTTTAAGCATAGCGGGATGTTCTTTATTCCAAAAGCGCTCCATCTTAGTTTCATTCTTCGTTAAAGAAGAAACTACATATGTATGTATATGGAACTACGGATATGTCAAAACCTTAACTTAAACCTGTACACCTTATAAATACTAGAATATGAGTTTGATAAAGTTTTTCCATTGTCGAGTCTATGTATCTGCAAATTTTACGTCATCGGTGCACTGGATCTTACGTAACATTATTGAATTTAGCATCTACGTTTCACATCCACACGTAGTAGTAGTACGCCTTCTTTTTTAAACACGTTTTGAATACGGAAGCTAAAATCGTCGGTAAACGTACTGTTCCAACAATTCCGAGCGTTCACAACGATAAACAAAACTGTGGCTCATGAAAAAAATCGGCGTAGATTTAAGACTCTTACACACAGCTGCAAAATCGCGTATGAAAACCTATCGCGGCAAACCTAGCGAATTTCGCTAGGTGAAGAGCAAAGAGCGTATAACAGCAAAGTCGGCTTTAACCGCTAAATATTCGGGCATAACCACGTGGTGAAAACTTTAGAGTTTGCATTGAAACGGGCATAGGGGGTGGCGGGGGCGATTATATACCTACGTCCATTATATATTTGTTAGCTGTTATAATAGATATATTACGCAAAATAGTGCAAAAACAATTGATTATTAATAGAATTTAAACAAATTCGCAATAAATAATGTTAGATGCGCGTGGGTGGCATTAAGCGTCTACACCGAGAAGGATTTTCCGCCGAATTCCGCGATTCGCGGACTTTGATGACGTTTGTGGAAAAGTTGATATGTTGTATGTACATAAATAGCTCTGACTTGAGTCCATGTCAGAATCGTGAGTGAAATACAAACGTTCCGAAAGCGAGGTGACAGATGGTAGTGACAGAAACCGGCGCTTGCGCAGGTCGGTAGACTTGTGAAATTTTCTAGATTTTCCTAGCGAAATTCGCTAGGTTTTCATACGCGATTTCGCAGCTGTGTGCGAGAGCCTTAACGGAAAACTGTCGGAAAAGTCGCATCGTACCGAAAGAGAGCGCGACCCCGTATCCACGAAAATTTCATCGGAAAATTCACCCCGGCCGCGGCGCCGGTTTTTCAACGAAGAGTCTCGACCGGGAAAATCTAAACGAATTTTCCCATCGGCGAACGGGGTTTGGTCAATAGATTTCCACCGACGAAACGTGGATCAAAAGTGGAAAAGGGGGTCTGGCCTGGGGGGGGCGGCGCGCACACGTGTTTATTGACATCGGCGTGTCGCAGGGCAGGGGGTGCACTTTTTTGCTCGACTCGCCAGGGGCGTAGGGGTTTAGGGGGCGCTCTAAGGGGGCGTACATACTTGGAATTGAATGTGGAAGATATGCGCGCGCATCAGATGCGATGACAGCCGCGCCCAGCCGACAGCGCAGCGTCAGCTGAGCGGGGGCGCGGCAACCGGCAACCGGCAACCGAAACCACTCGCCTCAAGGCAGCTGAACGGGGCACGTCTCCTGGCCATTCCGTACCCCACACACCGAGCACGCCCCTGGCCAAAAAACGAAACTCCTCGGCCGCACCATCTCGCAACACCGCACTATCCAGCACCGCGTCGTACGATATCTATCGGTTATAAATTGTTAAATTGTTTACCCCGTTGCACCATATGCCACGCGGGCACTGGAAAACTTACCATTTTCCACGTGAGCCGCGCGTGTACAACCCCCACACTACGATACACCGGGAAAATCGATCGCGGAAAATCAATATGTGCAACGGAGATCGTATCGCACGACCCACTTTTCCGCCGTTAAGTGTACGGCTTCTAGCGCGCGACACGTGCGCCGATTTTTTTTTTTGTAATCCCCTACGTGGGATTTTTCAATTTGTCAACAAATCCACGCGGTAGTCTATCGACGTCTCAATTCTTCGTTTGATTTTGTTTTAAAGCAGTCGGAAGTTTTGCAATGCAACGGGGGATGATGGTCGGTTCGTTCGTCTCGTTTCGAAATAGTGATTTGGTGTGTGTCGTACGGTTTGGTTTTGTGCGCAAGACCGCGTTACGCCCCTCTCGCATCCGCACATGACGCACACGTTGCACGGCGGTCTCGCATTCAATACCGAGTTTTCTTTTCCGAACAGATTACACGTACGTGTACGTACGTACGTCCGCGTAGAACGTCGATTGTTTTTTTTTTTTTTTTTTTAAATTACACACGTGTGCACACTCACGCGAATGACTCTTTCGTACACATTTGTAAAAAACGTTTTGGCAAAGTTTCGTCGATAGTTTGAATCGACCGGTGAGTGTGTGTGTGCGCGCGTGGACAGACTTGAAAGTGTTTAAAGTAATAAACAACAAAAAAAAAATTTGTTCGACGAAAGTATAGCGTCGCCAGTGCGGCGAGTGCACCGAAGACGCATCTCGACTCGTATCAAACGATCCGGAGGTATTTATTCAACTTTCATTCAAATAACATACACCGCATGCATTTATGTATGTAATTGGTAGTCCGAAAGTAGTCCCACATTGCAATTAAATCAAACTTCAAAGGCAAAGTTATCGTTATCGTGGTCTATCACTTTTTTTGATATCGATATTCATTTTGCGATAATTTTCTATACGACGATTTTGTGACGTCGCATTTACTCACGAATATGTACACCCCACCCACTCGACCGCATTGTCAAAATCATCTGTTATTTGAATCATCGCGCATTCGTCGGAATTTCACACGTTCGCAGTGTGTACATAAATAAATGTGGTGTTTGTGTTTTATCACAATCACGGCACAATTAGTAAAATAATCAAAATGCGTTCAGAGAGGAGTTCACGATCGACGGCCGTACTTTACCCGATAGTAAACTGGGTAGAGAGCGCGAGTTCATCGGAGGCATCTGGAATCTGGTCGGAATTTTAACTTTTTTTTTTAGTTGTCGTTTTTACAGGGATATTTAACAACCTATCCAGGATCGGAGTAACGCTGGCTACTGTGCATTGTACGTGTGTGGGTGACTGTGGCTCAATAGTTTTAAAGTGCTGCTTCCTGTCTTTCGGCGCCCGGCCCCCGCCGTATTCACATTATTACTTACACGCTCTACAACACTACACCTCTACAATATACACCACATTTCTCTCACTTTTGCCACAACATCCACCATAGTCGAATATAAAAATGGTTCGATGGTAATCTCCACAGCTGTCAACATCGGGGGGCCCCGTTCAGGACGTGCAAAATGTCCGATATAATGTACATATGTATGTATATACATTGTATTGTATAATATTTCAGCACTTGGCAGTTTTCACATTACCGCACTGATTTTCCCATGTGAAGACTCTCAAGTTGAACATGTTTCAACGTTTCAAGTTAAAATTTGGTTCAACATTTATTTCTAGATGGTTCTTTCAACTTTTCTTTTTTAAGTTTTCCCACAAGAATAGCGTGCGGATTTCGCAAGCTGCGAATAAAGCGCTTCCAGAAAAGCGGATAACGCAATTGAAAAACGGTTCTTGCAGTAGTTATTTTTTCAAAATGTTCTTTTATACGGTTGAATTTCACGCTTCTCGCTTACAAAGGTACTATTTATTCGTAATTTTAATATTAGTCTATCGATTGCTTTATTCGGTTGAAACGAATTGTCACTTTTGTCTGAACACGTGGCTGAAAATTGTACGCACAGTGGCTTTAACCAGTTTATGTACATTATAAACGATTCGTAGACATGTTCTGCTACGCTCCACTCGATTCAGCTCGGTTTTGGAGGGCTTCGACCCCTATAGAGATCGCCGCTCCCTTTTTAACCCACTTATTGCTGCTCTCCACATCCTCCCAACGTTGCGACAGTGCTACCCATGTACTTGCCAACACGCAATGAAAGATGTCTTTTTTTTATTTATTTTGACAGATGATGATCTCACACGCTTATGGGAAAACGATCGATCGGTTTTTTTTTTTTCGCACCGAACAAATAAGCCGGTTCTATTTCCGAGATATGTACATACATATGTACGTTCTATCCCCGACTTTAATATAGCCCTTCGTATACGAGGGTGAAAACGGTTCGAGGTGCGACCGAATAGCCGTACAAATATACATACACAGCGTGTGCCGCCACACTCGCCTTTTGCTTATTTTATCCGCAGACATGTTGAATAATAATAGAGCAACTTATTTATTCTTGAAACAATTTAACGATACCGTTTACCACTGATAAATTTCACGTGCGCTTAGCAACCGCACTTTGTAACGGGCTATTTGCTCGTAAACCGGAGCCGCCGTTGCATTCGTTTCCATATACATTTTTCCATGTAAGTGTGTGTGTGTGTATTATTTATTACCCAACACTAAATCGGGCATGGGTATTTTTAAAGAATTGCAAGCCCTTTCAATCTGTTATAGTACGTACTACGGATTCTTTATGAATCACTAGTGCAAACAGTTTTGGAATTTTCTTCTGTTATATGGAGTTCGAGTGATAGGACCCATATATTCATCATTTTCAGCAGTTCACCATCCGCTGCTGGATGAAGGCCTCTTCAATCATCTTCCATTCCTGTCTGCTTGAGCAATCTGCATTCACTTATCTCCACACATTCTTCTTAATTCATCAGCCCGTCTTCCAGTCGGTCTACATTGCTTTCTTTCACATCCTCTCGGATACCATTCCAGTATTTCTCGCGTCCATCTGCCATCCATTCTTCTCGCTGCTATATCTGCCACTTTGGACATACTTCTTACCCATGTATTCGTCTTACGATCTCTTCTTGTCATACCAAGCATACATATTTCCATGCTTCTCTGTGTGCACTGGGATCTTACGTAGCATTCTTGAATTTAGCATCCATCCATACATCATAACTGGCAGTATGCCTTATTTTTTAAGCAGTCCCATATATTAATGCTGGAAAAAGTTTCTAAGGTATTTGTACATGATGGAATTTGGGCGCTATCCTTGGATGTACCCAACTGTCTTCCTACAGGGTGCCCTGGGCTTCTACTCTTTTGAGTTTAGGCGGCAACTATTCTTAGGAAAGCATTTCTACAAGTTGCTGATTGGTTTGGTGCACAATCTTCAGATCCTACGGGAAATTAAATAGTGGGTACCGAGCCAATTTCGCAATTCCAGACAGCATTTGCATTTGCATTTATTCTTCTATCCACCTGAGGCACGAACCAATGTGGTGTCATCTTCTCCGGTGGCTAGAGCAGTCAATTTTCTCAATCGGGTAGCTGTCTCGTTTGATATTTTCTCTGGAAGTTACAGTTGCTTGATTGAGCAGATACTAAGGGTCAAATGATTTTGTGTACATTTTGAATGTGTTATATTATGTCTATTTTTGTAATTTACCCACCATGACGATTTGGTTAATCTGTTATGGTGGGTGTTTTTGTAATAAAATAAAATGTGATCATGCCAGATTAGATAAGTGTAAAAGGTGCAAATAATAATAATTGATGAAACTCTCACTTCATTTCCTCTATCGATTAGAAGTTATTTGTGCACATTATTGCGTGCCGGTCGGTGATTTCGCTCAATTTATCTATTTTTAGTCTGCAAAAGTCCTGTTTCATTTTACGCGATGCACCGATGCTGTCATTATTTATGTAATAAATAAGTTTTTCTTGCACTTTCATCACGCTTCATACACACAATTTATTCGCTCGACAACGGCGTACGCCGTATCGCAGCAAATTAATTAACACCACTTAAAATGTAAATTATTTCTGACACACAATTCCCATTTTTACCACCGATAAATAGGTTCGTTTTAATCGCGGAACTGACGTTCAAAGTTTTACGATTTCGACATGATCTTGGTCGGTCACGAATGTGGCGACATTTCTAGGCTTTCCCTTCGAAGGAAAGCCACGGTGTAATTCGAATAATGCGTACCCGTATATGTGTATAATTTGGTTTCGAGCGATTGAATAACAAAATTTTCCGTCAATTGACGATTGAATACCAGCTCGGTTTTTTTTTCAATGTACGCGCACGAATTCATATGGTAAAATCTGTCGTTTCCGTTGCTGTGATTATCTCGTTAATATACGATCATTTGAGGCGTGGGCTATCAAAAGTAGCGATGTCTAAAATTTCAGAAAAATAAATTCAGTTATACATACATATGTATGAGTGTTATCCCCTGAGAAAAATATTTTTTATTAAATAAACTCATCCTTAAATAAATTCAACATGTATTTAAATGTTGTCATGGTTGGGTATTTAAAATTAATCATAATGTCACAGCTAAAACAATCGCTAAAACGAAAGATAATAAATAAAATATCACTTTTTCGCTGTACATATAATGGCAGTTTATCAGTTGCTACTTTTAATAGCTCACGCGTCGTTTAAAAACTAACTCTAATGTTTGTGGTTTCGTTGATTCACTATGTATGTACATATGTACATACATACATATGTGTACGTATTCTTCAATAGATTTTCAAAGAGAGAGTGATTCATTGTGAACTTTAGTTTTGAGATTATTTTATGATTCAACGCTCGTGATTATTGAGGCCGACCCCTCCATTATTTCCACATCCTACCGTTGTGTGTGTCGTATATTATTTTTAATTATCAACAGAATTGATCCGATGAATAATGGACGTCGACAGTATGTATATCTACATATATTACATATATGTATGTACGTATTCACGGTAAAATTTTGACGAGATGTAATCGAATCGGTGGCTTGGCACGCCCACATAACAGTCTGCGGAAGATGTAAACGGAGACCCATGAATTGGAGTGTGAAATGCGTTTGTTTTTATACGATTACAGAAATTATTATGCACCTTTGTAAAAAGTGCGTAGGGGAGCTTTGGCGACCTCAATCAATATCCGCACAAGACGCCACGCATCCATAGAATGTGATTCGCGAGATCGATTCCGATTGTCTTCGCGTGGATTCCAGTTTTTTAGATTGTTCGCATCGTCATTGATCGGTGTGCATATTAGTATTGTCAGTATGTATGTATGTATGTACATATTATTGCGAAGCAGTATTGTCACAACCTTGGAGCTGGTGTAATGGAACCCGGCCAGCGCGAATCAAATCGACCGGGATTGTATGTATCAATGCTACAAATGCTACAATGTATCAATTTTTGCGTTTCATCTGTGTTGTTCTTCAAATTCAGACGACGCCTGCGAAGGTCGACGCTTTGCCTTTCGTCGTCAGGGGAAAATAATAAAAAAAACAACAACAAAATAACGACGGCGTAGTGCCAAAATTAGTGATTTTGTTCTGTCGTTTTCGGCGCGATTGCTCATCCATCGACGAATGCCCTATGAATCTTGTCGTGGATTTTCATCGAGAGTTTTCCAAGTAATGCGCGGATTTGACACTTGAACCGAATCCAAAAGAACACACAAGCCCTTTTATCAGAATTATACTGATTTTAATGTGAAATAATTGGGGTGAACGGATGAGAGAAGGGGACCGACACACGTGCTTTTCGTCGTCGTCGACGGATCATCTCCTTCTTTTGTATGCCCACGCTCGCCTTCAACATTCTTCGCTAACTTATGTACAATTGTACGACTTTTTGACTCACGCATGGAAAATATGTCCCCGTATTGTTGGATCCCTTCGATTAACTTATATTTATTTATTTACAAAATTTGACGACAGTAACCTTATAGTTTCCCAAATCGTCACTGTGGCCAAGCAAGTACATCGTTAAAAAAAAACATGCAGAATTAACAAAAATTAAATTTAGAAATATTAAAATAATACATTAAAATCTTATTATTAAATTATCTCAAATCTTAAAATTATCCAAATTGACCGTTTAATTAATTAATAAGGACAAAATTTTTGACGAGAGCTAGCACTCGAGCAGTGACGTAACTTCGAATTTTGGAGATTGAAAGACCTGCAAAACGTTAAGTTTCTCTTTTTTTACATCAAAGCAATCAAAATTTTATCGTAGCTTTTGAAAATTTACGGAGACGGATTTATTTATTTACAAAATTTGACCACCTTACAGTTTCCCAAATCGTCACTGTGACCAAGCAAGTGCATCATAAAAAAATATTAAAATAATACATTAAAATCTTATATTTAAAAACAACTCAAACATTGTCCCATAACTAACATTAAATAAGTCAAAGTGTATGTATGGCCAGCCTGATTTAATGAGTAATTTAATGGCTCTTACAACGAAAGACATGGCTAGCATGTCAGTACGAGCCATAGGGATGGATAACAAATTATTTTCTCTGTGGAACCTAAACTGACTTGGTACGTCAAAACCCAATTCATCGCTGTTCGGTTCGTCGCGTCGGTGTGTACGCAACTTAAAGCTAGGACTCCTGAATTCCAGAATGCTCCGCACTAATACTGCGTACACATTACTCCGCACTAATACGATATTACACTGAGCAACCAAACGGAACACCAGATTTTTTTTGAACCACGACGACCAGATAGATATACAGGTTCCAATGCTACGTATTAGACGATGCGATTCTCAGTTGCATAAAAATTTCTTGGAAGTCAATGTTCGACGAAAATAACCTTCACCAAAAACCCTTTTCTGACCTTTTTTTTGCATCGTCGTACTCAATTGTCAACGCAACGCAACGTCAACGCAATTGTTTCGAAAACAATGAAATTGAGAAAGAAATATGAGAGGTTGAATTTTATATATTGTCTACGTCTACATACTACTACATAGAGTACCTAGTTTTCGTATAGCTTCCTAGACCTATTTTGTTTGTATGAAGATTATGAGATGAGCAGGTAGCTTGGTGAGTGAAAAGTGGTGCAATGTAATAAGATGCTAGCCACCGTCAAAAAAAATCTGGTGGTTGCTCAGTGTAATATCGCTCATAGTGCGGAGCATTCTGGAATTCTGGAGTCCTAGCTTTAAGCTGCGTACACACCGACGAACCGAACAGCGAACGACGAAGGGTGGCTGTTGTTTGGAAGTTCATAAATCATAGGACGTTATTTTGTGGAAGGGTCCACACAATAACGTCGTTCGCTGTTCGGTTCGTCGGTGTGTAAGCAGCATAATGGATTCGTAAAGAATCCTAACCACCAAGGCACTCTGAAACGGCTTACTAATATGCCGGCAACAATTTGCTACCAATCAATGAAAACGAATGATAATAATAGTCGGAGAATGTGGTACAATGGTTTTCTAACTTTCGCACACTACATATGTACATACATATATTGGTAAGTGATGTATTAAGACCCGCTTGTTAGGCGCAAGCTATGCCGGATGTGGCTCGCATACGTCTATCAATTTCTATATATTTGTGAGCTATTTATTGAACGATATGGGTGTTGAGGGTATTTTCGTATGATGTATCGTTTCGTAGAATGTGTATGGGTTATTGTCCGCGTGTTTAGGTATATCGGCGACGTATCACTTATTAGTGCACCCCACCGATGGTGGTTTCGTGTGAATGACCGCCCATTGTTGTCCAATCGTGTACATTTAACATTGCTCTGCCAATGAACGACGAACGTTCGTCGGATCCGTGAGACCGACGAAAATGCTGCCCTTGGTTGAGATGACCGAGGATGGACCATTATCATCAGATCATCACCGCAACTCGCCTACTATCTATCCGAGCCGGCAACAGGTGTTGTTGCATACCGTTACGTTTACGCTCTTTTTTTTTTTTATTTATTTATTTATTACTATTTCGCCATTTGGTCGTCACGTCGCGTTCGTCTCCCTCTATCGGTCTGCCATTCCGCGGCCATTGCGAATCCGTGCAAATAAGCCGTTCTCGTGGGTGTGTGTGCGGTTTGGGTGTTTGTCGCGGGGGTCCGTTAATCGCGCAAGTTCGATTCGGCACGAGAGATCGGTCACGGCCGGTCGCGACAAAAACCGATAAAATACCGTTCGCCGCGTGTTTTGATCGGATGTCAACAGCCGAAGAGTTGCGCATGTGAAAATGCGACCGTGGAATTCGCCTAAAAAAAACCTGCCGCACGCCACTGGGCCACGGACGCCGCCCTCTTGCGGAAGGTCAAGGCGCTATAGCGCTACAGCACTGGAAACATCGACACGTGCACAATCGAGGTGGTGGGTGCGAAGAAGGACCCGAGTGCCTTTCGGCATTTCCTCGCTTTGCCGGCGAAATACTTTCAAAGCTCCATCCAACTTAGGCCCGAAACGCACTTGGCTGCCTGGCTGCGGCAGCCATGACTGCGCAGCCACAACGATGTTAGAAAATGTATGCGGCTGCCTGTTTGATAACGCACTAGGCAGCCAGGAAACTCTGGCTGCCATGGCTGCCAAGTGCGTTACGGCCCTAAGAAGCACCTTGTTATCGCGCAACTAAAAAGAAAGAGGGTTGAGATTTACGACTTTGTTTGGTTATCGTTAGACTGCGGATGGATGGATGGATGCTTTTGATAACGTGCGACCTTTGGACTTTAATGATATTCCGTTACCCACCCGAACTCACGTTCGTACTCTACCATTCACACTGCCTCACGCCTAGAGAGAGACAACGCCATACGTGTGAGGAACAACAACATACGTACGACACGAATTCGTACGAATACGTACCCAGTGTGCACCCGGCCTCACCATCCATTGCTGGATGAAAGCCTCTCCAAGGCTCTTCTATTCCTGTTGAGAAATCTGCATTCACTTGACTCTACACATTCTTCTCAATTCATCAGCCCATCTTCCACTCGGTCTACCTTGCTTTCTTTCACATCCTCTCGGATATCATTCCGGTATTTCTCACGTCCATTCTTTTCGCTATGTGCCACTTCAGCTTTTTCACACGTTCCGATATATATGCCACTTTGGTCATGCTTCTCACCCATGTATTCCTATTACGATATCTTCTTGTTACACCAAGCATACATCTTTCCATGCTTTTCTGTGTGCACTGGATCTTACGTAGCATTCTTGTATTTAGCATCCACGTTTCACATCCATGAGTCATAATCGGCAGTACGCATTGGTCGTATGCCTTCTTTTTTAAGCAATTATTTTATACATATATGTATGTACATACATGCGTACATTAAAATACATTTGTACATATAAAATTTAGTGAATAAATAAATAATACTCATTATTTCGAACGAAAATTCAGGTGGGCAACGGCAACACCCAAATATACCTGCGGCAAAAGGTTTGAGAATCCGAAATTCCGACATCTACATAGTCATCGTTAATGTTTATTCCACGAAGTCGAGATGGTGACGAAGCTCATTGCTTGAGACCCAGGTAGCCTGTTAGCAAATGGATTCTAAATCGGTTAAGACTAGGATGTTTCTTAAATTGGACAGAGTATATATGTAAGTGGTGTTGATGTTCTTTTTTCAAATTCGGGTGTAAAAAATTTAAATTCCTAACATAAAATTGTCAATGAATTCATGATTCACTATGAAATTTGCAGAAAAGTGGGAGCAACAATTCAGTACAAAATATTCCTTCACTTATTTCAGTAGGCAATGAATCATTTGCACAATATCTCATTTGTAATTTTTAGTTACAAAAAACATATACATACATATGTAGCTCTACTTCCTTCAGGAATATATAAAATTTGCATGAACAAATGGCCATTTGTGATGAGTAGGAATCGTCAGTGCCACAAAAATTTGTGGCACTGACGATTAGAGCGATTGGAGTGGAAGACAGGGACGCATGGGAAATTTTTCGTAATATTCAGCTCCATTATTAGTTGTTTGGTCAAAAGGGTAAGGATGCCATATGTTTGTACATTTGCCAGCCATTTTATTCGAATTCACTAGCGGTATAATAATTTTGTATTTGTTTGTTGCCATCTTTACGTAGCTGTAGGTGCTACAAAAGTGCGATCTCTAATGATGAACACCGATTTGTCATTTGATATCATGTTTCATAAAAAAATCAATAAAAATCACATTTTTCGACTATTTTATTTATATTATGTGGACTTGTATTGGTAGATATCTGTGTAAAAATTTTTTTCAACAAATTTATTCCCAGATAGATGCTGAATAAATGAAACCACATATAAATTAGTATGTATTGATTTATGTTGGCTTTGGAGTTACATATGCCCTTCTTCTCTCCAACTCCTTAATTGACTCTGTGCTCATTGAAGAAGACGCCTCGACGAATACGACCGTTAATGTCCGCTTTGCATTTTGTACAAAATTGCACGACTTCCGGAAGCGCTTTCCCGATACGTCCGAACCGCGGCCGCTTCATTCATGAATCCGGTCCTTCGTATCCGCTTTGTAATTTAGTTGACGAACTGTAATTACGGCGGTCGCCCGTAGGGCCTAGCTGTAGCGAAACCCTCAACAAATCTTGCGTTCAAATAAATAAAACAGAAAATCAATTCAGTTTGCAGTTCGCTCACAGCGGATGTTTAAACATTATCGAAGTCAAATTACTTAGGCTACGTTTGGCACGGTGCGTATTTATGCGTTTTATTTAAAGGTACAAAATTGCAAAGGTGTCGTCGCGGTCGGCTCGAGGTCTCTCCTATATAATTGAGTATAAACTGGATTAAAAATCCTTGAGTCTCGCCAGATACCTGCCCGTTTTAAAACTTTCTCCGACTTCATGAGTGCGATTTTAGCACGGCGGGGCTCGTTTTGAATAATATAATAGGCATACGTGTATCGTGTATGGCAATATGCGAAGTTTTCAGTAGAAGTTGATAGACAATACACAACGGTGCGATAACAACGTTCGAAATGTTATGTGTATGCATGTATACGTATAACGAACGCTCGGCACTAACAAGCAAACGTCCGTGTTTGACCTTTGACTTTTTTTTTTTTTATTATTTATTTACAACGAGACTGTATGTACATACTAACAAACACAATAATCCGATAACGTGTATAATGTGCATTATCGTAGCATTCCGTCCGTCGTGACTAAACACTCTTTGTCGGTGACGCATCATCGCAGACGTTGCATTTCGTATTTGAATCGTTTCCAGAAATTCACACATCCAATTATTCGTAATTTATTCGATACGTACATATTTATATTGCTGAAATATTGCAAGTGTGTTAATAAAATTTGGGCGTTTTGATGTTTGCATTTACGTGATATTTGTATGCAGTGCGAATAGCTTTGGGGAAAAGAAGTGGGATCAACCCGGCTTTGGTTATGTGAAAAATCAGGAAAATTTTATTTTTCCAAAGAATATACAGGAGTTGATCAATAATGTGTACATAGTGAGCAGCGCCATCTGCTGTCTATGTGCATATTATAATAAATTATTGCAAATGTGATTAGTTCTACATACATACATACATACATAAGTACATATGTGATGATTTTTTACACCGTTAGCGATTAGTAAAATTACTCATTCAGCTGTCATCTAGTGGTAATATTTTATTTTTATTTTTATCTGAAAGTAAAAATTGAAATGTTTAGCTTGGGAACTCGCCTGTATCAATGCTGAGAAAAATTGTGCATTTTTTTCTTTGCACTAGTTAGTGAAAAGCAGCGAAATTCATTTGTGGCGGCCATTTTTTACGTCCAAATCAAAATACACGTAGCCTAATCGGAAAAGCTTACGTTTTCTCGCGTCAATCTCGGAAAATTCTTTCAGTAGTTTTTCCGCACATTTTTGCTTATTATTACTTTTAGCGAAAGTAATATCCATGTACTTTTAATTTATCGATGGGTTGGTGCACATATATTTTACCAAAATTGAGTTATCATACACAAAATGTCCATCTGCATCAAACTTTCACGTTTAAAATGTATTGTATGTCCAAATAGTATATTTGAGAAGATATTGCCTTATTCAAATATATAATATGTCCATTTCGTCCCATATTTTTCATACAAAACAGATGTATGTACATACATATGTCACTTGCAATGTTTTAATACAAAACTGGACATACAATATCTGTGCACTAACCCATCGATATGTATGTATATATGTACTTGAAAACCAAATCGCAAACGTGACTTCAGAAAATTAGCCTCATCGGTGTACAGTGGCGTACTAGGAAATGTGAAAAATGCCTCGAGGGACGTTTCCTCCACCAGCGTAATAAAATTCTCAATTGGTGCAGGTATTCGATTTGAAACGTTGCCACTTTACTTTTTGACTAGAATTTTTATGAGCAACGGGGTAAATACGGTCTCATCGGTTTCCCGTTGCCGTCTGGCACTAATTACACATACATACATATAAAAATAAAATACGAAATTCTCGGATCGCGGCTATTCTTCGCATGTGTGTGGACGATGCAATGAAAAAGAAGACAGGAATGCCACTCAGCTCACGATCATGTCCGCTCTGTGATAGTCGAGTGCATCGATGCAGCGAGTGGGGTGAGGTGGGGGTATCAGGGAGAGGGGAAAAGGGGTGCGGCATAGCGGGTGTATCTATCTGTATGGAACGTTCGCCAGTGGCAGCCGAACAGCGGCGCACGCGCATGTCTCGTGCCGAAACGGTTTTGACACGTCACGAGCCGCCCCTGAGCTCGCTCGACTCGCCAGTGAGTTTTCCACCGCGCCGCCACTGCGTTTTCCCCGAATTTTCATTCGCTTCTCTATTCTCTATTCTCTTCAAAATTCTACTGTAGGTACACAACCCGAGTGCAATTATTTCACGTCAAAATATTTCGTATACAGTTTTGGTCCGTCCGCGATTATGCAACCCCTATTTATTTTGATGTATTACTTTGTCGGAGATTCGTTTTGTCTTTGACCCCCCCCCAACACCCACTTCGCCCACCTGTTAATCATGCCTAGTTAATTACGTCACTGTCTATTGAATATGTCGAATCACGGTACGGTGAAACGGAACGAACATGTCGAACAACGCAATCGATACTCTGCGGTGTGTGTATTGATTGCTTTATAACACTGAGAACGAGTTGAGTTACCTGCTGAAACGTAAGGCGACTTACCACCGGCACCGCTCGATCGAAGGCCGGTGCACTCTCGATGCAATTAATATATGCATGTGTTGTGTGTGTGTGTGTTTTCGATAGTACATATTCGCATGTATTCGCAATCGCGTATTCCCGAAAGTGACGTGACGTTGCGTTTCGCTGCGCGACGCTAGTGATATATTATAGACGGCAATAAAGTTGATTTTAATCGCAGTGCTTAAGTAGGTAACCCGTCGACGACGCGAAATGCAATTGTGGTCAGTTAGTTAGTTGCAGTTAAAACGGCCTTCAGTTTTCGTGCTTTATCTAGCAACTATGGGCTTATCTTCGCCGTGTCGTTCCTACACTATTTCAATATAACGTGTGCCGCGACAGCAAAATACAAAAACGTTTGTTCGGTAGATTGTGAATATTTTATGCGCGGATGTTGAAAAATGGCAAATGAACAGTTAATTTTTGGACGTGGTAGAAAATGGTCGACCGGTTTATTTAGACGGCGCGTCAGTAAATTGTGAACTTATTGGTGATAATTGGTTGTCAATAGCGTATCAATGGCATAGGTTACAAATAAAATATTAAATTTCATACATATGTACGATGTATCTCACGTGAACTGTTTGCATTGTGGAAAGTGTGTCGACATCGAATGTACTTCAAATTTGATTAATTTTAATCTAGAAACAATAGCGATGGAAGTTTCAGACGGATCTTGAATTGTTCACGCTTGAAATTATTCAGAACCGGTTCAGCGGTAGTTTGCTAATTTTATCACGTCAACCGGTTAGAACGGTCCCATATGGGGGAGGGGAGACATACATACATACATACATATACCGCTGATTAAATGCACTGTGCGTACTCGAATTTGCATCAGCCCTGAAATAAGTGCATGTTTAATGAGTAACTATGCGGTTCACGTCATCGCTCGCTTGTCTATCGCACTTACTCATCATTGCACACACACACTATTGTTAAAAAATTTTTAACCATTTAAATATTTCACAAACCATATTCGTCGGTCGCGCTGTTTATTCGTATTATTTTTCCGGCCCTCTCAAATTCTATGTACAATTTAATTTAAATTTTCAGTTTCCGCTTGTGGCGTGAGGTGAATCTGTGATAATACCCGATAGATTGTTCCGCGTGTATTATTTATTGTGTCGTATTTGAAATTTGTCATTCTGGGTGCGCCCGAAGTCATCGATCCACCATTGCCGAGCGTCAATGCAGTGGAAGCTCACCAAGAAACGCCGGTAACTATTCACATTTTCCGGCTTTTCTTTTCGCAAACCCACAGGCAAACATTCACACGTTCGTCAAACGATAATTTAAATATTTATGTTTGACGCCCACCGATTCGCTGATATTGACGGACTTTACACTGGGCCCGTGTACACATACATACATATGCATGTATACATACGATAAACTACCAGTTACACTATTATGTTTTAATGTACACGGAATATACGGTGCTTTACTTTAATTTGGGGCACATTTTGCAATCGGCTTAAACGGTTTTTTTATGTACTATGTGTGTGTGTGTTTTTTTGCACAATCGTCATTTTTGTTAAACGATCAATGTGCTCGAATATAATGTGCAATTCGATCGCGCGCTGACAATGCCGATTTTAAATACATACAGTGTTTTCAACGTCACGGTCTAGGTCAAGCACGGGAAAACAGTGACAGTCGACAGTTCACACGATTCATTGGATTCTAAATTGCGTGATTGTCGCCGAGTAATCGTTATCGTGTGTACATACATATGTGTGTGTGTACATTTGCCGGTGAATATGCAACTAGTATCAGCTGTTCGGTTTAGAGCGGTGATTCACAACCTTTTAATTGGTCAGGGTTGTACCTATTTAAACTATAAAGTGTTGACAATTTCTGGCGTAATAATGTCGCTCTTACCCGGAACCAGAGAGGAAGTCGGATTCAATTGTGATAAATCGCGTTTTGCATTCCCGATCAAAAACAATAAACCGTATCCTCTTTAGATTGTGTGATCAGAAACGGCATAATATAAAATTTTAAAAAAGTTGATTGCTATTTCACTGAACTCAAAGTGCAACTTTTGAAATTTTAATCCTCAATTCCTCCCATGTACTTTATATAGATTTGTGTAATCATTCGTTTAAATTAAGTTTGACTTTAATGTTTGCTCTGCTTTTCATGTTGTATTGTTTATGTACACAGTATGTGTACATATGTATGTATTTCTGGATTTTTGAATTTGTTAGTAGGTGCGCACAATAACCGATGAGTGTGCTTTCTTTCATCGTCCTTGCTGCAACAATGAATGCACCACATCAGTCATTGAAAGCGTAAATCTGTGCACACACACTCATATGTACATATACATATACAGACAATCCTATGATAGAATTATAGTGGTATGAACACCCAAGTAATACAAACAACAGACATAATATGTGGAAGACGACACGAGGCCCGCATCCTCTCCGCCAATAAAACACTTAACGAGAGTCGCAGTCCTCCCTCGACACACAAAACGATTTTATCATTTTCAATTACCGTACTGATTCAATATACTGATTATGCAACTATTTTCGACTGACAAAAGCCGACGAGTTTCCATTTAATCGAACGTTAAAGACCCTGCGCTACACACAGCTGCGAAATCGCGTATGAAAACCTAGCGAATTTCGCTAGGTAAAACAAAGTCGGCTAAATATTCGGGTATAACCACGTGGTGAAAACTTTAGAGTTTGCATTGAAACGGTCGTAGGGGGTGGCGGGGGCGATTATATACGTCCATTATATATTTGTTAGCTGTTATAATATTAAATATTACGTAAAGTAGTGCAAAAAACGATTGATTATTAAAAGAATTGAAACAAATTCGCAATAAACAATGTTAGATGCGCATGGGTGGCACAGTGAGGCTCGAATAGAACCGAATACACGTCTACACCAAGAAGGATTTTCCGCCGAATTCCGCGGACTTCGATGACGTTTGTGGAAAAGTTGATGTGTTGTATGTAAATAACTCTGACTTGAGTCCGTGTCAGAGTCGTGAGTGAAATACAAACGTTCCGAAAGCGAGGTGACAGATGGTAGTTTGATAGGCTATGTCAGAGTGACAGAAACCGATGCTTGCGCAGGCTGGTACAATTTTCTAGATTTTCCTAGCGAAATTCGCTAGGTTTTCATACGCGATTTCGCAGCTGTGTGTGAGAGCCTTTAATGTATTGAAATACGTGACGGAATCAGTGGCGTGCGTGAGCCAAGGAAAAAGGGGCAGGTAAGAGGGGGGGTTAGAACGCGTCAGCTGACGGCCGCCCTTGAACCGCACCGAGTTGCATTGCCAAATGCATGCAAAATTGCATTGCACTCATCAACTGCGACCCAAGTCCAAACACGCGCTATTGCAATTTGGCTATGGCTTACGCGTTCAATGAATTTTTTCAAACTGCGCGCGAAGCGATTGTATTTTTTTTTCTTTCGATAACTTTATCGTTCCCGTTTATTAACCCCTATCGTCCGTGTCGTCTGATGGTTGTTTTTGGTCATATAGCCCGTTGTGCAATCAAGTGCAATTTATTGGGACGCGCAATTTGCAATGTGAATCTGCCCTGCGCGGTCGCTGCATCGTCCCGGCTATTTATAGTGCGGCGCCAGTGCACAAACAACCACAGAACCGATGCTGTTTGGTGCACTGCTGCAATCTGCGTGCATTGTTTTGTTTTTGCGCCAACTGCACACTGATCGCATTTATGTATGTACATACATACTATGTATTTACATCCGAAATTGTTGTGTCGTCGCGTTTGTTACCGATCGATCGAACTATGTATGTAGGTGAGCTACTGGGTAGATCCGCTCTTCGTATATTGTATTGTAACTTGAGCACGTATTCGCTAAAATGACTAACTTCTCCGTGCAAAAGTTATTCTCTGACCGTATAAAGTTTTGCCATATCCGAGAGCCCCGTAACTGAAGCAACGTTCGCTTTGGACAAGTGGGATTCTGATTAGAGTCTAGCTTGAATCAATTCATCTTGATTGAAAGACTCGTATTCATGTCAAATTTATGGCCAGGTGTCTTGTTTTGGAACAATTTTCCTACGCGTTAATCGTAGCTGTCAAAATGTGGTTGGTTTTGTCGGTGTGTTGCGAATGGTGAGATTTTAATTATCATATCAGATCGATCCTAAAAGTAACTCAGAACTAAAATTACAAAATAAACTATTAGCACTTGTACAGAGGTGTTATTTTAAGGCTGTCAGGAATCTTATCAATTTTATTTACTTTTCTAAGACCATTCAGTCAGAACATTATGTATATTCAACAACACCCCCGTATATGATACTTCTATTAAACTTATTTTTACCCCTAGTATTATGACTTTGTATATCATACACCCTTGTTAAATACCTATTGAAATAATTTGGTAATACATTCTTATCTATGTAACTTAAAAACTAACATGCACACTTTAAGGTTTCACTTACATTCATCCAATTCAATTCATTCAACATATTTCGTATACCGGTTAATCTGCTTACATTTAAAATACCATATCTTTTACTAATCTATTTATGTACTAAATTTAAAAAAGAACCACAATATACATATATACATATGTATATGAAATGACGACGAACAATTGTAGACAGTCAGTGAATCGTACGGTCGAAAATAAAATTGAAATATGTAGTAAAAAATCATTAATGTGTCGTGATTTGCACGAATTTATATTATTGCCCTCGTTTACTCGAATTATTTTGCGTACCTAATCTTTTGGTCGGAAATATTTCGAACGTTTTATGGCAAAAATGTTCGTTAATGACGAACTAGCGTGCGTTGGTAAAATTTCTAGATTTATATATTACACGTGTTGTTTACATTTGATATTGTTTGCCGAACGGCGGAAAATACATATAAACACGTACCTATTCTTAATAGGGCATCGAAACGGCTGATGACCCAAAATAACTCAACTCAAACTCTTACACTGGTTAATTTTACTGTCGGATATACGTACACGGGTACTTACACGTAAACGCTTTCAGAGAGGTTGAAGATCCCCAGCTCTTAACTTTTCACTATTAACAACCTCTTATTGCATGGTTTGGAAATCGCGGTGATTGACTAAGAATATGTATTAGCGAAAGCGGAAACGCATTGGATAGCGCGTGACGACGGCGACTTTAGCAACGCCAACAGACCGATAGCTTATCAAAGTCAATGACCAAAAGCGCACGCTGCAATGTCACACACACATACACATTAATATAAACACTCAGTTCTGTGCACACAACGGCTAATTGTTAAAACGGTATTTGCGGGGGCGGCGACCTTGCGAAACCAGCCCGCCCCCACCGGATTCGCCCTTCTAACCCGATATCATCATCTTTTTCAGTCGTTCACCATCCAATCTGCTGGATGAAGGCCTCTCCAATCCACTTCAATAATTCCTGTCTGTCTTGAGCAATCTGCTCCACACATTCTTTTCAATTCATCAGCTCGTCGTCCACTCGGTCTACCTTCACATCCTCTCGGATACCATTCCAGTATTAACTCTACATTACTGTTCTAATTGAGATCCTAATTCCCAATAGCGTAAAATGGCTTGGAGTCCTGACTGCTGGTTGCTCGCTATAGCTCACAGCGATGGCTTCTACGACTTGCTAGCGACCAATTTATCTAACATTCCGGCAGCATATTACGAAAACTTTTTAAATTGTATAGAGCCCATCGTCCACTCGGTCTGCCTTGCTTTTTTCTTTCACATCCTCTCGGATACCATTGCAGTGTTTCTCACGTCCATCTGCCATCCATTCTTCTCGCTACGCGTCCAGCCCACTGCCACTTCAATTTTTTCACACGTTCCGCTGTATCTGCCACTTTGGTCATGCTTCTTACCCACGTATTCCTCTTGCGATCTCTTCTTGTTATACCGAGCATACATATTTCCATGCTTCTCTGTGTGCACTGCATCTTACGTAGCATTCTTGAATTTAGCATCCAAGACCTACGCATTGGTCGTATGCCTTCTTTTTTAAACAGACCCATATATTAATGCTGGAAAATGTTCAGAGAAAGTATCTAAGGTATTTGTACATGATGGAATTTGTGCGCTTGTTATAACCAAGCATACTTCTTTCCATGCTTCTCCGTGTGCACTGGATCTTATGTAGCTTTCTTGAATTCAGCCTAACCCGATTGTTTTCGCCAAAAAACAGCAATTGCTGGCACAATGACTTTTCACACGTCCCGCCGTATCTGTCACTTTGGTCATGCTTCTTACCCATGCATTCCTTCTTACTATCTCTTCTTGTGATAACCAAGCATACATCTGTACATGCTTCTCCGTGTGCACTGGATCTTATGTAGCTTTCTTGAATTCGACCTAACCCGACATACAACCGTCTGAAAATCGATTGTTTTCGCCGACGAGCAGCAGTTGCTGGCACAATGACGACTCGGTTGTTTACGACGAGCGTGAAATGTCATTATCGAAATACAGTGACCCCGGTTGGCAGTTTCGTACACACTTACCCCCCCATAACGTTTCGCGCGATTGACAGACAGCTGGTGCGGTGTTGTTTGTCGCAGTCTAGTACGTGTTCTGGGCACGTGTGTCAAACGGTTGGGTTCCCCTGGAGGCCTCGACCGGTTCGGCCAGGGCCGCAGGCAGGTAGAGGCCGCCAGCCGGTTGGTCATGTTCAAGGACGCGAGTCATTGCCACGTGCACTCACATCTCGTGGTACCCCCATCCCGTGCACGTTCCACTTTCGTATTATTTCGCCTTTATGTATACGCCCGCTCGCTCGTCGAAGCTTTTCGCCGCGTGTCAGCTGTTCGTCGGTTTTCCCTTTTCAGACATTTAAAAGCGATCGATTCAAGTTATCACTCGTTTTTGCGTGACGAACGTGACCGCCGTGAATTTTACGATGCAATTGAGCAAGTTCTATTTTTCGGTCAAATTTGTTTGATTCATTGAAAAAGATTCGTATCAATATTTTATATACATATGTACCTATGTATGTATGTACATATCGACGGGTTAGTGCACAGATATTGTATGTCCAATTTTTACCAAAATTGAGTTTTTTTTTTTTTTTTACCAAAACACAAAACGTCTATCTGCATCAAACCTTCACATTTAAAAGTATTGTACATATGTTCAAATAGTATATTTGAGTAGATGTGTAAGCCAGTTGAATATCAACGGAGCGATTTCTCATCACCCGTACTGTGAGTGTTTCTGTGGGTGAGTATAGTTTTTGCATAGATGGCGCGTTATAATACAACAGCGTAACAATTTACAAATGCCGCGAACCTTTTGAGGATTAATATTGTCAAATTGTAGCAGGCCCGTCATTGCCTATTCTGAACTGGTGATCTCGGGCTCAAATCGCTCTCGCGCGTGACGGTTCGTGTCTTTTAATCATTTACCTCGGCGAGCGTTATCAGCAGACAGACAGACGGATTTCGGATATTATACATATATATAATGTATATACTAGGGTAAGCCCGTTGAATATCAACGGAGCGGTTTCTCACCACCCGTACTGAAGAATAATATTAAATTTAATAGCTTTTATAGTTGCTGTATAGATGGCGCTTTATAATAACAAAAACGTAACAATTTAGCAAAGTCGCGAACTTTCAACCGATTTACATATATGCTCAAAATAAAAGGCATCTCACATCATCTGGTTTGGCTCACCGCGTAAGCGCTCTGTTCCGAATCAGTAATACCGGGCTCAAATCCCACTCGTGCTACGTTCTGGTTATTATTTACGTCGGCGAGCGTTATCAGCAGACAGACACATACACACACAGACAGAAGGATTTGGGCTATTATATATATACAAATATATGTATATGTCCATTTCGTCCCATATTTTTCATGCAAAATAGATGTACTATTTTATCATTTTTAAAAAAATTGGACATACAATATCTGTGCACTAATCAATCGATATGTAAATTTTCCGAACCGCAATGAAATTGAAAAACCTCACGACTGGATGTCTGTCTTGTGAATGGTATTAAATTACTATGGTGATCGTGCATTAAATTAAAAATAGGGGATAATCTAGTTGCAGTTAGTTGCAAAGTCAAAGGGAATCAATGTGATTTATTCCCGGTGTACGTATTACACGTCAAATATGGAGACACCTGTGTCGGACGACAAACTCGTATGGTGTTTATCGCGCGCATCGTTATCTTCGAGTTCTACTTATACAGGTATTTCAAGTATTCGCCGGTTTATCATACAGATAAGTTAATAGTGTTCAGGTTTTTATAGTAATGCGGACCAGTTTGTGACGAGGGGCTATTCGGGCTTTGTCCCTTTTCTTTTTTATTTAATATTTTTTCGAACTGTTGCAGTGACCGCCGGAAAATTGTTTAAGCTTTGAGATGATTTGTGCTTTCGATGCGGCATCAGCTGCGAGTTGACAGGTGTAACCGGCTCTGAACGTCCATTGTTGTATCTCGTGGTATTTTCATGTCTGCACGTTTTATTTCGGTCCCGGCCGCAACGTGTCACTGTACGAAAAATGTGCTTTATCGTCTACGCCCACATTCTAATTTCGTTGTAAACTGATTTAAGGGCATTGTCTGCACCCACGACCTTCGCCAAATCCACAGCATATCGTTGCACTCGTCTGTTCACTGGCCACACGAACATATAAATGTCAACGTCGGATCCTTTTGATAATCGCGTGCAATTCGCACACACGAGTAGTGATACTTTTGCTCACACATGTAACAGCTGCATACATTCACGTGTATGTGTTGTTTTTTTTTTTTTTTCTTTCACGCAAACAGGCAGCAGGTAGCGTTAACCAGGTTGGTGTTACTGGGTCAATAACCTAATGAATGGTTTTTTTTTTTGCTAAATTGTTTTGAATTTTACGCTCGTTCGCCTTTTGACGATTCGTGAATCTGAATTTTAGATTTATATTATTATCCGTTTTTTTTTTAATTTATTTATTTTCAAACATCTTCGCATTCTTTTTATTGAAACTGGATACACGTGTTTTGCGAATAAAAAGTATCCCTTTTGTTTGTTCGGTCATTTGAATTTATTTTTGGAATCCGTTTGTACATTCGAGAATGTTTAAGCCAACTGCGCGGGATACTATTAAAAGCTTGCGGGTTAGGGGACTGAGATGCTTTATTTTATCCGCACTCTTTCAAATACATACATACATACATTTATAGCTCTTTTCGCACATTGTTGTTTTATTTTGCGTGGATCTTTTGTCGGAATACGAACCAAGTTCGATAAAAATCGATTTTGAGAATCGTTCAGCGTTCGACGTCGAATACCTTTTCACCGCAACGATTTCGAGGGGGTGTTTATATTGTAGAGTTGTGGTGTTTGGTTTTATTATACCTACATATGTACATACATACTATGCTATTATATTAGATAGAATTACTCGTACGGCCGATCATACAAATTTTAGTTTGATGGTTTGAGGTAGTTTGGTCGGTGGTCGTAAAACATTTGAAAATGATGGGGATCGAGTGTAATTTCAGCGCATGGTTTTATAGTGACTATGAAATTTCACTTTAGCTGTGTGTACGTTCATTTATGAGTCAAAAAGTTATGACGATGTTTGAAAATTTTTCTGAAACACAAACGGCAAGCTCATTCTATATATGTATGTATACATATGTATGTAGGTATACATACATATAAGCCTCCACATCCTTTCTCCTCAAGACCCTGTATGTTGACCCAAGAGTATGTTGATCTTTCCGTTGGGGACAGACGGTTGTCCAGCATTCTATCTATTTATTTTTTTAAAGTATATACTGCGATGACCTAACAGGTTACCCCAATTCGTCATCACAGCCAAAATATTACATACAATTAAATTAATTAAGTATGTATTATCAAAGTAAGAGATAATATGGAATATAAAATAACAAACTAACAATTAGTTAAACATAAAATAAAGTTTTTCAACACAAATCTCGAGTGCGAGAGGAAAATGGCGATCTGAAGTGGATTCGCACTATGTATGTATGTATGTATGTATATGTATGGATGTAGTGGACGTCCTATAAGGGCATATGCACACTGGGCGGATCTTCCGTCGCGTATGGGCGATAGCCGCCACACTAAGCGGTGTGGCGGCTATCACTCCTTTGTATGACAACCAAATGTACTGGCGTTCCGCGGCGGAAGATCCGCCAGTGTGCAGGAGCCCGTAGGCAAACAGAAATTGATTAGTGCCAAGTTGAACGATGTCATTTTCTTGATACGAGCGTTTGAAAATAGGTTTCGCAGGCTTGTTTTGTAAATGAATGTGTGTGTGTTTGGGGAGTGCAGTGTCGTGCGGAATGCGGCCCCGCGGAATGTAACGGTGTACCTGGCCAGGGGCGCGCCCGCTCAGGGGGGGCGGCAGCTCAAACTAACGCCTTATACCGTTGTTAACGTTGCCTTTTAACTACATACGTACGTACGTATATACTGCCGTCCTAAGCCCACTTAACGCAACTGACAAAAATTACGAAAATGAGTTAGATGTGTTTTAGGGGTTATGGGGGTGTATTCTTGCAATTTTTCATATCAAAATTAATGTATCTTCATCCAAAAGTGACTTTTTTAAGCTATTAAATCTAACGTATCTGCATGCGCAGAG
Organism: Parapsyche elsis; assembly: GCA_022651745.1. NCBI lineage: Eukaryota > Metazoa > Arthropoda > Insecta > Trichoptera > Hydropsychidae > Parapsyche > Parapsyche elsis. The sequence goes on from JAGVSN010000018.1 coordinate 4,433,726, forward strand.
AAATAGTATCACCAATACTTAGCGAAAATAACGTATCCAAACTTTTACATAGCAAATTCAACGTATTTGCGTGCAGATACGTTTTTTCGTCTAAGGATAATGCAGTTAGTTACGTTAGTTCAGCTAAGGAGCTACCGAAGCATTTTGCTTAGCTAAAATAACGCAACTATTAAAATACATATGATTTCCTAAGCAAATTTAACGTAAGTGTAAAAAAGTGACGTAACTACTAAAGTATTCATTTTTTTTTTAAATTTTTCCTTAGAATTATCAAAACACAACAGAAAATAACCTCATGCACTAAAAAAAGTTTAAATAAATCAGTAATATATGAAGACAATTTTTGTCCATTTATCTCGATATTGTTGTTTTGTCAGTTACGTTAAGTGGGCTTAGGACGGCAGTATACTATCACTGACCAGTGGTCATCGTAGCGCGCGTCTCGATCGGGGAAAATTTCCCAATCGACAGTTTCCATTCTAGTCGGAGAAGTTGATGATTTTCGACAATACTGGCGACGACTCCGGTGCGAATCTCATGGGCGCGTGTGAAAATGTTTGCTTTAGAAACGTGTGAAAAAAAAAAGACCCGTTGCACGGTTCGAACACACCACTGCTGACTGACTGGCTGGCTGGCCGGCTGCCGGAAGTGTAACTATTCGAAAAATGTGCACGCGGAATGGTAGTAGGTGGGTGCATTGCTGCGACGTGGCCGGTCGGTCGTCGTGGCAGTGGCCGCAAACGAGAAAAACTGGTAAAGAAACCGCATATGACCCCTGGAACTTCGACCGTTCCTCTCACGAGGGGGGGGGGGGTACCCAGTGGCGAAATGTTCAATTGGCGGCTAGATTTAGACAATTAATGGGATGTGGGTGGGTCGCATTCCAGGCCTCAGCGGTGCACAGGTGCCGATTGCACGTGAAATGGCAACGACCTTGCCATCGGACCACGACACGGATTCCAACCTCACACCGGCTTGCTCCCATTACCCCACTATTGATGAAGCCACCTCTCTCTTCCTCTCTCTCTCTCCATCGACAGATTATACTCTCGTTTGGATTCCGTTCACACAGTTCGAACGTCTTCGCCGCATTCCTATTACATTTATTGTACGTTGAAATTTTCGAACAAAAAAATGCGACCGTTCAGGTGCTAGTAGCAAAATTGATCGAAGCAGTGTCTCTCAAGCGAGGATTTATCTATTTAAAGGCGCACCAGCACATCGCTACGAAATCGCGTATGAAAACCTAGCGAATTTCGCAAGTCTACCGGCCCTGCGCAAGCGTCGGTTTCCGTCACTCTGACATAAGCTATCAAAAACTACCATCTATCACCTCGCATTCGGAACGTTTGTATTTCACTCACGATTCTCAAGTCGGAGTTATTTACATATGTACAACTTTTCCACAAACGTCGTCGAAATCGCCGGAAATCCTCCTTGATGTAGACGCGTATTCAGTTATTCTATTCTCTCATTAATGCCACACACGCGCATCTAACTTTATTTATTGCGAATTTGTTTAAATTCTATTAATAATCAATTGTTTTTGCACTACTTTACGTAATACATTTATGCCCCCTTTTACTTATGATATATTAATATTATTGAAAGCCTATTTTGAATAAATTTCTTATTGATTTCAACTTGACAGAAAGTCGCCCCTTTAATTTTACTTTCTTATTTCCTAAATTCTTATTTTTTATTTATATTCTCTTACTTACTTATATATATAATAACTTATATATATAATAATGGACGTATATAATCGACAAATATATATTGGACGTATATAATCGCCCCCGCCACCCCCTACGCCCGTTTCAATGCAAACTAAAGTTTTCACCACGTGGTTATGCCCGAATATTTAGCGGTTAAAGCCAACTTTGCTGTCGCGCGCTCTGTTTGGCTTATTAACTAAATAAATCGCGGCTATGCGATACAACTCCCCACCATAACCACCCTTGAGATTTTCCAACCTGTTCGCAGCGGTGTGCGGGGGTCTTAAAAGTACACGGGCAGGCGGCATGGCCGATGGAGTCCAGGGGTCTGTTGTAATTTGTACATACAATTTTTATTTGTCGCGGTGAATTTTAAAGAGATTTATATTTTCAGAAGTTACTACATAGTTGATTTTGGAGACGGTTCCAAACTTCATCCACTTTATTTTAAAAGAATGAGTCTGACTATTTTTATTTTAGAAGTCTCAGAGTGTGACCTCTGAGATGAGCGTTTTTATTGAATGTGAGGAGGTTTTTGAATGGACATTTGCATTTTTTATTTATTATTTTATACACTTCTATTAGATCGCCTCTCAATCTTTTCGTCTCCAAAGAGGTGAGACTCGTTCTCTTCAACTTTTCGTTGTAGGGTAGTGATCGAAGTTCAGATAGCTTGTAATCCTCCTTTGAACCCTTTCTAAACGTGCGATGTCTTTTTTAAAGTTTAGGGTTTCAAACATTTACAATAAATTCTAATTTAGGTCTAATAAAGGATTTATAAATTGTTGACAGCAACTGGATACTAAAATTCTTAAAGACACGTTTGATATAAATAAATATACAAATGAATAACACTCAAGCTTTTTCAGTTTGGGATCTACTTTTTATTTTAATTCGCATGGCGATCGACTTCCACGCAAGAATTTAGGGGGAGGTCCGAATATAATAAACTAATAAGAATCTTATAAGAATTTAAAAAAAATTCGCTAAAAAAAAAAATGCGATGTAAATATAAACTTATATTCAATTGATTACATGTATCAAAACGCAAACAGTCATCGAGGTGATCATCAATCAAACGTGTCCGCATTGCTGAATGCAGTCGTTTAAATGTAATTTTGAGGAAAGTGTTGTAATAGCAGATGTTTAAAGTTTCAAGAAGTTCTTTTGACAAAATAGCTAGTGTACCTTAGAAACAACGATTGAACAAATGCATAGCGCGAAAAGATAACGGTCCCATTGTTTGACCATTAATCCTTTTCGTTAAGGAAGACCGTTTAGTCATTGGCTGGGGTTTAGTAAACAAAATTGAACCATTGCATTGTAGAAAATTTGAAAAACGGAAAGCAATATTCATTTCAAAATTCACAAAGCAAAATCGTATTCGAGATCGACTGGTTGAGCAATTGCTTTTCAAATTGGAAAATTTTACTTATTTTACCCATTAAAATTTCCCTCACTCCGGGTGAGGACGAGGTCACACTCTCCCCTCCCCCTGTGATAAACTCTGCTTGATCGTTTTTGTTTTAAACATTTGTGTCCTCTCTCATGTAAGAGATGATCTTGAGATAATGCTCGTGTGCAGTTGATTGCCTATATCTCGTTTTCGGAAAACTTTGGAGGATGTTGAACTTTTTTTTTATATTATTTTCGTTGTAGATTGACACTGTTGATAAGCTGGAGCTTAAATTTTACGCAAAATGTTGCACAGCTTCGAAATCTGCAGCGTGAAATCTTGTTGCACCATGCAAAGGCCGACAGGCTGCGCAGCAAACCTGCCCATATATAAACGAAAGCACCCCAAGTTTCATCGGGGTACCAGCCTCAGTTCACTTCATAAACTTGGAACTGCCGTGTTAGCTCAATGCTTCAATGAAAGTTTACGTCTAAATGTCGGGCTAATTCGCTTTTCTTCTGAACTGTCATTTTCATGGAAAGTTTACCGCACAACAGTGATTTTTTTTCAGCAGCGGTTTCACTCTCGGTTTCACTTGTGGCCTTTAACAGTACAGTGTTTAATTGGAAGTGCCCAATTCCATGTGTGATTTGATTCAACCATATTTGTATTGACCTTGCCACGTCTCCCGTTCTTTGACCTATGATGCGACCGGCCGAGTCAACACAACGACCCGCTTCAGATGACTAAACCGTCTGGGATGCTCGCACCTCTCTCGGGTCAATAGCATCTGTTCCCAGAGTCGCTCACCTATCGCGAAAAATGGCGAAAAGAACGGCGAACGAGCGTCCGAATCGGATACGGACGGTTGTGCGTGTGAATTAATCAACGGGCTCTGTGTGTGTGTCCGTGTGCAAAATGTGGGACGGCGTCGCAACGCCTCGTCTCATTCTTCTTCTCCCAGACGATCGTTTGATTTATACACATTTGAGCCCTGGAAAATGTATTGTGTGGTTGTCAATTTGAGATTAACGGAAGTGACGTGTGTGTGTATGTATGTGTGTATGCGTGGGTTTTCCACTTCTCCTTGTTCTCACTGCCGCAATACTCGTCTTTTCTGCCCGATATTTGCTTTCATTACGTCTTGGTGGGTACGTGACGAAATGACAATTGACATCAATACTCGCAAATAAGCAAAGGTCGTACGGAAAACTGAGACGTTTTTGTTGTATTTATTGCGCACGTTTTTAATATTGGGTTACCAGACGCTCTTTTTTTTTGTTGTAATATTTTTCTTTTTCGTTTTCGAAATGCAAAAAAAAGATCGCTCCACGAGGCTCAAATGATCCTTTTCCGGAAATTGCTCGCATAATCCGAAGGTAGCGAAATTCGGGCCTTCGCAATGGAAATTTGTGATATTTAAAAATTTCGCAACCCAAATGAAATCGTTTATATTTAAAAGGATCGTTGATTATAATTTATTTTTAAAACCTTTGTTTTAATTATTACATTTTTACAAAATACTTTGTTGAGACGATTTTTCATGTAATGTAAAAAAGTCGACATGTTTACATTTTCTTTAGAAAATGCTATCAATTTTTCTCAGTATGAGAACGATTTTTCCGATTTTTGGCGTGTCAACCAATCGCAGAGCAGCTGATACATATAGCGTTTCACACGCAGACAATATTGCCAAGCTGACGCGAGCAAGCTCTAGCATGCAACTAGGCTTTATTGCGTCCATTAATGAATGGTGGCCATTCACGATCCGTTTTCCGCGACGTGTCGACGGATCTGTTCGTACAGAGATAAAAACGAGCCGGACGATGATCGGTGTGAACCAAATTCCTGTCAAGGGTCAGATTTATGTCAGTTGACGATTACCGCTCTGAAAACGGTCAATTTAGCACATTCACCGTCCGTTTTAGTGATACGTCCGGTTTGTATGGCGGGGTGCGGGGAAAACCACCATTATTGTGGTGGCCATTCACGATCCGTTTTCCCGGAGGTACGTCTCATTGAAAAGCATCGCGAATGTGCCGAGTCGATCGTTTTCAATCGATTTAGCACATTCACGATGTTACGCCTTGCACGCCGGGAAAAATGGATCGTGAATGAACATCATTATTAAGGGCCTCATTCGCGTTGCGCTTTTTTTTTTTTTTTACTACGATACGATTTTTCCAACAGTAAAACCCCAAATTTTTCCCCAAACCAACGCGATCAGTGCGATTAAAGCGCGAAAGCATCGCGAGCGTCATATTTGTGTCGTCGCACACCGAGAGATAAATATGGAGAGGTCTGAACCTAGAGATGTTTGGTGTATTATTATGGTTAGCGTTGCAAATTTTACGTAAATGTCTGACATAACCTATAATGTTAGAAAATCGATACGTTTGGCGCGAAAATAGTGCGGCTGGCGATGAAAATCGTGCGCGCAGCAACCGCTCGCCTTTCGCTGCATCTCGCTGGTGCACGCGTTCCGCCACGTTTATTCGCTCGTGATGCTTTCGCACTTTAATCGCACTCATCGCGTTGATTTGGGAAGACCCCTTTATTCTACCAATTTGATATTTTATTTTGATTTATATTGTGTGTTATCTTGTATGCATGCGTCATTTCCGTCGAAAACGCTCGGTCCAAATGCGAACCAGGTCCAAGTCCACCCGCGAAAATTAAAAATTGCATTCAAGTAGCGAAAATTCACCGATTGATAAGAGCAGTAGCAGTTTATGTGAATGGAGTGTTTGTGTTGTTTTAGGGCGGTATCGGCAGCGGCGCGCGACCGCCGTCAACTGCAACAGTAACTGCAGTCGAAGCAGCGTCAGAAGCAGCATCATCATCAGCAGCAGTATCATCAGCAGCAGTATCATCATCAGCGGCTCCGGCCTCGGCCGGCCCCAGCCCCAGTCTCAGTCCGAGTCCGAGCCAGAGCCCCAGTTGCAGTTCGTCTGAGAGTGCAGTTGCATCGTCTGAGGGTGCATTCGTAGAGGCAGAGGGTGTAGTCGTCGGTGGTGTGGTGATGGCGAGCGCGGCGCAGCCTCCTTACCGCGCCCCTTGGGGTCCTGGACCTCCACCTTTGCGTTACCCACCGCCCCATCAGGCAGCGCTGCCGCCTTACGCAGCGCAGCTCCAGCACGCCCATCCGCACTCTCACCCCCATCCGCATCCGCATCCGCCGCTGCATCCACCGCCTCCGCTGCACGCGTTGCCGCCGCTGCACGCTACGCAGCATACACAGGTACGGCTACTACAGGTACTACTACTACTACTACTACTACTACTACTACTACTACTACTACTACTACTACTACTACTACCACTACTACTACTACTACTACTACTACTACTACTACTACTACTACGCCAACATCATCTCTCTTCTGTTTGATCGTCGATTGCAAATTACAAAATTGCATATTTGCCTGGGATGCGCAGAGGCGAGGAGTGCAAACGTGTCGGAAGAACGGTTCGATAAACATGCCGCTGGCGCAAAACGCTCGTGCTCGGCCTGCGCAAACCTGTTAGTGCTAAATGTGCGCACATAAGATTACTATTGCCTAGATAAAATTTTATCACCTGCACCGAGGGTGCTCAATTTTTTCCACTTTTTGAGCTACTTCTTTTATTTTAATTTGCACGGCGATCGACTTCCATCTAAGAATTTATTTTTATATTAATTGTATTACGTCATCAAGGTGATCATCAATCAAACGTGTCCGCATTGCTGAATGCAGTCGTTTAAATATAGTTTCTCATAAGAACACGCGTTTTGGAATAGAAATTTCGAGGAAAGTGTGCGATATTGTAATAGAGCAGATGTTTAAAGTTCCAAGAAGTCCTTTTGACTTATTTTGACAAATTAGCTAGTGTAACTGAGAACCAATGATTAAACAAATGAAAACAATACAAAAATATCGGTCTCTTCCCTTGACCATTAATCCCTTTCGCTAACAGATGAGCACGAGCACAAAATTAAACCATTGTAGTAAATTCGAAAAACGGAAAATTCATTTCAAAATTGTATTCGAGAACGACTAAATTTCGCTTCGCGATGGACCGGTTGAGCACCCATGACCTACACGCTCCTTGTAGCGTGTACAAACTTAGTTTGTACCGTCGAACCAAGCACGAGAGCCATTAGTTTAGCACTCTGCCGCATAGTCAAAATGTTGACGCCCGTTGCCTCCGTTTATCCCAGGCTTGATAATTTTCAGTGTTGTGTAGGTATTATGTAGTCATAAGGTGGCCAGAATTTTAAGACATTGCTCTTTTTATCGCGACTTTATTTTTAGGTAAAATTTCCATCGAATCAAAAGCCCGCTCCACAAAGGCTGCCCTACACGTGCATGCTTGACTACGTAAATCTGTGTTACGTTTGTGTACATCCATTACAATTGCCTAAATATAATGTTACCACCTGCACGCTCCGTTTTAGTGTACATACCAAGTTTGTATGCGCAAACCTCTAAACATGCATGCCCGTGTAGGGCAGCCTAAAGGAGTCTCTACCGGGGCGTGTAGTTGATAACATTTTATCTAGGCAATAGTAATCTTATGTGTGTAAACTTAGTACTAACGGGTTTGCGCAGGCCCTTTATGCAAAAGCAAAGACCATATTTTTCGGGAAAATTTTCATGATAAATTTTTTGTTGTATTCGATATATTTTTTTTAAAGTAGGATATAATTTTTGAGGAGAGCGATATTGTCAATAGGAGAATTTATTGTCTTCCTGGAAGGATTATTTTGATAAAAAGAGCTTTGTCTAATGAACCTACTTAGAAAGTTTATTTAAAAACCAAGAAAATCGTTTATTGCATTGCAAGGTCGTGTAGTGTAATCAAAGTAGGGAAGTAGACTTAGTTACTAGTGAAGTCATTTTGAAATATAAGTTGGTACTTTACGTGAAATCCAAATGGAAGGAATCATATACGAATTAAATTGAATGAAGTTAGTATGTAGATAAAAATTTATGAAAAATAAAGTAATTGAATAGCACTGAAGGTTATGACAGCACATGTGTAATAATTTCTATATTTGAAAATGTATAATTGATCGTACAATTTATTTAACTCTGTGTTTGTTTAATTTTAATATTGTGTGTGTTGGACAAAAAAAATATTATTATCAGTGTTTGAACAGAAGAATGAGTGCATTTTCGCCTGTGTAATTGTATTTTAATGATACTGAAAGATAATAATTTGGACTTGGTTCGTTTTTACGCATGTTGTTTGCATTCGTTGATATTCCATGTGTTTATGTAATTGAATATATACATACATAATATAGCAATATATTTCTTGTAATTGCTTGCAGTATGCATCGAGTGGTCGTGTACCAACGGCTGCATCTCCTAGTAACACTACTTCATCGTCATCATCGGCAACTGGTTCTCAATCTGGTACGATGAGCACATCCCTTAGCAACAATGCAAACGCACTTCCCGAACAACTATCTCGGACTAATTTATATATCAGAGGACTCGCTCCAACGACGACTGACAAAGATCTTGTTAATATGTGTCACCAGTAAGTTTAATTTATATCCTTTTATTTACATACATACATATGTATGTACATAGTACATATTTTAGTTTGATTAAAATTTTTGGTATTTCATTCAGAGTTCAGTACATATGTATATTAAATTTCAAATACAAAATACAAAATTTAGCGAACCAATGTAATTTCAAATTAGTTTCTTATGGTGTATGTGTATGTAGATAAATGATATTTTTACAGTTCCTTTTAACATTTCAGATATGGCACAATCATTTCAACCAAAGCTATATTGGATAAAAATACTAATAAATGCAAAGGTAAATAAATATTTTATCAAGATTTAATACCTACTTACAATTTACAACTAAATAGAAATCTATTTTTTTTTTCAAGTCATAGCTCTTAATACTTTTAGACAGTAAGTTTATAGAAAGAATATAAGTTTATTTTTTAATATTTTTTTTCTGTTTATTTTAGGATATGGTTTCGTAGATTTTGAAAGTGTTAACTCAGCGGAGGCTGCAGTCAAGGGTCTGCAAGCCAAAGGGATCCAAGCTCAGATGGCTAAAGTGGGTATCTGCTTGCTGCATAGACCCAACAGTGTACGTTGTGCATGCAAGTAATATTTACTAAAACACCATCCTCATGTTCCATAAAATACACACTTTAAATTACCGTGCTCTAACTATATTAGTTCTATATTAAAGTTAAAATCTGCTAAAACTAGTTTTACTCTAGTTAAAACCAGCTTATTATTAGTTAGGTTGGGCCTCTTCTGAACATTTTCTCCTATTGCATACATACATATGTACATACAGTTTCAATACAATATTTCACTTCTTGCATTGACAATAAATACCCAACTTTATCTAACCTACCTATGTAGGTAGGTTTTGCTAGTAAAAATTAGATTTTACGGATTTTGGATTTTTCCAGAAACAATACGCAATTAGATACATACATACATACACCCTCATACACAAACACCCACCCGCACACACATACATACACAACACGCTGATGTGTGCACGTATGTGTGTGTGGGTTTTCAAAATTCCGAATGCTAATTCTCTATGACATCTATCATTTTCCTATTTATTTTTTTTTTTCTGAATTAGTGATTTTAATAAGTAAAGACGATTGAGGATTAGTCGGACATTCAAAACAACTAGATATTAAACTGAATTATTTTTTTGGGAATCGGAAACTTTTCATTATTTGAAAAGAATTCTCTTTGATTATGCTTTCATGTAGTTTCATGATACTTACTCGTAAATATTTTCATTACATTGCAATTAAAAGTAGAATTGTTTTTATAAAGTTTCAATGTTACTCATGAAAACGCCAACAAATTTATTATTATTTTTAGTTATTCAGTCAAATTATAGATGGATTACATATTAGATTATATGATAGTGTAAAAATAAAATTACGAAGCAAAAATTACCAAATCTCGAAAATCTTGTTTATTCATTATCTACATATGTACATAGTTTCACTCATTTTCATATATCGATAAATTAAAAATTTTCTATTTGTGCTTTGAAATCAAGCAATACATTTAGAGCTAAAAATTTATTGAACTAAAAAAATACTACCACATTTATCGCTAATTGCATTTTCAAGCTTTGCTTTGCCATCAAAGCTTAAGATTAGCTATTTGTGACTTGCTAAGCTTGTTGAAAAATGCTTATGAAATTGTGTGTATTGTAAACATACATGAATTTGCAAAAGTGACATTTTGAGCGGGCATATAATTATCCTTGTGGGCATGTGTGCGTATGGAAAGTGTACATATATATGACGTGTGTATGTGGGTAAAAAAATTTATATGAATATTTGTACATACATAAATACGCTACTTTCTGTTAACATTTCTCTTTAGAACTTATCTAAAAAAACTAATCATATTTATTTTCTCATAATATATAAAGTATATTTAACTTTCACTTATCTACTACCCAACCCCCCCCCCCCCACCCCAACCTTGTGTTTTTGTAAAGTTTTGGCTTCCGTATTTAAATATAACCCATCTTATAAATAACTGAGTTGGAATATCTATGTTAGCTTTATTTTATTATACCTTATAAAATATTACAACATTATAATGTGTATAGGAAACTTATTAGTACATAGGTATATGTATCAATTATTTGCTTTATATTAAAGTCATAACCTCTTTAGTTTGCATTTTTTGAATCTATATTATGATAAATCTTTCATATATATCGCATTTGTTATAGATAATTATAAAATTTATAGTTTTAGTTGTTTTGATAAAAATACGGTGTTTTATTATGCAAAAAACTATATAATATTTTCATATTGTACATAAATAGGTACATATTATACCCAATTGTAATGATATGTTAGATTTGAACCAACAAATTTGTGTTTATCAATATTTCAATAACGAACCATATTTGTCTTTATTTTTTGAATTTTTGAACATGTTTTTTACGTACAGTCGATTGAGATATTCACTTCACTGTGTTTATGTATAATTTACTGAGGACAGTTTCAGAATGAAGTAATTATAGTAAATTAAAATATTTCTCCTCATTGGAAATTTCAATTGATGCATAATTTTACTTTAGTGTCGTGAAAATAGTCAATCGTTCTGTATTTATTATTTTATTTGTGGATGCAGCAACAAGAGCAAGATCCAACAAATTTATACATGGCCAATCTACCACCACATTTTAAGGAAAATGATGTAGATCAACTGTTGGCCCGCTTCGGTCAGGTCATTTCAACACGCATCTTACGCGATACATACGGTCACAGTAAAGGGGTCGGTTTTGCCCGTATGGAGTCACGTGACAAATGTGAAAAAATCATACAGGTAAACAAACCATCTTAACAAAATATATACATATTACATAATTATATCGTACCAATTTTTATTATTTAAATTTTTCAATTGAAATAGATCTGATTTGCTTTATAACTTGAATTTCAGGTGTTTAATGGAAATCCCATAGAAGGTGCAAAAGAACCACTTCTTGTCAAATTTGCTGATGGTGGTGGTAATAAAAAGAAACAATTCAAAGCACCAGATAGACCCTGGCGAGATAACACAGATCCGTCACACCAGTTTTTTATTAAATAAATATATCATTTATACTAAATGCAAATGCATACACACAGTTCGTTAAGTGATTTATTTTGTTCTTTAAAAACAAATAAAATGTCTCAATCTTCCATATTTTGTACTTTTAGGGAGTTGGTGGTGCCGGAGCTGCCATGTATGGATGCAGTACGGGTGCTGATCTTAATATGTTCCGGGGAGGAGTATACTTAGGAGGCTATCCAGTGACTCCTCATTGGGTGCCGGCTCCATATCCTATGCTTCAACCTACCCATATGCCAGCACATCAAATAGATCAAGTAAGACTTCTTACATTGTGCAAAAAATTTAATACAATATTTTATTCAAATTTATATGCGTACTTACGATTATTTGATAACTAGGAGTATACAGTTCAAGTAGGCCGTGGAGATAGAACTATGGGACTTGTAATGCCTGATGCAGCTCAACAATATTCTACACAGCTTCTCCAACACATGGGAACACTTCAATTAGTTCCATCTCAGGTATAATGAATTACCCAAATTAATTTAGGAAATGTTGTTAGATTTTATTCCAAACATTATTGTCATGTTCTAGTATATAACAGCGACACATCAATATGGGTATATGGGTAGTGCAGCACCTTCCCTTCTTCATGCTATTGAACCGGACCACTCCACTGCCGCTTCTCCGGATGAATCCTATCAATCATACCCACAGAAGTAGCTTCATCACATCTTATCTCTGTAAGAATTATTTTTCAGTTTCATTTATATACGTTAACCAGAGGTCAAATAAAATTGAAAATTTTGCTTATTCTGGTTTTAATATTATTAAGTGTCTCAGACATAATATCTTTGATGGTCGGCCTTAAGAGTACAAGTCAAAAAAGGTAACTTTTCAGGAGAGTCAAACCAAAGAAAATTATTACTACATAATATGACCATCTTTATTTTGAACTCTTGATTTCGACAAGTTCCCGATGGAATTGGCTTGTGTGCTTTGGTGGGAACATCATTAACTTAAGAACCCCAAATATGCAATGCCGCCCATCAACGATATGTTACCTAATTTCAAGGGTTGTTATGTTATCATACGTATGTCTGGGTCACCTATGTATATATAATTAAAATTCATCATTGCATAATTTAATATTTTGTTTTCAGATAAAGTGATGAAAAGCTTTTCCTTGTTTTATTATATTGATGGAATTCAAAAACAACTTTCAACTAATGGTTGCATTACAATACTACAGTACATGGCACTAATTTTCTATTTCTTATAAAAAAATTATGTTGTTCCGAAATTTCAACAAGAGGAAGTCTAACTTAATATCTCGACGTAACGTGCTTGATTTAACGTTTTCCACGTATTAAGTCAAAATTAAAAGTTCCTAAAGTATCCCATTTCTAAGATTTCTCAATACTTACTATCGATTTTATAACAGGTGAACCATGTGCTTTAAATAAAAAACAATACTTTATCTATACTATGTATGTACATGGATGATGAAAATAAAGAACGGTCTAAAAGCAGCAAAAATTCACACCTAATTCGCTAGCTTTTTTAGAATTACAAGATGTATATATTTATAAGAAGGCTCATTTTTTCTATTAAATGCAATAATGGATACAACAATATTTAGATGGTTGATTGTTTGTATGTGTAGTTTTTTATCTGTAATGTTTTTTTAACATACTACATTTTGATATGAATTTTTGGAAATAATAAATTTTACTTCAACGCTTCATCTTAAATTTAATGCTTCTCAAACGAATCACGAGTTGTTATCATTTTAAGAGGACGTTATAATAATGCTTTGAAATATATTTAATGAATTAAAAATAAACTTTTTTTATATATTTCAATATTGATATGTTTCATTTTCAATAGTTCAGTGAAAAGATAGTCATTCCTTGTTTAATATTATATGAATATATATTTCGATGAATTATAATTAGATTATTTTGTGTGATTAATCTTTAAATGAACTTTTTCGTGATAAAAAAGTTCACAATTAAAGTATAATATTAAAAAAAAATCACACAATTAAAATCTTGTTTTTAACCTTTTTACATTTGAATGTATAAAAAGCACGTCTTGTTCCATGATCTTTATTAAAATCAGTTGATGTATAATATAATACAATACTAAACGAAGGAATATTGTACTTGACTTTCATGATAACATTGATTGACATTATTGTTTTTTTATTTTGAAATTTTAGCACTAACTCTTTATCTACGTATAAACTCTTCTTATACAAAATAAATAAAAATATGCCGAATTAATAATAACATTCTCGTTATGTTTTAAATCCTTCACAATGAGATTATTAATTTATTTATGAATGAAATTCAAAACAAATCTGCTTTTCTGATCGCTTATTCTATTTAGTATAAGCGAATTCAGTAGTATTGGTACAATGTGATACCGCATGCCTTGTTCAAGACTGGCATTTTTGGACCTGTTTTGTGTCATTAGAAGAAAAAAAATATACATTTTGACTCTCAGTGGTGAAGACATTTAGATTAGTAATAAAAAAAAAACTCCAGATGAGATACTATATAAATTGATATAAATTGGATCAATAGCCAGATAATAATGTGTATTATGTGTATGTATTTATATATGTGCACACAGTGAAACTTCATTTTAACGTATCTCATTTTTTTTACGAAATTAAGACTGTATCCATTCAATGTGAACCTCAATCGGAAGTAAAAAAGAAGTACTATTCTAGGGAATCGCTAAAACGAGGTTTCACTGTATATAAAATATTTTTTGAGTCAAAGACTGTTTTTTCTGTAAATGTTATTGAAAGTACATGAAATCTATATGTATGTCCCGTGTGTCTACTATTTGTTAAATAGTGATCAATTGTACGTGCTGTTAATTACAACAAAACACATTTTTACACATTCAGCCAATACATTTGTGATTAGTTATTAGATGTATGTAGTTCTTCAAAGTTTCAAAAGTCTTCCTTGATTTCAGTGCTATAATTTTCGAATGATAAAGTCGAGTGAAACAACTCACTTTTTGTCTTCCTTTTGAATGTGAATACACATACATACGTATATACCTTCAATGACACGTTTTATTTAAAGTTTATCAATCTATACATATGATAGAAAAATTTTTATTTTGGTTTGGTATGTCTATACATTTTGAATTTGATAGTGTAAGGAATTGATAATTCCCACAACTTCATCAATATGTGATAAATATTTTTACATCAATAATAGTTTCCTATTAAAAAAATATTTTAAAATAAACACAACATAATGAATAAAATAAGAACTCTAATTTTGTCAACAATTGTGCAAATTGTAATGATTTTAATCAATATTGCACTACAGTGAGAAAATGCACCATGTTAGAAAAAATAATATTTTGCAATATATAAAAAATCTATGGGGATAACGTAAAGCTGATTCAGTCTCGATTATAATACATTCCAAAAATAAAGTATCAGTGGCTTAAAATACTTATTTATTCACAAATAATGGAAAAGCTGCATCACTATTTTGTCATCGATTTTTTGTGAAAGCGACTGAAAATACTTGTCAAAAAATGTTTTTTCAAAGGAAAAGTGCTGCATTGAAAGATATTTATTGATTGCCTCAATATTGTAAATGTTTATATAGTAAATTATGTAATGTAAAAAAAGTAGAAGCTAAATTAGTTTGAAACGACTGAATATTTAATTTTCAATTTTATAAGCAACAATGATATAAAATGAAACTATTGGGCCAATGATCCAATTTATTTCTATGAAATGAAGCAAACTAAAAACACTAGGGGTGCATGTGTTTTGTGCCACCTAAGAATACAGTCATATTTTTTTAGACTTGTGCCTTTCCCCCAAAAATAAATATCAGATAATTCGATCATGTTCTGACATTGAATTTTTCACATTTATCTATGTGCAGAGCAAAGAAACATGTATTTTGAATAAAGAGAGTTATAGAGATGAGGGTCACAAGCAGATTGAACCTCGTATCTTATACCTTTTCATCTAGGGTCAGTTCTGAAGAGATTACTTTATCATAGTAATATGATGAAAAAGATCGATATATTCTGCTATACTGGTGTTATTAATTACGCCTCTTATTGAAATAATTTATTAATTTATTTTCATGTTGATATATTTCTGAGTAGAAAATATAGTTTTAAAATACCATCTTACTGGCTAATTCATAAGTTTTAGATTATAGATTGTACAGTTTGCTGTGAAAGTTTTTTTTACAAAACTAAACAGCCTAATATTTCACTGAATGCTTTTAAATACTAAAATAAATCCAACTTAATTTTAAGTTGTAGCAATTAAGTAGTTAACATAAAAAAAAAATCTACAGATTAACGACTTCCATCTGAGTTGTTTGTGACTCGAGCGCGAGTTTAAACATTTCATCGAACGATAGAGAATGTTAAATATATTTAAAACTGTATGTATCTCAACGATGCAAGGTGATAAACGATCAATGTGTGGATATTAAGATATCGAAGTAGAGATAATATTGGCAACTCTCATCCAGCACCAAACTGATGGATTAGTATCATAGGATATTTTCCATAGAATGTAAGTCTCAAAAAAAAAAAATGTAAATCTATTTAAATTAAGTGATAATTGATGTTGTGTTCGGGAATGTGCCAAGTGAATGATTCCTGGACTAAAAATGGCTAGATTTACTCTAATATGATTAGAAATGTTAACAGTAGTTGATATAGTGTCTCTAGGATAGTGACTACTTTGTAGCATAAAATTTAGATAGCGTAGTAAAAAAAAAAATGGGACAAATGTCCATTCATACGGTTAATACTTTTTTACGACATCAATGTTATTTTTTTGTAAGTAATTTTTTTAACGTGTCAAAGATATGTAACAAAAAACGACCATGGCTGGCACCTATGGCGGTAAAATCAAATGCTTTTTGGCATTTATCTAATATATTTAAAAAAAAAAAAGATTTAAGAGCCAGAGTCAGCATTGCAGCACGTCAGTGCTGTATTTGAAAACACGTGTCCAACTTTGTACAGTAAATAAGACAACCAACCCTGCAGACTAGTCTAGCATTAGGTTAGGTCAGGCTAGGGTATCTTAGATTAGGTAGATATTTAGGTAATTAAAGTTTTGTTGCTACAGACTGGACGAAGGAAAAAAAATGGTTAAGAATAAAAACAAATTTTGATGTAGATGAGGATGAATATTTTATAGGAGAATGTTGCTTTATTGTGTTGACAGATTTGGCATAACTATGATAATAAGTTATGTTGGGTACCCAAGTAGTGTGCCCATGTTTTTCACTTGAAATGCTAAAAAATATAATGTATCTATTTTGTTATACAATATTTGCAAGTTTCTATATTATGTGCTCTAAGCATTTTTTGTGTGATCCGCGGTTATTGACAGTTATGCTGAAGTGTAATTAAATACACGAACTGGTAGAGAAGATATAACATTTTGTTGTCATGTTCCTTTGCGTTGAACATTTGTAAAAGCAATTGATTCAAAATAAAATGACAGAATTGGCAATGATGTTTCTTTTATTCCTTTCAACATTCATTTCATTCCTACACACTTGTACACAAATGTTCATCTGATTAAAACAAGGCACTGTGGAGTGCAGATATAACACGCATATGTATATACAAAGTCTTATTGAATGAAATTCACCGACCACCACTTGTCAATATTATATACTGTACAAGTTATTTGACATTATCATACTTGGAATATAAACTATGTTGGAACTTATTGATATGTCGGTTTTTTTGCTTTGTAAATTCTCATGGCATTGTCGGCTCCTCCAGATATTAAATAGTTTCCTATCCAATCACAGCATAACAGTTTGTCTGTGTGTCCTGACATTTCATACAGTGCTGCACGAGGGCTGAAATAAATTTTAACAACATGATAATATCTTTCAGGAGATAAAAATGATACTCAAATTTTTATTCGAAATACAAGTTACCTTCTTATATCCCACATTTTAAAGAGCATGTCGTGACCGGCTGATACAAAAAGGTATTCTTCTTTCGGACCCCATTTTACAGCAGATACCCATGCAGTGTGACCTCTGGCGTTAACCGATGGTGTATCAACTGTACAAAAAGTAATATATATCAGTAACAAAAATGAATTTTGCTATTATGACAAAATAAAGCATACATACTATTTGATCGAGGGTCGTATATTCTAACAATTTTATCTGCGGATGAAGTAAGTAACATTCTATTTTGAGGATTCCAATCGAGACAGAAAAACGGTTTATTGGACGCTATCGTTCGAGATGGAGCGCCTAGGTCTACGTCCCAAATTTTCAAAGTGTGATCCCACGAAGCGCTAGCTAATTCAATATCGCTATTCATCCATTTCACTCCAGACACGGCTTCCCTGTGACCGGAAAGAGTCGCTTGTGCAGACTGAAAGTAAAATAAAAGTTATAGACAGATGAACTCTACCACACAATCCGAAGAAAGTGAAAATAGCGCAACGTACTCTTGGTTTTCCATTATCGACTTTTTTTTTTTTACTTGCACTTTCATCTTCATCAACTAATTCTGCAAGAAAAAAAAAGCAATTAGAACCAACAAGTATTTTTCAATATTGTACAAATAAATATTACTAACGAGCACTCCAAAGTTTTATAGAAGTGTCCCAACTGCCCGTAACAAATCTTGAACCATCATCGGTGACATCAATACAATCGATGCTTTTATCGTGACCGCGACAGGATACAATACATTCTACAGAATTAGAAGCAATGTCCCACTCCCAAATCATAGCTGTTTGATCATGAGATCCACTGAAATAAAATAAAAAATTAATACTTGCATTTGATCAATAATACAAATCAAATGAAAATACAAACCTAATGAAAACACCAGTAGAATCATTAAGGCTAACCCAAGAGACGGCTTTTACAGGAGACGTATGTCCTGGTATTGCTAGTTTATGCGCACCCTTAGTAGTCCATAAATGTAAACTATTGTCATAACAGCCACTAACAATCCTGAAATAGCAAAATAAATCAATTTTATGCACAACAGTATACTAGACTCCAGAGTGGGGATTCTTAACCTTATGCGCTCATTTCCTCCCTTGAAAGTGAACACAATGTTCATTCCTCTCCCCTATCCTAAATTCATTAAACCATTAGGAACATTTTTTTTCAGCAAAAAAATACACCTTAAAATATATATGACGTCCAAAAGATTCCTAGTTTTTGTCTTGATACTGACTAATTTTCAATATTCAGATTCGCACAGATAGGTCGTAGCAAATGGAATATTTTCCAAATCTGGATAGGATAGTAATGAATGTGCTCAGACCAGATTATCTGATAGGATGGATTTGTGTTTTCAGAAATGTTTCCTCTAGAGAATTATCGAAAATTTATTACAACTAACTCTCCTAACTTTACAAGCCCAGGAATTGATTTGAACTTTTACAGGTTTTTGGTCAAACCAGAAACGAAGCAGCATCTGCTTCATATGAGGGTCTTGGGAAAAAGGGTGTGGAGGTGTTTCTTCGATAGGCTAAGTACTAAAATTTATCAAGGTTTTGATTCGACAATTCTTGCTTTGGCAGAGCTTTGCTCTGTAAATCGAAGAATTCATCTTAAAGCTAAAAATATTTCGTATCCACTTTTCATTTTTAAATCAGGTTGAAAGTAATCATCAAAGGATTTCAATTAGATTTTTCAAATTCCTAAAAATATCGCCTTGAATCCAATCTGGAAGCGTATCTAAAGAATTATTACAATTTTTTTGGGAGACACTTCAATCCTCCTTTGCAGACCATTTATTCCTCCCCTGGGGAGAAAAACACCATAGGTTAAGAATCCCCGTTCTACGGGTATATTTACCAAGAGGATCGACAGCTAACTGCAGCGACCCAATCATCGTGTGTGAGGCAATCGTGGGGTTTTGGTGCCGGTAACCTTTCCAAATACTCAATATCAACGGTACTTTCAGTTGGGGCATCGTGCAATTGCAGATGTTCCGATAGACTGGTACGTAGAAATTCCCCGAAAACTATGAAATCGAAATTTATTTGTTTGGTGATAGCTGGATTTTCTTTGAGTATTGCGTTGACGAGGGTGTTGAGTTCACTCGTGGAGACTGTCGCGGCAATAGCATATGGGGTGTCGCTAATGGCATATCTAAAATGTGGACAAAATTATTAGATTCGTTTATAAATGTTACAAATATATGTGTTTGTGGGATGTTATGAGTTTGCTTACTGGTTTTGTTTGGTGCGAAGTCGCACTTGTAGCTGATTAGCAGTATCTGGCTCAGACGAAGAAGCCATCGTTGGTACCACGTGCGTCGACTGTCAAACAAAACCACACTAGCTAGTTTGACACTATTGGCCGAAGTACGACTATTCATGGCCATTACAGTATTTTTTTTTTGTTTTTATTTCAATCCTTTTAATTTAATTTACGGATACACTATTCATACACAGTTGATGCTTGGAGTCACAAGAACGAGAAAAACCATAAATGACCTTTCCGTACAAACTCCTAAAGGCTTGTCCAAACTGTAACAATTTGTAACCAAGTGAGTACAAATTTCAATGTTTAGATATTCAAACTTCAAATAATTGTAAACATTCGACGTGCGTCTATACACGTACACACTCCTCCAACACACTCACATGGAGGAGGTTGTTTAACGATGGCAAAATTAAATTTAGCAAACCCTAAGCGGTGTTTGAATAACAAACCTGTACCTATTTTTCTTGTCGGTTCGATATTCGAACATCCTAATGCCTGTTACATTTAACCAACAAAAAACTGGCCACTTACCATTTATTTACTGTGTGTCTACAAAAAATACTGTCCAAAATTATTTGTTGTTATGATGAAAATACTGTGCGCAATATAAATTGTTAATTTTCAGTAGTGGCAACTCTCAAGTAAACGTTCATTTGACAGTTGACAGGTGGTCTGTTTGGTTGAGGTTAAGTTACCTAGTGACACGTGCGTGGTTGGAAATGGCGCCAGACGCTCCAGTAACGTCAGTAGCCCCTTCAACCTCACCTCATCCCCCATACGTGTTGAGGAGACGGGGTGGAGCCAATCTCACACATCACCCACCACTTTTCTCACCTGATCAATCGTAATTACTTAATTTATCAGTTACCTATTTACTGTTTGGTTTGTATAGTGTTTTTCATCGGCGTATATGTGCAAGTCTGAGGTCCCCCTTTTCTTTTCGCTTTCAGACTTCTTTTTGTTATATCTGGATGCAGTATTCAAATTTATGATGTGACAACTGCAGCATATGTAAAATCTCTGAAAAGCGATGAAAATTCATCGCCTATCATTGCCATGACATTTCCTTTAGAAGACGAACGTTCATTAATCACGTGTAATAAAGCAGGAAAAATTATAACTTGGAAATGGCACGCTTCAGTCCAAAGCTCAGAAAAGGTTTGTTGATCACATCTAATGAAATTAAAATGTCATTATTTATTTATTTACAGTATATGATTTTCAGAATATACAACTTCCGGACAACTGTTACGTGCAGACATTTAATCTTCTCAATAATGAAGAGGCAGTCGTTAGTTGGTGTACAATACAAGATGTTAAAATCGGTATAGTTAACTTGAGCAATGGTGAAATTGTACGACAGCCTTTCTTTTCAATAATGAAAATTGGTTTTCGCTGGAGCTTGGCATTAGGGTATTGTGACGATTACCCGGTCGTAGCGTTTTCCACCGGTTCATCTGCGGTGCACATGTTTGATGCCATAAACACAGACAAATGTATAAGGTAATTGAAAACGTTTTAACTTTACTTGTTAAATCAATATGGATTGCAATCGAAGTAAATTACAATTTGTGATTTTCAGTCATAACATTTCTAATATGGAAGTAACAACATTAGCCTGGCATCCTACATCTGATATGTTAGCTGTTGGAGATTCTATGGGAAGGGTTAATTTGTGTTGTAGACCTTTCAATACATCATTTCCTCCTAAAGAAATTTTACACTGGCATCATTTGCCTCTAACTTCGGTAGTTTTTTCTCCCAGAGGTAATTCTACATAAATACTGACACATTAATTAGAAGTTCTTTTAGAAAAATATGAATATTTATTACTCATTTTTAGGTGGATTGATGTTAACGGGTGGATCGGAGCGTGTATTAGTTGCCTGGGGTGGAAATAACTATAAGAAGTTCATACCACGGTTGCCAGCTCCAATTCTTCATATTTCAGCGGGTAATACACATATAGCTGTAACAACAGCTGATAATGGTAATAGATTTTTTTAATAATAAATTTTTTTATTTTGTACTTGGCATTTTTAATATACATATATGTACGTAATATTGATTTTTTAAAGGTATTCAAATAGTGGAAAGTAGTTCATTGCGTGTGACGGCATGTATTCGCGAAGCTGGTGGATTGGGTGGTGTTAAATATCAAAATGATAAAGTTGTTAAAAGTGCAGCTTTACAATACATTCGCTCTGCTGCTGCATTATTATTACCGGCTGTGTCTGGACACCTTCATCTTTATTCAACTGTCTCAAATACTCTTATGTACACGGTAATTCAATTGAATTTTAATTATATACAAATATATGTAAATCCTTAAGGAGATTGACCTAATTATTTGATTTTTATGGCAGATGGATGTTACTAATGCAAATATTGTTCACCCGGAAAAGAATAACCTTTATCCGGAGCAAATCGAGGTATTTATTTAGCTTATTTTCTAGTCATCAGCTAATTTTTAGTTCATTCAAACAATTGATATCTTCAGGTAACAGAAGTGAGTGTGGGCTGCCGAGGACAATGGCTCGTTACATGGGAAGGTGTTAACGAACAAGAACGTATTCGTTGGTGGGATTGGAGTGGTCACGACTGGAAACTTCATACGGTTGTTGCTCGTCCTCATCGTCCAGCACTTCCCGTTGCTCTCAATCTTGCTTCTGACACTCCAGTTACCCTTTCTGCAGATCAACAGAACAATATTAGATTTTGGAGAATAATTGACACAGTGCCTGGATATGGTCGGTGAAACTAATTCTGAATTTCTTTCATTTCTAATTTTTTTTTTCCTAATATTTTTGTGTTTTTTTTTGTAGAAGGGAAATCGGCATGGTATACCAATGCACAGGTTTGTGGTATCGGTGGTGAGGCTGGAGGAGCTACTTTAAGTGGAGATGGGTCTGTGGCTGCTGCTTGGTTTGGTGCTCGTCTCACATTATGGGATACTTCAGATGGGAAACAAAAAGCTTCTTTGGCTCATCCGGCACTGCGTCCACAGGGAAGATTAGTACAGTTTGGAAGGGGTCATCATATGCATTATGTAAGTGTATTTATTTTTAATAAATTTAATTGTGCTCATTTACATATTTATGTATGCCAATCTCATTTTTTTAGATTGCGTGTACCACTGATAGTTGTTTGGCAGTTTGGAACACGATGACTCTTCGACTTCTTTGGATGGTGAAATTGAATACGAACTGTTTAATATCTGATCCATTTTCTGATAAAGTCGTAGCCGTGACTTCGACTAACGATGGTGATTTATATTTTTTTCATCATTTCTTTTATTATATGTTGATAGGTTTTTTTTGTGTGACTGAGGCATTAACATAATTATCTTTCAGTATTTCTCTTCTGCATGCACGAATCTAAGCCGTTATTGACCCTTGAAAGTATTCTACCCCCCGAACAAGGAGCTATAACATCAATTACGTTTGCTCCGGCTGAATCATTAACGGGTGACTTTAGACTTTATCTATTGAGAGAACAACAGGTATTTTGACGTAATTTTGTATCAATAGTAGTATACTTTAAGTTACAAGCAAATAATGTCCTTGCGCGTATTCTATTTCAGGAAATATTTGTAATAGAGCGTTCCGAGCCTATATCAAATATTGAACCATCACTTGAAAGGATTGGTGAAGCTACTAAAACTATACCATCAGCGTATAGTGCTATGGTTGCAGAGAATCAAACAAATCTCGTTACTGTCCAACAAAATTCTTATCAGCCGCAGTCTTCGACAAAAGTCATCATCCATGAGGTAAAAATATATTTTTTTTTATATATAATATAAGGAGCGATATGAAATATAAATACAAATTTTCTTGTGTTATAATTTATTTTAATGTTTAACATATTCTTAAAAGCAACGGTACATACATATTTAATATTAATACTATATTAATTTCTAAGTACTAATATTTTTCTATACGTGTAATACTCTTATCTTTCCGATTTAAAATAATTTACATTGAATTAACTTAAATACAAAAAAATAAATAATGTGAGAATTCGGTGTAATTTTTAACTAATTCATATTTTAACTTGATAGAAGTTGGAACCTTTTTGAATTGGTTTTGAAATATTTACAATCGATTTTTTTTTATCGGAGTGTGCGAGCATAATGATTAAATAAGTACAATGATATAACTAAATCGCTCAGGGTGGTTTTGCATGCTAATATTGAATTTTTAATATCGTCGACCGGAACGAAAGTTGCGACACCGACGAACTAAATCATATTTGCGATATCGCAAGCAATGCCACTGTGGTATCAATTTCATGCCCTGCATTGCTTGTTGCTGTAAACAATAAAAATATTTATTTAATAATTGCATGTTGATCAATAATTCACTGTTTAATTAAAAGAAATGTCTAAACGTTAAGAGTTGATTTCACTTTCAAATATACATATGTACTAAGGAATTGTAAAATACATACATAGTTTCAAAATATTCAGACTAGAAGTTGAATAAATGTTTCAAACTTAAATTCTGATTGAATACTTGTATAGGTATACGTATAAAAAAAATGTACTAACCGTTTGGGGTGATGCCAGGGGATGTGGTTGCACTAATAATGCAGATAGCAACACTATTACTAGACTCCACAACCAATTATTCATTTTCTTTTGCAATCGGATATATCCGTAGAATTGAACAAAATGTACTTATTATAAATTCGTTATAAAATACGGGGTATTAAGGGGTCAATTCTAGCCGTCTATTCTATACGAAGACTCTTTCGATACTGTGCCAGTGTACATGTCTTCTTCCTTTTATACGTAAATGGCAGCTCATCCACTTACTCCAGAACCCTACCATGCAAATTTCACGTTGTTTATTTTGCAACTCTTGGATAGTCACACATACTATAATTTCAAATCTGTTAAATGAAAACTCTTGTATTTACAGATAATACATAATAGAAATATATATATATAAATAAATAAATATATATATATAGAAATAGAAATAGATACATAATAGAAATAATTATAATATTATTACATTATACAATTCACAGTAATTCAATTTGTAATCTTATTGACAATGAATAAGTAGATCAGTTGATCACGTGTTTATACATTTATGAGACATTATCAAAAAGTTTGGGGAGTGATTGTTTATTGTTTTTTAGATGAGCTTCAAATTTACTTTCGTAAAAACATATCAAAATTATTATTTTTTGAAGTTGCTTTTCTAACAGTTGTTCCTAGTCGTTATCCATAGAAATATTTAAAAACTAGTCAATGCCCATTGACAGTGTCATCGGGTGGGTTGCCTATATATTACCTGTGGTTCATATTACCTATGGTTCAAAATATAGCAAAAATGTACATATTATTCCATTCAACTTACATACGAAAGGATATTTTACACGCATCTAAAAAAAGGGGGGGGGGGGGGGCTGTAGCTGTTTCAGATTATCGACTTTGGTTGGTTAATGCTTATCCCAAAAAGCCAGGATGGTGACGGAGCTCATTGGGTTCAGATCCAGTTGGCTAGGCAGGAGTCTAAATCGGTCAAAACTCTCGGTGTAAAATATCCCTTCTTAAGTTGGATGGAGTATAGTAGATAGTTAATGCCGTGCTGTGAGTGTATATGTGAGTGAGTGAGTGTATGCAAGCGTTCCGCGGCTATCCAGCCAGGCAGACCCTTGCGCTATTACGTATATATATATATATAATAAAATTTCTAATATAACATAAACAAAATTTAATTTCTAATCACCTGAACTTAGTACATAATCACACATCGTAGAATGGCCCAGAAGTATACTTCATGTTTGTCATCATTCTTAAAATTTGATTAAAATACCATGTATTATTTGTTTATTCCAATAGCAACCATCTGCATTGTTAGATAAGGAATGTCAAGTTCAAAGCCGACCGATAGTTGTTTTTGCTCGTCGATATATACATACATATTACCTCCATGTAATTAGAGCGTGTATTAAGTTTGATACACCGTGGAAAATTAGGATGTGACAAACGTATCTCAACTATTCCGATGAAGTTCATGTGTCATAGTAGGAACGGGATGTGGTGTTTTAGTGTGAAATGCGATTTCGGTAGTCGAATAAATGGCGGGTCAAAGCCGTGGTTGTTGATCATCTTTCGCGGTGCTTAATGCGCTCTCACCTTGTATCACTTACTTAAACATGCGAATCATTGCGCCGAATCAGATTCGACTGACCATGGATCGAGGGCTCCTTGACCCTTACGGTATCGCATTCAGGATGTGCGACATCAAGTTATGGTCAATTGTGCGTGCAAATTTGAGATCGCTGACCGATTCATTTTTTTTATTTTATCTGGTAGATTTTATTACGACAAAGCGGCATTTGTGGTTGTTAAGGGGTAGAAGTGTGATGAATGATCCTGGCGAGTTATGAATTATTGTGAGCACTTAATGGCGCTAAGTCGACATATTTCAAAACACTCGTTTGGCGATTTTCAAGTACCTGTTCCTTCATGCAATTGATTAAATCGCTCCTCTTGAGAGTTTGTGTGTTGAAATTATTTACTTACACTCTTTGCATTCTTAGGGTGTTTTCAGGGGAACATGTATAGAAAATTAGTTAATTTTTCTGATTTGGAAAAGTTAAATTATTTTCCGGAAACCGATAGTTTCCCACAAAAGAATATAAAATTTTCGATACCCCCAAATTTTTCTTCTTGCTCTCATATGTATATGTACAATCTCGTTTCTTGTCGACCTAGTTAACTATGTGTAGTACCAATTGAGGACCTATCCCGCCTTACTACGTGCTCTGTCTTGTCTATTAGTACTTGATGGCTTTCAGTTTAACTTAACACGACTCGACCATTTAAAAACGGTGTGCACCTCAGCTTTATTTTGTCGGTGTTTCAAATTTTCGCAGGCGTTCGTTTAGACGTTGTTGCAATTTGATCGGCAATTCACAGGCCAAACAAACAAGCATTGATGCGTTGCGCCACATTCCGAACGATTCTCTGAACTCAATTGTCGTATTGCACAATTCGTGTTGGGATTTTGTACTCGACCGAGTCGATCAACAGCATCCGACCTCCTGCAACCGACCAAGTGCGATGATCCACCGACGGTTAAACGATACATTTAAACAATAAATAATACGACTCGTTATCTTGAGAGCGACGTGAACGGTCCTTAGCCTCGATCCCATCAGTTCTTGGTCACAACTGGGTGTGCTGTTTTGTTGACGATCTTGGTTCCTCTGAAAAGCACTGTTTTTTTCCAAATCAATATCAATATTGGTGTAAACATCCTCTTTTTTAACGTCGTAAACATCGGTCACTGAATTTCCCTATCTTGCTTGTGTGAGCTACTTGAGCTCTAAATGCTTATTACCATAATCACTAGTGTAATTGCCCAATAAAAGAACATTACCATATCACCCAGAGTCAAGTTTACTATATTACACAAAAATTGGGCAACAATTTTCATTTGTAGAACATTCTGTGTAGATGTTGCTTTCGAGATAACATTGAGGTATTGCAAGAGAACACAATGAATTGCTCTGGTTGTTTACTCGGCACAAATCAAGTGTCGTCGACCACCAGACGCACCCGTGGGATGATCCTCGTTTTTGCCAGTAGTCCTACACCTTCCACTGAAAATATTTCATATAAAAATTACATTAATCCTTAAATTAAAACTTTGGTGTGTACAAAAAAATATGTTTAACATTTGTGCATTTGAATGTTTCCATTAAATTATCATCAAAATTTCAAATGAAATAATGCAAAGTGATGCAATGGTTAAAACCAATACATGATATTGGATATTAATATTTTGATTCTCAGTTAAAACTATCATATTTAGTTTGTATCTCGGAGCCGCTGCATCTGATGCACTTTTCTTCCCACCGTCCCAATTAAGATCATCGCAATCTCTTACTTAATCTTTTTATAAGGGTGAAGCCTACATATCGTCTCGTCAAGTGAGAAATGGCAATCAAATGTACCATACTACTTAATCCGTGTCTGCATTGTCCTCAATAAGCCCTTCCTTTACGAAAGTGAATTACGTGCACGCACACGCATAAATGTATACATATAACAGTCATGCACTAACAGTGAATTAGATTGTTTTTTTGCAGTCATTCAATGGATTACGTTTTGCGCCATGTTTATTATTAAACTTGTTTTGTCGTCAATAACTGTTTTCTTTCGTACTGCGAATATCTGATGTGTAGATAAACTCAATATGCATTTGACAGGATTCTTTATCATGTTGCATAAGCCTAATTAATTTGATAGAATAATTGAAAAGTGGAGTTCTAATTTTATTACAGGGACACTGATAATGTATTGCACACATTGTGTATTTAATTTACAGTTGTGCACGTTCAGTTTGATTAATTTGTAGTCATCGGTGATAAGTACATACATATGTCCTCTGACAAGTATGCTAAAAAGGATGAAGGCCTCTCCAATTATTTTCCATTCCCGTCGGTCTTGAACAATCTGCATTCACTTCATATATTCTTCTTAATTCGTCAGCCCGTCGTCACTTGGTCTTCCTAGCTTTCTTCCGCATCCTCTCGGATACCATTCCAATATTTCTCGCGTTCATCTGCCATCCATTCTTCTCGCTATGTATCCGGTCCACTGCCACACGTTGCGCTATATCTGCCACTTTGGTCATACTTCTTACCCATGTATTCCCCTTACGATCTCTCCTTGTTATACTAACCATACATCTTTCCATGCTTCTCTGTGTGCAATGGATCTTGCGTAGCATTCTTGAATTTAACATCCACGTTTCACATACATACATATGTCATAACTGGCAATATGCATTGGTCGTATGCCTTATTTTTTAAGCATAGTGGAATTTTGGATTTAAAAACTATGTTCATTCTTCCAAAAGCGCTCCATCTTAGTTTCATTCTTCTTCTTTACATATTCATATTCACCAATCGCCCTATGTGTAACTTAAATGGTATAAATAATATAACTTTTTTAATTTTTCCTATTGCATGTATTATTACTATTTTTATAATTTTGTGTTCCAATATTATATATCGATTATAAATGATGTATTTGTACTTTTATTTTATAGTTGCTGTTGTCTTCTGCTTCTCATGCACAACCGAGGTTGAGCAATTTGTGTGGTTCTGTTTTGAGGGCTTTGGTTGGAAGTCAAAAATTCACCGATAACAATTTACTTTCAAATTCAATGGACATTAAGGTAGAAATCACACCAATCTCCGATGCGATAGTTTCAAATTCCAAAAAAACCAAGAAAAAGAAACTATTGATGGAGTCTATGGATTGGGCGAAATCTTTGTTATCTAATGAGAAATGAGTTTATGCGTATGCTTTTATTTTTAAGAATGAAACTAAATGTAAATAATTAAAATAATGTAATTTTTTCTAAAAATATATTATTTTTACAGTTTATGTTGTATTTTTTAGTAAAATTTGGATTTCTGAATTTATATGCACATTTTTATTATTTCATTTATAGTAAACATTAAGTGTTTTTTGAACATTGGATCAGTTGCCATCAAATTCAAAATCAAATCACTTCTTGAAACAGACATAAGATTGGAAAATCGTTCAGGATCTTTGAAAATACTATCAGCTTGTTTTCCCTCAATCAGTCCCAACTGTTGTATAATCACACATTGCACCAATGCTAGAGTTTTATATGTGTCGCAACTTTTCCTGAATTCTTCCCAAGTAATGAATGTCCTTATATTGAATCCATTTTGTTTCAATTCCCTATCCATAGTACGATAATAGCATTGCAGGTACTTGTCAAGATTTTCGTGTCTCCTTTCATCGATAATATTGAGGTATATAAAACTCATTACATCTCCAGCTGGTGTCATACATCCGCTAGCTTGAAAATCAACAATTATACACTGTACCGGTTTTCTATTTTCATCATAACGAAACATTAAATTATTACTCCACAAATCTCTGTGACACAAAACATTTCTTGTAGTTTCTGATGCTTTACATAGCTCCAAAGCGTTTTTAAATAACTGATGCCATTTTTTTGCAAATAAGGTAGTGTCAATATTTTTTGGCACGTTTTCGAATAATTTGGCTGCTTCTAAGCCCGCATCTGCTCCCAGATAATACCATCCTTCGTAAAAATATCCGTAATCATTAAGAAAATCTTCGAATTCTTCCTTCAATCTGTAAGGATGCTTGTTTTCAATTGATTTTCTTTCTTCGAGAATCAGTGACTCAGCATGAAACTTTCCGATTTGTTCTAGTGCCATCAAACAATGTACGTCATCAAGTGATTCCCTTGGATTCGTTATGCAAAAACCTTTTACACTCATATCTTCGAAAAACAAACTTTCATCTGTAGCCAGTAAATATCTTGAAAGGAATGCATCCTCATCTGAAAGTAACATTAAATAATTTTTGGATCTGAGATCTAAAATTATATATGTATGTATGTATAAGTATTAAATTAAATTATTTACCTGGTCGATTTATAAATTGAGAAAATATTTTATCATATGTATTAAATTCTCTGTAAAAGAATTTTAACTCCTTTATTTCTTTAGCTCTGTTTTTGTCTTTTGGAATTGATTTAATGAATAGATTCATAACTTTATCCTCTCCATTCAGTTTGATTGCAACGTTAACTTTTTGGTATTCTCCAAGATAACCAATAAGTTCGTCGGATGCCGGACGGGAGTCACATTTGTAAATGGTAAAATTGTCACCATCTTTAATGTTGAAAAATTTTTTTACACAAAGCGTTAGCTCAATGTCTTCTATGCCAATTGGTTTTGCGTTAGTTGTCTTTATTGATTCGTTAGTCTGATTTTTCAAAGACATTTTTAGTCAAACAGCGTAACTGAAAGTAACGATTGCAAACTATGAGATTTATTTCAATGTGACATCTTTTAAGATTTTTGTACTTGTTGTTTGAATAATTTACATGTACTGCAGAGACTCCCAACTTAATTATGTTAACATCGTGTTTTTTCAATAATAGACTATTCAAAATAATTGTCTAGAAATTATAATCAATGAATATTTAATATTATACCTTTTTGAATTAACGCGTGGTTGTACCCAGCACAGGCATTAATTCCCAAAGCTGTTGTGCAACTGGATAACTTCGTAGTTATACACTGAGCTAACTCACTTCATTGCATGATTGCTTTCCCAATTTATAGTATGGTGCAACCTTTATTCACATATTCATTGTTTTATTACAACTACATACATATGTATATTTGAATGGACTATTAATTAATTCAGTGCTTAAATTTTCTCGTCTATTTACTGCTGTTCTTAAGTATATAATATTTTTATAACATAAATAATTAAATTATTTTATTTTTCTCGAAATTTATTTAACCGATTTTTAATGATATTATCTGATGTAGAGTACATCAGTTGATAAAGAATTGTTTATTAAGTCTTTAATTTTTATGAACTGATTAAAAAGTCCGAAAATAAGATAGGAAAAGTAAAGATGATTGTGGTTTTTTTTCTGTTTATTATTCGTAACAGCTTCATAAAAGTATTCTCTATCTAACAAATATACCATAAATTTGTAATAAATTGATTACAAAGATTTTTTAATTATGTATGACTCGATAAGATCATCGGTATTGGATAAGACTCTTTCTCGAACGATTGGATTATTTCTCAGTGTATTCATAATCATATCACCTCGACTT
Organism: Parapsyche elsis; assembly: GCA_022651745.1. Classification (NCBI taxonomy): domain Eukaryota; kingdom Metazoa; phylum Arthropoda; class Insecta; order Trichoptera; family Hydropsychidae; genus Parapsyche; species Parapsyche elsis. The sequence continues at coordinate 4,465,382 of JAGVSN010000018.1, forward strand.
TCAGTCAGTAATAGTTCAAATTTATCAGAATCGTTGATCATCTCTACAACGGCCTCACTCTCTATAAATGTGAATTGAAAGTTCATCAAACTGTGAACCAGTCCCCACAGCTTATATTTTTCGCAACATTCATCAAACTGATTTTTGGGAAAAACGTCTTCGATGCAAATATTTTTATTTTTTAACTCTTTGGTCAGTGTTGTGTAGTAATGATTCAAAAATTTGTTCATCGAAGTAGAACGCAATTCTGTAGTTATATTTATATACAAATACGACATAATGTCGGCACAAGGTGGTAAAATTTGACATGCTTGATAGTCGACAAGGATACACTGCTTCGGTTTGCCATCATCGTCATGTCGAAACATCATATTATTATTCCACAGATCTAAGTGATTTATCACGCTGCGTTCCTCTTCTGAAAAATCCAATAATTTCATACCACGTTTGAATATGTCGTTCCAACATTTACGCACACTTTCAAAGTGCGATGTATGCTTTCCGTAATTTTCAGACTCTTCAGCGAACTGTAAAGCCACTGCAAATGCAATTTTACCCCAATCGTTGTATCCGAATAAACCGTCGCCCAATTTTTTCTGAAAATGATCGCCAATTCTATACTTTTGACTACTTTTCAATGACATATTTTCTTCGAAAATGATTGTTGCACTGTGGAAGCGAGCGAGACTTGTCAATCCTACCAAACAGTGTTCTTCATCTTGGGCTTGTTTCAATTCCAACATTTGAAAACCTTTCAAGGATAAGTCTTCAAATATCAACATATCGCTTGAAGTAAACAGGCATCTGGGATGCCACATTTGTGAATCTAAAACATTTCAATATATTATCATTACACATTGGTTATTCTTTTTGAAATTGCTAGTTTTTTCACACGATGTTGGTAAAAGTATTACTTACCGCGATTCTCTTCAAATTTGCTGATTATTTCTGAATACATAGTGATTTCTCTGTCGAATAGACCATACTTATTGATAAAATCAGTTTTGGGTTGGTTATTTTTAGGCGACGATTTGACAAAGAAGTATGTTTCTTCATATTTTCCATTTACTTTATAAGTCACTTTTAATTTCAAATGCTCTCCCATAAAACCAAGAAGTCCATTGCTGGCAGGAAGTATTTTAAACGATTTTAAACAAAAATTTTCACTCGATAGATGTTTCCGAAGAATGATTTGCACACAGTTTGCCTTGAGCGTTTTCTCCGTACTAATTGAACCCATCTTCGAAGAATTAATTATTAAACGGTTTGCAAATTAACTTGTATTTATATATGTGAATAGGGAAAAATAGCACGGATGATATTCAAGAAAACACTGATAAATCAAAGTTGAGCAATTATAATGTTTAATATTATTTTTAACTTATTAAATATATTTGACATGTCAGCATGATTTAGTAGTGAAAATTAGCAAAGGAAAATTACAACGCTTTTGCGATAACTAAGATCACTGCTTTTATTTGTTTTGTTGATTACATATAACAGAATAAATATCAAACAAAATTCTATATTGGTGGCCAAAAGTCATTTTTTCATCACTTATCCTTGCTTTGTATTATACATATATTAAGCTTGATTTAGTTAGAATACTGAACAGGGATGATGATGATGATGTTAAGTTATTTTATTTTTATTATCTGTATATACATATGTAATTATCTAAAAATTACTTATTTTAAATTTGTTCTATTTATGTTTTAATTTATATGTATGTACCTATCTATGTATTTATGTACATATATTGATTGTATTTTGGGTTAAAAACCTGTTAAAATAAAATATATCATTTTTTTTCATTAAAAAATGTATAATTATTTAAATTAAAATTATCAAAAATTATAATACATAAAATAAATTATATACATTTTTAATGTTTATCTATGTAAACTGTAGTGTGTAATCAAATATTTGCGTAAAAGTAAAACCAAACAATTATTTTTTGCCTGCTGACAACGGAGATAAGATTGATTTTAAAATGTTTTAAATAACGGAATTTAACATTATCATTCCAGTCTTTCATAAGATTTCCACTTCAGCAACTATTTTTCTGCACAAATTTAGCATGGGCGACTCTTTGTTAATATCTGAAAAAGAATGCCACGTATTGGTGGAAAAAGTACTCGGATCGGCTCGAGAATATTTCCTATCCTATAATTTATCTCACATGGGAGATTCTCCATTGGGATTTCTTGGAGATCATTTTCAATTGATCATAAAAGTAAACGAAGACTGCGGGGAAAGTAAATACAAAACGTTGAGCTTCTTCGTCAAAACCGTTCCATCAATCAAAACCCATTCAGACTACGTTGAAAGTATGGGAGCGTTCCAGAAGGAGGCATTACTATTTCAAGAGCTCATGCCGCAGCTACAGAACATAACTTCGTTTTTAAAGAATCAGTGGTCACCCAAGTGCTATTTGGTTAAAGAAAATGCACTAGTTTTTGAAAACCTAGCAAATAGCAACTATCGCATGGCGGATGGAAGAGGACTTCTCGACTTGGAACATTGCATAGCAGTTGTGAAAACTTTAGCCGATTTTCACGTATCATCTATACTGTGGGAGCATAAAAACAAGATTACAATCAACAAAAGTCATCCACCTTTGGTAAAAGAAGTGGCGTATGTACTCGAAGAAGGACACGTTCGAAACATGTGGCTAACGTCCGGTATCAACGCCCTAGTTTATTTGTGTGCTAAAATCGAACGCGAAAACGAATCTGATATCATTTCATCTAAAATAAAGAAAGCAATTTCTGATGTAGGACCACTTCCCAACTCTTGCAATGTATTATCTCACGGTGATCTGTGGGCTAATAATTTAATGTTCCAGTATACTGACAGCAAAGTTGTGAACTGCGTCTTGGTTGATTTTCAATTAGCTCGATACGCCCCGTGTGCTTTGGATTTAATGTGTTGTTTACACCTTACTGCTTCACAAACGTTGCGAAGTCGACATTTGGTACATTTGATGAACATCTACTATGAGTATTTATCTAACTTGTTACGAAGTCGTGGACTCGATTCGGAGGAAATCATACCCAAGTCTCAATTTATACAAGAGTGTAATAGATATAAACAAACTGCATTGGCTGAGGCTTGTTTGTTTGGGTTATGTATTTGGTTACCCAGTTCATTGACGGGAAAAATATTAAGTAGTCCAACTCAATGTCGAGAGCTTGTTTTGGGCGACAAGTCATCTATTGTAGAAAAAGCATTTTGCGAAGACGAATTTTTTAGAACTCAAATTTCTTCTGTACTTCACGAATTCATTGATACATAAAAACGCCGTTTATGCAAGTGTGTTTAGTAGGTCTAGAAAATATACCAAAATCATATAAATAATTCAACCAACTCGCAGTATTATTATTATCACCTTAATCTTCTTTAAAAAACCTAGACAAAATCCCCTTTCACCTGACTAGCCAACTTAACACTCAGGTTCATTTTCTCATTTATTGGTTTCTATCTTTTATAAAATAAATTTGTTTGGTACGAATGGATTGATATGTTTAAAATAAGGTTTATTTAAAGTTAATAATATATTATTCATCTACTAATTATTTACTAATCCACAGGCTCCGAACCTTTTTCGAATGGCGACACCTGTTTATAAAAGCAAAGTGACCCGTGACCCCAACATATTTGAAAAGGGCAAAAAATATTATTCAAACACCAAGACACCGATTAAAAATAACGGATAAAGTATTGTGATCGTGCGAAAATTCAACTTGAGATTTTGACTGATTTGTATCAGGTATCGTCCCCTGATCACGTTTTTGTGATTTCTGGAAAATGTCTGTATGCTGTGTGTCGGTGTACTTTTTAATTTTAACTTTTTCTCCGAAACTATCAAGCTGAAATTTAATATCTATTATTTTCACGTAAGGTGTAAGAGATATTATGATAGTGGTCGACATCCGCAAACCAGAAGTGGCAGTTAACTCTTAAACGAGATTTGGTTTTTTATTTTTTTCGGCCTTTTAAATATTTGGTATCTTCATAATATTGTAATATAATCCTTAAAGCAATACCTAGTTACGAAAAAACAAATCATTAAAATCAGTCTACCGGAAGTTGGTTTTTTTTCATGTAGAAAAGTCAAAAATCCTGTTACCAAGCAATATTTCCGAAACTACATACTTAACCAATCAAGCTGAAAATTTATATTTATAATTTCCATATAAAATTTAAGAGTTGATAAGGTTTTGATCAAAATCCGCCCACCGGAAGTGGTAGTTTTTTTCTTGTTTTCGACCCCGTCATCATCCACAGCTGGATGAAGGCCTTTCCAATCCTGTCTGTCTTTAGCAATCTGCATCCACTTGACTCCACACATTCTTCTCAATTCATCAGCCTACCTTGCTTTCTTTCACATCCTCTCGGATACCATTCCAGTATTTCTCGCGTCCATCTGCCATCCATTCTTCCCACTTTGTGTCCACTTCAACTTTCCTACACGTTCTGCTATATCTGTCACCTTGGTCATATTTCATACCCATGTATGTATATCTCTTACGATCTCTTCTTGTTATACCAAGCATACATCTTTCCATGCTTCTCTGTGTGCATTGGATCTTATGTAACATTCTTGAATTTAGCATCCATATATCATAATTGGCAGTACGCATTGGTAATATGCCTTCTTTTTAAGCATCGCAGGATGTTGGATTTAAAAACCATGTTCATTCTTCCAAAATCGCTCCATCCTAGTTTCATTCTTCGAATCTATGTATATATATACATAGATTCGAAGGTACAGATGTACATATATATATATAAAATTTATGAAATATCTCATAAATTTTATTATTATATAATTTATTATTCAAATTATATTATTAATAATAAAGATTTATTTGATTATAAAATTATTTTTAATAATTATTAGACAATTTCTTAAGAAAAAACAATAATTACGATCGATTATAATATTTATTTCAACTATAAAGATATAATAACAGTTATACTCATCGTACATAAAAATTAACAACACACACCCAAAATCAAAGCATCACCTATAAATTTCACGAAGTCTTATAGATACAATATGTATTATTAATATTATAAATATGAGGAGTTAATATAACATAAAAATACATCACAATTAAAGAGTCTCACATCACATTTACGAGTGCATTTAATTAGAGATACATTATTTCGTATTGGCCGTTCCTTTTTTCCTTTTCTTTTGACTTTTTTCAACGTTATCTTGGAAATACGTGGCTTCCTTTTTGGCTTGAGCAATTTCAGCACGCAGCCTCTGCTTGTAGACAGCCCTCTCGTAGGCCAGCCGCTCGCTTAGATGCACCCACTTGAACCTTGGCAAGTATTTTATATTCCATACCATGTCGTAGTACCGCGACTTTTTTCTGGTGCCTATTCTCTGATTGTTTAACATTTCGGAAACTTTCTTTGCTATTCTCTTACTTTCGAATTCTACCCATCCCTCGGTAAAGTTCAAGCGGGATTTGCGCTTCTTTTGCGTGTCTGGATCTTCTGCAAGAAACACACGTCGATTAAAATACAAAAATAATAAATGACAAAACGATACAAAATGAACAGTGAGTGACCGTTGTTCACAGCAGAAAAAAACTAGTAAATCTCGAGTGACCGAATTGTTATCTCCAAAAGTTGACAATAACTTTTTTGTAGATCTTCAAAGGACAGTGTTTTTTTGAAGCCCTAAAAGACTACATCAGCTATACTCATCACATACAAAACAAAACTGACGAACACACTGCATAATCATTAGTGACTGGAGATTAAACCTGAAATCAGCAAAATCACCCAGTTTCTTCTTTGTAGCAACGAATGCTGTTATCGTTATATTATATTATATACACATTATAGACGACACATGTACTCAAAAAAAAAAAAAAAAAAAAAAGTCACCATTAAACAGTACCGAGCTAGATTATTTTCACAAAAATAATTTTTATTATATATTACAGATAAGTTGTAGTCTGAAACGAATATGTCTAACTATTGTTTCAAAGTATTTCAAAAATCTCGATTTGCAAAGATAGGTCATAATAGCAAATGGAATTAAGACCGAAAGTGATTTATTTGACAAATCTGGATAGGCAACTGTTTGAGAGCACCAAAATTCATTAATTCTTGCTTTAGCAGAGCTTTGCAATGTAAATCGATGAAATCGTCCTTCTGCATGTCAGCATCATCCATGAATTCCAAATTGAAACTGAAAGGATTTCGTAACCATTTTATAAATCAGGTTGAAAGTAATAATTGTCAAAGAATTCCATTATATTTTTCAAAGTATCACCTTGGATCCAATCTGGAAGTGAATTAATGCAATTTTTCGCGAGCCACCTCATTCCTTCCCTAGATAGGAAAAGACCGTAGGTTAAGAACTCCCACAGTCTAAGGAGTTCAGTACCACATTTATCATTAAATAGAAGAAACCAGGTGATTTTCCAGGTGGGTATCAAATTCCATACATTTATACCGAGTCGACTCCAATTGTATCACGATAGGGAGTACTTTTAGCAAAACAAGAAGTACAATTCTAATATAAAGGAATACATATGTATACAAACACTCCCGGGGGAGTACAGTTGATGGCTTCGAGTACAGTAATGTGTTACTTTTTGGTAGCTGCAAGTAAACTCGTCCAAGTTCTCCATACTGGCCGAAGACATCGCGCACTTTGGCGACTGTCATCAGCGGCGGGATGCTCGACAGGTAGATGATGCCTCGCTTTTTCAACTTCAGCACCCTGAGAGGTGCTTCGGCTGTACCGGAAGTGGCCTCAGGCACCGGAAGTGGGGCCGCCGCGCTGCTCTCGGCGGCGCACATCGCGACAGCCAACCACTACCGGTTATTAACTTATTATAAGCAATTAAGGATACGCAGTTTTCGACACTTCCGACTCTGAAGAGTGAACTCTTGACTCTTGACACAACAAACCAGAAGCTAGAAGCCACCGCCCACGTGCTCGATCGATATCATCTGTCAACTTGCACGCACCTCATAACACACTTGTTTACGGCCATTACACCCTGACAACCAAATACATGTGTTTGAAATTTTGCACAAATAAAATAGCAATAAATACTTCGCGCAGTGTGTTATTCGTTTGCCAAGTATATTCGCTCGGAAAAAAATACTTTGGTTCAGTATATGTACAAAGTATTTTTTGTATCCGCCCAACTAAAGTCATGGTTTCGCGAGTGTGGCGGCATGGCAGAGCTTATTCACAATCGCTAAACGCTACAGTCACCGACTCGTCGTGTCGTCAACAATACGCGCCGCCGCACAGAGTTTCAGAACACAGATCTGACTAGACAAAGCTCGATTTTAAAACTTTTGAGAAACAACTTATGCACCACTATTTTAAGTAGTTTTATACCTGAACTTTCGAGAAACAATGATAAAATATGGTTTTGCAAGCTGTTATGCACGTGTTAAATACCCAAACACGTGTACAATGGGCGAAGCGCGGCCGCGCGAAATAATTCACAACAGTCTTAAACTGGATGTCATAGCTTCATACACGTTGTTACACGTTCTTACACTTATTATAAAATGGATATTACTAAAAAAGGTATGTACAAATATATTTTATAGAAAATTTAACAAAAATATCAATTGTTATTGTAGAAATTTTGATTCAAGGTCATAGCCCAATTTAGATATATTTTTTTTTTAATCATATAAAGTTTGCTTAAACTTTTAAAAGGGTTTGAATCATTACTAAGCCATGATTGTAACACATTTTAAAGTTGAACCATTATACTTTAAGAATCCGCAAAAACTATCTGCAATAAGTTGCAACACTTTCATTTATTTCAATTTCTTTTAGACTCTTGCGTACCGCGGAGATATTTATTCAATATATGACACAAAGAACATATTTCAGCCCAGGAAGACAGTATGCTTGAGTTTCCTTTTTCATTGTATTTTATATAGATAATATGTGCTATTCGATTTTTAAATTATGTATGTTAAATTATTATGTAAAATACGAATGTTTTACATTTTACCAGATACTTCTTGAATTTGTACGGTTTTTTTAATATTTTATTTTTGAATTAGTAGGTATATACTTCTTTTACATTTTGTAATCTTTTTTAAATTTTTTATTATGTATGTATAATATTACAATATATATTTTACATATTATTTTATTTTTATTCTTTTATTTATTATTTTATTTTTATTTTACAGAATATTTATTTTTCATTCCATACCACAAATTTTGGTACTTGTCTGTTAGCCGCACGCCGGAAGTGGTACCCCCAGTGATTGTATCTCCTACCGTTTGACAATCATCTCCCTGAGAGTGTATTGGAGAAGCGTGTATATGTGCATTGTTGACATATTGAAACGTCAGTCAAGTGTGAAATTGACCAATAATTGAACTACGTTAATACATCAATGATTTACTTCTAGAGCAGGGCAGATAGTGGTATAACCTTCCAAGTATTCCCTGCTATGGTATACCTTGAACTTGACGAGCTCAGCGTTCCCATATACGAACGATGACAGCCGACAGCCGATACGATTATACTTAAAATCATTTGAGTTTAGGACTACTAGTTTGAATCCAATGAACAACCGAGTGAAGAATGAACCTTCGCAGCAAACTGTAACTTTGATATAGCCCATTGAGTGCTTTGTTTTACCTGGCCTACGTGTGAAACAGAGCACTAATGTTTAAAGACAATAACTATTTCTCGCACCGTCTAAGTTTTAGCTGTTTCTTTCCATTTATTTATATTCAGTTGTAGGTATCTGAACAAAGCTATCAAAGGGATTCTTTGGTATTTAAAGCACCGGCTACGAAAACAATTCGCAAAAATTTAATTAACAATCGGCAAGTACTGGTAGATAGCATCCAAAAAATGTTGTCACCTGAACCAGAAAGTGCGCCAGACACATTTGGGAGATATGTCGCAACACATTTGAAAGATCTAAATACATTTCAGCAGAGTATAGCCCTTAAATTTATTTCGAAAATAATTTCTTATGCCAGGATGGACAAATTATCGCTTCAATCTGCTTTTACTCTAAACTCGCCCCCTCCTTCTATACCGTTTCAATCTCCAGCATAATCCACTTCATCAAATAGTTTCTGTACCTATAAATACTCTCCTTATCACAAGGTGTCCCCGCCAATAAAATTACCTCTGCTGCCCAACCCAACCAGGATATCACGAATAGCAGCGCTACCGTACGTGAAGCTTGCGATGGTTTAAAAGATTTTATTGTATTTAAAAAAATTAATAATTTATGTAGATATATGTATGCATGCATTTACCTATACATACCTATAGATACATGCTTTTTTTTCTTACCTCTACATTTTCTACATATTCCTACAGTGGAGTTTGTTAAAATGTGTTTTTATTGTTTCAGATGACTATTGAATGGTACGGGAAAGAGTTCAGTTTGGTTAGGTAATCATATATGTAAAATAGTCATTTCTATAAATATTATAGTAATACCTACTTCCGGCGTGCGGCTAACGGACAAGAACCGAAATTGCACTCTACTTTCATGTTGCTTTAATTTTTAATTGCAACAACCAAAATTTCTACAATGTATTTTGAATTTTATTTCACGTAAATGGTTTTTCTTTCATGGCAGTATTAAATGTTAATTTAGACCAAATAGTTAACTGTCAGTTGACTAGCGTGTATTTGTGCTCCGAGTCAAATGGATATTTGGCAGATTTCTTTAGATAAAGTATATTTCGTTCAATGTTATATATATTATATTCCTTTTCGTTTAAACGTTACTTTGTCATATAATTACTATTCTGTATTGGTTAGAAATTGTAAAATTTCCATTATTAAAAAAGAATATCATTGTATGTCACAAGTTTGGTGTTTGGATTTTTTATGTCAACAACTTTATTTCAGGCAATTTCAGAGAGTCAAAATAATGTTGAATTTTACGAAAATCAAAAGAAAAGTTATGAAGAATTATTGAAAAATTTGGCTTCATACAACGAAACACTGTCACCTTCCATAATGGTTCCAATATGCAACAGAGTATTGATGAAAGGTAATCTTATCCACACTAATGAAATTTTAGTATCGCTTGGCTGTGATTATTTTGTTAAAACTTGCTCCAAAGATGCTCAAGAAATATGCCGTCGTCGTTTAACTCGTAAATATAATTCGTTAAATTTTATCGATAAACTGTATCGTCATATTTATTCCATCATCATCTTGTTATTTTAGAAACGGAAGCAATCCTCCAGGAGCTAGTAAGCGAAAGTAACTTTTTAAAGAATCAAGTAGATTTTTCAGAAAAAAATATTTTGTCTCACGACGGAGAAGAAATTCTCGAGGATTACGATGAAGAAAAGAAAAAAGATTGGAAGATAAAGCATCGCGAAAACGTGAAATTTCATCTAAAAAATGAAAAGTTGGAACGGGATGCCGTGGATGTTAATCATTTTATGAATAAATTAGATATCCTAGAATTGCAAGAAGAGATAGAAATGGCACAAAAAATCCAAGATGCCAAACATACGGTGCAAGAACAAGATCTTGAATTGAAAGAATTCACATTGCGAAAAAAGCTAGCCGATTTAAGACAAAGAAAAAAGACCAAATGTTTGACTTATGAAGACACAGTGAAAAGGTTAGACGAACTGGAAGAAGAAGAAGAATTAGAGGATGAACTCGATAGGTAATGTATTACAACTTGTAAGAAATATCGGTGAAATCTTTCCAATCTTAAAAAATAAAATATTCAAATTTTAGGTTTTACGACGAAAACCTATCTAGGAATGACCACAATTCCGAAGAAGATTCAGCTGAATCCGACGAAGACTCTGTAGAAAGTGGAGATACCATAATTGACCACATCGAGGAGACTGAAAGTAATAATACAAATACTGAAAAAAGTGATTTGAAAGGGATTAAACGAAGGGTTTCATTTGTCGACAATGATTTAATACTCTCAAAAGACACAGATACGAATACAGTCTCAATAAATTTTTCACACACTGACAAAATCAACAATGATAATGAACAGGTATCGGAAAAGATCGAGAGTCCTTCCGATGTTTATCATCATTTTCCAGAATGCGTCAAAAAACAACCTAAATCTATAATAAAAAACTGCCACAGGGTAAAAAATGAAATTCACAATGTATGTGATGTAGAAAGTACTTCGAGTGAAACTGTTCAATGTACACCTATTCCGAAACAGATAATGATTGGTGAGATAGTCGAACACGGTATCGATCCTGTAAAAGACCAGGAAGATGAACCTAGCGCTCCGGAACAAAAACAAATAAGCAAATTCAAGAGTATGCGGTTAGCTCGCAAAAAAACCTAGATAATAAGTGTTTTCGTACTATGGACATATTATATACATACATACATATTGTATACATATTATTTTTATAAAAATATTTTTCAATAAAATCAAACAAAAAGTAATTTTTTTCTAACGTTTTAATTTTATAAAATGCACAACATTACACACATTCTTGCAGTATACAAAATGTTCATCTTATTTCACACACAAGTGCATCATAAAAAAACAAACAAAAAAATATATATCAAGTTAAGTCTTGACTTTGTGACCTTATTTATTATACCCGTTTTTTTTTTGTCGCTATATTGCTGAGCAGACGATGTCCACATAGGAACGTCACCAATCCCAAAACGAGCAAGTAACGAATCGTTTCAAACATCGTTAAACGCAACCAAAACACCACGAATAGACCGAGTATTGCTGAAAAGAAAGAACTGATAGTTAGAAAATTGTCATCCGTAAAGTGCTTTTCACCGTTGATTCGTTTGATTCACTCACATCCTAATCCAAGATGGAAGCCGAGTGCGCTCAATGAAAATGGGAAATTACGGACGTTAATTCCAATTTTGGCCCAAATGATGAATAATATAAATAATGGCGCAATGCACAATCCGGTGAAGACGTCGGATACGATACGAGGTGGTCTCGCATCAGGTTCTCTGAACATATGAACGATCTCCGGTTTCATATCACGAACTGCTCGAGATGACTTGACTGAAAACAAAAATATTCAATTTATCTACGCTTTCAACTAATGCAATTTTACTTCGACAAAAGAATACCTTCGCTCGAAGCTGTTGCAAATTTCAGATTGACTTCAGCAACGATCCACCGGAGAGGATTAGATATAATGGCATCTCCCACGATCAATTCAACACCGTACAATCCAGAATTGTAATTAAATTTGTCGGTGACCGAGCCCACATCCTGAAAATCGATAAACATCGATATCATTCGTCGTTTTACATTGAAAATTGAATTAATATCGATAAAGAAATAACTAACCACTTCCATTTTATACATTTTTAACGATTCAAGTTCTGCGACGAATATGACTTCATGGTCGATTGATTTGCTGAAGATTCTCACGAACGTTTGATGCACTTTGGCAATCTGAGTTTGTCCCTTTTCTCGCAGTGTGAACTTTACAATGACCCTAAAATCAAACGTAACAATTAACTCCATCGTTTCTTCAACAATCCGATAATCTCACCGAGAGTAACATACTTTTGTAGGGAATCGGCTTCCAACGGTACTCCAAGTTTATTCGGATGAACGACGGTATTCAGTCGGGGAGACGATGAACCGTCTACGTCGCCGACTCCCACTTCCAAGCTTCCGATTTCGATTGCACCCAATGCTTTGATAGGCAAAGTGGCCGAACTTGAACCAGCGCTCAAAGCTAATTTATATTGTCCTCGTTCTGGTTTAACTTTCATCAAGTCTAAGGTGTAAATTGTGGATTCTTTGGGGTCTTTTATCAATTTTTGTTTAGACAACACGACAACATCATCCGATAATCTGGTCACTGATTGTGCGACAACTGAATCGGCAGCAACCGATGGATGATTACGACCCAACAAGTCGCTGACTGATATTTGTATGGGCTCTGAATCAACGCCGACTTGGCCGTTACCTTTGATTGAAATACATATCGGGGAAACTGTCTGAAAGAGAAATTTTATAACACGTCAGTAAATTGAAACACAGTCAAAAACATTCCAAAGCAACAAAATCTTACTTTTTCGTCAGCTAAATAAGTAACCGCTTCCAATAGAATAGATCCTCCTTTAACTGTTTGAACTGATCTGCGCGAAAGTAAATAACTACCCAGTTTGACACTTTGTTCAGCGGTAATCTGAGAAGTTTTTTTTTCAGATTGGGTCAACCTGAAACATAAATCAAATACATTTTAATATGGCCTGTACTTATTGAAACAGTAACTTTTCCGATTTTCGGTCAGTTATTTTAACCCTTTGAACTCGGAATTAATTTTGACATTTTTCAATTTCTAAACGATGAAAGTCAATTACAAAAATAAAATATTTTTAACCTCTTGGGACAAAAAATAACTATAAATCCGTGAAACACATATCCTCGGCATTGTATAAGATGAAAAACCATTAGATGAATCTTTCGAACCAGTGCTTCTCAAATTTTTCTACAGAAACATATCAATTTAATCTTTACCAACTTGAAAATACCATAATTTCGGGGAATTTGATTTTTTTTTTTAAATTTGTTTCTTGAATAAATTATTTGAGAATTTGGACCGTCCGATCAGGGTAAGCAACTTTACGAGAAAAAATCTGAACATGGGTTAAACTTGATTTGAAAATCATGATTACCTTTCTTCATAAAATTTTAAAATGTTCGACAAAAAAATTATTTTCTCAATAAATAATGATTTTACATATTATCATTGATGATGAAAAATCTTCCCCACACTGTTGCCAAAATAACCAGCCATTCTCAAATTTTTTTTTCAAATAATATATTTTAACTTTTGATGAAATTTGGAGATGAAAAATTGAATCAAGGATATTTTAGAGGCTTTATAAAATAAAGAGAATGTTTGAGAATCTATGATACAAAAATTAATTTTTTTAACCTGTCAAGTAACCATTTTTACTTAAAAAGAAATTACGCTTTTGGAAAGCTAATGTTTGAGAATCACTGGCGTTAAACAAAAATTCCAAAACTGGACCAGTTGTTCTCCAAGATATGCTAATTGGATTGGCAAAAAAAAAAATTAGTGTTCTCAGTCAGTTTTCATCTAAAAGTCAAAGTAAATGTTTCAAAGTAAAAAATTATGTCAAAGTAACAAATGTAACAAAGTAAAAAATGTAAATGTCAAAGTAAAAAATTTCAAGTCAAAGTAAATGTCGAGCTATGCTCGACATATGAGTTCAAAGAGTTAATAAACGGTCATCAAGTTTTATAAAGAGTCAGTATCGGTGAATATATTAAATGGTCAGTAATTAATACTGAGGAGGAGAACTGCCAAAATAAATAAACGGTAATTAAATTTATATAAACGGTCAGTATTAATAATCTACTGACCGTTTTCAAAATACAATATTGACCATTTTCTTGAAAAGTTACCGACTGTTTATTGATTGATTCAAATACTGACCGATTAATCAGTCACCATTTTAATATTGGATACAAAATGAGAATGATACGATTGTGCATTTTGATAATTACTTAATTATTCCTGTAAGAACGAGTGCTGTTACAGGTAGACCGCCTTCCCAATGCAATAATTTTCCATCTACTTCATCAGCCTGTATCACAGCATCTTCGATTCTCTCAGATGCCCAAGTTCCACATCCAACCTCTGCGCAAATGTGGAAAATCAAACCGAGACTGTAAAAAAGAACCAAACGTGAACATGAACCGTTACTGCAATGCAGCCGAATACTACTTAATGAGTAATGCTAACTTATTCACGGAGTCATCTTTCTTCAAATAGTCCTGGAGAGTTTTGATGGCCGTATTTTTATCGTAGCCTTTATTACCGAGCGCTTTCAGCGAATACACCGCGTACATGAGATCAGACAGTGTGGTTTTCGTGTCATCTAAGGTCTTCATGACAGTCTTGAGGATATCGGGATGAAGAGCGTCTTTGCATTGAAGCTTTTGGGCAGCTGTCGTTGCATAGTACGATTGCTCTACCGATGGCAAAGTTTTGGTCAACTCTTTAATTTTCTATAAAATACAAAAAGAAAAACAAATCACAAATGGTAAAAATTTTGGATGAATTATTGTAAATATACGATTCATTTTCATTTTACCTTACAAATTGCATCTTTGTTAGGAATTGCTTCATTTAAAAAGCTCATTCCTTGGACGGCATAATGTATCGAAGATAAATCGGGAGACGATAGACCCTCCTGAAATATTGTCTTAAATTTACTGCCATCTTTTGCTAAATCGAAAAATCCTTGAACACTATTGGCCGCATTTGCACCAAAGCATAAGCTGACACAGAGAAACAGTCCCAAAACTGAAAAAAAAGCACACATTGTGAAGACTGACAAAGATACTTTATATTACTACCGACAGTAGTACAAAAGTCCGCCTGGCTGGGTAGTCGCGGAACGCTCGCATACTCACTCATTCACTTATTCATGCATACACTCACAGGTAGCGTGAAGCGCTCGCATTTTTCAACTACATATGTGCTACATTTTGAACTACTAAATACACTATAAGTATATACATAAACTAGTCGATGCCCGTTGACAGTGTCATCGGGTGGTTATCATTTATGTATACTGTATTTAGTAGTTCAAAATGTAGTAAATGCTACCCAGCCAGGCAGACCCCTTGCACCATTCCAATCCAGTATTTCTAGTATACCTATATATATGATATGATAGACAGAATTAAGGCTATTATACATATACATATGTACATACTAGTAACTGCCCGTTGACACCGTTTTCGTAATGATAACCACACGAAGACGATGTCAACAGGTAGTTACTAGTATATGTATATAATAGTCGTAAGTCCGTTTATCATATCATTACGTATCATTTTTCATATTTGATTTTAATCCCGTAATTTAATCTAGCTACCGCTATCGTTAGCCCACTCATATGCCAACAATAAACACCCGTTGATTGTCAACAGGCGATACTCTGGTTAATATAGATATAAATGTATGCAAAATCAAAACGGCAGTTTGTAGTCACACTATGACTAAGTGTGATGGTTCAAATTGCGCAAGTCTGTATAAAAAAAATTGTGACGTTCAACAGATCGTCAGTAATAAATGAACACCGACTGAAAGTTTAAAGCATTCGATTACATTATCACTGATTCGTATTGAAAATGGCAAGGAGAGCGGTGTAGCGGTGAATTGACGTCGCCACTTTCGAGCGTCCGAAAAAACGGTCAAAGTACTAAAATATAAACCAGAAACGCTTAGAGTGGTTTAACAAAGCTGAATATGTACAAATAAAGAGCGTTAAGGGAAAATTAGCAACAAAACGAAAAACTTACCAGAACGCATCTCGACTGACACGTCACAGACACGCCGGTAGCCCCCGAGTAAACAAATTACGACCATAGCCAATGCAATTGTCACTGAAATCAATAACTTCATTTTCATTATTTCACCTAGTGTAGTGTGTTATTATGTTGAAATTAATTGTTACACATTGTTTTTGATTTTAAGAAACCTTTTACAACATCAAAAACCGTATCTATAATAAATTTAAAATTTTTAAATTCACTGTCTTCTTCTGTAATTAAGGTACTTATTAACAATAGCGCTCGTAATTGTCGCCATTCCAATAACCGTTGGAGAGCTGCTGACAGCCACGCCTCCAGGGAGATAATAATAGCAAAAATATTTGACTATTACTGGTTCTTGTCTGTTATATCCCCGCCGGAAGTAGGGGTACCAACAAAAATGCTTCCCACCGTTTGACAATCCCCTCCCTGAGAGTGTATATGTATTTGTACATTACAATACTTGTATGTACAATGTCATTAAAAATGTAAAACTAAAGCTCTGGGTTCAAATGGGTTAAGCAGATATTCTCAATGTGCTGACCAAAATCAAATTTGTTTGAAAAAATGACTCCCAGATCATTGAAGCTATCCACCGAGTTCAAATCAGTGTCACTAAGATGATAATGAGATATATAACGATTACACTGAGCAACAAAAAATCACGTTTTTTAAAACCCAGAGCGGAGATTAGTCAATCTTTACTAAGTTTGACCCACTGAATTCGAATCCGATAATGATTTTTGTTGATATGTTTTTGTTTATGAGATATTCGCGATATAAAAAATGTAAATAATATCCATTTTTTTGGCTTTTGCGGTCTATAACTCAAAATATAGTATCGCTGTGCTCAAAGTGAGTATTGAAATCAATAGTCAGATATTTTTTCTATTGATTTTGATTTTTTATTGCTTTAAAATACTTATAATTAATTATCTAGCGAATTTTTAAAGTCAAAAAAATATATTTTTTTGGAGAGTTTTTTTATTTCACCACGTTTATAAGGATTGGTTTTCTATTTCAATATTTTTTTATTTTATCTTAACGTACTAATTTGAGCGGCAAATGATTTTAAACTACGTTATGATATTTTATTTATTATTTTTTTTTTTACAAATTATACCATAGTGACATTACAGGTTGCCCCAATTCGTCACTATGGCGAGACAAGAAAAAAAAACATTATATTTAATATATTTAACAAATTACATTAAATCAAATAATTCACAGATTACATTAAATCAAACAACTTACAAATAAAAGATTATATATATAAAAAAAACATAATAACATTTTCAACATCATCATAGTTGGCATTAAGGATGTCAATTAAAATGAACGTACACATTTTTATTAAAAATGTATTTTTATTTTATTTTATTTAAAAAATATATATACTGTGATGACCTAACAGGTTATTAACAGCCAAATTATTACAATTAAATTAATTAAGTATAATAAAAGTAAGAGATAATATGGAATATAAAATAACAAATTAACAATTAGTTAAACATAAAATAATGTTTTTCAACACAAATCTCGAGTGTGAGAGGAAAATGGCGATCTGAAGTGGATTCGCACTAAATATATCCAGATCTATTGCAAGCAGATTCAGTCTTAGAATGGCCCGGGCAATGGGCGAGTCAGCAAGGACACCGGTTCTCGCTCTAATGGTCCGAAACAACATCCGCATGCGATAATCCCGAAAGTTCTCGGGAGCCCACAGCTTCAGTTCTTCCAATACTGATGGATTGCAAATGTCTCCTCTTAGTAACTTGTGGAAGTGACAAACAAGATGAGCATCCCTACGAGAAGACAGGGAATTATATCCCACTGATCCTAGAACAAAGGCACTGGGATACAGAAAGGGATAGTAGCCGAACTCTCTCATGTATAGGTATCTGAGGAATTTCCTCTGAATCCTTTCAATCTGTAACGAGTAAGTAATTCTACCGGGACTTCATATTATAGAACCAGATTCCAAGATGCTTCGGACTACGGCATTGTAAAGAAGGCGCAAAACCCACATATTGTTAAAATGATGAGCGTTTCGCATTACAAATCCTAGCATCTTTGACGCTTTATTACACACGTTTGAAATATGCAAAGCAAACCTCCATTTACTTTCAAATGTCACGCAAAGATCACTTGTGGAAAGCCTTCTATACAAGATATTTCCTCCAAGCATATATGAAAATCTTGTATGTAGGTGTTAGTGAACGAGAATAAGACACGATATGACATTTGCTTATGCTGAACGGTAAACGGTTTATTGTTGCCCAGTTCCATAGAGAGTTCAAGTCATTCTGCAAAGCCAGAGAATCAGGAATCGCTTGGATACATTTGAAAATTTTAAGATCATCGGCATATAATAACAGATTAGAACTAGAAATAACTGTATGAATGTCATTAATGAAGATTAAAAATAATAATGGGCCTAGATTAGAGCCTTGAGGGACTCCCGAACTGGTGGGGTACTCATCAGAAAATTGATTATGGTATTTCACAAATTGACGACGACCACTCAGATAACAGACAAACAGTTTAGTAAGGTTATTTGATAGACCAAGATCAACAAGTTTTCGAATGAGAATGATATGTTACCGGTGGCGCGCTTATCGATCGTATAGGTCATTCGCGCGCTCTCTCTCGCGCGAAACGTTCAATAGAAGACGTTCGAGAGAAGATGAGAAAGAGAGTTGCTCAGTGTTATGTGATATACTAAAACTCAGCGAACAACATAATATAAGAGCATGAAGTATACATAACTATGTACATACATATATAAAATCAAATCTTTTAAAACGTAAATTTAATTAAACGAGTTAGTAAATTAAATCATTACTGAAACTTTCTCATCGATTTGACAAATCAAAAAGATCACTGCTGCATTGAGATGAAGATGATGGCGATGAAATAGAATTATACTCATCAAGTATTGTAGGTGTAGAATGGGCATATCTGGCATTCTTCATAACATGTAAAATGTCTATCCTTGCATGGTGCTTTTGCTCCTCGTTTAACTTTTTAAACATGGGAACAAGCATGAGAGCAAAACTTTTGTCTTCATCAATGTCATCTTTACGTTTTTTTTGTAATATCTTCAGCAATGAGTTTTCATATAAAGTTGACTTTGGTAATGATTTTGTCTTGGTACATCGGGGCGTATCTGTTTCATTTTGTTCCCTTTTGTCATTACTGGTTTTCAAAGGTGCTGCTATATTGCCACTAGTGGGTCGGTTTTTAATAGAAGGAGTTAAAAATAACAATGAATCGAAGTGCAAGTACTTTCTTCTTTTTTTGACGGCTCGATCAGATACACATTTTCTTTGCTTTGCAAGTTCTCTCGCAAAGCAATCTTTCAAATTTTTCCATTTCTTTTGAACTTCTTTTTCTGCAATAAGAATGAATTTATTTATATTATATTTAATTATATGTATACTTTATAATATATATGCTTATTTTTCATTAAATTTAACGAACAATACTGTATTTACTACTAAAAATAAATTATAAACCTACATACCTTTCATTTGTTTTTCCTTTGCTGATAATCCATTCCAATTAATAATAACATTAGTGCAAACTTCACTCCACAATTTTTCTTTAACATCCCTATCACTATATTCTTTTAATTTTATGTCATGTAGAGCAGGCCGTTTTTCCAATTCAAAAATCAATTTCTCTGTGTCCAAAACAGTATCAGACATGATACAACAAACTATGAACACAAATCAATGATTGACGCTTCTTCACCGAGGACTGAAATAGTGAAATGCGACTTAACAGGAAGTGCGTGCGGGTTCATGCCTGTTCATACGATTCATTTTAATTTGCGACAGATCTCTAGAAAACAGGGCTGGTTGCATCTTTTTAGTAGCTGCGATTATATAGTCGCATACGCGCGCAATCGTACTTATTAACTGTGAGTTCTATTTTTGCGACTAAAAAATCGCGCGACGGAAAATCGCAAGTATGCGCTAGCCCTTACTTCCCCGATCGCGTACAATCGATCGATTGACAGCTGTCAGTGACGCCCCGCCCACGATAATGCTACCAACCTAACGATGCAGACATTCGTCACCTAATTAGGTGTGATGCAAAACTGGGTAATGGAGGGCACCACTGTCACAATTGATAAAAGCAGATCTGGCCTATAAGACACGCGCCATTCTCGAAACCGAACAACTACAACGTATCTACTCACAGCTGATCAATGATGAACACGTCATCACCACTGGCTAACTTTATATACATATACACAGAATAAATATTATCTACAAACCCTTCCGTGTATTGCAATAGAACGTCACAGATATACAATCATGTAAACGACGTCTCCTATAAAGTTTTTTAGGAATTTTATATAATATAATTTGACATTTGCCGTGAATCAAGTTTTTTTTATTGTTATGGCCAATTGCGTACGTCAGTCCAGTAGTGACAGTGACAGTTAAGCTACGTCAGATGGGATGTCAGAAACCATGTCGACCGACCTTTCGAGTATTCTATACGAGCTGTTTATTTACTCGGAGTGGAAACCAGATCCTGATGTATTCGTTAGTTAATTGTCGTCTATGCTTTTATTGTTGTACCACTTTTTCAGTTATTGTACATTTTCCATTCAAATTTCAGTAATGCTAATATGTCGTAATTGTATATAAATCGACAACTTTGTAGCTAAATATATAATAAGAAGTCATATTTTTAAAACATATTGGAATAAAATCAAAGTTTTTACAGTGTAAAGATAATGTTTTACATATATTATTCATCATCATCATCATTTTGAGTCGTTCAATATCCACTGCTGGATGAAGGCCTCCCCAATCCTCTTCCTTTCCTGTCTGTCTTGAGCAATCTGCATCCAGTTGACTCCACACATTCTTCTCAATTCATCAGCCCAACGTCCACTCGGTCTGCCATGCTTTCTTTCACATCATCATCTCGGATATTATTCCAGTATTTCTCGCGTCCATCTGCCATCCATTCTTCTCGCTGTGTCCACCCCATTTCCACTTCAACTTTTTCACACATCTGTCAATTACTTGCTCAAAATTAATATTGGAATTTATAGTTGGGTATTTTATCTTTCATTTGTAGTACTATTCAGCTTAGGCGACTTTCAGCTTAGGCGTCAGATGCATAAGAGTTACCATATACAACACAATTCTGGTCTCACTAGTACGCGATTTAAGCTCGCTATTTTACCGATTTAAAGTTCAGCACACTTCCAATTAACCCTTTTAAACGAAAACAAAAAATAGTATGGCCAGAACACTATCCCAATAAACATGTTTCAATAGAAAATACTCAATATAAAATAATATTAACAGTGGGAAAAAATCCCAAGTGAAAATTTGACTTTACTTTTGACTTTTGATTTGAACTGGACGACTACTTAGAAAGATCTGAAAGCTGAAAAGTATGTACTACAAATGAAAGATAAAATACCCAACTATAGATTCCAATATTCATTTTGAACAAGAAATTGACAGATTTTGAGACATCGAACAAACAACACTAAGAAATAGAAAAATCGCGTGATTTAAAAAACACATACGTATATGTATCTCCGAATCTCGGGCCAATCAACATTTTTTATTACCAGATTCGTGCTCACTGGGCATAGATCTACAAGAAAAGTCATATCTCGTCTCTGAAGCATTTTTCGTTTCGAACAGTGTTATCATTATTCAATTGGATCGGATTGGAAAATTTAGAAATGGAGAGTGGAATTTCAAAATAGTTTCGTATGGAAAAATAAATTTGTGCAACTAAATTTGAATATAAAAATCATTTATGGAAATACCGAAGAGCGCGGTGACGTCGCATTATTGGAAAATGTAATTTTAAGTGAATGGAACATTTAAATCTATAAAAAAATTGGCAACAGCTATTTTAACAATGTTTGGGTCAACGTATGTTGCCGAACAATCAGGATATCTACACTAGTGTGCCCAAATGTCTGACTTTGATATACATATGTTAAATTATACTCTTTTTATTTTCAGCGGGGAGACAACAACGCAATACCTTACTCAAAACAATCCGTTAGCAGATTTTTAAACTTTTTGAAACCCGAGCTAACCCTCGTGGATTACCTATCCAAGTACTACATTTGTATGATAAATAATAAATACATAATAACTTGATTGATACTAATTACATTATAATTTTTAAGCTTTATAAACCAGTTACAATCTTGGCAAATATGCTTGGGAGACGATGGAAAAGTTGTTGCAGTTCTTCAAGATACAGTTCTTGAAATACGTACAAAGAGAGGCAACTTTTCAAACGTTGTCGCCAGAACGGGAGGTATAAATTTTTTAAATCATAACTATATTCATCATTTTCAGCCGTTTACCACTCACTGCTGGATGAAGGCCTCTCCAATCCTCTTCCACTCCTGTCTGTCTTGAGCAATCTGCATCCACTTGACTCCACACATTCTTCTCAATTCATCAGCCCATCGTCCACTCTGTCTATCTTGCTTTCTTTCACATCCTCTCGGGTACCATTCCAGTATTAACTCTATATTACTGTTTAAAAATACACAATCTTATATATTTAACTTTTTTTTGGCAGTACCTAGAGATCCTAATCCTCAATGGCGTAAAATGGCTTGGAGTCCTGACTGCTCGTTACTCGCTATAGCTCACAGTAATGGCAAAGTTAGCTTCTACGACTTGCTAGCGACCAACTTATTTAACATTCCAGCAGTATGTTCCAAAAACTTTAAACTTTACATTTAATATATACATGTACTTATAAAATATTGCATTAATTTTCTTTCGTATTAAATAGGATTGTTCACAACCATTAGATATGCAGTGTACCGATACGACACATGCTTTAGCCGGTATTATTTTTCTCACAAATAGGGTGATAGAACAGAAGTGGTGAGTTTGATTGAATGGGTATTCAATAAATAAAACGATGAAACGACATTGAAAGTTGCGTGTGTATGGTTTTGAATTTCAGGTCTTGTGAATTGATTTTGATCGATTATAAAGGAGGTTTAAGAAGTTTTTTTATTTCTCCCACCGATGGATTTAAGCTGAATCATAAATTTAACTTTGAAGGAGGTGCTAGCACTGTAGCTTATCATAGTCATCACAATATGCTATTCATTTCTGGTCTACCGTCTCCGCTAGGAGAAGTAATTTGTCAATGAATTCTTGTAAAATAAAATGTAAAATATGTACATCCTTTGATTTTGTTCTTATCGAACGTATTTTAGGAAACATCGAATAGCACAATTTACGGAATTAGGGGATGGCGTCTATTGAACGATCCACCGTTTTATAAATTATCAGTAAATTATGATAAACAACAGCCTCTTTCCATCGCTTCGTGGTTTATCGATTATTTATTTAATTGGAAAAAAACAAAGCAGGTTTATATTATTTTTCATATCAACTTCTAGCTGCATGTATCTCATATTCTGAAGTGCAAATAAAATATATGTGATTTATTACAGAGTGTAATTATAAAAGCTGTCATATCTTCCAATGGATCGACGCTTGCTTGTCTACATGCCGATGGGTCGTTGTCTTTTTGGCAATTACCGATTCTGAAGCTTGTTAAATTATGGAGTCTTTTAGATCAACCAAGCTACGACCTTCCAAATCCATTAGCCGTGAACAATAAAAAAAAAAAAATATGGCCTGCGCCCGATGATTTGTCCGAATATACTCCAATAGATATAAGCTGGTGGACAGATGAGGTATTTTCAATGCTCAATAATTTTTATTTCATAGTAAAATACACACACATATACATATATATATATATATATACACAATGTTATATTGATATTGATTACAGGCAATAATACTTTCCCGTATAAATGGTTCAGTTAGCATATGCAGTGTTCAAGATATGCATAGTATGCTTGGTGATAAACCGGTGTTTTTGCAAGGTCATCCTCAGGTATGTTTGTATTTACTTTATGCATTCTAGTAAGTAAGTTACATGTAAATTTTTATTACATATTATGTATGTATTCTTTACAGATATCCCATATATTTGACAATAGCTTTCTGTCTTTGGAATGTGAAGCCGCATTAATTTCAGCGAATAGACTAAGGCGAAAATCTGATACAGACGTACATATTTTTTATTATTCGACAGAACATACATATTAAAAAAAAAATGTGTTTATTCATTCCACTATACACATTTTAATTATTTCAGGCCGAATCTGTTAATGTTAAAGAACTGCAAGAGAATGAAAATGCAGATGAAAGTGAAGAGGAAAAAATATCTTTTGCAAATTGGACAAGCGAGACTATAAGAGCGATTTTATATATTATTACCGATATGGAAAGATTTCAACCTAAACCAAAAAAACTCCATTTGTTGTCTAGAATTTACAGATTGCTGTGTTTAAGAAGTACCACACCTGATGATTTATACTTGAGAAAAGTTAGTTTTTGTATTGTTAATAAAGATATTATGTCTTCTGTTTGTCAGTTTGTAGAATTTTAAATATTATATTGTAGATTGAGAATGCTGATTATGAAGAAGCGTTGCTTTTAGCTCAAAAATACGATTTAGATAGTGATCTCGTTTACCAGCAACAATGGAGAACGTCTGTGGTGTCAACTCAAAGCATAAAAGATTATTTGGTAATTTTTCTAAATGAAATGTTTTTCACAATTTATAATACTCGGTTAAATATTATTCACTAGACATAATACTTTTATATTATTATTCAGAACAAAGTTTCGAAAAAAATATGGGTTATTCAACAATGTTGTGATAGAGTTCCTGAAAATTTATCATCGGCAAGGGAACTATTAGAATCTGGTTTAAAATTGACAAATAAAGAAATTTTTAAAGGTATGTTTTTAATACACATGTTATGGTTATGTAGTATTTTAATTTTTTTCGTAATAATTTTCATTTTTAACTTTAGGTATTAAAACTACCGTAGATAAAAAGACATTTGCAGAGAAAAACCTTTGGGATAAAATAACACTCGAAGAATTGTCTTCTCATACTTCAGATGTATTACGATACAGATATTCAATGTTGTTTTATTTGGATCGTCTGGATATCTATAAGGTTACTTTAATTTCAAGATATCAATTTCATCAATTTGTGCATTTCATGACTAATAGAATTTTTTTAATTATTACAGGCCATAATAAAGTGTGAAAGTTCCACGTATTCCGTTGAAGAGTATAATCGTTTACGCATCAATACAATCTGTAGAAGTGCAATTGAATTCGCCAAAGAAGGAAGAGTGGAGGCCTTAATATGCTTGTGGCCTCATTTGTGCGATATTAGTCTCCAACTTTTGGTTTTACAAAGCTTACCTGAAACTTTAGATCCGTTGAGTTATAAATCGTTACTGCCATCGTATGATTCGAACGATTCAAACAATTTGTATCGAAAGTTAAATCGAGAAAGCGACTGGTGTGAAAAGGACATTTTTAGGTACAAATTTTCTGAAAAGCATTTGACTCGGATGTTAACGAAATCATAGATTCATTTCTATAATTTTGTATAAATTTCTATTTTATTTTTCATACCACAGATCTATTTGGAGTGGTGTTGAAATGGATGAATTAGAAATCGAGGATAATGTTGATGGTGTTGAATTAATTTTGCCATCTTCTAATTTGACTGAGTGGTATTTGGCTCGTGCGCATCAAATTGAAGAGATGTGCGGTCTATCTGGCATTTCACTTCTATTGATAGGATTTGCAATTGAAAAAAATGTACCCGGTCTCGAAAATCTGTACTCTTTACTCACTACGCTAGATATTCTATTATACGATATCAATATTGAACCAATGTCATTAAAACAATTAGAAAATTGTTCTCAGTATGAAGTGGCAAATTTGCTCATGTCGCAAGTAAGATATAAAATAAATATGATTTATTAACGATTTACATTTTCTAAGGTATAATGAGTATGTATTATATTTTTAGACAAACGAAGAAACAATTTTAGAAGATATGAAAAACTTATTATTCCCATATCTGCAGAGATGTAGAAAACTATCTTTGGTGCCCGGCTTAAAAGAGTCTTTATTGAGAGAGTATATTTTAAATCTCAGCTCTAAAAATTTGACTCTCGCTTTAAAGGTGTGCATATAAATAATTTATATGCTATTTTCAATTTCTTCATTTTATTCAATTATCATCCTCACCCGTAATGTTTGATAATGATTTTTTTTATTAAAGATATTGTTCTTTTAGGTATTTCAAGGTTCAAGCATTCTAGAAATAAGTGTTCAACATTGTCTAATAATGGCGGAAGATAGTTTTTTGGCTCAGGAAAATAATAACAACCTTTCATTGTGTTTTGATATATTAGAAGCATTACCCGAAGCAAGGTAACAAAATTACATTGCACTAATTACTAATAAAATTACACCATTTCAGGTATTGTACGTTTCAAGTATTTTTTTTTTTTTTTTTAGCGATGATAGTATAACTCCATCACATCTGATAAAAATTTTAGATGAAATGGAAAGGTATCTGAATGCATGTCAACTTATGGAAAATCACGGAATTCATATTTCTTATTGTGAATTACGAAAAATAATCGGAAATCCAAAAGAAATGCAAGAGTTGTTAAAAAGAACAGCTCACAATACAACTTGCATGTAATTTTATTATTCAGTTATTTAATATTTGGCATAGAAATTCTCTAATGATAAACTAATTATGTATTAATTTTCTTAGATCTTCCAAGACAAACGGTACAGAATGGAATGAATTGCTTTCAGATATTTTACAGTTGCATTCATTAATATTTGCATATGAAGATAATGAACTTTGCCATGAGGTATAATTATATATTTATCAATGAATAAGATTTTAAATTATTTTTAATTTAATTTTTATCATAATTTACAAATTGTTATTAGATTTTTTCATCTGCGATGTTATCTTCTTCCAATAAATTGAGTATTATGTCAGCTGAGCAAGTGCTGACATGTCAAATGAATAACTTATCTCCGACTTCACTCACAGAATCCCGTTCTCTAGTTGCTACTAAAAATAAATTACCCTACAAAATTAATTTAACCTATAAAGTACCATTTGTGAAGAGCATAGAACTCGTTCTTAAATCTATGAGAGAATATTTCGATTCTGCTTCGAATTTGAATGACCAGTCTTTAGACTTCTCATGGTTGGTTGTTCAGGTTCCTATTCTAGTATTTTTATTTTTAAGACTTCATGTGAGTTATTTACGTATATGCTTTTTATTATATTTTTTTAGGACTTGTCTACAGCTAATTAAAGAAGAAAAATCTGAAATACAATATGAGAAGAATCTTATTTTGGCTCTAAAAATTATTAATGATTTTGAACTGAGCATTCTACCCATACAAGGTTTAATACTATTAGAAAATTGATTTTTTAAGAAAATAATGCAGAGTGATTTGATATTAAAATTTTCTTTACAGTGAGGACGTGTCCATCAATTGAACTCATCGAAGAATGTCTCGATTTTGATGAGAACGCCTATAGGTATGTAGATAAGATACTTAAACTTGCAAAATTGTTGGGAATTAACGAAGATGAAAAGAAAAGGTAATCTGAACTTCAAAAGTGATATAAATTATATGGCAGAGTAAATAAAATTTTATATTTCACGCAGAGAGGTTGTTATCGTATCATTGTGCGCCATCAAATCAATCGAGAGGGAAGACTACGAAGAAGCAAAGAAACTTGGAAAACGTCTTATTTCTGTGAGCGAAGGATCTTCTGCGACCCACGCTTCCGTAGCGGCACAGAGACTCGGTATGGATGCTTCGTTAGCTGATCTTCCATTGAGACATCAATTAATTGATCTCTCCCTTTTACATTGCGAACCTCAACACATAGAAACTCTTCTTCAAATAAGGTTCCTTCTTCGTTTATAAAATATTTAATATATTTTAACGGCAAACTAATCAGATTTTTTTATACAATTTTAGATCATCCGTCGAATCAGAGATATTGCAATCAGAAATCAACAATATTGTCAACATTACTAAAAATGTCAACACAAGACATGTAAATTTACAAGATAGCATGGAGTCTACTGAAGATGATTACCTTGACGCTTTAACATCTGTAGGCATATTTGTATTATTTGTATCTCAAATTATTTATTTATTGAGATGTAATGAATTCTATGTTTAAATTTGTAGCCTATTGTTGAAAATAGAGTCATTACTACGGTCGTTGAGAAATATATTCAAAAGCCTCTTACTGCGTTGGGAGATAAAAAGTCTTGGAAAAATGCTCTTAATTTTGGGTGATTTTTCAATATAATAAACTAATCTACATATGTATGCATGTATGTACATACGGATAGAATATTAATAAATTTAATAAAATTTTCTAGGTGGACCTCTGACAACAGTAAAACAGTCTATCCAGAATTGCAAAACAAGAACAATGGAAAATTAGCCTGTCACATGTTTTATGCTCATCTACACAAAGATTGTCACGTGTCCCATTTAGCCACTCAATATAACAAATTTTCGACCCCAGATGTATTTGATCCGCAGTTAGTGATGCTGCACGCTTTAATCAGAAATAATCTACTTCAGGATTGCATCAAATACGGCAGCTCGGAGATGGCCAATGTTGAAGGTTTACTTTGATTCACTGATTAATTTATTATGTATGTACAATCAAATAGCACAGTGTTTATATGTATTGTATACGTGTCTCAGCCTTGATTCAGTGTGCTGAATACACATTGGCAGAAGATACGGCGTATTGTCTGTCGCAATTGCTGAGCACGTGCCATTCTTCGGGATTCTTCAAATCTCTCAACAATATTCAATTGGATATCCGAACGATACATACGATATTGTATTTTTATTGTTTGATGAATTACATAAATCAGTACGATTTGCCAGATGATGCATTTATTCAGAGTCCTATTGATGTATGTTTAAATTTTAATATTTATTTGTAATCGTATAAAAAAATATTTTGTAAACACTAATATTTTTTATTATCTATTAGTTAATATCAAAAATGTTGAAATTTGCTCAAACTCAACGTGATGAAAATCAAAATGAAGCTGTTAAAGGATTACTTTATTGCAAAAATACTATGGATCAATTGATTGAGGCGAAGAATCTCATTAAAAATGGTTGTCATATCAACGTTGAATTATTTGCAAAAGATGACTCGTATAGAAAAAATATGATTTTAAATATATCAAAGTAAGCCAAAGCTTTATATCAAATATAAATACATTTCGATATCGTTTAATTTGATGTATTTAATATAGAACTGACAATAAGGAAATGTTTGAATTAGCCATAAAGCTATCACAAAAATACAATGTACAACAGCAGGATGTAATTGTGAACTACCTGTCGTATATTATTTTACATCATGATAATTTAGGCTTTGCAAACTGCAGTGCGGTAATATCTGATGAAAATTTATTGAATCAATTAACCGGAGATACGGAAAATATTTTAGAACGGTAATGGATTTTTTAAATTTATTTTATTACAAAAATCCACTAATCCAATCCACTAAGAAATTCGATTGTTGTTTTTTGCAGTTTCAATAATGAAGTTTGGATAGAATTGGATAGCAGCAATCATAATACTTTAATATTGTATTTTACTTTAATCAGCAATATTAACAGCCGATATTTGATTCACGGTTTAAATGCCAAAGAGCACCTCAAGTTAATAAAGAAGTGCAAATCGGCATGTTCAGGTAAATACAATTATTCCAATATTATAACTGCTAATTATAAATATTACTAAACCATCACAATTTTGTAGGTTTAAATTACAAATACACAATAAGTGGTCCTTCTCAAGACGAATTTTCGGATTATGCGCTGACTCTTCTAACAAAGGATAATATTGGAGTTGTTACTAAGTTTCTTAGAAATCTTCCAACTTGTTTCAACTTCAACTTCAATTCTAGCAAGTTTTATAGCACATGGTTACTTCATTACTTTTTCAACGTATGTTTTATGTTATTAATCAATTCATTTTGATAGTGATCACTAAATTTTAAAGAAACGATTACATTTTAGATACCAGAAAGTATACAGACAAGTAAAAAATGGATGCAACAACACCGAGAATGTCTGAGTTATTTTAGTAAATTGAATCAAGACGATATGTTATCGTACACTAGAGAAATTCTTTTTGGAGTTGTCGCTTTGCAAAAGTTAATAAAACAAGTTATGACAATACAAAGTTATGAATGGTTAATATAAAGTGAAATTTTGTATTTCAGATTACCTCCAAGTACGAGGGTTCAAATTGCTTTTCAAACAGCAGATTATTGTCAGCATGAGCACAATAATAATGAAAATATTAATATAAAAAGTAAACAAACGTAAGTTTTCGCATACGCATTAATGTATTAAATGAATTATTCAATATTATTTTGATGATTTTTGTTTATAGGGATGTCTGTGTAAGTTGGGAAGACGTTGGCATAAAAATTACAAGTTGGGGTACATTTCTAGAAAACTTTCACTCTGATATTTTGAAGAGTATAATAAGAAATAATAATTTTGTATCTTCTCAAATTTGGAGGTATGTAATTTTCTATTTTCAATTTATTCTATCTAATTTTAAAACAACATACTTACAATTATTAATATGTTTATAGAGATATAGAATGTTCCCAAGGATTATGGTCAGCAATGTTGTGTCCTCTGGTAGAACTATTGTTGGATAATAACTTTCCAATGAAAGAATTGTTCACTCTCTCGAATTGTCTTGATGATGAAATAACCGTCAATGATTTATTAATATTCACCATCGAAAATAAAGAATTGAATTCAAGGTAGTTCTATAAATTTTTACTAAAAATGTCTGTATCTCTTATAAAACAATGTGCAGTTTTATGCGACTTTTTTTTTATATTTAGTGTTTTAGGATGTATTACTAAATGTCTCTTAGAAATGAGATGTGAAAACATTATAATATCGTCTGATGTTTTGGATAAAATGAAATCATTTTCGAGTAGTCCCTTATTAACTTCCAAGCAACGTTTGGAACTCATGTCTCTTTATAAGGTAGATTGATTTTGAATTTTATTTCACATTCGTCCTTATTGTGTACACATACAAACATTTAACTCTTTAATTGTATGTTTTTAATTGTATCTGGCCGTGGTGGCGAATTGGGGTAACCTGTTAGGTCATCACAGTATATGTATTATGAAAATAAATAAATTTCTAATTAAATTTTATAGGTGCAGTCCGATCATGCTGACGTCGAGTTGCTAGAGAAAATATCGTTGGAACTTATTGTTAGTACATGGAACCAGGAAACTATTGATAATTTTAAAGGTAAATTGTGCTGTTCACTAATTTAAGAAAGTTTATATTTAGTATATAAATATTTAAATAATAATTTTTTCTGTAGATTTAAATATAGCAGAACCATCAGCCAGAGTGAAAATTATGAAAATGCTCATTGAAGGTGATACTAACTGGGAGAAATTGAAAGCGCTTGTAGATTTAGTTAACATGTGGCCACTGTCTACTATAGAAGAAGAGTAATTCATTATTTTATGCTATTTGAAATTATCACAAGCTGATTAAATTCATAATATTTATATGATTTTTAGTAAGAATGAAACACCACACATACAACTAATTATTAAGTTAATAAATAAAAATGAAAACATGGATGAAAACATTCCTTTGTTAAAACTTTTAATGAGCAAGCAAACTATTCCATCGGGGGTAAGTCAATTGTATTATATTTTTTTGTTACCAAAATCAAGGATACATGTTTAAATATGTTTATAATTATTTAGGACATATCGTGGATAGTGTCACAAAATGACATGGAGAACTTAATCGGAAAATTGTGGTTGTGTATATTGTCATCTGATAAGGATATTTATGGTACTACTTTGCCAGCGGTCGCATCAGAAATAAAGGTTGTCTAAAATCTAATGTAAAAAGAATGGTGTTAATATCACTTTTACTTTATTTTTTTATTTATTTCCAGAATCTGGAAATTTATGAAGATTTTTTGAGCGATCAATTACTTTTGGAGATTTTAAATAAAAAAATTCTTTTTTCTTTGGTAAAAACAAAATTATATCCAATATTAGTAAATTATTTGTTTAAATTAGAGTCGATGAAATCTTCGTCAGACTCTTGTGATTATACTGTAAAAATGGCCATTGAAGATTTATTGGAAAAAAATCACAAAGCTGAAGCCGGCGCTCTCAAAATGTCAGCTGCAGGTGTTCCGAACACGTTGAAAGGCTTCACCGAATCGCTTTTGTATTATAAATTGTAAATATCTGTGTTGTGTATTTAATTATATTTATTTATTAATTTATTATAATGCATTTTTAATATGTAAGTTCGTAATGTAAAAAAATCTAATACATATTTCACTTTGGCTATGTCCACTACAACACCTTTCATTTTAGTATCGTATTATATTTGATATTAGAGTTGTTTTCGTTTATCAAAATGTTGTTAATGACTTTCAAATATATTGTATAATATTTTACAATATACA
This sequence comes from Parapsyche elsis, assembly GCA_022651745.1. Lineage (NCBI taxonomy): Eukaryota > Metazoa > Arthropoda > Insecta > Trichoptera > Hydropsychidae > Parapsyche > Parapsyche elsis. The sequence continues at coordinate 4,498,222 of JAGVSN010000018.1, forward strand.
AGATTTATAATACCTAGGTATATCTTAATGAATATGTAGGCATATATTGAATTATAATGCACCACAGAAATTCATTAAGGTATAAGGATTTTTTGCTGTTGTAAAAGCAAGTTCCGTTTCTGCCTCAGGATGATCTCGAACCCACATACGATCTCTATAATAGCTCATACAACTTAAATATTCCTTGTCACTGTAATTCTTCACTTCTATGGGTATAAAAGGATCCATGTGTTCAAAACCCTAAAATTACAAAGGGGTCGTATAAATTATTGCCGACAAGAAATAATGACCAAAAGCAAATTTTCTATACCTCTTTTGATAGTAAGTATTTAGGATAATGACCTTCTACTTTTTGATAGACGGCTAATTCATCTACAACAACTACAATAGCAGCATTGCACTAAAATATTAAAAAGTATTAAAAACAATGTTGATGAAAAAATAAAATCATTTTTAGTATTAAGAAGTATTTTACCCAATCGTTTTTAGTAATATCCATAAATGCGTGTGTTAAAGTAACTTCTTTTGGTGTGATAACACCTCTAGCTTTTACTTTAAGTCTTGTTGAAGAGTAGAAAAATGAATTAAATCCATCTATAGCGACAAACGTTTTGACCCTTTAAAATTAATATTGAAATTAAACCTTCAAAAAAACAATTAAAAATCAATTATATGGTTGTTTATTAGATAGTGTGGGTTTACGTTTTCCTTGTCGTTAGCATTTTGATTTCGCTGATCAAAGCTAAAACCACATCGTTGGAGTATTTCACTCTATTGATTCCGAGTTCAAGTAAGTCTTTCAATTGTGAGCCAGCAGCAGAACTTTCTCGCTTACTCCATATATACTCCTTAGAGATTGGAAGCTGAAATATTTTGAAATCAAATTGTCAGTTCAAATTTTATTTCAAAATTTCAGTTAAGGTCAGAAATCTAAATACATCAACTGTTTTCAATATTTCTTGGTTCTGTGTTTTGAAATGAATCAGCCACTCCGCTGCGTCTAGCGGAAGATCAACGAGACCTTCTCGCGTAGGTGAATTTGTCACTTCCCTGTGATATATCACTCTTCTCAACCATTCGGGAGCTGCAAATAAGACATTAATAATGTAATACATCTCAACTAATAAGACATTATTAATAGCTATTAGTAATTATTACCCCATGGTACATGTACTAATAGAAAACCGCTTTCATGAGCATAGTGAAGAAGGTGTGCTAATACGAGTGATTTTCCAGTTCCCATTTTCCCATCTTAGATTTTAGTTAAGAAAAATATTTCACACACGCAGTGTATGTACGCACTTTTGAGCTTAGAATAAGATAGCAGTAATATTTTTAAAAAGGATACAAATTACGTATCTATTAGCAGGTTTTGACATATCAGATTTGTCTATGAGGTTCATAACATCGATGGTCGGGTTTCGAACCATGAGGGACGTCTCTGTAAAAGTTTTTGTTTGCCTTTGAAAAGACAAGGGCAAACCACCATTTTTAAATAACAGTTTGCACTTTTCGGGATCTATCGTGTAAAATTGCCCACAGTGATTACCATTATGTTGAAGCTAAAAGAAAAAAATTTCAAAATTTAAATCAACACGAAAATAATATAATTTCAAATGTACAACGACTTAATTATTGACTCACTGGATTGCATTCTTGAGTGCGGAAGCCTTGCACGAATTCATTGCTCGCTTGCACAGAAAATAAACGATGGTTTGTTCTGAACAGGCTCTTGAAATTTCTGGCTAGCATATTTTCAGCCCGTGGTGTGAGAAACTGATTAAACTGACAAATTTAATTTCGTTATAGTAAGATTAATCCAAAATATAACATTTATTGCACAATTGAAATAAAAAACATCACCTAACCTAAAAATACACCACTCGTCCACTGACAGCCGCGCAATGTGGTGCTAACAACATAAAATTCGACCATGGCGTAAATTTATTTGGCTTGAAATAAACCATCCAATATTTAATTTTAATCCACTCTTCCCAATATATCAGAGTTTGTGGAGTCGGTAAAATAAATTCAACTCTGATTCCAACTCCAAAACCTTAAATTCAAAAAGTTTCGATTCAAATTATTTTAAAGACAGATAAATTAAATTGAAAAAATTAATAATTAATAAAAATGGCGATAGTTAAACAATAACGAATTGAATGCTGATGTGTTCGTCTATTTATCCCCTTTCTCATCTAAGTAACGGCTGCAAAACTTGCAAGTTTAAACAAACGACAAATTGGAGTCGGAGTCGAAAAATATTTTTGCCGACTCCAATTTGAACTTTTTGACTTACGTGAAAGGTCCGACTCCAACTCCTCAGCCTTGCAACGTATCGATGATGTATGAGGAAACTAAATTATACAACAGCATTCGAGTTTTGATAAAGCATGGAAATGGTAATAGTATGTAGTAGCTATGTAAGTATTTATTGCCAAATGAAAGCGTGTTATTCCATTATATTGGTAGCACTGGATTGGGTTCGTCAGCTGTCAGTGAGTGTGTGTCTGAGGTTATGTTACGACATTGTTGGAGAACTTTATGGGGGCCAACATGGGTCCCCTCGAATATGGGGGCGACTTCAGTAGCTGCCACTATCACTCAATTGCGTCATAATTCTCGCCACGATCGTAATTGGACCTACAAATCTTTACCAGCTCCAGACGAAGGTGTCATCGGAGAGGGAATTGTCGATATCGATTCTAAAATCTCCAAGTATGTTAGACCAGAATGCATTCAACTGTCCAATCGTTTTCATTTCACTTACTGTTTATTTGTTCATTTGCAGGGAACCGGTGTTTCCGGATGAGACGTCGCACCTCAAGATATTCGACGGTATCCCGTACAACCAGCTGCCAGTGTGCGATATCAAAGTTTCCAAAAACAATACGACAATGACTATATCGAATTACAAAGGAGTGCCTCAAGTTATGCGATCGTGCGGAGTAGAAGGTTTCAAAACGGCTAGGAAGGGGACTAATATTGCAGCACAGGCTACGGCCATCAGTCTCAGCACGGTGAGAAATCTCGTTCAGTTAGCTCGTTCAATTAGCGTCTTGAAATGCAATTTTTGTTTTAAATTTTAGATGGCCATACCTAAAGGGATCAAAACTATTAGAATTCGAGTGCAAGGTCTCGGACCGGGACGCATGGTGATTTGTTATTTTACGATTTAATTGATTTTCTCGTGTGTAAATGTATTTTAAATTTCATTTTATTCTTCTCAGGCTTCTATTAAAGGTTTGCAAATGGGAGGCATGAACATTGTGTCAATCACGGATAGTACGAAAGTTTCGTGGAATCCCCCGAGACCGAGGAAAGCGAGAAGAGTTTAATCGTATAATGATAATTCAAATGTTGTCTAAGTTTAGAAATATAATTTTTAGTTTTTATACCAAATTGTCATTTTTCAACGTAATCCAACTTTAAAATGCAAAATATAATAAAAAATTTAATTTATTTCGAATACAATACAATACCACATTATCATCGAAAGTACAAATTATTTACAACAATGCAAAAAATTTAGAATCCATACTTCGATTGTGTTTGTTTTTTTGTCATTCTATTGTTGGCCCATTGATTTTGAAGATCTTGCTCATTCGCTTTAGCCTATGAATAAAATAAAATGTATCAAATTACAGATTAATATTTCAGTGTATTTGTATGCATATCGTGTTTCATTTACCTGATGAGCGAGGTATGTGATCTGATGTTTTCTTTTCTGTTGGTTAGTCGGTCCATCGCCTTGCCGTTTGCTCGATGATACTCTCCTCGAAGTGTTTTGTGTTATGGCTTTGGTTAACCATTCGTTGGTATCCGGTAGCATTGCCTTTTGATCGATATCGATAAATTGCATCGCCTCGCCTTTCCGCCTTTCCCTGCTGCTACACAATTTCCTCATCTAAGGTATAATCAAAGAAAAACATTAAAGCCTAAATCTCAACGTTAAAATTTGACTTAAGAAGAGGAAAAATTACAGCTTCATCGTCTATATTTAATTGTGGTTTTGGCTCGTCTTCGGGATCAGGTATGATTTCATCCACTACATCATCGGGATCTTCGTATGCTTTCGGATCGAAGTCAATATTTTGATATTGCATCATTTGTGCCCTATATCCTTTAGCCTCTTCGGATTTCGCATATTGATTCTCATCATCTTGTTTTAAATCGTTCATGGATTCGACTGGGATTTCATCGACAGTATCATTTTTATTTAATGAGAAGAAGTCGACTTCGGTTTCATTATCTGATGCGATATCACTGTCGTCTGAAGAATTATAACTATTTATAAGAATATTTTTTTGTACTGGGGGTTTTACTACTTTGGGTGGCGGTGGTTTGGTTAGAACGTTCGGAACGAATTTAGTTGCCGGCTTTTTGACGATTATCGCAGATCTCGGTTCGGGTAACATATTCAATAAACCGGTGCCTTTCTGAAACGTTAAACAACACATTACTCAGATGTAACGGAAAACAAATCATTAGGTCGTTAGTTACCAACCACTATTTTTTTAAATTTTGGCTGGACAATCGTCATCTTCATCGTCGTCAAACTAAAATGTAACAATAAAAATGTCCAAATTAGAGATAAACAAAAGTGGTACTATTGTAATATGAAAAATTGTAACAGACTGATGATAACGACGGAAGAAGTATCTTGGCTGGTTTTCTCTCTAATGATTTTGGCGGAGGATTTTCTGTAGGCTTTTCTTTCTTTTTTAGGAATTCATCGTCCTCTTCCAAATTTGAATCAACGTTTTTCGGCTGTGGTAAATTGTTGAATAGTCCCCCTTAAAACAAACAGTATATTAAGGGCGAAACAAATTGGAACTAGGGTAATTATATCGTGTGGCGTAACCTCTGGGATAGGGTGGGTGTGTTGTACTAAACTTGAATCTCGAAAAGTTTCGATAACGATATGGCGAGTATCCAGAAGTGCGCATTTGCTTCAGTAACATATACACATCGTTGTAAAGGAGAAACAAGACGATTTTCCCAATAATACAGTCAATCTCGTGGGGTACGCCATACGATATCATTACCATGAAGAATGTAAATGTACCTGTAGTGGATTGTCCTTCATCGTCATTAGGAACTGATTTTCCAACACCATTGATAAGTCTTGTTGTTTGTATTGGATCTGTTTCGGTTTCGCTTTCACTATCACTTCCACTACCGTAAGCCACGAGTGCCATTTCACAAAAATGATAAAACAATCACAATTGTCAGATTATTCGACAATTCAACTCAAGATTGCCGTCTGACGGCTCGACCTGGACAAGAACTTAATGTCAAACGTGTGTTGTGGGTCTCAATTCTAAACGATAGCGGCCATAGCCACAAAAAATACATATTACAGAATTTCTACATTCGGAAATTTGTACAGTGTAGAGATGTTTGTAAATCTTTTTTTCATGCTATGACTCGATTTGAGCGAGACAATTAATTAAAAAGCTGATAAATTAATTCAAAGAATGAAGTGAAGCTGATACTCGAAAGTAGTTGTCAGAGCTACCAATCGGCAGCGATTGGTAAACTTGACGTGCGGGTATTCAACTGAGTCAACCAACCGCTCACGTGTATTAGCTTCATTTAATTCTTTGAGTGAAATAATCAGCTTTAACCTTGGCGATTGGTACGTTGATTGGCAACTGCCACAACGGTCGGGACGTTTTATTTATTTTGATATTGCGGCTACAACAGCCACAATAGCCAAGTCAGACAGCTTGCGAAACTAAGCCTTTTGCGAGCGTTTCGCGGCTAGACTACTCAGTCGATCAGTCAGGCAGATTGTTCCACTATTTAGTAATACGGATGTAGGAATCACTCTTTTTTTTTTTTTTTAGGAAGACCAACAGCTATGTTACAACAGAAAAAAGTAAGAAACTTATAAATACAGAAAGCCAATAACAGGTCTCCACAAATAGTAACAATGTAAGAAAGAAAAGAAAATCAAAATCAATAATAAAAAAAAACAGAGTAAAAGAACACAAAACAACAGAGTTAAAGAACACAAAACAACAGAATTGAAGAACACAAAACAACAACCAATATAGTACAAAAGTAAATTAAAGTAAGGTAACAATAGTATAGTAAGAAAACATATAGTATAGAATAATAGAATAGAATAACAACAACTAGTAAAATGCACAGGTGGTATAGTAAATAAAATAAAGTAACAGAAAAATAAAATAACAGTAGCTAATTAAGCATAACAGTATAGAGTATGTATGTATAATAAAATAAAATAACAGAGACAGAATAATGCAAACATCCCATAATTGTCACAAGAACTACTATGGGGAAGAAAAAAAACGATGACTTAAAAAACCTCTGGCCGACGCAACACTAGTACAGAAGAGGTCAAGATCAATGAAGCTTTTAGACAACTCATTAAAATTCTTGCTTGCCCGCCAAAGAAACGCATTTTGTCTGTAGTTTGTACAAGCCGATGGGAGATACAATAATTGATTGGACCGGAGTAACTTTACTGGTGCCAAAAGAGAAATTCGGGATAATAGCTGGGGGCAATCAATGGAACTAGAAGCAATTTTTATAAGGAATGTTAAGTCAGCAACCTCACGTCTTACTTCCAAGGGAAGTAGATGATGAATCCTACAGAGAGTAAGGTAGTTATCATGGTTATATAGTATGTCATCATTACGATAACACAAATAGCGGATAATTTTTTTTTGGATGTTCTCGATACGCGAAATGTACGTATCGTATCTGGGATTCCAGATTTGGGTGGCATACTCCAGATTGCTACGGACAAGTGAACAATATAAAATTTTGAGTGTTTTGATACGATTAAATTCCTTAGAGCAACGCTTTATAAACCCTAGGGCCCTATAGGCCTTGGCTACAATGTTATCTATGTGTGAATCGAAAATCAGTTTAGAGTCATGATACACTCCAAGGTCTCGCATACCACACTCCCTTCGTAATATGTGACCTTTTAGAGTATAGTCTGAAAGCGTGAGGTTACGTTTACGACTATATGTAACTGAGCTACATTTAGATGGGTTGAGGTCTAAATGATTTTGAGTACAATAATCTTCAATACGAAAGAGATCGGATTAAAGAGCTATGGCATCAGAACGAGATGATATTTGGAAAAAAATTTTCATGTCATCCGCAAAACAGAGCAAGTTAGAAGTCCTCAGACACAGCTAAATATCATTAATGAAGATAACAAAGAGCAACGGGCCTAAAAGTGACCCCTTGGGGACCCCACTAGGAATTGTAACCCAACTAGAGATATAATTACTAGTAACTACAGCTTGGGTACGATTATCTATGTAGGATGAGAACCACCTAAGTAAGTCTCCACAAATTCCTATCTTGGAAAGTTTAAGAAGCAATAATTTATGGTTGATTTTGTTGAAAGCTTTGCTATAATCCGTGTAAATGACATCGACTTGGAGTCCATTTTCCATAGCTTCGGTTATGTAGTCGTTGAGCAATACCAGATTGGAGACCGTTGACCGTCCTCTTAGGAATCCATGTTGAAGAGGACTGAGCTCCTGCATAACCGAAAGATATAGCTGATCATAGACTAATTTCTCGAAGACCTTTGACACAATGCACAGTTTGGAAATTGGTCTATAGTTTGTAATGTCAGTCTTTGGTCCCTTTTTGTGAACTGGTGTTATGTATACTCTTGCGTGTCTTAAAACAAAAAATCCCAAATCTGGAGAGAACATATAAAAATTCGTTTTTTACAACACGACCTCTCCAGGAACAAAGGCATCAACTGCGCAGTGAGAGCATAGAACAAAGGACATCCGTAAAGTGACCTCTTTCATCACGCAAACCAAACGTGTGATGAAAGAACTTCGTGAACCCATAAATCTCTCGCAAGATTTCCTTCTCCCGTTTGCGCATCTAATGCAAACGCGCAATTTAGGGATATAAAATTACGACAAACATTCGTCAGTTCTCTCCAGTCTCTCACATCATCAGAAATAATATCTCCATCGAGCACCAGCACCATCACCTGCTGCTACAACAGCCCTCGATGAACACGAGCGCCAAACCATCGCCGAGTCGTCGAGAAGTACCCTTTGGATACTCTGGACTAGTGTTGTAAAATTCTCGAGAATAATCTTTCGGAGAATATTCTCCAAACCGAGAATTTTCTTTTTTAGAGCATCTGAGGGAAAAAATTTGTATGTACATAATGCAATGTACCCTGGGCTCCATCGGCTACCATGTATTTTAAATAAATAAAAACTAAATATTACTGTATCTACTCAAATATACTGTAAGCTCCCTCTAATCCGGGCTAATACTTGGGAGAGGTGATACGGATTACACGAATAATATTAGTTATCAGAATTGCACAAATAGGCTTACAAAAATATATGTAGTAATTTTTGTTTGAGCAGCGATCGCCAACCGGTGGTCCGCGGACCACTGGTAGTCCGCTAGAGAATTTTGAGAATTTTTATAACGTTTCTAGGAACCCCGCCTATAAACTATTTCGCAACACGAACTGTAGACGTATTTATTATAATTTTTTTCATCATTGTATCATTAATGATGTCAATTTTTTGCAAATAACTTGGAGTGCAAAAACAAGTTTAATTACCATTTCATATTTAGAATGTTACTTTTTTGAAAAAAATCATGGTAATGGTCCACAGGATTAAGATTTTAAGTTTAGTGGTCCGTGAGGTCCGTAAGGTTGGCGACCGCTAAGTTAGAGAGGCTTCGCTTTTTCACGTCGCTTACTGCAATCGTATCCTTGTCATTGTCTTTCAAAATAATATTTCTGTAGGAGTTACCCACTCCAGCCTCCGTATTCTGCGTGTGGCAACACTGCGCAAAGACGTCGCTACGCTTTAAATAACGAGCACCCGGATTAACACGTAAAACCCAACAGGGACAAAGGAGTTCCACTGTTAAACACTTAAAAGTGAACCCATTAAATTTGACCTCTTGCATCACAGACACTCAAAGTAAGGTGAAAGAACTTCACATGACCTCATAAAATATCCCACGAGTTCTACCCTTTCCAGTCGGCACGTCTAATCTCAGATGCGCAATTGGGCAATATAAAATACGGCGATCAGTCTCATACGCCAGTTCTCTCTCAAGCATCTCTGGTCTCACGCCTCGACCACAATACCTCTATCGTTGACCATCCATCGACGTCACTGCTACAACTCTCTCCACTGAAGACAACTACTCCGTACTCGTCGTAGCGCATCCCTACGCCGGATCCCGACTCGGAATACATCTTCATGGACACAGTACTCTGGACAACACGCGAATGATTCATCGCACGCATCCACGTACTACTTACACTTCCGTACAACTTCTATGCACCTGTAAATTGCTGTACATTCAACAAATAAATAAATACTTTTAAACTACCGCCATAAGTTTAATTAATATGGCGATGGATACTTCACCACATCAAAGCAACTACACTACATTGGTGACCCCAACATCCACTCCGCTAAAGTTGGAACAATTTCACTGGAGTATCTTAACCAAAGCAATAATATATAATTTATTGCTTCCAGAGTTAATAAGCATTGTATTCCTATGAGAATTTCGCGGAAAACGTTCATGCTGGTAGTGCGCATGTTAAAATGACGAAATGACACATTCAGTGTCGTCAGAATGAAAAAATGTCATTCAAAATGCTCTCAGACATTCTAGAAAGTCCTATTACTCCTATTTGGTTCTGAAAATATCCTAGAATCCTCTAAAAAGCTATTAAACTATCTAGAGATGCTTTATAACCAAGAAAAAAGAAAATTCTCGAATATTCTCGACTAACAACACTACTCTGGACCACACGCAGTTGAATTCGTCACATGCCACTACGTAACCACTTACACTTCTGTATACATAACTTGTAACAAGCTGTACATCGAAAAATGAATTCAAAACTCCACTTTTTATGAAAATATCAACGTTATACACATACATAAACTAATGTGCCTATTAGTAAACTAAGGTGACTACAACGTTCCTACACGGACTTCAACCAAGCACACTGTGGAGCGCGAGGATAATGTGCGCTGAATGTGAAACACACAGTGGACATTTTGATGGATGGGACCGAGTGGGAGTGACCTGTGTAAGGCCCGAGCCTCACCGGGCAACTAGTCTGCCAACTAGTTTGCGGCGAGTTGCATTGAGCAATTTGCTCCGCCGACTTAGTTGCGCACATTGCGATGTTGATTAGCTTTAATTATTATGGAAATTCAAAACTGACCCGCAGAATCGGTTTCTTAGACAATTCTATAAATGAAACTCGAAAAAAAAAAAAAAAATGAAAAATTCGTCTTTTTTTTCGTTTTTTTCTTTGTCCGAATCCAGCTGTTCTCCTCCAAACAAGTCTATCAGTTCTTCCCAGTTTGCCCTTTTCAAGTCGCGATTCATGTATATGTGAGCGGAGGTGTCCCATATCGCTGGTCGACCTTCGATCTCCACAATGAAATGTTCGGTATCAAACGTCATTGTATTGACGCAGTATCTGGTAAAGTGGCTTGCATACGACTGAAGCTTGACGAGTGCAGCGTGAGTGAGTGTGCGTCTCTCTCACGCACGAGTGCGAGCGAGACAACGGTGAGTGCATCACCTTTGTATGATTTATTTACGTCACTTTCAAAATAGACAAATCTTAAAAAAAAAATACTTATTTTTTTTCGTGTTTCTTATATAAAATTGCCTAAGAATCATATTATATTCTGTTCGGTTTTGGCCTCTTACAGAGCTATACACTTTTATGGAGATGTTTGTATGTGAAAAATCAGTCTTTTTTGTTAATTTCAAGATTTGACGAATCTTTGAAAATAAGAAGAAAAATAAGGATCTGGACTAATAGTTTCGTCGGAAATCACTATCTGTGTGTAGTGTTTATCGCGTAGTATGAAAAATTCGTGTTTTTTTTTTCGTTTTTCGTTTTTTTGAAAAAAAAACCATTTTTTTTTCGTGTTACCTGTGCAAAATTGTCTAAGAAACCCATATTTGAAGTCGGTTTGGTATAAACGTCCTTTCGGGTCGTGAAAATCGCGAGTCTCCCAGAGTTGCCTTGACGGCATCTAGTCGTCGGTAGTCGCCCATAGTTGCGGAGACTGAGTTGCCCGGTGAGGTCCGCTCCGTCTAAACGCTAACATTTTGACGAAACGACGACTAGTCTGCAGACTAGTTGCCCGGTGAGGCTCGGGCCTAACACTCGCTCGCCGGTACTAGGGTTGCAAACCGTCAGGGAGACAATGATGCTAACTCTGTCAAACGTTTGATCCGCCGCGGTTCCGAAGCGTCTGAGCAAGAATGGACAAATGACGAGCAACATGCAGTGACCGTCAATATATTAACTATCCACGGTCGAGTTAACTCGCTTCATGGGACTCCTCCTACGGGGCGGGGCTTCAGCGCTACTCAAACAGTTTCGATCATTCGTCTTTCGGTCAATCGTCTTACACCCAACCCCAACCCATTGGTTCACTGAGTACCTCCAACACTCTCCCATACCAGCGTGGTCAGGACACGGTCGGCGGTCAAGGCTATCGCTACCACTACAAATACAGTAGTCTTGACCGCTGACCACGCTCTGACCGCGCTGGTCTGGAGAGCCTATGATTATTCAAACTATCATACAAAACCACAAGTCTATAATTCGTTTTAAATTTACTTTTGCGTACGGGTTTGTTTTCTTGAGAAAAAGTATCACTTAGATCAGTAAAAATAACACTGTATTTTTTAATGCATCCATTTATTTTTGAATCGGTAAAATTGAAAATATTGAATTGGATAGCGTGTATGGCCGTGAAGTGTGGTGTTATGTTATGCGAGTCAGGTATTGTTGTGTGCGACTGGTGGTTCCTGTTCAGTGTTCATCGTCGAATTCTCAATTTTCACCAAGTTCACGTCTCAGGTCTGTGGACGCGATTCGTCTCCATTTGTCTTCCTCATTCATCATTCGAAGGGTTCTATCTTGTCTGTCGTCTTCACCTGCAACGCTTCCTTTACCTGTCCTCAACCCTCGCCTTTCCTTTACCCTTCACCCTTCCAACGCTTAGATCTTGCTTTGCTACACGAAACTTGTACGTCTCGATTTGCGTACACTCAACAGTACATTTTTCTAATTAGAACATTACCCATTACAAGCAAATATGTTCTTTGTACAATGGCACTTTGTTGAACGTAGCGAAATTCAACCCCCTTTGCCCAAAGGCTTACTACGTAGTAAACTTTTCACAATTTTTTAAAGGCAACAAACGTGCCACATCTTTATATACTTTTTCACTCAACCGTGAAAATAAAATAAAATTATCGCCTATTTTGAAAATTTCATGTGACTTCTTTCCATTTTTTCCTTCAAATAGAGATAATTACAGTAGAGATAGCACTTGAGGCGTAAAAAGTGTTCCATATCGAAAATCATCAAGAATTGTATGATTCATGTGTGATTTTGGGTTCATATTATATACATAATAAAGTCTGTCCGTCTCTCATAATCATATGTCTATACTCGATCCGACTTAAGAAGCACCTTTTTTTTGCGCAACTAAAAAAAAGATGGTTGTGGCCGCCCGAGACTTATGACTTTGGTTGGTTATCGTTAATGTTTATTCCAAGAATGAAAAGATGGCGATGAAGCTCATTGGTTCAGAACTAGGTAGTCTGTGCAGATCAATTCTAAATCAGTCAAGACTTACAGTGTGTCTGAAGTTGGACAGTATAGTACGATAAAAAATGAATGAGTCGTGTACCCCTTGTAAGCTTTTTTTTATCAGGGCCGAGTTGTTCTATACAGTGGAACCCCGTTGCATCGTTCTCGCTTGTATTGTTTTTTTGCATACATGGCTATTTTTTCATAGTCCCGGCCATACATTTTATTGTTTTTTCTGCATACATCGTTTTTTTTTACGGTCCCATGAAAAACAATGCAATGGGGTTCCACTGTATTAAAATTTCCATTGGTATCGCACTTCCATCGTCTTGGAGTTTTGTAATCAAAGCCACAACATCTAGGTTGGGTGATTTTGGCACTGACCCACCATTTTGCTTAGCGAGTATCAAAAGTGCTCAGGCAATAGGTAGTTCGTTTGCCGTTTCTAAAGAATCGCCAAATTTTAGTCCTTACCTACATTGATACAATTGAGTCACTAGATCTATCACAGGATCAATTGAAATGTAATTGTTTTTTTGATTTCAGTTAAATAAACATCAACATGGGCGATTCTTTCGATAGTCCTGCTGAGAGCAGTCCCGACGTAAGTTGAAGTATTTACATCGTCGGCTTAACTATCAAATTGCGTATCTACAAATTTGGTCATAGATGAGCTACCGAGAGAAATTTTTAAAAGTCATCGAAACAAACATCAATCTAGTCGAGTTTTGGCTCTCCTGAACAATGTATTATAATACATTTTAAAAATACGTACTTTGATAGTTGAGCTGACGATATGCCGCTTCTCTATGTACGTTTTGTAATTGTGGTCCATGTTTATGTTTAGCCACGCGAGTTGGAAAAAATCGAAGAGGCGAAATTGAAAGCCAAGTTTCCATCGGCTGTGCTCGGACGAGCCGGCGGTCCCGGAGGACACACGGCATTTTTGCAAAAAAGGCTCGCAAAAGGAGTAAGACTAGAACATAAAAGAGTTTCATTCGCGTATTTTCAATCGTGTGTTGAATTTTAATGAACATTTTAATCTACTATGTTTTTGTTGCAATTTTAGCAAAAATTTTTCGACTCTGGAGATTATCAAATGGCGAAACAGAGACCAGGAGGAATCGGTGGTCCTTTCAAAACGACAAACACACCCAAAGTGCCGACGGGAGATACAATACCGACTCCGGAAACAGTGCCCATAAGAAAAACGTCAATCATTCAACCGAAATTCACATCGAGTCAAACATCTTAGCCCACCGAGATTCACCACCAACATACTAATACATTGGCTTAGGTTAAAATAAAAAATCTGATATTTTACGTAAAGATCTTTTCATTAAAATTCTTTCAATTCGGCCATAATATCTAATATATATTTTTTTTTAATTGAATTGATTACAGTGGCACGCTCGAGAGCATATTGCAGACTTTGACGAGGATGTGACCTAGATTTTGGCTATTGGAGCATAGCAGAATGATCCGCCCAAATGCTCAGATATAAACGTTCACTATTATGAAATATAATCAGCAGTCTGTTGCCGATTGTAAACCAAAAGCCCACATTTAGTTTCATTAGATAGGCCACATTCCATAACGGTCAAAGTCCACAACATGCTCTCAATTCCGCCCATTCTTAACGTTTATAACATTTCATTTTAAATACTTTTATTGAAATTGAACTTAAAATTTAAATACCGTTACTAATGTAACTTCTTTCGTTTTATCGAACTGATGTTTTCTGAACGTTTGTTCAGTCGTATTATTTTGATAAAGTATATTTTTCGATTTAACAATTGTTTTGCGCGGAAAATAGTATGTATCATCTATTTACATTGTCTGCGAATACATACTAATTATATATTTATACATGTGAAGATACGCTTCAATTACTCGGTATAATAATATTTTTCAATTCAATTTGTGACAAATATGTAAAAAAAAAAAGACGGTTAATTATGAATTTAAAAGTTTGGATAAGGGTTGCATTAAGTTTCTTTTTAATTATTATTTTGCAAGTGTATTTCTGGATAATAGAGGTGGATGTATATTTCACTATAGACGATTAGCGATAGAGTGTGTGTGTGTAGTTGATATCACAATGTCTGATATACAGTGTCTGAATAGCTTAGATTCTTCACAATTCATGTTTGTGCCACATTAAATTATATATATATAAATGGGGAAAATACTACATATATAGTCTTACATATTATCTTCTAGAACTAATTGTCCAGTGAAACTTAATTTTTATGCACATATTTGGTGTTGAAAACATTGCAAATACTTAAGCCATTTTTTTCATTTAACACTGCTTTGATGCGACATTTTTTAGTTACAAAAGTGTTACTACTTAAGGTTAATAAATTGTTGTTAAAATTAATCGTTTCAATTTGATATTTTATTTCTCGATTGTGTCCCACAAGTGATGTCTTATAATAATGTTAATTAAATGAAACCTGTAATCCCATAACAAGAATTCGTTACAGATTAATACAATTTGTGAATTATACTCGCACATTCCATCATACAATTTTAATACCGTCCAATTTATATACGAAACGAATCACTGGATTAAATGTGTTTTTAATAAAAAAAGTACAACTTATTCGATAAATAATTAGTATTATAAATTAAATTTGTGTTTGATTAAACATAAAAAATTTCACAAATGCAACAATATTTAGATACGATTAGGTATTTGCAGTTTTGGTCATCATTGTGAATTAGTAATTTTGAGACAACATTATTCTAAGTAGATCAGATCTTTGTGAGATAAGTTCAGCGTCCCGTGATGAATTAACTGACATGGCATGATGTATTTAAATAAAAAAGATGATATGCTTCAATATTAAATTTCGGCTGAATCTGAAAAACAAAAAAAACCAACAACATAACACCACGTTTAACATTACATATTCGGACAATGAAATAAATCATATTACTCGGCGTCCAATGAATGTAATTCGGAGTAGCAGCAGCTTGATATTCTTGAACGAGATCGTCCACCACTTCCCGCGAGTGATCGAACTCGTCTAAAGAATCTTTAAACATCGGCTCTTTGCGGAACACTTCGAGGAAAGCTTCACGTTTACGCAGCTTGTCGAATTGTTGAAGACATCTATCGAATAACTGTAACAAAATTAAACGTTAGGACACACTCTGTGTGATAATTACATTATTTGCAACGATGGAATTAGATTTTACCGATGATATATTAGTATGATTTGCGAGCAGGAGACCGGAGACTTTGTGATTCGATTGAACGTAGGGAGATCGACGTGAAAGTGCCACTTGTATTGATGCAGGTCCCCACGGTATGAACTGAGCGAGCTTTCTTTCCCGGATACGTTGCAACGATTTGTGCACTTGTGAAGGATCCACTTCACCCTATAATTTAACGTATTGAATTAAAATCTGGTACAATGAACAATTCAAAAGCATATTGTGAAATCACCTGGATGATGTTAAGGATGGATATGTAACAGTGTTGATTATTTCTATCGGGACTTAACGATACCATCATGTTTTTCGGTTGCAACAATCTTTGCATAACGTCTAAAACTGTCGTTTTCCGGATATTAGGTACCTGAAATACAATATATAAACTGCAACTGGAATTGTATAACTGTAAATATAATACGAAGATGTGGATTACCGTGTTGAGTTCGTGATCGGCAGTCAGAGGTGTGTAGCCCGTCATCAAGAAGTGTAATCGCGGCGTGGGAATCAAAGGAGCGATCAGACTAATGAGATCGTTATTCATGTACGAAGGATATCTGTAACGCAGTAATGCTTTTAATGTAAAATTATATTACCCTACGGGGTATTTTCAATATCCGACCTAAGCTCACCTCAACGTGGCGGTGCTTGCGCTCATTATCGTCGAAACTAAAGTGTTTATTTGTGTAAATGATGGATTCTGTATGTGTAATCTGTCGGTGGCGATCCTGTTCAGTGCTGTGTTATCCAGAACCATCACACAGTCTGCGCTTTCAGTTAATCGTTTTAACGTCAACAAAGAATTATACGGTTGCACTACAACATCACTAAAATGCACAACACATCAAATAAAACACACACAGAGTTAACATTCGTATACAACTATCCCTCGATTTACGCGGTTTTTTTTTTTAATTCATCTCACCACATTTATTTACTGCTAAGAATTTGAGCGAAGTTATTCAAGTCACTAGAAAACTATAGTATTTATTGGGTCGGTTACTTTTATAAAGGTCTATAGAAACGCTGGTTTATGTGGGTGTGTAACATTCATATTTTCATACAAAGTTTTGTATTTTATTTATTTTTTGATGTACAACAAATTACATGTATACAGAAGGGTAGACGTACGACCAATACGTACTGCCGGTTATGACATATGGATGTGAAACGTAGATGGTAAATTCAAGAATGCTACGTAAGATCCAGTGCACACAGAGAAGCGTGGAAAGTTGTATGCTTGGTATAACAAGAAGAGGTCGTAAGAGGAATACATGAGTTAGAAGTATGACCAGTGTGGCAGATATAGCAGAACGTGAAAAAAAGTTGAAGTGGCAATGGGCTGGACACATAGGATGGATGGCAGATGTACTCGAGAAATACTGGAATGGTATCCGAGAGGATGTGAAAGAAAGCAAGGCAGACCGATTGGACGATGGGCTGATCAATTGAGAAGAATGTGTTGAGTCAACTGGATGCAGATTGTTCAAGACAGACAGGAATGGTAGAGGATTGGAGAGGCCTTCGTCCAGCAGTGGATGGTAAATGGCTGAAAATGATGATATGCAATATGAAGAAATTCACCAAAAAGATTACTAAAAATTATCATTACTAACATCAGTAACCAAGGAGTGTTATTCTCTAAATGAACCAGAGATTTTAACTTTTTGTACCGATAATGATAGTGAATTCAAACTAACAATTATTATTGTGAAGAAGAAAAAAGAGTTAACCAAAGTGGTGGTCCGCGGGAGTTTTTTTTTTACGCGTTGTTTCGTGGAAAACCGTCTTCTACCATACGTAAATCGAGGGATGGGTGTGTCTTACATGAATTTTCATACCTAATTTCGTCCAAATTAGGAAAGACGCTGTACGTTTGAACTAGTTTCTTTGGAAATCGATCGGATAAGTGTTCCAATATGTACGATCCCATTCCGGAGCCCGTACCTCCGGCTATCGAATGACACAAAACGAATCCCTAAAAAAAAAAAAACCGATTTAAAACGTGCACATTTAACGCAAACACGATACACACATAATTATATACCTCGAGATTATCACTACCGTCAGCTTCCCTATTTATAATGTCGAATACTTCTTCGTTGAGTTTTTCACCTTGTGCAAAACCCGAAGCCCAATTGTTTCCGGCGCCACCGCCGTGTTTAGATATGTAAACATTCTCGGGATTATACAACTGTAACATGGATGATATAAGTACATTTTTTTTGGATACTATGCAGTGTGCTAAATATGGTTTACCTTTGCGTACGGTGAGTTCAGTATGGTGTGTATGACTCGCGGTTCCAAATCGAGCAGTACGGCTCTGGGAATGTAATGATCATCGTCGGCCTGATAGAAGAAGACATCTTTGCGGTCGGATCCAGCCGATGCGAATTCTTCGAGTATACCCTCAGGCGATATACCGTGTTCAGCGCAGAGTTGTTTCCAAAATTCAAAACCGACTATAAATGTAAATCACAGGATTTGTTCAAATGAAATTGTGCTTGAGCGAGGTTGCTAGACATTGTAAGATATTGACCAAGGTTTGTATATATAGTCGATTGCGCTTAATTGGGACACATCGGGCCTCAAGCATTTGTCCCGAATAAGCGGCTGGCTCTAATAAGCGAAGTTTAAGGAAATTAATTAAAAAACATTATTTTTTTAATACTTTATGTACTTGTCGTCGTCTTCACTTAATGTTTGATTTAGTGACTTCAACAATTGCATCTCCACAGTCTTCATTTTCATCGTAACATGCTAAATTGTCATCTATTGTCGAAAATTTTAGATAATTAACAATTGGAACATGTAAAATAACTTCACTTTCTGTATCGCTCGAATTTTTTTGCATCTCCACACGTTTAAAGCCACAAGTAGCAAAGCAGTTTTGTATAATGTTGGTTTTAATAGCTCGCCAACTATCAGCGACAAACAATGTCGCTTGTAGGAAGCTAATTTTAACACCAACATCTAAAATATTTTAAAATTTTTGTCCCAATTTAACGGAATGGTGTCCCGTATAACCGAAGTAAATCACTTTTAGTTTCTTCATTAGGTTTCTGTTTCTTGGGATTTGTCCAAACCGGCTGTCCCGACAAACTGGTGGTCCAATTAAGCGGAATCGACTGTATATCTGTATGTGACTGGTATGTGTAGTACTAACTCTGGTTGCCACACTGGCCCAGTTGAAGTGTTATCATCTCGCTAGGCATCTTGGAGTTTGAGTAGCTGCCGCTGGTGCCAGAAAGGACGATCGAGATGAAGATGAAGCGGAAGCAGTGATTGAGGAATCTTAATTGGAGTGGACACAAAAGCGCGCCACTGTCGTACTTCAAATTGGTGTTGTCAGTTGTCAACGCACCTTATTTGGCCGTAGCACTCCCTAAATCGGCTACGTCCAGTATTTTATATATCTCGTATTTTTGCTCAGTAAAAAATAGCGAGTTTTAAGTATTTTTCGCAATCACTCAGTTAAGTTAAGGCTTGGTTTCGCAAGTGGCCACGGGGGTTTTTGTCGTTTATACCCCCGCCGGAAGTAGGGGTACCAATAAAAGTGCTTCCCACCGTTTGACAATCGCCTCCCTGAGAGTGTATTGGAGAAGCGTGTATATGTGCATTGTTGACATATTGAAACGTTAGTCAAGTGTGAAAATGGCCAATAATTGAACTACGTTAATACATCAATGATTTACTTCTAGAGCAGGGCAGATAGTCTTATAACCTTCCAAGTGTTCCCTGCTATGGTATACCTTGACCTTGACGAGCTCGGCGCTCCCATATACGAACGATGACAGCCGACAGCCGATACGATTATACTTAAAATCATTTGAGTTTAGGACTACTAGTTTGAATCCAATGAACAACCGAGTGAAGAATGAACCTTCGCAGCAAACTGTAACTTTGCTATAGGCCAGTGAGTACATCTTTGATTGCGACGAGACTTATTTTGATATCAGAGAGACTCGGTCCAAAGTAGTCCGTCGTCGACCAATTAGTGCTTTGTTTTACATGGCCTACGTGTAAAACAGAGCAGTAATTGATGTTTAAAGACAATAACTATTTCTGGCACCATCTAAGTTTTAGCTGTTTCTTTCCATTTATTTATATTCAGTTGTAGGTATCTGAACAAAGCCATCAAAGGGGTTCAACAGCCAATACGACCACAACGGTCAAGACGATTGGTTTTTTGTACATATATAATTTGACAATGTCTGGAAAGGTGGCACAACAGCCAACTCGGCCAGGCCGCGGCCACTGCGAAACCATGCCTATAATAGTAAATTTTCAGTATTTTTCTTAAATTTCAAGTAGGTATTGGTTGAAGCTTGGTTTCGCGAGTGCCTCAACCTAGCCGACGCCGACGCCGTGGTTTTTTTTGTATAGAATTTGACAAATGGATGGGAGGCTAGCCACGGCCACAAGGGAAGGAGGAGGGTGGGGAGCTTTCCATCTATACGTCAAATTCTACAGGGTTGGCGACGGTCAAGCCAACGCACTCGCGAAACTAAACCTTTAAGCGGCTGCCAAAATGTAAATGTCAAATATTATGAGTTTATGCCCTTGCTATAGTGAGTCTAGTATAGAATATTGTGGCGTAGAGCTGACTGACACATTCGGGCAATATATTATATTTCCAAATTTATTTTAAACTGAATCCCGCCACTTATCTGTATTTTTTAAAGGTAAAACTTGACATTTTATAGTAAAAGAATAATTTTATTAGAATATGTCATTTTAGACATTGTATGAAACACTAAAATGCGTTAATATTGTCGTTTAGAATGACATAGATGTCTATTAAAATATAATGCTCAATGAAGACCCTTATGTTTTGAATATTGTTTTCCATCTTTTTACTGTGCTGAAAAATTGAATAACATTAATTGAGTAGCATTTCGCTTATTTTATTGTTGAAAATCATCGTTAATCGTAAATTTTACAATACAAAATAAAATAATTAAGTGAGTGTGAACGGGTTTTTAATATGGCAACACTTTTATACGTCAGTTAATTATTGGCGCGCAGGCTTTTCCCGAGCTAGTGTCATTAAATGTTGTCTCCATTTTTTGCCCCAAAATGGTGAGTAAATTGCTTTTGAACTTGATAACCCCTTTCATCTGCATTGAAAGTCTCAAAAGCAAATCTGGCTATAGTTTATAGTAATTTGTTTGATTGTTCCCATCATAATAATATACATAATGTGTTTATGTTTATGTTTATGTAAAGGTTATGTGATTTGTTTGTATGCGCTATACATACGGTGATCATACGTCCTTTATTTAAGAGGACAGTCCTTTATTTCACTGCTCTGTCCTTTACATTTATTTATTTTCTAAAATGACCATTTTGTCCTTTATTTCACTGCTCTGTCCTTTACATTTTTTTATTTTCTAAAATGACCATTTTGTCTTTTATTTTGTAAATTGAATATTGGCGCATACAATAATTGTATAAGCACAAGTGTCGATTGTCTTCCGGTAGATATTAAAGTGATATTAGTAAAAATCAGAGTGAAAAAATTAAAAGAATTTTGTGATTATGTACATAGATGTTCAATATATAAAACAACTGGGTTACAGCAAAACGCGATGGGTAACTTTTCTACCAGCTTTAGAGAGAATATTAAAACTACTCAAGTCACTAAAATCGTACTTTTTGAAACTGGAAAAATGTCCCACGATTCTGAAAAACTTTTTTAATGATGTTTGCTGAGGTATGATTATTTTTTATTCACAGCCAAGCATTAATATTTCAACAATATTGTACATATCATCATCGTCATCGTCATTTTCAGCCGTTCACCATCCACTGATGGATGAAGGCCTCTCCAATCCTATTGTACATCATCATCATCATCATTTTCAGCCGTTCACCATCCACTGCTGGATGAAGGCCTCTCCAATCCTCTTCCATTCCTGTCTGTCTTGAGCAATCTGCATCCACTTGACTCCACACATTCTTCTCAAGTCATCAGCCCATCTTCCACTCGGTCTACCTTGCTTTCTTTTGCATCCTCTCGGATACCATTCCAGTATTTCTCGCGTCCATCTGCCATCTATTCTTCTCGCTATGTGTCCAGCCCATTGCCACTTCAACTTTTTCACCCGTACTGCTATATCTGCCACCCTATTGTACATATCATCATATTAAAGTTAGTTGAACGAAAAAATCAAGGGTTTTTAGATTTTGAAAAAATCCAATACATGTTAAAAGATGCAACAAAATCGAGGAAAGCGTTTTGTTAATTTCCAGTCACTGGAACTTTAATATAATTGATGGTGAACTATTTCATGAAATTTCGTGTTTTAAAATGTAAAGATCAAAGAATGACGAGTTCTGCCAACGTAGATTGGTTGAAATTTTTAAATGTTTCACAGATAAACACGTAACTTTTAAAATACATTTTAAAAATCTCACTGGCCCCACTGAACGAGTATTTTCATTACTGAACCAGTGAAAAAACCCAATTGAAAATCGAAACATTGGAAGCATGCATTTATACCAAACGCAACTTTGACGTGAATTGTATACAGTTTTATGAATTCTTACAACACAAACCGGAGCTATTAAAAAAAGTTAATTCTTGTGAAAAGTATCAAAATTAATTTTTTTTAAGTAATAATATGATCATTTAAAATGCTATACTTATATTTTATAATAAATATTATAAAGCTCTTTAGTTTTATTGAAACAAAAAAACGCTACCTATTTTTTTTTATTATGAAATAATTTCTGATTTGTCCTTTATTTTCTCCAAAAAAATATGGTCACCGTAGCTATACATACATTTGATTTACTAGGAAACGCTTTGACTATTTTCTATTTATTATTGTATTGTACCTATTCCTATTGTTTTTTTGATTAACCATCATCCTATGAAACTTTTCATTTTCAGTTGGATAAAGACGGTGCTATATTGAGTATAAACGTGCGGAACTTTCTCTGCCATGACAATCTTCAAATTAACTTTAACAAAAACATAAACTTTATAATCGGTCGAAATGGCAGCGGAAAGAGTGCCATATTAACCGCTCTGGTCGTCGGTCTTGGTGCACGAGCTACCGTCACAGATCGAGGAAGTAATCTCAAATGTAAGTTGACGATGTTTTGAATCATACTCTGATCGAAATTCGTTTATAGGAGTGTATTGATTATATTTTACGTTATAGCGTTCATTAAACACGGTGCAAACTCGGCCGTGATAGAGATAAAAATCAAAAACGATACGGAACATGCTTATAAACATGAAAAGTTTGGCGATACTTTGACGGTCATTCGGGTGCTGAATGCTTCCGGTGGCTCGTTGTATAAAATAAAAAATTACAAAGGTAAATTATAGTGTACTTTCTACGATGTTGTCTTTTGTAATGTACTAACAAAGTTGTTATTAACAGGTGAAATTATCTCGAATAAACATGAAGATGTTGTGGGAATATGTACAGTTCACGACATACAAGTTGATAATCCAATCTGTATTCTGAATCAGGATAATGCGAGAAACTTTCACGCAGCCGATTCAAAGAAAAAGTATGCTCTCTTCAGAAAAGCAACTAACATGGACGTTATGGAGGCCAATTTCAATAAAACGTTGAGTAATTGCACTCAAGCCAAAACTATTCTGGATAGAAAAAAGGAGGTAAAGTGTTGCAACAGCTCATTTTTTGTTCAGTGTTGCATACATTTTGTAATAATTAAAATTTCATTATTATTCGCTACTTTAGGCTTTCGCTGAACTTAAAAAAGAACTGGATAAACTGAAAGTAAAGTACGAGCAGATGAAATCGCAGGATGAGTTGAAAGAACAGGTGGCAAATCTAGAAAACGAATATTACTGGAGTGAAATAGTTGAATTGGAGAATGATTTGAAACTAATATCTAAACAACAACTAAAGCAAAAGGATAAAATTGATAAACTTTTTGTGAAGCTTAATAACTTTCAAAATATGTATGAACAAAACATGGGATCTATACGGTATTTTCTTTTATTGTACATCTTTTTACTCAAAATATGTTAATCTTTAATATTTTAATCTGCTCACTGAGTTACTGTTGTATTGCTTTCATTGCAGAGATCTTAATTTACAATTGGGGGAAGTAATTGATACTTTAAAAGGTCACCAGAAGAATGTGGAGGAAGCGATTTCTAGTTATCAACATTCAAAAGAACTTTGGAAGTCTTGCTCGCAGAATCTCAATAAAAAGAAGGAACAAATTTATAGAGAAGATGCAAAAGTCAACGATTTGGCAAAAGAAGTGAATTCTGCAATGTAAAATTAAATTAAAATAGTTAAATTATTTATTAATATAAATCCAGATAACAAAATTTATCCTTTTTTTTCTAATTTTAGGAAAATGAAGTCACTTGATAAAATTGAATCAATGCAAAAACTTAAAGTTGATATGAATAATGAACTTGCTGAAGTCATTGCCAGAAGAGACACAGTGAAAAATGATCTGTCTCAGACACGTTCTGCCACTTCTCATGCCCAAAATCAATTCGATAATTTCACTCAAGAACGTAGAAATATACAAAATTCTATTAGTTAGTAATTTTAAACAATATTTTGTGATATATATTCTACATATCAATTTAATACAATGCTTTATTTTTTTAGGACATTTCAATTCACAGTTGAATGAATTAAAAGTAAGGGGAATGAATAGTTTAGCCGTTTATGGTAGTAGAACTATCGATCTCACAAAATCTATAAAAGAAGCTTTTGACAAGGGATTGTTCAGTAAAATGCCCAGAGGACCAATAGGTTATCTATTGTTGTTATGTATTTACTTGTATAATATAATTTGATTTTGTACTTTGGTTTCATGTGTGTCATGTTCTAGGATCCTATTTGAAAGTCAGTGATAAAAAGTGGACCAGTGCTTTGGAGCATATTATTGGGCGTAATATTTCAGCCTTTTGTGTTAATTCGGAAGCAGATTCTCGGAAGTTATTCTCCCTAATGAAGCAAATATTCCAGAATGAGTCAAAACCTTCCATAACTACCAGTAAATTTTTTGATAAAGTTCACAATGTTTCAAGAAATGCTGTGAGAGTGCCTCAGGGATATCTTAGTGCTTTAGATTGTCTTCAGATTGATGATGCTGTTATTGCGAATTTTTTAATTGATAATATAGGCATAGAATCAATTTTGTTGGTAGCCAACCAAGGTAGACAATTTTATTAAATGTTGATATAGAGTGACCGGTTGGTTGACATCAGTTGAAAAATATATATTTCTTTTTGTTCCAGATGAAGCGATATCTTTTACTGCAAATGAAAAGAATGTTCCTCGTAATTGTTCAAAGATTGTAACATTAGATTCTTCCGAATTTTTTCCTGCACCAAATTATAGATCGTATGGTGGAAGAAATCAGCAGTCCAAATATCTTCAAATAAGTTCAGTTGAAAGAAAAAAGTAAGATGATTTTATTTTTATTTTCTGGGGCTTTATTTACTTAACGAATTACGAAAATGTTTTGAAAATAAACATTTATGTGAATATATGAAAAATCCTGAATGTTTTCAGACAACTTGAAAAGGAGTTACAAAAAGGTGAAATTGATTAAAAAAGAATTGAAGGAGAATTAAGTGATGCGACAAAGTCTAAAGAAGGACTTTCTTCGCGTGAATCTGAACTGGATTCTTTATTAAGAAAACTTTTGAATAAAATACAAGGCATTGAAGGTAAAATAGCTGAACTTGAAACCAATTTGAAAAACGTAGAAGGCGGCCATGTCAAAGTTTTGGTATTTTATATATTTTTTTTTTTTTGTATTATTGTCAATTTATCATTTTGTTTATTTTTGTTTTTTTTTTTTAGTCTGAAGAGTTAAATTTGGCTAAGAACAAGCTTACGTCCTTACGAGAAGAAGAATCAAATTTAGTATCTGAAGAATTGATACTTAGAAATACCTATAAAGAGGTTGATAACTCGGTGAACGAATTGAAAAAATTAAAGAGAACTAACGAAGACAAAAAATATATGATAAATGTATTGATTTTATACTTATAATTTTGACATTTTTTTATGTATTCAACGATTGAATAGAGTTCAACTATTCGAGGCTGCGATTTTAAAATTAGTTTTAGTGTATATACTACATATAGGCATAGATTATATTGTTTATAGAACTTTTTGCATTCTGCTACCTGTACCCAAGGGCACGCTGTTATTAAATACTATCTACATATCTACGTATATTTATAAAATATCAAGCGTAATATTTTTTCTAATTTAGGAAGAAATTTCTCAACTGCAGCTGCAGTATGACAGAAACGAATCTGAAAAATCGATGATACAAGACATGTTGGCCAATGAAAAACTTAAGTTGGATGAAATAACTGAAAAATTTGTTGTACAAAATAAAGTAATCGATAAAAAAACTCAAAACACTTTAAAACTGTGTCTGAGAATGGATTCTCCGAGGTGCATTTTCATTTACTATCTACACTCAATGAAAATGTTGAAATATTTTCCGCATATTGAACTCTTTCCCCTATTCAATTTTACAGAGAAAAAGATGTAGTTGTAAATGAGTTACGGCAAGTCAAAGTTAAACTAGCATCCATAACCGGTGGCGGGCCATCGAAGCAAGAAATTGCTATCACTTTAAAAGAAAAAGTTCACCAGCATGAAACCACGCGCACGTTGCTTAAAGACGTCACAGTTACTCTAGCTATGGTATATAATTTTACATCTACATACTCGGTTTTATTTACTGTACTTTGTGTAATAATTAAACTTTTTTAAATTATCAGTTGAAGAAAGTTAGTCAGCAGTATCTATGTACAACTATGAACATCCAATCATTGATTTCCAGCCGCGTTTCGTACTGCTTTCGATCAATTCTGGAACTAAGAGGATATTCGGTAAGATTATTAAGATATTACACATGAACGATACTTTATGTTAATTGTAATCTAACCTGGAAAAAAAAAACATTTTAGGGATCTATGGCTATTGATAATGGAGCAGGAGTCCTCGATGTTCATTGTACTGGGCGAGATTCAGCTAGTAAACGTTTGGCAGACACGACGAGCTCTCTTTCCGGCGGTGAAAGATCGTATGCAACTGTAGCTTTCATAATGGCTTTGTGGGATTGTATGGAGCTTCCATTTTATTTTATGGATGAATTTGACGTTTTTATGGTAATGATTCTATCGATTTAGATGCAATAAAACATTGGCTGGTTGGTAGATTAGCGTTTTGAACATTGAATTATCATTTAACTTTTTGTATTGTAGGATAATGTTAATAGGAAAGTGACGATGGATCTACTTATTCATCACGCTCAGGAAAATCTAAATCGGCAGTATGTGTTTTTAACACCACAAGATACTTCCACTTTGTTAGCGAGCGATACTGTAACGATTCATCGGTAATAATTTTTTTGATCAAATTGTTTTTCATATAAATCATCACATGCAATTCACACATTTATTCTTCCAGGTTGGCTGATCCCGTACGCAAGAAGTCCTCCAAATAATAGTATATGCCTTTGAATTATAATATGTACTCATATAGTTCTGTTTTTTCTAGAGATTTTGTATATTGACGTATTTTTAGTGTTGCTTCAACGATCTATTTACCAGTTCATTCAGAATGTTGATTATGTACGCAATGGACTTGCGTTTTTTTTTTTAATTAAACATTTGGAACAAAGCAGTTTTTTAAAAGAAATGAAACATGTTTTAAAAAGAGATTTATTGGAGTTTAAGTGAACTGGTAAGAGATGATAAAAATTATGTTACAATGTTTATTAAATATTGCAAATTATGTTGTGAAATGTTTATTAAATATATTATTGTTAATGTTGATATATTATTCGAACATTTATTTGTATTTCAATTAATACTAACAATTTTATAACCCAATCACAATTCATATTCACAAAATAAATTTTGTACATTTAAACTTTCATCATTATATTAAAATTCTTTCCTGTAATATTTGAGTTACTGTCTTTTGATGTCTGCGTTTCTATGTTAAATAATGTGTAAAATGCCTTGAGAATAATAATTTTTATGAGTGTGGTTGAAATGTTAACATTCTGGTTATGTAGTATGTACGCATGTATGTATGTATATTTTATTTTGTATAATTAAATACGAAAAAAAAGAATGTATGTACACTGTTCATTCTGTAATTATTTTTGGTTAGATATATGATAGAAAAAAAAATTAAATACAAATCTTTTATTTGGATTAAACATAAAATTTACAAAAAAAAATTTCTTTGAGGGATCATAGAAAAAAACTAGTTTTATAACTTAGGAGTTATAGTATTTTTGACATTATGTACATTAATTTATTTTAAATTCTCGATAAAATAATAAATTAGAAAGTTTCACAAAATACATGTTAATATTATTTTTTATATTTTAATTTGTGTTGTACATTTTCACAAAATTTTATTTTTAATGGAATAAAAAAATTGTACAAAATGAAAAGGAATGAAAATTAAATTAGAATTAATAAATTTTGTATTTTGAACTAACATATGTTTTATTTCTCGCTTTTTTTCGGTTTGTTATATTCTGAATATTTTTAAAAGCTATCTAATGTTGAGATCTGTACTTGCGATTTTTCCACCAATTACTCCAATGATTTTTGGGTAAATTGTGCAAAGATAATTTATGAAAAGGTTGGTACTTGTTCTTTGTTCTGAAAGCCTTATAAGCCTCATATTTTTCGCTTTTTTTTTTTTGCCACGCATTATCAATAGATATATTCTGTGTTGGTACACTTTTTTTCGAAATTTTATTATTTTCGTTTGAGTGCAAATCTATGCTTTTAGCTTTATTAACTTTAGGCAAAGGCAACTCTTCATCATCTGAAGATAGAACTATGTTTATTTCTGGTTTATCAAACTCATTTTTGTCATTAGTTTGATTGACATTGCTTGAATTTTTAATCTGTGTTTTATCATTTTTTGGTATTACAGGTACTTGTTTATCATTGGTTTTTTTTTTCAATGGCCCAGTATTGTCGGGTTCTTTATTACTAATGTGTTCAGTTACTTGAACAACATCTTTGACTTTTATATGATTTAATTTATTCTGTGGAATACTTTGTAAAGTATTTAATATTGTTTCATTACGATGTGAGGTTTTTCTTTTCTTATTCTTGTTTGTATCGTCTTTTACATCAGCCGAGTCAATAACCCTCCCTTTCTCATTAAAATTGCGATTCTAAAAAGATTTGAAAGCATTATTTTGATAGTAAATTATCCAGCTTATCGTCGATTTACAATTTATTTCCAAAAATAACTAGATATGCTCATTATAGTTCACTTTTATCTATAGAGATAACGTGAAAAATTCGTGGTTTGTAATTGAATCTTAAACTTAATTTTTGAAATAATTAGGTATATAACAACGATGTATTAAGCTGTTATAATCTGGTTGTAGGAATTTTTGGCACAAAGTAAAAAAGAATAAAAAAATAACTATGGGAATAAAAAATCTTGAATAAAAAATAAAAAAATCATATTGGTTTAGTTACCCTTATAGACTTGTTTTCGGTTTCTTGAATACTAATGTTTAATAGTGTAGGAAAATTATAAATAATTTGTAAATCTAAATTTGAAAGTTCAAAGTCATCGAGTTGCTTGGACCTGAAAGAATATTGAGCCTAAACAATATAATCAATTCAGAAAATCATACGTAAGTGTTAAAGTGAGCTATGTACCTTTTAAACGATTCCATTTTTATTTTAAATGCGTCGGTAATTCTCATCCATCTTTGAATGAGTTTCTGTTTATTTAACACACAACCGACTTTGCCGAATTCATCCACGATAACTGTCCAAATGTGAATTGATTTCGATCGATTTAACCAATCGTCATCCTTTAAATCATTAGTAACGGAAGGATCAATTTGCAACGAGAGAATTAAAATTTTACAAAAATCCTCATCGCTGATATCTTCGTCTGTAACATGTTATAATGGGAAATGTGAGATTATGATTACAAGATTAGAGTAAAGGGAATAAATGTCACACTAACCTCCGTTTACGGCGACATCTTTCAAATTTACTAACAAGTCTCTCCTTTCGAGATCTAAAAAATATTTACCAAACAGAGATTCTAATTCGTCTCGATTTAGTTTTTTATTTACATTAGGAGGCTGGAGGCTCATTGTGAATCTATTTTCAAAGCAATACACATGGTCCTTTTACTATTTTAACCACTTCAATCACATCGCAATAAATTAAATGGTAATAGAAAGGCGAAAAGCACAAGGACCATTCAGAGACTAAAAACAGCGAACATTGACAACTGACAGATGTCAGAAAACAGAAACGTCAGATAATATTAATGTTGCCAGCACTAAAAATATACATTTTAGTTATCCGAATAAGTTTATATTATTGTTCCTTTGCTTCTTAATTATTTATTACTATTTTAATATTGTATTATTTTTATTAACGAGCGTATGCCCGTTGAAAAATCATTGGTTGAATAAATTTAAAATAAATCCGGCCTTCTATTAATTAATTCAATATAAAAATAATAAACAAGAACGTTTGATATTGATACCCTTTGTGTCAAACAATTTACTACCTACGTATCTAGTGCATAAGGAAGAAAGTTGCTTAAACGGAGGAAAACTTTGACGAACGAACAGACGATTACATATTTGAGTACTTATATTCTTTCGATTTTATGTACATATGTAGTATAAAGTAGTGTTGTAAAATTTTCAAATTGTGAGAAATGTAAGTTAATTTTCCTGCCCTTTTTGCTTTAATAGGTTCCTTTTTGCCGAATGAACAGTATTGTACGTACTGAAACTTCTTTTAGTGGCGGCTGTTGTTGGCTACTTTGCCTAGCTTTGATCCGAAGCATGTATCTTTCCACCATGTTAGTGCATGTACTGTTCGGGCCGATTTAATCACATGGGGTTTGCTAAAAAACCCTTCCATAGCTCGATACTCTGCAAGCTCAGAAACGACTTCAACTGAATATTCAGGGGAGGGGGGGGGGAATTTTTAGAGGTTGAATTCAAAGAGTGACGATTTAGCAAAGGTCGAATTCCTTCTCGAAATTTTTTATGGGTTTGTTCTAAATGCTACGCACTTTGTTTTTTGTCTAAGTGTAAAAGTTTTAGTGTCAGTGATAAAAACGAAATTTAATGGGACGTGAATATGACAAAATTTTTATGATCGCCTGTGTTTAAGATAATGATTAAATCAGTAAACTGGAACAATTTCTTCACCAAAGCAAAAAAACTATCTATAATTTATTGCTTCCAAAGTTAATAAGCATTGTATTCCTGTGAGAATTTCTCGGAAAATATTCATTCTGGTAGTGCTTATGTTAAAATGACGAAATGACACATTCAGTGTCATCAGAAGCTGAATGTGTCATTCTAAAAAGCTATTATACTATCTAGAGATGTTTAACCAAGAAAAAGAAAATTTTCGAATATTCTCGGAGAATAATCGTTTGGGGAATACTCTCGTTCTCCGAGAATATTCTCGACTCACAACACTAGTATAAAGGCTCCCGCACACCGCTGTGAACAGGTAGGAAAATAGGAAAATCTCAAGGGTGGTATGGTGGGGTATTGTATCGCATAGCCGCGATTTATTCAGTTAATAAGCCAAACAGAGCGCGTGACAGCAAAGTTGGCTTTAACCGCTAAATATTCGGGCATAACCACGTGCTGAAAACTTTAATTTTCCTTGAAACGGGTGTAGGGGGTGGCGGGGGCGATTATATACGTCCATTATATATTTGTTAGCTGTTATAATAGATATATTACGTAAAGTAGTGCAAAAACAATTGATTATTAATAAAATTGAAACAAATTCGCAATAAATAAAGTTAGATGCGCGTGTGTGGCATTAATAAGAGAATAGAATAACTGAATACGTGTTTACACCAAGGAGGATTTCCGCCGAATTTCTGCGATTTCGCCGATATCGATGACGTTTGTGGAAAAGATATATGTAAATATCTCTGACTTGAGAATCGTGAGTGAAATACAAACGTTACGAATGTGAGGTGACAGATGGTAGTTTGATAGCTTGTCAGAGTGACAGAAACCGACGCTTGTGCAGGCCGGTAGACTTGCGAAATTCGCCAGGTTTGCCGCGCTAGGTTTTCATAGCGGTATGCGGGAGCCTTAATATATATTATGTATAGATATATTTATTAATGTATAAAAAGATATACCGCTGTGGCATTACAGGTTTCCCCAAATCGCCACAGCGGCAGATATGTACATACAAAGAAAATAATTAAAAAAGCAGATGCATATCTGTATAGAAAAAAGGAAAAAAAATAAAAATAACATACACACATAAGAAAAATTTAGAAGGAAATAAAAAAAAATCAACAAAAAAGTTGAAGGAATGTGGTAAGATGTTGAGGGTTTATATTAAAAATGTCATCATCCTGCACGACTTCATTCAGTCCCCTGATGGCTCTTGGCGATGGGCGAGTAATTTAATGGATGCAAAGTCCTCGCCCCGACCGGAGAGAACAATTGTCTTGAACGAGATATAATACTTATATGAACGGTGAGAAATAAAAATTATTATTTTTTTCACATCAGGCGCGTATCTAGAAGAGCTATGGAAATAATCCTACTTAACCATAAATCAACGATCGGGAATCTGTGACTCTCGCTGTTATCTAATGTTTTGCGTGAAACACACAATTTACACAAAATCAAGATGAATGCTATTTCCATAACTTTCCATTTCCGTTTTTCAGATTAAACTTTATAATATTTTTTAGTAATAAACTGTCGAATATTTAAAAATATTACGAATACATATACATATATGTATATATGTATGTATGTAATATATGTACATAATAATAAATATAACTTATACCTATATACATATATACTTAGGTACAGTCACAGGTTTCAAACTTTTTTCGAGTGGCGACACTGGCGACCTCTTTTTTTAAAAGCCAAGTGACCCACGACCGCGATATATTTGAAAAAGGCAAAAAATACTATTCAAACATCAAGACCGATTAAAAATGAAAATTGCATTATAGTCAATATTTTTTAGTTAACTGTTTCAATTGGCGACTCCACAGAAAACCCTTGGCGACCCATAGCTTGGGAGCCCTGTAGCTGGATAGCTGTAAGTTACAGCTATCCATTTCCTAAAATGAGTAACATTTAATTTAATTTCGAATATACCTATAAATAATCGGAAAATAATATGTTGCGGCTCCCAAATTTTTCCAATTTGACAAGGTTGTCCCTAATTTGCATATTTACATGGCCATGTAGGATTCCTTTCTCATCCCTTCTATATTCTATCCAACTTGAAAGATACCCTAGTCTTGACCGATTTAGAATCAATCTGCGCAGACTGCCTGGGTCTGAACCAATGAGGTTCGTCACCATCTCAGCTTCTCGGAATAAACATTAACCATAAAAAGCCAAGCCGTAAATCTCGGACAGCTACAACTATCTTTTTTTTCAGTTGCGCGACAATAAGATGCTTCTTAAGTTGGATAGAATATAAAAATGATGATTATAAAAACCGGATCGAAATGTACAGAATGCCATTTTGAATATTATAACCTAAATTTTAAATGATTTCTTCATAAATTTTTAAGTTGTAGGATGAAAATTATTGTCATTGGCGAAAAATGTTCAGTTGTTTCTCGTAAAATTTTTATTCAAAATGTAAAATAAATGAATTTTTGTTTTTACGTTCAGTTAACTCGAATAATCTCTATCGACATGTTTAGTGAACATGTTTGCGATGTTGATGTGCCGAATCCGGTGTTATCGTTTTTGGAACAAGATGAAACGCATTCAATATTGTACCGAAAGGTCTGTAGATACTTTCTAGTATCGAAATACGACCAAAGGTCCAAAAATATATTTCGATCTTTGTGGTGTAACAGCGAAGAAAAGATGAGACAGCTTAAAAATTTTCCATACGTGATTCATCCTTTCAGCAAGTTTAACAAATGGTGGGAGATGACGATGCTGTTGATTTTGCTATTTTCTCTAGTGTGGCATCCACTTTACTTTTTGGTGCACGGAGAAAGTTCATTAAAAAATGATGAATATTTTATATTATTTTTTGACATCGCGTATGGATTAGATATAATTTTAAACCTTTTCACCGGTTATCAAGATGATGACTACGAAATACACTTATCTTACCGGGACATATTTTTGCATTACATAAAGGACATGTTCTTAATAGATCTGTTAACAATGATGCCGATAGTGAACATATTATATGAAAAGCCATTGTCATTCAATAGCATGTTTCAAATGCTAAAAGTTTTGAGAGCAGTACGCTTTACGACATATTTGGAGAACATTTTCAAAAGAGAAGTGTATAATGTACGTACGAAGTATATGAATAATAATTTGATTTAATCGAATTTCTACATATATATATTGTAATTTTTTTATTATTTTTTAAATATGTATTTATGTATGTAGGTGTATATGTACTCTACATTGAGATCAATAATTTTGACATTTCTATACCTTCACTGGATTAATTGTGCTCAATTTGGATATCATGATTTGAATAACCCCAGTCGCGATTCTTGGTTGAGATTTGAAGACGCTTATATGGAAATGCCAAGAGAACGATATGTTCTTGGGTTCAATAGAGCCGGTGCAATTATATAAATATTTTATAAATACATAAATACTAATATGTTCAAAGATTGTATTAGATGTAATAGTAGTTGGATACAATATTTGATTATAAATTAGTCTACCTTAGTGAAAATTTATAATAATTTACGTTTACAATTTAATAATTTACCTAATAATTTTTAATAATGCATTACAGTGAGTATTGTGACGCTTCAAGGATTTGATACAAATTTTCCTCATGATGCCTTTGACCAGATTTTTATAATGGTTGTTTGGACTTCCAGTTTCGTAAGTTGCAATTTTTATTAATATTTCAAAATAATTTAAATTAAAAAAAATTCAATACAAGTTATGGAATGTTTTTCATTTTAGTTCTTTATCCTGAATTTAGCAGTACCCTTTTTCATCCAAGACGTTTCCAGCACATTAGCCACTGCTGATTATTTTATGATGCAAAAACGGCTAAAAAAGTTTATGTGGCAGAAAAAATATCCAAACTATTTGCAAAAACGATTGATAAAATCTTATCATCTGAAATATAGAAGCTGTTTTTTTAACATAGAGGTTGATATTTATAGACATAATAATTAATAATTAATTAATTTTGATTTTATTAAATGAATTATTGATTTAAGGATTCAAAAATTTTGCCTTTCCTTGCTGGGCAAAAGAAGCACGACATACTTATGCATTCCTCTGGTAGATTAATGAAAAATGTTCTTCTTTTTTCTAAAATTCCATCTGTGTTATTGTTGAAGATTGTTTCTTGCCTAAAAAAAAAAATATTTTTGACTAACGATGTAATTATCAGAAAAGACAATCCAGGTAAGTTAAATTCTCCAATATTTGAACATACATATTAGGTGTAAATAATAATTTTTGAATTTCAGCCAATTGCATGTACTTTATTCTGAGTGGCACTGTGGCAATCTATTCCGCTGATTTCAAAGAGCTGTGTCACCTCCAGGACGGAGACTGCTTTGGAGAAATTACTGTTTTCAAAGAGCAACTAGACAGAAATTTCACCGTGGTAGCTGTGGAGCCTTGCGTGGTCTTAAAATTGGAAAGCGAAGACTTTTCCAAAATTGTCGCCCCTTTTCCGGTGGTAGCAAAGATGTTCAAGGAGAATCTTGTCAATTTCAATTTGAAACGATTCGGATTAGTCAATCAAAGACCGAAAAACAGATATTTGACTGACGCTTATCAATTTAGAAGAAGTGTTGCGTAACGATTGAAATCGAATTTGATCGATACAATTTACTAGAAAGTATTTATAAAATTTTAGTCGACGACTCAATTAGGCATATTCAACCGCGCTAATTTTTTTTACTTTATTTAAATGGTGAAAGTTTGAGCTTGATTGGGTCAATTCTTATGACTTTAAACAAGTATTTGTTTTAATGACGTGTTATCAACACTTCGCCACTATATTTGAACTTCATTGGCAAAATACAGAAATTTGTTCTTTAGTGCACACGGAGAAAGAAGCGTCTATGCTAAAAGTACAATACACTTATCACACGCCACGCCACACACGTCTTCTGACGAAATCCTGAACGCCCGAGTTTTTACGGTTTTGTACGGCGCAGATACACACTTGCAACACCCCACCCCACCCCACAATTCACAGCAACGGCGCGGGCGTCACGTCACGTGTGGTAAGTGTGTGTAACGAGCCCATCGAGCTCAAACCTTCACCGCGATGACAGCTGTCAGCGAGCAACTTCGACTCCTTTTCCCACATTTAAATCGCATTCAATTTGTATGTATGTATGTATATTCGAATCGAGGAGAATATTGTTTTTGTGCAAGAGAACGTTGAAGAAAACCACAAAATCTCCACAAGAAGACGTTGTCAACAATTGGGGAAGGGCAACAAACACAATCCAGAGATGTGGTTCCATAAGGATAGGGTCATGATAGTGCACTGATTACGTAGCCCGTCAAGGTATGGTTCTTTTTTTGTGGGAAATTTTGATGATCGGATAACATCGCGATTTTTCGATGTCTGATTTGACCGTCTCCAACTCCTTTCTGTGGGGCTTCTCAAAGTCTGGGGTGAATGTGAATACACCAATAACCATCCAGCAGCTGAAGGCTGACATTACAGAAGAGACTAAACAAGCGTTAAGACCCGTAATCCTAATAAAATATGGAAAATGCGTTCTAATGAGCCTGACAGGTTGAAACTGAAAATGGCGGCCATTTGCGGGCTACTCTTTAAAAAAATTAATGTAAATTTTTCTCCCAAGTATTTATTAAAGTATTCGTAAAAATAGTTATTAATGATTTACATCAGCTCACTATATACGCGCCATCCTGTATTAGTACGCCAAAGATATTCGAAAATTAGCCTATTCGTCGCATTGGTTGCTGAAATTACGACTGTATTTATGTACCTGGAAATAGTAAATAGGAACAAAAATGGAAAAAAATTCAATTTGACTCCACAGCCCTGGTATATATGTATTTACAATGTATGTTACAGTTAAAGTGTTAAATCTCTTCAATGTATACACTCGCTACTCAATGTATGTATATGTACATTAACTAAAAGTTGTAGTTAAAGCTCACAGCATTACATTCCACATTTACTTTAACCATACAATGTATGAATTAACCAGTAAGTGTATAAACGTACAGACTAGCGCTAGTAAAACGTCATTCATTTCATGGAATACTTACTTATTTTGACAAAAATATGTGCGATTCAATCATTTATAGCAGAGGTTATCAGCGGCCAATTATTGAGATTAAACAAAGAAATAAATATGCACGAAATTATACACGTAGAAGTTCATTCAGTGAATCATTATTTTTATATAAAATTCACGACCGTTGTCGGATTGTAAAACTGTCAAGAATATGATTCAGCTATTTTACTGTTCAGAGGTTTTAATATGACGAATTTCGTCAACGGAGATACAATTAGTAGATTTAACTACGTCTGTATGGTTCTCATTAATTAAGCATTAATTCTCCCGTGTATACTGTAACCGACTAAGGTAGACAATGTATACATTAACCAGTGAATGCACACATAAACCAAGTGTGCACTTTAACTGTAACGTAAAGTACTCGGAATGCGTGAATGGCCGATTGCGTGAGTGAGTGCATCGCCGATAACGACGAAGACGATACCGATGCTCGCGTACACAATACAATGCTACGAAGTCGGACACACGGACGAACGCGCACGGGAAAATTTCGCACACATGTGCGATGCTACGGCCCCGTAGTAGGCGAGCTTTGAAAGCTTTATTTAGTCGAGGCCTAGTGCTCGCGAGCGGTGCACGGTTGTGAGGTGTCGCGAATTTCGCACACTCCGCACGTGCAAATCGAATTTGGACGAACACAGCGCTTCTCAAACTGTATATACATATACATATATATATATATATATAATAAATTATAATTAGTGTGATTAATATTTTTTGTGGAAAAAAATTAATACTATTCGATATTTTTGGTATATTTGATTTGATTTGTGTGTTCGTCGACGCATTTGGAGTACTTCTCGTTGTTAAAATCGAGTGGTAAGATAGTATTTTTATTACACTTTAGGTATATATGTATGTATGTAATTGTGTGGTCTAAAATCGGTCTATTCCACAATTTAATATATACCCGATTCTCTTTTTGCACGATATCTCGCGTGCAAAAAAAAACCGTGTAAAAAAAGATGTACATATATGTACATGGACAAAAATAATTTCTCGAACTCGAAAATAAATCGAATTTATTTTATATTCAGGTATACATAAAAATATTTTCAAAAGTTACATACACAATGAAATAATAGATTGACATGGTTTTCGATTTAAATTAAATTGAATATTAAAAAATATACATACATATTCATTCAGTGTCGCTACTTGACGATAAACCTGTCCGTTTACTGCTGTTTTTCTTTTTATTTTTTTTTAACCGCGTTAATAATAATCGGTCCGTTTTCCCGGACCGTGCAAAAAAAGAATCGCGTGTACCGTGTAATGTGGAATAACTTTAAATGAAGGAAAAAATTGTGCAATTTCATCTTATGCAGGTAAAATGTTAATTTAGAACGAATTTTAATTTTGGGATAAGTCACTTCCCCACCGAGTCGCCTTTGTTATATTATTATAAATGTTAATTTAAACATTGATTTATTTAAAGTTTTCACGATGTATCTAATTTAAAATATATTGAGCATCTGAACCTTTTAATTATATTATTTATTGATTTATATTTGAATATCAAATAAACATAATCGCTTCGTGATGGAATATTGTGTATTAATTAATATCCAACCATAAAATTTAGCTTATTTTATGTACATACGTAGTATTAATGGGGCAACTAATTAATAAGTGGGTATTTAAATCAATAAACGGTCAGTGACTTTTCAAGTAAACGTTCTGTATTGTATTTACATAGAAAACGGTCAGTAAAAAATAAGTAATTTTTTCACAAACGGTCAGTAAATACAATGAATATCGACCGTTTATATAAATTTACTCACCGTTTGTTTAGTATTGATTATTGACCATTTAATATATTTGCTGATCATTTAAGTACTGACCAGTGTGAACTGACCCTTTATAAAAATTACGGACCGTTTATTAAAATTACTCGTTACATTACCGTTTATTAATTATTTGGTTACAATAACTGATCGGAAATCGGAAAAATTACTGACCCAATACTAATAAGATACAGGCCTTAAAATAAGACCGTTTAAAAACATATGGATTCCGCTTCCTGTATTAATTTGACTTAAAATGATTAAATCCTTTAAGTTTATTACTACATATTATGTACTATATACTTGTACCCAATAAATACAGGCCGTATTATACTACCGCACTTTTTGTCTCGTTTAATGCGAAATAAGACATATCGCAATGATTAAATTCAGGTGTTCCAAAACTTTTGAAAATTTTACATCGCTGAAAATCAAAATGAAATTTCAGCATTGGATGGCATTTCATGCATTGGACAGGATGATATAATGAATGCTAATTTTTGAAAATTTTATATCGTTCTTTGAAGCGTGAGATAGGAATCCTATCATATGGTAGTCGGAATGAGCTCGATGACGTCATCGATGGCGTCACACAGCATTGCTGAAAACCCTGTCTTTCTATGTACATATCTACCTATCTATCTTCAGTACAAACGTGCCATAATATTGTTATTGTGTCGCGTATTCACATATGGTGAACTCGTAATACGAGCAAGGCATGTAGCATGTTAGCACAACGGTCGCCATTGTGACATGTCCTGATTAATATCTCTCCGTACACGGGTTATGATTCGTTTTATAATATAGCATAATATATGTAGCTCAAATCTGATTCGGTTTCAACGTAAGCTTTCTTTCGTGCGGGTCAATTATGTATTTATTTAGTGGAGAAAATAAATGTTTCTTTAGGGCGCGTTTCGAGAGAGTTTGATGACTCCCATAGAGTATTCTAAGTAATATATTGGTGAGATGTGAAAGTTTTGCCACCGCTGACGATGCTGCACCACCGCAGGTATGAATTTATTATGAAAATTTCGTGAAAATTAATTAAGCTAGGAATATATGCATGTATGTATGTATACGGTGGTGGCGCTTGATTTATTCCACGCGATATTCGCGCGTTAGGAGTTAAAGCGTGCTCTTCGGTTAGTTTGAATTCCCGATTGCAAATTTAATATTCAGACTTTGAATGTAGTATACATATAAAAGTTTCGAGAAAATTTCGCAAAATAATAAAGATGTCTATGCATTGTATACAGTATCAAATCAGATAAAGATAAAATTATCTCAAATTGGTAGTAGAATTGATTTAATTACTGTAATCCGGTTCATTTTTTCGCATATATCAAATTAAATACTTCAATCCAAAATTCTAATTTCTTTGTTTCTTATTGAACGGTCGATTTAGTTTTGACTGTATAATTAAACCTTCAAGTAGTTTTTAAACTAAATTTGAACCACATTATACCGTCCAAAAGCTTAATTTTAATTAGATGAAACCGCTGGAGCGTTGAATAATAGTAAAGTGAAAATTTAGGAAATAAAACTCAACATTTGCATTTTCGTTGTTTGCAATAAGAAGTTTGCCGTACCGCAGAGACCGTATTTGCACGTTGAAATTTTAATATATCTACATATATTTTCGCGCTTTTCCTCTGCTAGTATTTATTTTTCGAACTTATTCACACCCCGAAGATACATAAATAGGTATATTCAACTTGAAGTCATCATCGCGGTTTGTCATTGGATTGGTGTTTTAAATATTGCAAAATACAATTTGGTAAGCTTACAACGTTTATTTAGGATGGATTTTTGATGTCGGTAGACAAACGACAAAAGGTTGAAACTCACTGGAGCGAAGCAGGGAAGGGCTCTCAAAATTTTCAACGTGTCAACGTATCGACCTGGAGCAACCTTTGTCCAATACGAGAGCACTCTAACCTTATCACGCTCAGTGTACCGATGCCAGAGTATAGTACCTGTGCTACCAAACAATAAACGACTTTTCACCCAAAAGTGCTGTGATCTCTACAACGTGCTAACACACACACATACACGTTTGAAAATCGTTTTATAAAAATGCACGTATCGCAGGTGTATTGGAACAAATGTATATTGAATTTCAGCTTGTTATGCTGTGCTGCTAACGAGAGCAGACGCCTTGCAAAAAGTTACACTTTAACCTTTTGCATTGGAAAATTGTGAAAATATCAAATGAAATTGTATATTGTATTTCCATTGGAACCGCTATTCCAATACCAGTTAGAGCGCATTATAACGTTTGCTGTAGATAGTATTTGAATTGGCTATTGGTATTGGAATCGAAAGCGATTGGGTTACAAGCGAGGATTTAATCCACAGACTGAGCTCTTATCAGCTCAGAAGCGTGTTTCGTACTGCCGTATTCCCAATGTGAATTTATTTAGTACTGCTTCATTATATAAAATGTTAATTTATTCACAAAAATTCAATTTTTGTTTCTACAATCCACATTAGGCGCAAAATATAATTATTTTTTAATTTTAATTATACTGCAAACAGAGCGCTAATCCCATCGTAATTTTTATCTCAAATGATAATCATATAAATTGCGTTTTTGTTGGCAGACGAGAGTGACGATCCCAAAAAAAAAAAATTAAATTAACGAAGCGGAAAAAATGAAAGCCCGAAAAGAGCGAATGTATTTTTGTGGCAAAAATTATATTATTCCCTCAATTATTTTGATGTGTTATAAAAACTCAAATTAAATGGGTTTTAAATGTCATTTTCAAATTATGTATATGAATAATTATGTTCAATGGAAATTTATATACAAATAGATACGTTGCACTTTGTATTTGTATCTACATACATACGTATTCAAGAGGCGTTTGTACATCAGGTCAATATTGTTATAGGTATATCTCTGATGAATTGGATTGGAAGCGATTCTGATATGCATCAGATTGTAGGATGCAAATCTGTTTCAAGGCTTACGTTGACTTGCACGAATATATTTATATATACTAGTGTAAGCCCATTGAATATCAACGCCCGCTGAATTTTAAATATCGTAATATCGTAATAGAGTCCCCATTAACCAAATCGATCGATCCCCGATACCCACTGGAAAAAATTTTTTTTTTTCTTTACTATTTATATTATAATTATTAATTATTATATATATAATTTTGTAAGTGATTTTGTAAAAATCAAAAAACAAAAAAAATAATAGTTTTTATATCGACATCTATGTATTATTAGCAGAGTTTTTATGTTATAGGTAAAGCAGACTTACATACGATCCCTTTTGTAGGTAATGTTTAAAAAAAAAGGACTAAATTGAGCAAGGGTGATGGCAGTTTAGTCTTAGGACGTTCTTCCCGAGCCTGAGGTCGTGGGTTCGATCCCCATTCGTTCTGGTGGTTTTTTAAATAATTTTTCTTCAGCGAGCGTTATCAACAGACAGACAGACAGACGGATTTCAGCTATTATATATATAATAAGGTACAAACTATTAGTACCAACGAGTTCACCTGAAATAATTTAAATTTTACAAGATTGAGTACAGCGTTTGGTAAATTTTTAAACTGATTACGCTATTTTATTTGTTTGCACTGTGGCGCAATGAAAACGCAACCGGTTAAAACCGGTTGCGAGGGTAAAACCTCGCAAATTTGACGGTCCCCCCATTTTAAGTAATTAATTTTCCTGGAAAAACGTAATACTTGTCCTTTCACGTAATTAAACGAGCGTGCCCGAGTGTCGAGCGATGAGACAATTTTCACGCATGACGATTCGAACGTTTAGAATTATTTTCCTCTCCCATAAATGAAGAAAATGCTTGATAATAGCGTGTGCGTGTGTGCTGAAAAATTTAATTGCATCACTGTAATTTAGTTTTCACATATTCACATCAGGTATCACACTTTAAATAAATGGGGAAGTTTTTTGAACTAAAATTTTATTTGGCTATACAATTTCATAGTTAAAAGTTTAAAATTTGTTTACTTATCGTGTCCACTGTGTTTATGTATAGTCTGAGATATTTATGCAATTTGCGTGCCTTTTGTTTCGTGCGGTTTTAACGATCCCAAATTTAATATCGAGAATTATTGTGAATGCTCTCGTTAAGTACCTACGCACAATTTCCAAACAAAGTTTTTGACTTGCGTTATGAAATTTATTTATTTACTGACCGATAAGCTTTTCATTCCTTTGTGCGATAATTAAAATTTTTAATTAAATTCTTCAACAAACCCCCAAAGGTAGAATATTTAGAATATGTAATTTTATTGTACTGCTGAAAAGTATTCAGTATTGTTGCACACATTGTTACTGAAATGCGCATATTGCGAGGATTTGAGATTTTTGAACTTTAAACTATCTCGGGGAGTCCTTCGTAGGAATGCGACTTGAACTAAGGTGAAATAAAGCCACAACTTTATTCCTTTTACGAGGTGCACTTTTATATATGAAATTGAACGAGAAAGCTCGTTCTTGTTACAATTTCACTTCTAGCGAAGAAAAACTCATATATTTGAAGCTTACGTCCAAACGTAAACGAACGTTGTTTTTATATTCAATATACATATGTATGTATGTACATACGAGAATGTACAGTGGAAATTCGAATATTTTTTCAACGTGCGAATACATAAAGTTGAAATTCAAACAGTGTTGCATCGATAAAACAACGCGAGTACCATATACACACACGAGTGCATATAAATATTTATGTAATATGCAAAAAATTTATATCACTTCGCAAAAAGGTATTGGTTTATCGTTTTTTTTTTGCGCGCGCAGCCCTAAATTCTGCATTTTCATGTATAAAACATGCCGCCGAACGTATGCGATAAACAAAACGCGTGTTCTGCTTTTTTATACGAAATTGCCGAAATTATTTAGTCTTTGAGTATCTATTTTTGTCGTCGGCTGTAACCGTACTTGTACCTACTTCCCTAAACATTGTGAAATAAATAATTTAAACCATTTCAGCGCGCGCGCGCTCTTATGAATGCAACACGTTCGCCAGACAAGATTTATATCTCGCAAAAGTTGGAAAGCTTTTAAGCAAAACGAAAGAAAAAAGTTTGTCGACGGCTACAAATTAATCCGATGCGTAAAAGTGGCGGTAAAAGC
The DNA here is from genome assembly GCA_022651745.1 of Parapsyche elsis. Lineage (NCBI taxonomy): Eukaryota > Metazoa > Arthropoda > Insecta > Trichoptera > Hydropsychidae > Parapsyche > Parapsyche elsis. The sequence goes on from JAGVSN010000018.1 coordinate 4,542,324, forward strand.
GAATTGAGAACTGTGCAAATGTTAGTGAATACTTCGAAGCCGAAATTATTCAGGTACACTTTACATTTTTGACAGCTTGGTAGCTTTTCGGACGGTTTAAATTTAACATGGAAAAAATGTGAGATAACTCGTAGGTTCTAATGTAGTTTGTGACGTCTATAATACGTACATTGACAGATATAGCGACTTTTCATTGTTTCAATGACGTCAGTCAGCATTGAACATAATTATCAGTATTATATATGTATGTACATACTAGTGTAAGCCCGTTAAATATCACGAGTGTTTGTGTGGGTGAGTATATGTGTAATTTTTATAGTTGTTGCATAGATGGCGCGTTATAATACAACACGTAAAAATTTAGCAAAGTCGCGAGCCTATTAAGATATTATGTAGTCAAATTGAAGCAGGCCCGTTATTATCTAGTTTGGATCACAGCCAGCGCTCAATGTTCCGAACCGGTGATACCGGTTTCAAATCCCACTCGCGCGACGTTCTGGTTTTATAATTATTTAGCGAGGCGAGCGTTATCAGCAGACACACACACACAGACAGATAGACGGAATAGGGCTATTATACATATATAGCGATGTATGTACGTACGTACGAAACTAACGTTTTGTTTAATAATGTCGAGCGTGACGTTACATATTTTCGATTCAGTTTGAAGCTGAGTTTTTATTTATAGCTTTTTCAGTTTGGTAAATGCGATCAAGTCAAGCTTGCCGATACTGTTTTATAGATAGAGTTGAGAAAATTGAATTAGCCGAGACCCAGAGAGACGAAGTTGCCACACCGTAGGTACTACCTATTTTCTCTTTCCGATGGTAGTTGTCAATTAGATCACGCGCAGCTTCGACTAGAGATGCTGCCTGGATCTCGCCCGTAATTCTAGTGACTTCAATTTAATATTAAAATGGTAGAATGGTCCCTTTATTGGCCAGTGTCGAAGCTTCGAACGTCTGTGATGAAGAAGCGATCGGCTAATGTGCCGTGAAGCCGATAGCTTCGTTCAAAAGCGAGCTAGCACTTCGGCAACACAAAAGCTGAAAGGTCAAACGTTTTATCTTTTAATACTTGAACGGGGAGTGAACAAACAAATTGCATAGTACATATACGCTTTTAAATGAAATTCAAAGCCAATATATATTTTTAGCATTGCTTTTTCGCTTTTGACGGAATTGCATCCATATAATGTATAGGTACATACATATGTATTATTGTATGTATGTTTCAGTCGACCCATTTCGCTCGTAGCCTCTTGCACTCACTAAAGTGTCAGTTGAGGACCTCTCACGTACTCTTTCTGAGCCATGTCTCATGTCCATGGCCACTTCAATATTCTTGTATGATGTGTTTAATTAGTACTTACACTACCTCACATGTCATTTAAGGATATTCAACACTTCTGCATATCATTTTCAGCAATTCACAATCCACTGTTGAATGGTTATTCCATTCCTGTCTATCTTGAGCAATCTGCATCCACTTGAATCCACAAATTATTTTTAATTCATCAGCCCATCGTCCAATAGGTCTACCTTGCTTTCTTTCACATCCTCTCGGTTATGATTCGAGTGTTTCTCGCGTCCATCTGCAACCATTATGTGTCCAGTCCACTGCCACACACGTTCCGCTATATCTGCCACTTTGGTCATGTTTCTTACCCATGTATTCCTCTTACAGTCTCTTCTTGTTATACCAAGCATACATCTTTCCACGCTTCTCTGTGTGCATTGGATCTTACGTAGCATTCTTAAATTCATATAGGTACTGTAAATACTTTAATTATTCAAAATCTATATTGTCATTACGCTTTTTATGTATTTGTAGGTAGTGTCGTCTTAGGAATAGGTTTTCGCAACTAGACCGGTATTGGAAATTAGCTTTTTATATAGAGGTATTGTCTTTTTTTTTAATATACATACATTAATTTTCAATCGTCTCAGTAATTAATAGCAAATATTCCATTGTTATCGAACTTGTCCTTTGACTTTGAGTTTCATTCAAAAACTTTGATGCCGAAGCACTTTCAGTTTTCACCGCTGAAAATCAATCATTTCGGTAAACAAAAACTACGGCTTCCATAAATGTTGACGTCAAATGAAAAAAGCGTGTTTCACTTACAATGGGAATACAGATTTTTCCCCGATATATCGCATTTCGCCGTAGATGAAAAAGAAAAATACCGAAATACATTTAATGCCCGAGCCAAGGAAAACGCGTGTGACACATACAATAAGCAAATATGACAAATGCGCGATACGTCGTCGTGGAAATTTAGAATTAAAAGCGAAAAAAATCGATCTCAGTAACAACCGAATAAAATGTATAAATAGTACCCATATTGTAGGCATACGTTGTAGTAAAACAATAAAATTTTACGATCGCGTACAGCGGAAATTCGTTATATTTAACACGCACCTGACGCCGAACGCATGATTTGCAATAAGAAAGGCTTTGGCGGGCACGTGCTTATTATATCCATGTCTGTCTGTCTTTTCGCGAACGTGATTATATATAATAAAATCTTTTTTCAATATAATAAAAGTCACGATAGTTTTAAAAATATTTTTGTATCCGTTGACTAAGTGCTTCATTGTTTTATATACTATTTTTTTTTACCTAAATAAAATGTTTACGTTGAACTAACGTAGAGTCAAGCTCTTGAAGAGGGTGTATCTTTGGAAATTAAGATAAATTCAACCGAAAAAAACAAGCCTTTTACCGTCGACAACATTAATCATTTCGGGTGAGTGTGCGCTCGAAAGAAAATGAACGTAAACTTGTTTTTATAAACTCTGAGAAAATTCTAAGCAACAGACAGAACGTTTACGTTAAATTTGCACTTAATCATATAACGCAATTTATAATACATACAAGCACATAACGCTTTGAGTAATTTTTACATTATTTATATTAGCATACTGTAATAAAAATGGAATCTGTTGTATTTATACAAAACTCGATATATACATACATACATATATCTATATTTATATAACCATATATGAACATATATATGGTTATATGGTGGATATATATATATATATATATATATATATATATTGCGTCCTCAAAGTACAAAGGTGACATTTCCAAATAGTAAATTGTTCAGGGCAGCAGTTTTAAAGTTTGAAAATGACATATTTTACTCTAGTTTTTAGACGCTATTTCATTGTTATTGAATTTACACAAGCACATTTTTCAAATTGCATGCAAAAAAGTCCGGAATATTAGTAGAATGTACTTTATGATGCAAAAAAAATTATGACGTCATTCGGATGTGCTTGATAGAATAATTAATTAAAGAGGAAGAAAGTTGCAATTATAACTCATTTTTACAAAACCATGGACATGGACAGCCTTTGTGCTTTGAGGACGCGATTGCATTTCACAAATGTGTACAATTACTAGCCATCTTACATTATTAATACTAGCAGCCCTTTGACCTTTTATTGCTTCAGTTGTATAGAGTGTACCATATTTATAATAGCACACTAATACATCGTTTCAATTCGGCACTAGATGATGCAATTTTGCACTGAAAATTTTACAAAGTCGTCTGCGAAAACATTTAATTATAATTATATTTCCAACGCGAAAAGACACGTGACAGAATTTCACGTTGCGTTGTCCATACATATCTATGTATGTAACGTAAGCCTTAATAAATTGTCGAACAATTATGTAGATTTATACTACCGACGACAGATAAATGTAATTTACATCTCTTATATGAGCTCTATACATATACATATGTATATATGCATATATTTATTTACGAAATTAACAATATATTAAGTGACGTTTGTTTTCAGTCGAGTCTTTCGTTCAGATTACTGTCTGAAAAAAAGATATACAAAAAAAAATTAAAGCGTCTGCTTAGACGGATTTGCATGCGACATGGTCTAATTGGAGACATGGGGGGGCAACTACGGTCTTTGTTGGGTCATATAACTAAATCATCCCTCGCCAGTGAGATGAGAGTCAGGGATGAAGTGAAGAGGGGTTTTGGAGAGGGGCGGGCAACCTTTTAATCTCGGGGATTGTTTGTTTTGTGAAGGGAAATTAGTGCGACGGAGGTTTTCCGGCGGTTTGAAATTATTAATCAAACGCAGCTACATTTAAACGACGTAAATGTAATACCTTTTTCTTTAGTTTTCCTTTGATTCGACTCCACCGAATAATATACAATAATCTTTATGATAATATTGAGCTTCGTCAATGGCGAATTTTAATTTAAATTTCATTTCCCTTTGATTTGTCGGTCTAATAAATTATAAAAAAATAATGCTGTACCGTGCTTGACATTGCGACTCTCTGACTCGTTAAAATGTTGGCAAATGTATTTTTTTAATAATATAGCGTCCGTTGATATTTTTCGTATGGAAATTCAAAAGAAATATATTCATTGACTTGTAAATATTTTGAGTATATTCACAATTCTAAAAATTTCATTGATTTCATATATTAATGTTATTTTTGGTAACCGTCATAAAGTGTAATGTAAAAATTAGTTGGGAAATAATTTTTTTACGTCAACAACCCTATACGTTGAAATTTAATGTCAAACTTGTGTTGTTAATTAGAAGAAACCATTCGTAGTTAATGTGCGGTATCGAATGTAATTTTCCCTTATATTACTTATGAATGTTAATGGAATAAGTTTCTCTTTCATACGATTCCCATTGAATAAGTAATGATACGCAATCTTTAGTCAGATTAAACATTTACGATATTCCTGTGTCGAACAAATTCGAGATTAATTTGACAACATTAGTTATTCGAAGCACACGACTGCCGCATCGATCGCAAATTTGCCAAGCGAATAATTCGCTTTTCGGTTGACGTATTATCCAAAATTCAGGTGCTATATGTTACACTTACAGTTGTTTAATTAAACGAAAACGGTTCTCGTGATTGTCTCTGAAGTATGTACATACATATGTATATAGGCATGTATTGGTATACAATAATATGTTAGCGATGATCGTAAACGGTGTAGGCATTTTTTCCGTATTTTCCGGCGATCAGGTGTTTATAAAGTCGCATTTCAGAATTGATGAGTCGCGTCGCGTCGAGTTTTCCCGGACGTGAAAAGCGCGTCGGGAAATTTCATTATCAGACGGCAAATAGCGCGTGTTTACCTCGAGAAAAGCGTGTTGAACACGTTATTTTGCATAATTTGACGGTTCAATTTGGTCACACACGTACGAAAATGTTGACTGAGACTTATTTTTTACTCGAGCTTTAAATAAATCTCCGTGATTGTGAACATATTTTATGCGGAGGAGTGAAAACGATACAGAAATTAACTTCCAGGGGATTTTTTAACATTAGAAATCGTCTTAGCCTAGATGCGGAAACCTCTTAATTGAATTCCTTATTGCAAATTAAACCCCTTTGAAAATCAATCTTACTTTGCATAACAAATTTTCTTTGATATAAAAAAAACCGTTACGCTAACCAATTTCGTCATCTTGTATTACTTTTAAAGGAATTTTACAATTTTTACTTTACTGGAATACTTCATAAACTCTATGCATCTATTGAATATAATTATATATGTAATTACTAGTGTAAGCCCGTTGGATATCAACGGAGCGCTTTCGCATCACCCGTACTGAAAAATAATATTAAATTTAATAGTTTTTATAGTTGTTGTCTATGCAACAATATGTTGCGCCATCTATATCGCGTTATAATAAAAACGTAACAATTTACCAAAGTCGCGAGCCTATTTTTCAAATTAAATAGTCACGTTGAAGCCTGCCTATTATCATCTGGTTTGGTTCACTGCGTAAGCGCTCTGTTCCGAATCAGTGGTACCGGGTTCAAATCCCACTAGTTCGACGTTCTGTTTTTTTTTTAATTATTTACAGAGGCGAGCGTTATCAGCAGACAGACACACACACAGACCGGATTTCGGCTATTATATATATAATACAGTTTCTATCAAGTCTGAAAAATATTTTAATTCTACGTCGTCTTTTATTTATTTTTAATTCTTAAAAAAATAGATGGATTTGTTTACTTATTTATATACAATAAGTCAGCAAATCAATTAGTAACAAATTTTATAATCCATAATCTTAATCAAAGGCGTATGTTACACCAGAAACAGCCGATAAGCGTGTGCAGTGTTCTCCGAGACTTCAAAGGTTGTCAGTCATACAAAAGTGTCAAAAAAAAAAATAATATACATATATGAATATATCTATACGGTGAAGTGATATCATGTGACGTGCTGCCATATGCATAATTTAGCGAAAAGGGACAAATGTCATTTTGGAGAGCTTTCGAATGAATAAAGCATGCTTTTGTACATTGTAATGGGCGATAGAGAGCGGAACGACCGAACGACCCCTCCCCACGGATATATGGATGAACAAGGAAGGGTTTTGCTATTTTGTTGCAAAAGACGGGTAAACGACTGTCGTAAAACTGACATACCCCATTTTGGCGTAGGTACATACATACATATGTATATGAAACGACTTGACTTTCAGCGAACGTTATATGCACTACAATTTCTTTATGCGCTCTTTTAAAGTCGCAAGTTCCTCATTAGTGATCGCGTGAAAATATTTTGTGTATGTGTGAAAAAGTTTTTACCACGTATGAGGCAAACTATAAAATAGTACAATCCTTTTGAATGTTCTATGGATGACTTTTTTATTATTTATTAACAACTGAGATTGATTTTTACTTATTGTGAATGGTTTCCATCGACGTTGGTAGAACAATCGTGATGTACATAGTTATTCCCGGGTTACTTTGGGCAAGTAAATATTTCACCGGCTTCCGCTGTCTTTTTAAAACATTTATGCTGAAATCGTGGATTGTTGCTTTCATCACTTCTGAATAAATGATAGTGCAGCGTCTCTACGTTAAATGAAATAGAGAAAGCAACCAAGCGAGCTAACCTTCCTCGCTGTTTCCCGAGAAATCCCGCAAGTTTGTCTCAATACCTTTGATAATACTGGTCGTATTTTTTTTGCGGTGTTGCAATTTTATGATTGAAAACGAGCAACGCACATACTGTAAAGTATGACTTTTTTATTATAAATACTCTTTGAATTGAGAGAAGTTCACATTGGAAATATAAATGTTTCTTGTATAGATTAATTATATATAGATTAATTGTATGTATATAGATAAACTTTACAGTAACACAGTTAAGAACTATTTATGGGGATTAGGCGATGAACAAAGATTTTGAAAAGTCATCATTCCATTTATATACATATATATGTAGATAGAATTTTTCTAGAATAGAAGTTCTCAATTTAAAGGTTTGTGTGATATTTAAACTAAAATAAACTGAAATATTGTCGATGCTTGAGACGACACTTTTAAAATCACAATTTTAAAAATGGCGTTCTATTTAATGAAAAATCACTACATAAACTTTATAGGTATATTAATATTTTAACTGATCAAACAAAGCCTACGCAATTTATTTGAAATTTCAATGGGCTCCAGCCTTTTGTAATTAGGGGTAGAAATTTTCTCGATAAATATAAATAATAATTGTAAAAATGAGGGCGTAATAAACCTAATAACCATAAACCACAAACCTATCATTTTTGGTCGATTCACTCCATGTTTATGTTTAAAAATATACATTTATGAGTTTCTGTAATGAACGTACTGTACATTTCGCATGCATAGGCACTCGACGCACACTCTTAGAACATTCTGTGCACGTTCTATAGTAAAATTCTTTTCATACACTTTTGTGTAAATATATTTGATACTGGCGCACTAACCTCGTCTGCTCTATTGAACAGATGTTGAATACGATGAATTTTCAGTTCTCGATCCAACTCTATTCAGCAAATAGATTAAATACACATTCACAAAAGTTCGTATACACACGGGTTGATAAAATGTCGACATTTATGTAGTTTCAACGGGGCAACAACATTCGTTCGAAATTAGCGCACTATCACTACCTGCATATAAAATTTACCGTTTAGTTATTCGTCCAGTGGTTTTAGTTTAATTATTTTATACGCGCTAATAGGAATATTCCATTCGATACTGATAAAGCGATGGACGCGCAAAAAAAGTGTAATTAAAAAATCCGCTAGCGAACGTATTATATTTCCATCGATTTTTTTCATAATATTAAAACGTTGAGCTAAAGAGTATATTCAATTTTGATTTTCCGAGGTTTTTTTTTTTGTTCTTTCGTTTGATGGAGATAAAATATGTAGCGCGTAATATTCAGTCTCTCGCTCGAAAGAGTACGAAACGCAATACGGACGCAACGAAACAATTTTCCGTGTATTTATTTTTGAAATCATGAAAAAAAGTTTAAAAAAACAAGCAAAATCTTCTCATTCGTAATGGAAAAATTCGCATGCTTATAATTGACAAGAAAGAACGAAATAAAATAAGACATCGAAAAGGTAAAGATTGGAAAAATAATACGCAGTGTACATCTTGCGGGAATATCGAATTTTCGTGATTATGTGATTATTGTATTATCTGATATATAAAGAGAAATGAGAGTTTATTAGAATAAAAAAAATTGTTAGCTTGCATACAAAAAAGCCACTCAAGGGAATCAGATAAAATGTTCAACAAAAATAATGAATTTTCCCTATTATATGTATCCATATTTAATTTGATTTTCACTTTATGTAAGTCTACAAAATTGTGTATCTATTTTAGGAATACTTTTGAAAGCATAAAGTATATTAAAAAAATATCCAATACATAATTTTATTGTATATTTATATAAATATAATATTTATTTGCACGGAAAAGTGCTCGTTTTACGAGTGCTGAAATATAGATGGATTCTCGTAAGAAAATTTGAAAGCCCTCACGTTCGTAAAGAAAATTTATAGATATTTTACGACAATACGCAAAATTATACGACGTCAGTACTTATTTAATAATGATATTCATTACATTTATATTTTCTCCATATTATAATACGAAGGATTGCACATATGGAAAATTCAATATTGCGATATTTTGACTTATACACATCATAACGACTCAAGTCGACGTTTCATGAATATTTTACCCGAATTGAAAACTCTGACGAAAGCTTTCAGTCACACATTGTCGAGAGATTTGTATCGTATCAAACTATTGCTCAAAACATTCAACTAAGGAATAAGTTAACTTGTACTAAATTTAGTAATTGAGTTCGAGACATCTGCTATTTATCGATTATGATCCAAAATTCAACTAGGATACGAAACTTTGAATGAAATTCCACTGTAGCCCACCCTGTACCTAATTTGTTTCGCATGCATAGTTCATTTCCTTTGCAGTCTCGTTCTGCGGAGTGCTTTTATCTGTTGGGTTCCTCTTTACATGCATCGCATACCGAGTGCATCGACATGAATCGTTTTGGTTCATTTTCCCGCTGGTGCATTTCTACTGCATATGGTGTCCCTTGCATCTGTGACATCCTATACCGGTAACCGTAACCTATGATATTTTATATCTTTCGTATTTGTATTGGCAGCGCTTACGGCAAACACGAATTCAAGACCCACAATGGAGATATACAATTGATAGCGGCAAAGCATTGTTGTTTATCATCTATTGTCGACAGACAAAAGATGTTCGCGGAACACGAGCTATTAGTCAAATTGTGAAAATTCGACATTTAGCCGCGTTCAACAATAGAGGATTGATGGCGAATTTACCGCTCAGTGGCCGGTACCCCAATCGTTAAGGCCCGTAACGCACGTGGCAGCCTGGCTGCGCGGCCATGGCCGCGGCGGCCAGAAAAACGTGCACCCAGTTCAAGCAGCCAGAGCGGCAGCCAGAACGCCAGTGTCAGTGATTCATTCGCGAAAGATGGATGTCGAAGACGCAGTTATTTTGTATTTTCTAAATGAAAAGAAACGTAAAGCAAAAAATAAGTACTGGATTCATCCTCTGCTTCAGGAACGTCAATCAAAAGGCTTATTTCATACTTACTATAAAGATCTTCGAAAAAATCCGAGCAAAAATTTGAACATCCGAAAACAAAAATTTGTTCTTTCCGCGGGGCTAACGTGACTCGACTGGCTGACGAACAGTCAAAGCTAAATTATATTCGGAGCACTTTATCGAACCAACTAATAATAACAACAAAAAAAAATTCAAGTGACAGCTCTTTTACGAAAAATTTCCCACGGTGCACACTTCAAGCCGGTCTTCCCAGTTGGTCAGTCTAGGTGTATCAGTTAAAATAATAGATAGCTATCTATATTTCTCCGAAGGCAAAATTATTTACTGTGTGCACGTGCAAGCTAGTTGACATTTTCAACAAAACTTCTCGGGAACATTCTCATGTGCATCTTCAAAAATAACCCTTTTATTTATTTGGCTTCTCAGAAATTTAGCGGCAAGTTCTCAAACAAAAGATGCTCATAAATGGACAGCGATACAACATATTATTTTCAATGCAATATTTGGTTCGTAATCTCGGATCTCGGATCCTTTTGTACTGTACATATGTACATATGTAGATGCAAATAATTCGTTGAAAATAGTTTTATATACATTATTTCCAGCGCGCAATATTAGCGAGATTTTTTTTTTCTTATTCGTTGAATTTAGTGTAAAATTTATAATGGAATTGGAATTGTTTATTCAGATTTTCAGCCGAAGCGGTTGAAAATCAGAAATGGCAAACGTGAATTGACTGGCTGCCGAGCAGCCAGGCTGCCGGTAGTGGCCGCGCGGCCGTGCATCGCACAGGCAGCCACATACATTTGCTTTGTTAAATACATCTCGTGTTGGCCGAGGCGGCCAGTGGCTGCCTGTTTGGCTGCTGCGTATCGGAGCCGGTACCTGTGGCCGCGCGGCCAGAGTTTCCTGGCTGCCTCAGTGCGTTGTCAAACAGGCAGCCACATACATTTCCTAACATCGTTGTGGCCGCCGCGGCCATGGCCGCGCAGCCAGGCTGCCACGTGCGTTACGGGCCTAAGGGTGATTTTGCTATTCATAAATAGTTGTCATATCTAGTTGAGGTTTTAAAGCCACTTCAGACGGTCAGTACTACATTTTTTATAAAATATTATATAATTTTTATTCATAGTGAAATGGGTTGAATTTCCGACATTCACTTTGTAGTTCATTCAATCTAATCCTCCTTCCAGAATTCATATAAAATGCATGAAAGTTTGCAAGTTTTGCAAGATGCAAAATTTGTAGTATGAGAGACTTAAACTTTTGCGGCATAGTATGTTTCAACGAAGTGATGATTCAAAAGTCCAAGCGTTACAAAAATGCAAAGTTGAATGAAATTCATTTGATCAAGTACATATATTTTTGAAATTTTAATTAATCTAAGTTAGGTTGGGTCAACCTAACCGTTAAGATAGGCTAGGCAACGTTAGGTTTTCAATTTAAATTTAAATATTACATAATATATGTATATGTATTTTTGCGTTGATAAAAATCAAACGAAATTAAATCGCATTCAAATATTTGGTGTATCGTACAGTACATTGTTCACTGATCAGGTTTATCTATATGGATTTGGAACGCTAGTTCCTGTAACGTTCATAAAATTAATTAAATCTGTATATTTTCGTCCCGTATTATTTTTACTGAATAAATTATTATATAAAGGGAATTTCTATACTAAATTCGTTTCTTCAGCTGGGATTGTAAGGCTTTATTTTAAATACATGATCCGTGCTACCTTCTTAAGGTCTTTACGTTTGACTATTACAACGGCTAAAAGATATGTATGCGTGTACACTTTAGCACAGGGGTCACCAACCTTTTTGGGAAATGGGCCGGTTCAGAATTTTGAAATGTATAGAGGGCCGGATGAAAAAAATCTTATTGGAATTCAATTTCAACCAATTTGCATGTATGTATGTAAAAAAATTCCATATTTTTTGATTTAATATACATATTTCATTTTGGAAAACGTCTGTTCGCATACGTACATATGTATGTGCTACCAAAAATTTATACAATTTTTTTAGCAAATGCTTTTATTTTTGGATAAAATCAGACTCCTCCAATATTAGCATAAAATTTAATTAACGCTTCATTTTTAAATATTGACATCAAACCATCATTCGCTTGAAGATCGATTAATTCTAATTGAAAATCTTCTTCAATATCGTTGATATCGATATCAAATGGATTTTGGAAAAATTGAAACACTTAAATTACACATAAAATCTATGAATCGATCTTATATAATCTATCTGTAATAAATTCTAAATTCTAAATTCTGAATAGGTATATTTTTAGACAAATTGTCATAGGGAAAATGAGTAAAATGCTGTACCCAACCTAACTTCGCTAAAAGTAGACTTTTTTCACAAATATCGTCGAAAAAATGCGTCAATCGAAAACTGTATTCAATCCATCCTATACCCAACCTAACTTCGCGAAAAGTAGACATTTTTACAAATATCGCCGAAAAAATGCGTCAATCGGAAACTGAAATCAAGTCATCCTGTACCGAACCTAATTTCGCTAAAAGTAGACTTTTTTCACAAATATCGACGAAAAAATGTGTCTATCGAAAACTGAATTAGAGACATGCCTTACCGAACCTAACTTTGTGAAAAGTAGACTTTTTTCACAAATATCGTCGAAAAAATGCGTCAATCGGAAACTGTATTCAAGTCATCCTGTACCCAACCTAACTTCGCGAAAAGTAGACTTTTTTACAAATATCGTCGAAAAAATGCGTCAATCGAAAACTGAAATCAAGTCATCCTGTACCGAACCTAATTTCGCGAAAAGTAGTCTTTTTTCACAAATATCGACGAAAAAATGCGTCAATCGAAAACTAAATTCAAGCCACCCTGTACCCAACCTAACTTCGTGAAAAGAAGCCTTTTTTTACAAATATCGTCGAAAAAATGCGTCAATCGAAAACTGAAATCAAGTCATCCTTGTACCGAACCTAATTTCGCGAAAAGTAGTCTTTTTTCACAAATATCGACGAAAAAATGCGTCAATCGAAAACTGAATTCAAGCCACCCTGTACCCAACCTAACTTCGCGAAAAGAAGCCTTTTTTTACAAATATCGTCGAAAAAATGCGTCAATCGAAAACTGAAATCAAGTCATCCTGTACCGAACCTAATTTCGCGAAAAGTAGTCTTTTTTCACAAATATCGACGAAAAAATGCGTCAATCGAAAACTGAATTCAAGCCACCCTGTACCCAACCTAACTTCGCGAAAAGTAGACTTTTTTCAGAGACATCGACGAAAAAATGCGTCAATCGAAAACTGTATTCAATCCACCCTATACCCAACCTAACTTCGCGAAAAGTAGTCTTTTTTCACAAATATCGACGAAAAAATGCGTCAATCGAAAACTGAATTAGAGACATGCCTTACCGAACCTAACTTTGTGAAAAATAGTCTTTTTTCACAAATATCGACGAAAAAATGCGTCAATCGAAAACTGAATTCAAGCCATCCTGTACCCAACCTAATTTCGCGAAAAGTAGACTTTTTTCATCAAATATCGTCGAAAAAATGCGTCAATCGAAAACTGAATTCAATCCACCCTGTACCCAACCTAACTTCGCGAAAAGTAGTCTTTTTTCACAAATATCGACGAAAAAATGCGTCAATCGAAAACTAAATTCAAGCCACCCTGTACCCAACCTAACTTCGTGAAAAGAAGCCTTTTTTTACAAATATCGTCGAAAAAATGCGTCAATCGAAAACTGAAATCAAGTCATCCTGTACCGAACCTAATTTCGCGAAAAGTAGTCTTTTTTCACAAATATCGACGAAAAAATGCGTCAATCGAAAACTGAATTCAAGCCACCCTGTACCCAACCTAACTTCGCGAAAAGAAGTCTTTTTTTACAAATATCGTCGAAAAAATGCGTCAATCGAAAACTGAAATCAAGTCATCCTGTACCGAACCTAATTTCGCGAAAAGTAGTCTTTTTTCACAAATATCGACGAAAAAATGCGTCAATCGAAAACTGAATTCAAGCCACCCTGTACCCAACCTAACTTCGCGAAAAGTAGACTTTTTTCAAACATCGACGAAAAAATGCGTCAATCGAAAACTGAATTCAATCCACCCTATACCCAACCTAACTTCGCGAAAAGTAGTCTTTTTTCACAAATATCGACGAAAAAATGTGTCTATCGAAAACTGAATTAGAGACATGCCTTACCCAACTTAACTTTGTGAAAAATAGACTTTTTTCACAAATATCGACGAAAAAATGCGTCAATCGGAAACTGTATTCAAGCCATCCTGTACCCAACCTAATTTCGCGAAAAGTAGACTTTTTTCATCAAATATCGTCGAAAAAATGCGTCAATCGAAAACTGAATTCAAGCCACCCTGTACTCAACCTAACTTCGCGAAAAGTAGTCTTTTTTCACAAATATCGACGAAAAAATGCGTCAATCGAAAACTGAATTCAAGCCACCCTGTACCCAACCTAACTTCGCGAAAAGTAGTTTTTTTTTACAAATATCGTCGAAAAAATGCGTCAATCGAAAAAAAAAAATGCGTCAATCGAAAACTGTATTCAATCCACCCTATACCCAACCTAACTTCGCTAAAAGTAGTCTTTTTTCACAAATATCGACGAAAAAATGTGTCTATCGAAAACTGAATTCAAGCTATCCTGTACCCAACCTAACTTCGCGAAAAGTAGTACTTTTTTCAGAAATATCGACGAAATATGCGTCAATCGAAAACTGAATTCAAACCATCTTGTACCCAACCTAGCCCGCGAGCCGTAGGTTGGTGACCGCTGCTTTAGCATATTAGAATATGTAGGGCATTTTCGAAGCACGGTACAAGTCGTACCAGGTATGTTCATGTAGTATGTTGATACATAATTGTACATAAACATTGTTGGCACGGGTATTTATGACCATGCGACAGAAAACGCACCATTTGCTTCCACCCTAACAAAGTCTACATATTCATAAGCGAAAGGGTGTACATTACAATTGTGCAGTAAAAAGTCTCATGCATATGCAACTGTCGATGAATAAATGTAAATTTTTTAGATATCTCACGTTTTCCTAGGTCGTCCAACCTTTTCCGGAACTGTACTCATGCGGTGTACATGTTGATACACGGAATTCCAAAGATATACAATTTTGTAACTATAAAGGTTCCCGCACACCGCTGCGAACAGTTATAAAAATAGATAGGAAAATCTCAAGGGTGGGATGGTGGGGAGTTGTATCGCATAGCTGCGATTTATTCAGTTAATAAGCCAAAGAGAGCGCGTGACAGCAAAGTTGGCTTCGACCGCTAAATATTCGGGCATAACCACGTGGTGAAAACTTTAATTTGCCTTGAAACCTTTGCCTTTAGTAGCTTGTCAGAGTGACAGAAGCCGACACTTGCGCAGGCCGATAGAATTGCGAAATTCGCTAAATTCGGTTTGCCTAGCTAGGTTTTCATACGCGATTTCGTAGCGGTGTGCTGGAGCCTTAACGCATAATAATTTTCTAACGATGTCGCAAGGAAGCATTGTAAGGCACTCTTTGTAGTTATTAATTGCTTTTTGTAATAGTTTACTTGATTGCCACTAGATAGTGATAAAATAACGACGTAGTTGTATTATTTATATGAGCGTATGGTCGATGGATGGCACCTTAAATTATTACGTTGCACGTTATGTGGCGTGATATGAACAGTTTTAAATATCACTAAAATTTAGGTTCGCCCCAAATGTGCGCCAAAGTAAAAGCATTATTATTTTTTACGGCGATCGCATTAGCCTCGTGTGCGAGGAGAAAATTCACCACTTTGCGTATTTATTAAAATGACTGAATTTTTTTCTGCTCTTTTCATGTTGCTGAAAAGTTTTCAGGCTATTCGGGTTTACCTGTGTGTGTGTGTATTTTCGAGGATCGAAAGTACTAAGTTTTACACCTACTTGACTTTCATATTTCGTGAAATTTTTGCGAATACATTTCTTATAACAAGGTCCCCAGTGGGACGCGTGCGCTTACCAGATTATGTTACGGCGCATTTTCGGCTTAAAGGGTCTAATAACCCCCCCAACCCCTTCAGTTCCTTTTTGAATATCATGAACCCTACTGGTTGTTCAGACGAATTCAAATATATAAATAAAAATATACATGCTAGTATAATATACAAAGGTGTAAACAGAAAAATAAAATACTCTCATTTTCAAAATCAATTCATCATTATGAAACTTTAACCCAAATTATTATTTTACAATTTTATTATTGTATCTTGTAATATACATATACATAGAGTTGTATATAATTGTGCAAGTTGCTTATTTAAAGGGAATTCAAACAACGACTCCAAGAACACATTACGTTTTTATTTTCTTCGCGAATCTAATGAAGAGTTGTTTCACTATAAAAGAAGCAACAAAGTTGTACATCGTCGTTGTATTTTCTTTCACCTTTGTGTCTTTAAAATAAACCGCTTTGTGGTTCACGCAAACTTTTCCTTACGTACGAGTACTGTTTAATATCCTACCTGTATATAAAAGAAAAATATCTCGTTTGTTATTATACCTATACTAGTGTAAGCCCGTTGAATATCAACGGACGTGTTTGACGTAATTTAGCTAAGTCGCAAACCTGCTAAGGATTAATATTTTCAAATTATAGGAGGCCTCCTATCACCGATGTTCGGTGAACGCGTTAGCGCTAACTCACCCAACCTGGTAATCACGGGTTCAAATCCCACTCGCGACGTTCGTGTTTTTTCAATTAAATTTGAATTTCAGCCTTTACCGAGGAGAGCGTTATCAGCAGACGAACAGACAGACAGACAGACGGAATTGGGCTATTATATTTATAACTAGTGTAAGCCCGTTGAATATTAATGGAGCGGTTTCTCATCACCCGTACTGTGAGTGTTTGTGTGGGTGAGTATACATACGTGTACGTGCAGTATGTATGCGAGTGATCCGCGGCTATCCAGCCAGACAGCCAGCCGGGCAGACCATTGCGCTACTATATATAGTAATGCATACTACTAATTTGACAAAGTACTGAGCTTTGTATTTATTTCTAATAATAAAAAAATAATATTAAATTTAACAGTTTTTATAGTTTTTGCACAGATGGCGCGTAATAATACAACAACGTAACAATTTAGCAAAGTCGCGATCCTACTGAGGATTAATATTGTCAAATTGTAGCAGGCACGTCATTACCTAGTTTGGATGAATGCGTAAGTGCACCCGCTTCCGACCTGGTGATCTCGGGTTCAAATCCCACTCGCGTGCCGATCCGGTTTTTTAATCATTTACCGAGGCGAGCGTTATCAGCAGACAGACAGACGGAATAGAGCTATGCTGCCGTCCCAAGTCCACTTAACGTAACTGACAAAAATTACGAAAATGAGTTAGATGTGTTTAGTGTGTGTGGGAGTGTATTCTTGCGATCTTCATTAAAAAGTGACTTTTTTAAGCTATTAAATCTAACGTATCTGCATGCGCAGAGAAATAGTATCACCAATACTTAGCGAAAATAACGTATCCAATATTTACTTCGGTCACTAACTTATCATGAAAGATTGAAAAGACTGAATCTCTCCACATTGGAGACGTGGAGATTAAGAGGTGATTTAATTGAAGTATTCAAAATAATAAATAATCATTATTCATGTGAAATGACCAACCTCATTATGTTCAATGAGAACCCTCATCTAAGAGGTCATACTCTTAGACTCCGAAAAGAAAAATTAAATAAGATTGTTCGAGATTCATTCTTTTCAAATAGAGTGGTTGAAGTTTGGAATAGTCATATGTATACATTAATAATGAATAATGAAGTGACGTAACTACTAAAGTATTCTTTTTTTTTTTAAATTTTCCTTAGAATTATCAAAACACAATAGAAAATAACCTCATGCACTAAAAAAAAGTTTAAATAAACACAAATTTAGAATAAAACTTTCAAGTCCATTTATCTCGATATTGTTGTTTTGTCAGTTACGTTCAGTGGGCTTAGGACGGCAGTATTATATATATGATAATAATAGGTAGATACATAGTTTAAAATTTCTGCCTGAATAATTAAATAATTGATTATGTTATGAATCCGCGACAATCGGTTACGAGCGATGCAAGTGCCCATACAATTCCGCCAAAGTTGCGAACATCCATGGAATGCTTCAATTACCGATTTAGACCCTTTTTAATAATGCACACGCAGGGGTGGCTAACGTTCGATCGGAAACCTTTTTAGACATGTCCATTGGTCTCATTGTGTCAGTCCATTCCACTGTTCGCTCATTTCCGAATTCAACAGTGCGCAAAAAGCCCACGTCCATTAAACACCCCCCATCCCTGAAAAAGCTCCGTACATTATTATACATAAAGCTGGAACGGCGACACTCGAACGTGCGGGAAATTAGGTTACAGGAAGTAAAAAGAGAGCATATTCTGTGTGTCGTCAGCCATTTTCCGAGTTCCGGCCATTAGTGTAGCCCTGTGCGACTTGCCCAAACCAAACATTCCTATTTACTGGCCCCAAATTAACTATTTACCCAACATCGACCTAATTCGGCCTTGTGAATAGTTTAATGCACCGCCAGGGTCGTAATGGATCCACTTGTGTATGCGTTTTAAATAATAAATAAAGACGGCCGCCGTCGAGACCGACCCTCTAGTTTTTAACGCCGGGGGTTGGGACGTCGACTACAATGATTGAAATCTAAAAATAATACAAAGATAACCAAGGTTTTGTATTGGATTAGTGAACACTATAGTGCAGGGGTTCTTAACCTTTTGCGGTAGCGGGCGCATTTGAGATTTAGGATAATAGTCGCGGGCGAACGCCGGATTTAAAAAAAAACATGATTTAAGTATTATGTGCTACATTTATTATATTATTACTAAATTATTAGAAATCGGTAGATTATACATTTATTATAATTATATTTATTTACATTTATACGCCTGAGAGGGCATTTACAAAAGAAGCATAAAAAACCCATACAGTTACATACATATATAAAAAATAAAGAGTAAAAAAATATATTCAAAATAACAATGCACAATTAGTGCGATCTATGACATTGCATTTCACTTACTAATTTCTCAAAGTTGGGAGTGTAAGACGATAATCCCAATCGTAAACAATCATCAAGGTTGGTATTGGTAAGTCAAGATCTGTTTTTTATTTTATTGTGTTCATGGTGGAAAATAAAGATTCGCACAAATATGTGGAACCAAAACAGGATTTCGATTTCAATAAATAATATTCTTAAAAAATACTATCAAGATTAAATTTGGATTTTTTCGTTATTTAATACTTTGTAGCGGGCGCATGAAAATAGCTCCGCGGACGCAGGGTTAAGAACCCCTGCTATAGTGCATTGGAATCGTCACTGGTCAAAATTTCCCCCCTCCCGATTCATTCGATTGCTCTTTTATGAAATTGGCTACAGCTGTAATTCTCCCCTGCTGAACGGTAATCCTTTTCAATTTAAGCTGAGCCGAATACTTGCCGTTCTAGCTCGTTATTAATGGGTCGTAAAGTTTCATTTGTGTAGTGTTCTTCACCGTGCCCACTCCAATTAAAAAGAAAAATAAACTGAGTCAAATAAAATAGCATCTTTGCGCGGTGTATGCACATAACTCCGAGGGGCTATCGGCGAGCCACTCGGGACTTAATTGGTTACACGCGGAAGTAGCGAGGAAGATGCTCGGCGTAATAAAGTCCAAGGATAAAATATGACCTGAGGGTCGTGATCCGGATTGAATTATGTCGATAGTCGTATCCGGTTGACGGGTTGTAAATTGGCGTACCCTTGTCGCAATCGCGAACGAATGCAAAAATTATAAATCAGCGCATACGATAATCGCGCACTAGGGCATTGGCTATGTACATATGTTTGTATGTATGCATTCACCCACTTCAGCTGGCTGTACGAAAATTTTTAAATTTTTATTGATTTTAATCATGGAAGAACGTTAAATTTGCCAATTACATTAAGTGTTGATTACATTAATCGCGGTTATAGCAGTCGATAGAATATAGAACTCATTCGATTTTATATGTATGTTTTTACATTAGGGTAGAGCGACGATGTATGGAACAATTTTTTTTTTTGGGATATTCGTTTTGAAATACAGTAGAACCTCGATTATTCGGACCAATTGGAGAGGAGGGTAGTCCGGATAACCGAAAATACGGATAATCGAAAAAAAAAATTATAATCAAGAGGAGAAAGAAAAATATATCTACATATTTTTGTGAATGTTTTTATTGAAATATTTACACATACATACATATGTACATAGATATAAAACTTTAATTTAAAATTATTGACAATTAAAAAAGATCATTAATTGATTTTTGCTTAAAATTAGCTTTCCTTTTATACTTTTATACTTTTGAGACATATATGTAAGTTGTCTTGAGTTATGTACATTCTTCCTGTCTCTCACATCTAAACACTGAAAAGCTTCAGAATGTTTGTTACCACAATTTTCCTCCTCGTCGGCAATCTCCTCATTGTCTTCTTGATCTTTTCATGATTCTGGAAAATGTCTGTGTCTGTGTGGCTGTGTAACTTTTTCTCCGAAACTATCAAGTCTATCAAGCTGAAATTTTATATCTATTAAAAATAATAGATATAAAATTTACGTGAAAACACGTAAGGTGTAAGAGGTATTATGATTTTGGTCAACATCCGCCAGCCGGAAGTGGCAGTTTACTCTTGAACGAGATTTCGTTTTTTTATTTTTTTCGGCTTTTTAAATATTCGGTATCTTCGTAATATTGTAATACTATAATCATTATGATAATTATAATCTGTAAAAAAAATAATCATCAAAATCGCTCAACCGGAAGTGAGATGTTTTTCTTGTAAAAATGTCAAAAATCCTGCTATTTTTCTTTGTGCACGGTTTTTTGACTATTTCATTTTTTGGTTACTCTTCATATTCCTCAAATACCTATATGGACAATGTCACGGGTTGGCCACACCCGATTTTTTACTTTTTCATAATATCAAAAAGCTTGGGTGCGGGATTAGTGCTCTATCATATGTATACATACACTGTATATATGTATGTACAGGTACATATATGTAGCATCGAGCAAGATTTGAATATTATTAAAATCCCGATTGGCGATCTCCTGCAAAAATTTGCACGATTTTCAATTTAGTTATTGAGGAGTTTAATACACAATAAGCATCATTATTCCTATCCACCTATTCTTTGCCCCTTGAATAGGTGGACAGTTCTTTTCTTCTACAACAAAAGGCAACGAGAATCTTACCCTTGTCACATATGAATCTACCTAATGTACATTATATGTACATACATACATACATAGTAAAAAAGTTTGTCAGATAGTGGAGCTCAAGCAACGCTTGAAAGCGTTGATTTTAAACTTTAATTTTACTATGATATTCATTCGCTCTAAAGGTCTTGGAATATGCAATGTGGCCGTTCTCACACAACTAGCAGGTTTACCCGTCATATGACGGTGGATTATAGTCCCAACCTTCACCCGTGACCCTAGCTCGTTTCACAGTATTCATTCACGTGTCCAGCCCATTTCCACTTCACTTTTTTCACACGTTCCGCTATATCTGCCCCCTTGGTCATGCTTCTTACCCATGTATTCCTCTTACGATCTCTTCTCGTTATACCGAGCATACATCTTTCCATGCTTCTATGTGTGCACTGGATCTTGCGTAACATTCTTGAATTTAGCATCCACGTTTCACATCCATACGTCATAAGGGCTAGTACGTACATACATATGTACATAGTACGATGCAAAGAAAAGCAGCTAATCGTTGTTACTGCAGTACGAACAGCGCTTCTCGAACAGTTTTGATCACTGGCGTCACTTTTGGATTTCTTACTGCCGCTCTATGTATATATTGCAAGCCCATTGGTTTGTGCATTGCGAGCGGACATACATATAGTGGAATTTATGCTATTTTTATAAATTTTCATTACTTAAATTTTCCAGAGAGGCAGTAATGGGAACGACACGCTGGTGAGTGTTGGGCGATGGGCGCGCCCTGAGCTGGTTGGGCGCTGCGCCCAAATATGAGCTTCACCCTCGTGACCACCCTGCTCGTCTTACATACTAGGTTTGTTGGTAAGTCAAAGTAGTGGTAACACCACCGTGCACCACCATATCACATTCCTCCAGTCTCAGTTCCCTTCCATTGCTTTTTTTTTTAAATACTATTATACTATTTAAATACCTATGTAATGTACGTGTTGGTTGATGTTGACGTGCACTCGTGGCTAGAGGTTGTGATTTCTCGACTTTTTTTGATTCTCGAGATTCGAGAATCTCATTTTCTCAGAATATTTGAATCTCGAGAATTCTTGAGTATAAAAAGTTACTCAAAATATAGTAAATCGATTTTTATTGTGATAGTAGATGACTGACAACATAAAAAAATCAAAAGGCCACAAAAACTATACAAGAGAGAACAACTATATAGAGGTTTACAACTTTATTTTTTTTTAGATTTTATTATTTATTTATTAAATTTTAGATTCACAAATATTCAGATTAAAAAAAAATATTTCTTAAAAAACATAAAACAATCTATGGACTTGTCGAATAAGGATGTTCTTCTTTTCGATACAAAATTACCGGATACCGAAAAATTTCGTTCATTTTGTGTGGAAGTCGGTCTAATAACTTCTGCTTCCAACATTCAAATTGTAAAATTCGTTATTGACTTCGAAGGCACGTTCTCATACATACATAGTTCGAGTGCTAAAGAAATTGAGCCTCGTCTCGTTTTTCTGGAAAAACATCACGCATATGTACATACATACATACATACTCATACTAAACATTTCGGACAATGGTTTACAAGTGAACAAGTAAAGCAATCTGTATTGAACATACAAACGTATATAGTTATAAATTTAAAATATTCTCGATACTCTCAAGATTCTCATAAATGATTTCTCGAGAAATGAGAATCTCGATATTTCATAATAAAATATCCTCGAGAAATGAGAATCTCTAAATTTTATAATAATATATTCTCGAGAAACGAGAATCAAAATTATTCAAGTTTTCTCGAGATTTCTCGATCACAACCTCTACTCGTGGCATGATGTGTCCGCACTCGCATAATGGTACTTACGAAAATATGTATGTATATTGTATATCTACACTCGATTTGATTAATGTGCTCGCAAGTGTTGTGTATTTTTACTTTATCCTAATCGGATAAAGTATTGTTTTTTTTTTAGTATTATTTAGAACGCTTGTGGCTTAAGTTGGGTGGTGTCGTATGGTAGTTCAATGCGGTTCACAGCAGCGTATTTGCAATATGTAATAAACGTTTTAGTATAGCGAGTGAATGTTCAATGCGACGATAAGTTAAGTATAGTAGATTTAATATATTCAGCAATTATTATTTTCATTTTATAATATGTAGGTGATTGGGTCGCAAAATGCTTGTAGTTTTAACTAGAAAATGTGTGTGCAAATATTATGTAGCTTAGTTGCTAAGATTAATTGGTTAAATTGTCTCAACAGAGTATGATAGTTTATGGCTTTCGCACTGTGGAGGATAAAATTTTGTTGAATTTGAGTGATATCTTTCAATACTTTAAGTTTCGTTATAAAGTCCCTCGAGCTTTGTGTGTGATTAGAAACAATTACACTGAGCAACAAAAAAAATACCCAGAGCGGAGATTGGTCAATCTTTACTTAATCTTTTATTTTAAAGCAATAAAAAATCACAATCAATAGGAAAAATATCAATCAACAATCAATAGGAAAGATTTCAATACTCACTTTGAGCACAGTGATACTATATTTTGAGTTATAGACCGCAAAAGCCAAAAAAATGGATATTTTTTACATTTTTTAAATCGCGAATATCTCATAAACGAGAGCATATCAACAAATATCATTATCGAATTCGAATTTAGTGGGTCAAACTTAGTAAAGATTAACCAATCTCCGCTCTGGGTTTTAAAAAACGTGATTTTTTGTTGCTCAGTGTTATTATTAGTTTCTGATTAGTTCATGAAAATTTGACATTTTATCTATAAAGTTTTGTTTTACATTTAGGTACACTTTGAAATAATTAATGATAATTACAGTGACGTCACAGCATTGATACGTGAATGCCTATGTATATATATATGTGCATACATTATATATATGTATATAATAGCCGAAATCCGTATGTCTGTCTACCGATAACGCTCGCCGACGTAAATAATTTAAAAAAGCAGAAAGTCGCGCGAGTGGGATTTGAACCCGGTATCACCAGGTTGGAATGAATATTTATAATAATTGGCCAATATTAATTCTTAAAGTGTTTGCGACTATATTAATATCATAATAGGCTCGCGACTTTGCTAAATTATTACGTGTTGTATTATAACGCGCCATCTATGCAACAAATATAAAAACTATTAAATACATACATATGTATGAACTCACCCACGCAAACATACATACGTTGATATTCAATGGGCTTACACTAGTATATTATATAGACAGCGACGCTCATACAATGAGGAGAAAAACTTATTTCCAATTTAAATTTTTATATACAATACACGGTGTTGTCTCGAAGTTGCAGATTGAAACGCGATTATATTTAGTTAGGCAAATTTTGTTGTCAACGTATTCATTAAAAGTGTATTTGGCTTTTGTTACGAGGGTGAGAATTTCATTAAAACGAACGAAGGACGGAACGGGAACAATTCATTTTCTAAATTGTGTCATATTCATCGAGGACTCTCTCGTTCTCGCTCGAAATGTTTTTACGTTATCTTCGTTTCACATTCACGTCTCTTTTTTAGTAATTAATGACACGTACATACGTATGTACCTGTTAGTAATGTTTATTATTTTCAATATTTACGACGTCTCGTAATAAGATAAGACGTTGGTGTGCTTCGGTGTAAGGAATGCATCTATGCCCTTCGGGGCTGTTGCGAGATACTTTGTTCGCGTAACTACATACAATATATGTAAGTACTCGAGAGTGCATCAAACTCTCGCTGAAGTGCATTGTTGCTCTTATGTAGGATGACGCCACTCCTCCTTTTCTTCGTTATTTTTTTTGCAAATTATAAACGAGTGTACATTTTTCGTCGTTTCGTTCTGAAATTGTTTCAAATTCAACGAGTTAATTGGCAATTTTGAAAATGTAC
Organism: Parapsyche elsis; assembly: GCA_022651745.1. Lineage (NCBI taxonomy): Eukaryota > Metazoa > Arthropoda > Insecta > Trichoptera > Hydropsychidae > Parapsyche > Parapsyche elsis. The sequence goes on from JAGVSN010000018.1 coordinate 4,567,430, forward strand.
ACAGAATGTGTGCGACCGAGCGAAGTATTGTATTTCATGCATCGGTACAATTCGCAAAGGTTTGAATTAACATTGCCATATATTTCGCGATAATCGCGAACACGTCAACATCATATTTTGACAATGTGGTGCTCAAATATTATATTCAGCATTCAAAATTTGTATAGAACGTGTTGGTTCTAGATTAAACGCTTTTCAACAGATCAAATAACGATTTTAAGCCAACATATACCTACAGTTAAGTTAATTGATTTTTTTAGTTAACGTTTTAGTACATAGAATTGTAAGATTTTCTTGAAAGATAATAATGAAAACGGTGTTTGAGTTTTAGATAGTATATTTTTAATTAAGTTTTTATATTTTTTATGGTAGAAGTCAATGTCAAAGTCGAATCATATATTTTTTATGATTTAGTTGTGATAAAATAATATGACCTAAATGGGCGTATTTCTCTAGTTTCGCTCAAATCTATTTCAGTTTATGGAAAAAATACTTTCATTATAGTTTTATGCTAGTAACAACAACATTTTGTATTGATTCAAGTAAAAGAAAATGGCTTAATTCGAATGGATGGAGTAGTTTTTCGCTTGTTTGCCCAGGAAATTTTAAATTATAATAGTAATTTAAGGTTTCGTTCGGTGTTCGTGACTCAGCGTAGCCGGGTCAAATTGTAACTAAAAACGAACATTTTCACATAAATAATAAATAACGTATTTTTTTTAATGATTAATTATAGTTTTGACGGTTCCGCGCAACGCCTCTTACAGACGGAAAAACAAACGAGTCGGTTTATGCAAATTCCGTTTTTTACAAACCCGCAATGAAAAATCACCTTACGGTTGAAGTATTACATTTTCACAGATTATATATCCATTCGGTGCACGTTTGGCGGGAAAATCCATAACGGTAAATGCGTTTCCGTGATTGGAAAACGGTCTCTCGAGGCGAAAATCAATATTGTCCGGTCCGATCGCGAAAACCAACAAGTCGGTCGCGAAAGCCTTCGATCACATTACAATGTTTGTTCACGAAAGGCCAAACAAAAAGCGAGACACTTGTTGGCGGATTCGTGCCCTTTGATATCTTAGACTAGACTTACGAGTGTCGGTCGGAGCCCTCGAGTTTCATCAGCCTTCGGTAAATACTCTTTAAACACCACAAATCGAAAGAAAATCATACTTTGGCAAATAGGAATCATTATACAATTACCTGGCTAGAGTGCCTTTGCTCGTTGTTGATGTTTGCCAGTTCGGTATTGAAATTACTAGGGGAATAGTTTGAAGGGTAACTCATAAAAGTATATCTAGAGTAGTCGGTGTTTGTTCAACTTGATGATTGATCTTGGAATTGATGGAAAAGGCTTTATTAATTGATCAAAACTTTTTTTTTCTGTTGACTCCAAAAACATCGTTTCAAATGAACGTTCAATTTTAAAGTATACATACACTATCACAGTAAACTATCTCCTGTTTTGGTTGTAAAACGAAAGCTTTCCTAAGAGTTTCTTACTTTTGTAAAGTTTTCGTTGACATTTAAATACGTCATAAAGCTTTTAGCGAGATGAGATGCCGCCGCGCTCACCGAATGTAATGTATAACCAAAGGAAACGTATTTCTAAATATTAATTCGTATGTTACGTATTTTTACTGTGAATATTGTTGAATAATATTGTTTTAACCATTTCAATTTCACCTATGAATCACTGTAATTTTCAAACCGCTTTCTTTGTGTACATGTGCGTGAATGTATCGTTAAAAAATTAATCGTTTTCGGAATAATTTAGATTTTTTTTACTATGAAATTTTGTGTTTTTTTTTCAGGGTCTATTCCCGGAGGCCTCGGTGTACCTGAAAATATTACAGTGACCTTTTTGAATCCTACATCCGTCAAAGTATCTTGGGCCACGGCGATTGAGAACGTGGACAAGTACGATGTCACTTACAAGCCAACGGACGCCAGGTGGGTTTATTACATATTATGTTACACAAAATCGTAGCGTAGTTGATAGGAAATACCTATATGTAGTATAACAATGTGAAAGTATCTATTTCGAATCAAACTAAAGTCCAGTACAATTCAAAAGTAGCTAGATTGTATTAGTTTTTGTGTAGGTAAGCAAATGGTTACGCTTGCTTTAGCTAGAATAAACGATAATCGTCTCCATACATCTACAGAATAGGCTGTCCTAAGCTTTGTGCGTTTACGGTTGAATGGCACTTGTGTAAAGCACTGCTAGTTTATATTGAGGTCTTATTGTTTGTGAGGTTACATTCAATTGTTAAATGAATTATATTTATAATCACTATGTATGCATACTATGGACGTTACGTACCATTTTCAATTTCAATAGTGTTGTCTTCTATACAGCAATATTAATTTGTCGGAACGGTCTTAAAATGGTATTTGGAATATTCCCTATTATACTATTCTATCCGTTACCATTATTATGTAAATTTCTTTGTATTGTGTTCATAATCGACACAAACCCAACCCATTAAATTTTCTTAGAAGTTGCTAAGTAAGTTGTTATCATGTACAAACACCTGGTTTCATACTCTTGAAAACCTCATGAATAATACCTGAGGTGGGATTGATTTTCTAGCGTTTCGTCGACGGGAAAGCGACCCTTTTGAAGGGCTTTTTCCTTTACTTCCTCTTTAAACTCAATTTTGTCCGGGGAAAACGTCGACTCGGGACTCGGCGACAAACTCGCATTTTATTGTATATCACTTTATAAAAATATACGGTACGGGCACGTCGATAAAGTTAAAAGTGTATACGCGATGCGACCCAGTTTATTATTGTATTTTTTAACACACATGCAAATAAAGATGCGGATTGAATAAAATTCGTCGCGCTGGAAATAGCGGATAAGTTAGCGATGTCGGTTGTACATAGTTCAAATGCACGTTTTAAAAATATACCCACCGATTCTTGATAAATATTTCACACGGTGAAATCGACTTTTGCCTTTTTTTTTTTATTTATTTAACCCGGAATACTTGCTATTGACAAACGATTTATTGTTTTCTAAATATAGCCGTTCTATATTCGTGTGTGACTTTTCAAAAAATTACCCATACACAGAAAATTCACCCGAATTTGACACGTTTGTAATTTATTTTGAGCGCTTACGTACCTTTTTTCTGTTTGGCGATAAATTATTAGAACTTTCGAGATAAAAAAAAGGACAGGCTGAAGTCGAATTGGCCCGCAATTAGGACTCGAACGAGGGATCTTCGGATTTATCTGGCGTGGCGAAAATTGGACTCAATTGAACTCAACTCTTGCCTTCAAATGATTTCACGGGTGGCATCGAGCAAAAGTGAACTAAGTATTAAATAACTTTTACGAATTTAATTGTCACTTATTTCAAAAGACGTGGTAAATACAATGAAATATATTTTGACATGTAAAAATATAAGTTTTTCTTGAGAAACTTACAATTGAAGTTTTTCACACGACCGCCAAATGCGACTTTCATACAAAAGTTGATTCGATTTTTCAATGAACGTATTTTTTCCCCTGTTCGGAATAGAAGCTTATAAGCCAACTGTCAAACCGAAAAAAAGTACATTACGTATTGGTTTCCTAAGTGTGCGTGACCACACGAAAGAATTTAATAATACGTGTCAGTGGATGAGAAACAATATACAATAAAATACCAGTGTATCGTTTCTGACTTTGCCCAACCCTTGTTCAATTCGTTCGGTGGACGAATTCAATTATTTCTCAGGCGCCATTTCTTTGGCGTCATTGTGCCGTAATCGGGATCAAGTTATGGCATAATTTCGACCACTTTCTTCGTAACCATTGTCAACGGCATATTGCGCATTAAAATGACACCAAAATTCAAATATCCCATTCTTATTAAATTGCCTGGACGGAAATAGCAAAAAGTAAAATAAAAAATTCCCTGTCATTTGCTTTGTAAAGTAAAACTGTTTGTATGTACATATGTACATATGTATGTATGTATGTACATATGTACATATGTGCGAGTATATTGTGTTTATACTCAATCTATGTATTTCGCTTGGTAACATTCCATTCGTCTTTGGGTAGAGTAATCGAAACAAAACTTTCTGTGTCTTACTATTACACTCAATTGCCGCGTAAAACCCGTAGGATCAACGGCAGTCTCTGAAAAGTTTGGCCCCGATTAGTTAAACGATATTGGAAAGTATGTAATTTTATGCCATAGTGTACGCCATTTTATGCCATAAACGAAACTGTCAAACAATAGCATGAAATACTTTTGTAGGTCGTACCTGTATGTTGATTGTATCAGATATTTTTGTTTGAAATCAACGTTTCGTATCTCTGTCTGTGTCTGTGTTACGTAATTGGATATTTGTTTTTCCTAGAATTAGCTAAACGCGTATACTTAAGCATTCCAATTAGCGATACCGAAAATAAATTGTACGTAAATACGACAAAGTCACGGTTTCGGCAGGTATCTGCTTACGTTCACCGTTGACGGGAATTAAAGGATTTAAGGATGTTGAGCGTCTATGCGTACATTAACGGCTAATTTATTAAAATTTAATGAATTTTAAAGTTATCTAAAGCGCCACGAGAATCTTCAGCGAAACATCTCGTATCAAAGCTCGTCTACGTCTTTAAAACCTAAATTCGATACTGTCGGTGTACGATTTTATTACAGAGAAAAGCTATTTTCATTGTGTTTATGAATCACCCCCCCACCTCAAATAGACATAATCGACCTATAAACATACCGTTGAATAATAACAAAGTACTGAAATATATATTGTATGAATTTAATAGTTGATATCAATTGTGTCGGTCCTTTCGTTGTTGCCGCAATAGAATTTATTTCGATGTTTTTAAATTCGAGCTTAATCGACGTTGATAACGATAAGTGCAATTAAATATTAACGCTTACCAAATTGGAAAATCGATGTTTGTATAACATGTCGTGTCTGGCCTATTGTTTTATTTTATATAAATATATTTACAACAGTCAACACACTCACTTTTTTCTAATAAGCGTATTTTTCAAAGACAAATCGATTCCAAATTATGACATAGTGTTTTGTTGACTTGAGTTTCAGTAACATCGATGTACAAAAATATATATGAAAAATATGGCTTGGAAGTATTCAATGAAGACTTTTATTTTATCGAAGGAATTTTTGCCACAAGATTCTGCGTTTAAAATTTAATGTACCTAGGTATGTATGTACATACATATATGGCGTTGTTCTCGAGCTAGTGAACAAACGTTCGAACTCACAAAGTTTGGCAATTTCCTTGATAATATAATATAAGTCAAAGTTCATATGCAAGTGCTGACATGCTCGTATAACTTATATTATATCGCTCGTCGGTTACAAGACTGGCACAACTAAAAAAATACGATTTTGGAATTAGTGCAAGTCCCAACATGGTAAACTAGTCCTCTTTCCAGCAGCGACACTGGCACGTCTGTTAATTCAATACTGGATTACAGTCGTTAGTTAATGCCTAATCTTTATTCCATTAATTCATAGTGTTTCAGTAAATTATCTAAACAAGTGATTTTTTGAGTTGTGCCACTATTGTAGCCCATGAGCGATATATCGTTTTAAGTTTTGTAGGCAGGGTTATCTTCCTCACGACAGTGGAGCGTGTTTCGTGGAAAACAATTTGAAATACTTTGTACCAGAGTGAAATGAATAATAAAATAAATAGTCCACAAAGTGCAGCCGGATCGTTTTCAATCAGTAAAAATTGATCGAAATAACGTTTTAGTACACGCGTATCGTAAAGGCACAACTGTCTCTCGTATTGGCTATTGATTGAAAAATTAAAAGCGCCTTCAGTTCTTCCATTATCTTGATTCATTGTGGCGTAATGGTATAAAATATTCAATAAAACTTACCGAAAATGATATCGGTCTGCTCGGTCCGGCACACGCAATTTTATCGATTTATTTCGGTCGAAGGCTAGGAAAATTTCAACAGCATATTACATACATTACATATAAACACTCACATACGCAACAATAATGGGCACACACAAAAACGCACATTATGTACAGTACGACAATGGGAGCGTTCGATGTGTGCGAGACATTTCATAATTACAATTCAGAAAGGACGTGTGGAAATTTTCAGCAATGGCGCGCGTCATTCTTTATTAGCGAATTTCTTAAAGCGAGCCAACGCCAAAAGTGATAGACGGAATATTATAACGATTCTCAGGAAAGGGATTTCATTTTACGATGTACGGATTACTTTGAAGCTCCGAATATTATTTTCCCCTCGCGCAAAATGTAATACATTTTTGAGTGTAGCTCAAAAAGAAAAAAAAAAAAAAGCAACAACACACAAGTGTAAGTGAAATTTCTTTGTACTATTAAATAATATTTCGCGTTCGTGAAAAATTTTTCGTTATCGGACTCGAGTTAATGTTTAGCGCACCGGTGTGGGAGCTTTCGAAGCTTATTAAAGCGTCCAGGTGTCGTTCTTTCGAGCACGCGAATAAAAATATAAATTCTTCAACGGCGATATTCGTTAAATTATCAGCAGTGGTTCGCTATGCGAATAACGCCGATGAAGATAACGACAATAGGACCGACGAAAAATAAAATTCACTTATACAGTTCTTTGCCAGCCTTCGCTTCGGGCGGTTGGTACAGTTTGTATATGTATAGCTTTAACTTTAGTTCAATTTTTAAAGCGTCGATCGTGAAAGATTCAATAGTTGAAAGTTTGAGGATCAGATTTCGGTGGTATCTGAATGTTTTTTAACAAATTTTTAATACACTGAATTTATTCAATATGAATAAATCATATAACTTTACTTTGTAGTGTATCCTCAATAAGAACGGATAATTATTATGTGAATATACTTAGGCATTATACGAGTGATATTTAATACTTTGGTCAATCGTCTTTGATTGTATTGTACTTAAGACGTTTTTTTTTACAGATTTTATCCAAACAATCTCAAAGATAGGTGTACATCTACATACATATGTATGTACATACTTACATATGATTCGACCTATTTCAGCATCACCATCATTTTCAGTCGTTTACCATCCACTTCTTGATGAAGGCCTCTATAATCCTCTTCCATTCCTGTCTGTCTTGAGCAATTTGCATCCAGTTGACTCCACACATTTATCTCAATTAATCAGCCCATCGTCCACTCGGTCTTCTTTCAAATTCTCACGGATACCATTCTAGTATTTCTTGCGTCCATCTGCCATCCATTATTCTCGCTATGTGTCCACTTTAACTTTTTCACACGTTCCGCTATATCTGCCACCTTGGTCATGCTTCTTACCCATGTATTCCTTTTACGATCTCTTCTCGTTACACCGAGCATACATTTTTCCATGCTGCTTTGCGTGCACTGAATCTTACGTAACATTCTTGAATTTAGCATCCACGTTTCACATCCACACGTCATAACTGGCAGTACGCATTGGTCGTATTCCTTATTTTTTAAGCATAGCGGAATGTTGGATTTAAAAACAATGTTCATTCTTCCAAAAGCACTCCATCCCAGTTTCATTCTTCTTCTTTACAACCAGTCATATTCATCAATTGTCCTAGGTATAAATAACTAACAAATATCTCTACAATATGATTATTTACAGTGACTACGTTTTGCGTGCAAAATTAATAACGTAATTTTAGTTTTATTAAAATAAATTTTTAAGCCTACTTTCATACTTGCGTTGCTTAGTTGTGTTTCGACCTTTTTATTGAAATTTTTTTGTTTGGTGTTACTTTTACTACCTACAATGTATGTATGTATGTATGTATGTACATAAATCCGACAATTCCAACGTTTTCATTCAAATTATTCTATAGACATTGCATACGAATAGGAAATTTCTGTATATGACAGCTACTTTGCGGTCTACCATTGTTTAAAGCGGACCATAGTTCGCTGCAAATTATCACGTCGAATCGGCCAACAATAAATAATTCACGTGCATTTCGGTACAATGGAATAATCTATGAAGTATTAAATATGATATATGTAGGTTCATTTTCGATAGTGCAATACGATCGGTTGTGGTAATTGAAATGTAGATATATGTATGTATATATTTTTTTATATTCGAGCTTGCTGAAAGCTTTACGTGTGCCGTGCGGTACAAACGATATCGTATCGGAAAAATCGAAAGCACTAGTGGTGTTTCAAGCTCCGGGGGCCACTTCCGCCACGCACATCCGCCGGAAGGAAGAAGAAAGCTTTAAACGCCACTTTCGATATGGCTAATCTCGGTGGATCGCTTTAAGGAAACGTATTGTTTGATGAAAGGGAAGACCGCCTACTCCTCGTCTCAAGCGTTGACGCTGCGGTCTAATTCATTATTAAAAGCGGGCACATGATGTATAGTTAGTTGTATATCCGTTTTGCCTTTTGTCTCGAACGGAAACGGAAACGCGTATATAATATTAAATGTATTGTGTATTTTACGCAGTGTGTGTGTGAGTGTGTGTGTGTCGATTTTGAAGATTTGTTCGCCTTAACAAAAGGTTAGGTTTCAGTATCACAGTATATGTAAGTGGAAATACATAGGTGCTACGTTACAATTCGAGAATTCTGAGTGTTAATTTAGAAGAAAATACTACATATGACGCCTTTTTTTCTTCTCAGTAAGTGAAACTTAGGTTCGTAATACACACGTTTTATTTTCACGTAAAAGGAATTTTTTGAAAAAAAAAAAAAAATTACACAGGAACTATTTCCACTCGTATATTATATTATTTTATGCAATATATTATCAACAGCATCGTGGCGCCATTCATTAAATGCAGTAAACCGGGCTAATCAATATTAATGGAATTTAATTACAAATCGAACTACAGTGTACAGTAAAACGAGATAATATGTACGTTGCTGCCTCTAATGGATCACAACGAATCTCTCTATATATCAAAGTAGTCGCGTATACATGTAATAAAAATTATTAATGTAAAGGGAAAAATTCTCTGTGAGAACATTTGTATCAAATAAAGTAACCAAAAACATAGTGTACACTGTATCGTTTATTAATTTTGACATTTGTAGTACACAATCATATACAGTTTGTTTTGTTTTACCTATACATTTTCCCGAGAAACGTTGATTATTATTATCTGCTGGGTTCAATATTGCATTTATACATTTATGCAGAGATAAAATTTGTATTCACGTTTCACAGTTAAATTTCCGCTGCTTTTGTTTCTATTTTTGGATTTAGCAATTGAAACTATAGGTACATATATTACCGTATAGCCAGTGGATACACAGTGCACCGTAAATGGGTCACAATAGTTTATTGCGATTATTACGTATCAAAGGGAAATTTCCGCACAAAGGCGTAATCCGTTGAAATTGTCTTGTACATCGTATGTCATTATCCATAAGTATGTTGCGTGGTGAAATTTATTATGCAATTTATAATCGGAAACATTCAATAAGTAGATATGTCACAATTTATAACATAATATGATAGTGATGTGAATTGCCTATATACATACATAGGTATATTAATTCGAATTAAAATGGAAATATTGTTTCGCATTTTCTGCTATAGTAACGCATCGTTGGTTTTTGCCGGGTATTCGTTTTTGCGAGCTTTTATGCAAAGCTCTCTAACAGTTTGCATCCGCTCCCATATAAGTTTCCATATGCGGTTTAATCCCTCGGAAAATTACTGATCGGGCTTGTAAAAAAAAAAAAAACGTTTCACATAAATATCTGGCTTACGCTGATCGATTAATTTTATATTTAAATTAAACGAATATGTAAATTTATATTTAAACAAAGCGTTGTAATTAATTGTTATGTGATTCTACATACATAGGTACATGTTGTATATGGAATGAATTTAATTTTACAGATTAGAGTTTCATCAGCTGATAATTATGCGTTAGTTACAGGGTGGTCGCGGTGGTGGCTGGCAATAGTGGAGCAGTTACACTGAACGGTTTGCTCGCTGACACTCAATACCAATTGACAGTAGCCGCTGTCTGTGCTGGACGCAAGTATAGAAGTGGACCAGTAGTTTTCCGCACACTGGGTTAGTTTTATATAATTTTATTCCCACTGTATTAACATTGTTCTAAAAAGGTTTAAGTTTTTAGTTGTGGCAGCCGCTCGAACAAATATTTTACTAAAGCATCCACTCATTCCGCATGAAATTATAATTTGATTCTATTTAGCAGGATGTTCTAATGTTGCTGCGGTTTCGTTGGGTTCCGATGTATTCGTATAATAAATGGAAAACCAAGAGGAAAGATTTTCATTTGGTGAAAATTAAATTTTCGCACTCGATCGCGGTCAAACGTCTATTTGTGCCATGACCATGAATTTATTACGAGATCAATTAGAGCACACGTCAAATTACCATTGATTTGACGTACATACATCGGGATTTGTTTGCGGTTTGCACGTGACAACAATGGCCTAATCAAACATTCATAGATTCAATTCGTTTCATACTACCGCACCGTGTTGGAACGAATCATCGTCCGAACACGAACGACCGTGTAAATTTTCACAATTTTACAATGAAAATTGCAAACGTCGAATCGGATCAAATCATTCGGAATGATGATTCAGCGGAAACAAGTATCAACATACATATGCATACAGCAACAAGTATCATTATAATAATGGACCGAGTCCATAAAATCGATACTCCAAACGTTCGAAGCTTGTATTGCGATTTGTGGAGCTATGTATATTTTATGTTAGACTTACGTTATTGACACACAATGTAGTGTAGATGTTTTAACTACCTAGAATAGATTAATTTTTTAAATTTTTGACTTGATCCACTTGATTTTATATAATTAAATATTAAAAGTGCCGAAAATACTTGGGTGCGTTATTTTAATTTAATCTAATCTAATCTAACTTAAACTTCCGTTCTACGCGTTCTCAGACAAGTTGATGCTAGTTTCCGTCATGCTATCCAGATCATTTTTCAAATCAAAATTTATTAATTAACATTTTCGAGAAAGTGCGCTATAGTGGTTTTAATATTCTTTTCATAATTAAAAAAAAACATTCGATTATTATAAGTTGTTAGATTGCTTTGCCTTACCGTTTTTTAAACAGTTTTGTGTCAAATACTTATATTTCACGAAGAAAATTCATAATAATAATAATAATTTTTTTTCTCTTGCAATTAATGATTATAATTTTTACATTAAGTATTTTTATTAGAGTTTCATACAACAAGGGGTAAATAAGAAAACATGACTTCGGTAAAACTTATATATGTATATGTAGGTACACACCGGAATGTATTTAATGATTTTTTCTTCAACAAACTTAAAGATAAATAGTATTTAATGAGTTTTTGATAATTTTTTCTTCGTAAATAATAAATTTAGAGAAATTATTGCTTATGTCGTAGGGTTCTTAAAACTGTGGGTTTTGGACCCATTGGTGGGTCGCAAAATAAATAAAATGGATCGCCAAAAACGTTGCAAATATTGAGAATGGAACGAGTCATCTTTACCTAAATTTTATGACTTCATTGAATTTGCATGACACCGAAATGGTCAGTTCCTCTACCATTGTTTAACATTGTCAATGAAGATATTTTTTTAAAGAATTAAAACTCGAGATATTGTCACGTCTCACTTCTCTATCTCAAAGTTTTGATAACTAATTTCCGATGCAAAAATTTCAAACAGCTTTTGGAAGCCTCGAATCAACAATTGAGTTAAACTTTGAGACTGAATTTCTGCATTTCCTTATTAGTTCATTTACACCGAAGAATGATTTTCAGCAATTAAATTTGTCATCATTTTGGATTAAGGTTAATGTAGAATTTCCACTTTTAAGTAAAAAAGCAATCTTGATACTATTATAAAACAAAATTTCTAATTAAAAACTAATTTCATCCATAAATATTCATATGTCATGTGTCAATAGTAAATAAAGGAGCATAATGAACAGAGTTTGTGTTTGATACATACATACATATGTATGTACATATATCATTATATAGGCATACTGGATCGAAATACAAAATACAGTTCTTGCAGTGGGTCGTAGTAAAAAAAAGGTGGCTTATGGAGTAGATAGTAATCAAACGCTAGAGAAGGAAAATACAAAAAAAAGCGTTTTTCTTAAAAATGTAGTTAGTGAGTTTTACCCTCTACATCCACGATATGTACATATATATGTATGTAAAATATAATAAGAAATGTAATAAAGTGAATGTCCCAACATTAGGTACCGCTGCGTTTGGCAGTTTTGCGGTGTGAGGGTGTTAAACAGTGTGTTGTTATTTGGTCCTCAGAGCCCCCACGAACATCCCCTCAGCAAGACGCTGCTGGAGCCCTGGGAACGGGGGCGCCGCCCTACCTCACTGGATTGGCGCCCCCAACTGCCGAGGGCGAAGCCGCACAAACATTTCCTACCGTAAGTCAAACACATCCCCTATTATGCATCTCTTACTTTATTATCTTTTTTTATTAAAATGTACATGTATGTAATCGCAAGTGATCAATTTATATAATAACTTTACGCCAACGTCCCTTCTAATAACTCACGACTGGAGGGCCTCCACTCTGAATGTCACCCCTTCAGACTGGACTCCCTACAGGTAGCCTCGTTAACTTTTTTGGCTGCCGCTATTACGAGTGATGTATACCCATGATCCTCGTGCGTGTTAAAAAATTACTTGCATGAGCCTCCTCCGTTAGAGCAGTGCTTCTCAACCGGTGTGCCGCGAACGATTGGGAAGTGTGCCGCGTAAGATATTATGTAGTGGACAATAAAAATTGTGGGTGAATGAATGCAACATCTCGCAACGTCGCACAAATGCATGGATTGAACGGATCGAGTGATTGAGTAGTTTCCGATAAAGAAATGTAAGAGCTCTGGCAGGCAATATTTTGATGATTATTTGAAATTCGGTTTTGTTTGTTTTGATCAAGCTATTGTTCCTCAACCGAAATGTCTAATTTGTCTCGAATTGTTGTCAAATGAAGCTATGGTACCGAGTAAACTTCACCGGCACTTGACTACAAAGCATCCATCTTACGTTGATAAATACTTTGCAAATATATTCGAGCATCTAAACGAACTTAATCGAAAAATGCAAGGGGCAAATTAAAATATTTTAACGTGTACTGATAAAGTCAACGGATTTAAATCTAAAATTATGCTTTGGAAGAATCGAGTCAATAATGGTTCTCTTGCAATTTTTAGTCGGTGTTTTATTTCCAATCCCAATAAAGAATTATTAGTACTGGTAGGGCAACATCTGAACATGTTTGAGGAGAAGCTTAATTATTATTATTTTGATCAAACCGACATTAAAAAGTTAGATTGGATTCGAAATCCATTTCCGTCAATATCTCAAAATATTTCGAACTTCGATCTTTCAATGAAAAGAAAAGAAGAGCTCCTCGATTTAAGCAACGATCGAACCCTCGAAGTTCAGTTCAAAGATATTATTCAGTTATCTGAATTCTGGTTGACTGCAAAAAAAGAATTTCCGTCTATCGGAGAAAGGGCAATAAAATTTTTTCTACCATTTGCTACTGCATATCTATGTGAGCAATCATTCTCCTCCATGGTCACTATCAAAAATGTAAAGAGGTCATGTTTAAAAAGTCTTGATGGGGAATTAAGAATTAAGAATTAAGTTTAAATAAATCAGTAATATATGAAGAAAAACACAAATTTAGAGTAAAACTTTCAAGTCCATTTATCTCGATATTGTCAGTTACGTTAAGTGGGCTTAGGAGGGCAGTATACATCTACAGGATGGAGACAAAAAAAGTTCACACGTGTCGAATATTGTACTCATCAATATGACTTGTAAAATTAAACTCAAAAGTGTGTCTCGACGGTCTCCTTTTGAGGTTTTGTGTGAAAATTGAAACACTGCATACTCACGTTACACGAGGGTGAACGGGGAGGGCAAACTCGGAGCCCCAACCTGGGTACTCTTACACGTTTTCCAGTAGGTGAAAGATGCAGTGGTCGGCAACCTACATACATCCATCTATGAATGGAGCATCATTCTCTAGGCTGTGCTACCAAAAAACTTTCCACATGTAGGTTGCCGACCACTGGTATAGTGTACCGTTGTTTGGATGGGTGTATGGCAATAAAATCACGTTGTCGACTCGAACCAGCTTTGAGAGATAACGGCTTGTTGCCAACATACCGCTGAAATTTTTTTTGTTGTTGGCAGATAGACAGATTTTACTCTAAATTTATTGTTTAATTCAATTTAAAAGTATTGTGTACGATCCACACGCACTATACATATACCTACATAATTATACGGATAAAGTTTAGTGTTTTTGAAATGTAGATATATAATAATAATACAGCACGAATATAAAATTCGACACGTGTGACCTGTCAAATGGTTTCGAGCGCAATATTTCATATTAGCACACTTGCTCGTTCGTTGCAAACATTTGGATAACGCTGATGTTTTCAAGCATTGCGATAACGTCCGATAAATAAATATGTATGTATGTATATGAAACTGTAGTTATGTACGTTCAGTTGAAAAAACACTACAGGTTAAATTAAAACGGAACTTTTTTTTTTATTTATGTTCAATTGTATATGGATCAGTGCAGCTTGTCGCACGCAGACATTTGCATATGTTTTTATCAAACAAATTGGCTATATTTAGGTTTGAAGTATTGTTTTTGTGTTTCATACACATACATTTATATTTTTTTTTTTTAGTAGGTACATATGTATGTGTGTTGTTGTCATTGGAAACTAAATGAAGGAATTTTTCAAGCGGAGTTATTTCAGTTTGACAAAGCTCATTTGAGTACATATGTACATACATATGTATGTACATAGTTACTTTTTAAGATGTTTTATAACGTTGATCAATATGTAGATGGAAATGTATATGTTTAGTGTCTTTGAACAATTTCAACTGAAATAAACCTTAAATGCTAATGATTTGGGTGTAAATAAGCAAACAAAACATACAATACCGTATTTATTTACTCGGGGAAGCTTTCTTGCGTGTTGATTTTCGATTCAATGACGCTCAGGGCAATTCGAAAATATCTTTCCACTATCTGGCGTCATTGTTCGGGTACGCAAATAATATATATACATACATACATATGTATGTATATATATATTTCGCTATATAAATTAGCGACTTTTGACGTAGCCACACTTACAAGCAAAAGTGTGTTAACCTGAAAAAGCTATTAAACACGGGTACGTTACATTGCCGTAATCTCTTTTAAGGTTCTCATTATTTGCTACAATAAAACACGACCAACGTTTTCGCTTTTGTCCGTAATGAAGTATTTAAGTACTCTTGAGAGAATGAGAGCTAAATTCGTACACGTCAAACAGGGGCTCGCCAACTTTTTCAACAGTTATAGTTTATATTATACATATTCCCATGCTATTATATTTACGTACGTTGATGTTCATTATGCACATTCGTTGTTTACAAAGGATAGTGTAATTTAATTAGTAAGACGTATCGGGTAGTTGAACAGACGAACACAATTATAAATAAGTTTCGAATTTCGCGTGTAACCTGAAGGGGTTTGTGCAAATAATAATATGTAGGTGCCTATATTAATTACAACGAACGTCCGCTCGCCGAAACCGATGTGTTGAATTAGCGAATTTCAGGTGTTCAAATGTAATACAAACATTATGAAGCAGGCAAAACATGGCGTTAGATCGTTCGTCTTTGTGCTAAAATTGGTTTTACATGTCGCTAAAAGCGATTCATTACACCGATTGCGGCTAGTTGTGCTTTATACAACTTTACAATATCGGGTATTTACTCGCTTGCACTCGGTAGATTTAAAATAAGCTGTATCTAACGAACATGTTAGTTATAATGTTAAATACGAGGATGGTTGTTGAAATTGTTAAATTTAAAAATGTTGTCTACAACAATATACATACATATGTACATATTTCAAATCAAATTTGTTAAATGAACATATTAAGTTGATTGTCAAAACCAAATAACCATAAATGATGTCTTAGAAAAATAATAAAGACACAAAGCAAATTAATACTAAATACGCAAAATATACATAAATACATACATATGTATGTATGTATGTACAAAATTGTAATTTGATATAAATTAATTTTCTGAAATTCAAGTATTGCTTAAAATAATGTGAAATTGGATATATGTACATATTTCTATGAAATTATTTTCAAATCTTACATATAAACGTTTGCCAAGATCGTATTTTAATTCAATTTCGGAAACAAATATTAGGCAACTGTTATTTGATATAACTTTCGAACATTTAAATTGATTTGCGTCTTAATATTAAACATACATACATATGTAGGTATACAAATAAATACAGAACGGTACATTGCCATTCTTTATTTGTCGTCTGGATCAAACTTATTTATTATTATTAGGTGCCTACGTCCTTATATATTTAATTTTGTCGGCTCGTGAATTATTATTGTTGGCATGGAAAATATTTGTACGGTTTCGACAAATTGCCCCGGTTAAATGTAAACACGTGTTCGTCCTTGGTGTTCGTTTATAATGGAAAGAAAAAATTTTTTTTCAATTCCCGTGACATACGTGACCTAATTCTGTTTGAAAATTTCCGATCGAGCGCATTCACCCTATGATTCTTTCCCTTTTTAGATCAGAGGAGTGGAGGTGGGCATAGTGGTGCTCGTGTTGATAGTGTGGATCGGTGCAATAGCGCTTTTCTTCAACCGTTGGGGAAAAATCAGAATGCTGCTGCCATATCAGCCCGACTATAAACAAGAGCAGTTGAAAGTAAGTATCAAATCTCACCTGCGCGTTAATTAAGTGGATTTTTTGAAGTTTTAATGAAGAACATTCGCGAAATGCTGCGGTGAAGTGGACCGCAAGAGTAGACCGTCTTGCGCCATAACAAGTCGTAAAGTGAAACTCACTCAAAAGAAAAGTCAAAAAGATTGCATTTGACGAAAAATATGTACATATAGGTATAATACATATAATAGGTAATACATATGTATAGGTATAATACAATTTTATTTTTTAAATAGAATTGTTTATTAAAGTGCATGAACTGGACATGTGAGTGATTTGATTTATCTTGGCTTAAGAAAGAATGCGATTTGTGCACATTTTTATGAAAATGTTAGGGTGGGTAGCTATGTGAATATTTTTATTTATTTAATTAATTAAAATAGCTTAAAAAGCTAATTACAAAAAAAAAGTTACTTAAAGTTACAAAATAAACTTAATTATCTACATATTAGCACTTGTACAGATTTCATTGTATTCAACAACATCCGCGTATAAGATACTTCTCCAAGATCTACTTAAATTTAAGTATTAACTTATTCTTACCCCGAGTATTATGATTATGTATTTTATATCCACTTATTAAAATAAATTGGCAATAAATTCTTATCTAACTTAAAAATATATACTAACATGCACACTTTACATTCATCCAATTCAATTCATTCAACATATTTCATTTTCATTTTCATTTCATTCAACATATATATATGGATTAACTAGTATAAACTAGTTAATCCATTTACATTTAAAATACTCCGGATAGTTCTATTTTGCAATTTTTGCAACCTATCTTTAATTAACCTATCTACTAAATTTAAAAATCATCCACAATATATAAAATGAGGACGAACAATTGCATTATAAACTAAACTTTTTCAGGAACAATTTGCTTGAATTTCATTGAATTCAATTCAGACAAATTTTGATCATTTGTTTTTGACACATATATGTACGTTCTTCGGTAAGGAAGTATCGTACGTAGTGTTTCATTTATTAAACAATTTGCTATACATAAGTTAGTTCGTCAATTTTTTACTTACATCCATACAATTGCATGTATTGGAAATTTATTTAAATGTTTCTGAAATTAGCTAAACTTGAGAAACAACTCTTGAAGACCGATTGCACAATTGTATTACGAAATAACGATATGGGTCGAAATTATCGATGCCAATGAACTGTTTATTCACATAAATGTATTTGTGTATTGTAGTGCATATCACACTCACTCCAGAAAGTGGGTAGGGGTACTACAAATACTTAATATAAACTTCAGAACGTAATAAAGACTTCAGCCCGGTGAAAAATATCCACGTCGGATACCCTACAATTACAAAATAATTAATGAATGTATTTGAATTATTGGTACAGGTGCCCGGGACAGGGGTGTGTGCAGCGGCAGCTGCCAGTAGTTCTTGTACGGGAAACCACGGTGGACATGCTTGCTCACAGGTACGATATGAACCCAAAACCATAACCTGAACTCATCGAATGAACCCAATTCCACTCAACGTCAACCCCTTCTGTTCGTTTCCTTCCGCAACTCCTCCCACATCCGGCACGTCTAGACTGTCACACCCCAATATTCCCACTCCAGTGTTGTTCCAACTGAAGGACGCAAATATAAATAGGCGCTATGACAGTTTGAGAAACACTGCCCTCGATCAGTCCAATATTGTATACCCACTCATATGATTGAAAATGCCGAAAAACGGAGAAGAGTCGCACGAATCGATCGTTTCGTACTTTCAGTTCAGTTTTTCTAATAAACTATGTATGTACATATGTATGTAAACGTCAATAGTATTGTAATTCTTCAACGAATCAGTTCAATATAATGAATTGTATACACCGTAACTTAGTACATTTTTTTATTTAAAAGTTAACGCTTCCAGCTTTTAACTAACAAGCTTTGCTTACTCCGAACGAACTAATTGATTTTCTGAACAAGTTACTTTCGCATTCGTTGAATAATTAAAAAGTTACACTCCGGTACTTCCCGAAGACGTTTGTGTATTATTTACGAAACGATCCGATATTGTTATTGAAGTACGTTCGCGTTTCGCGATATTTTGCAATTGGCGATTTTTCTCCGTTGATTGTGTGATGTTTAAATTAAATGTATTGTACTATTATTATGTTTAATGTGGATCGATCGAATTCGATACAAATCTAATTCGTAGTAATTTTTTGACGATATATCAATGTTGAATTTATTATGTCATGTTTTTTTTTTTGCAGCATCATAACGTTATTTTTCAGTGTTATTATTATTATCATAGTGACTTTGTTTTATTACAACTAATCATTTATTTATTTTTGTACAAGCGTGTGAATATACATTATGGAAGTGTGAGATTTAAAAAAAAAATCAATTTGCAGAAAAGTTCGGACTTTTCGCAATACATTTCAGAAATATAATACACGCCTAAAATTAAACTAATGGTATGCATTAAAGATGACGCGTCGCTTATATTAAAAATTATTATTATGTATTGGAGCGTATTAATTTTTCATATACATTTCCCTTAGACTTAAATTTTGAACACGTGTATGATTTATTTGTATTGAAAGTGCAACTTACTATACACGTTTGATACGATATTTTTTTCTAGTTTATAACAATCATGTCAACAAAAATTAAATCACGAAAAGGAAATATAATAATGTGGTGAATCATAATAATTATGTATACATATTACACTCGTAGAATGTTCGTGGATGCACGAACGTGATTATTGAACACCACATTGTTACAGATTGATCGTCCGATAGGATAACGTCACTCTGCATTATTTAGAGATTGAGTGGGTAAAAAAAAATTAAAAAATAAACATCTAAGCCAGAGCGAATTTTTACGAATGCCCTAATTGAGTTGTTTGGCGAACGATTGCCTTCGAAATTCACCCGAGCTCCTCATTTGAAAAGGATCGTATTTCTGAAACTACCTGAAACTCATACCGTACCATTATTCCAAAATAGGAGTATAAAATTTTTCATCGACATTATTAACAAAATCTTTGCATTTGTCGTTAATTTATTTGACGTCGTAAAATTTATACTCGCATTTTATTCGGTTTTAATCACATTAATCGCAAAATAGTGGTTGAAGTTTTATTTAATCTCATATATGTAGATTCAATAGAATGTGAGGATGATAATTCATTGGATATTTAATAATAGATCGCGAATATGAGGCTACTTTTGTACTGTGACCTAGTTCGCTCGTCGAAACCCAACCGTTGTAAAGGACCACTCTGTGAAATGTGCAAAAATAGTATCGCGACTTCGTGACCTGCCCGATGCAATTGTTCGACCGCGAACGTCTGATTTGCAACCCCTGGTAGTACGAAAATAAACCGGACGCGATCCAACTCGTTCCACATACATACATATAGAAGTCAGATAGAGACAGGTTCAATGGGGTTCGTTCAGATGCAATAATAATATGACCCGTTTTGTCGATGAAAAGTCGTTGAAAACGTGACCGTTGTTATGTTATCCCTACATACGATCCAGCATTTTACTTCCTGGTGTGGTATAGTGTGTTAGGTGATGTGGCTCGAAATGATAATCGACAGTTAGATGGATGAAACTTCGTTTATTTAATTATAATTGAGTGTACGAGTGACGTGGCGTACGTCTGTTAGAAGAATGACATTCTCAGCTGGTGGTTATCTTAAATATCCTTTTTCACCCTCGAGTGTGGTCTTCTATCGTTGTTTGCATCAGTCACTAGCATCGCAGTTGCACAACTGCATAAACATGATAGCTACATATGTAGACATAATGTCGAAAGACACAAACCATACGCAGTTCATTGCTGTTTAAACCAGCGGTCGGGAACCGGTGGCTTTGGAGTAGGGTGGAGCGTCGATATTTGTTTTGAAATAGTTATAAAAAGTTGCCTCTACGTCATACCTCTTCTGTCTAAAAGAATCTGCTTAATTAAAAATGTTTTTCTGGTCTCTACCAGCATTTTTATCTTAATACTTTTACTTGTATGAAAATTTCCAATTGATTGCTTCCAATCTCTATAAATAGCAATTTTAATTGGAAAATTAGTATTTATTTTTACTATATATATGTACATGCTTACTTGTATATACTTATATATACTCGTATGTCTCCCTCCATCGCGCTCACAAATTCACACTTATTTGAATAATTCAAGGAGTACGTAAATAAATTAGATTTTTACAAAAAGTACTTATAATATTCAATAAAGTTAAGGTAATTTTATGAGCATGTTATCTAAAATTTGTATTCTGTGTTCAGATTTCGAAATTAATAGGCAAATTTTAATTTTTCGCCTACAGGTAGAGGCCTGAAGACATATTCACAGAATTTTTCAGTATTTTTACGAGAATACGTATGATACAACGAAACTTTTGGTAGGTATTACAATGCCGATTTTTAATTTTTGCAATGTCGCTCCACCCTACTCCGGAGCCTCATGCGGCTCTTAGTATGAAAACCTGCGGCTCTCGCTGTCATCCAACGTTTTGCGCGAAACACACAATTTACACAAAATCAAAATGAATCCTATTTCTACATATAACTTCGTGGCTTTAAAAAGCTCTAAATCGTTTTTAAATAATACTTTTTAGTAATAAACCGTCGAACATTAAGAAATATCACGAAGATTGCTTATTTCTTACTGCTATCCATTTCACAAACGAGTAACATTTAATTTTGAATATATAATCCGAAGATATGTAATATGTTGCGGCTCACAACCTTATTTTGCACGGTTTTCCCTAATTTGGCTCTCAGCTCGAAAAAGGTTCCCGACCACTGGTTTAAACATAAACATGCTAATAATGAAAGGGGCAAACCATATGCGGTTCACTACTGTATATAAACATGGTAATGACCCAAATATAAAATGTTATAAACAAGTGTATGACATAAACATACTAGCAGTGAAGGGGGCAAACATATGCAGTTCATCCCTTTAAATTTCGAACTACATAGGGAAACAGATGACAATAATATAACAGTGAGAAAACAACTTCCATTCTTGTCATCCTTTTCATTCTCACCCCACCTGTTCATTTTTTTTCGATTTTCAACAACGTGTTCAACATACGCAAGTAATACGAACTGAGATATAACAGGGCGCAAATTATTAGTTAATTTAGTTGATTCGACTCTTAACTATTCAACTAATGGGGATTGAGAATGGTTAGAATATAACACCGTATAACAACAAATCGGTGTATAATATAATAAGAAAGAGTCATATGTCTTTTTTGACATGAAATTCTTTTAAAAGATCTTCCAGGTAAAGTAAAAAATAGGCACTGAAAAACATAACGCTTAATGTTTTTCATTAAAGCGCACGGAATTTCGTAAAACGTTTTGAGGCATGAAAATGAAGATTTATTAAAGCCTCGATTTATTATCCAACGCAAGTTTATTTTTCATTTATATTTTAATATGAACTGGTCATATTGTTTTAGTGCAGTATAAAGTTGTACCAATAGTATATGTATGTATCTACATACATATGTACGTATGTACTATGAACATGTGCAAGTTAAATTCACAGTGAAATGTCATTAACGTTTATTTCCATATGTGGGTGAAATAATCTAAAGATTGTCTCATCTGACTTAGATTTTGCCCTACTGCGTTTTCTCGAGCATTTCCCGGATTTATTGCCTCGAGAGTTTTCCTGTGGAAATGTTTGAACGCTTTCAGTTACCGAACGATTTGAGTTGCCATATTCAAGTGTGATTTCAGCAAAATTTTCATTCAAATCTACGTTTCGTATTTCATTACATACATTAGATATTATTGTAATATATATGTAGGTACAAAGCAATAACTCAGATTCTACATATTGATTTTATTTTAAACATATTGTCACTGAGATGTGATTTCATTACTAATTTAACATTTCATATATGCCGTTTTATATAATAAATTAAATTTTAAAATTTTTCTGAAATATGAAGATTATCCTCGCTAATGTTATAATACAAGCAAGTATACATATGTA
This sequence comes from Parapsyche elsis, assembly GCA_022651745.1. Taxonomy (NCBI): domain Eukaryota; kingdom Metazoa; phylum Arthropoda; class Insecta; order Trichoptera; family Hydropsychidae; genus Parapsyche; species Parapsyche elsis. The sequence goes on from JAGVSN010000018.1 coordinate 4,590,211, forward strand.
TGTATATTTTTTTCTGTCTATGAATGATGAACGACCGCTCTTTCATGCGTTTCTGTGGATAAATGGAAAAAGTTTCGGTAATTGAAGACACTCAAGCTGTAGAAATTTATTTAATGCGAAGCGAACAGATCCCATTTCAATCATTTTATTTAATAAAAATACTGTACGTACAACAAAAGAGATAAAAAAGTCGGTTATTCATATTGAAAGTCGCTAGAAATAAGAAGGACTTTATAGAGAAATGAAAATCCATAGAAATCTACTTCCATCTAATATTATACTCCTCTTTTAAATTAGAAATTCTGTCTGGACATAAAATATTATATTGATTCCGTTCGGGGAAAATGCGTTTTATGATTATTATGATTTCGTGTGCCAAATGTTGTTCGTGTTTATTTGTCGAACATTAACTGCTAAATCAACGAACGCATTACATTAAAACTCACATGAATCATCTTAGTTCTCTTGTACATTACGATAGTTAAATACTTCAAATACAAATGAGATGTTCGTGCTTCGTAAACATTGTCGTATTTGTATGTACATACATATGTACATCTGTACATATGTTACATATGTTGAAAATAAATTATATGTTCGTGTTTGATTTTTTTTAATTTTGAACATTGATAGAGGTTAAAGCAATAAAACGCACACACTCGTACATACATATGTATGTAGGTTTTGAATATTTTTCTATTTTTGTCGAGTTTTCCAAGCGTGAATGCGCCAATTGCCTGCTTTATCTTCTTAATAAACGCTCGAGGGTTCTCCGCGGATTTATTTTCCTTTGCACAAGCCTTTTCAGCGAATTTTCTTAATTTTATTCCGGTCATTCTCGAATGGAACCAGTTGCACGACCACATTGCATCGTATCGCTCGATATTGCATCGAAATCTTTGAGTTACATTCTCGTGAAATCGTTAAGTGTCGAAATCGTGTTCGCTAAAGTGTCTTTCCGACTATTCTATTACTTCACTTAATAAACTTTCAGGTCTTTTCATGGAAAAGTTAGCTCGAACATTCGTCAAGGGATTTTGAAGCTTTAGGAAACATTTTTATATCACTTGCGACTTTTGGGGATTGTCACGGCAAACATACATACATATGTATGTAGCAACCGTGAAAGTTCAATATGTATTACTAGCTTTTCATATTGTTTCTGAAAATATTCAATCTAAATTTAATTCAAAATAATGGATAAAATTGAACTCACAAGTTATAACTTTAAAAACTAAAGTATTTTTATTACACGCATTAGATGAAAATTATGATTTGTTTGTGCAGAAACAATTTTGAAAATTACTAGTTTAGTTTAACTTAAAGGTTTAATTAATATGTAGATATAAAAAATTATTATGCATATGATTAAATTTTTCAGTGGGCAGATCCGACTTTAAAAAAGAAATATGATATAAGAAATACATACATACATATGTTTACCGACGTGTATCAGTATACATATATAATATTTTTGTTGGAAATCAACAAGTATGTATGTATTTACCTGCCTAAAAGTTTTTATTAATATATTTCATAAAAGTTTTGATGCTTATAAAGCTTAAAGAGATTTTTGCCAAACAAGGTTTTATTGTTTTTGAATTTTATATTATGATACACTAAAATCACTACTTGTTGATAGTGTCATCTAGTGGTTATCATTTATGTATGTACCTATAGTGTATTTATATAAATCTAAATATATGTATGTATGTACCGTGAGTGCTTCACGCTACCCGTGCCGTGTATGTGTATGTGCCGTGAGTGTATGCGAGCGTTCTGCGGCTACATAGCCAGCCAGTCAGATGCGCCAGTCCTTGCGCTACTAGTTATGGCAGTGGTGCGCAACCTATTTGATAGAAGGGCCATTTAACCATCTCTACCTAATTGTTCACGGGCCGCACAAAATCTCCTTTCAAAAGATTCTTGAATTCAGATGTTGTGGCAAGCATACTTTTGGCTGGAATCAATGCCATGTAAGGATAACACTTCTTTGCAGTGCGGAAGGATATTTTCTCTCAGCTGTGAATGAAACAATTTAAGTTTCCTGGAAGTCTGAGTTGTCATGATTTTTCCCTTGCAATCGAAGATTCAGATCATTAAGGTGTGTTGTAATATTTGTCAGAAATTGAGGATACAAATATTAGAAGAAATACAAGGAGAAATTGAAAATACACAGCTATTGAGGATCTTCCAAAATATCGATAGACTTTCCTTTGTTAACAAGGAACATTTTGATTTATTTTAAAAGTAACACAAATCTATTCAAAACCTTGCCTCTGCTTAACCAACGAACTTTGCAGTAGTACATACATAGGTCATTATATTCAGCATCGATTTCATCAAGACGAAATTCTAGGGAGAACTAACACTAAAATGCGTATCTTGAAAACAATTTTCTAAAAATAGACTGCAACTGCGTTGTAGAGAGTGTGAGACATTTGTAAAAAAAAAAAAATGAATTTTGGTTGCAAATCTCTACCCGTGAAAAAATACTGGTACTAAATAAAAATAAAAATAAAACAGCACTGTATGGTTTTCTGTTAATGACGATTCAGATTATGTACATACATACATATCTACATATGTATATGTATTCCTTTGCTACTGCATAATTTGTTAACATATCAAACATACATAGAATTTTTTTTTATATTCAATGAAGTACTTTGGGTATTTGGGTATTTGGGACGCATGCGGTCCGCGGGCCGCGGGTTGTGCATCATTGATTTACGGTAATTACTTACATATTAATTTCTAAGAAATTAATTGTCTATTTGACAAGTTCTTTTATTTTATAACCAAAAACGTTTGTTATTAATGATTTAAAATAATTTTAAATTTAAGTAAAATCACAATACTTTATCCGATTAGGATAAAGTAAAAATTGTATGGTTTTATTGTTAATTACATATTAATGGGTTAGCGAAACTTACGTGCTAGTTATTGAACGCTAGAATTTTATGTATTTCCAAGGAAAAATTGTTTTCCAACATGCAAACCGTCATTATTACATTAATTTATGAACGGAAAACGCGCGTTTTATAATGAACTGAATATAGATCGATAACTTTTGCATTAATTATTAAATTTTTCACTCGTTACATAATAAGTGGAAAACTTTGTCGAGAGTGCCTATTCAGCTTTGCCGTGTCCGTTCGTCAATACGTAAAATGTTTGTAATTGGATTTCCGCGAAATTTTATAATAACCGGTTTTGAATACATGCGAAAATTTTCCAATTATAAATATTTGAATAGTATCTATGTATGTATATGTAGTCTGTGTATAATAAAGTATATTTTAAATTTACAGATTGACAGATTATTATTAAAACCGCTAAGATTCCATTAAATTGTTAAAGTTTGTTTTATATACATAATTAAAATTAATAATAAAATAATAAACAGTGAAATTCTCGCTTTGATCAAACTTAGGTATTTAGTTTCTTTGACTTAGGTCACGTTAAAATTCAGTTCAGACTTTGTTTGCGAGACAGATAATGAAGAACGGTTTAAATGGCCCTATACAAAAGTTTTAATCTAGGCAAAAAGCGATTATGCCGCAATTCAAATGCGGCAAAGTACTCATTCGTTCGCCGTCATTCGTGCCTGGTCACTCGTGGTGGACGGTCGCTCCGCTCGCCAGCAGGTACCTTAAGGCCACGCCCCGCCCCCACCCACACCCACGACGAAGCGTCTACGTAGTGGACACATCCATGACGGCGTCCTGAAAAGGATTGCTTCCAAAAAAAAAGAAGTCGCTCAAAGTTATCTTAGAGACGGCATCCTCACTGGCTTCAGCCAGCAGGAGAACATGGAGACGGATTGCTGGCAGATCCCGAAAAACTGCCAAACGACCGCTTGACAATGCTCCACCTTCAATTGTCAAAAGCAAAAATCGGTTTGAAGGACTTGCATCAGAGGAAATAAAAGTGGTAGGGTACCACCAATTATAATGTCTGCAACTGGCACTCACGGCACCATGACGGACACCATCAAGAAGTTCACGAAGGACTTCACGATTAATTACATCGGTAACAATAATGTGTCGATTCAATGTCGTAGCATTGGAGACTTCGAGAAGCTTCGAGATGGTCTGAGGTCACCAGCACTCGGACAAAACTTCCATACCTTCTCCAGGAAAGAGGAGAAAATTATAAAAAAGCGTCGTCCGGGGCTTTGCCAAAGATGCCAGAATGCGACATCAAAAGGACCTCATAGCCCAAGGTTTCCCCGTAGCTAAAGTCCTCACCATGAAGACTAAAGAACCGATGATAACTCAACCGAGTTGTACCTAGTGTTCTTCGAACCGACGGTCAACACGAAGAAAATAAAAGAAATCCGGTACATCTGCCACACGGGTTAGTATATCTAAATACACAAATCGTTCACCAAATGTTACCCAATGTTTCAGGTGCCAAGATTATGGACATGCAGCGAAAAACTGCAATCGACCTGCCAAGTGCGTCAAGTGCACAGGATCCCACCTCACAGCGGACTGTTCCAAAAAGGACAGGACTACTCCAGCCACCTGTGTGGGTTGCTCAGGACCACACCCTGCGAATTTCAAGGACTGCCCTAAGAGGCAAGAATACTTGAAAATCCTAGAGGCGAGGAAGACTAGAAGACCAGCTACCAATCCATGGAAGACTCCTGAGGTCGCCACCAATCGAAGTGCACCTCTAATCAACAACATAACCTTCCCAAGTCTACCCATAAAGACTAATCCTATAGCTACAATCCCCAAACCAACAATTCCCACGAAGATCCCACAATCCAATCCTGAATTGACGTCTATTGCATCACTGCAAAAGATGATAAAGATCCTCAAAGAGATACGTGCCAAGACAAGCGGGTGCACCGATAAATTGAGCTGGCACTCATACTAGTCGAATACCTCGATGAATTCGAATAAGTGGAGAGGCCTGAACATCCTCGCATGGAATGCTCGGGGGCTTAGAAATAAGATTGACGAACTGGAATCGGTAATCGGTGAGCTCAATGTTGACATTATTTTAATCTCCGAGACATTCCTAAAACCGCATGTGCATATTAACCTAAAGAATTTTAACTGTCATCGCGAAGACCGAGACCGTCAGCATGGAGGCGGCGTTGCCATTTTTATAAAATCGTCGATCAAACACTCCCGCGTAATAACACCAATACTAACAAACTTAGAACTTACTGCTATTGAACTAATGGTTGACAACACCCGTCATATTATAGCTTCGGCGTATAATCCTCCTCAGAAGGAGTTATTGATGTCTGATTTTAACAAAATATTTAATTTGGGTAACTCGGTAGTAATAGCCGGAGATTTCAATGCCAAGCATCCATTATGGAACTGCCTGAGCACAGATCGTCAAGGATCATCACTTTTCCAACATGTTCAACATACGGATACCACCTTACTACACCCAGGCACACATACACATTACCCCACAAACAACTCACAAACCATCTACACTCGACCTCGTTCTCGTCGAAACTCTCCAACTATATCACTACCGGTGACCCTTCAGGCCCTATCTTCTGACCATCTTCCAATTATGTTTTCAATAGAGGGAAAACTAGAAGAAGTCCCCAAACGTGGATGGAACTATATAAAGCGGCAGACTGGAAGTCGTTCAAATCTTACGTGAACGACCACACAACTCTTACATCATCTACTTTAAAAAAAAAAAGTGACATTGAGAACTCCATCACTCAATTGACTGATACCATAACTAAATCCAAACACCTTCATATACCAATCATCCAATTCACTTCGCAAAATATAGAAATCACAGACTTTGTTAAATATCTTATCATAAGTAAAATAAATTACGTAAAATCTGGCAGAGAACAAAAGATCCGACACTGAAACCTTTAATTAATAAACTTTCATATCAAATTAAAATTAGAATCAAGCGAATTAAAAAAATGACACTTGGTCAGAAAAATTTGAGAAAAATTAAATGCAATAGATGGCTCCCTCTGGAAATTAACGAAAGCGATCCGTAGATCAAAAAAATTCGATCCCTCCATTGGTGATGGCGTGAACATGGTGACACGAGACAGTGACAAGGCGGAACTCTTAGCAAACGCATTCCAAAAGCATCACACACTCACACATCACTACCATCACACACCGACATACAACAAAGTCAACCATTCTATCAAAAGCATATTAAAACTGATACTAACAATACTAATTCTGTGAAACTAGTCCATCCGTGCGAAATTCAAAATATAATTCATAGTTTAAAGAATAAAAAAAGCTCCTGGCCGTGACGCAATAGATAATGTAATCATAAAACAACTTCCGTTCAGAACCTTAGTATTATTATTGTCAAAAATATTTAACGCCTGCTTACTCACTGGGTATTTAGAATACTGGAAAGTCGCAAAAGTCATTCCACTGCCGAAGCCAGGTAAGGACCCAAAACCCAGTCAATTACCGACCCATCAGTTTATTTTGCACTCTCTCTAAAATTTTAGAAAAAATCATTTACTCGCGCTTACTAAAAAATAGTTGATAAAAAATCTGATTAATGAACAATTTGGTTTCCGCTCGGGACATTCCACAACCCAGCAGCTTACCAGATTAACTGAGCACGTGACGAAGAACTTTAATATGAAGAGAAGTACGGGGATGGTGTGTCTCGACATAGAAAAAACCTTCGACACAGTTTGGCACGATGGACTAATTCACAAACTAATCAATAACAAAGTACCCAACTACCTTATTAATATCATCCGATCATACCTAACCGATAGAAAACTAATAGTTAACGTAAAGACGAACCATCGATGCCGAAACCGATCGTGGCGGGAGTTCCACAGGGAAGTTTGCTCGAGGGCCACTCCTATTTGCCATATATATAAATGATATTCCTGTTCCAAAAGTGCCACTTAGCACTCTATGCAGACGATACTGCTTGCTTTACGAGCAGCACCAAACCTGACGCAATTCGTGAAAAAATCTTGAATTAGCTTTAAAATCATTAAACGACCATTTTACAAAGTGGAAAATAAAATTAACCATACAAAACGGACGCTATATTCTTTAGTGTTCGAAAGCACAGGCCGAGTTCAGAACTGAAGATCCCATCAGGGAAAGGCTGAAATGGCAAGCTCAGTTGAAATATTTAGGAATAATATTTGATAGAAGAATGCGCTGGGCCCCACAATTAGAGTCAGCGAGGTGCAAGGCGATGCGCGCGATGGCAGCGGTCTATCCGTTGTTCAACCGTCGTAGCGCTTTGTCACGATCCAATCGCATCAAAATGTATCGCGCCCTAATACTACCAATATTAACATACGCTGCGCCTGTTTGGAACAATGCCTCCACCACTAACCATACTAAACTGCAAATTGCAAAACAAAGCCATCAAAATCATATATAACACCCCCATGTATACTAACCTCAAAACGCTTCACTCGCGAAACAACATCCCACTTGTAACTGATATTACTAACAAATTAACCACGAAGTTTTACCAAAAAACTACCAATAACCACGCTAACAAATTAGTAAAAGTCTCGGTGATTACGATAGTGTGTCATTACCATTCAGGTATAAACATAGGCTCCCGAAACATAATCTGTTTTAAACCTCCGTTTACAGTAAGTCACTAGAAATAAGAATTTAATGTATCTGCATGCATACCCTATTTATTATGTATTGTATTTAAAAAAAAATAAAAATAAAATTTGTAAATAGGTTTTTAGCTTAAATTTTCCTACTGTAAAAACAAACACTAACGATAAAGTAAGATTATTTTCCTATTACTACTAACACATTTATTGTAAAATGGATAATGGCCACTTGACCAGGAACCATTAGGATACGTTTTTAGTAAATAAGAAGTATTATGAACATTATATGGATAAATAAAAGTTTAATAAAAAAAAAAAAAAAAAAAATTCGTTCGCCGTAATAATGCAGGATAAAAATGAAAACTTAGACGAAAAAAATACACTTCGGGAATATGATCCTTTGTAATAGAGTTTTCAGCAAAATATCGACAATTTCTTCGCTCTTAAATTAAAGCTTTCAGATCACCAGTATGAATACAATTACAATCTCATTTCTGCATTGAAGTCGTAAGCACTTTCTGTTTTGAAGTTAACCTCTTGAAATTTGCAATTCATTCGTCGAGCTACAGGAACTATGTCGTGCGCACTCGAGATATCAAACGATGCATATATTAAAAATTGATTTTATTTTTTATTTTTAATTTCTTTCATGACAAAAAGTTGTTTATTAAAATTTACATGGCGATTGATTTAATATTATGTATTTTTTAGCTTCTTTAAATTAAAACTATGCTAAATACCTAATAATAAATAATTAATACAAATACCGCATCTCGGGTATTGATGATAATTACATATAATGACCAGCCAAAGACAAGTTTGGTCGCAGACAATGAACGATACTAGCTGCTCATTAATAATATACTATTTTGGAAAATTTTCTTATTAAAACGTAACTCGTCCATTTTCAGTCAATGTTGTAGTATTTGAGGTTTATAACAGTTGTTAGGGTAGATTGGGTTAAGCTAGAAACTGAATGGTGAATTTAAGTAGTATTGCAATATATTTTTATGCAAAGCGTGGATTATTTATTTTTATTTAAATGTCACATAAACAGATTTCTGAACTAAAAGCTTCACCAAGCACGAGTCACGCTTTTGCTTAATTATCCCGAGCGAGTCTAATTCGCTTGATTCCGCATGCGGTTCAGCGAAGACAAATTTGTCATACTGTATAGTGGTCGATAGTGGCGTGTCGACATTAAAAGTTTTCATACAAAGGATTTTCGTTTGCTTGTTGCTTTTAAGTCTTGTAGAGAGTATGTAGTCTCTTTGTGTATTATTATATTTTGGAAATTCTTTTGGATTCGCTCAACTAATTTGACGTTGTTGGAAATACCCTCGAGGCGTCGAAAGCACATTCCTAAAATGCCTTCCACGCCTCACAGATTTCTTACATAAATTATTATGAATTCGAAAAGGGTGTTTTCCCCATCCCACCTATCCTGCTTTAGCCCATTAAGAATTTTCGGTCCCTCTCTGCGATTTAACTCTCGGATCCGCGCCATAATTTGATTTGAATGGCGGCAAAACGGAACGGATACGTTTCGCAACGAAACGCCTCCAATTTTACACGTGTGCGTTATGTAAATATATGACGACGACGACTTTGAAGTATAAAACAAATCAAAAGGAATCAGTAGAAGGAAGTAACTGATAGAAGCCGGTGTAAATTAATTTAAAAAAATAATTTCACACGTTGCCAATTACGAGACCGACGTTTGCTAATTACGAAAGTACCAGAGAAGTAAATGCGCACCATTTTGAAAATCTCACAATGGAAAATTTTTCGTGGCTCACGCAAAACCACTTTTGGGCTTCGTTATGCCGAAGGTGTAATTATTCCGCTGTTTTTTATTTTCGTGCAAAAATTAAATTAAAAAAAAATCTAATGATGTATGAGCTTTCAGAGCTTTGGCGAGGTATGTATAATGTACATATGTAAAGGTCGAAAGAAAAAAATCGTTACTTTTTAACATTTGTTAAATGTGCGACAATCAGTAATCGCCCGGCTCAAATCTCGTTTTAATATCGGGTGATTAATGCTAGCTAAACTTAAAAAGTAGCAATTTTCGCTAAAACGAAAGCGTAATTAATATATTAAATTTTGGCAGCAGTTAGCTTTAGTTAGGCATGCAGTGTAATTATCACATGTAGGTCAAATTTCAAATGTTAATTATGTGATGGATGAGTTAGGAATTACATAGATAATGGGAAATTATCTTATCTTGTGCAATTTGTCCTGGGTTCAATTTACACTTTCCACTTTATTGATTTTTTTTAATTTACCTATCTCGTAAAGATGTTCGCATAGCGATTGGTCGATTCGAAACGTATTTCTCGACGTTTTCGCATCGGTTATTTAAATACAACGTAAAAGCCTATTAACGGAATAAATTGGTGCGGCTTAAAAGCCCCAGTTTGAGCCCCAAAGTCGATAAACGTTATATTATGAGCGGCAAATTGAATTTGCGTGTGCGGTTCCGTTTTTCTTTTCAGTTTTCTTTGCTCGCCAAACCTGTTGCCGATTGAAAGCTTTTATCTTGAATAATTAGAAACGTTCCCTCGATTGATAGAGTGGTTGTATTTTTAGAAAAAGACGGTTGCGAACGCTTTTCGCAATTCATTCACGTTCAAAGCAAAACGTCGATTACATGGGATATTGCAGACGTGTTGTATTAAACTTATACTATTTCTATGTAGATTACACAATTCTGACTAAAAAACATTCATATGAAAAACGTATTCTTAAGATATTTATAAATTATTAAAATTATTTGAATACTACTATTAAATTTGCATTGTGAGTAAAAAATAGTCCGTCATCGATAGTTTGAAGTGATCACAGGTTGTTTTGTTATTTATATGATAGCTAATAACCAATTTTAATCAAGCTCGACGTCAAAGACATGTTGGCTTCACGTTCGCTAAACCTCAAAGGGGTTCAAACATGACAACAGAACTGTGCCGGTTTACTATAAATATTTATACACACGGTCAATACAGCCTTAGCAAGTAGATGCATACATAGGTATATGTACATACATACATACATATGTATATTCACAGTACATATTAAGCAAAATGATCGTAGAACTAAGCTTGACTTGCATATACATATACGATAACTGCAAGTTCCGACGCATTGCCTACACGAAGCTAACGGTCGTCGTTTTAATTATTATCATTATTATACATATGTATGTACATACATATATGCGAATACTAAGCAAACGAATGCTAATGTGCATAATGTTCAAGGTCTATGTATGATATTTTCCAGAGGTGTATAGGTAAACTTTGAGTTTTCCCTTAGCGCGTATACCTAATAAAGTTTCTCAGTTAGTTTTCCAAGCTACATATGTATAGCTGTTATAGCACGCGTGGAATGTATCGAAATCAAAGTTCATTCGCGTCTCAATTATAGCGTATTGTCGACTGTAAATCTAAATGCGTCTGTATTTAGAATGCTTTGCGATGAATCGCCTATTCAGGCATTGCTAATTCAAATTCGGATCAGTTGATTTAATTTTCAAAATTCGCCGAATGTATGTGAAACGTTTGTGAACTTTAACATTGACGAGTTCAACGCTTTGTACGAAAGCTCGTTTGATTGGCTCGTTCAAACTATCGAAATTCAATTCGATTTGTATTAAAAAACTATGTAATCATACAATGGATTTGTCATGTGGTATTGTTGTGATATTTTTGGAACGATAAAGTTCAAATTTGTATTACATATGAATTGTATATCGTACATGACAGTTTCAGACCTTTCGGTCCGTTAGATATTTAACGAACCGTCTTTTTTTACCCTGAACACTGGGTTAATATCGGTGAGAAATTTCGTTTTTGTGAATTCCTTTTGTGTTTTCTACTCGTCAAGAGATTTTCGTTTCCCATATTTTCGTTATCGAAGATAAAATTTAAAGAGGAAACGAAAAAAAAAAATATTTCGCTGTTTTCTCTCGCATGAAAATAAATATGTACAAATCTCTCAATGCGATATTATTAAACATACATACGCCAGTGCTTTCAATGTGATGTTTATGTCACGGAAAGCTTTCCTAAAACCGTGCATAATTTAAACACAATTTAATAATATAACGCGCAAGTATTTTACGACCCTATTATAATAATATAGGTGTACTCCATACACTGTAAGTAGAATAATGTGCAATTTAATATCGTATGAAATATTTTGTAGCATAGCAGTGTGTTAGATTATGATCAATATTCGACAAATGTGCAACGTATGTTTGCAACGGGTACATTCAGCGGAATTTAAACCGCGTTGCACGTCATTACAATATAATTATTGGTAATATCGCGTCGTTGAGTCCCAGTATTTTATGTTGTACCTATTTTTATTTATTTTTTTAACATAGAATGATGTTAAATAACAATGTGTGCAGAATCGAAAATTCGTTTGAAATATTGCATTAGTGCACATTTACGAGGACTAAACACGGCTTCTGAATAATTCATAAGCTGAAATTTCATACGCGATTATTCACATGAGTTGAAATTAAACGTATAGGTACATTTTTTTACGATGATCTCATCAGAAATGTTTAACTCACAAAAATTAGTCGAACACTTCTAAAAATGTAATATTAGGTATAGCAAGAGATCTCGATTGATTATTTTTTATTTACCTATACGATCTAGTTTTAGAACTTTCTATTTATATATATGTAGATAGTTCCATTCATCACTAATTACTCGCGTTACGTACCGAAGAATTTATTGAACCTTGATATTTCGATGACGTTCAGCTTAATGACGACCCTTTTACACTGTCGTGTTTTAATTAGATATGACTGGTAGTAACCGTCGTAATTAAACACGGAATGTACAAAGTGAATTATCTATTTAATTATGTTCATTTCTCAGGTGACCGTTGTTGATAGTTAAGGTTAATGAAGGTAAAATACGACTCTGCTGAAAAATTCGCGTTTTCGTGCTACTTTTATTCTGTTTGAAAATTTAGCTTTCAATTTGCAGTAACACGTATTCAGATGACAGGCTCGATAAATTGTAGGGGTTTTTTTTTTTGTATAATACGTGGCGTTTTCCGTGTAAGAAACAAATAAAGGGTTAATGCGATAGTCGGTAGTTAATATTTCAATTATTCGTAAAAGTATATGTGTGTATGTATGTGTTTGTGATGATGATAACAGTTTCAGTGACAGTACGCGACCTTCATTCATATATTGATTGTTGAAATCGCCTTTACTTTTTCATTGAATCGATAACATATTTTATACAACTTAAAATAAAATAATAAAACTATAATATAATATGTTATACGTAAATGAAAGTAAAACCTTAAGGAATACTGTATAATTTACATAATTTTTGTTTAAAATTTTAAGCTACGAAATATTTATGGTAAAATACAAGCACTTTGTAAGATTTGAATTTTTCGTTAAAGAACCTCCAATTGTGTTGAAACAAAAATAAAAAATAAAAATAGAAGTACTGCCGTTTTACGTGACTGTTCGTAAATTTTAGACAGTGACATATTTTTCCCCAAAAAATTAAAATTAGAATTCAAAAGTTAAGTCATTTCAGCAACGAAACACAACATATATTCGGTTATTTTAAGACATTCGATTATTTAATTAAAATTGCGTATTTTTGTATTGCATTGCGTGCACTTGATCACCTTAAAGGTGTCCGTAAAGTTTTTTGCTTAAAAGCACACACTCTCACATTCAAAATTTGATTATATCGTAATCATCGATCGTAATTTGCTTCATCGCTATCATCATCATTTATTAAATGAATAATTAGCCACTTAGTACTCCTTTCTGACATTAGTAAGTCATACTCATTAGTTTAGCCGTTGAAAATCAACGTTTCGCTATACGAGACAGGTATGTTTGTATATAGTACATATGTACATATGTACATACATACATACAGTGTATGTCGTTCGTCTTCCAACAACTGTGCAAAGTTCTATTCTCAGTGCGCATATTTAACCATGTGCCACGTGTGCACGTCTCGTATCAATATTTTGCAAAAGACATGTCGGCAATATATTTTCCTTTCAAAACATGCTCGAAATAAAATTTTAAATGTTATACTTTATCGGATTAAGTACAGAGTAAGACGAAGTTCGAAGTTCACTTTATTGTCTGCTGAGCTCGAGAGTAGCGACGTCAATATAGATTATACATAGAATATCATACACAGGATTTAGTTGAAAGTTTAAAAATTCAATTTTCCTCCGAAGCTTTTGAACGTTGTTAAAGCTAGAGTGCACATTGCACTCAATTTCGTGGCAATTTTTAAAACTTTTGTAAGGTACAAAATTGAAGTTTTGATGTTAAACCTGCAAGTTTATGTACCTACGCATAAGTTTGCTTGTTATCATGTCTAACTATTCTATCTATAGATAATATACATACAAACATATGTATGTACATATGTACATGTATGAAGGTATGTATGTACATAAAAAACTCCCACATCCTTTGACTAAATGGGAGAAAATTTTTCATACTCCCTACGATCCTGCAGGTCTCATGGAGTAATTCAGTGCTATATGTATTACATTTTTCTTTTGGGTTACTACCATATATATATACATATGTAGGTAAATTTTAGATTAACATTGTTGTTTGTTCGTTACGTTACAAGAATATCTTAGACCTTTCAACAGCATTTCTCAAATTTTCAAAAACATATTTCTGAAAACTATAACCTGGGTGAAGCCGGCTACATACTTAAAACTAGCTCTATGAATGCGGTATATGTAGCTGTTTATTACAAACTTAGTGCGAAACCAATTAGGTACTAACTACTACAACTGAAGCTCATCTTCACCCCTTCCTCGAGATCTTCACAAGGATCCTTCACATACCAACTAGTCCAATAAACACGGACTAGTACATATATTGCTCATACCCATGGAATTGTCGCTCTTATTGAATGCACAGGAGTCGATTTCGCCAGCTTAAGCATCCACAGACTCCCAGCAATTTGCCCGGTCAGGAGACAAGACAAATAGTTTTAGTGTTTTCTCTTTTGCTCTAGTGTGGTATTTCACGCTATATACCGTGTTTGACTGTAGGTACATGGTTTCGTTTATACTATTTTATTATATGTACCCGGTGTTGTGATTTGAAGTAGCATCGGTTGCACTTGATCAGGGATGGCGAACCTATGTATGACACGCGGGTAAAGTTGAAATTTTCTTTAAAAAACGTATTATTTTTTAATAAAAATAAAATTTTCCATTTTTTAAAGAAGCATATATTGACGTCGTATAATATTAAAAACGATGAATTAATTATATCTGGACATTATAAAGTGTATACCACAATAATTGAAGACACGAAGAAAATATTTTCCGAAAGATTTTTACATCTTGAACAGATAATCACCACCTTGCATTTTTTAACATTAACCCATTATATGAACATATCCAATTAACATTATTCGATTGGATCGGATTAGAAGATTTAGAAATGGAGTTAGAATGGAATTTCAAAATAGTTTCGTGTGGAAAAATAAATTTGTGCAACTAAATTTAAATATAATATGTAGAAACCATTAATGGAAATACCGAAGAGCGCGGCGACGTAACATTATTGGAAAATGTAATTTCAAGTGAATGAAACTCTGTTCCTGGACCATTTAAATCTATGAAAAATTCAGCAAAAGCTATTTAATTTAAATTTAAATTTAAAATAGATGGGCAGGCGGCATATTTTAACAATGTATGTTTGCGAACAATTACTTTCATTGATAAATTTGATCAAATCGAACATGAGAAATCGTCTCGGTAAAGATTTGACTGCAGCATGTGTAGGATTATAATTATTTTATTTATTTATTTATTTATTAACAGGTTTTAGCCCAAAATATAGATTACATATACATATGTACATATATAAAAACAAAAAGAATAAGAATATCAAAAAGATACATAGAAGTTAGACAGAATATAATATAATATAATAAAAAACATAAGAAAATCAAACAAAAAAAAAGAAATAATAACAAAATAATACTAGTTATGTAGTCTCCAACTATAAACCACGCATTGGTAAATTAGCATCATACAAACAACAACAAAAATCTCACTAAGTTGTTACTCCAACCCGTTGTCAGTTATTAAAAGGTATTTTTTAAATAACATCAACAATAAACCTAATTGTGTAAAACCATATATATTTTATTTAAATTTCCGTATTATTTATAGAACATGTGAAAAGTTTTTTTAAGAATTGGGCATACTTTTTGGCACACTTGAAGAAAAAGGTTCGCCATCCCTGCATTAGACTGTGCGATATTCTTGGATTTTATGGGGCGCAAAGGTCAAAAGTGGTCCGTTTGAAATTTTCGCTTTGAGTGTTTGCGACTTCGATTTACCGGTATAATCAACGATGAAGGATGCTTCATTTCGATTAATTTTGCACGGTCGAAAGCTCCTTTATGGTCGAGCTGAAATGTTATAAGGGTATAATTTGTCTTGGACGTAAAATCTAGGCGGCATATATAAAGGATATCAATCTTTTAAATGTGTGGTGTACTAGGATGAAAATAAATCTTTACAACACCTCTAAGAGCATTTACGTTATAGCTGTAATACTTTGTATCAGGGGCGAAAATCCCGAAAGGCTATTAATTCCATTCTTTTCAATATAAAAACGCTGTAAAGGTATACGGTATATTGTTATATTTTATGGTCAACTGTATTAGCACAGTTGAATAAATAGCATTTTATGAAACAAATTCAGCTGTCAAGTTGTGTGGCTATAAATTTAACGAGCTTTCGAATTTTGACACATTCAGATTTATTGTAGATTTTATTCTAAAATTCTATATGAATTACTCGCATAAAATATAACGTGCCTACTTGTTTAATGCGAATAGCAATTCATCAAAATTTTCCTTGATCTAATTATAGGAAGCGTTCAGCGCAAACGTGAACTAATTCCATTACATATATTTTTGTTGATTTAATTAATTGCTATGAAAATTTTATAGACATAAAAAGACATCATACAGTAATAGTTTGCTAAAATAAACAATTTCAGATTGATTAAATAAACTAAAAAAATATAAGAAATTTATAATACAAACATAGATTAAAAGTATTAGAATTACAATTGAATCATCAATGAAGACCTCCAAGCTTTGAACTTTATTTTCTATATCCCATAGTTAATACAGTAGATACATTTGAAAGAATGATTGGCTGTTGGCAATATATGAATATAACTAAAATCCAAATGAGAAAATCTTTTGAAACAATTTTAGCCATTTTAATAATTTTTAAGTCAGTTTGATGCAAATTTGGCACCATTTAATATTCTTACTTCCCACTTATTCATGCCAGAAAGCAACAGAAAACTACTGGAGAGTATATTTCCCTAGATAATTTGTTGTGATAAACGATTTCATTAAAGTAAGCCAGGCGATAGCTCAGTGGTTAGAGCGTTGGTCTCTTGAGCGAAAGGTCTGGGGTTGCATCCCCGTATGTCGAAAAACAAAAGTTTTACGACCTTAAAAATATAGTCACTGGCAAGATCTGAATATTACTTTATTCGGATTGGTCGTTTCCTGTTAGAATTTGCTAATTTATCTAACTTAATTAATTGTTAGACGGTTCCATAAAATTGGCAACATCGAAACAATTCCTTATTTTCTACCAAATCATTGTCCATGCCTTCTATCCCTTCCTCCCCCACAGAAGGCAATCAGAAACTACTGGAGAGTATCTTTGCTTAGATACTTCAGTATAGCTGACAGTAAAATGTTTGTCAAATAGTGAAGAGGCAACGTTTGATATTCAAGTACGCCAAAAGTAAAGAAGATACTCTCGAAAAGAAAAGTACTTGATTCACTTTTGCAATGAAGAATCGACACACTTTTTCTACTTAGTTGCGACACGGTACGCAAATTACGCAAGTTCAGACATTAGCGTAATTGCCTCATCCACGCGCGGTCAAGGCTTTCAAAGTACATGAAGAATTTGCGAAATTTTCCTAGTTTTTCATTTCCGCGGCCTTATTGTACACAGCGAGCGACACGCTACGCTTCTATTATTTCACTGTGTGCTTTTTTACCCCTCTACCCTGTCAAACACACAAGTATTATTTATATTTCTACAGCACATGATGTTGTTGAGCGATCACGTGATACACCACAGTTAGGATATAAAAGTATGCTAGTCAAATTTTTGAGGTACTGAATTGCGTCGATCAATTTGCCGCAACCGATAGCTCTAATTTGACGTGAATGTCTTCCTGTCGTGCATAATTTATGAATCCGTACCGTATACTTATTTTATTTAACCCGTGTGTATACTATGTGAAGCATTGTTTTGCTACCAAATTGCACGTGCGTGCGATCCCTGTCTAATGGAAAATTAGGGAAACTATGTAAACACTCGGCGTAGCGATGATTCGACCTGCGTGCTTTGTTTCCATATGTCGGAAAAATTACACTCAATAATAACACCAGTATTATTCTTTTCGAATTGGGTTTAAAATGTAAGTAGGTTCTTAAAGTGTGCTCGGGGTCATTAAAAAAAATAAAATAAATTCGGGTGTGGCCAACCCATGACTTTATCCATATACTTGAGGAATACAAAGAGTAACGAATTTTTTTAAGTACGTAAGTAAATAAAACGCATGCACACCACCACATCAACCAACATACATATGTACATACATATCATGAAATTACTGTGTTGAGTGCGCGCGCGTATGTAAAATACGATCTTCGGCATATATTCAAATAGGAAAAACTACCACTTCCGGTCGGCGGATTTTGATCAAAACCTTATCAAATCTTAAATTTTATATAGAATTTATAAATATAAATTTTCGACTTGATGAATGGGGCAGTTTATGAAATATTCTATGGTAAACTTTTCGACAAAAAAAAACCCTACTACCGGTTGACTGATTTATTTTTTCATGACTAGCAATTTCTCTCAGGATTACAAAATTACAATATTGTGACGATACTACATATTTGAAAAGCCGAAAAAAATAAAAAAAACAACAAATCGTTCAAGAGTAAACTGCCACTTCCGCAAGACAGATTTTGACCAAAATCACAGTATCTCTTACGGCTAACGTGAAAACTATAGTTATGAAATTTCGACTTGATCGGGGGGGGGGGGGGGGGGCAGTTTTGGAAATATTATGTGATAACAGGATTTTTTAATTTTCTACAAGAAAAAAACCCTACTTTCGGTTGACTGATGTTGACCAAATTCCTTATGTCTCTAACACCTTGCGTGAAAATAATAGATATGAAATTTCAGCTTGATAGACCGAATAGTTTCGGAGAAAACATACATACAGACACACACACACACAAAGTACACAGCCATACAGATATTTTCCAGAAATCATGAAAACGTGATCAGAGGATGATACCTGATACAAATCAGTCAAAATCTTGAGGTTGAATTTTCGCACGATCACAATACTTTATCCGATTAGGATAAAGTAAAAAGTTCAAGAGCTATTCATAAATAAATAATACGCGCTACGCCTTTATAAAGAAAATCGTCGTTAACCTTAACATTGCGAATATACATGTACGTTATGTTTCGTGAAATTTTAATGTATCGCAACAAGTGGCTACAACATTAACAAACACCACTCAAAGCGTACGCATTTGAATATCACAGGTATTATGTTAAGCAATGTGTGTGTGTGTTGAATTTTATACAGTTTAAACCGGCCGTTCTGACAATATCGATCCGAGAATCGCGTGCTAAAAATTGGTTTGCAGATTTTGTGACCCCGAATTGTTCGGAATTCGCACGTCTGCAGCTATGTTGTATTGCAACTATGTTGTATTGATGGTAGATATGTGTTCGTGGAATTGATTTTAATGTAAGCGAAAGTTGCGTGTTGGTCTCTCGTTGTATTAATTTCGCTTGGTTTGATGCATTTGATAACGTCTCATATGCTCGAGCCTAGCGTACCTACATACATACATACATATGTACATAAGTTCTACGTCGGTAAGCTCGCTAAGATTATTATTTAAAGTGCAACGCCTGGAGAGCTTTCGCAACACGTTGAGATGTTTGAGAAAACCCTGGTTTCCTCTCTGGGAGATTCTAATTTCAGACCGGAACTTCAGCCTGGAAATTAGACGAGCCAAGCGGTGTGCTTTAAGCTCCAGCGAAAGGCAATAAGGCAAGCACGACACGCACGTAATTATCCATTGTTCTTCTTGCACATTTTTTTTCGTAACTGAGATAGGATTTTTCTTTGAAAAGCGTTTCGCGATCGTGCTGAAGATTCAATCGTGAGATTTCTTCAGATTTGCATTAGGTATCATATTTTGAAAGCGTTCCATTCTTTGTGTGTAAATAAATATTTCCTTGGAAAGCATTGGCTTACAGCTTATCGAGATTTGAATTTGTTCTTTTGATTTTCATTTGAGCTTTTAAGATTAGTGCCGCTTTGATTTAAAATTAACAAATGGAGCACAATAAATAAAAAATAATAAAAATAAAAAATAAAAGAGCCACGCCAATTTTTATGTTTATTAGTGTCGGAAATTTCAACCTACTTTTGAACTTAAACGGTTTATGTTTACAAGTATGTATGTATTAAAAAATATAAATTAATTACGTACAATCCACTGATGGTTTTACCATACAAAATATTAAACTGATGAGTATCGATACGATGCCAGGAATTATTATAGCCGCTTCCCCACCAATTCGAAGTGCTCTTATGTGTACATACTTACTTACTTATTTATTTAAGATAGCTTAAAAAGTTAATTACAAACAAATATTAACTTAAAGCTAAAATTACAAAATAAACTTATTATCTATTTGCACTTGTACATAGGTGCTGTTTTAAGACTGTCAGGAATCTATCAACTTATGACAGGCCGTTATATTCATATACATATTTATATGTATGTAGGTGTAGCTGTATATTACGTAGAAACCAATGCAAAATAGAATACATGAAATCTTAAATATCTATCAATCGATCTGCGTCAATGAAATATTATGCGCACGTACACACACACACACACTGTATTGTGTCAATATTAATGCTTTGCATGTCACATAAAAGTTAGAAGCCGTTTCAGGGAATGTTCAACGGAAATCACGCACGCTATTAACGATCTAATTTAAAGATTAACGGTTTTTAAATTTTTGATAATATACCAGTGTTGCGATAACGCTAACGATATCGTTTCGTACCCAACGATTGCCACCCCATTCTTCTTCAACTTCGACGCTGCGCGTATTTACCCGCTTTCGCATACATAAATGCATTTCGATCGAGCTTCCTTTCATCAATCTTTCACTTATTAGACGGAATCGCTTCGGTAAATGTTGGTTGCACTAAATCAACCGTAACGACGAGGTTCAAACTTTCTTGACGGGCCTGTATATACCTTCGAGCCACCGTAAACCGGCCGCGAAAACCTCAGACTGGCTTAATTATTCAATGAAAGCACTCCCCCTCTTCTGAAATGCGAATTTCTTCAGCAAATTGGTCGACTTTCTGCAACACTGGCCTTTTACCTTAAAGTAACTTCGTGAATTGAAAATGCACAATTGGATAGGTTGTTACTATTTTTACTTTATTTTTTTTAATAAAGAGCGTTCAGTCATTGTGCAGAACATGAAAAAATTTAACGATGTCTGAAAAACTCTTAATGAGATCTTTAAAATACTTTTGTACGAGACTTTTCTTCGATTCGTTTTTCGTATACGATATATATGTATGTACGTATGTAGGTATTGCATATATAGGTACATATATAAGTAGAAAAATTTCAATGGAAATTTAACGTCTGAAAAATTAATAAAAAATATATTAGAAATACCTACATACATATGTAGTGTTCATGTAGTGTTCATTGTACAATTGTGATATTCCGTTTGTGTGAATGTTGTTTGATGATGTTGGGTTTTGTTTGTTTATCAGATTGAAAGAAGGATACGTCAGATCAAGAAGTCTTTGAAGTACAAACGATATTTCAACTGTATTGTATGTGTACGTATGTGATTTTCTACACTAGATACATACATGGCAAATAGTAAAATCAACTCTAAATATTTCTATCAGTAAAGGGAATTTATTATATGTAATAAATGGGTTTTAGTTTACGTTTGCATCTACATACATACATATGTATATAAATTAAATTAAATCAGACAAAGTTGAATATAATAAATTACCAATAGAAGTTCGATCTCTAATTCTTAAATTATTCTAATTCGATCTCGAATTCTTTAATAATAATAATAATCTTTTATACATTCGTCGTAGAAATGCGGATTTAATTTACGATTTTTATCGTTTTTATATTTTAAAACGAACGCTGGAAAGTACCTACTGCATATTTACGATTTCGGCAAACAACTCTGGCGGGATAAATATGTAGATTTTAGGTGTATTTTTTTCCTCAACGAGAAAGGAAAATAATTTCATACGATCCTGTAAAATTCAGGGAGAGCTTTGCAACATATAGACCAGACATATTTTTCATCACAAGATAAGTGGCAGAACAAATAAATCTTGCAGTATGGTGAAACATCACATTTTTTACGACTTCTTTTGAACTAGCTTTTTTACGGGCCCATCTACGGCAATTTTATTTTTTTTTGCGCGTAATCTTCACAGATCTATTTCAGCAGCAAGTGACATCTTAATTAATTTCAGCCTACAATATATATCGTATCGGGGGATATGAATAACGGTCGATTTATCATGCGTCGCTTGGCATAAACTTAATAATTTTTCGAGTATGTTACAAAATGCTTATGGGTTGTGAATTTTATCGAATTTTCGCCCGTTTCAATCGCTTTTTCAGTTGAATGAATACAAGGGTATTTTGTTGGTAGAGTTGAGACTTTTCCGCACGGATCTGAATTGAATAGGTCGTCTGGGGGCCCATTGGATATAGCTATCTCATTAATCTGATGGCATTTCTATCCACGACTCAAAATGGGCCATAAATTCGTTTCATTAAACCTTTAACCCGCTACTGGCCGCCATCGTTGGCCATTGGTCAAGTGAATCACCTGTATTGACTTTGGGCCAATCGATACGCGCACACGTGAGCGAAGCCTTCAGCTTTCCCCCAGCTGTGACCTTCTCCTTTCACCGTAAAAATCCAAATGAAAATTGATCTTTCATTTGTAGGAAACGGGCAGGGATTAGGCTAGTGTGGGAGAAAGGGGAGGGGAAGCAATCGATCATTAAAAAAGAATGAAGATCGTTCGTACGTGGGCTTATTTACTTTTTTGTTTGCTCTCTCGATTGATTATTTTATGTGATAAACTCAGTTATAACGAGGTCGGAGTAGTAAGGAGGGCGAAGGTCGGTTCTACCCCTTTCAAACACCCCCTCATCAAAACCCTTCGTTCGTAATTGAGTTTTTGCAGTTTTTCTCCTTCGGGCGAGAAATCGACCTAGCAAATTATCGCGTTGCTGTTGAATTTTAAAGTGGCCGATCGCGTTCCCGCACGCGAAATGACCGCTTGATACATGCATATATCTGATATATAATAGCCCTATTCCGTCTGCCTGTGTGTGTGTGTGGCTGTGCGTATGTGAGTCTGTCTGCTGATAACGCTCGCCTCGGTAAATAATTAAAAAAAAAACCAGAACGTCGCGCGGGTGGGATTTGAACCCGGTACCACGACTTAAACGTGACTATTTAATATGAAAAATAGGCTCGCGACTTTGCTAAATTGTTACGTTGTTGTATTATAACGCGCCATAGATGGCGCAGTGTTGCATTGGTGCAACAACTATAAAAACTATTAAATTTAATATTATTTTCCAGTACGGGTGATGAGAACGCTCCGTTGATATTCAACGGGCTTACACTTAGTATCAGAGATAAAAACGTAAATATAGCCGATTGCGACTTTTTAACCCCTTCTATGCTGTCCGAATATGGAAAAATGCAAAATCTAGTCTTTCCATGGCATTCGATAGAGCATTTCGTTCCGCTTGATATATTCCGCATTCGATCGACATCCCGGTTCATATTGTACGTATGTATGTACGTAGTTACATATTATTCTTGGAAGTGGGCCGATCGATTCTGGGAAATTCAATTTGTCTGTGATGTCTGCTAGCTGCACGTTTCGATTTTGCCAAATTACAATTATCAAAGCGAGCTAGTATTTATTGTTTGTTTTTGTTGTATGGAATCGTGTGCGGTGTCTATTCCTAGATATGTGTTCTACCAACTTCTCTAAAATAAATCAAAGTTACCTTACCGATGAAAACGTTTACATATATGTACATATGTATACAGTTCTTTGTACTTCAATATATAGATAAGAATCATAATAAATCGTATGGAAAAAAGCTAAACTTTCTTTTGTTTCAAATAAAATGTAGATATTCCTATTGGTTTTTATTAATAAGAGTTGCATTCTACATAGATTCTACTAAAATTTGATTCAAATGAGCCCCTTTAAGCAGCACTTAATTTGTTAATAACTTGTTAGATGCAGAAAGCAAAAATTCCGATGAGAAATTATAAACAATTGCCGTGCAGTAGTTACACTCTAGACGTATTTTTCTAGAACTTTAAGAAATACGAGATTGCCGTAATGTTTTCGTATTGGTAGAAATGTCTTATGAATTCACCGCGAATCTACTAATATTTAAATTTTTACGCTTTCCGCGTCACTTATTGGCTATGCAAACCATTCTCGGAATGGTTCATATAATAGCGAGCCGAGAGCATATCCCGTAAAAATGCTGCACGTTTATAGTGTGCGCGTTTCAGAAGTTTTCACTTAACATTTCATACTTTTGCTCACACTTAAATGGGTAATTCGAGAAAAATTCCTCGACCGTTTTCCGCGGATCTCGCATAACACACATCTATAAACAAACGACATAAAAATAATGCACTAATAAACTTTTAGAGTACGACCGTAAATGTAAAAATTGCTCGTCCGTCCGTGTTTTTCGCAAAATGGTATAACAGTATGTAGAGAAGGAAAATAGAACGACGGTAGAAATATATATCGATGGGTTAGTGCGCAGATATTGTACATACATATGTCCAGTTTTTACCAAAATTGAGTTATCATACACAAAACGTCCATCTGCATCAAACCTTCATGTTTAATCGAATGTCCAAATAGTGTATTTGAGAAGATATTGTCTTATTCAAATATATACTATGACCATTTTGTCCATAGTTTTCATGCAAAAGAGATGTACATATGTCAATTACAATATTTTAAAACAAAACTGGACATACAATATCTGTGCACTAACCCATCGATATATAAAAATTCACCGTCAGAATAATCATAATAATCAAGTTCTAAATCTAACTACATACATACATAATTCCATCTATTAGACGTATCTATCTGTCTGTTTATTCTTTATGCATTGCTTCACTTCTTGATTGATCGAATCTAAATCTTGCAGAGCTATACATATAGTCTTGGCTGATAAATAAAGTGGGTATTGTCAGTTGAAGCTCATTGATTATCTTGAATGTTATTTAACTTGACAATAAAAATTAAACCGAACAAAGTTTTCACACTGTACCCAAGTGTATACTGGGGAAAAATTTCCCAGACAATTCGTTTACATCACTTATTATTATCATCTGAGAACAATATAAAATTTTACAAACTTTATTTTCGTCTGAGAGCAGTCATTTCAATTTATGACAAATTTCTATAACGGCTCAACACGAACGAATGCAAAAGCTCGCAACTCCTAACATACACAGAGATACATTGGAAAAGCTGCAGTTTCGAGCACGTACATTATTTTAATATCTGTTTCGTACAACTCGATTGTAACTCATTAAACTCTCCTCGGTACATACTGATATACACGGTGAAGTGAAACGCGCGTGTAAAAGGAAGTTATCGGATTAATTTTACGGGCTCGTCGTACACACGCGTTTCTGAAAATGCACTCGAGCGAAATTGTCGGCTTGTGTAAGCTATTTTATACAGACCAAACTATCTAACTCGAGTCTTGGCCGGCTGCAGTTAAAATAAACTGCAAGTGGTGCTGTTGCATCAGCCGCAATGCAGTGCTATCACGCAGTTCGTGTATCGTTACAGTATTTACGGTGCATTGCACAACATTGACGACATACCGTGGAAATAGTTTGATTAGATTTTGAGGAAAAGCCCTATGAAAGGGAAGCTTTTAAAATAAATTCCACAGCTTCTGCAAATGGTTAATTAGTTTTGTCTGAAGTGTTTTTGTTCTGCCATTCAGGAAGCTTGAATACTAAGAACAGAGTTGCGTGTGCGAAATTTTATGAATACTCACTTTGATGCTACGTTTCATGTCATTCAAAGTGTGGGATTTCTTCAGGTGTGCACAGAATGGAAGTATGAAAGTGAGAGCTCGCAAGTTGTATGAATTTGTATGGAATTTTCTCGTTCATCGAAACAATACTCTTGGTGCTCGTTATCGATGAAATTTTTCTCAGTTTAAAAGTGACATTTGCCTATTAGAGTGATTGAATTATTTCAAAATTTACGCTCACAGTTAAGTGTTTCCATTCCGACCGATCGCATTAGTGTATCTAGACGCTATTTTGCCGAACCGATTTCCTTCAAATACGTTTTTATGTTACGTTATACATATGTACATACATATGTAGATACGTTCTTTGACTTCGCACATTTCAGTCGAGACGTACATATGTACATTTCAGACGATATTTTCACGACGTGTAAAAAAAAATAACGTTTCAAATCTGCTAAAAAAATAAAAAAAAATCTGACACTATTATACAATATTATACAAAAAATGGTTATATTTTCGTATGAAGTGATTACGTTTGCTATCAATCCTAATGTGTGTGGTCGATTATACTAGAGTACGTTTGTTTTTCAGTTCATGACAACGAGACATTAGTCTCGAATTTATTACGTATTATTCTTTTTGATTGAATATTTGAATACATATAATGCGGCAATTTCGAAATATTTCAACGCAATAATATATCGAAACAATTTAAACGGCTTCAGATAAGAGAAGTAATTGAAATAAAAAAGTTTCCTATCGCCTTTATTCTTCTGAATATATTTATAAAGCTAAAAACAATGACAGAGACATAATTGTATTGATTACGGTGTAACTTTTTTACCAATGTATGAAAGTAAATATAAATAGACTGCACCAGACAGTCACTATATGTAGTTCTATCTGTATGTATGTAAATATGTACATACATACATACATACTTGCACTGTTGTATAATGAACTGTCAAGAGCGTTTTATACACTACGACACGTTTCGAAAATAGCATATTCCCTTTTTTGCATATTTTACGAGCGTTGAATCATGTAAAATGTCCATTCAATTTTTCATAACAGAATGTACGTGTACATATAGGTCCATTTGTCGGTGTTCCGCCACCCATATTTCACCAGCGACCTGAATAATAAATACAAAACGAAAGTATAATTTATTAAAATTGCCTTTGGAATTATGCACGAGAGCACTATACGATAAATAGGTAACCAATATGTATGTAGAGGTAGGTACAATAACATAAAGGGCACGCTTATCCGAATAATTCCCGTTCATTGAGCCGCATAAACCGCGTAATGGTTTATTCGTTCTTTTTGTATTGCTGGCTAGTGAAATATACTGCATGATCAATGCACGATATTGTCACAATGCAACAAATATTGTGACTATGAAAATTTAAATAAAATCAGATCTGTTTTTGTAATAAAAGAAATGTATGAATGCAACTAAAGTCTTCTTTTAAATTTTATGTTAACTTTTCGAGTGTAGTTTGAGTTTATATTACTGTCAAAATATTTTCTGTATATGAAAAATACAAATATTGACTTGCAAAAGTTTAGAGTGAAAGTTTGCCTATGTTAGGCAAACGAACCGGAATCTGTCTTTGAGATGGCTAAGCAAGAATACACTTTGAGTGGTAGAAAGTGCGTAGAAGCTTTAATTGAGAATTTGGGATTACTTTGAATTCAGGTGAATTTCTCAAGGATTTCGTTAAGTCATCCTATCCTTTGCCAACGATTCTAAATTGGAAAGGCTTTGATTGATAAATAATTGGAATTTTAGACGACGCTGAAACAGAAATCTTAGAGGGGGCAGGGTTCGGAAAGTTTTTACAAAGTCCTAGTTTTGTCATTTATAAAGATTTTTCCATATATTTTGTAAATCTTAAAGTTTGAAGACTTAACTTTGATGTGCTATAACAAAATCAAAGCTAATATAAAAATAATTTATTTTCTCCCCCTACCTTATTTATTAAAATTTTATTGATCAAAAGTTCGAAATGAGTTTCCTTCTTCTATGCACTGCGCTCCATTGTGTCAACGCCATTAAAGTTTTCGTGTTACAAAGCTAAACTTCATCGCCGAAAAAAGCTTACGTAGAACTAAGTCTGATGGAGGCAAAGTTCCCAATCGTCAGTGACGTTACTTCCACTGAAGTTTCCGAGCAGGGATGTCGAGGAAAACTTAGAGCACGGTTTTGGGTTAATGACTATGCTCCGCGAAATGTACGTGTTTCGTTCAGAATTAATTGCTTTTGTGTTATTCTCGATTGAAATTTTATCAGTGACAATTTCGCGATATGCTCAATCATATTAATTAATTTGTCGACTCGTAATACTGCAAATTGTGAAGTGTTTGGTAAGCGTTCGCTAGCTACTACTAGCTTTAGGTATATAGTCAGTATATAATAATTAATATTGAATATTGTACCGGCATTCAATTATGGTAAAGGTTGAAGCGCGTATATTAACGTCACACACAATACATTTAAGGATAGTTTGACAAAGTTTGCAATTGCCAATCTCAATGTTGATCGTTGCCTCTGAAAGTTTTAATTAATGCAGTTTACGTTGCCTCGACTAATTACTCGTGCTGTTAGTGCTCGTTTCGAATTGTTGCTTTTCTTATAGATACCTACAGAGCTTCGAGTTGGGAGCTTAAATAATTTATAATTTGCAAACAAGTGTGAGCCTTTGAAAGCCACCAGCTTTCTCTCTTATTAATTTCGCGGAAAACTTCTAGTTTATGAGTGGGTCAAAACATTGAAAAGGCTTTTGTTTTCTCTTTTCTCTCAGTGATGTTTGTAAATAATTAATCAGCGTCACGTGCCAATTTTCAATATGGTTGTACGCTTTTCAGTAACGGTTGTTTACTGTTTGCACGTTAAGAAGCAGCTGCTTTGATTATTTCGGTGTGTATGATGTGCTTGAGTTGTGTGATGCATGATCGTAAATTTTGTTCATCTTCAGAACGAACACTATGAAGATGCGAATTGCGCATTTGAAAAATCGTTTACGGATTTTATTTTCATTCGTCTGGACGTCTGGAGCTTTAAAGAAGATTTAAATTTATACTCTGAAAGAATAATACCGAGTTTGAAAGTACTGAAAGGAGCTTAATCTGAACGAAAGCAAAAGGAAAATGTAATTGAAAATTACGAATATCCTCTACAATACTCAGTTGGGCGATATTTAAACCGAAATTTTCCATATTTTTTTTGTAAATGATGAACGCTACACTTCTTTTTAATTAGAAATGTTTTTTTTTTAAATTTATTTTGTTGATTTTTCAAGTGTTTTTCTTATATCTATATTGTTGCATTTTTAGTATTCATGGATAGATGATTTTTATGCATGCCGAAATTTTTTTTTGAGTTTGTTGTATTATAATTTTCTAACATTTCATAACTGTACTAATAACATATCATTGAAATCCTTCCAAAAATATACCATAATTGATTTAATTTTTCACGTAAACCATTCCGACATAGTGAAATTATTTTAATGCTTAACTATTTGAAACGATTATTTATACAATTTTGGAAGGTGTGATGGCAGGTTTCAGCAGCATTGATTTAGATTTATAAATTTATTGCTACAATATGATTTCATCATTTATATACCTATACATTCATCATAGTAGTACTTCAAAGCTATTAATTAAGGTCGATTCACACTGCTATCGCTAGAGATGGATTTAATCCATTTACTTAAAGGAATAGAAAACGAATAGCCATTGAAAATTATTACGCTGGGATTTTTCATTTTGACAATAGTTAGATAGTTAACTATTGAGCTTTGAGAAGTTTTGAGAAGTAAAAAAGCACCGCTTTGGAAACCTTAAAATTTTCAGATTTATTATTATTACTATTTCAACTCAATTATATATCACCACAGCTGCGTACATCCAGCTAATTGTTAGTAGGATGACAAACGAAGCACTACACTATTTAGTTATTGTTCGTGATAGAAAAAAAAAACATACAAAACTAATGATACTTCGCATTGTTCAGTCTCAATCTATCTCTATATTAATTATATCTTATTCCTACATCGAACAGTATATACATATATATGTTTCAGAAAAGTACATAGTACTAAACTTCAAGGATTGATAGATGATGTCACTTTAATTAAAATTAATACGGGAGGCGGAATCTATGTATATATTTTTAAACGGTCTTTGAGATATTTCTAAATAATTTATTTCAAGGCCTGTAACTTATTAGTATTGGGTCACTAAGTTTTCCGATTTCGGTCAATTATTTTAACTAAATGGTGAGCAATTTTACTAAATGGTCAATAAGTTTTATAAAAGTAACACACCGGTTAGTACTTGAGTGATTGGTAGATATACTAAATGGTCAGTAATTAATACTAAATGGTCTGAAAATCTATACATATAAACGGGTGGTATTTAAAGTGAATGGTCAGTAACTCTCAGTTTTACCGTACAGTTTGACCGTTTGTGAAAAAGTTACATACCAAAAATATATATTTAATTGATCATTTATTATTTTTACTGGTCATTTTCTAAATATAATACTGACCATTTCCTTGAAAATTTACGGACCGTTTATTGATTTAAATACTGACCGATTAATTAGTTGTCTTGTTCTAGATAAGTTTTCTTAAAGTCAATGGAAGAGTCTTTTTATTTTTATTTTTTAATATTATCATGCATCTATCTATCTTTGAAGTTTGATTATATGTATGTATGTATGTTTCTGAGACTCGATTCTTTCGACCTGTACATACGGCCTGTATTTATTGGGTCAGTAACTTTTCCAATTTTTGGTCAGTTATTTTAACCAAATGGTGAGTGATTTTAATAAATGGTCAGTAATTTTTATAAAGGTTCAGTTCACACTGGTCAGTACCTACTTAGAACACTAAACGGTCGGTATTTAAATTTTACTGACCGATTCGTTAATTTTTACTGACTGTTTGTGAAAAAGCTCTTAACAAAAATATATTTTTTACTGACCATTTATTATTTAAACTGACCATTTATTATTTTTACTGACCATTTATTATTTTTACTGACCGTTTTCTAAATATAATACTGTCCATTTACTTGAAAAGATACTGATTTAAATACTGACCGATTAATTAGTTGCCTGTACATACTATCCATCGTTAAATTAATCACCGAGATGAGACCAATCCGCGATTTATACATATGAACGCTCTCATCTCCGCCTATTTCGAGACTGTCGACGAGTATGTTTGATTGCGTCGATCCACGTATATAATATAGGTAAATAACAAAAAAAAAAATGGTGTAGTGAGTGTGTGTTGGCGTGTGTGTCAGGAGGGTTGCGGTCTACTGGAGCGGTGTTTCCAGCTGCCTCGGCGCGAGGCACGCGACTGCGGCTGCCAGTTTGCTCTGCTGCACCGCGCAGATGCAGAGTGCGGCAGCAGCTAGCGGCGGCGTGACTGCCCCGGACATGTACAGGCGCAGACACAACAGGCACAACAGGCACAACAGACACAACAGGCACAGGCACAGACACAGGCGCAGTGCGTCGAGTGCGAGACGCCGTGCGCGCGCTGCCAAAGATGCTGTGGTGACTGCCAGCACCCAGGAACCAGGGCACAAGTAAGCCCAACCATCACACAACACAAAACCTCACACAGCACCATCTCTAGCCGAGAGTTTTTCACCATCGACTGTCTCGTATGAACGACTTAAGCCCGCCTAGTCCTATGCCTACGATAGAAACGATTAAAATGCTAGAGCCGCGTACTCATTAGCGAACGCGAACGTATGTATAATGCAACAAAGTTCGTAAATGTGTACGCGTTCGCGCGCGCTCTGCAACGTTCGTGGCGATCCACTCGGTGTCGGTCAAACACAAAGGGGCGCGCAGTTTGCGTACTCATTAGCGAACGCGAGCGCGCATTGCATTACACGTTCGCGTTCGCTAATGAGTACGTGGCTTAACATGTGTCTTAGGATACGGTTATGTCTAGAGCTCGAGAATTGGTGGCACTATCGTCTACATACATACATAGAATGAGCAGAGGGGGGGAATCGGCTTACAGGGTCGTATGCGAAATTTTTCGTATTATATTAATAGGTACATGAATTGTAATGTAGTCGTTTGGAAAATTGAAACAAAATGTTCCTACTAGGAATTTGGCCCAGCTGCACTTAAGCTGCCATAAAATAATTTGGACGCGCAAAAAATGAGCTGTCACTTGATTAACAATTAAGGCCCTCACAAACCCGAGCGGATTCGCTGCGTCAAACTGACGCCCCGATCGTCGTCTCATTCGCACCGATATAATTCGCATTACTGCGAAAAACGACGATAGAGGACGTCAACTTGACGCAGCGAATCCGCTCGGATTTGTGAGGGCCTTTAGAGAGGAGGTGCGTAATATTTGTTTGTGAATATTTCTATAACGTATAGAGTTTCATAGTCATATAAATATATATGCCTCCTATTAAAAAACTTTTACTCACCCTTGTGAATGAATGGTTTTATAAATAAAGTTTTTATTAATTAATGTAATTATTTAAGTAAAATTAATAGAACGAAAATGTTCTTTCTTTAGTTTTCAAGACAAATACTTAAATACAAGTTCATTAACTTAATATATGAGGCGGTTTTAAAACGGCAATACGGAAATGTTGTCATGCCTTCTGAAGCAACATTGCGAACATTTTTAGCCCTGTGATAAATATTTGTACGTGATTGTAAACGAAACGATCGATAAACGCGGGAATAATATGGGTAATCTACATAATAATAGGGAATTTAAATGAAACATCGAGCAAATCGCATTTAATAGCATCTACATATGTAAATTATTAAACAAAACAAATTCAGAAACAATAGTAAAACTAGTTTTTTCAATTTATGGGGTGATCGAGTAAATGATTAAGTTTTTTTTCTTTTTTAACGGATGCAGCTGCATGCTTAAACTTTACTATGTTTTACAATATTGTTGAAATGGTTTTCCATTTCCATTTATTGAAAAACTTCATTTTTTGAGTTGTAACTTTTGAAGAAAGGATGCGATATAATGACTAATCAGTGATGTCATCACTTCATTTTTTTTTTAAATCAGGATTTAAATTATGATACGATTGGTACAAATTGTGTAACCTTGTAACAAAATAAACTTTTCCTAGTACTCCGTCAGGTTTTTTTTTGTTACTTTATTTTATGTAAAAACAAAGAAAAATAAGGTACTTTTACGACTTTTTGGTGGCGTTCCGATTTTATAACAGAATAATACTCTTAAAATATGGTGGAAAACTCAACGCACGAATGGGTGAATGCGCATTTGCGACCTTTAAGTATGGTTATAAAATCAAGTTAATATGAAAAGTTAAATAATGTTTTCATTGAATTAATGTGTGTAGCGCCGGATCTAGAAACTTGTAGCATATAATGTAATCTATCGTTAAGATTATGAATATCGTTCAAGTTGAAATACAAAAATTTAAATAAATTAAAAATGAAAATGTTATCAGTTATGTAATGTTTCGCGACTTAAATGTCGCACAAGCGCGTACAATTGGGATTACACTTTTACTCTTTATTAGAATTTTGTTATTATTAAACTTTTACTAAAGAATATTCAAGCAAGTTAATTGATTCTATTGCAAAAACAATGCTTTTTACTTTTTTTTTATCCAATAACTTATCGTTTACTATCTTTTTCTTGTTTTTTTATATCTACCTATTATATTTAGTTGTTTTGTTTGCTTATTAGTTAGTGAAAAATCTTAAATTTCAATAGATTACGTATAAGTTTAATTTTTTTTATTTTCTCATTGAAATTTGCATAATTATAAAATAAACATATGTACCTACATATTATTTGTTATATTTAAATACCTGAAAATATTTAATCAAAGATACAATTTTACTCATTTTATTCTATGTCAAATTACATATTAATTGAAAAATAGTCATATAATGTATCCATAAATTTGTATTGTGCAGTCAATTTCACTGTTATTCGAAAAAAAAAAAAATAAAGCACACACGCATTATTACACTTTGTAAAATGTGCACGAGTGCGTATTGCACAAATCTCACGATTTTTAATGCCAATAAATAATTTAAATTGATGTGTTTTTTTATATAATATATTATACATATTTTATTATTGTACAATTATAGTTTTTAAGGTGACTTTTACCACTGTGCGCGACTCGTTAAATATTCATTTAAATTGAATTTTCGGCAAGGGATTTGAAAGGGTCTAAATCAGGCGTGTGGTAATTCCCAGCTTTGTTTCGAGGGATTTTATATTTTAATATTATATGAGCTGTACCTTTATACATAATACACGTATCTACTTATGAATAGGTATACCTTTTGCAGTACGAATTAACTGAAATTTTCAAACTACCAACTGAAATAATTCGAGTATCGGAGTAATTAGCACACTTTAATACGACTTTTTTTGAATCAACTGCTCGATCGAGTTCCACTTTTGAATTGAAAAGGTTGCAGTTTTCATTGAGAGCACTTGTCGTCCGTTAAAAGTGCACCGATGACTAAAAAAGGCAGCTTAAGCAAAAATCATCCAAACCACACTATTCACTAGGTGCAAACTTCAAGTATACCATTTTGTGAATAACCCTATACATACTTTCACATTGTATGTACATATATGTACATATGTATTTGAAATAGTGTAGCAAGAATAAAGGTGGATATCTATCCGTAAAATACTAGGATATTACCTTTCAGATCACATTTTCCACAACGTCTATTTCATTACGGCCAATGTGAAAACTTTGCCCTCTTAACCTTTTCTTTCAATTCTATTTATTACGAAAAGCGTATCGACAATTTTCCCTGTACAATGTTACAAGCATTGAAATAATGTATTTATGTTATATCTTAAATAAACATAATACCGATATCTTGTTTATTTATTATGCTATATACATATACAGTCGTTATGATTGTTCGATCATAAACATGTAAAATGATGAACGATATACAACGAAATGTATGGAAAGCCGTAACTAATTATAAATAACATTCAACTAGATTATAATATATCTATACATAAAAGTCTTCCGTTTCATATGTGATTAAAATTCTGTCATCACACAAATTTATTATAATAGGAATAATTCAAATAAATGCATGTCTTATAATTTATTTACTATTTTGAATAAAACACTATAATATAATAACTTGTGTTTGCTTTGGCTTTTGACGTCTTTATTATAATAGCATGATATTTTGCTAGAGTGCACGGCATGATTATTGACTTGGCATGTTTTTCTATAGGTACTGTGTTATACAACTTCTTTTAAGTGTCATTATGTACATAAATGAAAAAACAATGCTGATAAATCACAAATTAATAGAATTTATCATTAGAGCAGTATTTGCGTGTGACAGGCACTGTTTTTCGGCAAAATGTTGCATGATTGTGCACGAGCTAGGTATCCATTGTAAAATGACACTTGAAAGGACACGTATCGAATAAGTTATATTTTAGTTTTATTGGCATTTGGCAAAGTTGTTTCGATTTTGTAGCACTTCCATTGGTCAACTCACCATATGGCTAGTCTCGATTGTGAAGAGCACTCACCGTTGACGAATCATCGTCAATCCAGACCAAGAATCAATTCAGCCATCTTCATGTCGAACGATTCAACAACATTCGGAGGCTTCGACGCTGGCGACTTTCTGAGACGATACGGTTCTCAGTCGAAATTGTGCAGAAAAGCTAGGTAACTTTGATGATATTACAGTCACCGCACGATACCTTTGTGCAAACATTGCTACAATGTTGAGAGAGCGTGTATTAAATAAGAAGCACCAAGCTATCGTGCAGGGACTATACTATGTACATACCTATATATATAATACTTTTGAAAGATGCTTTGTGTCACTGAAAGTATGAGGTTGACGATCACTATCCCGCGTGTTTGGATTTGGATCAATCGTGATGTACTCGGTGTCTATAAAAAAACGTACCCCAAACCGGGAAGATGTAGTCCATCCAATACACTTGACCTGGATACATCAAATTGAATATATTTTACAGTCGAAGACTCAGATTTATCAGCATATAATTTTTTTTGTGTTTGTGTGTGAATTTAATGAATCCCAAAAGTACATTAAGGGTATAATTAAGTACAGCCTTAATTACGTATAAAAAAAATACATATTGATAATACTTTTCGAGAAGAAGAGCCAAGCGAAAATTCCGAGTGAAAGATTCTTCCGATAATTAGATTGGTTCCCAATTATAAAGTCTTTTCAGAAGTACGTAAAACTCTTGAATGGCTGCTCGGCTATTAATCGGAATTCGCGATCGGCCAAAGTTGATGACTGTATATAAAACACAAAATGGTCCATTAAAATGGAAACCACCAATTTGTATACAAAATCAAAAGTAAAGATGAAAATTTTCGGACAATCTAACAACCGACACTCGTAATATTATAATATAAAGTAGGGAATTAACGATTTTGATTGACGGTAAATAATCAATACTTATAGTTTTAATCAAATGCAAGGTGGCGAATAAGTCGACTACCGACTTCCATCTGCTCTCACAACTAAGGATCAAAATAAAAACACATTTTGTAAGTACCTATACAATGATATATGTATGTACATATGTAGTTTGTAAACCCTTAACTCACAATATTTATGCATCTGGTTGTAAGAGCAAAATAAAGTCGGTGATCGACTTATTCGCCACCTCGCACATATCAAAGACATGTCATGAATATTTAAGGATAAATAAAAAAAAAATCAACGAAAATAAATATTATTTAAATTTATATGTATATGACATTTGCTATATTTTTGATTATGTATTATTTTCAGATCAGCAGATAACATACCGTTGACAACAATGGAGGAGGGTTCAAATGAGAGACTCTCCAGAGAGGGAGAGACTTCCACGACAAGAGTGACCCACCACTTTGGTTTGCCGATCTTATCAGTTTCTGGACCTTCTCCACCCGAAGAAGACTACGAACAAATCGACGAATATCTATAATCACAAGACTTTCACTAAACTCTATCAAATGCTTATAATCTATATCAAATTGATAAATGTCATATACATACATATGTACATGTTATGAAATATATCACTTCTAAATCGTAAAAAAATCTGATACTTATCGACCCTTTGTGGTACTTTATTTTCAAATATGTATATTACTATTGAACGTTAATATATAATAAAAAGTATTTTTTTTTGTAGTAGTAAATGTATTCAAAAATAAAATGTACATACATATGTATGTACATTATACATATGAGGGAGTGGACCAAATTGAGAATTTGTGTTTGTATTCATTTAAATATATGTACATAATATAAAATCTATATAGTGTATTATGTCAATAAAATGGGTAGAAAATGTATGTATGTAGTTCCACTTCTGAAATATTTGAAAATAAATATTTTGATGATTAACCGATATAATTCTATTTAATCATTGTATAATTAAAATTAAAAATAATATAAAAAAACAAATAGTAGATATCTTCAAATTCAAATACATAACTATAAAATCTGTAGAATAATTTAAATTATGTTAGTCAAACTAGTAGATCGATGATTACATTATACATGTATAGGTATAAAATACTACGTTTACCTACATACATATGAGTATTTTCAAGATTTTTTTTTTAATTTTGAAAAAAAATATCCATGTTTTCATTACGTATTAACTTGAAATTAAACTATAAATATTTATCTTTTTTTACTTAATATTAAATTTATACTGTAGATTTTTTACTGTGTGAAAATCTTTATTCCATAGAAAATAATGTAAGGAATAGCAATTCTTCTTAATATTTCAATGTAATTGCATGTATAGAGTTATCGAATGTATTAATAATATCTTGTATAAGATGATGTGTATAATATATTTCAATTATTAATGAATGTAATAAGCTAAATTCGTTTCTTACATTGTTTTTGTAAATAAGCCTACAATTTTTCATGTCCATCGTTTTAAAATTCATATTGTATTTATAATATGTTAGTTATTATAATAATTAAGTTTTTTTAGAATTCAAATAATAATATACCTACTGTAATGTAACAATATAATTGTATCGCAAATAGACAATATAATTTAAAAAAATGCTTAAAAAATATTACACAGTAAGGAGGAAATTGGACCATATTTTTCTGAAATTAAATGTGCTGAAATAGAGCTTAAATTATGTTTTTCATATTCTTAGATTTTTTCAATCTAAATTAAATTAAAATAAATATAAATGTGCATCCAATATAAAATATATTTCCGAATGACATTTTAAATTACAAAATTGTATTATTCTAGTAATAATGAACTGCTAATTAAACTCTAAATTGATTTAATGCACTTTAATAGCATTTAAATAAAAATATGGTAAAAGGAAAATCTTGGACCAAATGAAAAATATGTATATTTATTTACGTACATACAAATAATGTAGTAAAATTACACGACTGTTATACTTTTGATCACATATTTAATTGTAATTCACATCTAGTTCATGTCTTATATCAAATAAATATCTGGAAACAAGCATTAATAAATGAATATATAATAATTCATTTGGCAAAAAACCAAATAATGAAAATTTCCAATGATAAAATCATGTATTTTCAAAAAAATTAAAATATTTCCAATTAAAATTCTTATAAGAATATTAATATGACTTTATTTTTATTATGAATCTAATGTTCTACTAATTAGAGTTTCCAGTCAATTACTCAAATATTAGATTTAGATTTGATCCTTGACCACTGAATATAATATCATGCCTAATATTATATTATATGTAATAAGAAAAATTTATGACCATTTATGTAATTTAAATTCTAATATATGTATCTTCGAACATTTCATCAATTTAAATGCAACGAAAAAATGTTAAGTTACTTGCACATATCATGAATAAAATCACAATGAACAGTATACCTAAATACAAATTCATATCATTTTTCATGTTTAAAAATTTTAAAACATCAATAATATTTCCAGAAAAATAATGCTCTGTGCTATCTGGGAGAATGATAATAAAGCACTGTTGTTTTCATGAACTATTTTTATTTTTTAATAGTAAATTGAACACTCACAAAAGCAAATAATAAATTTTTACAAAAATTTGCTTAAATGTATTGAATCAGTATGAAATATACAAGATCTGAATTGCTAGTGTGAAACCACAAATGGCATAGATTGTATACAAATATTCGAACATGTAAAATGTCAATTTAAAATTAAACTATAAACTCCCTTATTCTTGTCTCGAACGAATAAGCATAATTTGATTTTGGTATGTTCGGGACCATTAAACTTATATTCTACTTATAACTTCGCCTTTAGACTCCCTCCAACTTATACACACTATATTCTTTAAATATTGTATGAAAATTGCAAGTCTTATAATTTTCCCTGTATGTAATGTATAACAAATCAATGGCTTAAGTGTTTTTTTCTCTATTTATAAAATATGTATGCAAAATATTATACATTATTTTAACCTACATATATTTTACGAAATGCATACATAAATGGTATTATTTAATCACATTCTCTGTACAATTTAATTGCTGTATATATTACTTATCTTAATTAAATTCTAATAAAATATGATTGCCTTAATTTATTTAATTTTAAAATTATTTCAATAAGGTCGTCCATAAATGACGTCACACAATTTTGGGTAGTTTTCGAGCTCCCCCCCCCCCTTCTTTATTATCACATTCCGTCACAAAATCTTTTACGCATCTGTTTAAATTACGTTACATTTTTTGAACCCTTCCCTTTCATATAATTTTCAAAAGAAGAGTTTTTTAGATTACTTTATTTTCAGAAAAAGAAATCAATTTAATTTTGTTGGTTTTGTATCGCCACATTTTCTACAAACCCCCTACCCCCTTCGTCACAAATCATCACAAAATATCAGACCACCTCCCCCCCTCCCCATTAGGACATTTATTCAATCAAAAAATGTGCTAAAATATTTAGATTCAATGTTTTTCTATTCTTCGAGTCGAACTTTACACAATATTTAGGTTGGTATTTGTTACAGTTGCCAGTTGGTACGTCTGTAACAGTTGGTATGCACGCATCTGCACATTCCGCTGTACGTAGCACGTGTTTCTAGAAATTCGGTCAATTTCTATCTACCATGGATCTTCAAAAATATCGCCTTATTATCGAAAGAAAGTCAAAATCCTGGAGTTTTGAAGATCATACATATAGCTATGGTTGATTGGTTTAAAGGTGAGTACTTATTTGAGCAAATTAAACTTTAGCTAACCACGTGAATAATGAGTTTCCAAGTTCCACCCATATTCGCTATTAGAAAGGTTTGCATACATTCAACTGTAGTTAAAATGTATTTCGCATTCGTTTTGATTCCCGAATATGTTGAAACTTTATTAAAAATGTAAAATTATAATCTTTTATATAATCTAACACAACCTGTATTTCATTTTTTACAGATCTTCATACTTCATTGAAAATCCGCAACTTGGTCAAAATGATCTTCTTCATACATAATGTGAAATGAATTTGTA
Source organism: Parapsyche elsis (assembly GCA_022651745.1). Lineage (NCBI taxonomy): Eukaryota > Metazoa > Arthropoda > Insecta > Trichoptera > Hydropsychidae > Parapsyche > Parapsyche elsis. The sequence goes on from JAGVSN010000018.1 coordinate 4,630,627, forward strand.
TTGTAAGTAAATTTTTTAATAAAAAATATATTTCAAGTATATATACATAAATATATATGTATGTAATATATCTAATGATGATTATGTAAAGTAGTGGACTGAACAAAATAAATGTTAGACGACTTTTCCTGATTCAAAAAATACACATACATATTTGCAAATAAAGTATTTCTATAGCAATAATTTAGTAACCGATGTTTATTTCAGATGGCCGATTTTATATCTGTGAAAGGTGTTCGAAATTGATTGTGAAATCAAGAATTTTCACGATGAGGAAGATTGGGCTTTCTTGGATTATTGAGATTGTTCATTAGAAACGACATGTAAAAATCTAATGATTCTGGAGAATTTTCAATAAAAACCTTTTTTTTTTAATTTCTTTAATTTATTTAATTTCTAACACTACATACAACATACATCACACTGCCTAAATTTGAACACGAAATGCACAAGGATTCCGAATGAGTTGAGTTGGATTCAATGTTATTCTGAAGCAGATAAAAACGTCAATAGAACCCAAATACACTTGCAAACAATCAATAAAAATTGCTCAAGTATTGAACCACGGAGAACCGGGAAGATGTTAAAGTAGAGACCCACCAGTATATCTTGATAATAAATAGCACTTTCGAACTTAGCGTTACCGCATATTCTACTGCCTTCGATCTTTTTAACGTTTTTGCCATATATAAAAATAGGCGGAATTTCAATCACGAAACAGTCTGATGGCTATGGTGGGAAAGGCGACTTTTACTTCACATGTTTGCCGTTTTTCAAGTTATACTGGTGGCATTTTACTCAAAGGAGTCTACATGCTCGTGCTTGACCTGCGCGCTACGTTTACTATTACTATTGCTTAAATAAAATTATATCACCTACAACGCTACCCTCGAACTAAACGCCAATCCAGTGGTTTTTTTTTTGTATAGAATTAAACAGATGGTCGCGGCCACAAAGTAACCAGGGGTGCGGGGAGCTTACACTGCGGCCAGCTTTCCATCAATCTATCAATTATATACAAAAAAACCACGGCCAGCTCGACGCACTCGCGAAACCAAACCTTTAGTGAAACTTTTTCTAAATTTTACGCACCAAACGCGGCACACACCCAATAAGTAACGTTTATTCAGCGAAACGACTTTTACACAGTTTCACCGCGGTCCAAAACGACAAAATCAAACTACACCATGTGTGAACACCACTATGAGAATACATGCGACTAACATTTCCCACGCGAAAAACCACCGCATTCGCACATGGAGAAACAATCAAACTATACAAAAACAATTTTAAACCAACACCCAACAAATCAAGTATATTTTAATGCAAGCGAAACATTAAAAAACATGAAAAACCAAAATAAAAAAGAGCGGAGCGGATTCGCGAACGCGGCGTGTTCGTGAACGAAGCGCGCAGTTGACGCGTTCGAGAGCGATGTTGTGGTGGGGCGGCCGCGGCGCCCTAGGCTGCGGCTGCTTCGGCAGCTCTGGCAACTCGCACGGCTCTGGCCGCTCAGTCGGCTTCACCATCAATGCAAACAGAAACTGCCATGGACTACCTTAACATGTACCCAGCGACCGGATCTGGTAAAGCAACAGACAAACAAACCCTATGACAAAAAAAAAAAAAAAAAAAAAAAAAACAACCACAAACCTCAAGCCTACGCCCCACCAAAACCCTCATACAAAAAACACGACGGTGTGCGACCGCCTTTACGCGGACAAACTCGCGCCAATTTTAAACGTCACACGTCAAATGTCACGTGCGTCGTTTGCCACGATACGGTTCCGTTCCGCGACGCTTTGTTTTTGTTTTCGCCATTGTTTGCCGTAGCAGTGTTACTTAATGCGTGTCGTGCGAAACGTCCGCGCGTTCGCCATGTCCATGTCCATATGTTGTTGTTGTGTCCTCATTACGCGTCCCGTTACGGGTCCGTTATGTCGTGTCACATTGACAGTAGTCGACGTCACGCACTAACAAACCGCTCGCTCTCGCTGTGATCTCTCTCGCCTTTCCCAGCGATGGTGTCCCAGATGGATTTCAGTAATCGTTTTTGTGTTGGTTTATGTGTGAATGGTTGGTTTTGATCGTGCGTGCTTTCGGTTTGTGTTAGCGATTGGATGACATCGCTATCTGCGTTTAAGTGTCAAGGTTATTCTGTGTGAGATTTGCATTTGTGATATTTGTCAACAATGTTAGTATAACAGCTGACCCCTCTGAATTCGCTCAGTGTGTGTGGAAAATTTTTGGGTTTTTTTTTTGTATCATTTTCAATAAAATTTAAATCGATAAAAATGCGTCTTTCTAGGTCAGTACTTTTCAAACTTTCCAATGTGGGGTGGAATTTTTTTGCCAATCAGCCTGGGATCAGTACTGCCGTCCTTAGCATACTTAACAAAACGATAGTTGTGAGAGTGAATTTTGAAGTTTTGCTCTTAATTTATGTTTAAACTTTTTTGAATGTATGTATGCCAACGGTGTACTTCACCGTTACTTCAGATCAAATTTACACTGTTCTCCAGATCAAAAAATTTCACCAAGATCAAATCCTTAGAATGAAACTCCGCCAAAAATGGCATGAATATTAAAGAAAGTCCTCTGAAAGATTTAGTTTTCGTGTGTAAATTTCATTATTTATGAACTTGAAGATTGAATTAATCGGTGGCTATTTTCTATTGTTTTCATAACTAAACGGAAAAATGAAACGCTTTGGATAAATTTACTTAAAATATCTTCTAAATTTTGATAACAAATAGCCAAAATCAATATTTTTAAATGATTATGTTTTGCATTCAACCAACAAATTCTTAAGTGACTCATCATTTTAAAGGTTGCGTTAATTTACGTCAGCAAATATTTTTATCGACTTGCGACTTTTATAGACTAAACAAATTGTTGGAATTCCTTAGCTGAAAAACCATATCTGCACACAGATACATTGAATTTGCTATGTAAATGTTAGATACGTTATTTTCACCCAAGTATTAGTAATAATTTTTCTAAAAATCTCGCTATTGGATGAAGGATAGGTAAATTTTGATATGAAAATTCGCACGAATACATCCTCAAAACCCCTAAAACACATTTTTGTCACTTACGTTAAGTACGCTAAGAATGGCAATACATCATTTATAATATTTTGCAACACTAAAAAAATGGCTTGTTTAAATTTAATTAAGTCAAAAGCTCACTGATCCATAGATCGGTTGTTCACAGACTGATGATGATATGTGGACCCCAGTTTGAGTAGGGTTGCTTTAAACGACTTTCTATCATTGATCAGACATAATATGATACGGCAAGTCATAACCATTTTTTTTATTTCAATCAGAATGAGTGGATCTAGTTTATGGAACCACGAGGTGGCACAACTATGGACAAATACTTTTTAACGTCTGCTCAATATGTTATTAATAAATGTATGCCTTCAAAAGAATAAGTCGTATAAGCAAATAGACGAATATCCGAAAGGCTGCCTTTATAAGTAATGAATGTATACGTACTCGTCGTACGCTTTATTATTTAAATAATAAGAGTTATGTTTTCGTTTCAGGGCAATACACGTCGTATTACGTAGATCCATATAGAGTTAACGGTGGAGATTTAGAGTATCACCAGATCGGAACTGTGCTGTCGGACGGCGGCGATACTTATGGAGTGTCTAGTGTTATTTTCGATAAGTATGAAGAATTATGTTGGATGGGAAATCAGGGGGTACGTTTCTACATATATTTTTGTATCATATTTTTTTTACACATATTAGAAATTAACCGATTGAATCGCACAGGGCCACGTCACGTCCTACTATGGCCCCACAATGCAAAGGCATACTTCGTTTCAAATACATGCAAGCGAAGAGGTGCGTTCGTTGCTCAGTATAGATCAAGGAATTTTAGCACTCACCAAGACTTCTCTTAAACATCATGTGCGGAGAGGACTACCGAAGTTCACTTATAAGTAATTATGTCGAATACCATTTATCGTAGTGCAAATATATTGTGATACTTACATGTAAATTGTATATTTGAAGGTCTTGTAACATGATGGATATGCAGTGCCTAATAACCATGAATAACAATAGGATTATTATGGGAGGGCATCAAAACAAATTAGTTGATTTTGATTTAAATCGCCTTAAAGAAGTTAATCAGGTATACTATAATACGAATTGCATACGTTTTAACCGGTACGCGTCAACTCGGCGGCGGTGAAAAATCTCAGTTCCGTTTTTTTTTGAAAATTAAAATTATATACATATGTATGTATGTTTCATTTAGGGTTATTATAAATTTATTAAGAAAACAACAGTTTATTAGAAAATAATTTATTTATCAAGTAATTTAATACATAAAACTACATAATCTTTCAAATTACTAAAACTTCTATATTTTTTACTCCATATTGTAGTTGTGGGATATACCACGAAGATATTCTATAATATTTTGCCTATTATAGTTATTGACCTTTCTCAAAATTCTGCGGTCAGTTTCGTCACAGCGTCTTCGTTTCCGTGGATGTTCACAGCCGGCACTATTTTGTTTGTAATCTATGTCGTATATTTTTTGGATTTTCCTTAATCTATATATGTATATAAAAATCAATGTCTGTCTGTCTGTTTGTTTGTCTGTTTGTCTCTTATAGGCTCCTAAACCACTCAACCGATCGCGATGAAACTTTCAGGACTTATTGTGATCATGCCGGGGATGGTTCCTGTGAAAAAAAATCTGGAAAAAACGGGAACGGGCCTGCTCACGCGTCAGATAACGTACTAGGAACGGGAATGGGAACGGGATCGGGAACGGGCCTGCTCACGCGTCAGAAAACGCACTAGGAACGGATCGGGAAGGGGAACGGGATCGGGACCGGGCCTGCTCATGTGTCAGAAAACGTACTAGGAACGGGATCTGGTACGGGAACGGGCCTGCTCACGCGTCAGAAAACGTACTAGGAACGGGAACGGTATCGGGCATTGCAACGCATGCCGGGTCAGCTAGTTTATCTATAAAATCCACAGTAGGGTGAGGTGTTTTATACTGTTTATAAGTATAAACAGTATAAAACACACATGTACGTTTGCTTTTTTTTTTGAATAGTTTTTTTATGGCTCTTTTTTCATGTATCTACATATGTGTTTTAAGTTTTTAGAATAATTGTTTTCTATTTTTTTTATTACATATAAAAATAATAAATTGCGCGCTAACGTCGGCGCGCTATAGTCCCGCGCGCTAATGTCGCCGCACCGCAATACCACTACCAAAGCCTAACTGTAGTTTACGATGGCCAGCTTCTGCAAAATTATTTGAGAAAGTTACCCAACACTGTATTAGAGTGGCTTTTCACCGAGGGACATATCGAAGAAAGTCCTTCATTTTTATCTCGTCGACCAATGGTATCCTTTTTAAAAAAAATCTTAGAGCTCCTTGCACCCTACCTGGTTACATCTCTGAGTGCAGTTATTTTCATGTAATATCGTTTTCCTATCGATGTTGTTTTCTAAGAATAAATAATTCTATATCAATGAACGTTGGCACAAATGGTTAAAATAAATTATTTTCTGATAACCTATTGTTTTCGTTATAAATAAGGTATTTCCATTATTAAATTAATAATAACCCTAAATGAAATATGTAAATATATAATTTTCTTTTCAAAATAATTTTTGTTACTGAGATTTCTCACTGCCGAGTTGACGGTCGCCGAGTTGACTGTCCCCGAGTTGACCGTGGCCGAGTTGACGTGTTCCGGTTTTAACTGTTGAACTACTTTTAAATTATAATTTTTCTGTTTAGCACCTTTTAGAAACACCAGAATCTAACTGTGCAATACTACGACGGCATTCCTATATGTTGGCAACGGGAGATCCTCGCGGAGCCATAACGCTCCACGATCCGGTTTCACTTAAAACACAGCACGTTATAAATACTCATTCGGCCAGTTTAAGTGATTTCGACATACAAGATAATCTCATTGTATCTTGTGGTTTTAGTATGAAGTGAGTGTCGCACGTGGAGAAATTGCCTTTCGTCCATTTATGTACCCTATTAATGTCCTATGATTGTTTTTTAGTGGTGGTAGTCTGTCCTGTGATTGTTTTTTGTTAGCGTATGATATTCGTACGATGAGACCTTTGCCACCATTGGCTTTGTGCTGTGAACCCTTATTGCTAAGATTCATTCCACCGAGAGCTGGTCAGCTCGCCGCTGTTGCTTCTCAAGGTCGTGTTCAATTAGTCAATACTTCACCGAGTCTGCAATCTCGTCTGAATCTCTTTCAGGTAATTAATTTTTCAATATCCAAGGAAAATAAATACACGGTGGATTAAAGACGTAATGCATGTATATATATTTCTTTATAGATGGACACTCAGAATTCTCAGTGTTTATCGTTTGATGCGTCCGCTAGCGGTCAAACTTTAGTGTTCGGAGATCAAGTGGGACATTTACATTTATTTTCATTAGGACAAAATACTGAGCCTCTCTTTAACGATTACTCCAGGTAACATTTTATCCGATATGTACATTTTAATTTGTAGTTTGATGATTATTCAAAGGTATTTCCTTTTAGGGAAACTGAATTTGCGGATACGCCCGAAGAATTGCCCTGTGTTAGTATTACGGATGAGACGTTTTTACTTTCTTCCATCGCCCGTCCACCATTGTATCCCGGAAGAAATCCTGTTAGCGACTGGCCGAAAGAATTTATGAAATCCGGTTATAGATTACCGAAATCTATAGATCCCGACATATTGAAGAGTATGAAAATGCAAGGTCCCATCGGTTGTGCGCCGAATCCTCGTAACACTTTACGAAATCAGGTGAGTTTCAATGATGCAAAGTGTGAATTGAATTGTATTGAAAATAATTATAATTTTTCTTAATTTATTAGATTCCTTACATTTTCGAACAACCGACGAGTCCTTGTCACAGTAAAAATTTAGAAAACAACATAAGTAACAATTCTGAAAATGAAGGAAGTGTCTTTGTTGCCATTCCCAAGAGATATCGAAAGGTAATTTATTTTGTTAAATATTAATTTTAAACGTTATTGTTGTATTGACTATGAATGTTCTAAGCAATGAATATTTTTTTAGATCGAAGTACGATATTCAAAATTAGGTTCGAATGATTTTGATTTTGACCAATATAATCGAACTGGATTTCCAGGCTTAGAAGCAAATTTGCCTAATTCTTACTGTAATTCGATGCTTCAGGTATATTTTTATATCAGCACACATATATTGTTCTAAAATATACGGTTATTAAAGATTAATTTAATCTTTCTAGGTATTATATTACAATAATTCTATCAAAATGACACTTCTAAAACATACATGCAATAAGGAGTTCTGCTTGAGCTGTGAATTAGGTTTACATTTATACATGCGCTGTAAATCAATATATTGATAATATGCTATCATTGATGATATTTTTGTAATTTTTCACAGGTTTTTTATTTCGTATGTTAGATACGTCATCTGGAGCTCCATGCCAAGCGTCAAATTTCCTACGGGCATTTCGTACAGTGCCTGAGGCCTCAGCTTTAGGACTCATATTGAGTAATAATCCTGAGACTAGATCAAAGACTAATTTAGGTTCATTAATTCAGGTGAATATCCCATAATTGAATTTATATTTAATTAAAGTACAAATTTTAAAGTATTTTTTTTGTACATTTTAGAGTTGGAATCGATTCATATTGCATCAAATGCACTATGAGATTTTAGAAACGCGAAAGCGAGAGAAAGAAGTTGTAACCGGAGATCACGAGCTCGGCGTTAGAAAAAATTCTAATCATAATACAATATCTATTAATTCGTCGTATATAAGTAATAAAAATTCGAACCCATATTGGGATAAGCTTGCGCTCGACGAGGCCGAATTTCCAGAAATTGGAAAGAATTTTCAGAAAAAGGGATTAGATGCAGAAGACGTAGATAGCATCAGTCTTTTGACTCAAGATGAGGGTAAATATATGTGGTTGTCGTCATCCACTTTAGCTAATAACACAAGTGACTTCTATGATTCTTTAGATTGTTACGATACCGATTTGTCATCCACACAACATTGTATGGATGGTAAGGATAATAACGATTTTGCGTCGGATAACTATGGAGGTAATAATGGCTTAGGCGGTACTATTCAGTTTGTGTTTGCCGCTTCTAATTTTGCGTATTACTTGCATCCAATTTAAATAATGTTTGACGCTCATATTATATTATATATATAATAGCCGAAATCTGTCTGTCTGTCTGTCTGCTGATAACGCTCGCTGAGGAAAAATTATTAAAAAACCAGAAAGAGTGGGGGATCGAACCCAGGACCGCAAGCTCGAGAGTCATCACGCTAATGCTATACTCTATCGCCCTTGGACGATTTAGTCCTTTTTTTTTTAAACATTACCTATAATTAAAATAAATAGGAAATGAGGAAAAATAATTACAAAACCAGAATGAGTGGGGATCGAACCCGGGACGCCAGGTCGGGAGTAATCGCGCTAACGCATACGCCACGAGCAATTGCTGATTTGGTCCTTTTTTTTTTTAAACATTACCTATACAAGGGATCGTGAATCTGCTTTACCTACATACCTAACTACCTACATTACCTACATATAGATGACGCTATAAAAACTATTATTTTTTTTTTTGATTTTTACAAAATCGATACTACGGGATTGCTATAATACATAGATGGCTCTATGAAAACTATTATTTTTTTGTCACTTACAACCGTGCGATCAATTAGTGGGGATCTCTATTAAAAAAGCGCTTTACGTAATTTAAAATTCAGCGGGCGTTGATATTCAACGGGCTTACACTAGTTTATATATATTTCTATCGAATATAATTAGCTAAATTTGATATCTAATTGTAAGCCCCATGATGTCTTATTTCGTTTATGATTTGTATGTACTAAATGCATGATATGCACCAATGTACCAATAATCGAAATCTGTATAGAAAAAAATGTGTTATCACTCGTTATTAATGGATACCATAAGTTTTATAACTGTAGAATAAGAGAATGTTCTTATTTCGTGTGAATTGTGTAGTAATTGAACAGGCTTTTTTTTCGATTTGTAGTTTAACGCTATAAAATATCTTATTTTTATTATTATAAATTATAGGAGAATGCGTTTTTTGATTATTGAAATTTATATAAATTAATATAGTCTTATAGATGTCACTTAGTTTTTACTATGATTTTTATATTTTGTTGTATTATGTGAATATGATGTTTGCATGTTTTATACAATGAACACTAAAAATTTGCATGATTTATACTATATAAAATTAATTTTCAAGTAAATATATTAAATATTTATTAACTTACAGTTTTGTTAGATTCAGAAGATGGGAATCTCATAGAAGTAAATGATAGTCAATTTGAAGAAAGCGTCGAAGCATCTGGTAGTAATGAAAATAAAAACAAAATTAATTCGGAAGACACTGATATATCAAGCCTTTTCGGAACTAAACAATATCAAATTCACAAATGTCTTAAGTGCAATAGAGAGGTAATATTTTAATATTATATTTTATTATTTTTATTGTTATTGAAAATTATTTATTATTTATTTTATATTGTGCACAGGAACGCAAGGAATCTATGGCATTACTTTGCAACCTTCAGTATCCTAGTCAAATACCCATAGAACCAGTAGCTTTTTCAGACTTGTTAAGAGCTTCATTGTGTCCCAGAAGAACGACTCCTGCATGGTATACCACTTGCTTAAAATTTATGCACAATATTTGTATTGCAATGATTTATTTGTTGTTTGTAAATAAGGTGTGAAAGCTGCCGAAGATTTACGCCGACGTTACAAAGTTGTTCTGTGAGACAGTTACCAGAATTACTAGCTATCAATTGTGGATTAAGTACGACGACAGATCGTGCATTTTGGCAGAAGCAAATGGATCACGTAATATTGCTATTATTACGATTGACACCCCTCACTCTCGATTGTCTTACTAATCGTTCGATATTTTTCAGGTTGTTGCGTCCGTTTTAAATCATACAAGTGTACATGAAAAGTTTGCGAGTTCGTCTGCATCGCTCAGTACGAAATCTTGCCGTTATGGCAGTCATTGCTCAAGACCTGGGTGTAAATTCAAACATCCAGACGAGTGAGTTGTTTATTGTTTTCGATATGTTTTCTAATTTTATGCTTTTGACATGTTTATTTGACCCGTTTGATCAATTTGTAATGCAGCCCAATAACAAGAGGCTCATCATCGTCAACATTTTCCGCATTAAGAATAGGCAATCCATCACTTTCTTCGCGAACTCTTCACCATATGTATATTCAGAATCCTTGGCTCCCTCAAGAAATTGAGGCACGACTAACCAAAACTGGAGATTTATTGATTAATAGAACAGATATTAATAGTGTAAAAACCAAAGTAAGATTTTTACACGATATTTATTTATAGATAATTTAAGTAGAAAATAATAACTTGTTTGGATATTTGTGACAAAATTTTATTAGTGGGATGTGTTTTAATTTTTTAATCCAAATCAATTTGTAGGGTATACATAGTTTTTTGAATAAATACATTTGGAATAATGAATGTATTCAATGTCTATCAAGAATTTTCAGTCAATAAAAAAGATAATTTGGTTTGAATTAATGCTTGTACATATGTCGAATTATAAAAATAAATTTGATCTATTTGCAAATTGGATAAAAAAAATTTATTAGTAACAAAATGTTATCACAATTTGTTTGGTATTAAAATAAACAATTTTCAGTATTTGAGTTCTGAAGTGAAAGCTTAAACTCAATGGAATTCAAAATGGTTCCGACAATAGTGTTTACAATGCATTTATTATATTTATTAAATATCATTTTAGTATTTGGATTAATTTTATAATACCGTGTTTTAGGGTGACATATCAAACATTCACAGTACAAATCCAAAGGTTAAATCCGATCAGAACGGTGTAACTGGTCCCGTTGACGATAAAAAACTAGCCGATTTAACAAAACAATATTCTTTGAGTGCAGTCGTGTGTCACATTGAAGATGTGCAAAAAAATATAGTCTCGTTTGTTAAAATGTGTAACGATGATCCGAGAGTACCCCAAAACGGTCAACCGCAGTGGTTTCTCTTCAACGACTTCTGGTAAATATTTCCCGCCAATAAACAGTAAGTAGTTTTGAGGAGATATTGTTATATTAAACGTTATTTAATTTGTTTCAGCGTGTCACCAATATTGGCAGCCGAGGTTACGTGGTTCAATTTAGAGTGGAAAGTACCGTGTGTGCTTTTCTATTCTAACAAAACACTCACGCCCAACAACCATTTGACCGATCCGAATGCGGGATTGTTGTGGAATGGCGAGTCAACGTTTTTACCGACTGCTAATACAATATTTTTCGACGATGGACGTATTCCCGCGTCTCCGACGGTCGCATTCACTCCTTTGGCAGCACACGAGATGCCAAAATCAGGTATATATACATATGTATATTTTACTTATATAACTTAACCTCCAGAAAACAATGGGAAACCACTGGAGAGTATTCCTTAGTTCACTTCACTATGGCTAGGTATTTTACTTTTCCCTACTTCAAGGCATCGAATACCTAGAAGTAACTTTCTCTACTAAATTATTAAACTCGACAAACTAATTTTAACTCACTTTTCTATAATATTAAATTTATATAATAATTTACAAATGAGATTATCCCTATTAGTATAAGTTAATCCTCTTTTACTATTAAACCAAAATATTTAAAAAATATATATAAAATCATCCCGACTAACTTGAATTCAATTAATTTCTTTAACAACTATGTATGTACATAGATATAAATAAACCAAATAACATTTCGATGGTAAAATGTTTGTCAAGTAGTGAAGAGGCGACGTTTGATTATTAAGCACACCACCTTCAGAAGAAGAAGATATGATTTATGACTTAGTATGTTTTATTGATAGATTTGTAATTTTATTAATATTTTCTAGGTGAACTCGTGGGGATGGATGCCGAGTTTGTGACATTAAATCAAGAGGAAGCGGAATTAAAGAGCGATGGTAGATTATCCACCATTAGACCGAGTCGTCTGGCCGTTGCTCGTATAACTTGTGTTAGAGGGTAATGAATTGTATATACTATGAATGTATCACATTGACTATTTTAGTGAAATTTAATTATTTTTTAAATTACATTTTAGGCAAGGACCCATGGAAGGCACTCCATTTATTGATGATTATATTTCTACTCAAGAACAGGTTCGTCATCGTTGAAATCCAACTCTCAAATTGAAGTCGTAATCTGCAGTGTATTTAATCACGTGTGTTGTGTGTAGGTTGTGGACTATCTTACTAAATTTTCCGGAATTAAACCGGGCGATTTAGATGCGAACTTCAGTTCTAAACATCTGACCACTTTGAAGAGTACGTATCAGAAGCTCAGATATCTCGTAGACACTGGAGTGATATTCGTCGGTCACGGCTTAAAAAATGATTTCAGGTTTTTTTTGGGTTACCTTTGTACGGTATGTAAACGCGATGGGTTTGTTTGTGAACGGTGATTAATTTTCTTTTCAGAGTGATTAATTTGGTCGTTCCGCCCGAACAAGTCATTGATACTGTGCAATTGTTCCATTTACCCCACCATAGGATGGTCTCATTGAAATTTTTAGCTTGGCACCTTTTAGGTATGGTAAAAAATTATGTTATGTACATGTTGAAGTTGAATATCGTTGAAACGCGTGGGATCGTTTTGTGTTTCAGGTACAAAAATTCAATCAGATACTCACGACTCGACCGAAGATGCTAGAACAGCTTTACAACTTTATAAGCGCTATGTAGAATTGGAATCGGAAGGAGTGGTTGGCGCTTCGCTGGCGTCTCTCTACGACACTGGAAAAACTCTACAGTGGAAAGTTCCAGACGACTGATACATTTCTAATTCACCATGTTTAATATTGAATTGTAAAATAGTGAGAGGCGATCAATATTCCATTGTTTGACGTTATCGGTATATATTATGGAGAAAAAAATAAGGAAAAAGATAAATAATATTTAAGTAGCGAATGGTGTGAGAGAATAATTTATTTTTTAATGCACTTGTTAATGATGCTTAGTATTTATCGCAGTACAAATTTATTCAAAACTTTTGATTTTGAAATCATCGCACTTGAGATTAACCGATTTATCTTCCTTTTTCAATGTGGCATAATTTTACTGTGGCACACACTCGCTCTATTCACGTTCAATATTTTTCGCATGTACTGTTTGACACATGCTCAAAGTTATTCAGTTTGTTTTAAAATATTATTCTTGTCCTTTGTTGTGAGACGACATACACGCATATCTGTATTTGATTATTTAGACTGTTAAGTTATATTATGTAGGATTTAACATATTGATTGAATTCCCGTGCTCTCGAGTTCACACGCTTAACGTATTATTATTACGTTATTTGATCCAAATTAAATTTCTCATTTTTCTGTGATAATATTTGACACCTTATAGAACTTTTTGCAAACTATCTACGACATATTGTAAATTGTATCTATGTAACATTGTATTATATTTTTTATGAATGTTTTTTGTGGGAGTCTTCTTAATCTTTTCATATATTATGCCATTATGACACGAGTTTGCTATTTTAAATACACGCTCGTGTACAATTGATTAATATTTGTATTTGATTGTTGATTAATTTATTTCAACGGTTGTGAAATGGTCAATTTTATTTGTTGCAAATATGTTACAGCTGTCGCGTGCTCATGTCGGAAAATGCAGCTTATGGTCATACTATTTTCTTTTTTCGAAGTTGCAATATGTATTTTTATCGTTCTTCATTATTGTTGTTAATATTGTATGTGCCTAGTAATTTGTCAGTTGATTTTATAAATTGAAATCATTGTCGATGTACAATTATTGTGTACTGTAAAACAATTTTTTTACTGCAATATAATGGACTGACTGTGATTTTAAGATTATGAATATAATCGTTTTTGCTCATGTCTATGTATGTACGACGTACATATGTATGTTCCAGACTTGCGATTGTTGATTTGATATTTTTTTTATTGATTTATTTTTATATGCATATCTTATTTGTAAAGTATTTTTGCTTCTGATTCATATATGAAAAAGCAACTTGTTACTTGATAGCATATGTTTATGATCTCATTGAAATTTTATCACAGTTGCTTATTTGAAATGCCTTTTACTTACATTGTGTGTCAAAATATATTATAACCTTAATAATTGGCAAGACTACTGATATAAAATGATAAGGATTAATTGTTCAATATTTATTAATCTAAGGCAGGTCTGTTGCAACCTGCGACCCGCCGAAGAATTTTCATGGTCCTAATTTATATGCAATTTTATGAACATTCTCCTTAAAGGCCCATCTATACGATTCATCCAGTGATACGTTCCCTCTCCGGTTCCGGCGACCTGTGTTTCGTATACAAAAACCGTTTACACGTCTATTTATCGGACAGCTCGCAAGAACCGGAGACTGAATGGATCACTGGACGAATCGTGTAAATGGGCCTTACGATATAGTAGTAGCAGTTAATTTTTAGTCAATCACTACTAATCTTTTTTGATAAGTACCTGATTTACATACTTTTAAAGACGAAATGATGTCTTTATATTCCAACAATTTCTTTTAGCTTTGATTAATTCATGTAATTCATACATATGTACATATATAATGAAAACGATTAAATGAATTGATTTGACTTGAAAGAGTGGAAGAAACTTGTTCAACAATAACCTATTTGGAAAATTGTGCCTTCTAGTTAATGCGCAATAAATTAGCAGAATGGTTAATATTGAATATTTATTTTAATTCTGTTTATGAACTAAAAGGAATTTTTATATTGCTTATTTTTATGCACAAAATATAATTTTAATACTGTCCAATTACATTTTTTGTACATTTCTCATTATTTTTTATTTGATGCCGATTTTATAGGTGAAAATATAAATAAATATAAAAAAATTATTACACTGCAAAGTTATGATACTTGACTATATTTTTTATTGAATTTTAAAATTTCATATTATATTTGAAGCACACATTCTGTTACAGTTCTTAGAAAGATTTGAGTGCCAAATATTTGCTAAATTATGTTACATAGAGAGCATATTATCTAAGTGTTTCTTGAAAGGTCTTAGTAGCATCATTAGATAATTTTCAAGACAATTCTAATAAATAATATAATGGCGTTAAAGGTATTTATTTGAGTCAATTTAATAGCTTTTGAATTTGTTGATAATTTATTTGAAGGATCTCGTATTACTATTATAAAATTTTTCTTATATTTTTAAACAAAGTTTTGAAATTTTGTCACGTTGAAGCATAAGGAAAATTACCGACTGTATTAAAACGATGGAAGACTACCCAATTAATGATTTAGCAGCGATGATTTCAATCAGTATTTTTTTTATAATATTTTTGTTTATATTTATTAGTAATTTGTATATATTTATGAATATATATATTTTTTTTACACAATGGACCATTCGATGTCGAAATATTTTTTCATATAATAAAGAAAATTAAATTTTATTCAATGTTTCATTTGATTTTCCCATTAGTGTTTTCAGAAGTGTCAATTTTACATTTACCTCAAATACCATTGTGAAATTTGTTACTTGAGATTGCACTCTTAAAAAGAATAATTTACATTCTATATATGTGTTTTTAATTTTATAATTATATAAAAAATACAATATTTTGTTAATAATATATAAGATACATACATAATTGTTTGTTTTTAGTAGAAGAAAAAAGATCCAGTCGATTTTTTTTTATATATCTTCGTAATAATTCTCACTGTCATTTCCACAATTGAATAATTGTAAAAGAGCACCATTTTAAAATCATCATCCTCACCATTTTGATTGTCCATTACTTAAACACATTATTTCGTACAATGTAAAATCAGACTTATTCAAACCCTGATGTGAACATTTTCAAATACATTGTAGGTACGACTATCGATCGACACATCACGTAATTCCACACAAACACACACACACACAGTAGATCAACAAAACAAATAGACATGTCATAATAGCATTCGTGAAATGTAAAACAATATAAAAACTAACAAAATTTGTATGCCAGTGCGCCAAACAATTCAATGCCGACGAATAATTCTGATTCTTCGACGACCTAAACCCGTATCTGGTGAAGAGTCGTCTTCACTGTCTATTGAGAGACGACGTCGATCATTACCATCGAGTAAGGAGACTGCTGGAAATGAAGATCTCCTCAGCATAGGTGCTGGTCTTGCCCCTGAAACATAATCTAAATTTCATTCATACAAACTAACCGAATTGCCACAGAATTAACCTATCCAAATATTATGTATATTTTGTTATTACATAGACCAAATTACATATCTTTCATAAAGCAATAAAGCCGACCATAAATTTTATCAGGGTTGGTGATATTAAAACGTTGGGTTAGGTCACATATTTGAATGAACAATGTTAGGTACATTAGAATTTAGAATATTTAGATGATCTTTTAGATTTACACAATTTTTAGAATAAAGTTGAATTTCTAAGATATCGACTACGTTTGAGTTATATTTAATCAGAAGAACAAAGTTATTCCACTAACATGTCTACATTTTTTAAATACATTATTGTAATTGAATATAAATTTACCTAATAATTTCAGAGGTGTCCTGGTGACTCCAGCTGGTGGTGTAATAGGAGTTTCAGTCCCAGCGAGCATATGAGCACCCGCTGCAGATATAGACTCCCTTCTCATCCTGCTAAAAGCTGTACCAACAGACTCAAACCTACAAAGTTGAGCCACACCAGACCCACCCCTAGTAGAGTCCCTTCTACTCGAACCACCAACACCACCTATTGAAGACTCTCTCCTGGGACGTTTCATATTAGCAAACTCAGCCAGAGAACACCTTTCGCTCATATCTGAATCTGGCGAAGACTGATTCGACTGCTCTCGCTTAACTTTGAGAACATCAGCTAAAGAAACTATCGTAGACACTATGAGCAGACCCAGCATGACGGCAATGAGTGATGTTTCGTTGACTCCGTGCTTTTTCAGATACGCAGTCTTGTCCGCCGAAGGTGCTTCCTCTCGTTTTAGATTGTTTTGCGTTATTTTTTTTGGTCTTTGTAAGAAAATATGCATGTCGTAGCATACTCCTTGCACTTCTAACATTCTATCGTTGTAGTTGTGTCGCTTCACTATGTTTATTTCTGATCGTTGTTCGATCTGTTCTTCGTTGTTCGTTTCTTGGGTTTTAGATCTCCAGAATAAGACGAGGCACGTGAGCATAGCCAGTGCCAGTAGTGTTCTTTTGTACTCCATATGCGAGCTTATCGATTCCAATGTCGGTGGCATGTCTACGTATGTTCTTACTCGTCGGTGAGTGGATTGTGGTATGCTAGTGGGTTAATGCGTCACATTTTTTTCTGGTTTTGGATTATTATTTATCACAAAATGGTGCTGAAGTGTAGTGGTGATAACGACGTGCACCGCACGATCGAGCGCTGAAGTGACTGAAAGCCGTGTTGTGCGCGGAAAATTTGCGCTGTAGTCGATTTACTTGTCATTGAGGGTTACTAATGCAAAAAAAGTGTTTATCTTCACGCCTTTAATGTATTTAGTATTCTAAAGCTTTTATAATAAAATACACAAGACAATGAACAAAGTATGCATATTAAAGTAATGAAGAGCTTTATAATAACTACTAGAACTAGAGTGTTGTCCGTTGACGATCAACTGGTAATTATTATTGACATACCCGTAAGTGGGCTAACAATGACAATAAAAAAATTATTCATATTTTGAATGCAAACAAAAGGAGTGTGCCGATACTCTAGATAAAAGTTTACTAGACAAAACAGTTCTAGGCGGATAAACCTTAGCTCCTTATGTTTGATATTTAACATATTTCAGAAGAGGTTATCGAGCTGAATTTTTAAAACTATAGGTCAGTGAACTGGCTGATGTTAAAAATGTGTCAAACAAGTCGTAATAATTTATAATACATCTGATTTGCAAAGAGTAAGATACGTTATCTATTACACCCAATTATGCAAGTTTTCTTGTACAACTAACCGATGTATGTAATGTATTTAAACTTATGAATGAAAAGGTTAAATTTTAGCACTCAAAGTGATGCGTAGCAAGTAAATACAAAGTTTTCTGTTTGTTACACACGATTTTTCATTATTTATGCACGTACGACAGCATCCTTTTGGGAAGCATTCCTCGCTGTTTTGGATCGTTGTAAAACGTAGGACCTAAAAATATTCTCTGCAAATACAAAATTACATTAAAAATTCCATCTATAAAACAACAAAACCAATTCAAAGTAGATTATTTATTTACCTTTGATTGAGTAACACACTCTGGATTTAAATCGCCGTCTTTCAAAATCGAATCGTCTTGAAACCAAACGGCCCTCTTCAAACGTTGATTTCGCGTAAACTGTCTATACTTTCTTCGGCACACTTTAATGATACAGTAATAGACGATTTCAATGAGTGTCAATAAGCTGCATCCCAAACATAATGAAAATATTCCACCGAGACAATCTGTCGAAAATAAAAATAACCAGGCGTGTTTACTCTGACTGATGAGGAGATAAGATAAATAAAAAAAAATTAGACTGACACACTAGATGGAAGAGATCAGTGACTAGAATCGATTCGTATTCTTTCATCACTTGACTGGCCGTGTATATGTGAATGGCAGTCTGGTCATCTTTGCTATCAATATAATCACTAAAACCAACAAGGATACAATGAATACAGATGACACAATTCACCGAAACAAACGTCTGAAACCGCTTACTAAAATCCTGAAATGTCATGTTCTATAGCGTTCATAGGAACCATTTCAGGCTTAATAGTGTACGTTAGTTGAACGCATTTGTTCCAGCAAGGACACAATTGAACTTCTGATCTTTCTTCTTCATCGTGTATGAAATCTAGATCGTTTTCAACATCTGGATCATCTCTGACAAGCTCCGCAGCGTATATTATATCTATTCAAAATATTTAAATCGCAATTAGTATGCAGAAACCGCAGTTAAAAAAATTATTATAGTTTGACCCTGTACGTACAATTTTTACAGGAAGTATCGAGTTGAAAAAGTTTATATATGTAAGCATGCGCAGTTTATACTGACCGTAGTGCGAATTTAGACAGGTAATGGAAGGTATATCGCAGACTTCTTCATCATCCACAGGAGTATTGTAAGCGGCACATCCGCACAGTGATAATGATGCATTTACAGCGCACTCGATCATGCAAAATTTTTGCTCATAGTAGGGGAAATAGCGTAAGTGGACTTCGTCTCTAAATACGCAACGACGACTACAAAAATAAAAATAAATAAGTGTTGGATGCTTAAGGGGTTAGTTATTATGTTATGATTGCTTTTGCTATCGAAAAAAATCGATCGATTGTATTATCAGCTCATACGTCATTAATAGAACATTTTTTTCCATCAGTTTAATCATATTCATAACATTCGACGTATCTTGAGTTTTGACGTACAGATATAAATACAGTTTATTGATTGAAAAGCTTAATATGCAGTTTGTCGAGTGCGTATTATTTTATCAAGCTTTCATTGGAATACGTTTGTCAATGTGATTCACACACGTCACGTTATTTCAATATATGGTATTTGTTCTACTATAAAATATAAAATATAGTGTGCAAACTTCTCCATCGGCAAACTGTAAACGGCGTTCGATGAATTGATCCCGTGAACGTAAACGGGAACGTAAGCTATGTGTCCTACGTGTGGCGTTACGAAGTATATGATCGATGCTACGGTTTTCCAAGGTATTTCCTCTCGTCTGTGTACTAAAACTTTGACGGAACCTCTGAATATATCCCTCTCTTGGTGCAGAATCAGTGAAAGACCAGTGTGAGGTCCAAATGTGGCGCTCTTGACAGGTTTGGACTTTTTTCTATACATAAATATGTATGTTCATAATTTTTCAGTAAAAAATAAATACAACTTTTTGTAACGTATGGTATTCATACCTATTTTCTTTTAGGTTGAATGAACAGCAATATCCATAACCAGTATTTGATTTTTTGAATAGTTTGTCACATGGAATATCTTTACCATGCCATCGACAATGTACTAAAGTTTCATTGCAAGGCATCGTTAATTGTTTGAGCATACTTCTTATCTAAAAATTGATAGATGAAAGTTATTGTCAATTAATTGCCATACTTTTGATTAGATGTATTTATGTACAGTAGGAATATATGTAGATATCTTCAATTTATAGATTGCTAATGAAAGAAGATTAATATGAATGCTCAGAAAAGTTCTTATTATGTACAATAAATATAATCTATTGGTTTATCTATTTACATTCACGTGCTTACGAACGTGTCGTGCACTGGTATTACAATTCAAATCCTATTATAACTTTTAGTTGAACACGCATTTTACGTTTGGCAAATCTCAAAACGTAGGTAAAAAAAAAAAAAAAAAGTCAGTTTTATTGAACTAATAAATTTCAAATTGCTGACATTGAAAGAGAAAGACTTCAAAGCTGAACGGATCAAATCTATTTTTGTCGAATTTATGGTTCGTCTGAAAAAAAAAAATGCAAAGGGCGAGTGATTTACTAGGCATGCGTACGATTGAATTTACTCAATATCGGTTATGAATATGGAAAATCTAAGTTTACCGATATATCGTTGTGTTCCAATATCACGTGAAGCTTCTCCAGATCTTTTCCTATGATGGTGGCGTGCTCTAAATTCATGAATTTATTTACGAGGATCGGTATGGCGGCCCTCACGTGGGAAGGCTCTATATCGTCCGTGTAACTTCTGCAAATTTACAAACAACATTGTTAATACAGTTTTCGAAAGATGAACATACATACATACATAGTATGCACAGACTCACATTTGACCCAGAAATTTCTCCATTTCGTATTCACGTATGGAAGTATCGCAAACGGTAACTGCTGGGAAGCCCACTAAAGCAGTGGGTGTATCAGAAGAACGAATCGTAACCCTTAGAGGTTGTTCTCGATAGCGATAACTTAACAAAATTGAAAGCCAGCACACGATAGCTCCTCCGATTACTACTACCAAAAGCCACAAACATCTAAAATTCAAATTCGTTCACTTGAATTGAGTTTGAATTGAAGTTTTTCAGTAAAAAAATGTATGATATTCACTTGAACTTAGTGTGATTTTTATCTCTCAAGTAGCTCAATCCGTGCACGGACGTATTCTCTAAAAATCCATCGTAATAGTCGTCGAATAAGTTTTCCAAATAATGTATTACATTTTTTATTTTTTCCTTTGTGCTGAGTGGATGCAGTGTATTTTTGAACGGTGGCTGTTTTGTGACCTGCATGCTGACAGAACTGCGAAAACTGATTGCGATTCGATCCAACTGAATGTGCATTATTAATCGACTTTTGAGAACCGGTGACATTGCCGCTAGAATGCTTGTTAATTATTAACGAAGTCGAAGCACGCACACTGTGACATTTTCACGATAATTATCAAACAGAAATAATTTACATAATTAATTGACTGGCACTGTTCGAACAATGTGGCAGAGAGAGGCTTGGATTATTATTAATATCACATGAATTATCCTTGTTAATTTTTAATTTAATTTAGGATCATTTATGAATTGAAAACCGCTATTAAAATGATATATAAAAACAAACAAAGGAATTCATAAATATTATTAAATTAGACAAATAGTAGGATGAAGTGTTTTAATAAACAATCTAGCCAATAATAGACGAGTTTTTGTTTGATTCTGATCGAAGACCATTCTCAATCGTAGAAACAAACCTGGGATAAAGCAGCGTCCGACGATTCGATTTGTTGTTTTGGGATAACGCCAAAATCATTTCGACACAATATTTCGGCCAGTGGAATCAGCGAAAAACAGAGCACGGTTTCAGTAGTTATTGCGATACTAACTAGTCTGCGTCAAGTGCGGTAAATAATCTTAAGAAATCACAGTTTGTACGTAACAATAGTTTGAATCTGGATAAAATAGACGTAATATAATATGCAGGAATGTTATGAAAGCGGTTACTACAATGCCGTTCATTGGAACTATCGCGAATTTACAGAGTTTCCTGTCAAGTCTTTAGGCGAGTGTAGTCCCGTTTCAGATCTTTATTTGAAAGAAAATAAAATTCATAAATTGCCCAGAGACATTTCGTGCATATTTTACATTAGAAACTTGTATCTTACTGGAAATGATATAAGAGAATTTCCCGTGGAAATGTGTCGACTTCCTCATCTCACACACTTGGACATGAGTGGAAATCTTTTGATCGGAATACCTGAAGAAATTTGTCACCTGAAAAATTTACGGACACTAATTTTAGACGAAAATCAAATTAGATGGTTGCCGATCAGTTTGCAAAATATGAAAAATTTAAAAGAGATGAGCGTCAATGGTAAATGTTGTATAATTTTATCATAAATATTACGTGAAAAATGATAAAACAGAAAATTAATTTTCATATTAGTTTTAACAAAAAATCATAGATGTCACTATTAACATTTTCTATTTGTACGGAAAATTTGTATGAAAATCTACTTAATTATTTACAAAGTATTATTATATGCGAAGTGTTTTACCATCTTTTGATTGTAGAGTTATGATAATGTTTTTAATTACATTTCAGACAATTTCTTGTATTGGTTCCCACAGAAGATCGGTTCAAATTACTATTCCAGTCGTGTACGCTTCTGGAGAAACAGGACATTGCGTCACGTTCCTTTTGCAGTATGGCTGCACGTACTCAACGATTCCCAACTTCGCGTCGCTGAAAAATTATGGTGAACACCCGCTAAATTATAACAATATTACACGTTTCAACACTGCGCCATACATACATACAAATATATGTATGTATGTATGTATATTAAAAAAAAAATTCCAATTTCAGCCGATCGGACGACCTGGAGTGGTACCCTTACGGAGAAGAAACACAGAAGAACACCGTTGAAATTTGTCAATTGCAAGTGGAATTAGTCCTTCCTCGGCAATTTCATCAAATTGAACAATGTTCAAGTGGGTCTCCAGCTTCTTTATTGGAATTATGTTTGAGGAGATACAGTACAATTCACCGCAACAAAGTACTCGGAGCGGATACACTACCAGGACACGGAGACGAGAATAACAATGAAACAGATAAAATGCCAAATTGGATAAACCGAACGTTGCAGTTTGGACCGACTGCATTTTGTGACGTGTCGCATTGCAAATGTCCATTATTCGAACACGTAATTCTAGCCGTGTGCGTCAGGTAAACAAAAGTTTAAAATTGTATTTTAAAGCATTCGAGCCCAATTTGTAATGATAAAACAGGATGAATTTAATTACAGAGATGTGGATAACGGAGGCGGGAGGATATTGGTGACAGCTTTCTTCTGTTCGAAAACTTGCTGTCAGTTTTGGACACGAGTTTACAATACGGAACCACTCGAATGGACGTTGACCTGATAATAAATTGATTTTGTTTAAATAGCTTGGTTTTCATTGACGAAAAGTTAAAGTATTATGCTATGTCATCGTTTTTATTTAAATTCATTTTAAAAGTTCAACAACTTAAAAAAAAGTAGGAGATCAAATACGGCCAGCGGTGACACGCGTAGATGATTGATCGATTGATTTACCGCTTTATGGGTGATTAATGAATAATATGAAGCATAAATAGAGGACCTGGAAGGATGTAAAATTAAAGATAGAAAGCTACCTTTTACATTTGAAAAAAATAGATTATGGAAACGTTGTGTTTTCCCCTCCTTTAAATACAACTTTGAATAATTAATCAAAACGATGCGATGATATAAATAATTAATATTAATAAAATTGTTGTGAAATTTGTTGATTTGTAAGATTGTCAATATGTGCGATTGTCCATTTTGTATGATACCGTCTTTAGAGCTGATAAATGCTTTTTTGGTGTATAAAAGATGAAAGATTTCGTGTTACAAATTTTCTATATAAAATTTGCGGTATCAAAATGTGATAGAAAATCATTTGCGGTTAGTTTTAAAGATAAGGTTTGTAATTTTGAAATTTTCCATCAGATGTCACCCGCATCCGGTCCATGTCGGAAAAACGTTTCAAGGCAGTTTTGAGGATTTCCGATAGCCATTATCGCAATGTCGCCGACTGCAGATAGCCCGTTATGACGAGACGACGTTTAATTCAATAGCTGGGTCGTATCTGATTTTTCCAACCCCTCCTACAAAGAATCGGTTCTTTTTATCGAGGGGTGGGTGGAGAGAAACGTCAATTTGACCCTCCCTTTACGCAAACGGCGTGGAAATACAATCAATCCAATTGTCGTTTGTTTGTTTGTTTTTTCCTCTCTTCTACTTTTACTTGTGTTTATTCTGCACACGCTCGCCCCTAGCAAAAGTTACTTGAAAACTTCACTCTAATGGTAATCGAACAAGGAAATGCCCACTTTTCTAAACTATCTAGTGCGACTTTATGCATCGCGCAAACGTTACAACGCGCGATATTTCCTAAATTAAAAAAAAACTGACATCATCTGAATCCCAATCGCTCGCTTAATATTGAATAGTTAAGGCGCTCGAATTCGTGTAGGAAAACCTAGCGAATTTCGTAGGTCTACCGGTCTGCGCAAGCGCCGGTTTCTGTCACTATGACATAACCTATAAAACTACCATATGTCACCTCGCTTTCGGAACGTTTGTATTTCACTTACGGTTCTGACACGGACTGAAGTCAGAGTTATTTACATACAAATTTTCCACAAACGTCATCGAAATTGAGCGAATCGGCGAAACTTCGTGGACGCGGAAATCCTTCGTGGTGTAGGCAGCGCCACGTGTATTCATTTTCGCTATTATAGAGAGCTATTCGTGTATTAATGCCACACACGCGCATCTCACATTATTTATTGCGATTTTGTTTCAATTCTATTAATAATCAATTGTTTTTGCGCTACTTTACGTAATATATCTATTATAACAGCTAACGAATATATAGTGGACGTATATAATCGCCCCCGCCGCCCCCTACGCCCGATTCAAGGCAAACTAAAGTTCACCACGTGGTTATGCCCGAATATTTAGCGGTTAAAGCCAACTGTGCTGTCATTTGTTGATGTCAACTTTGACGTTCGCGCTATCGTGCGTTCTGTTTAGCTTAAGTGAATAAATCGCGGCTATGCGATACAATTCTCCACCATACCAACCTTGAGATTTTCCTACCTGTTCGCAGCGGTGTGCGGGCGCCTCAATATTGAATAGTTAAGTACATACATAGAACAGTTTTGCACTGTCTACATACAATTTGAATTGTGTGTGTAAAAAAATTGTTTAGTTACATTACAAAATCGATCGATTAAGTGAGCAGGTTGACGGCTTTGCTTTTTGTGTGGTGTGTTTCAGCCGTTGCTCGAAACACCGTGAACAATTTGCGATATTGAATTCTACGCCAAAACCAATATAAAATAGATGCGAAGCGGGCGACGACGGATCTGAAATTCGCCGGGCTAATATTTAATGCATTGGATTCGAAGGTAACGAGATTGAAAGTCGAAACCCATTTCCTTTTAATATCCATTTTCCCATCATCTAATGTAGGCAATGTAG
This sequence comes from Parapsyche elsis, assembly GCA_022651745.1. Lineage (NCBI taxonomy): Eukaryota > Metazoa > Arthropoda > Insecta > Trichoptera > Hydropsychidae > Parapsyche > Parapsyche elsis. The sequence goes on from JAGVSN010000018.1 coordinate 4,656,255, forward strand.
GCGGGCTACCGCTAAACATTTTCCCTCTCCATTCTCGTGGTATAAAAAAAAAAATACGCTGAACCCTCGGAAATGGAACGATTCTATCTCTAAATATAAAATTTCGACTCCATATCCTTCTGCGTATTAGGCGATCGAAGTTCGCGGACCATTTGTTTCGCTCCCCCTGCTCCTTGGCGGGGGTACCACGCCGCTAATGTGTTTCCTCGACATGACGACTTATCGGCTTATTCAATTATGGCGAACCTACCTGAAAGCCTATAGAAAGCCTCTTTTTCAATTTTCGATAACTTCAAGTTAAAAAATCGCAGTGTGTAGCCGCTACTTGCTATATAAGTAAAACTTCTTTGCAATTTAAAGCAAGTGCAATGTACAAGAAGGAATACAGATGTGAATGTGAATGAATTGTGTACACAAGTGTGGTTTTAAACGCTCACCCAATGACTCACTGTTCTCACTGCTACCTGACGTCCAGTCGAGGAGGGGGGGTACCCGCTGATCGCTGGCCATGACTGATTTTCATGTCGTGCCACGCTTCGATGACACGCTTTTACTAAACTGAGGGGCGGTGCGAGGCGTAGAGGGGACGCTCGAATTTTCGGAGCGGATCTGTCTCTCGCACGAACTCGAAAGAGCAAGAGAGAGGGCAATACTCCAAACTGGAGGAGTGGGGAAATGCGAGACGAAGTTTTACTTAAAAAATCAAGCTGTAGTTAAATTTTCGAATTTTTAAAGCAAACAACGTGAAATTACTAAATCACATAAAATGTTATGGATTTGAAATGCTATACTTATCATTTATTAGTTCGCTGTAATTTAGACTGTAAAACGCATATCGTGTGCGTTGTAATTGTGCGAGATAATTTGGTTGTTGAACAGCGATGTTGAGGTGATAGAATCCCTCGAGATCCGTCGCACGTTTTAACTGCGAGCTTTCCACACCATATTGAAATCGTAAAGTTACCTGCGAGACTCATTCCGACACTTAAAATTGGCACTTATGCTAGTCGGAAACGGCCATTACAATATGCATAATTACACGCTCGGTTGGCCTGGGAAACTAGCGAAAAATAACTACATACTGTAGAGGGCTAATGGTGCACAGTGGGACATACGTACAACGTACGAATAATGTAATAAATATCGCAACTCACATTGACAACTTGATACGTTGGAGCTTGAATCGACCTGGTCGTGAATTAATAAGGCAACTCTGGCTCAATTAGTGAGCTATAAAGTATTTGCAGTCGAAGCTAAGGTAGTTTCTGCGGGGGAATGGGGTAGTTTTGGTGTGGTTAAGTCGTTGTTGAAACATGGATAGTTTGGAAGCAAGTAGTTCTGAATCGCTGGGTAGTTTCTCTGCGGCCAGCGGTGTCAGCTGTAAACAAACTTTGGCTAATTACAGCTCGTTCAGTGGCGCATGAGCTATCGACCTGCTGGTGCTACATACTCTTTGTCTTAAGACAAATTTGTAACTTCAATACATTCAAGTGTAGGTAGGGGTGGTTTTAAATCCAGAAATGTACCCTCGTCGGAGAGCCCTATTCGTATCCGACGGAGAGCTTTAGATTGGGTCGAATTTTATTAACGATCCGAATTGTTTTCATTTGCTTTCTTCAAGCGTCCGTCTTCCCCACCCCAGTTCAAAGCTTTAAAGCTCACTGTGGACGTTCGCAGGAAAAGTTCCGACGCGAAGAAGAAAGCATAATGATGTCGCGGTCGAAAAACAAATAAAAAAAAAAAAACACAGGGAACGATGCGGCCTAATGCGAAAGGTAAATTAAACTTTGAGTTTCAATTGAATATTCGCAAACCTGCAGAACCGCCACATTAGTCGAGTCCGGAGTTTCTAACGAGAGGGGTTTTTTTTCGTCTCTCGTCTGTATTTTTGTTACAATGGAGTTGGTAGCTGTGTCGTTCGAAATCGCTCGTGTGGATTAACTTTGGGCCGTCCTTTCATCTGAAATTAGAGGTAATTTTTCCGTCGGTAGATATTTATATTCGGCGAAATTATGCACGGTAATTATTTTAGTTCTGGTTCGTTGGTGCACTCATCGAAAGTCGATTCATTAGGGTCACCGACAGTTTGTGGATTGTTTTAACTGGGACTCTCTCTAGGGACCGGCAATACGCTTTCGACTTATGAACTCCTTGGTCTTTGCTTTAAGAATTCCGCCTAAGTCGCGGAGTTGGCGGGAGGACAGGCGACCTGAAAAGTGCTGAAATTAAGCAGAGGGTAAAAGGAAAGGGGGACGAAATATATTCATTAGAGCCGGTCCAGAGCAACGGGGCGTAAAGTACGCCGAGTTTGGAGCTCGCTCGGCCAAACTTTTAAGGTTCAATTTTAATCACGCTTTGCAAATGCTCCTTCGGTTAATTGTCGGCTGGAAATGTTTGCGGTTAGGCTTGGCCGGAAGTAAGCAAAAAAAAAAAAAGTAGAACAAACCGGAGGGAAACCACCCTCTCTGTCCGTCAAAAGAACGGAAAGTTCATTCGGACCAAGTCGACGGGTGATGTTTGATTAAAAAAGAAGAAAAGCCATAACTATCACAAACGCTCTGAGTGAAATTAAACGGACTTTTATTATACCTGCTATACTTATTATATAAATATATTTCCCATTCACGCGTTCAAATATAAAATTTCATTTCCGTCCTTTATAAAAAGACTATGGATTTACTAAACTAGACTTTTTAATCAAGTAGATTTTCCAAGAAGCTTCACAATAAAAATGTTGAGGCAAAGTTCGCATTTGTGAATTGGTACTGTCACTCTAATGGAGTATGTAATCTGACAAAGGAAAATGAAAACTATTTCATTCCAATACCGAGAAACTGTTAATGTTGAAAGTTTACTACTCACGAGTGCAGATTCTCAGTATTGGATATAAATATGTACTCAAAGTTCATGATGTCCGGTGTACGTATTATTATTGAGCACGCATTGTAGTTAGTTCAATGTTATGCACAGTAAGAACATTGTATTTAATATTTCTAGTGTTGTTGGAAAGTTTTGAACTCCAATAATACTAATCAGTGTATTTGTGATCTTTAAACATCCTCAAGGATTGCTATAATCAGGTATATGTACATACATATACATATATATGTAGAAGAATAGTACCTACATCATCGAGCTGATATTCGTCGCAGGGTCTTGTATTAAAAACAATGAAATCTACTAGGGGTAGTTTGGTTTCCGACAGACAAAAGCCGAAATAATATTGACTCTCGAGGAAGAAAAACGAAAAGTTTTCCGATGAGGGAGAGAGCGACCAGAGTTAATTACGTTAAGGTCCGCCAAACCTCGACTCGGGCAATATAAGCGAAACCTCTCCAAAAATCTCCTCCAATACAATGCGAAAAGATTCCGACCATTTCAAAAGCGAGGAAAAATATCGGTTTCGCACACCGAAATACCGCTAGTTATTCACTTAACGAAATAATACGAGCGCAGAGGAACGCTATACTTCGGTTGGGGGAACAAAAGCGACCCATTTGCATAATGGAATGTCTTGCAAGGCGCCGTTGTCGCCGAAAATGGAAGAAAAAAATTTTTACGATGCTATACATAAGTAAAAGCGTTTTTTTTTTTTAGCATTCGGCTTATATGTGGCTTTTTAGGTTATTTTTACAATGAGTTAGAATTGAAGTCTTAAGACGAGTCAACATGTACTGAAATTTTAATTAAATGTAAGAATGCGGGCTTGAAATAAAAATGGGATGGAACGAGACTTGAGTAGACTTCGGTAGCGGAGAGTTTAAATTAAACTTTTGTCATAAAAGATAAAACTGAAATGAGACAGAGAAGGTAGAATAAGACGCCCATGTTATTTTTCCATCTTTTCATATCTTACACCAGTGATATTCAACTGAAAGCTCACCAGTTTCTACAATAGATATTTTATACACAGTTAGACTAAAATTTAATCAAAATTAGAAATGTTAAATGTGTACAGTATGTTACGATGAGGAAAATTAAAATTTTTCCTGCAATATTTATGAGTTTTCGAGCACGAAAAACGGTTGGAAATCTCTGTCATTATACTATGCAGAACTTCCGTTTCATTTCGGCACGGAAAGAAGATTTATATATGAGATTTTTTACGGTACAGTGCCCTTTAATGAATTCGTAATCGCAAATGAGACGAACGCTCTTTCAGCACGTGTGCGCTGAAACTTGTATAATAACAATACGAATCCCCGGATACAATGTAAAAATGGAATGTGACCGACAAACGAGTTGTTTCGCGTTTAATTAAATTTTCAATATTAATAATTGAATATAACTAACTGTGCATACGAATCCTTCGTATGTAAATACATAAAATATATAGAAAAAAATCTCGAGGTCGAATTTTCGAACGATCACAATACTTTATCATATCTACGTACATATGTATATGTATGGATCAAGTACACAACCATTATATTCTTATGGATAATTTATAATTATATTCGCCCCTAATGGAATTGAATAAATCACGCAGCTGTTGTCAGAGCGAACAATAAATTTTGCATGAGACTAATGGTGTTTGTTAGGAAACGTTGCGGTTTTAGCGAATCTTTTGTCACGAGGCTACGAGATCCGAAAGACGCATTTAAATCTGAAAAGGTAAGAGAGGATACACGTACAAAGGATACGTGGTTTTCGCCCAGAGAGACAGGATAGCACGGATGAAAGCAAATTCGCATTAATTCATTGTTTCAGTTTTAGTAGATAAATTCAAAGCGGACACCAAACAAAAGCCGTCAACTTATCTTAGGCTTTTTTCCCCAAAACGTATTTTAACTTTATCAATTCACTTGATCGCATACTTGGCTATGGGTTCCTCGAACATAATTACACCGATTTCCTTTAACGGCCTCATCGCAATTTCGTTAAATTCGCTCCATTATTATTATCGTTGTACTGACGCTGCATCCGCGTTGAAGTTCGCTGGGTGATTTATATGGAAAATTCCAATCTAGAGAGTTGCACGTTCCGATAATACACACTATTGTGATACGGAGCCCTTAATATGAACAGCGTCCGGGGGATAGAGAAAGGACAAAGTTAGGGAATCCCCAGTTGCCTACAAACAAGTTTATTCCTGGGACACGACTACCGAACTCTAACCGTGTCCCTTTGAGAATATCAGCCAAAGTTGGGCCAAAAAAGATTCGCAAAAGGACGACCGTGCGTGCGAGGACAAATTTCACGGTTATCATCTTTTGACGTATATATATATATTTATGTGCGTAGTAGGGTTGTGTGATGAATGAAGTGCATTTATAAATTGTTTTGATTATTTACCAAGTTGAAAAGTTTCCGAGCGAGTCAAACTTGAGGCGGCACAGCGTGAAAATTCGCCCAAAAGTAAAAGTGGACAAGAAAGCTGTGAAAAGTACTCCATCCAAACGATTGCAAACAATAAAGAAAATTTCAACTTTGAGGGGAAAAGTTGTTCCGACACTCGTGTAAAATTATTTCAAACGCTCAATTTTTAAAACGAGCCTCGACTAATCGGTTTTCTTCCAGTCGAACTGAGATTGCTTGTTCGAAGAAGCTGTTAACGATTGACGTTGATTTTGTTATAGTCACATCGGCTCAACTTGGAAGATGGTGACTATTCAACACAAATATTTTTTCAGCTGAAAATTAAAACAAATTGCAATTTAAAAACACAAGAATAACAATATTTAGACTATGTACATACATACATATACATACTGTCGTTTAATATAAAGAAAAATAATCGTAAGGGAGGAATTGTAAATATCTAACTTTTTTTAGCGATTTATTCAAAATAAGATTAAATCTATTATAGTGCCAACCAGTATAACTTGAACAGCGGCATAAATGTGAAATACAAAGTTCCTTTCCATACCAAAATTCCTACCGCAGCTGTCATTTGACGCGTGCTTTGTTTTGTGAGCGAAATTCCGCTTATTTTTTTATTACGACGGCATGTCAAAAGCTTCGAAACTAGTATGCAGTACTGATACAGAAACCATGTATCTATACTAGTTATGGTAAAAGAAGAAATTTATGGAAATAACCTACAAATATAAGTCACACAATGGCCACGACAGTGACGTAATATAATGAAAATTTCTGTTGTGAATATGGTACAATAGGAAATATGTTAGTGTTTAGTTATTATTTATTTAATTTTGCTTAAATTTAGGTTTATCAATTTTTACGGTATACTGTACTGTACATAACACGTAAAACATGGTGGAAATCACAAAAGGGGCGTTTTACAGTATTAGAGTAGAATAGCCCTATTCCGTCTGTCCATGTCGCTGTGTGTCTGTGTGTCTGTCTGTCTGCTGATAACGCTCGCCGATGTAAATAATTAAACAACCAGAACGTCGCGCGAGTGGGATATGAACCCGGTATCACTGATTCGGAACAGAGCGCTTACGCGGTGAGCCAAACCAGATGATTTTGAACATATAAATCGGTTGAAAGTTCGCGACTTTGCTAAATTGTTACGTTTTTGTTATTATAAAGCGCCACCTATACAAAAACTATAAAAACTATTAAATTTAATATTATTTTTCAGTACGGGTGATGAGAACGCTCCGTTGATATTCAACGGGCTTACACTAGTTAAAGTAGAATACTGGAAAAAGTAATGCAAGCGCGTACGTACATATGAATGTATTGTATATCCCAAAGGAAAAGAGTGATTGATTTTGAGTAGAATGATTTAAAATTTTCCAATGAATATTTAATTCTCAAAATGTTACAATGTTACCGGAAGTTAAAATGTCACGATTGCAGCGTAAAACGATTGTCAAGATATGCTGGTGGCCCTATATCAAATTTAGGTCGATTGATTACATATTTGGCCAACGAAAGTTTTGATCAATTAAAATTGCGAGAGCGCCGCGCGCTACGAGCGACGAGTTCAATCGTTAAATTAATTTCTAACGTTTTTGTTATCTTTCAATTTTATTTCGCTAAAATTATTATGTGTACCGAAGAGATAGCTTTCAATATTTACCCGCGGTGCAAATATTAAATATCAAATTCATACGCCCGTTAGCTCTTAGGCGAGATGGGGAGGTAGAGACATGGGGTGGGCGAGTTTACCGCCCTCGAATTTCGGCGAAACAGGGTCAATTCGCTCGAAATAATAAAATTTTAATTAAATCCGACGAGTGGACCCCATTATATATTGAAGTAGGAAATTTTCGAAACGGTTAATTATGAACGCTAATGAAAAACGAAACGTACGACGAACGGGGGCCGCGCGTTACGTTACGCTCACAACGACACGGCAATAAAGGCCCAGCCGCGAACCAACGTTCAAACCGCGATAATTTGGCGGTTCGTTTAGAATATTTTTATTTCTCAAAAAAACGTAGCCATCCCCAACCAACCGCTTTTTTTATTATTAACATTTTAACGAGCCGTATGAGCCCATTGTTGGTTTTGCACCGCACGGTGTTGTACGGGCGATAAAGGGGGAATTTTCGTAATTGTACGATTAAAAATTCAATGGGAAAGTTTTGGGATTGGATCGAGGTTGAAATGGCAAATCAGTGTGTTTTTTTTTTGCGGGATTCGGTCTGTTTATTTGCACATGAATACAAGGATGAGACGGCACCGTTGTGTTACAAGTTCGAACGGTGAAATTGGGAAGTCAAAGGGTTGAGATATCAACTCAAACAGATTGAATGATTGATGTCTTTGTTTGCATAGCGTATCGTGTCAACAACGAACGTACGAATATTCTGAGGGACTAACGAACCGCTTTATATCACTACGAATACCATATATATGTATGGTATAGTGCTAACAAAATATCACAATATAAAGTAATGTTAGATTTTTAAGGAAATTTGCTTAAAATAAGTAAAATTATTGGTTAAATATGTATTTTATTTTCATACTGCAAATTTTAAAGGTCCCTATGTTATTTACATACATATGTGCATATGTATGTAATTAATTATTCAGGCCATCTTGAACTGTTACGCATACGACTAAAATCATCCAAAGTATTTTTTGAGATTGTTTGATAAAGAAATAGTGTATTTTACTAATATCGAATTTTGATTAAAAATGAAGGTATGTCGAATCAGACGAACACTTCGTGGGATTTGCTTTGCTTGAGCTTCACACAGAGTGTCCGTTTGCCCCCAAATTACCATATTGGACTGATGAACAAAGATTCGAAGATACGGTTAAAAAAATTTCTAAACAATTTCGAATATTGCTATATAGCGCTGGCAAGATTTTTATGCTATTAAAATCCAGGTCAGAAATTAAGTCATCATCATCATCATTTTCAGCCGTTCACCATCCACTGCTGGATGAAGGTCTCTCCAATTCCTCTTCCAGCCCATTGCCACTTCAACTTTCACACGTTCCGCAATATCTGCCACTTTGGTCATGCTTCTTACCCGTGTATTCCTTTTGCGATCTCTTCTTGTTACACCAAGCATACATGCTTCAATTGTGACCACAGTGACCATAAAACATCACAACAAAATGTATCGTTTCTAATATCTGTCAGTCTTGAGCAATCTGCATCCACTTCACATTCTTCTCAATTCATCAACCCATCGTCCACTCGGTCTACCTTGCTTTCTTTCTTCGGATACCATTCCAGTATTTCTCGCGTACATATGCCATCCATTCTTCTCGCCAAGGTATGTATTGAATAAACAAGCATAATATTTTGGTGCCAATGTACTCAAAATGTACGCAACTAGAAACTAATCAAAAAAGCCAATTTATGTAAAAAAAACTCTAATGAAAATGAAAATTTTGATTAGTTTCAAAATAAAAAAGTGCTCAAAGCATTCCATCCATGTTAATTAAGTTTTAACAGAACTGATTACATTACATTACATAACTTTACACTATATACTTTAATTATAAATAATGTCTCCTCGTTTAAAGCGGAGCTCTATATCTTGGCAGTGTTTCGGGGCAGGATCGTTCAACATGTCAAGGTTGAATCTTTGAAGGCACGATGACAGCAGATACTTTCAAAACGTGTACGTAAATGTATTCTATGGGGTAATAAGTGAACTTTGCTTGGGTGAAATTTTGAGTAGGTCGTTTCGAGGAACAACCCAATGGGGTCTTCTCTCGAGAAGGCGAGCGCGCGCACGGTCGAGTGCGTTCTCGAGACTTGTAAAATGTACCGGAAACGTAAATATTTACCGCTCGCCATGGCGCTGAGAGTTTTTCCTCGTGTTTTAATTAGTATTTACGAGCGTCTAGGGTACTTTGTACCCCCTGTGGGAGGAGTAGTCGAAGAGGTGGAATGAGCGAAGACGGCACGTCGAATGACACGATTTTTCCACCCCATTTCCACCCACGAGCTCTCCTCATCCTCTCTCTTCATCCCTAAGGTGTGACCGCCAGTACGTTGGAAAATTCGAATTTTCACGTTCGTATTGGGGAATCTACGGTAAATTAACTTCGTTAAAATTTCACGATGAAATTACGAAGTAACAGACTCCCAAGGCACGACGACGCTCGAGGAGTGGCACGTTGCGACGAAACAACACAAGTATATATTTTACAAATAACATGTTCAATTATTCAAAGTTGACTTGAAAATGTTTATTTATTTATTTAAGGTACAAACAAACATTACTTAAAGTTAAAATTACAAAATAAACTTATTATCCACTAGCACTTGTACAGAGGTGCTGTTTTAAAACTGCCAGGAATCAATCAATTTTATTTATATTTCTGAGAAATTTTGGCAGGTTATTATATTCAACAACATCCCTGTACTTCTCTTGGATCTACTTAATTTTAAATTCTTAACTATTATCTTATTCTTACCCCTAGTATAATGACTATGTACATACATATATATTATTATACCCTCTTATTAAATATTTTGGTAATAAATTCTTATCTAATTTAAAAAATATATACCAACATGCACACTTTCAAGGTTTCATTTACATTCATCCAATTCAATTCGTTCAACATACATACATATGTATATCTAATACTACTAGTTATTCTATGTATTGACAATTTAAAATACTCCGCATAGTTCTATTTTGAAGTTTTTGCAACCTATTTACTAAATTTAAAAATGAACCACAATATATAAAATGAGGACAAACAATTGCTACTTTTGTATTTCTAGATGGTACATATATGTATTTCTTAATCTACACAATAATCCAACTTTCTTCGCTGCTTTTTTTAATAATCACCATGTAATTTATAATCTAACTTATTATCAAGTAACTCTTAAATATTTAAAATTATTTCTAATCTTCTATCATGTATTTAAAATATTTGTATTTAAATTTGTATTTAAATTAGTATTATTAAAGTTTTTATAATTAATTACACTGAGCAACAAAAAATTACGTTTTTTAAAACCCAGAGCGGAGATTAGTCAATCTTTACTAAGTTTAACCCACTAAAATCGAATCCGATAATGATTTTTGTTGATATGCTCTCGTTTATGAGATATTCGCGAATATTGAAATCTATAGTCAGATATTTTTCCTATCGATTAAAATTTTATCTGACTATTGATTTCAATACTCATTTTGAGCACAGCAATACTATATTTTGAGTTATAGACCGCAAAAGCCAAAAAAATGGATATTTTTTACATTTTTAAAATCGCGAATATCTTATAAACGAGAGCATATCAGCAAAAATCATTATCGGATTCGAATTCAGTGGGTCAAACTTAGTAAAGATTGATCAATTTCCGCTCTGGGTATTTTTTTTGTTGCTCAGTGTTATCATAGCTTTTGTTTTATCAACATTTAATTTTAATTTATTATTACCTAACCAATTTTGTAAACACTTTAATTCTATGTATGTAAGTATAATGTCTCAATTACTACATCTATATTTTATCTACTATGTACATATGTATATACAATATTAAAGTATCATCTGCAAACAAATGTATTTTACACTTATCAACTACCTTAACAATATCATTTATATGCACATACATACATAGGTATTTATGTACCTATATATACAAAATAAACAGCAAAGGTGCCAAGGTATATGAAAGTTTTTACTTTTTGTCTGTATTTCTCTGTTTCCTATGTATGTCACATACCGCTTGACTAATCGAATTGAAACTGTGCAGAGTTACATTCTATGATTCCAGACAGATACATTGCTGCAAGCTTAAGCAGCTTGAGTATTGTCAGTACGGAAAAATAACGTATTCTGTACCCGAGTAGGTAAGTTTCTTCCGGGCATGACGGACATGCAATTATTCGAGGTTGGAAGAAACAGAGGCGATATATGGAATCCTCCAGTGCTTGAAAGACTTAGCCTGCTTGCGCCCGAAAATTACATTCGTTCGCACTCTCATCGTCTCTTCCAACAACCCTCAGTTAGGACTGTCATGGGGGATGCGTCTACTGTTTTTGAAGCAATCCACCTATTCAATACCAAAGCCGCCGATTATATCGATTTATTTTGCATACCCTATCCTAGTTTTGTGGCCCATCTAAAGTTACATTTAGCTAGGGTACTTGACCGGAATGGGGTTGCATAATTTTACTGTATATTTGTTTTTGTTACATTTTTTTTTTTAGTATGTATGTATGTATATTATATTATGTATAAACTTTGGGTTTAAACCTGTAAATAAATAAATAAAATAAAAAAAAACAGTTTGACATTTCTATACAATATAATTGTAAAACTAGCCGGTTTGACCGTCATATGACGGTAGATTTTAACCCCACCACACATGTGCCCTGGTTTTTGGACAACAGCAATACAGCCCATAGTCCGTTTGATAATACGTGAAACAATTTAATAATGTACCGTCGATTGAGTGGGTGTTTGGCCATAAAATCGCGTTATCGACTCGAATCAGCTTTGATAGATAGCGGCTCGTTGCCAACACACCGCTAAAACTTTTTTGTTTATTATGTTGAAAGTACGAGTGTGACTGCAGCTACACAGGCAGGCAGACGCTTACGCTTATACATGTGTGTACACATGTATTGTAATGTATACATAAATAAAAATACGATTATTGTCTACATAATAAAGGATTGATTATTGCAATATTTAGGTTGTAGCTTCCAAGTATGAATCGAAAATTTCAGTATTGATATTTTGCATGCAACGTTTTAGCAAAAGGTCGTCAAACCGCGAGAGAGTCGACTTTTCGGCGCCGAAATTTTCGTCGCATTCGAGAGTTTTTCGTCCTCGGCTACGGGCCAAATTTAATTTCAACTCATTAACGCCCGAACATCATTATAATATAATTATTCAAATAATGGATAGTCGAGAGTCTCAGCGAGACGAGTATGGATTTGCGCGACGACGGAAGGGTAAATATAATTAAATTTCAGAGTCAAAGCGGCCCTTTACGTCCGTGAACTTTTGCAACGACAATAAATTAGCCGAGTTCTTCTTTACATTCAGCTTCCCTCCCACTCTGTGGGCTAGCTCTCGCTTCTTGTTTATGAACTTTAATTAAAAATTTGTATGTACATATGTACGAAATTTCCCCGGAGTGTCATGTCATGGATTCAAAACGCGCGCAATTGGGAATCGTTGCAAAAAAAATAAAACACACATTCAAAAGATTTAACATAACGGTGCCTCGGAGAATTTCGCTATAGTGCCCACGGTTTTTACTCGTCAATATTTAATGACATCAGGGAAGTTCTAGCTCTAGGCTCCACAACCCGAACCTACTCATTGAAGAATTGATAAAAAAACGAAATATAGTGCTATAACTTAATAAACCCATTTCGAAGTTTGACAACGGAAATAGTTTTGTATTGAATAGTACATACATATAGGGATACTTAAAAAATTAGTTTAAAATCAATCACTTCCTCTATGACATTATTACTAGCTGCAATTGTAAATAGTCAAAGAATTCCATTTTGAAGTGGTTGAAGTATTGTCATTGAAGTCGTTGAAGTATCGAAACAACAATTAATTTTATATGTACATATGTATATATAAAATATTTAGAAGTTATGTGTAGATTTTTGGCAATGTTACTTTTCTAGTAGGAGTTTGTTTTCATCATTTTCAGCCGTTCACTATATGTACACTGCTGGATGATGGCCTTTCCAATCCTCTCCCATTCCTGTCTATCTTGAGCAATCTGCATCCACTTGACTCCACACATTCATCTCAATTCATCAATCCATCATCCACTCGGTCTACCTTGCTTTCTTTCACATCCTCTAGGATACCATTCCAGTACTTTTCGCGTCCATCTGCCATCCATTCTTCTCGCCATGTGTCATGTTATACCAAGCATACATCTTTTCATGCTTCTTTGTGTGTATTGGATATCACGTAACACTCTTGAATTCAGCATCCACGTTTCACATCCATACGTCATAACTGGCAGTTATGCATTGCTCGTATGCCTTCTTTTTTAACCATAGCGGGATGTTGGATTTAAAAACTATGCTAATTTTTCATGATTACGTATGCGTATCCTCTATATGTAATATAATATATAAACATTTATTACATACGAGTTAGTTTAAGTTTAAGTTAATTATACGTGACACTATTTCCAATATGATAATTTCATATTTTAATGTTTAAAATGTTGAGAGATGGCTATTGAGCTAACGTGCGTGTGTGTTCTAGGAGTTGAAAATTTCGGAAGTATCTCATAAATTTAATCCCTTCAGGGGAACATAAACAAGGGCAACAACTCCAATAATGGTCCGCTCGCTAAACTAAAAGAGTTCTCTCGTATAAAGAAACCAATAAAATAAATAGCGGAATTTCATTTGATCGCTTTCCCCTACGGAATTGTGTCCGGGTCGGGTCTGTCTGGCGGAAGTAGAGGAACCACAACAATCGTCTATATTGTCGCACAAAGAAGACCCGAGACAAATATTTCAGTGTAAACTTCTTCATCGACGTTTACTATGTACCATCCGCGTGGTACTCGGTACGATTTGACATTCAAATTCGATTAAAGTTCAAATTTAGAGACGGCACTGCTCAACAATGGATTGTGTGATGATGCGACTCGTCTGAGGACGAGTCCTTATTGGATTACCCGTCGGTCGTTGCGGAATTAATAAAGCTATAGTGAATCCTCTAGGATTATATCGCTCGGTCAATATTGGCTTTTGTTCGACGTCAGTCCAACTAACCTTTTGACCGTTTCTCATAATGGTCTCAAAATCCAATTTATTAATGAAAGGTGAAACGAATGGAGGGGGGGGCGGTAGCGACTGCGAACAATGTTTCATTACGTGAAGATGCTTTGATCTTCTCCTAAATGTTCGTTTAAATATCGATTGTTATACTGATTGGTATAATACTAAAAACATTTGACATTCGCTTCAAAATTATTATGCTATATTTGGATTGGGTTAGGTTAGGCTAGGCTTAAAACCGGCAAACTGGGCGCATATCTCTATCTTTGATATCATTAAATCATTAAAAATCATTCATAACACGCCCATCTACATATACTAACCTAAAAAGACTACATTCCCAGTATAACATCCCATTAGTCGTAGATGTCACTAACAGATTAACCAGTAGATCCTACGATAGAATAAATTACCAATAACCACACTAACAAATTAGTGAAAGGTCTCGGTGATTATAGCAAGATGTCTTTACCCTTTAGGTATAAACACAAATTACCCAAACATAATTTTTTTTAGATCGCTGACTCTAAAAAGTATTTGATTATGTAAAATATATTATAAGCATTGATTTTGTCATTTAACGAAATCCCGGCAAGTATTGATCCTTTTCTCTATTTTTTGCCCTTCTTTAGATTATCTTTACTTAAGTTCCTTTCCAGCCCTAACTCCTAAGTTCCTTTCTTGTTTTGATCTGTTGTTCGTTTGTAACTATTTTGGCTGTGGTGTATTGTGTGATATTAATATTATTTTGTATTTATATTTTATATTGTATACTACATATAAGCTGTTTGTTACATAAATAAATAAGAATAGTAAATAGGTTTTTGAGCTGTTTCTCCTATTTTGCTTTAAAAACTAATGTTAAAATAAAAGAATCTTTATAAATACTAACAAAATGAACAATGTGTAAAATAGATAATGGTCACTGGACCAGGAGCTACCAAAATAGATTTAAAATGTCTTGTGAACATAGTATATGAACAATAAAAAGCTTTTTTAATTAAATAAAAATATATCTTTGATATGATCATAATTATTTATAGTCTTCATTTCTCTAGCCTCATATATTATAGGTACCCTTGGTTCCATTTGAAGTTATGAGAGTCAATAATTTTTCATACAAAGCACATGGAAAAAGTTCTGCATTGTAATTTTTATAGTGATATTGCGTCATAAATTAGCTTGAAGGAAAAGTTGAGAAAAAGCAAGGAGGTGGAGATTCGTTTTTTTTTTTTTTCGTTGCCGTTGAAAATTTTCCATTTCCAACGCTCTGGATATACATTGTCTCACTTTTAATGACAGAAATTCTTTCTTGTTTAAAAAAATATGAATGAGAAACATTGAGGGTGCGATAAAAGGTTTTCTCTCGTACAAAATTGGTAAAAATTGCACTATCCTGTAAAACTGTAAAAATAGTCGACTGAAAAATAAACAGGGCAACGTTCAGATTTGGAAAATTTAAATTGAACACTCAAGGAATGGGGTCAAGAGGGGTTTACATACATGCCCTTTTTCCCGTGTTTACGGGCGCATCACAATGTGTGGTCTGCACGGACAAAACCCGGGCACGTTTTCCTCATGGGGGTTGTTTTTGCAAGATATAAACACGTTGGGTTTTTTCGCATCAAAGGGGAGGAAAAACTTTGAAGGAATTACTGGAGCGCTGCTGGACTCTCCTGCAGGACCTAAATTTATTGCTGGAACCCCAAAGGGAAGGGCGAACCCCAAAGGGAGGGTCCTTATATTCCGACACGGACATTTCTTAACGCCGAGCCCCATTATGGTGCTCATTAGTTAGCCCCCGGGCTTTAAGCGAGAATTATTCTTTCAACGCTGGAGCAATTATTCATAGTGAAATTGCGTAACGGCGTGTGCGAATATGATGCATCGATTGATTTTTATTATAACACTGCCGCGCCAGTTTAAAAAGCGCCGTAAACTTTCACGACTATTCGTTTAACGACGAGTCGTTACAATCATGATCGCTTTATAGCGACGGTAAAATTTGTATTAATACACATAATAATTTTTGGTTATAAACGGTAATAGGTATTAAATTTTGCAAGGTCGTAAACGTCGCTTTAAATCTGCGGTTCAGACGTAAACTATCATATCACTACAATTAAACATTAGTATACTATTAAATTAGACGATTAAAAAGAAAATGAATAAAGTTACTTTTAACTCTTTGAACTCGGAATTAATTTTGAAATTTTGAAATTTCCAAAGGATTCCAATTTGTAAAGGAAAGTCATTTACAAAAATAAAATATTTTTAACCACTTGGGACAAAAAAAAACTATAAATCCACATATTCTCGGCATTGTATAAGATGAAAAACCATTAGATGAATCTTTCAAACCAGTACTTCTCAAATTTTTCTACAGAAACATATCCATTTCATCTTTACCAACTTGAAAATACCATAATTTCGGGGATTTTGATTTTTTTTTAAATTTGTTTCTTGAATAAATTATTTGAGGATTTGGACCATCCGACCATGGTAAGCAACTTTACGAGACAAAATCTGAACATGGGTTAAACTTGATTACCTTTCTTCATAAAATTTTAAAACGTTCGACAAAAAAATTATTTTCTCAATAAGTAATGATTTTACATATCATCATTGATGATCAAAAATCTTCCCCACACTGTTGCCAAAATAACCAGCCATTCAAAAAAAAAATTTTTCCAGTTGTTCCAAAACTTTTTTCAAATAATATATTTTCACTTTTGATGAAATTTGGAGATGAAAAATTACACCAGGAACATTTCAGAGGCTTTATAAAATAAAGAGAATGTTTGAGAATCTATAATACAAAAATCAGTTTTTTTAACCTCTGTCAAGTAACCATTTTTACTTAAAAATAAATTACGCTTTTGGAAAGCTAATGTTTGAGGATCACTGGCGTAAAACAAAAATTCCAAAACTGGACCAGCTGTTCTCCAAGATATGCTAATTGGATTGGCAAAAACAAAAAATAATGGTTTCAGTCAGTTTTCATCTCAAAAATGAAGTCAAAGTAAATATCGAGCTATGCTCGACATACGAGTTCAAAAAGTTAATATTATGTTAGTTTACTTACTTTGCCTATTATGCGGGTATTACACAGGGATAGTTTACTCGCTACTATC
The DNA here is from genome assembly GCA_022651745.1 of Parapsyche elsis. Taxonomy (NCBI): domain Eukaryota; kingdom Metazoa; phylum Arthropoda; class Insecta; order Trichoptera; family Hydropsychidae; genus Parapsyche; species Parapsyche elsis. Next base: position 4,673,506 of record JAGVSN010000018.1, read on the forward strand.
ACGCTAGTTTACTAGCAGCTCGTGTAATAGGAAAAGCTAGTAAACTATCTGGTTTTTTCGGCCGAGCGAGTGAAGTTCAAATGTTTGAACTTTACTCGCTACTATCTGGCTAGTGTGACGTCACTTCATCTTGACAGTTTCAGGTTAAGCGGTTCATTTTCAGCTCCCAACACACACACACACATACATATATGAAGGTTTAGTCAAAATTGTATTATTAAAAAACCCATATTTATTTAAATGTATAAAAAAGGAAGTAAAAAAAGTACTGCAGCCTGTGTACAAAGACTGTAAAACAAGTTGACGACAGCGCCACTAGCGAGTACACTTAACACGTGTAATTGGATTACTAGCTCTAGGTATCGGCTAGTAAACTAGCGAGATAGTAGTGAGTAAACTATCCCCGTGTAATACCCACTTTGAGTGTTGAAAACTGTATTATGTGATATCTAGTAGTTTTCCTCTGAAGTTCATAAATGTAAAATGAATGAAATTTCAGATTTACATATATTATTTAGAGGTGGTTAGCCTAACCTAACTTAATCTAACATTGGCAATTTTAAGTCTCGTAAATGTTTGTAAAATATTTTTAGAATAACGAGTGATACTCTTTATAGTTTCCCAAAAATAAACCTAGTGCTTTTACAAGCAAATTTATGATTTTAATAGACCTATAAGATTTAGTGATTTTAAAAACTTATGCTATTTACTTCAGCCTGTGTTATAAATAGTATAATATACATATGTATATGTTTTGTACAGGTTTTTGAACAAAGTATTACGAAGCGCAATAGAGTGAAAGAAAAAGATGTGCGGGAAGAAAAAGATCCAGAAACTTTGCTCCCAGTTGAGACTTTAAATAAACTTTAGACTAGTATATGTGCCTGTATCCACTATTGAACGTTGATGAAAAAGCTCGAACAAATAACAAAACGCTGTTTGGCGAGCAGGTCGTTCGTTGCAAGTGCTTGCTTTGTGCGTTGTAAACGATTCTTTATCTCTGGCGGTAATAATTCTTGCTGGAAAGTCAGGGGTAAACAAGAGAAATGGTCCTGGCTTATTACGGAAGAATATACTAAATGCTTTCGTGAAGAATTTTATGCACGTAACGCTAGCAGGTACCTAAATTATGCGACTATACGTGTGTATGCGTTATGTAAACAGACCAGACGGGCGGGTGCACACAGAGTCTTAATGGATTAAACGTTTAATAAATTCTGAAAATGTGCACATTCACCTGGGTCAAAAAATAAAACTGAGCATCGTCGCTGCAAGAACTTGTGAATGTGCATCGTACATTTTCGTGCGAGTTTGCATACAATTTAAGTTTGCATTGTGCGGAGAAAACTGAATACGGTGAAAATGGCGTGGGCTCGTACGTCACCGTATCAGACCGACAACGGCGAAAGTGCTTTTTCAGATCCTGAACATCTCACTGTGGATGAAGACTTCGGTCTCCAGGGTAGACGACATTTTTCATTCCTTCTGTGCTGGTGGAATATGACGAATTGCTCGGGAAAGTGCGTCGCTTATAGATATACATACATACATACATATATCCCTATACTCTACATTTGAAAACGTTACTTGTCAACACTGCGAAAAGGAATATTTAATAAAACAGTTCAAGATTATATTTTACATCCATTTAAGACAGTTCACAAAGATAATAATCCAATTTATATACCTATACATACAATTGAAATATTGCCCGTTTGGATGTTTTTTTGGGCAAAACTGGCTTTTGCAGTTATTGGTCACTAAAAAATCTATTCGAATACTGACAGTTAAATTGAAAAGATGTGTATTTATTAATATTTAATTAAAATAATCTGATTAAATACAATGCAGTGTGGATCACTCGTTTTCAGGTTTGATGAATGGTTATGACAAACTTTTATAAAACTAGGCTATACCTACTCTCGCTGATGAAATTGTAGTCGACACCAATATGTCAAAAGTGGAGGAAGCATGCGTGTGAAAGAAATCTAAGTTTAAAAAAAAAAAAGGAGGAAAGCATGACGAGAACAAATGCGGGCTTTTGGCGGGTGAATCGGGATAATAAAGCTTAGTCGTAAACCGGCGAGAATACATATACCTATACGAAGAGGAGAAAAAGCTCTAAGCTTTTTATTTTGTACGTATGTACGTGCGTTATAGCAGCAGTGAGTATGTAATGCGAGGGAAAAATGCGATTTTAAAATTTCTCGAATTATTCAAAAGTCGTACGAGACGCGCGGCGCAAAAGGCAGAATATTAAGCGTCCCCTTCCGCTTCGCCCCTCTTCAATTCTACGAAACTGAAGGGATGAAAAATTCATATAAGTGCGAAATGATAGGCGTAACTCGCTGAAGTGCTAATAAAAGGAGACAGGCTGGGTGAGAGATAAATGATTCAAGAGATGACTCGAAGTACACGGAAACGTGCAGATGGCTATATCGAAAACAAAATATTTTAAATATTGTGTGCGCTTTTAGACACGCATGCGAAACACGTGTGTGTGTGTGTGAAGAAAGTTTTAAATGAAAAGTTGCGCTTCAGCTGAAACACATTTATGATTTATGGGTGTGTTGGTTGTAATTGGGAAAGTTTCCAAAATGTTGTTGTTTTTTTTTGTCTGGTTTGAAAAAATGAGTTTTCACGCTGTTGTTTAATGATATCAAAAAGAGATCAGTTGAAATGCGTGTAAGTATCAAGTTGAAATGAACGTGATCGGGGAGGATTAGTGTCTCGTTCTAATTGTTTTATTATGTATGTATGTGTAAGGCAATTCTAGATAATTGGGTGACAAATCTAATGGACATCTCATTTGCCAGCAGATAATTGCACGTAGCTTCCGGCTTACGATTCAACCACCTAACTGTCTACTCATCGTGACGAAATGACAGCTTAATCCGCGTCACGGTCTAGTTAGGATTACGGGACTGGCCAAAAGTCTACTTGACGAAAGCTTTCAACCAGCCAGAAATATCGCCTTCGATAAAACGTCACCAAATAATGGAAAAGCTTGTCGGTGAGAGTTTTTTTTTTTATATAATATATTTTTTGAAACTTTCGAGCCTTACACGCGGGAGGAAAAATGATCGCGTAAAATATGAGAGGCTTAAAAATAAGCTCGAATGGCGACGAAAAAGGGACTTCGCACAATTTATGTCACGGTCGCTGGCCGCGGTCAAAGTCTCCGGATAAAAATCTTGTGTGCGAAAATGTGACCCACTCGATGTGTATGGGTTGATTGATGGCGACTTTCGGTCAATTTTTGTTCGCGGTTCAAATAAACTATTCAGCGACGATGACTCGCTGAAAGCCGACGGTCAAATTGATCGAGATTCGGGGAAGCTGGGGAGACGTAAATTTTTTTTCAGCCAAAGGTGCAGTAGGTGCCACAGTTGTATTAAGGCGCCCGCACACCGCTGCGAATTCGTGTAGGAAATCCGTGCGGTTTTCATGTAGGAAAACCGCGAAATTTCGCCAGTCTGTCAATTGTATCGCACACACTGACCCGATAATCCGCACTCTACCGTTCTGCGCAAGCGCCGGTTTCTGTCACTCTGACATAACCTATCAAACTACCATCAGTCACCTCGCTTTCGGAACGTTTGTATTTCACTCACGATTCTGACATGGACTCCTGTTACAAAGCTGTTATGTTGGCCGCATATTTATATACATTTATTATTTATTTATGTAACAAACAGCTTATAGTATACAATATAAAATATAAATACAAAATAATATTAATATCACACAATACACTACAGCCAAAATAGTTACAAACGAACAACAGATCAAAACAAGAAAGGAACTTAGGAGTTAGGGCTGGAAAGGAACTTAATTAAAGATAATCTAAAGGAGGGTAAAGAATAGAGAAAAGGATCAATACTTGCCGGGATTTCGTTAAATGATGAGCAGGATCTATAAATGAAGGAGTTTTGTGAATAGTTAGTGAAACAAAGATTAAAATGAAACAATGGTGGATTTCTGACAGGTCTAGGGGGACAATGTAGAAATATCCTACTTAGTATGTAAGGGCTATCTAATAAATTGTTTAAAAGTTTAAATATGAAGCAGAGCTCCAAGACCGCCCTCCTGGTTTGCAGGGAGACATAATCACGGAAATTTGCAGAAGAAAGACGAAACCTGGAAATGGAGTACGTATGGAACTTCTTATTAATTTTTTCCAATTTATTAATGGAATCTTGATAGAACGGGTTCCATATAGTACTAGAAAATTCCAGGTGACTTCTCACAAATACATTGTATAGTAGAGACACTGTGTCAAAGGACTTAAAGGGTCTGGATACTCTCATTATGAATCCCAAACTCCTATAAGCCTTATTGACAGCCGCATCAATGTGGGAATTAAAAGATAATTTACTATTAATTAAATAATTTTAATTGTTGAATGTAATTTATAACGGTGTATCATCGAGGATTGGCTGACTGTTGACAAAACCGTCTGATTTCTGTCACTATGACATAACCTATCAAGTCAGGGTTATTTATATACAACTTTTCCACAAACGTCATCAAAATCGAGCGAATCGGCGAAAATTCGCGGACGGATTTCCGTCGCGGTTTAGGCAGCGTCACCCGCGGCTATGCGATACAACTCTCCACCATACCAACATTGCGATTTTCCTACCGGTTTTCCGCAATGCGAATACGAATCCGCAGCGGTGTGCGGGCGCCTTTACTGTGGTCAAAAGCTAGCTAATAGAAAGTGAGTAGCTTCAGTTCAAGTATATCTACATATGTACATATACTATTCTAAACGATATTGCATTGCATTGGAACGATAAGAATAGTCCTTAAATGATTGCGTCGTAGGTGCAAGAGTTTTGTAAAATGTAAAGAATTGTATATGTTCAAAGTTATGATTATGTTTCAACACGTATATTCGATCTTTCTACGTTTCATAGCACCTGTCGCATGAAAAACGCCGACGCGGCGATTTCGCAGATGTGTTCTAAAGCTTTCTGTGGATATTTTTCGCCACGCGCAGATAACTTTTATAGTATGTCATCAACGTAAAATAGATACGAGACATGCCTTAAACCACCCGAAGCCCCGAAAAGGGACTTTTCCTGGGTGTGTGCAGGGATGAAGTGGTACCGTGCGAAGAATTTGTCTCGAGCATTTTTAGTTGACATTGAAGAATGGTCGAAGTGCTGTAGGAAAACTGAAAGTTGAAATACGACGCCGCGAACGATTCCAACGGTCTTTGGGTATTATTTAAGTTTGAGCTCAGAGTTTTTATGGCGTTGAGCGTTGAACTTCGTAACCCCTCCGAGCAACTGCTCTAGGACTTTTATGAGGAGCTTTCCTATTTACGGCCGAAGCTCTGCGCGCGCTCTCTCTTTCTGGAAACTTAAGGTAATAAAAGGTACGCGTAATTACTCCAATGCTTCGTAGAAAGAATAGTGTTTCGCTTCAGGTACCATTTTAACGAAGTCTTTAACTCTACCGCAACAGTACGCAATTATATAGCATTAGGTCAATAACAATAAAAATTAAGACAGTGTACTTTTAGTAGCAGATTCTGAATGTTGTAAAGTCTGAAAAGGAAGAAACTAAAACATTAAAATAATTGAATTACTTTACAATCTACCTAGTATACATATAAGTACATACAGTAGAGTGGAGCGACATTAAAAATCGGCATTGTAATACCTACCAAAAGTTTCGTTGTATCATCCGTATTCTCGTAAAAATACTGAAAAAAATCTGTGAATATGTCTTCAGGTCTCTACCTGAAGGCGAAAAAAATTTGCATATTAATTTCGAAATCTGAACACAGAATACAATATTTTAGATAACATGCTCATAAAATTGCCCTAACTTTATTGAATATTATAAGGACTTTTTGTAAAAATCTAATTTATTTACGTACATATTCCTTGAATTAATAAAATAAGTGTGAATTTGTGAGCGCGGTGGGGGAGGGAGTAAAGTAAGCATGTATAGTAAAAATAAATACTAATTTTCCAATAATAATTGCTATTTATAGAGATTGGAAACAATCAATTGTAAATTTTCATACAAGTAAAAGTATTAAGATAGAAGTGTTGGTAGAGACCAGAAAAACATTTTTAATTAAGCAAATTTTTTTGGACAGAAGAGGTATAACGTGGAGCAGCGGTCACCAACCTACGGCCGCGGGCCAGATCCGGCCCGCGAGAGATTTTGACCCGGCCCAAGGAAAAAATTGACTTGATTTTTAAAAATTAATTTAAAATTTAAAAATTTTGACCTGATCGTGATATTTTATACAAGACAAAGGTCAAATCCCTTCACAATTTCTATTTGGGTTTAGTTTCCAGGTAGTTACGATCCAAATGCAAAAAGCAACTTTCCGTTCGCCTTTTGTTTGACGACCGTTCGTCATTTGTTTGACGACGTTCGGGATTCCCGTATTTTAACAAAAAAAAATCACTTTCTTGGAAAAGTGGCACAGTTAATCTCTTGCAGGTGCATATCCGGAAGATGCAAGTTTTCGGACAAATCGTCACTCATCGTCACGTCACTCAAATCAATCTCGCAACAGAAGTTGGCAGGAACACTAGTTGTTACATTTATTAAAGTACATATCTTTATAGTAAATAGTTTATTGATTTTTTTTAATACGTATACGAAGTTAGGTTAGGTTTAGGGTGGCTTGAATTCAGTTTTCGATTGAAAAATTTTTTTGTCGATATTTGGGAAAAAAGTCTACTTTTCGCGAAGTTAGGTTGGGTACAGGATGACTTGAATTCAGTTTTCGATTGACGCATTTTTTCGTCGATATTTGTGAAAAAGTCTACTTTTAGCGAAGTTAGGTTGGGTACAGGGTGGCTTGAATTCAGTTTTCGATTGACATATTTTTTCGTCGATATTTGAAAAAAAAGTCTACATTTAGCGAAGTTAGGTTGGGTAAGGCATGTACTTAAATTCAGTTTTTGATTAATGATTTTTTTCGTCGATATTTGTAAAAGAGTCTATTTTTCGCGAAGTTAGGTTGGGTAAGGCATGTCTTAAATTCAGTTTTCTATTGACGCATTTTTTCGTCGATATTTGTGAAAAAGTCTACTTTTCACGAAGTTAGGTTAGGTATAAGGTGGCTTGAATTCAGTTTTCGATTGACGCATTTTTTCGTCGATATTTGTGAAAAAAGTCTACTTCTCGCGAAGTTAGGTTGGGTAGTTTTCAGGATGACTTGAATTCAGTTTTTCGATTGACGCATTTTTTTTCGTCGATATTTGTGAAAAAAAGTCTATTTTTCGCGAAGTTAGGTTGGGGTACAGGTTGGCTTGAATTCAGTTTTCGGTTGACGCATTTTTTCGTCGATATTTGTAAAAAAATCTATTTTTTGCGAAGTTAGGTTGGGTAAGGCATGTCTTAAATTCAGTTTTCGATTGACGCATTTTTTCGTCGATATTTGTGAAAAAAGTCTATTTTTAGCGAAGTTAGGTTGGGTATAGGATGGCTTGAATTCAGTTTTCGATTGACGCATTTTTTCGTCGATATTTGTGAAAAAAGTCTACTTTTTTAGGTTGGGTACAGGATGGCTTGAATTCAGTTTTCGATTGACGCATTTTTTTTCTTCGATATTTGTGAAAAAAAGTCTATTTTTTCGCGAAGTTAGGTTGGGTAAGGCATGTCTTAAATTCAGTTTTCTATTGACGCATTTTTTTTCGTCGATATTTGTGAAAAAAGTCTATTTTTCACAAAGTTAGGTTGGGTTAGGCATGTCTTTAATTCAGTTTTCGATTGACGCATTTTTCGTCGATTTTGTGAAAAAAAGTCTACTTTTCGCGAAGTTAGGTTGGGTACAGGATGGCTTGAATTCAGTTTTCGATTGACGCATTTTTTTCTTCGATATTTGTGAAAAAAAAGTCTACTTTTCGCGAAGTTAGGTTAGGTTGGGTAAGGCATGTCTTAAATTCAGTTTTCGCGAAGATTGATTGACGCATTTTTTTCGTCGATATTTGTAAAAAGTCTATTTTTCGCGAAGTTAGGTTGGGTACAGGATGGCTTGAATTCAGTTTCGATTGACGCATTTTTTTCGTCGATATTTGTAAAAAAAAAGTCTATTTTTTCGAAGTTAGGTTGGGTAAGGCATGTCTTAAATTCAGTTTTCGATTGACGCATTTTTCGTCGATATTTGTGAAAAAAGTCTAAGCGAAAAGTTAGGTTGGGTATAGGATGGCGATATTTTGAATTCAGTTTTCGATTGACGCATTTTTTCTTCGATATTTGTGAAAAAAGTCTACTTTTCGCGAAGTTAGGTTGGGTACAGGATGGCTTGAATTCAGTTTTCGATTGACGCATTTTTTCTTCGATATTTGTGAAAAAAGTCTACTTTTCGCGAAGTTAGGTTGGGTAAGGCATGTCTTAAATTCAGTTTTCTATTGACGCATTTTTTCGTCGATATTTGTGAAAAAAGTCTATTTTTCACAAAGTTAGGTTGGGTAAGGCATGTCTTTAATTCAGTTTTCGATTGACGCATGTTTTCGTCGATTTTTGTGAAAAAAGTCTACTTCTCGCGAAGTTAGGTTGGGTACAGGATGGCTTGAATTCAGTTTTCGATTGACGCATTTTTTCTTCGATATTTGTGAAAAAAGTCTACTTTTCGCGAAGTTAGGTTAGGTAAGGCATGTCTTAAATTCAGTTTTCTATTGACGCATTTTTTCGTCGATATTTGTAAAAAAGTCTATTTTTCGCGAAGTTAGGTTGGGTACAGGTTGGCTTGAATTCAGTTTTCGGTTGACGCATTTTTTTCGTCGATATTTGTAAAAAAATCTATTTTTCGTGAAGTTAGGTTGGGTAAGGCATGTCTTAAATTCAGTTTTCGATTGACGCATTTTTTCGTCCATATTTGTGAAAAAAGTCTATTTTTAGCGAAGTTAGGTTGAGTACAGGATGGCTTGAATTCAGTTTTCGATTGACGCATTTTTCGTCGATATTTGTGAAAAAAGTCTATTTTTCACAAAGTTAGGTTGGGTAAGGCATGTCTTTAATTCAGTTTTCGATTGACGCATTTTTTCTTCGATATTTGTGAAAAAGTCTATTTTTAGCGAAGTTAGGTTGGGTAAAGGATGGCTTGAATTCAGTTTTCGATTGACGCATTTTTTCGTCAATATTTGTGAAAAAGTCTACTTTTCACGAAGTTAGGTTGGGTACAGGATGGCTTGAATTCAGTTTTCGATTGACGCATTTTTTCATCGATTTTTGTGAAAAAAGTCTACTTTTCGCGAAGTTAGGTTGGGTACAGGATGACTTGAATTCAGTTTTCGATTGACGCATTTTTTCGTCGATATTTGTAAAAAAAGTCTACTTTTCGCGAAGTTAGGTTAGGTAAGGCATGTCTTAAATTCAGTTTTCGATTGACGCATTTTTCGTCGATATTTGTAAAAAAAAAGTCTATTTTTCGCGAAGTTAGGTTGGGTACAGGCATGGCTTTAATTCAGTTTTCGATTGACGCATTTTTTTTCGTCGATATTTGTAAAAAAATCTATTTTTCGTGAAGTTAGGTTGGGTAAGGCATGTCTTAAATTCAGTTTTCGATTGACGCATTTTTTCGTCCATATTTGTGAAAAAAGTCTATTTTTAGCGAAGTTAGGTTGAGTACAGGATGGCTTGAATTCAGTTTTCGATTGACGCATTTTTTCGTCGATATTTGTGAAAAAAGTCTATTTTTCACAAAGTTAGGTTAGGTAAGGCATGTCTTTAATTCAGTTTTCGGTTGACGCATTTTTTTCGTCGATATTTGTAAAAAAATCTTTTTTTTGCGAAGTTAGGTTGGGTAAGGCATGTCTCTAATTCAGTTTTCGATTGACGCATTTTTTCTTCGATATTTGTGAAAAAAATCTTCTTTTAGGTTGAGTTAGGTTGAGTACATCATGGTTTTCGATTTAGCGTTTGAAGATCGATTTATAGATTTTAAGAGTAATTTAAAAGTGTTTCAATTTTTCCAAAATCCATTTGTTATCGATATCAACGATATTGAAGAAGATTTTCAATTAGAATTAATCGATCTTCAAGCAAATGATGGTTTGAAGGTAATATTTAAAAATGAAGAGTTATTTAAATTTTATGCTATATTGGAGTAGTCTGATTTTATCCAAAAATAAAAGCATTTGCTAAAAAAGTTGTATCAATTTTTGGTAGCACATACATATGCGAACAGATGTTTTCCAAAATTAAATATGTAGGTATATTAAATCAAAAAATATGGAAATTTTTTTACATACATATGTATGTATATAAAAAATATATGCAAATTGGTTTGAATTGGATTCCAATAAGATTTTTTTTCATCCGGCCCTGTATACATTTCAAAATTCTGAACTGGCCCATTTCCCAAAAAGGTTGGGGACCCCTGACATAGAGGCGACTTTTTATAACTATTTCAAAACGAATATCCCAAAAGAAAAGTTCCATACATCGACGCTCCACCCTATACAGCTACCTAAATAAAGTCTAAATTGAATGTAAGTTTTAGTCAAAGTTAGATAATGTATTTTTTCAAGGTTTGCGTTGATTGCCAGTTTATACGTCGAATAATTAAAGTTTTAAATATAAGATAACAGCGAGAGTTTCCCCAGTCGCTGAGGGTCTGAGGGTGAGCATCGGATAATGGGGCCTTTGTCGAACAATGGCTTTTGAACAGTGCCGGCAAATTACAATAACATAATAATAAGAATGCGGGTAAAATAAGACAATGGATAAAGTTCGAATTTTGTCCATTGAACGCTGTAACCCCCGTCGTAAATAAAACGCCATTATTGCTAGACATGTGAATCGTATCGATGGGGGTAAATGGGGATGGCGGTTTGCACGGCAGTGGGGCTTTGCCTAATTATTACCGTTTTAATATTGTTTAAGGCGAACTGAAATGCGGTTAATGCGAAATCGATATTCGGTAATATCGTAAAACCTCACGTGGAAAACGTCAAGACCGTATCTATGTACATTAAATATGTATTCAGTATAAAACGTCAGTGTGTACCCACATATACACAATAAGAAATATATATTAGCTTTGACTATTTGACTTTCTTCCGTTTCGAAATCGTGAAAACTGTACCGAAATTTTTTCCAATATTGCAATCGATTTGGCTCTCGACAATATTGAAGTTTCTGTGTGGATGAGTTTTGTTTGAAAATGTGTATCGAAAAAAAAATGATACGCTATTTTTCTATCCTAATGCATTTTCTAGTATTCGGAAACGTTGCATGCGAACGAGAAATAAATTAAGTTTCTAGTCCGGGAAATAAAATCAACTGGAGGAAATACTGATGTTAAAACAGAGCCATTAACTGTCTATTAAGTCTTTTTTTTTCCTCTTAAAGACCGTCAAATGGAATAAAACTCTACGTAGTTAATTGAATTTTATGTAAAAAGAGGGTTCTGATGATGACTGAATAGAATTGATTTAATAAAAAGGGGATAAAATCGTCAAAAACAATACCGACTTTGCAATTGTCTTCAAGAATAGAATCAGACTCGTAAAGTTATCACAGAAATAATAGTTACTCTACAATTCAACTTGATAATAATATATAATATTCAGATAACTCTGTCAAACCAATAAGGTTACCGTCGAATAATGGGTTTACACTTGAATACGTAATTGTATGAAAATAGATCGGTATATACACGAAAATTTAGAGTCGAAACTGCTTTGAATTTACCACGCTGCACTACAATTGTCGACTGCTCATAATGCTATTTTGTAAGATTGCACTTTAACTTGCGAGCAAACATATGTGCACTTGACAGCCCAGTTGTGCAATGTTTGTGAAGCATTGTCCCCCCGAGCAACGCGGTGCACGTGCAGGTAATTTAGCGCATATTCTTGCACGAAAGTGCATCCAACCCTTACCAGACACTACCCATAGTCTTCTCGTGTGCCTTTAGTATATTTGCTTTAGAGAAAATTGAAAGCTCGCAAGTCAAAATACGCGAAACGCCAACAGGAGTCGTCGAGGATTCGCCAAATCGCGAGGGATCCGCGAAAAAACAATATCTCACTTACGTGTACTTTATGTGTGCATCACCATAAAAGTCTTCCATCCGTCCGTTCTCTGCTGCAGGGTCAAATGATGGTATGTATGTAAAACAAGCTATGCATTTAAACTGCACTCAGGAAAATTGCTCAAAGTTCTCTTACATACATACAATTTGCCTATAAAGTACACACTTGTATGCGATGAGTTAACATTGTTGACTTTAAAGTGAGCAATACTGTAACACCATATTATTATTTTTCTTTCAAAATAAAACATAGTACTTACAAAGTATACAATAAAGTGGTCGAAGATACTGGCTACGTAAGCCCAAGCTTAATAAATTCTTACTAGAATTTAATGGAAATTTTCCGAGGGAAAACAATTCTTATTGGAATTTGTAACACGAAATTCAAATGAAAAATCATTTACAAAGAGGATACTAGTTTAAATCTAAGTAGGTACAGATAATAAATTAATAGTGACTGAAAATTTTGCAACCATAAAGAGAGCTATGTATGACAATTGATGCGAGCTATGGCCAATTTTTGAAAATAAATAAATAAAAAATAAACAACTACATACATGTTGTACCCTTATGTCGACCATACCATTAATCGATTTTGGGTATGGTCGACATGCAGTCATTTGAGATAAGAGGAAATATTTTATTATATTATATTTCGCGGATTCATTTGGAATACTCGAGTGCTGGAGAGGATTGGCTTATTATTGTTATGTGTATACATAACTATATATATACTAGTGTAAGCCCGTTGAATATCAACGCCCGCTGAATTTTAAATTACGTAAAGCGCTTTTTTAATAGAGATTCCCATTAATTGATCGAAAAAAAAAAAAAAAAAAAAAAAAAATTTTATCGCGCCATCTATGTATTATAGCAATCCCCACTAATTGAACGCTATCGATACCCACTCAAAAAAATATATTTTTTACTTTACTATTTATATTATAATTATTAATTATTATATATAATAGCTTATTGCCCGTTGATAATCAATGAATTTTTAATGGTTTTGATTTTTTTGTAAGGGGAGCATAGCTTTTCGGGATGCAAAAAAAAATAATACCTGTTTATAAAGGGGCCGGCCGGGAGTGCTGAAAAGGTGCCGTAGGGGGGGGGGGGTCTGTGGGGTGGTGAGGGGCCGGCATAGCTTTTCGGGAGTGCTGAAAAGGTGCCGTAGGGGTAGAAGGCGGCTCTGGAGTGGTGATGGGCCGGCAATTTTGAGTCAAAAAAAGGGGTGGTGAGGGTCCGATATAGCTTTTCGGGAGTGCTGAAAAAGGTGCCGTAGGGATAGGGGGGGGTCTGTGGGGTGGTGAGGGGCCGGCATAGCTTTTCGGGAGTGCAGAAAAGGTGCCGTAGGGGCAGGGGAGGGGTCTGGGGGGGGGGTGGTGAGGGGTCGGCATAGCTTTTCGGGAGTGCTGAAAATTCTGTGGGGTGGTAAGGGGCCGGAATGGCTTTAGGGGGGTATCAAAAGTTGAAAAAAAAAAAAAAAAAAAAATTAAAAAAAAAAAGTTCCAAAAAAAAAAATCCAAAAAAAAAAGTTGAAAAAATCAAAAAAAAAAAAATTGAAAAAAAGTTCCAAAAAAAAAAATCCAAAAAAAAAAGTTGAAAAAATCCAAAAAAAAATTCAAAAAAAAGTTCAAAAAAAAAATTTGAAAAAATCCAAAAAAAAAAAAAAAAAAAAAGTTCCAAAAAAAAATCCAAAAAAAAAAGTTGAAAAAAATTTCAAAAAAAATTTCCAAAAAAAAAAGTTGGAAATATCCAAAAAAACCGAAAAAAAAAAAATTTTCAAAAATATATTTAGAAAAAAAACTCGAAAAATCCTATTGACGTCATAGCGTTACGGGACAGACACACAGACACACAGACACACACACAGACACACACACAGACACACACACATTAAGCTCTTTATTAATATAATAATATTCTGCTATTTTGTAAGTGAGTTGTAATAAAAAATAATAGTTTATAAAGCGCCATCTAATTGATCCAACGGAAACGATAATTTCGATAATTTAATTAATACCCAGTTTTATATGGACCATTATTCATTTTATTTTTATCTTAATTTAATTTAAATTTAAATTTTTATCTTTACTTTTATTTTAATATTTTTATCTTTATTTTTATTTTTGTTTTTTATCTTTATTTTGTTATAGCATTACTGTCCTCTCTTTTCATTTATAATATTGTTTTTTTTTTTACTTTTAGATTTTTTTTTGATTTATTTATTTTTATTTTTTCAACTTTTGATACCCTCTTAAGCCACGCCGGCCCCAAACCACCCCCCCCCAGACCACGGCATCCCCTTTTTGAACTCCCACAAGCCACACCGGGATCCCTAACCTCCCCCAGACCCCCTCAAGCCCCGGCGTCCCCCCTTTTGGACTCCCACAAGCCACACCGGGATCCCTAACCACCCCCCACTTGAATAAACAGAGTGAGTTTGAATTTTGAAATTATTCGTGCATTGCAACGCATGCCGGGTTCAGCTAGTTTATTATGAAACAAAAAATTCGAATATTTTTATTGAAAACGAACGAGCCTGACGGTGAACCTGACGTGAGACAGAGACGGGAGGGAATAAATAAAAAAAAAAATATGCAAAATAGATAAATAGCGAATGTGAGTGCATGGTGGGTGCGAAGTGAAGTAGGGGATGCACGCAACTCGTCGCTATTATCGACCCCATAGCACCTGCGACCGTCGCCATGCACCCTCCCATAGCACGTTGACCAATGGCGTGCGTTCGTTTTCGCCTCCACCTGTTTCGCAGCTTCGTTCGCTTTTCCACTCGTGTCTGCTCGTGCATCTTCGTGCGCAATCGTTGCCGCTTCGGGCCAAACGTCACAGCTCTCGGCCATTGTCGAGGGTGTACACACCGGACTGTCAAACTGTGTTGCGTGTGCCCACATCAACGACTACATATTTGACGTTTGTTTTTAAATTATGAACAATAACCGAACAATCTTCTCAAACCAGCGCGACGAGTGCGATCAAAATGCGAAAGCGTCGCGAGCGAATAGACATGGCGGCTGTTGGTAGCGCGTAGACTACGTGATGTAAACGCGGCGATGCCGATGCAGCGAAAAGGCGTCGGTGGCTGCACGCACGATTTTCATCGTTTGTTGCACTATTTTGGCGCCAAACGTATTGGTTTTCTGACATTTTATGACTCGTTTGATTAAAATATATTTGTGTTTTTACTCTTGTGACAAAAAGTTAATTTGAATGCAATGCAAGCTTGTCATAGCAACCCATACGAATGTACTTTTCGTAATGCTAATTTGTTGCAAATGGTCATTTTTGTCAGTTTTTGGGTCTAGTACATTCTTGCCACTGGGTCGGGACCTTTTTCAAGCTAATAGCCAAATTAGGGAAAATCTTGCAAAATTAGCAAATCGCAACGCAGTCGCAGTCGCAGTTGCAATCGCAGTTGCAGTTGCAGTTGCAGTTGGATTAAATTAAATGTTACTCATTAAGGAAATGGATAGCTGTAAGAAATAAGTTATCTTCACGATATGTCTTAATGTTAGACATGTAACAAAAAGTTTAATCTGAAAAACGATCTTAAAAGTGTTTGTCATGTGATGTAATGGAAATAGGATTCATTTAAATTTTGTGTAAATTGTGTCAACGTTTTGTGTAAAACGGTGGATCGTAGCGAGAGCCGCATACATTCATACAAAGAACCACATGGAAATCACAGGTTTCCGACCATTCGCTACAAATGCGTATAATAATTTAGCTATCGCATTAATATGAACATGTCATACCAAAGTAAAAAAATTGATAATTTACTTTTTATGCTACAAATATAAAAAAAATCTTTATCGTCATTTTGAATTGGTTTAGTTTCATTATACGATACGCCTTTTCAGTTGATAAAACAATACTGAAAAATTATTTTAATAAAAATTTTATCGCGCCGTAAAATAGCACATTTTTTTACGTGCCATTTTATTTTACACGCGCAACTAATATCAAATTATTGTCACTATTCAAATGGAGTGATGTGAAATCATGCGTGCAAATCTAAAACGATAACATAATTTATAATATCGTCCGCACAGTTTGAGAGTCGTCAATGGCCGCCGTTTATCTGATTTCCAGTAGAAAACGTGACGCAGTCGCGTTCGGTCGACGCCCGTCTCGTTTTATTTGACAGTTCAGATTTAGAACGCCAATTTTCCATACATTTTGAGTTAAATCTGCACAGCAAACCAACAACCATCAACCATTGTATCCATCTTGTCAAAATGCACTCGGCGATATTTTGAAAATCGTAACGGTCGTTAAATAACAGCCATTTGTTGTGACCGCGACTCCTAACCTCAAAACGACGCCGTTACACAATTCGCGAATACGTAAACAACGCCCTGTTTCGCGTTAGATAATATTAATTTCCAGTTTGTGGCGTTACGGTTAAAATCAATATAGCGTGTTTGTGTGCTCGTGCCGCTTTTCCAGTTGGGATTTTCCAGGCGTCGCTTTTCCGACCCGTTTCCGTTTTCCCGAGTGTCGCCACGTCAAGGTTCAGTATAGTCCAATGTGTTAAATAATGTTCAAATTGTTGTATGTTTATTATCCGTGGGTGATATACATATGTAGGTGTACATATGTTTATTTACGTAATACAGTTAACGTGTCATTTTATACCTGTATTATGTCTGGATGTAACGGAATCGTACAAGTTAGATATTTGATGCTAAAATTTTGATGCAAATAAAAAATTTAATGTGATTGCATCACAAGACCCGTTTTTCCGGTCAAGATTGACTTTTATTATTTTTACATACGCACGTGCATAATTTTGATAATAGTAAAATATCGTTAAAATTAATTATGCGTTATGAAAATTAGTCAATAAATGAGCAATTTGCAATTTAAATGTTGTTTGTATGTAAATTAATTTTTAAATAAAATCTATTATACAGCGAAAATTTATTTAATTGTTTGAATTAATTAAGCGAATACTTTTGACATTTAAATTATAGGTAAGTATTTTTTTAATGAGGGGTATAAATTTTTCTCGGTTAGCTTAATAATTTAAACGTTTACAGTATTGTGTATTTTTTAATCAATAAAAATTAGCAAATTCCGTGTTCCTTCTAATCTTAATCTTATTTTGTTTGTTTCAGGAATCAAAGTAAGCGGGGTTCAAAGTATATTGGACATTTTCACTAAAAATGGATCAATAATACATAACCTGAATGGATAACTACCAAAATAATCTATCTACTGATCGTTTTCCTTTGCTTCCTTGTATTCTGAGAGTAATAGATAATTGCTGTAAGCCTTATTAATCAAAGATCTAATCGATTAAAATTGCATTGAAAGGTATCTTTAAATTTTATTATATCTATGATAAAACTAAGATTTTTTAATGTTTCTTTGTTTAGGAAGAACTTTTAAGCTTGCTTAAGTACAATAGAAAAACATTCTAATTGAACAAAGGCTTGAATGTATTGGCTTTATCCTTTTTTTTTAATTATTTATTACACAGCTCATCTCATATGTATATGCTATGAATCGTTTATACCCCCATCTAATATGATAAGTAAATTATTCAACATACCTGAATAAGATAATTATAATGTAAACAATTCTTAGAATTGAGAATAATGCTCATCAATATAAATTAACCACTACTAAAACAGCCTTTGTTATGCATTCTAAAGGCTCGTTTTAAACGACGTTCAACAAATTACTGTGCTCTTTTATAAGAGCACAGTAGTTTGTAAAATACAGAAGCTTACCCTATTTTATAATTTAATTAAAAAAAAAACAACTGGTTTTTAACTGCCACATGTCTGCATATTCCGTTATGCACGATTTCGCCTAAAAAAAAAAAGTATTATTTTACCGATATCGAATATGGCTCTTACTATTATTATTCGCCAGACTGTTGTGTGTGTGAACTATGGACCTCGAGGTGTCAAAACTACACGTACCGTACGAATAGCGGTACAGATCTCACGTTTTTAAGGTCGCTCGGGTGCGGGACCATTCAATTATCACTTCAGGCCGTTTATTACCAACATCGGATGATCGCAATAGTTTCTTTCTAGTTTATATCGAGTTCCCACATACCATGTATACCCACAGCCATACATACATATGTACATATAAATGTCCCGGGAAGAAGAGCGAAGTTTTCGTTGGTCGCAACGGACGCAAAAGTCACCGGTCCGGTTATATCGGCAAGAATGTCGAGACGATGAGAGAATCCGACCCAATCGGACCAGACCAGGTTTACACACATACCCATGCTCCAAGTAGGTGAGGCCAAGGTGAGTGACTGATGATCGGATGCATATGAACAGTTAGTTTTTACTGATAGTTCGTCCGTCTGCACACGTTGATGCGATACGCTAGATTGGTGTGGATGTCATGTGTGGTTTCCTTTGAATGGTGCGCATATGTATCTACATACATACATATGTACACAGAGTGGCTACAAGCTCCCTATGTACATATGTATAGAAGCCCTTAACTTTTTTTTTTATCAAAATCTCTTTTAGATATCTTCCTGCAGGTCTAAAGTCTCCAATGTCAACTGTTTGGTGCACCAAAGCGTCAAAAATACTCATCATTTTCAGCCGTTCACCATCCACTGCTGGATGAAGGCCTCTCCATTCCTGTCTGTCCTGAGCAGTCTGCATCCACTTGTCTACACACATTCTTCACAATTCATCAACCCATCATCCATTCGGTCTACCCTGCTTTCTGTCACAACCTCTCGGATACCATTGCAGTATTTTCTCTATGTGTTTAGCCCGTTGCCACTTCAACTTTTTCACACGTTCCGTTATATCTGACACTTTGGTCATGATTCTTACCCTTTTATTCCTCTTCCGATCTTTTCTTGTTATACCAAGTATCTATATGTAGATCTTTCCATGCTTATCTGTGTGTATTGGATCATAGGTAACATTCTTGAATTCAGCATCTACGCTTCACACCCATACGTCTATTCATTGTTTTTAATGTTCCATTTAAAAACTATGTTCATTCTTCCAAAAGCGCTCCATCCTAGCGTTTCACTCTTCGTTTATTGAGTTACTATTACTACATATATGTACATATATTAGAGTAAGCGTTTGCGGTTACGCTGGCATTGCCAACATAACAAAACAAATTTTAACAGCCGTTAACTTTCAAAGTTAGTCGACAACACGATTTAATGGTCATACACCCATTCAATCAACGGTAAATTATGCAATTGTTTCACGTACCGTCAAACGGGCTACGGTCTATACTGTTATTGTAGCGTGCACGGGTGGGGGTTGGGGTTAGAATCCATTGTTATATGATTGACAATTTGGCTAGTACTATCAAATTTAGATAATATTTTGGTGATAGTATACGATAGATTGAACGCGACTCTAATCTTCGAAGTTAAGATAATAAAAGAGAAAATTTATTAGTTGAACTTTATTATTATGGATTGATTTAATTATTTCAAACTGTCAATATGGAATATACATACATATGTACATACTTGGAGAATGATAATGCACTACTTCCAACTATTGAGTATATGTACATATGTACATGTGGATTTTGTGGCCATTCTGTACATACGAGCTTTTTATGCAAATACCTGAGCTCTCCAATTGAAGATACAGTTGTGTTAACTAAAATATATATTTCAGACTGAACGTAGAGTGTTTGATGGATAATGTTGGTTTATTGTCCGGATTAGCGGTTCAAGGATAGCTTTTGGTTTAGGGGTTCCGAAAAGAGTAAGAATCACAGCACAAAGATGGATCTCGGATTTAGACGCGTAATCCCAAAAGGGAGAGGCTACACTGTTGATCCTATCACTTAATTACAATTGATTATCGAGATTATGCGGCCATCCTCCCCCACACATGGACGGCAAAAATCCTCGAATTTGCGAAAACGAAAGCACCGACGGCGATTTATGGACACACACACAACCGAAGCAATAGATGTGTAAATATACAAAAGCACGAAACTCTAATATTATATTACAGACACGACACATTAGATTAACGCAATCCGACGCGCATGT
The DNA here is from genome assembly GCA_022651745.1 of Parapsyche elsis. Classification (NCBI taxonomy): domain Eukaryota; kingdom Metazoa; phylum Arthropoda; class Insecta; order Trichoptera; family Hydropsychidae; genus Parapsyche; species Parapsyche elsis. Next base: position 4,693,566 of record JAGVSN010000018.1, read on the forward strand.
ACCGAGACACACGTATCTACGCGTTTTCGTACGTATGTACATACATACATACGTATGTAGCATTCGAAGAATTTATTTATTTATACGGCCCTTCGTGGCGTTTGTACGGTTGTCTAATCTCGCGAAAACCCCATAAAAGTATAGGCGTGCTAGGGCCACGTAGGCATTCGCCGGGAAATAGGCTAGGGGTCGGTTTCTGGGTTTTATTCTATGGTTCGGACACGCATGTCGTAATAATGTCCGATGGGTCACGGCACGCGTGCCGACGGTTTGTTTGCTCATCTCGAAATCTAAACGAGTATCCCATTAGATTTTCCGTATGTGAGGTGGTGGGGATTTTCTATTAAAAGGACACTTTTTTTTACACAAAATTTTAAAATGGTGAAAGATTTTTTAGCCACGGACCGATGATTGTTTTTTAAGTCGTTTTTTGGTGGCACAGTTTTTTTTCAATATACACATCAATGGTAAATATGACTGGATGTATATGTATGTAGAAGAAGAATGAAACTAGGATGGAGCGCTTTTGGAAGAATGAACAGTTTTTCAATCTAACATCCCGATATATGCAGATTGCACACTGCATTGTCGGTTTATACTTATTACACATATATTATTTAATTCTATTTACTAGTGTGTATTTCCTTTTTTTTTTTTTTTAAAGATAGTACCTGTGTAGTCGCATTTATAGAACATGATTTAATAGAGCAAACGCTTACCAATTATTTTTAGTGGTTACTTAATTTCTGAAACTACATATGTACATAGGATGGAGTGCTTTTGGAAGAATGAACATAGTTTTTAAATCCAAAATTCCGCTATGCTTAAAAAATAAGGCATACGACCAATGCGTACTGCCAGTTATGACGTGTGGATTTGAAACGTGAATGGTAAATTCAAGAATGTTACGCAAAGTTCACTGCACACAGAGAAGCATGTAAATAATGTGTGCTCGGTATAACAAGAAGAGATCGTAAGGGGAATACATGGGTAAGAAGTATGACCAATAGCGAAACGTGTGAAAGAATATAGGTAGATGGCAGATGGAAGCGAGAAATACTGAAATGGTATCCGAGAGGATGTGTGAAAGAAAGCAAGGTAGACCGAGTGGACGATGGGCTGATGAATTGAGAAGAATGTGTCAAGTGGATGCAGATCGCTCAAGACAGACATAAATGGAAGAGGATCGGAGAGGCCTTCATCCAGCAGTGGATGGTGAACGGCTGAAAATGATAACGGTGACACTTCAACATTCAACCTGTGTTAAACATTGTTCAACGTTAACGAAATGCGAGCTCAAGTTACACACACGCTTAGCGTCAATCGGTCGAACGGAAACTCCTTTTGAGCGTAATAAAGCCCCGTTTTCGATTTCTTCGCGGATTTTTTCGGCGATGACGTGGCAAATCGATCGGAAGAAAATATATTACCCACACGCACACACGTGCTTTTACAAAAATGGGTATCGATCGTACAGAAAGGAGGACCTTTATAAAACAGCGTCGTCTGATCGCTTATCATTCACGAGGTGCCCTACGCGCGTGCCCGCTAGCCCTCAAGCTGTGGGTCGCGACCGGTTTAACGACCGTCAAAATTAACTGCAGTAAAGACACGATTTAACCGACAGGCGCCTACTAAATGTCTATGTGCCGGCCACCGCCAAAGATGGTCTCGATAACAGTAGTATGCACGTATACATACATAGAGTCGGTTTCGTAAGCGGCGAACCGGTCACGAACCGGGTGAAGTTCGAGCGATTTTCGAAACGGTTCAAGGTCGCCGAATGCATGTATTTTGAATCGGTTGCGAATTTGGAACGGTAGACAAGCACGTTTCGGTTCTCTTGTAGAGCGTTCGACACTCCCCCTAATCATTTCGCACTGTACAACTGTTGCAGATTTGAATTTGTATAATTGATTTGCACGACGAGCTAATTGAATTCGCGTCGACAATATATGATAATATTTTCGGTCGTATTGAATTTCTTCTGTACGACGTATCTACATACATACATAAGTACGTCATGTGTAAATTAAATCAGAATTTATATATGCGTCGAACGAAACAGTTCGAAAACGTCGTTTTTTTTCCGCATACAAATACATAATAGGATTGTGTTTTTTATAACGCACAATACACGTATGAGAAAATTCAGTGAAAATGCAATACTAACGATTCGTATCCGATGAAAATTTGATGCATCATTCTCTAATTACAATAGACGTTCAATAGATTTTAATTTAATATTTATTATCTCCCTTTCGGATTACAATTTGAAAGCAAAAGCTTGGGAGTGATTGATCGCCGTGCACGCTGCGTCGTTCCGATGTATTCGTTCGCACCTGAAATTGCTAAATTTGACGTGAAAGTGTGCAAAATGTTGCTATGAATGAATGCAAGATGCATGAAATTACCGCAAACAGTGCCGTTTCATTGAGAAATCGCTTCGTTTTGGATTAATAATGCGCGATTTGTACACACTCGGTGATATATGCGAACGAGATGGTTGTATACGATTACAATTGTTATATTGCAAATGCATAATTAACGGAGTGAAAAATGCGCATTATTCATATAAAAATACTGTATTTATAAATCAGAATCGGTTTGTACATACATACATACATACATACGTACGTACATAGATTGTGCGTATTGTGGAAACGAATTTCCAATACATATCCGATGTGTGATTCAATTTCAATGATCAAATATCGAACGATTGAAACAGTAGACTATCTGCAATATACATACATACATATGTTTAATTTTCATCTTAATTACAGTGCCGTCAGTTGTAATTATTATAATAAACAGTCAGTAATACCTACCTACGAGTAATTTGAACGTACTTCAACTCTGTATCGACATTGTATTCAAATTGTCACCTTTCGTGTGTGATATTTAATTATATGTACCATACCATGTACATATGTACATATATTCACACGCTCGTTGATGGATTTGAATAGTTTCAGACGATATTTAGACATGTAATATTTAAAGCGGCACAACGACAGTGTTTAGACGACATCGTTTTCATATGAGAAATTGCCTTTCAAACTTCATTGGTATGCATTAAATGGCGATTCGCGACCGTGATAGAAACAAGGTCGTCATTCTTCGACTTTGACGTTCACCATTTGTCAAATTGCGGAATATGACCTGAAAAAATTCGCAAGGATCGAAAATGCGATTTTTTCCACGTCTCATTCGGCTTACGTGCCATAACCACGAAAGTTGGAACTTTTCTTACATTTTTTTTAAACATAATATGTATAATGTAACCTTTAAACTTCATTTTATGTAATTTGACCACTTGTGCCGAATTAGTACGTTTTCCGCTTCATAACAAGGGTCAGAACTATTTAGATGTAGAATTTTCACACGTGTAGTAAATATTCATTTTCTGGCGATAGCATATGACCTTAACCCAGGAAATATTCTGGGTTCGGTCACTAACCCTTTGAACCCGTTAAAAGTCTTGATCCGTTATTCAAGATCGGAAGTCAATTGAACGTGTTTCATCAACGCAATTAATGCGACCCTGCACTTTTCCGAAATAATTAAAAAAAGTTATAAAAAAAACACAATGCAAAAGTTTGTTCCCACTTCTTTTTTTCTAGTGGCGTTAATATATATGTCAGCTGTCCATTGTGAAGAATTCAGTTACAACTATTAATTGTAATTTGTTGAAATTTCACACGCTCGCGATTTACGTCGCGGTCTTTTTGAACTCTAGAGTTCAAGTTTTCGGAAAATGAATCGGAAATTTTCACAATATAATTTTTATGCGTGTTTTTGGATTAGTGAAAATGAAAGTAAATTTTATTGCATGAGAATCTCATTTAGCATTTAAATTAGATTAAAAGTATTAAATATTTTGCCACCGAATAATTGATAATTAGCATTATTAGAGCTATTCAATGGAGACTATTTGTTCTCGCGTGTGCATAGAGTGTATAAATTTAACGAAACATTAACAATAAAATTCGCTCAAATTTCGCGCAAGATTTATCGCATCATTACCGGTCGACTGTTTAGCATATGTATATTTTAATTTTTTCATTGACCACAATTTATATATTAAGATTAATGATTCGATTTCGCATGCTATCAATGCTGAAAATAATAAATTAAAAACGTAAGAGGGCATGCAATGCCAATTTTGCGTTTTATTCGAAAAGAAAAGCGGACCAAAGCGCGTGATTACCACCGTGTAGTATTACGTCCGGTAATTTGTTACTATTATGTGTACACACAATCGCGTTATTGTTATTTTTGTAACTACTGTGAGTATTGATTTTAATTTTTATTACGCTGCGGTCATTATAGCGAGAAATTTACGGATAGTTAGTGCGTGAAATTATCGCCGGAGTGTACTCAACAGTTTCCGCTGATAACACGATATATGCAGATTGCACACTGTATTGTCGGTTTATACTTGACACATATATTATTTAATTATATTTACTAGTGTGTCCTTCCCTTTTTTGATAATAGTACCTATGTACATATGTATGTATGTAATCGCATTTATAGAGCATGATTTAATAGAGCAAACGCTTACCAATTATTTTTAGTGGTTACTTAATTTCTGAAACTAGGACGGAGTGCTTTTGTAAGAATGAACATAGTTTTTAAATCCAACATTTTGCTATGCTTAAAAAAGATGGCATACGACCAAAGCGTACTACCAGCTATGACGTACGGATGTGAAACGTGGATGCTAAATTCAAGAATGTTACGTATGATCCAGCTCACACAGAGAAGCATGAAAAGATGTATGCTCGGTATAACGAGAAGAGATCGCAAGACGAATACATGGGTATGAAGTTTGACCAAAGTGGCAGATATAGCAGAACGTGTGGAAAAGTTGAAGGGTACACAGAGCAAGAAAAATGGATGGCAGATGGACGCGAGAAATACTGGAATGGTATCTGAGAGAATGTGAAAAAAAGCAAGGTAGACCGCGTGGAAGATGAGCTGATGAATTGAGAAGAATGTGTGGAGTCAAGTGGATCAAAGATCAAGTGCACACAGAGAAGCATGCTTGGTATGACAAGAGGAGATATAGCGGAACGTGTGAAAAAGATGAAGTGGACACATAGCGAGAAGAATGGAATGGCAGATGGACGCGAGAAATATTGGAATGGTATCCGAGAGAAAGAAAGCAAGGTAGACCGAGTGGACGATGGGCTGATGAATTGAGAAGAATGTGTCAAGTGGATGCAGATCGCTCAAGACAGACAGGAATGGAAGTGGATTGCACAGGCCTTTATCCAGCAGTGGATGGTGAACGGCTGAAACGGATGACTTAATTTCTGATCTGGATTTTAATAGCATAAAAGCCTTGCCAGCGCTATAGCAATATTCGAAATTGTTTCGAAAACTTTTAACCGTATCTTCGAATCTTTGTTCATCACTCCAATATGGTAATTTGGGGGCAAACGGACACTCTGTGTGAAGCTCAAAAGCAAAGCAAACCCCACGAAGTGTTCGTCCGACTAGAAATTACCCCGTCTAGAAACGTCACGAAAAATATAAAACGGGTCGAGTTAACAAGCGTATTTACGGCACCCCGTGGCGTCGTAATAGCGAAATAATGGGAAGACCTCTTCCTTCTCCCTAACCCCCCCAACCACCCCCAAGTAAGCGTCTTAGCGTATTAAGAAGATTTATATTCGCTTTGCGCGAGGACGAAAAATTTCTTAAAATATTTATCGCGGACGTTGTTGAGTGCACGCCCTGTAAAAATTGTCCCTCGCTAATGGGTTAATAAGAGCGACACGGGCTCGTCGTCCTGGTCGAGAATAATCGGGTCCTTAGTCGTGATAAGTGGTGTACGTTTAGGGCATAAATAATCGTATACGTATGTACTTACGGTAGTTGTGTGCATAGTTGTCCAATGTCCATCTGTTTGTTATGCAACAACAACCTCACTCGGTTACGGTCACATTCACGGTTGTGCGAGGGCTTTTCACACTCATTGTCGACGACGTGGGTTCCCATGGACCGATCTCGCATTGACCTCGCATTGACCGAAAAGTGCCAAAAAATGTGTATGTACGTAGAGCCAAGTAGTGACGTACCGTTACACGGAGGCGATTGTTCTTGGGACTTCTGACGCTAATGTAAGCGCCCCGCTGTTATCAAGATTGGCGTGCGAACACAAAAGGTTCCGATGCTTGTGTGCGATTTATGCATAGGTACGACTAAACTTCACGAACCGTAGAAATTTCAAATTGTTCCAATTTGTGAAGAGGTAATACGTTTTGTGTATGTACGGTCATAATTACGGATTTTTGTATGTGTGTGTGCTTGTAGTTAAGTATGCTAAATTAGGGGTTTCAATCAAACAATTCGATTCTGTCAAAAGAATTTTACATTACGCTTGTAATGATCGTACATTCGTTCTTCTATGTACTACATATGTTCTGTTCTACTACATATCGATGGGTTAGTGCACAGATATTGTATGTCCAGTTTGAATTATCATACACAAAACGTCCATCTGCGTTTTGACGCACCTTCATGTTTAAAAAGTATTGTATGTCCAAATAGTATATTTGAGAAGATATTTATTGCCTTATTCAAATATATAATATGTCCATTTCGTCCATAGTTTTCATGCAAAAGCGATGTATACAATATATGTGCACTAACCCATCGATATGTACATACGTACGTATGTACACATATGTTCTGAAATTCACTCAATATATCAACATCACTTTCAGCCGTTCACCATCCACTGCTGGATGAAAGCCTCTCCAATCTTCAATTCCTGTCTGTCTTGAGCAATCTGCATCCACTTGACTCCACACATTCTTCTCAATTCATCAGCCCATCGTCCACTAGGTCTACCTTACTTTCTTTCACATCCTCTCGGATAACATTCCAGTATTTCTCGCGACTATCAGCCATCCCGTATTCAGCCCATTACCACTCGCTATTGTGTCCACATTAACTTTTTCACATGTTCGTGAAAGTTAAAGTGCCACCTCGGTTATGCTTCTCGTTATACCGAGTATACATCTTTCCATGCTTCTCTGTGTGCAATGGATCTTGCGTAAAATTCTCGAATTTAGCTCTCAATATATACATATGTACATAGGTAGATGCTAAGTATCGTTGAAATGAACAATTCGATGCATATCGGACGAGCGCCGATCGAAATCGACCATTTGTTTACGCTTCTGTCCTTTCGTCCGTGGAAAATTTTCGCATTAGCGCGAATATAATAATTACGTATGCGAGTCCGCTTTATCCTGTCGGACCAAGTCGAGCATTAAGCCCGTCGCACACCACCTTAATGTGGTCCGCAACGTATGTGTTTGCGTTTCATATCATGGGATGGGTGGATGTTCCGTTTTGTGCGAAATACCGAAATGCGCCAATTATGACAATGTACGTGTCCGATGAGCGATTTGTCGCAATAAACCCGCCGGTTGTGCAATCGGTGTTTATTGCAATTGTTTCGGTGTCCGATCGGGCGACCTTCTTTATGAAATTTTACTTTGTAGTGTGTTTTAGTGCACTGCCTCTAGCTTCACACGGGAAGTAGCTCGTTTACGCTCGATCGTCGAAATAAATTAAATTTAAATTTTGCGCTAATTAAACCTGTCTTCGAGGCGTTGACTATGGTCGGAAAACGCTATTTGGGTTATAAAAAGTTGCGACATAGGTATTATGAATAAGAGTTCTATTGTTTCATTGTGAAATTACTGTGTGGTGCAAAGTTTCGCTATAATAATGTGTAGATTTTATGTTATGAATTATTTTTAATATGCTTATCGCACATTTCAATTACTCTCAAATAATGCATGGTTTTATCAAATTATTTTGTGTATACATACTACTGCCGTCCCAAGAAAAAGTGACGTATGTGACAATTTTTTTGAATTTAGTCATAGTGCACTCTTTTTAAGATGGCGAAATTGTTGTTACTGCTTTATCTAGAAATTTTTCTGATTAATAAAGCAAATATATTCTATTGATCATTTAAAAACAGAATCATTTGCATTAATATGACCAAATTAAATAAACAGTTCTTTGAAATCTATAAGCTAAGCGTATATTAAAACTTATACTTCCTCTCGGATTTTCACCTAATTTTCCTCAAATATATTAGCACATTTTTGTCAATACATGTACATATGTATGTAGCTTTGTTGTATACCTATAGATCAGTGGTTGGGAACCTTTTTCGAGCTAAGAGCCAAATTAGGGAAAACCTTGCACAATTGGTAAGTTTGGGAGCCGCAACATATTATTTTAAAATTATACATATGTATATTCAAAATTAAATTAAATTTTACTCATTAATCATTAATGAAATGGATAGCTGTAAGTAATAAGTTATCCACGTGATATTTTTTAACGTTCGACAGTTTATTACTAAAAAAAAATTATAAAGTTTAATCCTAAAAACGGTCTTAATGCGTTTTATAGCCACATCGTTGCAACGTCATGGCCACAACGCGTTGTGAAAATATGATTCATTTTGTTCTTGTGCAAATTGTGGGGTTCATGCAAAACGTTTGGATGAAGCGAGAGCCGCAGGTTTTCATACAAAGAGACGCATGCGGCTCTGGAGCCGCCGGTTCCCGACCACTGCTATTGATCAATGCTAACAACAGTGATATGATTCATTCAAAATTTTCCTTATTATTCATCAACTAGATACTACATAGACTTAACGCTCGGAGTAATTTTCCTCAATTACTAACACTATGTTGTTTATGTACTTTCATTGAATGAACCATTGAACTTGTCCAGTGGACATTTTCTACCATAGTCAACAACTAACTGTATATTCAATGTTTTATGCAGATTAATAACATATTGGCTTATTGTGTACAGCATGCACGACATTGAGCTGGAGAGTGTCCAGCTGCATCAGTCGGCAGAGCGCAGCCTCAGTACAACGAGCATACCCCTGCAAGAAGAACAGGTCCTTACGGAAACTGGTCAAATACTAGTTGCTGTTCAGGGATCACGTGGAAAACCGCCCATTATCACCTACCACGATCTGGGCCTGAACCATGTGTCCGGCTTTCAGGCGTTTTTCAACTACGTCGATATGCGAAAACTCCTCGACAACTTTTGCGTATACCACGTGAATGCACCAGGTCAACAAGTCGGTGCACCCGCACTCCCCGTGGAATGCGTCTATCCAACCATGGATGATTTAGCCAATCAGTTGAACTCCGTTTTGACACATTTTAATTTAAAATCAGCGGTCGGATTCGGGGTAGGGGTCGGCGCTAATATTTTAGCCCGTTTCGCGCACGAGCATCCAGATAAGGTTGTGGCACTTTGCTTAGTCAATTGTGTTTCGACTCCGGCTGGTTGGATAGAGTGGGGTTATCAAAAGCTGAACGCCAGCTATCTCCGCTCTAAGGGCATGACCCAAGGAGTCATCGACTATCTCCTCTGGTATCATTTCGGCAGTGGTACCGAAGAGAGGAATCACGATCTGGTGCAAGTGTACAAGTCTTACTTTTTGCAACACGTGAATCCCAGCAATTTAGCATTGTTCATTGATTCGTACATTCGCAGGTCCGATTTGAATATAAGTCGCGGCGATAACGACGGTACATTTAGAATACCCGGCGAAAAATTGCCCACTTTGAGGATGCCTGTGATGAATATTACAGGCGCTTTCAGTCCTCACGTTGAAGACACTGTTACCTTCAACGGTCGCTTAGATCCGAAGAACTCCACTTGGATGAAAGTCTCCGATTGTGGGATGATTTTGGAGGAGCAGCCGGCAAAAGTGGCCGAAGCTTTCAGTCTGTTTTTGCAAAGCGAAGGTTATCGCATTCAGTCTAAGTGAAAATTGTAAATTTTTTTCTCGTCGACCGAATGTATAGGTACATACAATTCGGTTGAATTCGTTATGCGTGCAAATTTTTTGTTTAATCCACTATGTATTTCAATATATTTAATATTTACGAGGACGCTTTAAAATTAGTAGCGATTAGTCGAAACGATGATTCAAATTATAACGATAAGTGGTTTACCATGTATGTATCAATAAAATTCGCATCGTTTGTTTTTTTTATATCTATAAAAAAAATGTTACTAATTATAAATATTATTGTTTTATGCACAACGATGCCTTAAATGTTTAAATTTTTATTCATTTGATCAATAGCCTATTTATTTTAGAATGAAATATGTACTGTTTTATTTATTGATGATCTCATTAAGATTGTTGTTATTGTATTGTTTAATTTTTATTAGAATTAGATTTAAAATTCAAGTACTTATATATGTACAAGCACAAATACTCATAGTATTAGGTATATTTCATTTGCATAATAATAATAATAATTTCGGCATTTTTCGTAGTTGTAGTGGTCAATTTATTTTGAATTTGTTGAAACCATTTGTAATACACATAAATATGAAAAGTAAATTATTTTGTGAAAATTGAATGTGTTTCTTTGTATATCTATCTACCAATCCTATGCAAAAAAAAATATATGTATTTACATAAATCCATTGAAAATGATCACATTTTATTTTCCTTTAACAATACAATAATATATCCCTAATGTTACTAATAAATATTACATATAAAATATAAATAAAACCATGTAAACACTAATAGATGTAATTTGAATCATCCGATAATCACAAAAGCAAAAAGTTTTCATCAAAATTTATAATACTTTAAGTAATTCATTTACACAAATTAAACTCATTCGCATTAATGGCGCAATAATGATTTCCACATTTTGATAATCGAATTTTAATATTTGACACAATGATACGAGTTTTAAACTAATAAATAATACACACACACATATACACACGATCCTACATTAACTTTCATCAAACGTGCACACGTTATGGGGATTATAATACATACATATATAATCGCATTACATAAATCCCACACGGTTATTCGACTATACCTATACATATGTATGTACATTCAATAGGTACAAAACACACTTTTACGAGGACTAGCGATATAGCAATTTTAGGGTTACACTTTATATCAATCATTCAAATCAAATCATACACCGAAAAAAATGGGATAATCATGTTTTTCGCCGAACTAATCGCAAAATACAGACCGGGAAATTGAGAGTCGGCAATTGTGCAAACTAGCGGATTTTTTTTTTATCATCGAATCAAATTCTATACGGTCTTATGTGGGACAATGGGTTAAAATCGTTATATCCGCATCTCGTTTCAAGGTCTTCCGTTACTGTTTCGATTTACGAGAGTTAATTGACATATGTACACACATTGCCCCGGTACGCACGTTCGGTGTACATCCATACAAGAACGCGCTCTCAATACTTAATGTCCACTACTAACTCACTTGTAGTGAAGTGTGACACGACACTAGCTGGAATCGATATGTACATATAAGCAGATGGTTCTCACACGTACATACTACGTATACACAGTGTACAGTTCATTTCAGCAGAGTGGTGTTCTAGATGGGAAAAAAAAAAAAAACAAAATGAGACGAGTCTTTTGCGAGACTTGTAGTTGCGCTTCAAAGGAATCGTTTAAAATTTAATATAGATAAAATTAAATTGGAGCTGTGTGTGTTTGGAGCTGTCTGGAGCAAGCCACGGAATCGTCCATCAACTCGTAAAGAGAAGCACAAGTGGGCGATCAACTGTGACCCGCTAACACTGTGTCAGCCGGTCTAATCAGGATGTTTCGGGGTCAACGAGGATTTCCACGTTTAAAATATTTAATGTCGCTTAATTGGGTGCATCCTTAACGATGTGGGAACAGTGTAATGCAATATTGAAGCTTAGTACGCTGGTTTCGTTCGGCTGGAATGGGTATTGGCAGTTCTAAATTTGAAAATGTAGGTACTGTTGTTCGCGTGCCCTTTTATGTCTTTGAACGATTCAATCTGTCAATATGTCGAGTCACGTTAAAAGGATTCGAATTTGATATTCCATATAAGCGTACTAAGGTAAAACATTTTGAATTCAATATCTGTTTGTGAAGCACAAAAAAATCATACATTAAATATTTCTAAATATTTTATAATAAAAAGTATTAAAGTCATATGTTTTTCCATGGAAAATATACAATGCATTAAATAAAGCTTAAATTCTACTTAGTGTGAAGAAAGTAACAGTTAATTTATCTATGTCAGGGGAATTTTTTCGAGCTAAGAGCAAAATCAAAGTAAACTGTTAGCCGCAACATACATATATTTTCGGATTATATATTCAAAATTATATTAAGTGCTACTACTTATTTTCGAATTGGATAGCGGTAAGAAATTAGTATTGTTATCATCGTGATATTTCTTAATTTTAGAATTAATTAGTTAAGTTAAAGCTAATTAGTTTCTTTCTACAAAGTATTATAAAGATTAATCTGAAAAACGATCTCATAGCTTTTTATAGTCACGAAGTTATGAAAATGAATTTATTTTGATTTTGTGTAAATTGTGTGTTTCACGCAATACGTTGGATGATAGTGAGATTTGCAGGTTTTCATACAAAGAACCGCACGCGGCTCCAGGGCCGCAGGTTCCCGACTGCTGATCTAGATGTATTTATTTCATTGCTTAATTTTACATTGGAACGACTACACAAGTCGTTGATTTATCGGACACTTGTGGATAGTTTTCAATAATAGTTCATTTACTAAGGCTTCGTACTGCTGAAGAAATTCTATTGGGAAACGTTAGGAATATTTTGAGAATTAAATATATAAAAAAATATCTCTCTGAGATATTTTAAGAAGATATTGGTGTACTTTTATTAAGTGCATATACATACACAGACATTACTTCAAGCTTATTTGAATATATATGTACATGAAATTGAGTAGTGTTTTCAGTACCCAAAGTAAATTCCACGTTGCTACTAGTATATCATCCAGTCAGCGTCTCGGGGCCTAGAAAATTACCTCGTCGTCCACTATGTATGTTAATATAGTTTAAATATCTGCATTACTGTGGTATATATTACTACGTATCTACTTTGTTATATACGCAGACAACAAATTCATTGACCAATTAAATTAATCGACTATCCGATTGAATTCATTAATTATACTGAAAAATAATTGACCCTCGTTTCATCGAACGATTCCATTGTTGCAATTGCAGTTCAGAGAAATGATTTCGCTTCGGTCATTTCAATTGGTTCAATTGAAACGCGTCCAAATTGCGTTATCGGTACGCAATGCGTTAAAAAAAAAACAGCACAGAAGCAACATTATGTTTTATCTACTTTGCAGTCTCTTATTTTGTTTGTTCAAAGTAGCCACTTATGGCCCAGAGGGGTTTTGATTCACAGATGGCATCTACTACAATAATAGGATTACTTAAGCAAAACCTCTGAAGTTTTACTCCACCGCTCTATGCTCTGATGTGCAATAAAGCTATCTACTTTATTTTATTATATTATAAAGTGCACTTTTGAGCTAGGTAATAGCGATGACGTTTAGTGTGTAATATTCTAATAAATTCATAAGTTGTGAACTACTACGTTGTTGAAACAATATGAATAAAATGAACCATTTAAAAACGCACTGTGAATAATCAAAAGGGGAATATTAATCAGAAATCGTGAATTTTGAATATGCAACCGATACATTTGCATTTTTAATTGATGGGGATTCAGTTCGTTCACCGACCGTTCAAACAATGGATTATTATTACCATGGTATGGATCGAAATAATTACAACATTGAAACTTGCACGACCTTTGCTAATTATACCGTTACTGCGAATACACATACAAATTACAATAAAATGGATGACTTTGTCGCTGCACTATTTATGTAGTAGGCGGACGGTTAAATAAACGATTGAATTAATCATTTTTCATTCTTGTGCGAATATTGGCAAAGGCGGCAGCGCGTCATCGGTTGCGTAATAAATTGCAATATGATATTTTACCACAATGTTGGCATTTCAGTTTGGGTGGCTTTTTCGAAACTGCAAACTTGTGCAATATTCTTTGTACGCGTTGAATGACGTTTTAATTTTGTTTTAAGCAATAACTACATACGTGTCGTATTGTAACGCTGACTAGTAACCTTTTCGTGTCTACCAAAATAACTGTGGAATCTTTGGTTTATTTGGGCACATTGTTCCTATTGACGATCGACATTCTCTCTCATCAGTCAATTTCGAATGAGGTTGCACGTAATCTCGGCTGGATGATCTCGTTTGCTCGATTTTGCTGAATTGCTTGCAGTCTTGTACGAATCGCTGTTTGCCAAATTGTCTTCCGCGGATTGATCGAATGCCGGAGCGAAGATTTTCGCTATTTTTGCACAAATTTAGCTTCCTCAGTAAGCTGACAGTGTATACGATGATTCTGTTCTCCTCGTTGTAATTTTCATCATATGTATCCACCTACCTACATACATATGAATATATATTTTTTACAGTTTTCTTTCAATATTCGAGTGTTTAGAAAATATCTAACGAATTCGCTGGCGGGTAAAGTGCCCCCGTGTTTTGTTTTCATTTGAACGTACGTCTCTGGAAAAATGAGGCGTCTCTCCGAGGAGACTATAATTCATTTTGTAAATACTCTCTCCGTGTTGCTTCTCTCCCCTGTTGAATTTATATTTTTTTTTTCGAGTAAAATTTCAATTAAATATTTTATACAGCTTGCGGTATTCTCAGGCGGCCGTTTTTCAACGCGAATATCTGTATAAATAACGCTCGTTTTTCTTTTATGTAAAATTTACGAAAAACATAGTGCACACTTATTATCATCACAAGAAACACATCATGTTGAACGTCTGCGCATTTTTATATTACAGAATTTCAACAACAACAATAAGAGCAGACATATTTGATAGAAAGGCAAAGAAAATATACTCGTATATTTAAGCTTTCAAAGTAAGCCCTTATTTTTTGTGGTTAAGTATAAAATAACATATGTATGTACTCTTACTCGTGAATTATTATATAAGCGGGTATTACAAAGGTATAGTTTACTCGTTAGTTTACTAGCGGACCGACACGTAGAGCTAGTAGCGAGTAGCTAGTAATCCTATTACACGTGTTTAGTGTACTCGTCAGTAACGCTGTCGTCAACTTGTTTTACAGTCATTGTACATTTTCTACAGTACTCGATTACACGAGATAGCTTACTATCGGTTAGTAAAATAGCGAGATAGTAGCGAGTAAACTATCCCTGTGTAATAACCTCACTAGACGTCAATTTAAAGAACGACACTGCGTTGCTTATTACGCTAACAAAATCCTATTGTGTTTGTACCAGCTCTACCAGCACTGTTAATACTTGTATGAAAATTTCCAATTGATTGTTTCCAATCTCTATAAATAAGCAATTTTAATTGGAAAATTAGTATTTATTTTTACTATACATACTTACTTCACTAGTATATACTTATATTTACTCGTATGCCTGCCTCCACCGTGCTCACAAATTCACACTCATTTGAATAATTCAAGGAATACGTAAATAAATTAGATTTTTACAAAAAGTACTTTTATAATATTCAATAAAGTTAGGGTAATTTTATGACCATGTTATCTAAAATTTTGTATTCTGTGTTCAGATTTCGAAATTAATAGGCAAATTTTCATTTTTCGCCTTCAAATGCCTTTCGCCTGAAGACATATATTCACAGCTTTTTACTTTATCCTAATCGGATAAAGTATTGTGATCGTGCGAAAATTCGACCTCGAGATTTTGACTGATTTGTATCGAGTATCATCCCCAGATCACGTTTTCATGATTTCTAAAAAATGTCTGTATGTCTGTATGTCTGTATGTCTGTATGTCTGTGTACTATGTGTGTGTGTGTATGTCTGTGTGTTTTCTCCGAAACTATCAAGTCTATCAAGCTGAAATTTCATATCTATTATTTTCACGTAAAGTTTAAAAGCCATAAGGAATTTGGTCAACATCATTCAACCGGAAGTAGGGTTTTTTCGTGCAGAAAATTCAAAAATCCGGTAAAAATCATATTTCGAAACTGCACCGGGAATTTTCTCCAAATTTCATATCTATAGTTTTCACATTAGCCTTAAGAGATACTGTGATTTTAGTCAACTTCTGACTACCGGAAATGGCAGTTTACTCTTGAACGATTTTTTGTTTTTTATTTTTTTCGACCTTTTAAATATGTGGTATCGTCACAATATTGTAATGTTGTAATTTTGAGAGAAATTGATATTTAAAAAAAAAAATAAATTAATAAAACTAGTCAACCGGAAGTAGGTTTTTTTTTTTTGTTGAAAAGTTTACCGCAAAATATTTCCGAAACCGCACCGGGAATTTTCTCGAAATTTCATATCTATAGTTTTTACGTTAGCCTTAAGAGATACTGTGATTTTAGTCAACTTCTGACTACCGGAAATGGCAGTTTACTCTTGAACGATTTTTTGTTTTTTATTTTTTTCGACCTTTTAAATATGTGGTATCGTCACAATATTGTAATTTTGTACTCCTGAGTAAAATTGCTAGTTACGAAAAAATAAATCATTAAAATCAGTCAACCGGAAGTAGTTTTTTTTTTTTTTTGTCGAAAAGTTTACCACAGAATATTTCAGAAACTGCCCTATTGATCAAGTCGAAAATTTATATTTATAATTATCATATAAAATTTAAGAGTTAATAAGGTTTTGATTAAAATCCGCCGACCGGAAGTGGTAGTTTTTCTTATTTGAATATATGCCGAAGATCGTATTTTATATACGCGCGCGCACTCAACACAGTAATTTCATGATATGTACATACATATGTATTTTGATTGGTGTGGTGGTGGTGTATGCGTTTTATTTACTTACGTACTTAAATTAATTTCGTTACTCTTTGTATTCCTCAAATATATGGATAAAGTCATGGGTTGGCTACACCCGAATTTTTTTCAGTATTTTTACGAGAATACGCATGATACAACGAAAATTTTGGTATGTATTACAATGCCGATTTTTAATTTTTTCAATGTCGCTCCACCCTAATGTACACATATGTATGTACATACGTTCGTAAATTTTAAATATTTCAATAATTAAAATGTTTTGCCACGGTATCATCACGCTGGAATGTGTGACCGAGTGCGATTTGAAGTACATATGTATTCCGAATGCGGTAATTTATTCCATAGGCTAGTGCGTATTTAAAGCACGTAAATTTTCATCAACCCCTTTGCATTGCAGTCATTTTTTTTGCGTTGCCTTTTTCAACCCTCACACTCGTACATTGTAATGAGGCGTCGCGGCGCGGTGAGGATTGCTTTTTGCTTTTTGGAGCCCCCATTCGTTTGGTCGTGGCCAGACGAGGGGTAAGGGATGAAAAGGATGGGAGGCTGCGGTATTTCACACCGTAAACAAATTTAATTTCCGTCCCAGGATCTTTTTCCATTTCTGTGGAGGCTTTGGGGCTAATAGCGCAGACGTTTCGTCCCCATTCCCTTCTCTCCAGCGTCGCCGGAACGCCATTTTTCATCGCTTTTCCTCCCCCTTGCGCATCGTACGACTTTCACCCCCTTCCCTCTCTCCCTCTCTAAAGTTTAGAGCGAACTTTCTCCCGTCCTCAGGCTCGCCAAGACCGGCGCTCTGTATTTATTTGAGAAATATTCAGTTTCCGGATACTATATCCTGGCTCCGCGGAGTTTATTGTTTACGTAGACACTTTTGCACCCTGTCGCCGCACACATAAAAAGTATATATTTATTTTTAAACGGAAATAATGTGCGTGTCGCGCCCCCCAGATGTATGTATGTACATAGATGCGTACCTCGTCGCTCTTACATATGTACATACATACATACATACTAGGTATTCCATTACCGGTAATACCGAAACCGGTATTACCGGGATTACAAAATAGAATACGGGTAATTACCGAAATATATTAATTTTGTTCAAATTTATGTAATTTTTTTTATTTTCAGCCCTAGATTATTTCATATTCTCATTTAATGGTCTACGTCAATACAAAAAAGGAAACCTTAATATTTTATGACCCCCGATATATGTATGTATGTACTTACAGTGAATTGTTTTGATTTCAGAAAACAACATTTTAACAGCTATGTAGTTTGCCGATTCGTTTCACTAGCAGATAAAAAAACAATCTGTCAAACGAGCCGCCAAGTGTACAATAAATTTATAATCTCGAAAGCAAAGATAAAGTACGTTGAAAATGATTATAATGATTTACAAAAAGTATGTCATCGATTTTGAACTTACCCACGTTTCGATTTTTTTCTCGGAATTCAACTGAAATTCTAGAACCATCCCTTCCACACAAAATTTCTTAGCTCAAAAAGTACACAAAAATGTATTTACTTTCGTTTTGACGCCCTCGCGCAGCATATAAGGACTCGGTTTCAGTGTTGAATAAACCCGAAGAGTTTTTTTTCGTATATGTATGTATGTACATATATATGTACCTATTATACATACATAATTCATCACGAAATGCATCAAAGTTCCGACATTAAAAGTTTATGTAAAAGGTGAATTTTTAATTAATGATTTTTTTACTAATTATACCTATATATTTTTTATTTATTAAAAACCCGGTAAAAACCGGTAATTACCGGCGTTGGGATTTTTCGGTAATACCGGTTTTTGTCGGTAATTTCGGTAATTATCGGTAAGTGTCGTTAATTTTGGAATCCCTAATACATACATACATACATATATAGATCCGGTTGTAAATAATACGCATATGTACCTATATTTACATAGTGAACGTGATGTGTAATAATAATGGCACGGTGTGCTGAGTATGATGAAAATTTCGTTTTCATAGTTCTCGTCTTTGTATTTTAACAAATTTTACTATTGCCGTAAACTTGTAAACGCCAACGCTGTCGAAAATGTTGATATATGTACATCAGCAATTTATTTTAGAAAACTCTGGACGAAATGGACATATTATTATATATTTGAATAAGGAAATATCTTCTCAAATATACTATTTGGACATACAATAAACATGAAGGTTTGATGCAGAGAGACGTTTTGTGTATGATAATTAAAATTTTTTTATAAACTGGACATACAATATCTGTGCACTAACCCATCGATTTCTGATAGAAAGTGTATTTTGAAAGCGATACTGTCAGGTTAGGTTAGATATGTCTCGTTAGAGGTATGAGGTATGGGATGAATTAATCGCACTGTCATACTACTACATACACTTTATGATTTATTAAACATCGATAAATGTGAGTCCAAGCCGTTGTTTCGTGCTATATTTATTGTTTTGATTGCATTACTAAACAATTTATAAATGTAAAGGACACTCGTGCTTATGTGTGTATATGTACATATGGGTGAATGCGATTGTGGTCTATTTAGTGGACCTTTGTTCAGAAGCCAAGAGATAATTGCTCGGCTTAGTTTACACCAGCGTTCTTCAAACTTTTTTTACTACGACCCACTGCAAGAACTGCATTTTGTATTACGACCCAGTATAATAATATATCAAACACAAACTCTGTCCATTATGTTCCTTTATTTGCTATTGACACATGATATATGCATATTTATGGATGAAACTAGTTTTTAATTGAGATAAAGTGGAAAATCCTAGTTTACACAAATAAGTTGAAGTAAAAGGTAATAGTATAAAGATTGCTTTTTTTTGAAAATTTTCGTTTAACCTTAATCCAAAATGATGACAAATTTGATTGCTCAAAATTATTCTTCAGTGTAAATGAGCTAATAAGATGCAGAAATTCAGCCTCGTCTTCAGGATCAAACTATTGATTCAGGGCTTTCAAAATCAAATGGATTTTTTGTCCAAAGGCTTTTCTTTACTGTTTCGAAAATCTGCACTGGAAAATATGTACTGTACATATGTAGTTATCAAAGCTTTGAGATAGAGAAGGGAGATGTGACAAATTTCTTGTTTTAATTCTTTTAAAATATCTTCATTGATAATGTTAAACAATGATAGAGGAACTGACCATTCCGGTGTCATGCGAACGGCCCTTTCACAAATTCTATGAAGTCATAAAATTGAGGTAAAGACAACTCGTTCCACTTTCAATATTTGCAACGTTTGTTGAAACCAATAGTTTTTTGGATTTTTTCCGTTTGTCGCGACCCATTTTATTTATTGGGCGACCTACCAATGGGTTTGAAAAACCCTGGTTTACACTTAGATATGTAAGCCAAATTACAGTCTTGTTTATGCTCTTTATTTTTGGCAAATAGAACACGTAGCACACATACATACATAAACTAAATGGAACACCAATAACAAAAGTAAAGTTAAAATCGTCATGTGCAGTTTCTTCCACCGAGTGACGTGTAAGTAAAATTGAACACGTACGTTTGCTTCGGCACAAAGCTTAAAATTATAGTGAGCACTTGGCGAACACCTTGTATGCATAATACAGTGGCGTAGCGCATTCTTCGTTCATAATATGTGCACGGGGTTGTAAAACAGTCGAGTGGTACAAGTACACGCTGTGTCGCCGATTAATCTGTCCCGACTCTTCCCTTTCCATTCCCCTTTTGCTCCAGGTGGGGTGGGTTGCGATGCTTTATAGCGTGTTGAGTTTTACGACCCACCCCCCCCATTTTTGAGAACTTTTTAGGAAAGCTTTCGTAGCTTTCGCTGAGCTTTCGCGAGTGATATTCGACCCTAGTGCGTCTGCGCGTACGTGCTATATTCGTATGGCTTCGATGCGTTTGACAGAAGAATTTCACTTTACGTGACTTTATGTCGTTAGCAGTTTTCCAATCTCTGTCAAATTTTA
Organism: Parapsyche elsis; assembly: GCA_022651745.1. NCBI lineage: Eukaryota > Metazoa > Arthropoda > Insecta > Trichoptera > Hydropsychidae > Parapsyche > Parapsyche elsis. Next base: position 4,714,284 of record JAGVSN010000018.1, read on the forward strand.
ATCGAACATTTTTATGTAAAATTCTTTGCTTAGAGCAAGTATTTAACATATGACGCAATTAATGTTAGGTCTTCTTCTGTTGAAGGTGGCGTACTTGAACATCAAGCGTAGCCTCTTTCTTCACTATTTGACAAACATTTTACCGTCTACCATAGTGTAATAACTAAAGGGGCCTGTAAACGAGCAACATTTTTCAGCAATATTGTTCGGCAGCCATCCAGCAGCATTTTCAGCATCACATGCGCAATACGTATCCCAGCAATGTGTAGCTCAATGATTGCCGGCAATTAGTTGCTTTTTTAGTATTGCCCAGATTTTGTGTTTACACACATTGTGTGCTCGGGCATAATGGACGACACCGGAGTCCTTGTGGCTGCTGCATATGTGATTTTACAAAATGAAGAGAAGATTGTGAATAAGGCCTTACCTATGTAAATAAACGTGATATGATGATTCCTTTTAACCAAGAAATAGAACTGGATAATTAACTGTTTAATAATTTTAAGATAAAAAAAATGACACTGTTATGAGAAAAGCAATACCAGTAGCTTTACTAGTATCAATTTACGATTTTTTGCAACTGGTGGCTCGTTCACGATTTGAATGCTGATGCATATGACCATATTGCCTCAATATTACCGGCAATACATTGCTTTTTACAGGAAGATACTCTGTATTGGTTTTCCATTGCCTTCTGGAGGGGAGGAAGTGATAAAAGAAACGTACAATGATTTGGTAGGTAGATAGTTTTGAAATTTTAGGCACCGTGGATTAATACGGCGATGAATGATACATTTATAACAACGATTTCAAGCCTGTTTGTTAGTGTTCGTTAGCAATTCTAATGATATGAATCGTAATTATATCTACTACTATTTTCGTAAAGTACATACATACATATACAATTTAAAATAATAAGTTTAGCATATATCTATTATTGTTAGAGGTCGAGTCTTTCGAAGCAATAATAATATTATTGGAGTTTGTGAGAGGATCTGTAATATTGTGTTTTATAAGGGGGAAGTTATGAAGTTACAGAGGGCATATAAATTTATAGGACATTTTCGGGTATTGACTGTTATTATTTGGCGTTGAAAGCTTCGTGCGGCATTAGCGGAGGATTTCCCGACCGTAACCTAACCCGGAAAACTTTTCGCGTCCAAGTTGCGGTAAGAAATTTGACCGCGAGCCTTTCTTTCGTTTCGCTAAGTTTCGACGAACAAACAATAAGCGAAATGTGTCGGGAATATTCGCAAGTGTGTATCCGGGTTGAAGAGGGGAATGGAGCTGGGGGGGATAGGGGTCGCGTTTCCGGAACGTGGACCGTTAACCCGATTTTCCGGTTTTAAGTTTCCGCTCGCCGTGTCGCGTTCGGCTGACGCGACGAATAATTTAATTCCGGGAAATTCCGCAACATTTCCACGTTTGTATCTACCTATATATATATATATATATATATATATATATATGTACATAGTGTGTAATTCGGGATCGCGAAATGTCGCGACCATAACGACAAACCGCATACAACTATTCCCGAATTTCCCCGACATTAAATTTGGGCACTCAAATGCACAACCGATGGAAAATCGTCAACAACGTTTCTATTCGAATTATGCGTAATGGCTTTAATGCTTTTCTTGGAATATGTAGGCACCTTTTTAACAACAGAATATTCATTATTTTGAATGCTAATTTTTCTATTCGATAAAAATGTATCAACAGGTGAAGTATTAGAATGTTTTTTTTTTTTACTTTATCCTTATCGGATAAAGTATTGTGATCGTGCAAAAATTTGACTGATTTGTATCAGGTATCATTCCCTGATCACGTTTGCATGATTTCTGGAAAATGTCTGTATGTCTAGTATGTCTGTAAGGTGTATTTATTTATTTATATAATACAGTAGCTAAAGCTAATTAATTATAATCCTAAGCACCTGTACAGAGATGTTTTTTTAAGACTGCCAGGAATTTTTCAACAGTTTTGGAACTTCTAATTGCATCCGGCAGTCTATTATACTCCTAAACATCTCTGTACAAGATGCTTCTCCTATTTCTATTTATTTTAACATTTTTTATAATTAAATTATTTTTATTCCTTAAATTATATTCACATACATTCATTCCTCTCAAAATAAATTTAAAATGTAGGTTATATTATGATTTTGGTTAACATCCGCCAACCGGAAGTGACAGTTTACTCTTGAACGATTTTTAATTTTTTTTGATCTTTTAAATATTTAAAATCTTAATAATATTGTAATACTATATTATGCTAATTACAATCTGTGAAAAAAAATCATCAAAATCGCTTAACCAAAAGTGGGATTTTTTTCTTGTAAAAAAGTCAAAAATCCCGTTTTTTTTCTTTGTGCACGGTTTTTTTACATTATCAGATTTGGTTACTCTTCATATTCCTCAAATATATGGATAAAGTTGTGGGTTGGCCACACCCGATTTTTTTTATACATACATACACCTATTTATTAATTTACAAATCAAATTACACTGAGATTGAAAAGATTTTATGAGCCTTATACCTAAACTGAACAATTATGGGTATTATCTTTTTCGCTTCAACTTTGATCACTATGTTTAGAAACGGCACTATTTTCTTCGTACTTCGAATTTGGGTCAAAAAATAATGTATGGCTTAATGTACATACGTACATTACCTTGAGAGTTTTTTTGTCATTTTATTTTTATTGAATTATTATAGGCATAGTAAGCTAATCGTTGCTTGGTATCAACTCTGCACTTTAATTTTTAGGTTGCTTTAGATGCCTGTAAAATATACGACACAAAAGTGCGTCAGTAAATAAAGAGTGTTCCTTTTATTTATGAATTACATACTGAAAAGTGAAATTATTACAGTCAACCAAAGTTTTGAGAGGACTAGGCAGGTGATGTTTAGCCATTAGCTCGATTACAGTGCGATTATTACACTAAAAGCATTTTGACGACAGACAGTTGTTGTTGCCTTTTGTTTTAACGCATAAACAACGTTTCACCTCACCCCCACCGAAGAACTGTCTCTAAAAAAATACGGTTTCGGTTTTTTACGATAAGCATTGTTGATGTTTCGCGTCAATCTCACGGCAGCGGCACATCGTCCATTAATTTTCGAGTTTTGTAAGTTCGCTCTTAATTACAAATGGTCGTTTCTCATTAGTGCAGCTTCGCTTCACCTCTCAAGAGTGTCGCCTTTTAATTATCGACTACACTCACCGGTCGCGCGTTGTCTCCGCATTTTCTCCGTATTGCTGCGAATTTTCGGATGAAATTTTCCCCGGGAAAATGTCGTATACTTTCGCGTCGTACGCAATAAACGAAATTTCCATTACTTAATCGAGGGAAAACGTCGCGCGTATTCGCGTCGTGACGGTGAGAATTTCCGTTTTTAAATGGAATCATAAAATGTTATTAAAATTACGCACCGTCTCTCGCTTCGTTACGAATATTTTTATTATACGTACTTATAAATGTTTTGTTATATTATATATACATACATACGAGTATATCGCTATCGTTTCAACGTTCAAATACAAACATGGTATGCACACCCGCCCGCGACGTAATATTTTTTCACACCATTAGCTATATTATATCACTAAGGTACACTTTTACTATGAAATAATACTAATAAATTGTGTAATAAGTGTATTTAAAATGCACTGCTTTCATTCGACGTTGCAAAGAGTTACTGTTCCATATGTGTGAGTCGGAACTTTGAGGGAAATTATCTAGATGGCAACGAGCAAACTTTCGAATGCGGGAACTCAATTTTACTCGAATTTATTATTTATCAATTAGAGCATATTGAAAAGACGATCACAGCGGGAATTTAGTATAATAAAATGAAAGCGTAGTGTCGTCGTAACGACTTCGTAAATAATACTGTTTAATATAATGCATTACATCGTTAAAGTCTTGAAACTCGAGTTTTCTCGCCGGAGTGCCATAATTACAATTAATAGGTTTACAAACTTTTCGACGACGCTGTGTATACTTTCTGTGCATGAACGTGTTTATATGAGAGGAGTTAGTTTCGTAATATTTACCCACATATATGCACGGTACACATACACATAATCCGGTTATGAAAATGTAAAATAACCGGATTAATGTGAAAATTTGGAGCGGGGGCAGGTAGAACCGTTTGAAAACCGGTTTGCGATAATAATTTCGTATATGGCGGATAAGCCGAGCTCGCTGAACGCGAAGCTTTCCTGAAAAGCTTCCGTTTCGGGGAAAGCTCACCGCTTACCCTTTTGTAATAATACCTACCTACCTACTACCTGCGAGCGTTTTGCTGCTTTGCCTTCGGGACGAATGGTTGATTATGGAAAATTAAAGTAGCACTTTCGAATGATTGTATTTATGTATGTACAATTGTACGTGTACGTTTGGGAATTGGGATCACAGCTATGAGTTTTTCGTAACGATGCAGTTTGTTTTTTTAGATTTGAACGACATAATTTTCCAATCTGTAAACTTTCACGTTGTATGTATTTCACATTTAATTTGATTCTTGTCTCTTTGTCTTTATTCTTATACAATGTACATACATTCCTACATACATAGTTTGACTAATCGCGGTAACTGTCATACAAATATTGCCAGTGGAAACTGTGTATAGTTGTTTAAAGTTAGCGTTCATTGAGTATAAATTCAATTTTCCAGGGAATACAATACAGCAGCGTTTCCCAAACTGTGGGTCATAAAAAATTTGAAGTTCAAAATTCAGATTCCGAAGAATGTGATTTTTTTTTAATTATTTAAAAATAAAATACGAAAAAAATGGGAAAGTAAAAATAATATGCAACAAGCCACTGGAATTTTTTGAAAGACAACTGAAACATATATGTAAGTCATCGAAATCGAAGTTTTCGCATTACACCAGCATTAATGAAAAATCCCTCCACGCCTCGTACCTGATTATTTTTTGCAAATCGCGCAAACTAGTAAGCCGCATACAATTGGCAAGACTTTAGTGCTACCACCAATAAAATGCACGGTTGGAATTATGTTTGATGATAAGAGCAAAGAAGTATAAAAGTCGAAACGATTTCACTTATAATACGGGCAGAAGATGAGCTGATCCAAAAAGTTAGTGAGTTAGTAACATTTTTCTCATTGCAACTGTACGAGTCCACGGATGTACAAGGTTTATCCCATTTGCTTTTTACTTTATCCTAATCGGATAAAGTATTGTGATCGTGCGAAAATTCGACCTCGAGATTTTGACTGATTTGTATCAGGTATCATCCCCTGATCACGTTTTCATGATTTCTAAAAAATGTCTGTATGTCTGTATGTCTGTGTACTTATGTGTGTGTGTGCCTGTATGCGTGTTTTCTCCAAAACTGTCAAGTCTATCAAGCTGAAATTTCATATCTATTATTTCCACGTAAGGTGTAAGAGCCATAACGAATTTGGTCAACATCAGTAAACCGGAAGTAGGGTTTTTTTCTTGTAGAAAATACTAAAATTCTTTTACCACAGAATATTTCCGAAACGGCTCCGGGAATTTTGTCCAAATTTCATATCTATAGTTTTCACGTTAGCCGTAAGATATACTGTGATTTTGGTCAACATCTGACTACCGGAAATGGCAGTTTACTCTTGAACGATTTTTTGTTTTTTATTTTTTTCGGCCTTTTAAATATGTGGTATCGTCACAATATTGTAATGTTGTAATTTTGAGAGAAATTTGTATTTAAAAAAAATAAATTAATAAAATTAGTCAACCGGAAGTAGGGTTTTTTTTTTTTGTTGAAAAGTTTACCGCAAAATATTTCCGAAACCGCACCGGGAATTTTCTCGAAATTTCATATCTATAGTTTTCACATTAGCTTTAAGAGATACTGTGATTTTAGTCAACTTCTGACTACCGGAAATGGCAGTTTGCTCTTGAACGATTTTTTTTTTTTTATTTTTTTCGACCTTTTAAATATGTGGTATCGTCACAATATTGTAATTTTGTAATTTTGAGAGAAATTGATATTTAAAAAAAAATAAATTAATAAAACTAGTCAACCGGAAGTAGGTTTTTTTTTTTTTTGTTGAAAAGTTTACCGCAAAATATTTCCGAAACCGCACCGGGAATTTTCTCGAAATTTCATATCTATAGTTTTCACGTTAGCCTTAAGAGATACTGTGATTTTAGTCAACTTCTGACTACCGGAAATGGCAGTTTACTCTTGAACGATTTTTTTTTTTTTTTTTTTTTTTCGACCTTTTAAATATGTAGTATCGTCATAATATTGTAATTTTGTAATTTTGAGAGAATTTGATATTTAAAAAAAAAATTAATAAAATTAGTCAACCGGAAGTAGGTTTTTTTTTTTTTTTTTTGTCGAAAAGTTTACCGCAGAATATTTCCGAAACTGCATCGGCGATTTCGTCGAAATCTCATATCTATAGTTTTCACGTTATTTGTAAGAGATACTGTAATTTTAGTCAACTTCTGATGACCGAAAGTGGCAGTTTTTCCTATTTGAATATATGCCGAAGATCGTATTTTACATACGCGCGCGCACTCAACACAGTGATTCTATGATATGTACATATGTATGTATGTATGTTGGTTAGTGTGGTGGTATGCATGCGTTTTATTAACTTACGTACTTAAAAAATTAATTTCGTTACTCTTTGTATTCCTCAAATATATGGATAAAGTCATGGGTTGGCCACACCCGAATTTTTTCGTTAATTATAAGTTATTTAAAAATAAATAAAACTCTGGATATTTTAAAGTATAAAAACAGTATTAAAATAATTTAAATAATCCCCCCCCCCCCCTCATCATGTCCATTAAAACTAGGTGGGTCGCGAAAGTTTGTCGTTCTAAAAAGTGGGTCGCGGTACTCAAGAGCTTAGGAAGCACTGCAATACAGAATCAGTTGATTATTTCAGTGAATTTAATTATGCACTCAATTAGCTTGTGACAAGTTAGTTGGAAACTGTTCGATGAATAGTTGAATTTACCGAACAAAATTGAAAAGCATGAATTCACAGAACCAATCGAACTGTTCAAAAACTAATTAAAAACGCTTATAAATCGTATCGAATCGCACAAAAGCGTCTTGCACATCTCTCGCGTCAAACTTTCGACGTGAAGTTCCAGCAGTTAACTTCGGCGAATAAAGTTCGTCTTATGAATAAACTTATGGATTCAATTGATAGAGTAATCCCCTGAGTTAGCACGAAGTTTTCGATTCGCTTTAGAGTTTTTTTTTTTTTTTTTGAAAAGGGTACGGCGGCGACTTGACAAAACTTGAAGAAAAATAGAAAAATATTCAAGTTTCTGCCAGTAGTCTCTCTTTCATTCGCTCGAGCGTGACTCGTTCGAATTTAATCACAGTTGAATTTTCATCGACAGTATACTTTTTCCGCGTGAAATTATTTCCACGGCAATATTTCCCGCGGTGACGACAATACGAGCGTGCTAACTGTTTTAAAATATATTATAATGGCGTCGCTGGAATTCGGTGTTTACTAGCAAACACAAGCGCCCGTTAATTCGATCGGAATTAACAAACATCACGGTGTAATTTTGCAAAACTAGAATGTTGAACGCCGGTGCGTGTTTGTGTAGTTGATGTGTGCGTCAATATTTACACGTTCATTGTTCGATTCGCTAATTGTTTCGTTGCGAATTTTGTTTATTTGCCTCGTGTGTGATATGCATGCTCAAAACCGATATGCAAATTCGACATGTGTACACACTTGTCGTTCAGTGCAATCGATATTTTCCTCTGGACACGTGCACGTTCGCGTATATTCCGTTTACTTTACAACGAAACGTACGAAATCCTAAACACGCTGGTCCGTTATATAATTAACATATTGCAGACCAGACAATTTGTCAACAGACATGCCAGTCCCTGCTAATATTCTAATGCTTCCAGATAGTTGTGGTGGGCTTGAAACCGCACAGTACCTACGTGGACGGGTCGACAAACTTGTGAACTATTCTCACGGAAAGGGTTATATTAGGTTCAAACCCGAATTTCCCAGCAATTATTAAGTACACGTCGGGCATTTTAGACGAAAAATATTATCGCGTAATGTATGCGTTAATTTCAATCTCAAACATCAATTGAATGTAAGTGCCGCATTAACCGTCAAATTTCTGCCGGTTAAATTGGTTAACTTTTGAGAGGTGATCTGGGGTTGGTGGAATGGGATAAATTTCCCCATCCGAATCGTCCGGAACTGTCCCTCATTACGTAACGACAACGATAATTTTATGCGGAAAATGAAGGAACGGGGTATGGGAAAATTTCACCGTTTTGACACGTTTCAGCGTTCGGGTGTCGATTAACGGCCGACCGCCGAAAAGCGTTTCAAGTTTAATAAAGTGAAACGCTCCTCTTTGGCCGAAATTAAAGCGTGATTGTTTTATAAAGGATCCACCCTTCTTCCTATATACCCACCCTCTTCCCCAGGAGAAGAGGGGGAATATTATGCAAATTATTCGACAAAAGTCCGACCAGGATTTAATCCACTCTTTACACCGCTCGTCTGCGAACACCGTGTTTTACTTTTGAGCTTTATTTAACTTTGAGACTCGAGACGAAATTCGAATGCGGCAACTTTAATTGTGTCATTGATATATACTTCTTTGATCGTATTTATAATTTTATTTTAAATAAGATGAGATACGTGCGCGTTTATATTTGGATCGATAGCTTTCGCGGTGCCTACATAGAATTGAACCGCTTCGTTGGTTTCGAATTGGGGTTTCGTTTCAAGGCAATCGCCACAGTATCCCATAATGTGAACTTGAGGGTTGTTGTTAGCCTTTTGCTCCTGTAGGTCTAATCTAATACTCGAACCATTGTGGCTAGAGAAGTATGCCTGTAGAAAGGGTTCTTAGGGTAGATATATATACGTTTATTAGCTTTCAAATGGCCGCTTCCAATTGTTTTTTTTTTCTCTTTACAGATGGTAAATGGGCGTGTATTTTGTTCATACATTTTTTTTTCAATTCATTTGTAGAAATTCGGTTTTTCGCGTTTGAATTCGGATAAAAATAGGTGTTCGCATAAATTTGCACTAATAAATTAAGTTGCGGCGCGTCGACAGTGAAAGCCTCCGTTTTGTTCTTGTAAATAATTGTTCCGTGGACCGAAGTTCCCCAACAGTTACGATAAAAGTTTTAGGCAGTCTCAGGTTTTCCGGTGGACTTTAATCCGAAATCCGGAACATTCAAACGAACGCCTATAAACCAGTTTGAAATATTCGCGATTTATTGAAAGGATTTCACGGTATAGTATATGTAGTTTTGAGAGAATATTATTTGTTTATTTCAATTGTGTCTCGGTATATTTAGAACGGTCGTTCGCGGGATACCAAAAACACCTTTTCCACTCCTTTCTCGACTGGTTGAATAATATATCGCTCGTTGTGTAAAGGAATAACACACACACACAACAAAAAAAACTTTTATTTTGTCCTTAATTCCTTCGAGAGGAAACCGTATCCTTTATCGCCGAGTACAAAGGACGTGGAACGTTTTTCGGAAAGTTACTCGCCGGTATAAATCAGAGGCCAGTTTTACAGGAACAGTGCCGCTTTGCTGTATGCCCAAGTTTATGCGTTTGTATCGCGAATAAAACCGAAAGGAGCGCTCGATTCGATCAAAGGTCATCAAACGGTTAAGTTTGGTTACAAGTTTATCTTCGAGCACAAAGCGAGTCTCCTTTGCGTTCTCACCCATCCTTTGTTGTGATTAAATATTAAGCGGTACGATGTTGTAACAGTCGGATAGCTCTTATGCCGTGTTTATGTTCAGTGGCGTTGTTTATTTTGCCCGAAAAGGATTTCTACCCCCCCCCTCGTCCTCTTTTTTATTCCTTTTGCTTCCCTCGGCATTTTTTTCGAGGTCCTGTTGAAAGGAAAACGAAGAGGAGCAGACATGCGTTATCGCGGACATGAATAATGGAGCAGAACGTATTCAGTTGTCCGGATAGAGTTGTACAGGTGAATGAGTTTTGACGAGTCGACGGATGTGTCTTCTCGCCGAGAACGAAATAAACCGCACCCGAATTTCGAATATTTTAGCAAATAAATATGATTATTATATATAATCCGATAGACGAGAAAAAACACACCACTCCACTGGTGATATTCCATGTACAAGTTATACAAAATATTTTTTTGTATAAGAGAAGTGGTGACTCAATTGAAAAATTAAACAATGACTTTGATTATAAAGATTAATTTGTAGTCTCAATAATTAATGTCGAGATATTTTAATTTGTACGCCCACCAGAAGAGTAACAAATTAAACAAGTTCCCGAACATTATTTTTCTTTTGAAATTATTCGGAAGCTAGAAAATGAAAATTGTTTCAAGAATGTCGAGGATTTTCCCATTTCCCCAGAGGTAAATTCGCGTTTAAATTGATAATAATAAGAGGCGACTGTTTTGTATTGCTTAAGCGAATAAAGAAGCGAACGAAAGCAAAACGACAAGAAAACAAATTGATAAAACACATTTCAATCTTATAAAGGAAATCACGAGAGGAAACTGCGCCGACGGAATACTCGCGAATAAAATTCGGGACGCACCGAAAATCCTTTTTATCTTTATTAAATCCTTTTTGGAAAATATAATATTTTACTGAGAAATGCTATATATTTTTTTATGAATACATCATCATTAAAATAATGAATATAATGCCGGTCAGTTAAATCTAGATTATTATTATTTTTTTACGTTTATAAAAAAAAGAGCGCAATTTAATTTTTTTATTCACGGGAGTATTGATTTTGCGTCAAATCTGTCTTTCCGTTTCGTCTAACGATCTGATCTCATTATTCTACAATCTTTCCGACAAATTTACGACGAGTTTTTTTTTCAATAACGCGATAAGGAAAAGTTAATTAAGCCAAAAAAAAAATTGACAGATTGTATTAAAGGATTCGACAAATAAATTAAATTATAATTTTTGTATGTACAACGAACGCTATGCAAACAGATAGACAAGTCTGGTCTTTTTATATTTTCAAATTTCTCATTTCACCATCATAACACAAGTTTGCGAAGCAGACGTTCCCTTATTGTTTTAGCGAGGAGTCATTAGCGGAGCTTTTATGCGGAACTCCACGTCTGATTAAGCTTCAAGTGTTTTCCACCAGAACAACATTTCTCCCGACGAAGCAAACGTCCCAAGAAACTAGTACATTCGAGGAAACTATCCTTAGTTGTTTATTTTTTTATTCATATATGTATGTACTTAAATAAAGTAGGTACATTAATTTTCTCGAACTTCCACATCTGTCTTGAGCAACGCACCGTTACGTTTTCCTACGAATCTCAGCATTGTCGTGCCATAATCCCCATGGAGAAATGGTCCATTGTCGATGAAACGAAACAGTGCCAGATTTAATCCGATTCGGCTTTGTTGTTCTCGCTTGGCGAACCGTATTTGCGGATCCTCAGACGCGGACGTCGATACCCCCCAATGTAAAACGAGCTTTGAACTGCGAAAGCTCTCGCTCGTTCATTAGTTCGATTTAATATCTCTAATACACGGTGGAACATGTGGGTATACGCTGAAAATTTCAGTTCTCCATTCATCGGGTGCCTCGAACTCGAACATGCATATATTCACACGATCGAGACTGGAATCCAATCATTTGGAACGGGTCCCGATGTCGTATCAATAAATCCAACGCGGTTCCATTTCATTGCTTTCAAACATTTGCCATATGCCTAACTGCCTCCTATGAGCCCTTGTTTACAAAACGATTACGTTACTGATTAATTTATTATGACATTGTGTAACAGTACATAAAACCAAGCGTTGTTTGAGTGAAGCTTGTGGTTTCCATTTCGATTCAATACGACGGGGTCTATGTAATACAACTTTTTTCAAACTGTAGATGAATTTTTATTGATCAATAGCGGGCTACCAGTCAGAGTCATAAATTACAAATAAGTTCAATGGTACCTACTATGGAATTTTTGATTTATTTAATACTAACGTTTTTATGGAAGAACTGAGTTGTCCATCAGCTAAAATGGTTTTTTAATATTTACATTCTTTTGGTGGCGGAAATCGTAGTACTAAAATTAATTGCACAGATCTTTCTTTGGTAAAAAATAAAGCTGATGCGTAAGAAAATTATTGAATTTTGACCTATTGACCTCTACAGTATTTTTAAAATTTGTGTGAAAATTGATGACCATATGTATGTATGTATATCAAAACTTGTCCAAATAACCAAAATTTCTGTAAAATATAAATTTTACTGTAAAATGTAAAGATTTAGTCTATTTTATGTTGAAAATTTCTATACGGTCCAAATAGTGTCCAAATTTTAATTGAAACTGGATTCGGGCTGGGGTGGCTCCAGCTTTACACACTGACTAAACAAACTGTCAAAATGAAATCGCTCTGTAAGTGAATTCAACCACCGACCATTGCGCATATCGATGAGTTAATGCACAGACATTGTATGTATGTCCAGTTTAAAAAAAAATTGAGTTATCATACACAAAACGTCCATCTGCATCAAACCTTCATGTTTAAAAAGTATTGCATGTCCAAATAGTATATTTGAGAAGATATTGCCTTATTCAAATATATAATATGTCCATTTCGTCCATAGTTTTCACGCAAAAGATGTGTATGTATGTTGCTTACAATATTTTAAAACAAAACTGGACATATGTACATATGTACAATATATGTATGTGCACTAACCCATCGATATGTATGTACGTACGTTCTGAAATTCACTCAATGTATCATCATCACTTTCAACCGTTCATCATCCACTGCTGGATGAAAGCCTCTCCAATCTTCCATTCCTATCTGTCTTGAGCGATCTGCATCGACTTGACTCCACACATTCTTCTCTATTCATCAGCCCATCGTCCACTAGGTCTACCTTACTTTCTTTCACATCCTCTCGGATAACATTCCAGAATTGGGTTTTGACGTACCAAGTCAGTTTTAGGTTCCTCAGAGAACATACATATGTATGTACATACAATTTGTTATCCAACCCGATGGCTCGTGCTGACATACATACATATGTATGTATGTCCCGTTAAATTACTCAATCAGGCTGCCATACACTTGTTTAATGTAAGTTATGGGAGGTTGATTGAGGTGTTTTTGTTTTTTGTGCATATGTTTTTTTTAACGATGTACTTACTTGGCCGCAGTGCCGATTTGGGAAACTGTAAAGGTCACTGTGGTAAAATTTTGTAAATAAATAAATAAATTTATTTTAACGACGTGGTAAAACTATAGCGAAAAAGCATTATCAATTATGAATTTGATTTTGTCATTTATGAAATTGACACAGATCAAAATGACCGCACAATACGTTCGCCAGGCAGTGGGCGTCAAATTAATTACGCGAAATAAACAGGTCTAGACGTGCGCACATATGTGGGAAACTAGGGGAGGCGAGGGGGTAGGGTTTGGGGACAAACATTGTGTAATAATTACGTTATTCGGCAGAAGTTAGGCTGTCCCTGGTCAATTAGGGTCAAATTGATACACGCGTGGCCCGTTTCGTCGATTAGCGTCGGGACTGCCACGTGGCCGGGACCTACAATTAGGACGGGTTCGTCTCTTTTGCGACAACGATGGAAAAGTTTAAGGGTTAAAACCCCCTCCTACCCTCGGTTCTAACCACCCGTGGGCGATGTCTTCGTGTCGCCGTTTTAAATCGCGCCGTTTAACCGGAGGTGGTTTTAACCCTTCGGACGATCCGACGCCGGTTAACCGTTAAATCTCGGGCGCGCGTTATTTAGCGCTGGGATCACCTTAATATGGCCGACTATTAATTAAGTTGAATTCTAGTTTGCGGACGGGCTCGTGGAGAATAAATGAACGAACCCCCCTACTCTCTAACCTTCGTTGAATTAAAATTTAAGTATCGCTTCGCAGCGGTGAGTGGTTAAAAATTCACAACGAAAAATATCATCAGTGGGCACACAACGCTCGCCGGTGTAATTTTAATCCCGTTGATCCCGAGCTGTATAAATTAGCGGTGCAGATTTGCGAAGCGTATTCCCGAAGTGTTTGCGATATAAGCTCGTAACTATGTGTGATGGTGGGTTGTCTTGTGAAAGCTCTCGCCAGTATTTCTTCGTATGTGTCGACCGAAGCACACTTGGGCGCTCATAAAGGGATTTTCCCTTACGACCTATGAATTTGACTTGTCCAAAAGATGACCTCTGCTTTGCAAGGAGTTATACTTCTTAACTAGTCGGGTCAGCACTTTAATGTTCGCACTCTGCAGTATATCCGTATTAAACCCAAAACTGTCAAACTATGCCTTTATAAATGTATGAAGTGTATTCACATACACTTACACACATCGATGGGTTAGTGCGCAGATATTGTATGTCCATTTTTGTTTTAAAATATTGTAAGTGACATACATTTATTTAGCATGAAAACTATGGACGAAATGGACATATTATATATTTGAATAAGGCAATATCTTCTCAAATATATTATTTGGACATACAATACTTTTTAAGCATGAACGTTTGATGTATGTAGATGGATGTTTTGTGCTTTTTTTTTAAATGGACATACAATATCTGTGCGACTAACCCATCGACATAATATATTTTACATATTAATTTTTTGTATATTTTGTTTCAGACGCAACTGATCATCGTAAATAAACCGAGCACATTATTTGGACGACAGATAAAATTCAGGTAGTTTAACCGTTGGAATAAAATTTATAGTACCTCTCATATTATTTTCTATTTTTCGATTATATACTATTACTTAACTCAAATAGCACAACAACTGAACGTTATTGAATTACATCACACGAAGCGTTGCAACTAATATGTAGGTACAGAGCGGAGTTGTTTGATTAAAATCATTGAGAAACGAACGCAATGGTCCGACTCATCACAACTTTTTTTTTTTACGCGTTTTGTCTCAGTGCAGCTTTGCGTCTGGTCATATTGTAAAATAACAATCATAAAGCGATTTTTGTTCGACGTACGCAATAGTCGGTTTGATCACTCGGTCTGTTCGACTCGTTGCACGTCGCTGATGCCACTTTGTATCAATTTATACCGAGCAATAACTCAAATGGCAAATCGCCAATTGTCGAACTGTGTTCCGCTGAAATTCAACTCGGCTAAGAAATTTTCCCCACCAGTCGGTAGGTACTGTTTACATGTCCTCAATCGGAAATTACATGTGATCTTATTTACCGAACGGTGTGTGGTGTGTACGATTTAACTTTTTAAGTCCGTATACGGGTACCGGGCCAATGAGAGAGGGTCGCTGTATCGATTTGTTTGTGTTTACATTCGTAGATTCGTCAATATGTATCATTAGGATTCGTTTATTTGTACACGTAAAATCAAAAAAAATCGTACGTGCAAGTTACTCTACCCAGACACTTATTTTATCTAAATACATACATATTGTGCGTTGTAGGTACTATCAAATTAAAGAATTTGATAGTAGATACAAAGCACTTTTCTCAATTCAATTAAGGAAAAAGTTTCTGTCGAAATTTTAAGCGTTAGATTTTTAATATAAAAACGTTGATCAAACTAGTGAGATTTTACCAAAAATGTACTTGATATTGAACGTGTGAGTTACGCACTGATGAGTTAGCCATATAAAAAAATTGGACTGTGAATTCGATCAATACATTGTATAATATGTATTCAACAGTAATATTGATCGTATGCTATGGTTCAATTGGTCATAATATTAGTATTTTGTAGCCATTTTTTAAATAATTCAATTTACAAGCCAGGCGATAGTTCAGTGGTTAGAGCGTTTTTTCCTCTATGGTTTTTCAACTTGGCTATTGTCATTGGCAAGATTTGGACTTGAAAGATTCGTCCTGCTTGCGCCTGATAATAAATTACATATGTATATTCGTACATATGTGTGTATTTTATCAGCCATTGGTTATGACTTACATATGACTGTCATGGCAGCTGCATCACCAGTTATTGTAGTCATCCTCTTCTTCAATTCCCCGGTCGCCGATGATATTGTTATATTTTGTATGCCTTATTTTGGTTTTGTGTCCTATCTGAAATTAAATTTAGCAAGAATACTTAACCGGGAGGAGATTGCATAATGTTTACTTATTATATGTATATTCATTAGAAGAAATAAAACGAAGAATGAAACTAGGATGGAGTGCTTTTGGAAGAATGAACATTGTTTTTAAATCCAACATTCCGCTATGCTTAAAAAATAAGGCATACCACCAATGCGTACTGCCAGTAATGACGTATGGATGTGAAACGTGGATGCTAAATTCAAGAATGTTGCGCAAAATCCAGTGCACACAGAGAAGCATAGAACGATGTATGCTCCATATAATAAAAAGAGATCGTAAGAGGAATACATGGGTAAGAGGCATGACCAAGGTGGCAGATATAGCAGAACGTGTGAAAAAGTTAGAGTGGACACATAGCGAGAAGAATGGATGGCAGATGGACGCGATAAATAATGGAATGGTATCCTAGAAGATGTGAAAGAAAGCAAGGTAGACCGAGTGGGCTGATGAATTGAGTAGAATGTGTGGAGTCAACTGAATGCAGATTACTCAAGACAGACAGGAATGGAAGAGGATTGGAGAGGTCTTCATCCAGCAGTGGATGGTGAACGGCTGAAAATGATGATGATATATTCATTATGTACACTTTTTGACTTTTGGCCTGTAAATGAATTACTACATCCATATCGGCTGTCTCCTGTTAGAATTTTTTCAATTTATCTTAGTTGTGAGACGCTTCCACCAAAAACATTAACATGTCATTGGGTCTGGATTCTTGTATTGTTGGGCCTGTTGGTTAATTTTCTCCCCAATAAACAAACAAAAAAAAGGAAGGATACTTTCAATAACGTTAAAGTACATACATACATATATACACACAAATTGTATTAATTAAAATTAATGAATCCTTAAGCATTAGTAAATAATTCAGGCATCGTTTTTGAACATTACAATGAATCGTCCTTTGATAGGCCATTCGTCCATTAGTATGGTTAAAACTCATATACATATGTATGTACAAATCAAACGAATTTTTTTAAACTGTGACTCAACTTTACCTATCAACCCTTTTGGCTGGTTAGTACATATACTAGCCGAAGTTTACAATTTTAAAGTTTTCTTCTTTTTTAGCATCGTATCGTGCACGTCGTTTAGCTCTCTGCATGTCCGAGCCAACTGCCTCAGGCGGTAGTCAATTTCACGGTTGGTTTAGCCGTTAGCCCTTCATGTTGCTTCGTCTTCTTGCTAACAACACCTCTAGCAGTCGCCCACTGGTTACCGACCTCTGAAGGAGGCCAATTTACATGGGTAATGTAGGCGATACCATCTCGTCGTCAATTCTGTGGTTTCCACTCCGCGAGATTCACCCTCCTCTTCACATAATTAAATCTCCGTTCGCTAATATGCCGACATCCGCTCTGCAGAGGGATGTTTCCGTAATTAAACATTGACGTTTGTTGTGACATCGTTACACCCAGATTCTCGCTCCAGCTATGTATGTATGTATGTACATACATAGGTACTAGTTTCTTGCATAATAACTAGCTGTAGTAGGAACCTAATGCAAATTTTAATTGTAATGAAACTTTAAACTATGTAAATCTTATTAGTTATTTATTTTATGTAAATACTAGATGAGGTAGTCAACTTTACCCGATTGTATTTTGAATAAACAGTTCATGAATTTAATTTCTTCGGCGATCAAAACTTTTTATGTCCCATGGAACTCAAAAGCTTTTGCACTGCTGCATATTTCTTTTCTATTTTATAGAAAAAATACATGTTAGTTTTTGAATCCAACATGCCGCCATGCTTAAAAAATAAGGCATACGACCAATGCGTACTGCCAGTTATGACGTATGAATGTGAAACGTGGATGCTAAATTCAATAATGTAACGTAAGATCCAGTGCACACAGAGAAGCATGGAAAGATGTACCTATGATTGGTACATACATATAACGAGGAGAGATCGTAAGAGGAATACACGGGTAAGAAGTATGACCAAAGTGGCAGATATAGCAGTACGCGTGAAAAAGTTAAAGTGGGCACATAGCGAGAATAATGGATGGCAGATGGACGCGATAAATACTGGAACGGTATCCGAGAGGATGTGAAAGAAAGCAAGGTAGATCGAGTGGACGATAGGCTGATGAATTGAAAAGAATGTGAGTGTTAATGTTACTACATCCATAATAATGTTAATATGAGAATGTGAGTGTGAATGTTACTACATCCATATCGGCCGTCTCCTGTTAGCAGAACGTGTGAAAAAGTTGTAGTGGCAATGGGCTGGACACAGTTGGACGCGAGAAATACTGGAATGATTTCCGAGAGGATGTGAAAGAAAGCAAGGTAGACCGAGTGGAAGATGGGTTGATTTATTTATTTTACAAATTATACCATAGTAACATGACAGGTTGCCCCAATTCCTCACTATGGCGAGACACGAGAAAAAACATTTAATACATTATATTTATATTAAATAATATTAGCAAACTATAAAGATATAACAGAACGTGTAAAAAAAGTTGAAGGGACAATGGGCTGGACACATAGCGAGAAGAATGGATGGCAGACGTACTCGAGAAATACTGGAATGGTATCCGAGAGGATGTGAAAGAATGCAAGGTATACCGAATGGAAGATGGATGCAGTCGAGTGGATGCAGTTTGCTTGAGACAGACAGGAATGGAAGAGGATTGGAGAGGCCTTCATCCAGCATTGGATCGTGAACGGCTGAAAATGATGAGGTACCGATGGAGAGACAGACGTAAAACTTCAATTATGTAAATTTTTGTAAGTGTAACTTTCCCTCTTCGACGATATCAACCATTTTCGTCATTAATTACTGAGAAAATCGCCGTAATTTAAAATTCCCCTCCTTTGCTTTTCAGTCATTCATCATAAGTCGGGCAAGCAGTGTTCACTATCAGGCATTTCTGGAGTGCATGTCTTTTGCATAATTTAGCATTCGCGTGCAACAGGAGCGTTTCCGCTTGTACATAATTCCGACGCGTAGGCATTGTAGGTCGTTCTTTGCCTTAGCTGGTTATGTATTGTAAGAAAATATTTCATCCGAAGAATTTCAATATCGTAAATTCAGAACATTGAGTACCTACTTCGCGTTTCGTAAACATATAAACGTTTACGAGCGACGATCATCAACTCGACGAGTTTTTAATACCGACCCGATTGTTTCATAGCGATGTGTATTTGATTGGATACAATAGTGCGCTCGAATTGAATTATTCACCCAAGCTCGTTCGAGTCAATTTTAGATTCAATCTATCTTTCGGATACTGACGCTCTTCGTACATGTTCACCCCGTCGAAATTGTGTACGTGTAATTTCGAAATTGATTCAATACATTCGGCGGTGAAATATTACAGAATTACAGCACAGGCGTATAGGATGATGATTTTTTTTTGTATTAGCCAACTTATATTTTGGCAATTTTTCATGATTAATGTGAAATGTGAAATTACAATATTTTATCTTTACAGGTAACCATAAATAACTCAGTATTCACTTCAATTTTTTTACATTATTCATACACTCTTTTTGTGTATATTATATATACTGTTATGATTTAGCTTCTATTGTACGTAGCGCGCATTAGTCGTTGTTTTGCGAACGAATAAAACGACAATACAAACGATAGATTCGATATCAATCGGTTACGTTGCGATATAAATCAAATCGTCGTTGAAAAAAGGGGGAAGTCGCTCAAAAAAAAAAAATAACCGCTTTTCGAACATTGATAAATATTGAAACGTGTTAACATATGTACATACATACATATGCTTAAAATTGGATCGATACAGTCTAGCGTGGACTATTAAGGTGTCAAAGTTGAATCGGAAACGTGCTGCAGAGTAATTCAAGTCTTGTGCAAATATTGTGATCCATTTTAGTGAACTGTAATTTTTGACTCGGATTGGTGTATTATTTAAAACTAGTGTATGCCCGTTGAATATCAACGGAGCGTTCTCATCACCCGTACTGAAAAATAATATATTAAATTTAACAGTTTTTATAGTTGTTGCATCTATGCAATAATGCGCCATCTATGCAATAATGCGCCATCTATGCAATAATGCGCCATCTATGGCGCGTTATAATAACAAAGTAACAATTTAGCAAAGTCGCAAATTATGTATATGTATTCGGCTATAGTCACGTTGAATCCTGCCCTACATCATCTGGTTTGGCTCACCGTGTAAGCGCGCTTTGTTCCGAAGCAGTGGTACCAGGCTCAAATCTCACTCGTGCGACGTTCTGGTTTTTTTTTTAAATTATTTACCTCAGCGAGCGTTATCAGCAGACAGACAGACGGATTTCGGCTATTATATACATAATATAATTTGATTCCATTCGAGTGTGTACTTTGTATACATGTGTATGTAGGGCTCATGACTAATCGCAATAAGGAGTGAGAAATGGTTTACAGTGTGCAAGCTAAACAGGCTAAAGCTGTACTCATTTGCATAGTCTGTGTCGCGCACAAATATTGTCTGAGCTGCTTTGGCATATCTAAATTAGACACTTAACCTCTTCTTCCCCGGTTCCATTACGGATAGGTCGACGGGCGAATAAATCTTTTTTCGCTTTTATGCGCTAGTCCCCCCCCCCAATGGCAATGTGCGAAAATAAAATTCGCCCTCGAACATCCGCGTTTAGACTTGCTCATTCAATCTAGCATGCGACAATAGACTGAGAGGTCTTGTTAAATTGTCGATTCCATTTTTTCTCCACCATTCTTTTCCTTTTTCCTCGCCATCCCGTTTCGAGATTAAGACTGGCGTGAAACTGGAGTGTCTTCGGCACCCATCAAGCGTCTACGTGATTTCCTCTTGGAAGCGCTGGACGAGTCCCAAGGAAAAATGGGACGAGAGAGAGTGTAGGGGAAGAAAAAGCATCAACCCCTCCGCACAGACTAGATTATCCCATTCGATCGAGATAACGTCATTCGTGACTTTTGAAGTCTTTGTGCTTCGCATTTATATAAATTTGATGGATCGCACACGTCTGCACCCCATTTTACGGTACCCATTCACCATTTTAATTAAAATATTTGTCAAATCAACATCCTTGTATATAAAATTGAATTCATGTCTATTTTGGTTATTGTATGTAGTACATTACTACACCGTTTGACCAATTCGCGCCGAACTTTGCAGAAGTACTTCTTATGATTTCACGTGTTTTATTATACATTTTTGTACTTAGTCTTTGTAGCCAACGACCCGTTATTTATGTATTTAAGGTAGCTTAAAACAAACATTACTTAAAGCTAAAATTACAAAAAAAACTGATTATCTACTAGCACTTGTACAGAGTTGCTGTTTTAAGGCTGCCAGGAATCTATTAATTTTATTTATATTTATGAAAACTTCTGGCAGGTCATTATATTCAACAACACCCCTGTACAAGATACTTCTCCTGGATCTACTTAATTTTAAATTCTTAACTATTATCTTATTCTTACCCCTAGTATAATGACTATGTATATTATACCCTCTTATTAAATATGTATCAAAATATTTTGGTAATAAATTCTTATCTAATTTAATGCACAATTTTAAGGTTTCATTAACATTCATCCAATTCAATTCATTCAACATACATATATCTAATACTAGTTAATCTATTGACATTTAAAATACTCTGCATAGCTCTATTTTGTAGTTTTTGCAACCTATCTTTAATTTACTAAATTTAAAAATGAACCACAATATATAAAATGAGGATACAAATGCATTATAAACTAATACTTTTGTATTTCTTGATAGTATATTTCTTTATCTACACAATAATCCAAGTTTCTTCGCTAATTTTTTAATAATAATCTCACCATGTAATTTAAAATCTAACTCAAGTATTACTTCTACATAAATATTTAAAACTATTATCTTTTTCTAACCTTCTATCATGTATATTTATATTTAAATTAGCATTATTAAAGTTTTAATAATTAATTATCATTGCTTTTGTTTTATCAACATTTAATTTTAATTTATTATTACCTAGCCAATTTTGTTAACAATTTAATTTTAAGTTTAATGTCTCAATTAGTACATTTATGCGTTGTATTATTATATAACCACGACTTTGTTTATTTAAGCTAAAGTTTAAAATTAGTATTGAGTGTTGGTAGTTTTGGGCTATTTATGCTATAGAAAGGCTCGTTGTTAAACCGCTTAAATATGTACTCGTATATGCAGTTCAAAATGCTACCGGACAACGTCAAGTACTAGTTAAATATAAGCTTCATGCTCCAATGCCTCTCTAATTGACGTGCATAGTAATAATAATACTATTGTGCAATTTTTTTAAAACAATTCGCGTGCAACTACTACCATTTCATGAAGAGCGTGATGCACGTAAAACTCACAACGATGCCAAGGTGCATCTTCGTACTCGACGAGCCCGTTTATTAACGGAGCCGGGATGATTGATGATCATTCTATTGTCCGTTGTGTTATTTGACAGATTGACGACCTTCTATTATTAGTTTTTTTTTTACACGTCAACCTAATTTTGACCTTTTTATTTAATTTCAACGCCTAACTTTTTAATTATAATTAATGTACGGAATGTTACGCTTGGGAATCGTTCACTTTTGTCGTTTACGTGCGAAATGCGCTGATGTAAATATTTTGCCTTTTTTTTATAGCGTGCTGACATTGGATGTCTATTAGCGGAAATGTTTTTTGAAGCGTCGTTGTTTGTGTACATATACTAAAAAGTTGTGTTATTCAAATGTCAGAAAAAATGTTGTCCAGTAGCATTGATTTATACGGAAAATATTGTCTTCGGTGATTCAGCGATTCTATTCCAACTGTCGAACTAACTTAAAATCGAAATTGATTGAAAGTACACTTTTGAAACTCTTTCATGTGTGGGTGTTTCGTGGCCGGAAAATACTTTATGAAATATTGCACATTTCATCTCATTACGTCTGGTTAATTTCTCCTTGTATCTTGTACATATATTTGATTTTCTCCAGTGAACACAATCGCTAATATGCAATGGATAAAATACATAACTTAGCTTGTGCTTATTTTGATTTTTCGAACGATTCATAAAAGTCATAGTTCACTTACGTAAATCAAACGTTCTTATTGCATACTAATTGAATTCGACACATTTATTTACACGACCGACAGTACAAACAATGAAAACAACTTATTTTGACATTTCGCTCCGTCACACGCGAACCCAGCGACCGGATTCAAAAATTGCTCAATCGACCATCAATTAGATAACAGACGAAAAGCCTCATTTTCCGCATACCTATGTATGTACCTTATATACAAAAATATATTCACTTTCGGTTTAGTTTTTCGCGCGCTCGTTGACGTCGCAACTTTGCGAAACAGCGTTGACACAATTAATTCGAGCGAGTGATAAATAATTATAATAAAAAAAAAAATGAATTACACGTTCATATTGTTATACGAGCGTAGGTAGTAGCAATATAATACGTGTCACGTGTTTTTTTTTCTTCACATTTTTTTTTTATTATTTTGCCAATGGTGAACTGTACGATCGTTACGTAAAGGCGTTGGTTTTCAGCGCGGGAAAGAATCGAGAGTGTGGGAGAACAATTCCCATTATCCATTAGGAGTCGAAGCGTGTGAAATGAGCTCGATGCAGAAAGGGAAATCATAAGAAGACATTCCACTGCTCGCTTCTTCACTTCCACTTCTGTTCATCTTCATCGACAATGGGCGCTCGGAATTGGTCTCATCGTCTCGACGATGGGTGCGTGATTCGTGATGAGCATTTTGAAGTTCGATCACGAGATTCTCATCTCTCTTCCAATTCGTTGTCACTCTAGTTTGGCTATATCTTATATATGTAGTAAAACCTGAGCTGAATGTATAAAGTGTGATTCCTCTTTTTACATTGGCCAATTTGATACCAAAGTATTGCCTCCTCAATTTTTGACAAACATTTATATTGTGATCGAATGACAAATGATTTAATGAATCGCGTTTTGCGCTGTATAGAATAGAATTTACCAGAACGGTCAGTGCTTTTAATAAGAATATTTTTTCGATATGTGATACTAAAAAGTTATGAGACACCGTATACGGATAGAATCTAATTTGTGGAAAATCAGACGCGACTATCCATCTTGTTTGGAAAATTCGGTTGTCTCGTTCTTGTGTGTGTGTGTTTCTTTCGATCCCGCGTAATGGAATATGTCAATCTCATTTATTGTAATGAGGTTAGTCGACGAGAGACTTTCGATATATCATTCGCATTATTTTCCGATTCGACGTATCGGAATTCGAAAATTCTCAGCTGGAAAGTCAAGTCAATTTATTTGTGATGCATTTCGAGCGATATACGAAATTGCGAATCGAGTTTGCGGGTCAACTCGGCGATATTCTGAAACCACTAGTCGTTTACGAAACCATTTTCACAATGAATTTGTCGCCATTGTTGGATACAGAAATACAGTATGTACTTGAAATTCTTTCAATAAGATGATCTATTAATGTTGACCTGAGCGTATTGTATTGAATTCGTGTCATGGGCATTTTTTACTTTCGACATTTTTAAGTATAGTTCGATTTTTATTACAATCAATGAATGTTAATCATCGTACATAAGTACACGTATGACAGTTTGCTCATGTATTATGCAACAATTGTGACACGCTTAGTTTCATTTTATATAGTCTACTGTTAGATGATGCATCCGTCAATAATTTAACTCGACTAGGTGAAGATTTTCTTCGTCAGATTCAGATTATGTCTCAGACTTTATATAACACTTTACGCATACTTATTTGCGTCATTTGTTGCACCTGCACTCTGCACGCATAACGGGCATCGTTAATTTTCATTAGGTTTTCGTGATGTATGTATGTTCACAAGTGGAAATTACTTTACTATGTAGTTCAATTATATTATTGTGAATGTATCGTGGATATATTCGGTGTATATAGTAAGTACATTTAATTAGCTGGATTAAAATACCCCGCTTTTCAGATTTAATCCGGCGTGTAAGCGCTTGAACGAAAAACATTGTACGTAACCGTATCGCAATTTTATCTCACATTCGTTTTCACGATTTTAAGCCCAGCGTCATAAATTTGACTGATATGTATGTAGTGTGTCTGGATTCGGTTTTATCAGTAGCCGAAGTCACGTCCCGCGCGATACAACACACCGTTTTATGCAAAAATCCTTTAAAAAAATATATAAAATAAAAATACGAAAGTATGTACAGTTGAAAAAATTCGCAGTACGTACGTGCCTGAAAAGCGCTATCGTCAGACGGGCTAAATGCGATTTTCATGTAAAAATGCATGAAAACACGGGAGCATTCGTTTCAGACACCGATGATAAAACAATGTAATTTATTCAAGATTACAACTGTTTTATTAACTGACATATTGTTTACTTATCGCGCCTCGCTCGTTCTAATCTTGTTTTTCGCACGGTAAGTAGTAAGCTGCCGTTGTGTTTGCTTACAGTTGGATGGGTTCAAATTTAACGGAACGCCGAAATTGTACGGATTCACAAATAATATGTATGTAATACCAATACGTGTTTTGTTTTCTTCACTTTATTTCGCTTCGAAGAAATTCCATTACGTCAATTTATTAGAATGATTCGAGATAAATGCTCGAGCTCAACATCAGCTGTTAATCTCGATTCGGCGGCGTTATTATCAATCAGTTTCCGGGCCTTTTTTTTTGTTATTCCTTTATACTGCAGCGGTAATTATCCAATTATGCGAGTTCGTAACAGGATTTAATTAAGCCATACATTTCCTTTATAACACACGAGTCGACGATAATGGATTTATCGAATACACAAAAACACACACACACGTATACTCAGTACCTACGAAATTGTTAAAAAATAGCACACGGAGGGTTTAATGGTGCTTTTGCGTAATCTAGATATACGTAGGCTTAATCCGCGAGTTGCTAATGAGATACCTTTCATATTTGGGGTTGATCCCGTGCGGGAGCTTTTCGTTAATTGGCTCTTTGAAAGCTTCCCTTTAGAGCCCTTTTCTAGCGTCTACCTCTATTGTCGTCTTGCCTTCAGTTCCATTATCAGCATCTGCACCGTATGTAATCACAATCAAATGCTTGGACTTGGAATGTATGAACATAATACATAGAGCTGCAATCCTCAAAGTTAATCCGAACAATATTAAAGCGTAGCTGATGCTGCAATTTATGCAATATTTTCATTTGAATTGAATGCTGAAATACATGTACCCACTCTCTACGCGATTCTGAAGCATCGATCGTAATTTTAATAGTTGTATGCTGGTGTGTTTGTTTCGCGTCCGTTGCGAGATTTGCAAAATTTTGCAATGTTTACGAATGAGACAGCTTTTTGGTCGTCCGCGCGCGCTTTTGCAACGTTCGCCACAATGGTTCTCAATCGTAATTATTTTGGACATAATTCGCGTTTTAATATCCGAATATGAGGCGGATCATAGCCGTACGCAGGTCGGGTCACACACATTGTAAACATGTGTTGCGCGCGTTATTACATTTTAACTGTCCTCTCAGCCCTTCACAATATGTACCTAGGTACTGGGGGACACGAACGAACGGGTGTCCCGAAATGATATTATTCGTTTGCGTAATGTTATATATATGTAATCGTATTGTTAATTTATATATTAGCGTAAGCGTATGCCTGCCTGCCTGCCTGCGTTATTGTGGTCACGCTCGCATTGCCAATAGCCGTGTGTTGGCAACAAGTCGCTGTAAGCTGGTTCACGTCGACAATGCGATTTTTAGACCATTCATCCATTCAATCAACGATACATTATACATTTTTTTCACGTACTGTCAAATGAGCCATGGGTTGTACTGTTATTGTTCAAACCAACATGCACAGGTTGAGGTTGAGGTTGTGGCGTTATCTTTATATGACGGTAAAACGGACTAGTTTTTTTTTATATACATAATTGTTATTTTTAGTTCATTATATGTATTACATATTAGATTTCAATAGTTTGTCAATATTGTGATATGAATAATATGCATTTCATGTTTACAGAGGATATTTTCCTAGTATTTTGTCTAGATTCTTATGTTTGACTATAGTTTATAAATATATAATACAGCTACCATACGTATATATGTACATAGATAGATGTAATCTCAAGTACAATAATAGTTATCAATGGGAGAAAAAAGCCATTATAAAAAAGAATTGCTATCAAATTCGTGAAAATTTATATGAAAAGTGGAAAGTTGTTTATCTTACATAAATACAGAATTAAAATAAAATAAAATAATTATCTATATTATAAAAATCAATGTCTGTCTGTTTGTTTGTCTGTTTGTCTCTTATAGGCTCGTAAACCACTCAACCGATCGCGATGAAACTTTCAGGACTTATTGTGATCATGCCGGGGATGGTTCCTGTGAAAAAAAATCGGGATAAAACGGGAACGGGAACGAGAACGGGCCTGCTCACACGTCAGATAACGTACTAGGAACGGGAACGGGATCGGGAACGGGATCGGGACCGGGATAACGGAACGGGAATCGGGAACGGGAACGGGAATAGGAACGGGATCGGCAATGGGAACGGGATCGGGAACGGGAACGGAAACGGGAATGGGATCGGCAACGGATCGGGATCTGGAACGGGAACGGTATCGGGCATTGCAACTCATGCCGGGTCAGCTAGTAATACATATAAATAAATAAATTGTATTTATAAAAACAAATGAATGCAATATGTAAAAGCCATAAGTGTGTTGGTTTGTCTGTTGATCCGTTCAGAACGCTTGACATTTTGTTCCAGGAGTATCGACGTTCAACGCACTTTTTTTGCTACCGCCATTACTTAGCCCACTCATATGTAAATAATAAACACCCGTTGATTGTCCGCGGGCAGTGCTCCAGTAATAAGTAAATACGCTTTATTTCGCCAGGAAATGGACACACAGATATAGAGAGAATATTATTATTATTTTTTTCGAATAAATTCGATTAAGGCTTGATTGTGTTTTGAACCCTTTTTGTCGAGCTTTGTTTCCGCAAAACAGCTAAATTGAACGTGGATCAATATGGAGTGGTTGTATTCGACTTGGCACGACCCCGCCTACCTTTTGCATATGGTAGTACTCTCCAACTTCTCATTAGCCAACATCCTGTCACGAAATTCAATCTCACGACTTCTGTGCGGTAAAGTGAACCCTTCGAACGACGGCAAATTTCCTTCAATACCACCCATGTTTTCTTCGCGTGGCTTTTCTCGTTGTTTGAAAATCTAATTTAGACTTGCGGCGAACGAATTCGCTATATTCATTAGAGCAAAATTGCTATTTGGGGAAATTATCGAGCTAATTTTACTTTGATAATTTAATGAACGGTTGGCGGTCGTTGAAGTGTTAACCCGGACATATTTTAAAAGTACAAACTTCGTGCGGATATAGTCTACTCAGTCTACATTCAAGAAAATATTTAACAATCGAGTATAGCGTGTAATGTTATTGAGTCATTCACATCTCAAAACTTTTCTGTGTTCAACGAACGGATCACGGTGTGGCTTTTTTATTATCTTTGTTTGATCATCACTCTTTTGTGCCCGAGCTGTGAGAAAAAATAAACATGTAAGGCGAATCTGTAGTGTAGCATTCGAATGATGACTCATTGCTTTGTATGCGACAGTCATTTTGAATTGATCAAAGGTGCATATTTGAATCATGACTTATATTCCTGTTTATATATCAGTAAATTATCAGATTTATGTCATAAACGCATTTTGTTTATCTTAGTTTCCTCTTTCATCTCTCTATTCTGAATAACTAGAATCGCAATATAGAAGTTTTCTTATCATGTAATATGAAATTAGTCAACGAGCAAAATTTGATACTAACCGGGTGGCGTATATGTACAACGTATATAAAAATATTTTAACATCTACTTTAATTACATATTGTTAGATTAGATATATGCACAAACATTGATTGTGTTTTCAATTACA
Organism: Parapsyche elsis; assembly: GCA_022651745.1. NCBI lineage: Eukaryota > Metazoa > Arthropoda > Insecta > Trichoptera > Hydropsychidae > Parapsyche > Parapsyche elsis. The sequence continues at coordinate 4,743,311 of JAGVSN010000018.1, forward strand.
CAGTTTTACACATACATTTACAGATGTACTTTAATCACATTTTTCCGTACGATTGTACCGTTTTTATCTTTTTTTTTTCACTGATTATATTTTTAAATTAAGAATCGGTTTTACTTTATCAACGAGTGTTCATATACTTAATCGCCATCGGAATTTTACACCTTTTGCAATCTTTGGAGTTTTGAACTGGTCTATAGATAATTCATTGCCTCTCAACATTCAAAAATGTTCTTCGTTGAGTTTTAGTAGATCACATATTCATTTTGTATCTCATTATCATCTTAGTGGCACTGATTTGAACTCGGTTGATAGCTTCAATGATCTGGGAGTCATTTTTTCAAGCAAATTTGATTTGAGATTATCTGCTTAAGAACGACTAAAATGCTGGGATTTATTCTAAGAGTGCCTTGGTGCTTAGGATTCTTTACGAATCATTAGTACGGAGCATTTTAGCAGTTATAGAGCACACTGCTTAAAATTGGAAAGGGTGCAGAATAGGTTTTTCAGATTTCTTTACGCAAGGCTGTATATACATATAGGAGCTAGGGGCTTAATTCCCTGGAGTCACGTCGATAGCTTTATCTGGGAAAACGTTTTCACAAATAATTGATTGGCCTGGTGCATAATCGGAAAATTCTTGATGAATTGGCTTTTGACGTACCAAGTTACATAGTTTAGGTTCCTCAGAGAACATAATTTGTTATCCATCCCGATGGCTCGTACTGACATGCTAGCCATGTCTCCCGCTGTAAGAGCCATTAAATTACTCAACCAGGCTGCCATACACATTGACTTATTTAATGTTAGTTATGGGAGGTTGGTTGAGGTGTTGTCAAATATAAGATTTTAATGTATTATTTTAATATTTCTACATTTGTGTTTTTTTATGATGTATGTACTTTCTTGGCCACAGTAACGATTGGGGAAACTGTAAGGTTACTGTGGTCAAATTATTTAAATAAATAAATCTGTCTCTATAAGTTTTTAACGCTACGGTAAAATTTTGATTGGTTTGATGTAAAAAATGATAAACTTAACGTTTTGCGGGTCTTTCGATCTCCAAAATTTGAAGTTATGTACGTCACTGCTCGAGTGCTAGCTCTCGTCAAAAGTTTTGTCCTTATTAATAAATTAAGCGGTCGCTTTAGGTACCTAAGTGAACTTGGCACCAACATCTGCCAGGTAGTAGAGGTGGTGAAGCAAGTGAGATCCGAAGTCAATAGCGGTTGCTAAGCTAAGGAATTAACGGTAACGACCGGTCGACCGTTTCGTTTGTTCTCTTCCGGCAGACCCTACTAGTATCTACCTTGCTTCCTCTTACCAGTCCTACCTTTTGCCAATACCTCGTTAAGAGGTGTCCCATGGGACCGCGATAAAGGCATTTCGCTATATCACGTGTTTACTTTACAAAGCGCCACTTTTTAACCTTAATTCCCCCATTCCCTTCCCTTTTTACCATTCGTCGCGATAAATCTCTTTTCCGGCATTTCGGCAATGAATTTCGGCATTGTTTCGCCCTTTAGAATGTGTACGTACGAAGTATCGTAAGTCAGACATGCATACAATTATGTGTTGCCTATTCTGTAAGTGCATCGTTACTGCGCGCGCCACACATACAGGTGATCAATAATTACGTTCGCCACGTTAGTACGTCGTACGCGAACATCATCGACCACATTGTAAAGCGGACCTTACACTGTCATTACTACATTAATTACACAGTATCCCCCATCCACTCGCCAATACTGATGCTGCGATATCAAAATATACCCAATTCGCGTCATTCGATCAATATCCAGCATACAAGATCGATTATACAGTCATCACTTTCAAATTATCAAGTATAAGGTCCGTAACGCACTTGGCTGCCTAGCTGCGCAGCCTCAACGATGTTAGAAAATGTATGTGGCTGCCTAGTGCATAACGCACTAGGCAGCCGGAGTTTCCTGGCTGCCTAGTGCGTTATCAAACAGGCAGCTACATACATTTTCTAACATGGTTGTGGCTGCGCAGCCAGGCAGCCAAGTGCGTTACGGACCTTATTGACCGCGAAAGGTTCGCTTAAGAGGTATGCCAGGTAAATATGTCAAGTGTAGCTGTTTGTCAATAGTTTATCGAGCGATGCACATTTAAAAACTGTGCCTTGCATACAAAACCGTGAAAACATACACAATTAGACTACGATTACAATTCACACGCTATTTTTATGTAATTTGTTAATGTTTTTATTATTTTTTTCCTTGAAATAGCCCCTCCAATTCCGACGTACATTTTATGTATGGAGAGAGGTGTGAATCGTTTGTATAAATCAATATTTATACATATTATACTAATCGAATAGTGATTTGTATGTGTCAACAGTTCATTGACATTGGTATTTTTTATAACATTGTGAAATTTGTTTAATTTAAATTCGGTACACTTGGGTGGATTGAAATTGTGATTTTTTATGACTTCGTTAATTTAGAGTGTACACGTAATTGATTATTGTGTCGTTAAATTCATACTCGACGGCGGGTGTACGATAGCTTGTGTAGGAATGCACAGCGCACGTTCAAGTACTTGCGGTTGTGATTGCTGGTGATAAACTAACAATTTACTAATCGGTCACGGGGTAAATCGAACTCTTACGTGATTTTATAACAAATATGATATATTATTTTGGTGTGGGTAACGGAAGTACTCGCTCAGACGGCTTTTGCTGTGTGAATCTTCGGTGTTCTGTCAGTCGACGCCGGGCCTTTGGGCTGTGCGGTACGTACGCGATTTTCGATTCGCGATTCACTATTCGCGAAAGACGAGGTCGAGAACTATCACTTGACATTCAAACACGTTATTGCGCTATCGTTGCCATTCAATTACTATTGTTAAATAAACATTACCCGCCAAAACATTTAAACAATAAATAAAAATATCCAAAATTGGACGTAAAAACTTTGAAACATTTATCGCATTTACGACATTGTAATCAAATTGTGGAAGATCGTTATCGCTTCAACTGAATTGATAGTGCATTTTTTAAATAAAATACTTCAGTGTTGATAAAATTTTTCGACAGACTAATTTAACAGTGACATTTCGACAATCTTTGTGATCGAATTTTTTATTAAATTGAACTGTGTTGTATCTTCGAGTGCAGTGCTATAAATAAAACAGGATTTTTTTTACAGCTATCGGACTGGTACATGGCCGTTCCTTCAAAAAGGTTATATACATATATTATTGAATTTTTAATCAATATTTTATTATGTTGACAGTTGTGCAATGAAAAAATTTATTATACATTTAATAAAATTACACATACGTATGTACATATCGATGGGTTAGTGCACAGATATTGTATGTCCAGTTTTTACCAAAATTGAGTTGTCATACACAAAACGTCCATCTGCATCAAACCTTCACGTTTAAAAAGTATTTATATGTCCAAATAGTATTCCATTTCGTTCATAGTTTTCATGCGAAAGAGATGTGTATATGTCACTTACAATATTTTAAAACAAAACTGGACATACAATATATCTGTGCACTGATCCATCGATATGTACACTGAAGCAAGTGGAATTGTGTGATCTGAATCGTTTCATTCGATCTGATGTACATAATACAGTCGAGCTTCCGCTAAAAGATCGATGTTTTCGTTCAACTGTTGTTAATATTCTTTCAGTTGTGAATTGTTTGTAATCAGCGATTTGTCTAGTCTAGTCCGTATTGAATGCGGTGTTAATTGATCAGTTCAAGCGCAAGGTTGAGTTCGTTGCACCTTCCGCATCCGGTCGAATTCTTCTTCTGCCTTCTTTTTATTATCGGTACTGGGAGAAACGTTCACACGGTATAATTAATTAGTAAAAATGTGTATACAGTGTGTCTGAGGCTGTGTGTGTGTGTGCCATCTTATTATCACGCTTCGGCGATTGCTTACGCAAGGAATCCCTTTTATAACGACGTTCATACATTTTTTTTTATTATTTTATTAACACTATGCTGACCGGAGAAGTCGATTGCGGATGCGCTCAGAGAGCTCGACTACCTTGGCGAATCGTGGGAGCTTAAAGGTCGTAAGGTGACGATGACTCGGTGAAAGTGGATTATCCGGCTTTTGTGAAGTATATGCTTTTCTCGACATAGGCATACACATAATGCTTTTTTTTTCCACTGCGATAGCTTCCCGATGCGTTATATAAAAGACGTGCCTAATTGTAATTTTGCGCAAGTGAAATTGTATTTGTTTTGATATGAGTGAATTTTCGTGTTGGACATGTATTACGGGTCGCACTGTATGTAAAAATGAATTTCAAATAAAAACTAGTAGCTTACTATTTTAATACGCGAAACTGCGGACAGGTTTCGCCGTGTGGCAAGTTCTATTTATTTTTTTTACATAATATGTAAATTAAGTTGAATTATTTAAATGAAATGTAATGGATAGCTGAAAAAAATCAATGAAACGTCTTCAAAAGTGTGTAATTATTTTTTAACTTATTTTGCACGACTTTTATTGCTTACACGTTGTAATTGTGTCACAATTTATGACGCGTACCTCCTTTCTGTCGTTTCATTAGAAACTCGACAGCTTTTAATCGACGCCCATGTGTTTTTTTTTATATTAAAAATTCATAACTAATTGTGTTAAGGTTCGATCGATTGTTTAGTATTGTAATTTTTTTTACGGAACATGTCGTTTGTTGCGTGACCGGAAAATTGCGAAATTGTTTCATAATTTTTCACAGTGGCATGTCGAGTACAAAACACTTAACGCTTTCAATTAATGTGCGACCCTTGCGTTTATGTATGTACTTTTAAATCTTGTAAATTGTAAGTAACTTTCAATCGCCGGTCAAATTTGTCGAATTTTTTTCGAGTCGCGCCAGTTATTTATTTTATGAGCGTTGACAGGCCCCAAATGTTAATTGTCGAGCAGTTTATTATAATTACGGGTAACATTGGGATCATTAGTGACACGTCGATCCCCATATATTATATCGCCCGCTTTTTAAGTGTATTTTTCATTTTGATTAATTAAAAGTACACGACAAGGTTAATTGAATGTGACCGACTCATGGGAAAAATTTTGTACGATTTATTTTCGACCCGTTCGTGCGAATTTTCGCCGGTATTAATTATAATATACCGTTTTGCGTTTTTCAACGATTTTTTCTAGCCCGTCGGTGTCGTTGGAATGAAATGTATGCATAATTTTTGGGATTATTTCCAAACAGATGGATGTTTTCGATCATCCGAAACGTCAACATCGCATTACGCGCTCTCGAAATTCCCAACAAACTCGTTATTCGTCGACACACCTGATCCGCGCATAATGAAATATTTGTCGCATAAATAAGGATTTCATTTTTATAATATGCATGGAAAAAAATTGACATAATCCCACGGTGACTGATTCAAATTCAACTGTACGATTTGTAACGGTCGTTTTCGAAATGTGTTTTGCGCTAACGAGTGCAGGTGCATCTGACAATTGCCATGTGGTCTAATTGGTGACATTGACTGGATGCTAATGCAAAATTAGTCGGTTTTGACCAATGAAATGTGTGCACGTGTTGATAGGTGATACTTATTACGACAGAACTTAACGTTTTCGATGAATGAAATAAGTATGGGTATGATTGTAAAAATTGTTCCAAAACTCACGCAAGAAGTAATTTTGATAGAAAACACAGGTTTTTAATTAAAAATTGTAAATTTTTCATTGATTCATAAAGTATATAATATAGGGTTATGTATGGTTTAGTAGCATAAATAAAAAAACAAAAATAAAAATTACACATCCCGAAAGTTCACATGTACATATGTTTCGAAAGTTAATCACACTTTCACAACTATTGAATTGAATAAAATAAAATTGTTGCTCTGAATAGTTGAAGGTCTTTCTTTTTTATTCACAAATTATGCTTTGTCGTGACAATGTGCACTAGTGAGTATTTTTGAATGAATCAAATCACTGGAACTTCACCGATACAAGCATGCGGTTCAGGACAGTAGCTTACGTTCCACTGTAGGACGCTTCTTGTTGGGAATGAACCAAGATATGCTACTCCATACATAACCTTGTACTGTATACTTTATGAATCAATAAAAAATGTACAATTTTTAATTAAAAACCTGTGTTTTATATCAAAATTACTTCTTGCGTGAATTTTGGGACACCTTTACAATTAATTTTCTATTTACTCATTAAATGTGTTTTACTGTACGAAGGCGACTTTTCCACGTCAAAAGTGTATAGAGTTGTATATGTATGTACATATGTAGGTACAGCAAGACATTGATCTGAACGAGTAAACGAGGTCTGCTTTTTGTCGACACGAGCGAGCTAAGTAGATTTTCCAATTTTCTTTCGAGTTTTTTCTTTTTTCTTTTTTTAATTCAATTTTCTCTCCCCTTATGGGCGCTTACACGTTTCGAATTGAATCGAATATGAAGTCTTTCAGCGTATTGCGTGTACATTTCACGCACACGGACACTCATAATGCAAATGGACTTTCGACTTTTTAAAAGTGTCTTATACAAATAATATAAAAGGAATATGCACTGAAATTTACGGTCCGTGTAAAGTATGTATGTATGTAAAATGTACGACAATAAAAGAAATTTACATCTTTCTCCGATGCTTTTTATCACGCATGACGCTTACGAGACGATAATTTCACTTTTATGATAATTTAACGACGGGGTGTCCTCTCCGCAGACCGCACGTAGTCGTAGACAAAATTACTTACATTAGTATAGTAAAAACAACCCAATTTTAGATGGCGCATTTTTAACTTTTTGTTTTGAATAGAGCTTTCTCTCTCGCGTACGCGTTCGAATGCTTCGCGAAAACGCGTCCAGTCAAACCGCCATGAAAGCCTGCGAACACAAGGGAGGGAGGCGAAGACCCCATCCCTTATTTATCGCATCGTAAAATTACACAAGAACGCTTTCAAAAAAAAAAAAAAAAAACAGACAAACACAAATAAATCCTTTAGAATGGGGTCGGGAAATCCCCCAGCGTTTGGACAAGTCAAATGTAACGCGCGCCACTTTATTTTAAATGGGAAAATCTAGTGAAAAACGAACGTGTCGCCTCGGTATAAGCCTTCAATTTAACTTTCACATTTGTAGAGAATATCCCGATTTGCATTTTACATAGACAAAAATTATATACTTTTTTTTAAGTACCGACCAAAAGTTGCGATCTTTTAAAAAACACTTACGATCTTTTTCAACTTATTTTGTATTTATTTAAAATACACGAGCAGGCGGCATAGCCGATTTTACATACACATCATAATCATTTTCAGCCGTTCACCATTCACTGCTGGATGTAGGTCTCTCCATTCCTGTCTGTCTTGATTCATCAGCCCATCTTTCACTCGGTCTACCTTGCTTTCTTTCACATCCTCTCGGATACCATTCCAGTATTGTTCGCGTCCACTTGCCATCCATTCTTCTGGCTATGTGCCCACTTTAATTTTTTCACACGTACTGCTATATCTGCCACTTTGGTCATACTTCTTACCCATGTACATATTTCTTTTGCGATCTGTTCTTGTTATACCAAGCATACATATTTCTCTGTGTGCACTGGATCTTACGTAGCACATTCATACATCATAACTGGCAGTACGCATTGGTTACATGCATACATACATATGTATGTAGGTAGATTTTAATTTTTTAGTTATTTATATTTGAAGGATTACAACAATCCATTTATATTCAAAAACTTGTCAAGATGATTTTTAAACAGATTTATATTTTCAGAATTTACTAGCAGATTTGGGAGGCGGTTTTGAAAAGAACGAGTTTCTGACAATTTTTTTAGATTTGTCTTTTACGAGTCTCAGAGTATGACCTCTTTTATTAGGCATTTTTATTTATTATTTATTATTTTATACTTTTATGTATATTAGATCGCCTCTCAATTTTCTCGTCTCCAAAAGAGGTGAGACTCATTCTCTTCAACATTTCGTTATAGGGTAGTGATCGAAGTTCAGATGGCATTTTTGTAATCCTTCTTTGAACCCTGTCCAAACTTACATAGGTTCCCAAATTAAGTTTGCCAATTCAATTTCTGATAAATATAAAGTATTCGCTTGTAACTAGACATTATGAAAGTTGATTTTTTCCCTCGGCCATCATCGTACATAGTGACGGCGATAAAACTGATATGGCCGCCAGCATCCGGTGCCGGTAATGATCATCATCCAATTTCACCGTCTTCATCTTAGCGCATCTTCTGCAACAGTTTCCTGTTACAATTTCTTGCTTCATTACCGAGCCAGCCGTTAATTATTAATGGACGATACGAGACAGCATCCGCGCTCACCGGTCGGGTCGTTCTCCGATAAAACCGCCAATTATTATGGTCGTGATTGAACTGAAAACCGGCATACGTTATTAGCGGCTGTTGTGGTTCGTTGTTGCAATATTCTTCTTGACCACTTCTGAATGAGATCGAGCTGCACGTGAATAAAGTACATACTAGACTCGCGGTTAACTGTCGAGACTGTCAACTGCGAGCTCATCTAGGTTAAACATCCACTTTCAACGTTATACTCTTCTTTCCTGTCTTTTCCAACGAATCGCTTTCCGCAAATGCTACTTTTCTGATTCTTAAATTCCGCAGAGTATCCGTATATACCCCACTCTCTTATCCAGTTGTAGCATAGTTCTTCCCACAAAACAACTTTAATACTTCCTGTCTGTTCGCGACTCTCTGTACATGTTCATAATCTCACATGTTGCCTTTTTGTCAACCTCTCGCATTCCCTCGAGTAACAGTTGACGTTCTATTTCGGTCTATAATATGCCCCACTAAACATACATATGTACATACATGCACACGATGCATATGTTTAATCATCGCAGTCCACGTATTTAAAACTGGTTTAAACAATTCGTTATATAAAAAGAGGAAGTGTGTCAGAAAGTAAAAAGAGGATAAACCGCAGTGTAAAACCGAACGCATCATTTGACTTTCTAACCGTGGTAAACCACACGAATCTATGCAAAAGGTCATAATGCGGTCGAATGAAACTTTCCTATGTCATAAATGTGTTTTACATATATTTTTATTCAATAATTTGTTATAAGTTAATTGTTGCGTGAACGGCGTCGTATGACAAACGGCACTTTGGAGCTTTCGCGCTTAAGCTCCCAGCATTACGAGAGCTTTGCTCACGACCACGTGCACATGCACTGTCACTAATTGGGCTGTTTTACTATCATTCCACTGGTTTTTTTAATACTTTTTTATTTTGCATCCATCTTATCCGTTCAAATAAATGCTTTGAAGCGGCTGTCAACGGTCGGCTTATCAACGGCTTAAAATTCCTTTACTATGGGCTCAATTTTTTTTGGCGCAAATGTCAAAATGTGCATCCAACAACTTTAAAAGTAGACGTGTGATGGATTGTTAAAACAATTGTTTAAACAATCATTGTTTAAAAAAATACGTTAAATCATTTGAACCGTGTTTACTTATCAAATTAAATAAGATGATAATACTGGTAGTCCTTGGAATTTGTTAAGGAGCTGTACTGACAAAAGACAAGGCGCCATTATCATCTGGCGCCAGCTAAGATTTAAATTGATGTTTTTAGCGTTAAATTGTTGCTATCTACAAACATCAGTTATGTAGATATTTAGAATGTACGCACAAGGTAAGCACCAAATACATTATACAATCCTAATTTGTATCTGAAATAGACACCGTTTCAACCACCATTCTATGTAGGTAATTTATACAGAATGTCTCGGAGATATAAAGGCCCTCACAAACCTGAGTGGTATCGCTGCGTCAAACTGACGCCCCCATCGTCGATCCCATTCGCACCGATATAATTCGCATTGGTGCGAATCAACGACGATAGAGGACGTCAACTTGACGCAGCGATACCGCTCAGGTTTGGTCGAGTTGGTGGATGACGTCATTCCGAGACAAAATTGCATCACTCACACACACACGGAATGTGATTGCGTGATGTGCGCCGTTGCTATACATTGTGACGTGGGGTGGGGTGTTGCAAGTGTGTATCTATGAATGTACGTCATACAAAACTATAGAAATTCATGCGTTTAGGATTTCGTCAGAGGATGTGTGTGGCGTGTTTGCAAATTAAAGTGTATATAGAAACTTCTACAAATCCCCTGGTAAATAGCAATAATTTAATTGAATATCTTAATCTAGGGTTAAATGTAACTCAAGAACAATTTCTTATTTTTTTCACAACAATTAATCAATGAAGTTTGAAATACTCTGTAATATTGCATTGAAAATATGTTATATCTACATATGTATGTATGTACAATGTTATCGCTGTTCATTTGTACATAAGTGTGTTCTCATCGTTCTGGCTGCCGCTTTGGCTGCTCGTACTGGCTGCCTAGTGCGTTACGGGCCTTACTAAGAGATTTCTGACATTGTTTGACTATTTTCTTTTAGTATTATTTTACGACCGATCCATATCTAACGTCACATACAATGACCTCACGATGGAATGCTATCGCCGAGTATTTTGACTGCATCGGAATGGTAGCCGGGCTTTCAAAGCGTAATTTTTTAAATGCACGTCAACACTAAGCAGCCAGCTTCCAAACGACAGTTATTTATCGGCTGTCATAGCCATCACAACCCATTGCCATGCCATAGCTGGTTAGGAGTCTAGCTAGTGCTACTGGAGCTACTAGCAAACCTACATACAGCGTGATATATCGCTCGGGGCCCCACATAATTCCGATTGTTCTCGTATCCGTAAATGGATTTGGAAACACGGTGGTTGCTAGCGACCGCTACTTTACAGGTTTCCCGCCGTCCTTTTGTCCCGATAAGCTGGCTTTTTTGTCGGCTTTTGTGTTCGCGTATTAGCGCCGGTCGGTCGCCTCGTCTCCACCATTAAAACCCAGGCGACTGATGGTTTTTGCTCTATTTTTATTTATTCTTTTTATTCGCCCGTAGGTGCTATCTGCGGTTCTTCCGCATTATGCCTGTTCTGGTCGCGTGACTTTGATACTGTACAAGAGGATGATCGGTGTTTGTCGCCATCGTCGGTGGTCCGATGGACTATCACGAATCTCTTTTGAAAGAAGAACAGATCGTGTTTTGGTTGTAGCGGTCAAGTTTGAATCGAAATCGTGACGTCTCCTTGTCCTCGCGTCTCGTGTCAATTAGGTGTTTTGATGATTGACGAGCTTTGAAAATCACCACGTAATCGTATTTAGTTCTAAGTAATTACCATGGACAAGAATCTTAATAAGGTGTTGACGTAGTGCTTGTTGAGTGCTCCATAAACATAATGCTCTTAGATCGACTTTAGTTACATATGTACATACATATTATGTATGTATGTGCTTAAAATATAAGTCATACGACCAATGCGTACTGCCGGTACGCATAGTATGGATGTGAAACCTGGATGCTAAATTCAAGAATGCTACGTAAGATCCAGTGCACACAGAGGAGCATGGAAAGATGTATGTTTGGTATAACAAGAATATATCGTAAGAGGAATACATGGGTAAGAAGCATGACCAAAGTGGTAGATATAGCAGAACGTGTGAAAAAGTTAAAGTGAACATATAGCGAGAAGAATGGATGGTACATAGATGGACTCGAGAAATACTGGAATGGTATCAGAGATGATGTAAAAGAAAGCAAGGTAGACCGAGTGGAAGATGGGCTGATGAATTGAGAAGAATGTGTTGAGTCAACTGGATGCAGATTGCTCAAGACAGACAGGAATGGAAGATGATTGGAGAGGCATTCATCCAGCAGTGGATGGTGAATGGCTGAAAATGATGATGATGTACATACATACATATGTATGCTCGTCCTTAAGATTTTCTCAGCTACGTATGTATGTACATATGTATAAATACGCTCTTCCCTGTGGCGCCCCAATTTACATAGTAAATTGATACTAATTTTATGTATGTAATTGTTATTCACGCAAAAGTGATATTTTTTGTTTAATTATATTTGTCACTGAAATTGAAACGCTGATAAAGAAAATTATGATAAACTAATCAATCATAAGATACACGATAATTTTAAATTATTAATCCATACGTTGAATGTTTGACTCTTATAAAAGATTGCACAATCACTATAAATTCAACATTTGTCCCGGAGTCGCTTATATTATAATGACACTCTAATTAAACCTTCGATGATGACACTATCCATTTATTTTTAATCTATATTATATAATTTAAAAAATAACTAGAACAAAGAGCTGACTTATCTAAGTGCGAGGCAGTACAGTGCGGGTAGGGTTAATCCTTAATTAGGGTCACCGTGTAATATACTTTTATTAAGAGGATTTATAAAATTAATGGCATTGCTATATTTATGAAGCAGAAAGTTTCGTTGGGAATTCTAAGATAGTATATGTATGTATGTATGTAGGTACAAATACGCAATGACATTTAAATGGGACCCGGTCAAATTGTTTAACTTTCAACCGCCGCTTTTAATATTATTATATTAATACATTTATCTCGGACGTTAATTCAAGCGCGCCGAGTGCAGAACAAAAGTCGCTTTAATTAAATTATTATTATTTAATCCCCGGGAGAGACTTTGTAAATTTTGACGTGATAAATCGAAAACGGATACACGTTTTGTTGGCGAATCGGATCAGCGTCGTCGAACGACCCGATAAAACGAACCCCTTGCCTTCTCATGGCTTAGTCAGCTTTTCGGCGTTGAATGGCTCATTTCAACCCTCCTTTTCACAATGACGAATTTTCAAAACAACCGACCGCATACTATTATTATCATCATCTCGAGATGCAAATATTACATTGGCGAAACGTTGAGAGTGGGGTCAAAAACGGGTCATCCGGCGCCGGTACGTTCTCACGTGAGCTTTGAGACACGACAGTTCGCCTTTTCGACGCGGCATTTAATCGAGAAATAATAGGCTAGCGTTTCCTGCGAATTTTGTCGTCGTTTGGCAACATATCTGTTTGTTAATGTGACCCGAATTTGTGTGTCCAGCTAGCTCGTCTACCGACGGTTTGTGTGCCATCGTCAATTTAGTGTCGCTGCTCTGCTATGGACCGAGTGACGTATGAAAACCGATTGGACGTTACAGTAAATCACGTGTACGTTCTAAAACGTAATTGCTTTGCCGCTCACTTCGAGTCGCAATCCCTTTTCCGTAGTTGCGTTTGCTTTTTCTTCGTAGTCTTCTCCGCTTTGAAGCGAGCGAATCTATCATTTTGACCTTTTAATTGGATTCTATTCATGTTTCTCTTCGTAAAAAAAACGGTAGTTTACTTCGTGCATAGTGGTCGGATACTTCTCAGTGCTTGATTGGTTGCAAGTTCAGGTACATACTGCAAGGTGCTGCATATTTCTACTTATCGGCAGTAATCTCGTTTTATGACTTCAGATTTCAGTTTAATTGGATGTAATCATTATTATTATTATTGGTTCTTCACGCTGACTTTAGTTTAGAAAAGATACTTAAATGATTTCTCATCGATTTTCAAAGGGATGCAAAGAATATTTTTATATCACACATACACACACTTAGGTTTATGTAAATACAATATATTTATTTATTTAATTAAAATAGCTCGAAAAGTTAATTACAAAAAAAAAAGTAACAAGCTAAAATTACAAAATAAACTTAATTATCTATTAGCACTTGTATGTACAGAGGTGTTTCTTCAATCAATTTGGTTTATTTTTCAAAGACCTTCTGGCAGTTAATTGTATTCAACAACACCCCCGTACAATATATTTCTAGATCTACTTAATTTTAAATTCTTAACTAAATATTAACATATTATTACCCCTTATAGTATGACTATGTACATATGTACATTGTACATATATTATGGCCATTATTAAATACTATCGAAATAATTTAATATGTGTACATATATATCTACATTTTATTACCATAAATGACTGCCTGGCTGGGTAGTCGCGGAATACCCGCATACACTCACGGCAGTTACACATACATACTCACAACTTAGGCACACATATATTCGTAGATTTCTGTTAATACACTATAGGTACATTGTATATAAATGATAACCACCGTCAACGGGCTGTGACTAGTTCAACATACATATAGTTATGGTTAGGTTGGGTTAGACAGAATGCAAGGTGATTTCCAGTTTAATCACGTTCCTACGATCAGTTTTTCATACAAAAAGTTCAACTGTTCTAATTTACTTTTGCACGCTGTTGTTCTCACATTAGTGCACTCTTACGACAATCACTGCCGATATTATGAAATTTGTCCGCGTGGAATTGCTACTTATGCCCGTTTGACATTTACAATCAACGTTTTCTAATCGACCTTCAGTTTCGTACACACTTATTCGATGATGACCAAACGGGAAGCACAATTGACCGTCTATTTCGTTTTTTTTTTTGTTTTTTTTCGGCGTTTCAGCGTAATGATTCTTACAGTAATTCATCATAGCGGTAAAGCAATAAGCGAACATCGCAATACATCTCAAACGTTTTGTATCGTGTGTGAAATTTCCACCGCGTATTATATTGACGATTCAATTAACGTGAATTTTATCAATGTAGTAATATTACATAACACACGTGACTTGCGTAGCATATGTATTAACACGAGATCTCGTAGCTACACTGAATTTGATGTTCCGAAATCACGACCTGACATCCCATTATGGTTATTCGTCGATATATGCGCTTATGTGCATGTGCAGTGCACGCAGTAATGAAGCGCATGGTGCAAATGTGCCCTTTGATGCTGTAACCGTTGACTGAGTGCCTAATTGCGTTCACGGAACCGCGTTTGGCCTCAAATTCAATATTGGTTAGGTTATGTATTGGATGGTAGTACCGCGTCGTTGAACGCAAAAACCCCACTATCTAACTGTGCGAGCATTATTATGTATATTAGCGTAAGCGTCTGCCTACGTGCCTGCCTGAGTCGTTGCGGTCGCGCTAGAATGACAAACAAAATTTAGCGGTGTTTTGGAAACAAGCCGCTATCTTGCAAAGCTGATTCCAGTCGTTAACGCGATGTTATGACCATACACCGTTACACTATACATACAATTGTTTCGTGTACTGTCAAACGGGCTAGGGGCTGTACTGTTGTTGTACAAACCAACGCGCACTGATGGGGGTTGAGGTTAGAATCCACCGTCATATAACGGGTAAATCGGCCAGTATTAAAATAATTGTATTTAGAAATAGTCTCTCTGCGATTTATGTACGTATATATTTCTTTATATGTAATGCTGCGTCCACACCGACGAACCGAACAGCGAACGATGTAGGGCTGTTATTGTGTGGACGTTATTGTATGGAGCGGTCCACACAATAACAATTCGCCTTCGCTCTTCGGTTCGTCGGTGTGGACGCAGCATTAGGTGAGAGCGGGCAAGTTCGGAAAGTTTTTAGGTTTGTAATTTTTATAAAAATTTTCCATATATTTTGTAATTCCTTATGTTTGAAAACATAACTTTAATATGGCATAATAAAATCAAAGATAATGTGACTGTAATTGATTTAAATGAAAAAGTTGTCTGTAAGTATCCTACCCCCTCTACTCCTACTACACTTTTGATTGAAGTTTGTTGTATAATTATACTAACCAATTTTTTTTGTTACAGGTAAAATCCTGAGTACTTTATAATCACAAGAATATAAAAAAATGGTAAAATTTAAATTTATTTTTACTTTTTTCAATTTGTAATAAAAATACAACTGTACAATCATATAATATTACTGTACTCATCATAGAATATTAGACACTCTCGTAAGATTCAACCTTGATTAAATCGATCCCAAATTGCAAATGTGAATATGAATGTTCTATTTTCGTTGCCGTTCCCTGGGGAGTTTTAGTAAAAGTAGAACTCATGCAGTTGATTGCACATTGTATGCAACTGCGGCTAACAATGCATGAAAGTTAGTCTTCTGAAATGTGTTTAGGTTAACCGTACGCTTTTAGAACAGCCGGAGAGTGTTCCGATTTTATTAACGTGGCGTGTAACATACATATGATTGATGGAATGTCTGTTGACAGAAACTAACTATCGTGTGATTCATCCATTATAATAAAATTTAAAGTACGAGTGTTTTAAATTAAACGTTTCGGATTGATTTGTTGAAATTTATTATGATTGCATTATTCATCTTTTTTTGTTACGTTATTTATTGCTCAATTGGCCAACCCAAATTAGGCATCACTGATTTTTTCAAAACAAAAACATTAAATATTCCGTTCACTTACAATTTACAAATATTGGATTTTCGGCCTCGAAATCGATCATTTTGGTTTACATCACATTATTTATCGCATCTACATAGTAGGTACCATACCATGTTCAATTGTGGTAATAAAAGTGTCGTTTTTCTTCAAACTTACAATCGTTTTGTAAGTGTACTAATGCCGAAGGCGGACTTAAGTGCGTTGTGTGCGGAGATTAATGTAAAATTTTGCGGTTATAAATTTCAGGGGCGTTCAACCTTATCGCGATCGCAAGTGTATTGAAATCGAGTTGAATCTCGATTGTTTCTAATGAACACGTTAAGGCCCGGGTCTATACGACTTTAACCCCCGGGGTTAAGTTCAAGTTACGGCGCCTGATTTCATGAGTTACGAGCTTAATCACGTTCGTTCGCCGGCTAACCCGCAATTACCGACAACCAGAGCTTCTCAAATGCTTTCGATAGATCGATCGAAAAAAAATTATGGAAAAAATTGCGCTTCCATGCATATTCGGATCGGCCCGTTTTCGTTGGATGTTTGTGGCTAAAAATTTGTCAAATTATTCTAATGAGATACTGGGGAGTTAAAAAAAAATATATTATTCTATTGTGATTTGCATGTGAATTGTATTTATGTTGGAATCGGGAAATATTTTTGTCGTTTGTATAATATTAAGACTAATTAAATAAAACTAAAATGTATTCGCGACTGCATATTGTATTCATACACAAATAAAATGTCACATTATACATTTCAACTTTCATATCTTCTTTTGAAAGAAAATTAAAAATTTGGCAAAAGTTGTATTATATTATTTCCACTACAAAAGCTTTCGTGTCGATGCTGCGAGGAAATCTCATTTTCTAAAAAAGTTTTTCATAATTTTGCAAACTTTCGTGTGACACATGAGATTTTTCGTATTTGCACGCTTCGCAAAATACCGTTTGAGAAACTTTGCTTTCAACGAATCAACGGATGATGCCATTTTCTAATATTCGCGCATGATTTATTATAGGCGTATGCAAATTTGTGAAAATTTTTAAAATAATAAAGTCACAATTTATCACTATAGCTTTTCTACGTGTCTAAAGTACAATTCGATTGTGCATTTTTAAAGTTCAACGGGTACATTTTGATGTACATGATAATTTTATTTTATCTATCACGTACCTACGTAATTTTTCTGTACGTAAAAAACGAATCGTAATATTATTTCTTACCATACAATTGAAGAGCTATTGTATTACAACCTATAATTTTCTTTTATCGATACCGTCTTCATTGCTGTATTGTTCAGATCAGCGATAGCAAACTATTACCAATTTTAATACTATTTTTTGCAACCCCTGCCATGTTAGCATATATTTCAAATTGAATTGTAGCACAGCAGTCTAAAAATATTGCAATTTAGTTCAATTTAAATTTTCAGACAATAATTCGACAAACTGTCATTTAAATAACGTCATAATATTTCTAATGATTAATTTTTGCATTTTCGGCACTGTGTTACAAATTCATTTTTTTACAATAAAATAACTCAATCGTGAAAACATTCGACAGGGCTATAATTATTCAAATGAATACACAAATTTTCGTATCGGTTTAAATACCTGTAATTCACAGTTATTATCATAAATCAGTAATGGTCGACAAAGGTCTTTCCAATACGTCTACACTTCTTTTAGTCTTGAGCAAGTTTTTATCCGCATAATTTCTCAACCCTCTCGATAAATCTAATGGGAACCTTTCTTATCTTTTACACATGTTCGCTTGCGAAACACTTTGTCTGAAGTAATCTCAGTCTTGCTTATTACTAAGAACACGTATCTCTCTATTCTATTAGTGGAAGTAGACATGCGGGCACACATATGTACATTTTCCGTTCTAGAAATAGGAGTTTACGAACCATAAGCTTTGGAGATGGAATCTCAATACAGATTTATCGTACAATAGACGTATTGCCTATAGCGCTGTCACAGATACTATCACTGTCATCTTCAGCAATAAATTTACCCGTTGTCAGCAATGTGTAACGCGATTGTGCCCACTGTAGTTCAAGATAATATTCCCAAATATCGACTCACTAGTATATTTATACATATTTGTAGAGTGCAATTAGTGGGTATACACTTATCGCGCATGCCCCGTTCTGTAATATTTCACTCGATAACTCTTTGGGTCACCTCTGCTTCGACCGCAATCTCCACTTTACTATGATAGTTAACCCGACAAAACAAATCACCAGTGTTTTGTAGTCGTCTGTAGAGAGAGTGGTGGTTGTTGTGGTGACATTTCCACGGTCGCAGAAAAACGACCAAATTATGCATATCAACGATACCGTTTCCAAGCCTACACATTGTACTTTCATTCGCCGTATAGTCTTCTTGACGTTTAAAAATTATGGCAAATTTGTTAGTAGAAAGCTGTTGAAAGAGAAAAAAAACACCCGACAACAATATACTTTCAAATCCTCGATGGTGTTAAACAAAATACATATGAAAGTTTTGTATGGTTGTATTTCATGCTGAAATGCAGCTGGCTCTCTTGACACGATTTTGTGCGATACAATTTTGAGATTAGCATCATAAAGAGTGGTTTTTTTTTTTAAAATATCGTTTCCGAAACATCAACAACGGCAGCAGCGGCCATGTGGTTTGCATTGTATGGGTTAACGTGAAGAAATTAGGGTCAATGGGGTTTATAATGGGATAGATATTTTCCATCCACCTTATTTTCATATATTGGTGAAATTTAATATGAGCCTTATTTAAATAATACGCATATATATTGACATTTTCGAAAATTCATATTTAGAATATAAAACTTTCGTATGAACTTCTTTAAAATATTCAGCGCTTAGATTTTATTCGATATGTAAATTTTTACTATTATTTTTTATACATAGTTTTCCTCTGAGAAGTTTTATTTGTTTATCTCATTTTGTGATTTTTTTTAGATGAATTTTCTGTTTCACTTCTACAGATTCAAACAATGCAATATAAAATTATCCCACGGTGATATTTATCATTTGAACGTATAAACCTCATCAGAAATGTTTGCACGCGTAAATTTGAAAAATGTTAAAATGCGTACACCTACATGTATGTATGTAGGTATATTTCGTTTGGCAACATTATTACTTTCGGAGAAATTTTCGACTCTTATCTATCGTTATTTATTGTCTTAGATAATAATGACCGCTTCCATTAATTTTACTTATTTTTTTCTTCTGTTGTTCACAATGATAGATGACCTGTCAGAATGCAAATTCAAAATGTAAAAAGTAATATTTACAAGACTTCACTCTGAATCGTTCCTTAGTCATACGTATGTATGTATGTATGTACATACATCTACACATACGAACATACAACATGGAACGGAAAATTTCACCGCAAAAAGATGCGATAGGTCTTGGGTTTCAATGCAGTTTTATCAATTTGATCGGAACGCAAAAACTGAAAGTCATCGCTGGAAACGTTTTCGAATCGAAGGTATTATTGTTAATCAAAATGCTTCGACGTCTCGTCAGACAATGGCGCCTTTAAAAAGAGAACCATGACCGCACGATTTTTGTCTTATTTTATTTTAACTTTTTCAGCCTCGACAATTGTTAAATAAGACCGATCAATAGCAAAGTGTAACGAACTTTTGAACGTTTTGCACGAAAAGGGGATTTTTACTGTTACTATACCTATAAGTAGGTATATAAATGTACGTTTGAAGGAAAATCGGTTAAAACGAGGGGAAGTACATACCTACATACATATAACTAGTCGAGTAAATGCTAGTCTCTTGGTCTTGTAACTGTCGTCGTTGAACTGTATGCTAATTGGGTAGACTCGCTACTATAATAACGATAGCTAACAGTAATGCTTGATATAGATAATACCGTTTCGATAAAATTCATAGCGTATATTTACACTTGGATAATAAAAATAATAATATTGTAACTGTGACAGGTGGTGGTTAATGTAATAGTTGTGTTTTTCCTCCATTTTGAGCGATTTGTATACATTTTTTTGTTGTGTCACTGGTATTACAACCTTTTGACTGCTTATACGTCACGGCTACAAACTCCAAATTTTCAACAGCTTCAGATAATCTAATATTTCAAGCGTATCGCGGAATTCAATAATGTTTCTATGATGCCTTAAAATATTCTATCGTTTTATTTAATCTCGCACTCCATTCGAAATCGAATTTATGCAAGTTTCTTTTGAACGCATTCGGTAGTTTTTCATCTGACGATTGATCTTACGTCAAGAAAATAATGTTTTTTCCAAGCGAACGTAAGTTTCACTTTATGTATTAGGTACACTCGTAAATACATACATAGCTCATAGTTTGTTTGACGCACACTATGAAGACTCAATTTAGTTATGTTTGTGTTAGATAAACAAAACATATTGCAGCTCTGGTGTGACTGTTTTGTGTTATCTACAGCTTCGAGCGTATACCTAAATAATATTAAAAAAAATATGGTACATCCAACACTCTATGTATATATTTAATTGAATTTTTTCTGGTATGGAGTATAGCGTATTTATAACCATTGCATTGTATCTTATCGTCAATATTATTGTCCAATTTTTATCATTTTACTAGCTGTGAGTACCTACTAGGCATTTCCTGCATGCAAATAGTTGTACCTACTCGATAGAAAAATCTCCTCATGACTTGCAAAGCACGAACGAAGACTGCTTCAACACACAAACATAGAGGCCATACAACTCTTAGATATAACTCACGAGAAAAGACGCCTCAAAAGAGCCAAACCCCATGAATTGGTCATTTGAGTTATTCGAGGGGCTCGGGTAAGTTTTAATTGTAATATGTATATGTATCTGAGCTGTTCGGGTGACTCGGGTGACCGATTGATTGAATTGTACTAAATAGGAACTGAATGATGATTCAGTAAACCAAAACAAGTCCCTTAATATAAGCATTGTCATATACATATAGTAATAATTTATCAACGTTGATAAGATTGTACTAATTTCTATTATTAAAAAAAAAAATTCGGGTGCGGCCAACCCATGACTTTATCCATATATTTGAGGAATACAAAGAGTAACGAAATTATTTTTTAAGTACGTAAGTAAATAAAACGCATGCACACCACCACACCGACCAAAATACATACATAAATATCATGAAATTACTATATTGAGTATGTAAAATACGATCTTCGGCATATATTCAACTACCAATTACGGTCAGCGGATTTTGATCAAAACCTTATAAACTCTTAATTTTTATATGAAAATTATAAATATAAATTTTCGACAAGATCGCCGAAGCAGTTTCAGAAATATTCTGTGGTAAACTTTTCGACAAAAAAAACCTACTTCCGGTTGACTGATTTTAATGATTTATTTTTTCCTAAATAGCAATTTCTCTCGGAATTACAACATTAGTAATATTGTGATGATACTATATATCTAAAAGGCTGAAAAAAATAAAAAACAACAAATCGTTCAAGAGTAAACTGCCACTTTCGCTCGTCAGAAGTTGACTAAAATCACAGTATCTCTTATGGCTAACGTGAAAACTATAGATATGAAATTTCAACAAAATTCCCGGAGCCTTTTCGGAAATATTCTGTGGTAAAAGAATTTTAGAATTTTCTACAAAAAAAAAACCCTACTTCCGGTTTACTGATGTTGACCAAATTCCTTATGGCTCTTATACCTTACGTGAAAATAATAGATATGAAATTTCAGCTTGATAGACTTGATAGTTTCGGAGAAAACACACATACAGACAAACACACGCATAAGCACACAGACACACAGACACACAGACATACAGACACACAGACATACAGACATACAGACATTTTTTAGAAATCATGAAAACGTGATCAGGGGATGATACTCGATACAAATCAGTCAAAATCTCGAGGTCGAATTTTCGCACGATCACAATACTTTATCCGATTAGGATAAAGTAAAAAATGACTTACGACTCGTACGTAGTATTGTAGAAAAGTTTGGTTGTACATATACATATGTTAGTAATAAACAATCAAGAATTTAATTTTAATTTATACAAATATATTATCGTGGACGTTTAAATCTTTCGAAGGAATGCGTTTAATGTGCACGTATGTAAATATCACGTTTTGTAATTATTTTGGCGAATTTATTTTCGTTTGAAGGCGCCACTTTGGCGCCGCGTCGATGCACTTTTATAGCTATTGCGTTATATGCATTTAGTTGCAGATGCACTCTCGCGCGTGTTTCGCATTCGCGATGAGGATAAAAATTGCATTTTCGCATCCCAAACGAAATTATGGTAATTTTGCACTGAGGAGGGTCAACGGGTCTCGGCTCGCTGATGCGCGACCTATCTATCTATCCCTGGTTTTGATTTAGGAACTCTCTTTCTCTCTCTGCGACGCTTCTTCCCCGTTTGGAATATTCTCATCTCCGATCTCCAAACTCCGAAACGTGGACCCCGTTCATAAATAATGGAGGACAGGCACACACTGCGGTGCTCGAGTCATTAACCGGGCCCGCTCTCCTCTTTGGCCTTTGCCTGTAAAATAGTTGATTCAAGGTCGACCAGCGAAACGTTTGGTGTGTACGCCAAATATTTTTGCGTCGATTTGATCGAGTGCACTAATCAAACGAACGTATACACAGTTATTTTTATTTAAATTCTATTTTGTGGGTCGAACTACGATATAGCCATAAAACGTCGCTCGCTCGAAAGTTTTCTCGTTGGTGTGTCATAAAATTATCTTTATAACTTCGCATCGGGGACAACGTCACTTTTTACGCACAAATTTTTTCCTTCGAGAATTCATACGCTTTGAAGTTGTGTAAAAAAAATTTATTCGAATTCGATCATATTAAGTGCAATCGATTTCAATTTATCTACAATGAGGACAATTTTGGCGTGTTCGACTTTCAAACTCAACACTCTTAACAGTCAAGTTGATTGACGAATCCCGTTGTTAACGTTTTTATCACAGCGGAAATCGGTTATTTGACGTATGTATGTACATACATATGTATGTATCAATCAAATTTACGGCCACCCCATAGCTAAATAAAAAAATTTATTCCGAATTAAAATACTAATTTATAATGTAATTGTCAGACCACATCTTATGTATTGTGGTTCATTGTTAAATATGCTAGATAAGTCAACTAGAAGTATGAGATGTATTTTAAATGTTGATAGGTATGCTAGTATAAAAAATATGATTATTGAATTAGATTGGTTGAATGTGAATGATACTTTGAGGATATGTATGTTGGTATTTATATTTAAGTTAGATAATAATATGTTACCATCATATTTTAGTAAATTTATTGTGAGAGGAATGGATGTATGTGAATATGTGAATAAAAATAATTTAATTATATAAAATGTTAGAGTAAATAGAAATAGGAGAAGCATCTTGTACAGAGGTGTTTTGGAATATAATAGACTGTCGGATGGAATTAGAAGTTCCAAAACTATTGATAAATTCCTAGCAGTCTTAAAAAACATATCTGTATAGGTGCTTAGTTAAGGATTATGTAATTAGCTTTAGCTACTATATTATATAAAACAATACTTTATCCGATTAGGATAAAGTAAAAATAAATGATTGGTAGAAGTGCAATACGCGCTCGGTTCATATAAACAGTGAATAAATGTTAAAAAAACTGATCCGATTCTCAATATGATCGTTTTGGTTAGTTTGAGCGTAAAAAAAACAACAACAAAATTAAACTATTATGTCACAATATAAACTGACGGATATGTCTATTTGTAACAGACGCTCTTCACAAAATATTAAGAACACGCCTAGATAGATTTATTATACACATTAGGCAGTCGTTAAGGAGACCGCTTACCGGATTCGAGATAATCATCCAACGACGTGGAAAACAACAACAACACAACAACCAACACTTTGTCAATTTATCAAACCGCAAATTTTGACACGGCAAGACGATTGTTATTACCTGGTAATAATCCGCTACTCCGATGATGATTGCGGTGATGTCACCATGCGACCATGCCGATTGCGAAAACATTAATTTGAATTTGGAAAATCCTATCTAGGGGGGGGTTTTACTTGCGGCAATTAAGCGCGTTGAGAAACGCGGGCAAGAGTGATGATACACAATTAAAATACCGCGACGCAACTCAAAAGGAAAGATCGCATCGCAATCGGGTTAACTTTCAACAAATTGCGGTTTTTATTTCATCTATGTATTTGGGTTAATAGGATTTGATGCAGTTTTGTGTGCGATCGCTTCAACGCTCAAAGGGCTTACCGACATAAAAGTATAACAGTTAAAAAATAAAAATTCACTCTTTTGTATTTTGTAACATAAAGTAATTAATTTCGAAGCGTTTGTATGCTTCTGATTTTTTTTGCACGAATTACGTTGATATCACTGAGCAACAAAAAATCACGTTTTTTAAAACCCAGAGCGGAGATTATTAAATTTTTACTAAGTTTGACCAACTGAATTCGAATCCGATAATGATTTTTGTTGATATGCTCACGTTTGTGAAATATTCGCAATTTAAAAAATGTAAAAAATATCAATTTTTTTGGCTTTTTTGGTCTATAACTCAAAATACAGTATTGCTGTGCTCAAAGTGAGTATTGAAATCAATAGTCAGATATTTTTCCATTGATTGTGATTTTTTATTGCCTTGAAATATTTATAATCAATTATCTACCGAATTTTTAAAGTCAATAATACATATTTTTTCCCCGTGCGTTAATTTGGTCAGTTTTTTATTTCACCACGTTTATAAGGATTGGTTTTATATTTTATCTAAACATACTTATTCCAGCGGCAAATGACTTTAAATTACGTTATGAGATGTTCAATAGGACGTTAATTAAACGCTTGCTTTGTAAAAATAGAAAGCTCATGGCGCAATTGTTTTGTATAGGTTTCAATTATGATGCTTTAATAACATTACATTAAAGCGTTCACAGAGTATTAAGTATCATAATTAATATAACAATGTATCTAAAAATGTATTCGAGAAGACAAAGCTCTATTGAATGTATAGGTATGTAATTTGCTGGCATATAAAGTTTGTTCTGTTACTATGTACCTATGTATACTAACTAATATAAGTTAATGCAAGCAACTGTAGAGTTACAAATGAATCGGTCGATACAGCAAACTCTCAAACGTAGATGGTGGTGGGGGTATTAATTTGAACATAGTTACTATTATCTGGAATGGACTGCAATTTCCTAGTAATCGAACAAAAGAAACTTTAGCGCCTGGTGGTCCTTTCGTATTAACCCATTCAGGGTCCACTCCGCGTCGAGAATCTTCAAATTAAATATTTCATGTGCATCTTCCCATTCGATCGCGGTTTCCTATCGGCTTACCGTGCACTTAATTTAGAACGCGCCGGTTTATATGGGTTTTCCAATTATTTGATAACGTCTCTTCGTGAGGATGAAACGGAACTCATCAGCTCAACCGTATACACACAGTTACTATAGGTGTGTGGTAACCCAGCATCCTTTCCTCGGAGGTGACGATTTCGCTTTAAGGACCCGCGTGTTGGGTCATCAACGGTAAGGTGTATCACCCAGATTTACATGCTAATTCAGCGATAAAATGTTAATCTTACTCGATACTGTTAACTGAATAGATTCGATTGTGGCAAATGTTAAGAATTTCCTTCATAATATAATCAATCTTTGAATAAATAATTAATTTTATATATGTATGTACATAATTATATTGGGTGTAGCAATTTTGTATGAAGAAATTTTTTTTTCGTAATATCAAAAAGTTTGGGTGCGGGATTAGTGCTCTATCACATACCCACCATAACTGCAAAATATCTTGTCTTAAACCAAATAAACTACAAGAAATGTATTTTATCTGCGTTTTAATACCGCACATGAACCTTCCACTTTTAGCTAAAAACATATTTTTTTTTAATTTTTGACCCCTTTGGGGCAGTATAAAGAATTAAAATATGTACGTATCAACGTACATATTTCAATCAAATCAACTGCCAACGTACATCAGTACGTTGGCAGTTGAAACACATCGACTATTGTCATTTAGTATTGGATGTCTCTACAATTTATGTACACTTATACTGCGATAAAAAATTGTGGGTGGTAATATTGTTATCGCGCGTAGATTAGAACTGCAGTTTCCCGTATAATATATCACAAAAGAATTACGATATCCAAATACGAGAGTGCACACTGTGCAATTTGATATTTTAAGATATGAAAAATTAAATTAAACATATGTATATTATTAATACAACAATTTTATTGTAGGTATACATATACTAATACTTATCGGTTTTTTGCCTAATACTATTATATGTACGCACAATAGTGAGTTTTTATGGCTTCTTTTATACAGTAGATTAATTTCATTGTTTGCTAGCAAAACAAATTAAGCGTATATTTAATGTACCTATATAAATAAAATCCCAATAATCTAATTAAGTTTGTTTTCAATATATGTATGTATCTACGAAGGTTTTTAATTTAAATTTTATTTTTATAATACAAAAAAAACCCAGAAGAATATTCAGTCATTAATTAACCGTAGAAGTTGTACTAGCAGGCAATATATATTTTGTGACCGAAAAAAGAACAGGTTTGGCGACATAATTGAGGTCAAACCCCCACTACGTGCACACACACAAAATATTAGCTAAACAATGTGCATATAATCGAAATATTTGTCGTGAAATGTTGTGTAATTTTACGCGAAGAAGCAGCCTTCGCTTTTGAAATTGAACGCAATCGCTCATTGTAATATTTACCGTCGTTACTTCATCTTCTTCAGACTATTCACCAACACTTTACAACGGACAAATTTCGATAGAGATGTGTATAATTTTATTTTAGCGAACAATTTGCTGTCGTTATTTTTTATTTACTTATTTTCTTTTATTATTGTTCTCTATTATCAATTTATATGATAACTTTGCACCAATATCCCTACTAATAACCCGTGACTGGAGGGCCTCCACTCTGAATGTCACCCCTTCAGACTGGACGCCCTCCGGGTAGCATCATTAACTTTTTTTTTTCTTTTTGCTGCCATCGCGAGTGGTTGAGACCCATGATCCTCGTGCGCGTTAAAAAATAATTACTTGCAAGAGCCTTCTCCGTTAGAATGACCTCTTTTGGGCACTACAGAGGAGAAGGGGGGTGTGGTGGAGGCGAATCTCCTGGGATCAAGGCTATAATTTGATTTTGTATTTGTTTTTCGTCCAACGGAGCGACGAAGTCCACTCACCCCTGAGCGGATTTTGGATTTAATCCAGGTTCGGTTCGCTGCATCATCGCGATCATCGACACCAGAACTTAAATATGTAGGTACTACATATAGGTCGGTCGAAGGGGTCTCGCCGTAAATCACGACCGGTGGATAATTTATTTATCGTCGTCGACCTCACTGGCTGCCACGATAGGTAGCGTCCGGTTTTTGACCAGAAAAGTTCTGAACTTGCTAACGTATTGCAACAAACACCCTCCCCTTTCCCATCTCTCGCTCTCATCCCCTTCTCTGACTTGTTAATTTCGCTTCCCCCTCACTACACGCAGCGGCGAAGCCTTAATTTAATACCAAGCGCACCCCGACCGCACCCCTCTCCTTAATTGAATTGCCTGCTGATTAATTTAGATTTGCTTTGTTTGCGCTCCTCGGTAACAACTAATTGTACGTTGCGCTAACGGTCACGTATCAAAATCGCTTTTCAATTTTTCCCTACACCCCATCTTTTGGTTAAATATTTGAGTACGCATCCGTTTATGTTGTCGTCTGTGATTAACCGTAGGAAATTTTCAATTTATAAGCTCATTTTGGTATTGCATATACATACCTACATAATCAATTGCAAAACGTAGTCACTGTAGATAATCATATTGTAGAGATAGTTGATAGTTATTTATACCCAGGACAATTGGTTAAATTTGACTGGTTGTAAAGAAGAAGAAATAAAATGAAGAATGAAACTAGGATGAAGTGATTTTGAAAGAATGAACATATGTAGGTTTTTAAATCCAATATTAAGCTATGCTTAAACAATAAGGCATGCGACCAATGCGTACTGTCAGTTATGACCTTACGTGTTACGTAAGATCAAGTGTACACAGAAAAGCATGCTTGTTATGACAAGAAGAGATAAGGAATAAGAAGCATGACTAAATTGGCAGATATAGCGGAACGTGTGAAAAAGTTGAAGTGGACACATAGTAAGAACAATGGATGGCAAATGGACGCGAGAAATACTGGAATGGTATCCGAGAGGATGTGAAAGAAAGCAAGGTAGACCGAGTGGACGATGGGCTGATGGATTGAGAAGAATGTGTGGAGTCAAGTGGATGCAGATTGCTCAAGACGGACAGGAATGGAAGAGGATTGGAGATGCCTTCATCCAGCAGTGGATGGTGAACGGCTGAAAATGATGACGATGATATAATCAATTTCTCAATTTTGTTAAATATCAGTGGAAGAAGTGCTGAAAATTTCATGTTTAATTTTCTTCATAAAAAGTGGTTTTGATTAAATTAAAATCATAATTTTCCGCTAAAAAAACAAAACAATTTAACTGGGAGCACATACTCTCACGTGTGTATACGGGGAGTACATTTGAACATGCTAATTTTCCATATCGGGAAAAACTTCATACAGAAAAATATTGACCGCTTTTTTAAACAATGAATTTTACTTTATCCTAATCGGATAAAGTTCTGTGACCATGCGAAAATTCGACATTGAGATTTTGACTGATTTGTATCAGATATCATCCCCAGATCACGTTTTCATGATTTCTGGAAAATGTCTGTATGTCTGTGTGTCGGTGTACTTTTTAACTTTAACTTTTTCTCCGAAACTATTAAGTCTATCATGCTGAAATTTCATATCTATTTTTTTCACGTAAGCTGTAAGAGATACTATTATTATGGTCAAAATCCGCCAAACGGAAGTGGCAGTTTACTCTTGAACGATTTTTCGTTTTTTTTTTTTTTCAGCCTTTTAAATATTTAGAATCTTCGTAATATTGTAAAACTATAATCATTATGCTAATTACAATCTGTGAAAAAAAAAAACCATAAAAATTGCTCAACCGGAAGTGGGATTTTTTCCTGTAAAAAGTAAAAAATCCTGTTATTTTTTTTTGTACACAGTTTTTTGACTTTTTCAGTGTTTGGTTACTCTTCATATTCCTCAAATATATGGATAAAGTCATGGGTTGGCTACACCCCGAATTTTTTTAATTGGTTCTAACAATGCTAAAAAAGATAAAATTTCTTTGCTCAAATTGACTTGCCTTAATTTTCCTCATTTGTCTACTTAAGAAGAGTTCTATGTAGGTATGCTTGAAATTAGTATGCCTTACGTTATGCCGATTTTCCGTATCCATAACCATCAACTTTCATGTTCTAATCAACTTTAATTCGCCAGCACACAGCTATTATGATACGACCGGGTAAATGACGTCGCAAAATCATCTTAGGAGCACCGTCATTCCGTCAAATGGAGACGAATCGCACGAGTTTTTGTCCTCGGACACAAAAGGCCGCAAACGACTGGACCATCGCGCATCGCAAATCGGTTGCGTGCCACGATCCTACATACATACATACATATGTAGTTACATTTGCACGGCAGATTAATCACAGGTCACCACTGGCCCCAATGTGCCCTTGTTTGGATAACATTATTCCCGGGATGATAAGTCAGTTTGGCCCCGGGATATAAATCAATCTCGCAACGCACGAAGGGTCTCGATATCGCATCATACACGTAGGTACCTAAGTTACCCTCGTTTGACCCGACTTCCTCATATCTGGCGTATTGCTAGTTGGAGCGATTGCGACAGCCACGATATACGATATACTCCAATTTAACCCGTCGATAAATTTATTAATTAAATCAAATGCGATATTTACGCTTTCGACATTTTAAAGCTTTATTAACGACCGCAGATGTGCGTGGAAATAAAATAAATGAAAAAAATCGGGCATAGCAGTCGTCCCCGTACGTTTTCATTGCAAAAACGCTATCATAAATTTCTTTTCAGGGCTTATTTGGGTAACGAGAGCCTACGGCTCAATTAATCCGAGTTCAAATCCGAGCGGCGATGCGTGAGGCATCTGAATTTATTGCTCAAAAGTGCTGGGTCTCTCTCACTCTACGAGTATCTCTCTCGAGGATTAAAATTGCTTCGTTATTCGCGTTCGGACGCGTATAGCGAAACCGCGCTCACTATTCCCACTAACCGCAAGATAGCCGTGTCAGTTAGTTTGCTTTGTATGTATGTATGCGTAGAACTATAACCTTGCCCGGATGCAAATCATTATAATTATTTGTATTTCCCCGTATATTGCTTTTTCTGAACCGTACACTTTGAATACTCCATTTGTCGTGAGCTAAAGTCATCGAAATGATATTTTGTTTGACATCTTCTTTTTTTGTCAGAATATATCGATGGGTTAGTGCACGGATATTGTATGTCCATTTTTACCAAAATTAAGTTATCATACACAAAACGTCCATCTGCATCAAACATTAATGTTTAAAAAGTATTGTATGTCCAAATAGTATATTTGAAAAGATACTGCCTTATTCAAATATATAATATGTCCATTTCGTCCATAGTTTTCATGCAAAGGAGATGTATGTCACTTACAAAATTTCAAACAAAACTGGACATACAATATCTGTGCACTAACTAACCCATCGATATGTACATATGGACATATGCATGTATATCCTAACCTGTGAGCCTTTTTAAAAAAATTAGGTCAGTGGCCTTTCTTTTCATAACCTTATAGTTTGTAGAGTCAGAACTAGGGCATGCAAAATTACCTAGAAAAGGCATTACCGGTACTATGTATATTATTAAGACAAATACTGAATCCTGCTAATTTTTTTTCCAAAGTCCCTATACATATTTTTTCAAGCTAGAAATCGATCCATGAATCCGAACTACATAAACTGAGGTTCCAAAATTGATTATCGGTATGGATGTTGATGTAACGAGATTCTTGATTGATGTCTATTCATCAAATTGCGAAGTCCATTCCTCAAATGATCTTATTCAATATATATTTTTTTAATTTTACACCAGATCCAATCTAATGTTTGAGAGCTCGCATTTTAGAAATGATACAATCCTTTCAACATTTAAAAATAAGTCGTAAGTTATTTTAATTAAATTAAAAATTTCCCTATATAAACATAATGCTGATCGTAATTGATGCGAATCATCATCTGTGCCTTTGTTAGAAGCAGGTCTGAGAAATTTCTGAATTTATAGGTAAACATACATACACTGTGTAGCTACGAATAATTTCGTTGGATAAATTTGTGGTTTCATAATATGTACAAACAAATATACAATTAGGTACATTAAAAATTAAAAAAAATACGATTTTTTTTAATTTGTCGGTAATGCGGCAATGAAATTTAACTATATTTACCGGTAAACTGGTAATTGCATACCCTAAGCTCAGAACGTACTATCTACATACATATATAATCTGGCTCATATGCATATAAGTAATGTCTTCCCCTCTCTGATGTTGGTTAAAATTCATAATGGCGTAGCTACAGGACAGCTACCGGGAAAGATGTCATATCGTACTCAAGTACCCCGTAAGACCCACAGGGTCATAAGAAATATCACTTCAAAGTTTAGCCCTGATTAGTCAAACGGTTTGGGTGTATAAATAACAAACAGACACACAGAAAATAATTCAAATTTATATATTTAGATTTATAGATTGTGTCTGAATAACGATTGTCGATTAACCATTCACCGCTGGATTGATACGCTACTTTTATATCTTAACGATCGTTTAAACGGCTAGCGATTTGTACTGTTAACGACAAAGGTTTCGCCGGTGCACCGCACATCATTCTGTACACTTCGAACATTTAATCGAAACGTATTGGATTATAAAGCGTATGATACGCGCTGGTTAAATTTGAGTTAGTTTGAGAGCGCGCCTCGGTACAATGTTGAATATTGTTATACCATATGCATACATACACATATGTACCTAAATACAATATTTCAAGCGTGTGTATTATTATTAATCATAATTGAGTTTTATTAAAGGTAAACAGGTATGTGATTATACGTTTAATCAAATATGCGCACACATGGGGTCCTTATTATGTGTATAAATTGTGTAATTTCGCTCTCGAGCAAGCATCTCGTACTTCGCATAAAGACTATTGATTTCGCCGTAAACGTTTTGCGCCAACGTCGTCGTATATTACACTGCCTTTGTTTAACGCGAGAATTCATTATCTTCAATGAAATACCGCAAAATAAATTAACCATTCGATATTACCAAATATCCTCAATATATGTACATACGTACATATGTATATGTACAGTCACAGTAACGCGCGACTTAATCACAGTTTAATTTAAACGCAAAATTTATCGTGTAATAATAGTAAAATACATAATATATACGTTTGTAATGATTATCCGTTTCCGCAATGAAGATCTTTGCCCTTGCGAGTGTTTTCAATATTGAAATTGAATAGTGATTGGGAAATGTGTGCTTTGGATATTTATTGCAATCTGTGATTATCGATTCGAATTGAATTAAAAAGGTTCCATTAAAAAAAAAAGTGTACGTTTTTGAATATTTAAAATCTCGATTAATACCGTTTCTCAAGCGAGCGGATTGCTTTGCAATATTTTTTCCTCATTCGTATTTAATCGTAAAATAATAAATACAAAACGGAAATTTCTACATTTAAGAAGCCTTTCCGATGCTGGTATCCGTTTGTGAAAGACTTCCTGAAAATCGTTGTTGTATAATTATGATTATTTTTTATTGGATTGATTACGTTTTGATATGCGAAAAGTTCAGTCGCAATATTAATCCCCGTTATCATTTATGTATATATTGTGTATTTACATATCAAAGCGTATATGTATGTGTAAATATAGGTAAAATATTCAAATTAATTTTAAAACTACAGGGCAGAGGGGTAGGGGCACGGGGTTGGTTGGGGGGGGGTATAAAGGCTTTTTTAACGCGATCGTGTGTGAGTGAGTGAGTACATATGTTCATATGTGTGTGATCGCCTGTTCCGAGCAACTCGTGTCATGTGTGTCGTATATGTGAGGGTTCCCGACGCAGCCAGATTCCCACGCTACTATTTATAGTATAATTATAATATGTATAGGTATAATAATTTTCAGCCGTTCATCATCCACTGCTGGATGAAGGCCTCTCCAATCCTCTTCCATTTCTGTCTGTCTTGAGTAATCTGCATCTAATTGACTCCACACATTCTTCTCAATTCATCAGCCGATCGTCCACTCGTTCTACCTTGCTTTCTTTCACATCCTCTCGGATATTTCAGTATTTCTCGCGTCCATTAGCCATCCAGTGTTCGGCCCATTGCCACTCGCTATTGTGTCCACTTTAACTTTTTCGCACGTTCCGCTATATCTGTCACTTTGGTCATGCTTCTTACCCATGTATTCCTCTTGCGATCTCTTCTTGTTATACCGAGCATACATCTATCCATGCTTCTCTATGTGGGCTGGATCCTACGTAACATTCTTGTATTCAGCATCCACGAATCACATCTATACATCGGGATGATGGATTTAAAGAATGTTACGTATGATCCAGTGCACACAGAGAAGCATGGAAAGATGTATGCTCGATATTACAAGAAGAGATCGCAAGAGGAATACACGAGTAAGAAGCATGACCAAAGTGGCAGATATAGCAGAACGTGTGAAAAAGTGGCAATGGCAAGAAAAATGGATGCTAGAAATACTTGAATGGTATCCGAGAGGATGTGAAAGGAAGCAAGGTAGACCGAGTGGAATATGGGCCGATGAATTGAGAAGAATGTCTGGATGCAGATTGCTTAAGACAGACAGGAATGAAAGAGGATTGGAAAAACCTTCATCTCAGCAGTGGATGCTGAACGGCTGAAAAAAAAATGATTATGATATAGATATAAGGAAAACAAAAATGAATTTTTACATACTTATATGCATTCATCATACCGGCATTCTCACACCAAACAAACTTAGCACATTAAATAGCACACACCCTGTACGAACTTGGTATGGATCCAATCATAATATTTTATTGCACAAAATTTTAAGGAATGAATTTTTGTTTTATCATTTTATTCCGAAGCAGGTACATCGATAATAAATCGTTTCTTTTAATGGTTCCATGCACCTGTTGTGTGGGTACGCTATATTTATTTCACTTGATTTATTCGAACGGTTCGCCCGCGGGCAAACAAGGTTGTCAGGTTATCCGCAAAAGGAATAACAGTGGGACAATCATTCCTGCCACGAGCAGAGGACGAACTAAACCGACTTTGGGAAGATCTTCAAATATCCACAAGTAGGTTTCTTATATCATTTTGTGTGGCATGCGAGAGCCATTAGCGTCCCGCGACAATGTATGACCGCGGGCACCACGCTTCATTGGACAAGAATCGTTATCAGAAGCTCCGCAGACACTCCTTGCACCGGTTTAACGATCCGAAAAATACATAAATTCTGCGACCCAACACGTTAAATTTTCTTATCATTATGCCTCCGTACCCGTTTTTCTCGCGCTATCCCTCACCCCTTTCATTTTAAGTTAAACTGCCCCTCGTTCAAACCCTGCGATGAGGACACAGTTTGCTCAATTGGCTTTTCAGCTGAGACTCTCTTACCTTCATATATTTGTATATGTATGAAGGTAAAAGGGTTGCCTGTGTTTCTATTTTAGATTGCTAATACAGTCAATGGATAATTTTTTTTGGCTGGAAATACCTACATATACTTTCAACTGTCATTAGTTGGAGTCATCCATACAACAGTATGTATGCTCCTATCCCAATCCAATCGTATCGCAAAGTATACTTCGACATCTGCTGGATCATAGGAAGTACCTTTGTAAAGTTTCGCGACACGAACGGTGACGGTATACTGTATACTAAATTATTATATAAACAATAGCCCAATTCCGTCTGTCTGCTGATAACGCTGGCTTCGGTAAATGATTAAAAGACACGAACCATCGCGCGCGAGTAGGATTTGAACCCGTGATCACCAGGTTGGGTGAGTTAGCGCTAACGCGTTCACCCAACACCGGTGATGGGAGGCCTCCTATAATTTGAAAATATTAATCCTTAGTAGGTTCACAACTTTGCTAAATTGTTACGTAATCAAACACGTTCGTTGATATTCAACGGGCTTACACGAGTACATACATATATAATAGCCCTATTCCGTCTGCCTGTGTATGTGTGTCTGTGTTTCTGTGTGTCTGTCTGCTGATAACGCTCGCTGAGGTAAATAATTAAAAACCATAACGTCGCGCGAGTGGGATTTGAACCCGAGAATACCAGTTCGGGACTGTGAGCGCTTACGCTGTGATCCAAACTAGATAATAACGGGCCTGGTACAATTTGTCTATATAATTTCTCAATAGGCTCGCGACTTTGCTAAATTGTTACGTTGTTGTATTATAACGCGCCATCTATGCAATAACTATAAAAACTATTAAATTTAATATTATTTTTCAGTACGGAGGATGAGAACGCTCCGTTGATATTCAACGGGCTTACACTACATAGTTAGGAATAAAAGGCATACAGTGAATCAAACAGGCATGCAGACAGACATACAGACCGGCAACGAGAATACTATTTTCTCTATTCGCATCTTATGTGTATAACCTTGTATATTGAACGGTGATTTTATTGGAATTATGTGTGTGTGTTAGAGTGCATGTTAATTCGCAATACGTTCGTTGAAGTCTACTCACGTTTACGTTTATTGAAGCATTGCCGATTTTATTGACGACTATGTAGTAGTAAAAGGTGCGTGCTTTCCTCAATGACGATCGTTTGCAAAAATAAAGACAGCACATTTTTAAGTGGGTTTTTCCCCCCGTTGTCGAAATTTTTTTTCTGGAAATTAACACGAAACGAATTCAATTAATTTGCGAATCTAAAATTTTTTTTTTTTTTTCATACATATTTCGTAAAATTAAATTGAATTTATTTAAGTAGGCACCTGAACGGAGAAATTCAAGTCAAGGTGAACTCTCAGATGTTTCCAAAAGTCTTAATAAGGGTAACGAGATCGCTCACCAAATTTAATGAGACGAAAAAGTGAACTCAATTGAGCAACTCTTAATTTATGTTAATTTTTTTAATCGATAACATTTTATATATGATTAATATTAAAAATGTTTTCAACGTCATTGGATTTGATAACGTTTAATAATCAATCTAGAATTAGAATGACTCGAATGAACTTCAACAGAATTATTATATGTACCTACATTAATAATACTATTATCTGGCTAAGCTGGATTTTGATAATCGCATGTGATCCATACATATTTATAAACTTATTTTTTGCTATTATCATGAACAACGAACTAAGCACTACGTTGTGCAAAATTTGATTGATTACACGCAGTGTCGTCAATGCCTCGTCATATTATTTTTAACGCGTCATTTTTTCGACCCATTGTTTGATTTTTATTGAATATAATTGCACAATTGCAATATAAAACGTCAACTAACACTCATCTCGCTTCGATGGAGTTAACAGATTACGTTACATCCGACCGTGAGCAAAGACACACACACACACACATCCGACTTAACCCACAAAACCAACCATCCTACCGTGAAAATGCCATGGAAATTTCAAAATTTTCACATCGCTAATGACTTGTGAGTATTTCATTTGCATTTTTTACCCCACCCATCTGTTTTTTATCCGATTCGTCTTAATGTGGTATCGTAACGAAACCGACATACCTCGCTGGATCGGTACGGTTACCTCACGTGTTGTTTGCTAGAGAGGATCTATCTGAGCGCAAGGTCGTCCACTGCACACGATGTTCAACCTAAATAAACACACTTAAAAAAAGCATCACAAATCACAGTGGAATTTATTATTAGAATCTCATTTGCATGATTTATTGAGTAGTCAGGGTCGCGGGTATCTTTTAACACCTTTCGTTTTTAACATTAATGAATTGCGTTAATGAACAGCTTGTTATTTTGGACGGACAAATGTTATCGTTGATCGTACGCATTTGAATATCTCGTAGTTGTACATACGAATGTATTGTATGTATACGTGCAGGATAACAACATTATACTGAAACCGGTATAACTGTACATGCTAAGGTAATATTATCACAAGACCTTGTCTGTATACGCATCAGGACTTGATTGCTACTTATATCTTATATCTTATATCTTATATCTTATATCTTATATCTTATATCTTATATAATTAAGGAGCAATTGGGAATAGGTTACATATATTATACATACGTAGTTTGAGAATTTTATATTAAATGTACATATGTACATATATCTAATAAATAATATTTAATTCTCGTCTTTCTGTTCCTTGTATTCTCACTGTTCGAATAATCGGGACTAAACTTACATATGTAGAGTTATTTCCTTTGATTCTGTGGAATTTGAGTGCATCGTTTAGCTGCCGTACGATGACTTTGTTTCGATGACTGGGGCCAATGGCAGTTTGGTAATACATATTTTCATTTGCGAAAAAACATTATTCTTACAATTTAATTATGCAATTAGGCAATGTATAGCTTGGGTGTTTGGAAATTGTTTCAATTTTCTATTATTATTTTTTTGATTCGTTCCTGTGGGATCTTTGTGTCGTCTCGTGCGTCACCACTACACACACACAGCCTCTGGTTAGATAAACAGGAAAATCCTGATTGAAAGGAAACGGCCGACGGTTCAACGCACCGAGGGGTTTTATAAGTCGAAGGAATCCGTCAAAAAGGGTGTTTACATCGCGGCCAATAAGGAAATATTGACCGATCGTTCGAAAGGGATCCGAAACCACGCGCCCGGAAGGGAATGCCGGTCCTTTGCCTGTGTACTGTTTGGCCGCTGTTGATTTTCAAGGATGAATCACACATCGTCGATTCATGTTATATTCATAAATGCTTACCTCGAAAAAAATATGAATATTGTGTGTAGGTATATGTACATACATATGTATGTATGTACACGCGAAGAGGGTTGACCGAATTCCATACAGTCGTATCATCATATATATAATAGCCCTATTCCGTCTGTGTGTATGTCTGCTGATAACGCTTGCTGAGGTAAATAATTAAAAGACACGAACCGTCCGCGTGCGAGTGGGATTTGAACCCGATATCAACAGTTCGGAAGAGGGTGCGCTTACTTACGCATTCAACCAAACTAGATAATAACGGGCCTGCTACAATTTAACAATATTAATTCTAAATAGGCTCGCGACTTTGTTAAATTGTTACGTTGTTGTATTATAACGCGCCATTTATGCAACAACTATAAAAAACTATTAAATTTAATATTATTTTTCAGTACGGGTGATGAGAATGCTCCGTTGATATTCAACGGGCTCACACTAGTCATCATATATATAATAGCCTTATTCCATCTGTCTGTCTATCTGTGTGTGTGTGTCTTTATCTGCTGATAACGCTCGCCGAGGTAAATAATTAAAAGACACGAACTGTCCGCGCGCGAGTGGGATTTGAATCCGAGATCACCAGTTTGGAACAGTGAGCGCTTACGCTATGATCCAACGCCAATAATGCGAGATCTCCTATATTTTGTACATATAAATCCTTAGTAAGTTCACGACTTTGCTCAATTATTACGTTGTTGTATTATAAAGCTCCACCTATACAAAAACTATTAAATACACATACATATACTCACCCACAAAAACACTCACAGTACGGATGATGAGAAACCACTCTGTTGATATTCAACGGGCTTACACTAGTGTATAATACAACAGCCCAATTCCGTCTGTATGTCTGTCCGTCTGCTGATAACGCTCGCTTCGGTAAATGCTGAAATAAACACGAACGTCGCGAGTGGGATTTGAACCCGTGATCACCAGGCTGGGTGAGTTAGCGCTAACGCGTTCACCCAACACCGGTGATGGGAGGCCTCCTATAATTTGAAAATATTAATCCATAGTAGGTTTGTGACTTTGCTAAATTGTTACGCAATCAATTACGTCAAACACATCCATTGATGTTCAACGGGCTTACACTAGTACATATGTACATACATACATAGTTTCACAATAAAATTGTCTAGCCAATGCTGATGAAAATTCCTATAGATGTCTTTTATATATAATCAAGGCGAACGATGACATTTTTAAGACCCATGTATCCACAGTAAATTGTAGACCTTTATTAGTACGACATTGGATCAGACTAGTTCTCGCAATATGCATCAACTCATTGTGTACATAAAAAGCTCACATTGATTGCTAAATGGCATTTTTTTGTATTATTTAAATGCCAATATACATACACAATGAGGTTTTCGTGATATTGACATTTAGCCCTTGTCACAAGTGAAAAAAATTTCGAGGATATGTTCAATGTTGTACTCGTTTTAACGTTCACTTTTTGTTTGTTTCAGGTTTTGCAAGTTTCGTCAAGAGCACATATACTACCCATAGTTCTGTAAGTATAATATTTATACGAATATTTTCGCGATTGTTAGTACATCAAACTCCCTAATACATTAATCGATATGAAAGTGTTAGAACTAAGCTGAGTTAATGAGTTCAATATTGACTTTGTAGTATCATATTATCCACGATAGTAGACTATGAGAAACCCAAAGTAAAAACAAATCAATATATGTATACGTACATACATACGTATATTTATTTAGGTTAAAACATTACCGTTCAACACGCAACTCTTCGCGTACGGAATTGTTTAATTTATGTGATGTATTTTCGCTCGTTTGTTTATTTAATCTAAATAATTAGCTTTTTTAGTACGCATTTGTTTGAATTATATTAAATTAATTTCCCCCCTGCTCATTCGCATTCGGAAGTCAAAGCTAGTAAAAGTTTTGGCTAATCGTGCTTTGTATATATTTACCACTTTACTTCCGTTTA
Organism: Parapsyche elsis; assembly: GCA_022651745.1. Taxonomy (NCBI): domain Eukaryota; kingdom Metazoa; phylum Arthropoda; class Insecta; order Trichoptera; family Hydropsychidae; genus Parapsyche; species Parapsyche elsis. Next base: position 4,783,498 of record JAGVSN010000018.1, read on the forward strand.
ATTTCGACGACCGTTTTTGAATAAAAACGCGAAGGTATTTATGTATATTCGAGCGCATACAAACTAAGCGAAGCGCATTATGGTAATTTAAACGTACTGAGTGGGGCTAGGATAGCCTCTCCCTAAATGGAGACTTTAATCGCTCGGTAGATTATCCTTACCGGTTTTCTTTTCTGGGTGTCTCATTTTTTTACATTTATTTTTCGCCGTAGCCTATTAGTAATTCTGCTTTCTAGATGTGCAATGGCTTCCGATCCGCGACCGGATCACCTTGCAGCCTCTCGATGCTGGACAACCAGATCCGAGAACCCTTCCTTTTTGCAGCGAGAGAAAACCGGCCTCAAACACGCGACCATTTAAAGATATGCTATGAAGCATCGTAGTTGACCGTTCAAAAAAAAAAAATATTATTAAAATACCAATGTTTTGTGGCGAAGAGAAAATTTAACCTTATAAAGGAAATTCTGTTCTATCTTTGAATGCTGCTTAGAATGAGGATTCTTTACTATGTATTTATATTGTAAAATATTCCTTTGACGTATTAACTGAATGTTGATATTCAGATTTGGAGCAACAGTCTCTGTATCGCACAATCGACATTAATTTGAGGCATTCTGTTCTTGGATATTGTAAAATCTAATCTATAGGTATATAAAATTGTATTCCTTATACTCGCGCATTTATTTATTTATATAATATTAAAAGCTTATATATTTATATATATTAAAGCTTATTTATATTATATTAAAAGCTAAAGCTAATTAGATAATCCTTAACTAAGCACCTATGTATACAGAGATGTTTTATAAGACTGCCAGGAATTTATCAATAGTTTTGGAACTTCTAATTTCATCCGGCAGTCTATTACCATTACCACACCGTTTAATGAATCGAGATCAAATTTTGTAGGTGTACTTCTTATGATCGGGTTTTTATTTTGGATAACTGTCATATGATAGATTTTTTTGTACACTCTCTATAAAACCTTAAGCCAGTCCTCCAGAAACGCTCGATACACTTTTTTCCCCGCAGTTATTGCTGTTTATCTCACTTATACATATGTCAATAATAAACAGATAGTTTTGTGCAACTGTTTGAACCCAGATAATGCCAGGTACTACAGTTGGTATACTATGATAAATTGTAAATTTTGCGCATTGAATCTTTGTAGCTTTTTAACGCAATTGCTTTTAAGACGAACGAGGGTAGTATCGTAGTATGTACATACATACATATGTAGTAGACGTGGAAATTTTACAATGTGAAAAATTTTCAATTTGACTGATGCTTTCGCTGTTATTTTGTTTATTTATTTATATAATATAGTAGCTAAAGCTAATTACATAATACTTAACTAAGCACCTATACAGAGATGTTTTTTTAAGACTGCCAGGAATTTATCAATAGTTTTGGAACTTCTAATTCCATCCGGCAGTCTATTGTATTCCAAAACACCTCTGTACAAGATGCTTCTCCTATTTCTATTTATTCTAACATTTTTTATAATTAAATTATTTTTATTCCTCAAATTATATTTACATACATCCATTCCTCTCACAATAAATTTACTAAAATATGATGGTAACATATTATTATCTAACTTAAAAATATATATGTAATCCCAACATACAAATCCTCAAAGTATCATTCAAGTTGGTCGTTGAATATTTCGCCTCGCGTTTTTTTTGCGTACCTACCGTTTTTGAAATGATCGAAATACTTCCACGTCCAAATCCGAAGATGGATTGTTCGAAAAATGCTATCGGTAGGCGCTTTTCGAGTTTCACAAGGAATGTTGCGAGATGTTGAGGACACGCCGATCACGATCTGAGCCTGACTTTTGACCCGCACAGGTGAGAGTCGATCGACGTAGCTTAACTAGTGGCTATTGTGTTGAAAAATTAAACATTCGACCAGTTTTACCGTCTCATTTAAATACGCTTGGGTGTATTTTTTCCACCGCCATTATTGTCGAAATCGTGCGCACCGAACAATCTAGAATTTTTATAAGCGTTTTTCATTTAAAATTTACATAAAAATCTACCCTTTTTTACTTTTTTTTTTTGAAAGTACTGTCTTAATCGGTCGACATGCAAATTTTGCAGATAATGAAAAGGACCGCCCATTCTACGCAGTCTGATTTTTAAATCATTGCCAAATTCACCCTTTCTGGATTCGCGTAGGTACACATTGCGTAAGGATGCGTGTAACGTGTGCCACTTTTAAACTGTGCACATTCCATTCCGCACGTTGGATTTATTGAACCACTTTTGCGATGACTGATTTATTCGGTTCGATAATAACTTGATTTGACGCGTGTGTGTATGAATGTGTGAGCTGCAACAAGTGCGTCATTGTTTGACAAAAATGAAAGTTGAATTACTAATTGCATACTTGCATACGTAATGAATATATATGTCACTTGCAATTTTATTTTGCAACTGTCGTTTGACTCTCGACATTTGTTTCCCCGATGCAATGCGAACATTGATCAAATTTTCAATCGAATTTACCAGTGACACCCAATTTACGGATTAAATCAAGCTCAAGTATTTTATTTATGTGCGCGCGCTGTATAAATTCCCTCTGGAAATACAAAAAAAAAATAATACGTAATCCAACTTTGGCGCGTAAACCTTTCAGAAAACAAATTTACGTCATATTTATAAGCGGAAGTTTTCGAATGCGATCCCGTAAATTTACACTTGATGAAAAATGGAATAAGCTGAAAAGGGGGGGTCGATTTATCGGGGCGAAGCTTTCGCTCGAACAATTTTTGTTATAAATACATAAAAAATTAAAGCTCGCAAACCTGTAAACCGCACACGCCCGAAGCACCCAACACCCCTCATCCAGTAATTATATTTTATTTTATTTTCTAAAGGTTTGGAGCACCACGTTACGTTACGGAATCGAACTCTCGTAAATTCGTTCGCAGTTTACGGAAGTGCTTTTGTGGGGTAACTGCGTCGAAATTTCAGCGAGTGTGCGCCGAATGAAATTAGTCCTACATCAAAGGATTCTCTCGGTTTTTTAAAGGACTTTAACGGCCGCATTTTGCATTTGATCTGGGTAATTTCGGCTCCGGTATGCGAATGCTTCTTTTGGCGCCCATCCGACCGGTAAATTTGCCTTTGCAGTATTTTTGCCGTGTGCGCCAATACCGCACAGAGGCGCCTCTGAAACAATCGCGCATCATCCACAATAGATATCTTTAGTCGAAGATAAAATGGTATTTCAGCACTCCATTATGCGATAAACGATTCAGCATTCATTATAACACATGTCTTTTTGTCAAATATTCTGATTACTTCATCGCAAAACGGCGAACTTACATACCTACATATGTACATACATACAGTTACGGTCTCGGAAAACGGAACGCTTGTGATTTTACGGTTTTTGGGCAATAAAAATATTGTCCCTTTAGGTGTGTGATTTTTAACGATGGGGTCTTTTACATATGATTGTTTTCTACGATTTGAGTTCAGTTTAGTGTGTGCTTTCGAGGTTTACGGATCGAAATCGTTGAAAATCAAAATACCATGCAAAGACGCACTCAACTATCATTGGAGAAGAATATAAAAATCGCGGCTTTGGCAGACTCTGGACATTCATTCCGATCAATTTCTCAACAAATGGGATGTTCTTTATCTACTGTGTCGAGGATATTGAAAAAGAAAAAGGATTCTGGAAATTTTGCTCGTAAGAAGGGGACAGGACCGAAAAGATGCACATCCGAGAGACAAGATCGCCTTATTACTCAATTATCTTTACGGAATCGATTCAAAACTGCTGTAGAGATAAGAAAAGAGATCTCGGATCAATTTTCAAATACATTAATTAAAAGACGCAAACCTCAGAGAAGCCGGGCTCATCCAGTAATTCGGAAATTTGCTAAAAAACCACGTTACGTTACGGAATCGAACTCTCGTAAATCGTTCGCAGTTTAAAAACCGCTTTTTGGGGTAACTGCGTCGAAATTTCAGCGAGTGTGCGCCGAATGAAATTAGTCCTACATCGGATTCTTCGGTTTTTAAAGGACTTTAACGGCCGCATTTTGCATTTGATGGGTAAGCTCCGGTATGCAATGCTTCTTTTCGCCCATCCGATGGTTTTCCGTATTTTTGTTCGCCAAACCGCACAAGGCGCCTTGGAAAAATCGCGCATCATCCAAAATAGATATCTTTAGTCGAAGATAAGTGGTATTTCAGCATCCATTATGCGATAAACGATTCAGCATTCATTATAACACTTGTCTTTTTGTCAAATATTCTGATTACTTCATCGCAAAACGGCGAACTGCTCATAAAATGTACAATGACGCTATACCTATGTACATACATAGATACAATGCTTCGTATTATTTTTGTAGCAAATATAATAGTTCACATTCATTATTGAACAGTATTGACGTTCGGCTTATGAAAGCTCTTATTGTCTTCGTATATTACAATATTTAAGGTAAACATGCACGACTTGTACTAAATATTTTAAAGAACGTAAAAATAACCCATAAGCTATTGTGAACCAATTTTTTTGCAAATTTTCTTTATAAACTAAAATATGCGGGTTCTGTTGTATTGAATAATAGCTTCTGATTTTAGTCTCGATACGAATTTTACTATATAAAATTTAATTTCCTTAATGTGAAATATGCTTAGGTACTACATATGTATATTTTCCATATCACACGTGTACACAAACAAAAAAATAGCATTAATAATACGAATATTTTCTATTTGATTTTTATAAAAGTAAAATTAAGTTTGAATACAGTTTTTGCTTCTCGTTTTTGTGAACAATATTTTTGCCTTGAATATTTAGTGTAGTTGTTGAACAACTTTTTCTTCTACGAACAATTCTCTACAAAGAAAACCTTTCCTATACGTTTTTATAGCAGAATGAAAATACAGTTTTTCTTTAATGTACCTATTCATAAATTTAGCATGTGTTTTTTTATATTATACATTTTTTTAAATGAGCGCTTTTTTAATACGCTATAATTTATAGCAATTTTTTAACATACAATGGGCTAAAAATTCTCATTAGAGAGAAAAATTTGTTGCGCGGCCTTTAAAAAGCGGCAATCAAACAAGAATTAAGGAAATAATAAATTATCAAATGGTCTTCTCATTCAGTACACATTAAAAATATTTCACAATAACATTTTTGTACATACATACATAGTTACAAAAATGTTTCCATTGTGACGGTTACAACACACTGTCATTACCGCCAGTTTGTTATTAAGACCTTTGAATATATCTTCATAACGTCAATTCCATTAGTTATTTATTATTATACGACCGTATCGTTTTGAAACCGAATCTAACACATAATTATATGTACATACATATGTTTGTGCCTTTTCGTAATGTCAAACCATTTCATTGTTAGGTCGACGGATGAACCTTTGTCGGTATACTTCGACAGTTTAACGATTGCTATTTTCTCGCATGAATACTTTATTTGTTTCGGACGCTTCTGGGACTTTTTGCTTCTTATTCTTCTTTTTTTTTTTTTTTTTTTATAAACGTTAATCAGCCAACACGTCGGTGGCGAATTTTCCGTATTTTCCGCGTTGAATTTTCCGATGATTTCCTCCGAGAGATGTCGCGTGAAATAAGCAATCAGGCAGGCGTCGCGACTCCACAGGAAAATAAAAGCAGGGACGGCCAATCGCACGGTCGATTTTAACCGTATACAAATTATTACCGCTACACATATTTTCCAGTCAGTTTTATTAACGCCTATCAAATTTTTAATTTTATTCGCCGTACAGATATATTCGGAATACAGCATCAATCATTCAGCGTGAACTTTACCGTTATGGTTGTTCGAGTTCTCCTAGTATCAGTATCTGCACTTTTGGGCCCGTTTTACGAAATTTGAATACACGAATCGAATTCGCCCAAATGATATACATACATATGTATATGTATTCATAAATTTGATATATTTTTTAGGTAGATTTGCTTAAGAGTAGCGCCTCCGCGGCGTGTTTTGAAACGTTTTACGCGTATGGGGAAACCCCGGATATTTAATATGGAGGAACATTGAGCTTATTACGCTGGAGAAATGTCCGTAAAGAGTCTCGTGAAATAACATTAGTCCCCCGTTTCCTTTAGCCATTCTTTCTCAACGTGGAATGGGAGGTAGAGGGAGTTCCCGCGAGACAAAATTGAAAAATAACAAGGAGAACTTTGGTGACATATCGGGCTTGGAATATGCTCGTCCCATCTCATCATCTGCCTGCTTCCTAGCGGTTTTCCATCCCCTCAGGAATGGGCCTGGCAAGATATTACTTATGCTTGGGGATGGTTCAAAAGCATCACATGCGCTTTTACAGTTGTTTCGTAATATTCGATGTGACGTTTTGTGCGCGAAGACGATTCAGCAAGGCTAAACGCACGTTGGGGTGCAGTGTGAAACAGTTGACATTGCAGCAGGTGGTGTACTGAAATTTTATACCGTAGTCGTTAGGCTGCGTCTACGTTGAAGCGTTTCGCCGAGTTTAGCGTAGAGGTGTGGGACGCGTATTTAGCTAGAGTGCACACATACGAATCTACATAGGTGTTTTAATTAATTAATATTCTACGAATTTTTTTTTTCGTTTATTGCATCGTCACAAGTAGATTCATTTGCATGTTCTTGCTAATTAAAAAGAATGGACTGTGAATAGCAGATTAGTCCACGAAGAATTTTCTGTAGTGTTTTATTGCAGAGAATACAGAAGTCGTATTTTTATTGTCATATCTATATTATGCAAATTGTAATAAACCAAACTGGAAAGTGTTGAAGTCTATGTATGTATATTAGCGAATCATTCGAGACGTTTCATTGTCATTTATTTTTGTTTTTTTTTTTGACAGCATAAATTTTAAATTAGGGAACAGTTGATGAAGCCCTTTTTTCCTCGACTGCTAGCAGGAATTGTCAAACGTTAGACTTTTTTAGATTTTTTTATGTCAAATTTTCATGCCTTATTATATTCAAAAAGATTTACATGCATAATTCATGCAATTAAAATTGAATGTTGATTGAATTAAAAAAAAAGTATATAAATATATTTTAAATTTCTATTGCTTTGATGTAGGTATTCCTCGCATTGAATTTCATGTTGTATTGTTGATTTTTCTATTGAAATTTTCATTGGTGATTTTCGATTCGCATATAATATGCACACATGAAAGCCCCTGAGCTTAGTTATCCCAAAGCTTTCGTTTTCCGTTCGCTCATTAGCATAAATATTTACGTTTCGAAATATCCCGTCCGTTATATTCGGCAATTTTACGGGTATTCCGGTATTCGGTATCATTCGGAATTTTTTACGACGTTTTCCGGATCACCGTTCATTGTACCCGGAGCGAGGCAGGCTGTTGCTCGCTTTAATAAAATATTATACAATATATGTAAAAGCATAAATATAATATATAAAGATAAATATAAAAAATTTATGCCGATATATGTATGTAAAAAAAATGTCATTTATTCAAATGCATGCCAAAAAAAAGTCGACCGGTTCACTTTTGAACTTCAACACATAACGGATTCAACAAAGATCGAAAACCGCACGAAATCACCTGTTTTGTGCAAAAAATTTACGTCAGATTTATCAAAATTACAACCGCAAATTCAATAATAAATTCAAAGTGATTGTATAACTTTTTTTTTATCGAAAGGCGAATCTTTTGAATATTGATCACTTTGGCCCAAATTGGCCTAATTGCTTTGGGAAACAATTTTTTTTTCAATTATAATAAAACGCTAAAATAGCTTAGTCATAACGCAGCGCTAATGAAGCTAAATTAATTTACCGTATTCAAGTTCGAATCCCGGTAGTCATCGATTAAATGAACCGTATCTTGCGGATTTTGCAATATAACGCAAATGTATATGTATGTATATATACTGGCATACTTAATATTATCTTACGTTTATACAAAGTGTAATAAAGTATTGTTGTGTTGTACTGCAACTTTTTTCTTTTATCTTCCAAATATTTTTCGTGCGTTCAAAGGTAATCTTGAGCTGTTTCTTTTTTATTGAAAATTCAAAGGCGGTTCTATTGTACTTTTTTCGCCATTTCAAAATTCAAATGAATGGCATTACGAGGCGTTAAAATCACATAATTTTCACGTTAAAAGTTCAAGGTTCGTTCGCTTAAAGTGGGCAACGAAACGGGTTTCATTTCATTGTTGCCGTGAAAGGGATCTTCTTTTGCTTAATTTGCATTTTATATTTATTATATTTTAGTTGCGCCTATTTATGCGATTTTAAATACGTCTTAAATTCAACGCGTATACACGTTTCGTTTTGGAATTAAATGGGCGGACAGGATGCGGAATGAATGATGCCGAAATATTTTATTCGGAAGCGAGCATGTTTAGAATTAGTCGTCACTCTATATCCGTCTTCCGTCGAAGAAAGCACTCAGTGATTTAGTACTTTTTCGCCATCTCGAATAATCAATTTGGTAAACATTCCGCCATTTTTCAGCGCTGAAGAAAAATAGATGCCCTTTTTCAAAGGGACCTTTTCTCTCGTGCAATATATATGTACAACTTGGCGCGTTGTACATACATAAAACCAGGGCCGGCTCGTGACCCGACCTCTCGCAATAAAAACACCGACCAATAACAATTCAAGAAACACGTTAAATGTCAACCGCTCAATGTCTAGGATGCCCCTGAAAATATTTGAAATATTTTACGCGGCAATAAAAGTATCCAATGTATATATTTTCAATATAGAAATTCATAGTAACGATCTAATGATGCTCATAGTGTACCGTACATGTACATATGTATATTTGTATATAATACGATCAATTTTCTATCGCATGTGCCAAACAATCCTTTTTTTTTCATCAAATTGGTTTTCTTCCTTCTTTCCCGCCTCACAATGGACATTGTCCTTTTCCTTGACCCGAACATTAGTCATTTCCCGTCGTCCATTCATCCTCCTACTTTGCCTGTCTTTGAATTTATGTATTTTTTATATTTTTCCAAGTCCGGATACACATTTTTCGTACTGCCACGACCCACGAATAATCAATTGTTGTGTACGAAATTTACGAATCGTTATCCTCTTAATTTAAATATTTGCATTTTAACCCATCGTTTCTTTGTTCGCATTGTCTGGGTCGTTTCCTCTCGTAAAATTGCTACTTCACCTCTAAGTTCTGTATCCCTCTTCGCGACAATCATTCCATTTACACGCACGTTACGAATCACTGTAATTTTTTTGAAAATTTCCCATGAATATTAACACTACATTCACACGATCTTTATGATCAACCTTGCCTATAATTGTATGCTAAAAAAAACCTGTCCTTCACGATCGTGATAGACCCATAAACTCTAGAATTACATCGATGAAATGAAGAAATTTCAACTAATTTGTATAACGCTCGGAGCTTATATTATTACGGCAAAAAAGAGCGATGATTGTTCACCTATTTTTTTAAAATCATCATTCACCTTGTACAGCGAAAAAAATAGTCAATTTTAATACGGCGAAGTGAATCGTGTCTGTCCTTCAAAACAGCGATGTACCGATGACTAATTGTTAAGTATAAAATAGCCGGATCTTTATGTGCATTTTTTTCAACGCGCTAAAAAAACACAATCGTGCTTTTATTAATTGAAAATCCTTTTACATAGTAATTTGCGTATGTCAGAGATAGTTAAACTGCGACTCTTTCATATGTACATATGTATGTCAAAGTGGGATCATTAAAAAATTAAATCATTTCAAAAGGAACTGAAGAAAATTTAAGCACATTCCCAATCTTAAGGATATATTGAGCATAGTTACTCAAGTAATTGAAGTATAAAATCAAAAACTATAAGAAAATATTCCGTGGTAAATTGACTTTTCTACAAGAAATAAAAACTAACTTCCGGTTGACTGATTTTAATGATTAATTTTATCTAGGTATTGCTTTAATGATTATAATATTACAATATTATGAAGATATTACATATTTAAAAGGCCGAAAAAATTAAAATAACGAAATCTCGTTCAAGAGTAAACTGCCACTTCCGGTTGGCGGATGTAGACCAAAATCATAATATCTCTTACACCTTACGTGAAAATAATAGATATGAAATTTCACCCCGATAGACTTGATAGTTACGGAGAAAAAGTTAAAAAGTACATTGGACACACAGACACACAGGCATACAGACATTTTCCAGAAATCATGAAAACGTGATCGGGGAATGATACCCGATACAAATCAGTCAAAATCTCGAGGTCGAATTTTTGCACGATCACAATACTTTATCCGATCAGGATAAAGTAAAAAGTAATAACGTAGTATATGAGGTGATAATATGAACCATGTCTGATTATATTATGGCACTCGAAACTTTCGAGTTTATAAAATGCATTTTCTACGTTCAGCGAGGTTGGCCATCTCTAAAATATAGCCTTGCCATATAAAACGAAGCGAGGGAAATAAAACTGAACGATGCGATGCGCCACGACATCATCATTCATTTTCAGTAGGACGTATCCTCCTATGTATTCACTTTCACCATCATTTGAGTCACGAGGTTTGTGTATGCAAATATATACATACATAGTATTTTATTTTGTTAAAGGTGTATGTGTGGGTTGCGAATATAACTGAACTTGCGACAGGAGGACACCCTTGGATTAGCTAAATCCATACACATCCCGCACTTAAAACGGTGACAAACGTATGCAAGCGACTCCTCATCAATCATGACCTTCAAAAAATTGAACATCCGGTTGAATTTCACGTTTGCTCGAAAAAAAAAGTAAACAAATCCGTTTCCTCGCATTGTTTGCTTGCGTAGGTTCATCGGAAAGCGGCCCGCATAGGAACTATGGCAAATTTATCGTCTATTGTTATTAAAAATGCTTAATACTAACTTTGTAATCCTGTCATAATGAATCGGCTTAATCGTATGTACATATGTATGTATGCCCATTTAAACTGTTCAGTGTTGAAATTACGAGTCGTTTCCTAAATTAGTTATTTTGCAGCGTTGCGCAAATGTTGAATATCGTCAATGTATCATATTTTATGTTCAGCATTGTCTCGTGGAAGTTGCATATTCGAATTTCACTCGATATGACAAAACACTGTGAATATATTATCATTTTAAATGTAGCGTTAAAAAAAGCGTATGATTAAAACACGGCTGACCTTTCCAATTTTTACTTTTAATATTAGTAATTTTTGTATTATTTTTAGAATGCCGCTCTCAGCTCGATTCTCTTATGTAGTAATTTTAATTCCAATTTTGCAACTATTCGATTGCGAATAGTGTGTTTTGTTTATTGATACCGTTTCTGTTGTAATTGTTGCTTGTGTGTTTGTTCTAAATGTTCGCTTAAAATTCAGTCCGTTTGGTACTGTTACCTCCTGTACCACATCGTTTTGTTTCGAAATTACAATTTCGCTTATATTCTAATATAAGCCCCGTTTGGAAATTCGCCTAGCAATATTCCAAAACTAATTTATTCAATATTGAAACGAAAGTTTGATTATTATTCGGACGTTTGCCCTAACGGTATTGTGAAGTTTCAACTCGCGGTAAATCTCACATGTAGAATATTGATTAAAGTACGTTGTTTTGCGCATGTTTTCATGAACTTTCACCGTGTACATATTTGGAAACGATGGATTTTTTTTATATTTGCGACTTTCATCCGATGTTTCATTGATCTTGTGCCAAAGGTTTACCGTCTGTTGACCCGCCAAACGTACAAAGGCCACGACCGATTCGCAACAGTTCTTGTATTTAACGCTTTCACATCAAGCAAGTAACTAAACGTGTATGATTCCGATAATAAATCATTTTAACAGGAGTCGCGTAGTTTCTAAATTGTTATTACGAGAGTATACTTTGTTACATTTGAGAATGGAAACCGTGAAAGGTCAACCATATATGTATGTTGTAAAGTTGATTGGATATGACATTTTTTACGAGCGAGCGACAATGCAGTTAACTTTAACCTTTAGGTGTAGTAAGATTAGAAATCTGCGATGCCACTAAGGTCACAGATCAAATCAACGATTCTGCACCGTTCATTGTTCGCCGCTTGAATCGTTTCAATTAAATCTCCATCGTGTTTATGTTTACATTAACTTTGTGCATTAGCGTCACTAATAACATTAGTCAAAAGAGAAACACGCAGTGATATATTACGTTTTGAAAGCAGAACGTAGCATTTGAAAAAGAAAAAAAAAAAAAAGGCTCTGCGGCATTTAAAAGTGTATTTCCGCGTATGAATTGAACTCTCGCATGTGTGTGTGCGTTTGTTTGATGCCGATTTGAACGATTTGGTCTCATCTTTGAGTTTGTACGAGACGTACGGTACCGTTCGGCCAATTATGGTCGCTTTCAGAACTTTCGGTGAGAAATCGGGAACATTTTTCAATTTCGTTAAGGTCATTTCTCACATGTTTAGTGGGACCCGCGTTCTGGCTCTCTACAACCGAATTGCCAGGTCATTATTCATACGCACCACTCTAGCGCCGATTTTCAGTTTTTACTCAAAACCCGACTTTTGATAGTACATTCGGTTGTAAAATATTCCATTCGACAATATTTTCCGAATATTTAGTTGAATAATATTTTCCATAAAGTGATCAAATGTACAACGAACGAATTTCGTATGGCTTCACGACCTTACTTAGTACCCACATATGTCGGTATGTAGCTCAAAATGACAGTACGATTTTGAATCTGCATTGTAACGACACAACATATTCTCTATGCAAGTCCACACATGAGGCCATCACTCATTTGAAAATATATTCCAAGTTCGACTTTTATCCCATATTAGATTTTCCAGCATAGGTACATACATATTTATATTCAGTAGTGTTTTCATATGGGTTCGAACCGGCCCTATAAAGACGGTAATTCAAAAGTTGCCAAGAATAATATTACTATGAAAAAAAGTGTCTCAAAACACAAAATTGTCAATTACTTGTTATTAAGTACATGTACATACTCGTACATAGGTATTTGAATCCATGAATTATTCTTAATTTCGAATATATGTAATATAAATTCTATCCAGATTTTTTCTCAGAATCTCACAACTATGTATGTGTATATTGAGTTGTTTTATCTCTTTGTTTTTTTTTTATTTGGTTTCGGGTGCCAGCCGGTAAATGAAATTTTAGAAAAAACACCACTGGGTATATTGTATAATATATAGCCACGCATTTTCCATAGATTAAAATTATTCTTTACGATTTTCACATGTTTAATGTTCCATAACTCAATTTAAATATGATTGCGTCACAAAATCAACACATTTAGATGACAATACGCTCGTGGATTTCCCAACATTCATACGATTAATAGTCGCGAATGTAATTATTTACGTGTATGCAGTGGGCGTATTATGTACATATATGTACATACATACATAGGTAGATTCTATCAGACGTTTCCAAAGCGGTATACATTTATTTATTTATTATTAATTTATATATACGAAGAATAGTACTTGAAAACTATTTCACCATCGATTTAACATCACGCCGAAAGACAGACGAAACAAAGAACCCTCGCAGCGATGTTACATTTTTCATTTGATAGAGCCTGAGGGGGGTGCTCGAGTGCAGCGCTAAACTTAGTATCGCGGATAAGAACTCGGATATTTCACCGATGTCGAGGAAAAATTCGCGTCTCAGATTTCGCAATACCTCGAATCTATACGAGCGACGAGTGAGGGGTTGGAAAGATCGCTTTTCCAAAGTAAATTTACAATAAAGTTCGCTACGGCACCACACGTTCGCGTGCGTTCTTCTACAAATTGAAGCGAGATGGGTTGGAGAAGGGGGGGGGGGGACGAATTTCGCATAGTTAAGCAGAGTTTTGAATATCCATCCCAAAAATGGGTGATGTAAACAGAGTTCTGATTGGATTTCAAGTGGGTGTGGAGTCGCGCTATCGCTTTTTCCCCACCCTTCGCATTCGCGGTATGTCGAAGTTTTGCCGAAAAAGCGAAATCTCAACGGGAGTTTCCCCAAAGTAGGCGAACGTTTCGATCTCTTCGTCGAACTTTACACACGGGGAATATTCTTATTCGGCGAAACTGGTTCGTTTCGATTATTTATGTATATAAAATCGCCTTTTCTCTTTTCGGATCACCTTCAATCCGACGGCGAAAGAGGTGAAAGGCGCAATTTATACACAAGTAAAACTTTTTACTTTTTTGAGATGATTCAATTTAACTCTTACGAAATAATATGACGCTTCCTATTTTTTTCCCGAAGTTTGGCATCCATTAGTCGGCGATGTATCAATTAATTCAATACACACACCACCTCTCATTCTTTGAGTGTTTTTCGCCCATTACTAATTTTGCGTTTCGTATTGCAAAAGCGGGGCAATCTTCCGAAAAGAGAAAGGTTTTCCCCCATTTTGCAATATGTGTTATATGTTAATTTGACACGTATCACGTGTCATGTTCTCTTTTGTCTTGCTATACTCATTTATACATACATACGTTCACACGGATTACATTTATATCACCGTAAGAATAAAGCAAAACAGATTATACAATCAATAGGATATTAAAGTACCACATGTGTTTATTCAATTTGATTAGACTTGTTATTGTATTGCGTACAGAATCCTATCACAAATTTTATCTAGCTTCCGCCGGATATAATAAACTCAATCGTATTTTATTGTTGTAAACGCATTTACGCATCTGTCTGTTTATTCCTTACACAGTCTGCTCCAAAGTTTTCAGAGACACATTCTATGATCCGGCAAGTTTTAAAATGCACACGGACAACGTCGGGTGCTTCAGCTAAATTTTTTTTTGAAATACATTGTTTCGTTGTAAAGTTTGGCGCAAAAAGTTTGACGTGTTGGCAGTTTAATACGCGACGAATGATATATTTTCTCGAGTTGTGAAAATACTTTAGTCTCTGATTTTGACACTTGTTCCATGGGAGCTCTTCATAATCCGCCTATGCTGAAAGTTAACCCTCTAGTTTTCTCGTAGCTATGCAGACACCCTCCCGGGAATTTACGTTGTACGTTCTATGTACGTATACGTTGTACGTTGGGTATTCACGAGCTAGGTCTCTCACTCCCTTTGATTACCCTCGTGAAAACCCACTCCCTTTCTTTGTAGAAATGTTCACAATGGGGACGTGCCTCTACACCCCGTCTCTATCCGCGGTTAGGGGTTGGGCCGTTTTGTAACCTTTTTAAAGACTTTGAGCTTACGATGAAAAGCGGCTCGCCATAAAGCTTCCGAACGCCCCCAAAGGCAAAGATGACAACTTGAATCGCGCGCAGTGATTGATCTTTCGCATTTTAACGCGAAAACTACACCCCCGAGCGCGATATAATATGAAAAAAGGTGATATATTGAACATAAAAGAAAATTGACTGTACTTAGATGACGGTAGGGTGCGTTTGTGTCGAAGCGTCTTGACGAGATTGGCGTAGAGGTGGCGAGTTTGACGCGGTGCCAAACTAAAGCCAATCTCACCCATCGATCGATCATACAGTAAAAAGTAATATCACACGTCGATTACACCACTGTTTGACGATGTTCCATACGAAAACTTTCTCTCTTAATTAAATATAAAACTGTGTATAATTGTGCGACGGTCGACGCTAATTTGACGCATTCACACTTTATATGAATGACGTTGATTTTTGATGCATTTCGAAATAGTTTTTGTATGCGTAGTACTATGAAAGTGTTTATGTACATAATTATAATGTATAGGGAATGTTACAAAACGGTTAGAGAAGCGTCATGTGCGACTCGTTAACAATTTGCATTGCCATTCTTGTAGGGGGTCCCCATTGTTTGAATTTCGATCGTCAATCACAATTATAGCCTCATTTGTATCTTTATGTCGATACAGTCGAAAGAAAGTCACGATTTCCATTCCGTATATACCTTATTAGAGAAATAGAAAATGTTATTTCTTTGAAGACATGTATGAAGAGAGCATCCACCGATCACTGTCATGATGGCGAAATCAATCGCGATCACATTTTATCAATCATCTTTTTATATATAAAATTCTTGTTAGTCAGTCTGCATTCAGTTAATGATATGTGTTATGTTACAGCGAAAACATATTTCAAGTGCAAATATATTTTTACCAAATCAGACAGTGAAAATGTATCAAACAATGAATTTATAGTATCACTGCTCAGTATCTGTGAAAGTATATTAAAGTAAGCGTATGTGTTTGTGACTTGTTGATGTTGAATTTTTTGTATAGTTTCACTCTCATTATCTAGTAAGGGTAGCAACACGTGTTCTTATCTTCTTAAACCGACCATTATAAGTCAATTGTTATAGAATCGACAATGACTCATTGTAAACTATAATTGGTACTAACCAGTAAAAGCCTACGCCTGAACACGGGCACGGCACGATAATAATAAGAAGCGACAAAATAACTAGGACTGAATATTTCAGCAGATTATATGTTTCGATTGGTCATTTCACAACTGTCAAATTTAGTTTCAATGACAGTTTTCACCGTTTTCAAATTTAGTTTCAATGATTTCACCGAAACGCCAGTGAAAATATATTTACACTAACATATAAATACCTACACCATTTCCCGTTCAAAAAAATCAATACACGGGCAAACGTTATATATGTATGTATGTATGTACATATGTTTGCATGCAGTATTATGATATTTTCGTGTCGTATTACATATTTCAGTGAAATTTAATTTCGTTAATTTTTCCACACTAATGAGTGCTAGTCTCGAATAAATAGCAAATTTCATAAACGGTAAACGTTTGCCGAAGTGCAGAAAGGGTCCTAAATCAAATGGTTGTTGGTCCAGAGCAAACCGAACACCTCTATCTAACCGCTTCCTGGCGGTTGCCCGAATGCTAACTTTGTTTAAACTGTGTCCCAGTGGCGTAACTACTATGTAGCGGGGGTAAGCAATGCTTACGGGCCCACGGAGATAGGGGGCCCTAAATCTTATGCCAATTTTTTTTTAAATAATGATATTTTGTTATTGTTCACAATGAAATAGTGGCATCGAAATAGAATATAGCGCTTAAAAATTTGAAACCATTAAATGAGTTCACATAGCTTATGAGCTTATGACACAATTCTCCATTTGAAGTTGATTATCATCGAGTCATAAAATATTAGAGCATGTGTCGATGAGTCACTGACTGTAGTCAGTGTTTTATATTATAAAATTAAAGGCTCCTATAGACTTTCAGTCTTTTTAGAATGATTTTTATTCCATAATTATTTAACTTGACGATTTCATAAATTTTTACGTTAAATTTCAAACAGTGACAGACTTTACGGTCGAGATGGCCAGAGTAAAATTTGCACATATACGTGTAACGATTTTAACTACGTTTTCTAAATCGAAACAGTAATCGTTACAAAAACTGAACGTCTGGAGGGTTCTTTTTAATTTTTTTTCGAAAACAATACTTTTCCAGTATTCATGTAGTCACCATCGCATTGTTATTTGAGTAACCGTGTTTCGTTTATGTTCATATCAATATGAAAATTCATATCGAAATTTGCACAAACTATTTCTAATAATATTCTTAGTGAAATGGATGGTTCAAAAAAAGTGATGAGTGGGGCACAAAAAAAAAAAAACCATTAAAAAATTGACTAAACTTGATCAGTTCATAACTGTTCATAAATTAGAAGTTAAAACATTAACAAAAAAGTGGGGTTCAGACAGTGATTTTCAAATCAAACGACAAAGAAACGTTAAACGACATTTTGATGAATTAACTTCAGATTATCGATTTGACAACAGAGAACATCTATTCAGAGTTAATGTTTTTACTATGTAATCGACAAAATAACTGTTCAAATTAAGACGCGTTTTGCGGGAATGCAGGTAGTGAAAAACTATTTTGGTTTTCTTGAACCTAGGAAAATTATTAATATATGTAGGTACCGGAAACGGATATTCCAGACCATTGTTCGAATCTCAGAAAAAAATATCCAGAAGTTTTCTCAGATCAATTCGAATCTCAATTTTCTCATGTACTTTTATCAATAAATAAAGATCTTTCTGAAACAATGACCATAAGGCAATTTTCAGAATTACTTATTACCAAGTAGTACAATTGCTTAGAGAGTGATTTTACAGAAGTATATACCGCATTCATATTATTTTTTACTCTTCCGGTAACTGTGACTAGTGTAGAAAGAACATTCAATAAATTAAAAATAATTAAAGAGTACAAAAGAAATTCGATCGGTCAAACCAGACTCAATGAACTACATATATTTGCTTACAATTGAGCACAAAGAAGCAGCCAAAATGGACCTCAAAAAACTAAATCATGTTTTTGCAAACAGTAAGGCTCGATAGAAGAAATTTTAAAATTGGTAAGTTAAATTAAGAAAATTATATTATGTACCTACATACATATTAACAATAATTATATTTATATTAATACTGCGTTGCGATGGCAAAAATTTTGTATTTCGATTTAAAAATTCGAGGGGGGGGGCCCTTGATGATTTTTTGCTTACGGGCCCAAAATTCCTAGTTACGCCACTGCTGTGTCCACTCGTTCTCACCCCCTTCTTGTTCTGGCTTTCGGTGAAAATTCACTGACTGCACAACCCCAACAATGTATTTGCTTAAAAGTTGTTAATCGTCAGCCTAAAGTGTTGTGTGGTGCCGAAACTACCCTCACGAGATTATCTCCGAACGCGTTCATCTTCATTAATATAGCTCTCGGTTGTATGTAGTGCCAAATGGTCGGATTTCCACTAATGTTCATCCCTGGTAATACGCCAAAAGCTTCCGTTAAATTTTTCATTATTTTTTTGCACTCTTCACTCATTAAATCAACAGGTAGCTTGTTAACTTTCATTGCTTTCCGTCTATTCGGTTTGATATATAATTTTCGATGTGTTAGTGGAGCTTAAAGTTATTCATTACAATTTAAATACTATTAAGTTTTTAATGAAAAGTCATATCAATCTTACTTTACTACCTCTTCGCTTTAGTTTGTATAACTTTCAATTGCGACTGAAAGTTGGGTCAGATGAATTTTTTAAGTACTTTCTAGAGCAGATTTCAAGTATCGATGCGCAAGTTGAGAAACTTTTGTATGTGAGAGATAAAACGGTTACGTTTCCCGTTTTGGCGCGTGTGTATTTTATCATTACATTTTCTCCGGAGACGTAAAAACGTTAAATATTTTTTTAAACGTACTTTTTTTTTACAACCCCGTTTCGAGTGGCATAATAAAAACTTCAACTTTTTGAAGATTGGGCTATGTGCTAAGGGTGGATCTTAAAATAAGTTATATAAAATATGTATACGCAGAGGTTGTATGGAGACTGTGCCGCAACGGAGCTTTACGAACGAAAAAATAAGCTTTTACGCTTTACGTACGATACGTATTCACATATTCATATTTTTTTTACGACACTATTTATGAATAAAAATAATAATATAATATGAATTTTCTCATATAGACGAAATTATGATAAAATATTCATCAGAAGACTGAATTTTTTTATTTAATTTTATATTGCTCGATCGTACGATAGACAGAAAGAGTAGCAAAGTGGCGCGTCTAATTATTGTGTGTAATCAATTTAATATTCCACTCATCTCTCTCTCTGAAATTACCAAGTTCGCTAACTAAATTATGTCAGCGTAGAAGTTCAGTTTCCAAACTATTATTTAATCACTTTATACGCATTGCTAAATATCATTATTTAAACATTAGCTTACAGTTCCCTAAGCGCGTAACGCGCTTATAATAGTCTCGCCATACAAACCAGTGCCAAGTTTACATAAATTAAAATATTACATATAATTGTTTTACTATTATAGCACACGTTGAAATACACACCTGGTTTCTTATATTTTCACACTGCGATAAAATTTGTGTTTTATTTCATTTTTTTTTTTAATCATGTACAAAGAATAAAATACAGTTTCGCGTGCGCTTGATGTAC
The DNA here is from genome assembly GCA_022651745.1 of Parapsyche elsis. NCBI lineage: Eukaryota > Metazoa > Arthropoda > Insecta > Trichoptera > Hydropsychidae > Parapsyche > Parapsyche elsis. Next base: position 4,803,475 of record JAGVSN010000018.1, read on the forward strand.
CCATAATTATCGAGTTTATATTTATATATAGGTACACGTTTTCTTGAAGAGTAAACCATCTTTTGACCTCTACACCTTTGTTTATTATTCGGTTTTTTTTTTTTTATTTATGTCGAGTTTGACCGTTGTTTCGTAATATTATAACGGTAACGTTTATATTGAATCATTAAATTTATGATTAAGTTTTATTTGATGCTATGAGCGGCTTTGTTTCAAGTTGGAATAAGTCCACGGTAATTTCCATTTAAATATGCATTAATTTTATCTGACCAATCCGTTTCGTAAAAAAAAAGTGTCGAAATCAAATTGAAAATGATAAAAAGTTGACTTGGAAACGAAAAAGTTTCATATTGGTTTTAACAAAAGCTTTTTTTTATGTGAATAATTTGGCAACCCACGAATAAAAGTATCAAAAATACAGTTAAACAATATTTATAACATCACAACATAATAGACTCATTCCAGTTTCAAACAGAAAGTCTAGAACAGTCGACGAAGTTTCAATAAAACGAATGGTCGGGGGTCAAAGTATGCAATCTGCACAGATGAAAAACCGTTGCTGAATTGGCATTAGATATGACGTGCGCACACGACGTTCGCCCGCACTTTACTGACCAAAGACCATTCATTCATTCAATGGGGATTTCAAAAGTTCCGCACGTTCATAAGGGCATAACTACCGTGTAATATTCGTATGTGGGTCAATTCTGGTCCATAATTCACGCGGGTTCAAATCTCCCGCGCGACTCACAATGCGATCCCCGGCTAACCGGCCAGCCGTTATTCAATATTCCGGCAAAAGGACCCGATATTCCGGCATAAATTTTATCCTGCACCGCTGTGGGTTATGACACCCCTCAGACCCCCAAACCCTAGCCTTTCTCCATCATCCCTCTTGCTTCATATCCCCCCTGGTTGCCGCATTATTGGCCTACATTTATGGTTTGGGCGCGAGGAGCCTGCGACATTGTCGTAATGGCGCCTCGTAAAATTGTATTAAAACACATTTTATTGCCCCTTTCGAGATTCGCGAGCCATCTGCATGTAAGTCGTAACCGCATCCTTTATGGGACTTCCGGAAAATCTGCGCCTCTGCCTGGAAAACCGTTGATATCTTTATAACGCACGAAAGCGCACGATAGAATGTGCGCGACCCGGTGATTAATGGATTATTGCAAATGGCGAATTTGAATACATATTGCGGCCATTCTATAAATCGAGCCCTAATAGTGTTCACTTACACTCGATAGTTTTAATTTTATTGATAAAACAAAAAAAAAACATATTGAAAAGTTAACTTATTTTTTTAAATTTATATTTTGATAAAAGAGAAGAAATAAAATGAAGAATGAAACTAAGATGGAGTGCTTTTGGAAGAATGAACGTAGTTTTTAAATCCAATATTCCGCTATGCTTAAAAAATAAGGCATACGACCTATGCGTACTGCCAGTTATGACGTATGGATGTGAAACTTGGATGCTGAATTTAAGAATGCTACGTAAGATCCAGTGCATACAGTATGCTTGGATATGTACATATATCCACGTATGTTTGGTATATGTAACAAGAAGAGATCGTAAATGGAATACATGGGTAAGAAGTATGACCAAAGTGGCAGATTTAGCAGAACGTGTGAAAAAGTAAAAGTAGATACATATCGAGTCAAGTCGATGCAGATTGCTCAAGACAGACAGGAATGGAAGAGGATTGGAGAGGCCTTCATCCAGTAGTTGATGGTGAACGGCTGAAAATGACGTTGGTGATGATCGTGATAAAAATGATGTTTTTGTATGTAGATTACTATTGTATACACCTATGTACATTCACGTTATTGATACGCTTAGTCTGATATGTGTTTTTTGCTTGAAATGTGCAATTAATGAATGGTTCATATGTATGTATGTTAGACAAAAGTTTAAAAATTAAATTATAACGCAAAGTTGACCTTAACCCAATGATATTTTGATTTGAAATATTTTTTTTACGAAAAGTATTTAAAACTTAAATTAGTAATTAGTAACAATAAATTTTAATATTTTGATTTAGCGTTTTATAAGTAGGGTGAAATAATGAATCAGGTGTATTTTTATTTAATGTACATACATACATATGTCTTAAAATATGAAATTATTAATATTGTTGGAAAAATGTGTATGTATGTATGTACATAAATATGTACATATATAGGTATATTATTGTATATACAAGCTAAATAAAACATCAAAGAACTGAAAGCGTGATGAATAATGAATATTATTTTTGCGAAGGCACGTTCAATTTACGAGAGTTTTCATTACACCAAATTACAATACGGCCAATTTGTACGATTTTTTATTGTGTATATTTAACGAAAGAAGTTGTAATTTAAAGTAACGGAAGATTCATGTCTCTCAAGAGGTCACCGTTAAAATCGTATCTTTTTCTTTTAACGCTATCTTATTTTACGTCTAAATTTTGATATTGTATACACTAAGAAAATCCGTTTTTTTGCAAAAAAAAAGTAATGACGAAAGATACCGAGTTTCGCGCAATTATTTACAACAGTTGTTATCTTGTAAACCACTCGCAGTCATCGAAAAAAATGGGGCGGGTTTTTCTTCGTCGGGGTGAAATTTATTTCGTATAAAATAAAATGGCGAAACACAATCCGAATCCACTTTTATTACTCTTTCGCACACTTTCGGCCTCTCGATTTTCTCCGCTCGAAACGTTCGAAAGTTTGACAAACACTTATTCGAATGAATATATTGTCGTTCCGTTCGGACTATTTGATTTACGACATCGGTTTTGCTTATCTTTTAGCCCGAATCGACCATTTATTCAAATTTTCCGAAAAAAGCACTCGTTATCATCCGAGTGGAAACATTGTTTTAATATTTATATTATGTGATACGAGATGTCGTTACCTAGGGGCCTGTTTTCGGACGATAAAGCATTCCTCCTCTTGTTATGTATATTAGGCATCGTTTTCCACGATTGAAATAAATAATTAATTATTAATTCAGTAGAATTTATATTTATATAATACGCCGTTGATAATTTCACTAGAATAAAGATAAATTTTACTGTCATTTATTATTCACGACCGACAAAAGAAGTGGGAAGGGGGTAGGGGTTGATTTATAGCTACACATCAATAACCTGCGCACATCAATATTTCATCTATATCAAATTTGGAAGGCCAAATTGGACCTAAGACGTACTGAAATATACGTCGTAACGAAGAACTTCATACAAAATGTAGACTCGGAATATAATAGAAAGATCTAAGTCTCAACGTTGGCTTTTAGTCATTCTGTAGGAGTAACCTTTTAAGACCCTTACGATCTTGCGACAAATTAGAGTGGTCAACCCTATGCATAATTGAAATTGGAAAGGAGTCTTGAATGAATAGATAGCACGAGAGTATGTTTAGGATTTCGAATTACATAGTACATATTATTATAATTAAGTATAATATCTCGATTATTCAATATATGTATTACGCAATCGCATTACAATAATATAATTTAACGAAACGCACTATTGTTTTCGCTCGTGTTACTCGATGCGTAACTGTATTGTAAACGCAATGTTGGCAGTATATGTATGTACATATATGTAGGTATTATGTATGAAAATTGTGTAGCGTTAAATCGTTGCCGCAAACAATTAAATGGAATTAAACTGTGTGTAAAATTGTTGTTACACTATGCCATAAATAAAAACAAAGACCACCATCATTATCGATGAGATAATCATAAGTGATCTATTATGTATGTAAATTGAATCATACTACCGTTACGTAACGAATCTTGAGTTCATTCACGAATCCGCTGATTGGTTTTAATACTATTTGTATCGCACCGTGATTGTATGTATTTTGTCGGTTAATTTTCAATTTTGACCTCATCTCGCGCAAACCCCTCTACAAATCTTACAACACCGCATTTGACCCCGCGTGACCCTAATATAGTACGGGACGATTTTACGCGTACGCTTTCGCGACTTAACCGCCACATTCCTCGTTGCATTATTAATGAACCAATTCTCTAGCATCCAGACCACTACCGGCGGCTCCTCGGGTTTCCGGCTCTCGGGAGTGTTTTACGGTCCATTGTATATTCTTATCCGAATAATATGCAAAGTGGCGGTCAAGCGAAAGGCTACCCACCGTGCAATTTTATCGACGAAAGTGAATATTTTACCGAAGTGATGAAATTAATCGCGTTCGATCTTGTGCCAAACATTTCAGTGGGTTGTGTGGAAATTGACGGTTTGGCCGCTGATCCGCGAGTGGTTCAAACTTCAAGGCGTACGCGTCGCATATTTAGTAGCTCTAAGTATCTGGCATTGCCTGGGTACATTTACATAGTGTTGCAATCAGTTACACTTCTTTCCTACTATCTACATATAATACGCTGGAAACATACACTCAATGTACATATTTCAATATCATTAGTATTAGGGACTCATCGAAATAAAACTTTATACATATGATGGAAACATGTTTTATCACATACAAGTATGCCATTAGGTAACAGAATATGAAGAATCAGAATAGTGACAAAACAGAACAGCGAATAACAGAATCATGACAATTCAGAATAAGGGAAAAATAATAAAAAATCAAAGGTAAAAGTATTTCGTAGATAATGCGTTTATATATTTATATTTATATTATATAAATTTATATATATTTTGTTTTGTGTGTATTTAATTAATACATAAATACGACATATCGAGATACGACAAAAATAAATATTTTATTTTTCTCCTGTTCTAAATTGTCATGGTTTATGTTCTTCGCTGTTCTGTTTTGTCACTGTTCTGTTATATGTACATATGTACATGTTCAATCATGTTCTGTTTATTCACGGAACCATGCATTACACCCGCAGAATTATAGGGGGTAATTCGGCAAAGCTTAATTCCGATTGGTTGGATTGTGTGGAATGTATAAAGTAAAACCAGACAGCAGACATAATATGATTTATTTAATGTGAGTAGTGGTTGGTTTAACCACCATTTCAAACTCTGACTTATAATGGAAATTAATGTAAAATACTGTATATTTTAAAATAAAATTCGGTTTAATTCCGATGGAAAAACATCTTAACTGTATTTTTTATCTAAAAAATTTAGTTCAAGGAATGTGGTATTTGTATTTATTTGCAATTTTAAATGGTAGTTGGGCAATTTCTACTCATGCAACTACATACATGTTAAATAGGTTCCTTTGATTATATACTTGTTTCTATAGTGCATGTAGATTTACATTCACGTCTTGAATAAGCAATGTTGGCCATTTGAATTAACCCTTAATTAACGACCCCCGTTACTGAAAAATTGTCCCTTATGGACTCTTATTCGTTGGGTGGTTGAAACTGATGGTCGAGCCTAGGTGAAACTGAAGTCGAGCTCGGCAATCATTCAGGCTCTGGGACAAATTAGGCCGCTGGAAAAGGCGCCGAAGGGTTTATTGTTCGAAAAATAACCCTTAAATGACCTCAACAACGATGATTTACGTGGCGCCATCCGCTATTAGTGCGACGAATGCTCGATGCGATCGAGACGAAAACGTGACTGACAAAAGCGGTCCTCTTCATCTTGCATTTCCAAATGCAAATGCACGTTTCTCCGCTTTCTCTAGCCTCTTTCGTTCTAAAATATATTATATCCGTACGTATGCATACCTACATATAAAATTTTTAACGTATTTACGGATGCTACTCTCGTAGATCGACCTTTTGTCCGATGAACTGCGATATTTACAATCGACTTTTATCCCGGTCGTGATTAGTATTCGACGCTGTTGCGCTCGTATGAATTTTTTTCGGTTCACTTTTGAAAGACAAATGTTCATTGTGCGCTGTCTATAATGAAAATGACTGAATAATAAATAAAAACGCTCTGTTCTCTTCTCTTTTTATAGATCTCGCTGTTGCATCACTGCCACAATTGGAAATAAAATCCGGTAAGTCGAAAATTTTATATCTACCTATACATATGTACATATGCATGTATCGTTTCGTCTGCACTTGCGAGAGCTTTTGTGGGATTTAAAACTGTCCGGATTCGATGTCAAAGTTTTCCGAAAGAACAATGAGCTTAATTATGACTGCAGTCGTTTGAATCGGACCAAATTGCAATAGGTTTTCATGAAACGTCCCCTAGTTTAATATAATATTTTATAACGGCCACAGATGCTATCCCAAACGAAGACCAATGTCTATCATTTATTTTATATCACATCACAATTCTAATTGGATTCATACTGAATGTGCGTTATTCAATTTTGTTTTATTTTATGACAAAAAATAAAACATATAGTTCTGCGTCTTATCGTTCATAGCAATTGAGCATAATTTTCCAAACGACTTGTGTGGTATAGTATTCTTGACACGAATTCATATGCAAAATTATGTAGGTATACAGACAATTGTCGCTTCAAATGTAGACATTCTAATATTAGTATACCTCGCTTATTTACCCATATTTCTTTTTTTTACAAGCATCGAATCGTATTTGATCTCGCAGTACGTATGTGTAGGTACGGGGGTGTTGGAAAAGCGACCCAATAAATATCTAAAATGGTTATTGCGCAGAACTCCAACATCGACATAAAATCCAGAAAGTGTCGATTTTCCTTCCTCACTACACATACACATGTGCTAGGTATACAACTGAAGCATATCCATATAATTTTATGCTAATGCTCGGTCGTTCTCTTCGGGATTCCCTTTAGCACAACTAATACACTGGAGAGCGACACGTTTATAACACGTACATACACGTAGATTGCTGCAGTTCAGTAATCAACTTATTGCATAACCAGTCGCATCCAATCCCCTAGTCACAGTAATTTCCATACAAAAATCACACACTTTGAGTTCAGAGAGTCTACGTACATACATAACATGCCGACATATACGGATTAGAAGTTGTATACCTTGAATTCGTGATACGATGTTGGTGTAGTGTGTCAGCTAAACATAACCGTTTTATTGTCAGGGTCGATCGGTCAAATCTATTAGGCAGCCTCGACTTATTGGCATTCGAGAGCGAGATTTATGAACTCGATTTGAGCATGACATCACCTGGAACCGTCACGAGCATCCTCGATGCAATTGTAGACGACTGCAATCGGGTCATATGTATTATTATGGTACGTGTGATGTACCTACGCAGCATCGCCTTGTCTCATCGTTTAGCTTTTCCTTTCACTTATGTACTCTATGTGTGTGATTTTGATCGGTCGACTCCTCTTGACCCGGATGCCCTGTGCATCGTCTTCGTGGTAAAAGTTAATAATGGCATCGATAAAGCGCGACTTTTGCAACGAAATCGCTTCGTGAAAGTTTTATTTTGTTTATTTTTTTTAATTATGTGTAAATAAAAGTCCTTTCACCCGTAGTGGGTATGTATTGTGACGTTGGTTATACATACGGTCGGTGGATCTCATTAGAATTGATCGTGATCGGTTTCGAATGTTTGAATTAATCATGGCGGATCGCCGCCAGGCCATGACTTGACTCGATTACGTGTTCTAAATTACTTTCTCACGCTGCTGTTGCAAATTTTCAAAATGGTTTTTTGATTGCGATGATATTTATTTCTGCACCGCCCTGCTTGCACAGTCGTCGATCAATAATAATAATGGCGAGTTGCAACGAACGAAAACATTTCAGTTTCGTCGGAAATCTTAATGAACTGTGCCGCGGCAATGGTTGATTCATTATTACTATTGCAGTCTTGTACATTTCGAAAGTCGACTAATGTATTGTTCCATTTCTTTGGGTTCAATTTTAAAATTGCACTACAATTGAAACACTCATATAAATTGAATGGCATGAATCAAACATTGCACACGAGCACACAACTTATAGTGACTTAAATCGGTGAATATTTCATTTAATTTATTTAAAAAAGCTTTTTATTGTTCATATACTATGTTCACAATACATCTTAAATCTATTTTAATAGCTACTGGTACAGTGACCATTATCTATTTTACACATTGTTCATTTTGTTAGTATTTATAAAGATTCTTTTATTTTAATGTTAGTGTTTAAAGCATAATAGGAGAAAGAGCCCAAAAACCTATTTACAATTCTTATCAAATGTTTATAATATATTTTACATAATTAAATACTTTTTAGAGTCAGCGATCTAAAGAAAATTATGTTTATACATACTTAAAGGGTAAAGACATCTTGCTCTTTCATCTCACAATATACTGTAGGTAATATTTCATACACTGAAAAGACATGTGACAAAATGGTGAAAGTTTATTTTTCTCAACTTTAAATCAACATGTTTTCCACTATTTTTAGATAAATTATAGCTAAATTCTTTTAAATAAAATGGTGAAATACTTTAATGTGTTTTTTGATGTAAAAATAAGGATAAAATACAGATGAAACTGACGTACAAATGTCAAGTGTGTCAACCGTCCATCACCGAGTAACAAATGTTAATTCATGCAATACATTTAGAAGTAATTAAATTGGCGTCGGTCAATTTACATAATCGCCAATATGTTGAATAAAAAATAAATATCAAAGTTGAAAGCGCGAGGGTACCCGGGATATGGGAATTCCACCATTTTCGTATATTTTCGTACTTGTACAACCGTACACGTGTTTTCCCCTACATCTTCAGCGAGAGCTTTTTTTTTTTTTTTTTTTTTTTTTTACTTTACTTTACTTTGAAAAGCTCCTGCGTTCGGCTCCCGCGATCTGTGACCTCTCCGTATCGAAAATTCCGCTTTATTTCTAAGACTGGGTGGGTTCCATTGAACACGAATCGTGCGTAATGGTTCGTGAAAGCTTTCAATGGTTACTTCTTACGGTTATACCTGATACGCGTACACGCGTAAATCAACCGGACGTATCTGAACATGAGCTTTTCACGTAATTTATTCTCGCAACCTCCGCCGCGTGCTGTTGTTGTGTTGTACATACTTATGTACACGTGTATGATGTATATATTTTTTTATTATTTTATTTTCATTAAAAACGCGTTTCGGTTATTATTTACGTTCGCTCTGTGCTGCTCGTGTCGCGCGTAAAGCTTTTTTTATACGACGTTATAGTATTCCAATAAGGGTGGCCGTGGCACGTAACCAATATGCCATCTATGGCGTGTTGTAAAAGTTAATGCCAAAACGCTAAAACCGCATCCCGATATTCGCGTCGTCAAACGCTGGATTTTCTCTATAAAATTCAATTGAATTTTGTACATACCTACGAATATGTACGTACAAAGTACCGAAGTTTTCTCGCTCGGTCCAGAATGTAAAGGGAAAAATGGTTCAAAATTTATGTCTGTATCTGGGCTATGTAAAAATTGTTGAACTGAAATCGTATTAAAATTTATAATCCAGACTTTGTTACTCTTATTACGATAAAACGATCATCCATAGAGGAATTGTCTAATTAGTAGTATAAGTATAATCATTGGAAAATTTAGCTTTAGCCTTAAGTAGTGAAGGTTTTCAACTATTATCTTGAGAAGTACAAGTACAAAACAGGATAATGTGTAGAATTAAGTGCATGTAACTTGTTCAAGACTACATAGACTAGTAACAGTAGAGACGTATGACGATAACCTTCGTGTAGTAGCTAGCTACTACATATGCATAGGTAGTTGTTGATAGTAGCATGTTATAGGTATTTGTTTAAATTTTTAATAATATTTAAATGTGTGCGTGTTTTTTGATTGAAATTAAAGAAACCCTACGATGCGGATATGTTCGTTCAATCAGCAATTTTTGTACAAGAGAGAGAGAAAAAAAAAATCACTCGCGAATTCAACGAATACAACCTTACATTGCTGTAAGAAAATTCTAAAAAGGAAATTCGACGTGAAATCTGTAAATTTAGTGGAACTTCGTATAATCCGGTTATACGGAGGCTGCATACAGATCAAAGGACAACCATTTCGCATCTTTGGACATGTTGTTAAACCCTTTCACCGTATTAGAATAAGGGTTCTACTCTGCTCTTATTTCGACTTTGGCAACTTTGTCGTGTGCGGATGCATTGCGGACTTAAATTAAAAATTCACGACACAAATATGTACACATGTACATATATATATATATATATATATATATTTATATATAATTGTAACATATTCGAGGCGTCTATTTACGGTGGATTTCGTGTAATGTTAATGCGTTCTTGCACGTGATTTTTCGCGTGCTTATGTAAAGGCGAAGCTTATTGTATTATGATAACTAGAATTTATTTTTGGAAGCTTCTTTCTTTTTTTCTTCTTCTCCTTTTGTGCTTCTAAATTGAATTAGGCAAAGGGCGAACGGGCAGAGTGGAGGGGGTCACCCTGTATAAACGAATGGGATTATGGTTTGGGCTTTTGGCGCAATTTTCGAACACGGCAACGTAAACGGCTGCCCAGTACGCTTTTCCGAGCGCGGAAAAGCGTAAGGAAAAACTCCTCTTCGGTGTTCGACACTTGTTTCATTGTGCTCGATTTTACCACCCCCCTTTTAGCGCATTGGCTCGTTTGAAAGGTTGCAAACTTCTCGAACTGACGTCGTTTCGATGCATTTGCGGGGGATTGTAGCTTTCACCTTTCACGGTAATGGAAATTTGCCACACTTTTTCATCTTCATTTCGAAAGTAGCACATCGGTGATATTACCCCTTCAATTGAATCAATCGAACACAACAAATACCCAATGGTTGAAAATTACTTTTGGTAACCATCTCAACGAAACGTGGTAGTTTGATTACTTTGAATAATTGAGCTTTACGAAAGCCTAATTTAGAATTGCTATAAGTAAAGAAGATTGCTTGTTTTCTTAACACTGTAGTGATTATATTACCCGACAAACGTCTTTTATTATTTATTTATTTAAGGTAGCTTAAAAAGCTAATTACAAAATAAACATTACTTAATAAAAAAAAAAACTTATTATCAACTTGCACTTGTTCAGAGGTGCTGCTTTAAGGCTGCCAGGAATCTATCAATTTTATTTATATCTCTGAGAACTTCTGACAGGCCATTATATTATATTCAGCAACTGTACTTTCATACTTTTCGTATGAGCCTTTCAAAATCTTTTTTTATAAAATAAACTTTGGTTAATTATAATATATGTAGATATTAGACCTAAACTAGAATTTGCTGTAAATGTTTGGAACCCTAGCTTCATAAAATACATTGTATGTTTTGAAAGGGTCCAAAGAAGGATGACAAAAATGTCATCTGAACTTCGATCACTATCCTATAATGAAAGGTTGAAGAAAATGAGTTTCACATCTTTGGAGACGATTAGGATTAAGAGGCGATCTAATAGAAGTCTACAAAATAATAAATAATAAATATAAATGCCTAATGAAAAACCTCCTTACTTTCAAAAAAAACGCACATCTCAGAGGTCATACACTGAAACTACTAAAAGACAAATCGAACAAAATTATCAGACATTCTTTCTTTTCAAACAGAGTGGTCGAAGTTTGTTCAAATCAGATAGTAACTTCTGAAAATACAAATCTCTTTAAAAATCATCTCGATAAGTTTTTGAACATACATAAATGGATTTTAGTAATCCTTCAAATATAAATAATTAAAAATTGTATGTACAAATTATGACAGACCCCTGGGCTCCATCGGCTATGCCACCTGCCCATGTATTTTAAATAAATAAATAAATAATTCTGTATACACTTTTATTTAATTTAAGACAGTTAGTTAGTCTAGCTTCTGATTGGTTATGCTAAAGTTTTGATTTGATTAATCGTCTATGGAGTCATTGAATTCGTTATTAAATTATTTTAAATTTGCGTGATTAATTAGTCAGTGTAAAAATTGCACTTGTAAGTCGTGTCGTGCGACATCAAAGCTATCTGATTCGATTACGGCGATTACCCGTTCTGCGACGGATCGAAAAACGAAAGCTCCATTCATTATAAACAAAGGGAGACGTTTGGAAGCCTTAAGCCCGAAATATAAAAATATATATAAATCCGCCTCCTTTCAAAGCCTGTTTATTCTTCCGCTCTTTATTTTTTCATGTCGCAAAACAGTATCAAAGCCCACTTCGGCCGAGACCTGAGAGACCTTAATCCTTTTAATAATCCGACGCAGCTCTGCTCCCTTCCGCCTCGCCCTTTTGTTTGGGCCCCTTTCTTTATCTTTTCATATTTTTTTTATAGCCGATCTGATTACTAAATTTAATATCTCCGCCGGAATAGAGCACTTAGCATTTGAAAGCGGCTACGAGGTGACCTTTTTCGCGCGAGACGATCTTCAAATAAAAAAAAAAAAACACAAATAATACAACGTATCGCTTATTTATGAATTGTGTACAATAGGCGAGGAGCTTCATTTCCGCGAGTTTACGCTGAACGGGAAATTGTACGTTCTAGATTTCTTTATCTTTACAACTCTTTGAAGTCGAACTCGTAGCTATGGATACCTCTGTTTTGCTTTGCCATACGTTGGCTGATTATTATTAGCAGACATGTATTATGTTTTTGCCCATATTGACTTTGACGTTTATATTGTCATCGAAATATACATTTTCTCTCCGTAATTTGAATGTACATATGTATACGAATTCAATGAAAAACAAAACGAAGTACTACCAACGCATGTTTTTTTAAAGGAGACTGAAATGTATTCAATTTTTTTCCTCGTCAAAAATAACACAGACTTTATGCTTCGATCGACAAAGAATCTTTTGAAGATTACTATTAATTTATATTTCAATCGTTAGTTATACTTTATTTTTTTTTTTAAGTAAAACGTCTTTTCGCTCGGTAGAGTAAAAACGGTTAATTCAACGTTCCATACGAACGGAGCGAGCGATAAGTGGTCACGCATATCCCCAGTCTTCCAGTTTGGAGGTAGGCTATTGCCCTCTCTCTTGCTCTTTCGCGTTCGTGCGAGAGAGAGATCCGCCTCGAAAATTCGAGCGTCCCCTTTGCGCCCCGCACCGCCCATCAGTTTAGTAAAAACGTATCATCGAAGCGTGGTACGACACGAAAACCAGTCACGGTCAGCGGGTACCCACACTCCTCGGCTAGACGTCAGGTCGCAGTGAGAATAGTGAGTCATTGGGTGAGCGTTTAAAACCACATTTGTGTACACAATTCTTTCACATTCACATCTGTATTCCTTCTTGTACATTGCACTTGCTTTAAATTGCAAAGGAGTTGTACTTCTATAGTGCAGCGGTCGGGAACCGGCGGCTCCGAAGCCGCATGCGGCTCTTTGTTTGAAAACCTGCGGCTCTCGCTGTCATCCAACATTTTGCGCGAAACGCAATTCTTTGACATGATTTAAACAAAATCAAAATAAATCCGATTTTCACAACTTCATGGCTATAAAAAGCTTTCAGATAAAATACTTTTTAGTAATAAACTGTCTAACATTAAGAAATATCACGAAGATATAACTTATTTCTTACAGCAATCCATTTCATAGAGGAGTAATGTTTAATTTTATTTTGAATCACCATCCACTGCTGAATGAACGCCTCTCCAATCCTCTTCCATTCCTGTCTGTCTTGGACAATCTGCATCCAGTTGACTCCACACATTATTCTCAATTCATCAGCCCATCGTCCGCTCGGTCTATGTTGCTTTCTTTCACATCCTCTCGGATACCATTCCAGTATTTCTCACGTCCATCTGCCTTATTTTGAATATTTAATCCGAAAATAGTATGTTGCGGCTCCATAACTTGCAAATTTTGAAGGGTTTTGGCTCTTAGCTCTAAAAAGGTTCCCGACCACTGCTATAGTGAGTAGCGGCTTCACACTGTTTAACCATTTCTTAGCGTCATTTAATATTTCTGTGTATAAAGAGTGTGTTCAAAGAGTCGGCTCGTATCAAATTATCATATTCTAAAAAGTCAACGTCAAGAAAGTATTCCGGCCCAACTATGTTTTCGGGGCATGAATGCGTGCGGCCGAAATTGAAAGTGCGCGAATTTTATTAAACCGAATTTCCGCAAAGCGCGTCCGGAAAATACGAATAGATTTTCCCGGTCGTGACACGATAGGAATTTCATACTGGGAAAATGCGTTCGAGCCGATGCGAATTTGCGATGCCTCGCATATTTCTCCCCAATTTAATTTCGCACATACATACATACGTACACTCACATGTGCTAGCTAGCGCAAAACCCTTTCGATTTTACTCGGCCCGGGGACACACTATCAACCGCTAATGCGTTTCTCCGAAATCGAATATATCGCTCGCAATCGTTGGTATGAGGTGCCACCTTCACCCTTCAGCTCGTGTCGTGAATAAATTAAGGGATTTGAATTTAAAGGGATATAGCCGCCGTGCAAGATAATATGGTTAACAAACGTGCGGTGTTTTGTTTGCGGTGTATTTTCCATACGAAACGGAAAAGCACCCCACCCACACTACGCTTTTCCCGTTTCCGGATATGGGTCCCACCCCTATATATTATTCAGCATCAGTACGCTTGAAAAGCAGTTCCTGTTCTAATCCTAAGCTAAGAATTGTGCAAACAAATCCGCAAACTTATTTAGACGAGGCTGCGTCGCGTCGTTTGCTAATTCTTATTTGAATTTATGCGACCTGTCAGGTATGTCGTTGAGTTGGATGACTCCTACGATCACGTGTTTTGATTTGCTTGGTTTATTTTATTTATTTATTTATTTGAGATAGCTTAAAAACTAATTACAAACAAACATTACTTAAAGCTTAAATTACAAAATAAACTTATTATCTACTAGCACTTGTACAGAGGTGCTGTTTTAAGGCTGCCAGGAATCTATCAATTTTATTTTATAATTAATCTTTATCTTATAGCTAATTTAATCTAGTTGTATAGAGGTGTCGTTTTAAGGCCGCCAGAAACTTTTCCAATGATTTGATGCTAGTCAAATTATCTGGCAGCCTATTGTATTATTGGACATCTCTATACAATACTCCTTATATTTACTTTTTTAATAACTAACTTGTTTTTAATCCTAGTGTTATAACTATGTATCAAATATGTATGTAAGTAACAACTTATTGTCTAACTTATTAATAAACGCTAGCATATAAAATTTCGCATTCTCTCTTACTCAATCAGTTCAACTCATCTAACATTCTTATGTGACAAAACTCAATTTGTTATTAATTAGCTAGAGTCATCAAAATAAAACTTTCTGTGGAAGATAATCTAACGAAAATATCTCATCGCAGTCAGGTATCCTTTAAGATTCGCAGAATCATAGAAAATATCTCTATAAAGTTAATTCCCGATCGTGAAGGAATAAAGAGACGGGCAAAAATTCAATTTTATTCGTATCGATAAAAAGATGGACAACAAAATAAGCTTTTTGATATTTAAATATGGATGTGCAATACGAATTGATATGTTTTTAAAAGTATAATCCGTTCGTGTACCTTAATTTTGTATCACAGCGGTCGTTCTTTTTGGGGTTAAAGCCGGGATTATAAACGTTGTTTGTGTGTCTGAAAAGGGACGACCCAGCCTCAATTAGGAGCAGTTTAAACGAATGAAAAAATTATACCAAATATAATGAAATAATTGATTACAACGCTAGGTCTAAAAAGGTTACAATGCATCAATAAAAGAATGCTGAAAAATTTACTAGTTTTTCTTTCAGAATGTATTCATATTTTACGTTGAATGAAAACAAAATATTTTCGTTCGTGCGACTGGGTATAGCAAACAAATCTAATAATGCGATTCAAAGGGAATGTGGAAAACTCGAAATGCCTTTTATATATCGCCAAGTCGAAACGTCGGTCCGAAACAAATTTCGAGTCCAGAGTACATTGTTCGCAGTTCTGTGTGTGTGTGTGTGTGTGTCTAGGAGTTTAGAGGTCAATTTGAGCTTTCGTGTAATCAAGAGAGTTATGGCGTTGTAACTATTAGTCAGTTAATTGCCCATTGAAATTATATTGGAAATATGATATATGCCCGTATACATCATTATTGAATTAGTACCACGTTTTCCCGTTGACTAATTCGAGGATGCTTGAATGACAAGTCTTACATACTTTTGATCTGGACATGTGAAATTAGACGAATTAAAATTTCTTTATGAACAATCTGAACTTGACCAATCATCCGCGATAGGTCATTAAAGTGTCATTGAACTTTTTGGAAACAGATAAACATTAAAATCATAGTAGACTATCAGTCTAGCGCAGGGGAACTTTATTAAATATAACAAACTATTATATGTATGTATATCTATACATAGTATTTCATAAGTAAAATATCGCCAATGAAAAGCTTGTGCAAGTTTTTCCAATGCACAACTTCTCGCCTCGTTTGAATATAAACTATTACATTTCCGGTTCGGAAAAATGCACTGACGAATTTATCGCTTTAAAGTTTTTCAATGAACTTGTCTGTATTTTATATTTTCATTGTTCACCAATAAAAAACCTTCAATTTTGAGGTTGTATCTATGTATGTATGTATATATCGCACACCTGTGTACATAGATCAAAACAGTATCAACTCAAGAATTAAGATTTTTTATTCGGATTCTACAAACGAAGCTGCATGAACCAACAAAATAAAATGAAATGTTTCAATCTGAACTTTCTTAAATATGCTTGTTTTGATATTAAAAAAAAAAAGTACACTCCTATCACTTATAGCGACATGACAAGTTTTTCGTCGTTCCTAAAAAAAGTGTTTTTTTTTTTTGTGATACTGTTTATGTAGATTTATGTAGGTATGCGATATGTAAAACTATGACATTTCGACTGATTTCGTTCAATTTCGTTGGATTTAAATACATTAAACTAAAGTATCTTTAGAAAAATAGTATCCTGTTGCCTTCTTGGCGGTGCGTTGGAAGAATAACAAAAAAACTACCCAGAGCGGAGATTGCTCAATCTTTACTAAGTTTGATCACAATCAGTAGGAAAAATATCTGACTATCGATTTCAATACTCACTTTGAGCACAGCAATACTATATTTTGAGTTATAGGCCGCAAAAGCCAAAAAAATAGATATTTTTTTAAATCGCGAATATCTCATAAACAAGAGCATTTCAACAAAAATCATTATCGGATTCGAATTCAGTGGGTCAAATTTAGTAAAGATTTGATAATCTCCGCTCTGGGTTTTAAAAAACGTGATCTTTTATTGCTCAGTAATATTAGTCGATTGCCTATATAAAAGAAACATCTTGTCAACCGAATCAGATGAAATTATTTTTATTCCCACTATAAACGTTCGAATAATGTCGAATTAATCTAGTAAATCTTTTGACCATATCGGCAATAAAACGGGCACACTTTCAGTTCATGAATCAAACGCTCCAACTATGCGGTACAAGTGCACAAAATTAAAATCGGCTTAAAATTTCATTCAAATCAACGAACCGGAACTAACAGGTCACTATTTGCAACCGTATGCAATTTCGTACTACACACAACCACCTAAAAAGTATTTCATTACCGCAAAGCGTATTATAGCATCGCAATACATTGGCTACGGTTCAGACTCATCTTTTAATTCGGTTTAAACGCGAGAAGAAGCTGGGCTAAAAGGGGCCACATACTACATAGGATAGGATCGAATCTCCATTAGCAGAGGACGCTTGCGTCTCGTGAGCTTTAAGTGAAAACTCGGCGCATACATAATGCATACGGGGTCGTTTAAGGTGAAAATACCTGCCATCGCAGTAAATATCCATTAAACGACCTCTTAAAGCTTAGCGGATACGGTGAGGCTTCGAATTACGTACTGACGAACTCCCTAGGGTCCGGTGAACCCAGACGCACGTCCACGTTTACCCAATTCGAATCGGAATATGGTCGATAAACGTGGTAATAAAACCGACCCGTACACAAACCGATATTTGATAGGGGCATTTGTGCATTTTTAATTCGCATCAAATCGACGAATGTACGAATTTCACCCAGATATGATTTCCAGTGCACGTATTCTCGTTTATAATATGTGTATATGTGTGTATGTGCTGTTTTATTTACGGACAGCGTGTGAAATCCGGCATTGTTTAAAATGCTGTCCGAGTCATTTTTATCGAACCAATCTGACCAGCTGATCTTGAAGAGCAATTTGAACCATTTTTTTCATGTCTTTCTCAGAGCGAAGTTTTTCATATGTGCTATTTTAATTTTAATTTATGAAACGTAGTACATTTTTCACTTTGCCTGTAACATTTGTATGTACATACAATCGTTAAATATATGTACCTTGTGGAAATTAGGTCAAATCGATTTGATTCCTAGTCCAAAGTTTATTTTAAAACACCTCAATATCATATGTAGATTTTGAATTAATTGAAATTGTGGCTGTTAGACCTAATGAGATTTTAATGTAAATACGTTTTCGACTTATAATTTAATGGAATTGAAATAGCTTTGGTTTTTTTTTAGCTTGTAGGTACATATCGATGGGTTAGTGCACAGATATTGTTCTAAAATATTGTAAGTGACATACATTTCTTTCGCATGAAAAATATGGGACAAAATGGACATATTACGTATGTACATATATATTTGAATAGGGCAATATCTTCTCAAATATACTATTTGGATATACAACACTTTTTAAACATGAAGGTTTGATGTAGATGGACGTTTTGCATATGATAACTCAATTTTGGTAAAAACTGGACATCAATATCTGTGCATTAACCCATCGATATGTATGTATGTATATAAAAAAAAACTATTTACACTATACGTACATATGTATGTAGATCTAAATATACTCTGCACATTTTAATTCGTGGTTTATAATAATTAATTATCAAAGCTAAATGTACATTCAGAAAAACAATCGTTAAATCTGCCCTATGGAAATTAGGTCAAATCGACATGATTCCTAGTCAAAGTTTATTTAAAAACACCTCAATATCGTGTGTAGATTTTGAATTAATTGGAAAAGGCTTTTATTGGTTTTTTGTTGAAACTTTTCGATGGCTTTATGGCTGTTGGACCTAATATGCGATTTGAATGTAAGTACGTTTTCGACTTGTAATTGAATGGAATTGAAATAGCTTTGGTTGCTTTTTAGCATGTACATATAGGTAGGTATATCGATTTTGGTTACGTCTGTGATTCTAGTTATTTACTGCGCAATAATATGCGTATAAATTTGTCGTTTATTTTTAAGCACACATAATTCACAGAGATAATATTCCAGTAATGTTCCGCGTGTTTTCGAAAAACAGCGTCCTTTTTACAACGGGACAAAAATAAGACAAACGTCCCACACGTGTTTTTGTCCGTGAACGTGTACATACAATATACTCGCTATAAATGGAAGTAATGATTTTTATGGGGGGTGCATTTTTTTTGTAGCTTTTCTTCGCAGAAAATGGTCATTCGGTGGACGGACAACGACGAAAATAGAACAAAATAATACGGACACAAAAATAGGGAAGGCAAAAAAAAAATGGATTCTGTTTTTCTTTTGTAATCGAAGCCGTAATTCAAAACAACATGTTTTCGCTACGGATATAAATATAAATTAAATATTTATAAAATGTAAAAGCTTCGTTAGGGCGTTTTAAAAAAAAGGGGCAATATTGATCTATCAGGTTAACCGGGGCTTTCTATATTGTGCGTGAATAATCGCTTATCATTTTTAAAACGGTCGCAGATGTTCCGATCCTTGTACGAATTTTTGACAAAGTAATCCTTTCGAATATTAACGACAAAAATACAAAACAATATCGAAACACACCATATATTATAACAAAAGAGGATTATTATGATAATATGCGAAAATTCGAAGTGTCTAAAATAAACACTTCCTCCATATGCGTATTTCATTTCATATTACATTATGAGCAATATTAAATTTCTTTAAATAGTTTTCCCAAAATTCACGCAAGAAGTAATTTTGATAGAAAATACAGGTTTTTAATTAAAAATTGTACATTTTTTATTGATTCATAAAGTATACAGTATATGTAGGGTTATGTATGGAGTAGCATATTATCATTAATTATTAATATA
The DNA here is from genome assembly GCA_022651745.1 of Parapsyche elsis. Classification (NCBI taxonomy): domain Eukaryota; kingdom Metazoa; phylum Arthropoda; class Insecta; order Trichoptera; family Hydropsychidae; genus Parapsyche; species Parapsyche elsis. The sequence goes on from JAGVSN010000018.1 coordinate 4,823,434, forward strand.
TCATTCCCAACAAGAAGCGTCCTACAGTGGAACGTAAGCTACTGTCCTGAACCGTATGCTTGTATCGGTGAAGTTCCAGTGATTTGATTCATTCAAAAATACTCACTAGTGCACATTGTCACAACAAAGCATAATTTGTGAATAAAAAAGAAAGACCTTCAACTATTCAGAGCAACAATTTTAATTTGTTTAATTTAATAGTTGTGAAAGTGTGATTAACTTTCGAATACATGTGAACTTTTGGGATGTGTAAATTATTTTTTTATTTATTGCTACTCCATACATAACCCTATACTGTATACTTTACGAATCAATAAAAAAATTACAATTTTTAATTAAAAATCTGTGTTTTCTATCAAAATTATTTCATGCGTGAATTTTGGGACATTTTATATGTACATACATAGGTTCATTTCGCCAACCGTTTTAGTACAACGTACGTACGTACCTATTCTTGCAATATGAAGAACATAAATTTTACATTAGATATTTACGTCTAAGCTTAACCCTTTTCACGTGTTTGTACTTAACTGAAACGACAAGGGTGGCCGCTGGACATTAACTGATTGACTTTATGCAAATTAGAAACTAGGTTAGAGGCTTTCGTAATTCCCGCCAATTGACACGTCGTCGGTTCTCTTCGCGCAATCGTTTCCTTGGCTTGTCTCGTATGTGAAATTTATTAAAGCAATTTGCGAAAGTTTTATCTATCCACGTATATAACCGATGTTCGCGAATCGGTTTTTTTTTTCGTTATCGGCTAAACGATTTTTAATCAAGCGAATGGCATTCGTCGTAAATTTTCCGACGCTTTTCCCCGGGTCGAGGGTCTTTCGGCGAACCGAAAGGGACAGCCACTGAAGGCTTTCAGACCCGTCTGAAACTTTGGTAATATCGTAGGCCAGGTCCGACGTCAAATATGAGACGAGTTTCGACCGACTCCGATATTGCCGACTGAGCTTTCGCTCGGAGCTTTTCCTCAAAACTTTTATTTGCCTACTATGTGTGTAATTTGGGCCACATTTATACACACATTTACATCGCGCTTAAGCACTAGCGCTAATTTATACGTACAATCAACGAATCAAACGCATTTATAACTATACTGTATACTGTATAGAATACCCTTTTAATCTAAGTGCTTTCCGAGTAAGAGTACAAACACTACTAACATTACACTTTGATATTAAATTTCACGTCTATACACTTCATTATAGTATGCGTTTATTATTTATTATTATACCGTATTCAATTATATTATGCACGCGTTGAGAAAATGCTCCGTTACTAATTAGTGTGATTTTTATCTCTCATTTCACTCTCGTTTGCATGCTCAATTTCCACGACAGGTAAATTTTTCAAATTTGTCTTGAAAACGTTTACGTATTATTATAAAGACAATGCTTCATTTGCGTTGTTTTTGTTATTCTTTCTTTCTTTTGTTCATGTGAAAAGTTCGCGCATCAGTCTCGCATGCAAATGCACACGGTTCATCGACATTAGCGCATTTTTAAGACAGCGCGTTAATAATTTCGCGTACCATGTTTTAATATGTCTGTTTTGTGTGTACGGTTTTGTACGAAGTTTGAAGGCAAGTCAATGACAGCAGCTAGTTAGTTTACGACTCGGTTTTGTCGGCAGTTGTGTGTGCGGTATTAACAAACTTGAGCTTAGATTACGTACCCTTTTGTTCTCGAGCCGTACAGTGTCGCAGATTCGCTCTAGCGTTAATTTATTATTAAAATGAAACAAAAAAAAAAAAAAAAAAACGACAAAAAATAAACCGCCGACATTTACTTGCTTATACCTACTTATTTTTGAAACTGGTATAAAATGTGTTGAGTTGTTCTATGGACGTTGTCTGTGAAAATCGTTCAATATGTTAATTTCGAACGTGAAACTCGACGAAAGTAATTCGAAATTTCGTCACGATGGGAAAACTTTGATTTTCGTCCTCATATTTTCAGTTGAAAATTTCCATCACTTGCATTCTCTTTCGTTTTCCAATTGCAAAGTCAATTTTATCTTTCTATTCCGCCTTGGAACGCATACCCAAATATACGTGTATTTTTAGACTTACTAGCGTTGCCATAAATAGTTATACATTGCTTTTTCTGAACTGGAAATACTCTATTGGTCAACTATAATGAGCCTAGTCACCTAAACTTGTATGGCAGCTATTTGAAAAAAAAAGTCCGGCCAGATTAAAGTTTGGTTTTGATTAGTCAAACAGTGTTGGATTGTATAGGAAGTAAACAAACTGATAGACGAGCAAGTATGTATACAATTTTATAATAGATATTTTTAAATCTATAGTACATATGTATATGCGATAAATAATACTAGTACTGACCTTAATACCTAGTTTATTATGAACTTTGTTCTATACATATAATTTAATATGTCGACACGTCTAAATATTCCGGTATCCTCTTGAGTGCGCTACCACCATGTTCTCATGATATACGACCTGCCCTAATGAGGTTTTCCTTTCATACGGCGATTTATTTTCAAATAAAATACTCCACCAACATCCCAACCGTGGGAATCTCGAGCTTTTTCCACGACACTTCACCTCCGATATCCAATCATCGGCACACTCTAATCATTTTAATTAATCTCGACTTAACGCGCAGCAACCCTCGATTTGTACGCGCACCGTATATACCGTTCACTGGCACTTTGTCAGCTGGCCGAATCGAATTTATTGCGAATTTTCCACACTCACCATAGAGGATTGTTTATTTCGGGAAAAATAAGTTTTGATGTGCAGAATCCGACGGATGTTTTGAACACCGGCGACTCGGATGAAAGGAAATCGTCACGGTAGCATGGTAATAATCGTGTACATTTTCCTCATTTCCTTCACGTCCTTTCGCACTCGCGCTATATTCAATACATACCGAGTAACTCGTCTCGGCGTAAGTATAATTGAATTCTGCGTAAAAGCCGCGTCATGAATAAGTCATTAATTCTCCTTGTCATCCTTTTTCCCCCATTGTCCGAATTGGTCCCCACCGCGAAAACGCCAAGGAAAACTTCCACGCTTTCCTTTCTTTCGTTCGTTCTGTCGTCTTCTTTTTTTTTTTTTTTTTTTTTGGAAATGTATACATTTATATCTATGCGTTTTATATATATTTTCTTTCGTTTTACGTCTATCCTCTCACCGTGTTGCGAGTATCTCTCTCGAGTCGATAGCCTCGTCTTCGTCGTCGTTCTAATAATCGCATTGCTCGGAAACGTCGCCAAGGAATCGGCTCGCTTTCGCTGAATGTATACGTGTTTATTTATCGAAATTTAACACCATCCACAATTCAATCATCAATCGATATAATATTCACTCTGTACATTTATATCAAGAAAGTATTTAGTAATATAAAAAAATAGGATAAAAAATATCATTTTGTATTGTACTCTACTATATGTATGTATTTAAGTAGAAACCTATAGATTCATATTTTTCGGCTATATAACCAGCCTATTACCACAAGGCTTATAATTTCCTTTTCAGTGCATATTTGCTGTTTCTTAAGATAAACTTAATTTTGTTCACACCATTAACCTGTTCCATATTCACGTGGAGCATCTCGACGATTTGGATCAGTGGTCGGGAACCTTTCTCGAGCTAAGAGCCAAATTAGGTAAAACCTTTGATAAGTTTGGGAGCCGCAACATATTATCATTGGATAATATATTCAAAATTAAACTAAATGTGACTCATTTATGAAATGTGATATCTTCGTGTTATTTCCTAATTCTCGACAGTTTATTACTAAAAAGTATTATTTGAAAAAACGATTAAATGCTTTTTATGGCCGTGACATACATATATACATATGTAGAAATAGGATTATTTTTGATTTTGTGTAAATTGTGTGTCAACGCTTACACAAAACAAAACGTTTTGTGTTTCACGCAAAACGTTGGATGACAACGAGAGCCGCACGTTTTCACACAAAGAGCCGCATGCGGCTCCGGAGCCGCCGGTTTCCAACACACCCGCTTATTACACGTGTTCGAATTTTAACCTCAACACCTTATCAACGTGATACGATATAAACGCAGTCTAAAACTGGTGACGATCACTATTGTGACCATGTCAAAAAAAAATCGTTTTGTTAATATTTATAATAATTTATTCTATTAATATTGATGTTGTCTTGTAAAGGAGCTGATAAGTCACTTTAAAAAAGATTGCCGAGTGGGGCCGCGCATTGTGTGCAAAAATATTATTAAAACGTAACGTAACAAAACGAATTATTTACATAAAAAAGCATGTCGAGCGCGAAATTCGAAGAGAAGACAAGATAAGCATATTCAGAAATATAATACGTCATTGTAATGCGAAACTCCCTTTTTGTGGGGTTTTTCTACGACATAATGCGATACTTTCAACACTGGCGTAGGCCGCTCGTCGCAAAGAAACGTTCACATTTATAATGATAATATCAAAAGGCGTACATTTTACCCTCCAATAATAATTTCAAAAGTTTCAAATTTCACTATTTCAATGGAGAAAATTTGAATTTTTCACGGTACTTTACAAATTTATCATCCAGCAACGTTTCGTTCTCCCACAGACATAAATGTGTACAAATACGATATATTTCCACGTTGACAAACGTCGATAAATTGTGTCGCGGATCGTCGACATGCGAAAGCGTCATTACGGTCGACCGGAGATTAAAACGTGTCACGGATAATAAAAAAACCGGACAAATACTTATATCAGATCATTTCATAAACGCCAAACGCCCACACCACGAAATAGAGTAAATTCACACACATCAAAACATCCATCGTATGGGTACGTGATGAATGAAAAACTTGCCCGTTGACAGGTTTCCACAGATGTACATACATATTTACATATGTATATGGTCGAAGCTGGAAAATTGCGTTAATCCGCGGTCAATTGACACGTGGGATGCTCTGTTCGGTTTATAGTGCAAATTCATGTTGCAACATCGCGTTCGCTCGAAAAGCGTATGTGCAATTTTCGATTGTGCTCGGTGTAAACGTGTCTTGGGAATAGTAAGGTGATGAACGTGACGAGCCCTCGAAGTGACTTGGATACGTGACATTTCATAAGAGGGGTGCCTTTGAACGTAATTAAATTGAACCGAGACGCATTTCGATTCAACAATGCTGACAATTCGATTCCACTGTAAATATATATACCTATATATATATATATATATATATATGTATATATGTACTTGTGCATTTGTATGTATTCCTCATTCAAATGCAGAATATCTATATCTATCGCTCAGCATGTACGTTCGTGCTAGTTAAAAATGATGTACATAGTTTGCTTGATTGGTCATTTGGTTAGTTTGGTTCGATTAAAAGTATATTGGTACCAATTGATACCACATATAGTGTTGCATGGCTCGTGTGTAGTTTGGATCATTTTTCATATTATAATATTAATAAGTAAATTACACTAAAAATGTGTATTTGTCTTCAATATTGTTTATGTTTGATAAATAGATCTACACAATTATAATATTTTATACAGAGACTTCTTTAAATGAGTCATTTTCATCATTTTCAGCCGTTCACCATCCACTGCTGGATAAAGGCCTCTCCAATTATCTTCCATTCCTGTCTGTCTTGATCAACCTGCATCCACTTGACTCCACACATTCTTCTCAATTCATCAGCCCATCGTCCACTCGGTCTACCTTGCTTTCTATCCCATCCTCTTGGATACCATTCCAGTATTTCTCGCGTCCAATTTCGTACGTAATCATTTTTGCAAATGCTAATACTATATGTATGTATATCGTCGGTATATTGGCAGAATATGTTAGCATAAGTGTCTGTCTGTCTGCCTGCTTGCCTGTGTCATTGCCGTTAACGAGCGACTATGTATTAACTAACAGGCCGCTATCTGTCAAAGCTGGTTCAAGTTAACAATGCTATTTTATGGCCACACGCCCATTTAATCAACGGTTTCAAACAATTGTTTCACTAAAGTTTGTGCTAAGTTTGCGCATATGTGATTACTATTGACGAAACGAAATTTGATCACCTACACGCTCCGTGTATCGTGTACTAACCAAGTTTGTACACGCTACCCCTCGAATCAAACACAAGCGTGGAGGGACTCCTTTACTGTCAAATGGTCTACGGGCTGTACCGTTATTGTACAAACTAGTGCGCAAGGGTAGGGTTAGAATCCACCGTCATATGACGGGAAGCTCGGCTAGGTTGATATATGTATATGTTACAGCGAAAGCATATTTCAAGTGCAAATATATTTTCACTGGAATAAATATATTTTTACCAATTCAGACAGTGAAAATGTATCAAACAATTAATTTACAGTTTCACTGCTCAGTATCGGTGAAAGTATATTAAAGTAAGCGTATGTGTTTGTGACTTATTGATGTTGGCCCAAGTCGATGATGTGTCATCCTACAAATATGTTTTGAATGAAACGGTGGCGTTGTTATATCTGAGGATTCTGAGGATACGTGCAACGCAACGCAACACGTACCCCTTTCTTCTTAAACCGATTATTATAAGTCAATTATTATAAAATAGACAAAGACTAAACTATAATTGGTACTAACCAGTAAAAGTCTACGCCTGAACACGGGCACGGCATATATAAGAAGAGGTGTACAAAATAAGAAGAAGAGGCGACAAAATAACTAGGATTGAATATTTCAGCAGATTATATGATTCGATTGGTCATTTCACAACTTTCAAATTTAGTTTCAATGACAGTTCGGAAACGAATATAATTTCACCAGTGAGTATCAGTTAAAATATATTTTTACTAGTAGAAATATATATCTACATACTGGTGAAAATGTGCTTGAATATAATTTCACCGAAACGCCAGTGAAAATATATTTTCACCGTAACATAATATACACGATTTTCTGTTTGAAAAAGTTATATATGTATGTTTGCATGCAGTATTATGATATTTTCGTGCCATATTATTTCAGTGAAATTTAATTTCGTTAATTTTTCCGCACTAATGAGTGCTCGGCTTTGATAAATAGCGAATATATCAGATATACATACATATGTATATCTACCTGCTGGTGAAAATGTGCTTGAATATGATTTCACCGAAACGCCAGTGAAAATATATTTTCACTTGAAATATGCTTTCGCTGTAACATATGTATAGGTATAATGCTCTATTAATATCGTTCTTTACAGATTCGCTTGAAGCAACAACTTTATTTCTGATTTCTTTCACAGAAAGGTATCGACAAGTGAGTGCTTTTTTTACATTTCCCCCTCGGTGTAGAATTTAAATAGAAAACGCATTTTCCGTTGAAAATTTGGCGGTAATCTGGCGTGTTTTCGGTTCGCATTAAACGCGCCATCCGTCAAGTCTATCTCCCAAACCATATCCGCCGTACTCGCCGACCGGAAAATGCATTTTCCACCGCCACCAGTTTTCCCATGGACCGATCGACGGATTTTCGCCAGATTTCCACGGATTTCCTTCACGGCTATATAACCCCGAACGTACACACACACATTCACATATGTATGTATGATATACCTGGGTGATGTGAAGTAGACGAGCTGTCGAGTTTTCAGCGGTTGAAACTCGTCCTGTTTGCGTTGCCCTCCGGCTCGTGGTGATGATGTTTGCGCGACGACACCTGTCTGAAAATCTCCACCATCTGCTGAAATTACCATTTCAAATGTGGGACGGTTACATAAATATATCGGAAGGTTTTATCCGACGGTAGTGTTGCTCCCACTACGTCTCATTTTTTTTTTTTTTTTTTTTATTAAACTTTTATTTATCCATATAATGTTCATAATACTTCTTATTTACTAAAAACGTATCCTAATGGTTCCTGGTCAAGTGGCCATTATCCATTTTACAATAAATGTGTGTTAGTAGTAATAGGAAAATAATCTTACTTTATCGTTAGTGTTTGTTTTACAGTAGGAAAATTTAAGCTAAAAAAAAAAAACCTATTTACAAATTTTATTTTTATTTTTTTTAAATACAATACATAATAAATAGGGTATGCATGCAGATACATTAAATTCTTATTTCTAGTGACTTACTGTAAACGGAGGTTTAAAACAGATTATGTTTCGGGAGCCTATGTTTATACCTGAATGGTAATGACACTATCGTAATCACCGAGACTTTTTACTAATTTGTTAGCGTGGTTATTGGTAGTTTTTGGTAAAACTTCGTGGTTAATTTGTTAGTAATATCAGTTACAAGTGGGATGTTGTTTCGCGAGTGAAGCGTTTTGAGGTTAGTATACATGGGGTGTTATATATGATTTTGATGGCTTTGTTTTGCACGATTTGCAGTTTAGTATGGTTAGTGGTGGAGGCATTGTTCCAAACAGGCGCAGCGTATGTTAATATTGGTAGTATTAGGGCGCGATACATTTTGATGCGATTGGATCGTGACAAAGCGCTACGACGGTTGAACAACGGATAGACCGCTGCCATCGCGCGCATCGCCTTGCACCTCGCTGACTCTAATTGTGGGGCCCAGCGCATTCTTCTATCAAATATTATTCCTAAATATTTCAACTGAGCTTGCCATTTCAGCCTTTCTCCTGATGGGATCTTCAGTTCTGAACTCGGCCTGTGCTTTCGAACACTAAAGAATATAGCGTCCGTTTTGTATGGTTAATTTTTATTTTCCACTTTGTAAAATGGTCGTTTAATGATTTTAAAGCTAATTCAAGATTTTTTACGAATTGCGTCAGGTTTGGTGCTGCTCGTAAAGCAAGCAGTATCGTCTGCATAGAGTGCTAAGTGGCACTTTTGGAACGGGAATATCATTTATATATATGGCAAATAGGAGTGGCCCTAGCAAACTTCCCTGTGGAACTCCGCCACGATCGGTTTCGGCATCGATGGTTCGTCTTTACGTTAACTATTAGTTTTCTATCGGTTAGGTATGATCGGATGATATTAATAAGGTAGTTGGGTACTTTGTTATTGATTAGTTTGTGAATTAGTCCATCGTGCCAAACTGTGTCGAAGGTTTTTCTATGTCGAGACACACCATCCCCGTACTTCTCTTCATATTAAAGTTCTTCGTCACGTGCTCAGTTAATCTGGTAAGCTGCTGGGTTGTGGAATGTCCCGAGCGGAAACCAAATTGTTCATTAATCAGATTTTTATCAACTATTTTTTAGTAAGCGCGAGTAAATGATTTTTCTAAAATTTTTTAGAGAGAGTGCAAAGTAAACTGATGGGTCGGTAATTGACTGGGTTTTGGGTCCTTACCTGGCTTCGGCAGTGGAATGACTTTGCGACTTTCCAGTATTCTGGGAAATACCCAGTGAGTAAGCAGGCGTTAAATTTTTGACAATAATACTAAGGTTCTGAACGGAAGTTGTTTTATGATTACATTATCTATTGCGTCACGGCCAGGAGCTTTTTTTATTCTTTAAACTATGAATTATATTTTGAATTTCGCACGGATGGACTAGTTTCACAGAATTAGTATTGTTAGTATCAGTTTTAATATGCTTTTTTGATAGAATGGTTGACTTTGTTGTATGTCGGTGTGTGATGGTAGTGATGTGTGAGTGTGTGATGCTTTTGGAATGTGTTTGCTAAGAGTTCCGCCTTGTCACTGTCTCGTGTCACCATGTTCACGCCATCACTCAATGGAGGGATCGAATTTTTTGATCTACGGATCGCTTTCGTTAATTTCCAGAGGGAGCCATCTATTGCATTTAATTTTTCTAATTTTTTTCTGACCAAGTGTCATTTTAATTCGCTTGATTCTAATTTTAATTTGATATGAAAGTTTATTAATTAAAGGTTTCAGTGTCGGATCTTTTGTTCTCTGCCAAATTTTACGTAATTTATTTTTTTACTTATGATAAGATATTTAACAAAGTCTGTGATTTCTATATTTTGCGAAGTGAATTGGATGATTGGTATATGAAGGTGTTTGGATTTAGTTATGGTATCAGTCAATTGAGTGATGGAGTTCTCAATGTCACTTTTATTTTTTTTTAAAGTAGATGATGTAAGAGTTGTGTGGTCGTTCACGTAAGATTTGAACGACTTCCAGTCTGCCGCTTTATAGTTCCATCCACGTTTGGGGACTTCTTCTAGTTTTCCCTCTATTGAAAACATGATTGGAAGATGGTCAGAAGATAGGGCCTGAAGGGTCACCGGTAGTGATATAGTTGGAGAGTTTCTGACGAGAACGAGGTCGAGTGTAGATGGTTGTGAGTTGTTTGTGGGGTAATGTGTATGTGTGCCTGGGTGTAGTAAGGTGGTATCCGTATGTTGAACATGTTGGAAAAGTGATGATCCTTGACGATCTGTGCTCAGGCAGTTCCATAATGGATGCTTGGCATTGAAATCTCCGGCTATTACTACCGAGTTACCCAAATTAAATATTTTGTTAAAATCAGACATCAATAACTCCTTCTGAGGAGGATTATACGCCGAAGCTATAATATGACGGGTGTTGTCAACCATTAGTTCAATAGCAGTAAGTTCTAAGTTTGTTAGTATTGGTGTTATTACGCGGGAGTGTTTGATCGACGATTTTATAAAATGGCAACGCCGCCTCCATGCTGACGGTCTCGGTCTTCGCGATGACAGTTAAAATTCTTTAGGTTAATATGCACATGCGGTTTTAGGAATGTCTCGGAGATTAAAATAATGTCAACATTGAGCTCACCGATTACCGATTCCAGTTCGTCAATCTTATTTCTAAGCCCCCGAGCATTCCATGCGAGGATGTTCAGGCCTCTCCACTTATTCGAATTCATCGAGGTATTCGACTAGTATGAGTGCCAGCTCCAATTGATCTTTATCATCTTTTGCAGTGATGCAATAGACGTCAATTCAGGATTGGATTGTGGGATCTTCGTGGGAATTATTGGTTTGGGGATTGTAGCTATAAGATTAGTCTTTATGGGTAGACTTGGGAAGGTTATGTTGTTGATTAGAGGTGCACTTCGATTGGTGGCGACCTCAGGAGTCTTCCATGGATTGGTAGCTGGTCTTCTAGTCTTCCTCGCCTCTAGGATTTTCAAGTATTCTTGCCTCTTAGGGCAGTCCTTGAAATAACTACGTCTCATTTGAATACTTAATGTATCTAAGAGTTTCAATTCGAATGCGTATCACACGTTTGTATCCATTTTATCAACTGTTTGAACGCACCTTTTAAAATACTTCAATCTTTTTCATAGATAAAACTGATACATCACTCATTTTGTGTGTAGAATTTTTGTTTATTTATTACCAATTATACCATAGTGACTTTACATGTTGCCCCAATTCGTCACTATGGCGAGACAAAAAAAAAAAAACATTATATTTAACATATTGATAGTAAAATTAAATATAATCAATTTACAATTCAACTAGCTGTTTTATCCGTCGTATGACGGTGGATTACAACTCCAAACCCCTCCGCCCCCCCCCTTTTTACAGATTTTAGCCCACTTGGTAATACGTGAAACAATCGTATAATATACCGTTGATTGAATGGGTGTATGGCCATAAAATTGCGTTTTATGCTCAAAGCAGCATTGACAGATAGCGGCTCGTTGCTAACACGCCGTTAAAATGTTATTTTTGTCATGTGACGGTGGATTATAACTCCAACCCCCACCCCTGTACGCTGGTTTGTACAAACAGTACAGTCTTTAGCCCGCTTGGTAATACGTGAAACAATTGTATTGTGTACCGTTGATTGTATAGCCATACAATCGCGTTGTCTACACAAAATAGCTTTGAAAGATACATATGTAGCTGCTTGTTCTTAGCCGCAACGACCCAAAAAGGCAGGCAGACAGACGCTTACACGAATATATACATTTATACTGGCATATATAATTACAAATATTTTTCTACAATTAAAAATTAACATTTATTTTATTTTGTTACAGATTCACTTCGCTGGAAATTGTAATAAAATAATCTCAACAAGGGATCAAAGTGAGTTGTTGTTTTATTATATTAATTAATTCGCAGTACTTAATTGTTGCGTAATATTTAATTTATTGTAATTAGAAACAATCGAAGTTTCGACTTGTTTAATTAAGGGATAAAATGCTTTTAATACAATCATAATTTGAAATAAAACAATGTATATACATATTTAGATAGTAGATAACGCTCAAGTTTCAACTGTGAATGAACAAACAATGAGGTACAAAAAAAAATTGATAACGATCAAGGTATTAAAACTAACATAAATTTTGCAATTGTGTACGCTAGAATAATTGAAATGATTTAGTGCACTTTTTTATTATTTCGTTTGGCTGCAAATTGATCCGTAAAATTTATTCAAAAGTTCTATTCGTGAACTGAGTGTGCGTTTCGTGCAGTTTCGTTGCAATTCCTATTCGTGTTATAGGGCTCTCGCTTTTTCGGAATTTACCAAAGTTTATCGCTTCACTGAATATGAATATTTTCTAAAGCGAAATATATGGGCTCGTATTTCTGCGTCACACACACATATCCACATATAGAAATTTATATAGTCGTCTTCTCGGTTATCTGGGACCCGCTACATGATTGAAATTGATCGGAGCGTGAAATTATTTTTTATTCGAAAAGTTTTGACCTGAAAGATATTTATGAATAACCTTTTTTTTCCCAGCCTCGTCCCACCCCTATTCTGCGGCTCCGTACTGTTTGCGAAAACAAATTTTCATTCTTCATCTTATTATTAACGCGTATAATTTCTGGGCAATTTGTGCGAGCAAACGTTTACTCGCCAAGTTGCCGATATTTTTATTTACTTCCATTTGCAAGACGGGAAAAAAAAAAGAATTGCACGGCGTCTGAGAGAAAATTGTATAAATATTAACGCAGCGTAGTAAATTTTTTTTTTTTAATTACAGTAGCGTCGGGCTCATTTATTTATGTACTTGCTCGAGTGCTCCGTATTTATATTTGAATGCTATAATTGTTTGATATACAATATATGTAAATACTGGGTAAGAAGCATGACCAAGGTGGCAGATATAGCGGAACGTGTGAAAAAATTGGACACAGCGAAAATAATGGATGGTAGATGGACGCGAGAAATACTGAAATAGTATCGGAGAGGATGTGAAAGAAAGCAAGGTAGACAGAGTGGACGATGGACTGATGAATCGAGAAGAATGTGTGGAGTCAAATCCAACATTCCGCTATGCTTAAAAAATAAGGCATACGACCTATGCGTACTGCCAGTTATGACGTATGGATGTGAAACTTGGATGCTAAATTCAAGAATGCTACGTTAGATCCAGTGCACACAGAGAAGCATGGAAAGATGCATACTTGGTATATGTAACAAGAAGAGATCGTAAGAGGAATACATGGGTAAGAAGTATGACCAAACTGGCAGATATAGCAGAACGTGTGAAACAGTTAAAGTCGGCACATACGAGTGGAATGGGTGGTAGATGGACGCGATAAATACTGGAATGGTATCCGAAATATATGTCAATTTTTGTAATTGTGGTATCATTCATTTCATATGAACATAAATACAATGTAATATCGTAATTTTGAATAATAGATTTAAATTTTTTCGCGTCAATATATTATTATAAAATGATTTGCGACAAATTGAGGATGATAGCACGGGTAAGTCGTGGCCTATGGACGGACATTGTGGTTCAGTTACCGCGCCGGTTTACCGTTGCCTTGCGAGATTACCAGTTGCCGTAAGTTCAAAGGTCTCAAAGCCTCCAAGAACGGCCGCGAATTCTATGGGAAAAGTCTCCGACGTATGAGAACGCTAAATATAAAAGTGAACCTTATAAGATAAATACAAGTTGAGACACCCAACGTTTCAATTTAACCTTTGAAATGTAGTATACATGTATGTAATGTACAAAGATCGATATTACTCAGTCGGTCTGACTTTGGCCGTATTGGAAAGCTTAAAATAAACGAGCGCCTGTCATGAAAAATAACGAGCGTCATTATATTTTTTACGAATTAAAATTTTTTTTCGTTCTCGTTTGATTTTTATATAATTTCGTATTAAATCTGATTACCGGCGTATAATCGAACGTTAGTGCTTTTAGCAAGCGTGCGAAAATATCGCTACACTCATAACGCGAGCCGCCTCTGGACATATTGGAATAAATCCAGAACGGTTGGCCAGTCCGGTATAAAATCTCTATTGCCCGATTTTACGGTGCACGTTTTCCAATACGAGCGATAAAACTTGTACCGAGGATGAAAAATAATGATGTAGCCCTCCCATACGAATTTCACAAACTCGCATTTATATGTATGTATATTTCGCTCGAATGAATCGTGAATTTTATTTACTTTACCATTTACAACGTGATTAGGTGCACTCATTGCCGTTCCAACAAGCTTAGATCGATTTATACTATAATAAAATTACACGTCTGTTCTAGTCTAAAATACAATATTCGAAATGGACGCTAAGATTGCGGTCGTGTTTCCATCTTCGTCTCTCCAGAGACGAAGATGGAAACACTGAGATTGCATCGATCCCCAATGCACCGTAGATGTTTAATAATTAATGAGGTATCTGTCGTTCCTCACTGTAGGTTTTCACTGTAGCGAAATGCAATAGAATAGTGTCTATACATGTACATATGTATTCAAATGAATAATAAAATTGACTGGTTTTGTATTTTCCGCGCCGTTCTATCGTTGTTATATTATTACTATCTGTGGTTGAGACGCTACTGTTGGATTTTTATTTTTTTGCATATTAGTTCCAGACAGAAGCTCGGCAATGGCCAATTTCGCAGTATTTAACCGTAGAGAACAGTTGGTAGTTATTGCTTATTTGCGGGAAGATCACTATTCGCCTCTTCGTTTACCATCTGTTCAATTCTTGCCGTAATCGAATCGTTATTAATAACGACTAGTGTGTAGTAGTCGTGTTTACTAAACCGTATTCCGACGTATTATGTTTTAAATTTTAAACGAGTTTATAAAGCAGCATTAGTAAGACAGTCTACTAGTTAATGCACTAATGTTTGCGGTTCGATTTATTCGTATTTATTCGATTTTCTCAACGGTTTTAAATGTTGCTATAGCTTCTGGCAAAATTTGAATGTCATTAAAATCCAGATCAATTATATATAGGTACATACATACAATAGCCCAGATTCCAGATCCGCCTGTCTGATGATAACGCTAGCCTCGGTAAATGATTAAAAGACACGAACCGTCGCGCGCGATTGGGATTTGAACCCGAGATCACCAGGTCGGCAGAGGGTGCGCTTACGCATTCATCCAAACTAGGTTATGTGGAGCCTGCTACAATTTGACAACATTAATCCTCAGCAGGTTCACGACTTTGCTAAATTGTTACGCTGTTGTATTATAACGCGACATCTATGCAAAAACTTTAAAAACTTAAATTTAATATAATTTTTTTTATTATTAGAATTACATATGTAGGTACTAAGCTCAGTACTTTATTCATGTGTCAAGTTTGAAGTATGCATGACTATATATATGTATTTAGTAGCGCAAAGGTCTGCATGGCCGGCTGTCTGGCTGGATAGCCGCGGATCACTCGCATACATACTGCACGTACACATGTACATACTCACCCACACAAACACTCACAATACGGGTGATGATAAACCACTTCGTTGATATTCAACGGGCTTACACTAGTATATATAATAGCCCTATTCCGTCTGTCTGTGTTTGTGTAATCTCACCTCGGTAAATAATTAAAAAACTAGAACGTCGCCCGAG
Organism: Parapsyche elsis; assembly: GCA_022651745.1. Lineage (NCBI taxonomy): Eukaryota > Metazoa > Arthropoda > Insecta > Trichoptera > Hydropsychidae > Parapsyche > Parapsyche elsis. The sequence goes on from JAGVSN010000018.1 coordinate 4,839,130, forward strand.
TGGGATTTGAACCCGGTATCATTGAGTCAAACCATATGATAATAACGGACCGGCTTCAACTTGACTACATATATAATAAATAGGCTCGCGACTTTGCTAAATTGTTACGTGGTTATTATAACGCGCCATCTATGCAACAACTATAAAAACTATTAAATTTAATATTATTTTTCAGTACGGGTGATGAGAAAGCGCTCCGTTGATATTCAACGGGCATACACTAGTGTACATATAATTTTGAAATGTATCATTTCTTCCATCCTGCAATCAGCAAATCCATGGAAATTATCTTTCAGCGTGACTTCACTATACAAGGTAGCGCTTAAAATCAAGTGCGCCACTTTAAGTAGAAGAATATGTATGTACTAGGCGTGTTTGCCAAGTTGAAAATCAGTTTTGAATCTATTGTTTCCGTTGTTGTATAAAGTGTTTAATGTATCGGATCTGTATGCACGTTTTTCTCGTAACGATTCGCTGGGCAATTATCGGCTGGCAGTAAGTCTATTCGCCGATTGCGAGTGCTCCATTTACGGCCGATCGTAATTCTGAGCGCGTTCCTTAAGCTCCTGTATCCTTCGCTTCCGGTCTTAGAAGTATTGGCTTGCATACCGGATGTTACGTGGCAGTAATCTCACCGTAGCCTTTTCAGTTGCGTTTTCTTTCTTTCTTTTTTTTTTTTTTTTTTTTTTTTGCAATCGAGAAGCGTCACCGTTCTCAGATCCTACTAGGTACCTACTTTTCTTATTTTCTCTACGAAACTTAAATCCTCTCTTCAGTGGAGTGTTAACTTTAAATACAAACACACACACGTTGTGCAAGTGGTATAAAAATGTACGAACATTAGATTGAATTTTTTAATGTATTTTATTCATACGTGAAAAAATTCCGGGTAAATATTTTATGCGGTATGTGACGAAGTTAAATTTTTTGCATATTTCATTTGACGAATGTCAGTCGAAATTAAACGAGAGTTGAATATGTAAACCGGAACGGGTTACGTCGGGAAAATGAAATATTTTTTCGGGAAACGCGCGCGCGCTCTCGCGGAATTTTCACACCTCGCAGCGAATATTTTTCCTCAAGCGATTGTCGAAACTAATTTGACGATTGCAAAAATATTAACGACACGCAGTCCCATTTTCGGGCAGGAAAGTTTACACGGAAAAAAAAAAAACCGTTGGCTTTTCCGGTTTACTTTCCTTAACAGGAAAATTCGCGTTTTTTTTTTCCACTTTATTTTTTCTCGTACCGGTTTACAAATTACATAGGTGGGGGTGGACATTTAGTCAGACACTTTTTGTGTGGGGAATTGGGGGGTGGCTAAAATTGTATTTTGACGAGTGCGCGATGAATAAAGACGAGTTTGAAAACAGCAATCAATCTTTTTCTGTGTTTGGGGTTCCCGGCTCAAACGGATCAACATCTCTGATCGTGTTAATAAAAAAGAATCGTCAATCACGACGGATGAAGGCTTTGACACTAACCCCCCCCCCTGATCGTGTTAACAACCACGTCAAATATTGCGATATAGCATAACGTGGGCTTTTGCGTTTCAATTTATCCACTGGGAATTTTAAAAACGATTTTTAAAAACGAGCCCAACCATAATTTCTTTCATTATATGTATCTATGTATGTATGTATGTACATATCGATGGATTAGTGCACAGATATTGTATGTCTAGTTTTTACCAAAATTGAGTTATCATACACAAAACGTCCATCTGCATCAAACCTTCATGTTTAAAAAGCATGGTATGTATGTCCAAATAGTATATGTATGTATTTGAGAAGATATTGCCTTATTCAAATAGGTACCTATATAGAATATGTCAATTTCGTCCATAGTTTTTATACAAAAGAGGTGTATGTCACTTACAAATTTTTAAAACAAAATTGGACATACAATATCTGTGCACTGACCCATCGATATGTACGATGTGGCCCTCGAATTACTTAAGGCTTTATTACTTTGATGTAAGGTCCAATAGGCAGGCGATAGCTTAGTGCTTAGTGGTTAGAGCGTTGATCTCTGGGTCTGGGGTTCGATCCCCATATGTCGAATGAATTTCTCGACGATGTTTTCGACCTTACTCATCGCCATTGGCAATATCTGGATATTATTAAATTCAGATCAGCCGTCTCCTATTAGAATCCGCCAGTTAATTTAACTTAATTGTGAGATGGTTCCACCAAAAACTAGCACCTCCTATGCATTATTCTTATGCTAACCCGTTATTGGTTCTGGATCCTTGTGTTCTTACGTTCTTAAACCTGTTGGTTAACTTACCCCCAAATAAGAACAAAAAAACCATTCAATGGAAATAAATTCAGCTATTTTCAAATATGACATTGTAGTTTTTTTTAATATCTCGCTTAAACCACATTTCATAACTGAAGGAAAGCAAAAATTTAAGCAGCATGCTAATATTGCTAATCAAACGTTTTCGACTATACAATATCAATTTTTGTATTTAATTCCCGAAAATATAGATGTTTTAATTAAATCATTTGAAAAATGAATATGCTATCGTCGTATGGCAATATTGAAATTTAATCAAAACAATTATTTCCAATATTAGAAAACGAGATACGATTGAGCCCTAATTAGTCGCTCAATGCAGCCACTTTCAATGCTGTTATTGTTTCATTTCGCATTTTCCAAATATATGAATTGGCGACAAACTAACTTTGAGCGTCACGTGTAACCGATTAAACTGGCACTGAAACAATTGAGTACCTGATCTGGATTTGTGTTCTGGTCCTGGTCTGTCTGCCTTAAATAGAGAAGCGTTTGCAATTGAGGCATTGGAAGCTACAACCTAATGGAAGTGTCCTGTCCCACGTTAGTGTTAATGGATTGAAAGGGTTCACAGCCCGCAATAAAAATAGAACATAGAATCTGCAGTGACATATGTATATAGATGTACTTCAGCCGATGAAATTTGGTCTTTATATATACATATAAATTTTTTATGAAAGTGGATTTTCAAAATCACTGTGTTACGAGTAGGTGGGTTGGGTGAAAAAAATCGATCCGAATATCGCTAGTTTTGGCTCGTAAATTGTGCTTTGTGGCTTTGAGCGTAAAAAGCCGTAATAAAAAATGTAGCTACATGCACTTTCGTGGTTTTATGCTTTTTCGATGCATCGGGAGCTTTTCATAACCGACAAAACGCTATGTAGACTCCTGAATATATGTATAATAGAGTTTTCGTGCTGAAATACCATTTGCGTATACCATGTACATATGTACGTATACTTTTGTAAAAAAAAGTCCGGGAAAAAGCTTGGAACTCTCGTCTTTGTTAGTAAAAGCGATAGTGTTATATGATACCATTTGATTTTTATTATGTTTATACTTTGGAGCATTGGATCGTAATAAAAATTCCGAGAAACTTTCATCAAAAATTAATAAATGAGCCTCTGTGAAAATTCATGGTTTTAATATTTAAGTTTGTTTATCGAATCTGAATTTTGCTTATTACATAATATTTAATGTTTTTCGCGTTATTATAATATTAAAATCGTGACTGAACTTTTAAATATCGAAAATCGTTATATTTTCATATGATCCTATAATTAATGGGTTTACGCGGTTTAGCGTTATGATCAAATTCATGCTAATAATATTTCGCAAACTCGAATTCAATATTGTTTATAAAGCACAAACTTTGTATAGAATGCATTAAGCTACTCTTAATTACTTTCGAAGTTCAAAATAAGGAAAAAATAATGGAATACGAAAAAAATATATTAAAATTTGTCGGTCCAAAGCAACCGGCAAAGGTATAAGAAGTTTTTATCCGCTTACGAATTTTCGTATATTTCTCTGTTCATTACTTGAAATTGGAAAATCTGTTTTAATATTCTCTTTTTCCAACAAGTAGATAATCATGAAACAACGCGAGAATACTGTTAATACGAGTACATACATACTTGTGAAATATCGATAATACATATTTTTGCTTGAAAATGTGCTCGACATTTTTTATTGGATCGTATATCTTACACGTTGCGAATTCAAAAGCGTTTTTTCATCGCACATGTTTGTATTTCTATTTTTATTATTATTCATATAACATTATCGGCTACGAAGAAAAAAAAAAAGAGTCAACTGAATAACAATAGCTTCGAGACGAATTCTCCTTTTGATCTTCCCTATGAAATTTTTCCTTTATGCTTTTTTCGTTTCAGATAAAAGATGCTACTTCTGGCGTATTGCGCTTATATTCCCTCTTTATAAATATCTTTTATTCAAGGCTTAAATTACACACATATACAAAGTTCCTTTGTTACCCCGAGACTTTTATACGTGCATATTATAAACACTCTTCATAATCAACGACATATTATGAAATATTTACTATTACAATAAATTAGTTTGAAGCCAAATGAGTTATCTTCACAATCAGAACATTACCTACATTTTTAACCTAACGTATTAAATGCTCAAGGTAGTATTAATGATCAACATTTGCGATAATTTCTCATGTGTTCCATTTACACACATTTGAACTTGTTGATTCGTTTTTTTTTCGTTATTGTATATTTTTTCATACTTCTTGACTTGCCTCGAGCTACTTAGCGATCCACCTGTTGAGAAACGTACATACGTTGTAAAAAGACACATAATTTATACCGCTTACACTAACGTTTAGTCGTTTAGTGTTTTCTTTTACATTCAAAGCACAAGTCCAAAGTGAAGTGTCAATACTACTCGCATAGAGACCGCTCGGCTCTAGGGAAAGTCCACGTCTTTTTCTACATTTTTCAAGTGAATGGAGTACTGTAGTAAAATTTTTCTGCGGGTCGGAAAATAGAGAAAATTTGACGCTACTTGCAGCGCTAACAAACAACAGATATAAATCTGTCGAGAGTGCATTTTAGGCTTCCGTTTATACACTGCAATGTTCTCTTAGCTTTATGGCTACCACTACAGCACACGGTTCTTAGTTAGAGGATTGGTTTAGCTATTTTAATTTATTCAGAGACGGTATACTTTCGTTAGTGTACTTCTATTATGCAATCATACATGTACATATCTTCCCAATTGTACATTAGGGTGGAGCGACATTTCAAAAAATAAAAATCGGCATTGTTATACCTACCAAAAGTTTCGTTCTATCATCCGTATTCTCGTAAAAATACTGAAAAAAATCTGTGAATATATCTTCAGGACTCTACCTGAAAGCTAAAAATGAAAATTTGCCTATTAATTTTGAAATCTGAACATGCTCATAAAATTACCCTAACTTTATTGAATATTATAAGTAGTTTTTGTAAAAATCTAATTTATTTACATATTCCTTGAATTATTCAAATAAGTGTGAATTTGTGAGAGCGGTGGAGTAAATATAATATAGTACATACGAGTAAATATAAGTATATATTAGTAAAATAAGTATGTATAGTAAAATTAAATACTAATTTTCCAATTAAAATTGCTATTTATAGAGATTGGAAACAATCAATTGGAAATTTTCATACAAGTATTGAGATAAAAGTGCTGGTAGAGACCAGAAAAACTTTTTTAATTAAGCAGATTTTTTTAGACAAGAGGTATGATGTAGAGGCAACTTTTTATAACTACATATTTCAAAACGAATATCCCAAAAAAAAAAAAGTTCCATACATCGTCGCTCCACCCTATGTATGTAGTATATACATACACTAATTTAAAATAATCTTAAAAAGTTGCGTATGAAATTAGACGATTCATAAATATATCGACCGTTTGTCAACGTCACGAGCACGACTGCGTATGAATTATTATTGTAAGTGTGTAAAAAGTAGCCGAACGAACAAACAGCACATTGTCAACTGTCGCGGCTCGATTTATCATCGTTCACAGCATATACCTATGTACATACATACAGTATAAACGCGCCTCTATAAAAGCGTGCGCGGAAATACGCAGCCAAACACACAATGGAGATTTATTTTTAAGGTAAAATCGTCATAAATCGTTCGAAGATTTGTCGGTGCGCGGATAAACAAAAGGTTGGTCACGTCTGCGGAGATGAACGCTGATTTACGCGTTTCGACGCGTAAACAGAGCTTTAGCTTCCGAAAAGCCGCACACGTGAGCTTTAAGGGCAGATGTCAAACAGGAGCGTGTATTTATTTACGGTTGTTTTCATGCGAGAAAAAAAGGCTTCTTGGCCTATTTTGACGTGTTTATGGCTACATTAAAATTCTCCGCATGATGACGGTCTCAAACTTCCGAAACGCAAGAACTAAAATATAAATTTTCAGTTCGTTAACTTCAGTATATATTATATTCCCACGTTTGGTCGCTAAAATTTTATTATTTTTGAAAGTCTACTTCCGCTAGTATAAATGTGAAATTTGGGCTGAATCTACATATTTAATATACATATATGTATGTATGTACATTTGTATAGGTATATGACTAATCCTCAACATTCTACGTGTGTTTCATTTTCACTCATAGTTAACGTCAATTTGTAAAGTGAGAATATTTTCAGTGTAAACTGAAAACTAAACAAATCGTCTAAACACGTCCAATGGACCACGCTTTAGGATTACGTATAAACTTGCTCTTAAAACAGTTTATTGAGCATTTATCACGTATTCGATTGAGTGACATGTATATTGGATGTATTGACTTGTTCCAGAACAAATTCTTCACTTATCCGACACGTACTTGAGTTACGGGTCGCATCGACCTCTGCCTTGTGCGAAGTTGTGTCGGTTACACCGAGTCTTGCGGTTTTCCCCCGAATTCGGTAGATTTTCGATGCTGAACTTGTGTTGCCTTGGAGAAGTTCTTGCGGTGATGTCGAAAGACAACCGTTCCACTTGTGTAGGCCTCTCTCTACCAGCTAGGCTTTTCAGATCGATCGACATATTCAAAAACTTGTTTACACACACTGTCGTCTCACGAAACTGTTGAAAACACTTTCATCTTGGAATACGCGCCTTGCTTTGTTTGCGTGTGTGCTTTTGACGTTCGATTTCCTTGTCATTGCCATTTTATTCAACTTTCTTTCCGATTTTGAACTCATTATATATTGAAAATTATATTCAAACAGTAGAATATTGCTACTGACATGTATAAAAAGTGATTCTTTGATATATGTTTGAATACTATAAATGATGGTTAGTTAGCTGGAAATTTTCCCTCAAACAAAAATTGGCTCTAAATTGTCAAAATATACTTTGATTTTAATAAAATTGGATCTGTTTTCAAAACTACTACCACACTTGTGGAGCAAATTAAAGTTATTTTAAAAATTTAAATAGTTGAATGAATCAGCATTTTCAGCCGTCGCCTAGCTTAGCCTCCAAATACAACAATCCCAATTCAAATGAGTAAGTTTGTCGATTTAATCAATTTCGTATTAAAATGTCAAATGTTAAATTTTTTACGTAATTTTGATTCAAATTTTGAGATTTCATACTAGAATCGTAATTGTCAATGTTTTTACTTAGACGTGTCTCCTCTATCGGCCCTAGTTTGTTGCTTCTATCTAGCATGTTTCAGAGACATTCTAACAAAGTATAGATACATCATAATCATTATCATTTTGCTGGATAAACACCTTCCCAATCCTTTTCCATTCCTGTCCGTCTTGAGCAATCTGCATCCACTTGACTCCACACATTCTTCTCAATTCATCAGCCCATCTTCCACTCGGTCTACCTTGCTTTTTTTCACATCCTCTCTGATACCATTCCAGCATTTCTCGCGTCCATCTGTCATTCATTCTTCTCGCATTGCCACTTCTTACCATATATTCTCACGATTCTCTGTGTACACTGGACCTTACGTAGCATACTTGAATTTAGAATCCACATTTCACATCCATACGTCATAACTGGCAGTACGCATTGGTCGTATGCCTTCTTTTTTAAGAATAGCGGAATGTTGGATTTAAAAACTACATATATTTCAATCATCGTTGTGTTTCTTCTTTATGTACATATGTATGTACATATAAACTCTATAAATTTTAAATGATTTATTTCAAGTCACATTTTCATCTTCAAATAGCCTCACTTATTATTTATTTAACAGAAAATTTCACCCATTGAAACTTGTCAAGTGGCCCTGACGCTCTTCAATGACAAAACAAAATCAATAGTAAAAATACTATTATTTTTAGAATACCCTGTGTCGTGAATCGCGAATCACTTTGTACAAACGACTCGGAAAAACTGACGAATTTTCCGACTTTTCAACGAATGCTACTGTCGAAAATTGAGTGTCTTTTAATTGCGACTTTTCGACGATTCAATAAAGACAAATCTTGTATAGAATTCTAAAGGTGTTTTTGCACGTTCTCATAAATGATGAGGAATTAATTGAAATTAATTAATTATTAAACGAGACAGCGAGGGTCCCCCCCTGCTCGATTAGACCGTCTTTTCAGAATGGAATGGGGGGGGGATGAAGAGAGGGGGTTTGATCTCTACAAAGGGTAAGGGCACGCGATATCGGGGTCCACTTTCGAGAACAAAGCGACTCCTCTGTCCGGGTCTGTTTTGTTAGGGTTCAACCCTATAAGCGCGGCGTGCACTTTCGGAAAATCCCCTTCCGAGCACCGACACTCCGATATGTTGGTTTTGTCACTCGGATACGGCTTCGGGAATAATATTTGCCCGGGTGAAATTTATTCCCGTGGTGGGCCGATTGCGATAACGCGAATACACACAGCCTCCGTACGAAATTCGCGAGACCCCGATAACGACCCGATTAGCCAACTTCCGCTTAAATTATGCCTCCACTCGTATCGCCCCTATTATACTCAATCAAAATTATACACAAATTGTGTACACATAATAAGGTCGATACCGTTCGAATCGTATAAATTAGCGGACGCACCGATTTTTTTCCCACACCCTTCAACTAATCGGTGGGAAATTTTGCAGTTACTTATGCACTAGTCACTGTCCACTGACAGTGTCATCGAGTGGTTATCATTTATGATTGTATTAACCTATGTCCTTAATAGGGAGTCCAAATTTATCGTAATTCCCATTTACCGGTAATTCGACAACACTTTTAAATACCGTTTTACCGGTAAATTACCGGAAATTTTCAATATTAAAAAATCTGTGCTGGAAATCCGTTCTATACGCTCTACTATTATTTTCAGTTTTGTCTTTTTACTAATTATATTAAAAATACCATAATCATCATGTGGTATCATAGGATTCTTTAGGTATTGCAAAATATCAGAATAGAGTTTCGTCTCTTCTTTATGCGAATAATCAATGTTGCTTTAAGTTCGTTACTTAAAGAAATGGTTTTTTTTTTGTTCAATTCATCCAACATAAATTTGAATGCTACATACATACATATTTATGTATGTATGCCAAACATAGATTAACATTTTGGTCACACAGTGCCTCTATGGCAGCTTTATTGGTTGTAATGATGTTATAGCTTAAGAGATCAGTTGAAAATCATCTTCCGTAAAGGTGATATGTGAATTAAAATCTATCAGAACTTTTCTTATACAATTTTTGAACATTAAAAAGCGCTCCTACATGGCCAACAAACGATTCCATCTAGTTTTACAGTCTAGAATCTCAGAAAACGCAGCGAATATGTTTTATGGACTTACCGGTAGAAGTACTGATTTACCGGTAAATTACCGGTCCAAAATTTTTTGGCCATCTACCGATAAACCGGTTTACAAGTAATGGACTCCTTGATGTTCTATAGCAGTTAGGACGAACCTTTTGAGCTCGGTGTGTCAAAACTCTGAAAAAACCTATGTAACTTAACTCTGGTGCCGTGTCACATCTTGAAATATCCATAATTGTGTGATATTTGCAGCCCTAGTAAAAAAAGGTATATTTTTCATATATTTATTTATTAAAAAAGCAGAAAAATGTCACATGACACAACTTATAGTTCACGGAATGTGTTTATTACAACCTTACATATTTCGGTCCCCGATGTACTTATTGGCACCGATTTTAACTTTATCAACTCTTCTCTCACTGTGAGACCATCAGAATATCTAGCAATAATGGGCCAACCGAGCATTTGATGTGACATCAGTAGTTTCATCGAGAGATATCGAAAAATATTTACAATTATTTAAGTCTCCTTTCAAATTGATGCTGTCTCATTATTCTGTCTTTGGTGACATTTCTACTGAGTGGTAACTCAGAAATTCGCTTAATAATATCATCTTTATTCTGCATATTGTGAAATAGAACTGGTGCACATCTTAGAAATTCTCCCTCAATGAGGGCTTTTCTATGCTGAGCTATGGAGTAAGCAATGCAGAAACTTGCAGATGCTAAATTTGTAGAACCTCTTACAAATTCAAGGATGGAATTTGATTGACTCTTATAGAGGTGTTTTCTTGGGTGAGGATCGTTCGTAAACGATGCGTGTCATCCAAATGTCAAATGTTTTGGTGTCATCCCAAATTCGCCATCACTCTCCTATAGTGTATTTACATAAATCTACATAAGTATATGTATGTGCCGTGAGTGTAAGCGAGTGTTCCACGGCTAACCGGGGCGCCGGCCGGCTAGCCAGGTAGACGCTTGCGCTACTATATATAGTAATTTAAAAAAATATGACGTTATAAATGATCAAATAGCCAAAAAAAATTAATGAGCATCACTAACCTATGTACTATAAAAAAAACGGTGATTTTTCATATTTATTATGCAATCTTCTGTAAGTCGAAGAACGTGCTAAAGTTTGATAGTGCGAATGAACATATCGTTTTATGAGTCGATCGTCGTTAGATCGACTTCATCCCCCACACCCCCTCACCCATTGACCGTGCAAATTGATTTCGGCCGTGAAAAAAATATACGACGATCCACTCGAAACGACTGGATACTAGCTTTATTCAGGGGTGCCGCACTCCTGGCGTTCGAACGACCCTCCATAAAATCCACGCACGATTTTCCCGGCAACATTTCTTTAAGATTTCCCTATATATTTCTAAGTTGCTCCGTGCCCGGTTTTTATTATTGTAATTTTAGCGCGTTCCAAGTCAGTCCGTCCCCATCCCCCGCGCGCTCGTTTCATCTTCGGCTTTTTTAACCCTTTCGTTGCCGGGGAGGGCCGCATCGCGATAAGCAGCTTCCGACGGTGAAAATCCCCTTCATCGACGGGACTATTGTATATTTGCGAATTCACGCGCAATATCATGAATTATTCAGGCTTTCGTTCATTTTCATTTGCACACGATGCGTTCTATGTCGTTTTTACTACTCCTTTTGATGTGCGAGCATTATATATATGAAGAGAAAGGAGAGCGATTGTGCTATAAATACGACTTTTAGATGTGATATTAAGTCTTTCGATCATTTCGTATATACATACATACATAGACAATGGATATATTCGTATGAATGATTTTATAATTTACTAGTGTATGCCCGTTGAATATCAACGGAGCGCTTTCTCATCACCCGTACTGAAAAATAATATTAAGTTTTTATAGTTGTTGTATAGATGACGCTTCACTGTATGTATATTGCACACGTGTATTCAAAATAACGTTTTTAAATCATAAAAATAGCGGACACAGCTAAAAAAATTCGGGTGTAGCCAACCCATGACTTTATCCATATATTTGAGGAATACAAAGAGTAACGAAATTATTTTTTAAATACGTAAGTAAATAAAACGCATACAACACCACCACACCAACCAAAATACATATGTACATACATACATATCATGAAATGACTGTGTTGAGTGCGCGCGCGTATATAAAATACGATCTTCGGCATATATTTAAATAAGAAAAACTACCACTTTTGGTCGGCGGGTTTTAATCAAAACCTTATCAACTCTTAAATTTTATATGATAATTATAAATATAAATTTTAGACTTGATCAATAGGGCAGTTTCTGAAATATTCTGTGGTAAACTTTTCGACAAAAAAAAAACCCTACTTCCGGTTGACTGATTTTAATGATTTTTTTTTTCGTAACTAGCAATTTTACTCAGGAGTACAACATTATAATATTGTGACGATAGTACATATTTAAAAGGCCGAAAAAAATAAAAAACAAAAAATCGTTCAGGAGTAAACTGCCATTTCCGGTAGTCAGAAGTTGACTAAAATCACAGTATCTCTTAAGGCTAATGTGAAAACTATAGATATGAAATTTGGAGAAAATTCCCGGTGCAGTTTCGGAAATATTCTGCGGTAAACTTTTCGACAAAAAAAAAAAACCTACTTCCGGTTGACTAATTTTAATCATTTATTTTTTTTTAAATAGCAATTTCTATGAGAATTACAATATTACAATATTGTGACGATACTACATATTTAAAAGGCCGAAAAAAAAAATAAAAACAAAAAAATCGTTCAAGAGTAAACTGCCACTTCTGTCAGACGGATTTTGACCAAAATCACAGTATCTCTTAAGGCTAACGTGAAAACTATAGATATGAAATTTCAACTTGATCGATGGGGCAGTTTCGGAAATATTTTGCGGTAAACTTTTCAACAAAAAAAAAAAAAACTTCCGGTTGACTAATTTTATTAATTTTTTTTTTTTTAAATATAAATTGCTCTCAAAATTACAACATTACAATATTGTGACGATACCACATATTTAAAAGGTCGAAAAAAATAAAAAACAAAAAATCGTTCAAGAGTAAACTGCCACTTCTGTCAGACGGATTTTGACCAAAATCACAGTATCTCTTAAGGCTAACGTGAAAACTATAGATATGAAATTTGGAGAAAATTCCCGGTGCAGTTTCGGAAATATGATTTTTTACCGGATTTTTGAATTTTCTGCACGAAAAAAACCCTACTTCCGGTTGACTGATGTTGACCAAATTCCTTATGGCTTTTAAACTTTACGTGAAAATAATAGATATGAAATTTCAGCTTGATAGACTTGATAGTTTCGGAGAAAACACACAGACATACACACACACACATAGTACACAGACATACAGACATTTTTTAGAAATCATGAAAACGTGATCTGGGGATGATACTCGATACAAATCAGTCAAAATCTCGAGGTCGAATTTTCGCACGATCACAATACTTTATCCGATTAGGATAAAGTAAAAAAGTTTATGTCGGCTATGCGTGCGTGACTGCAGCCATCCAGGCAGGCATACTCTTAGCTCTTTATTTACATATGTAACGTGATTATAAAGTTTTGCTTTGAGTTTTATGTTGTATATTTGAAACGCTTTCAATTTGACTTACAGTCTATTAAACGTTTTGAAATCATATATCATATGACGGTGGATTCTAACACCAACTCTCACTCGTGCGCGCTAGTTTGTACAATAGCAGTTAAGCTCATAGCGCATAGTTTGACAGTACATGTAACGATCGTGTACTATACCATTGATTGAATGGGTGTATGACTATAACATCACGTTGTCGATCGAACCAGCTTTGACAGATAGCGGACACAGTGGCTAGCAATACACAGCCAAAAAAAGTTTATGTTGGCAATGCGAGCGTGACTGCAGCCATTCAGGCAGGCATACTCTTAGCTTTTTATTTATGTAACTAATGTAAACCCGTTGAATATCAATATCAACGGCCCGTACTGAAAAATAATATTAAATTTTTATAGTTGTTGTATAGATGGCGCTTTATAATACAACGACGTAACAATTTAGCAAAGTCACGAACACTTTAAGATTAATTATATTGGTCAATCATAGCACGTACGTCATTGCCTCCGTTTGGAAGATAGTGTAAGCACGATTCCTCCCAACCTAGTGATACCGGGTTCAAATCCCACTCACGCCACGTTCTGGTTTTTTAATCATTTACGTCTGCGAGCGTTATCAGCAGACCGACGGATTTCGGCTATTATTAATATATATGTATAATGTGGTGTTTACTTAAGTTCAGTTGATTGCTTTCTGCTTCTGACTGATTAGTATAATATGCTTATTTACAAGTTTGAATTTACATCCATTAAAATTTCTCAAATGTTGAAACTTGCATGTTGAAATTTTCTTCGAGTCTAATTAATTAATTTTCGCTTTATTTTCTGTTTTCATCTTGAATAACAAAATATATAACAGTTTATGTATTCTATTACGTTTATGTGAACAGCTCAACTGTTAGCTACGATAATTAATTAGTAGGTACATTAAAACATATGTATAAATAAAAATATGAATGTAAAATTGCGTGAAAATCTTTTAATTTAAAAAAAAAAATGTATGCTTAGGTAATATAATATGAAATTTAATAGCATTAATATTATTAACCGCGGCAAAGAAAAGCGTGTTTCATTTTTACTTTTTTTTTTTTTCGCTCCGACAAAGTAGATAAAGAGAAAAATTACATTTATACGTGGGTTTAATAAGGTTTGGTCGTAGCCGAAATGAGTTTTTCAAGACTTTTCCAATTTCATCTTAATAATAACGAGTATACATAATACCATCGAAGAACTTTGTTTAATTTCACGGCGAATATAACGTAATACGTGTGTACGTCGGTCATATAGATTTATAGAGATACGCATACATACATATGTAAGTAAAAACGTTATTTTTATGACTGTCGAATATTTTCTGCACACAAAATGCGCACACGGAAAACGTCGAATTTCTCATTGGATGCATTTAATATAAAAGAGGCATCCTAGAAAGAAAGGTGAGTTATGAACTGCATTTTTGCTGAATGGCGTCTGGAACCTTGCACCGCTGAAATCGTATGAAGTTTTTCGGAAAAGAGTGCATGAAAAGAACAGACAAGGCGTAGCCGAAAAGAATATTCACGATCGAATAACTTCTATAATGAACGAGGCCGACTTTTAAAAGACATAACCCAAAAAAAACATACGAAAAAAATTCTATACCTTAACACGTCATTCGAGAATATATGTATGTACTACTGTCTACAAACTTTGCACATTACTACAAAGGTTAACCAATCGAGACCAAGCTTTGTAAAGGTACTGTCTATAATCCTGTGGATCCCCATTTTCCTTTCAGACAGTTAGTTACCATACATTGTATCGTTTCAATGACTTCAACTAGAATTTTTTTGATGTATTTGTACTCGGGCAACACCTAGTACTTACAGCTAGTGATTTTATGTTACAGGTGCCATACATGTATGTAGCTTTTATCGTTATTATACACATTCATCGTACCGAGTGTGGGTCGGTCAACGACTACTATCTCATATATTTTGTCACCCTTTTGTTGGTATTCATTGTCAATAGAAGAGGTTGACTGAGGGGAGGGGCAGAGAGGGGGGGGGGGGTTTGTCCAAATTCCTTGTCAGTGAAAACTTTCACGTGCCGACGCCCCTGTAAGCTTTCGCATTACTATGCCGCTCCGTTCTTCTTCTACTTCCTCCACCCCGGTTTCCGGCTTCTGAATATATGCAAAAGCAGACAGCGAACTATGCCTAGAATAGAATAGATATATGTATGTACATACATACAACTTATGTATATGTACGAATTCGGTAAGTGGCAACATCATACGTGGGGATACACAGTGTCGATAGCGAACCACTCTACGATATAAGATCATATATGTATGTACAATGTAGTATATCTATGGGGTTGGTTATGGGTAGTACGAGTTTACATCCCCTTGGATGCCCCCAATATGCTGCTAAGAGTGAAAGATGTCCCGGGGTCATGCCATACCCCATTTATCATTCGATACGCGAAAAAGCGAAACTGGATCATTTTGTGGAATGGATGTCTCAATATATCGAACCTTTATTTTTTGCATAAATCGAACGTCACGGTGTAAAGCAGTGTCAATAAACACATATTCCATCGATGAAAAATTCGTATTGAATTGCAAATATTTTTCTCATTTCACTGTATGTACATATGTATTCTAAATAATTGCTATTGAACGTTTTTAAATCATATAAATATTTACATATACATATGTATCATATGACGGTGGATTCTAACCTCAACTCCCACCCGTGCGCGCTGGTTTATACAATAGCAGTAATGCTCATAGCCTGTTTGACAGTACATGTAACGATCGTATACTATACCATTGATTGAATGGGTGTATGGCTATAAAATCGCACTGTCGATCGAACCAGCTTTGCCAGATAGCGGACACAGCGGCTGGCAACACACAGCTAAAAAAAGTTTATGTTGAGCGTGACTGCAGCCATCCAGGCAGGCATACTCTTAGCTTTTTATTTATGTAACTAATGTAAACCCGTTGAATATCAACGGAGCGGTTTCTAATCGCCCCTACTGAAAAATAATATTAAATTTAATAGTTTTTATAGTTGTTGCATCTATGCAACCGACCGCCGTCTAAGGCGCGTTATAATAACAACAATGTAAAAATTTAGCAAAGTCGCGAACCCTTTAAGAATAAATATTGGCCAATTATAATACGTCCGTCATCGCCTCCGTTTGGAAGATAGTGTAAGCACGATTCCTCCCAACCTGGTGATCTCGGGTTCAAATCCCACTCGATCTGGTTTTTTAATTATTTACGTGAGCGTGCATTATGAGCAGACTACACACACACACACACACACACAGACAGACGGATTTCGGCTATTATATATATGTATATATGTATGTATATGTATAATGTGATTGTAAAGTGTTGTTTTGAGTTTTAAGGCGCTTACACACCTTAGAGGTTTCGCTGCATCACACTGATGCTCCTATCGTCGTCCCATTCGCACCGATATAATTCGCATTGGTGTGAATTGCGAATCAACGAAGATAGAGGACGAAAACTTGACGCAGCGATATCGCTCACGTTTGTAAGGGCCTTTAAGTTCTATATTTGAATCGCTTTCAATTCGACTTACATACAATCGCTCAAAAAGGCAATAAGTTTTTATTACAATCTAACCTAAATATAAAATATTGGAATTTTGATGTATACATACGTTTATAATTGTGAATAGAAGCTACAAATAATGAACTTTTGTGAGCGTTACAATTAGTTTAAGTGCTTGACTATATTTTCAAATGAAAAAATTTCCAGTTCTATTTAAACATGCTTGGTTCTCTATCGCGTGGGAAAAAGTTGAGGTTTCGCCCGTGGAAAACGCCGAACAAATATTTCATATTTATTTGTTCGAGCGACGGTGACTTACCGTGAAAATTGACGTTTCGCTTTCGAGGGATTTTCGCTAACCCTTCGACGTTAGGGATTTTCCTTCGGCGTCGTCAGCCGACGTCGCATAAATTCTCAAAGGCGTCCCTTTTATACTTTGCCGTCGTCCATATTTGAATTCGACGACTTTTTATTCGAGCATCCGAATTTGCATTCCCCTCGAACCGACCCCCGACTTACCCTCGACGTCGAAGTGCCGTTCGTTCGTTTTTCTCGGAAAAATCGGACCTTTTCTCGGCCCGGCCATTGTACGTATTCAAATTTCTTTTTGCGTTCGGCCGATAACGCCTTTCCTACGGCGCAACTCTAATGGACGCGAATTGAAAAGGAAGTAGTTACAACGTCGACGACTTTATCAGATTACTTAATTTACTTTTGTCGAGGTGCTGCCGCTCTTTATTTCGTATTTTTTTTTTGTATTTTATTTCCGACACACACATACGTCATTCGTCACTCGTTATTTCGAACAAAACGGCGCACAAAATCCATTAGCGAATTTCTCTTTTTTTTTTTTCTCTGGAAGTGAATTAAAAGTTTGACCGTCGTTGCTGCCCTCCGTTCCATTCATATACCTTTCTGTATGTACATATATAGTATAGTGTTTTCGAATTCAGTTCGCGAACTGCATACAGTGGCTCGTTGGTTCGAAGTCGGTGCATCGAAACCGCGTTACTCGAGCTCCCCTACCATTTTTCGACTTGCATTCTGCACCGAGAGTGCACGTTGCATTGCAGTTTCCTTTTTGCGAAGAAAATCAAAGGAAGTTAACGTTTCACGGTTGTCTTGCCGCCGCCGCCGCCGTGTATTTGAATGGCGCCTATTTTACATTTTACATTCGTAAAAGTACTTGAGTAAATAAAACGACAGTCACGCATTGTAACAATCGTGCATTCAATATTATGCATTGTGCAGGTAAAAACTGCACGTGAGGATATTTTTGGTTCAAGAATAAAATTCTTGTATCAACAATGCACACAAGGTTGTTATTTTGTATTGTATTTTCAAATTAAAATATTTTTAATGCAGTTTAATTAACTAAGCAAAGAGCTGCGCATCGTGAAAATAATTAATTGTAAAATTTAATTTGAATATCACAAATTCATTATTTTTTTACTTTTTCATACACTTTTCTGCTATTCGTACTTCGTAATATTGAATGTTTATCGATACGAATAATTTTCATAGACTTTTTGTGTCGAGTTTTCCAATTAAATTTTACTGTCGCCATTAGCGAACTTTACGCGCAAAATTATCTTTTTTTTTTTTGGTTTTACTAGCAGCTTTCAGACAGCGTACGTTACCGAAGTGCATTTTTATTATTTATTTTTTATACTATTTTTGCAATCACGATTCTCACGTAGCGCCAACCTGATGTTCGCTATATTTCAGTACACAAGACTAATTGAAATTCTCGTCCACGCGCCACTTTTAACGTTTTCCGTTTCAGTTTTTCCGCTTTTCTCTGCGTTTCAGTCCACCCCCGGTCCCACACCCACCCATCCCATACACGTGTATATGATTAAAAACAGATCTCGTCCTATTCGCATATAAATAACGAATTTTTTTTTTCAACTTTTCAGACATGAGATTCGCGCTTGAAGTCGCCGCAGTATGAAATCGTTCGACTTTCATCCGACTTGGAAGCGAACCGAAGTGAAGAACTGACGTCATGCGAAATCCGGTAAAGGCGAAGAGAAAACTAAGCTGCAGCGAATGGAAACTATGGAAACACAGGTGATCTGATGCATCGCCTCAAAAGTTACGACGTGGAACTTCATCCAAAAGCCTACAACACAACGCACGGATGAATTTCGATCACAGACGGGCCAATGTTTAAATAGTTTTATACACACATATTCCTCGACATATCCGACTTCATATCATTCCATCGACGTCAACATATCTATATACGCCATATTATTAGTTTTTTTTTTTAATATAATATTATTTTAAATGCAGTGTCGTAAGATGATCTTGCCATAGTGGAAACTTGTATTTATTCTAAAGTGATATACTTACGTATAGCAGTGTTGAGATTTTTTTATTTTTTTTAATAATAATAATATTATATACGGTTGAAACTTTCGCGGATACATATCAGTAATCAAGATGGGTTTTATGTTGAGGAGGAGATCCCTCTTGATCAAGATTGTCCTATTGGGGTCGGCAGTATGGTCGACCGTCGTATTTCTACTGTATACGGAGGAGAGGGGAACTGTGGGGCCAGGGGCAAGTGGGGTTGGAGGAGTAGGAAGTGGGGTTGGGGTTGGTGGTGGAGTACCTCAATTTCAAGCATGGAGGAGGGAAACTAGTACTTCACACCACAACATTTCAGTGGTGAAGAAAAAACCAGCAGCCGCTCCCGAGGACGGTAAGAAGCCATTTTATTATTTAATTTTAGTGTTTCAGTACTGTGTAATGTGTATACGTATAGTTAATTCCATCATTTGCCTGTTACAATAACTGGTAATTACCATCATTGACTGTTATTATACTTAACGAGCCAATTTAGCTTTATATGTATATGTACCTTAGCTTATTGTTCTGCCTATTTGGAGTACGTAGGAAGTTTCAGATCAAATTCTCGCTATTGACGTTATTATATAAAGTGAGATTTATCTATTGACTTACCGATCGGAATTCTCACAGTTTAATGTCAGCATAAATTTGGTTTATTATCTGAAAGATGCCTCTATTCAAATTATTTTAGTGTCTGATTCGTTGAACTCTAAAGTATGATTGTGATACTTTGATTCGATGTTACATAACAAGCGTACAATTTATATTAAAATCTAATATATCTACAGGTACTTTTACGTACATATGTATTTGATAAAGAGAATGATTATACAGTCAACCCTCCTATAGCGTACACTTCTATAGCGTTTGCGGTGGTTTTTTGTATAGCGGTCCCTTCTATAGCGTACATTTAAAAAAATGCAATATTTTCAAGATCAAATTAGAATTTTCATAAATATATTATTAATGTGCATTTAAATATGTATGTGCACTTAGAAAATATTTGTCAGTAGCAAAATAAACTGGACTAAATATGCAAGGTCAATGCTCCGTCGCGCGTGTAGGCACGTGCTATTGTTATCAAACTAAACACATGCAAGGTCATTGGAAATATAAAAATGGGTAAAATGTTTGATTTGCTTCAAATCGCAAAATACAATTAAAAAAACTTAACCCCAAATTTTGTATGGGTGCCTAACTTTCTATAGCGTTTTTTTCCTATAGCGTGGTCCCTATCTCAACGCTATAGGAGGGTTGACTGTAAATGAATAAAATAAGAAACGAGCATTTAAAAATTATGTTGTATGAATATTTTTGCCAATAATTAAATTAAATCTACATACATATGTACATCTTCATTGATTGGAAGAGCGACGAGGGTTCAAAACTGAAACGATAAACCAAAAACTTTGTTATCGTTTTAAAAGCGTGTTTTAAACAGTATACTCACATTAGCTGTCTCATTTGCCGTATTGTAGATCGGATCAATTTTTAATTAAATTCATCAATTGAAAAAGGTTTAATTAAACTTCAACATCATATTGAAGAGTTTTCGTCGAACGTTTCGATTAACTTTACATACATATAATAATGTAATGCAATGCGATATACTAAATAGGTCGGTCACACGCGAGATTATTCAACTTTTTTTTTTTCATCGCACACAACAAAACACGTTTGTCAACGAATTTGTCAACGTTCAGCGTATTCAATCGAAACGCTCATTTGTCGAATGAATATGTAAAATTTCTCTTCGCCGGCTGTTTTGTCGGAAAATTTAATTCGACCGTTGATTGTATCGTCTCTTCCGCTCGAAAATTTCAAATGATTTTTGTATTGTGTGCGTATGCAATTTAATAATAAAATTAGCTATTGAAATTGGAGCGTATACGTATTATAATCCGTATGTACTTAAATTTCGGGTGAATATTTTTTACCAGCGATTCAAGCATCGGAACAACGTGTGTGTGTTCAATTTAAGCTCGAATCGAATGCTTTGCAGAAAGCTATTTAATTTTATTTGTTAATCTAATCCAGGTATGGGAGTTTTGGCTGCACCTCAAGATGCACCTGGAGGAGCTGGAGCAGATGCACCTGGAGAATTAGGAAGAGCTGTTATCTTACCGACCAACATGTCTGCCGAGATGAAGAGAGCTGTATCTGACGGTTGGAACAAGAACGCTTTCAACCAGTACGCCAGTGATTTGATATCGGTGAAGCGCACCTTGCCCGATCCCAGAGATCCCTGGTGAGTGTTAAAGCACTATTTCTCATTAGAAACTTTCGTCTTTCAATAGTAACGTCACTTTATTGTGTAATAACACAGCTAGTTCGACATTGTGCTACCCCTTTGAGGCGCGCTACTTATTATAGAAATTGTCGCCCGTTTTGTGTCGCGAACAAAAATAATATCAACGGGAGCTTTATTCGCTCGCTTCGAGGATCCATTGTTGTTGAAGCATTATAAAATAAATTCAAATCAATAGCAAGCCACTCTTAACGAAGTCTTTTTATAAATACATTGTATTGTTAACTATTTAATTGTACCTACATATATATGTACTAGGTACATTAAGTAGGTACGACACACTCGAATGTGTCTTGTTTGGCTCGTTAAAAGCTTACAGTATAGTTATAAATTGAATTAATGAACTTCTGAAGTATACGGTGACTTTGTAAATCTTTGATACTTGTTGAAAGATTCTTCGTTTGTTAACGCGCTTTGACAAAATGCGATACGTTTGAAATTGTTTGTTTAAAATCAATTATTTATGAACTAAGGGTTTATCTATGTATAACACTTTTGTATTTATTTATTTTTTATTAAAAAATATGCCGCTGAGACCTAACAGGTTTTCCCAATATGTCAAAGCAGCTATAAATAAGTACATTAGTCAAAATAAACATTTAAGTATACAGAAGTGTAATAAAGAGAGACAATGTAAAAATAATAAAATGGAAAACAGCAAAATTCTAAAAAATCAATATACAAAAATTTATTTATTTATTTATTTATTTATTTTAAATTATACCATAGTGACATAACAGGTTTCCCCAATTCGTCACTATGGCGAGACATGAAAAAAAAAATTATATGTATATTAAAATAATGGTAGTAAAAAAATATATATATATATATGTATAATCGAATTACATTAAATTTAAATTAAACACAATTAAATAATAATTAGAAAGTATTAATAATAATAAAATGAAATAATAATAATAATAGAATCAAATTAAAATAATTAACATAAAATCAGTTAAATAAAATCAGCAAATAAATAAATAAAATTATTACAAACAAAATTAAAATTTAAAGTGCATGAGAAATGTGGCGATCTGATGGTGCGTAGCGCAAAAAAATATCCAAATGTTATATCCAAAATATATACAAAAATATAACAATATAACAAGATAAAAATAAAAATTTAAATCACATTCATAATTCTTGATATATGGAACTTTTTTTTTGGGATATTCGTTTTAAAATAGTTATAAAAAGTTGCCTCTACATACATCATATGTCTTCTGTCCAAAAAAATCTGCTTAATTAAAACAGTTTTTCTGGTCTCTACCAGCACTTTTACTTGTATGAAAATTTCCAATATCTATACAAAATAGCAATTTTAATTGGAAAATTAGTATTTATTTTTACTATACATAACTTACTTTACTCGTATATACTTATATTTACTCGTATGCCTCCCTCCACCGCGCTCACAAATTCACATTTATTTGAATAATTCAAGGAATACGTAAATAAATTAGATTTTTACAAAAAGTACTTATAATATTCAATAAAGTTAAAGAGAAATTTTACTAGCATGTTATCTAAAATTTTGTATTTTGTGTTCAGATTTCGAAATAAATAGGCAAATTTTCATTTTTCGCCTTCAGGTAGAGGCCTGAAGATATATTCACAGATTTTTTTCAGTATTTTTACAAGAATACGGATGATACATCGAAACTCTTGGTAGATATTACAATGCCGATTTTTAATTTTTACAATGTCGCTCCACCCTAATGTACATATGTACATATGTATGTACATACATAGTATCGTTATGATTATCAAATCACATTAATTGTGATACGATTTTATAGCTTAAACCAATTAAAAATTATAATTTGCTACTTCTTTTAACTAAACAAGCACTTTGATGTAGTTTTTGTTACGAGGTCGTTTCAACCCTCTGTTCTTCGAACGTACATACATAATTTTTGATACATTCACCGCGTGCACTCGCCTTTGGTAGGTACTGAACAAAAATTAAATCGTGAAAATATATTGTCGAGTTAACTACATACAATAATAAATTCACAAGCGTGCTTTACAACCCGCTTAAGTTGTTCTTAAATTGTAAGCTGCGGGCGCGCAAACAAACCCCATACCCTCACCGCGCGACTCGAAGAGAGCTTTACGACAATAACCACCGTAAGTTGTAAAAACTTTGTTAATATCTCGAACCATACGACACAAATGACCGGTTGGTGGTTCTTAGACGCTTCGACCCACCCCCTTACCGATAACCTAACCCACCTTTTGTCTCTTTACAAGGGGGTGGGGTTGCGGAAAACGGGTGGGATAAATCTTATCTTGCAGAGGGTCCGTTTTCGCTCTAACGAAGTAATTAATCGTGAAAAATGTAGCGGAGAAGTGACGCCACTCCTCCCCTTCCGTTCCCCCATCCCGCGGACAATATCTTTTCATTAACGACGAAGGCTTTTAGCATTTTTGAAGGCTTTATCGTCGGTGAAAACAATGGCTCGTCGGTGTCGGAGCGAGAGGACCATCTGCGCGTTCGGACGCGCGCGTTCGTAGAACAAACGCCCCTGCTGATAAATTGCGTACTTAAGCAATTAAACGAAAATAACGTTCTGCAGGCGCATTCTTCGCCGCGCCTCTCATCACCATCATCTTTCTCGTCGAGCGGTGGAAAAAAAAAACGGGTGGATATTAATTTTCCTCGGAAAAGTCTCGGAAAAGTGGTCGCCGCTGCGAGCCGCTGTGAAAACTTTGCAGACGGATCAGAGTCGCGTTCGCTCGATTGATTCTGAATTTCTACTTATCGAAACTCGAATCTGTTCCGCTTCGTGTAAATGAGACATTCTCAATAGTTGTTTATTTATTTATATAATACAGTAGCTTAAGCTAATTAATTATAATACTTAACTAAGCACCTGTACAGATATATTTTTTTAAGACTGCCAGGAATTTTTCAATAGTTTTGGAACTTCTAATTCCATCCGTCAGTCTATTATACTCCAAAACACCTCTGTACAAGATGCTTCTCCTATTCTATTTATTTTAACATTTTTTTATAATTAAATTATTTTTATTCCTTAAATTATATTCACATACATCCATTCCTCTCACAATAAATTTACTAAAATATGATGGTAACATATTATTATCTAACTTAAATATACATCAATACGAACATACAAATCCTCAAAGTATCATTTTTTATACTAGCATACTTATCCGCATTTAAAATACATCTCATACCTCTATTTTGTAATATTTGTAATCTATCTCTAATTGACTTATCTAACATATTTAGTAATGAACCACAATACATAAAATGAGGTCTGACAATTACATTATAAATTATTATTTTAGTTTCTTTAGATAATAATTTTCTTAGCCGACATAATATTCCTAGTTTTTTTATTAAAATTATTAGCTACTTTATTTATTAGTTTAAATGTTTTCCAATGTGAAAATAGTCGTAATTTTTCGTTTGAGATTTTAATATATGTACATACATACATAGAGTTTTAAGAGCGTGATTTTTTTTCGTTCTGAAATTACCACTGCACAAATATATATATATTTCTTTGCAATTTCGTTTAACGACCGGACATAAATTTTATTTATCGTAAAATTTACGCGCCTTGCAATATTTAATATCTTGATTTAAAATGCAAAACGCATTTCCCCTTTTATTGCCAATTTGCTAGAAAAATAACATTATTTTTAATTGTATTCGAAGGCCACGTGCATAAAATATATGATAATAATACAGTCGATAGATATACATATAATCGTATTGTAGAGATAGTCGATAGTTATTTATACCTAGGACAATTGGTGAATATGACTGGTTGTAAAGAAAAAGAAATATAACTAAGGTGGAGCCGCTTTTGGAAAAATGAATCCAACATTCCGCTATGCTTAAAAAAGAAGGCATACTACCAATGCGTACTGCCAGTTATGACGTGTGATATGAAACTTGAATGTTAAATTGAAGAATGCTACGTAAGATCCAGTGCACACACACACACACACAAGCATGGAAAGATGTATGCTTGGTATATGTAACAAGAAGAGATCGTATGAGGAATACACGGGTGAGAAATATGACCAAAGTGGCAGATATAGCAGAACGTGTGAAAAAGTTAAAGTGGGCACATAGCGAGAAGAATATGCGAGAAGGATGGCAGATGGACGCGAGAAATACTGGGCAAAAAACTAAAGCAAGGTAGACCGAGTGGACGATGGGCTCATGAATTGAGAAGAATGTGTGGAGTCAAGTGTATGCAGATTGCTCAAGACAGGAATGGAAGAGAATTGGAGAGGCCTTCATCCAGCAGTGGATGGTGAACGGCTGAAAATACAGTCGAACTAATTCGCATGGATATTTTATGATGAAAAACTTTATCGGAATTGTATTTCTTACCGTTTTAAAAGCAAATCGACGAATTTGCACGTGGGTCTGATCTCGTTGACCTATCTCGTGCGTGACCTCTTTTCCTAGTCCCTTAGCACTCAACTCACTCAATCGAGGACCGTTCAGGCTGTAAGTACAACCAAGTGCTACTTCAGCATTCACTCTTTTTATTTTGATAACATACATATGTATGTATACGATGTTTATTTACCCAAATGTAGTCATTCTAATTATACGCACGTGTGTACACTGGTGACTTTTTTAATAGTTTTCACTAAAGTTTTTATTTGTATTACGAATGAGCGCCTTTGACATTATAACAAATGACTTCGAATTAATATTCGCCCAGTATACACAACACAAAACGATCCTAAACTCTCATATAAATCACGCTAATCGTCGCGCATCCCGAACCACCGGCTCCCATACGGGCCGATATTAATTTTATATCCGGCGTGCGTTATAATTTAGGTACCATCCCTTCTGCGCAGATGCTCTCGATATTTATATAAGCGAGGGGATGAAAACGTCTACTCTTCACCTACTCGAGCCTCCATCCTCCCCTTTGATATATTGCAAAACACCCCATCTCCTACCCGTTGTTATTGGCCCCAGTTTCGCGCTCTCGCTTGATCTGCTAGCGAAAACCGGAACGTGAATGTTTAATTTGGATCATTTTATTTTTTTATAGTTATGCCCCCATCATCGTAAATTTTCTCGCTTGTGGGTAGTGGGCTAAGGCTTTGATTATATCGTTGCTGTAACTCGATAACGGAACGCCAATAGCGGAACGAGTTCCTTTCAAGCTTTAATAGCCAGTGTAATAGATACCGATCTGACTGTATTGATTCGCGTACATGTAACTATTATTTTCGTGGAAAAAAATCTAAATCGTATATAAATATGTACGTATTTATTTGTATGTTTTTTTTTTGTTGTATCGAAATGAGCGAAGAATTATAAAAGTCAGATCGCGTGCTAGATACGGCCAAAACTAACTTCCTGCCCCTGGAATTATACAGTATTCGCCTCTAATTTAAAGGATTTTGCGTATCTGTACAAAACACGAAACGGGTATCATTACTCGACTGTTACATACGGTATGTTCGCGTAAAATCGATGAAATTTTTCGGCCGAAATTCGATTGAGGAAATTTTACAAAATGGAATTTCCATGTCCTATGAACCCGGCGCACTCATTTACCGATTGACCACTCGAATTATTCAACGATTCCATTAATTCAACGGTCGCCAACCGGTGGTCCGCATTTTTTATAATCATCATCTGATATTCAGCCGTTCACCATCCACTGCTGGATAAAGGCCTCTTCAATCCACTTCCATTCCTGTCTGTCTCGAGCAATTTGCATCCACTTGACTCCCACCCATTCTTCTCAATTCATCAGCCCATCTTCCACTCGGTCTACCTTGCTTTCTTTCACATCCTCTCAGATACTATTACCGTATTTCTCGGGGCCATCCATTCTTCTCGCCATGTGTCCAGCCCATTGCCACTGCAACTTTGTCACACGTTCTGCTATATCTGCCACTTTGGTCATACTTCTTACGATCTCTCCTTATTACACCGAGCATACATCTTTCAATGCTTCTCTGTATGCACTGGATCTTACGTTGCATTCTTGAATTTAGCATTCAACTTTCACATCCATACGTCATAACTGGCAGTTTTTCTATCATTATAAAGTGATATCCAACTTTTTGAAAATATCTTAGAGCGCAAATACAAGTGTTTTTACCATTTTATATTTACATTATTTTGTACTGTATGTTGTTTATATGGAAAAAATTCGGGTGTGGCTAACCCATGACTTTATCCATATATTTGAGGAATACAAAAAGTAACGAGATTAATTTTTTAAGTACGTAAGTAAATAAAACGCATGCACACCACCACACCAACCAACATACATGTAAAATACGATCTTCGGCATATATTATAATAAGAACAACTACCACTTCATTTCATACAGACATTTTCCAGAAATCATGAAAACGTGATCAGGGGATGGATGATACCTGATACAAATCAGTCAAAATCTCGAGGTCGAATTTTCACACGATCACAATACTTAATCCGATTAGGATAAAGTAAAAATCATGGTAGTGATCCGCGGGATTCGAGATTTTGAGTTTAGTGATCAGTGAGGTCCGAAAGGTTGGCGACCGCTACATCAATTGATCTGATCTTTTCCAACAAATTCATCTAAACCTCGGTACGTATATTTCAATGTATGGTACGTACATACGTGGGGTATGGTCATAAATTATAAAGGCGACTTGCAACCAGCGTACCCTCCCTTGAGAACGACTGCCCGGTTTGAATATTAATTTTACGACACTTCCACGTGGATGCATATATTATATAATACACACTCTACATTTTCACTTATGCTATGACATCCCTCCCCGCTTACAAATGACACATTTCTTTTTATATTCGTAGATGTTGTACCCTACTGCGCTAGCATATGCTCGACAAATACGACTGTTCATCTATTTATACGGCTTTTTTTTTTAGAGTGAACATTAAATAAAGAAGCGATTGAACGAATCACATGTCATTTTGATGTGTCGTCGATCGTGGCATATTAAAATAGCAACCTTCAAAGAGTTGGTGTTGGTTATCGAGCACGCACGACAAGTGGCCAATGCGATAAGGCCTGCTTCCTGCCTTTATGGCTCGTCGTGAAGTCGGAAACGTTGCCATTCCATCGTCCTACAAAGATAAGCGATAACTTATGGAAAACTCGCTCGCCCGACTTATATATATATATATATATATATATATGTAGATATGTGTGCGTATTTGTGCCGATTTTCACATTTCAACCCCAAATTTCAGAGACGAGACGTTTCGAGCGTATAAATCTCTTACGACTATGGTGTCCGTCTCTGGGTGGTTGTGTTTATGGGTATATGATGCAATTGCACGTTTGCCTTCTGTATTTCTCCCGGTTGTACGCGCAATATAAAATCATATTTCGCATTGTTTCATTTCTTTGTGTGCTTTTGCTCGTTCCTCTCCTCCTCTTTCGCTGCTTTTGTTGTGCCGCTTTTTGATTGCGCCATTGTCGGTGCATCCTAACGCTATTGTTGCAGCTATGCTGTATTCTCCTCTGTCCTGGACGACAGACGGGATACAGCTCGTCTTTATCTCATATATTTGTCTTATTACTTTTGTACATATTAATTATTTTGGAAATAAAATCAATTTCATGTAAGTATCCTACGAATCGATCGCGTAAGCATGGGACGAATCTACATACAATAATTCGTTGTTTCCCAATGTAATCGTTGTATTTTGCAATCATCACTTATTTGCGTGAGTGTTCTTCGATCGAAAAGTGTACTTAGGATAATCTGTGTATTATAATATTTCTATTAGCCCAGATTATCGACAGTATACTTGAAGCAAAAGTTATATTTTTAGACATCAAACAGTACGGGTTCGTAAATCCTCTCTTATTAAAAACCTTCAAAGCTAATATTATACACGCAGACGCGTTTTATCTACATATTTTAGGTGAAGTTTTTTTTTTCTTTCAACAAAGCCAATATTGTCTCTGTGTCAAAATTAAATATACTAATCTACGTACTTACAGAGGATTTCGTAATAATGCGTGCCCGTATATTTTGCACTCAAAGTCGATATCTACCTCCATAAAGGCGGCTTTTAGAAAATCGTTTCACATTCCTATATACGTACATACATAATGTATGGATATGCCCGAGGAGCGATTTAAGCGATCCCAAATGGCATAATTTGCATTCGTTGCGGGATAATCCCAAAGTTCTATTTCTAGGACGTCATGCGTGCTGAATTAGATCAGAGTGCAAATAAACGTAATGGAAATATTACGCTCGAAAAATTTCTTATTACCTTATCGATATTGCTTGGAATTTATGATTCCTTTGTTGTATTAGTAATTGATTTCGTTTAAGCAGTGCTAAATTCGATACAATAAGCTTAGACGCTTAGATGTATGGAAATATCCGTTGTTTAGAGAAAGGGGGGACCACAGTCTCCGATACCAACGCTAACTTGGACCATTAATTTCACTTTGAGGTGCCTTTAGTAGTGATCCTCAACCTTACAGATAGTGCCCAATTCTGGGTTTATCTCACTGTTTGGTTGGGGCTACAAAAGTCAGTCAATTTCTACACTGCAGGCAAAAAGTTTTTTTTTGCAAGTTGAAATGTTTCAGATGCTTAAAGTTAGTAGTTATATTTCTAAAAAAGTTTGACGACCGCTGTTTTAGATGAAAGAACAGCTTACGGTTAGCCAAAGAGGGTTGGTGGGGTAGGTGGTATGGGTTTGGTGATTTCCCCCGTACGAATTGTTACCATAATTCGGCGTTTAATGCGACTCTCGGTACTATCTTTGCCCTTACGCAGCCTCCTGTGCCGATGTGCCAGGAATTTGCTCAGATTTGCGACGACAACTAACACACTCTATTGTTTAATTTGAGATTAGGCCCCTTTCCGTGGGATGCGACGGTTGCAAATGTTTCGCATAAATTCGGGAATACTTTCGTTATTATCCCCGCCTCTAGAGAGCCGCAGACGTTCCGCAAATACTTGACGAAGTTTGCAGACACACACACACACACTCAAAATACAGCTTATTTGAACTGTATCCATATCGATTAATCCGCCGATCGCGTGACAATACCGTCGAATGTATGATAATATAAATAAATCCGCTTTCAATAAACTCAAATAGATAAGAACGTAATGTTTGAACGGTGGATACCTACGTATGTACATGTTTGCGGATTTTCCGGCTGGGTTTCGATTCGAATGGCGCTTTTCGCGTATCCTATCTAGCGTATGATAAATTTTCCGATGAAAATACGCTTATCGTGGTCGTTTTATTGCCTATTTATGCTGAAAATTTTCATTTTGTTGTGACAAATTACCTGTCGTGCCAGTTTTGCCGCAATTATTTAGCGTTCGGCAAATAGCTTGTCGTTGTTTCATTGTGTGGTCAAATAAACGTTTTCCGATATTATCATTGGCAACATCCTACGCCCAGAACGCAATTCAATGTGCAATTTGAATATTATAATTTTCCATTGACAAAATTCGTTATATTTATAGTATGTACCTACCAATGTAGGATTGACTACATTGCACTTTTCGGTATCCGTTACAGGCCAATATCGCATTCGGAATTCGCATCTGGCCCTCTATAACCGAAAGCTTCTTTATCAGCGCGACTGAAGCTTTTGTGTTGCACTCTGGTGCCACTGTGCATTTCTCGGTCTTGAATAGGAGGTGATCTACAGTCTTTGGCTCAAAGCACGTATTATCCTAGCACGTTGTTTCCCAACTTCCTTTCTTGTTAGACGCGTTGGATTATCTCGCAATTAATGTTCTTCCGTCGACAAATCCTTGTGCTCGGCCACACACAACGGAACGAACGGGTCGGATTCGTTATTATGTAAACTGCATTTTTTTTTTACTTGCATTCGCTCCTTGTTACTCTATGTGTGTTATATTATGTATGTATGAATTTCAGTGTATCACGTACATATTGTGCGATATTTGCCTTTGTATTTACACACACACACATCCATACACTCTCGAACAAGAGAAGGCATCCATTAGCGGCATCCCAGGAAATTCTCTCATTAGTTCTCTATTCTCGCAGATTCCTTCGTTCGTGCCTGCGTGCCAAATTAACTTTGTTCCGTGATTGCATTCGAGCATTACGCGGACGCGTGCCAATGCGTACGCAATTATATCCCACCATTTGTATTGTCTCGACACCTCTGATTTAATTTCAATTTATTAATTTTATCAGTACACAAAAACTATATATATGTATATATCGATGGGTCCAGTTTAAAAAAAATCATACATCATACACAAAACGTCCATCTGCATCAAACTTTCATGTTTAAAAAGTATTGTATGTCTAAATAGTATATTTGAAAAGATATTGCCTTATTCATTTCTTCCTTAGTTTTTATGCAAAAGAGATACAATATCTGTGCACTAAACCCATCGATATGTGTATTTTCATTCGTATAACACTCAAAATACGTTTTTATTATTAGCTTACTTATTGTTAGACGTTACACTAAGGAATCGAGTACTAGCTTCAATAGAGGCAACTATGACACTGTGGAATGTCATTAGTGCCACCGCAGATTATAATCTGTACAAGGAAAGGGGTTGATGTGACGCCAAGTGATGCTTCTATAGCTGACTGGCATGGCGTCTCGTGACGGAAACCGCATCAGATTCATCTCACGTCTTAACCTCGAATGAAAATTTAATTACCGTCCCAATTATTATTTATTTATTGCAGAGGATTAATCCGGGGTGGAGGATTAAATCGAAACGTACTAGGTAATGAATACACGTACAGGAATTATTATTATCCACGGACCGGTTTAGCTTTTTCCGCTCGGTCGATTTCAATAAATGCGATTATGTTTTCTCGCGCGACGGCAATATATCTTAATTACGCATTCAACTTCTTCTGCTTTTCGCTTGTTCCTCGCACCCGAACACAATGTAAATTCACTTCCCCGGCCGTTATTTATTGCCATTTCCTACCCCACCTCCACCCATTCCTCTTCCCAGTTTCATTCATATTTATCCAGGAATAATACGGTTAGGTGTACATATGTGTGTGTGTGTGTGTGCGTGTGTATACACGTGGTATATGTACGGTAATTTCACGTGTAGTCTAGTAGTGTGCGTGTGTTCGCGGCGTTTTAATGCGGCTCGTTTCATTGAAATTTATCGCATTTTGCCGACATTTATTCAAGGTATATTCGTTTCGAGTCTTTCCCCGAAAGGATATGCCCTTTTGTAGGTTTTCCACATTTATTGTTATGAAAATATTGCGGGAAATTAATTGAGACGACGACTTTGCAGAAGTGACTTTGGGGTGCTTTTGTACAAGTCGGTTTGATCACTTATGTATATGTACATATGTATATTCAATAGATAAAACCTTTAATAAATAATTGAATGGAATTATTATACAGTAACAGAAGAATCATATTCGATGTAATTTTCTAATGTAGAATATTAAACTCTCCAATAGACAGTCACATTCTTATTCAATCGACTCTTCGGTTATCGTACGTATCAAGTATCGGTACGTGTTACCCGTTCTCGATTTTTATTAGATTATGAAAATATTTTATGTAACAATCTTCATCCTCCCATCCCCAGAATGATTAGATACGGTAATAAATACTCTGATTTTATTGATTTTTTTACTAGTCATTACAACATTTATCAACTCAACATAATTTATTTATTGGTCTTTTCTAATATACATAATGTATTATGTATTTTTGTAATAGACCTAACAGGCGTATAATAAATAAATAAAAACACTCTAAAGTATTAACAAATTATACTGTATCAAAATTCAAATTATTAAACTAAAATATTTACATAAACCAGAGAGTAAAATAAAACTAATTTTAACATTTCAATAATTTTTGATAATCTTAGACTTTTAAATTTTTTTTAGAGTTTTCATTGGAGACTATTAGTGCTAACATTTTTTTTAGATTGGGTTTTTTTTTGTTCTTAGTTTTAGTTTCGTTAATCTCATCAGTTGTTTTTAGTCTACACTTTTTGATAAACTTTTATAACGTTTGTTGAAGTCGAGTAGCAGCGGAAGGGACAGTGAATTGATGAAAAAATTTCCATCTTACCAAATAATAAATTGTAAAATTCTGGCAAAACATGACTGACCTGAATTATAATATTATTCAAATCTTGCCAGCAGCCATTGCATTGCTAGAAATTTGATCTTTGAATCGTCCAATACTCGGCTGCTTATCTAAATATTATCGTGTACAATTAATAGGGTGGAGCGACATTGCAAAAAATTAAAATTGGCATTGTAATACCTACCAAAAGTTTTGTTGTATCATCCGTATTCTCTTAAAAATACTGAAAAAATCTGTGAATATGTCTTCAGGCCTCTACCTGAATTAGAAAAATGAAAATTTACCTATTAATTTTGAAATCTGAAAACAAAGTACAAAATTTTAGATAACATGCTAGTAAAATTTCTCTTTAACTTTATTGAATATTATAAGTACTTTTTGTAAAAATCTAATTTATTTACGTATTCCTTGAATTATTCAAATAAATGTGAATTTGTGAGCGCGGTGGAGGGAGGCATACGAGTAAATATAAGTATATACGAGTAAAGTAAGTTATGTATAGTAAAAATAAATACTAATTTTCCAATTAAAATTGCTATTTTGTATAGATATTGGAAATTTTCATACAAGTAAAAGTGCTGGTAGAGACCAGAAAAACTGTTTTAATTAAGCAGTTTTTTTTGGACAGAAGACATATGATGTATGTAGAGGCAACTTTTTATAACTATTTTAAAACGAATATCCCAAAAAAAAAGTTCCATATATCAAGAATTATGAATGTGATTTAAATTTTTATTTTTATCTTGTTATATTGTTATATTTTTGTATATATTTTGAATATAACATTTGGATATTTTTTTGCGCTACGCACCATCAGATCGCCACATTTCTCATGCTCATAAAATTTTCAAAACTTTATTGTATCTACTTTTTGTAAAAATCTAATTTATTTACGTATTCCTTGAATTATTCAAATAAGTGTGAATTTGTGAGCGCGGTGGAGGGAGGCATACGAGTAAGTACATATATACGAGTAAAGTAAGTACGTATAGTAAAAATAAATACTAATTTTCCAATTAAAATTCCTATTTATAGAGATTGAAAACAATCAATTGGAAATTTTCATACAAGTAAAAGTATTAAGTTAAAAGGGCTGGTAGAGACCAGAAAAACTTTTTTTAATTAAACAGATTTTTTTAGACAGAAGAGGTATGATGTAGAGGCAACTTCTTATAACTATTTTAAAACGAATATCCCAAAAAAAAAAAAAAGTTCCATACATCGTCGCTCCACTCTAGTGTACAATTGTACATCATCAGTGTGAGTAAACGTTTGAAAATTGTTTTTCTAATGCGTTGTAGCTTATCGATTGTGACTTAGATAGTTCGGTTAGGGGTTTTTTTTTTTTATCATCGATTGAATCCTCGGTCACATTTGGTGAATTTTGAATATGCTAATACGTTGTCGGCGATATGAGAGCCCCAGCTATCTGGCTCGTGATGTATGCCTGGAGCGTGACGCAGGACGTGCCGCAGCGCGAACTGCTTGTGTAATAAGAGCGCGCGCATATTCCGACAGG
Source organism: Parapsyche elsis (assembly GCA_022651745.1). Taxonomy (NCBI): domain Eukaryota; kingdom Metazoa; phylum Arthropoda; class Insecta; order Trichoptera; family Hydropsychidae; genus Parapsyche; species Parapsyche elsis. The sequence goes on from JAGVSN010000018.1 coordinate 4,874,151, forward strand.
ACCCAACCCACTCACACTCGCAGAAGTTATCGAGTCACGTGCTACCTACTACATACCAAGGCCGTTTCCCTCGTTAATCGTATGTTACGCCGGATCGTATGCACGTGTGTCGGCTGTAAGGCCTACCTATGAAATGACGACGAACAAACCCCTCGTTTTTCCAGAGCACTGGAGTAGGAAGCTGAAGATCTTCCATTCAAATTTTATATATAAAAGTCTGTTTCTAGCGTTCAAATTTGTATTTTTATACCCCAATTCAGAGAATTAGCGAGACATCGGAATGAGTGATAACTCAAAAGAAAGGACAATAAGCAGGCATGTTTTTAAAAAGGTTTGAACTTTTAAAGTTATTTTCGTTTTGAAGTAAAACTTCTATTGGCACGGTAGTGAAAATTGTTTCGTTTCATTTCTATACAAACTGACCGAACGAAAGTTGTAACGATATTGCCGTCTCTCTTGTTCTTCCGCGTTCATGCGAGACATAGATAGCTACCCGCGGCCCGTACCGCCCCTCGCCCTCAAAATTTAATTTTTTTTTAAATACTACAAACAAAACAGTTTTCTCCTACTTGACAAATTTTCGAAAACTTATCGTGTCTCTAGTATTTTTTTTTTCTGTTGACATGCTTGTATTAGATTGAATATACATATGTACATACATACATATGTACATTAGAAAAACAAAAAAAATAATAATATACCAACATACCACTTTTAACTTGGGAAGTACATATTAGCAATTAACTGTGAGATTTTGAATTTTTTTCTAAAAATCTTTAAAAATGCAATAAAAAAAAAACCATGAGACTTTGTACCGATACTAAGGCATGTACGTACATATGTACATATGTATAACTCAAAATGTTCTAAATGGCACGAGCTATCATCCCCTTAAGGCCTTGCACTTAGCTTCCAAACACCCTGTATACCTATGTACATATATGTACATGCATACTGCTTAGTCATACGGCAGTTACCTACATATATACATATGTATATACCTATAATGTATTTTACAGAGTATATGTATGTATGTATGCACGGAACATACGTAAACGTACATATGTACATATATGTATGTATGTACATATGTACTTCCGTACATATTGTATGTATGTAGTACATACTAACATCAATATTTTGAGACCATTGTAGTTAGTATGATGTCAAAGTTTAAAAAGCTCAAGTATATACCTACATATAAACCCATGACAATTGTTCTAATTAGACATCAGATTTATTAGTTCCATAGTTTGAACCCCAGATTCAATCTCGTGTCTGATTTTGCTAATCCCTACAAAACTGCAGCATAGACACAAAATGTCTTACCTATGCACAATCCTCCTTTATTCTAATCAAACATATTTTGTATGTAGTATTAAAATTACTACATGTAGTAGCGTAACACTCTGCCTGGCTGGATAGCCGTGAAACGCTCATATACTACACTCACGGCACGTACACATACACTCACAGCACGGGTAGCGCAAAGCGCTCGCATTCTTCAACTACCTACTACATTTTTGCTACTAAATACACTACTGACTATAGTGTCTTGTGTATACAGGTACATACATACACAATACACTATAGTAAATAAATAATGATTATTGTAATAGACTGTTATTCAAAGTCCATAAATTTCGTTAGTGTACGAGTCTACGCTGCGTTAACGAAGTACATATTCTTGTACTATTTTTCCAATACAATTCCCTTATACTTAGTTTTCATTCTCCATTCTCCGCGTATAAATTTCAGTACAGTTTTCTTGTAATCTTATTTTTAGAACGTGCTCTTTGTACTCAAAGCGACCGAAGCAGTATCGGGTAGTTCACGCTGTGGGAATGTGCACGTTGCGCATATATCGAAGTGTTCCATATGTTATTTAATTCGTATAAATTAATAATTTGCAGTTGTTGTGTGCACCCTTCGATTGAGGTTGTTTTAAAAGTTCAGTCATTTTTGTTTACGCGGTAACATCGCGAAAATTGGTTTTTTAATTAACCAATACGCTGTGTGCGAAAAAACTTTGCAGAGTGTGACTTTTTTATGAAGTCATACGAAACTTTGATTAAAAAGCGCACAATGTTGAAAATTGTGAAATTGCTCGCGGGGAAAAAAATGCTAAAATTGTTGCAGCGCATACAAAATTGATATTCTTTCCGACGTAAATCATACGAAAAGCTCACCTTCGAGTATTACGAAGCTGTCGGAACTTTCTTATACCCCCGTGTGTCTAGTCAGCGAAACCGCGAACGTTTCACATTTCCTTTTATTTTTTCTTCGCTTTCTCGTTTGTTTTTTTTTCCTGGTAATATTTAGGTATCCTTTGTGTGTGGCCTGTGTGGCTGACCACCGTTTCTCGGATGATTTTTTTTTTTTTTTTGGTATTGCTCACCTTTGGTTAGCACCAATTGAGTATTCATCCGCGATATCGCCGACGCCCAGATGAGCGCTTTGTTTCATCCCAGCTCCACCGAGATAATAAAACTTTTCCCCGGCTCGCTTTTCCGATGGGAAATCTACCGAGAGCGGAAAAGCCTCAAGTCGAAACTGCTTCCCCCGCCTTATCGGACGATTTCGCTACTCACTTCTTTCCCCTCGCATCCCTTTTTCGATACCTGGCACGTTTCCTGTTTCTTTTCGTGTCGATCACGTGTCTACACACCGCTATTTGCACGCCCTACAATTTAGTCATGTGTGTATAAAATACGTGGCATTACCGATTTCGAAACGGTTCAATCGACGTCGCGACGCATTAGCTCGAACTTTGTCGCATTGTGAATATCGTATAAAAAACTTTTAGGATAATGTCACGTTAATGCGCGCCATACGTACATACATACATACATATGTACATACATACCTACGAGAAAGCTTTTAGCGTTGAATCTTATCTCGTGATATTTTATATTCAAGCAATGTTATCTTATTGAGCATATAATCATAATGCAAAAGAGTCGAATCTTCTTCGGATATAATATTGAACTTTTTTTATTTTTTACAAGGTTAAATTTGATGAACCTATGTATATTTAATACGTTGCATGGAATATGTAATGTAAACATATTAACTTTATTTTTAATAAACCTAATGAATATTTTATGTTATGATTTTCTTCTGTCGAAATTAAAAATGAAAAAATTAAGTAATAGAAGAATCATATTCGATTTAAATTTTTTATATAAAAAATTAAACTGTAATAGATAGTCCTATTCTTCTTCATTCGGCTTTTCGTTTAAAAGTACCGTTGCGTGTTACCCGTTCTCGTTTTTTATTGGATTGTGAGAATGTTTCGCGTAATATGTAGTTATTATCGTCATTCTCCCATTCCCAGAACGATCAGATATGGCAATAAATACTCAGAATTTATTGATTTTTTAATACTAATCTTTTTACCCTAAGTCAGAGACTTATTATTTTATTAACTGAACATAGTTTGTTATGTGCAAAAGCCCCAATAGGTGCTTAATAAATAAAATAAATATCATGAATGAGTATATGTACTATACTTGTTTTGTATTGTTTTATTGGGGGGAAAGTTAACAAACCAACAGGTCTAAAAATACAAGGGCATAGACCTAATTAACAAGATACCATAATTATGTAGTAATAATGGATAGGAGGTGCCAATTTTCGGCGGAACCGTCTCACAACTAAGATATATTAGCAAATTCTAGCAGGACACGGATTTAGTAATGTCCAGATCTTGTCAATGACGATAATTAAGGTCGACAAAACCGTCAAGAAAATTATTCAACATGCGAGGATCAAACCCCGACCCTTTGTGCAAGGGACCAAACGCTCTAAACACTGCACTATCGCCCGACTATTCTGCATAAGAGAATATACATATGCATATTTAAAAGTGTGTACTATGATTTTATGTGTATGCAAAAGTTGAGCCCTCCGTCGATTTATATTCACTGTGTGGTGTTAAATTTCTATATCTATTTTTCATTTGGAAAATGTAGCTTCGACAGCGTAGCTCTCTAGTGCGCTACTTTCGCTTCGACCTGTTCAGTACCGCATTGGGTGTACCTGTCGTCGTCTAATGATGCCCCGTAAGGAGATTTTTCCCTGGAAAAAGAAGGCTTTTGTGGCCGTCCTCCATCTCAAAGGGCCAGGTGGCACACGGTGATTGAACCTCCCCCAGCCATACCTTAGAAAAGGGTGTCTCGACGACGCTTTATTATTGACCCACTCCCCCACGCCCGTTATTGGCTTCCATACATCACATCGAAATTCATATCTTTCATAAGGGATTGTCAGCATACATTACCCTGATATAACGTTATTTTTACATCTGAAATACGACGTGTACGCGTACATAATGTTATTACGAGGGGACACCCCCGGAATACGACGACGACCGCAAAAATAAACCCCTTTTCGGACGTTGCGACGTCGCGCGCGTTAACTTTGAATCATATTAAAATCGTGCGTTGAATATTGTCAATGGGCATTTTCAAATGAACGTCTATACTATTTAATGTATGTATGTACGTTTTTTCTTCTTTTTTTAAGTAAAACTTATTTTCGCTCGGTAGAGTAAAAACGATCCATTCAACGTTCCATTCAAATGGAGCGAGCGATAAGTGGTCACACATATCCCCACTCCTTCGCTTTTGGAGGTAGGCTATTGCCCTTTGTCTTGTGTTCGTGCGAAAGAGAGATCCGCCCCGAAAATTCGAGCGTCCCCTCTGCGCCCCGCACCGCCTCTCAGTTTAGTAAAAACGTATCATCGAAGCGTGGCACGACACGAAAACCAGTCACGGCCAGCGGTCAGTGGATACCCACACTCCTCGGCTAGACGTCAGGTAGCAGTGAGAACAGTGACTCATTGGGTGAGCGTTTAAAATCACATTTGTGTACACAACTCTTTCACATTCACATCTGTATTCTTTCTTGTACATTGCACTTGTTTTAAATTACAAAGAAGTTTTAATTCTATGTATAGTGAGTAGTGGCTACATATTGCGATTTTTTTTTTTGAAGTTGACCCCAAACCGATTTATGGAACGAGTCAAAGCAAGCTTTTCCCATTAGGGGGCGCGTTGGGGTGTTTTTTAAACGGGATAGTTTTCCCGTAATTCTTCTCCGGCCGAGGCAATCCATCTGGTCTCGGCTCACCAGACACCAGTGGCAAGTAAAAATCACCTGTACTATTTTCATTAACCCAGGGGGGGGGGGGTCCCGATTCTTTACCCCATCCGAAACGATGAATGTGCTACGCGACCGGCCCAAGCAATCACCATTAATCCCAACCCCGCAATAGACGTTGTTACCCTCTTGGCTCTTGTATTCGCGGCCAACAATTTTGAGAATCGCCGTAATATTCAAGTACGTGTCAAGTACGTGTCTAGAATGACTGTGGTTGGTACTTTACTCGGGGCTTGTACTCGACACGCTTCATACGATTTCACTTTGTATGATTTTATCCACGGTGATAATAGGATGCTCGTTTGTGTTTTGGCTAGGTACCTATGTAGATTACTTACGTGTTTGTTTGTGTTCTTGAAATGGCAAAATAATATTATTTTATATAATCGAGCTTTATTGCCTAATATTAAAACGTAAACGGTAAACAACCTGCGTTTTATACAAGAGCCACGTTGTTTTTGTGTACGAAATTAACCGAGGAGTGCAATTAAAAATTTTCCACGAGTCGCTTTTCCAGGGTTTTTAGCGTTTGATGTGTAGAACGTTTTCCACAAACGCGAACACGCATGATAAGTTAAGTGGGAAACGCTTTTCATATAGTCACGACAACACGTACGAAATTGCGTTATTAATTCGTTGACATTTCGACCGTACTATTTATTATTGTGCTATGTAAATTTCCTATGTGGGACGTGTTTAATGAACATTTGTAAAATTATACCGACCACTTCAACTTGCTAACGCGTTGTAAACAATCGGACACTATTACCGTATACTTTTTGTGACCGATATGTACATATGTACGTCAAGATTATCTATTATTATGTATATATTATGTACAAACGTCAAGAGCCATCTAAGATTCGCTGACGACATAGTCATAGTTGCATGCGACAAAATACATAGATTAACCAAAGTGTGAAAGTAGGCTTAAAAATTAATTTTAATAAAACTAAAATTATGTTTAATAAATTTTGGACGCAAAACCTAGTCACTGCAGATAATCATATTGCGAAGATAGTTGATTGTTATTTATACCTAGGACAATTGGTGAACTTGACGGGATGTAAAGAAGCAGGAATGAAACTAGGATGGAGCGCTTTTGGAAGAATGAATATAGTTTTTAAATCCAACATTCCGCTATGCTTACACAGTGCGTACTGCAAGTTATAACTTGGATGCTAAATTCAAAAATGCTACGTAAGATCCAGTGCACACAGAGAGGCATGGAAAGATGTATGTTCGGTATAACAAGAGGAATGCATGGGTAAGAAATATGACTAAAGTGGCAAATAAAGCGGAACGTGTGAAAAAGTCAAAGTGGACACATAGTGAAAAGAATGGATGGCAGATGGACGCGAGAAATACTGAAATGGTATCCGAGAGGATGTGAAAGAAAGCAAGGTAGACCGAGTGAACGATGGGCAGATGAATTGAGAAGAATGTGTTGAGTCAAGTGGATGCAGATTGTTCAAGACAGACAGGAATGGAAGAGGATTGGAGGGGCCTTCATCCAGCAGTGGATGGCGTATATGTACCAAATGCTATTATTATTTTTTATTAAATCCATCTTGGAAAGCATACAGCTCGGTATTGAGCCATAGAAAATATTATCTGCATTGAAAGTTCGCGCGCATATTCCGCGATGGTGCACGGAATGCATTTAAAAAGCTCGACGCGTCGCGTTTCGATTCACATCGATCCGTATCGGAAATAATGGCCAACGTTGGCCATATCACCCCAACTTCGGCCCATTTTCCGGACGGACTTTTCCGGCATTTCCACCCACCATACACCCTCCCCCATTTTCCGAATCCCCTTCCCCCCCCCCCCTCACTCCTGTTCGTCGTTTTCCACACGTACGTACGTACGTGAGCGCGTACCCAGGGCTCTCTCTCGCTGGTTTTATTTCCACCAGATCCGGAAAACACGACGGCATTATTAATGCATGCCCGATTCTGTCTGGCTGTATGGCCATTGGGGGGAGAGGGGAGGGGGGGAGGGTGAGAGGGGGACTCTCAGTGACAAAAGTTTCGGAACCCCTGGTGCGCTAGTGTGCTGGCTCTTATCGCGTCCACCTACTCGAATAAAATTCATGAACGTACGCCATCGCACCGTTTGAATGTCGTTTTTATTATTTTTATATTGAACAATTTACCACTTAATTTAACAAGCTTGTGAATATGATAGTTGATGAAAAATAATCGTATTGGATTTTATCAATCGTGTCTACTTACTGTCTATAAAGTATGCATGTACATATGTACATACATACGTAGGTAGGTATATGCTGTATTTGGATCACAGTTTGGATCTTGGCAAGTTTTGGTAAGATATACATACATACATATATAAGGTATGCAGCTAAATTCAATAATGTTACGCAACGCAACGCAATAATGTTACAACGAAAAGAGATCGTAAGAGGAATACTTGGATAATAAGCATGAACAAAGTGGCAGATATATGTATGTAGTATGTAGCGGAACGTGTGAAAAAGTGGCAATCGGCTGGACACACAGCGAGAAGAATGTATGGCAGATGGACGCGATAAATACTGGAATGGTTATCCGAGAGGATGTGAAAGAAAGCAAGTGTTATGATCTTTGATGGATAGGGTCGATGAGTGGAGAAACACACCGAAAGAATGGCGCAGCGTTTGATGTATTCGTGGTTTGGTGTCTTCGTGATTTATTAAATTGATGTTGCAAGTATAATGCCGGCACTTCATATTGGACGAGCGCTGACGAGCGGTGCCGAGCGCCAAGGTGTGGGTGTGTCGCTCCAACGTTTGCGCGTTAAGGCCAACGTACTTCATAAACATTCGCGCGGTATCCGCAAAAGTTGAGCGAAGGGGAGCGACCGGGAAAAAAGCAAGATGGCGGACCCTCCCCCACACCCCACACCCAGTGTTGTCTGTGCATTTAGTGCGTAATCATGTGGACACAAGAACCCGCGACATGGGATCCAAAACACCGATGCCACGATGACACTTCGTTCGCTGCCGCTTGCTAGTTGACACTAGAGTGGCGCCACTGGCGATACGATTGCAGTTAGCCGGTTTGCCCTCCATATAACGGTGGATTCTAGCCCCACACCCCAACCTTCACCCGTGCGCGATAGTTTGTACAATAACAGTGTATTCTGTTCAGTTTACCGTTGATTGCATGAGTGTATGGCCATCAAATCACATCAGCTTTGACAGATAACGATTTGTTGCCAACACACCGCTAAAAAAAATATTTTGTTAATTGGCAATGCGAGCGTGACGCAACGACCCAGGCGTGCAGGCAGACGTTTACGCTAATAAATAATAGTATATTTATTTACAAATATTACATATGTATGTATGTATGTAAGTTAAGTTTTGAAAATTTTCCATATTAGCAACGAAGTGCTTTTTCATTTCGCGCGCGGATCGGATGCAAGATGAACGCGACGATTTTCGCAAATAACACTTGGAAAAATTCTCATACATTTGCGTTGCAAGATGGCAGGCTATCCTGTATTTTTCTCATGCATAAATTTGTCAACTGGCACCCTGGAGCGGTTGTCCTGGCGCGCACCTGTACATATTTCGCCAGACGAGCGTCTTATATATGCGTGTTTTACCCTACCTTTTCCTACGATTTTCCGCAGCGGAAAAGCGCGGACAGTGTTCACCTACCACTAATCGGTTATTTAATTGTACTTCTTTTATAATTTTGATATACATATGTGGTAAAAATAAATAATGCCAATGTGATGAATTTAATAATAATAACATATCGATAGATACTTTTGGAACGTTCTAAATTTATTTCAAACGTTCCTTTATCTATGTATGTACTATGTACATACATAGATGTGGCAGAGTAGTCGGTTCCATCCCAATTAGCCGTGATTGCTTGCGATACCTACCACTAAAATACCTACATTCGATTTAAAAAAATTGCATTCGCTGGATGCAACCTATGCGATTTTTTTTAATACCACAATTAGTCGGAATGCTATTGTCGAGTACCGCCTGCTCGTGACAGTGATGCGTTTTTTTACCCCCCTGACTTCCTATTTAATCTATTGGAATTGCTCACGTAGAGGAAATGCTCTAATTCTTTACCATCAGTATCCCACATACATATACATACATATGTTCATAAGAATATCTGCGAAATTCAATACAGGCACTGTAATTAAAATGGAAACATAATTTATACTAGCCCATTCATCTCATATTGTACATACATAGATATGTGTATATCATATGAAAATTAATATATTTTCGACTAACAACAACAAAGCTATGGACCTTTTCTTCATTAAGATATATCGCGCTTTGGCCGCTTTGTATTTCGCACTCGGATTTCCTAATTCGCTATACTCGCATCAACGTGCAGTTAATTCGCAATGTACATACATACATACATACATAGTGTGTCCGAACGCTCTGCTTTTGATCTTACCCAAAGCGGGGAACGTATTACGAGCCCACCTTCGTTTTAATTCATTCCGTTTGTCTTGTCGCGACACTCTCGCAAGTTTCAAACTCGTGACACTTGCTAAAATTAAAACGGATTAACGTTTTAACTATAAATAAGACGACATATTGAACGTACGGCCGGCTATCGACATCGACGGACTTTTTGGGCGAGGGAGGTGTCATTAGTTATTCGACTAACGCCTAACCTGTGTGACACTGAGTTGGGTCAACGTTGCACTGCGCTTATTAAGCAAACACGGTATTCTATGTCACAAAGACCCCTTCAGATTATCCGGCGCTTAAACATCCTTTGTCCTTGTTGTGTGTTTTGCCAAGAAGAGGTAACGCTAATTCGACCCGACGCCGAATCCCGATCCCACCACTCAAACTGACTCCTTAATCCGAAAATTTTAAACTACCGCTTCATGTATTACACTCACTTTCGACGGTGGGCGTTCGTTGTATTATGATCGATATATCGGGGGAAAGTACGCGGACAGTAATATAGTGTGTTGTGGATTTGGCAACGACGTGTGTGTTGTTTGTTTCCCCTTATATGTACATACATACATATTGTGGAGGAAAGGGGCACGCGTGACAAGACCGGAAGCGAATTATTCGGGCACAGTGCGAAACGAGAATAGTATTGTGCGGCCTAAACAACGCCGTAATATTTCCTGGACCGAACAAATTACATTTCCTTTTGCACACGCTCCTCGCCCATATCCTTATTTATGTTTTATTCACTCGTATACGGCACCCCAAACGCATCTATTTTACTATATGCCGTATATGTCTACATGTGTCTATACTACAGGTTGATTCACTGCTCATCGTACTTATTGTAGAGAATGACAGTTGAAGTCATTGGCATAAATATTGGCCGAAAAATTCATTAAATTATACAAGTCTAGGCTTTTTGTACACATACATACGTATGATAAAATTTAGTTAAATGAATTTTGCACGCAAAACGTAGTCACCGTAGATAATCATATTGTAGAGATAGTTGAAAGTTATTTATAACTAGGACAATTGGTGAACATGACTGGATGTAAAGAAACAGGAATGAAACTAGGATGGAGCGCTTTTGGAAGAATGAATATAGTTTTTAAATTCAACACTCCGCTATGCTTAAAAAATAAGGCACACGACCAATGCGTACTGCCAGTTATAACTTGGATGCTAAATTGGCACAGGGTATTCTAAAAATAATGGTATTTTTATTATTGATTTTGTTTTGTCATTGAAGAGCATTGGGGACACTTGACAAGTTTCAATGGCTGAAAATTTCTTTTAAATAAATAATAAGTGAGGCTATTTGAAGAAGAAAATGTGAATGAAAAATGACGTGTTTATATGTACATACATACATATGTACATAAAGAAGAAACAGAAAGATGATTGAAATATATGTAGTTTTTAAATCTAACATTCCGCTATGCTTAAAAAAGATGGCATACGACCAATGCGTACTGCCAGTTATGACGTATGGATGTGAAATTTAATTAAATAATGTTACGCAAGATCCAGGGCACACAAAGAAGCATGCAAAGATGTATGCTTCGTATAACAAGAAGAGATCGTAAGAGGAATGCGTGGGTAAGAAGCATGAACAAAATGGCAGATATAGCGGAATGTGTGAAAAAGTTGAAGTGGAAACATAACGAGAATAATGGATGGGAGATGGACGCAAGAAATACTGGAATGGTATCCGAGAGGATGTGAAAGAAAGCAATGTAGACCGAGTGGACGATGAGCTGATGAATTGAGAAGAATGGATGCAGATTGCTCAAGACAGACAGGAATGGAAGAGGAACTGCTAAAAATGATGATTATGATAATTAACATGATTTTTACTTGTTCATCCAGGAAATGCTTATAACTTGATGCCATCTAATTTTGGATCTACATACATATGTATGTACATAATTTTTTTTGTTTTAATTGATCTTCATCATTTCTTATAATTTGTACCATCCTGTATACATAGGATTATATAGGATTAGGGTGTGCAATACTTTTAAGAGTCCAAATAAAATGGTACAAAAGGGGACTAAGCAAAACGTACGAACTGGAAAAAAAGATCTAATACTAAGTCTAATCAATTTTTAAGTACAGAAAGCAAGACGTGACTTTCAAGACGTTTGAGAACGTGCTTTATTTATATTATTTTACCTTCGCGTAGCGCTTAGTGGTAGTTGTTCGCTCATCCCCGGATTAAAAAGCACTTTTCCACATATTGCACTCTGCAAACAATTATTCTCCTAGCTAATGTTTTGAAGTTGGTTTTCCGTTTACTAACACATTCACGCTAAGCAATACGATACGCTTTTATTTTTTAATTACTTTCTCGGTGCTAATGTGCGAACACGACGCAGGCAGGTATACATATCAGTTTGTGAGGTTCTTTTAGCATACTGTCACTAGGATTGTTCGCCTGGTTCGCGTCGGAGTAATTACTCTCGTCGGTAAGTTTGCTTTTTAACTTCTACTTAGACTTCATCGCCAACTGTGTCAGAAGTGTGAAACTTTCGGCGCGAGAGCTTAGACCGTTATATCGCACAACTCGGCACGCTACACGTCGAACACTGAATGCTGTAATTAAAACAGTCTTTATTTGCGTCTTGCGTGAAATTGAATATTAATTTCGATCAAAACTGACTCTTGAGGATGTTCAATTTTGATTTCAGTACCAAATTGTTGACGACGTCTGCGACGTAAGTACTTTTGGCGACCGGTTGCTCGGAGAGCATACGAAAACTAATGCTATCCAACGGCTCCCCCACATTGTATCCAATTTATTTTAATGAAACTGCACGTACGTAAAATAATCTAAAGAAACCTCTTATATCCGTTTTTATCCCCTTTTAACACCGTCAAGAAAAATTGCTTCAGATTAAAGCAACGCAAACTTTGGAAATTACCACTCTGTTCTATCTACGTATTGTACTCGCTCACTATTATCTTTATGAATATACATACATATACTGTGCTTTGTATTAAAATTTCTTCTGCGATTTTTTTAATGCGAACTGCGTCATAAGTGCTCTTTTCTGTTAACGAAGTAACTAACTTGAACCTTTTTTCAGTTTTAATCTACACTATCGCGAAATTCATTAAGTCGCCCAGCGAATGTGCTGCATTAAGTGTAACTACAACCATACGGTATCTTTTTTACTAATTGTAATTAATTTATTCAACCGTTAATATTTTAATCATTCGTTGGTAATTAAATTGAAATAAAATCTAAAATTGACACGTACATTGCGTGCAGTTTACGAGAGAATAGAACTTTAACAATCATTAGAGGAATTTTATTGGTCTTTTTCAACTTCCTCGCAGTGAATTTGTGTTTTAATAATAATGATAAAAAAAACATAGGGGAAGAGAATAAATTTATACGATCATCACCATCATCATCATCAGCTCGTTAAGGCCGTATCATTAACAACTTAAATCCAGTAACTTAATAGTGGTAGTCTGTGGATACTGCTAAAAGACTTTCACTGTATTTACCTACATATGTAGGTATATATCGGTTTGCTAATTTGAAACCACTCCTAAATCAAGCAAAACAAATTGCTCAAGTCGAGTTTTTTAAGTTTAAAATTTAAACACTCATTAGGGAGAGTCCGCCTAATTTAAAAGCTTATTCCAACTGTGTTCACTTTTAATTTCATCTTAATTGCCGTCGTCTAATTGCTTAGTTTGAAAAATATAATATTGTAAATTATTCGTAGAATTCTATACAGTACCTATTTGACTAGATCTAAGTATAAAGTGCTGGGTATTTTCGGAATTAAATTATTCATATGAAGTGAAGCTGGTTCAAGCGGGGGCTACCTGCAATGCTTAGCGTACATATTGTGGGTGAAGAACGTTACGTTATGTACGTTACGTTACCATCGCGTTGCTTTAGCACAAGTGCTAGTTCCATTATATGTTTTCCATATCTATTAGAGCTGGGAGAGTGGGACAAGTCTCGCCATCTAATTATGCCATCGCCTCCGCTGTGGAGATGTATAAGAGAGCTCTCTGTCCCGGACAAAAGAGTTTACTTAAGATTTTCAGATAATGAATGGAGTGAGTGGTGTGGAACTTTGTCTTTTGTACGGTATCAGTTCGCTCGCTCGCTTCTTTGCCGTATCAATTTTGCGAACGGGTAAAGCGCGGAGGGAGCTTTTGACAATTTTATTAAAATTACCAGCACAATACTTACCCAGAGGGTAGGTACAACTCCTCCATACACCTGGGTATCAAATGAGTTTTGTTTGTCTTTGTTGTGTCGAATCGGCACAGACGACGACGAAAAGTTTCGGCATCGGTGTTCTTCTTCTTCTTCTTCGCCTTTCACTATTGATTTGCTCATTTCAACTTCGTCTAATTATATCTGACAATACAGTCACAGATGGCTCAGTGGTTTGAGCATCGAACGAAGGTTCCCGATACGGTCGAAAATTTTCATCGATGAGTACATATTGTCATAGCTGCTGGCAAGATTGTTTCTGCACAACAATTTATTCAATACTGCAGAAGGCAACGGGAAGCTACTATTGTGTAACATTTCCTTGTTACTTAAATGTGCCTATAAACGATCAACATATTCACGGTACGGTAATATTACTGCAATATGGTGATGTGGGTCGGAAATATAGTCGTGTTTCCCGACACTATTGTTCCACTATTGCTGGTATGGTAGTGTGTTGGCGAGTATTGTTGACATATTGCCGATGATATTGCTCGATATATTTTCTGCTCTCTCTCACATACGTCTCACATATGTCGCTGAGGTGCGGACACAACACGAATCTGGGCAATAGTCACACATTACTGCGACACGTATTGCGCATGTGATGCCGAAAATGTTGCTGGATGGTTGACGAGCAATATTGCTGAAAAATGTCAGGCACCTTAACAATGACAGATGGTTAAAATAATAAATACGATTGTTGCAGGTTGTGTATTGTGTGTCGGTTTACATTTCATTTTAGCTCGTTTTTAATTTTGTTTCGAGTTCAGAAGGGTTCAAACGCGCACGGTTGGAGCTTTTGTAAATATGACTGCTTAATTATTCTCACGTAGAGTTTTCGTGGTCGGCCTTTGCCTTCGGTTTTGGCATGGTCGTCCATGCATGGGGTGAGATAGTCCGAAAGGGTACGATTAATCCCGTCCATCCGTCGGATTAAATCCACCCCCCCCTCCCACCGATGCATAATCGATCCGATCCCGTCTATTATTTTAATCCCACGTCCACTTACGAACGGAGCTCCCTTACGTATGAATTATTTCGCGCGTCAGTAGCCAGATAAATATATATATATGTATACGTATCTTCTGTTCGTGATGCAGAAAATGTGCTCGGAGAAAAATGCGGACGGACGTTAGCGCGTTCGTATCTTTCTGTGGAAAAATGTATCCCCGGGGCGCCATTGCGTCTGTGTCGGAAAATGCCGAGATTGCAAATGTCCTACTTTGTGCGCTTTTCCCGGGGAAAAGCGCGTGTGTTCGCTCATAGCTCGAAAGCCACGAATCCTGTATACATAATCACCGCACGTCGATTAATTATTCAACGGTAATCAATTTTCATTTTGCACTGGTGTGTGCATCATCAAAAATTTATTTTTATATCTGTACAAGTACGTGTACATACATATAGTATATGAATGAGTTTTCTAAATTATTAAAGTAGGTATTGTGATCGCGCAAAAATTTGACTGATTTGTATCGGGTAATCATCCACTGATCCCGTTTTCGTGATTTCTGGAAAATGGCTGTATACCTGTGTGTCTTTGTAATTTTTCTTCGAAACTATCAATTCTATCAAGCTGAAATTATCTATTATTTTCACGTAAGGTGACAGAAATATTATGATTTTAGTCATCATCCGCCAACCGGAAGTGGCAGTTTACTCTTGAACGAGATTTCGTTTTTTTTTTTGGCCTTTTAAATATTTGGTATCTTTATAATATTGCACTATTATAATCCTCAAAGCAATACCTAGTTATGAAAAAATAAATCATTAAAATCAGTCAACCGGAAGTTGGTTTTTTTTTCTGTTTTCTTGTAGAAAAGCCAAAAATCCTGTTACCACAGAATATTTCCGAAACTACTTAGCCGATCAAGTTAAAATTTCATAAGTTTTCACGTAAGGCGTAAGAGATTCTATAATTTTGGTCAAAATCCGCCAACAGGAAGTGGCAGTTTATTTATATACTACACGTGTAATATTTGGTTTTTTTTGTGATATAGGCAAATTGAGATAAACAACTTTTTCTTAGCTATTTGCTAATGTTATGCCGCATTAATTCTAAAAGTGGCAGTGTTGTGATCAAAAGCTATTATTGTACTGAAAAATATCTCAAAACAAAACCTCTATAATTTAATTAGATAATGATATCATAAATCCATAAAAAGTGTTGGTATGTACTAGCGTGTGTCATGATTTTTCACCACATTAAAACGCAAAACTAAAATAAAATTGATTTATATTATTTGACAAAAATGAATAGCTTTCACATACAGTAAATTTCATTGAATTAAATTTATTTGACCTTTCCAGTCTAGTCCAGCTGTGATTTATTAAAGCATCAGATTGCGGCGCATTTTAATTGTTGATTTTTTTTCACTATTTACATAAAAAAAAACCTGCAATTGCTGTTCTTGAAACGTAATAAATTAAATATAATTTTTTTCGTAGTGTTTTAATATTCCTTTGAAACTCGAATTTTACGATCGCGTGATTCTCGCGCCCAAAATGCGAAACGTTTACGACACAATGTTTCGTCCGTTTTTACAGCGTCTTCTTTTTGAAGTCTACAGTTTGCATTTCACAAGTGTTGCGACCGCACGCTGTTTAGCACGCTTTTATTTACACGTGTACCAAAAAACTTCGGACAGTAAAAAAGTTTCCGACAACTCGTTACGAACAACTCTGAGCCGACGTACCACCGTGTTACATAAAACGTTACGACGCACGTTAACTGTGTAAAAGAGGACACGATACGCTGGGGACAAATTTACATCAACGATTGATATGAAGAGATTTCAACATTGCTAGTCGAAGGCTCCATAGGTGTATGATTTATTTTAGTCATAACCATTTTTATCGGTCTAAGTAGTTTGCCTATATTTTAGTGGCGTTTTATAGTGTGTCGTTTCAGCGTCATACCGTTGCACGTGGAGAGCTTAATTAACAGGGTTCGCCCTAATGGAGGAGCCCATTAGTTTCTCGCTGCCTGTTTCGCCCAAGGTAGTCGAGAGAGAGAGCTTGCCGATTTTTCCTCCTCTCGGCAATTTTCCAGTCGTTAGTATTCCGGTGAGCGAGGCGTAGAAAAATCTGCGCCAACCTCTTGCATAAATTATGAAAGCTCGTCACTTATTATGAGTCACACGTACGCTGCGTGCGCTCCTACATTGTACGCTGCGGTTGTGATATCTATCTATGTCTATTTATGTAACTGTGAATGTATGTCTTTATATTGCAACTGTGATTGTTATCTTGCTATTGTCCTCAGGTGCAAGGAGCCGGGTCGTTATATGGAAAATTTGCCCGCGACAGCTGTCGTTATCTGTTTCCACAACGAGGCGTGGTCTGTGCTGTTGCGAACTGTGCACTCAGTTCTAGATCGATCTCCGGACCATCTCATCAAAGAGATTATTCTCGTTGATGATTTCTCCGATATGCGTGAGTATACATACGTACATATACATACATACATTAGGGTGGAGCGACATTGCAAAAATTAAAAATCGGCATTGTAATACCGTATTCTCGTAAAAATACTGAAAAAAATCTGTGAATATATGTCTTCAGGCCTCTACCTGAAGGCGAAAAATGAAAATTTGCCTATTTATTTCGAAATGTGAACACGGAATACAAAATTTTAGATAACGTGCTCATAAAATAACCCTAACTTTATTGAATTTATAATAATAAGTACTTTTTGTAAAAATCTAATTTATTTACGTATTCAAATAAGTGTAAATTTGTGTGCGCGGTGGAGGGAGGCATACGAGTAAATTAAGTATGTATAGTAAAAATAAATACTGATTTTCAAATTAATTAAAATTGCTATTTATAGAGATTGTAAATAAATCAATTGGAAATTTTCATACAAGTAATAGTATTAAGATAAAAGTGCTGGACCAGAAAAACTTTTTTTAATTAAGCAGATTTTTTTTTGGACAGAAGAGGTATGACGTAGAGGCAACTTTTTATAACTATTTCAAAACAAAAAAAAGTTCCGTACATCGACGCTCCACCCAAATTAATAAACATTCATCCGTACAATAATATAACAAAAAAGTTTATCCGTTTGTTGGTTTCTATGCGAGATGCGTTTATGTGATAGTTTGTTTCAAATGAAATAGAATAAGCTGTGAGTAGGTATGGAATGGAATTTTGGACACTTGAACATAAAATCGCATTAAAATGTAAATTTAGATGGTTGCAGCTGCAATTCCTCGTTCCAAAGGAGTTCATTGCTCGCTAATTTGCCGTGTTCGTTGGAAATGTTGCTTTCAGTAAGCGCTCTATGTAGTTTATCAAAAACTAACCAACAAAAGCACTTACATATCATAGGAATATATCGATGTATTAGTGCACAGATATTGTATGTCCAGTTTTTACCAAAATTGAGTTATCATACATAAAACGTTCATCTGCATCAAACCTTCATGTTTAAAAAGTATTGTATGTCCAAATAGTATATGTATGTATGTCCATTTCGTTCATATTTTTCGTATGTCACTTACAATATTTTAACACAAAACCGGACATACAATATCTGTGCTTAAACCCATGAATGTGTAGTATTGAAAATTAAACACCAAGTGATCAACTTCACTTTTTGACGATGTCCCAATTAAGTATATATTTGTGTGTATGGATAGTATGCTTTTTATAAGTATGAGCAGGTAGTGAGTGGAAAGTTTTATATGTTTTCGATATGAATTGTCAATGGTAACGCTTTTCGCACGTGCAAATTGTACGCGTCTACGTTAAGTGTCGGCGAGGGGAAAGCATTTTTTCCTGTTCACCATACATCAAGGTAATGAGGCAACACGTTTTTCTAGGATCCCTTTCTTCTGCTTTATTTCGTTTCTTATTTCCCGACGATTTCTTCTATACCTTCTACGGTGCGAAAAAGAAACTTTGCCGTTCTCTCCCTACCTCCCAACCCCCTCCGCACCTATTTACCAGTGAAAAATTTTTTGTGTATGTGTGTGTGTATTCATATACAAATAATACACATGTACAAACATAAAAATAAATAAAATTTCCCGGCGCACGTATGTACTGTGTATATAAAGTGAAACGGTTACAACAAACGAAGTGAGAAAACTTTATTCAGTATTTGATTTCATTTTTAAGGTACAATCTTTCCCCGAGCGCTCGTTTTCGTTTCTTTTTTACGACAGTTCTATTTTCTGGCGCGGCGCGTTTTGACTTGTTTTGTTTTACGTTTTGTTTTTTTTTTTCTTTTGCAGCTCACACGAAACAGCAACTGGACGACTACATGGCCGGTTATCCCAAAGTGAAAGTAATTCGAGCCAAGAAACGAGAGGGTCTCATAAGGGCGAGACTTTTAGGGGCTCGTCACGTCACAGCACCAGTCATCACTTACTTGGATTCACATTGTGAATGCACCGAAGGTAAATAAATACATAGAAAATTTTAACTCGTCGTTATTTTTTTTAATAATAAATTATGGATGAGCTTTATGGTGAAATTGAAACGTTTGCTAAGTTTTATCCGTCGACGATTTCTCTCGCTCTCAGACAGGAAGTCGTCTGAAAGCGGTCTCATCTCTCACTTCCGGCTCGGCGCGGTTGGGAAAACTCGCCCCGAGAACGAGAGCGACTCTCGAAATCGCGAAGAAAGTGTGTTTTCCTTGGAAAAATCCCACCAAGTGCTTACTCACCACACTATCAACAATAAATGGTGGCTTCACTTCGTTTATTTTTATAGATTTTCTTTTATGTTTGCGAGATATGTTAGTTTTTGAGTACCAATCTGACGTTGCTCGCTGCACTAGCTGCACATAATTCATTAAAGTTTTACCTGCGATATGATATAACGTGAGAAGTTTCATATTGTTTCCCAACAAGGTATTTTAAAGCCTGAGAATGCATCCAACCTATGAAAATAGATCAGTGGTCGGGAATCGGTGGCTCCGGAGAGCCGCGTGCGGTTCTTTGCATGAAAACCTGCGGTTCTCGCTGTCATCCAACGTTTTGCGTGAAACATTAAATTTGCACAAGATCAAAATGAATCCTATTTCCACAACGCGTTGTGGCCGTGGCTTTGCAACTTTTGACGTTGCAACTTTTTAAAGCCATGACGTGTAATAAAAAGCTTTAAGATCGTTTTTCAGATTAGACTTTATAATACTTTTTAGTAATAAACTGTCGAACGTTAAAATCACGAGTATAACTTATTTAATTACAGCTATCCATTTCATTAATGATCAATGAGTAAAATTTAATTTAATTTTGAATATGTAATTATAAAATAATGTGTTGCTGCTCCCAAACTTACTAATTTTGCAAGGTTTTCCGTAATTTGGCTCTTAGCTCGAGGTTCCCGACCACTGAAATAGATAGTACCTTCACGAAGAAAAAAAAAATCGCAGTGTGTAGCCGCTACTCACTATATGTATGTAGAAGTAAACTTTTTTTTAAATTTAAAGCAAGTGCCAGGTACAAGAAGGAATACAGATGTGAATGTGAAAGAATTGTGTACACAAATGTGGTTTTAAACGCTCAACCAATGAGTCACTGTTCTCACTGCTACCTGACGTCTAGCCGAAGAGTGTGGGTACCCGCTGACCGTGACTGGTTTTCGTGTCGTGCCACGCTTCGATGACACGTTTTTACTAAACTGAGGGGCGGTGCGGGGCGCAGAGGGGACGCTCGAATTTTCGGGGCGGATCTCTCTCTCGCACGAACGCGAAAGACCAAGAGAGAGGGCACATAGCCTACTTCCAAACTGGAGGAGTGAGGATATGCGTGACCACTTATCGCTCGCTCCGTTTTTGTATGGAACGTTGGATGAACCGTTTTTACTCTACCGAGCGAAAGGAAGTTTTACTTCGAAAAATTACGATGTTCAATTTTTTATTGTGATTAATTCAACAGGATTAAATATTTTAAAAATGTAACGCTTTGTGATGTGTGTTATTTTTGTCGAATTGTAGTCGGAAAAGCTTAGTGGAAAATATCGAAACGTATTTTTCACGCTTGTTAGTAGAAACGTTGTCCGTCTGCGACATATTAAATGTCAAATGGAGGCGACTCGGAAAGAGTCACACTGTCGTTAATAAGGGAAAACGTTACGGTTGACACTTTCCCGCGTCTCCTGAACTTTTTCCCGAGCTTTTTCCTCCACTGTGACCGTGGAGCTTAAAAGTTCACGGGACGTCGGAGCTTTCCAGTCGACGGTCTCTCTCGCCCTTTCTCCCCCCCCTCATTTTGCTTCGACAAGAAACTTGTTAAATTCGGAACATTTCAACCGCGGCAACTTTTTATTGCTTTCTATGGGGCAAATAGTGAAATCCGTCGGTAATTTGCGACCGACTTTTAGCGCCCTTTTACGGGCTATCCATTACGCAGCGCAAATAATACGATCTCGTTGCGAATTTCCTTTAGTGCATATCTTATTTCGTCGTTAATGTTCCCCTTTCAAATTCTACGCACGGTACCTTTTTTTCTTCCAACACGCGTTAGTATCGTTCGTTTTGTTTTCGCAGGTGTTCGGGTTATCAATGTTGTTGTTGTTGTGCTTTTTTTTTCGTTGTTGTTTTATTTTACCTTACTTGGTTTAATGGGCGTGGACGCCCACACCGTCCCTCTGTTGGCTCTTCACTCTTTTATCGCATGTTTTATCGCCGTTTTTCCCTACTTTAAATGATCTCCTGCCGTCTTTACTCCTCCCCTAGCTGCGATGTTTATCTGCCCGTTTTTTTCTCTTTTTTTTATATTTACGGTCACCTTTTTCAGCGCTCTATTGCCTCTCTTTTAGGAGTTTCTGGTCATTTTTCGCCTTTTGCTCCCTTTATAAGTAAAATGGCTGGTACTTTTTTATACGCCCAAACGCATGAGCGTTATTAGATCCATATATAATTTTTTTCGTTTCGTTTTATTTTTTTACAGGATGGTTGGAGCCTCTGCTGGATCGAATCGCTCGCGATCCTACAACGGTAGTGTGTCCCGTAATTGACGTCATCGACGATACGACACTTCAATATCATTGGAGGGGCAGTGGCATAGTGAATGTTGGAGGATTTGATTGGAATTTACAATTTAACTGGCATCCAGTGCCTGAAAGAAAAAAAAAGAGACACACGAGCAACGCTGAACCAGTTTGGAGTCCGACAATGGCCGGTGGTCTTTTTTCCATTGATAAGGTACTAAAATTCTAATTGATATTGATATATCATATATACATACATACATACAGTGTTTGGCTGAGAGCTTTCCACCCTAATGGATAATTTCTTTTTTCTTTTGTAATGCAAGTTTTAAAATTCTGCTTATGCAGCGACTTTGGATTATCTGTACGCGTTCAAAACTTTCATCCAACTTCTTCATCCTGGAACTTTTCAGAGCGCGTGATATCATACTAAACTATAAATTAAATGATAGCTTATATGTTTGTAGATACAAGTACAAGCATATTTTCAAAGCTTAATGCATAATTTTGCATGATAATTATTCAAATATCTATCTAAAACTCATTTCGAAATTATACAGCATATCTATGTACCTAATAATGTCGCACCGTTTGCTTTTGGTAAAGTTTCTCTATTATCTATCCGATTTCAAAGTTTCAATCGGGTTGCATTAGCGTCACGAGTTTGCATCCATCATCGCCGATATCGAATCAAGCTCACGTTTTATAATAATATTCCGTATTTTATTTCAGAATTTCTTCGAAAAGCTCGGTACCTACGATAGCGGATTCGACATATGGGGCGGTGAGAATTTAGAATTGTCCTTTAAAACTTGGATGTGTGGAGGTACTCTGGAAATAGTGCCATGTTCTCACGTGGGTCACATTTTTCGCAAAAGATCACCCTACAAGTGGCGAAAAGGCATCAACGTGCTCAAAAGGAACTCAGTTCGACTCTCCGAAGTAAGTTTTCATATTGTTTTTATTGAAATCATGATTTTTTCACGTATTAATTGTATCGTTTCAATACGCAGGTATGGTTGGATGACTACGCCAAGTATTATTACCAAAGAATAGGCAACGACAAAGGGGACTTCGGCGATGTTTCCGAAAGAAAGAATCTGCGGCGTAAATTAAGTTGTAAATCTTTCGATTGGTACTTGAAGAATATCTATCCGGAACTTTTCATACCGGGAGAAGCTGTTGCCAACGGAGAAGTAAGATTTTACTACAATATTCATGCTAATTATTATTATACTTCACATATGTTTCTATTATATTATTATACATACAATACGATACATTCACAAGATTTGAAATTATCAAACACAATATACTCGTATATACATACCTATACAATGTGAGTACTGCTAATGTCCTAATATTGCGTCGTTTAGTTCCGAAACCTAGGAATGGGTGGTAAAACTTGTTTAGATTCGCCCATGCGTAAGACTGATCTACATAAACCAGCAGGACTTTATCCTTGTCATCGTCAAGGTGGCAACCAGGTATTTTTCAGAAAGCATCTACATAATCCAGCTGATCTGTGGATGGCTCAACAGACGTATAAAATAAAATGAGAATGTTTCAGACGTACAACCTGCATGATTGTGATTAATCATTACTTTTATTCTCTGTGTTAACTTATATTACACGTGTTTACACCCACCAATAGCACCGAACCCGCTCTAGAATATACATATCCAAATGTGTTTTTTTGCATGCTTTTTATCCTTGAATCTGACGAGTGTTATTTCTCTTTCTTTTCCTATTTCGATCACGCTTTGGTACGATCGTCAGATTGCCAATGCTTGGTCGGATCAGTGCCTGGATTCACCTTGCAAACCTGAAGATGTTCACAAACCAGCCGGTCTCTGGCCTTGTCACAGGCAAGGTGGCAACCAGGTGAGGCATATGGCTTACATGGCTTAAACCTCCATTATTCGGTGTATAGATTTAATTTTTGGTGATGGCACTTTTACTTTTGAATTGGATAAATTTGACATTTACTATGGTGATGACTAATATCTTAATGCTTAGGTACCCAAGGTTGCAGATATGTAAAAATATAAATTTTTATCAATAATGTAATTGAATAAGGAAAAAGTAATTTATATACATAAGTATCCATCATCTACATATAATGAACATAACGGTGACAGGCTAATTTTTTTTTCTCCACTTTCATCCTTTCCTTCTCATCCTCAAGAACTAACTATTTAATAATAAAATTTTGTATTTGTACGTTTATTTGATGTACAAAAAAATTTCACAAAAATCATCTTATTAAATATTAAATAGATATATTTTAGTTGTATAAATAAATATAGAATTTAAATTTTCAATGCACTTTTAGTGATTCTTTTAATCATGCACATTATTAATACCATAAAATGAATCATAATTTTTAGTGTGTACATATTTTAAATATACGGTTATACGGTTTGGTTTGATTAAAAATAGTTTTAAATTCATCCACAGGTCAGTATGGTTTTTACTAACATTTAACATATTAATATATACACATAGTGTTTTTCTCCAAAGGAAAAGTATATAATATTGTTATAATACTATTTTCAGTATTGGATGTATTCTAAAACTGGTGAAATTAGACGTGACGAAACTTGTCTTGATTATTCTGGTCAAGATGTGATTTTGTATCCTTGCCACGGATCTCAGGGTAATCAACTATGGAATTATGATCCTGATGTAAGTTAGCTTGTTATTGTTATTCGTAAAACTTAATTACGCATTAAAAGTTGTAGTAAAATAACTAATATTGATGTTTGAAATGTTTCAGACGAAGCTTCTGAAGCACGGAAGCAGCGAAAAGTGTCTAGCAATAAACAGCGGCAAAGACAAACTAGCGATGGAGGAATGCGACGTGTCGGAGAAACGACAATATTGGCAACTCGAAAATTACGATGCTTCAAAGTTGTAGTATCAAAGATACGACGGTAGAGTTCACTCTAGCGGAGATATCCTGGAGTATTTTTTGTGGTGAACGTTCGTTAATTCGACATATTCATGAACTTTATATATAAAATAACTAATTATGAACTGTTTATAAAACGTTTAAGTCGAAATGAATACTTTTTAAATATAATATATGTAATATGGACTTTATTCAATTGAATGAGTGTTATGAATGTTTTAAAAAATTCCTATACGCTGTATGAATATATTTAATTTATACATATTATTATTATAAAAGAATGTTCTATGTATATCAAGTTGTATTATATATTTGGAGTATTTTAGAATAATGACTGAATTCTTTGTGAAACATCTGTTAAGTCAAATAATTTTATATTGCCAAACTGATTTTGAAATGGCAGAAAAAGAGTGAAAACTAATACAAAAAATTGTATATACATTATAATAGTGAATGATAACAACTTAGTTTTTCTAGAATATTTATATAAACTATTGTAGTGCTTCTACGCCTTCAGAGGTTGTCATAAATATAAATTTTAAATAAGCATAGATATCTGAAACTCCACCCGTGAATGTTATTATGTAAAGTCATAATAATATAATATTCACTTGAAGCTGTATTAATTTGTATTAACTTGAAATATCAATTTACAGTCAGAATGCATATCTTTAAGAATTTTTTTATACTTATAATATGACAATCTGTCTTTCCGTGGTTATTTTTTGAAAAATCCGATTTTGATCATATCTTTCAACATATCATATCACAAGTCTCTTGATTTAAAATATTTTTATAAAAGAACGATTCACTATTTGTAAAACCATAAAAAAAATAGCATTTAATTTTCTTTCACAACAATTGTATATTCCTATACATATCGACAATGTCCAATGTTTAAATGTTTATGAACATTATTACTGAGTGTTCGTCGTATAAATTCAGTATAAATATGTTTATGATTTAATCTCTTCCAGAATTTTAACCAATTTTCTAAACATATTGACAAATTTTATTGTCTTAAAACATATTATACTATT
The DNA here is from genome assembly GCA_022651745.1 of Parapsyche elsis. NCBI lineage: Eukaryota > Metazoa > Arthropoda > Insecta > Trichoptera > Hydropsychidae > Parapsyche > Parapsyche elsis. Next base: position 4,899,923 of record JAGVSN010000018.1, read on the forward strand.
CATATCCACTACATGAGAAATATTTATATTATAACTATAATACTGACATGAATGTACATTGTGTAACATAATAAAGAGCATTCCTTGTGATGTATTTTTAAGATATCTAAATGTTGTTAGTATTATTAAGATGATTACTAGTTTAAATTAGTTAAATGTGTAGTTATATTGAAAATTTGACAATAATTATTGTTTTGTTAAATTAAATTTAACATGAGAATACTCATGCCAAATTTCTATTTTACTTTCATTTTATTTTTTTCTTTAAAAATGTTCCTATTATCATACTGACATGGAAATAAACATTTTGTTTGGATTCAATTTTAATTCGATAACGTATGCGTTTGTAATAAATATTTGCAGTTTGTTTTGCTTCACTTGTTCGAAAAGATTTGTTGCATTTATTGAATGTAATGGTGCATTTCCACTGAGGTAACAACATTACATGTTAGTTATTAAAATATTTCATACCTGAAAATTTTGTATAATCTATGTAATCGCTAACGTGTTATGTTACCACATTAGAGACGCATATTAAATATTATTTTTTTTGTATAGATGTCTACGAAAATTGCATCTAGTCTCTTTGTTTGAATTTATTTTTAAAATATATTCACAAACTATACGAGTGTGTGTATATTTTGAAAAAAAATATTATAACTTGACAGTTTAGCCGTTAGGCTAATGCTCAAAATTGTACATTCCTTAAATAATTAGCATAATTATTATAAAAATATTTTTAGATTAAATATATAATTATGATTTGTGCAATACAGCTCCAACTTAGCCAAAACTAATTCATAATAGTATTTAATTTAATTTATTTTCGAATGTCTTGCATGTTGTATAAACAATCATTGTTATGTCTATTCCTTCTATATACTTACATATGTATTTTGATTTGATGCAATAAAATTGAAAAGACCTTGGAAATTAGCATGTAGGTCGAATTGTATTGGGACCTACGTTCTGAATCTTTGACTAACAAGAGAAGTGCCCTATGAATATCGCTACATTTGTGGATAGGTCATAGTCGTTTTTCTAATAGTTCTCGTAAAATTTTAAATCATGGCCAGTTACTTAATTCTCAAATGAAAAATAAAACTTATCGTGTGTTTGTACTAAAAGAATCATTTTCAGTTATTTTTTATTAATATTATTCATATATGTATATAATAATATATTATTTTATCTACATATGTATCATTTTTAATATGGGTAATTATCATTTCCATTTATTTTCAATACTCATTTGAGGTGCAATTCCATTTAAACATTTTTTTATATAAATATTTTGAATACTATATATCTATGTATTATTTTATCATTCTTGATTTTCATTCCACGATATCTGAATATATAATATTGATAAAGAATTAACACAAAAGAGATGCTTATATATTCATGACACAAACAACTTATTGTTTCTTTGATGTAAAATGTAAATGTTTTGAATCGTATTCCGTTTGGTTCACCGTAACAGCTAGTCATAATGAAATTGTTAAAAAAAATCCAATTGATTGTGTAAATGGGTGAAGAACATTGTTACTATTCACAATAACTGTCAGCATATGTATGTATCTCTAAATTGTGTCAGTATAATTTGTAGGTGTAAGTTTTGAATATGTGCCTTATTATTGAGTATAGTTTTAATTTTTCCTGTACATACAAAAAAGTGTATCATATCATAATAATAATTATCATTATCGATTATTGTGGAAATAAAGTATTATGTTGAAAATAAAAAGTGTGTCCAAATTCATTTCATCGATAATTTCTATCCGTTCCTTTATCAGTGTGTATGTTTACTTACCTTACCTAACCTATCATAAATTAACCCTCTTGATGAAGGTTAGTCTAAATTTAAATGTCAACAACATCATATTTATAATATTTAATATCAACTTACAGCTCAATAAACAACAAAGTGATGATACAAAAATAATAATAATTACCTAACTTTCGTTTGATGCTTTTCATACATTAAACAACAAACTTTCAATAAAATTGTCAAAATTTGATCAAACATCTATTATACCCAACATCTACAGACCCAACGAAAACTATTACTAAAACTACTACTAATAAAGTACTGCCCGTTGAATATCAACAGATTTTTATTATTGACAAATGAGTGTACTAACAATAGCGGTAACTATATGTAGGTTAGGAGTCGTATCTGCAAAAACCGTGACTCCACACATTCTTCTCAATCCGTCAGCCAATCTTCCACTCGGTCTACCTTGCTTTCTATCACATCCTCACGGATACCATTCCAGTAATTCTCGAGTCCATCTGCAATCCATTCTTCTCGCTATGTGTCCAGCCCATTGCCACTTCTTACCCATGCATTCCTCTTACAATCTCTTCTTGTTATACCAAGGATAAATCTTTCCATGCTTCTCTGTGTGCACTGGATCTTACGTAGCATTCTTGAATTTAGCACATCCACACGTCATAACTGGCAGTACGCATTGGTCTTATGCATTATTTTTTAAGCATAGCGGAATGTCGGATTTAAAAACCATGTTCATTCTTCCAAAAACACTCCATCCTAGTTTCATTCCTGCTTCTTTACATCCAGTCATGTTCACCAATTGTCCTAGTTATAAATAACTATCAACTATCTTTACAATATGATAATCTACAGTGAAAATTCATTAAACATAATTTTAGTTTTATTAAAATTAATTTTTAAGCCTACTTTCATACTTTCGTTTCATAATTGTGTTAATCTACTGAGCCACACGCATCTCTGTACATATATACATATATACATATATATGGTATGAGCCAGTACAAGAAGATGGCGAAAGGCGCCCTACAGCCTCTTCCAAGAAGAATGCGTTTCTACATTCGTCAAAGTCGGAAAACTAAGATGGGCAGGTCATGTGGCTAGAATGGACAGTACCCAGCTGCCGAGGAGTATCTTAGACATCAGACCAGAGGGTCGCAGGTCAATTGGCAGACCCAAACTTCGGTGGCTGGACTGTGTCATCCGAGATGCTACGGCAGACCCCACTTTGAGTTGTCAGACCAATGATGAATGAATGAATTCAACGATTTGGCCCATTATTATCGTATTACATATGTACTATCGATTTGGTACATAGTAAATGATTTTATTCTCTCTCCTCATACACACTCACGTATGAAAAAAACATCAACAGGTCACGCTTGGCGAAAATTCCACTAGAGTGCGCCACATTCGCCATTTCACCACTTTACCCGCTTATTGATGGGCAACCCTACGCTTGCGCACAACACGCCCACACTTGGCTACATCTACAACAGAACACGAGACAAGAACAACATCAGAACGATCAAAGACCACAAAACCAACCCGAAATCGAACCAGCCCGAAACCATTCGCCGACGACAAACCCACGAAGCCGAAGAAAAACTCGGAAAATCCAACGCTGGACCGTTTCGTTTCGGTCGGTCGTCTGTTTTGACCGCATTCCTCGAAGGAGACCACCCCCATTTCCTGATCCGATGTGGAAGCTGATGCTCATCCTTCGGAGTAGACGATAGGCGGGGTAGTTTTCGTCCCAGCGGCGAAGATCAGCTGCTAACACGCATCTTAACCAGCAACAGGTATGCCATTTCAACAAACTTGTGTATACGTTTGTGTACGTATGTATGTATCTGTTTATACTATATATTGTATATCCAGACACACATTCAGATCGTTAATAACCTACCCCTATAACCACTCCATGACCGTATACAACCTTAGCATATGCATGTGTGTGCGCGCTTGTATGCGTTAGTGTGTGTGTGTGTGTGTATTCGCGATATCGATCCATTTGTTTGGTTTTACACATGAATGACCCACTTTTACGCGATGGCTCCCATTCAAGTGTCGTTAAGCGAATTGCAGTAGTATAAAATGGTCGCATTCGAGAAATTTTCTCATTTGAATTGTATGTGGTGGATGTACTTTTCATAATTACATACAAAAAACATAAATATCCAGTGTTTCGCGGAGTCTTACTGGAAATAGAAATAGTTGCACGAGTCATTATAACATCATTTATATTGAATTTAATACTTTTTATGCAGAAAAAATTAAATTTTATGTATGTAAAACGTCATATGTTGAATTTTTGATTATGAAAGTATGAATTGATAGATAAAATGCCAAGTTATAATGTAAAATTGTCTTGAAAAGACAATTTTAAAAATTATGTTAGTTTGTGAGTACCAATCTGACGTTGCTCGCTGCACTAGCTGCACATAATTCATTAAAGTTTTACCTGCGATATGATATAAAGTTTCATATTGTTTCCCAATAAGGTATTCTAAAGCCTGGGAATGCATCCAATCTATAAAAATAGATCAGTGGTCGGGAGTTGGTGGTTCCGGAGCCGCATGCGGCTCTTTGTACGAAAACCTGCGGCTCTCGCTGTCATCAAACGTTATGCCCGAAATGCAAAATGTCGACACACAATTTACACAAGATCGAAATGAATCCCATTTCCACAACGTCATGGCTATAAAAAGCTTTAAAGTCGCTTTTCAGATTAGCTTTTTAGTAATAAACTGTCAAACATTAAGAAATATCACGATGATAACTTTTCATTTAATTTTGAATGTATAATCCAAAAATAATATGTTGCGGCTCCCAAACTTACCCATTTTGCAAGGTTTTCCCTGATTTGGCTCTTAGCTCGAAAAAGGTTCCCGACCACTGGTCTACATACATACATACATATATGTATCATTGGTTTTGTACCGATGACTTTTATTTCTTATTTTCGTTGTACTAATCAACTTTTTGAACCGTAATAGTATACATATATGTAAAATAAAATAGTATATACGAGTCAAAGTGGTTAAATTAACTATTAATATAATGCGTTTATCTATTTATAGTTTGTTTGTAAAGAAAACATAACATGAACCAAATCAAAATGGTACATATTGTGGGGAAAAGTTGTGTAATGAAATAGTCGAACATTTCGTATAGCGAGTTTGAAAACACCCCTTCAATATTTCCATGACAAATAGTGAGGCACGAGGGGAAAATCTTATTTACATTTACAACAGTGCGAGTTCAGCGAATAACATGTTGTAAATAGTTGTTTATATTCCGCATTATATAATACGGATATTTTCAGCAACACATGAAATGTAATACGTATTGTACCATGTATTTTATGGAATTTTCAAACGAATGTGACCTAAAATTTGTTGATATACACCGAGAATATTGTTGGCAAACAAGTAGATAGATCTCCGAGAGAAAAACGATAACCAACAATGAGGGGATTTTCTTCGGAAAAGGTATTTCCTCTTTTGTCGGGTCGCCTTTGAGCATCGGAGAGTTCTTATTTTTCACAGAGAAAAGAATGCATTTGTCGTGGAAAAAATTATATATATATCATAATGAAAAGTCCTTGGATGTTTAGAACAAAGGAACGTTTCTGTTGTTGAACATTGACAACTTTTCTTGTTTATTTATATAATAGAATACAAGTACGCAAGCGTTTCTGTAAAGCGATGACATTTTTATGTACACAATCGTTATAATTACAAAACACAACATTGATATATGTATTTATAACATAAATGAAAGCCTGAACGATGAAAATCATCGGAAAAGTACTAAATGTTATTTCCAAAATTATATCATGAAGCGAATACGCAAAATCAAAAACTTTATATGTATATTTTTCGTTGTTGTTCAAAGGGCTCTCAAAGTCCTTTAAAGTTACTTGAAACGGATACGAAAACCCTTCAGGCACTTCACAAATATGTATGTATAAGATAAAAGACATTGAATGGTCTTTTTTTTTTCAATTGAGATATTCGAAATTACTTTGTAAATAATTGATACAATATTGCAACCAATACATACATACATAATATATATTATTCAAATAGAAAATTTTAGCAAATTGCTTTCATTAATTTAATTAACATATTTATAATTTGAAATTTAAAAAACGAGCAAAGAAAATACATATATTCGAAACAACATTTCAAACGTTTTTGTATGTAAGAATCTGTTAATTGGATTAGTATGCTGTCATCTGAAGTGCTGTCAGTATACTGTCTTTCAACATACATAATTTAATCACGAGACGACGAGACCTGACAATAAGGTCGTAGAAAGGTTTATAAAACAGATATACAAATATATTACCCCTTGTTCATTAGAGAAACTCGATCTGCTATGGTTTCGTTTAATTGGAGCTTTCGCTGGTTTTCCACAAAGCATGCACACACAATGAGAAAGCTCCGGAATGCGCTTTTCTTTCATATTGCGTTTCACTACAAACGTCTCTATATCGTCCGAGCGACACATGGGGAGGGGAAAGCTTCAGTTTGAGGGAGCTTTTTCAGCTGAAAAGCGCTTCGTCGGTCAGTCGAAGTGAAGCCGTCGAATCGTATGGACGCCCTAGCAGCGTCCTAGATTGGGAATATAATTTTAATTGAATTGAATATTGGGAAATATCAAGATGGACATATCCATAACGAGACACTTCAGCCTCGACGATGTAAGATTTGATTTATTTATTTTTAATTTAACAATCGGTTTTTTTTTTTTTTCGAACCGACACACATTTATTTATTTCCGTATGCCATGAAATAATTATAGGAAATGCAATATCATATTTTGATGATATAACAATTATGTGAATTGAGTCACTGTCGCATAGAAAGCTTCGTGTACCTTGATTGATCTCATAAATAAATATGAATTAAAATTTTCAAATGAAAAATATTTAATTATGTACATCGAGCTTATATTTTTTGTGCTGAACAAAATTTTCGTGTACATTTATTTATACGGAAATTAATTTCGTACGAGTTTATTGTTTTTTTTTATATTTTAGTAAACAATTTTAATTAAATTCCACGAACGCCTTTGAGTGTTAATAAATTAACAGAGCCGGTTTAAATACGCACGCACCGAAACGGTATCCGGAAATTCCTGTTTTCGTCCCTTCAATATTTTATGCCGGTGGTATTTTGACGCGGTGGAAACTCGACAAGGTTTTCCTTTTTTTTTTTTTTTTTAATTTTAAACACCCGTTTATTTAAAGAATTTCAAATTTCAACTTCAAACTTCAATATAAAGTCCCTAGCTGTTCGATTTTATATATAAATTGTTAAATTACGATTTTTAAATAGACACAGAATGTTAAAGGGGTTTCGCGTTGATGAAATATTTGCGCATAAATGGTATGTGGGAAAAATATGTTAACATCCTCTCTCAGTCCCTATTTTCGAGTTTGACCCCGGACGCTGTGCAACATTTCCCGAATTTCCCAGAATCACTGTCAACAACATCGCACAATATTTAATTTCCTCTGAATTTCCCTTATTTGGACACATCCGTCACTTTGTCGAGAGTGTCGAGACAATATGCGGAATAATAATCGACACATTTCCCCCAAAGAGAATTTTCCCCGTTTTATTTCTTCGATTTTTTGTTGAATACCAATTTTAGGGAGTTTCTTAACAATTTTTTACTTATTTTGCATTGAAAAGGTCGCATCTTTGATGAGTAATTAAATTTCACTTAGATGCATGTAATCGTATGCAGTATGATGCGATCGATTGAAGCGTCTCTTGTAGTTAATTTAACCACCCAAAATTACACTGTACATGCAAATATCTGACGGCAAAACGACTGTATGTATATTGCGTTCAAATATGAAAGGGGAAAACTATTGAGTTTCACTTAATAGACAAAGACTGACGACGAGACGCCTGGCAAAGGGACTCAAAGCTTTGTAATAATAGATTATAACATGCCTAGTTTAGGTACATCGACTTGCCGTTGAATATATTCAAAAGATAAATATGTAGCTTACATTCAACAATAAATAATTGGGTTCTGAGCCTAGACGCATATACGTAACTTTAAGTGTTTTTTGGACGTTTATTATCACGGGCACTAACATAATATAAATCCACAGTTTTTTAGTATGGTAATCTCTTAAACATATTCAAAAGTACGCGCTCATAGAAATTGAGCTAAAATTTGGTGTAAAATATTTAACTTTACTGGCGAAACCCGTCTAATGTAGTGAAAGCTCCCCAGAAATTTCAAATTGCGTACCCCTTGAAAGCTTTCGTTCACTTGCTTGTGTATAGAAGCTTTTATATCGCTAGCTGCTTAATTGCCTTGAATATGGACTCACTCTCGCTACAAGTGAGGGCAGGGTAATTTTTCCCCTTTAAAAACCTCTTTTCAAGCTTCACGACGAAGCGTCGAATCCCATCGTTCCCCATTTTACGCCCGGCAATAAATGCTCTGCCTCTCTAGATGAGAAAAAAAACGAGCGTTTTTCTCGCCTCGTGCTCTTTTAGTGTCCAATTTTCTAAATAATGGAATACTGCCTATGTTTAGATCAGTGGTCGGGAACTGGCGACTCCGGAACCGCATGCGGCTCTTTGTATGAAAACCTGCGGCTCTCGCTCTCATCCAACGTTTTGCGTGAAATACAAAATGTTGACACACAATTTATTTGCACAAGATCAAAATGAATCCCATTTCAACAATGGATGTACATACATCATCATCATTTTCAGCCGTTCACCATGAAGGCCTGATGAAGGCCTGTCCAATCCTCTTCCATTCCTGTCTGTCTTGGGCAATCTGCATCCACTTGACTCCACACATTCTTCTGAATTCATCAGCCCATCTTCCACTCGGTCTATCACGCTCTGTGTGCACTGGATCTTATGTAGCATTATTGAATTTAGCATCCAAGTTTCACATCCATACGTCATATCTGGCAGTTTTTTTGAATATATAATTCGAAAATAATATATTGCGTATCCCAAACTTACCAATTTTGCAAGGTTTCCCCTAATTTGGCTCTTAGCTCGAAAAAGGTTCCCGACTCGAACTAAATTAATTCGTTAAAATTTCGTCGCAGTTTAATGTATGTAATCGCATACATATTTCTGCGGTTTGGCTCTTCATAATCCCCATAACACGTCACGGGCTTGTCGCACGGTAGGTATGTACATACATATGTATATTGCGCACTGAATAAGACTGTTGTTACTTGGAATGTTTGAATGTGCCTTTGGCCAGTGACATTTTAGCATGAGGTCACCCATCCTGCGGTTAGTCACTGTTCGCTATTATTTGTATTGAAATGAAATAAAGGAGTTTATTGTCGGTGTTGTGTTGCAGTCGTCAATGCCAGAAGCGCTGGCGTGCAGTATGGCGGACGCGGAGCCCGATTTGAGCACATTCGAGAACAAGTCGGGTCTGGCCGAGGATATGAAGTTCCTGGCCAGCATGCCTGAGCTCTGTGACGTCACATTCCTCGTCGGAGACACCAGGGAGCCTGTCTGCGCGGTCAAAGCAGTCTTGGCCGCAAGGAGCAGGTCAGTTATACATTGTACATTCCTGTATGTTGATTCATAGCTTATGCTACATGTCCTGATAGGTAATATACTAATTATATATATATATAATAATAGCCCAATTACATCTGTCTGTCTGTCTGTCCGTCTGCTGATAACGCTCGCCTCGGTAAAGGCTGAAATTCAAATTCAATTGAAAAAACATAAACGTCGCGAGTGGGATTTGAACCCGTGATCACCAGGTTGGATGAGTTAGCGCTAACGCGTTCACCCAACACCGGTGATGAAGGCCTCCTATAATTTGAAAATTTTAATCCTAAGTAGGTTCGCGATTGTTACGTAATCAATTACGTCAAACACGTCCGTTGATATTCAACGGGCTTACACTTGAAATAAAGGTACATGGATCCATTTTGAAGTAGCTATGTACTTACATATACAATCAATTAATAATCATTTTGTGTAAGCCCGTCTAATTTAGTTTGTATTATGGTATCCGTACAATTCGCATGCTAATTATTTAAAAATTTAATAATGAATGAATTATAACATTTTTTTCAGAATCATACTTTTATCATCTCTTACAATATTAATAATGATTGATCATTTTTTTATATCATAAAAGAAGTTAAAAAGGTACCGTTAAGAATTTTATTAAAATTGGCCGAAAGACCAATTTAAAATAAAATAAATTGTACCGTTTAATAGTCATGCGTAAAAATTAAACGAATTGTGTTGAATCGATATTGAAATGATCGATAGTACGCCCGATTCTATTTTTGCACGGTTTTGAAATAATACGGTTCTGGAAAACGGACCAATTATTTTTTTACACTGATTTTTTAGTTTTAACACGGTTAAAAAAAATTAAAATGAAAAACAGCAGTAATCGGGCACGTTTATTGACACCGAATGAATATATTTTTTTATATTAAATTAAATTTAAATCGAACACTACGTTAATTTATTACTTCACTATGTAATGTAACTTGTGAAAATATTTTTATGTATAAATAAAAAATAAATTCGATTTATATTTGATTTCGATATAAAAAAAATTACACGGTTTTTTGTTTGCACGGTAGTCCTTGGAACGTAGTCTCTGTACTTTGCAGCTGAAAGAAATTTTATAAAAGGAGTGGAGTTTGTACAAGAAAAACGAGTTTGAAGTTATTTGTCTTCTCTGATGATTTTGTTACAAGGAAATTAATTAAAACAGCTTTTATCACTATTTAGCCGATGCTAATAACCTTTGAAATGATCAGTAATTCAATTTCAAAAGAATGTACATACATACATATACTCTTTATTAGTGGTAGCAGTAGGTAAAATGCACGAGATTGATGGCTGTTATAATTAAAAACATTATCCCGTTCATAATAATTATGTACACTCATACCCGACAGTGAGGCGCACTGCTAAAATTACGTCATTATATCTGGCTTAACTTCTTAGCTTAACTGGCAAATACGCGTGCGTTGTTTTAATTAAACATTTTACTTTGATTGACGTTTCAACGGCTAACTAGGAGAATCACTGGTCCGTGAACGAATAATTTCCGGCGGCGATTCTGATTTTGACGTCGGTCGCCGAAAGGGTTAAATACAAACGAAACGCGATCGCAAACACACCCACGACTGAGTTTAAGAGTTCACCATTGTGCGTCAATATGTATTTAGAATATCTTTCGTGTGCATTAGAGTAAATTGTGCGGTTGAATTCCTCACAGTGTGACAAACAAACACTGGAACGGCTAATGCAAATTTCAGGGCAACGTTCTACGACCTCTACGGCTCTCCACGAGACTCATAAACGTATTTTATATACGCTTGTATTTTAAAGACTTCTCGAAATATGAATATTAATTGAAATTTTCAGTGCTACGGTTGATTTCCAAGTGCGATGAAAATTCATCGCGTGTTTTCCGAGACGGGCTCTTTTCAATCGTTTAGTACCTGTTCGTTTTGTTAGATGTACATTCATAAATAGGTGTCCGGTGGAAACGGGGCCATGAAATCCCCCCAGGGATCGTTCAAAGTTCGGCCAAATAAGGCTCTACGAATCCTTCAATAGCTGTTAGAGGCATTGAAAGTTCGACAATGAGGCCCCAGAGGTTTGATGGGAGAGTCGAAACTTTCGCTCTCGACGGTGGCGGAAAATAGCGCTGGTGCTCGAATCACGTTTAATTGTTATGTCATCGTATTATCGAATGAGTGGACTAAGTCTCACCCCTTTGGACTTTGAAGTTGCGCATATTAAATTTCACTAGGATAGATCCTGTCGCAATATGGAAGCATGTCAAAGTAAAGTAAAAATATGACACTGTGCGACTGTAATGCAATTATATATACTAGTGTAAGCCCGTTGAATATCAACGGAGCGCTTAATCATCACCCGTGTACTGAAAAATAATATTAAATTTAATAGTTTTTATAGTTGTTGCATCTATGCAAGAATGCGCCATCTATGGCGCGTTATAATACAACGCAACAATTTAGCAAAGTCTCGAATCTATTTTTTATTATAAATTGTCATGTTGAAGCCAGCCCTATATCATTTGGTTTGGCTCACCGCGTAAGCGCTCTGTTCCGAATCAGTGGTACCGGGTTTAAATCCCACTCGTGCGACGTTCTGGTTTTTTTAATTATTTACCGAGGCGAGTGTTATCAGCAGACAGATACACAGACGCACAGACAGACAGACGGAATAGGGCTATTATATATGTATATATGATATATATTATCGTAAAACCTGCCTGCCTGAGTTATTGTGTTAAGGCTGGCATTGTCAACAAACAAAATCGTGTTGGAAACGACCCGCTATCTGTCAAAGGTTGTTCGAATCGACAATGCGATTTATAGCCATACATCCATTCAATAAATGTTACACTATACAATTGTTTCACGTACCGTCAAACGCGTTCGGGGCTGTACTGTTATTGTACAGACGAGCGTGCATGGTTGAGGGGGTGGGGTGAGAATTCAACGTCATATGACGGTTAGGACTATTGTACTACTATACATAAATCTCTTTTATTGTGCTTTAACCGATGTTAAAACGCTTACAACTCGTAACATTCAACGGGCAATCTATATGTAGTAATAAATAAACAAGTTTCACGTGCACATACATATGTAACAGATTCTCGTAACAAATGTCATATTTTGGACGGATTTCCACTTGTGGTTACTGTTAGTGATGCTTATCATTTTGTCACAATCTATGTATGTACATACATATGTAAGTATGAATGAGACTTCGTCGCGTTAATATTATTCAATTGCATTAATGTGGACTTGGTTCACTGTTGCGTTGCGAGTTCAATACAACTTGCCGGTATAACTTTGAAGAGCGTCGAAAGTTAACGAGAAAAAAAATATATATCTACAATATAAATATAAGTATGAAAGTACAACGGGTCTTTCGCAAATGAAAAGCGAAATTGATAACGAGATATGATCTGGCGATGTTTTTTATTATACGTTCGCGATGTTTTTTCGCGGAAGAGCCATTAAAACGGGGTGCAAAACAAAAGATCTTACGTGAGTATTGTTGTTCGTCTTCTCGAGTATCGAGAATTTTGTTGACTCAAGTTTGCAATTAAATTTCGAGTATTCGAAAACACAGTAAATAAGCAAATTGTAATCCGTTACGGAATATATTGTTTTTCCAAACCGCGATGACGAACAATTTATCAAATTAACATTGTATGTATAGGTATAATGTATAGGTTCATAAGTATCATTGTTTGAAATTTCCTTAAGTCTATGTTTGGATTATGTTAATTAACTTTACAATAATTGAAAGTCCATAAATATAATTATGTATATCAATTGATACTCATTTTGTTAAAATTAAAAAATACACATTTCATACAAAATGATTATATTCAACGTATGTACTTCGCTGTAATTTTGTTTTTTTTTTTGCCTAAAAGCGAGGAAATGTTTCACCATAATGTCATATTCACTCTTATATTTCATTTCAATCAGAAAACTTTTCTTGCGTAACGTTAGGGATTACTTTATTATACAAGTATACTATATGTATATACTATATACTATGTGTACATACATACATACATATGTACATATGTACAAATGTACATCCACGGGTTGGGTGTTCCAAATGGTCGACACAAATACGAGAAAAAAACCCTTATCGCATGTGTGTGCGTAAAATAAAATACATATTTTACGAGCAGGGTGTACGAATAGTGTTACGTATTGAATAAATGAACCTTGGGAGCGTTTTAAGGAACTCGATCCTAATGTAAAATTAAATATTTACGATACAAATTTATTGCTCTCGCATAATTGGCGGGGGAAAAAATAGTTTATTATTATTATTATAATTATTATTCGAAAAAGATTGTAATAAACAATTTCAATTGAAAACTAAAAAAACTAAAGTTGTGCTCCTGATTTTATGCAATTTGGTTTACATTTATGTACAGTAAATATCATATAAACCGGCGTTAAAATAAACTCTTTTCACTTAAACCCAACATAATATTAAGGTTGCTAAGTTTACATGTTTTTGCCTATAATAATCTGGTCCTTTTGCAATATAATAATATTTTTCCTCTTCAGAATGCTTTGTATATATTTGAGGGGTGGGAAATGTAATATCTCGCTTTATACTTAATTCTAAAACAATTCTGATGGAACCGAGGTCTGCTTTAATATTGCACGTCACCGATTTCGTCACATTTCCACTCGTTTGGTACGGAGATTGCGGTCAATGAGATTATAAAACCGGCTGAGGATTCGTCCCGCCTTTTGCATAAGTGGATTAGACTACCGCCGTCACTAGGAAAAATCCGCTTTTCCACGTTTTCCTCGATTCAATATATTTTTCCGTTCGTAGCGAGTAATCTCCCGCCTGTACCCGACCAAGAAATTGCGCATCGCACAGTTGCTACATTTGTAAAACTCATTTCGTTATCCTTGTAAAATGACGAGACACGCACGTCGCACGTTATTATGGAATATTTTGTATCATTCGGTTATAATAATTGTATAAACGTTACACGTGTGCTATAAAAGTAAGAAAGATATCCTATATACAATACACAAGACATTCAAAATGTTTACCAAAAATTCCCAAGGATGTTTCGTTTTAGAAGTTGGTGTTCAAGTTATTGGTAATTATAATGTGTACCTTCAAAATGTACATATGTATGCATGTATGTATATAATCGAATGAAACTATTTTATTTTTGTAACGTTATCTAATCAAATGATTAATTGATTTTTAAGTACAATATAAGTATGTGATTTTTATCTCTATTATTATTTAAATGATAACGATTAAATTGTACAGTTATGTTAATCTTTTCATTATTTTTTTATTCGTTGTTAGAGATAAATTAATAAATTAATCTTCTTATCTTTTTTTTTAATAATATGTACCTATATTATATTTTCACATCCACTATCTATAGGTAGAATTGTCTTCATTTAAAAATATCTATGATTAATTTCTTGGCATTTTAAATTATATGCGGTTTAGTTACTCGTAACATAAGAAGGCTATTAAGTGTCTTAAATATTTATACTGCAATTAGTATTCGTTTTGGATTTCAAATAGAACACGATAAAAACAAACTCGATATAAATTTATTTTCTCTACATTAACAGAGAAAAAATAACAATACATTTTTGCTAATTTTTCAAAATGAAATACGAATGTACATAAATATTCAAAAAATGTCATATCATCACTGAAACTCGTTAACCTTATATATATGTATATTTACATACGAGTACATACTACATTTGCAATATCATCTCGTTTATCATTGGGTGATCAACGATCCGGAAAATTATCATTGTTGATACATAAGATGGTACCTATTCAATGTTTACAAAAGGTTTTGCACACTGCCTATTATATTATTATATTAGATTTAATTTAAATCAACGAGGAAAACGCCTACTGGTGTACGAAAGTCCCATAAACAAACAAGTGTCATTAATATCCTATGTATTCAACACATTGTATTATACTATCTTTTTATTAGACTCTCAACCTTTTGACTTTTCACACTCTATACCAGCGGTCGCCAACCTTTCGGACCTAATGGACCACTAAACTCAAAATCTCGAATCCCGGCGACCACTACCATGATTTTTTTCCATAAAAATAACATTCTAAATATGAAATGGTAATTACCCTTGTATTTGCAAAAAGTTAGATATCACTTTATAATGATAGAAAAATTATAATAAATAAACTAGATATTCATTATTCATTATGAAAACTGCCAGTTATAACGTATGGATATGAAACTTGGATGCTTAATTCAAGAATGCTACATAAGATCAAGTGCACACAGAGGTAAGAAGTATGACCAAAGTGGCGGATATAGCAGTATAGCGTGTGTGAAAAGTTGAAGTGGACATATAGCGAGAACAATGGATGGCATAGCGAGAAGAATGGACGTGAAAGAAAGCAAGGTAGACCGAGTGGACGATGGGCTGATGAATTGAGAAGAATGAGTCAAGTGGATGCAGATTGCACAAGACAGACAGGAATGGAAGAGGATTGGAGAGGCCTTTATCCAGCAGTGGATGGTGAACGGCTTGGAAACGATGGAGTGCTTTTGAAAGAATGGACATTGTTTTTAAATCCAACATTCCGCTGTACTTAAAAAAGAAGGCATACGACCAATGCGTACTGCCAGTTATGACGTATGGATGTGAAACGTGGATGCTAAATTCAAGAATGTTACGCAAGATCCAGTGCACACAAAGAAGCATGGAAAAATGTATGCTCGGTATAACGAAAACAGATTGAAAGAGGAATACATGGGTAAGAAGCATGACCAGGGTGGCAGATATAGCAGAAGTGTGAAAAAGTTGCATTGGACACATTGCCAGAAGAATGGATGGCAGATGGACTCGATAAATACTGGAATGGTATCCGAGAGGATGTGAAAGAAAGTAAGTTAGACCGAGCAAACGATGGGCTGATGAATTGAGAAGAATGTGTGGAGTAAACTGGATGCAGATTTCTCACGACATACAGGAATGGAAGAGGATTGGACAGGCCTCTACCCAGCAGTGGATGGTGAACGGCTGAATATGATGATTATTATGAAAAATGCGCACCACCAAAATTCTCTCGCGGACCACCGGTTGGCGACCGCTACTCTATACTACCACGTCTGATACTTTAAATCGTTGGGACTAATGTTGAAATTTCACGTTGAACTAAAAAGCAACGTTGGCACTCATTCCAAAGATAAAACTGCTCTTATTTAACGAAATGCTACAATTTTTTCGTACTCTGAAGGATTCCACGATGACATCAAACGGTCAAATAGGGGTGTAATGCCTCTGCAAAACACCTGTCTCCGACCCACGCCAATTCCCCCCATGCATCGATCGCATTTTTGCACGAACTACCGCTTACAGGGAAACGTCGAAAATCGCGTGTTGGTCACCGAGAATTTTTATTTCCCGTACGCCATTAATTCCTTTATCTCCGGGTCACACGCTCGGTAATTTTCCGGCTGAGGCGATATCGTTAATTAGCTTTCGCATTTATATACATATTATATGTATGTATGTATGTACATTTCTCTTTCTCTCTCACTCGACGCGCGACACTGCAAATTCGACCTTAACTTAACTTAATTTTCTTTTCTAGCCCTCGTTTTCATAATTGCACACCATATCTTCCCTCCCCTCTCGTCTCATTTCCCTCCCCCTTTATCCGGTTTTAATTTCGCGCTCTGATTCAACTTTTTTAATAATCATAAAAATTAAGCGAATTTCCATTTTGTCTCCCGATGAAAAGTTAATTTTCAAATTGTGACTTATTTTTTTGCGTCGGCAGTCTTTAGGTGCGAATTCGCCCAAAAGTCTGCGAAAGTTATTTTTAAAGCGACAGTCCTCTGAAAGGTCAATATATAAAGTCGCGACTGCTGTTGTTAAAATTAATTCACACCTGTAAAATCTTTCGAAACCCTATTCAATAGCATTAAAGTCGAATTGTGTTTCAGGAAAAATTCAAAGCCCTTTGAAGGAATTCGCAACAGTGCGATCGCCTGATAATGAGGGTTTGAAAATTCATTACAATATTTCGTTTAGTTAGAATATATTTCGCCTTTTACAATTTTTCGTATTTTATTTTGTAGTAATATTCTTGTGCTATTATGACTTTTATTGATTTTAATTTAAAACGACTTAAATATTGCGATCGTCTAGCACTTATCGTTAACGTGAGTTTATACCGTTTTTATGTACAGTAACTCTGAATATTGGCGCTATAAATGTGCATTTATGTTTGAATAATAAAACTTGCAATTATTGTATAGAAATTTAATGCTTTCTTTATTCATTTTGTAATGATATTTTATTAAAAGAAAACACAGGGAAAGGTATTGCAAATAATGTTTTATTCCCGATACGGTTTTTTTTTTTTCTTTGTATTCGTGACCAATGAATAAATAATCAATTCAAGCGGTTGCGAATCGAAAGCAATATGGTGCCTTTGAAAATGTACACATTTTTATTGGTATGTGTGCGTGATATTTCACAAAGGTTCTATTGATATTGTTCGCTGTATCGACGTGTGCGATACGTTGAACAAATGTCATACTTTTCATAGCTTTTCATCGTGAAAATCGGAAAAACTTCAATAATAATAGTACCGATCGTTGCGTTGTTTATATCACTACAATCTGAAAGCGTATAGGAATAATAAGATTTGTAACATTCAAAATGGATAAATTGACTTATTTTCACCTTTGAAGTCGAATGTGAATGCGTTGTAATAAATTCTTCATATTTTATGAAAATCGTATTTGATTTGTGATAAAAAAAAAATATTTTTTCTCCCCTTTCTTGGATCGAACACGAGAGCCCTAATTGGCAAAATCACAGTCGAACGTGAAATGCGAGAAAATTCAACGCAACGCGGTGATAACGAGCACACCGGAAAATGATGAAAATGTATACCATTTTCCGAATATAAATATTACATCACAATATACGCGTTGACACGTCTATGCGACCCTTAAGTGTACATTTGAATTTTTCATGTTTCATACATTTTTTTGCAGGGTTTTCCACAAGATGCTCTATCAGGCTCCGAGTCCACAGAGGAAAAAAGAACCGGCTCCTCGCGAAAATAAGTTGAGATTGTTTCTGAAGAGATCGTCAGAGCCTCTGCTCAATCTGCAAAATGCGGCCAATCAGGTAATTGCGTTGTCGTCGCGGTGTATTCAATTTTGCGGAAAATAAAAAAAAATTGCTAAAATTGCGGAAATACCCGTACCTACTGCTTGTCAATTCAGAAATGTCGAGTAAACAATTTTACTATTCATGGAATAATTTCAATATAATCGTATTCGACTATTTACACCTGTGTTGTACAGAATAATCTAGAGTTGTATTACAGTATGAATAAGTTATTATTCGATAGTTAATATATTGATATACTTCGAAATTCAACAGAACTCCAAAGCAAATAAAAATTCTGTATGGAATTTTTATCCAGAATATTAAAATGATCAAACATTATTAACCGGTTCAAATCCGGAATTCCTGAAGTTAAATGAAAAGTGGATACACACTTCAAAATATTAACATTGATGTGTTAAAACGGATTGAATTCGGAATTGAACCGGTTATGACCGAACTGAGCTTAAAATCGCCTCTAATATGAATTTTCAATTTTCACACTTGAACTGCTCATATGCAGTTTTGGATACAATTAAAGTATCCTATGTTGAATTTCGACGTATAGTATCATACATATAAAATGGCATAACTGTGTTGAAATAAGTGTTAATTGTTGCGGATCCCCCTTTATATAGAGCCCCTACGTTTGATGTTACCGAGCGATGTTCAGTTTCAGCCCTGTAAAAAAAACATTTGTCCTAAAACCTTCCCAACCCCAACACCCCCCTCTTTGTCCTTGCAATTCAACCCCTTCCCCTCCGAAACATTGTCCGTTTGTAATACGTGTGTTTGTGTGTATCCCGACAGCGGTCCGTGTACGCGCAACAATTGGCCCCGATCCAAGAGGTAAAATCCCTTTAATCCAACAACGAAAACACATCCAACAAACACATAATATGCACGCAACCCTCATCTGACACCCTTATCAATAACTCATACACCCCCATCCGATCTATTGCTTTCACACACACTTTAAATTCTCGGGTGCGGTACCGAACCGGTTGCGCCGCAAGCGCGGTGCGCGAGTGCATTATGGTGAGGCGTGCGAACGCAACAGATTGTGATATACAATATCTATCTCCTCCATGTTAAATTTATCAGTTGGAAGAAGAAAAACATACACAATTTGGATATTTATATTGTAATGAATATCTGAAGTTTTTTTTGTATGCTGTATTTTTATGACTTTTTCATATGCTGTTCGAGGAAACGTAGACAAACATGTTTTTTTTTTTGTTCATGTTTCGTGTGTGTATTCAATGCTTTTTTACAAGTACATGGGATGGATGGTTTAACCGGTTCAAAACTACAAAATTGTATCTAAACTATCTAAAAGCATTTAATTTCAAACCGGAACCGAACCGCTTCTCATAACTATCAATCGGAACTGAACCGTTTCTTTTTGTTTTTTTATGCAGTTTCTATTGATTTTCACCGCCATTTGTCAGTATTTTTAAACAACACAATATATTCTACAATTGTTTAAAATGCCTTAAATAAAAAACTTTTATTAGAATTCCCTCGAATATATATATGTACATACTTTAAATATGTTTTTCTATACAAATAAGCACACACTGACGCCTAAATATAAAAATCAAATCAATCAATGTATTTTTTTTTAAATATATTCATATTATTACTAGTAACTGTTCGCTCGTGTCATGTGTGAGTATATTTTTGGCGCGTGCGCGTGGCGTGTATGCGAGCGTGACCGATTTTCCATACAAAAAGCGTGACTCAGATTCCTGCACTACTATATACATATGTATGTATGTATGTATTATAATTTTCCAAAATTTGAATGCTTTATGATTGAGCATGTATTTTCATTAACGAGAATAAATTAAATAATTAAAATTGGTGAATATGACTGGATGGAAATAAGACGAAGAATGAAACTAGGATGGAGTGCTTAGTACGTAAAAGGAATACATGGGTAAGAAGCATGACCCAAGTGGGAGATATAGCGGAACGTGTGAAAAAGTTGCAGCTGGACACAGCGAGAAAAATGGATGACAGATGGAAACGAACAATACTTGAATGGTATCCGTGAGGATGTGTAAGAAAGCAATGAAGACCAAGTGGACGATGGGTTGATGAATTATGGATGGTGATTGCTCATGCTAGACAGGAATGGAAGAGGATTGGAAAGGCCTTCTCTCATCCAGCAGTGGATGGTGAATGGCTGAAAAAGATAATGAATTAAAAACCAGCATATTCCAATACGTTTTGCAGCATATAAATTACACGTCATACATATTCATTATTAATAAACAAATTGTGTGTGATTTTTTTTTTTTTATTAATTTTTCTGTAGAATTCCAAACATAACACATTCACTTCTGTGCTGATTTTGAAAACATTTATTTTTTCTACAATTAAATACCACTCGATTGAATATGTTTAATGTTTGATGTCGTATTATTATTTTGCACATAAATTTTTCAAATATCTATATGAATGCTACTTATTATAATTGAATAACCTATTATTTATTACAGAAATCGTACATTCGACTCGAGTCTCGTAAACTTCTATCATTCTCTTTGTGTGTAAAATTATTGACTTGTTTTCATTTCATTTGTGTAATCATTTTTAAATGTTGCTTATTTATACATTGAATTTTCAGATTGAAACAATTTTTTTATGATGAAACCATATTATAATTATAATAATGAGCATGTTTTTTTCTTTGTTTATTATGTGTGTGATGCGCACTCTGCTTACGGTCTGAACGAAATGTAAGCTAACTCGTACGAATTTCTTTGAGTTTAAATTTCACTTTAACGATTGATATCGTTTATTTTTTCAGCCTTCGTCGCAACAGCATCAAACTTTAATCATAGAGGAGTTCGAACCGGACGTTTTCAGACAACTGATCGAGTACATTCACACCGGATGCGTTACTCTCCAACCCAGGACACTTCTAGGTAATAATATATGTAATATAATCGGACGACGACGTCTTCTGAATTTAATTTGACCCGGAGATAAAAAGGTCGTCATCCGGTGAAACTCGATTTGGGTTTATTTAGGATCCCCGGTCGTTTAAGCGGATGAACCACTCGAATATTCAATCATTCCATCTTAGAGCGGGAAGAAAGTGAAGGGGATGGGATTGGAATACTCTGACGGTCATGAATCTAATTACATCCGACACGCTAAATTCAATCCGAACCCGGTATCTATGATGTGGGACTATATTTCGTAGATAAATCTCGTTATCAATACATAAATGCATAAAATACAGAAACGAAAATCATAAATCAGATATCAGAAATGAAAGTATATGAAAATGCAAACTACATACATATATGTACATAGTTAGTCAAAAATAACAGTGATAAGAGACGACGATTGTTTTTATCTGTTTACTCCTCTTTGCTATCCAGTTATTTACTTTGATTAAATTACGTTTGAACCCTTCACACATTACATAATAGAGAGGTGGGTTAAATTTTATGGAGCGTTGTAAATTTACAATCAATTGTTGATTTATATTCAGATATCTCAATTATTTTTCCGCTTCGTATGTCACAGATATATTCGATACGCATTTTCTATGTACATAATACGTTGACGTAATCCTTCGATAATCTTGAGTGATATCGTTGTATTTAACCGTCGATCGAACGCGCACTAATTACTACACACTCTTTTAACTCGATAAATGTCAATGTAGGATTAGTGTCTTATAACAATCACTTCGAATCCGGTTCGTTGTTTCACGTGAAAACTGGACTTGTGGAGAGTAATCGTCCACTTGGGAAAGCTTTCCATCATTTTTTAATCTCAACATAATCATTACTGCATAATGAGATCGACTTGCGATAACATTGTTGTTGAGTGAACATAATATTATTGCATTTTTTTTTTAATTCAATTCATTCAATTTATCTGTATGACTTTAGGTGTGATGAATGCAGCTGATTATTATGGTCTCGATGAATTGAGGAGGGCTTGCGCCGGTTTTGTGCAATGTTGCATCAATGTGGATACCGTGTGCGCTTTACTTGCATCCGCCGAAAGATACATACAGTACAAGTGCACCAAATCTTTGGTGCAAAAGGTTATGACTGAAATATTTTAAAACGATATGGGGTGTTGTAATGCTCGTGTGATGACAGTGATGATAATGATTTTTCAGGTGTTGGAATTCGTCGACGAGCATGGAAATGAAGTGTTGAATTTGGGTTCGTTCACTTTGTTGCCGCAACATGTTGTGCGACTCATTCTAGCTAGAGAAGAGTTACGCGCTGATGAGTTTACAAAGTTTCAAGTACCGATATTGTTGTGGAATTTTTGGTATAGACACCTGTTGATTGTTATCGAAATTGGTTTCTTATTGTTTTGTGCTAAATTTGTTTTCAGGCAGCTCTGATGTGGGGTAAAAAGTATTGCGATACAAATCCGAATACTACCATCAAAGAGGTGATCGGTAACTTTTTAGAGTACATTCAGTTCCATAAGATTCCGGCCAATGTGCTCATGAGGGAAGTTCATCCTTTGGGCCTGGTGCCGTACAGTATCATCATGAACGCTCTTGCATATCAGGTGTGTGTGAAAAACAAACAAATTAAATGAAATAAATTTTTAGATTAGTCAACGAATGAAATGTTATAACGTGATTAATTTTTCTTTGGATTTTTTTTTTAAAAATACTTTACAATATTTGTTTGGAATGTTTTTTTGTTTTTTTATTAAATTTATATAAAATTATCTGTGTTGAGTTTTGGTTGGGAAGAAACGCGATTTTTGAACTGCGCAGTAAAACCTCAATGTTTTCAGTACGATTTTCTTTTTATTTAATTTCATAGTAGTAAACCATATACAAATGTATTGTATCGTTTAAAATATTTAAATTGTAATCGAAAATTAATTTTCGTGAAATTAATCGAATCAGTGGCGTAACTAGGAATGCATAGCACAATTGCTGTACGGAAAAGGAATACCTAATTTTTAAACAAACAAAAAAAAAAGATCATTTTGGATACATAATCTTTAAAAACTTGAATTTCCTAGTATCACACACTAGCGGAGCGGAGTCTAGTCAATCTTTACTAAGTTTGACCCACTGAATCCGAATATGATAATTAAATTTGTTGGTTAGCTCTCGTTTATGAGATACATATAAGCGTCTATGAAAAAAAATGGACAACTCAAAATTTATTACTTTTGTGCTAAAAATGGGAAAATTGTACATTTTTTTGTAACGCTCATTTCTCATAAACGAGAGCTAACCAACAAATTTCACAATCATATTCAGATTTAGTGGGTCAGAATTAGTAATAAATTTTGAGTCTCCGCTCGTGTAACTCAAAAACGTGTTTTTTTGTTGCACAGTGTATTAGTCAATCTTGATTGCCAATCCTATAAATTCTATTCATATGCTTAAAATAGTTCATATTTGATCTGAAGGATCTATGTAGTTGTTGCCGAAATATATCTAGAGCGGTGGTCGGGAACCTGCGGCTCTTTGTATGAAAATCTGCGGCTCTCGCTGTCATCCGACGTTTTGCGTGATATACAAAATGTTGAATTCTGTTGAAATGAAAATGAATCCAATTTCCACAACGTCATGGCTATAAAATGCTCTAACATCGTTTTGCAGATCAAACGTAGTAATAAACTGTCGAACGTTAGGAAATATCACGAGGATAACATATTTCTTATTATTATTAACTAGTGTAAGCCCGTTGAATATCAACGGAGCGGTTTCTCATCACCCGTACTGAAATAATATTAAATTTAATAGTTGTTGTGTAGATGGCGCTTTATAATAATAATTTAGCAAAGTCGCGAACGCTTGCGAGCGTTATCAGCAGACAGACAGACGGAATAGGGCTATAATGATTAATGAATAACATTTAATTTAATTTTGAATATATAGCTCGAAAATAATATGTTGCGGCCCCCAAACCTACCAATTTTGCAAAGTTTTCTCTAATTTGGCTCAAAAAAGGTTCCCGACCGCTGATCTAGAGATACGCTCAAGTAATATTACACATTTTGATTGTAATTTATAATAATCAATTGAAAAATTTAAAAGGCACAACGGTTCCCTACTATCTATGACACTATGTGTACATACATAATACTACATAGATTCTATGCGGTATTTTCAATCGTAGCCGTTTTCAAGTGCATGGAAAACTTTCCTTCATAGTTTACCACCGCCCAGTAGTTACGCCACTGAATGCCACGAGGTTTCACTGCCAGTCGGTCACACCTGTTGTGCGTGTTCAGATACATGTATTGGAGAAAAAGTCTTCACACGAGAGCTGGTTGCAGGCAGACCCAGCAAGTGTCGACCCCGGAAAGCTGTCTCCGCACCGAGTGAGGCGCGGCGGCCGCTCCATGTCGGTGCAGAGTTCACTCGACCCCTATGGATCCAACACTACCCTCTCATCTTCTGGCTCCTCGGACCTGCCCTCAGATGGTCGTCCGCCCAACTAACCCGCGGGGCGCGCCCCCCGTCCCACCAAACCCCCCCGCCCACCCAGACCTGACATTTGCCTCACCAGAGCTGATTCAGCTCGACCCAGATCCGACTCAGACCGCTCCAGACGTAGCTCCGAAAATGACAGATCACGTAGGGACTCCGACGCTGAAAGATCCTCACCCAGACAACTGTCAGCCCTGCTCCTATCCAAGGCCGACAGCTTCGGCAAGAAGACCCCAAGCCCGACAGATCGCTCCAGGCGTGGCTCCGACAACGAGCGCTCAGCATCACCCAGAGCTCCCCTCACCAAAACCGAACTCCTCACCAGAGCGACTCCCAGTCCATCTGATCGATCCAGGCGCGGTTCGGATAACGAGCGCGTCTCTCCACGTCCACCATCCAGAGCCGATAGACACTCCCCAACCCAAGAGAAACCCACACCACCTCCCAAAGCGACCCAAGACCCCACGCTCAAAAGGTTAGATCCTCCTCCGAAACCCGCGCCTGAAAAGTTAGGCCTCTTCTCCTCCATAAAGAGGGCCGCTAGTAAAAAGTTCGCCGAAAGTAGAAAGTCGCCAACTTTTTTCACCAAAACGCCAGTAGAATCGTTTCCATTGCGCAAGCAGGCAACGCTCCACGATGCCCCCCGCTCCAAATCCGACTCTGCCCGCCATGCCGTGTTCACGAGACAAATCTCAGAGACGGTCGCTTCGTCTTCGTCGTCGACTGCTGCCAATCCCGTGTTCGACAAGTGTCACCCCAAGAAGTCGGACAGCTCGTTTCCCGTGCGAAAGTCCACGTCCGAGGTCGAGTCCACGTTTCCGTTCGACAGGAGTTTTCCGTTCGTGAAGAAGGCACTGTCTGAGTTTGAGAATAATTTTCCGTTCTTCAAGCGCAATATCGAAACGAGCTTTCAGTCCTCGTCCGAGATCGAAACGAGCTTTCCGGCGACTTCGACCGAAATCGAGACGAGCTTTCCGTACGTGCGTCCCACCAGACGACCAGACTCTCAGAGGCCAGCCTCCGTCTCGCCGAAGCACACTTTCACCTTCAAAATTGTTTTGAAAAAAGTCGAAAGCACACCCAACGCGTCTCTGGACAAACTTTTCGATTGATTAAACTCTACAACGACGTTTAAAAAATATATAAAAATTTCGTTCGAAGAATTGAACAGCTGTTAATTCGCTGGGTGTATTATAGCGATTTTGCTACACAATACACAATCGAGTAAAAGCCCCAAACGGGTATTTTATTTTCACCCAGTGAAATTTGAACTACGAATCGCTAGTACATACATACATACATACATGTTATACTTTCTTAATACGAATAATCGTATCATATTTAAATTATAAAATGAATGGAAAGACATTTTGTATTTTTTTATTATTATGATTGGATTGTATTTTAAATGCGCTGAACACGGCAAAGTTGCGTTCGTTTCAACGAATCAACGTTTAAAAAAAAACCTTATGATAATTTTAAGAAGTTCATACGCGTTAAGAGCTCGTTTATTACTTGTGAAGATTTTAATTAACGAGCGACATCCGTTTCGATGTAACGCAACGGTGCGAATTACATAATATAATATACACGAATATGCAATGAATGGGTGTGTGTAAAATCAATAATGCACTTTTTTCGCACACGCAAGCCGAATGATGAAAACCTACATAATTATACATACATATATAACCTTTTTACATATTATACATATACATATTATCGATGTGTCCTTTCCCATACGCTTATAACGTACACGGAAACGTCCGTTTCATTCATTCAAAGAAATGCGAATCAAACGGACAATACACCTGTACGAATTTAATGTAAGCGTAATTGTCGTTGTTACTTAAACCTAAGTGAAAGTGTGTTATTCGGTGGGAACAAAGGTATTTTAGTGTTTAATTAAAAATTAATGTATCCAAAGAGAATGAAAAAATGCTTTTGAATCACTTTGACAATCCCTTGATTTATCATATGTACGTCGGTGTTGTGAACGATTCGATGTCTATTCGTATTATACATTAATTACATTATATTGTAAAAAGAGGCTGGTTCTCTTTTTATTTAAACTTATATACACCTATTTAAAAATAATAATAATAATAATGCCACTCTATTGCCTGAATATATATCTCTACGAAATCGGCTTCAAAAGACGATTCATATGTGGAATTTTATAATAATTATTTAAAAAAATTTTGGCAACGTCTGGTGAACGTCAATAAAAATATCGTTAAGTATTCGTCAATTGTCCGTTAAGTGAAGCGTCCTTCTTATGTGAATTCCCTGATGAAATAATATTCGTGTCGTTTTATTATTGTGATGTGTGAAATGTATTTTAAAA
Source organism: Parapsyche elsis (assembly GCA_022651745.1). Classification (NCBI taxonomy): domain Eukaryota; kingdom Metazoa; phylum Arthropoda; class Insecta; order Trichoptera; family Hydropsychidae; genus Parapsyche; species Parapsyche elsis. Next base: position 4,927,251 of record JAGVSN010000018.1, read on the forward strand.
ATAATCATATATAACTTATCGAAAATTCTATTCCACATTTTGTTATTCCGTACGAATTTTTTACATATTTATTTGAGATCAATACTCAGTTAATTGAAACAAATTATTAAATGCAACGTGATTTGATTATCATCGTTTTATTATCGAAGAATATGATTTAAATTCAACAAATTATATTTTTGATATTGGTAGGGCAGAGAAAGATTTATTGAATTACTATGTATGCAAAGGAAATATTCTTAGGCGTTTTAAGTGATTTTATTTACTTACCAATTTTCTTGAATGTGTTGGTAAGTATATTTTTTAAATAATCAGGAATATAATATAATGCAAATAGAATCAGAAATAAACTATTTTCAGATTTTAGACATGGTTAAACTGTATAGTATCAATGTGCAAATAGATTGTTTGAGAATCCTTTTAAATTCTTAATTGAGTTTAATATTTTGATTTAAAAGTTTTTTGTATTTTGGAAACAGATATTTCTCAAGTGATTCGTTTGTATTTAGGTTTATAGGTACACTTTCAAACAAACAGTACACATATATTTTTATCAACGGACTTTGTAAAATCGTCAAAATTTAAAAACAAATATTTAGTGAGTAATGTTTGACTGAAAAGGCCAAAAAAAAAAAAAAAAAAAAAAAAAAAAAACTATGCATATGTGTGTCTCAAGTATTGATGAAATCGTAAAATTAATTATAAAATTGTTGTTAAAATCACATGTGATAAATATTACAAATTTAATATGTTGTTTATGTGTCGTTGAATATAAATGTATTCTTGTAAAATGTAATGATTCGATCAATCAAAGACAAATCTAAATCTCTGCAGTATCATATCAAACATAAATGGAGCATATCAAAAATTTGCAGGTTTTATTTTCGATCCAATATTTTTTTTAGTTGATAATTTCTTATCATTTTTTTAATTTGTTTAATTATTATTGATTAATTGCGTATGATTATTTATCTATATTTTTAAATATAACACTTATCTAAGACTGACTTATCATCTTTGTTCAATCTTTTCACTCTGGATATATTACATACATATATATGTCCGATTTGATATCCATTATAGGTACTTATATTTTTACCACCAACATTTTTTTAATCAAATTTCAGTTTACAATAATTTTTCTAGTCTCTCTATAATCATTTCCGATTCATATTTATACATGTCCCTGTGTTGTTCGATAAAAAAATAATTTTTGAAATCTTATTGTAATTTATGTGATGAACGTCTGTAAGTGTCGAATATATAAAAAAAATAAACTACTCTTATACAAACAACATTTCAATGACATTTTATTTGATAATCATTTCGTTCACAATATTATGCATTGTTTTTCCTATAACTGTGTGCACTAACATTTAATTTAATTTAATTCTGAATTTTTAGTAGATATTATAAATATTCATCAGGAATGTCTTTAAACGATACTTTAGAAGTATGGGAGGTTATAAAAGAAGTAAGTACAAAATAAAATGTAGCAATATTTTTAATGTTACGTAAAATTTTCACCAATTATCTTAAGAACACATACCATAAAAGATTAGATACAGAGTTTCAAGAATCAGTCAGTGCTATAAATAATCAGATAATTTTAACAGTATATGTTTAAAAAACTAGATGATTTATAGTAGTTTCGTGTGAGAGGTCGAACAAGTCACATACGATTTTCTCATTGGCTACCATTAGAAAATATGATGCAATTGCATCTTTTGATTTTGATCATTGGCTGCTTTGGCCATGCTCTCTCGTACAAGGATCCGCACTTTATCGAAAACAGAACGACAATAGTGCATTTATTTGAGTGGAAGTGGAACGATATCGCATTGGAATGTGAGCGTTTTTTGGGTCCAAGGGGCTTCGGCGGAGTTCAAGTAAATTAAAAATCAAATATCATACTTTTGTGTTGAATTGTTATAGATTTAAATAACATTACATTATTTTTTAGGTATCTCCTGTAAATGAAAACCTAAATATTACCAGTCAAAATCGACCATGGTGGGAGAGATACCAGCCAGCTTCGTACAAATTAGATACTCGGTCGGGCAATGAAAAAGAATTTGCTCAAATGGTTAGCAGATGCAATTTTGCTGGTGTCCGGTAAGTTCAATTATCGATTGGGTAGATTCTTTATTATTTTTGAACCACTTCGTTATAAAAATTAATTACAGCATATACGTGGATGCTATCTTAAACCACATGACCGGAAATTGGACTGAAAATATAGGAACTGGGGGATCCAAAGTGAATTATAGTGGGTCCACTTACCCAGAAGTTGCTTACAATCGTGATGATTTTAATCATCCAATATGCACTATTGAAAATTATAATGATGCAGTTGAGGTACATATACTATTGATATGTAATTCAATGTTAAAATTAATTTATAATTTGAAAATTTTATATTAATTTAGGCAAGAAATTGTCAACTTTATGGACTCAGAGACTTAAACCAGACTTCAGAATATGTACGAGACAAACAACTTAGTTTCTTGAACAAGTTGATTGATATGGGCGTTGCCGGCTTCAGGTATCTACAAAATACTTAATAATTTTGATTCACTTAGATTTTTCATGAAAGTAAGTTGTATTTTTTAGAATTGATGCTGCAAAACACATGTGGCCACGAGATTTGAAAGTTATATATGAAAAAATGCACAATTTGAATCCAACCCATGGTTTTCCTCAAGGTTCAAGACCATACATTTACCAAGAAGTGATAGATTTAGGAGGCAACGACATTAGTAGAGATGAATACACGCCTTTAGGTGCAATTACAGAATTTAGAGTAAGTTATAAATTTAGCAATAATCACTAAATATCAAAATGGGCCATTAAAGTATGACAATTTTTAGGCTGGACTTAAACTTGGAATCGTCTTTCGAGGATTGTCAGCGATGTCCGAACTCCAAACTTGGGGAACTGGTTGGGGACTTGTCAATTCTACAGACAGTTTAGTTTTCATGGAAAATCAAGATAATCAACGAGGACACGGTGTTGGTGGTGGTATTGTTCTGACTTACAAGGAAACCAAAATATATAAAGTAATTGCATTAAAACTTATATGTATATTTTACTCAAATCAATTCGAATTCTTCATTTAACTTTAACGATACTTCAGGCTGCACTTGCTTTCTTATTGGCTCATCCTTATGGAACAGTGAGAATTATGAGCTCGTTCGCTTTCACCAACTCTGAAGCTGGACCTCCCATGGATGGAATTAAAAACATTCTCTCTCCAATTATAAACGAGGTGCGTTTCATATACAAACTAACTTTTAGAATACCGTAGATACAAATTTTTACCACGATTGAAATTGCAGGATGGAAGCTGTGACGGAAATTGGGTATGTGAGCATCGTTGGGGACCAATCTATCAAATGGTTGAATATAGAAATCAAGTCCAAGGTATTTTACCAAGCTTATGGTGGGCCAATACAAAAAATCAAATAGCTTTTGGTGCGAAAGGAATTGGTTTTATAGTCATCAACATGGAAGGCGAAGATCTCAGTAGAACATTTGCCGTTAGATTATTTTCTAATTAAATCAACACAAATAGTAGCAAAATAGCTTCCAACTTAATGTATGTATAATATGCGTTGTATGTTATTATAGACCTCTTTACCAACTGGTACTTATTGCGATGTGATGACCGGTGGACGAGTTGGAAATAGATGTGTTGGAAAATCAGTTACAATAAACACATACGGAGAAGGTCTTATTGAGATTAGAAGCAACGATGCTGAATATGCTTTTGCAATTCACATTGGAAGTGCGGTATGTATCTATTTAATTATGTACCTATGTATGTAATACATATATATTTTAAATTTCTATCTACTATTATAAAATACAAATAACTAATATGTAATGTTTCCTCTTTTCAGTCAAAGCTGTAAAATTTCATCTTTAAAACTTGTTTTCAAGATTATCAATATATTATTATATATTTCCTAATAAAATTGATTTGAAAAATTTAATAAATTATTATTAGTTCTAGGTGAATTACCTAAGTTCCTTATCCTTACACTTGTTACCGTATCCTTATAGATATATTTTTTAGTTAAAATCCCCATTAACATACAATAACATTCCCATGGTAGCTTCTACGATAGACATCGACGCTTGAGGACACATTTAGAAGAATAATTCTGTAACATTATATTACCATTCAATAAATTGTGATAATTATTATGTAAGAGTTTAAAAGACCATCAGTTTAAAAATAAAATAGTTAATTATGTATCATTCATAATGTATCAGTAGGTGTAGTAATCTGAATAATTACACTGTTCGACAAATGATGACTTTTTCTTTGCTTCCGAGACGAGATATGACTTTTCTTATAGATCTATGCCCAGTGAACACGAATCTGGTAATAAAAAATGTTGATTGGCTCGAGATTCGGATATATATGTGTTTTTTAAATCACGCGATTTTTCTATTTCTTGGTGTTGTTCGTTCGATGTCTCAAAATCGGTAAATTTTTTGTTCAAAATGAATATTGAAATCTATAGTCGGGTATTTTATTTTTCATTTGTAGTACTTTTCAGCTTTCAGATCTTTCTAAGTAGTCATCCAGTTCAAATCAAAAGTCAAAAGTATGTATTTTCAAAAATAAATAAAATAATTAATTATATTTATTCGGGTGCATAATATGTACTGATACTTATTTTTACGCAATAAATATTCGTATTTAATAAATATATAATTAAATTCAAAGCCTTCTAATTACTTCATTACAAAATTATTTAAAAGCAAATTGAAGAAAGTTTCAAACCACTATACTGCTCTATTCGTTGTATTCAATGTCACACACACACGAGATACATTCTGAAAAGCTGAAAAGTACTTCAAATGAAAGATAAAATACCCGACTATAGATTTCAATACATATTCATTTTGAAAAAAAAATTGACCGATTTTGCTACGAACACGTTTGAACGGTCATCTGCGGTGAGCTGTTAAAAATGCGTGTTGTGATTTGTTTGATCAAATATTTGAAGTGTTTTTAGCGTGATTTTGATAGTTTTAAAAATATCCTGAGGTAAAGAAATGGGTATTTTATCATACATATATAACAAAATAAAATCATTGTGAATGTTTTCCGAAAATCATTTTCCGCTCGAATTAGTACGTTTAGATAAAATAAAAAAATATTGAAATATAAAACCAATCCTTCTAAACGTGGTGAAATAAAAAATTGCCTAAACAAACGCTAAATAACACGGGAAAAAATGTGTAAAAAAAATGTATTTTTTACTTTAAAAATTCGCTAGATAATTAATTATAAGTATTTCAAAGCGATAAAAATCATAATTAATAGGAAAAATATCTGACTATTGATTTCAATACTCACTTTGAGCACAGCAATACTATATTTTGAGTTATAGGCCGCAAAAGCCAAGAAAATGGATATTTTTACATTTTTTAAATCGCGAATATCTCATAAACGAGAGCATTTCAACAAATCATTATAGGATTCGAATTCAGTGGGTCAAACTTAGTAAAGATTTAATAATCTCCGCTCTGGGTTTTAAAAAACGTTTTTTTTTGTTGCTCAGTGTTATTTATACTCATTTTATTAAAATCAATATAAAACTTTTTTAACATTAGGATACAATTGTTTGATAGTGTTCAGAAAGGTTGGATTGGACCTTGGATACCTTGTTAGCATTCTGCAGAATAAGAAACGTTATGAAATTATAATTTTAGCACATTGGATGACTATTTTTTTAAATTAAGTACAAACACTATTTAACACTCACTGGAAGAAAGTAAAACGTTGGAATTTCAATAACATGTAGTACTGCTTTGTCTATCTAATAAACAGAATCTTAGGAATATCCAGATGTTTTGTACCGAAGGAGGCTGATTTACCATTCAATAATAAAATTGCAAACAAAAATCTTTTAGTTTTATTTTATTTAAATTTTCCACCTTAATATTCTGAGTAAAAAAACATACAATTCACTGTTGATTTGTATGTAGCCACATCCCTAGCCCCCAACCCTAGGACAAGAGAGCGTTTTCTAGCATGTCAGTCAGTCGAAACCATTTGATACATATAAGCAGCATAAACTATAAATAAATTAAGATTATATACATAATAATTAGTGATTATATACTGGTAGATTGAATATTTATTTCCATACAATGGTATCAGTTGACATACAAATAAACCCAGAATTGCCACACCGAGAATTCGTGATTAATAAAATTTGGTTATGGAATACCAAGGTAGATCGTACGATTTTTAAATCATTATATAAATTCCTAATTAAGGTACAATAGTAAAATAAACAGTCGCTTTCAATTATGCAATAATATCGATTGATGAATTGTTTATATTATATTACTAAATAATAACTTATTGAATTCATCAGATTGCGAAGACTGGTGAATAGATTAATTTGATTAGATATAAAACGATTGTTCCTGACGCTTATCAAACAATTGTAGGCCGTCTCATTTATGTATATATAAGGGTGTTTTTTAATTTTTCAACGACATTGAGGAAGGCGAGTTTTTCTTGCCTTAAGATTCCATCGTTTGATTTGAAAAGTTTGTATACTGTAGTTTTCTTGTTTTAAACGAAAGCAAGATGGGGCGAATCAGTGTTGCATTTTTGTTGGTCGCACTATTGGGCAGTGCTTTGACTACCAAGAATCCCAACTTCAGGGAAAACAGAACCACAATGGTTCACCTTTTTGAATGGAAGTGGGGAGACATTGCTCTTGAATGCGAACGTTTCTTGGGACCTAAAGGATTCGGTGGTGTTCAGGTAAAAATATAATACACAAATTTGTCTTTTAAGTGTAAGAGAAATTAAATTAATTTCAATTATGTATGTAATTATTATGCATGTAAAGGTTTCTCCAGCCAATGAAAACTTGAAAGTTACAAGCAGGAATCGACCATGGTGGGAAAGGTATCAACCAATCTCATATAAACTCATCACCAGGTCTGGTAACGAGGAACAGTTCGCTGATATGGTCAAGCGTTGCAATGCCGTAGGAGTTGGGTATGTTAAAGGTTCAAATTTTAATTCACAGTTTAATGAAAAATAAATCTATGTAATTTATACGTATTGAAACTTATAGAATTTATGTTGATATTGTCGTCAACCATATGACTGGAACGTGGCCTGAAAATCAGGGTACCGGTGGTTCGAGTGCCACATTCAACGAATGGAGCTACCCAGCTGTTCCGTTCGGCAAAAATGACTTCAACTCTCCAATCTGCACCATCAACAACTACAATGATCCCAATCAAGTGCGAAACTGTGAACTCGTCGGTCTGAAGGATTTGAACCAAGGATCGGAATATGTCCGAGGAAAAATTATCGACTTCATGAACCATCTCATCAGCTTGGGAGTTGCTGGATTCCGGTATATACCTATGAAATATAATTCTGTATTTTTTGGTAATACATATTAAAATGTAGTACTATTTGAATATTTGTTTTAAATTTTAGTATTGATGCTGCCAAGCACATGTGGCCGTCCGATTTGGGTGTCATCTACAGCAGGCTCAACGATTTGAACACAGCTCAAGGATTCCCATCTGGTGCCAGGCCTTACGTCTTCCAAGAAGTGATTGATCTTGGTGGTGAAGCTATCAGCAGGAACGAATACACTCCGCTCGGTGCCGTTACTGAGTTCAAGGTAACTTGTTTGATAAATATAATAGTTTGCATTGAATAATTCGCCAATTTAAATGATATTTTAGATATATAATATTATTTGGATGCTATTTATAGGCAGGAGCTGAATTGGGAAGATGTTTCAGAGGACAAAACGCGTTGAAATATTTGGCTACTTGGGGCGAAGGATGGGGTCTGATTGCTTCTGGAGAAAGTTTGGTTTTCGTTGACAACCACGACAATCAAAGAGGACATGGAGCTGGAGGTGGCACCATATTGACATACAAAGACGCCAAACAGTACAAGGTACACTATACGAAGAGACCGAATTATAATAACCTCATTTATATATAAAATAATTGTATTTTATTTTATTTTACAGGCAGCCATTGCTTTCATGTTAGCCCATCCTTACGGAACTACTAGAATCATGAGCTCGTTTGCATTCTCAGATCCTGAAGTTGGACCTCCAATGGACGGATCTCAAAACATCATCTCTCCATCAATCAATCCTGTAAGGATTAGTAAATTGAAATAATATAAATCAAATCTAACGAAACATTTGAATGACTTTTGTGGTTTAGGATGGAACCTGCGGCAATGGATGGGTGTGCGAACACAGATGGGGACCAATCTACGAGATGGCTGGTTTCAGAAACGAAGCTTCCGGAACTGCAATGTCCAACTGGTGGGATAATGGCAATAACCAAATTGCTTTCTGCAGAGGAAACAAAGCTTTCATTGCTATCAATATTGAAGGAGGAGAACTCAAAGAAAATCTTAATGTGAGTATATTCAGCATCTGAAGTAATAAGAATATGTATGTAATTATAAGTCACTAACTGTTTTGTTATTCTCAGACCTGCTTACCCGCCGGTACATACTGTGATATTATAAGTGGAGGAAAGGGTGGAAGTGGCTGTAATGGTAAAACTGTTAGCGTTGATGGAAGCGGAAGAGCCAACATTGAAATCTCCGGAGGAGGTGACGATGCCGTCTTGGCCATCCACACTGGTAGCACCGTAAGGAAACATTTTTAATATTTAATCATTAAATTACTATGCAAATACAAAAAATCTAATTTTTATTTATATTTACAGTCAAGAATGATGTAAACGGACAGAATATAGATATATGAACAATTAAGAAGATAATCTTTAACAACATGTCTTCAACACAATGTTGTCTACAAATTAGAATTAATAATAAGTATTCTGTATGTATATGTTATCCTTTAATAATTTTTTGTCCCGATTAATAAATGCCTTATAAGGAATTTTAATGTTTTACTATGTATGTATGTATGTAATTGAAAGATTTTTTTGTTATTCCTGCAAAAATTGCTTCAATAATACTATGAATTATAAATATGCAAAATAAATTGAAAATTGAGACAATCAAAGTGGATGCGGTGTCGGTGATGGTATTCTTCTGACTCACAAGCTAACCACAATATACAAAGTGATTACACTAAAATTTATATGTATATTTTACTAGAATCATTTCAAATTCTTCATTTAACTTTAACGATACTTCAGGCTGCACTTGCTTTCTTATTAGCTTATCCATGAGGAACAGAGAATTATGGGCTCGTTAACTTTCACAGACTCTGAAGCTGGACCTCCCATGGATGAAAATTAAAACATTATATCTCCAATCATTAACAAGGTGAGTTTCACACATAAACTACATAACTTTTAGAATAAAAAAGATAAAAATACCGTTGATTGGCATGTAGCCATATCTCCGAACCCCCACCCTTAGAACAGGAGAGCGTTTTCTAACATGTCAGTCAGTTGAAGCCATTATATACACATAAGAAACACAAACTATAAATAAATAAAGATTATATACATAATAATTACTGATTATTTACTGGCAGATCGAATATTTAGTGTCAGTTGAAGTGCAAATAAACCCCAAATTGCCACCCTGAGATTTGATTAATAAAATTTGATTATGGAATACAAAGATAGATTGTACGATTTTTGAATCATTATATTAGTGCATAAAATTGGCACAATGGTAAAAATAAACAATCGCTTTCAATTGTGTAATAATATCGATTGATGGATAATTTATTATTTATATTATTACTACATGAATAATAACATTTTGAATGCACCGATTGCATTCAATAAGACGTGTCAATACATTAATTTGATTAGATATAAAGCGATTGTTCCTGACACCCAGTGCCGTTGTGATATGGTAGGCAGCTCAGGCAAATGCCTAGGGCGCTGAATGAGTAGGGGCGCCAAACCAGCCGCCGTTTTTTGTTGACATTTTGTCAATTCATATGTACATATGTACGTTTTTAACATTCTTATGATTAATGATCATGATTTAAATGATGACGAAATTATGGTGATGTAAGATCTAGTGGGAATCTTATTCTGATTGCTGATATTCCTAATGTTCCCTGTTGGAATTGCTTCGGCAGAACAAAGCTTTAGTAAATTAAAAATTATTGACGAGCTTCAAGAAGTCAACAACGAATTCATTCATTTGCAATTCTTTTCATAGAATATGAAATAGTGAATTTATTAAATTTAAATAAATTAATTGACATATTCTTGGCAAAGAGAAAAAATAAAATTTAGTGGTTTTTAATTCAGTAATTACAATTTACGTACCCTGTAAATATACTCTAAAAGTAGTGCTTTGTTTGTATTTTTTTTCACATAGAATAAATATTATTACACTAATCATTCGCTTTAAAGAGGCTCTTTATACACAATTGAAAAATTAATCCACAAATTCAATATATGGAATGAAAATTTTTGATATACAGCAATTTGTACATGCTGACTCATGAATGTAGTCAGTAAATGTCTAATTTTGTTGCTGTTTGTTTCCAAATTTTTTATCCACATGTCAACAAGTAATAAAATAAACATTTCTGAATTAAAATTTCAGATTTAATTTATTTTCTATTTTTCGTTCGATTTAAGGACATCTTTTCAAGAATTTATTAATATCGTAAATCGAGGGATCGGTGTATACAATTGTTTCGGAATACTACTATCCTTACTTTTAAAACATTTCGTAAAGGGCGTAGTTTGCCTGGGGCGCCAAAAATTCTCACTACAGCTCTGCTGACACCAACTGTAAGCCATTTCAATTATATATAAAAGGACGGTTTTTTAATATTTCAACAACATTGAGGTACATACATAGATGAGTGTTTTTTACCTTGCCATCTAAGATTCCATCGTCTGATTTGATAGGTTTGTATACTGTAGTTTTCTTGTTTTAAACGAAAGCAAGATGGGGCGAATCAGTGTTGCATTTTTGTTGGTCGCACTATTGGGCAGTGTTTTAACCACCAAGAATCCCAACTTCAGGGAAAACAGAACCACAATGGTTCATCTTTTTTAATGGAAGTGGGGACACATTGCTCTTGAATGCGAACGTTTCTTGGGACCTAAAGGATACGGTGGTGTTCAGGTAAAAAATAATACATAAAATTTATTTTAAGTGTAAGACCGACCAATGAAATTAATTTCAATTGTACATGTAAAGGTTTCTCCTGCCAATGAAAACTTGAAAATTACAAGCAGGAGTCGTACATGGTGGGAAAGGTATCAACCAATCTCATACAAACTAATCACCAGATCCGGTAACGAAGAACAGTTCGCCGATATGGTCAAGCGTTGCAATGCCGTAGGAGTTGGGTATGTTAAAGGCTTAAATTTTAATTCAAAGTTTAATGAAAAACAAAACTTATTTATACGCATTTTGGTGTTTGTATAAGTAATATAGAATTTACGTTGACATTGTCGTCAACCATATGACTGGAACGTGGCCTGAAAATCAGGGTACCGGTGGTTCGAGTGCCACATTCAACGAATGGAGCTACCCAGCCGTTCCGTTCAGCAAAAATTACTTCAATTCTCCAATCTGCACTATCAACAACTACAATAATCCCAATGAAATCTGAAACTGTGAACTCGTCGATCTGAAGGATTTGAACCAAGGATCGGAATATGTACGAGGAAAAATTGTCGACTTCATGAACCATCTCATCAGCTTGGGAGTTGCTGGATTCCGGTATATCCTTATCGATTCCAATTCAATGTTTTTTGTTAATATTAGAAAGTAGTACTATTTGAATATTTGTTTTAAATTTTAGTATTGACGCTGCTAAGCACATGTGGCCGTCTGATTTGGGTGTCATCTACGGCAGACTCAACGATTTGAACACAGCTCAAGGATTCCCATCTGGCGCCAGGCCTTACGTCTTCCAAGAAGTGATTGATTATGGTGGTGATGTTATCAGCAAATACGAATACACTCCACTCGGTGCCGTTACTGAATTCAGGGTAACTTGTTCACTAATTATAATAATTTGCATTTAACTATTCGACACTTTAAATGATATTTTATGATTCTTACAGGCTGGAGTTGAATTAGGAAGATGCTTCAGAGGACAAAACGCATTGAAATATTTGGCTAATTGGGGCGAAGGATGGGATCTGATTGCTTCTGCAGAATGTTTGCTTTTTGTTGACAACCACGACAATCAAAGAACTGGAGGTGGCACCATATTGACATACAAAGAAGCTAAACAATACAAGGTACATAATATGAAGAAACCGAATTACATACATATAATAACCTTATTTATATATAAAATAATTGTATATTTTATTGTACAGGCAGCCATTGCTTTCATGTTGGCCCATCCTTACGGAACTACTAGAATCATGAGCTCGTTTGCATTCTCAGATGTTGACATTGGACCTCCAATGGATGAATCTCGAAACATCATTTCTCCGTCAATCAATCCTGTAAGTATTAGTAAATAATTTGGAATAATATAAAATAAATCTATCGAACCATTAAAATGACTTTTGTGGTTTAGGATGGAACTTGCGGCAATGGATGGGTGTGCGAACACAGATGGTCACCAATCTACGAGATGGCTCGCTTCAGAAACGAAGCTTCCGGAACTGCATTGTTCAATTGGTGGGATAACGGCAATAACCAAATCGCTTTCTGCAGAGGAAACAAAGCTTTCATTGCTATCAATATTGAAGGGGGAGAACTTAGGGAAAATCTTAACGTGTGTATATTCAATGTCTGTTGAAGAAATAAGAATATGTATGTAATTATAAGTCTCTAACTGTTTTGTTATTTTCAGACTTGCCTACCCGCCGGCACATACTGTGATATTATAAGTGGAGGAAAGGGTAGAAGTGGCTGCTACGGTAAAACTGTGAGGGTTGATGGAAGCGGAAGAGCTACCATTGAAATCTCCGGAGGAGGAGACGATGCTGTCTTGGCCATCCACACTGGTAGCGCTGTAAGGAAACATTTTTAATATTTAATCATTAAATTACTAAGCAAATTAAAAAAATTTAATCTTTTTTTACAGTCAAGAATGATGTAAATGGACAGAATATGGCATTAATATGAATTAAGTAATTAAGTAATTTTTTTTATCACAAATGCTTATATGTAATTTAGATTTATTTAATAAAGTTATTATTGTTTTAATAATAGGTATTTACTTTAAATTATAAATATGCAAGATAAATTGAAAATTGAGACATGTAATTAATTTACAGAATATATGTAGCTGTCAAACTAATAAGAAATAAAAATAAAAAAAACCATATCAAAAATACTCAAAATGGAACAAATCCATCTATATTTATTTCTTTTGTAAAAAATTGAGGTGTAATTTATTCAAAACCAATCATTTATTAAATTCTATTAATCTAATAATATTATTTGGAAAGTGTATAGCTGTTATAGCTATTTAAACCATAATTTAGATTGTCATCTTAAAAATTAATAATTCAGCGATAAAATACACCAATGCTGACAAAGCACGATAACAAAATAAATTTTAAAAAAACCCTGAACATACACTGGTATAGTGTTTGCCGATTGAAAATTGCCAATCCACCAATCAATATTGCTGGTTAGATCAATTGTCTCAATCGGCCCCCTCATTATATTATGTATTAAAAATCCACTGATAAAGATAATAATCCTTATTAATTTCATTGGGATTTAAAAGATGTTCGATATCTATAAAAAGATAACTGCTATTATGTATTTTCTATTATACAGTGATCTAAGCGAATACTTGGTTCACCTAATTATGTATTTGATTTGTCTCTCTTTCCAGATTTAATAAATATAAGCCAGTGTAATAACACTAATAACTAAAGGCGGTATAATTATGTACATTATCATATACTAAAAAAAATCAACGTTTTCATAGTTAAAGAAACATTTGATGGTTATCTATTTCATCTTAAAATAATTAAATCTAATATGCATTATACTGGTATTTTAATTATAAAATCCCATATCACGTGAACGTTATTATTTGTATTAAAAGATATCACGCATTGATAACATTTCGGTTTTCCATCAATCTTCCTATTTTGTCAAAACAAAGTATTAGCTTCAAATTAAATGGTTAATCGTTTAACACCTAAACTATTCATAATATTATAATCGCTAAATGACCATGTCTGCCTTATCATCTGCTTAACGCATATTATTATATATTTTGCAAAATTTATATTTTTCACACCTACAACGGAAAATGGAAAACGGAAATAATCAAAATGCGAAATTATTATTTAGAGCAATAATAATTGGATCGCATAATCGCAAAGGAAGTGGTTAGTTACAACATAGAAGCGTATCAGATCAGATCTGTTGTATTTAATGTAATAATCATGCTCCTATTCACATAACATAATAAATACTAAATTATATACATACATACATACATACTAAACTTAATCGATTGTGTTTGAGGAATAAACTCGCTATGTAAAATTGAAAATTTTTAATACATATATGTATGTATGTAACTCGTCAAGGAAAATATAAAATCAGGCAGACAAATAATATAACATTAATGTATGCTTATGGAAATACATAAGTAATATAAATGTACATACATAGTAGAATGTATTTACACAAATAAACAAGCAACTCAAAATAGAACTCTTATTTTGTATTATAAGTTATAATTTAATCCTATTTTGCAAAAAAGAGATTGATCAAATTGATTACAAAGACAATAACTTAATAATTTATATATACAGGATTACTAAGTATAGTACACTATAAACTACGTATATGGATAAAGTAAAGATAATAATTGTTATCATTTGCACTAACTATTAACTATCTATTATACTTCATGTCTATTTTAGTTTGAATTGAAGAACATTAATTATTCATTCAACTCTGAAAGTAAAATTACCATATCTAAAGATGCATTTAATGCGATTTAAAAATATAAGAAGCTTTCAAGATCTAAATCAGTACGATAACGTCGGAGTAAAATTGATAATTTTATAGAACAATCGACGAACGTCACAGTATTTGTAGCGTACTCTACATCGGAAAACGTATTTAAACGATTGGCACACTCGCAATTTCGCATTACTATACGAATTATTGCTGTCGGAAGTATACTATAACTCAAACATACACTTAAGGTAAAACGAAATTTTCCATTTGATCTGCCATTTATTTTAATTTGAAAACATCACGAATATTATTGTATTATTTTAGACATTCATTGAGATGAAGCTGTTCGTCTTGGTGTTCTTGGCAATGGCCGGTGGTGCCTTGTCGTACAAGAACCCTTTCTATAAAGATGGTAGATCCGTAATGGTACATCTCTTTGAATGGAAGTGGGATGATATTGCCAAGGAATGTGAAAATTTCCTGGGTCCCAACGGATTTGCTGGAGTTCAGGTATGTAAATAAAATTATTTCATACGATTAAAAATTTCTAATCACAATATATTGTATGTATGTACTTGATTTTATAATGTACTACATTATGTTATTTTAAATAATTAAGGTATCTCCACCCTCTGAGAACATCATAATAGGAAACAGACCATGGTGGGAACGATACCAACCGTCCTCGTATAAGCTCGGTACAAGATCAGGAGACGAATCCGCTTTTACCAACATGGTCAAACGTTGTAATGATGCTGGAGTCAGGTAGTAAAAATTTTCTAAAAACTTATTTAACCACTGATGACGATTTACATATAAAATTATTTTGTTAAGAATTTACATTGATGCTGTCGTCAATCATATGACTGGCGGAGGTGGTAGTATGGGAACTGCTGGAACAGTGTCCAGACCGAGTGAGAAACAATATCCAGGAGTGCCATACGGTCCATCAGACTTCAACTACCCAGTGTGCACAATCACCAACTACAATGACCCCAACCAGGTATTTAATTTAATCATTATAATTACAATATAATTAGAATTAAAGCAGTAATATCTAGATATACATATATTCAATTTTATTACAGGTAAGAAACTGCGAATTGGTCGGACTTCAAGATTTGAATCAAGGTTCTGAATACGTACGAGGCAAAATTGTCGATTATTTCAACCGATTGGTCGACATTGGAATCGCCGGATTTAGGTACGTTGAAAAATTATTATTTAGTCAAATTTCAATACATGATTTAATAAACATGTTATATTCAATAGGATTGACGCTGCTAAGCATATGTGGCCAGGTGATTTGAAAATAATCTACGATAGAACTAAGAATTTGAACACGGCTCACGGATTCCCATCCGGTCAACGACCATACATTTTCCAAGAAGTTATCGATTTGGGGGGGGAAGCTATTTCCAAATTAGAATACTCACCGATGGCCGTCGTGACTGAATTCAAAGTAAGTTAAATTTGTAATCGAACCGTTTGAACGTGCCAAAAGATAGAATAGCGATTGACTTATTAACGTTTGCAGTTCAGCGCTGAAATAGGAAAGGCTTTCCGAGGAAAAAATCAATTGAAATACTTGGTCAACTGGGGTCCAGCATGGGGAATGTTACCTCAAGGAGATGCTTTGGTGTTCGTTGACAATCACGATAATCAAAGAGGTCACGGAGCCGGCGGTGCCGATATTCTCACGTACAAACAATCTAAACAATACAAGGTATGCAAATTAGAAGTACACTTGAAACATTTGAGTGAAATTATTGATTAATTCGCATTGTCGAATTTAGGGTGCAGTGGCTTTCACGCTCGCTCACACTTACGGTGAACCACGTATCATGAGCAGTTTCGCATTCACGGATACAGATGCCGGTCCACCTCAAGATGGAAACGGAAACATCATTTCGCCGTCTTTTAATGCTGTAAGTATTTCAAAACCATAGTGTGTAATATGTATTTTTAATGAGAAGTTTTGCAAACTGTTTTTATTTTGTAGGATGGCTCTTGCGGAAATGGTTGGGTGTGCGAACACAGATGGAGACAGATGTTCCAGATGGTCGGTTTTAGAAATGCCGTCCAAGGAACCAATGTTAACGATTGGTGGGACAATGGAAGCAACCAGATCGCTTTCTGCAGAGGAGGCAAAGGATTCATTGCTTTCAACAATGACGGCTCTGATCTCAACCAATCTCTCCAGGTGAATATTACAAACCACAACACAACATAACAGCAATAAAATCAAAGCAAATTATGTGAAAATAAATGTTTTTGCAGACTTGCCTTCCGGCTGGTCAATACTGTGATATAATCTCCGGATCTAAGTCGGGAAGCGGTTGCACCGGTAAAACTATAACAGTCGGAGGTGACGGCAGAGCTCAAATCTCAATTTCAACTAGAGATGACGATATGCATCTTGCCATCCACGTCGGCTCCAAGGTATTTTAATGACACATATTCAATTTTCATCTTAAAATATAAATCATATTTCAGTACTAAAATGATGAAATTTGTTTTTCAGTCACGACTTGCTCCCCTGTCGAAATTGTAAAAGAAGACATAGAGCAAATTAGTACATTATTTTAAATAGTACTTGATGTTGAATGTTCGTAACCTGGTGGTTCCTCATTCCAATTTTGATTCCCACTGAGAAGCGAACTATGTATCTTCTTCACAGTACAATCTCGTATAAGGCATAGTTTGTGAATTAAAATAAATTTGTATGAAATCAATATTATTGATTTTAAATCAAATACACACAAATACATTACTAATTAATATTTTATTAAATAAATGCAAAAAATATAATTTCTTTGAAAATTGAGTATTTTATAAAAATAGAGATAATTTTGAATCATTTAAGCTGATACAAATACAAACACAAAAGCCAATAAACAAACTGTAAAATTATACTCACTAGGTCAGATCAATGAATAAAACTGTTGAATCAATCAACATCAAATTCTAAAATTTTATACACATTATGACATAAATAAATAATTTGAATGCCAATATCACAGTTGTTTTCGGAAAATAGACTAATTTTAATTATTTATTAATTTATGTTACTTTTAAGATATATCAAGCAGCTACAATATCATTGTTGTGTTCGCCGACAAAACATTTTTTTATAGTAACAGAAGGATAAAGTTGCCTCCATATTGCCACCTACAATAAAAATAATTTATTATCATAAATGAATATAATTTAATTTATACGTATATAAAAATATAATATGGAAACCTGCAACTCGGGGATTTGCTCAAAAAAATTGATATCTATCAGTCTTAATTTTTTACAGTTCAACAGTAATCTAAAACGATAATAAAATTAGATACTTGTACTTAATTTGTACAAAAAGATTATTAATCGTTAATATCTGTGTTTACGTACAGTTCGCATATGTCAGCAGTAATAGCAGAACCGAATATATCCAATTGTTCCAAATTCGGACACAGTTTACTGATCGGTCTTAAATCTCTATCGGAAATTGTCCTCAATGCACCCATGAATAATTTTTTCAAATTTGGACATGACTTGGCTAATTCCACAACCCAATCTCCGGAAACAGCTGCCTGAAGACTGTAATGACAAGTGTTTAGAAACTTATATTGCAAAATAATCAAACGTATCAAAGATAATTAACTACATACCACCATCCAAAGTCAACTTCTTCCAGTTTAGTGCACTTTGCTAAAGCTTTTATACCAATAGGAGTCAGTGAATAGTTCTTCCATAGATCGATGGAAATTAAATCAGGACAATTTTGGCTGATTTCAATTGCAACTTCGTCCATTGAAGTCAAATAAACGCAAGATCCTATGTAATACATTGATAATCATAATAAAATTTGTGATTGATAATATTGTTAAAAATAGAATAATAAAATCATACCAAGATTAAGATGTTGTAGGCCTTTGTTCTGTCGAATGATACACAAAAGGACCTGTGGATCTATTTTCGTCCTATACAACTCTAATCTAGTTAGATTTTTCAAAGAAATCAAAGGAACAAATCCTGCTACAGAAACGTATCGACAACTGTTGAGTGAAAGTTCTGAAAAAAGAAAATTTACTATAAACACAAACTATACAAATATTTCAACAACGTTTCAGAAATTATCAGTTGGTTAGGTTCTGATAAATGAAAACCGTCAAAATACAATGCTGACCTCGTAAGTTAGGACAGTTATCTGAAATGCAATTTATTATTAGATGGTCAACAAATCTACAAGCGTTCAGTCTTAAATGAGTAAGTGTGGATCCGCAACATTGCACTAATCTGAAATTTATAAAAATGTTATGAATAATAGCATTAAAATATAATACACGATAATGTAAAACTATGAAAAAGTCATATTACTGCAAGAAGCAACCATAGCTCGGAACTTTTTCACAACCGTACCAGGAGAGATCAATCTTCTGCAATAACCTTGCTTTATTCGACAGCGTATATATTACCTATATATTAACAAATAAAGTTAAAACATATTTAAATACGATAATTTCAAAATATTTCAGAGACGAATATCCTTACAGATTCATCGATACAATGCCAGTACGGCTTGAGATTGACCGATCTAAAAAGAAGTGGATCAGATGCAAGCCGATAAAAAGTCTTGTTCACTTGAGCACATCTACACAGCGATCGTAAGTCTAAATAGCTAAATATCTTGATGACCGTTTCATCCTGTAAATTAAAGAACAATTAAATTGGTTGGTTTATAAATATTGGGTTAGGTTTATTTAAACAAAAAAAAAAAATACCGGCAAGCGATTAAACAGTCCCATCAGTGAAGATTCTACAGGTACAATTTTTGAAAAATCTTCTTTCCATTCCGTAATCAAATCGTTGTGAAGACCCAGAGACATTATGAACGCTGTAAGATCATCTAAAACATAAACGAAACACTGAAATTTGATGATCATTATCGAACATTTCAAAAGGTCAACTACCTTTTTTCAAATATTCATCATCGCATTCGTACGACGATTTGATTGATGCATTATTTTCGTGCTGTTTTAAAGATGTGTCATTGTTGCCTCTGTACTTTAGCGTACCTTCCAAGAGTACACCGTCTAATTGTGTATAATCTTCTAAGTGTAATTGATTGAATTCTAATCGCAATATGCTAAAAAAATATAAAGTAAAATAAATAATTAACAATACGTAATACATAGATGAATGATCGTTTTATCTTAACTTACGTTGTCGGAAAATTTACTTGTCGAAGCACAGGTCGAAATAATCTGGAGGAATGTCCGGCAATATGAGGTTTACCTTCCCATAGTTTTACCCAACCTCTTCGGCTATTAGCCCAAATTCTAACAATGGCACCTGGGTTATAAGTCTCATATATACGTATCCCAGTCGGATATACTTCTGTTTGAAATAATATTTCTAAAAATACAAATAGCATAATAGCATTGATACAGTAAAAAACTTATTTAAAAAGTAATATCAATTTTCTTTTGATTTACCGACAAAATCGTTACTAGCAATCGTATCATTGTTTTGCGGTTGGTAATCTTTTTGAGCAGATGGAGCTTCATTCCACCATTTTCCATAAGTTCTCTACAATACAATGAAACCAATTACTAAATATAGTAGCGCAAGAATCTGCCGACTGGCTGGGTAGCCGCGGAACGCTCGCATACCACACCACGGCACATACATATACGCTGACTCACTCATTCATACATACAACACAGGTTGCGCGAAGCGCTCACGCTACATGACCTCACTAACTATATTAAATATTCTAACATGAGTATATATTATCGCGTTCTCAGAGCACAAAGGTGACATGTCCAAAATGGTAAATTGTTCAGTGCAATAGTTTTAAAGTTTGAACTGCTCATCATAATTAAGGGGAGTTTAGATGATTTATCACAAGTTCTGCTATATCTGCCAACATTCTTACTCATGTATTCCTCTTACGATCTTTTCTTGTTATAACGAGCATACATCGTTCCATGCTTCAAATACACTATATATACGTACATAACGGTAACCACCTGATGACACTATCAACGGGCAGTTACTAGTTTGTATTACATTGCCTGTTGAAGATCAACGCTCGTGTATTATTTATTGGTTACAGGAAAAAATAATTCAAATTTTCAACGAAAACACCAAAGTTGTACTATTGACGTATATATGTACATACACTAAGAAGTATAGAGGCTGAAGTAAACAATGCGCTTTGATATCGGGCAAGTATATTATACTGACAATATCGCAAGCAAATAACTTACAGTGACGAGCGACTGTGGAAAATCACCATAGTCGGGAAAGTTAGAAGGTTTGCCACAGAGATTCATCGCAGAGTATGATACGCTAATATCACTTCCATACTGGGAGCTGAAATGCAGAACGGCTCGGACAAATTGTTCGACAATGCCATTGTTGTTGCCTCTTGCGGTCACATAGTCGAAGAATGCTGACTTCAAAACATCCATCGTCCAATTTTGTACACTATTTGGGAATACATAGTAACATTACATAAACAAACAATACAATCTGTGGAGAGGTGGTGAATCATGATAATGTTAGCTTTTCGTGAATTGAGTTTGAATGAAGTTTAACGGAATGAAATGTATTGAAAAAGTTAGAAATCGTATTATTATTATAAAGTGGACTCACGAGAGTTGAAATGGTAGATTTATCGACAGATGAAATTTTGTCCGGACGCCAATGACATTTCGATCAAGTGACAGTCTTGGCACGCAGCAAATTTTTTACGGCCATGTCTAAATGTTTTTTATGTTTATTTTTTACGCAAAAAATGCGTTTTATTTATCATCATCATCATTTTCAGAAGTTCACATTCCTATCTGTCTTGAGCGATCTGTATCCACTTGACTCCACACATTCTTCTCAATTCATCAGCTCATCGTCCACTCGGACTCTACCTTGCTTTCTTTCACATCCTCTCGGATAACATTCCAGTATTTCTTGCGTCCATCTGCCATCCATTCTTCTCGCTGTGTCCAGCCTATTGCCACTTTAACTTTTTCACACGTTCCGTTATATCTGTCATTTTGGTTATGCTTCTTACCAATGTATTCCTCTTACGATCTATTCTTGTTATACCAAGCATACATCTTTCCATGGTTCTCTGTGTGTACTGGATCTTATGTAACATTCTTGAATTTAGCAACCACGTTTTACATCCATACGCCATAACTGGCAGTACGCATTGGTCGTATGTCTTCTTTTTACTTTATCCTAATCGGATAAAATATTGTGATCGTGCGAAAATTCGACAATGAGATTTTGACTGATTTGTATCAGGTATCATCTCCTGATCACGTTTTCATGATTTCTGGAAAATGTCTGTATGTCTGTGTGTCTGTGTGCCTGTATGTCGGTGTATCGGTGTACTTTTTCTCCAAAACTATCAAGCTGAAATTTCATATATATCATTTTCACGTAAGGTGTAAGAGATATTTATGATTTTGGTCAACATCCGCCAACCGGAAGTGGCAGTTTACTCTTGAACGAGATTTCGTTTTTAATTTTTTTCGGCTCTTTAAATATTTTGTATCTTCATAATATTGTAAAACTATAATCATTATGCTAATTATAATCTGTGAAAAAAAAATCATCAAAATCGCTCAACCGGAAGTGGGATTTCCTGTAAAAAAGTAAAAAATCCTGTTATTTTTCTTTGTACACGATTTTTTGACTTTTTCATTGTTTGGTTACTCTTCATATTCCTCAAATATATAGATAAAGTCATGGGTTGGCCACACCCGAATTTTTTAAGCATAGCCGATTTAAAAACTATGTTCATTCTGTTTTATTTATATAAATTACAAAATATATTACTATTTGACCCGAATATAGTAAAATTAACATTATATATCAATGAGCGTTAAAATTAAACGATTTTAAATATTCAATACAAATTTTACAACAAAAAAAATTTAAATAAATTGATTGATTAGTGATAATTGATGAAAATTTAAATTTTCGAATTAGTTTTGATGGGATTCGTTCACAGATTTGAAAAAGCTTGAATATTGTGCGTATCGATTTATTTAGCCAATGTCCTGCTGGGTCGACATGACAAACCGCTCAGAATCCCCGCAGAAACATTAATTTCGTTTCTGACCCTTAGTGTCGACAATAACTGATAATGGTAATGTCTAGTAAAAGCCAAGACATTTTTACCAATCAATCTTTATTACAAGTCCGTAATGTCGATCGTGGACTTTTACTTAAGAAAGTTAAGTGAAAGCAAGAGTTAAACATGCCTTTTTTCCCAGCGACCTTTGTCCGCAAAATTCAATTATAAAACTTCAGACTGAGTGAAAAATTCATCTAAAAGTTAAAATAACATTCTATTACTATATGTAATAGCGTAAGGGTCTGCCTGGCTGGGTAGCTGCGGAACCCTCGCATACACTCACGGCACGGGTAGCGCGAAGCGCTCGCATTTCTCAACTACCCACCACATTTTTTCTACATGTTGAACTACTGAATACACTATACATACATAGATACATATATATGTACATAAATGATGACACTGTGAATGGGCATTGACTAGTAGCTACATATGTATATGTACATATGTATGTAGGTATAAATTGAATAGACTTTATTGAAACTACATATGTACATATGTACTACCACTCGTGGTTTATTAATTGCGTTTGTAGTCCATCCTTTTGGACAAAGTTAAATATTAATTGTGTTCATTTTTAGTTTTAACAGATTGTTTCCATTGAAATCGTTACGCTTTCAATATTATAAATATAAATAAATAACAGAATTCGTTCATCCCTTTTTTCCGAAAGAACCTTCGGATCAATCATGCGTCAAAGTTCGAAATCGTTTCGACTGCGTGTTATTTTTCTTATTATTTTGGCGTATATTGGTATTATTTACGCTAAAATGATTTTTGAGCTTTGCTAGCCGAAATGTTTCTGGTATGTTTGTTCATAGACACATGTAAAACATGTAAAACACTGTAAATTATGAAGCTCTATCCAATCTCAAGACAATGAAAAAATTAATAGTAACACTGCATATTAGCGATGATGTAGGTACATATGTATCTTTCTAATAAAAGCGTTCGTTTTTCTGCAATACTACATAAAATATATATTATATAAAAATGCTATGTCTGGAAGAAGCTCTCTTCTCAGAAACTGTCAACATTTCACCTGATGCTACCTGACATGGAACATAAGAATTCCAATTACGCTGCTTTCAACTATCAAAATAGCAGCTAGAATGTACGAGTGGGTTTTTTTAGATCGTTTCTAATTAATCACTATTTAACCTTTACGATATTACTATACGAGAAAAAAATCGTTCGAAATTAATCAATCAGCTTAATCACGAAACAAACTTAATTTAAATTTTTTTTAATAAAATAAGGTATTTATAATTTTTATATCGATACGAACTTCCTCTGTATTGCTTTGATTGGTAAATTTCACCATTTACCTTTTGTTATAAAATATAATTTCCAGTATCCGTCAGTTTAACCGTAAACTTGACAATCACTCAATAAATGCAATTTTCAAATAAACACAGGTTAAAATTTGGCTTCGGTTTAAATCACAACGTATTACAATATTATGTATATAATTTTTCAATACAAATAAGCTAAGTTGTTACTCGATGATATTGAAATGAATTTTGGTACAATTTCAAGAAGCTAACGGTTCATGTTCTGTTTTCATTATCGAAACAGATGAAATCATTTTTTTTTCTTGTGAATTTTCTTTGATTTCCGTATGTGAAAAATACTTCCACTTGTGAAGGATTAATAGTACAGTTTGATAGTGAACATCGTTTAACGACCGCTCTTTATTTAACGAACAAGGAGACTATCAAACTTTATTTGAAATTATTATAAGGAAAATTCTATCGAAAAATAAAATCTACGGAAATAAAGTATTGTATATTTGTGTGTTGAAAGATTCGTATTTTATTAAAATTAGTTGAAATTGAATAAAATTTCGTACACCAAAAAAAAAAAATTTAGAAATGCACATTTGCAAATATGTATTCCGATAATAATATTATAAGTGTACAATAATTGTGTTTATCATGTTTTCAATGGTTTTAATTTATCGAAGGGGTGCTGGATTAAAAAAGTTTTAAAACAACCCCTTTGCTAGAGCAACGGCCTTGCTATAAAACCACATCGTCACAACGCTTTCGCCTTTAATAGCTATCCTTTGACCGTGCCGCAAAAAGCTCTCTCCTTCTCGTCGATTGTATTCCCATTTTACCAATAAACAGACGAAAGATATTCATTTTTTATAATCAGTAAAATTTAATTAAAGATTTTAATACTATCCATAGAGTAAAAAGTGCTCTGAAATTAAACCAAATAAATATAACGTGGAATTTGCCTGAGAAATCGGTAAGTATCAATTTTTTATTTTATTTTCGGTACGTAATCATTATAATTTTTTACAAAATAAAAATAAATTAGTTTCATTTTCGACGCGCTAAAACTTTTTATATTAATATAAAATACACATACTAGATTATAATCAATCATTAGGAGATTATAATCAATCAAGTTGAGTTTTAAAACCGTATTTTTGCTTATATTTCAAAAACACATTATTTTGGTTTAAATACCCAATTTTCATTTGAATCAAAAAAAATTGTGCTTCCGTCAATTAACGACTTTATTTGTGAGTTATTTCATTAACATTAACACTCCTGGCAACTGTTCAAGTTTCAACAAATTTCATTTAATACTGTTTGTTTTTTCTTAGTACATATATAAATAATTAAACCCATTTATAATAATTTACATGCCAATTAATACGGCGTATTTACATAGGTACATTTAAATGGCAGTGAATACCACCTTTTTTGATATT
The DNA here is from genome assembly GCA_022651745.1 of Parapsyche elsis. Taxonomy (NCBI): domain Eukaryota; kingdom Metazoa; phylum Arthropoda; class Insecta; order Trichoptera; family Hydropsychidae; genus Parapsyche; species Parapsyche elsis. The sequence continues at coordinate 4,953,006 of JAGVSN010000018.1, forward strand.
ATCTATGTACGTATGTATGTATGTACTATACGTTTATGAAAACATTTTGGTGGAAAAAGAGGTAAATAATCAATCTTTTAAAAATCGTCTATGTACATACATATGTAGAAGTAAAATTCGTTGAATAACATTTTTCAGGAAGTGAGTTATAGTGGTTTTAATATTCTTTTCATTACTAAAAATCTGATATTCAAAAATTAAAAAATCATTCGATTATGATAAATTGTTAGATTGCTTTCTTTGCCTTGCCGTTTCTTAAACAGTTTTGTGTCAAATATTTATATTGCAAGAAGAAAATTCATAATAATAATAATTCTTTTCTTTTCTCTTGCAATTAATGATTTTAATTTTCACATTAAGTATTTTTATTAGAGTTTCATATAACAATAAGTAAATAAGAAAAAAATGGTTTGAATGCATTTATTAATAATAGTAAGATTAATTTCGTAATTAGTTTAATTTATCGCAATCAATTTCTGCATCATCATTCTGCATCGAATTTTTTTATAGCTGGCAGGGTATTCGTATCTGAATCATTTTACTTACAACCAGGACACTTTTGAAATCAAAACACAAATCACTAAAGTACTCTATGATTTTTTCTTAAACAACTTAAATTTAATGAGTTTTTAATATTTTTTTTTCGTAAGTAATTCATTTAGAGAAATTATTGCTCAAGGAGTATATATGTATGTACATAGATAATAAAAAGCTTTAGAAGAAAAAACGAAAAACGCGTTTTTCTTAAAAATGTAGTTAGTGAGTTTTACCTTTACACCCATGAGATGTGGTAAAATTAAAGACAACACTTAAAATATTTGTCATACAAGTATATAGCTAGAAGTTTAATCAACAATTTTTCTTAAAATCCTAAACGATCGTCTTGGAAAGTGAGCAAATCACAATATCGTACGCAAATTCGTTTTATTTTTCGTATATCTATTTTGAGTTTTAAAACTTCGGTCATTATATCGTACGTATTTTCCAATTAGTAAGTTTTTCTAATCTAACTTGGAAAACATGCTAAATAAAAAAGTTTTATATAAAAAATTTTAAAATTTGAAATATGAACTAAATTGTGAACACTGACGATCGAATAAAATTAAAATTAATGCAAAAGCTTCATGGAGTATTTAAAATAAATATTATTTTATTTTGTACAATCATATTATATTATTAAAACATGCTGCACGATTTTAATTCAATAATAATAATTAGGCAAAGCAAAAAGCTCTAAATGGAATATATTCGGAATACAATAGTGAGAGATATCCCATGGGAAACGTTTATACACAGCATTTTAAAGCAGTTGTAGACGGGGCTTTATCTAGCGGTTCATACCTGTAAATTGCAAACAATTTAAAGCAAACCCACCCATACATAATTTGATGTACGATATTATTGCAATTTCATAATTGATACATTAAACTTAGTCGACGAGACGTGGATCGATTCAATTCAACTGAAACGTGCAACCATTCAAATTTGTCATAATAATTGCATCGCCTATTTTACTGCAGGGGTTATTTTATACGAACAATATTATTCTGCGCATAAATAAACTGTTGGTGCATCGGGTAGGTAATAAAAATAGCTATTTCGTTTAAAAAGTCTATAAAAATTTTATAGCAACATAATTGATAGTTCATATTATTATTAACGATACCTAAAGTAATATCGATGACTATTATTGTACTAAAAATTCTAAGTATACATCACAGTATATTTATAGAATACACACATTGCTTTGTACGAAGAAATTAATAGAGTTTATTAATTTTTCAGATCGATTCCAATCATCCGAAATGTTCAGAGCGTTCATAATTTATTTGACGTTTCTTCTGACGATAAAAGAAGTGTTAGCCGAAAACGAGCGAATCGATGATGTCAGCTACAACAATATGGGTCACGGAAGTGGGGGCATAAAATTCGATGAATATCCTGTAATATCAATTTATTTTATTACTGTACTTAATATTTGCAGTTAAACCGCACTTAATGCATAAGTTACAGGCAATGTGTAAAATTCCACATAGTATAACAAGCCTGGTTATTTGATACAATGTCTAAACGGCCAAGTGAAGTAAGTACCTAATGTCCGAATCATTGCTACCTCACCAATCACGAACTAAACAATTTATCATATGAGCTATTTCTATGTATTTCAATTTATGAAGCGTACGAAATGTGTAGGCATTTTGTACAATGCGGAAATTCACACTTTGCCTCTAAAGGTGCCTGTAAACAATCAACATATTCATGGCAATGTATTGCCAGCAAGTATTGCCGGCAATATTACTGCAATATGGTGATGTGAGCCGGAAATATAGTCGTGCTTCCCGACACTATTGTTCCACTATTGCTGGTGTGTGGCGAGTATTGTTGACATATTGCCGATGATATCGCTCGGTATACGAAAATACGCGGCAATATATGTTTCTTTCCTGCTCTCTCACATGTCGCTGAGGTGCGGACACGACACAACACGAGTGTTGACCTTCGGCGAATCTGGGCAATAATAAAACAGCAACTAGTTGCCGGCAATCATTGAGCCACACATTACTACGACAAATATGTATGTTCAACCTCATTATGTTCAATGAGAACCCTCATCTAAGAGGTCATACTCTAAGACGCCGAAAAGAAAAATCAAATAAGATTGTTAGAGATTCATTCTATTCAAATATGTAGAGTAGTTCAAGTTTGGAATATTCTTCCGGATTCAATAGTCACTTTAAAAAATGTTAATTTATATAAAAATCAACTAGATTTATTCTTAAAAAACAATGGGTATTTGTAACTCTTTAGTATATGGACTATTATTCATTTTATTTTTGTTTTTATCTTTCTTTATTTTTTATTTTGTTTTTTATATCAATTTTTTTTTTTATCTTTGTTTTTTTTTTATTTTAATTTTGTTCAATTTTGGCAATACTGTCCTCTCTATCTTTTTCATTTATAATACTGTTTTTTTTTTTTATTATTATTTTTCTTAAACCCCATGAGCCTATCGGCTATGCCGCCTCTCCATGTAATTATTAAATAAATAAATAAAAAATATTGCGCATGTGATGCCGAAAATGTTGCTGGATGCAATGTTGCAAACGAGCAATATTGCTGAAAAATGTTGATCGTTTACAGGCACCTTAACACATATATGTACATATTTTCATATGAATTCCGTCAATGCCAAAGGCCAGATGATGAGCTAAAAAGCGCATTTAAAAGTTTCCAATGCAAATTATAGTTTGTGAAAGTCAAACGCCATGCAAATTTTAATATATGTACGTATGCACTTTTAAAACGAGCACATCCACAATGAAATTGTCGAGCGTTGAGAGAAAGTTTCACACTGATAAATTAGTTTGAAACTCGCCATATTGTATCGCCGTGTGCGGATTAGATCTAAAGCCAATTCAAAATTCACTTATAATGATTAATTTTATTTTATTCACACCGTCAATTTCCAGATGGTTGTACCGAAGAGAGCCGCTCTCCTCCTGGATCGCATCATGGTGGCCCTTCAGAGAGCTTTAGAAGACGAAGATGGCGTCCCATCCGGAAAAGTCGTACGTCCGTCACTAGTCGACCAAACGTATCCGGAATACGATATTGACCCTTCGGCACCGTTGGATTTGGGATTGATCAAAGACGAGCACGGTCCTCAGCCGAGGCTGGCTCCGAAGGACTTGATCGACCCAGAGAGCAGACAGGCACAAAAAAAAATGGTTATCGAAAACGATCGCTCATACACTTAACGAACCGATCAAATCGAATCAATAACTAAAACTATCTAAAAAGCATTCAAATGAGACTCTCTTTGCACTTAAATTCAATACCCAAATACATACTAGAAAAGTTACTATTGCAAATTAAGACCCAACGTGCAATATGAAATGTTCAAACCGCGCACTATATGTACTACCAAAGAATAGGATTCTAGTTTGTTGAATGCTATAAGTTTATTTAATTCAGATTGAATTAATTTTAATATTGACTATCCTTTACCATTTTTTTTTCATTGTTTGTATTGACATTACTAATGTTATGTAATTTTAACGGTCGATTCATTTTCAGATGGGACTTCAGAGGAGAGGACACGCCGTTACGGTACACCCCAAGGGAAGAGTTTGGAGGTGCTACTTTAACGCAATCACATGCTTCAAAAAGTAAACAAACGAAACAAAAAAATAAACATAGCTTGTAGTAATTTACATGACGTCACCAAAAAAAAATAATGTATAAATGTAATTTATTACACATAGCTGTTAATGGAAACATGTGTCAAATTAAACCAGTCAGTCCTAATGTAAACAATGTCTTAAAATTTTTACGTAAAGTTAACCTATATAATTGTAACATGTAATATTATATACAATATACATACATACATGCGGTGATTAATGTAAATGAAATAAATTTAAATTTTACATCTAAGAAGTATCTACATATGTGTGTACCTGCCCATAGGCTATTTTTGGTTTGTAAATTTTTTACAATTATTTACACTAGTAATAGTTTGATAAAATATACCTCTTTAGATTTTAATATCATTCATGATAACTACTGTTAAATTTAATTAAATATATACCATTGCATTTTCATTGATTTTCAACGTTTATATTTTTCTTACGGTGTAAATTTTTAATAAAGAATCATTTCAAACTAATGCCAAATTTTATTAAAGCTACGTCGTAGAATCTGCACAGCTACTAGACTTGGCGAATCAAGAAAGCGTTAGTATTTCCAGTTAGTCGTATCACGAGAAGTTAAAAGTTAGGTAGGTATGACTGAGATCGCTTCAAATTTAGTCACCAATGGCGAGATGTTTTAAAATAAAGGATAAGTAAAAAAAGTACCTTCATATATTTGATTCGTAATTGTGTATCGTATGTATTGGTTAGCATAATTCCTTATAGTAAACATAATCTTAAATTTTTTTAAAGTGACATCTTAATTTTTGTGAAAATGTTGATACTTGAAACATGAATATGATGAATTTTCTCTGGATAGTTTGGAAAAATCTCTGTAGAGGTACGTTGGGTCAAGATTCTTTTGATATATCTTTATTTATTAAATAATTAAATAATAATATAAATTAGTAATTATAATAATAATAGAATTTTGTTAAATATTTTCAAGAAAACAAAAACCGTTAATTTTCGACAAATGAAACAATCTTTTTAATGACATCTATTGAAACAGTTTAAATACTAAAAATATGGTACAACTTGTATTAAAGATTTCTGAAGTTTTTTGCTATTCTAAATATGTATATTAAATATGAAGATTATTATTCATTAATTTAGATGTCACTCAATTTGATAATTTCACATTACTGTCTAAGCAAACAAAATACAAGCAATATTTAGACAAACAGCGTCAAGAAATAATTTTGTATTTAAATTTTTAAGATCTTGTAAAATTTCACGGCAATTTCATCGTATTATTTTACAGAATTTCAACGTTAGCATAAGCAAACGAAACTCGACATTGTTATTTTGTAATTCAAAAGGCTTGCCTAATTAGAAACAAAGAACTTTCAGTGCTCTCCGATTGACAAAAGGTACACTTTCGACAAATTTAATTTTAGTTCAAGTTTTTCTCTACTCTCTTCGCAGAAATATTTTAACGAACATTTTATTATACATACATACATGTATAACGAATTTGATACATCTTGTACAATATTAGAAAAATCAACTTATTAAAATTGTACACACGAGTCTAATGATTCAACAATTCGAATAGTAATTTGACAAAGCGAATCCTTTAACTTTTGATGTTAGCTTAAACCACACGTGGAAAATGGCCAGACCAAAGGAATATTTAATTCGACTACACATGAAAATTAACATTTCTAGACCTATGTATGTTCTCGGCAACGGCCTAGAGTGAATGCTAATTAAATACGATATTATTCACAAAATAATTGACTTACCGTGCTCTTATGAGATTTTGCAACCCGTCTATGAACGTTTTGTAATACATTTATCGATAATCCCAACCAAATACTATTTATTAGATTAATAACAATAGCTATTCTTAGAAAATTGAAATGTATTCCAAATCCTTATTATGTATGATAACATTGATAACAATACACGATGTGAATTACATGTATAATATCAACAAATATACACAAATTCTTAAACTTGAACATCCTCACAGTCGTAAATAAAGTATTATTTATGCACATCGTTCATAAAGTAACATACACTCATTTCTCGCGCACTTCGTAAAATATAAATTTATGATGTGCGCGCGACATAGTTTATTTGATCATAAAAAAAAATGAGATTGTTCCACTTTGAAAAAATGAGCTCCAACGTATAAAAAATAAAAGTCCAATAAAAGTAATTCGAAATATGTAGGGCTGCTGAGTGAATATTCGCTTTTTGGGAATTTAGGGGATGTTTTTGCTTTTGCGTGTTATTTCGGTCTAAGTTGTTGAAAGACCACAATGGCGAACTCCATTAGGCTTGCGGTTGTTTCGAAATCGCGGTTTTCGCACTTAATCGAGAAACAAATGGTCCTTAATTGTATTTCAGTGGCCCTCGTCAAGCCAACTATTGTAAATTCAGGGTTGGAATAGTTTTTTTTTGTACGAGCGCTAACTAAATAAAGCACTTTCATCCCATCAAGAATTTAGTTATTTTTTTAACGAAAACTAAATTTGATTACATATATGTATTAGGTAAGAAAAGGTTAAGTTACACATTCGGTTATACAATTCATACAAATGATAATCATTTTATTTCATACACATCAGAATCGTTTATACATTTTCTTTTTTTTAATATACATACAAATGTCCATATGTGTTACAATTTAAAATATTAATATATTATCTTGAAGTATGACGGTGATGATGAAGATCAACCAGGAAGAACACAGGAGGGGATAAAAACAGCGATCGAAGTCATCTGTTACTTCTTCTTATGAGGAAAATGATGGTAGTAGATGTTGAAATAATAGATATATTCGTTTATCGAAGAATCTATATCAGAGGTCCCCAACCTTTTTGAGAAATGGAACGGTTCAGAATTTTGAAATGGCCGGATATACCGAACCGAACCCGACGAAAAAATGCGTCAATCGGAAACTAAATTTAAGCCATGATGTACCCAACCTAACTTCGCAAAGAAGACTTTTTTCACAAATATCGACGAAAAAATGCGTCAATCGGAAACTGAATTCAAGCCATCCTGTACCCAACCTAACTTCGCTGAATGTAGACTTTTTTCACAAATATTGATGAATAAATGCGTCAATTGAAAACTGAATTCAAGCCACCGTATACCTAACCTAACTTCGCGAAAAGTAGACTTTTTTCAGAAATATCGACGAAAAAATGCGTCATTCGAAAATTGAATTTAAGCCATGCTGTACCCAAAATTAACATCGCTAAAAAAAGACTTTTTTCAGAAATTTCGACGAAAAAATGCGTCAATCGGAAACTGAATTCAAGCCATCCTGTACCCAATCTAACTTCGCTAAATGTAGACTTTTTTCACAAATATTGATGAAAAAATGCGTCAATCGAAAACTGAATTTAAGCCATGATGAACTTAACCTAACATTGCTAAAAGAAGACTTTTTTCACAAATATCGACGAAAAAATGCGTCAATCGGAAACTAAATTTAAGCCATGATGTACCCAACCTAACTTCGCAAAAGAAGACTTTTTTCACAAATATCGACGAAAAAATGCGTCAATCGGAAACTAAATTTAAGTCATCCTGTACCTAACCTAACTTTGCGAAAAGTAGACTTTTTTCAGAAATTTCCACGAAAAAATGCGTCAATCGGAAACTAAATTTAAGCCATGATGTACCCAACCTAACTTCGCTAAAGAAGACTTTTTTCACAAATATCGACAAAAAAATTCGTCAATCGGAAACTAAATTTAAGTCATCCTGTACCTAACCTAACTTTGCGAAAAGTAGACTTTTTTCAGAAATTTCGACGAAAAAATGCGTCAATCGGAAACTGAATTCAAGCCATCCTGTACCTAACCTAACATCGCGAAAAGTAGACTTTTTTTTCACATATATCGACGAAAAGATGCGTCAATCGGAAACTGAATTCAAGCCACCCTATACCTAACCTAACTTCGCTAAAGAAGACTTTTTTTTTTTCACAAATATCGACAATCGGAAAAAAATGCGTCAATCGGAAACTAAATTTAAGTCATCCTGTACCTAACCTAACTTTGCGAAAAGTAGACTTTTTTCAGAAATTTCGACGAAAAAATGCGTCAATCGGAAACTGAATTCAAGCCATCCTGTACCTAACCTAACATCGCGAAAAGTAGACTTTTTTCACATATATCGACGAAAAGATGCGTCAATCGGAAACTGAATTCAAGCCACCCTATACCTAACCTAACTTCGCTAAAGAAGACTTTTTTCACAAATATCGACGAAAAAATGCGTCAATCGGAAACTAAATTTAAGTCATCCTGTACCTAACCTAACTTTGCGAAAAGTAGACTTTTTTCAGAAATTTCGACGAAAAAATGCGTCAATCGGAAACTGAATTCAAGCCATCCTGTACCTAACCTAACATCGCGAAAAGTAGACTTTTTTCACATATATCGACGAAAAGATGCGTCAATCGGAAACTGAATTCAAGCCACCCTATACCTAACCTAACTTCGCTAAAGAAGACTTTTTTCACAAATATCGACGAAAAAAAATGCGTCAATCGGAAACTAAATTTAAGTCATCCTGTACCTAACCTAACTTTGCGAAAAGTAGACTTTTTTCAGAAATTTCGACGAAAAAATGCGTCAATCGGAAACTGAATTCAAGCCATCCTGTACCTAACCTAACATCGCGAAAAGTAGACTTTTTTCACATATATCGACGAAAAGATGCGTCAATCGGAAACTGAATTCAAGCCACCCTATACCTAACCTAACATCGCGAAAAGTAGACTTTTTTCACATATATCGACGAAAAGATGCGTCAATCGGAAACTGAATTCAAGCCACCATATACCTAACCTAACTTCGCGAAAAGTAGACTTTTTTCAGAAATTTCGACGAAAAAATGCGTCAATCGGAAACTGAATTCAAGCCATCCTGTACCCAACCTAATTTCGCCAAATGTAGACTTTTTTCACAAATATTGATGAAAAAATGCGTCAATCGAAAACTGAATTTAAGCCATGATGAACTTAACCTAACATCGCTAAAAGAAGACTTTTTTCACAAATATCGACGAAAAAATGCGTCAATCGGAAACTAAATTTAAGCCATCCTGTACCCAACCTAACTTCGCGAAAAGTAGACTTTTATCACAAATATCGACGGAAAAATGTGTCAATCGAAAACTGGATTCAAGCCACCCTATACCTAACCTAACTTCGTATTCGTATACCTACTAACTTCGTATATAAAAAATCAATAAACTATTTACTATAAAGATATGTATGTACTTTAATAAATTTAACAACTAGTGTTCCTGCCAACTTCTGTTGCGAGATTGATGTGATGAGTGACGATTTGTCCGAAAACTTGCATCTTCAGGATATGCACCTGCAAGAGATTAACTATGCCACTTTTCCAAGAAAGTAATTTTTTTTGTTAAAATACGGGTAAATTTTGTTAAAGTACGTCAAACAAATGACGAACGGTCGTCAAATAAAAGACTAACGGAAAGTTTCTTTTTGCATTTCATTTGGTTCTTAACTACCTGGAAACCATACCCAAATAGAAATTGTGAAGGGATTTGACCTTTTTTCTTGTATAAAATATCACGATCAAAATTTAAAATTTAAAATTAATTTTTAAAAATCAATTAAATTTTTTCCTTGGGCCGGATGAAAATCTGTCGCGGGCCGGATCTGGCCCGCGGGCCGTAGGTTGGTGCCTGCTGATCTATATATGTATATAAAAATCAATGTTTGTCTGTTTTTTTGTTTGTCTCGTATACATAGGCTCCTAAACCACTCTACCAATAGCGATGAAACTTTCAGGACTTATTGTGATCATGCCGGGGATGGTTCCTGTGAAAAAAAATCGGGGAAAAACGGGAACGGGAACGGGCCTGCTCACGCGTCAGATAACGTACTAGGAACGGGGACGGGGACGGGAACGGGAACGGATCGGGACCGGGAACGGGAACGGATCTGGAACGGGAACGGGAACGGGAACGGGAACGGGAACGGAACGGGCCTGCTCACGTGTCAAAAAACGTACTAGGAACGGGAACGGGATCGGGCATTGCAACGCATGCCGGGTCAGCTAGTAGTAGATACAAAATAGTACGATTACAAATAATTTTTTGAAATCGGATTTTAATAAGTGATATAAAAGGAAATCAAAAATGTAAAAGAGTGCAAAGAAAGTGCTAAAATAAGATATTTTAATGAGTCTAAAACTTCTAAAAAGTACTCAAATGAGCTTTGCACTCATATTTATAAATTTTTGATGTACATATATATGGTAGAGGGGGCTATCCGCAATACAAAGCTTTTGGTACTATTACATATATATGTATGTCGTAAAACACAAAGCGTTATGAAATATTTCGTTTGTCATCAGCGTTTTTAATAAATTTTGACATTCATCGCGAGTATGGAAACAAAGGATCGTAAAAAAGATGCCCTAAATGGCCTAAATTCATATGATTTGTCACCTCGACTGGTTAAGACAAAAAATATCCTAAAAACCTGACGCGATAATAATTTTAAATAGTTAACATACGCGACTCTTGTGTATTAATTAAAATACTAGTAGTACCCGTTATATAACGGTGAATTCTAACCCCAACCCCTACTCGCGTGCGCTAGCTTGTACAATAATAACACAGCCTCTAGCAAGTTTGACAGTGCGTGAAACAATCGTATATTGTACCGTTGATTGAATGGTTGCATGACCATAAAATTACGTTGTTGACTGGAACCAGCTTTTAAAGATAAGGGTTGGTTGTCAACATGTCAACACACTGCTAAAAATTTTTTTTTTGTTATGTTGGCAATACTAGCGTTGCCAAATTTATTAAAGTTGAAATTGATCATTCATTGTCATATCAGTTGAATCAAAATAATATTGACTATGATAAATATAATTTGAAACGCGTCAGTTTATTAAGCCGCACAATACATAATGCCTATACAATATACGAGTATGAACCGTTGCTTTTGAATGTGGTGTAAGTCCATTTTTATAATCGACTGTGAATTCTTTAAAAATTAATATACATATCATATCTGTTTGTAACTCAAAATTGGACTAACGTCACTTTAAAAACTAGGACAATTGGTGAATGTGACTGGATGTAAAAAAATTCGAAGGTGTGGCCAACCCATGACTTTATCCACATATTTGAGGAATACAAAGAGTAACGAAAATTTATTTTAAATTTGAAAAGTCAAAAATCAAATTTTGCTCGAGCCGGAGGATATTACCTCGATCGTAGCGAGCAACGAACGAACGCATCATAATACGAAACAAACAATTTTCAACGCATACTGAAACACGACAAACCGTCACTTCTACTATACCGATTCTGATGGGTTTTTTTTTGTTAAACTCACCATTGCTTTACGGATTATAATATTACAATATTACGAAGATACCAAATATGTAAAAGGCCGAAAAAAATGTCGTTCAAGGGTAAACTGCCACTTTCGGTTGGCGGATGTTGACCAAAATCATAAAATCTCTTACACCTTACGTGAAAATAATAGATATGAAATTTCAGCTTGATAAACTTGATAGTTTCGGAGAAAACACACACACACACAGACATTTTCCAGAAATCATGAAAACGTGATCAGGGGATAGATGATATCTGATACAAATCTGTCAAAATCTCAAGGTCAAATTTTTGCACTATCACAATACTTTATCCGATTAGGATAAAGTAATAACGGCGCATATATGTACCTACATATATGTAGTTATGAAGTAGACATTGTAGTTATTTATTACTTATTATTTTTCTGATAGCAATTGATCGCCTCGGTATCAACGGCACTGACCACACAATTGTCCGAGTTATTAACGTTGAAATTGACACGTCTCAAGCGACGAACAAAAAGACACCGATGAAGCTGGACAGTAGAAAACCACCACAACCACCCCACGATCCTCCCATCCTCCCACATCTGGTCTAGTCGAAACTCACCCACCCCTCGTTCCATTTGCGTCGAGCATAATCTGTTTTTCCATTACTCACGTCCAACTCATGAGCAGGATATCCCAGTGGTACGATGACACCTGTGGACAGGGAAAATGTCGCCCCAGGGCGCCCACCAACACCCTCTCCTCCCACGACACATAATATTTTATGCATTCGACACGCACCGTACAAGAGTGTGAGTCTTGGGTATCATTAAGCCCAATGTACAAGCGGGTATCCTATAGAAAAATAAGTTTTTTAATCTCGCCGTCTCGACTTCAATTCGGTCGTATTGCGGCTAAGCGAAGAGATTAGGTGTGTCGCCAAGTTATCCGCGCGCTTTTGAATACATTATTGCAAAAGGAGGATGCTGGATTGAGTGGGAATTTATTATGCTAATTTGCGTGGAATTGCGTCACGCGTGTGAAATACATACATATATTATACATATATCTTAAATTTTTCCGGAACGAAATATGCAATATTTTATAAATTGTGTGGATATAATACGTGTGTGAATAAAATTATATCAGCGCGCTTTTAGCACTTACTTTAAATAATCAGTAATAATAATTAATTTAAAAGCGCAAGGAGAATTTGTACTGATGAATTTGAACGACTTTGGACAGTCAACAATGAGACTGAAATATTTTAATATATTCCTACTTAAATATTTCATCACAATCTGTATTCACTATATTACAATTTTACTGTGTATAGAAAGGCTGTTCATTATTTTGATACAATTACACAACATCTTCAAATCTAATTTAATTATTATTTTGAAATGTTTTACATCTGTATTTTGGCATTCAAAAGTTTCCAACCCAATTAGCTAACGTTTCAACCCTTTCGTCGTAACCATAAGCTATTAATCTTTCTTATCATATTTAGCATGACCTTAATGTTAACATTGCATTAGCGTTTTTCAATGTGATTCAATGTCGAATTTTTACCGTTGCTATTAATATTTTAATAAATTAGTTTAATAAAAAAACTACGTATATACTGTACTATGCATTGAATTTGATGTTTAATTATATATGTTTTTTGAAAATGTACAATATGTAGCAAGGATAGAGAAACCAATTACAGCTGTACAACTAAAACGTTTGACCTTTGAGAGGAAGATGAAAATTGCGATTTTCCCATCAGGTTAACCGTCAAAGTAAACAGCAACGGATACAACAATAATCCAAAATGCGGTTCCTTGTAACCAAAAGCGGTTTCATAATTAATTGCACAGACTCTCCTTACGTTTTGGCCATCCCGTTTAATTTGAAACATTTGATTGAGGTCACGTTCAACCGAGCGATACCTTCAAATCGTTTTGTATTTCATACTTAAATGTATCAAATTTATTCACATAGGCTTGACTTTCGCCGTCTCTTACGTTATAGTGGGTTCCTCAACTCAACTTTTTGATCTAAATAACTGAAAAATAAACCCCTCCTTGTATGTACTTCAGTGTAAATAATGTTATATACATTATTATAAATACATCGTATATGTAATATTATAATACATGAAAGCTTTGTTTGTGTACTGCATACTTGTATAGACAGATCGATATTGTTTCCATATTCGTTTCTTTGTGTGAATGATCGAATCGGATCAGAAAAATAATATTATTTGTCGCCTTTATTTATTTCTCTTAAGTGCAAATGACAGGCGTTTAATGCGGTGTCATTTCAACGCCACACCGAGAAAAATGAACGATTTTATTGAAATATGTACGCAAAAGGCCTCACGTCATTTGTAAAAGATACATATGTATCTCCACATTGTCTCTCGGTTAAATACAGAATACAAATCACACAGAAATGGAATCGTTTCGTCTCAGTGATTGTCTCAGACCGCTTTTCGTTTCAATACGTTAATTTTCCGGGAAAATTGTTCGTGCAAGGGAAAATTCCAGATCGGGTCACGCCCTTTCCTTTACCTTGCGATAATTAAAAAGCCATTTCCGCTCTTTTGCATACTAAAACTGCGATGTCGTTCGCAATCATCGACTACTAATTGGACACCTTTGATATTTTAGACTCGCTGTGTGACAACGGAAGCCCGCTGGCAAACAAAAGCCACTATATGCTACAGAGTGCATCTGTGCCGGTCATGGATGCAAAATTATAAGGCATCTCCCTAATTAAACCGTAGCTATTATCACTCGGGGGAATCGTTTGATTCGAACTATCGGAAATTTTGTCGTAAGTAATTGGATACAGTACATTTTGCATAATATATGAAAACAGCGAAACACGCGGAAATTAATTTAAAATAGATTGGCTTACTATATGTTTATTCATTCTTACTGGTGGCCAATCTGGCTAACGATTTATCCGTGCTTTTTAATTTTGTACAAAGCATTTATCTCTGTCTGAATTTCAGAGCTGAAAAATCGAACTTCAGAAGCAATATAAGAGATGAGGCAAGATATTTGCCTCATTTTATACTCCAAATTGGTTTAGTATATAGGAAACGATACAATTCGGCATAATCTAAGTTCTATGTAATATGAAATATATTTTCAAATATACTAAGAAACTAAGGTAAAATTAAATTTTATTTATAAATATGTATATGAAGTATTTGAATACCATTTGATACATAATATCCGAAAAACTGAAAGCTTTCAATTCTATTGAAAATAATGGATATAACTATTCCTTGTTTGCATACAATTATTTGCCAACTGATAATTGCATATCGTTGGTCGGTGTGCAACACCGCCTAACTACTATTTATCGATTTTTCAAGAGACAAACAAAACCGATTGTACATACATATAATATATTAACCTTGTATGTACATACATATATTATATTAAACTTGTATGTACATATGTATGTATATATTATTTTTTTAAAGGATATTTCCATTTCCACGTATTCGTCAGAAAATAATGCTAATTGATCCAGACAGTATGGCATCATACGGGGACAACCAATTAAAAAAAAGAAAGACAATCTAATGTACATAAATCTCGTTTTTATATCACTCTAGGTTGAATTTCCAAAAATTATCGTTTTCACAAGCAAAATTTTCAAAAGCTTAATTTCTATTATTGTACTATGATATGCTGATTATAATTTTCGGTATATTGTAGACTTATGTTGACTCATTATGAGTTAGAGGAATGGGATTGAATGAAAGAGGGGGGGTGGGGGAGGTGAGAGAATAAATTACAACTTTTGAATCATAATAAATTACATTTTCACCCTTTCCGTCATTATATGCGTATGATATTCGACTTCAAAGCGACGCGACGCGACGCACAGTAATCCTGGAGCTTTTGCAAATATCAACAATAAATTGTGACGTATTCCTGTGATCTCTCGTCGTCGAAATTAACTGTTTTCGTAAGCTTAAGAAACACAAATATCCAAACAGTAGTATTATGATATGATAGTGATATTTATTTAATTTCGCGCACCAAGAAAGTGTAGTGGGTGTTATTTTTCACTTCGTGTAACTTTCTCATTTTGTTGTGCTTAAACGACAACGTATATGTAGTATATTCTGTATTGAAATGTGAGTAACGTTAAAATTTTAAATAATGTTGGAGTTACAAGTATCTGCGTGACTTAATATGATCTTCACCATGACTAGTTATTATATTATGTAAATCTACATACATACATATGTATATAATATTTCATTTATTCAATTTAAAATATTTATTGAAAAATTTTTTGATATGTTTGTATCAACAGCGATATTTTTCGCTTAAACTGAATAAATTCAGATAGACTTGATTTCAAATATACAATAAAAAATATTAAATTAAATATGATCGTGTTACGGAATGAACTATAGAACGGTCGTAACGTCCCATCCTCACAGGAATTACATCACAAGAAGCATGGAAGATAATTACAAACATCCTCGGACTTCAACCTAATATAATCAAAGTGGTAATAGAACCGCAAACGATGGCGTAAGTGTGTATTTTCCGAACGGTTGAACTGAAAAATGTTCGTTTTTCGAATAACACATCCTGAAAATTTTACGGAATACACACTCACATACGTACGTACACTAATTAGATTCTGCAATATATGTACGCGAAATCGGAATCCAATGTCATTTGAATAGTAAGCATTCGACACGGAGTATCTCAACTAATGGTTTTGCTATGTAGCATTCAAATGATGTGTGCTCCGAATGTTGACCATTCGATGACGACATTGAGAACATTGCAAACCTACAGTACACCAAATTAACTGTGAATATATGTAGTCAAAAGTAGTGCAGTTAAACTTTTGACCTATACACTTTATAAGTTTAGGACGAACGAAAAATTATTATCAAAACGGTTAATACAATAACCTCTACGTTATTCCCACATTCTCGCGCAATAAACAATCAAAAGGGGATTCTTATTATATAAGCACGTCTATCATAATCGATTTTTCATTGTACTTTAACACCAAATAATCTGTCTGCAAACGACAAATAGATTGCGTATCGATATGATCATTTTTGTAACATAGAAAAATGATCTTTCAATAATTGAACACCATACGATGTCACCTTGTTGAAAATTACTGCCACAGGCAAAAAGATGCTAGTATACAATATCGAATAAAATAGTATACGTATGTATGTACATAATCATTATTACAACCGAAGAAAATTTTCGATTCCTATATTTAATGTACATATATGTATACTACAGTGGAGCGACATTGCAAAAATTAAAAATTGGCATTGTAATACCTACCAAAAGTTTCGTCGTATCATCCGTATTCTCGTAAAAATACTGAAAAAAATCTGTGAATATGTCTACAGGCCACTACCCGAAGGCGAAAAATGAAAATTTACCAATTCATTTCGAAATCTGAACACAGAATACAAAATTTTAGATAATATGCTCATAAAATTACCCTAACTTTATTGAATATTATAAGTACTTTTTGTAAAAATCTAATTTACTTACGTATTCCTTGAATTATTCAAATAAGTGTGAATTTGTGAGCGCGGTGGAGGAAGGTATACGGGTAAATATAAGTATAAACGAGTAAAGTAAGTATGTACAGTAAAAATAAATACTAATTTTCCAATTAAAATTGCTATTTATAGAGATTGGAAATTTTCATACAAGTAAAAGTATTAAGATTAAAGTGCTGGTAGAGATCAGAAAAACATTTTTAATTAAGCAGATTTTTTTGGACAGAAGAGGTATGACGTAGAACTTTTCCACCCTAATGTATACCTGTAGCTGTATTTATGATCTCGCACTTACATATATTGAACATGTACAGTATCGTAGATATTAGAAGAGGAGATGTTGAGTCTAAACACCCACTAACTGAGGGATGGGGATAGAAGAAAATCACCCCATTTGACGTCACATCTCACGTTTCTCTTCACGGGCTAACGGATATCTAGTGGTCGACGTGTGATAACTGTAATAATTCGACTTGCGGTTCGATCTAACGGTTACGACATCGAAAAGTTAATTGAAATTTGATACATCCGTTACGAAATGTGAAAACGGATTGTTTTCGAATTTAGAACATATTATATATATGTACACATGTACCTACTCCTATATATGTTCGCAAGCTTCACGATTAATCGACCATTTAATCGACACGCAATAAAATTAATCGCAATTTGACGACACGCTCTAGCTGTTCGTTTATTCGTGAATAAGCACAGTGACGTATTGGAAATGCGAAATTGTGTCGACATTCGACCCCCGCCGGTGACTTTTGTCGAAGAAAATTCGATAATGGGACATTTTACGGTCACAACAGTCCAGTTTCTATGGTGGCTTTGACTCGAGTGCAATTGAAAGTTATCGACGCGGTCCATATTTAATGTTGTCTTGGACTTATGTGTTGCCCTTAGGGGGTAGTTTTGACGGGTGGCTATAAAAATCATAGTGGTTGAAGCGATTTGTTTACCCCATTACGATTTATAACGAGTGCGTTTGCAGCCTCGTAAATCCCGCGAGATGCTTCCATTTGTGCGGGATGTTAATTGCCCAGACTGGAAAAACTAATAAAATCCGACGACTTTCCGAGAATTTCCTCATCCCATCCACCCTGACCTCCACTTTAATCTAAGCTTTAATCGAACGTTTTTTATGATATTAATTTTAATTTGCTATATGAATAAAACGGACAAAGCTTCCATCGTCACAGGTTGTTAATATCATAGTTAGAGATCGTTTGAATACAGAAATGCATCAAAACACATTGAAAACTATTTGCTCGATGTACCTAGACGTTCAGATGAAAAACTGTACAAAGAAAACTTGAACTTGTTTATTAAAACATGGATAAACTGTAAACTCGCCTTCAATAGTTGTAATAAGCGTATAAATCAGAATGTATTACCAAAATATTTTGATAAATATTTAATAATAGTCATAATATAATACTGGGGTAAGAATAAGTTAATAGTTAAGAATTTAAAATTAAGTAAATCGAGAAGAAGTATCTTATACAGGCGTGTTATCTAATATTAATATTGACCTACCAGAAGTTCTCAGAAATATAAATAAAATTGATAGATTCCTGGCAGCCTTAAAACAGCACTTCTGTATATACAAGTGTTAGTAAATAATAAGTTTTGTAATTGTAGCTTTAAGTGAAGTTTGTTTGTAATTAGCTTTTTAAGATATCTTAAATAAATAAATAAATTCATTTACTAGGGTAATAGTTTAAGTGGAATTTCAGAGAGTACACTGTTATCAACTTATGTATGTACATACATGCAAAAATTCACACACTTTGCGTTGCGTGCCGTTGTGTCGTCTCGAGTGGCCCTTATGTTTAATACAAAGATAAGAATATTCGACATGTACTCGAATATCAAATAAGTAGTTGAATAATGTGACACAGCAGAAGCGATCGAACTTTTCACAGAAGAATATTGCTTACATTAGCGAAATTTGTACAAGAATGGATAAAATAAATGCATTCGAGTGAAAATTTTCGTTGACATTGTGTAGTCTTCGCACACGGATAGAGTGCTCAAAGTGCGAGCTTTTACCAAAAGACGTCATTTGTATCCTGCTACGATAGCTGAGAGATTCAACTTTCCAAGTCCGAAGGATGTATAATGTAAAAAAAATATTCGAGCAAAATCCTTTACAACGCAACGGCATAAAAAAAGGGTCCTAATGTCTTTTTCAAACATTTTTTTACGTACAAGGAGATCAAACGCCAAACTAGGGAACTTTGTTTCTTACTTTAAATATGTACATACATATGTATGTACATATAAACTCCGCCTTCTATTTCGGTTCGTTTGATATGCCAAACTACGTGATTTCATTTAGAAGACCAATCAAGCCTACATAACATAGTATTAAGCGATAAAACATTATAAATATACATAAATTCATAATCCAGCATTAAACGTCTTAGCGCCTACCTCTATTGATTAAATTGTATTTTAATTGACGCAATTAAAACTTTTACATTTAATAGCTCACGTTAATGTAGGCTATAACATAAAAACTATTTACCTATTAATCACTTTAAAATATAATATACGAGCAATAGAAATTCACGTGAAAAATGATACCGTTTTTGTAATTTATTACATAACATACATAGTTATGTATAAATTTAAACTGTATTCAATTTAAGTAGGTACCTACCTACGTACTTTTGTATTTAAGCTTTCGGACAATCAGCACTCACGTAAACGCTTTTACGAAGAAGTACCCTTGAATAATAGAACGCACTTCAATATATTCCCATGTAACCAACACTCGACTTTCTACACGATACATTTTTTGTACCATGCTATAGATGTGCCCGTTTTACGTTATTTAGTTTAAAATTATACTATGTTGTAAAATTTGATTCAATTCATACAAAACGCTCAATGTGTCGACTTAAAACAGGTAAGGGAACCTCTTTTACGGGATTTTAGTCCACGTTGAAGGGCAACTACCCCTCGAAGGGTTACCGGAAAGCTTTCAGTGTTCCGGTATTGAGTCCCAGTTGCTCTAATATGTTTAACGGCGACAGGATCACAAAGGAAACACATTTGCTTCCCCTGGGAAAGCACGCGCTGTCGTTTAATTCGAAAGCATCTTAGGCCGACCCTGAAATTAAACGACAAAACATTGCAAAATCGATCAACACCTTTATACAAATATTGAAATTGTGTCGAGTACAATATTTCCATCTCATTCTGCCGAGGATACTATTATCATTTTTCCTATTGTCGTTTGTAGAATAATAAATTTACTGTGGGTGGTGTGCGTTCGGGGAAAATCGTCACGAGAAATTCATACGTGAAAAGAACAATCGTTTTGGATGTGATGATTTATTCGACGGTACAAAAAATGGCAGATTAAAAGCATCGACGTGTTTTCGTTTTTTTACGCGATATAATTATTTAGTATCGATGATTGATCGTCTGCCAAATGAAAGGTTATTGCGCGCGTCGATCGTTGCAAGCTTACACACTTTTGACCCCACAGTCGACAACGAGATAACTCGCGTTTAATGAGGTCTATGTACGTAGATAAAACGAAAAATAGGCGCACTTTTGCCTGAAAGCCACTGTTAAATGACACGAATTTTTCCATTGAATTTGATATTAAAATATTGAATGATTCGCGACGGATAAGACATGAACAATTTCTTTACTTGAAAATATGCGATTAAAAGAGAAAACATTCTACAAATATACGCGATAAATTTTAAATAAATTGCATAATAAATTTAAACCGCGATTAAATTAGATCATAATAAAAATGTTAATTTAGCTGCGAAGTTCAATATAAGAATTTAACAAAGTCTTAATTAGAATATAGCACCAACGAGCCACTTTGTATTCATGAATTTTTCATATAATTATCGTAAACTACACTTTCGCATCAAATATAATTATGAAAACGTTTAATACACTTTCAACGTGCAATAAGCAATGTTTCATCTACTGTTATTGTATGAAATTTTCATTTTTTTCGTGAAAGGTTACGCATGTTTATTAAACGCGTAGTAGATAAGTCATTATATGCGTCAAGATAAAATATTTTTTACTCTATATATAATGCATCCATAATATTTGAAACGTGCTTATCGTGATTTAGACTGCCAATAAAGTTAAATCAATGCAGTTGATTGAAAATTCTCTATTGCTTTAATAAAAAAATTTCCCGGAAAACTGGATTTGATAAGGATGATAAACTGAATGTATGTATGTAGGTTAGTGTAATCGTACAACTATATTACTGATTCATCAGAAAACAAGTATCCTTCTACTATATTAAATAGATAAAATACATACATAGATAAATAAATTAGAACAATTTTAATAAATGAAAATTTAATTTTAACAATTGTCTTTTTGGGATAGTGAAAATTATTATCTACAACAATAAATAATTTAAATTAAAATCAAAGGTATTTGACAACTATTCGTTATTGATTAAAAATCAAAATAATTAATACAAAAATTAAATTGTTTGAATCGAGAACTTTTACCTTTCGGTTTTCCTTAATTAAGCAAAATAAACACCTTGAAAATTTCATTATAATATATTTCACGGTGTGCCACAAAATATTACATTTTCCGTTTCTTGTACGGGTAATCATTTTTAATCGAAAAATTCACCTCCATCATATTTTCACTCGCAATTTCTATTGATATATAAATTTTAATACAAACTGTCAAGCACATTAGAGTGTGAATTACGTAACTATAAAACTAACAATGAAAAGGGTTAATTGAGTGAACACGTTAACAATTAAATATAATAATTGTAAAAGGAAAAAAAACAAATCGCATTTAAAATCTAAGCAAAAAAAGTGTGCAATCACTGTTAATTTCGCAAATTTTAAAAAATATTTGTTAAAACAAAATCGGAATGGCATTCCACATAATTAAAGCTCAATGAAAAGACTCAAAAATCAAAAGACCACCACATTTTTTTTCCGACGCAAACTTTTTACTTTATTTTGTTTTCTTTTTTATCGCGTTCAACTTCAAAGGTTTTTATTTATCTTTTAATTCATACGGGAAAAGCTCCTTCTTTTTTCCTTTTGCAATTCGAACGGAAGGAGATTCTTTTTAGGTTTTTCGTATCATTCTAATTTGAAAGCTTTCAATGAACGTTGTGCGGTTTTCCGAAATTTTCACATATCGCAAAGGCCGTTTCCGATTCTTCTCGTTAAATTCCTTTATGTACCGTACCTATTATAATATAATTGTGATACAACACAATGACGAAATGCTCAAGGGATTATTTACGGGACAAATCAGGCCAGGGTCATTCCATACACTCTCAAAAAGGACTAAAGGACTAAAGGACTAAAACACAGACGAGACCTTTTGATTCACATAAATATATTCGATGACGACACTCTAATGGCTGTAATTAATAAATTAATATTCTAATGGCTTTGTTAAATTTAATACGCACATCTACGCAATTTAACTAAAATTGTGCGGTTTTAAATTGACTCAAGAAAGCCCCGAGCTCTGAGAAGTCTTAATTGGATTTGAGTTTTTTTTTTTAAGGCCAAAGAGTATAAATAAACTATAACGTAATAAGAAACGGATCAAATAGTGCAACAATTTAATAAAGAAAACGATCGAAATACAATCTATTATATTAACGTAAGCGCAAGAATATTCGATGCCTATATAAACATCATTAATAAGTTCACTGACGCAAGCACATACACATACTCAACTATAATACGAAAAAAAGTAATATACTATTATTAAATTTAAATATTTTATGAAAAGATAGCACTAATATAAAATAAATATAGACACTATTTCATCAATTACTTTAGTAGTAGGTGAAAAAAGTATTTTTATAGAATTTTATAAGTGAGTACTCATACTGATATGTTGAAATTTTTTTTTTATATATTTTTTCACCTCTAAATAGGGTTGGCTTGTCCGTTTTCACACCATAATTTCATTAATCAAGCGCTGTATATCATTAACTGGGCATCCTGAAGATGTAAACAGTCACTATCAGATACATTATAAAAAATAAATATATTTATAATAATAAAATATACACCTACGCGTATTGAAATTTTAAACGTATCAATTCTATAGGTTACACCTACATACATTAGCAAAAGTAAGCTTTTGTCGTGTACGTACATAAGATAATTGTTCCAAAAAATTGGAATATTTATACGAAAATTATATATGGAAGTCATTATTTGTACGAAATCATTCAGATGTATAAAGAAGCCATTCTGGGAAAATTCTCTCATTCTCTGCATCCCTCCCTTTTGCCACCCCTGACAAGAGAGTCGGGTAGCGTGGGTCTATGTAATACGTTACGCACAGAAAGCCCTATAAAAGCGTGTAGTCAGCTCTGGAGCTGTCACTTGCTCACAGTCTGCTCTACCAGATACTGCAGCTACCTGCGATCGTTGTTGCACAATTCAAACACCTGTTGCTCCTGTTTGCATCTCTCGGACGAACACTTCGTCGAAGCTCATAAAAAAGCTCATCGATATTCAATCAGGTATTGCATTTTGATATATGTACATGAATAATACAAAAGATTGAAAATTAATCTCAATTTCACGTTAGATTCGATCAAGATCGAATATGTTTAAAATTATACATTAATCATTGAAAAGCTCTTTTACTTTTAAAGTACTATTTTATACACCTATAAAATTTCACTCAGAAGCCAACAATGAATCATGTGTAAATCATATGGATGATTCTTTTTTTTTTTTCCATATACGCAGTATATGTAGATTTTTTTTTGTATTCTTTAATGTTTCAGTTTTATGTTGAAGTATTGTTTATAATAATTACATTTTTATTTATTTACAAAAATATTACCACAGTACATCATAAATAAATAATGTTTATACATATATTAATATATGTTAATTACACAAAAAGGTGCAATCTAAGAGAGTCAAATGTTTTATTTTTTTATCTTGCTTAAATGGATTGTTAACAACTCCATCGACATCCGTAACAATAAATGGAGAACGATCGTTTTAAAAGCTTTCTCGTGCTGTCATTACTTTCTAAGAGTAGATTTATTACAAAAACACTCTACGTTAAATTGTTTTTTTACGTACCTATACGTGTATAGGTAAATGCAAATAAGTCATTAAATATACATTTGAGGGCAAAATAATCAATCAGAAACTTAAAGAGATTAAATTTTCAGCTTATAAGCGATCTAAATATTTTACTGATTACTCCATATACAAAAAAAAATCCATGGGAATAAATTATATTATATATAATGTATTGTAATTTTATTGATTTATATTTATTGTAGCATGGTGATATTAAATATTTTAATAATACACCCCCCCCCCCACCCTACCCCCACGTCTGTCTGTTGTCTTAAAATAAAAATCGTCATTATTGTCCCATGTTGTATGTCCTTTATTGCTTTTCTTGAGGGAGATTAAAGTTTACGGCAATCAAAATCGACGGTGTCTGCGAGAAGTCGACATTAATCAAAGCACTTCTCGGAAGGGCTCATCCCTTTACATGTTCATCAATCATTTGCACGGTGGCGTATATGGATTTCGCAACGTTTCCGCTTGTGCGAAATTTTCCCGGGCCAATTTTACCCACGCGCGCCCCTCGCTCGAACAATATCGGCGCAATTTGATACTTTCCGCAAAGTGGTCACATTTTGAATAGATCATTTCGCCACCTCCTCCTACCTTTCACCTTTCTCCCCCTTTGTAGTCGCATTCATTTTGAAGGATATATTATATGCCGTTCGAGATAGGAAAATTACTTGTGAATCCTTATTTTGGTAATCGGATACACCCTTTGGGCGGAGCGGAACAAATCATAAGCTCAAGATGATGAAAATGTTTCGCATCTCAGAAATCGGATATTTCGGAGCTCAATAGATTTTATATATTTAATATCACTAGTGTTTATTTAAGTTTCGAACACTTTTTTTTCATATTTGGAATCATTCGTTGAATATCCAACAAAACGAGCAAACTTTACAAGCGTTCAATTATTTTCAACATAATTAAAACGGGAACTTTATACTTGTTTTATGAAGGAAAATTTCCTCAACTTGAACTTCATTCGTTAAACGTTAGAATACAGTGTCGAATATCAGAAACCATACTACGTACCTACAATTATGTTATGTGTAGAGTTTCGATAATACTTCAAAGGCAAGTTAATAAATTTTCGAATTCTATTGTATTATCATATACTTGAAGTATCAATGGCAGACAAGATATAAAGCATAATATTGTCGAGAGCCTTATTATAATGAATTGTTCTATAAAATTTTTTGAACATTTGACGAAACAATTCAAAAACTTTCGTTCGGTTCTAATTTTAGCCGTAATTGAAAGTATCTTGTGTATTCAATTCAATGTTAGGTGGAAATTTAAAAGTTACATTCTGAAAGGGAAATACAATCAAATGTTAAATTGATCAGAAATTGAAATAAAATTTAGCTGTATATTCAGATTTTTATGAATTCTGTCAATCTCATTACGATAAACTGAACGGGGCTTGTCACATTTTCCGCAGCGGAATCCGCAAATTTATTTTACATCAAGCAAATATTTTGCTCGAGAACACTAGCTGATTTGCAATGATTTCCTTAATATGACATTCTAGGAATATTTTAAATACCAATTCGAGATGCAAGGACGCATTTGCAACGCAGGTTTGAGTTTCGTGCTCGTCATTCTTCTCGGCGCAATGGCGTGCAGTGCAAGACCGCCTAGGTCTGATGGTGCATACGGAGATGCCATACAAGTAAGTCATATTTTATTTACCAAATCCAACAGTCCAAAGTCTATTATCCAAATATAATGTAGGCAAAATTTGAATAAAATAGCAGAGAAGACCCTGGACCAACTCCCACAATACGGTATGATACCCTGAAAACTTACAACTTTGATCAAAAAATTGGAATTTCTATTCAACGTATATCTTTTGAAATATATAACAAACTAGGTTTATGAAAAATCAGAAAATGTTCTACCCAGTTTACTGTAGAAATATAGAAGATTTTTCACAAGCAAACATAAGAATGCGATTTATATTCAAAGTATAATATAGAGTGAAAATTTTCTATCATAGAAAATTCGAAATCTGTGCTAAGCTATTATATTTTTCTATTTTGAAGCGAATTTGAGCGAATGATTGAATCTGAATATCGAAATCTATGTATATCCATACAATAGTTGTATATAGCCAATATTTATATGAATTCCAACAGTAAAAATAAATTCTTACCATAAATGCAATCATGCGATAACAAATATGTAGTTATGTCGTGGAAAACCCTCGATATTAGCGTAGTTTCTCTATTGATTTCTTCAGCGGCAATCGTTATATTCTTTCCGAAATATTTTCGGATACAATTGATTTGTAAACGCAACTTTTCCCATTTTCCTCTGAAATTAAATTATGGAAAAACATTACAAACAATCTAACAAAATGTTTTTCACAGTAGACATAATGGAAATTTAAATTTCGAATTTGTATTGACGAAACCGCATAATTGGATTCAGAATTTTTCACGCGAATGCATCACTAAATGTTGCACATTAAAATAATTACACCCAGTTTCGTGGCTTTGTTTAAATAACAAAACAAAAAATATGTACAACCAACAAAAAGACGAAACTCTCATTCCTTAAATGACTTTCGTCATTATTATAGAGTGCATTTTTTTCTCCCTTTATTTTCACAAAGAAAATTAAATTATTCCCCATTTTTCACCTCTTTGCTCCTCCGTGAGAAAAGGGGAATAATTTTCTCGGACGCGAGTCAAGCGAGGGAAACTCATTTGTTAAAGAATACTCTTTTCTCACTCTTTAAACATTTTCTTAACAAATGTCACCTTCATTTAAGACCATAAGCGGAACAATATTCGCCCTATAGTGTCAAATTTAGAAACGAGGCATGACTTTGCATTTGTGCGTTATGGGTATTCAATTTCGCGTAACAATATACCTACATACTTTGTGAAGAGAGACCCTTCACTCCGACGCTGTTCACCCTTTCAGCTTTCATACGAATCATTTTATACTGAAAGCTGAATTAAAGCTGACACATAAACTAACAAACTTCATGATATAATAAACATGAACATTCACAGTTGATAATTCAAAAGTAAATATATTTATTCGATCAAAACAAACCATTCGAAAGCAAAATATGAATATCGAGCAACTTTCGCTCGAATGATACCATTCTAAAAATACGATATTGAGGTTTTAGCCAATGAAATTAAATAAGCAAAAAGTTAACAAAGTACCAGTCAATGAAGCGTTTTTGAAGCGCTAATGGATTGTATGGTTTTTTCCATCATCGTTTCACGAACCACAAGTAGCTTTCTCGAACGCTTAAACGACGCTGAAAATCGAATTAGATCCTTAGACCCAAAATCCTCATTATACGATCCTCGGGACAATGTTATAGCCTCGAGCACGACACAGTATTCTGCTGTTCATTTTCTCCTAGTTAGCATCCCAAATAGGTCATTTGCTCGCTATGATTACTATAAACCTAGTTCGTAATAAAAAGTAACCGGCGTCGACTATATAATTCGATTGTGTCCACCGAAAGCGTGCGTGAATATTCTCAATTTTGATTAATAACATCATAAAATACTAACATAGCCATCGTTGCAAATTCGCTCTGGACGAAGGTCTGAACATTTAATTAGCTGGGCGTTCGCGCACTTGAATTTCGATGCGACCCGTATTTGTTTAACCCAGTGATGTATAATACAATATACAGTGTCTAGGACAGTCGTGCAAAAACTGTAAATTAAAAATAAAACAGTTTACCTGGTTTGGCAGTGGAACGAAGCGAGGTTTAACGAGTTTGCACAGGAAACCTTTTCATGGGAGTATCGCATTTCCATTTGACACCATTGAATATTTCTGAAAATGAATTTTAAAATTATAATTTCAAAAGGATAATACAGCGCCTTAAGCATACTGTAATCCATTTTTATGATGAAACGACAAAAATCGATACTATAATTTTATACAGCATTAACATGATTTACATCGCTATACATACATACATGTGTATGTACGTACAGAAAGTACGCAGCGTTGCTTGGGTGCATCAATTACAAATATTGTGAATATCGTATAAAGTTGACACTGAAAACGATTCAAATATAAAACTAATTAATTATTATTAATTTTAATTTACGTGAAAATTGGTCTGAAGAAAATTTATAGATACATGTAAAAAAAAAGATATCGTAAAATCATTAAAATTGCGCACTGCAGATTAAAATTCAAAATACACGAGGACTACATTATATTATGTACTGCTGATTGTGTAGTCTTCATTTGACAGTTCGGTAGAATGCCGTAAAAAGCTTGCATTTTTTATACTACATACATAAACATATATAGGTATAATAAATAGATAATGTACTCTAAAGAAATGCTGTGTATAAAAAACATCATATGCATATGTAGACAGTGGTTATTGGTAACTAAAAATGTTCAAATCTTTATACAAATCGATAATGATTGTTTCATTCGATCATATGTGTTTGTCACAAGCATTTGGACAAATCGAAAAGGTGATTGGAGATAATTGCGGACATATTCGACCAACGTTCGACTCGATGTTAAATCGGAAAAATCCGCAACGAGTCGTGAAAATGACTTTTCCCCCCTACACACTAACAATAGCTTAAGTCTTGTTACGTTTTCGCAAAAGCACAGAAAATCCCACAGCTATTTCAAATATATATTACATTGTACGTTTTAAATTTATATATAATTTTATACATATCCGTCTTATGATTTCAACGTAAAATATTTGCAGACTATGGACGTACATACCTTGCGTTCAAAAGTTAAACTTTGTTTTAAGTCGAGTGTTTAAATTCACGTCGGCGCACAATTGAAGTGTGCTTTGCTCTCCGGTTCTATTATTTAAATACGCGTACACTTCGCACAAGAAAAGCGAAGTTTCTCAAAGTTTTCGAGACGTGGAACCCCCTGCGTATCGAGGGGTTATAATACCCGAAAGTTACATTTAAAGCGCGGATACGCACACGTTTAATACGACAGTTTGATAGGATATGTCTGCAGGTGATAGAAACTATAATTAACCCTAATAGGGGTGAGTTGTGTATTTATAAGGATTTTGAAACTTGAAATAGCTTAGTTTTCCTTTTTCAGGACAGCGGAGTTTTGGACAACAATTTGGCAATTACTGGCGATGGACATCCCGGAGCTCCTCTTCTTTCTTCTAATGATGATTTAACTCCGCTCCAGTTTCATCTTCTTCAGTTAGCCAGTTACAACAAGTAATTCATAGTTTGTGTACTATAATTACACAATTATGTAGTAAATTATATACATACATATATACGCAATGTGGTAATATTGGGTAACTGTTTTAATTTGTATATGTAATGATTCTCGCTCGGTCTTATTGTTTTAAGATGAGTGAGGTTGGATACGGTGCATATTTGAATTACAAACGTATCAAAACGAACATATTAAGCGATTCGGAAAATCGTGCATAAAATATATTCACAAGTTTCGATGAAAACAACAAATGGACGGAATGAATATTTTGGGCGTAAATTAAATTTTTTAAAAATTCGATATTCCTTACAGCGCGATATACAGCGGAAGCTTTTTATCCATTTAAACTTTTTTTATCCCGATCTGATCCCTTATCAATATTAATGTATTTTACTTTTTAAGCCGAAGTTTTTCCGAACGCGAGACTCATTCATTTGACATTTAAAGAAAAAAAAATTATATACATAATTTTCGTATAAATTAAAAGTTTTACCTCAAAAAAATCTCAAAATTGAATTATGAAATTATCATTTAAAATTTTTCTTCAATTAAATCGAAACGCTTTATAGATAATTTCATTCGATTAATTTTATCGTAACGAAAAAGTTTCTACAGGAATAACAATGGAAATAAAATTTAATTTAATACCCGAGCATTCCTACAAATTCTCTAGCGAGGAACGTTAGGTCGGAGAGACTTGTGCATTTTTTATCAATCCAGAGTAATTGAGTAAACTTTAACTCGGAATGAGGTGATTACTTTTTTCTTTTGTTGCTTTTACCTTTCCTTTCTTTCACTCGGAATCGACTTAGTTTTGATACACAAACATTCCGGAAAAATCGCACAAAGAAGCGTACAAGTACCGAAAGGTTGACTCTAGAATTAATTTCTATTTACAATAATAATAATAATTAGTCAATAATAGTTGAATCCTACCTGCCCGACAAAAACATGAAATGAAATTTCAAGCAATTTCACAAATACTTAGCAATTTAAATAAATTAAATGATATACATAATTCATATCTTATTGGCATTGAAAATTTTCTCAAGTTCGTTTTTACCGAAACTAAACTATATCACAAGTTGAAATTTGTTCAACTTTACTATCTACCCTTTTCTCTTTTCATTAAAAGTTAGATTCTTACTTATGTCCATAAGCCCGTAATTTATGATACAATATTTTCGTTCTCCTGATTAAATCTTTGTTAAGTAATCAACAACATTTTCAAAGTTCCATACCTACGCCTACGTTTTGTTTCATTGTATTTTAGTACAAATAAATATGACAGCATAGTTTTAAGCTAAACAGTTGTGAAATTACATCTTATCTTGATTCAATATTACATCTTGTACAGTTTGTGTACAGTGTGTAGCGTGTAATATGATTTATAATACTTGTGACATTTCAGCATGAGGAATAATTATCCTTGGGACTTGGGAATGCGAGCACCACAGGACAAACGTCAAATTCGCTATCGCCAGTGCTACTTCAACCCCATCTCCTGTTTCAGGAAGTAAAAACCTTGCAGCCGAATATGAAGATGCACCTGAAAAGCGAGCCGCGCACTCGACACATTCCATATATCACAAAACTAATGCCCTTAGTTTGAGACCACTCCGTTCACTTTATAATTTTAACATATGAAACATTGTCATTGGAAAAGTTTTATTAAAAAAAATCAATTAAATTAAATTAAAAAGAAAACATGTATGTATGTATAAATGTTAATTAATTAATATGTGTAATGTGGCAATTAGTTTTTAATGATCCACGTCGAGGTCATTTTGTCAATTCATTTCTAGTCATTCCTAGTCATTTTAGTATGATTTGTGAACAAATCAATCAAATGTTCATTTTATATAAATAAAATATTTATGTAAAACACATACTAAATTATTATTATTATTATGACAAGAAAAATCAATTCAACATTATTTATTGTCTAAAACTATTGTAGAATAGAGTCCTGTTTTTGGAAAATTAATATTGTAAAAATAGTTTAATTAATTAATGCATTATTTTTAATGCACCAATAAAATAAAATGAGCAAATTTTTACCGTACTTCATTCTAATATGCCTATTTATGACTTTATAGAAGTGTACCAAGATATTAACCATAAAAATAACTGGTTTGTAGGTTGATAGTAGAAAGTAATTAAAACACAAATATAAAATCACATAAAGTTTATTTGGAAATATAAATACCTAAATGTTTTTATTTAACATTTGTCACATCTTTACGGGGGAAAGTTTACACGTTTATTGCATCATCGTACAAAAAAAATATAATTATTTCATTACAAGTAGTAAATTATTTATAATAGTACCGTTGACGATTGTTCGGTACGGTAAATAATATAATACAATATTAACACACATTTTAAGTACAAGAATATACATATTTATAAGAATACTGTTTTAAGATACTCTAAAATAGTACGCTAAAACTGAAAATAATAATCGGAAAAGCTTCTTGTGGCTTTGAATTGTAAAAATTTAAATTACATCAAAGAGTAACACAAAATATTAAATCATACAAAATCAGAATATTATGAGAAGAAGTATTAACGGTAGTATAAATTTGTTAATACAAAACAAAAAATCGCATTTATAAATCACTAGTAATTAAATACAAATCATTTAGTAAGTATACAAAAAATAACTAAAGACAAAAATCGGTTAAATTGAAAAAAATAAATTTTAAACATGTGCATTTTGCATATTTTAATTAAATTGCAAATATTGATATTAAAACAATAAAACATATTATACATAATATCAATTCATTTAACAAGATTTAAAGCTTCGAATTAAGTACCTAATATATATATATTATGAAAACACATTATCGACACAATGATATCGTAGAAAAAAGTTCTTAAGGTTATTTTATCCGATTAGGAACCAAACACTATAATGACAAAGTTCTAAATGTACTTTGAAATATTTTTAGTATTTATTATAATATAAATATCGAATATTATATTTTTCATATCAACACTCACATGCGTATTGGTATACATATTTATTTCACACATACGTTTAATTATTGTCAAATTTACACAATCACCATTATATACGAAAGCCTCTAATCGAAAATTTTGCTAGCAGAGTGGACGGTTTTTAATTCCTCACAATTAAAATACTAATACACAACAACACTCAAAATTCACCTTATAAATAATATCATTGCTGAAATTTTAGATCATTACACTCTAATGTTTGCAAATTTTGGCCATGCTTTTAAAAAAAAATTTAAAATACCAAAACAGTTGTCTTTTTAAAATTTTAATACTATTTCGAAATACATTTCACTGAGATCAAAATTATTATTCATTGTATACGAAATTCTCTTAGAGATATTGCATGTGCAATGTCGGAATCAAGAGCATGTTATGAACTTCTACATATTGATTTAAGCATCTAAATGTTTACTATCATACATATTTAGCTTTACTATACCATTATAACCAAAGTAGAAAGAACACAATATGATCATAAGCACTCCATCGCATTTAAACGACACACAAAATGAATCTTCAAGATTCCTTATATAAATTATATCGTTGTGTGTATACTAGTTTATTAATTATACATTGAAAGTAAACTTTTCAAGATAATGAAAAATGACTCAAAAATATTATTCTTGTATACTGTAAGAACATGAAGACATTAGAAGCATAAGCGTCAAACTATTTTAATAAAATAGAGAAGAATTGACTTCTCCAAAGTAATATAATTTAACAACAACACAATCAATCAATATAAAATGATTTTAAAGATAATTTTTAACATAATAGTAATTGTAAAACAATCATAGTACTTATTCTACTTTTGAAATCCTCGCTTCTAGTGGCTTCATATGCTAATAGTATTTATTTGAGCTGAACACGTTATTATATACATCTAATTTGAATGCATTCAATTTGTGCAATCAAAAATACAATATTACAATTAGACATTTAACAATTCAAATGTATCGCATAATAAAAAGGAAGACTTTGTGATCGCATTGCAGGATTAAGTATGTGCAGCACAGGTTATTAAAAATTCAGGTATATCATCTAATTTACGAGTCACTCAGTGATCAAACTTAACAAAGCAATAATAATCGTTGGTTTTCTTTATTTATCTTTTGTGTATGTAGTAGCATTGGTCACTAGCTGTTGTCGCTCTCGGCACTGGGTGGTCTTTCGACTTTTACGAGGGATCCGGAAGCCGTGGATGCAGCCTCTGGTGAGGGACTCGTCCGAGGTGCTGAAGTCGGTGTTGGAGTACTTCGACAACGACAATGATGACAACCACCTAATCTGCCGGCGAGCATCGCTTTCATTTTCAACGCCGGGCCGAGTTTCATCCGCAGCAGGCCGGTCAAGTGGTCTTCGGTCAGCAGCGGCAACCCAGATCCATCTATTCTCTGCTCTCTGAAGATCTGAAAACAAGAAATAATTTCATCAATATACGTTTATAAAATAAATAATAATGTCAAATAAAAATACCTATGTACATATACGTACATACATACATAGTATTATATAAAAATAATTTTAATAGAAGCAAAATGTAAATAGTCTCTCATTAGTACGAGTACATATATGAAAATAAACATATATTAATAGAAAAATAGTTTATACACTATAATTAAGATCCTAATGTTATTATGATTTGAATTCAAGTTGTACGAATTTTCAAACTATCAACTTTATTTATGTACATATGGACTTTTAGCATGTGCTCTTATTAATTTATATTTCATTGTTCGGTGTGTAATATGAATCAAAATAAATTACATGTAATAGTTATTTATATTAAATTGAACACTTATGATGGAAAAACAATACCAAATCAGCTATTTTTAATAAGATAATAAATTTTAATTATTTATTTAAATTACATGGGCAGGCGGGCATAGCCAATGGAGCCCAGGAGTCTGATATAAATTGTACATACTGTTTTTAATTTTTTAGTTATTTATATTTTATATTTGAAGGATTACAAAAATCCATTTATATTCAAAAAGTTGTCGAGATGATTTTTTAACAAATTTATATTTTCAGAAGTTACTAGCTGATTCGAGAGGCGGTTCCAAACTTCAACCACTCTATTTGAAAAGAATGAGTCTCTAACAATTTTGTTAGCTTTGTCTTTAAGAAGTCTCAGAGTATGACATCTGAGACGTTTGGTTTTTACTGAATTTTTTCCTTTTTTTTTTATTGAAATCCGTTTCAGGATTTTTCAATGAAATTTGATTTTAAACGTATCATTTAATTTATATTATAAATTTATACCCTCTCCAAAGCAAGGAAAGCACTATTTGCATTTTGGTTATCGTAAAGTTAAATAATTACATCTGTTGGAGGGTTAAGACAAACGAGCATCATTGTCCATTCTGAAATCCTATTTCATATATGTATGTATGTACACTGTCCAAAGGAAATCCTTTCACTTTTGGACAGTGAGTAAGTATGAAAGGAATATTCAAATAATTTATTTCACATTTGAAATTATATTATATAAAAATTATTGATAAGTTTCAAGTTAATAATTACAATATCAATTCATGGAACAGTGGAAGTGAACTAAATGAGACAATTATCGTTGTATCAAAGTAAGTTCAAGAGGCGACACGTAAGATCACAAATCAGAACTATACAAACGAATTCAATCAACGAAGAAGTATTGAGACACGATGACTTGATTGACGTGAATATTATACAAATGACACATCATCAACGGTAGAAGGGTTGTTAAAATGATTTCGGTGGAAGCTAACTCTTCGCTTTTACACTGGACAACCTTCGAGCCGCTGTTCGTTTATTTTTTTTTTTTTTTCGCCAATTTTATCGGAATTTGACCACCTCGACCATAATAATGGCCTCTAATTATACACGGCCAGTTGACATATGGCCTGAGGAGAAGGGGGCGGGGTGGGTAGTGGTGGCAGAGGCCGCAGCGGTCGCTGGCCCTCAGCTTCCTCGTCAACTTGGTCCGGAGATCGGGGCCTGATCTGGAGCACATCAGCAGAACAGGTTGTCTGACCGAGGACAGGTGGCCAGGCCACGGGGCAACCGGCTGCTGACCTGCCTGCCTGGGCCAACCCAGGTCACCAAAGCTGCTCCACACACATACCCATCACAAACAAGCAATTGTTTCACAGCACTTCTTGCACAAGTGAACTAGGTGTCTGTTACCATTCTTAAAACACTCGGACACATTCCCACTCAATCAAAATTGAAATTGTTTTGCATCGCATGTACCTACTATACCAGTGGTGGCGAACCTATGACACGCGTGTCAAAGGTGACACGCCAAGACATTTTGGGTGACGCGCATTGTTTACGGACGATCTTCGCCCAAGAACGGTCACCTACTCTGCCGTCCTAAGCCCACTTAACGTAACTGATAAAACAACAATATCGAGATAAATGGACTTGAAAGTTTTATTCTAAATTTGTGTTTTTCTTCATATATTACTGATTTATTTAAACTTTATTTTAGTGCATGAGGTTATTTTCTATTGTGTTTTGATAATTCTAAGGAAAAATTAAAAAAAAAATGAATACTTTAATAGTTATGTACGTCACTTCATTATTCATTATTAATGTATACATATGACTATTCCAAACTTCGACCACTCTATTTGAAAAGAATTAATCTCTTACAATCTTATTTGATTTTTCTTTTCGGATGGCCTCTTAGATGAGTGTTCTCATTGAACATAATGAGGTTGGTCATTTCACATAAATAATGATTATTTATTATTTTGAATACTTCAATTAAATCACCTCTTAATCTCCTCGTCTCCAATGTGGAGAGATTCAGTCTTTTCAATCATTCATGATAAGGTAGTGACCGAAGTAAATATTGGATACGTTATTTTCGCTAAGTACGTATTGGTGATACTATTTCTCTGCGCATGCAGATACGTTAGATTTAATAGCTTAAAAAAGTCACTTTGGAAAATCGCGAAATATGAAAAATCGCAAGAATACACTCACATAAAACACAAAAAAAAAAACACATCTATGTATATAACTCATTTTCGTAATTTTTGTCAGTTACGTTAAGTGGGCTTAGGACGGGAGTACTATACATCTCTATAAGAGTCAATCAAATTCCATCCTTAAATTTGTAAGAGGTTCTAAAAAAAATTAACATCAGCAATTTTTTGCATTGCTCGCTCCATAGCTCAGCATGGAAAAGCCCTCATTGAAGGAGAATTTATGCTGATACGATGCTATTTTTAAGCGAATTTCTGAGTTACCACTCAATAGAAATGTCATCAAAGACAGAATAATGAGATTAAACACAAACATACAGCATCAATTAAAAGGAGACTTAAATAATTGTAAATATTTTTCGATTTCTTTTGATGAAACTACTGATGTCACATCAAATGCTCGGTTGGCCATTATTGCTAGACATTCTGATGGTCTGACAATGAGAGAAGATTTGATAAAGTTAGAATCGGTGCCAGTAAGAATGTATGTACATCAGGGACCGAAATATGTAAGGTTGTAATAAAAACATTTCGTGACCTAAGCATGGATGTGTTTAAAGTTGTGTCATGTGACATGTTTCTAGATGTGACACGGTTAAGCTAGGTTTTTTCAGAATTTTGACACACCGAGCTCAAAAGGTTCACCATCACCGTACTATACAGGTCCGTCAAAAGTCTTTGGTATAAAAATCTTGTATCGATTGCCATTTATTATACTTCGACTGATTGAAATGGTTTATGGTTGAGAGAAACCCCAAATAAGACCCGCAGGCTCATAGGAAGTACTTAGTCAAACGGTGTAGGAATGTACAAAGGAACAAACAAGAAACGGACAGAATTCAATTGTGAATTGTGCGCCATAAAGTATCACAGAGTTAATTTATGTTTATAGTATCGAGGGCATATTTATTTTTCGTAATAAATATTTACGATTTTCATTAGAGAATTGCTCCCAGTGTTGTCGTTCCGGCGTGAAGTATGAGGTTCAAACTATGAAGTTTTGAAATGGACCGGTCACGTTTTCGCAGCAAACGATTAACGGCAAGTCGAGTATGTGATGGTAATTAATAATTACCAATAACAATATTTCAATGCTAATCGAGGTAAATGCGCGCAAACTGTTGTGCAAATCGTGTTCGGTTAATTTTTAATCGAACCGTTTTTATATTATTTATGTAGATATGTACCGCGCGTATCTACTCGAGTTAAAATACATAAATCTGTTTATTTTTCTGTTCAAGGTTTACGACAATTAGCTAACTATAAGTTTGTGCGTTCCTTTGAGAGCAAAATGCGAATGATGGCGATCGCCCCGGGGTGACACGCAAGAGGGGCGCAAAAACAGGTGAATTTCGTACCGATTAAGTCAGTGCACCACCGCCAATTTAGTGCGTTTAATTTTAATTTTTTTTATTTTCATTTTGCAATTCAACAAAAGACCGCCAATTTTAAAACGCTTTACAAAAGATAGAATACACAATGAGATGATTTTGATAATGCGAGTAGGTATAAATTACACTCGAAAGGATGTTGTACCTACTTACTCACATTGACATGAAAAGCTTTTTATTGTCATTAAATAGGCGTTTGGACGGATTCTTTTTCACGGGGTCCGAAAAATTTATTTCATATACATATGTATGTATAAAATTACGGATGCGTATTTATATGTATGTGAGTAGTATTGTAAGTCGAGAATATTCTCCAAAAGATTATTCTCCGAGAATATTCTATTTCTTTTTTCTTGGTTATAAAACATCTCTAGATAGTTTAATAGATTTTTAGAGGATTATAGAATATTTTCAAAACCTACCAGAATTAGTCAAATATCACTAGGATTCAACTTGAACAACGGACAGACGATTTTAATAAGTTTTAGTAGTAATTTTTCCATGGCTTATATATACATAGGTGCAATATGTAGTGTTGTAAGTCGAAAATATTCTTCAAAAGATTATTCTCCGAGAATATTCGAGAATTTTCTTTTAACTTGGTTATAAAACATCTCTAGATAGTTTAATAGCTTTTTAGAGGATTCTAGGATATTTTCAGAACCTAATAGAAGTAATAGGACTTTCCAGAGTGTCTGAGAGCATTTTGAATGACATTTTTTCATTCTGACGACACTGAATGTGTCATTTCGTCATTTTAACATACGCACTACTAGCATGATCGTTTTCCGCGAAATTCTCACAGGAATACAATGCTTATTAACTCTGGAAGCAATAAATTATGTATACATATTTTTATTGCTTTGGTTATGATATTCCAGTGAAATTGTTCCAACTTATGATATAATCATTCATTTAAACTTAGCACAAAAGATCGTAAAAATTTTGTAATATTCACGCCCCATCAAATTTAGTTTTTGTCACGGATACTAAACTAATATTATTCGTGTAATCCGTATCACCTCTCCCAAGTATTAATTAGCCCGGATTAGAGGGCGTTAGTATTTATTTATTTAAAATACATGGTGGCCGATGGAGCTCAGGGTACATTGCATTATGTACTACAATTTTAAACAGAAAATTCTTGAAAAAAACAGAGAATTCTCGGTTTGGAGAATATTCTCCAAAAGATTATTCCCGAGAATTTTACAACACTATATGTACATAAGTATGGGTATAATAATGTACGTACATATATGCGTAGAAGTCGTTTCGTACGACTCGTGTTTTCGACGGGTACTACTGATTGTAGTAATTGACCGTTTTTTAATTAGAGTACCCGCGTGCCGACACGTGGGGATCGCTGGCCGGGAACGGGACGGATCACGACTACGACTAATTGCTATCTAAGATCCACAACATTCGATGGATCAATGGATACTACTAAACGCTTCGCATATCCATCTACTTAGCCATATGATACGATAGCACACTTCACGTGAAACCGACTGCAATAAAACAAAATAACATTAACGTATAAGTGACCGATTAAAAACAAAAATTAACCGGTCACACACAATTATTTAATCCTTGCAATAATCTAATCCAGTAATAGAAAATTTTCTTTATGCCATCAGAATAAATGTTGTTTTTTTGTTGAGAGATTACATTCACTATTATTTATTGCATAAGCTTTTCAATTCATTTGAAAGCAATCACTCGTAATAAAATTCACTTTGCTATGCGGCAAATGGTGTAGGTATTTATTATTACACGTCTGATGTAAATTTTATTCCCCAGTCTTAAAAAAATGATTGTTTTGGACTATGCGAAAAGTTGCGTGGCTAAGTATAATATACCAGTGTAAGCCCGTTGAATATCAACGGATGTTTGTGTGGGTGAGTACCTATGTATATATGTATTTAATAGTTTTTATAGTTGTTGCATAGATGGCGCGCTATAATACAACACGTAACAATTTATCAAAGTCGCGAGCCTATTAAGATATTATATTGTCAAATCGTAGCAGGTTCGTCATCGCCTCCGTAGGATGATAGTGTTAGCACGACTCATTCCAACCTGGTGATCACGGGTTCAAATCCCACTCGCGCGCAGTCTTTTAATTATTTACCACAGCGAGCGTTATCAGCAGACAGATACACACAGACAGAATAGGGCTATTATATGTATACGTATATAACTGAATGTCAACGGAGCGTTCTCATCACCCGTACCGGGAAATAATATTAAATTTAATAGTTTTTATATAGTTGTTGCATAGATGGCGCGTTATAATACAACAACGTAACAATTTGAGCAAAGTCGCGAGTTTATTGAGAAATTAATATTGTCCAATTGTAGCAGGTCCGTCATCACCTCCGTTTGGATCATAGCCTAAGCGTTCACTGTACCGAACCGGTGATGTCGGGTTCAAATCCCACTCGCGCGACGTTCTGGTTTTTTAATTATTTACCTCGGCGAGCGTCATCAGCAGACAGACGGAATAGGGCTATTATATGTATACTAGTGTAAGCCCGTTGAATATCAACGCCCGCTGAATTATAATTATTAATTATTATATATATAATAATTATAATTTTGTAAGTGATTTTGTAAAAATCAAAAACAAAAAAAAATAATAGTTTTTATAGCGTCATCTATTTATTATTAGCAGAGTCACGATCCCTTTTGTAGGTAAAGCAGAGTCACGATCCCTTGTATAGATGTTTAAAAAAAAAAGGACCAAATCAACAACTGGCCGTGGCGTATGCGTTAGGGCGATTACTCCCGACCTAGCGTCCTGGGTTCGATCCCCCACTCTTTCTGGTTTTTAAATTATTTTTCCTCAGCGAGCGTTATCAGCAGACAGACTACATACATTGATAAGCCGCCTTGAAGAGAAACACACCGGACAGGACCACATAATGTGATCCGCATCCTGCTCTGGAAACGAGCACTGGCAAACAGAAATGGCAGACAGACCCCAGTAAGCCTATTTATGGTTGAACCTCCCATGACCAGTCGAGAATTGTCTGGTCCCAAAAGGCTAAGTAAAGCATGTCAAATGTAGAATGAGCCATAGCTGCTTTTAAAAAGCTCACTTTACCGAGTAATTTTCGAGGCTGGCATAAGGTAGCACCCCAACGTCGATAGCTCATCGTTTGAAGCAGCAGCCACAGCGGCAGCGATTATGGTCCGAGAGAAATAAACGTAAAAAATGCAGAGATTGCTCCCAGCACCCGATGGCAAAGGTCAATCCGCCGGATAGGAGATTACACGGTGCGGCCATTAAGGCGTCCATTTTTCGAGAGCGAGTAATTATTTCATAGTTGGGCCGGTCTTGACCGGCGGCCAGCCCGAGGTAATAACAGGTCTTCCGAGGCCTCCGTGACCAAGGAGCAGACGTGTTCGATAAAGCTACCACCGGACTACCGATCGATCTGATCCGAGTGGAAAATCACGTTCGAAGATCTGGAAAATTCGGAAAAGCACTCGCAAGACTATGGGGTCAAAAGTACCCTTCCAAGCGTAGCCGAGCTCCACGCCGAAGTGGCTGAGATTCATCGGAATGTTTACGACCAATCTAAAAAGTAAAAATAAAATAAAAGCGTCATAGGGCTGTGAGTTATATTGATCTAGTACCGGTCCTTGAAAGTTAGTACGTGGAATAACTTCCTCAGCAGAGCCTTATTCATCATGACCCGTAAAGCACTCCACGACTGCGGCTGCCGCTAGTCGGATGATTTAAAGATTCGATCGTTCTCGGTTAATTGCGTTGTTTCACGATTCTCAAATGTAACTTATTGCCTAAGAAAAGATATATAAATAAATGTAAGATAGCTAAAGAGAGAGAGAGAGA
This sequence comes from Parapsyche elsis, assembly GCA_022651745.1. Classification (NCBI taxonomy): domain Eukaryota; kingdom Metazoa; phylum Arthropoda; class Insecta; order Trichoptera; family Hydropsychidae; genus Parapsyche; species Parapsyche elsis. Next base: position 4,994,661 of record JAGVSN010000018.1, read on the forward strand.
GAGAGGCTTTGTTCGATCGTCATATTTCACTGTGGCTACCGAAGCGGTTAGCCGCGGCTACCTGTCACTAAAACTCTCCTACCGAATACTGGGAATTTAATTTATTATTAAATTGTTTGAAACCACGTAAAAGCTTGAAATGTGTGACGTACGCTTCACTACTATAGTTATTCGAATTATTTAGTAAACACATAGTGAGGATATCAATACGCTTAATTTAACTTAACCTAACCTATCGTAGCTTTTCCAAAAATCAGTTCAGTTTAGTTCAATAGCTAATTACTACATAATAGTCTCATGAACGTATTATATCTTGAGAATTAAATTCCTCTTATTGTTAGTTTGAAATGCCCGATGAGTACAATTTCATTAGTGGGAATTTAATTTATTATGAAATTGTTTGAAACCATGTGAAAGCTTTAAATGTGTAACGTAAGCTTCACTACTATAGTTTTCGAATTATTTAGTAAACACATAGTGAGGATATCAATACGCTTAATTTAACTTAACCTAACCTATCGTAGCTTTTCCAAAAATCAGTTCAGTTTAGTTCAATAGCTAATTACTACATAATAGTCTCATGAATGTATTATATCTTGAGAATTAAAATCCTCTTATTGTTAGTTTGAAATGCCCGATGAGTACAATTTCATTAGTGGAAATTTAATTTATTATTAAATTGTTTGAAACCACGTGAAAGCTTTAAATGTGTAACGTAAGCTTCACTACTATAGTTCTTCGAATTATTTAGTAAACACATAGTAAGGATATCAACACGCCTAATTTAACTTAACCTAACCTATCGTAGCTTTTCCAAAAATCAGTTCAGTTTAGTTCAATAGCTAATTACTACATAATAGTCTCATGAACGTATTATATCTTGAGAATTAAATTCCTCTTATTGTTAGTTTGAAATGCCCGATGAGTACAATTTCATTAGTGGGAATTTAATTTATTATGAAATTGTTTGAAATCATGTGAAAGCTTTAAATGTGTAACGTAAGCTTCACTACTATAGTTTTTCGAATTTTTTAGTAAGCACAAAGTAAGGATATCAATACGCCTAATTTAACTTAAACTAACCTATCGTAGCTTTTCAAAAAATCAGTTCAGTTTAGCTCAATACCTAATTACTAATAGATAGTCTCATGAACGTATTATATCTTCAGAATTAAACTTCTCTTATTGTCAGTTTGAAACGCCCGATGAGTACAATTCTATTGGTTCCGAATTTGAAAACGGTTCAAATTCAGAACTAATGGAATTGCTATTCAATAAAAAAGGCGTTCGATTTTAGCTACTAAGTGGTCAAGTCTATTAACTTTGAATGTTTGAAAGGGTCGTTTGGTCAATCTATTCGCACGCGATCGCGCTTTGACGATGGCATTTTTCACGCGTATAAAAATCTACTTTACGAATCTGAAAATAAAACGTCCATTAACGATTTCGATACGATATCGCCGTCCCCGTTGAGTAAACTTCCATTTGTGAATGATACGTGGGAAAAAATTCAATTACGGTCGAAGAGATACGATCGGATTTGAACGGACTAATAACATCGGTATTATCGTTTCCGATATTTTCGCTTCATAAACGTCGGAAGGGAGAAGGGGGGGGGGGGGAGATACTTTTTGAAAACCATTCTTAAAGAGGAAACTCTCAATGAAACGCAAAAAAAAAAACAAACTGTTTGTTTTCGGTGAAATAATCCGACCTGTACGATCCGCTCCAAGTTAGACCCGGTCACAGTTCTCGCGTCTCTAAGCTCTCGGCTTCACCTTTTTGCACTTTTTTACCACTCCGATAAATAACAAACTAGGAAAAAATTTGAAAAATAAATAAATAAGATCTTCGTTAATTCCGATCCGTTCGGATGTCCAAATTGACCCGAGTGGAAGGGAAAAAAACGTTGAATGAAGAAACCGCAGAGTGCTGAACCAATAATACTGATTCATTTTTATTTTTCCTCTACGGTTGATGGTTTCTCACGGGTCGCGTTACCAATAATTACGATAAATAACAGTGGTACTTCACTTTTAGATCAATGAAATCATCTTAAGAATGACCATTAAAAGTTTGGAACTATCTACTGAAAAAATTATATGTATACTATAAAACAAATCAATTTACAGTAATTGATTATATTTAAATTCAAAAATTATTAAATGAGATACCATGCATATATGTATGTATGTAGATACATATAACGATAATGGAATGCGTTTCTCGATTACATTGAGTTGTTTTATTTGCAATTTGAAAAAACCGCAGTTGGCAAGCTCTGCCCTTTGAAGATCAGTCTCGTCGATTGTTCCGTGAAGTATCTGATGATCGAAGATCGGAAAAAGTCATTGAAAAAAGATGGCCTCACGAAAAAAAGTCGCCTCTAAGACGAATCGCCAACAATAAAGTACTGCTTGCCCGCACCGAGGCTATTTACTTACATTCCTCTCAACGTTTCGATTTGTCAGAGGTCGCCAACTAAACAACGAACCCGTCATAATCTACCATAAAATGCAACGGTTGATTCGGCGTGAAATTGTATAGAGATTCGAAACGTGTCAACGTTTCAACTTTTAACGATGAATAGCGCAGTATGAGGGGGCATTCATAGGAAACGTTGACGATCTCTGGACTTTATTATAGAATCATTGAGACCGCTAAAGACCGGCAAATACGTGACTTCCTGTACCGTAGAGAGAGAGAGAGATCCTCTCGGTCATTTCCAAAAAAGTCAAACACAAATTCACTCGGTGAACTCTCGGAACAATGATCTCAAAACGGCTACTCGCTACACACCGCACTTACAGATTGGATCGCATTTAGTACCTACCTATGTATATTATTATAGAACATAGACATAGACATAGCCTCTTGCACATTTATAAATACATCAATATGGGATTATTATTATCGTCTGAATTACATACATGTAAAATTACGTCAGAGGAACGTTGCATATATTTACTTTGAGGAGCGTTCCATATAAATCACAATTGTAAGGTAAGCCGACGCGCAGGAACGGGGCACACAAGTGGATGGACTATAAACAATCTAATGTCAAACCGAGCGAGCCGTATGTTTACGTCCGCTGGATAAAACAATTTGTCCGCGAAACGCGACTAATAAATCGCGAACGCGCTGCTGAAAGATTTACAACATTGGCTTTAGTAAATAAGCGCATACCTACCCCGAACGATCATAAAGACGATTGTGAGGGAAAAGTCCCGAGCACACGACCCCGGTTAAATCGACCTGAATTTTTACATAGTAAGTGTGCCGAGCAATCGCGCTCGGTATTGTAATGAGCACATGAATTTATCAGTACAAAATTGAGTTTAGAGATGAGAAGCAAGCGGCTGCCGGTGAAGCGTCGAGAACGGCAACACGCAACGGCAATTAGCGTTCAGCTTCATTCATGACACAGGTGGCGGATCGGTGTTGAAGAGCGAGAAAGAACGAGAAAAAACGCAAGCAAAGCAAAAGAAGAAATTCATTCATAAAAATGTCGTTGAGATAATTTACTACGGTTTCTCGGACGGGGTCTGTGCGCCAGAGCGAAAAATCGCACCGGGCGCTGAACGAACGAACGAACGCTCATCGGAAAACTCATCGTAATTTTAACCAGCAATTCATATTTCTACATTTGAACAAACCACTATCTAAACAAGGATATTGTGTATATAAAACAAATTAAACTTTGAAATTTCAACGGTTTAAACAAGCGAATGGATGAATTTTAAGTGGGATGTTGTATTGAACGTCACATTACGTGAGCGCAACTTTCGTTAGGTTTATATTACAAAATTGTATTTATATGATAAAATTATCATTTTGAGGTGTGTTCAGTATGCTGGTTTTAAACCATTGAGAATCGTCCGCTTTATTATGCGGAGTAAACTGTGAAACTGTGCGCGCAGAATCGCGAGCGACGTACACAAGTATATAAACACAATATACGCTAGGGTTAAATCTAGATCTGCGGTTTAATTTATGTTACGGCCGTTTACACGGCGGATCCGGTGCATTCAAATTAGTCTCGTGTACAAATTTTGAAATTTATGAACCGACTTCTCCATTGTGCTCGAACGAATAGCGTTTAACACGCGCGTTATCGCGCCGCACGCACGTATGTAAATGCGCGTACACGTTTGCGCGACGATTTTCATAACACACTAAACGTTTTCCGGGGAAAATTTAAATTTAAAAATTGACGACGATTCTGCGAAGCATACTCGTAAGAAAATGTTTACAAAATATCAATACGTAAACGTATAAAAAATTCGTTCGCAGAACGAAAACATTCAACAGTGGTGGTCCCATTAAAGTGTGCTACCATTTTCCGACAAAAAGTTAATTCGCCTATGCTTCAAATAATTACTCAATCTCGGAAGCATCATATCGTTTATACTGTATTGAACGAAACGCTATTATAGATCGAAATGCATTAGAGAAGTAATAAAAATTTATAGACGAATTAGATGATTGGCTTAAGGGTTAAAGTTGTACATTACTTACGATAGATACAATCGATCGAATGACCATAAAAACATTCATAAATATAATTATCGCTAATTCTACCTATATATATTACGTTTTATTAACAAGGCATGATTTCGCCAATATAGTGATTGCAACAGTTGAAGATTAAGCTTATCCTTAAGCACAGCACACACATTCACCAGGTTTGTCGCGCTAGGTTTTCATACGCGATTTCGTTGCGGTGTGCTGGAGCCTTTATGAAGATTTCTAACCGTGATTCTATTGAATCATTCGCAGGGTGTCTTTGGGTGGGTTTGAGGTCCTCAATCGGACTATTTGGGAAGCTCTGCTTTTCACCGTGGGCCATTGAGGGTCCTCGGCAATAAATCGACGTTTCGATAAACGCTTTGTGGCCATCGTCCGAGCCGAACACCGCCAATCAAGGGGCCCCGGTACCCAGATTACCGTCATCATTCCCGGTTTAGCGGTAACCATTCCAGAGCGCTATAAGTCATCTAAGGTCGTATATCAAAGGGTGAACCAGGGGTGGTCAACTTGAACTCGAGCTCGAACGAATCATATGCCTGGCGAGTAATTCACCATTAATGAGTTCGGTGTGCGCGCGGATTCATTCACAATTCCGATACGAATCTTGAGCAATGAAAAATAAAATAATAATTATGCGCGACACAAGGAGGAAGTCCGAGCGCGTAATTACAGTTGGTATGATTTATTGTATTTTTTTTATTCGGAAGTTTGCGTTCGTTGTTTTGAAGCGGAAAAAATGGATACACATACATATGCTAACAATTCATTTTTTAGAAAACGTGTTATTAACATTTTTCGGATACGGTAAAGCTTCCAGAAGCTATAGTCCATTACAGGCGATCGCCTCTCAAAACAATCTCTATTGGATAATCGAATGTTGTTTAATTTTTTTTTTATACAATTTTTTTGCACCAAAACGTTTTATTATAATTTGTCGAAACGCTCAAGAGGCATTGCTTTTTAATTATATTACATTTTAAGGAAAAATTTCCATATTAAACAATAGCCTATACATTTTGTAATCATTATATTACGAACAACCTACTTTATTATAAATATAGTACTCACTAAACAATAATTAGATTTGATAAAGAAGAGGTTCGAATAAAATTCTTTATTTTATTGATTTATTTAGAATAACTTTAATTAAAGCATAAAAGTTACGTAAAACTAAAAAGTACATACCTACTAATTTATCTATCAGCACTTGTACAGGAGTGCTGTTTTAACTGTTTTAAGGCACCCAGGAATCTGTCAATTTATCTCATTTTTCAGGCTAATTCAAAATTTGCTTAATTTAAAATTCTATTAAGATGTTCCAGAGTGTTCAGTAAATGTCACATTTTAAAAATAAATAAAATTGATAGATTCCCGGCAGCCCAAGCAACAGCACCTCTGTACAAGTGCTAATAGATAATATGTTGATTTTGTAATGTTAGCTTTATGTAATTTTTGTTTGCAATTAGCTTTTTCATCATCATCTCTTCCATTCCTGTATGTCTTCAGCAATCTGCATCCAGTTGAGTCCACACATTCTTCTCAATTCATCAGACCATCGTCCACTCGATCTACCTTGCTTTCTTTCACATCCTCTCGGATACCATTCCAGTATTTATCGCGTCGATTCATTATTCTCGCTGTGTCCAGCTTCAACTTTTTCACACGTTCCGCTATATCTGCCACTTTGGTCATGCTTCTTACCCATGTATTAATCTTACGTTATATCGAGCATAAATACATCTTTCTATGCTTCTCTGTGTGGATTAGCTTTTTAAGCTATCTTAAATAAATAAATATGACAAAATTGATATCAAATTTGTAATTGTACAATAGTATGATATTTGATTGAATGGATAGCCTTGGAAGTCGGTTGATTGTTGTCTTGGGCAATTTTGAATGTATCAATCACCATCGCTAAATTTCCCCGATCAAAACGCTACCGCTCGAGTCGGATTGATTGCTGAGGAAGCCACATTGATACGTTCGCATTCTTTACGCACTCGAGTAGACAAGTTGACGACCCCTGTCGACGCTGGCTAGCCGCATTCCGTCGGTGAGGTTTAATTGGTTGGCCCGGAGCTACCGTCCGGCATCCGCCCACCACAGCGCATCATTCCTCACTCTCTCCACAACAGGGGAAAAGAGGCAAACGGGGTACTAAAGGGTGAGAAGGAAGAGGAGGATGCCCTCGAGGACCTGAACTACCCCGTCACTCTCCACGAAAGACCGGTCACTGATTTTAACCCCCCGGATTCTAATGCCGCCACTTCACCATCGCGCGAATGTTCGTAGAATGTTAGCCTTAGCGCTGTGGTCAGCCGCCACTTGCTCGCCCGTCCAGAGCGCTGTTATCGCATCGCTAGTGGTGTCAACTAGCAAGCGGCAGCGAACGAAGTGTTTTGGATCCCATATCGCGGGTTCTTGCTGGAGAATTTCGAGAAAGTTCAGAGTCACTGAATTGGTCCACATGATTACGCACTAAAGGCACAGACAACACTAGAGGGGTCCGAGGTGTGGGGAAGGGTCCGCCATCTTCCTTTTTTCGCGGTTCGCTCAAGTTTTACGGATGTCGCGCGAATGTTATAAAGTACGTTGGCGTTAACGCGAAAATGTTCGAGCGACATACCCCACACCTCGGCACCGCTCGTCAGCGCTCGTCCAATATGAAGTGCCGGCATGAGGCGCTACCGTAAACGCTCCTGTCATTTGTCTCAATCGATGGACTAGTATTTAGATAGTCATCGTGTTTACTGTTTATTTACAATGAATTTATGGGTATGTGCATATTATAATTTATCACGGGGCAACACGTGTATCCATCATGCTGTATTTATGTATGCGCCCACTGTGTATATGTATGTACATATAATCGCGTGCGATTTTCCTTTGAGTCGGTGCTACGCTTCCGCCGCGCGGAGGTTCGAGTTTCTCAAACGTTGTGTGTATGCAATTTTTTTCTTGTCGTTTTGTTTTGAACAGGTTTTTCGTCCAACTAGGCCGCAGGTCGATAGGTCGAATTTTCGGCGGTACGTTATTGTGGTAGTGTGCAATTAACGATTGTAATTACTGTGGTGATTTCAAAAGGAAAACACGTCAACGCATTATATCACCAGTACAATTAACGCTGATGAAAATTGTTAAGCAAAACTCAACGTTTTAAATGTATCAAATATACAAAAACTTGAATATATCTATCATCATTTTCAGCTGTTAACCATCCACTGCTGGATGCAGGCCTCTCCAATCCTCTTGCATTCCTGTTTGTCATGAGCGATCTGCATCCACTTGACTCCACACATCAATTCATCAGCCCATCTTCCACTCGGTCTACCTTTCTTTCTTTCACATCCTCTCTAGTATCTATCGCGTCCATCCATTATTCTCGCTGTGTCCAGCTTCAACTTTTTAACACCTTCTGCTATATCTGCCACTTTGGTCATGCTTCTTACCCATGTATTCCTCATACGATATTTTCTTGTTATACCAAGCGTACATCTTTCCACGCGTCTCTGTGTGCACTGGATCTTACGTAACATTCTCGAATTCAGCATCCATACGTCATAACTGGCAGTACGCATTGGTCGTATGCCTTATTTTTTAAGCATAGCGAGATGTTGGATGTAAAAGTTACGTTCATTCTTCCAAAGGCGCTCCAATTTTCGTTTTATTTCTTCATCTTTGCCATTGCCACTTAGAGGTATAGTGCCAAAATATAGGTATGTATATCGTGATGGAAAATCAACCTATCCTCAATTCAATTGCATTTTCATATCATTCAAACACGACACTCGGTAGATTTATCGGTTGTACATATATAAATGATCAAAAGTTCACATGTACAAGTCAGTCATCATTTCAATGTCGATTTTTTAATGCGACCCAATAATATACGATTACAAAAAAAAAGATACACATACATAATTGGACGATCGACCCAAATTAAGCTTTCTTTCACTGTATCGAACTTGCGCTTTGACTTTTAGCAGAGAAAGCTTATTAATCTAGTTTGTTTTTTTTTTTTGTTTAATCCGTTCTAAAGAAAGATCGAAAATTGCACGTCGCCCAGCGCGCAACATCTGCCCGTCGCGCGATCGCGAGAATAATCGATTCGATTCGTGTGCCAATAACGACGAGAAGATTATCTACCGTTTTACCATCTCTGGTGGTAATTTAAACTGGGGCTACTGCTGCATTATAATAACACCATCTACGGTCACTATGACCGAGTGACATCGACTCCAATCGGACAGACCGTTCCGCGTACTACAAAAACGACCCGTTCGCCACATGACTATAACTGTCATAATCGTATCACACAATTTCACATTATAAAAAGATTACGTGGTTGTTTTTTTTTGCACTCGGCATTACGGTCACATCATACGCTACTTAAATTAGTCTCGACCATCTCGGAATATTGTATAAAATCAACAGCAACAGCTGAACGCGCCGGCGAGAGGCTCGCGTGACCACGAAAAATGCCTGTGGTTACCATTCCGGCTCTAGTTTAAAGTGAGATTACTGAATCGATTTTTTTAAATCAACCAGACCACCGCACTTCAGGGATGCTCGCTACATAATTCACGAGATCTATGGTCGATATGAGCTTCAATTTCAGCCGGTAAAAGGTGTAATGGACATCCCTGGAATCGGCGTGCAGTGTGCAGAGAGAGAGACGCGTGCCACTATATAGCTCGCGATCACTATAATGAAGTCGATCATCATCACGCCAAGCTTCCAGTGGGGCAATAAACGCCTATTGCTGCGCATTCTGAACGCGTGCTGATGGTAGGTATGTATAAAAAAAATAATAATCGAGATAAAATAATAATTTTATGGCGTTTAACGCGCAACGGACAAATCGGTTGTTGATGTTAACACGTCGACGATGAAAATTCGTAAATGGCGATCATTGTAAATTTTGTACGATAACCAACTCGATTGTTATGTATATAATTTATTAACAGGTGGATACATAAAATGATACTTGAATACATTTTATTATACATCTACACATTCACCATAAAATGATTTGATAAAAACAACCTACTCCACACTAAATCAGGATTTATGACAAAAGATGAATTTCTCCATATTTCGAACTTGTAAGTGCTCAAAATAGTTGTGTATCAAAAGAAAAACAATAAGCTTCTAAAGGAGCAAAACACCTACAGATACATAGTAGGTACTTTGTCTTCTTCGCATTCCCGTTTTCATTTGTCAATCATTGAAGTTTAGTTTCTGCATGTCAAGAATATTACGTAGCTCAAATACATAATTATATTATATATAGTAGCCCTATCGTGTGTTATACATATATACTGTTGATAACGCTCGCTGAGGTAAAGAATTAAAAGACACGAACCTTCCCCGCGCGCGAGTGGGATCTGAACCCGTGATCACCGGTTCGAAACGTTGAGCGCTTACGCTATAATCCAACGCCGACAATAATGCGAGATCTCCTATATATTTAAACATATAATTCCTTAGTAGGATCGCGACTTTGCTAAATTGTTACGTTGTTGTATCACATCTATGCAACAACTATAAAAACTATTAAATACACATATATTCACCCACACAAACATACGTTGATATTCAACGGGCTAACGATTTAAACGTATACGTGTATAAGGTATAAATAATTTGATGATATAATCTTAACTGGTTAATAAACGTTGACTACATTATTATCACTCATTCAATGAAAGAAAGCAGCTATGAGGCACTTGAATGAGTGTTTAGATTCCGGTAGCTCATTATTCAACAATATAAAGTGATCTCATAGTCTCAAAAGCGAAAGTAGATTTACATCGTACGTCGAATCGCGCGGCACAGTGGAGATTTGTCATATTACAAATTTGCGCCTAGATTCGATTTGGTTTCGTTGGAATGCATTGAAATAAAAAAAAATAATTCGGCGAATTTCGCCCGTCCGCCGCTCGTAATGATATGTAATGCGGTTGCGGGGCACAACCGCAAATTTTGCAAAAAATTTGCTTTTGCCCCCTTCGAGGTCCGAGTTCTTGACATGTTGCATGTGAGGGCGGCAGGCGATGCAAACCAGTTTATCGGCCCAATTGCGAAATTGCTTAATGAAGGCTGAAGATGTATGAAACTGGTAGTACAAAAGTGGCAAGGCCCTGTACACGACGCAGGGCACTGATTACGCGGCCAGTATCTCCTCAGACGTCCTGTGTTGCAGTTAGGGGTTACGCGTACGAAAAAATACATTTAATTTTTATCGATACCCAAAATACTTGTTCAAATCAAAATAATCAAAATATCCCCGTTTAAAATTGTAATTTATTGCACCTTGATACTTTTAAGGACAATCTTCATACTGATACAACGCACACCGCTGCGAACAAGTAGGAAAATAGGAAAATCTCAAGGGTGGTGTGGTGGAGAGTTGTATCGCATAGCCGTCGATTTATTCAGTTAATATGCCAAACAGAGCGCGCGACAGCTAAATATTCGGGCATAACCACGTGGTGAAAACTTTAGTTTGCCTTGAAACGGGCGTAGGGGGTGGCGGGGGCGGCGATTATATATTTGTTAGCTGTTATAATAGATATATTGCGTAAAGTAGTGCAAAAACAATTGATTATTATATTAATAGAATTGAAACAAATTCGCAATAAATAATGTTAGATGCGCGTGTGCGGCATTAATGCACGAATAGAATAACCGAATATGCCGAATTCCGACGATGTCGGCGATTTCGATGACGTCTGTGGAAATGTTGTATGTAAATAACTCTGACTTGAGAATCGTGAGTGAAATACAAACGTTCCGAATGCGAGGTGACAGATGGTAGTTTGATAGCTTATGTCACAGTGACAGAAACCGACGCTTGCGCAGGCCGGTAGACTTGCCTAGCTAGGTTTTCATACACGATTTCGTAGCGGTGTGCGGGAGCCTTTAATGTAACGCAAAGCAGAATCAAATATTGGATCAAATATAGGAAATTTTCGATCGTATCCATAATGTCTAATGTCAACTATTGCGAAATGCATTACGTCCGAGATGTAACTATCCAAATTACAGGTTGAAATATTTAATATCCTGGGCGTGTTTGTAGCGGCCCTGCGCGCAGGGCGTGCCGCCCAGAGGCCCGGAGGCGCGGTCGACCTTTATGAACCCGGCGGACTCTTTTGTTGATCGATATTGTTATAATATTCTTTTTACATGTTGCCCCCGCGGAGGAGGAGAGTTATTAGCCGAGATGAAGCACACGACCACCACCACCACACCGCGACACAAAAGAAAAACCCTTCGATGTTTCGTAACATAAGCGACTTTTTGGCACCACAAACCGCACTTTTTCGGCAGCCGCACTTTGAGAAACACTGGTCGATACAGAACACGCAATAAACGTGCAAAGTTTCAATCGATACATGCAAATAAATCATATTATTCGACAAAGGAACATAATCGGAAAACTTTGGGTTTGACGCTCAACCGTGCGTCGATGTCTCTTTTTGGTTAAATCTTGCATTTTCCATGGAAAAAATTGCTTCATCATACAAATTCATTTATAAAGTTTATATTATTCAGTACCTAGCGTTCCCCGGGTTAATTTGTTATTGTAGAGTTATAATGTTTTGTACTGGTATATATAACGTCGTTCCCTGATTACGTTTTTATGATTTTTGGAAAATGTCTGCAGACGTATGTTTGTAAATATGTATGTATAATCGCTGTCAAAAAAAACGTTTATACAATCGCACTGAAACTTTACATTGTTTTTAACAAGAGTGTTGATTGAGGATGCTTCCTCTAGTCCTAGTGATATAATCGTGTCAATGTACTGGTGACAAGGGACGATCTTAATTATAGCCGTCATGTATAAATATAAACATTATTTAATATATTGGTCTGTCCGAGTCCATGGGGAGACTTCTAGTAGTAATGCCGATAGTGCAGTCAGTTGGCAAAGACAGAGCATTCGCCTCTGCCATGGATTCTTATAATCATAACGTAGGCAAATGCAACAATAATATGTAACCGCTTAATTACTGGAATTGAATATATTAATTTGGTAAGTTTGAATAAAAAGGGACAAAATTTCATCTCTCATAGATACATAAATAAACGAGCGCTACGCGCTATTGGTGCATAAGGTGTCGTTCGAATTTGTCATTTTTTAAGACACATGCGGTTAGAAGACAAAAGTACTAAAACTCAAACTAAAAAAAGATATTCTATGTCTCGAGAGGGTCCAAAGAAGAAATTACAAAAATGCCATCCCAACTTCGTTCACTACCTTATCACGAAAGATTGAAAAGACTGAATCTCTCCACACTGGAGACGAGTAGATTAAGAGGTGATTTAATTGAAGTATTCAAAATAATAAACAATCATTATTCGTGTGAAATAACCAACCTCATTATGTTCAATGAGAACACTCATCTAAGAGGCCATACTCTTAGACACCGAAAAGAAAAATCAAATAAGATTGTTAGAGATTCATTCTTTTCAAATAGAGTGGTTGAAGTTTGGAATAGTCTTCCGGATTCAATAGTCACTTTAAAAAATGTTAATTTATATAAAAATCAACTAGATATATTCTTAAAAAAACAATGGGTATTTGTAATTCTTTAATAATAATTCATTTTATTTTATTTTTTTGTACCAAACCCCATTATTAAATTATTAAATAAATAAATAAAATTCAAACTGCATAGACCCAATTTGTTTCAATTGACTATTCTGCCACTAACTTGAGTCGACGATACAACATTTTATATGGTAGCTATTAGCTACCAAAAGGAAGACTGTATGTACACTCTATCGCACTCGCAGATAATAACCCGCAAGACCACGGTTAAGAGAGACAGGAATTCAATTGTATAAAATAAATTCGACGATTCGAAATCGAGGGTATTCTCTCGGTACACATTGTATTGAAAAAGCTGCGGTTTCGATTGTGTTGGGACGCGGTGTACCGGCGGGTTTAAAGCCGAAGAGTCCATCCAGAGCGCGTTTCGAGTCTTGGCGCCTGCGGCGCGCCACCTCTAACATCACTATAATACAATCTGCTACGAGTTTTAATCATTTCAAAATTGCAGCATCGCTCGCGGCACGGTGGTGCTCGACCACTGACCGAATACTACCGTACCTTAACCTGTCGCTGTCGCGCTTATAAATCTCTTATCAAGCGCGCGCAACCGACGAGCACGCACAGCTTTTTCGAACAACACACTCGTACATTTTCCTAACAAATTGGCCAATAGAGCGTGAAGATATTCCAAATAAAACGAACAGACTTCGAAATTAAACGAAAAAGTCCAACAAAACAAAACTGAAAAAGTATTATGAATAAAATTAACATATAAAAACTTCAATCAATATAAACGCACAAGGATAGGCTTAACAATCAAAAAACGCTCGCTAATGACGCCCGGTTTGAAATTAACTTATTCCAAATTAGCCATCAATTTCCAGCCAAGAATTTTTATACGGTAATAAACTTTTTCACCGCGTATAACAATTAAAATAGCGACCGAAAAATGTTGAGTATCTTAGATGAGGGTGTAAACTTGATATCTGCATTAGTACCTGCTGGAACTATGTAGGAGGTATGAAATATTTTCAGGTTACACGAGAGCACCTGTTGGGCGAGCTGCTGCCCACACAGCAGCCATTGTCTATAACAGTGCAGTTTAACAGTTCGACATCATCGCGTCGTGACCTTTTATTGTGTACAGGTAAGCCAGAGGACCGGATAACGGTAACTATGTATGTACTATCCATCGTGGCCAATTCGGACACCCCAATTTGAGTGGATCCATGCGATAAAACATCACAAGCACGTACACTGTATATCATATATTATTGGCATCGATAAGCCGAAAGTGTGAGTCTAATTTTGAAATCTATGCATTAAGAAAGTTGCGTTTTGGTCACATAAGATTTTTTTCAACTTAAAACAAATTCAACGTAATAATTAAGTTCATCCATTATCTATTACAATATTTCTGAAATTACAATCAAAAAATATCGTTCAATACGTTGATTAATTGCATTACATTTCAACGATTGAAAGTTTAATTGGATCAATTAAAAAAATCGTATGGTAACGTTCAATTTCTAAATAAACGGAAAAGAAACGTTTTCGATAATAAATTTCCTACACTTGATTGACAACAATGCGCAACACGTGTCAAACAAAATAAATTTCCCTGTCATGAGTCAACGTATTTAAAAACGAGATTGAAAATTACAAAAGCAAATTTTTCGTATAATTATACCAGATTTTACAAAGTAATCATTTTTTTACCAATCAATATGAAATCTGCGAAATCTAATGAATGATTGAAAATATCCACAAACAAAATTGTTATTCGTTTGAAATTTATTTATAAGTCAAAAGCATCGTACAGTCGATTCGATCACGTTCAAATATTTTAGATATTTTGCATTCACTTTGCTGTGCTTGAGTGCAATATATTATTCGACCGTTCGAAAGAAAAAAAAACTAAATAACCCACAAATACGCATTGGAATTTTGATATATTTCGGCACAAGTAACACGAATTCACCAGATATCTAAATATGAACTGGAATACAATAATAAATAACTATAACGTTCAAACGTTCAATTAATACCAACGAAAAGGCTTTTCTCCGACGCTGTCAAATCCAAAAATAAAAAAAAAGAAGAAATGTATGCGCCATACGTACGTTCGAATGAATCAATCATAAATTAAACTGTAACCAATCATAAATTACATTGTTTCTATTTGCCGTCCATTTTTTCTCAACATTATTATTATTTTACGTTTTGCGCATCACGAATCCACACAGACGATGTGGGGGATATAGATGTCTTTATTAATTGATGTGGAAAATTATCGCATTTGGCGTGACTGTATCGATGCATACGAAAATGATTTTACCGTAAAATCATACAGAGAGGTTTTATTGTACGCGTATATGGGAGCGTTGTGTAACAAAATTTAATTGCGCATTAAAAAATGTAGCACGAAAAGTGTGTAATTTATGCGATATTTTAACAGAATTAACATTTAAGCGAAATAATAAATGATACTTGCTTATTAATTTGACAGCTATTTTTCATCAGATGCATAAGAATGTTATACAATGATAAAAATAAAAAAAAAAAACACTATACCTGAAATAACAATACGGAAAAAATGAATAACCATCAAAAGCGGTACTTAAAAAAGCAAGCAATCATTTCTAACGTATCATTGATATAAACTAGATAGTTTATACTGTTATAAAAACAAATTATGTATGTCTATGTTCCTTATACATACTGTAACCTTTTAACTAATCGGCACCAAACTTGGAACAGAAGTACTTCCTACGACTTTGCAGGTTGTACCAAGTACTTAATTGCGACCCATGACAGTTCAATGAAATTTGTAATTTAAATGCACGCGAGCAACGTCTGGTACTATGTATGTACAACTAATAATATACATACAATATCGAATGCGTATTTATTTTGAAATAATTTTCTCGGGGGTTAATAAACAGTGCACATAATCGAGTGCGAAACTTTTTGATCAGATCTCATGGCACGGGTGACCCGACAAGTGTAGTGTTTATAGCCATCGAGTCCGCACAGGTGGTTGCGCTTGCACGCAGGTAAGAAAGAGACGAAGCTAGGCAGTATATGAAGTGTCTGAGGGAGACGAAAGAGGTCAATCGAGCCTCTTGGTGTATGGTGGGGATATGGGCGGAGCAAGACATGAATGTTGCGCGTGCTGGGCACGAGGCAAAACAGTTCGCGGCTGATTGTTCATGAGCGTGGTCATGTCGGTCGTTGATAAAATCTCTGATGAAAATGTAAACATATGAAAAAAAAGCATCTGAAAAAAGGCGCTATATAATTAATGATGATCATTTGACTTTGAAAGTGGAATGTGCCACTGTAGGAAAAAATATCAATTGATAAATTTGTTTATCGAAAGCTTAATTGGATGAGCTTTTTTCGTTGGGTCAAATTTGGCTTGAAACAATATTTGTAAGACATTGGTAACGAAGAGTAATTTATAGAGAGGGCGCATAGTTAAAGTAAATTTGCTTAAAAAAGAAGGCATACGAACAATGCGTACTGCCAGTTATGACGTATGGATGTGAAACGTGGATGCTAAATTCAAGAATGTTACGCAAGATTAGGTGCACACAGAGAAGCATGGAAAGATGTATGCTCGGTAAAACGAGAAGAGATCGAAAGAGGAATACATGGGTAATGAAACTAGGGTGGAGTGCTTTTGGAAGTATGAACATTGTTTTGAAATCGAACATTCGGCTAAGCTTAAAAAATAAGGCATACGACCAATGAGTACTGCCAGTTATGCCGTATGGGTGTGAAACGTGGATGCTAAATTCGAGAATGTTACGTAAGATCCAGTGCACACAGAGAAGCATGAAAAGATATACATATGCTTAGTATATTGAGAAGGCACCGTAAGGGGAATACATGGATAAGAAGCATGACAAATTGAAGCTGGACACAGCGAGAATAATGGATGGACGCGATAAATACTGGAATGGTAACTGAGAGGTAGACCAAGTAGACGATGGGCTGATGAATTGAGAAGAATGTGTGGAATCAAGTGGATGCAGATTGCTCAAGACACACAGGAACGGAAGAGTATTGAAGTGGCCTTCATCCACCAGTGGATGGTTTACGGCTGAAAATGATATATAAATAATAATGGGGAGAGGGTGTAAATGTGAGAAAACTCAAATTAAAGCTCATAGCATTAACTACATACAATCTTAAAAGCTCAATGAAATGCTACTTCAATGTTGTAAGATCAAAATTTAAGTGCGCACAACAGTAGGTGGTATAAAAGAGCTCTAGAAAACGAGCTCGTTTTAAACATGCAAATAGGAGTTGTTATACACAAAAGAAATTAATCAAACAATAGAACTGATTAAATAGACGGAGATATGAGAGGCGTATTTTGTGTCTTACATCAAAAATTTTGAATAATTCAGAGAGAGCAGTTTTGTCACTTTGATCAAAACGCTTATACATAGCAGTATAACTATAGTTATACATTTATACAAAAACTGTTCAATTCGAAGGTCGAAAACATAAGTGATTGAGGAAAATGCGATAGTAATCCAATTCAATTTACGAATGACATTAATTCTACATAGTACATTAGATATTTCTAACATGCATATGTATGTACATAAAGCTCACACGAATCAGTACAGTCATACCAATAGGATAAATATAATTATAGCGACAATCGTGATAGTTTTTATGATTATTATCGTTCATTAACGGCGCGCCGCAGACTCTTCAGCGGTCTTGGACCACCGACCAAGCTTCATTTGATTTAATTAGTCGACTTCAATGGAGATTTCCCCGATTGAACGAACAACCGATACAGCAATGACTCTCATAATGGATCTTCACGCCGGGTCAGCAATCGTCATCGTACTTAATTGCCGTCAATAAATGACCGAGAGAGAAGAAAAAAAACATGTACACAGTAAAGTGTCGTCAGGAACCATCGGCAACCGATCAAGTAGTACGAAGGGATGACGAAGAAAAAAATGATGATGATGATGATGATGATGATGTCGGCGATGGGTGTTTGTGGTAGTAGTGCAGCGGCATACCACCCACCTGGAGAAGGCCGAGAGCAGTGGTCACGCGCGCACCTGATCTCATGACCATGTCATCAGACCAACTGTTATATCTCTTTTAGATTAGATCGAATACTCGAAGGTATTAATTTATACCGCAGGCCGACGGCAAACGCCCCGACGACAAATCTATATAGAAGGCGAGCTTTACAATCGACAAAGTTGCACGGGTAAATTACAGTGATAACGACTGGAAAATTCATATACTCAGTCCGTATACAAGTCCATTGTTTCTTTAGGAAAAGCTCCAATCAAACGTCGCACAATAGATATTTTTACGTACCGTGTTCGAACGACAATGGTTCAATTGCGAGCAATTTCTTGCGATGACCGTAAATGTGAAAGTTTGTCGGCAAAAAATAAATAAAAATTACACTATGTTCATTTTCTACCGAATTTATTCGAAAGGTGAGCGCGCGCATAAGTCGAAACACTATACACTGCGCCGACAGAAATTAAATAAATAAAAAAATTAACATTGAATTATATGGAACGTTAATGCATCAAACCGTATAAAGTGGACCGAGCCTCATGCGAAAATCGTTTTTCATTTTAAATTCAAACTTTTATATAATGAAAGGATCATAAAGGATGTTGATAATCAAAATATAGTATAATTATTTCCATGTATGTACATATCGATGGGTTAGTGCACAGATATTGTATGTCCAGTTTTGTTTTAAAATATTACTTTTGCATGAAAACTATGGACGAAATAAACTATTTGGACATACGATACTTTTTAAACATGAAGATGGACGTTTTGTGTATGACAAATCAATTTTGGTAAAAACTGGATATACAATATCTGTGCACTAACCCATCGATATGCATCTATACATACGTATCAACTAATATGATTAAATTTACTCGATTCACTTTTGCTTTGAACTTTCCGCTTTAGAATTTGCGGTTAGCTGCTTCGTATTATTACAGCGAATATAAAAAAAAAAGAATAGGAAATTGTCAAGATTGAATACAACTGATTGAAAATAAATAACAGAAGTCAAAATAAAACTAAAAATAAATTGAAAAAAAAAAAAAGCTACACAAACACCTGAACTAGATTCCGAAACCTTTAGTTTCACCTTGCTCTGGTCTCTGACCAAAGTCGACATGGTCGAACATAACTTGAATAGAAGCAGGCAATCGCGACCGCTGGACCGTGACAGCCTTCACCGATCCAAATGTGCGACCTCATAAGCGCGACTCGAGTTCAAAATGTTAAATTTCGCACAAATAAACACGCACGCACACGTATCGAACGAGGAACAATCTATTGTACATACAAAACCAAGTTTTTTCAATGAAAAAAAAAAAACGGTTGGCGGCCTCTGCGCGACAAGGTCCGCAATCTAGTGCAGATTCCGGTCGTCGATCGTCGTCGATTTCTGGTGCTGGTGCTGAAGGCGACGTAAGAATGCGAAACAACATAACATAAACAACAACAACAATAATAATGATGGCCGCGGTTCGGTCGCCAAACGGTCCAAATCAAAGGGGACAAAAAGAGGTACGCGACCGAAAGGCACAAAGGCCGACGTGCTGCAGCGGTGGCACACCAGTGACCCCCAACTGTTGGCATTGACGTGATCAACAACCCGAAGCACGTGCTATCCCGGACAAATATCAAACAATAATAATAAAAAAAACAACTACCTAATTGCATTCTCATACTGATAGGTATAAATATATGGATACCTCGAACCCGGAATGAATACACATCATGAATATGTATGTATTCGATAATAGGAACTGTCAGCAGGAAGAGATGTGGTGGCGAAACGAAAAAGTGTTTTCGAATCAACAGTATCAATATTATCGTTCCAAGAAAAAGTACAGCATTTATAAACGAAGAAAAACAAATTTGACGATGTTATATTTTATTTATGTGCTATTAAGAGAAGAAATAAAACTAAGATGGAGTGCTTTTGGAAGAATGAACATAGTTTTTAAATCCAACATTCCGCTATGCTTAAAAAATAAGGCATACGACCAATGCGTACTGCCAGTTATAACGATGATTCAAGAATGATACGAAAGATCCAGTGCACACAGAGAAGCGTGGAAAGATGTATGCTTGATATAACAAGAAGAGATCGCAAAAGAAATACATGGGTAAGAAGTATGACCAAAGTAAGCGTGAAAAAGTTGAAGTGGCAATGGGCTGGACACATAGCAAGCAGAATGGATGGCAGATGGACGCGAGAAATACTGGAATGGTATCCGAGAGGATGTGAAAGAAAGCACGGTGGACCGAGTGGAAGATGGGCTGATGAATTGAGAAGAATGTGTGGAGTCAAGTGGATGCAGATTGCTCAAGATAGACCGGAATGGAAGAAGATTGGAGAGGCCTTCATCCAGCAGTGGATGGTGAACGGCTGAAAATGATGATGAGTATGATATCAAAATTAGTGTACGCCCGTTGAATATCAACAAAGCGTTCTCATCACCCGTACTGGAAAATAATATTAAATTTAATAGTTATTATAGTATTATATAATTATTATTATAATACAACAACGTAACAATTTAGCAAAGCCTATTTTTTACATTAAATAGTCACGTTGAAGCCTGCCTATTATCATCTGGTTTGGCTCACCGCGTAAGCACTCTGTTCCGAATCAGTGGTACCGGGTTCAAATCCCACTCGTGCGACGTTCTGGTTTTTTTTAATTATTTACATCAGTGAGCGTTATCAGCAGACAGACACACACACACATACAGACAGACGGAATATGGCTATTCTATATATAATAATAGTAAAACAACTGAATATACGTTACAGTATCTCAAAAACATGGAAACAAACTTCAAAGCTTGATAGGTGACGTCGTTTTCAGAAAAAAATATAGCTTACTTAAAAATTGGTGTATCTACCGTATCAGTTTATGTATTGCCAAGTTTCGCTGGCAAACGTACAGATGAATACGTTTAGAAGTATTCGAGACCAATGAACCTATAAATATAGATAATAAAATTGACGATCGACGACTTTGGTACCATTTCACTATACAATAGTACATAGAGTGTAGTTAAACATACATAGCAGCACACATAATAAAAAACTGAATTTTCAGACGGCGAACAATCGATACGAAGACAGGCCGCCCCAATACACGTAATGGATAATTAAGTGATTCGACATTTCCATTAGAGCGATAGCGTGTCAAAATAGAACCGGACAATCGAAACGTTGGCAATAAAAGCATATTCGAAGCCATCAATCATCGGCTAATCTCATTCGCGCTCGCTCGTAACACCGCACAAGCACAATCCGATCGAACACTATGTATGTATGTATAAAGAAGTAAATGGAAATCGTTCATTTTGTCGTTGTGTTTTGACAGGACAACACATCGACGATACAATGTGGGAGTATATCAAATTATTATAATTCAAAATATTTCAATGCAAATGGTGGTTTTATACGGTTTTCGATTTACAGGAGTTCGCTCAGGGGCCTCGTGACGCTCATGAGGATCTATTTCTCGGTGGCTCAATGGATCGGCTGTTTGCCGTTCAAGATGGACTTCCAAACTTTCAAATCGAGCGTTAGCTGTTTGCGATCGTCATTGTGTTTGATCATACCGAACGCGATGTTGGTCGTTGAAATTTATGTGACGGAAATCTTGGGTAGCTCCGGCTCTTACAACTACGACGTGGCCATCCAGTTCTTCCGGAAGACCAGCTTCATGATCCATTACGGAACTTGCGCTATGATCTTCGTGGTGGCTTTCGTCAAGAGGAATTCGCACATGGATATAGCGGAAAAGTTTATAGCTTTCACGAAAAGATACGGCGAAGATTACAAATTCTCAGAAGGATCGACCAAAAGCATATCCATGCTCGTATTCCTAATGTTGATACCGCAAATTTTACCCTGTTTCAAATTGCTATACGACATTGTAGATATCCTCTCGGGCAATTACGGAACCGTATTCAACATAATGTTCATAACAGTATCGTACATTTACACGATACCAATAATATGCTTCTTGTGCTTGTGCTTTTTCTTCGAAAGATTCAACACTGCTTTGGAGAAAATCAAGCATTCTGACAGGTCGTATTCGCACTTCGGCAGCATACGACAGGCGTACGCGGAATTGTTTGAAATTTTGGAAAAATTAAACGAAAGTCTCGACTTGCAACTGTCGCTGCTTTACGTGCATCTATTTTCGAGATACATAGTCATCTCGTTCGATCTAATCTACAGCGTTTTCGTAGACAAGTCGAGAAGTTTGGCGTACAGCGATGTGACGCGCCAATCTGCTTTTTTGCTCAAATTTTATACGCTATCACAAGCCGGAGATATGGTAACGAGCGAGGTAAAATAAACACCATCAAACCATAACTAACAATTTTCATGACATGAAAATAATATGTGATTCATTTCAGGCCGGAAATATAGGTGCAGTGTTGCACAAAGTAGCCTTTGAAAATAAAGACGCCGATGATGATTTCAAAGATGACGTAAGTATAACTAAAAATAAATATAAATATAAAATTAAATATCCCTAACATCGTACGAAGGTTAAGACGACCATTTTCGAATTAATATGTATCTCGTAATTAATGCAAATTGATCGATCGAATCTACGCACACGTACCGATTAGCAATTCAATTAAATAATTCAAAGTGCCAATTGAATTTCATTGCAAAGTTTCGTTGGTTAATTTATGAGACCCAACCCCAGATTAAGTATGTGTAAATATAAAACAGCACACTTTAATTTCAGATTCAGCTGTTTTCATTGTCCTTATTGCACTATAAAAAGGAGCCGAAAATAATGGGATACATGAACATTGACTATACACTACTGTTTTCGGTAAGACATCATATGATTTTTTATTTTATTTTATGTGTAAATGGTTAAATATTATTAACATTTTAAGGTTATCGCTGCAGTTGTGAGCTATTGTGTTATAGTGAGCCAATTCCAAACTACTCCAACTACTAATACTATAAATCGTAATAATTATACAGCAATAATGTACGAGAACTTCACAACCGTCCGCCCATAAGATTGTGATAAATATTAAATAAGAATATTTTTAGATTTTCTTTTTTTTTAACGCATAAGAAGTAAACTTCCAGCATCATTGTGGATTTATAAGCGCAAAACGTTGGGAAAGCGTGTAGTACAAGCGTGTGCTCTAAGCACTGGTTAGTTGTAAATCCCTCTCGGGTTCATAAACCAGAGCCGGACTCGACTGTTGGTCGCGTGTTATTGGAAATTCTGCATTTCAGGAACGGGCGAACCAGTTCCTTGCAAATTCTTAGAAAAGTAGCGATAGCCGCGGACAACATTTCAACCAGATCTGGTTTCATTTTTTCCGAACAAAAAACACAAACATCCCGATACAAAAACAATGTCATACACTTTGACGTAGGTATAGACGGTATATTTTATATTACACGAGCGAGCGATGAATGTTAAATTAAGCTATATTATAATACATATGCATTCGACGTGATTGAAGGAGTCCGCCGACAAACTGCAAGTTAATAGTTAAATTATCTTTATGCCGCAGTTTCCGGTTTTATAAATTGCTTCATAGAGCGTGAGCTCGAATTTATAAACACACACTGCTCGCGGTGAAAACGCACAACAACAAGAGAGATTTTGTAAGATGAAGTGCGCCAATTAGCATACGGGATGAGTTCAAAACGCGGTGGAAAAGTTTGAGAAGCTTTGGCCGAAGCTATGCTAATAAATAACCAACAGTGTGGACAGCCACACAGCTTGAAGACAACTATAATTAGACAAACGCGACCCCAACTTGCACAAACACTAAACAAGTGCAAACCAAACAAAACCTAATAGCATCAAAGTATCAGATGTTGTCAAACATTCAATATAGGAAAAGTAGAGTGTTGGTCACATACATTACATTTGGTATTACACTATCGCACTTCCTTATCGTTTGAATTAATAAATTAGACACACTCTTTTGAGTGCAACTGCGCTAATTTCTTTTATCAGCATATTACGATTGTAGCAATAAGGAAAATGATGGAGGGTACAGTTAAACACTATTTCGATGTATAGAATTAATTATTCACATTTACTGCGTTATAATAAGGAGTTTATGAGCCATACGTTAAGTGCGCCGACTTCATTATTATCAAAGCAATACAGAAAATTACAGTATAATTCACGTTCAACATTTACGACCCGCATTAGTCGGTTAAATGGAAAGCTTCAAATTTGCAAAGAATGCGTTTATTATCATTAGAATCATCGCGCCGCTAATTAATCTTCTTTTGAGAGTCGCGCACGTAATGAGCGCTAATAAATAAATTTATGACTGAACAGAATATTTCCAGTTCGATTATCCACGCTTTGATAACTTTTCGAGCGGGAATCTCGGAAGTTCGAACTTGAATATGTAAAGCGGCTGTTTCTGTTTGCGCGTTCGCTGAATTATTTAAAATAAAATATGCACATCGTATATTTCATAGCGGGCGCAGTTTTAGTTGACATTTTTGAATGTTAAATGAGCGCAGAACCAGAAACGTTTGTGAAAATTGTCAAGTTGTTCGACCATAATACTCGAATTGCGTTGGTGTTGAGCTTGAGCGTTAATACTGAAACAGTTCGCTTGCAATGGAATTATATAGCTTTTGAATAACGTGATTGCGATTGCGAAATAATCTGGAAAATTGCAAAATTGACATTGCATAATAAATTCCGTTATTCGACTAAAATTTATTACTGGTATAATTCATGTCAAATCATTAGGGGAAGGGAATTTAATTTCTCACAATCGCTTACAAATTTGTGCCGGATCGAGCATAGTAAAATTTGTTGATTTTGAATAATTTTGAGTACATTATCATATTAAAATAATTGTTTCAATACGATAATGTAGTCCAATTACAACTTCCATTCAATCGTAATCGATTGAGATATCTATTGATATATTGTTTGGCATGTCAGTATCTAGCTTTATTTTACTCTCGTTAAAATGTTGAGGATTCTAATGGAATGTTTAGATTGTGGAAGATTGATTACATGAAAATCTATAGTAATGATAATTGTTACGAGTTTAAAATATGTATTGATCTTAAACATGATTTACAAGATGTGACATTTTGACAGTTTGCTATGTTGTTACATTGAATTTTCGTCAAATTTAACTTCTCCCACCACTTTCAAACACCAATTAAGAGTGCTAATGAATCCCGGAACTGATTTGTACGAATACAACAGACCGTAATTACATTTTCTATAACGTAACAGTTCATGTTAATTTTCTAAACGATCGAAAATAATGGTGCTTCTATTTCACATTAGAAAACAAGTTGATTTCAATCAACGATGAACTAATTAGAAAATCCCAATCGCATTAAAAAAAACAACCGCGAATCCCATTAAGCGTTCACGTATAAAAACAAAGCAAATAATTAAATCCCATTACGAACGTTTGTCGAATATTTAAAATCTTTATTTTTTTCGTTTCATTCAATTTCACTGTCGTTACGAAACACCGATCTATTTGTAGTGAGTTCGTTACAGAAACGCATCTCCCGTACGCGATGATGATGATGCCGCATTGCGAAATGCAACCTACATACATACATTCGTCAGCCGCAAAAGCTGACTGCATTTGCACATGACGGAAAGGCGGCGAAAAAAAAATACACAGGTAGGTACGCCAATGTTTCGCCGCTAATAATAAACGCGCGTTGATGCATTGTCTAAAGAAAACCTTTATGCTGCCAAGTGACAAACAGCGAACGTACTATAGTGGTTGTTGGTAGGTGCACAACCTCTTGCGAAACGCGCTTCGTGCAAAAGCTTCGCGCTTTGCGCAACACCGAATCCTCCTCATTGTGGTTGCGACGCAAATTAGACGGATCGCTGTTTAAAAGTGTGGCACGACATCAAACAGCTATATAAATGTATATCGAGAAATGAACGACGACTTTGCTAAGACATTCACAAACTCAACAATAGACCCAAAAGTTTAATTAGAATTTACTGTAAATGTTTGGAGCCCTAACTTCAAAAAATACATTGTATGTATGTTTAGAAAGGGTTCAAAGAAGGATAACAAAAATGCCATTTGAACTTCGGTTGAAGAAAATGAGTCTCACATCTTTGGAGACGAGAAGATTAAGAGGCGATCTAATAGAAGTCTACAAAATAATAAATAATAAGTATAAATGCCCATTGAAAAACGCACATCTCAGAGGTTATATGTACACTGAAATTACTAAAAAACAAGTCGAACAAAATTGTCACTATTTTTTTTTTTAAATGGAGTGGTCGAAGTTTGGAACCGTCTGCCAAATCAGCTAGTAACTTCTGAAAACACAAATCTCTTAAAAAATCATCTCGATAAGTTTTTGAACCAAATGGAATTTTGTAATCCTTCAAATATAAATAATTAAAAATTGTATGTACAAATAATGACAGACCCCTCGTCTCCATCGGCTATGCCGCCTGCCCATGTATTTTTAAATAAATAAATATATATTTTACTGCTACAACGAATCTTCCCCAATACATAACATAATCAAAAGTTAGAAAATATCATGCCATTTTAATTGACACGTAGACAATAAAAGCACAGTTCACGTTTACATAGATGTATTAGCATCTAGTGTCAGTTTGACTTATAGCGGGTCTCATAACTAGTTGCTGTGCATTTTATGTTCCAGCGACGTGCTTTTCATATGTGAACACATAGTTTCTTCCGCTCGGTACTACATACATACATACAACGCGTTTTTTCGACATGTTACCTCTATGGTATCCGAGGCTCAATACGATGGGCGTCTGCGATCAACACCGGGAGCCCTAGAGAGGATCTGCGTGTTATCTTCGACGCCTTCAAAGAACACGTTCAACAGTGTCGGGTTTGCCGAGTCGGCGAGCGTGATCGACATAACAGGCCCGAACTAGGTGAATCGTGCCACATGAATAAGTAACCCGGGCTTTGAATTGTGCGCACACCGACACCGACCAACCAACCACCTCGTAAATGTTAAACGATCCGACTTTTTTCATCACGATATTTACATTCACAATGTTATATTATACGAATGTGAACCGCGTCCGTCCGATACATTGTATTTTTTGGATCAAATGTATGGGCGCGGGTTTCGCGCTCACCCGCTCGCTCGTGTCTCCAAACCTTTGGTTACACATGGTTGGTTACGTAACCCTTCTTTCTCGTAGTACATTCATACATACATACTATTACAGTAAACGGGAACCTTTTTCGAGCCAAGAGCCAAATCAGGGAAAACCTTGCAAAATTGGTTAGTTTGGGAGCCGCAACATATTATCTTCAGATTATATATTCAAAATTAAATTAAATTTTACTCATTTATGAATTGGAAAGCAGTACGAAATAAGATATTTTTTAATGTTCGACAGTTTATTACTAAAAAGTATTATTAAAAAATTAATAGGGAAATACCACTTCCGGTTGACGAAAAATTTTGAAAGCCTAATGGATTGTGATGACCGGTAAAAATATATAAATATGAAGTTTCAGTTTAATAGGATAAACAGTTTTTGAGTTATTAGCGATTTTACACACAAGTACACAGCCATACAGACATTTTCCAGAAATCATGAAAACGTGATCAGGGGATGATACCTGATACAAATCGGTCAAAATCTCAAGGTCGAATTTTCGCACGACCACAATACTTTTTACAGCCATGAAGTTATAATTATGTAGAAATAGGATTCATTTTGATTTTGTGTAAATTGTTGGATGACGGCGAGAGTAGCATATTTTCGTACAAAGAGCCGCGTGAGGCTCCGCCGCCGCCGGTTCCCGACCACTGTACAACTACGGCGATAACAACAACAGTCGAGATATTCATCAAGCGTTGTTGCAGCAATCTAACACAAATCTTCCACGTATCTTCGTTGTTGGTGCTAGCGACAAGACAAGAGCAACACTCGCCCGTGGCGCTCGACAATTCCGCGGTGCAACATTACGAGAGTTATCTCATGAATGGACGGATGGATAGATGGATGGCAGCGACACAGCAAGGCTGTATAATGTATACCTATCTGCATACATATATATGTATGTATTGTATATAACGACGTTCCACAATCCTACGCAAAACGGCAGTTTAGCAATAGCTGTGACTAAACGTGAGCTGCGCTCTTTCTTATTTGGACGTTTTCACTATCGTTCGTCGTGTCGTCACGATACGTACCGTATAGAAGAGGCGTGCTGAAAGCTTTAATGCGGAGGCTGCCGCGGAATCTTTTCGTTTATATTGCACTTTTGATTATGTACACATCATCGAAATACTTTTAAAGACATATAATTATCAACTTTAAACGGCCATTAGACAGAATCATCGCTGGTTAATCTAATTACTGGTGTACCAATCATTAGAATGTTCAAGCATCTGTAACCAATCCGAAAATGAACTGGGAAATTCTAACAAAAGTACGAATCCAATCAATCCAATCCTCCGTGTGACATTTCCGTAAAAAAAAGGAATGGACCCGAATACGAAATGTGGGCCAAACGAGGCTGTCGCCGTTACGTCAGCGAGCATTGTGCTTCCACGAGGTGTCCATTAATCAGCGCGGCCATTTCTGTAACATCTCGCCAGGTGATTTATCGTGTATCAAACGCCGCGTGATTTATACGCAACTTGATTAAATCGATATTTATTGAACCGACAACGAACGAGAGATGCCCTCACAATTATCGGGTCAAAAATCTAACAAAAAGACTATTTCGTGTAGATATACATATGTATGTATGTACCTACCTACCTACCAACATATGTGCACATCACAAAAAAGCAACCATGCATGTAATATTGTGTACGAGCAAATATCGACCTTAGAAAATAATGTATCGCGTGTTCGTATGTATGTATGTAATACGTCGTGACCGAGTGATTCGTTTAACGCTGATAATGAGTGCGCAATAAATATTTAATTCGTGGGAATGTCAGAATATTAGAACTGACACAATATGGCAGTATAACTGATTCAAAATTAAAGAAAACTTAAAGTACTCGCTATGATTAATAGGTATCTGTAAGGTGTGTAGAATCAAATTTGATTATCGACATACATATCGCGTACTTAAAGCACAAAGTTGACATGTCCAAGAATTTGCGAAAATGAGTTATGAATACAACTTTGTTTATTTTTAATTATACAAGTGGCATCCAAATTACGTCACCAAATAAAATTTCAAAAATGTACTTGAAATACCATCTAAATTACAATAACAATGAAATAGCATCTATGTATGTATGTAAAAATCTACAGTACAATACATATGTACAATTACCATTTTTATATAAACTTCTTTAAAACGGCTGCCCTGAATAATTTACTATTTTAGCCATGTCACCTTTGTGCTCCGAGGACGCGATATATAGAATTAGATTCACAATATATAACACATATCACATTACTTTCAAACTGTAAAAAAAAACAAATATCTCAGTGTTACGCGTCCATTATCGCATCGACACGTCAAAAGCTCACGTTTAATTTCATCATAGGGACATCACCGAGTGGCGAAACTATTAAAGAGCGATGATCAGTTTCGCATTGATATTTAAATCGATTAAACAGTCGGTAGCCGAACTTATATCCATCTCACTGGCAAGGATTTCACAAGTATCTCTAAAAACATCGTGTACGCGCCAGAGCGGAAAGCCAATCACGCTAAAACCCGGAGGCTGGTTAACGTACGAAATCATGTCAAAATCGAGAGGATGATTGATGGACCGTGTATCCGATCCTAACAAATACAAAATGTAACAGAAGACGTACCCGTACTTACTGTAACTAAACGGAGTGCGCGCGCAAATCGCTCGCCAATGATTGATTGTGAAAGGTGGATAGGTACGTATCATCGAGTGTGCAAAAAGCAGAGGAAAATAACACCTCTGAGGCATTTCCACATTCGCAATCCACTAGCACGGTACAATTTGCAGGATTTGACGTATTTAATTCAATTTAAACGAGTCGATAATTTCGCACGTGTGCGATTTCTTCACGAGCGGACGAAAACGCATCACACGTCGCTTGCACAATCATACAATATAATGGCCACATTTAAAAAACAATTTAACGAGCAGATTGAGTTATACACGTTGCGAACGCGAGTAGCCGATCAATCAAAACGAGATGCGATATTTATGCAACGTGTTTCGATTGACCAACGACATTAACGATCATCCACAACATAATCATCACGCACTGTTTAATCCATTAACGTGCATGTGTTAACTCTTCGGTTTTTTTTTTTTTTGTTTTTGTTTTCGGACGTGCAATAGCCGCCGGCGTTATCGGATATCGCGCCAGATGAAGTCGTCGATATCGCTTTATAACTTGCATATTTTCATTATAATTATTAAATTAAATATACAAATACTCAGCGCAGGTATGTATGTATAGGTGAGTGGTAAAAGTTTGCGTACGTGCACTTGTGCAATCCCCCGTCCATAGGTATTGCAATAGGTGAATCCATTATTGCGCGAAAGTGGACCAAGTACGGTCGTACACTTTAATTAAGGTGTGTGTGTGTGTGTGTGTATGTGCGGATGGGCATTTTTTAAATTGCCTTTTATGTTTTTTTTGTTTTTGTTTCAGCGCGCAATTTAAATTTTAACATGTGACTGACGGTTGCTTGTGTAGCGTTTAATTATTCAACATTGTGTTATGTCGTCGAACTAATTTAAACCACGTACCTACTTCAATTTCAAAGACATACGACCGAGATTACGAAAAAAACTGACCACGTCAAAAAAAGTGGTGAGAAATAATCTATTTCCTATATATCTATGTATTTCTCTTTGTTAACAACAAAACCACAACCGTAGAAAATAGTTGTTATAAATGCAAATTCAGTTTAATCTCAGATATGTACATTAAGTCGTATTAGATATACTTAGTGCAATCAAAGTTGTGACACTTACCGGTGAATATTCAGCGCAGATATCTATGCTCTCGACGAACTTGCACACGTCATCTACTGTCCAAGTAGCGACTTCAGGATCTGGAGCTTGATTGCAATCCCTTCTGCCGTCCCTGCAACAGCCTCCACAATCCCTAGTAGAGGGACTTTTCCTACCGGAAGACGCAGGACTCTTCCTGCCAGAGGAAGCAGGACTTTTTCTTCCAAAGGAAGCTGGACTAGTCACCTCGGACCTCGCTCTTCCGACACTCAACCTCTGTGACTTTTGCGGTGTTGGCGTACAACTGCCATTAGTGCCGTCACTCTTTGTCGATCCAGCCAAACTGGGTTTGCAATCGAGGGTTGGCGAAACATCACCAGGTTCACCGTAAGAAACGGATCCCGACGATGAGCCGGATTCGTTCTGTGAGCCAATTTCGTGCTTGGGACTCAATCTTGACTTTTTCGCCAGTGAGTACATGCCGGCACCAGCCGCTGAACTCAAATCCAAAGGAGAAGAAAGGGGATGACCATCATTTGACATTGCACCGGGTGGTCGTTTGGTAGCACCTTTCATGAAATTGCTAGCTAATTCCACTTCTTTCGCCATATTGGCCGCTCTCGCTATCGCCAACAGCGCCTGTAAAAAAGCAAAACAATAAAATTTAGAAAATTTTACAATACTAAATTGAATACTACCGCACACCGCGTAAGAGTGATACGTATCATTAGAACAATCATCACACGCCACACCCTTAAGTTTAAAATATGACTGCGCAGTCAACAATGTTCTAAATTACAATAGGAGGTGCTTCAAAACAGTGTCGGTACGAGGAATAAATAATCGAGTTCGTGTTCACAGGTGACGTACTTACTTAGTAATACACACGGTCGTAAAATTGTACCATCTTATTTCATATGCAAATAAGAACATACCATTCAATTGCATTCTACTGTACAGTTTTTATGACAATTAAGGTGTACCTACATATGTACATCGATATCAATACTTGAATTTTTATTAATTAAATTTACATCACTTCGACCAAATGAAACTACATAGATAATTGATATATAAGATGTCGATGTGTTAGTGCACAGATATTGTATGTCCAGTTTTGTTTTAAAATATTGTAAGTGACATACATATGTACATCTCTTTTGCATGAAAACTATGGACGAAATGGACATATTATATATTTGAAATAAGGCAATATCTTCTCAAATATACTATTTGGACATACAATACTATTTAAACATGAAGGTTTGATGCAGATGGACGTTTTGTGTATGATAACTCAATTTTTTTTAAAACTGTGCACTAACCCATCCATGTATACATACATACATACATATAAACAATATTTAAGTATTTTCACCATCCTTAAGCCCAACCAATGCACAAGCAGACAATAAGTATCAACACTGACTTTTTGAGAGTTCTCTATACCACTTTGTGTCAGTATTTGTATTTTCACTATTCTAGACACTATTATTATACGTATTTCTGTACAATGCATGCATATGGAACTTTATCTAGGTATAAAATGACGAGATTTTATAAAAAATATATCATCATCATCATTCATCATTTTCAGCCGTTCACCATCCACTGCTGGATGAAGGCCTCACCAATCCTCTTCCATTCCCGTCTGTCTTGAGCAATCTGCATCCACTTGACTCCACACATTCTTCTCAATTCATCAGCCCATCTTTCACTCGGTCTACCTTGCTTTCTTTCACATCCTCTCGGATACCATTCCAGTATTTCTCGCGTCCATCTGCCATCCATTCTTCTCGCTATGTGTCCAGCCCATTGCCCCATGCCCATTGCCATTGAACTATTTCACCCGTACTGCTATATCTGCCACTTTGGTCATACTTCTTGCCCATGTATTTCTTTTGCGATCTCTTCTTGTTACACAAAGAATACATCTTTCCATGCTTCTCTGTGTGCACTCTAGCATTCTTGTATACGTAGTTACAAATAAGTTACAAATAAGAAATGTGGCTGTATTCATACCAAATTTCATCTCATTTCGAAATATTTTTTTACAGATTTTCATAAGCAGTACCCAATAAAGATAAGTTAAGTCGAATCATTGAACTTTTATTATGAGATTGTTTAAAGGACATCATCGGTTGAACACTAGCATTACGTCAAATCACTTTTACATCAAAAAGTGCCACTTTATAATTATTACAAATCGAGCGGACGGACGTAAAAATTATATAAGACGTTTTACCACCACCACCACCACCATGCCACCGGAATGCGAAACAATTATCGAAACGCCGTTGATCCCAATGTGTGCGAGTGGTAACCCCGTTTAATGGCCGCTGGCCGTTGTGGTAATTGCTGCGATTTCAATAATAAAGCGCGCAACCCGGTAATTGGTCACGGTCAGTTCGTATCACGGCGGCCCGTGCCGGCAATAAACAAATCGGCTAACTGATGAATATGTAACGATATACGCACCAGTATGAAACGTAATCCGAAACGGTAATTGCCACACGATTAGTGTTGCTCTTTAATAAATTCAAAACAACTCGCATAATAGTCGCATGAAGGTGTAGATCAAAAATTTAATCGTGTCCGAAGTAGCGCTCATCGATTTTTTCAACGCAAATTTATATTATTTATTGTAGTGGTAGTTTACGCCGTGCATACTAATTGACACGATTATTGTACACGGTTAGTTATGTGTTATATATACGCGCGCCGGGAAAGTCAAACGCACAAATCAAATTATTTATAACCGCTCGTAAAGCCGTATGTATGCATGGATTGAGTAGTTGATGCGTAAGTAATTATAATTGAAAATTTAACATTGTAGTAATTTTGTATCCAATCTAATACGTATGTACATACATAATAATACTGTATGTTGATTCGATGGCTACAGCTGTCTATAATAATGTTATACGTACATTAATATGGAGAATTTAATTGATTTCATACGTTTAGTATCACAGTTGAATTATTAATTCTTCCTCCTCCCTTCAACGCGCATCTACATATGTACTTAATATTTTAATAGGATTTTGTTGAATATACAGCATATATGTATGTACATATTGTCAAAAGCGATTGTTGAGTACGACTCTTCTTTTTGGTGCCCCTTTTTCAGGATTACTTCAACTGTCAAATCAATCCTAAAAGGTTTGTATCTTATAGCTCATCTTACCTAAAATAAGCAAAGCAAACTAATCTTACCAGCCTAACCTATCCCAATATCAAATTTGATATTAAATCTTGTTATTTACCTCGATACACCACTTTATCCTGTTCAGATCAAGAAGGCCGTTTTGGAGACGTTTTGCGGATTATGTTACGCCCCCGTTCGGACGTGACCAATAACAGTCATTTGTCATCAGGTAAACACTAACTATAACCCGCCAACAGACGAAACTATTTAATTTTACTATACATACAATTCTAATTGCTTTTTAACACATTTTATATTATGAGTATTGTGACCATAAAACATAACAATGTGTACCGTTTCTAAAATTCGTAGTATAAAAATGTAATTAACTTGTACAAACTATGAATTTTCCTTTAATTACTTTAAAGTACTCATTATTATAAATAGAGCTCGAAACTTTATAGCAATAAATGTAAAAAATGTGGTCATTTAAAATTAATTTCCACACAGCCTAGGTGGTAGAATTTCAGTGCGTGAACAACGACTCAAACACAACTAATAATAAAATCTAAAATTCAAGTGACACAATTTTTTTTAACGGCAGCTTAAGTGCAGATGAGTCAAATTCATGAAAGGAACATTTTGTTTAAATTTTCCAAACCTCTACATTACAAATTAAATATTACGAAAAATTTCCCATGTGGCCCTGTAAGTCATTTTCCTCCTCTACTAGTCTAGAGCAGCGGTGAATGAATAATGAATATATCGTTTATTTATTATAATTTTATAATAATCATTATAAAGTGATATCCAATTTTTTGCAAGTAACTTGGAGTGCAAATACAAGTGTAAGTTTCATATTTAGAATGTTACTTTTATGGAAAAAATCATAGTAGTGGTCCGTGAGGTCCGAAAGATTGGCGACCGCCGGTCCAGAGGAAAGTGCTACTAATTCTCGATCTCTAATTAAAAGTGTCTAAGTGAAGTAAAAATTTAATACATAAATAAAATGTTATTCGAAACCAGTTAGTCGTAAAACTCTTTTTTTTAGGTGCGCGAGAAAAGGTCCTTCTTGATCTGGACAGACTACATATGTACATATGTATATGTAGGTAAAGCCCACAATTGGCAAATTGCACAGATAGAAGCATTCGACACAGCAAAACAGTCCAACAATCGTCACTGAAGGGTTAAAGACAGGCGCAGGTGAGGCGTTAGAACCGTACCAGGTGGGCGTGCGTCGTGATGGTTTACGTTGTCCGGTGGCACGAGTTATCGCGCCGGGCAATAAATTAACCCGACAAACACCGAGAAGAGCGTTTCTGGGCGGGGTGTACGAGCTTGCCGTTGCCGCAGCAGAAGCAGCAGCCTCTGGGGCCGCAATTAACCATCCGTCGGTAATAATAATTGGCCGCTTTCGCAACGGAAGACGGTTCTAGCAACGCGGCCACCTCTTCCGGCCCACCAATCTATCGTATCGTACCGTATCTTCACGCTCCGAGTGAGCTGAAAACTTGCGAAAAACATATAAATATACATATGTACCTTGGTCGAGCTCATGTCCATGATTGAGGGGAAGGCGGGTACGTTTCTGGGACCACCCTGAGCGTAGGAGTACCCGGCGAATATTCCTCCGACGGATCTGTCTCGGATTTCCGGTGCTGGGGGTGGTGGCGAGGTACGAATTGTAGGTGGGACCCCGGAGGCCGGAGGCGCCAAAAGACCAACGAAAGGCGCCTTCAACGCAAATCTAGGATCCATGTTCGGCGGGAATCCGTTGGCGGCCATAGGACGAGCCCCCGAGTAAAATCTGCAATGAAAAATCATCAATAAAATTGCTGCAACAAAAATAAAATCAATTTTTTTGCGCGAGTATTGTAATGCTGCGTACACACCGACGAACCGAACGGCGAACGACGAAGGGTTGCTATTGTGTGGACGTTATTGTGTGGAGCGGTCCACACAATAACAGTTCGCCGTTGCCCTTCGTTGCATTATTGTAGTCATTGATTTTTTTGCAAAGTTACGTTAGAAAAAATCTCAAAAAAAAAGTTGAAACGTTTTTCATTCGATTGTGTGAATCGTTCAATAAACGTAAATTCGGTTTGAATCCTTATCATTTCAATACAATACCAAAGAATATTTTATTTCCTTAAATTATCGCGGATTGATTGATTTCAATTTTCGTGAAATTATATATGGAAAATCGACCGATTGAATCATTTAATAAAAAATACTTCATTTTCATAGAAAACATTGAAATAACGCTGATATTAATGATGAGCTTACTTACGTAACAAAAAAATTAATAATACCAAAAGTCAACTGAATATGTATGCATAAATTATTGTTTTATGTACATATATGTGAATTGAGCGCGCGAACGAATATCGCCAACCACTATGTTTAGGTTTCATCGACTACGAGAAGGCGTTTGACTCAGTCAGTCAAACAGCCGTACTGGATGCCCTCCAGAAACAAGGCGTTGCGCAACCGTACGTCAGCCTGCTAGCTGCCATCTACAAAAAGGCAACAGCCTCAGTTCGTCTCTTTGAAGACACGGAGCAATTCGGTATTGAGAAAGGTGTTAGGCAAGGAGACACCATTTCTCCTAAATTATTCAATGCGGTGCTCGAGGACATATTTAGGTCGCTGGAATGGCAAAAATCAGGGGCCAAGATTAACGGAAGACATTTGAGCCATCTAAGATTCGCTGACGATATAGTTATAGTTGCATGTAATTCAGTGGATTTACAAAATGGATTAACAGAATTAAGCAACAAAAATATGAAAGTAGGCTTAAAAATTAATTTTAACAAAACTAAAATTATGTTTAATGAATTCTGCACGCAAAACGTAGTCACAGTAGATAATTAATTACACTGTAGAGATAGTTGATAGTTATTTATACCTAGAACAATTGGTAAATATGACTGGATGTAAAGAAGAAGAAATAAAACGAAGAATGAAACTAGGGTGGAGTGCTTTTGGAAGAATGAACATAGTTTTTAAATCCAACATTCCGCTATGCTTAAAAAAGAAGGCGTACGACCAATGCGTACTGCCAGTTATGACGTATGGATGTGAAACTTGGACGCTAAATTCAAGAATGCTACGAAAGATCCAGTGCACACAGAGAAGCATGGAAAGATGTATGCTTGGCATAACAAGAAGAGATCGCAAACGAAATACATGGGTAAGAAGTATGACCAAAGTGGCAGATATAGCAGTGCGGGTGAAAAAGTTAAAGTGGCAATGGGCTGGACGCATGGCGAGAAGAATGGATAGCAGATGGATGGATGCTGAATTCAAGAATGTTACGTAAGATCCAGTGCACACAGAGAATTATTGAAAGATGTATGTTTGGTATAATAAGAAGAGATCGTAAAAGGAAGACATGGGTAAAAAGCATGACCAAAGTGACAAAAGGCTGGAAGCTAATGGCCAATAATGGGTGTCAGATGGACGCGAGAAATACTGGAATGGTATTCGAGAGGATGTGAAAGAAAGCAAGGTAGACTGAGTGGAAGATGGGCTGATGAATGAGAAAAATATTTGCAGTCAACTATGTACATATGTAGATGCAGATTGCTCAAGACAGACAGGAATGGAAAAGGATTGGAGAGGCCTTCATCCAGCAGTGGATGGTGGACGGCTTAAAATGATGATGATGATAAAGTACATATTTATACTTTGTTAGAATGTCTCTGAA
Source organism: Parapsyche elsis (assembly GCA_022651745.1). NCBI lineage: Eukaryota > Metazoa > Arthropoda > Insecta > Trichoptera > Hydropsychidae > Parapsyche > Parapsyche elsis. The sequence goes on from JAGVSN010000018.1 coordinate 5,032,614, forward strand.
GCGACAAACTAGGTCCGATAGAGGAGACCCCAGAGACTACCGTGTAAAAAAAACCGTGTAAAAAAAGATACAGTGGACATATAAAAATGGGAGATAGGTTCCATTACTTAAAATCAACTCTAAATACAAAATTCTCAAACAAAAAAAAAATCGAATTTATTTTTTATTCATACAAAAAAATATTTTCATAAGTTACATATAAATGAAGTATGTAATAAATTTACATGGTTTTCGATTTAAATTTAATTTAATATAAAAAATATATTCATTCAGTGTCGCATTGGGCATGTTAAAAATCCATAAATCCGACATAATAACAAACCATAAAAAATCATTATCGGATTTTTCTAAATTCGATGCTTGTGAAAGTTTACACAAATTAAAGTTTCCTACCGGTATACATTTCTATATGTTTTGTTTCTAAAATGTTTCATAATTAATTTTAAAATATCATGAACTGAAAAGGTTTACGATCAGTGGGTAGAGCGATGCCAATGTAGTGAATTTTTGGCTTAAAAGTAGCATAAAAACCAGGAATATATGTATGTATATGCAACGCAATATAGGCGATCAGTGCAACACAAAAAATTTTTTTGAAAACCGTGTTAATGCAAAAAAATCAGTGTAAAAAAAGTAATTGGTCCGTTATCTTGAACCGTGTTATTTCAAAACCGTGTAAAAAAAACGTGCAAAAAGAGAATCGGGTGTACGTAAAAACATGACAACTACGATTCTAGTATGAAATCTCAAAATTTTAATCAAAATAACGTAAAAAATTTAATATTTGACATACTCTGCAAATAAAGTATTTAATTGATGAAATTTCTTAAATCGACAAACTTACTCATTTGAATTGGGATTGTTGTATTTGGCGGCTAGGCTTCGCATAAAGTCCGAATAGTTTCTGGCTAAGGCTTGATGCTGGGGAGGTTGTGGTGGTGCATGAGGTCCCAAAAGAGCAGTATGAGGATGTGCAGGACTCGAACCCCTATCACCTGATCCCGTACCGGTTCCGGTTTGCGGTGGTGTTCCGGGAAACGAACCGGTTGACGGGGTCACGCTGCGAGACCTGCGAAATTGAACGAGCACACGTAAGTCGGTGAGTCGATTGTAAAATTTATATATCGTAAATTTTTATCACAGTATATGGTGCAGGTATATATATTATATTATATACCTATACCTATATACATACATTTATGGAAATAAATGAAAATTTATGACACACACACGGTAACGAAATCTTATTAAGCGTTGCTACTTTCTACCGGTGATCCAGGAACAAACGTTCGTTTTATTGCACGTCCATGATAATAAAATGAAAAAAAATAGTTAAACAATCGCTCGATGCGTATATTGTTTAATAAGCGTGATATAAAGCGGTATAAATCGTTAATTAATTATTGTATAACATATTTGCGCAATCGTTGATAATATTAAATCGAAGATTGAGATATATCAGATTTTATTGCATTATTTGCGTTCGAGTGGAAATCAATGTAATTGAAATTATTTTACATATGTATGTACATACATATAATTATATTCAAATGTGGATTAACATCGTTGAAACAATAAAAGCTGTGATAAAACGATTTCAATTATAAATCGGCAGCCGATTGATAGACTGACAGTTAAATTTAACATTTATAGTCTGCTTTATTAAAATAGCAAATGTCTACTGTGTACATTAATTAAACGCGCAATAATCGCCGATTTCAAAATTCAAACTATTTCACGTTGTAGCAATAGAATTTTATCGAAAGCGCGATTTCATAATTTATTGTGAATTATTATTTACATTATTATGTTTATTTGATTTGATCGTCGAATCTGTTGATCCAATTTTCGCCAAACTTTCACTGCAAGCTTCGGCGAAATCTCAACCAAACAAAATGTTGACAACGTGAAAACATACATATTTCCGATATTTTTTGAGTCACACACCGTGCTGTTAATTGAAACGTAAGCATGCAATACTCGTTGACATGTCACGTTGGATATTATTAGCCCTATTCCGTCTGTCTGCTGATAACGCTCGCTGAGGTAAATAATTTAGAAAAACAGAACGTCGCGCGAGTGAGATTTGAACCCGAGTTCACCAGTTCGGGACAGTGAGCGCTTACGCTGTGATCCAAACTAAATAATAACGAGCCTGCTACAATTTGACTATGTAATTTCTCAATAGGATCGCGACTTTGCTAAATTGTTACGTTGTTGTATTATAACGCGCCATCTATGCAACAGCTATAAAAACTATTAAATATTATTTTTCAGTACGGACGATGAGAACGCTCCGTTGATATTTATTGTAGGTACCTGCTGGATGATCTATCGGTGGCAGCGTGCGGACTGAGCCTTTCATTCTTGATGGTGGGGTGGAGTGTGTTGTTATTGTTGTTGTTGTTGTTGTTGTTCTGGTGGGGTTCGTGGGCCCCGTTATGAGGGGGCAGAGGCCCAGCGCGCCTTCGCCCTGCACGCACCCTTGCCCCCGCCCCTCCCACACCCGCCAGCCCTGACTGATCACCCCCTGCAGATCCTAAAACACAGAAAAAATAAAAATTCAATAAAATTAGACACACCCATTGACCGGAAGTAAGGAAATCCCTGCAGGATCACTAAAGCCTCGCACGCAAATGGCAACAAGTGGCAACATTGAAGATGCCAACACTGCCGTCCTAAGCCCACTTAACGTAACTGACAAAACAACAATATCGAGATAAATGGACTTGAAAGTTTTATTCTAAATTTGTGTTTTTCTTCATATATTACTGATTTATTTAAACTTTTTTTTAGTGCATGTGGTTATTTTCTATTGAGTTTTGATAATTCTAATGAAAATTTAAAAAAAAAATGAATACTTTAGTAGTTACGTCACTTCATTATTCATTATTAATGTATACATATGACTATTCCAAACTTCAACCACTCTATTTGAAAAGAATGAATCTCTAACAATCTTATTTGATTGTTCTTTTCGGAGGCTAAGAGTATGACCTCTTAGATGAGGGTTCTCATTGAACATAATGAGGTTGGTCATTTCACATGAATAATGATTATTTATTATTTTGAATACTTCAATTAAATCACCTCTTAATCTGCTCGTCTCCAATGTGGAGGGATTCAGTCTTTTCAATCATTCATGATAAGGTAGTGACCGAAGTAAATATTGGATACGTTATTTGGATAAGTATTGGTGATACTATTTCTCTGCGCATGCAGATACGTTAGATTTAATAGCTTAAAATAGTCACTTTTGGATGAAGATACATTAATTTTTATATGAAAAATCGCAAGATTACATTCCCATAACCCCTAAAACACATCTAACTCATTTTCGTAATTTTTGTCAGTTACGTTAAGTGGGCTTAGGACGGCAGAACATGTCGAAAGAATAATTCCATAAAAATGAAATACATATATGTATATGTACATATGTACGTATGTACTAGGACAGCGTTTTGTTTACTACGACCCACTGCAAGAACTGCATTTTGTATTGCGACCCAGTATGCCTCATCATTTTCAGCCGTTCACCATCCACTGCTGGATGATGGCCACTCCAATACTTGACTCCACACATTCTTCTCAATTCATCAGCCCACTTAGGCTGATATTACACTTGACCACTCCACCAACACCATTTTTTTTTTGAACCTCTACTATATGTACCAGATAGATATAGATATTTAGATGGCACATATTCACTGGTGTTAAAAAAATTCTTGAAAGTCAAAGGTTCGCAATAAAAATCGACACCAAATCCCTTTAAAAGTGGTGCAATGTAATAAGATGCTGGCCACCGTCAAAAAAAATCGTGTGTTGGTGGAGTGGGCAAGTGTAATATCAACCTTAGTCTATCTCTCGGATACCATTCCATTATTTATCGTGTCCATCAATTATTTTGGCTGTGTCCAGCTTAATTTTTTTCACACGTTCCGCTATATCTGCCACCTTGGTCATGTTTCTTACCAATGTATTCCTCTAATGCTGCGTACACACCGACGAACCGAACGGCGAACGACGAAGGCGAATTGTTATTGTGTGGACCGCTCCACACAATAACGTCCGATGATTTATGAACGTCCACACGATAGCAACCCTTCGTCGTTCGCTGTTCGGTTTTTCGGTGTGTACGCAGCATTACAATCTCTTCTCGTTATACCGAGCATACATGCTTCCATGCTACATACTATGTATGCATTGGATCTTGCGTAACATTCTTGAATTTAGCATCCACGTTTCACATCCACACGTCATAACTGGCAGTACGTATCGGTCGTATGCGTTATTTTTTAAGCATAGCGGAATGTTGGATTTAAAAACAATGTTCACTCCATCCTAGTTTCATTCTTCGATTTACTTCTTCTTCTTTACATCCGGTCATATTCAGCAATTTTCCTATATATAAATAACTATCAACTATCTCTACAATATGACTGTGACAAAATTCATTAAACATAATTTTAGTTTTATTAAAACTATTTTTTAAGCCTACATACTTTCATTGCCTAATTCTGTTAATCTATTTTGTACATCTACTGAGTCGCGTGCAACTAAAACTATGTCGTCAGCGAATCTTAGATGGCACAAGTGTCTTCAAGTGTCAAGTGTCTTCCGCCATTACAGCGACCTAAATATATCCTCAAGCACCGCATTGGATAATTTAGGAAAAAATGCCTAACACCTTTCCTATAACACCGAACTGCTCCGTGTAAAATTTTAATATTTGTCATTAATTATTATGAAGTGTATCGGGGAATATTATCTCCAGTAGTTTCTTGTTGTCTTCTGGAGAAATGGTATGGTATGGTACGGTATCAACAACTATGTCTCATAAACTGATAAATTCTGATGAAAGATGGCATATCTTGATATAATAATACATTCAAAAATCGACTAAATATTTCAATCGTATTGGGAATCGTACCACAAACCATTCATTCGTGAGCTTGATAATAGTCGTTTACTGAGTTGTCATCATAGCAAATATCTGGCATGTTAGCTGAATGATCAGTAGGATCATTACAAACAAATCAAGACCTAGATATAGATAGGTGATGCTTCCTCAAAATATATAATCTCCTTTTTATTTGACTCAACCTGTGCATGTGCTTTGCAAACATCGTCAACACATTTCTACGGAGAAAAATCATAGACTTACAAGTGTCGATGATGATCGCCAACAACCGAAGAGCAAAGAAGTGTGTAGAAATAAGAAGAATTGACCGGAAAGAGTTGCATTTGCAGTTGCAGCCGGGTCTGTCGTGGTGCAGTTTGTTTACCGCGTTGTCGTGCTAATTGGGTTCAAGTGTGAATGCGTGCTCGACACGATGTGTTTTGTCAAACCGGTCAGGTTTGAGGTCTCACAAATCAACAAATACGGTGTGCGACCAACAAGCGACTTTCTCCCAGCATTTAATTAAGTTTTAGTACACTTTGATAGCCAAATCAAATTGCAACACATTTACAATAAAGCTTCGATTGCACTTCAAGACGAACGACCGTCGTCAATGATGATTAATTAAAATAACATTCGAGCATAATATATCCATATGTGGAATGTTACGGTATCGTTCGAATTTAATTGCTCGAAATATCCCCGTTAATACTCGCGTAATGAGAGATACCGTTTCATTATTGGAAACCATCGATGAAGACGAATTAAAACGATCGCCGTTATCTCGTTCGTTAATCAAAATAATAAAAAGTACACACTATGGACGCGGGTCAAACAATATTCATCAAAATTATTCGGCTCTTTTGATATCATTGATGATATTTTAGATTTGGCTCATAGGCTGTTGCACTGGATTTGGTACTTGTCGTGCTATTACATACTACGCGTAACTTTCAATTGATACATTTTGATACGTCAGGGATATTCACATATTATAAAAACGCATTTTTTTCTTGTATAGATTAACCTCCTTCACCTAAATAACTAGAACGACGCGATATACTAAAAATCAGTCGATCGTAACAATTCCGTTTTACAACAACTCCGAGGTCGCCAATTACAAAATAAAGAAGTAAAATACGAAACAATATCATGTCTTATCGGACGTGCTAGTAAAGTACACGATTTTTTTTTAGTTTTAGGAAAATGCACTTAGGTACAAAAATTAAAAGGTAAAGGGACAAGAGAAAAAATAAAGTAAAAACGGTTTACCTAACGAAGGTAGACCTCGTCCACTTCTGAGAAATGCCGATTGTAAACAAAAATAACGGTTGTAGATGCATCGAAGGGTCTACGTATATATGTATATATATGTATGTATTGTGAACTTCTGGGCTTTTAAAAACATCCGACAGCGTATTATTTTATTTTTTTGAAGTATTCAAACGGTAGATTGCGCTGAAAATTGCAGACAATATCCGCTTAGAAAACGACAACTGTCCACTCGAAGAAGACAGTAATTTACAAACGGTTAACGTTATTTATGCGTCAAGATATCAACGAATAACCAAGTATTTTCATTCACAATGCATGTATCTTTAATTTTTTACGAAAGAACAATGACAATTCTAACATTTATCTGTAATAAAATGACCAAAAATGGTATTTAAAACTAGTTTAAGCGTTTTTTCTTCGATATAAAAACTTATTCGGATTCTCATGGACCAAATAAAAATAATCTATTCGCAGAACAACCTAATACCGGTGTTGCGATAATTGATCTGATCTCATCTTTGACCCGAAGCGATCGGTGAGACGTGATTCATTTCACGAAACCGCACACAGTATGTATGTATGTATGTCGAAAAATTTTATATGTGCACGTATATTTAGCGTAAAATTAAATTTAGGCCGTCGTAAAAGGTCATCGAAATTGAGTGGACACGTTTCGTGGGCAAAATGTCGATGTTTGTCCGTCAACCGTCGTTGGTCTCTTCGTGGCCACAGGTAGTTAAAAGTTACACATACCAAACGATTGGAATATCAAAGAGAGAGAGACGGTTTCCAGGAATCCCGACGGGCAGGAGGTCTTTTAATCTCTTTCGTACCTTTTCGGGCTTGGGTCAACAAGGTTACCTGTGGGTCTCCGCCAGGTAACCAGCTAACCTCTTGAGACCCCATTAGTGCGGGGGCGGGGTGCTCTTCTCCACTTCCAAGAGCTACCAACCAACGTTGACCGTCACGTTCTCGTCTCGTCATGTCTTTTGTCCGCTGCAGAATGCAACTGAGATACGTATCTACACTGTGCATTTCGAGAAAACCATTTTCAAAGACCGTTTACAATCACCCCCCTGTACCCTGAGCTCTCAATAAATGAATAGCGTTTCGCTTGTCAGATTTATGACCCATTTCCTAAAATGGTCAAAAGTAAACCGCTTCGAAAATCTACGTACAATAAATACCCAAGTGCACAGGTTATTAAAGTTTTGCGATAATAAAAGGGAGGTTTACTGGGAAATTCGTTATCTTCAAAACTGTAGAAAGACTTTCTGGAAGGACAGAAATAAATGCGTACCGTTAAAATATGACCCTCATAAAATATTATATATAACAAAACATAACTGTTATGATTTTTGACACAAAAAAACTATCCGTTAACTATCGCTTAAAAAGGCACAAAAACAGATATAAAAAGATCGTTTCGTATTTTAAATTATGGTAGTGTGTTTCTGTATACATTGAGATCGTTTCATCAATTTTAGATTGCGTGTTAAATTACAATATTTTTTTATTGAATATATCGAAGGGTTAGTTAGCACAGATATTGTATGTCCAGTTTAAAAATAAAAATTGAGTTATCGCACACAAACCGTCCATCTGCATCAAACCTTCATGTTTAAAAAGTATTGTATGTCCAAATAGTATATTTGAGAAGATATTGCCTCATTCAAATATATACATAATATGTCCATTTCGTCCATAGTTTTCATGCAAAAGAGATGTATGTCTATATATATATATATATATTCCGTAATCCTAATTTATTCCACCTTAAGTTCTTATCCTCAAACTTATCTCGCAACTCATTCATCAACAGATCATGCAATACTTTCAACAAACTTCCTATTTCATTTGATATATTCACCTCCAACCTCTTTACTTTCAAAATTCATCTATATAAACACTTTTCCAATCCCTAATCCTACCCACACTCTTCCAAATCTCCCTCTCCCTTCTCACTACTTTCTTTATGTTTCTTACATTCATCATCTTTCTATTCTTTATTTACATATGTTATATCTAATTTTACTTATATAAACTATGTCTATTATCTTTCTATTTCTTCTTTCTTTCTATTTCTTCTTTCTTTCTATTTCTTCATGTTATATCTAATTTTACTTATATAAACTATGTCTATTATCTTTCTATTTCTTCATATTTCTTCTTTCTTTCTATTTCTTCATGTTATATCAAATTTATTTATAGAAACTACTTTGGTTTATGTCATAACTTTGTTCATCTCTATTTTGTATTTCTTTAATTATAACTGTATGTTTATTTCTCAAATAAATAAATATATATACAATGTCTGTGCACTAGCCCATCGATATGTACATATGTATGGAACGTGATATTGATAGTTATTTATACCTATGTATGTAGGACAATTAGTGAATATGACTGGTTGTAAAGAAGAAGAAATAAAACGAAGAATGAAACTAGGGTGGAGTGATTTTGGAAGAATGAACATTGTTTTTAAATCCAACATTCCACTATGCTTAAAAAATAAGGCATACGACCAATGCGTACTGCCAGTTACAACGTATGGGTGTGAAACGTGGATGCTAAATTCAAGAATGTTACGCAAGATCCAGTGCACACAAAGAAGCATGGAAAGATGTATGCTCAGTATAACGTGAAGAGATCGGAAGAGGAATACATGGGTAAGAAGTGTGACCGACACAGATGGCAGATGGACGCGAGAAATACTGAAATGGTTATCCGAAAGGATGTGAAAGAAAGCAAGGTAGACCGAGTGGACGATGGGCTGATGCATTGAGAAGAATGTGTGGAGTCAACTGGATGCAGATTGCTCAAGACAGACAGGAATGGAAGAGGATTGGAGAGGCCTTCATCCAACAGTGGATGGCGAACGGGTGAATATGATGATGATTCATTCTTACGATTGAGATAGTATTGGTCGTGTATCGCTCCAAATCTGTATGATTTGTATAACAAGAAGAGATCGTAAGAGGTAATACATGGGTAAGAAGCATGACCAAAGTGGCGGATATAGCGGAACGTGTGAAAATATCGAAGTGGACACACAGCGAGAAGTATGGATGGCAGGTGGACGCGAGAAATACTGGAATGGTATCCAAGAGGATGTGAAAGAAAGCATGGTATACCAAGTGGACGATAGGCTGATGAATTGAGAGGAATGTTTGGAGTCAACTGGATGCAGATTTCACAAGACAGACAGGAATGGAAGAGGATTGGAGAGGCCTTCATCCAACAGTGGATGTTGAACGGCTGAAAATGATGATGATAATGATGATATATGTATATGTATGTGCATTAGAAACGCTGCCGGATGAATTCGTAACATGAAAGGTCGACCCAACTAACTAAAACGCTATACTCAGGTACAAATTTCGTTTCGTTTTGCAGGTCGCAAGGGACCATTTAGCCCGCGGGTCGTACAAAGCGATTTTTTGGTACGATTCGGGTAAACCTGTCGAGGTCACAAGCTGTAAGCTTCGATGGCATACTACCTGTGTCCTGCCCACCTTTTATTGTATATTTTTTGCGTGCCCTTTCCACGAACTGGCTCTTCAACAATCGCCAAGACAAATCCTTCAAACACAAACCCGCACAGGTATTTCACAGATCCCTTCCGAGTGCACTTGTGCACACCTCGCCAATGTTCGACAAAAGCTCGCAGTCAAATGTGTTTAGATAATATACGTGCGATTGTCGACTCTATGTATTATTATCTCGCACAAAGCAATCGACTAAATACGCATAAATATTTGTGCGCGCGATAAGATAGATACGCGCGAAAGCTCGGCGTGAGAGAACGGCCACGACGCAGGCAGGCGCGGCGACTTGAAACTTTTACGATAAACGTAATAAAGTGGTCAAACAAGGGGTCGAGCTTTAGGACCCCGCAGATGGAGACATAAAAAAGCTCAATCGGCCAGATTAAGCCTGTAAGTTATGGGCCATAACGCGGCGTCCCGCGTCCCTATCAAAACTTAACCGTCACACTCAGCTTTTCATGCGATCACCTCTTCGACACACACATTACAAAGAAAATTTGATCGAAAAATTAATTATCGAGTATGATACTGCCTTTATAATAATAATAATACGAAATACCTACAATATACAAAGTATGGTAAAACAAGAGTAATAAGTTTTAATAACTTCTCGTATGACCCCCCCAACGATGACACAATATAAGCATCAGAAATTAAAATACTCTTTTACGATCTTTGTTGTTATGTATTTAACAATTTATTAAAAAGAAAATGGAAAAAATTCATCCAGCTTTTATAATCGTCCGTTTCTATGCCGCATTCGATGTATGTACGCGCGATCAAACCGACAAGAGCGTCGATGAACACATCAAAAAGAATGGGGACATTCTTGTCACCATTAGAGGTCAAATCCAACATTTTATCCGCGATCGATAAAATGATATTATATGAATTTTAAAACAATCCATTTACATTCTCTAAAATAGACGGACGGAAAAATTTATCGAAAGTACACAAATCGCCCGTTTATGTGCCCGCGTACACCATTCGAGTGATTTTTTGCACACGTATCAATTCAACAAGTAGCCGTACACGATAATTGGCCCATTGCAATTACGCTCACGAGAAAACAAACAACAGTGATAATAATTGAGCTATAGTCGCTAATACTATACGTCTGCGCGATTTGACATAATTAATTTTTTTGCGATCGCAGTACATTGAAGCGTGCGTGCGCGGCTAACGACCGCCGTATCGTGTTTTAATAAAACTACATAGCTTAAAGCGAATTGAATTCAAAACGGCATCCAATTATACAACAGTTCCTGAAATTGATACGGCCACTAGAATAAAATCAAATTCACACATGAGCACACACTCATATCGGCAGCATCTCCTATGATAAATAAATAATCGGCGTTTTTGTCAACGGTCGAACCGGTCTCGATGCATACAGAGCTCACCTATTAACAATATATAAATAATCGTGTGTGCCGAGATAAGCGTAACATTAATTCGATACTACGGCTAGCCAAATCACTCTAATTAATTCGAATGGCTATCAATTTCGACGCGGCACACCCACGAAGATACACACATGTACGACGAAGGCGCGTCGGTAACGCTCACAGAAAAGTACGCCCACGTAAATTAAATTAATTTTTATAAGAAGCACTGGACGTGTTCAGTTCATTGGTGTCCGTAATAGTCAATGGAGAATTGTGTAGTTGGAGGTGTCGTGGTTTTGGATGGGTTCGAATTGAACGACCTCAGCTGCGTTATGTGTCGTCGTGTCGTCGTGTATGTACACATATATGGAATACCCTCGACGGCAGCCAATCAAAAGGTTCACGAAACTCACAACCTTTAAATGGGCAGCCGGGTTTTGACCATGCCAGACGTGCAACGACGTCGATCGCATACCAAAACACCGACAATGGACTGGTGGAAGATGACCAAAACGTCGTCGTTGTCGTCGTCGGTAGGGGATACGCGATGCGAATACCGAATTCTCTCGCTGCCGCCGTTCGTTCGTCCATTGTTTATGTGTTCGCATCGAGTATAATCGAAAAAGGGGCGTTTAGAGTACGCGACGAAGTTTGACAATCTCTCCGTGGAGTTTCTATTGTTCGATTCGGAAGTCGATGTTTCGATATGTCTAGTGGAGATGTTGGGAAATCGATCGCGCGGGTGTGAAATCGGCGCGCGTGGATGTGAAAACTTCACAATATTGAAAAAACTAAAATATTCATTAAATTCACGCAAAACGTAGTAACTGTGGATAGGCATATCGTAGAGATAGTTGATAGTTATGTATTTATACCTAGGACAATTGAAGGCCTCGGGGCAAGATAGTGCCAACCCTCACTTTGACAGTTTTGAGATTTTTAAACTTTGTTCAAATCCATAAATCAAAACACGTACTTTTTTTAATACTTTTTATTTTTATTTGCTTTAATGATATATCCTCAATAATACCAGTAAAAAAAAAATAACAAAACATAAAATGAAAAAATAAAATGGTGCATATAAAAAATTGTGGGTTGACACTATTTTCCACCAATTTTTTTTAATAATTACACACAAAGATATGACATTTTTTTATATGAAGAGGGAAATAAAATAACTCCGAAATGAGTAAAATTATTCACCATTATTATGACAAAAGATGACAGTATTTTGTCGCAAGTTTATCAAATAATTTTCATCCCGTAAAGAAATGCATAAAGTCTATATGTATAGTCATCTATGTATTAGTCAAAAATAAATTATTTTTGGTTCAAAACATAGCTTATGATTAATTTGCATAATTGACATATTCAGTTCAATATTGACCAAAATGATGGTTGACACTATCTTGCCCCGAGCCCTTCAATTGGTGAATATGACTGGTTGTAAAGAAGAAGAAATGAAACTACGATGGAGTGCTTTTGGAAGAATGAACATTGTTTTTAAATCCAACATTCCGCTATGCTTAAAAAGTAAGGCATACGACCAATGCGTACTGCCAGTTATGACGTATGGATTCAAGAATGTTACGCAAGATCCAGTGCACACAGTGAAGCATGGAAAGATGTATGCTCGGTATGACGAGAAGAGATCGGAAGATGAATACATGGGTAAGAAGCGCGACCGAGGTGGCAGATATAGCGGAACGTGTAAAAAAGTTAAAATGGACATATAGCTTGAAGAATGGATGGCAGATGGACAGAAAGCAAGGTAGACCGAGTGGACGATGGGCTGATGAATTGAGAAGAATGTGTGGAGTCAACTGATGCAGATTGCTCAAGACAGACAGGAATGTAAAAGGATTGGAGAGGCCTTCGTCCAGCAGTGGATGGTGAACGGCTGAAAATGATGATGATGATGATTCATTAAATTACTACATATGTACATATATATGTAAGTGTGAAATTTGCCTGCCTGCTTGTTGCGGTCACACTGACATTGCCAACATAACAAACAAAAGGCAACAAGCCGCTATCTGTCAATGGTGGTTCGAATAGACAGCGACAACGTGATTTACGCGAAAGAACCAATTCAATGAATGGTAGGTACACTACCTATACAATTGTTTCACGTACTTTAAAACGGGTCGGGGGCTTCATTTCATTTTTAATATACACATATGCATATTCAAAAAAATATATGTTGCGGCTCCCAAGCTTACCAACTTTGCAATATTTTCCGTAATTTGGCACTTAGCTCGAAAAAGGTTTCCTACTGAAATAGCGGAGTTAAATCAAATCAAATTAACAGAAAAATAGATGTTCCTCTATGTATTTATTTCAATTCAAACATCCTCACACATAAGTCATTACTCGACTCGAAAAAAAACGACATTAAAATCAAATGAATTTTTCCTCATACCCGTTTGACAGCTAGGAAAATAATTTTCAAAAGAAAATACCTACGCAAGAAGCGAATTCCAATCATATCTACAGTATTCATCAACTACACAGTTTAACGCACTTTCAGCACACTTGCACACATCTCGATTATATAATACTAATAGACATTGAATTTTACGATCGGCGCCAAAGGTTGCTGCTAAAATTAATCTCGCCAGCCACACTTCGGAGGGGAGAAATCATCGCCAGACGATCGCTCATTGAAATGTGACGACAGGTGATACTAAATTATGAGTAATGAGCAGAGGACGTGTCGTTATGGCCGCGTACGGTGCATTTGTATGCAGGTGGACAATCGGAAACAACACTGCAACCACAACGGACACCAAAACACCAGACAGCAACCCAACAAAGGTCACAAACACTAAATGTATAGGTATTTTAAAAGCGGAAACGCATTCTTCATACGCCGAGGTGTGACCCGCCTAAAGTCAGGGGTCACGAACCCCCTAAAAAAAAAAAATCGAGAACAACGCAAAAATCTAATGACGCAATCCAAGTCGATAAATTCGATCGATCGGCAGTTCCGTCTCTACCACGTATAAGATACAAGACCGTAGAAATTTATCACGTATCGCCTTTCAAATTATATGCACGTTTTCGAAAACTATAAAACAGTCAAAACACGGGTAAGTATATAACATCAATGCGGCGAAATACCGATTCGGCTAATAGATCATCAACCGGTTGCTTTTTCCTCACGAATTATACTAACAGATGCGGGTTGTGTGTTTTCCTACGAGCTTCGAGCACCGCACACGTTTTCTAGCCCAGTGTACCTTACAGCAAAAAACTCGCGATTGGCTCATATTAAATCGTCGATTATGGAAATTAATTCCGGTGAGCGTTTAACATTCGATTTGTAACACGTGTTTTGTCGTGTCTTCGCTATCGCGATTCTCTCGAACCCATCATTATTAGTTTTTTAAACACCTCTGCGCGGCCGTATACGCGTATTTAATATTCAATGCGAATCCATAATTTTATTTTGTATTTATATCAACAGTGTGCCGTACAAAAACACATCCTGTGAATGTTTAGTTAGTTATTCGAAAGACCGTGTACCGTTTCCTTACGAATTTCATCATACAATATCACAATGTTTGATTTGTCAAGTTTATATTCGACCACCGCGTGCACCCACTCCACTGACAGTTACGTTAGGTTGGGTTTATTTATTAACTTTTGATTTTATTATTATTTCGCAATTACAGACGTGTGTTTAAAAAAAGACAGATTATACGGTGAAAACACAACTATAATAAAATAAAAGTGACATTAACGCAATTCGTTGCGTCATCTATACATATTACGTCGCAAAAGTCATATCATTTTTAGTCGTCCACCATCCACTGTTGGATGAAGGCCTGTCCAATCCTCTTCCATTCCTGTACACTTGGTATACCTTGCTTTCTTTCACATCCTCTCGGATACCATTACAGTCGCGTCCATCTGACATCTATTATTTTCACTGTGTCCAGCCTATTGCCACTTTGGTCATGCTTCTTACCCATGTATTATTTTTACGATCTCTTCTTATTATAACCAAACATACATCTTTCAAAAATTCTCTGTGTGCACTGGATCTTACGTAACATTCATGAAATTAGCATCCACGTTAAATATCCATATGTCATAACTGGCAGTACGCATTGGTCGTGGCCTGCCAGAAGTTCTCAGAAATATAAATAAAATTGACAGATTCATGGCAGCCTTAAAATAGCACCTCTGTACAAGTACTAGTATGTAGATAATAAGTTTATATTGTAATTTTAGCTTTATGTAATTAGCGTTTTAAGCTATCTTAAAAACAACGAGTATGTTCAATCTTCCAAAAGCACTCCATTCTATGTAGTTTCATTCTTCGTTTTATTTATTCTTCTTTACATCCAATCATATTCACCAATTGTCCTAGGTATAATCACAATATAACATCAAATTTTCATCTGACACCTATGACAATAACCTCCTTCGATTCGTGTCATGTTTAATTACAATATTTAATACTATACATACCGTCATACATAATATGATTCAACCTCTTGTCAATGTCAATTTTCTCATGTGTAATTATGTTCACGTACTGGAATTTTCGCCTAATTTATTGAAAACATCGAATATGTACATATTTTAGATGCCGTGCGCTTGGATGCATGTGACCTTACCGTTGATATAATTGAAATTTTCGGTTTCTTCGTACAAATAATTAATCGCACACAAACAAGTAAATCTTATAGTGTTGAGAGTCGGCAGTTAAAAAATGGGCACCTGTATACAGTTTTACAGTACGGCACACCTGACGATTGACGTACATACATACATACATATACACATAGGTATGTACGGTGTTAACGACTCTCCGTTATCCAGTCGCGGCCAATGATGTGACTCGTGTGACAGTCAAAGGTCGAAGCGAGAACGGGGCCTTTGACCCGGGCCTTAGAGGTCGCCAGAACGAGGTGCGGTTCAATCGAAAAAAAAATAAAAAAAAAAAAAAAAAAGCTAAAGCCCCAACAACGCCTGTCAATTATTGTAGACCGCGTATTTCCCAACGCGTCATTAACATACAATTTTGGAAGCCCACATTACGCTCGCATAACAATCAAGTCAAATCCTGGACGTTATTAACATTACACCGATCACTTGTTAACCCTTTAAATGCCACGCGTCGAACTTTACAAAGGTTAAATTTCGAACGGACGATTATAATTATTCTCACGTACATATGTGTATTTTCAAGGATAGCATCAGCATAACGTATGATTTCCTTTCATTACTTGTGCATGAGAACGAATTTTTTTTTTCAGTTTCCGCTGTTCCAAAATATAATATGTACACTTTCCATATACACACTATAAATTATTATTTTTTATTTTATTATTTTTCAACGTAAATATCCCGCATTATGAATCTTTGAATAATTTACCCGAAAAATAATTGGATGAGCGTTAAATTTTTAATTAGAATTAGCAGGGGCTGATCGAATTCGGTGAATTATTTGCAGGAAGGACTCAATTTAATTGAACGTACATATGTAGGTACTTGGACTGAACGAGTGGAGCAGTGGGATAACAGGTGATATCGAAACGATCTGCGCAACAATTAGCGGAACAATGATATGACTAATGCAGGTTCGGATAAAGTCACGACTTTTTGCAGTGACAAATTTAAGCGGAACCTCATACTGAATTGTCATACACTTTGCAACGTATTCAATGCATAGTAATTGAATCAAATCAAACAACTTTGCAGATGGATCTGATGAGATGTTAAGGTTTTTTTAGATGTTAAGTTATTCCATTAATCAAAACCACGCCTGCACTTTTCCATAATGAATTTCAAAATGTTTCTTCAGTGAATAAATAGTAGCGGAAGCAGACTCTTTTCTGGCCAGCTGGGTAGCCGCGGAACGCTCGCAAACACTCACGCTCACACTCACAGCACGGGAGTAGCGCTCGTATTTTTCAACTACTACATTTTTACTACATTTAGAACTACTAAATATGTAGTGTATGGGTATTGCTATAAATAAAAGCCAAGGAATCTGTGTTCGTCACGCTCGAATTTATATGGGGAGGTATGAGGGGTATACATTTTTTTGGCGCGAAAATTTACACGGGTGTAGGTATCACCACGTCTACATAACGTGTGATATAATGTGTACAATATAATATGTAATAATATGTAAATCATCCTGTAATTGTTTTTTGTTCGTAAATTAATTTGGGCGTTTTGCCTGTAAATAAATAAATAAATAACCTCGCTAACGTACACACTCATAACACGGTAACCACCCGGCGACACTGTCAACGGGCATTGACTAGTTTTCTATAACAATCAATAAATTGATGAATCAATTTTATATTTGGCACCTTACACGGTCAACATTATTGACAATAATATTGACCGTGTAAGATGGAAATATTGATGGTTTGACGGATTGATGGATTGAACTGAAGCGGATTCGAATTTCCAAACATCCGGGTCAATATTATTGACGTCATATGAAAACTGACAAATCAACCCACTTAATTTGATGTTAAAATTACGCACTCGTTAAAGTTCATTAATCAAGTCGTATATGTATGTATGTACATATATATGTAGGTACGTCAACATTTTTGCCTAAAAACTTATACTACATTAGTAATTATGCTAATTTTCTATTCCATTTTCAAAATTTACGAAAAAAAAAAAATACGATCTTCGGCATATATTCAAATGGGAAAAATTACCACTTTCGGTCGGCGGATTTTAATCAAAACCTTATCAACTCTTAAATTTTATATGGAAATTTTATATGGTATTTTTATTCATGGTAATTTTATATGGAAAATTATAAATATAAATTTTCGACTTGATCAAAGAAGCAGTTTCTGAAATATTCTGTCCTAAAATTTTCGACAAAAAAAAAAAAACCACACTTCCGGTTGCCTGATTTTAATAATTTATTTTTTCGTCACTAGCAATTTATTTCAGGATTAAAACATCGTAAAACAAAAAATCGTTCAAGAGTAAACTGCCACTTTCGATCATCAGATGTTGACCAAAATCACAGTATCTCAGATTACGGCTAACGTGAAAACTATAGATATGAAATTTTGACGAGATCGCCGATGCAGTTTCGGAAATATTCTGTGTTAATTGGATTTTTGAATTTTCTACACGGAAAAAAACCCTACTTCCGGTTGACTGATGTCGACCAAATTCCTTATGTCTCTTACACCTTACGTGAAAATAATATATATGAAATTTCAGCTTGATAGACTTGATAGTTTCGGATATATTACACACACACACAAGTACACAGCATACAGACATTTTCCAGAAATCATGAAAACGTGATCAAGGGATGATACCGGATACAAATCAGTCAAAATCTCGAGGTCGAATTTTCCCACGTTCACAATACTTTATCCGATTAGGATAAAGTAAAAATTCAGGCGAGAAAATCTGAAAATTTTCTACAATTGAAATCAACCATCGCCATTGAACGAAAATCCATTGATCCACACCATACCCATTGACCTTGCATGATTGGGCCGTCGTTATGCGACCCACCCGAATAGATAGTGTCGCGCACGCGTAGGGCAAAGACGGGGCGGACCAGAACCGCGAAATGCCACATCGAGTTACCATATCGAGATAGTTCTTACGAGAGAGAACGAGAGAGACGCGCTGCAGAGGGACCGACACTGGAGTCAGAGAGGGACAGTGGGTGAGGGACCTTGCGCGACCTGACCTTTGGACCAGTTGTTCACCACACGCGATATTTCGAATCGGTTCCGCGAGGTGCGTGGGCATAGAACTTACTCTCGACTCGTTTCGAGAATCTGCGCCTTTATCAATATTTATGTGCACCGCGCACAAACCCGACCATTCAGCAATGGACTGGTTTCGTAATCGACGCGCGGCTGATCTAAAAGTGTCAAGACTCGTGACCTGTTAGCTCTCGCCCTCCCTCTCTCTCTCTCCCCCCTCTATCTCTCTTTACGTACGGGCAAATTGCGTTCGGTGGGTTTTCATTTGTGTGAAAATTGTTCGGTAACATTTTATAATCGATTGGAAACGCCCGAAGGCGAATTTGAGGGACACGAGTCACGGAATACGCCAACAATACAATATAAAGGAAGCGATTGATTGACTCGGTTTTCCTCGCTAGTTTCGGTACCCTCTTGCTTTTCACCCAGTTTAGTTTTCCGGGAGTTTTCCGACCCCGCTTTAACTTTTCCGACCCCAATCCATTCGATTAGCTAAATTCGGGAATTTAAAAAAAAATCTACAATCAAATTTAGTCGTTCAAAATACCAGGCGCTGCTCAAATTCACTTTGATTTAATAGAATAGCATAAATGGCGATATAACAAGAAGAGATCGTTAGAGGAATATACGGGTAAGAAGCATGACCACAGTGGCAATAGGCTGGACACGGTGAAAATAATGGACGCGAGAAATATTACAATGGTATCTGAGAGGATGTGAAAGAAAGCAAGGTATAACCAAGTGGACGACAGGTTGATGAATGGAGAAGAATGGATGCAGATTGCTCAAGACAGACATGAATGGAAGAGGATTCATCTAGCAGTGGATGGTAAACGGTTGAAAATGATGATGATGAGCATAAATGAGTGATCAAACGTAAAAATATTTAAATGAAAACTATCTTAGGTTTACAGAAAATTACCAACTATTCAGTGTGATTGATATTGAATTGCGCTCAAAGAAGTTTAAAAAAACATAAAATTACTTTAATACATGTTTCCGTTCGTTCGATTTAAAATTGACTAATAACATATTGACTAATAGAGTACACGATGATGATGATCAAATAAGTTGACCTCACCTTATTTACAGCCGTTTCGTTCTAGCAGATTCTTAATAACATCAACAGAACGACATTGAGATATTTCAAAGCTTGAGCATTTAATTTCGGAACTAAAAGCTGACACGATTAGATGTCGTGACCCGCGATAATTTTCCGCACGCCGCGTTCGCCCATTGAGAAACGCTGATATATAGACCAAAAGCGAATATGATGACATCTTGGATTTGTGCATATTTAACACGGGTACGTATACTTTATATATGTACATACATACATATAAATGTATGCATGTAGAATAACCGTTCTGAATCACGAGAGCAATCGTCCGAACAGATAAAGCAGCGTTACTGTCACGTTTCTTTCTGCAAACAAGCCGCGTTAAATGTCGAAACATGTTCGTGTATGTACGTTTAGGCGAACGAAATAATATAATAGGCAGTTTCGTGATGCACACACACACAAACACACCTACACATGTGCATAAACATCGATATTTCAATTATTCGAGAACAAACAATAGAAGATATGAACCGATCGATAACTGCTCTAGCCGTCTGTATTGGTACTAATAGAGACGCGACAACGGCAACGGCCAATCGCTTGCCTTTAAATCGATTATTAATACAGTTCCAAATGATTTTTAATAATATTATGAAAGAAACTGGTTTGATGGTATAACGAGTAACCATAAAACATGATTTTGAAAGAAAATTCGCATTCGTATCAAAGTGTGAGGTCAACGTTCCAAACCTCTCGGCTAAGTCGTTATTTCTGTATGTATGTATGTCTCCACGGGGAAAATTTATCATTTCGACCGAGCAATAATATCTTGAGTTGTTTCGTTCGAATGCGTCTTTCTCCGGCTGGCAATTATCCCTTATCTGTCCGGTAGATCTCGCTACTTCCGGTACCGTGAGCGCTTTATAACCTTTCGTGGCCGTCGAGCTAAATCTGTCCAACGGAGACGTACGAGCAATGTCAAACACGAGCTAGATAGATAACGATGTTCGTTTATTTCAATAGGTTCAATTTTCTATAGGTATAAATTACAAAAAAAAAAAAAAAAAAACGTACTGGAATTGATAGGGTTAATTATGTAGATACGCGTACGTCAAATTTCCATAAGTAATATCACTTATTTCGTTAATATACGATAATTTCGATGTAAAATGAAATTATTCAAGCTCGGACGCGCAACGATTTATAAAATACTAAATATTTTATGATTATATATAAAACAATTTCAGTGGAATATTTGTATTTAACGTTGTATATAAACATGAGCGAAATATGCCCACATTATAATATGCAAACAAAAAATTGAATTTTGCAAATAAAAAAAATTGACGTTCACAACCTTGCCTCGCTGCAAAGTTAATTCAAATAATGATACTAATTGAAAATAATGCATATAATTCAAAGAACAAACAAATAAAAATCAAAATATTTATATACGTTCATTAGAAAATACATAATAATTTTCCTTGTAACGAAACACCTATACATTTATTACGTTTACGATAGTACACAAATGATTGATGTACTTCATTATAGCAGAACTCATCGCATCGAATGATTAAATGCATGACTATCATCAGAAATGTTACTATACTATGTATATACATAAATAGAGTTTACACAATAGTATGTCTGTGTGTTCGTTTTTTATACATTCCAACAGCATTTTACTAATCGAAGCCAAATTTTGCAGAGATACTTGCTATGTATGACATTCTGGTCTCGTTCGGTGCTTAGCAGAACATTTCGGATAGCTTCCATACAAAGTTTTGTTTACGCTACTGCGGAGCCGGAGCAGAGCCAATTCATAAAAAATCAATACTAAATTCAATTTAATTTTGTAGTAAACGTACGTGATCCGAATTCCTGGAGCGAATTATCCCATTCAAACTAAAATGAATAGAAAATAATTGAGCAGATCCATTTTCGGAAAAGTCGGTCAATGATTTTATTATATCGAAAAGTAAAAAAAAAATCACAATCTCTTTCTGTGAATCATACGCATGTTAGAGGGCAGATTAAGGTGGGTGACCAGCGTAGTCCAGTTGCTGAAGAGATGTGTTTGTGTGTGGTTTGAGGTCACCAGTTCGAGTGCGTTGGCGGACAGCGGGGGCCAGACCCTCTACAAGAGACGCCCTGACCTTTAAATGCCTTTGAATTAAAGTGACGGATACGCCAAAATAATGCGAAAAAAGTCGTCGCGACAACAACAAGAAAATCGGGTGGGACGACAAATCACAAACGATCCGAAGGAGAATTATTTTCGCGTGACACAGATAATATCGATATTGCTCAAACAACTATAGCACGTATTATACAAGGAGGTACACATGTACATATATGTAAAATACTCAAAAGACGAAAAAAAAAACGTTATTTAGAGTATAGCTGTGTCAGTCGATGTAAACTCCCCTTAAGATAAATCCTACATCGATAGCATCTTTCTAAAATACGTACATATATCTAATTGATACATCCTTCGAAATTCCGTTTCCCACGAACTATATACCTACGTATGTATATTTATGAACATATAAAACTATTGAATAGAAAAAAAAACTAGTTTTTTTTTCACCTATTCCAGCACACATAAATATTCATCTAGTATGCTAATGATTTTGACCTCAGATCTCACATTACATTTAACTTATTGCAATGATAATAAAACAAACTCTAAAACGATTCTGTATACATACACAACACATGTGATAATCAATTTGAGAAGAAAATAAAACAAACGGAACAAAACAGCAATGAGAACATTTTTTACCTCGCAACAAATTAATGATATATGGATGTCTTCAATGAAATTTACCTGAAACAAAAAAAAACGCATTATTAAAAAAAATTCAAAATAAATCACAGCGCATACATATTATTTGCATATGTATATTTAATATTAAAATCGTAATTAACTATTGTATTTAAAATAAAAAAAACTACTCGTTTCAGTAGTTCTAATTGAACCATATAAATGCATGTAAAATGTATGTATGTTTGTAAATAAATATACACATTACAAATATGACGGTGAATGTCAGTGACTCACGGGAGTTGACAGTCGTGACCTTTTGACTGCGGGCCCACGGAAGATGTTTCCCACACTCAGGCGCCGAATTATAACCGGTCATATGGGCTACCGTCTTTTTTTTTATAACAAACACAAAACGATATAAATTCTTCAGCCATGACCCGCGAGTAAATCAAACTAATTGGTTTGATCCCATAGTAGCTGCGAGCTGCGGCGAGCTCACTCGATATCGATTAGAAAATGCATAATGAAATACCGACAAATAAATTGCCCGTTCAAGTTAGCAAACGCTGCAAATAAACACACCGAATTCGTCGAATTGTTTCGACGATGTGAAACTGTCTACTCGACGTGAATTTTAGTCGATTTATGTTGGTACAAGACGAAGGGGTCTTCTTGCAACTTGGATGCGGAAGACGAATGTTTTCGCGGAGGCCCCCACCGACAAGTCAGCGTTCAAACTAGTTTCGATTCTGTTTTCGGATTTTGACCACCACGCATCGCACAATTTGTCCCGAAGGCAGTAAACCAGTTCTGATTATTATTTAAAATCTAGATTATAATTAGCCGGTCACAAAAGTCGATGATGCATTGCCGTTTTGCCTTTTCCTTCCTCCGAACGCCGCCTTCTCGAATCTGGTTTAGTCAAACATCCATCATACTAGAAGATTCTAATTATCATAATAAAAAGAAAACAATGATTTTATACACGAAACATCTAACGAAATAACAACGAGTCGAAAAAACAGCGAGAAAGCTTTTGGAGACTTCAACGAGTGGTTATGCTTAAAACCCAACATACACATTTGCATGTTGTGTTTTTGTTAACATTGCTTTAAATTTACAATATAAGCATAAGCATCGTCATTACTATACGTATTAGCGCAAACGTCTGCCTGCCTGGGTCATTACTGTCACGTTAGAATTGCCAACAAAAAATGCGGTATTTTAGCAACGAGCTTGATTGGCAGTGCGATTTAATGACCATACATACACTCGTTCAATGCTTAAAAACGAAGGCATACGACCAATGCATACTTCCAGTTTATGACGTATGGATGTGAAACGTGTATGCTAAATTCAAGAATGTTACGCAAGATCCAGTGCACACAGAGAAGCATGGAAAGATGTATGCTCGGTATAACGTGAAGAGATCGGAAGAGGAATACATGGGTAAGAAGTGTGACCGACACATATCAAGAATAATGAATGGCAGATGGACGCGATAAATACTGAAATGGTTATCCGAGAGGATGTGAAAGAAAGCAAGGTAGACCGAGCAAACGATGGGCTGATGAATTGAGAAGAATGTGTAGAGTAAACTGGATGCACATTGCTCAAGACAGACAGGACTGGAATAGAAATGGAGAGGCCTTCGTCCAGCAGTGGCTGGTGAACGGCTGAAAATGATGATGATGACACACATTCAATCGACACGTACCGTCAAACACGCTATGGGTTATAATGTTATCGTACAAAGCAGCGGGGGTTGGGGGTGGGGTTTAAATCCATCGTCGTTAAAAGGTGATCAATTTAACATGTAGGTACACATCGAGCCGAAACGGTTCGGGTTTAGATCCAACCGATATTCTTTTGACTGTAAATTAGCGTTAACGTCCAAAACGTTCCCATAAACTGCACCAATAACTCTTTCGAAAATTCCATTGCAAATTAATTTATAACAACCGCAATGCCGAGTGTTAAATTTAGCGCTTTGTCGAATTCGACAGTTCGACCAGGCTCGATTTGATGTACATATGTACATATCGATGGGTTAGTGCACAGATATTGTATGTCCAGTTTTTACCAAAATTGAATTATCATACACAAAACGTCCATCTGCATCAAACCTTCATGTTTAAAAAGTATTGTATATCCAAATAGTATATTAGAAGATATATTCAAATATATAATTATGTCCATTTCGTCCATAGTTTTCATGCAAAAGAGATGTATGTACATACATATGTCACTTACAATATTTTAAAACAAAACTGAACATACAATATCTGTGCACTAACCCATCGATATGTAGGTACTACATATACGTATGTACATATGTACATATGTAGTGGGTATCCGTGCAGTTCACAAACGCTTGGCGATTCGGCCACTGTCTGCTTCGGGTCATCAGGCATGATGGGAATGACGAAAGGAAAAACTTTAATTATAATGCGGATACGTTGGACGAGCCCGTCCTTATAGAGAGCTCGACGGACGAATGTGAGCCGACTGGCAATCGAGTTCACAAGTGACTGACATTCCTATATGGACTGACCATTGTCCTCAGCGGCACTCTATTAACTAAGAAATTTATTGACTTTCGAGCAATTTTCCTACGAGGCATCGATAGTAAAAAAAAAAACATATTGAATAAAACATGTCTGGAATGGTAATTCCGCCTATCGTTCGCTTATCGACAATTACATATAGCGAGCATACAACGTTACAGATAAGCGATGTGTGTTTAAACTGTGAGTAGGTATGTACATATGGTTCAATTAGCAGAATGAACTCATGATGATATTCAAACGTGCAATCTACCATCTCAATGCAGCTTAACACTGTCAATTTGCTCCGACAAAACGTTCCGACAAGACAAAAATTCACACGAAAAACTATTTTGACAATCAGATTACGTGATACAATCAGTAGGAGCTACGATAAATATTATCATATTCGGTCATAATTTGTTATTGTTGAGATTAATATTGTATGAATAATATCTCAAAAGATACTATCAATACTACAGAAGGCAATGAAATACGACTGGAATATTTTTTTTAAACGAAAACGTAAGTGATCCTCACTTTAAAGTCAAACATATCTATGGAATCAAGCAATTGTACACAATACAAACATTAGCTACTCGAAATATATTAACATACAACTTCAGTAAGCAATTAGACGATAAACTAATTGAAGATCGCGAGATATGTTAAAGTTTTTAAAACGATTTTTTTATACAACTTGTAAAATAATATTATCTACTTTTAATATTATTACAACTACTCATTGTAAAAAATGTTATTTCTGTGATTAAAAGATGTTATATTTTTAAGTTTTACTATACTGTATTGTATATCACGTGTTCCTTTGACACTGCGTTTATCTTATTGTGATGGTAGTTATTGTTAAAAGTTTGAAGATCACTGTCTTAGAAGAGTTGACGTCGGTGGCCGAAGCGGTCGCTCGTTGGAATGTTAAACGGTGGCATGTTTGCTACGACCAAACATGAATTTAGTGTATTTACAAATTGAAAATTAATCAAATACAACGTTTACAATAATGCTTATATTTATAATGGTGAAAAAAATTGAGTCGATTCTTCAAAAATTGTAACATTCGAGATTACGTACCATCCCTGGTGCATAACCTTTACCGGTAGCCTTTATACTCTTTATACTTTTTTTTCATTTTTTTTCATTTATTTTTATTATTTCTTGTTTTTTGTTGACGTCGCTCGGGCCAAGACCAAGTTTGGTGGTAGCAGGGGCAAGTCTCGAGAAGAGAGACAAGCCGGTCAGCCGCAACAGCCTCTGGTGTTTCTTGAACCAGAGGGAATAAATCAGTTTGCTGTCGAACGCCAACACCATCCGTCTGCCCACCGCGCCACGCTCATTTACCCCCGTCTAACGTTTGATTTTCTTTTTTGCTTCGGATGCATTTGTAACACGGCAATGCACTCTTATAATTTATTACATTGGACGTTGCTAAATAGATCGGGGACTCTCGATCTGCGATCGGAGAATCTTGGATACGACGTGACCAGCGTATTGAACCAAAATCTTCCAAGTTAAACACTGAAATTTAAGCGACTTTTATATCAAGTGCCTCAGTACTTTTATCACGACAAAATCAGATGTTCAATTTGTTTAATAAAAAAGCTAAAAAAATTGTTCCAATAAAGACTGCATACATAGTTATGAACATTCGAATTATAACCGATGTATTACAAATTGAGATAGTGCTGTTGTAATGTGTGTAAAGCTTCAATTTAATTTAAAATATATAGAATTTTTTACACTCGCATGATATTGGTTCACTTTTGCATTGTACAAACTGAGCCATCCGATTTATCAACAAACTCATTTGTGGACTTGTTCACACAAAAGCTTTCAACGACGTTACATTTACATACACGAAAAAAAAAAAAACAACACAACACAATATGATTTTTTATCAGCGAGATATGCAATACAATGCGAGACAATTATTTTTTTATGATTAAAAAATAAATTGTATGACATTACGCTATCTGATTTCTTGATTAACCTTTAACTGGTAAATACATACATATGTATGTATATACATAGGTATATGTATCTACCGGCACTCGGAGACGCGCCCAGAGGAGATAAAAACGTCGTAAAAGTCAAATCGACAAAAGTTAAAAGCTCGCCGGAAACGGAAATCGCCAATAACGGTTAATCGATCGACACTTTTCCGAAGAACCGGTTATCAATTTGAAACGCGCGCATACTAATTTAATTTAAGGCGACAAGGAAGTTCGCCCAATGTGTATTATAAATACGATCTCGAACAGGATGAGATATTTTAATCTCGAACCGTGGGATTTTCAATTTTTAAATCTACAATTCTTCGAGGGGGGGGGGGGTTGGTTGGGGAGATAACGTCGACAAACGGCAAAAGGTCGACAACTTTTCCAACAGCGTCTATTACACACTTGACGAATGGTAATGTCCAATGTCACGGTTTGTCACAGATCTTCGTCGGCGACAACTTAATAGTATTCAGACCATCGGCAAAGTAAAGTGAACGACTCGCGTGTACCTCGACAATGACAATTCTTTCAATTTCTACGCAAGCAACGTGATTCTTATGGTATGTTTACAGTGGCGAGCGCGAGCAGTCAATTCCTCAATTACACTATCATTGCACTACAGCTGTATACAATTAAACTTTTAAAATATTTTTCTGATCGTCAATAGAACGCAATGTATCAAATGAATACGTATTTTCAAAATTGACAGTAAAACATCTCTCAATCGACACTACCGTATAATTGATTATACAAAACGTACACATTGTAATCCATGTAATGGTTTGTATGATAAATTATTTATATAGGTACGTGTATATAGAGAGTAAGGAAAGGTGTCGGACATAAGGCGTTAAATGTCTCAATCAAAATAAACGGAAACGTTCGACTCGAAACAGATAAACGTTGTTCATATTTTATGACAAACGGGAAGTTTCAAACTGATAAGAGGAAACTGCCACTTTAATATCAAGTATAATAGATGGCTGTTTTTTATTTATTTATTTTTCAATTCAGTACATTAAAGGATCTGTCGGATACCGAGTAATGGAAATAAGCAATATCGCTAATGCAAACAAGCGGGCGAAAGTGTTGAAAACGTGCGGAAATGTAAATAATTGACATTCGCATGTAATTAGACGTGCAAAATATATTATATCATGCAAGTCAGTATCGCCAAAGTTTTAGTGTGATGTTTTATTGTTTTTTTTTTTTTTGTTATTATTATTTGGCCTGCGTCTATTTGACGTTGATTAAATCGGGCCGAATAAATTATTTGGCAGATATTTCGATCTCAATATGACGACGGGCCACCGTTAAAAACTGGTCCGGCGTCGTCGTCGAATCAAAAAAGAAGGGCATCTTGTGGCATTTATGTACCGGTTTCGGATTTTCATTACGCCTTTTTTCGCGTCTCGACATTGTCGTTTTTCGTTCGCTGTGTCCGTTGATTCGCGTCGCGAAAATAACTACTGCCGGCCAACCCGACCGCGGAAAATGAGAATGGGAGAATCGCGTCAAAGTTACCGTTTGCGTTGTTGTCGTTTTTTTTATAGTTTTATGTTTTCCTTGTTCGAAGACTCGATGTTTTAATAATAATAATATTAAGAAAAACAACAGTGCGGTAGCTTGAAAGAAAGTTGAAAAAGCGCACGTTAATTTAACGTCATAATTGCATATTGCGTGAAAAGCAATACACATGTACGAAAATTCACAAGTACAGAATACTATTCAACAGTAATTTATAACAAAGTAAGAGTAAAAAAAAAACAATCTAAAAAACGATTTTACATGGAAGCCTGGTGCAATGAATGAAAATACATTCAAAATACAAAACATCAAATTAGTATGGAAATTAATCGATCTAATAAATCTCTATCGTTTCCGTCGTAATAAAATCAAAAAAATAGTAATTATAATCGGACACAAATATAAACAGCATAATCATAATGAACAAACTAAAATTGCATTCAAAGTGGTCTTCAAATATGTATGAAATTTTTGTACCCAAATGCTCAATTGGTGAATAGATAGATTACGTTTTATCAAAACAACTATCTACAACTGCAAGTTCAAAAGGTCGATTGATCCACCGATGTACATAAATGACGACAGCCCGAACGAGGGAGGTCCTTCATTTGCTGGTTTCTTTTTTTTTTTTTTCATTTCGTAATGCCAGAGATGCGGGTCCATAGTTCAAGAATGGCCAAATATAATTTCGAGTACGTTACGAATGTGTGAGCCGAACCAAACCTACCTACACAGAGGAATAGAAGCCGAAAATACTATATACACACATTGAACACACTGACCGAAGCAGCAGCAGCAGCAGAAGCAAACAGCATCAGCAGCAGCCATCGGAGGCAGGCCACCTGTAGAGCGACGGGGTTAAGGTATGATCATGACATGACAAAAACTCGATTGCCACTCTCGTAAGAGGAACTTTGGTGAATCGGACCATTATATCTGACCTCATCGTTCGTTCGTTCGTTCGATCGCATTCCGTACACGTTTAAAAATATACATACCTACATACATAAATTTCTATACGTATAAATTGTACAATTTTATAAATATTCTCCAGTCCGTGGCATTGTCCGCGAAATCGTTGCACACCCATTGTTTTACCTTGGTAATTGAGCATTTAAGCTTTCAAGGCGCCTTCCCATACGAAGAAGACGCAAAAAAATGACACGAAAATAGGCGAACTCATTCTGAGGTTTTCGAACTTCAGAAATTAGAGAAAATTTCAATGCACGTATTAGGTACACATTTTTACTTTATTTAGTGTGTGTGTGTGTTGTGTGTGTGTGTGTGTGTGTGTGTGTGTGTGTGTGTGTGTGTGTGGTACGTTAAACAGCATATGCACGAGCTCGACTAACTGGTTGTGAAGAGTCACATATGATTAGACGTGAAACATGATGAGTTTATCCCAATTAAACGCTGAAGAACCAAATGTACCGTGATAACGGCCTGCCCAGAGGTCGCAAACCAACATCTGTCGTCTAATTACGAATATGTTAGATGTATACCCACAGGCATATGGTAATATATACACTTAATCATAATCATAAGAATACGACAATCGCTGTGAAAATGTACGGAAAAGTCAAACGAGCGATAGTGCATAAATATATGTACACATTGAAAACGTATGCTGGATCTGCTCTATCACAATAGATTAGTTTTAGTAAAGTTCTGAATTGGTATTCAACGTAATCGATTACGCGGTTGCGACCAGCTCGAAACTTGGGAGGGCTTTCATTGTTCAACAGTCGGACATTAATCGACGATTACATCCACACATGTACAATAAAATGGTAAGTGTATAAAAGAAGTCGATAAACAGATGCTCACGTGTTAATTTAAACATAATGATATTTTCACGCGATAATACGCACAATAATGAGCGGTTATTCGTTACACGGAGCTTCGCATTATGGCCATATATGTATGTATGTAGCAGTGATCGTTACAATGCGTGAATTACACACCACCGAACGAAAAGGAAATAAAAAATTATTTAAAAAAAATATATAGAGAAAAGAATACCGAGACGGTGGATAATATATCGACGACGACCTCTTGAAAATAATTCATATATTTCTCAACGTTGTGAACGATGAAATATTACGCGCGCGTAGTACATGTGTATAATAATACGGAATTTATAAATCACTCCTTTATTGTGCTTTCAATGCGGCGTTGAACGCCATTTATTAATTCGTGTCGTAAAAAAATCATTTTACAACTCATAACAGTACGTTTTAAACGATATCGATATGCATAATGTAAAGTTTAGTTTGTAGAGCATCTATGTATACAATAAACAATAATTATTTACATATATAGTACTCGTTTTAAGCTGCATATTGCTACTAACTTTAATGCCGGTATAAGCACGATATACAGTTTCAATAAAGTTTAAAGCGAGAAAAATTGAATTGTACGTATAAAAATGTCCAAACGTTTGTATTATACGACAGAAGAGCAATAATTAATTGTAGTCCTTTTGAAATTTGATTGCAGTAATAATGTTTGAAAGCGCGATCGCATCTCAAACAGTGAGCGGTTTAGTATCTTGAATATCTTGATCGAATCTCGCGATTCGAAAGCGGTCGAAAAAAATTATGCGAATTTTCACTCACGTCCTCCCCGAATAAGTGTCGTTATACTTTATAATTTTATCTATATTTTGGATGAGTTTTCAAACCTGAATAGCACCAGGCCGGCCAGACGAAAGGGGCTTCAGCATCAACTTCCCTCATGGCCGGGGACCGCTGTAGCCCCACCAGTTTTGCAGCCACCGTAGCTATCTTCAGGCCTTTTTCAGAACTGAATCTCTTCGAAAATTAAAAAAAAAAAAAAAACGAAACGGAAAACTCACTGAACACGGTTCGTATTCGTACGATAATCGAGCACTACCACGCGTGTGTATTCCATGCGTTTGAATGAGTACCGAAGCACACTGATGTCGACTTTCATAACAAACACTGAACGGTGCACACAGTACTAATCATTTAATCACTCGTGTATATCACTGTCGATCTGAAATGAAAAACGTTTACGGTTATGACAGGGAACACAAAAAAAAAGGTGTAGATATAGCAGAAAAAATAAAAGGGAAAAATGCAACATTGCGCGATGTTATATCTAATGGTGTCGCCTAGAGAAGAAATATCGTCGGCGATATATTTGGCGCATTTTTGGCGATGTTGTCACATTGCTCTGAATTTATTTATGTATTTGAAAATATGACATCACTTCGATCGGCTTTACACAATCAAAGGTCAGGTTCAAGTTCGTTTACGACACGTCGATATTTTGTCTTCGGACAAAATTTCCTTACCGAAAGTGAAGCGTGGGATGACGCGTTTACAAAACACACTTGTTCCTACCAAATTTTGACTTTTTATCCCCACACAAGCAGCGGATGACAACTGCGCTAGTTTATAAAGGTTCATTTACACTTGTTAAGTCAAGGGTTATATATTACCTGCATATAATTAAATGAAAGTTTGTTCAAATCTTTCAACAGCGAGAACGTTCAAACGTGATCAAATAAATTTTAGAGTTTTGTTTTATATAAATCAGTATTATTTTAACAAGATTTTAATTGAAGTAACCTTTTAAGTCCCAAATTAAAAAAAACTGGGGAACATAGATTTATCGTAGGCAACTGTGAGTTCTACGGGAAGTTGAAAAGGTTAAGGCCCGTAACGCACTAGGCAGCCATGACTGCGCAGTCACAACGATGTTAGAAAATGTATGTGGCTGCCTGTTTGATAACGCACTAGGTAGCCAGGAAACTCTGGCTGCGGCAGCCACAAGTACGGGCTCCGATACGCAGCAGCCAACCAACAAGCAGCCGCGGCCAACACCATATGTATTTGGCAAAGCAAATGTATGTGGCTGCCTGTGTGATGCACGCACTCGCAGCCAGTCGATTCTGACCGTTAGTGAGTGTGTTCTCATCGTTCTGGCTGCCACTTTGGCTGCTTGAACTG
This sequence comes from Parapsyche elsis, assembly GCA_022651745.1. NCBI lineage: Eukaryota > Metazoa > Arthropoda > Insecta > Trichoptera > Hydropsychidae > Parapsyche > Parapsyche elsis. Next base: position 5,065,350 of record JAGVSN010000018.1, read on the forward strand.
GATGCACGTTTTCTGGCTGCCGCAGCCATGGTATCCGTAGCCAGGCTGCCTAGTGCGTTACGAGCCTTAGACTTTGCCGGTGAAAGATTTGAACAAGGAACCTTCGACGTGTAACTAGTATGCCCTACTAATTAAGCCGTAGCTTATATGTATAAATAAAAGACGGAATACTAAATTTAGGATAGCATTTCGTTGTGGATCGTCAGACAGGCGCCCGGTTCGACACAGAAATAATTCAACACCGTGAAACCGTTCTTACTTTATCTATTGTCGTCGATCTAAATCTTTCAAAAGTCGCCCCGGCCGATAGAGATAGGACCGCCAGATAAAATTACAAAGAAGAATAAGAAGAAGAAGCGGACAGAAAAAAGTAGCGAAAGGCCGGTTTCGAAGTGGACCGTGTCGAAAAGAGAGCCTTTTGACTGTGTGGCAAGAAGAGAGACGTGGCACTTGGTCTTTTAACGACCGCCGACTGTCCGCGTAATGGATGTAAAACAACTTGATTTATCGACGAGATTAATTCGTGTGTGCGGCTAGGGGTTATGATAGCCATCAATCTAACTCGATTAGTGCGCGAAAATGCGGTAGGTAGTAGGCCCAAGTGCAACCGTGCATAACGGACAATGTCGTTAGTTTCATCAATTCTGTGGTAACAAGAGCGTAGAAGACGAGCCTTCACTAGAAAGTGAGCCTAACTAATGTGAAATCGGATGCAAACTAAATTTACCAAAAATAAAACAAAAACTTCATACGAAACGGTTGCTGAAAAGTGGTACATAGGATCGCACGAAACTGATAGTGCAATCGTTATTTTTCATAGTTGCTCACTTGTCGTCTTGTAATTAAATCAAATCGGTCATAATTAAACGTTTATCTCTAGCGTCGCTCTAACGACACGTGACGTTAACGTAAACGACAATTGATTAACCCATTTTTACAGCGACCAATTCAATTACATAGCTAAACAGTTGAATCTATGAACGTATCAGCAAAATAACGTTTTGGAAAAACCAGGAAAATTCCATGCTTATATTTAGAATTCAAACGTTTTTGTATAAAATACAAGATCTGAAATGTTAAAAATGCGACAAAACTAGTACGCAGCATAAATCTCAGAGCAAAACTCCAACGTTCAACAGATACGACACAATAAATGATGTAATTTCACATTTTGATACCTAAAGTCTACTTTCACTGAACTTCCTCAATTAGGTTGGTTTATAAAAACGAACACGAATGACAGTTTTTATTATTTTTTTTAAACATTCCATATTTTAACGCATCGTGTCAATACTTCTACCGTATCGAATTAACTAATCAAAAACCTAGTGAGGAAAGTGAACCAATCGTTTACGAGACGAACAACTCGATTCGTTTAATCGACATGGACTTTAACAACTCAACTATAAACATTTACTAGTACAATCTTAAATACCTACGATAAATTTCAACACTGCGATCGCAATCGAATAATACAACATACAAAAAGGTTAACGTGAGCTTTGAACCCGAAATTGCAAACGGTTGCAAACAAATTATGACGAGTCGACGTTTCAATGCACTTATGCAACGGTGAACATTTGCTGAAAGTTCAAAACAATAGGGTATTGAACTTCATCGACAAAACACATCGAGCAATCGTTAAGCTATGCAATTTAACGATGCAACCAATTAGCACCGTGTGCATCATCGTCGTTGCACATGCGATTCTCGGGATACGCGATTGCGATTTTTCCCCGATAAAAATCCAATAATAAAATCAACAGGTGTAAAGTTCGACCACACCGCTGTTCATGTTTTGCAATAATTAACAAAATATATGGAAATTCCCGTGGAAAATTGAAACGGTTCAAGGTGAAGTCGCATGATCATGTGCGGCTAGGTCTCCTTGTACACCTTGCACAGGCACGACCTGGCAGCTTCTGATGATGATAACCATGGGTTTAAAACCCGTGGGAAAAGTGGTGTACACTGTGAGTGTCCTTGAACTATGGCACCGCAAAACCGGAGTATTGACACAACCGCAAAAAGTACCACAGGCCGACAGAAGTCATCCACTTTATTGCATACACGAGACGTCCTTTAGCATGTTAAAAAAAATAAAGTAAAAAACAAGCCATTGCGAGTCTATGAAAATCGTAGATGTTTATAGTTGAGTTTAAATTTAATGACTGCTTAGTTACGTTCCGACTTATAAATAGCTTGTAAGTTTTATGCAGTTTTAGCAGTGCAGAATTGTGCCTTAATCGCTCCGCGGCCATCACAATTGACGTCCGCTATAATGAAGTAAATTATTCCGGATTTTTCACAAGCTCGTATAATAATGATTCGTTTCGTGTTTATTACGCTGAATGCGTTTCGCGCAAAAGGTAGCTGTAGTAAAATCCATCATAATCTGACAGCGTTTATGTAGCAGAGTTTCTTCAACTTTCAAGATTGACCCCGCGACCTAAAGTTTGATTGACCTAAGAAAAAAAAAATTATTTTACCTACTTTACTATCAAATACTTTTTGCGTAAAATCAACTATTTTTACGATAGCGTTTTATGTTCTTATTGTGCCAGTAGATGCAAAATCAATTTTCACATCGCCGAGAAGGTTGAGAAGCGCTGGTTATTATATTGTGTACGATGTGTGAACATTTAAATGTGTTTGCGGTCCGCCGTGTGCCCTCTCCGGGACGCCAATTTCGAACAATCTCTCGAGATCGGACGTTAATGTGTTAAAATTATAGCGTTTAACGCGTTCGCATTAATCTAATTAACATGAGACGCGCCACGAAACGCGCGCGATTCTTGACGATCTCAATTACGCGATAAACGACCGAATAGTGCACGGACTTTTGCAAAATAACGGAAAAAAAAAAAATGGACGAAGGCCTCTCCAATCTACTTCCATTCCTGTTTTGAGCAATCTGCATCCACTCACATTCTTCTTAATTCATCAGCCCATCGTCCAGTCGGTCCACCTAGCTTTCTTTCACATCCTCTCGGATACCATTTCAGTATTTTTCGAGTCCATCTGGCCATTCATTCTTCTCGCTGTCTCCAGCCACGTTTTTAACACATTCCGCTATATCTCCCACTTTGGCCATGCTTCTTACTCACGTGTTCCTCTTACGATCTCTTCTTGTTATACGAAGCATACATCTTTCTATGCTTCTCTGTATGCACCGGATCTTACGTGACATTCTTGAATTCAGCATCCACATTTCTCATCCATACGTCCAAAAGCACTCCATTCTAGTTTTATTTCTTCCAGCCATATTCACCAATTGTCCTAGGTATAAATAACTATCAACTATGTATGTATGCATCTCTACAATATGATTATCTACAATTGATTAATTAATTAATAATCATATTAATTAATTAATAAATTAATATGATTATCTACAATTGATGACGATGTTTTGCTTGGAAAATTCATTAAACCCAGTATGCCTATATTTTTTTTTATTAATAATAGAAATTAGTACAATCTTATCAACGTTGATAAATTATTACTATATATGACAATGCTTAAATTAAGGGACTTGTTTTGGTTTACTGAATCATCATTCAGTTCCTATTTAGTACAATTCAATCAATCGGTCACCCGATGCCTATGTAACAATCAACGGTCAAAAATTTTTTTTTAGCAAATTACTATATACAGATATATATAAGCGTTAGCGTCTGTCTGCCTGCCCGTCAGGGTCGTTGCTGTCACGCTAGCATTGCCAACATAACAAACGAAAAATCCGTCAATGCTGCCTTGAGACAACAATGCGATTTTGTGTGCATACACCTGTCCAATCAACGGTACACTGTATAATTGTTTCGCGTACTGTTGGAGTGTTAGGGTTAGAATCCACCGTCATATGACGGCTAAACCGGCTAGTTGTAAATAACGCCGCGGTGTAGTAGCCACGCCTCTAGGAATTTCGTGAATACTTGTACACGAGGCTTTAATTTCGCACGTGTTTGACGGCGATTTTCGCGATATTTTCACCGTTGAAAATAAAAATGCACACACCAACATGCATAATGTCATAGTTCAATTTGTGTGTCGAATTTTGAAACACTTTCAGGTGGGTGAGGAAATCGTAGTGGGAGCTGTGGGCGGTTCAATGAGAGCAAAAGGTCGCAGCGAACGGGCCGGCGAACGAACGAATGTGTCACGGGTGGCAGCCGAAGGTCACTCGTTCTCAACATGGGGGGCGCGTGACGAGAATGGCCGATACGACCGCCTCTCAAAACAGGTGAACAATCGCAGGTGAAACCGCACAGACGGACGTGACGTCGAAAAAGGCCGATGTCAAAATCGATCGAAGAAGACTCACCTAGGCGAAAAAAAAAAAAATGTCGTGTTCGACGAACATACCTCGCTAATATTATGGACGCGAAAGAACGTGGGTGAATGTCCGAAACTGTCTCGATTAAAATAAAGTTGTGAGATTAAAAAAAATAAACCCCCCCCCCCAAAGAAGAGTAAAGTGCGAGTGCCATTTCACTTAGCGCTGGGTCGGTAATTGTCGCACTGTTGAGTATATGTACAGCTGACGAGTGGCCAACAATAACATGATCGATCTATTTAATTTGGTGGAATTTGGTGGTAGAAGGCAGATGCGGTGCAACGTGTGACGCAGATTACAGACTGTAAGGAAAAAAGCTTAAAGTTCTAAGAAACTCATATAAAAGTGAAAACATGAGCGTAAGCTCGATTGAATTTTTATATTCAAACAACGATTTGAATACTTAAAATAACAGTGGGTTAAAGAGAAATTTATTGTTTTATTTATATAATACAGAAGCTAAAGCTAATTATATAATCCTTAGCTAAGCACCTGTACAGAGACGTTTTTTTAAGACTGCCAGGAATTTATCAATAGTTTTTGGAACTTCTAATTCCATCCGGCAGTCATACTCCAAAACACTCTCTGTACAAGATGCTTCTCCTATTTCTATTTACTCTAACATTTTTTACAATTAAATTATATTCACATACATCCATTCGTCTCACAATAAATTTACTAAAATATGATGGTAACATATTATTATCTAACTTAAATATAAATACGAACATACAAGTATCATTCACATTCAACCAATCTAATTCAATCATCATATTTTTTTTATACTAGCATACCTATCCGCATTTAAAATACATCTTATACCTCTATTTTGTAATATTTGTAATCTATCTCTAGTCGACTTAATCTAACATATTTAATAATGAACCACAATACATAAGATGCCGTCTGACAATTATGTACATTATAAATTATTATTTTAGTTTTGAGATAATTAAACTTTTAAGTTTGTCTCGTGGTTGACAAATGCGGAATTATAACATTGCGTTGGTACGATATTCGTTGGAGGGGTGGCGGCCTCGTGTGAGGGCCTCGAAGAGAAATAAATCGGAGGTGCCTCCTCAAGATGGCATATACATACATATGTACTCTAATAGGTTATTTTTTCACTGTTGCTTTAAGCTTTAAGGCGTCGACATCGGAAACAGTCAACATTTGGTTTCATCGGTGACTATTGAAAATGAAAACAAGTACATGAAGGTCTAATTAAATGTAAATATTACATTTCACGATATTTTTACGAACTACGCAAGTAGGGAAGGAAGATAGGGTACGTGACGGAAAGTTTCATCCAAATGTTACATATCGCGTCCTCAGAACACAAAGGTAATTTGTCCATAATAGTATAGGTACATAGGTAAATTGTTCCAAGGCAAGCAGTTTTAAAGTTTGAACTGGTCATCATAAATCAGGGTAACAAACTATGTACATAAATATTTTTAGATGCTATTTCATTGTTGTTGAATTCACACAAGTAAATTTTTCAAATTGCGTGCAAAAAGTCCCGAATTTTCACTTCAAGAATATTGGTGGAATTATTGTACTTTGTGATGCCAACGTGTGACGTCATTCGAATGTGCCACTTTACTGCCATCAAAATAGGAACAAAGTAGCATTCGTAACTCGTGTCACCTTTGTGCTCCGAGGACGCGATATGCACAAGACAATAATAATATTCTACACAGTCATAAGGACAGTAGAATATTTAAGTAAATTCAAAACACGAATTAGTCAAGTACGGTATCACAATAGGATTTGCCCCCTTTGGGATGCAATGAACCGTGTAATTGCAATAGGTTAATACACACATGCAATTTTTTTTACACATGCTGTACGTCAGTACGTGCAGTGGCATTATTATTATTTTTTTTAATGATGTTCTACGGTGTAATGTCGATGACAAATGCCAAGAACGAAATCGACAAGTGCTGACGGAGCAGTGCGCGTGCACAGGTTGCGCAAACTGATAAGCGTGTCAACGGCAAACAAACTACAACAACAGCCACCACACTAACCGGTAGCCCAGGCACAAAGGTCGTTATATAACGAAATAACGCCTTCGTTGCGATTGTAATAACCTAAGAGTACTAGTAATAACGGACGAACGTCAATAGCGAACGCGCCATACCGCTCGACGCTGTCAAAGATCACAGCGCAGCGTCATAAACTAGCTGCAGTCAACGATGAGGGATGCTATCCGAGTATCCGCACACTACAGAGGCAAATTGTAAACTTTGCCAAAGATAAAACGATTCAAACAACGTACAAGAACCTCGAAGATATGATACGTATCATAGGTAGGTGTACCAATGAAACTTGAGCCATTTAAATGTGCGTCATATGACACTTTTGAGATTGAAATTGTTAACTATCGATACGTTTAATGTCTTTCTATTTATGTATCAAATGTATAGTATCGTACCTAATCGCTTTGAGTCACACAGCGTCCGTTCACGGCAGAATTGACGTTATAATACAAATTAAGATACGGACAGATAGTGCGGTATCTTATCTCGAAAACGTTGCAAAACGTTACGAGACCACTTACAATTAGTGTGCGAGTACGGAGAGATCAATTACGCTAGATTCGAGTTCACTCTCGTACTTTCAATGCGTGTTGCAGAAAAACTTTTAGACAAGAATTCGGATCAAATTTATATCAAAACGTGGAATGGGCATCGCTATACTTTTTAATAAGCTAAAACGACTTCACAACAGTCAAAGATTAACATAGTACATAGATTCGGTGCATACAATTATGACACGATTCAAATACGAAATGTTTACTTGAAAAAAAATTTATACATATAAATATACAGATTAATAATAATCGAATCGGGTCAACATCGTCGCGGATTATATTCGCGTGGTGAGTGCTTCTTATCTCTAACGGCTATGCGCTTTACCGCTTATCATATCATAACATGACACGTCTGCACACGCGGCAAATTCCCTATGTGACCTTTGCATTCTACATATTGACAATATAAACAAAGTGTAAATACGAAGGGAAGAAATACACATTTCGAGCTCAGGTGTAAATATAGCCGAAAAGTTTTCAATTATTAGCGACTTATCGGCGACTCTGTCGAGGGCAAACGCACCGATAGCGTTCGTTTGACCCACTTTGCCTTATCGCAAGGCATTTTCCACATTTTCCGAACGTTGTTGGTGACATCGTATGTATACCATTATCGAGTTTTCACACCAGTCGATGTTCAGCCAAATAAATAAAAATGTAAAACTAACCTTAAGCCATTTTAAACTAACGTTGAAGCGTGATTGTATAGCGAAACTTTAAGTTAAAAAATAGTCACACCTCTAACATATCAATACAATTATTTATAATTAAAGTTCGTAAGCCGCAAATCATATAAAACACAATGTTACGATGTATTATAATAACTACACAGTGGGTACTGAGAATGAGACAAAGATTGATCAGTTTGTACACAGTAATTAAACGCAGGTATATTGTGTAGTGTTACGCAACTTTTCAATGCAAGAAGTATTATATGTATTCGTATAAGGTTACCCTAACATTAATTGTATATGATATGAAAGGTAAAGTTCTACAAACACCGATTGCGCAATTTTAAACTTCCGACGAATGTGAAATAGTTTTCGAGCAATCAAACATTTGTATTTGAAATCTCGTGAATACGTATCGATCACATGTAAAAAGTTGCTCATTGGCTGAACTAACTTTTTCGCACAAAGGTCGCACTATAAAGACAATACTACACGAATCGCACGTTTCAACGAGGCAAAGAGTACAACGAGTTTACAAATTGTCAATTAATTGTTCGATCGTCACGTTACCGTGTCGCGTACACTTTAACCCGTTGACTTCGACCCGTTTTTATTGAACCGATAGCGGATTAGCGGATCGCAAAGAGCGATGCGTATTGTAGAATCGTGCGTGCGCTACATTAGAAATAATACGATTTTTCACAGCATCGATCGAGTCGATTTATACGACCCGTTGACATTAACGACCAGAACCGCCATTTTTTTTTCGCCGATCAGAAATAAAAAAAATACAGTATAATGACGCTATCAGGACATATAAAACACACTGACTATGGTCACAAGCGTGATCCCGACCGCATAGCAAACAGCTAAATGCAACTCGGGTGAAGGAAAGGTCGACTGTTAGTTTGCGACAGTGATCGACAACCGTTTATCCATTATCCTTATATGAAGTGTTAATGGATCGACCTTGATTGATTTTGACATATTGCATCAACAGTCCGTATGTTTTTACCGTTTTTGGAATGATGTCGGTGTGTTTGTGTTAGCAAATCTTAATTCGGAAACCGAAAAGTGTACCTTGTTTTTTAACTAAGATATGTACATCAACTTTAAGAATGCCTAGACCTAGACTATTTTCACTTACTTGGTAATAATAATATTTATATCAAGTCTGATTGATTGAACATTCAAATACGACGTCTTACGACGTTTTCATTCATTATAAACAAAAATTGTATTAAAAAATGAATATTATTCCAAAAAAAATGCGCGCATAAGCTGAAACATTGCTTGCATTGATTAAAATATTGACAATCTTTAAACTTTAACCCGTGCCCTCATATGCTGTAAGCTAAGTGCAAAGGTTAGGCATGTCGAATGGGTCAAAATAATATTGCATTAACTTGAAATTCGATAAAAAATATTTAATACCTACACACGTTATAGAAATACTCAAATAATTTTATGTTCAACAGAAAATTTTCATGACTTATTTATCGCATATGACCTTATCGTTGTAAAAAAAACTATTTATTTTTAATCGCAAGTGTAAAGTGCCAATCATGTATATATTATAGTAAAAAAATATTTCGAAGCGACATATGTATGTATGTATGTATCTATATTTATAACGAAGAGTCGACTTACTTTTTTAAATACTTTTTTGTTTCACATACAAATGTCACTGGTTAAGAACATCTGAACTTAAACACGTACGTGCCTTTAAATATACATATATCTATATGTATAGATACACATCAAAATGATAAAAAATATATATACATATACGTATGTACATATATAAAGATTTATTAAGCCGTATCCATTAGCTGTCAACCGTTGAATCGATTGCCGTGAGAGAACGACCACAACCTCCGCAGTTTTGCATACATTATTAAAACTACTAGATCAGAAATTGGATCACTTTTAAAACCGACCGCATGAATATTTATCATTAATATATTTTATTCGCCATTAACCTTTCTCGGTGAGTTTAAATCACACGGTTACCGTGTGCGGTCATTCAACAGTCATTGGACAGACCAAACGTCCGCTTGATTGATGATCGCAAACAACATAATATACATAACGTATAAAAACGGGAGCCTTAAAATAATTTAAAACATTTAAACAGATAAGTGTAGAAATTTACGGTTTCGAATTGATTTATGTCCCGACGGGAAAATGTGTTAAATATTTATGTAATTTCGTACACCTTTCCAATCGCGAAAAAAAAAAAATAATAATAATACTTATAATGGATTCAGGTAATATTTTTGTCGATATTATGTATTAAAATGTCAAACGATACAATATATAAATACTAAGATTGAATATTGACAACGCCCACACGATATCCGTATTTTTATTTCAAATTTCCAAATCAGATTATAACTGTTACATGATATGACACTATACATAGCTGTATGCAAAATAAAATTTAAACGAAATATGTACATATCTATGTACAGCTTAAATGTGTGCTTTACCGATTCCAAATTACTACAGGTATTCCAGTTTAGTTTGACAGTCAAAATTAAACGACACAGTACGCATACTAACAAATCTCTCTAGGCTAAAGGAATTTATTTTTAAACAACAATTCTCCCCACACATCTAACGGAAAATATTTCTAAAAATCCTCATCTGCCAAGAAAATCTGGTACGATTATCGTACGTACATTGAAATTAGCATCAGTTCACTTGTGAGCTCAACTCTCGATGTGCCGTATTTACATTAGGATGATACGTAAATTACGTAACGTTCAACAGGTCGACTTCAGCGTAACACAATTCCGCGAATTTAAGACGATTCGAATGCGAACATAAGCTAATAAAAGGTAGTAAGTGTAAAGTAAGCAAGTGCAAGAGACAAGTGTCGTCGACAAACCGACAATGCGATAAGCCGACAACCGACGATAACAATAGGACAGTGATAATAGCCGGTGACCCGAATTAAATCGAGTGTTATTAGCAATAGAGCAAACATAAAAAAATTATAAATTGAAAATAGATAGCCTCATATACTGATAAAGAAATATTGATAACACAATTAAGTTGATTTTGTGCAATTGAACGATTATAAATGTTTGATTGTGGAAATGTACCAAAGGGTACACATAATAGACACACTTTTGAGTACATATATGTAAATGCTTCTATGTACATACCTACTCTTTATTTGTTATTTGATACAGTTCACGTCGCGTTACTTGCAATGATGCAATGTGTTTTAAATGTGCCTATTCTCATGTTAAAATTTTGATATTTGCCATCATCCTACTGACAAAATTGCTGCGGTCTTGCGATATCGAAAAGGTCAAATGCATCACACAAAAGTTCACAACGCAAACAAAAATGTCAAATTTCTAACCAGCAGCGATGTAATTATATGCGAAAGATCACATTCAACTGTAGCGAATCTTATTTTTATGTCGTATAATAAAGAAATTTCGAAAATTTGCATATTTTAAATGGCTAGGTGTGTGCGAAAGCATATGCGCTTGTCTTCATTATGAGGGAAAAATCAATATGACGTTATTACCGTGTGCAAAAATAAGCATGAAATGTATGTAAATATGTATTTGAATGAAAATCATCCGTAAGTAATAGCATTTGCTGAAAATTAGGGCTAAGTAGGCATGATATGCATTATAGACATGATTAATTTTCCTCAAGTAGTCGGGTCTTATTGTTTTCTTTTTGCGATCGTTTGTACCGAACGATGCTGTTAAGTGCAAAAATAGAAGAAAAATTATCAAGTGATTACTTAAGAAGATAGGAAAAACCACGGCGTGACCGACACATGATATACTCAATTTTAAAAATAATATAAGCAAGTGAAAATATTATTCTTATATTTTTTACGAGTGCCCAATTACGGTTGACCGATTTTGACGAAATTTCATCGCGTCAACTGCATGTATTGCAAATATCAAAAATGAAAGCAAAAAAAAAGCATGAAAAATCAGTAGAATGGCCGATCTAAAAAAGTTCAGCGTACAAAAAGAAGCGTTAGCGCCCTGAGGTATTAAACGACACGAAAAAAATTAATAAGGTTATTTTTTGCCACGAAGCACCTGAGTTAAACCAAATCGACCGCTACGAGCGTGAAAGTTGTTACAATAAGATTAATAACTCCATATTATGATGTTATACATGTATACATATACACACACTAAATCTTTGTGCATCGTTTACTATATAATTGGGTTAGATTTTGAAGTGCCTAAAAGTAATTCTTCGAATACGCGAAAGTTACATAGTATTCTAACCACGAACGTCGAACATTCATACCTACATAAATCCAAAGACGTATTTATGACACGAGTATACGCACATCCCAACAGAATAAATAAATACCTGTGCAACAGACACCCGAAAAAAAAACATATACCTGAATTTACAATTGCAAAGATATACCAACCTAACTTACGGTCGAATGCTCAAAAGGTTGAACTTTGTTGAACACAAACACAGAAAAATTACATATTTTTAGTGCCGTATACATAATTTTGATTACTATTAACGAGTTTTTAGATACAAACCTTAAATTTTGATTTAAGTTATGAGCAAAATTAAACAAAAATGATTAGAATTTTTTAACCGTGCCGATGAAGCGGGACAAAAATTCATAGAAACTATGTACATATATCTAAGGAATTAAAAATTCACGAAAAATACTAGGGTGAGAATATTGAGAACACAGTTTCATAGTAAATAGCTCACGGGCTACAATAGTGGCACTACTCAAAATGGCAAACTAATGCTGCGTACACACCGACGAACGGTTGCTATTGTGTGGACGTTCATAAATCCTTCGTCTTTCGCTGTTCGGTTCGTCGGTGTGTACGCAGCATAACATGGCAAACTAATCGCGCTAATGAAGTAGGGACAAAAAATCATTGAAAATATATCTAAAGAATTAAAAATACCAGATTGAGAATACTGAGAACACAGTTTCACAGTAAATACATCGCACGCGGGCTACAAAAACTCACAAAAAAATACGATTTTGAAGCAATTACAAGCCCCAACACACGGCAAACTAGTCCTATTTACAGCAGCAACACCTGTTAACCAACAGTGGATCATCAAGTTAACTCCTAATCTTTAATTACATCGTTTCGACAACGACGGACACTGTGCGAATCTAAACACAAGTGATTTTTACTTTATTCGAGTTGTGCCAATGTCGAGCGACACCACGGGTAAACAACACACCGAACGCGACCGTCAATATTATTACGAATAAAAACAAAATAAGAACAAAGAAGCAACGTGACAACAATAACAATAATTTTATCAACACGACCGGCATGCGACCGGTAAACGCGATATAAAATAATAATAACAGTAGACAAAAATCGAACCGATGCAAAATTTTACAGAATCGCCCCCCTCAAAACACATACTATGGAGTCTTGTGACATTTAAAGCGAAACACTGTCGAAAATTTGCATACGATTCAAAACAATAAAAACTACACATCGATGGGGTTAGTAAGTGCACAGATATTGTATGTTCAGTTTAAAAAAAAAAAATTGAATTATCATACACAAAACGTCCATCTGCATCAGACCGTCATGTTTAAATATATAAACCTTATTCAAATATATAATATGTCCATTTCGTCCCATATTTTTCATGCAAAAGAAATGTAGTACATATTTATGTCACTTGCAATATTTTAAAACAAAAACAATATCTGTGCACTAACCCATCGACATGATAACATCATAACAATCGAAAACTGAAACTTACATAGTATTATTATGATTTAGTGTTTTCCCACGTGTGTGACGGATGGATACAATAAAGACAGGTGAGTGGGGGTAGGGGTTGGCACGCGTGTCACGAGAGTTCACGGAAACGGTTCACGGCGGGTCACAGGTCGCTCCGGAAGCGAACGAACCGGTCGAACGTTGGTAATACGTATGTGTGTCTGTACGATGTGCACCGCACACGACATGCGCACGCGCCGATCATTCGTCGGCGACTGGTGGCTCGCGCGCACAGGTAGCCGGAAAAGCGACGCGCGGGGGCGGACGCTATGTAGAGGGGAAAGGGGAGGGGCGAAACTGAGGGAGGGGGCGGGGAAAGGAAGGGGGGGGCGACGACGAGGGGAGGGAGGAAGTGAGGATGGGGGAGGAGGAGGGGGGGGGGGCACGTGATGATTGCAGGTGTGGTGCGCCTGCGCACGTCGATCGCCTTGCAAGGACGCTCGTCGAGCACCTGAAAACCGGTGCACTTTGACCCGTGCCGCCAACAAACTAACCAACTAACCGATTAACTGGCCGCATTGTTCGGTGCGCGTTTGCACTATTCCGACGTCGGGGTCAGTGATGAGGGTGTACGGAATTGGAGCCTCTAAGGCCCGTAACAAACCTGGCAGCCTGGCTGCCCGGCCATGGCCAGAAAAACGTGCACCCAGTTCAAGCAGCCAAAGCGGCAGCCAGAGCTCAGTTCTCGGAAATTTAGCGGCAAGTTCTCAAACAAAAGATGCTCACAAATGGACAGCGATACATCATATTATTTTCAATGCAATATTTGGTTCGTAATCTTGGATCTCGGATCCTTTTGCACTGTATGTACATATGTAGATGCAAATAATTCGTTGAAAATAATTTTATATACATTATTTCCAGCGCGCAATATTAGCGAGATTATATTAGAGATAGCGCGACACAATACGGTTTGTATGAGATAGACCGCACTGCGGCTGCAGTTCAAGTGCGACAATTTCACACGAGCAATTTTTGGCCACCGTACCTTTAGAGCGATATTACACTTGGCCACTTCACCAACAACCAGATTTTTTTTGAACCTCGACAACCAGATAGATATACAGGTTTAGATGGTACGTATTAGATTGTGCGATTCTCTGTTGCATAAAAATTTCTTTGAAGTCAATGGTTCGATGAAAAAAACCTTCACCAAAACTCTTTTCTGACTTTTTTTTTTGCATCGTCGTACTCAATTGTCAACGCAACGCAATTGTTTCGAAAACAATGAAATGATAGGTTGAATTTTATATATTTTCTACGTCTACATACATACTACTGCATAGAGTACCTAGCTTCCTAGACCTATTTTTTCTGTATTAAGATAATTAGATGAGCAGGTGAAGTAAAAGTGGTGCAATGTGATAAGATGCTCGCCACCGTCAAAAAAAATCTGGTTGTTGGTGAAGTGGCCAAGTGTAATATCGCTCTTAGGCTGATATTACACATGACCACTCCACCAACACCAAATTTTTTTTGCACCTCGACTACCAGATAGATACATGCAGCCACAACGATGTTAGTAAATGTATGTGGCTGCCTGTTTGATGACGCACTAAGGCAGCCAGGAAACTCTGGCTGCGCAGCCGCAGGTACGAGCTCCCGTACGCAGCAGCCAGACAGGCAGCCGCGGCCAACACGAGATGTATTTAACAAAGCAAATGTTACAAAAAGCCACATACATTTGCTTTGCCAAATACATCTCGTGTTGGCCGCGGCTGCCTGTCTGGCTGCTGCGTACGGGAGCTCGTACCTGAGGCTGCGCAGCCAGAGTTTCCTGGCTGCCTTAGTGCGTCATCAAACAGGCAGCTACATACATCGTTGTGGCTGCCGCGGCCATGGCTGCGCAGCCAGGCAGCCAAGTGCGTTACGGACCTTAGACTGATATTACACTTGACCACTCCACCAACACCAATTTTTTTGCACCTCGACTAGAAATCTACATGTTCTACATGTTTAGATGGCACCTTAGTGGCGTAACTAGGAATTTTGGTCCCGTAAGCGAAATATCCCCCCCCCCTCGAATTTTTAAATCGAAATACCAAATTTTCGCTTTCGCAACGCAGTATTAATATAAATATAATTATTGTTAATATGTACATAGGTACATAATATAACTTTCTTAATTTAACTCACCAATTTTAAAATTTCTTCTTTCGAGCCACTGTTTGCAAAATCATGAATTAATTGTTTGAGGTCCATTTTGGCTGCTTCTTTGTGCTCAATTGTAAGCAAAGATAGTTCATTGAATCTGGTTTGACCGATCGAATTTCTTTGTAGTCTTTAATTATTTTTAATTTATTGAATGTTCTTTCTACACTAGCCACGGTTACCGGAAGAGTAAAAAAATAATATGAAAGCGGTATATACTTCTGAAAACCCACTCTCTAAACAACTGAACTTGGTAATAAGTAATTCTGAAAATTGCCTTCTTTTTTTTATTAATAAAGAAAGATTTTTCTAAAACAATGACCATAAGGCAATCTATTTTTAACTGAATCTCGTTATTTATCTGTATTTTGTAAAGGTAAAACATGACATTTTAAAGTACAAGAACAAGATTTGTTTTAAATTTTATTAGAATGTGTATGTACATACATACATATATCATAGACATTATTTGAAACACTGAAATGCGTTATTATTGCCGTTTAGTATGACATGGATTTATAGTTATTTATATCTATGTATGTACATACATATGTATAGCAGTGGAGGCCACTAAGTTTGTCATAAGATCTACTTCTCAAAAGCAAACCTAACTGCGATCTACTTTTTAAAAAATGGTACAAGTGGTAACTAAAAAGTGGTACACGGTAATAATGTTAATATAATAGTAAGGTAATCAAATTTTAAAATGAAGTATGCTTTTTCAAGACAAAGAGCAATAAAACCATTATGACGCTGTCATTGCTGAGACAAGTCATCCTATCCTATCAGGGTATCAAATTGGTTGCTTTTTTAAATTCATTTTTTTTTTTTTTTAAATTCTACCTAAGTTTCATATTATGAACCTCATTATTTCTTCGTGTTTATTTCCTTGATTTTGAATATTATTAAATATTGAACTAGGACCTTGAGCCATCATTAAAACGTTATCAATTACTAGAAAGGTCTTACTGAGAGGTATTAAACATTCCCAGAAGGAAAACCCTGTCTCAAGCAATACGATTAGCCAATTATAAGTTTGGGATATTTAGCACCAGCCATAGTACCGTATTATGTACAATTTTAAACATGAGATAAGTAGTTTTGAGGAATTTTCGTCATAGACAAACGTAATGAAACACTACACAACTAACTAAATGCCTCGGGTGAAAGAATTGCGCACTACTTACATACATACATACTTAACCTGTCCAATGCAATCGAAGACTAACTAACCGAACGAAATATTTTGAAAGGATCCCATTATCAGAACACGTCACATTGCAACACACAATTCAAACGATCTTCGCACACACACACACACACACACACACACGTGCTAATTTTAATTAACACACTCAATTTAAATAACTCGAAACGGACAAAAGCCAGTCGAGTCGATCCACTGATACTAATTATACGTTCCACATCTACGAAAATCTATTGTGCGCGTTTAGAAATATTACACATGATAATAATGCCTATGCTACCACATACCTACCTACATCGGACGCGCTCGCTCGGTGCACTAAAAACGTCGATCGGGAAAAAACAATGCATCGTAAAGTGCAGCGTGCGATTAATAATACATATAGTGGGTCGAGGACGTTTCGACCGACGAGTTCACCGACGCATTCTTGCCACTGACGAACGCACTATAACGCCGTCGAAAACAATAAATTCGCATAATTCCGCTCATACTCATTCATACGAGCCGACGAGCTGCAATTGGATACGTTCGAGGATCGGTTGTCAAGTCGGAAAAAAGTCTCGGACGAGCGTTTAAGATCTGCCGCACCACACTGTCTGGGGAGACAATGGAAAATTATAAGTGTGTGTGTCTGTTCGTTGACATTGGAGTCGACACGGTTAAAATTGTGATAAATCTGTGTATTATGTAAAAGGTTGATGAGGTTAGCGACGACGATGGAAAATGAAGTTGCAACCTCGACCCAATGAGCTAATGGCTGTTTGACTCCGGACTGCGGGAAAATCATTGTTTTTCTCGAGACCTCGACACCATGGCGAGTTTCCTCCGTAGTACGAAAATTGATTTGTTAAAGTCAATGCGTGACCGGAATTGTCAAAACAATTACGTAAACGCATGCTATGTCGTACAGTAGGTATATACGCGTATTGTGTAAAAATTACGATGACCAGTCGAATAGCAGGTGGAAAAATCTCGAAAAAGTACACAGTAAGTAAGTAGTTTAAAATTAACGTTAATTTGAAGCTGGACTTATACATTCGTGGTTTTAATTTTATAAGTTTAAAAAAAAATGCACAGTGCTACACACTTCCGTATCAGAATGTATATCAAATGATGTATTTAGCGAGCTCGCTGGCAGAACTGATAAAACTAATTAAATCATTTTTACGCCTAGTAAAAAGGTGAAAAAATAAATCAGAACGTATTTAAAAATAAGTATCAGTAATTGTCAGACCTCATTTTATGTAGTTCATTATTAAATATGTTAGATAAGTCAACTAGAGATAGATTACAAATATTACAAAAAATAGAGGTATGAGATGTATTTTAAATGCGGATAGGTATGCTAGTATAAAAAATATGATGATTGAATGTGAATGATACTTTGAGGATTTGTATGATCGTATTTATATTTAAGTTAGATAATAATATGTTACCGTCACATTTTAGTAAATTTATCGTGAGAGGAATAGATGTATGTGAATATAATTTAATTATAAAAAATGTTAGAGTAAATATAAATAGGAGAAGCATCTTGTACAGAGGTGTTTTGGAGTATAATAGACTGCCGGATGGAATTATAAGTTCCAAAACTATTGAAAAATTCCTAGCAGTCTTAAAAAAACATCTCAGTGCAGGTGCTTAGTTAAGGACTATAATTAATTAGTTTAAGCTACTATATTATATAAATAAATAAATAAATTGTATATCTTTTCAAAATCGTGGCCATATAAAGAATATAAAAACATTGAAGTTTTATCCGAGTGGGGGATATTATGGGCATAATCGCAGGTTAAGGGTTAAGGTCCAACACGACGCGAACGACAAAAGTCAGTCAAAAGAAAAGTCTTTTGAGTAACCGATTTCGAAAACGTTACACATAAAATCACCGGTTAATTTTAAATACAAATCAGTCGAGCTATTTACGAGTGGTTTTAACAAAGCTCACAGTGAAAGGCGCGCACGGGCAGTAACTTTAAACGGGCGGCATAATTAAATCACAACTTCGCATAATCGTTATGCGAAAGTCGTAAATATTTAACGGTGCAAACTCTCTCTGCACAACCGACAATAAGTACGCACATACGTACATACATACCTGCACAATATATACCCGATGCAATTGGACACATCGAAAACCCAGACTGGGCTATCGGTGGAATCTGTCAAAAAAATATTTTTTACGACTATAAAACACATACATACATACATAGTTAGCCGCGCGTAATTGACAGCAGACTGTTGCGGAATTCTGCGCTGACAACAATGGCGTTTATTGTTCGACCGGGTGCATCATTATGTTGCTACGATTACGTACATAGTTAGGCTATCCCACGTGGCCGGTCGCTCGACAGGTGATCTTCGGCCTTCTTAGCTTAACCTTTTGTCTTCGGCCCGACAATCGGTGGCGACGTAGCACAACAATGAGGTGTTGTTGTCCCACCCACACCAGCATTGTCCACGTGGCCCACATAAGCCATTGTGCGCTGATGATGTATGGAGTCTGCTGCAATTATTAATGGTTCTCCCCCCCCTTCCATCCCCACACACGTATTGAGATGTTACGTCGATGTATTGTAGACAAGGTGTTCGTTGTAAAGTTCAGCAGCTTTTTTTCACGGATATTAATAGGTATTTAAGTATGGTTTAGAAGCGCTGATTGTGTGTGTGTGTGTGTTTGTATGTTGAGGCGCGTGCTGGTTTGGTCAGGTTGCTTCTTGTAACTTATCGACGTTTGCCGCTAAAGTGTTATACTTCCGCGAGCAGATCGCTCATGCAGATTGTCTGTGCTCTCGAGCCAATGTCGCGGCAAAAACTGGTGCAAGCCACTGGATTGTCAGCGGTTCTCAACTGTACGATTTAAAGAAAAGTTAAGGAAGAGAGTGACAAACATGTATTTATTTCAGAATTATTTCATCAGATTATATTCTAAAAGTCACGTGAACGCTTCGTTGAATGTCAACGGAGCGTTCTCATCACCCGTACTAAAAAATAATATTAAATTTTATAGTTTTTATAGTTGTTGCCTATGCAACAATATGTTGCGCCATCTATGGCGCGTCATAATAACAAAGTAACAATTTAGCAAAGTCGCGAGCCATATTATATTCGACAATAAATAGCCACGTTGAAGCCTGCCCTACATCGTCTGGTTTGGCTCACCGCGTAAGCGCTCTGTTCCGAATCGGTGGTACTGGGTTCAAATCCCACTCGTGCAACGTTCTGGTTTTTTAATTATTATTTAACTCGGCGAGCGTTATCAGCAGACAGATATACACACACCACACACAGACACAGACTGACAGACAGACAGACGGATTTTGGCTATTATATATATGTACATATAATAGAAGAAGCAAGTTTGAATTACGTTATATGTAGGTGAAATATAAAACCAAAAATATGGATGTAATGGTATTTAGCTGACACCGACATGTTGAATTTGGAAGAATGCCCAAGGACTTTTGTAACTAGAGAGGAAAAAAGTGTAAAATGCAACGTCGGGTTTTTGTGTATGAAGATATTATCATTTATATGTGAAGGCATTAAATGAATGGCTTTGGAAAGCTTAAATTCGAAAGATGCGCAAAAAGTGAAAATCAAACATTGAAGTAGATAGATATAATTAATCATCATTCAAATGATGATTAAAATAGTATCCAGAAGGTGAGTCGTGATTCAGATCAGTCGGAATCTAGACGGAAGTAGGTACTTAATAAATTTAATCATGGCATAAACTGATTGAAATCGGTGGAAGCTACACTTTGAAGCAAAAAAAAAAAAAACGAATGCAGCTCAATCGAGAAAATTGTTGTTGTGAACTGAACACATTTTATTAAATAAAAATATAAAAAAAATTGGTTTTGATTGCTTGTGAAAGGTTTGCCTTCGCTTGAGCAAATAACGCCACCGTTCAACGCGATTAGGTCTACGGCCAATTTGCCTGACGGTGAGCTTTTCATATTCAAAGTTTTCTCAATGATCGTAAAAGTCGCCCGACTACCAGTTGCAATACGAAAACTCATTTCCGCTGTAAAAATTTAATGGAATCAATCGAACTCCCGGAATGAAAATCAAAACTCACCTACCTTGGAGCGGACAGCCAATCGGTAGGTGCAACTCTCATAGTAAAATATATATGTACATATATGTATAGCAAATTGAATCTAATGTATCGACAGCAAAACGTTGACTGTGTGAATCGTTGAAAAATAAAGGAAACGTTGCGTGATGATACAGTTGCACGCGAGTAGTACACAACGTATTTATACCAGAAGGAAATTGTCGATGAACATTAGGAACAACACGCTTCGGGCACTCGCCAACTACCATTGCAATTCAAAAGCAAAACCCTTCTTATTTTCACAGCGATACGGCGGCACAAAAGTACCGTACGCATTAAAATTTCAATTTTATACGACGCGCGTCGGCAACTCAGTACACCAACGCAGTATTTGCCATTTTTAATAATGGCCGTTCGATGATAATAATTGCGAAATAAACGATGCCGAAGAATGAACCCTCAACAATGAAAGTCTCACCTGTGATTTAGTGCTAATGCAAACAACGTGTCAGTTTTCACGATTTGTAAAATAATAGTGTATTAAACGTGTAATGGCTCTTTGAATTTTGTGCTACTTAAAAGGGTTTCAGAAATATTATACAAACTACAATGTTGCATCGACAATAACCAGTAATAACGCAGCGGGCATTCTAGCGGATAGTAAGAAAATTTTAGTCGTTTTACTATTACTTTGATTTAAATTTCAGATATTGCTAATTTTACTGTGATTAAACTCAATACACATATCATAAACAAGACTACGCTACTGTATACAAATTTCAAACAAAACTATCAAATGATATGTGTAATAAACTGCCGTATAAATTGCACATTCCGTTAGATTTTACTCTAAATACGTGGGTGAAACAAGTGATTCAAGTTACGAGCGTGAAAATGCTAAAGTAGCAAGGGCGGATTAGTTAGCTATATTATACCAGTAAAATGAATCAATGATTCATTATAAATCTATAAAAAAATAGGGATCATACTAAAATTTAAAACATTTTAATTTGATCTTGTTAGATTGCATGTTGATTAAGTTTGTTCTGTAGATTAAAAGAACGGACGAAAGTTGATATGCCTTAATATTCTATGTATAAAGCATAATACTATCGACGAGACTTGGTAGTGGAAGAGCGATCGGTGTAAACAGTGAGAAGCGTAATTGGCTCAAAACCCACCAATAATGATCGATAGTTCTGACCAATACTATTTCCCGCGTAATGATAGTGTTGCGGGCAAAAAACCAACAATCGGGATCCGTAGTAACATGCAAGGAACATCATAATGGATAAATTTCTCCGGGGGCATTTAATGGCGCAGAACGCCCATCATCATTCATCCGTGCACCGATTCAACTGGAAATAGTAGTAGTAAAAGGCAAACGAAACCACGTAACTATAACTTTAAAATTACCAGTTTAATTACGATAACCGTTCCGCGGTATTAATAAAATACACGCAACTTACGATGTCGCTGAATCGTTTTTGCTTTACATTTTTTTATTTATTTTTTATTATTTCTTTAACCCTTATCACTCCAGAGTCTATTCTGAGTGTACGCGATGGCTAGACGTTACCTCCGCTTAACGCATGACGGTCGATGCATACAAATAGTTCGATTATCCGACTATTACGGACGTACAGACAGAGATCTGAACGCGCGATAAGGTGTGTGTAATATCTGTTTTGGTATCGATTCGCAGCCATGTTGGAAGCTGTGTTGAGCCCGGAAAACACGCGTCGATGTATCGATAGATCGTCGCTATCTTCATCTATAAACATTACTACAATATCGCATTGTCTGCGACTGTTGAGATAAGCGCGTGGCGCGAATGGTACCGTTCGCGGCTCTGAAATAAATTCAGCTAAACAATAATTGTCATATTTCATCATGACGAACGAGACAATATAATCAGTAGATTGTACATATGTAAGTGCTTGTCATGAGTGTTTCTAATTTTAATTATCTAACCCTTCCCTCTCGGTTCAATATATCCGTATTTTTTTTAAATATATGTACATACCTTCCACAGTGAAATCACTGTACAGACTACAGTGAATACACAACAAGAATTTATACAAATTTATAATCTATTGACTAATTTATTTTGTGGTCATAAATATCATTTATATACCTGTATTTGAATTTATATATTATTACATGCGTACTGCCAGTTATGGTAGATAAATATGTATGTTTGGTATAACAAGAAGAGATCGTAAGAGGAATACATGGGTAGAAGCATGACCCAAGTGGCAGATATTGCGGAACGTGTGAAAAAAGTTGAAGTTGTCACATAGCGACTGAGAAGAATGGATGGTAGATGGACGTGAGAAATACTTGAATGGTATACGAGAGGATGTGAAAGAAAGCAAGGTAGACCGATCAGTCTGGATGTCAACTGGATGCAGATTGCTCAAGACAGACAGGAACGGAAGAGGATTGAAAAGGCCTTCATCCAGCAGTGGATGATGAACGGCTGAAAATGATGATGATACATCATTACAAATTATTTGTAATTTTGCACAGCGTAGTTAAAATTGCAAGAAAAATTGTGGTTTTGACATTTTACCGTTCGTTGAAGTCTCCAAATTTTCACAATTAATTTTCTTAGACAAACAAATAAATTAATGTTTATAATCAAATTATGAATGCAATTTCAATAACAACAATAAAATTTTAGTAATTTAATCAATCCTTAACTGAATCTATTGATCTATTCGAATTAAATTGTCACGATTTAAGCTTGACTTACGTTTGCTAATGGATTAAGTGCCTTATCGGTAACTTATGTACACACAACAGATTAAGCTTTCCCTAATCCAAATTTGTCACTATCGTTCAAATCGTTGACCCGCGCTTTTAATAACACAACACGACCGTGTAAAGCGAAACATCTGTTCACCGCTCGGCGACCATTATTACAATCGACCGCAGAAACTTAAAACAAACACGAGAGATCGCGCGATAAGCATCGAGTCCAGTTGTTGAATTCGCTCTGATACCGATCGCGAACAACATTACGACACATATCAAACGGTGATAGAACTGGATTAACTATTTTTTTTTTGTCCCCCGTGCGACAATTAAAAACTGCCCGCTGACCGACGGGTGAAAGGTTAACCGATCGAACGATCGGTCCACAGTGATAAAGTCATACCGGACGTCCCGTACACGGTTGTAAAACGATTTTAAGTTACCGATGATATAAAACGTTATCTCTCAAACCTTAGCGGGTGCCTTTGCCAGTTTTACGACCGCATCGGGTTTCGCCGAACGATGCCAATGAATGGAGACGAGATGTCGACGACGAATCGACCTCACCTTCCGAAAGCGATTAAGTGGCCAGTGAGATAGCGGTCTCACTTCCGTTCACACGTGGCAAAAAAGTCACGTAACTAATGTCAAGACGGAATATTGTCACGTAAATAAATAAACACACAGGGTCCGAAAAATATATAAATTGTTATTTGGAGGCGTGCGTACGTGCGTGCGTAAACGAAAGATGGTGACCGGAGATGAACGATTCGATCAAATCAATCAAGTTAAATTACATTTGGAAATAATCCTTACTACACAAACGTTTATAAGGCATTTATAACGTAAGATATATATATGTACTTAATAGGATGACAAGATACCCAACTGCTAATTGGTGCTCGAGAACAATGTGTGAGGTACACGAATTCAACATGCTCATGACAAGTAACAAGTGGATAACTATAGAAGAAGTGCCTATGGGGAAGGATATATAATTTGTAGTGCGACAAGGCAGGTTTTCAACTATTAATTGGTACCTCAGAGACAAGAGCAAAAGGCCAAGCGCGATATGGATCAATAAGATAAGGACCAAGCGCAGATAAACACAGACGCAAGCTACTCAAAACAAAACAGTCGACATTATCATTGGAACAATAACAGTTTATGTACGCTAAAAATCAAAATAGATCAACATTCCCTATTTGAATACGAACTTTCACCAACAAACAATCATATTCCGTATAAGAGAAACAATATTAAATACACCACTCAAACCTATTATGGAATCGAACGAGACGCTTAAATTAATTGAATCGACAATTTATTAAAAACGCAATTTACCGACACGATAAAGGCACACCGTTGCGAACAGGTAGGAAAATCTCAAGGGTGGTATGGTGGGGAGTTGTATCGCATAGCCGCCGATTTATTCAGTCAATACGCCAAACAGAGCGCGCGACAGCAAAGTTGACTTTAACCGCTAAATATTCGGGCATAACCGCGTGGTGAAAACTTTAGTTTGCCTTGAAACGGGCGTAGGGGGTGGCGGGGGCGATTATATACGTCCATTATATATAGTTAGCTGATATGTAAAATAGTGCAAAAACAGTTGATTATTAATAGAATTGAAACAAATTTGCAATAAATAAAGTTAGATGCGCATGTGTGGCATTAATGAGGGAATAGAATAACCGAATACGCGTCTACATCGAGAAGGATTTCCGCCGATTTCCGGCGACTTCGATGACGTTTGTGGAAAAGTTGTATGTAAATAACTCCGAATTGAGAATCGTGAGTGACATACAAACGTTCCGAATGCGAGGTGACAGATGGTAGTTTGATAGCTTATGTATGTCATGCCGCCACTTCACCATCGCGCGAATGTTCCGCGAATGTTCGTGAAATGTTGGCCTTAGCGCTGTGGTCAGCTGCCGCCTGCTCGACCGTCCAGAGCGCTGCTATCGTATCAGTAGTGGCGCCACTCTAGTGTCAACTAGCTAGCGGCAGCGAACGAAGTGTTTTGGATCCCATATCGCGGGTTCTCGGTGGAGAATTTCGAGAAAGTTCAGAGTCACTGAATTGGTCGACATGATTACGCACTAAAGGCACAGACAACACTGGAGGGGTCCGGAGTGTAGGGAAGGGTCCGCTATCTTGCTTTTTTCGCGGTTCGCTCAACTTTTGCGGACGTCGCGCGAATGTTATAAAGTACGTTGGCGTTAACGCGAAAATGTTCGAGCGACGTACCCACACCTTGGCGCTCGGCATCGCTCGTCAGCGCTCGTCCAATATGAAGTGCCGGCATCAGAGTGACAGAAGCCGACGCTTGCGCAGGTAGACTTGTGAAATTCGCTAGGTTTTCATACACGATTTCGTAGCGGTGTGCGGGAGGAGCCCTTAATCGGAATAAAACAATGCACCGTAAATTACGACGCGACTCTTCGCCGTAACGCGTTGATAAATTGACCTGGCGAAAACGTACGTATATATGTACATATGTACATATGTACGTACGTGAAAAGGATGTGTCAAAGCTCCGCGTATTGAACGTAACGAAAGCACGCGATGATTGATGGACCCAGCGGCTAAGCGGTATTTGACTGTCGAATTAGCGCGCGGCGTTCGCTAATCGAATCCGACGAAAGCTCGACGGTGCGGTGGAGCCTTTATTTTTAACCCCTTCGAGATGATTGTCGATGGTGTTTAATGAAGAATGCTGTGGCCCAGATCGAGGGCGTTTCTCGAGCGCGTGTGGGTGTCGGTTGATCGTTGGGTCTCTCAGACCCGATTGGCCATCCTATGGCGGAAGCGATTGTATGAAAGTTGACCTTAAGCGGCTTAAGCCAGGCAAGGTCGTCGCTCGCAACTGGACGAACGAACGTCCACTCCAACCAGATCACATCGAGCGCACATTCTCAAATGCGACGATTCCAATCTCTATTTGTCTATTACGTACTATAACTAGACGTACGTATCGTTTTCTTGGAACGGACAGAGAAAAAATCGAGGAGTTGAACTGAAGAAGAATTTAAAACGAGTAACTTTTACAATTTGATGTACATACCTACGTATACTATGCTTAAAAAAGAAGGCATACGACCCAATGCGTACTGCCAGTTATGACGTACGGATGTGAAACGTGGATGATAAATTCAAGAATGTTACGCAAGATCCAGTGCACACAGAGAAGCGTGGAAAGATGTAAGCTCGGTATAACGTGAAAAGGTCGGAAGAGGGATAGATGGGTAAGAAGCATGACCAGGGTGGCAGATGTATACTGTGCTTAAAAAAGAAGGCATACGACCAATGCGTACTGCCAGTTATGACGTACGGATGTGAAACGTGGTTGATAAATTCAAGAATGTTACGCAAGATCCAGTGCACACAGAGAAGCGTGGAAAAGATGTATGCTCGATATAACGTGAAGAGGTCGGAAGAGGAATAGATGGGTAAGAAGCATGACCAGGGTGGCAGATGTATACTATGCTTAAAAAAGAAGGCATACGACCAATGCGTACTGCCAGTTATGACGTACGGATGTGAAACGTGGATGATAAATTCAAGAATGTTACGCAAGATCCAGTGCACACAGAGAAGCGTGGAAAAGATGTATCCTCGATATAACGTGAAGAGGTCGGAAGAGGAATAGATGGGTAAGAAGCATGACCAGGGTGGCAGATGTATACTATGCTTAAAAAAAGAAGGCATACGACCAATGCGTACTGCCAGTTATGACGTACGGATGTGAAACGTGGTTGATAAATTCAAGAATGTTACGCAAGATCCAGTGCACACAGAGAAGCGTGGAAAAGATGTATGCTCGATATAACGTGAAGAGGTCGGAAGAGGAATAGATGGGTAAGAAGCATGACCAGGGTGGCAGATGTATACTATGCTTAAAAAAAGAAGGCATACGACTAATGCGTACTGCCAGTTATGACGTACGGATGTGAAACGTGGATGATAAATTCAAGAATGTTACGCAAGATCCAGTGCACACAGAGAAGCGTGGAAAGATGTAAGCTCGGTATAACGTGAAAAGGTCGGAAGAGGGATAGATGGGTAAGAAGCATGACCAGGGTGGCAGATGTATACTGTGCTTAAAAAAGAAGGCATACGACCAATGCGTACTGCCAGTTATGACGTACGGATGTGAAACGTGGTTGATAAATTCAAGAATGTTACGCAAGATCCAGTGCACACAGAGAAGCGTGGAAAAGATGTATGCTCGATATAACGTGAAGAGGTCGGAAGAGGAATAGATGGGTAAGAAGCATGACCAGGGTGGCAGATGTATACTATGCTTAAAAAAAAAAAGGCATACGACCAATGCGTACTGCCAGTTATGACGTACGGATGTGAAACGTGGATGATAAATTCAAGAATGTTACGCAAGATCCAGTGCACAGAGAAGCGTGGAAAAGATGTATCCTCGATATAACGTGAAGAGGTCGGAAGAGGAATAGATGGGTAAGAAGCATGACCAGGGTGGCAGATGTATACTATGCTAAAAAAAAGAAGGCATACGACCAATGCGTACTGCCAGTTATGACGTACGGATGTGAAACGTGGTTGATAAATTCAAGAATGTTACGCAAGATCCAGTGCACACAGAGAAGCGTGGAAAAGATGTATGCTCGATATAACGTGAAGAGGTCGGAAGAGGAATAGATGGGTAAGAAGCATGACCAGGGTGGCAGATGTATACTATGCTTAAAAAAAGAAGGCATACGACCAATGCGTACTGCCAGTTATGACGTACGGATGTGAAACGTGGATGATAAATTCAAGAATGTTACGCAAGATCCAGTGCACACAGAGAAGCGTGGAAAGATGTAAGCTCGGTATAACGTGAAAAGGTCGGAAGAGGGATAGATGGGTAGAAGCATGACCAGGGTGGCAGATGTATACTGTGCTTAAAAAGAAGGCATACGACCAATGCGTACTGCCAGTTATGACGTACGGATGTGAAACGTGGTTGATAAATTCATGAATGTTACGCAAGATCCAGTGCACACAGAGAAGCGTGGAAAAGATGTATGCTCGATATAACGTGAAGAGGTCGGAAGAGGAATAGATGGGTAAGAAGCATGACCAGGGTGGCAGTTGTATACTATGCTTAAAAAAAAGAAGGCATACGACCAAACTGCCAGTTATGACGTACGGATGTGAAACGTGGTTGATAAATTCAAGAATGTTACGCAAGATCCAGTGCACACAGAGAAGCGTGGAAAAGATGTATGCTCGATATAACGTGAAGAGGTCGGAAGAGGAATAGATGGGTAAGAAGCATGACCAGGGTGGCAGATGTATACTATGCTTAAAAAGAAGGCATACGACCAATGCGTACTGCCAGTTATGACGTACGGATGTGAAACGTGGATGATAAATTCAAGAATGTTACGCAAGATCCAGTGCACACAGAGAAGCGTGGAAAAGATGTATGCTCGATATAACGTGAAGAGGTCGGAAGAGGAATAGATGGGTAAGAAGCATGACCAGGGTGGCAGATGTATACTATGCTTAAAAAAGAAGGCATACGACCAATGCGTACTGCCAGTTATGACGTACGGATGTGAAACGTGGATGATAAATTCAAGAATGTTACGCAAGATCCAGTGCACACAGAGAAGCTTGGAAAGCTGTATGCTCGGTATAACGTGAAGAGGTCGGAAGAGGAATAGATGGGTAAGAAGCATGACCAGGGTGACGGTTCCAAACTTCGACCACTCTATTTGAAAAGAACAAGTCTCTGACAATTTTGTAAGATTTGTCTTTTAGAAGTCTCAGTGTATGACCTCCGAGATGAGCGATTTTATTGAACGTCATACGACAAAAATAAATATTTTATTTTTCCACTGTTCTGTTTTGTCACTGTTCTGTTTTATCATGTTCTGTTTTGTCATGTTTTCTTTTGTCATGTAACCGAAATTTCAGCTTGATAGACTTGATAGTTTCGGAGAAAACACACACACATGCACATACACGCATAGACACACGGACACACAGCATACAGACATTTTCCAGAAATCATGAAAACGTGATCAGGGGATGATACCGGATACAAATCAGTCAAAATCTCGAGGTCGAATTTTCCCATGATCACAATAATGATCACAATCATGATCACAATCGGATCTTTATCCGATTAGGATAAAGATCCGATTAGGATAATGTAATAACGGCGCATATACCTACATATAGTTATGTAGTAGACATTGTAGTTATTTCTTACTTATTATTTTTCTGATAGCAATTGATCGCCTTGGTATCAACGGTATACGATAAAGTAAAAATTCAGGCGAAAAAATCAAAGGAAAACTTAAATTTTTTTACAATTGAAATCAACTATCGCCATTGAATTTTTGCACGATCACAATACATATGTACATCCGATTAGGATAAAGTAAAAAAGTAATAAATAAATTATGTAGAGTTGATCAAATAAATAATGTTGTTGCCTTAGGGATGACGGATTAATATTTAAAAAATCAGAGTATTTATTAACGTATTTGACCATTCTGGGAATGGGAGACTGAAGATAAGAATTGTTATGCGAAATAGTTTCATAGTCTAATAAAAATCGAGAACGGGTAAGACGTGCCGGAACTTTTAAGGGAAGAGTCGAATGCATGAGAATGGGACTATTTATTAAAGAGTTTAATGTTTTATATAAAAAAATTACATCAAATACGATTCTTCTATGTATTACTTAATTTTATCATTTTTTATTTTGATAGGAGAGAATCATAAGATTCAGTAGGTTTATTAAAAATAAAATTAATGTTTCTCAAAATTTTCTAATGTATTTTTTTCAATTCTGAATACGAATGATTGGCAAAATGAGGTGACCAAACTATATAATTATATTCTAGTTTACTTCTAGCTAGCGAACAGAATAATAATTTAAAAGTATTAAGATTGTGAAAACGCTTGACAGTTCTGATAACGAAATCAAGTATTCTGTTCCCATCCTCAGATACATGATTAAAATGCTCAACAAAAGTAAGGCACAAAAATCACACCCAAATATGTACATATGTATGTATATTACATATGACTATTTTTCTGAATGACACTTCCTTATTATTATTACATTTTGAATAGTAAATTATGTAGTTTGTATATTCACAATTTAGCTTGTAGTTTATTACATCAGATATTGTCATTGTCACATTGCGACCTCAAAGCACAAAGGTGACATGTCCAAGATTTTTCGAAAATGAGTTATGAATGCAACTTTGTTATTAGGACAGTCAAGTGGCACATTCGAATTACGTCATATTTTGTTTTGACATCCCAAAGTGCAAAAGTACTACTAATAGTCTTGTAGCACAAAAGTTACAACTCCGTACTTTTGCATGCAATTTGAAAATACATGTTCAATTACCATTTTTATATAAAATTCCCTTGATTTATGATGACTATTTAAAACTTAAAAATTGCTGCCCTGAACAATTTACTGCTTTGGACATGTCACCTTTGTGCTCTTAGGACGCGATATGATTTTTTTTTATTTATTTGTAAAATTCGACTAACTTTAAACTACAACACTAAAATTTTAAATCAAGTTTGTAGTTCTATGTAAATTGTAATATGATTCAAATTCGAACCAAATATTTAAATTTTCATTATGAAACTAATGTTCTATGCGTAGGTTTAAATTCGTATATTTGATTGTTACAAATTTTAACAAACCCCATAAATGCACTTCCGCTTTTCTTCCACCAAACACTACAATTTTCAATGTGATCAATTGAACATTTACATATTCAATACGCATGAGGCACGGTTAGATCTACGAAATACCCCACTTCTCTTCTAACATTTACGTTGCATACAATCCGACAACAAAGATGACCATTGCTCCATTTTGAACCATACACACATACCTGCGTACATACATACACTGCAAAATGGAGCATCGCAGATTTGCAAACGGTAATAATCGATGAGCAATCAAAGAGTTGAAGGAAGACGGCTATATATATTTTTTTTTTTTTTTGTTTTGCGTGCCGTACGTTTGCTACGTTTCATGTCACCGACACGTTCATATACTCGCCAGAGATGCCTTCACGCTCTGCTTCACCACCTTCAACGCGGCCATAGCGATATCTAGATATATACATATTATACTGCCTATCGAAGAGGATGAGATGTCCAAGTGACAGCGTTAGATAGCCAGAGCTCGACGGTCGTACGTGCGACAATTCGAATCGTCAATGGTGTTTTCTCGCCCGGCGCGAATAAAGAATAAAATATAGCCTTATACGTACGCAATTTCCTTCCGCGTAAACCGTTTACGTATTGACGAATACATTCTTATGTGACACGCCTTCTGTGCGCTCGATTCCTCCCGTGTGCATTTCTTACATATACATTGCTTTAATCGCACGAAATGAATGATAATAAAAAAAAAAAAAACAGTGAAAGAGAAGCTCGAAGACAGATTAGAAGCAATACCTGACGAAGAGAAGATTGGCGTCTCCCATCCGGCCGCAACCGTACGCGCACACCACGGATCATTGCTCACAAAGGTCAACGTAACCGGTGAACCGAGGAAATTTCCTCGACACCATCACAAAATGCCCCATCATAACCACCGTAAAATCGATATTTTCAATACGTGTAAAATTGCCCGTCGAAAGACATGCAATGGTAAAAAAAAAAAAATTACCAACGTAGTAAGTCGTGGCTATCATCGTTCGAAACGATTGAATTGAAATTTTATTATAACGAAAATTGTATTTGGAAACCTTGATGAGTTGATAATGTAGTGTCGACTTTGAGATGCCTAAAGAGACGTGCTTTTTCCTATTCGGCGTCTTTTTGCTTCAGCAATGAATGAAATACGCAGGAATTTAACTTGAATTACATATGTAGATCTAATCAATTTTCCATTGCTTCGAAGCTTTTCATACCGACTACAAAATTTAAAGTCGGGAACCTTTTTCGAGTCAAATTAGGGAAAACCTTATTCAAAATTAAATTAAATGTTACTTATTAATCATGAATGAAATGTAAGAAATATGTAAGTCATTTTCGTGATATTTCTTAACATTCGACAGTTTATTACTAAAAAGTATTATAAAGTTTAATCTGAAAAATGATTTTAAGGTATTTTATAGTCATTTGTGTAAATTGTGTGTCAACATTTTGTATTTCACGCAAAACGTTGGAAGACAGCGAGAGCCGCAGGTATTCATACAAAGAGCCGCATGCGGCTCCGAAGCCGCCGGTTTCCGACCACTGCTATAGAGTCTCAGTCTCCGTAGTATAAAGATCATCAAATAAAATAAAATTAAACATCGATAAGACTGCTCATACAATTAAAAGCAATAAAATCTTCAACATTTTATGAAAGTTTAAGGTGTGTTAAAAATTTGTGTATTTTTTAATTTTTTCAGACATGAATAAATAATTAAATCTCGTTCACCACACTTTTCCTTATACAACAAAATATTACGTACAGAGAACTGCATAATAGCATAAAATGTTTGCACTAATGAAATTGAGTCCACTTTTTAAATTAATAATAATCAGGACTTATTTGTTATGAGATTTACAAAGCTGTAAGTGCATAGCATTGCCTAGGCCCTAGAACAGTGGTCAGGAACTTTTTTCGAGCTAAGAGCTAAATTAGGGAAAACCTTGCAAAATTGGTAAGTTTGGGAGCCGCAACATATTATTTTCGAATTACATATGTATACGTGTATATTCTAACTTAAATTAAATGTTATTCATTAATGATTAATGAAATGTAAAAAAATAAGTTATCCACGTTATACAATTTCTTAACGTTCGACAGTTTATTACTAAAAAAATATTATATAAAAGCATTTTAAAGCCATAACGTTGTTGAAATGGAATTCATTTTGATCTTGTGCGTACTGTGTGTCAACATTTTATATTTCACGAAAAACGTTGATGACAGGGAGAGCGGCAGGTTTTCATACAAAGGGCCGCACGCGGCTCCGGAGCCGCCGGTTCCCTATCACTGGCCTAGAACCTATGTACATACCTATAGATAGCTGCTACTTGTTTGAAAGAATACCAGTGAAACTTTAACGCTGTGTACACAGTAATAAATTACACATTCGACACGTTAAACTTCAAACCATCCAGGTTGAGTACACAATATAAATATATTTTTAATAGACAGCCGCATAAGAAATAACTTTCATGCTGAATAAACGTTCGACAACCGAAGTAGAACAACTGCGAATTTTATTTTGAAAAGCTTTCGCATAAACCGATCGTCCGTTACAGTGCAGTAAAAATAATAAAATTGCACGGGAGCTGTCGCGCGCACGTTAAATGTCAGACTTTATCCGATACGAAAATACCAAGGTGACGATGCGAAAGTTCAAGAGCGACACGAGAGCTTTAATATAAAAGCTTCGACGAGACGCCTCGCAGTTAAAAACATCGACAATTATCGCACAGTACATACATACATACAAAGAGCGCCGTGAGAAAATCTCCGACCGACCAACGTGAAAAAGTGTTGACGTTTCCGAATAATAAAAATACATACCTAATATAATATAATTAATATCTCCGTGTCGTCATATACGAGACTATGATGACGACACGATGATGAGCCGCATTACGGGTTTTGTACTCGAGGAGAAGAAAAGCGTGAATTGCAACTATTACAACCGGCTCTGTGTTTTATGTCTTAATTAAGTCAAATAAACGATAATACAATATGTTTATAGTGAATGCGTCGTCGCCGTGGTAATAAAATTGCATACATTATTTTGAAATATCTAAATTGTGACTTTGTGTCGTGCTGTGGATGCCGGTTGTGTTTACGCGACCATTTCGTTAAAAATAGTGTCGGTTGGCACACGTTCGCGAAAAACTGGCACATTTATCATCATCATCAGGTGTGATCCGTTCTTGCACGGCACTCTTCCATAAATCTGTAAATTACTGTTCATTTCTCTAATGATGATAACGTGAACGGGACCACGCGTGGACAGCACGCTACCAGCTGTTAACCGTGACGCTACCATAACTTATTAATTGCGTATAAAATTAAACGATATACAAAAAAAACGAATGAGAAGAGCGAACGTTGAAACGGATTAATTTTAACCCAGCTTAATCTAACCTTAGTAGGTATGTATATTTACTTTATCCTAATCGGATAAAGTATTGTGATCGTGCGAAAATTCGACCTCGAGATTTTGACTGATTTGTATCGAGTATCATCCCCTGATCACGTTTTCATGATTTCTAAAAAATGTCTGTATGTCTGTATGTCTGTATGTCTGTGTGTCTTATGCGTGTGTGTGTCTGTATGTGTGTTTTCTCCGAAACTATCAAGGCTATCAAGCTGAAATTTCATATGTATTATTTTCACGTAAGGTGTAAGAGCCATAAGGAATTTGGTCAACATCAGTCAACCAGAAGTAGGGTTTTTTTCTTGTAGAAAATTCTAAGATTCTTTTACCACAGAATATTTCCGAAACGGCTCCGGGAATTTTGATAAAATTTCATATCTATAGTTTTCACGTTAGCCGTAAGCGATACTGTGATTTTAGTCAACTTCTGACTAGCAAAAATGGCAGTTTACTCTTGAACGATTTTTTTTTTTTTTTTTTTTTCGACCTTTTAAATATGTAGTATCGTCACAATATTGTAATGTTATAATTTTGAAAGAAAATCATATTTAAAAAAAAATAAATCATTAAAATTATTCAACCGGAAGTAGGTTTTTTTTTTTCGTCGAAAAGTTTACGACAGAATATTTCCGAAACGGCTCCGAGAATTTTGTCGAAATTTCATATCTATAGTTTTCAAGTTAGCCGTAAAAGATACTGTGATTTTAGTCAACTTCTGACGAGCGAAAGTGGCAGTTTACTCTTGAACGATTTGTTGTTTTTTTTTTTTTTCGGCCTTGTAAATATCTAGTATCGTCACAATATTGTAATGTTGTAATCCTGATAGAAATTGCTATTTAGGAAAAAATAAATTATTAAAATCATCAACCGGAAGTAGGTTTTTTTTTTGTCGAAAAGTTTACCACAGAATATTTCTGAAACTGCTTCGGCGATCTTGTGGAAAATTTATATTTATAATTTTCATATAAAAAATTAAAGTTGATAAGGTTTTGATCAAAATCCGCCGACCGGAAGTGGTAGTTGAATATCTGCCGAAGATCGTATTTTACATACGGGCGTGCTCAACATAGAAATTTCATGATATTTATGTATGTATTTTGGTCGGTGTGGTGGTGTGCATGCGTTTTATTTACTTACGTACTTAAAAAATTAATTTTGTTACTGTTTGTATTCCTCAAATATATGGATAAAGTCATGGGTTGGCCACACCCGAATTTTTTTTATGTAATATTATGTACATATGTTCGTAAGGACAAAATACGCTTATAACACATTTAAATGAAAGTGAACGTGTATTTTCAAATTGGTTCATATTCACTGGTTGATGCAAGTAAATTTCTCACCGATAGATCTAATCATTCAATGATTTAATAATTTATCAGATAGCCCTTACCTACTACATTATCCCCCTAGATTAGTCAGAAATCATCCATTGTTTCATTTGAATCTTTGTTCCACTAATTATTCGCAAAACTCCTTCATTTATAGATCCTGCTCGTCATTCAACGAAATCCCGGCACATATTGATCCTTTTCACTATTCTTCGCACTCCTTCAGATTATCTTTACTTAAGTTCCTTTCATGGTATGATCTGTTGTTGTATTTTGGCTGTAGTTTATTATGTGAAATTAATATTAATTTTGTATTTTATATTGTACTTTATGAGCTGTTTGTTACGTAATTATATATATGTATAATAAATATTCTTTATATATAATAAATATTATATATATAATAAATATTCCGTCTGTCTGTGTGTCTGCTGATAACGCTCGCCTTGGTAAATAATTAAAAAACCAGAACGAGTGGGATTTGAACCCGACATCACTAGGTCGGGAGGAATCGTGCTTACACTATCTTCCAAACGGAGGCGATGGTATACGTGCTATAATTGGCTAACATTAGATCTTAAAAGGGTTCACGACTTTGCTAAATTGTTACGTTGTTGTTATTATAACGGGCTATAGATGGCGCTTGGGTGCATAGATACAACAACTATAAAAACTATTAAATTTAATATTATTTTTCAGTGCGGGTGATGAGAACGCTCCGTTGATATTCAACGGGTTTACACTAGTATTAAATAAATATAAAATATTGTATACAAAAGTATAGTGAATATATCAATTTTTAGACGTGTTGAATGGATGCATCACTTGTATGAAAGTTATCTTAAACTAGGCTAATTTGTGTTAGGTTAAGTTATGTTAAGCTAGGTTTGAAAAAATCAATATATGTATGTACATATAAAACAAAACGCTCGAGTTCGATTCCAATAAAAATTTTCAAATGCACAGTTATACAATGGATCATATATGTAGCATTAGAACAGTTAGATCATTTTTACTACATAACTATAATAAAATCATAATTTTATTGTACATATGTACCTATACATACATAGAACACAAACAATAAAACAAACGACCCCAGTCAAAGTTCACATTGCGCACATAAAATATCTTCCATCACAGTTTATATTGCACACTGTGGACTTACGTGCGTGTAACTTTCCAAGAGCTTTTATACCATCACAACGATCATTTGAGCTTTTACTATACGTATGTATACCTTTGAATGCGCGAAAGCCTACTCGAAATGGACAATTTGGACCCCGTTTGGTCGCCGTATCGCGGTCGATCCGATCCGTTTCTTCGAACGGCTATCGTAACGATTCGACACTGGTCAGCGTCGTAACGGCATAACGAAATCATACATGTCTCCCGTTACACATCACCGTTAACATCTGCCACAATAAATTTTAATTAAAAACCGTCTCAGCCGTATACACTACATACTAGTTAAAAGAGAAAAAGTTCACGATAAATTTTGCGCGACGACCGAAACGCGCGTTAACATCATTGTTATTGCACTGTGTTATGAGTGTATTTGTATTATTTGGTTTGTTTTATTGCGATGTGTTTGTGCACTCCGACCTCGGTCGACCGGATCGCATCGAACCGGTTCATTAGCGTAATTTTTAACGTATATAGTGCGCGGTCTCGGTAAAGCCGACATCACAATGGATCATTTCGCCTTTTTGCTTGTTAACCCTTGTAGCCGGTGGACAGCAGATACGCGCTTATCAGTTATCTCCTGCTCGAGGCCCACCGCACTGTGGGAACAACACAGACACACGCAATATATATATGTATATATATTAGGTATATGTATATATATATGTATACTAAAAAAAAACAAACACGTGTGTACAAGTTTGTACGTGTAATGTGTGTAAGGACTGCTACGCACGTATACGAAAATCTGGCGTTGACAACACGCAACTTTTCCTATATGTATTCGATTTCGATGCTTCAGCTTAAATCTCAAAGAGAGGAATTCAATTGGAAACATCAAGTCCAATACAAGGAAAACCAGTTACTTCCGGTTGACGGAAATACACAGTATTGATCCGAGAAGCTCTTGGTTAAAAATTTTGGTTATAATTTTGTTGAATTACGGACATACATACATATGTAGTGCAACTTCTGATTCCGATTTTAATATTAGAACTATTTTGTTATACTATCGAAAAATCAAAATACATATAGGCTTTTATTACATTGAAAAAAGCGATACTTATACACACTTGAATGTAATTATTTTATTATTTACACTCAATATTCATAAGAATTCTATTAAAATATGAAACAAAGCACTTTGATATTAATCTTTTATTACAAAATTTAAAAATTCATGTACATATAATGTACATGTATAACACAATGAAATTCAATTCAAACGCTTGCAGAACCTTCTCAGTACAAGCGAGATAAGAATTATTGAAGATAATTATACATTTATTTATATAAAATGGCGTAAGATTCAATTCACAATCTTCCAATAATATAATTTGTTAACTATTTTCACGCAGATAACGCAACGCGATGCGTTTTTATGCATTGCTCGTGTGAGAA
The DNA here is from genome assembly GCA_022651745.1 of Parapsyche elsis. Taxonomy (NCBI): domain Eukaryota; kingdom Metazoa; phylum Arthropoda; class Insecta; order Trichoptera; family Hydropsychidae; genus Parapsyche; species Parapsyche elsis. The sequence goes on from JAGVSN010000018.1 coordinate 5,103,975, forward strand.
AAACCTCTTGATATCTTCATTAATCAACAGTATGTATAATTAATAAATACGCTTCAATTTTCCCGTCGAAATTAACCCACCGTTGCGTTGCGTCAAACCTATTCTGCCGTCCTAATCCCACTTAACGTAACTGACAAAAATTACGAAAATGAGTTAGATGTGTTTTAGGAGTGTATTCTTGCGATTTTTCATATCAAAATTAATGTATCTTCATCCAAAAGTGACTTTTTTAAGCTATTAAATATAACGTATCTGCATGCGCAGAGAAATAGTATCACCAATACTTGGTGAAAATAACGTATCCAATATTTACTTCGGTCACTACCTTATCATGAAAGATTGAAAATACTGAATCTCTCCACATAGGAGACGAGGAGATTAAGAGGTGATTTAATTGAAGTATTCAAAATAATAAATAATCATTATTAATGTGAAATGACCAACCTCATTATGTTAAGAGGTCATACTATTAGACTCCTCCGAAAAGAAAAATCAAATAAGATTGTACAGAGATTCATTATTTTCAAATAGAGTGGTTGAAGTTTGGAATAGTCATATGTATACATTAATAATGAATAATGAAGTGACGTAACTACTAAAGTATTCATTTTTTTTAAATTTTTCCTTAGAATTATCAAAACACAATAGAAAATAACCACATGCACTAAAAAAAAGTTTAAATAAATCAGTAATATATGAAGAAAAACACAAATTTAGAATACAACTTTCAAGTCCATTTATCTCGATCTTGTTGTTTTGTCAGTTACGTTAAGTGGGCTTAGGACGGCAGTATTGCGGCAATCAAACCGAAAACGTTTAAACTATGCGCGTTGTACGCGAGAAGTACATCTTCAGACTAATTGTAGACGCGATACTGTCGCATTAAACGATATAATGGACATGCTGGCGATACGAGTTTGCAACATTGTATTTGCGATCCGCGATATAAATAAACAATACGAGAGCGGTGGCCGGTCATCGAGATATCGAAAGTTTGAGAAGCTGCGGGTCGACTGAGAACATCTACGACAACACCAGCAGCAACAAAATGGCAGCAAAAGCAGTGGCGGCAATCGGCCAGGTGCAAAAGCAGCAAAAGCAGCTAAAGAAGGTCGGGTTCGCGACTTCGACTGCCGCATTTGGTTTGTGGGCAGATTTTTCCAGAAAGGCCTCGCGGCTCGTGGACTCTTTGATATTACACAGATTGTTTTTTGCACGGCGACCACTATTGTTTATACGCAAACAAGATCGCCTTTCGTATTGTAAGTGTATCCGTTTTATTCGATTGTATGTACATACATATCAACGCCATCGTCATTATCAACCATTCGTAATCACCGACTATTGAAAAAGATATTCGAAACACGTATCCGTCGCTTTTTATTGTGACAATGAGTAATTCGTATATGTACGTTAACACCCAACAATTTATTGAATACTTGAAGAGAATTCCTCAATTCTTCGAACATAGTCCATTCTAGCACTTTTCAGCCAAACGTTTTCCTGTTAAGCACGATCATTTAACAGTGATCTTTAATAGTAGGCTGTAGTGTGAATACATTACTTCCTGAGCATAGCCACTATCTACATACATACATACATACATTTTCCTATATATCGATTTTTCATTGAATAAACACGGAATGTGAAATAATATCTGATAAAATAAATATAACTCATCAGAAATGTTCACTAAATGATATAAAATCGTCAATTGAATTCGCGCAAAAGCAACACAAATGCACTTTTTTCGGCGGACGCTCGATGTCTATTTTAACGAAATACTTGCTGCACTTACTTGCTGCATAATGCAAAAAAAGGTCAGATTTTTTTTGTATAGTCACGAGAAGTTACGCAATAAAGTAAAGTGTATTAGGTGCATACAAAACGATCACAATACTTTATCCGATTAGGATAAAGTAAAAAAGCTTTCAGTGGACAAGGGTGTACTCTCAAATAGAAAAAAATATGACTATTTCCACCGAGCCAGGCTTAATAGTCTTTTGAGTTAAGGTCCATGGTTCGATTCCTGTATGTCGAAATGGTTTTATCGACAGTTTCTACGACCTTAACTACCGTCATTGGCAAGATCTGGATAATCCAGATGGACCGTATTCTGTTAAAATTCGACAATTTAACTAACTTAGTTGTACCAAAAATTGGCACCTTCTATTCATTAATCCAATGTAAAGCGCCCCACAAGCCGGAGCGGATTATTATTCGCGAGCGGATAATATGTATGTAATGCAATGTGTAATCTGCTCCGGTTTGTGAGGCACTAAAACCTGTTATAGGGTCTGGATCCTTGTGTTTTTAGACCTGTCGATTAGCTTTCCCCCAAACAACAAAAACAAACAACATATTGAGAAATTAGGATTAAATTAGCATTTTCCACTCACCGAAGTATCTTCTGACTTAAAACTTAGAATATTTTTACTAAAACTACTTCAAAACATATTTTATGTTATTAAGTCTTATAGAAATTCTCGATAAACGTTTAACTATTGCTGTTATTACAATTATTGTTCTTTTTGACTGCAAGCCCTTTCCGAAGCGTTTAAATTCTATATTATATTGTAAATGTTACATACTTGGCCTCTCAATACGCGCTAATCCAAACTGATATCTTATCTGATATCTTCCTTAATCATTTGAAAACCTCTCGCGTCCAAACCAGTCCGTCTTCCTGTCGACCACTTAACTGTCTTTAGTCATTTTCACTTAAGTATACATACATTGTACATACATACATATATCAGCATCGAAATCAAACGAAAGCTTTTTCCATTTTAGAAAATGTGTATCCAAACTAAATAATTCCACATGAAATATCTCCACAACGAGTTGGACAAATACAAAACGGTCCACATCCATATTGGTAGCCAGTTGCGGTGAGCGCTGATTGCATCTTGGCCATTGTGCCCTCCTCATAACAAACGCGCCGTTTATAACAATCTCGTTCACAAAGGCCAGTTCACTGTTGAGGATGTGATAACGAAACTACGCCAATATCTTCAACACCTTAATATCAAAAACCCCACTGGTGTTGTCATTGTTACGACAATTTATCAGCGGGGGGGGGGAAAAAATAACTGGTACTAAAACATACACGGCGTACGACCGGACCAAATAATGGCCGCTTAAAGGTTAAATAAACTAAAGCAAAGGTCGCCAATCGAAAAAGTCAAGAATGCGGTCCACCTTGTGGGTGATTGATTAGGATCGGTAACTCTATAAAAGTATACGTATGGAGAAAAAAAAGTGGACGATTTAACGCTATCATTTTTTTTTTATCAACGTATGGACGATCTGCGTATCGACATCTACCCGAAATGCCAAGAGGCGTCAGCGTATCTTACCTTGTCAAAGCGTAACTATAGCACGGTGTAGATGTTGTTTTTTTTTTTTTGCTCCATTATAACACCTACCTACACATCGAATGCCAATCGTGTAATGCGCAATTTCGCTTTGCGGTTAATTAGAAACGTTGTTCAATAAGAGCATTGAAACGCGTTCAATTCAAATCTAAACAATCCGACAGGTAGTAAAGCGATGAATAAATATATTCGATCGTTAATAAAGCGACACAACAATGAACCTAAAAATACCACTATGAATATGACTACATAATAATTTAGAGCAAAATTTAATGCTTTCAATTATTACTGATTTTTTGAGACTATTTTGTACTATTTTTCTCAAATTATATTATATGCAAAACTTGTTTATCATTTTAAATGAATAAAATACTGAATTATGGTTTTTATGTTAAGGTTTTTCACCGCTTTTCTTTATTTAAAATAAGTACTGAAAAAACATGCCTTGAAAGTGAGGGTTGCAGCCTTTTATATGCAAATACATTAGTCAATTTTTGACCGTGATAAAAAGTTATACCATCAAACGAATATGAAACAATTAAAGCAGCTTAAAGGCCCATTTACACGATCCATCCAGTGATCCGTTCCGTCTCCGATTCCGGCAAGCTGTTTCGTGTTTTATATACGAAAGTATGCGTATTTAAAAATTTAAAATACATGGCAGCATAGCCGATGGAGCCCAGGGGTCTGTTTATATATATTTTAATTTTTATATATATTTAAAGGATTACAAAAATCCATTCATATTCAACAACTTGTCGAGATGATTTTAAAGTGATTTATATTTTCAAAAGTTACTAGCTGATTTGAGAGGCGGTTCCAAACTTCAACCACTATTTGAAAATAATGGTCTCTGACAATTTTGTTAGATTTGTGTTTTAGGAGATGTGCGTTTTTATTGAACGCGGAGAGGTTTTTTATTGGATATTTATATTTATTACTGCATAGTGTAAGCCCGTTAAATATCAACGAACATGTTCGACGTAATTGATTGCGTAACAATTTAGCAAAGTCGCGAACCTACTAAGGATTAATATTTTCAAATTATAGGAGGCCTCCATCACCGGTGTTGAGTGAACACGTTAGCGCTAACTCACCCAACCTGGTGATCACGGGTTCAAATCCTACTCGCGACGTTTGTGTTTATTTCAGCCTTTACCGAGGCGAGCGTTATCAGTAGACGGACAGACAGAATTGGACTTATATATATATAATTTATTTTTTTATACACTTTTATTAGACACCTCTCAGTCTTCTCGTCTCCAAAGAAGTGAGACTCATTCTCTTCAACCTTTCATTGTAGGCTAGCCGATTGAAGTTCTTGTAATCCTTCTTTGAACCCGTTCTGAACATACAATGCCTTTTTTAAAGTATACAAAACTGTTTTTCGTTTACACACCCGTTTTTAGCTGAAACCGGAGACGGAACAGATCACTGGAGGCATCTCGCATAAACGAAACGATGAGATATTTCAATTTTCACGATTAATTTCCATTGCCTAAAAATGCGTCAAAACTTTCACAACATCAAAAAAAATCTAGATTAATTTAATTTGCAAAATTTCCAAATCCAAAAAGGAGATTTAGGTCGGTGCCGACACTGATATACATATATTATTTTGACTTTTTTACTTTATCCTAATCGGATAAAGTATTGTGATCGTGCGAAAGTTCGACCTCGAGATTTTGACTGATTTATATCAGGTATCATAGATCACGTTTTCATGATTTCTGGAAAATGTCTGTATGTCTGTATGTCTGTGTACTTATGTGTGTGTGTGACTGTATGTGTGTTTTCTCCAAAACTATCTAGTCTATCAAGCTGAAATTTCATATCTATTATTTTCACGTAAGGTTTAAGAGACATAAGGAATTTGGTCAACATCAGTCAACCGGAAGTATGGTTTTTTTCTTGTAGAAAATTCTAAAATTCTGTTACCACAGAATATTTCCGAAACTGCTCCGGCGATCTTGTCGAAATTTCATATCTATAGTTTTCACGTTAGCCGTAAGAGATTGACGACCGGAAGTGTCAGTTTTTCCTATTTGAATATATAAGCCGAAGATCGTATTTTACATACGCGCGCGCACTCAACTTAGTGATTTCATGATACGTATGTATGTATGTATGTCGGTTGGTGTGGTGGTGTGCATGCGTTTTATTTACTTACGCACTAAAAAAATTAATTTCATTACTCTTTGTATTCCTCAAATATATGGATAAAGTCATGGGTTGGCCACACCCGAATTTTTTGTTTGTTTCGCTCGAGTTTGGGCGATCGCACCGCTACATTTTCGCGGTCGTTGGTCGCGCGTCGTTACAACAACAACAACAGCGTACACCTACCTACCTACGTACATACATACGTACGCCTTGATAGATTAATTCTATCACGTATTTGGCTTCAATAATAATTGCTTTCTCCCGGGCGAAGAGATACGGTGATAATGGCCGGCTCTCAGACGTTGCAGGCCTAACGAACCGCGGCCCGCGGTCAACTCTCTCTGCGCGGACCGAAGCCGCCCCCGCTACCTCACCAAGCACCGCAATACAACACGAAAGCTCTGCAAAGCTCAAATATTGTTTCATTCATACAACCGGTTGATGTTGATTGTGCAATTGTAAACAAATCATTCAAACATATTAAAATAATAAATAATTACAGAGAGATCGTTGAATGATTCAAAGTGAACTAAAAGTAACTGCACGTGTTCATAGTAAGGTTTGACACATGTGTATGTATGTATGTGTGTATGTACGTCGTCACCAGGGTTGCCAGATTTCCAAAATCAGGACAGTCATCATTTAGAACAAAAAAAAAAAGTTAAGAAATCAAGAATCATCATTTTCAGCCGCTCACCAGTCTTCCATTCCTGTCTGTCTTCTTCTCAATTCATCAACCCATCGTATACTCGGTCTACCTTGCTTTCTTTCACATCCTCTCGGATACCATTCCATTATTTCTCGCGTCCATCTGCCGTCCATTCTTCTCGCTGTGTCCAGCCACGTTTATCACACATGTATTCCTCTTACGATCTCTTCTTGTCATACCGCGCATACATCTTTCCATGCTTTTCTGCGTGCACTGGATCTTACGTAACATTCTTGAATTTAGCATCCACGTTTCACGTCTATACGTCATAACTGGCTGTACGCATTAGTCGTATGCCTTATTTTTTAAGCGTGGCGGGATGTTGGATTTAAAAACTATGTTCATTCTTCCAAAAGCGGTCCACCCTAGCTTCATTCTCTTCTTTTTTACATCCAGTCATATTCACCTATTGTCCTAGGTACATACATCTTCGTATACAAAGTCAAAATTAAACGTGCCTCTTTTAACTATGTACATACATTTTTCTACATATAAAATTTTTATTTTATTTCATATAACATTTAACATTTTTCTGTTGAACTCGAAACAGTCCCACTCAAATCGGAACGTCTGGCAACCTTGGTCGTAACAGGAGGAAGATACTCTCCAGTGAGTTCTCGTTGCCTTCTAAAACCTTAAATGTATCAAACTTTCGTACTAATCGAGTATCAGAACTGGCGTAGATGCTCTACGCCCGATGAAAATTAAAGTAATAGAAGAATCATATTTGATGTAATTTTTTTAAAATAAAATATTAAACTCTTTAATCGATAGTCCCATTCTTATTCATTCGACTCTTCGCTTAAAAGTTCCGCTACTTTTTACCCGTTCTCGATTTTGATTAGATTATGAAATTATTTCGCATTACAATTATTATCTTCAATCTCCCATCACCAGAATGATTAGATGTGGTAATAAATACTCTGATTTTATTAATTTTTTTAACACTAATCTGTCGTCCCCACGGCAATGACTCATTATTTATTTTATCAACTCAACATAATTTATTTACTACCTTTTTTTCATTGCGTTTTCTCTAATATGTATATTATGTATTTTCTATGTAAAAGCCCTAACAGGCGTATAATAAATAAATATGTATATATATGTATGTAACTTGACAAGGATTTGTATGAAAAAATCATCATAAATAAATTTGACTTATAACCAAATCGGGGCAATGTGTACGAATATTAAAATTCCATCGATAAAAAATAAAACAGCCGCGATTAAAATTCAAGGTGAAGACAGGTGTTGAACCAAATTTTTTCGTTATTATTTCCTTATTGGCCTAATAAGCATATGCATACGAAATCGCCCTTGTGAAAATTGATAAGTAAGTAAATAAATAATTAAAAACGCGAGTGAACATGGTCGCTTTCTCGTGCGACGTTAGTATATCATCCTACTCTCCGTCCAAGTATGTGGAATCTGGATCACTTTTATGTAACAAGAGTTGAAACTGTCTATAGCTACTGCTTCGGTGCATACACATCGATTGCATTAATCGCATTAGCGTGATGTGACCTTTTATATTTAAAAAAAAAAAAAACGTACTACTACGTTTTTTATTTAAAAGGTCAACACTGAATCAATATAAATTGTTCATCTTTGAACTGGGCACGAAATGTCATACTTGTGGATACTTCACACGATGATACGTATTTTAGCAAAGGTCCTTGTTTGTATTCACACACCAGTTTTAAATTATTATGCGATTAAAAACATTGACAATCGGATTTGACGTCACGCCTGATGCTGTCGATTGTTGGATCAGAGGCCGCCGCAAGTATCCAAAGACCTGATCTGACCGGAGTTAAAGGTACAAAAGTCGATCGGTCAGTTGAACGTCGCTTGGATCTGATACTGCGACCTGCAGCCTCTGCAAAACACTACAAACAAAGAATAAGAATCGGAAAAATCGGGAAAAACCCGTGAAAACTCACACCAAACACCGAAACAACAAAGCATCAATAGACATAGAATTTTCCATTCATACAATTGTACTTGAATGAATTTTCACCTGTTTTATGTACAAGTTTAAATCAAATCTAAGGTCATCAATTTTTAAACATTTCACACAAAGTTAATGCAATCGTAACGCCCCAACTACAATACGGCAATACGCTGTTCAAAGTATGCAATTCGCACGCACAGCTTACACTGTTTTACACCGTCGTAATTCGCCCGTTTTACTACGCCATATTTTCCCCACATCGCACCATTATATTACGCTATAGTATATTAAATCGAAGCGATCATAATAAATTAAGCTTTTGATTGTGTGCGTTAAATCGACGCTCTCACTTATCGTTATCGCGTTAGCAAATTGTCAATCCGTTAAGGTTATCGATCGATAAAACATATCGATGGGTTTGTGCACAGATATTGTACATAGATATGTCCATTTAAAAAAAAAAAATGAATCATCACATACAAAACGCCCATCTGCATCAAACCTTCATGCTTATAAAGTATTGTATGTATGTCCAAATAGTATTTTTAGAAGATATTGCCTTATTCAAATATATAATATGTCCATTTCGTCCATAGTTTTCATGCAAAAGAGACGTACATATGTATGTCACTATTTTAAAACAAAACTGGACATACAATATCTATGCACTAACCCATCGCACTCGTATTGGTCATAATATTGGTTTATCGTTCCTTTTGAACATTGGAAATTAGAAAAGAACGAAATTAGTAAAATTAATCAGTGACCAATTAGCTTATAATCAATTCACCGTGCACACGTGCAGTTTTAAATGTTGCACTGCCCATTTTTTTAAGAATTGCACCGCAGTGTCAGCCACCTAATGGGTTAACCAACGTTTGGGCGTCAAATACGGCAACCGGAACGTCTCACTTTCTAGTTACCGGTAATTGTACACGATCGTGAACCGATACTTTCGTACATCGTCAAATAATGACGAATATTACCCGTAATAACGTCCGTCGTACTCGCCTCGCGGCACGACCATCTCGCCGAAATCGAATTAACTTAGAATTCAACACAGACTCGAACACCGAAAATTAAAAAAAAATAAAAAAAAATACCCCTTGCGCCCGCGTACAAACCAGAAGAACCAAAAAAAAAAAAAAAGAAAATATTTAACCCGCACTCACCGCGTACGCAGTCAAAAACAAACGTGTATAGTAGTAGTAATACGTACATACATCCGAAGGAAATTATAATTATTGAAGTTCAGCGATTGTTTTTTGGGTTTTATCCGTCGAATTTTACCGCTCGTAATAACAGACGTGAGATTCGATCGACTCGATGATCGAAACGTACGTACTTTCATTTCAAAGTAAACTGAAGATCGAATGCCAAAACAATACAAGTGCATACACAGTATGATCAATCTCATCAATCTACAAACATAATACGGGTTAATCCCATTTCTCTGAAAAACACCACTCGATAAGGTCAATAAATTGATTCTTTTTATTTATTTTTTTTAAATATACAGTAAATTTCAATTTGATCATAAATAATGTATGTAATGATATCTGAAATCGCACATCGACATCATTACGTACGCCGTGAATGACTTTCGGGTCGTATTTTATTACGGAATGATTACAAGTTACGAACCAAAACGAGAGATAGAGACACGGGAATTAAATTAAGACATTTTGCGTTAGTGTGTATGTGTGTAGTTTGAAATTTAAATTGAAACTGCTTCATTGAACACCGGTAGAAATTTAATGCTTCCTCGGTAACTGTAAATTCGGCAGTTAAAATACTTTTAATAAAGACAGTCTACTTTTCCCGACACGGCTTTGCGCTTTATAAAGTGTCTACGCATATAAAGTACGTTTTTCCCGCATAGTTTCGTAGGAGATTTTCCTATCAAACGACACAAATTTCAATCTCATATAACGATAAATCAGTTTGATCAGTTTGTGTGAGGTGTTTTTAACAATTTAAAAACATTATCGTTTATTAAATGTTTAATTTTTCGGCAATGAAGCTCAAAAAGGAAGATTTGAAAGTCTTAATATCAATTATATCATCATCATCATCATTTTCAGCCGTTCACCATCCACTGCTGGACGAAGGCCTGAAAGGATGGTCGTATACCTTTATTTTTAAGCATAGCTAAATGTTGGATTTAAAAACTATGTTCATTCCTCTAAAAGCTCTCCACCCTAATTTCATTCTTCGTTTTACATCCAGTCATATTCACCAATTTTCCTAGGTATAAATAACTATCAACTATGTATCTCTACAATATGATTATCTACTGTGACTACGTTTTGCGTGCAAAATTCATTAAACGTAATTTTAGTTTTATTAAAATTAATTTATAAACCCAGTTTATAAATTATATAATTATAAACCCAAAACATAGTTTCGTTGCTTAGTTGTGTTAATTGTGTTAAATCATCAATTATTATATAAGCTTTCGCAAACAATATCAAATGTTGAATTTTCATTCACTAATTTTCAAACTAGCTTTTATCGTATTAATCAATGAAAACATCACCATCCCATTATTTGTGGGATGTATATTATATATTGTGGTTCATTTTTAAATTTAGTAAATAGGGTAAATAAAGATAGGTTTCACAAACTACAAAATAGAGCTATGCGGAGCATTTTAAATGTCAATTGATTAACTAGTATGTATAAGATATACATATGATGAATGAATTGTATTGTCTTTATTTATTTATATAATGTAGTAGCTAAAGCTAATTACATAATCCTTAACTAAGCACCTATACAGAGATATATTTTTTAAGACTTTAGTTTTGGAACTTCAAATTCCATCCGGCAGTCTATTATATTCCGAAAAAACCACTGTACAAGATGCCTCTCCTATTTTATATTTACTCTAACATTTTTTTATAATGTAATGAATGTAAATGAAACCTTAAAAGTGTGCATGTTAGTAGGTATATATTTTTAAATTAGATAAGAATTTATTACCAAAATATTTTGATAAATATTTAATAAGAGGGTATAATATATAATCTCATAATACAAGGTGTAAGAATAAGTTAATAGTTAAGAATTTAAAATTAAGTAGATCCAGGAGAAGTATCTTGTACGGGGGTGTTGTTGAATATACATAATGGACTGCCAGAAGTTCTCAGAAATATAAATAAAATTGATAGATTCCTGGCAGCCTTAAAACAGCACCTCTGTACAAGTGCTAGTAGATAACAAGTTTATATTTTAAATTTAGCTTTTGTAATTAACTTTTTTAGCTATCTTAAATAAATAAAATATTAAGCATATAATTTAAAGGGAGTACAACGACATTATAAGCTTGCAGTAAATTATACAAAAGCAGCAATTTCCCCAACTTTGAAAATTTGAAAATTCGTTTGGGATACGATTGAGCAACACTGCGCTCGAAGATATAACGGATCACAATCTAAAATCGACGCGATAATGCTAATCCGATATTGAGGGGTTGTTTGCTGTATCGCGTAAGTGATTGGAGAGCTTCGCGCACGCGATGCTCGGTGTTAACCTTTAGCGCGCGAACGCGCAGCAAATTAGCACCGCACAGCCACCGTGCAATTTATTTCGCCTAGATGAGACTTGCGGTCCGTTTCGCCTATCGTCGCGGGTCGGATAAGGGTTTTTTCGCGAGAAACCGGTCGGGGTGGTCGACCAGTGGATGAGAGGCGAACCAGAACAAAAAAGGTCGCGGCAAACCGACCGACGACCGGTCGAACCAACGACAGACGCAACCAACGACCGCTCCACATGAATCACATTTTATCGACGTTTCGTTTTTCAAGTGGCCGACTCGTCCTCTCGCCGACCCTCCCCCTGCCCTCCCCCTCTATACGTACCTTACACTCGGTATGTACATATTGTGTATACAGAAGTACCTCAGGGAATGGTCGTTCGCGTACCGGTCAAAGTGCGCCGCTCGACAAGTCCAGTGTGACGGGTTCGGTTCTCCAAAACCAACGCTGATAATCTTTTTTTTTTGCACGACGATTAATTCGCTCGGAGAATCTGCTTTTATTGAATTTAAAGACATGTAATTTGATATTAAATTAAAATTATGGTATTTTTTGTTTTTGTTTGACGCCACAACCACCTCTAAACGCGATTTAAAATCGTCTACAGCAACGTTTCCCAAACTGTGGGTCGCGAGCCGATTTTTAGTGGGTCGCGAAAAATTCACATTCCAAAGAATGTGATTTTTTTTTAATTATTAAAAAAGTAAAATGTAAAAAAATGGTAAAGTAAAAATAATCTATATACATATATATATAAAAATCAATGTCTGTCTGTTTGTTTGTTTGTCTGTCTCTTATAGGCTCTTAAACCACTCAACCGATCGCGATGAAACTTTCAGAACATTGTGATCATGCCGGGGATGGTTCCTGTGAAAAAAAATCGGGGCCTGCACACGCGTCAGATAACGTACTAGGAACGGGAACGGGAACGGGATCGGGATCGGGAACGGGAACGAGAACACACGGGATGAGTGGCATTGCAAAGCATGCCGGGTCAGCTGGTATGCAATAAAATTAAAAAAAAAAAACAAGACGGCGCAACAAAGAATAGGATGTGTTCGAGAAAATTGCGTTGGCATTTTGTGACGAAGATTTTAAAAACAAGCCACTAGAATTTTTTGTAAGACAACTGGAACAGCTTAAGTCGTCGAAATCGAAGCTTTCGCATTACACCAGCATTAATGAAAAATCTCTCCACGCCCCTAACCTGATCAGTTTGCAAATCGCGCAAGCTAGTAAGCCGCACACAATTGGCGAGACTTAAGTGCTACCACCAATAAAAGACACGGTTGGAATTATGTTTTGATGATAAGAGCAAGATTATTAGCAAGTATTGACTCATCCAATACGCATTTTGAACACAAAAGCATTAAATTTTGAGTTACAGATCGCAAAGGTCGAAAAAATGTAAAAATTGTCTATTTTTATAAACGCTCATATCTCATAAACGAGAGCTAACTAACAAATTTCACCATCATATTCGGATTCAGTGGGTTAGAATTGGTGATAATTTTTGAGTCTCCGCTCCGGTAACTCAAAAACGTGATTTTTCGTTGCACAGTGTTATTCAATATGTTTTTTTTTTTGGGTGAAAGTTAATCAACAGGTCTAAGATCCCAATAACAGGTCAACATTGTAGGAAGTGCCAATTTTTGGTGGAACCATCTTAAAAAACTTTGTTTTGTAAAACAAAGTTTTACTTTACAAATTACTTTAGAATTAATTTTATTTTATATTGTACTTTATGAGCTGTATGTTACTTTGGCCATAGTGATGAATTGGGGTAACCTGTAATGTCACTATGGTATAATTTGTAAATAAAAAATTAAAATTAAAAAAAAAAAACTAATCCGTGACAAAAACTAAATTTGATGGGGCGTCAATATGACAAATTTTTACGATCTTTTGTGCTAAGTTTAAGTGAATGATTATATCATAAGTTGTAACAATTTCACTGGAATATCATAAACAAAGCAATACAAATATGTATACATAATTTATTGCTTCCAGAGTTAATAAGCATTGCAGTCCTGTGAGAATTTCGCGGAAAACGTTCATGCTACTAGTAGTGCGTATGTTAAAATGACGAAATGACACATTCAGTGTCGTCAGAATGAAAAAATGTCATTCAAAATGCTCTCAGACACTCTAGAAAGTCCTATTACTCCTATTAGGTTCTGAAAATATCCTAGAATCCTCTAAAAAGCTATTTACTACCTAGAGATGTTTTATAACCAAGAAAAAGGAAATTCTCGAATATTCTCGGAGAATAATCTTTGGAGAATATTCTCGGAGAATAATCTTTTGGAGAATATTCTCGTTCTCCGAGAATATTCTCTCCAGAATTACTTAGAACACTATATATGTACATACATATGTATCTCAGAGGCGCGGTTATAAGAGCGAGCGTACATGCATACATACATAGACACATATAAAATTGGAGTGTGTATCAAATGGGTCGTTTTGGTCCTTTTGTCGACGTGTTGTTGGGGTCAACCGCGAGGAGTCTCACTAGAACCGGACCCCACGGTAGCCTTAAGGCAGGCAGGTGCGGGCTGGCGGCTACTTGAATGGATCGACCTCAGAAGCGGTCGCAAAAATGGGAGCAACTTGCAAAACGACCCAAGGAGACCGACAACGACCCACCTGCGATCGACCCTACAAATTCCACCAATGACGAAATCAATCCGACTCGCGTACGGGTCAAAAAGAGCACCTAGATGATTGTACGCACGCAAAGTCAAAATGTTGACATCTGTTGAGTCAATCTATCGCGGACCTCAACACAGATTCAACAAATATCCGAGAACAGTGTTGATGTTATAATCACAGTAATAACAGGTGAAAGGTGGTTTAATTGTTGGCAAACTATGTACCGACGCGACTGCTCGAAGCAACAATGATTCGTTTTAATCGCAGCGTTGCACTATTGTTCAGAGATAATCGACTGTTTTATACAATGCTCACATTTTTTTTTTGTTCGAAACCGTATACGGATCAAAATTTTTACCTTATAAGCGAATATTATCCGACCAGTATTGTACAAAGACTTACTCAAGTGCGCACTTCAGGAATCCGGTGCAAAAACGAAAGTCCTGCTGAATAAAAACACAACCACAAACTATTAAAGCTACATTTCTACACTTTTCTGTAATGCTTACTTGATTAATAACAGCAATTAACCGACGGTGAGCATAATATGGACGAGAATTGCTCATAAACAGGAGTGAGCGAAGACAACTTGATGAGGCATTTGTCTGGCGATCAACGTTCAGCCGATGATGATTCACGATAAATTTACATATGCACATTAAAAAAAAAAAAAAAAAATGATTTGTATCAATTTGAAATGATATTTACGACGCTCTTGAGATGTTTGCGCGTGAATATATTATGTGGTAGGATTGTGAGCGATTTTACGAATTGAAAAATACGTGTTTAGCCGCATTACAAATATTTATATAGATCGTGATGTGTATGCGTGCACACATGTTTGTAATTTATACATCTATATGGACGTAATACGTGTGAGTGGTAGTAGAAAAACTCAAAAATGAAAGTTGTTTTTTGAGAGCGAACGCGGCGTAATTGATGTCGCCGGAAAAGATGGCCAAATAAATAAAGCATCGGCGAGAGACGTATCTCGTGCAAAGGCCAAGACTTTATAACCTCACGGAGAGAGAAAAAGTTGTCCGTGAGTAAGTATTATGTAAATATAAGAAAGTCGTACGTGTGAAAGGATGTATGTAATTATGCCTATCCACCGATACGATAAAAAAAGGATCGAGGGAAAATTAAATGGCGCGGATTTTGACCCTACGACTGGGTCCCTCGATGGAGATATATCGGATTTTATTATTAGCGAGAGATTAATTGAGAGTCGATGGCGATGCTATTGGTCTTCCTAAAATGGCGGTTCGAGATTTTTTTTTTTTTGTGCGGTCACAAGAGAAACAGGGCCGCGAACACGCCTCACAAATCACCTGTCGCTGCCTGGTTACCTGCGGTAGCCGCGTGACCCGACCGGACCGCGTCCAGGGCAGGCCAAGTATCCGGTCCACGTCGCACAATATTAATTGGCTAATGCAGAAAACTATTCCGAGTATCCTGTCGCCAAGATAAGTGTTTGCGCCGCTTATGTATGTATGTATATCGAACGATTCCTTATTATAGTTTGACTGTGATGCATGTTAAGTAGCTGGTTAAACTGGACTGGGTAATTTTTATCCACTTCTTTGATTTTTTTTGATTTTTCCGTATGAAAATTGGCAACACTATACGGTGATATTATCTGTCGTATTTGTTAGTCTCACAATGAGATGTGTCGTCGATTCTAATCGTCACATGACGCATAACTTAACCTAACCTAACCTAATCATACTTTAAATAGACCGTAAAGAATACCTCACCCACCTATTCATTGTCGCTTCCGCATTTCCTTTTTGTTCTTTCTAAAAGGAAATTGAAAATCGCTAGACTAGAAAGTATCTTTTCCTGGAAATTTCACTGAGACAGTTTGTACAAATGTTTGTCAAAAGTGAATATGTTACAAGAGTGTAAGACCTAACCTAACCAAACTTAATCATACTTTAAATGGACCGTCTACAACAAGAATACCTTACCAAACTATTCATTGTCGCTTCCTCGTTTCCATTTTGTTCTCTCTTGAAGGAAAACCGTCAGACTAGAAAGTATATTTCCCTGGAAATTTCACTGAGACAGTTGGTACAAATGTTTGTCAATAGTGAATATGTTACAAGAGTGTAAGACCTAACCTAACCTAACCTAATCATACTTTAAATGGACCGTCTACAACAAAAATACCTTACCCACCTATTCATTGTCGCTTTCTCATTTCCATTTTGTTCTCTCTAAAAGGAAATGAAAAACCGCTAGACTAAAAAATATCTTTCCTTGAAATTTCACTAAGACAGATGGTAAAAATGTTTTTCAAAAGTGAATATGTTACAAAATTGTAAGACAACAATAAAATGTTAATACGGAAAAAATACTTCTATTAATAACCATTGACGCTTTCAATTAATTAAACATACAAATTAGCAAAATTTTACATTTTAATCGAACCAGACGCGCATTACAATAATTTATTCGTTCGTTAAAAATCATTTAAATTACAATATACAAACATATCGCACGATTCCGATAGATTTCCGATAGGCGATCAAGATATCTCATTTCACTAATAAATAAATAACAAATCTAACAAAAAAAAAAAATATCACGAAAATTACCTTGAAACGTAAATCACTATTGCGCTAACGAAAACGACATGCAGCAAAGTCTTCAAACGTATGTACATACGTAAACTAATTTAATAATAATAAAATCAATTTCAACGCGATTGCGAACACCTGTACTTGTCTAGGTGAGTACTGCGTACCACGCACATTTAAACAGATATAATATGTGTATTCACGTTTCAATCTCGATTCTACTATCGGGCCAATGATTGAAAGGTCGATATTACAATCAGATTCATTACAAAAACGATTCGACGCCGAAAAAAAAGCAGTTTGGCCGTTCGACATTTTGATTCAGAACGACTACCGAGATGCTGAGAACAGATCCGATCCCTGACGAATGACCGAGCACTTGTGTGAAAAACGACACGGTCACACAAAAGCTCCATCGGAGCTTTCCTTTACATGTTATTCGAACGACCATTCGGTCACATAATCCAAACACAATTATAAATATATAAATCCTTGTTATACATGTAATAATGTTTCCTTGTCGCAATGAAAAAATAATAAATAAAATTCATATTCATTCACTTTTCATGTAGTCTACTATGTACCCTACATTCATCTCCTTGATAATCCCAAAATGCACATATCACGCTACAGATTTCTTTATACAAATAACAAAGTGATCTATTACATCCGACGAAAGACATTTCGACACTACCTGAGTCGATTATCGTCTTCTTAATTAAAAACGCGCGTTTTCTCCACACATTAACACGTTGCGCGATGATCTACGGACAAAGGCGAAATTCAATTACGACTCGCGCCCTACCAAAATGAGTCGATTTTAGGCGTTCGTTTCGAACGGAAGCTGTCTATCAAGTGGTCACTTCGAATCCATTAAAAGGTAGGGCCTGGGCAGTGGAAGTTTAACCCGTCGAACGCCTGGTAACACTTTTACTTTGATTTAAGTCACGACCGGTCACAGTTTAAAACTCACGCGGTTCGAATTTATCGCGGCCATTACGTCTCGGAAGCGAACGAGCCGACAATTAATTAATTTCAGCGTAAGTACATATATGAATGTATGTATGTGTACAATATAATAAATAAACGTATTCAATAGCGAAATCTATGGATCGTCTCGTTTACATATACACAAAATTAAAAATCAATTAATTATAAGCGCACGGTGAGATAAAAACGCACGTTGAATTATTCGTTCGACTTCGTAGTATACGCTTATAGGAATGATGCGCATGCATCGCGTGAGAAACTCATAATAGCGGTAATAAATTTGTTTTATAAAAAAAATTCTAGTGTAGCCTACACACTACTTTCTATAGAATCGATAAATAACATATTACAACCAAAAAAGAACGATTCTACCTATATTCATACGAACCTGAAAAAAAGTCCAAAAATTGATTGAATATTACGTATATGGATAAAATAACAATACAAGAGACGAACTATTATCAATAAGATCAATATACATATCTTTCAATGCAGTTATATAAGAATGAGTGTGTGTTTATTTTAAAATGGTATGATGTGACCCAGTTACACACACTGTTCAATTAGAATTGGTTCATACGAACTCGTAACTTAAGTTTATCCAACAGTTTTTACACATGAACTGTATAAACAGATGTGTTTTTTTTACATTTCTTTGAGGCGATGACCCAAACATAGCATTGAGCAAGTACATATGCGTGTATATTTGAGACACGTGAAAAAAAAAGTACAAATCCACCAAAAAGCTAAAGTAAAACAAAAAAAAAACACTCACCGTTTTCGCTGTCTCGATTCAGATTTTCATTCTTCGTTTTATCGACACCTGTAAAAGAAAAATTTGAATTATTAAATATTTAAATCTACTTTCAAACAACTGTCAAAGTTCGAAAATATGTTAATATAATCTCACAGTTGAACGTTTCGGGATCGCTCGTCATTGCTGTGTGTCGAACGTAACAAATCGATATTGAATTTATTGAAAGTTCAATGCATTTTCTATAACGAGCAATTAAGCGAAGCGACGCAAAAGTTTGTAAACTTGCAATCGCTTCAATTAAAAATTATACAAAATGAAACGTTTTTATCGCTCAAACAATAGTAAAGGTCAAACGCCGGGTTATATTCAGGAATTCGCAGGTCATAGGTCACGAATCATTGCACGCTCGCACACATACATATACACAAAGTTTAACGATAATGATAAATTTACACATACTGCGCACTTCAATTTAAATTGCATCCAAAAAAAAAATGTATACTTAGCACATAATGGTAATAAAATAAAATTGAAATTATATTTATAACTATGTATAAGATCGCTACGTTTCACAGTTTGTTTAACGCGCGTTTATATTATAATTGATTTTGTTCAGTTATTGAATGTTTTTAAACGATTTGTCCGAGGCAAGAGCTGATCAAAATATATATAAACCGAGGAAGACACGGTCGGTGACTGGCTGTGCTGACAAAAGGAGAACCGCTCAAGTGGGCGGTGGGGTGACGAGGTTAACACAGGGCCCAACTGGTTAACTTCTGCATATTTAATAAGATTAATTAAATGTCGAGTGTATTGCAAAGAGTTGTCTATATCAACGCTTCTTAAAATATGGGTCGCGACCCCATTTGGGGTCGCGTAACTTAATGTAGAGGTCGCGAAAACAGTGTCACATATTTATG
This sequence comes from Parapsyche elsis, assembly GCA_022651745.1. NCBI lineage: Eukaryota > Metazoa > Arthropoda > Insecta > Trichoptera > Hydropsychidae > Parapsyche > Parapsyche elsis. The sequence goes on from JAGVSN010000018.1 coordinate 5,123,624, forward strand.
GTAACAGATAAAATTGAAAGTTTTAGTGTAAAAAATAAAATAAAAAAAAATTGGGTCGAAAATGGTTCTTTAAAAATGTTTACAGCTACTTATGATTTTATAATAAAAAAAATAACCTTCCCAAAGATTTAACCTTCCTTCAAATTCTAATAAACTAAGTTGGGTTCAAAAACCATATTCAATAGAAATCAAAAACGTCAGTCATCTGCCATTAAAAGCTCAATAAGAATTAGCCGAGTTATCAAGCGACACAGGTTTAAAGCCTCAGTTTCCTAATAAATCATTAAATTAATTTTGGCTTGAGATTCGGATAGAATTTCCAACAATTTCGGAAATGGCCCTAAACATACTTCTGCCATTTTGTACTACAATGTACTTAATGCAAAGCAGCATTCTCATCATTGATTATAAAATCAAAACTCTGAAGATGCTCTACGTCCTGCTATAGCAAATATACAGCTGAGATTTAATTAATTGTGCAAAAATAAACGAGCACATCCACAGCACTAGAATGTCAATTTGAGAAGCCCTGGTATATAATCACCTATACAATTTTGTCTTTACCTAGCAAAGTTCAAATTATGTATAGGTACAATGTCTGAAGCCGGATTCATCCATTGACAGATACTCGTATATGATAGCTAATCTGTTTTGTATATTTTTATTACAAAATACGTACAAATCAATTGCGTATAATCGACATGTTTTAAAAGGATCCATTTTAAAATATGTGTAATTGAAGATTAGCGATTGCGTCACGCTTTGACCACCGAATCATCTTTTTTATAAAAACATACTACAATAATTCCGAAAATATCAAATTATGCAACACATTCGCACGGGTTAAATTCAAGGGCAAAAGTATATGCAGTGTCATATTGTCGCAGAATTGTTCAAAATGAAGCATACGTATGTGTGTATATTTCAATGGGATTTGCACTTTTTTTCGACCTTCTGAAAAATACGATACGACAACAATAGATAACGACGAACGCGATCGCATATCCAAATTTCAACATTTTCGCTGCATGTACGACGCTCGTTAAAAATACGACAATTTATTATTATGTGGGTATTTTTTAGTGGAGATTCGTCCGATGCGGCCCTGTAGTCATATGTCACGAGGTCATGGCCGACGGCCGCGACACATGACCTGTGACCTCAAAATAACCATGAGCGAGAAGTCGAACTTCGATCGTACGTCTCGCTCTTTACGATCATCTCGTTGCGAGCGAGAACGAGACAAAAATAATACACTAATGACTCTCCGATTACGACGCGCTCGACTCGAACGCTATCGGGTGAACAAGACGAAATTATCACATAGTAAGTAATTGTTTTTAACAAAAAAATTTATTAATTCACTCGTGTCCTTACAGAATAAATACACACGTAGAACTTTGATCTACCGTTAAAACCGTTTTCATACAATGGTAATACATACGTTTGGCAAAGTCAATGTGCCATCCTTATGTCCAATTTATTTACAAGTTTCAATGATGGAATCGTACGATCGGTATGTGTCGGTTGTATGTTTACGTACGCGTACGCGACAGCTACGTCATGAATTTTCAAAGAAATCCCACGATGACTCCTGACCTGACCCCGACCTTACAAAGTTCAAATTCCTGCTTTTTTACTTCGCCTTCTCGCAGCAAAAGGCACACATATGTACGATTGCTGTGGCATCTGTGTGTGTTTGTGTGTATCTTTGTTTCACGTGTACAGAGCAAAAGTGAACTAAATCCGCACGAAAAACATTAAAATTTTGTATACACCGATACTCAATGAATATTCGATGTGAGTAAATGGAATTGTGAGTCACATGGATATGAGTTACCGTTGACCGGTAACGTAATAAATATGTAAGCTGAAAAGATAAACATTATCAAGGATATCTTATGAATCTACATATGTATGTATGTATGTATGTATGTATGTACATATATTGCTCACAATCAGAGCTAAAAGGAATTTAATTGTATTGAACCTAATATTCTTAGGAAAATTATAATAAGACAAAACAGATTCTTATCTATCATAGATATCTATCTATATCTAGAATTCTACATATGTATGTATGTATGTACATACATACGTAGAATTCTAAAACTCTAGGTAGTATAAAGATTTATATGCAATATGTTCACTGAGATTTGACGAACTATGGTAAAAACTAGTGTTGTAAGTCGAGAATATTCTCAGAGAACGAATAGATATATATATATATACATATGTATATAGCAAACCCTATTTGATTAAAAACCCTATGTGATAAAAACCCTACGCGAAGATTCACATATTCCATAAAAAGAGCCGACAGAGGATGAAAAATATGAAGAAGCCGATGAATGTAATGAATATACTTACATAGATATAATTGTATTAGAATCAGAATCTGATTAAATATGTACAGTTGTTCTTTTCATCTCTATATACGTACATATATGTAATGTATATATCAAATTATTATTAAATATGTTTTTGCATTAATTAATTACTTTTATTCATTTCCTCCCTCATATTTACCGATCACATGAATTTATCCATTTTCGCAGAAGTCTTAGTTGCAACGGAATAGTATAAAAACCCCTCAGATGCTCTACATAAAATAGAAAATTCTCGGTTTGGAGAATATTCTCGAGAATTTTACAACACTAGCTAAAAACATAGAATAGTACATACTGACAATTTCTTTGAATCGTTTGGTTTCTATTCCAGAGGGTAAAAAGTACATACATTACAGTATTGATGATATAAAATCACAATTTTCCGTACGTCTGTCATCAAACGGGTTTTTCGCGGCATTTTTTCCCAAAAGCGAAACGATTAATATATTATAAATCGACGTAATTTTGTCCGTTTGAAATGTTTATTTTTTTCCTTCGACTCTTATAAATATTCATAAATTTTCGGACATTTCTTTGTGACACCGAAAACGTTAAATTCGATAACGACACGCGTAAATACATAATTACAAAAAAATCACGTCAGAAATTTTTCCCGTCAATGTTTAAATACTTCAACGATTGGCATCGCCAAGTAAATCATCACAAGAAAATTATCTGAAATATTTTCAATAATTTAAATAACCCTTCGTAATATATCCATCGGTCATTTTCAACGAGCGAATGAGTCACACTAAGTTTACTCGTACCGTACGCGCATACATAAATACCAAACGTATGCAAAATTCACACATCGTTTCTATGTATAATGGAAACCTTTGCAGGTGTACTTTCATTGATCTTGCGGATCTTGCGAGCTATTTTTAAAGCGATATACTTTGGGGTAGCTACCAATACAAAATTTTATTTCGATGCATCCGGCTAACGACACGTGGTACTTATAGTCGAAAATTTTCAATAGTACGCACCGAAATCGTATTTATTTTACCACACGCATACAAACACGTTAGAAAGTCGCTTGTTGGCCACACATACGACACAATTAAAACGAGACGCGGCTCGAATGCAAAAACTCGAAACAAAGAGCGCGCTCGATAGCCTGATTCGTACTACAGAAACACACACACGTACACCACTTTACCAACACGTCGAACGTACGTACGGGTAAAATTTGATATACAGCTGGTTCTTTATTCGCGTCGGCTAACCTTTTTGACCTGTTGAGGTCGTAGAGGGCCCGTGGCGGGGTTACGGGTCAATGTAAACCGACGTCAGAACCGCAACACTTGCACGCGACTCGCTCAAAAACAACGCATGCGTAATAATTATTTATATTTACAAACGAGTTTTTTTTTTCTTATACATACACACTCCTTACTTATTTACCATTCAAAATCTGGCCAACGATCCAACAGGATTGTAAAGATCTGAAAGGTGAACTTTCACCGTGTAGTTCAATCGGAAAAGTCGGAAAATTCGCCGGAAAATGCGCAAAGTCGCTCCGAGCGCGAGGCGACGGTCAATGTCGCTCGTGGGATTCAATTATGCCGAACGCAATAAAAAAGGTAATTAGACCAGCTATACGATGATCGTATTACGAAATCATCTAGTATGATCCTCGCTTCGAAGACGAGACCCAATCCCAGACACATCGTAAACTGCAAAGTCACCACTGATAATGAACGTTCCCACCAAAGTCCTCACAAAGTCCACTTCAAGTCAAATCGAAACATACACAATATGCACAACACACGAATGTCACAAAATAGTGAGATGAACCTATATCGGATGCTTTCCACGTAGGGAATGGTGCTTTGAACGGATAAAAAGTCGATGGTCAAATGTATCAAATCATTAGACGCGTGAAAGAGAAGTGAACTTGGCAATCGCGCTGCCGTGTGCTATCGGTCAGTTATCTTGAGCAGCGAAACACGGTTATGAAGACTACCTACTACTATGCCGGTTAAAAACCATAAATTATACCAGTATAGTTAAAGCGAAAGATTTATCGCTATTCGTGTTATAATTTTAATGATCCGACTAGAAATTTCTATGTATCTGTGGTGCAATTGAAACTATTATACATACTGCTAATAATATAATTGGAATATATACACAGCTCCCTGCTACATTTGAAAAAAGTTGATAAATCTGAAAATACGACAGACAGTTCAAAGTTTATTATCCTCTCTATGCGTCTATATGTACATTGTATACCTTATTCAATAATCATTTCCTACAATTGTGTGTAGGGTGACCACTCTACCACGTCTTTAAATCGCACAGTAAAGTCAGCAGTCATACAGCGTGAAAGGTTACCTGTGCAATATAACACCGTTGTTCAATTTTATCAACAACAACAAAAAAAGAAGATTGACGACATCTGAACGTGTGATTGTATTGTCTAGTTATAATTTGACAAACGCCAACTTTGTCAAACAAAACTCGCTTCAAAAGATTATCACGAATTCTAAACGCGCTATTCTAAAATCAGTCGATATTATTGAATAGGTAAAATGTGCATAAATTTAAATAACCGTTAAACTTTGAACTATTACGGAATCTTTTGCAATTTAAAGGAGTAACAGGTAATAGGTCAGAATTAGTCATTGTCATACTGACGAAACGAATTCGATACCGCGAACGAACTTACGAACGAACAATCGACTGTAAAAATACCCAAAATGTTGAAATATGAATTATGTATCATATTTTTTAATTTTCGTACACATTTGTAAAAGTGCAACACGCGAGTTTGTATCTAAACAAATAAAATTAAAAAAAAATAAAAACGTTGAAATTAAAGTCGCAACGTGCGCAAAAGGGTGACGATAATAAATTTCACGTTGCTACATTCGTATAAGACTTTTTTCGAGAGCAATCGTAAACTTGTCAAACTTTATCAGGCCGTTGTTCTTGAGTGAAATCTTTCGCTTTGTATTCCACACAGTTGCCGAGTTGACTTTGAACGCATTTTGCGAAGAGCAACAATACGACCTATGACCCGCGATCATGCTGTACAGATTTTTTTTTTTTTTCGGTGCGAGACGCCTTCAACCGAGACAAGATAAAGTACACGTGTACAGTATATAGGTAGTATACCCACGTTGGTAAGTAAAATGTTAAACGAGAGAGAGGTCGTGTGTGCAGTATTGCGTGTCACATTTGCGTACACGTATTAATTTGGTCCTCGCGTTTGTCGCACTCGACAGGTTTCGAGGATGCGGATGCCCTCCCCACTTCTTCCTCTGCCCCTTCTCGTTCAGGGTACCGGAGACCCCATGAGAATTCGCTGTCTTGGGTGTAGGTAGTACCTAATCATCATATACCATGTGAACAATATGACTTTGTGACCGTTTTCCATGTAAAATCACCGCAGCGGAGAGACAAAAGCTGTCATTTATGTATCTCTCGACGGTGACCACTTAACATAGGCTAGAGAAGTGGATAAAAAAATTAAAGTGGGAACAACACGCGACTATTCTTGAATTTATTTTAATTTTTGCCAATACCGTGTGTGCGTCTCTGGGGACTGTTACAATGAGAATCCTATTGCTTCCGTTTAACTAGTTTCGACTTTGAATATAAACAATTATTCAACGAACCAATATAGAAAATCATTAAACGACCAGTTATACTAGTATGAGGTGTCTATGAATAATTTTAATCCAATGAAATATTTTAAAATTATACGCACAGTGGTTTTCTTCATATATGTATGTAGTACAATTCTTAAAAAAATACATGAATTTCCTTCTTGCATTGAAATAATTAGTTAAATTTATACCACTTAATTTAAACTTAAAAAAACTTTAGATTCATGCAGAATCACAATCATCATCATCATTTTCACAGCCATTCACCATCCACTGCTGGATGAAGGCCTCTCCAATCCTCTTCAATTCCTGTCTGTCTTGAGCAATCTGCATCCAGTTGACTCAATTCATCAGCCATTCTTCTCGCTGAGTCCAGCCACGTTTTTCACACGTTTCGCTATATCTGCCACTTGGGTCATGCTTCTTACCCATGTATTCCTCTTATGATCTCTTCTCGTTATACCGAGCATATGTACATCTTTCCATGCTTCTCTGTGTTGTGTGCACTGGATCTTACGTAACATCCTTGAATTTAGCATCCACGTTTCATATCCATACGTCATAACTGACACTACGCATTGGTCGTATGCCTTCTTTTTTAAGCATAGCGGAATGTTGGATTAAAAAACTACGAGTATGTTCAGTCTTCCAAAAGCACTCCATTCTATGTAGTTGCATTTCTTCTTCTTTACATCCAGTCATATTCAACAGTTGTCCTTGGTATAATCACAATATAAGATCAAATTTTCATCTGACAGCTATGACAATAACCTCCTTCGGTTCGAGTCGTTTTGAATTCCAATATTTAATACTGTATCGTCATACATAATATGATTCAACCTCTTCAGTTAGAAAGTCGTCGTTTATGATGTCAATTTTCCCATGTGTATTACCTACTGCACGTACTGGAATTTTCATCTTATTTATTGAAAACATTGGAAACCACAGTTTCGAAAGAGCACGATGCGATGGCGCCATTTATTATATGGTAAAAGTCTGTGAACAATATGGCAAATGGGCAGTTATCAAAGTCACTTTACCATGTAGTCGTCATGGGAAACTGGACCCGTTCCACAATCCACAATATACGCCCGTTTGATACTGTATGGTCACCGACGATGCGACACGAAAAATATAAATTTAAAAAATACTAATTTAAAATTTGATTAAAAAGCACAATCACACCATTCCGGTAAATACGTGAAAATTTGCCCGACGCTCGCTCGTCAGATAAAAGATTAATTTATACAATATTTTTTTCAAATGTCAGTCTTTTACGCTCGCCTGAATTAATAATACATCACTGATGATCTCCATTGCGGGTACCGTTTTCGTCCGAAACTCATCCCAATTTCACGTTATTCGTGAGCTTTTCACACACCAACGATCGATACTCACGTAATTGAAACCAATTTTCTAGTACGTCAATATATAATTCATCAATTGACGTTAGCTTGGGGGGCATAAGCGTGAACTCGGACAAATGGCTGACTAATTTTTGATTTTTGCCATGTTTGCGGCATTTCTACAATACATATATCTAATTGGCGTTGTTGGAAGAAAATGACGTTGAAGATGGCCCCGTCTTGAATAAATTGTAGTTAGCTGACCACGTTAATCGGTCACACACGGCATTATGTATGAGGACGTGAACTGTATGGAAGTTAGTGAACGCGCGCATAAATCATACACGGGCACGCGCGCTCGCCTCTCCCTTACAAATGGGGGGAAATGCGGGCTAAAATGGCGTTATAATACTAAAAAAATATTAATTTCATATAATATAAACTAAAAGCTTTCAAATTCCATATATGCTGATGACATTAAACTTTTTAATCCCGTCTCTCCGGGTACAAACAGTTTACAGGATGACCTAAACTCTATAAATAGATGGTGCCAAACATGGCTATTATCTTTAAATATTAATAAGTGCTCTGTTTTACACCTAGGCCCCAAATCCGTTATTTAATTTATAATGTAAGTGTCCCAAAAGTTGCATCTCAAAAGTGTTGTTATCACAAAAGACCTTAAATGGTCTACTCATATTAACTCCTTAGTAAATAAGTGCTATTCATTTTTATATATTATCAAACGTGTATTTAAGACATTTAGTATCCAGTTGCTGTCAAAAATTTATAAATCGTATATTAGACTTAAACTAGAATTTGCTGTCAATGTTTGGAACCCTAACTTCAAAAAAGACATTGTATGTTTCAAAGAAGGATAACAAAAATGCCATCTGAACTTCGATCACTATCCTATAATGAAAGGTTGAAGAAAATGAGTCTCACATCTTTGGAGACGAGAAGATTAAGAGGCGATCTAATAGAATGCCCAATGAAAAACCTCCTTACTTTCAATAAAAACGCACATCTCAGAGGCCATACACTGAAATTACTAAAAGACAAATCGAACAAAATTGTCAGAGACTCTTTTTTTTTCAAATAGAGTGGTCGAAGTTTGGAACCGTCTGTCAAATCAGCTAGTATCTTCCGAAAATACAAATCTATTTAAAAATCATCTCGATAAGTTTTTGAACATATGTAAATGGATTTTTGTAATTCTTCAAATATAAATAATTAAGAATTGTATGTACAAGTTATGTCAGACCCCTGGGCTCCATCGGCTATGCCGCCTGCCCATCTATGTATTTTAAATAAATAAATAAATAAAAAATTGTAACTAAAATGAACCCGTTCAAATCCAAATATGCGCGTAAGGGTTTTTCATTGTCGCGATTTCTATCAAAACCTGATTAGACTAAGACTAAGTTGCAGTAACCTTCTCACTATCAAGTTCCATTTAGAATACAGCGACAAACAAATACATACAATACTCGTCTCATAAACATACACATCGATACTTCTCGGGAACGTATCATTACGGGAAATGCACTTCTAAACGCGTTCGATTTATTGCGCGATCGATCGATATTACGTATGCTAAACTGCCCCATAGTGCGGCTAAAACGCCAAACGTTAATTATACACACGGCCAGGGGGGGGATTTATCGTATCGGACACATATTATTATATTTATACATACATAGACACAATGTGGCAATAAAGTATTTTGTCCCGGGACAAGAACCAATCGTAAAACATGATTTTCCGCCAGGTTTCGAGGCGAAATCCCTCACCTGTCAATCGAACGACGATAAATACGACACGACGTCGTCCATAGCGGGAAATCGTTCATCACCGCAGTTACGTTCATAAACAGAAATAAAATCAAACGTGACCAACACACGACTTCCTCTATATCAGCGGTGCACTTGTATATTAACAATATTGCTAATTAATTTTAGAGCCCAAGACGCTAAGATTATCTTGCCAATTTCACTTGTTTAGATTTGGGATTGATTTTTCCCAAATGCATCATTTTTATACACACCATATTTTACGATATCATCACACTTGGCAAAAAGCCAAGTGTTGCGATATCGTCCATTATAAAACGTCAATGATAAAAACCTCTTTATGTTTTCGACGAAAATTTGAATCGTTATTTTTTTGCCTACATGTCTGGTTCACTGCGGTCACGCTCAGCATTGCCAACATAACAAACAAAAACAATGACTTACAAAAGGAGGTACCTCTTCCGATTGACGAAACATTTTTAAAATCTTATGCATTGTAATTGCCGGTGGTACTAAGCCAGTACTGAGATAAAGTTTCGGTGTGATACATAGAATTAACGGATTTTGAATCGTTAATCGTCACTTTCAGGGACGATACATGATACATGATACATATCAGTTAAAATCTCGGGATCGAATTTTCGCACGATCACAATATTCTATCCGATACGGATAAAGTCAAAATTTATCCGTCTGTTGGCCATAAGCCCACTATCTGTCAAAGCTGGTTCGAGTCGACAATGCGATACAATTATTGTTTCACGTACTGTCAAACTGACTATGGGCTGTACTGTTATATTGCAGAAACCAGCGCGCACGAATTGGGATTGGATGTCGGGCAAATCTACCGTCATATGACGGACAAACCGGCTAGTAAATAATAAGCACGCGCTGATCGTCAACTGACAATATCCTAGTTCATAGATACTTAGATACGGAATAATTGAAATGAAAATGTTACCCACAGTATTACATATAAGGTATATAAGCTCACGTGTGCATACATACTAGTAAGCTTAGTAACTAGTAGTCTCATACATATGTATGTATGTACTAGTAGCCCGACTCAACGAACGACTAAATAATCGTGCGACAGAAAGTCTCCAAGCCTAAGGAGTAATATACATTTGGTCAAGATTAGTCAAAGGTGTGTAAAGACGTGCAGTGTGCTAACAATTTTGAACGATTGGGTAGGTATATTTTTTAATTTTATATTTTCTAATTCTATATTTTTTAATTTTATCATACAAAGGTGTTCAAAACGGCCGCATTTCCCCTTATTATAGTGTTAATTATAAAAATAATTCATTTCATAAGGCAATCGCTGACTAAGTGTGTATGTGTATGTGTTGGGTGAGCGCAACAAGACGCGCTTATCTGTCCATCGTACGTGTGGTCATTTTGTATTGCGCCAGTGAGAAAGACCAACTCTTACAGAACGGAAAATAATACGGCACAACACACAATTAAAATGAAAAAATTACAAAAAAATATCATATTATAGTTAGGTAGGCAGGTAGAAGAAGAAGAAGAAGCTCATATAAGAGGCGATTACACAAAAAAAAAAAAACGGAAAAATTGAATGAACGCTCGGTTAAGCGCGTAACACGAAAACAACATCATAATCAACGTTTATAAATGCCCAGCCGCCGGTTCGGTGAAGGTGTGCCATCGTCGTCTGAAACGACCCATAACACTTGTCGAATATATCTGAGATAAATTTCAGGTAGATGCAATCAGAAACTAAATTAATATAATTGAGTTAAATTATATTTGTTGATAGATGAAACAGAAGAGCGTATGCTACTGCAAAAAGCTAATTACAAAAAAACATTACTTAAAGCTAAAATTACAAAATATATTTATTATCTAGAATATATTAATAGAACCAATTAGTTGTAGGTAGAGTAAGGAAAACAAAGACAGCTGGTGGTGTTTTTCACAGGGGTGTATTATTGTAAAATGCCCTCCCGGAGTGCGTCAAGTCTTCTAAGACAATAGATGCATTCTTGAAAAGTGTGAGGAGACACCTCTGTGAGAGATAGTAGTTATGTATAAGTATAGTGTATAATGTGTAATTGATTTATGTAGTTGTTATTAATATGTAATAGATGTAAGTTAAATTAGCTAATTAGCTATTATTATATAAAATAAATAAATAAAATCTACTAGCACCTGTACAGAGGTGCTGTTTTAAGGCTGCCAGGAATCTATCAATTTTATTTATATTTCTGAGAACTTCTGGCAGGTCTATTATATTCAACAACACCCCTGTACAAGATACTTCTCCTGGATCTACTTAATTTTAAATTCTTAACTATTAACTTATGCTTACCCCCTAGTATTGTGTTCGTTATACCCTCTTATTGAATATTTATCGAAATATTTTAATAATAAACTCTTATCTAATTTAAAAAATATATACTAACATGCACACTTTTAAGGTTTAATTTAAATTCATCCGATTCAATTCATTCAACATAAATCTTATACTAGTTAATCTATTGACATTTAAAATAGTCCGCATAGCTCTATTTTGCAGTTTTTACAGCATATCTTTAATTACACTGTCTACTAAATATAAAAATGAACCACAATATATAAGTATTGCCACTGAAAGTCAAGGGTTGAAATTGTCAGGAAAAACCGTTGAATGAGTGCTCAATCCCATTGTAAATTCAGAACTGTGTTAAAAATCGTTGTAATTTGAAAGTTGTGATTTCGAAGATAATTTAATTAAAGTTATTGGAACACATAACATTTTATGACTTGAATAATATAAATTCGAAAACTAACCTCATCCACGCGATATTGATACAAGTTCACAAAAGCGTAAACGTAAAGTCGAAAAATCACCAGAGTGTTAATGTTGAGCAATTTTTTAATTCAACCGACGATAATTTCACACTGAAACATTTTTTAATAATAATACCACGAGCGGTGATTTTAATCTGTGATAATTACTTTTGTTGTACAATCGGTCGTTTTTCGCTAACGAAATGCGAAAAATATCATAGAAACACTCTATAAACGTCACTTACTGTGTTTGTTAACCGGCGATAACGCGTACACGTACACGGCAATATCCGAAATCATTTATATTCATTCACGACCGAAAATAATAATCATCATACATAGTTTATTGTGTTAACAAATTGTAACGCTCGTTTCGAAGCGAACAGCATCTTTCGTCAGACGATCGATTCCGGTCCACGTGAAATTCGTTCAACCGAGCGTTATTAATTAACTATAACCGATCCGATAACATCGAATTTAGGAAGGTGGATCGCACCGGAATTTACCACAACGAATTATTATTAATAATAATATACATATGTATATAAATAATACGAAAAAATTCAGACGAAACAACAGAGTTCGAACCGATGAACGGTCTGTGCAATTGTTGCGCTCAATTAAAGCGTAGCGAACTCGCGTTACGTGCACTTTTCTCGACGATTTCTTTACATTTATTTTCGATTTAACATAAAAAATTTGATTCACATTTCAACACCACATAGTTCAAGATTTTATATCTATCTTCTATCAATATAGTATGTACATATGTACATGTACATACAGTGGGCTGATGCAATAGTTGCCCATGCTATTTTGTGATAAAGTAATAAGTACAGTATGACTGATACACATATGAAACGTCAATTTTATTTTAAATAAATCTACTAAATATTTATGTTACGATTTTCTTCTTTCAAAATTAAAAATCATAAAATTAAGTAATAGAAGAATCATATTTGATGTAATTTTTTTATATAACATATTAAACTCTTTAATAGATAGTCCCATTCTTATTCATTCGACTCTTCGCTTAAGTGTTCCGGTACGTTTTACCCGTTCTCGATTTTTACTAGATTATAAAACTATTTCGCGTAATAATTATTATCTTCATTCTCCAATCCCCAGAATGATTAGATATGGTAATAAATATTCTGATTATATTGATTTTTATATGAAATATTTATCTGTCGCCCCTAAGGCAACGACTTATTATTTCTTTTATCAACTCTACATAATTTATTTATTAGTTTTTATTTCTTTGTGTTTTCTTAAATATAATATATGAGCCGCTATAGATGAAAGTGGTGTAGGGCCATTTTTTTGTGTTTTGAGATATTGATCACAATAAATAGATCACATATGTATGTTTATAGCGAAAACAATCATTAACTCATTATCGTTCAAAATTGAACTTAAACCACTTTCATTTATAACGGCTCATATTATGTATTTTTCATGTAAAAGACCCAACAAGCGTATAATAAATAAATAAACAAATAAAAATTAGTTCTTGTCGGCCTCTGTCTATTCCTGATACATTTTAACAACGCTTAACTAATCGAGACCAAACTTTGCAGAGGTACTCCCTATGAGCACTTGAGAGCAATATCAATTTTTTCGGTTATCTTCCGTAAAAGTAACGTTTTGACAGTTGACAGATTGAGTGATTCCACAATAAATAGATTAAATTGCCAACATCCACAAAGACAGCGAATAACGACAAACTACATATGTATAATCGCAACTTTTGACAAGGCTCTACATATGTACATATGTATAGTGTTGTAAAATTCTCGGGAATAATCTTTTGGAGAATATTCTCCAAACCGAGAATTTTCTGTTTTTTTCGAGAATTTTCTGTTTAAAATTGTAGTACAAAATGCAATGTACCCTGGGCTCCATCGGCCACCATGTATTTTAAATAAATAAATACTAACTCTCACTGTATTTGCTTAAATATACAGTAAACTCCCTGTAATCCGGGCTAATACTTGGGAGAGGTGATACGGATTACACGAATAATATTAGTTTAGTATCCGTGACAAAAACTAAATTTGATGGGGCGTGAATTTAAAGTTTAAATGAATGATTACATATATCATAAGTTGTAACAATTTCACTGGAATATCATAACCAAAGCAATAAAAATATGTATACATAATTTATTGCTTCCAGAGTTAATACGCATTGCATTCCTGAGAGAATTTCGTGAAAAAAGTTCATGCTAGTAGTGCGTATGTTAAAATGACGAAATGACACGTGTCGTCAGAATGAAAAAATGTCATTCAAAATGCTCTCAGACACTCTAGAAAGTCCTATTACTCCTATTAGGTTCTGAAAATATCCTAGAATCCTCAAAAAAGTTATTAAACTATCTAGAAATGTTTTATAACCAAGAAAAAAGAAAATTCTCGAATATTCTCGGAGAATAATCTTTTGGAGAATATTTTCGTTCTCCGAGAATATTCTCGACTTAAAACTACATATTGCACCTACATACATATATATAAGCCATGAAAAAATTACTACTAAAACTTATTAAAATCGTCTGTCCGTTGTTCAAGTTGAATCCTAGTGATATTTTACTAATTCTGGTATGTTTATGAGCTGATTGTACTCGGCTGCACTTTTCATTGCACTAATTGCAACCCAAAATGCACACGGACATCGTCAGACACTATAGCTAGTTTCTCAACAAAAAAATCAAACTGTGTCGTACCGGTTTGGGGGGGTTGAAGTTGACAGTGATTTGCCGGTCGTTGATTTGTAGATACTCGACGACACAGCGTGCAATTTGCCGCACGTCTCGGTTCGATGCGACCGGTGACATCAAACCACCACTTATAGTCACATTTAGGTGGCTGTCTTATCTGAAACGTATACACAAGATGGGTATAGGCACCTTACCCATATACCTACGTGTAAAATATAAATGTGTACGTGTGTGTCCGTGACCGCTTCTCGTTGAACCGTGCAGACGGATGGATGGTCGCGTGTCTCATCTGTCACAGGTCCGTAGACACGGCTCCGTCATTTTAACCGGCTTATTTAGAAAGTTTGCCGTCTGTATGAGTTTTAGTGTGTGCATGTGTGTGGATGTGTTCGCATTTTGAAATTGGCGGAAAATTGCCGGAAAAGCGCCCTTGCGTCACTCGAACGCTGTGCGAAATTTCGTATGCGCGCGTAACGAGATCGTCAAAGGATTGATCCTGTAACTTGACACTTGTTTTATGTACTGAAACGTTAAACTGCGTGATGCACGTAAAGAGTCACACTAGCTTACTCTGGTAAAATTACATTGAAGGGTGTACGTTTGCGATCTGCTAAAACGAGCGTTCTTAGAATTCTAGTGTATATAATAATCCCATACGCCAAACAAACATCAAGTTTAAATGTACTATAAATATTATAGGAATAGTATGAATCATTCGATTTAATTTGATCACATTAAACCAGTGGTCGGGAACTTTTTTTTGAGCTAAGAGCCAAACAAGAGTATTGGGTTATTGGGTTTCATTTTTAGAGTTGCCAAATGTTTTAATAATATTAATACCTTAAAGTTATTATTTTGTTCTTTTGTCAGAAGTAAGTTGGAGTATAACTCTGTTGTTTGGTCTCCTTCTTATTCTATTCATTCTTATTCTTTAGAAAGAATCCAAAATAAATTCTTAAGATTTATTATGTATAAATTTATGTATCTTTTTAATTATAACTGTTATGACTCTCTTTTACATAGTTTAAATATGCACAAATTATCTGATAGAAGAGTTATGAATGACTTGGTCTTTTTTTATAGAGTTGTAAATTCTTTTATTGATTGTCCTATTCTTGTTGAGTCAATTTTGCGACTAAAAGTTCCTACACGTTTTACACGATCTCAATTTTTGTTTGTGGATGAAGGTAATTCGTGCACCAATTATTATCGGCAGTCTACTATTCCTAGGTTGATTGGGACTGGCAATAAGTATGGGAATTTATTGGACTATTTCTGTAATAACCTTAATTTAGTAAAGTCTAAACTGTTGCTTTCTTTACGAAGTTCCTCTTCTTAGTTTAATTTAAATTATATGTATATTTTACTCCTGTATTGATATCTTCTCTATTTGTATAAAAGCCTTTTTAGGCGTGAAATAAGTAATAAATAAATAAAAGAGGAAAACCTTGCAAAATTGGTAAGTTTAGGAGCCGCATCATATGATCTTCGGATTATACGTACATACATATATTCAAAATTAAATTAAATTTTCATTTATGAAATGAATAGCAGTAATAAATAAGCCATCTTCGTGATATTTCTTAATGTTTGACAGTTTATTACTAAAAAGTGTTATTGAAAAACGATTTAAAGCTTTTTATAGTCATGAAGATATGTATATGTATGTATGTACATACATACATACATATGTAGAAATAGGATTTTGTGTAAATGGTGTGTCAACGTTATGTGTTTCGCGCAAAAAGTTTAACGACAGCCGCAGATTTTCATAGAAAGAGCCGCGTGAGGCTCCGGAGCCGCCGGTGCCCAACTGCTGCTGCATTAAACAATCGTTTAAATTAACGTCGAACACAATAGACCGTAAATTAGTTTATTATCGACTTTCATCTAAAAACTACACATGTATTCTGTGATAATAATTTAGATTTTCAAATACAAAACGTGCAATATTTACATTAATTAAAATATTGCATTCGCTACGTTGAATTTATAACGTATTTAATACAATATTACGACAATAAAAAATCACGCAATTTCTTAAAATTATCACGACGTGCATAAATGCATATTTTCAATATATATAAAAAACACGAATCGATAATCGTACAATAAAAAGGAATCTCTACGTTAAAAAGTAATAATGTCAAAAAAAATATCCGTTGACAATCTGTGAAATGTCACACGTCATTGTAAACGCGCATTATACGTATAAATATTTGAGAGTCATAAACGCAACTGTTAAAGAAATAAAATAATAATAATAAACTACGAGTGGTCGTTCACTGTTAACACTGCGCAGACCGGACCGCACATTAATATTTATTAATTTAATTAATTATAAATAATTTTTTTTTTGTGGATTTATAAATAAAATCCACACGGTGTATAAATAAATAAATAGAAACAATGTCGATTTTTAAACATCGCTCGCAATAATTAACGTTCCGTGTGTTGAGTTAGTTGTGTTGTAGGGGGGGTTAGTTATGCTCGGGTGATCATCAGGTCATCCGTGCTGTGCGGGTCAGTGCGTACACACGAGCCAAACCACCGCAATTACCCAATTCCTTCTCGGTCTAAAGATAAGAATGATCGGACGTTGGGGTGCAGTGCGGCGAGGGTGACGCCACGCGTATCGACAACTCGGCAATTTGATTTCAGTACAAAATTATGTATTGACAAGCTTCGAATGGAGCTTTAAGACACACACACTTACCACACCACACGTGATGTGAGAGAGATATCAGCAGGAGTACCACAGGATCCTTGGACCTATACTGTACCTCATACATGTGATATACCAAAGTGTGAGATAGCTACAATGGCAATATTTGCTGATGACACTGCAATACTGGCACAGGGAAACAGTGTTGAGCGTGGGTGCTCAACCGGTCGATCGCGAATACCATTTTGCTTTGTTAATTTTTAAATGAAATCAAATTTTCTACAATGGTTCAATGTTGTTTACTTAACCCCGCCCAATGACTAAACGATATTCTTCCTGAGCTCGTGCTTGTCTGCTAATGAAAAGGATTAATGGTCAAAAGAAGGGAAATTTGTTTTTTCCTGGTATGCATTTGTTTAATCATTGGTTCTTAGGTACACTGGCTAATTTGTCAAAATAAGTCAAGAGGACTTCTTGAAACTTTTAACATCTGCTCTAAATTACACCGTACACTTTCTACGAAATTGCTAATCCAAATCACGCGTTGTTGTGAGAAACTATATTTAAACGACTGCATTCAGCGATGCGGATTTGTTTGACTGACGATCACCTTGATTACTGTTTGCAATTATTTGAAAATAGGTCGATTTTTATCGATACCGTGTGTATCTATATATAATATATATAGCGATATTGCAAGTGTGTATCTTCGCCATACAAAACCATAGAAATTCATGCGTTTAGGATTTCGTTAAAAGACGCGTGTGGCGTGGCGAGTGTTAAGTGTGTATGAGCCTTTATAATAAAGTGCATTATGCACGAAATACTGTATATTTCAATATGCGTGCGTCACTCTGATTGATGATGACCAGTTCAAACTTAAAACTGATGCCCTGAACAGTTTACTATTTTGGACATGTCACCTTTGTGCTCCGAGGAATCAAAAGGGTCAGTTATAAACCTCAAGAGCCTCACAAACGAATTATTATAGTATTTATCCGCTCGCGAATAATAATCCGCTCCGGCTTGTAAGACCTATCAACCTAACCTAACCCAACCTTTTGCGAGACCCTTTTAAAAAAAACATTATTCAAAATCAAGACACGGATTAAAGATGAAAAATGCATTATAGTCAGTATATTTTTTTTAGTTTACTGCTTCAGTTGGTGACCCTACATAAAACGCTTCGCGACCCCATTTGGGGTCGCGACCCATAGTTTGGGAGCCCGTGCTCTACTGATTTAACTACAGTTGATTTTGCGACAAAAAGTACAAAGGATTACAGGACTAAAACTAAATCGAAACTTTCGTAAGTTCGCTCTACTTCATATGATGAATTCAACAGTATTTGTAAGCAGCATGGACTATGTACATATTTTCACAGTGAAATCATTATTACACATTGAACAATTCTATTTTCATTGAACACTTAAAAAAATCAACGGCCTTGAACGCTTCTTTTTTTTCACTGCCCATTTACTACTAAACTACCGATTCATTCGTTGCGCACAAGTGTAAAAAGAAATCAATGAAGCATCTATACTGAAAGGGAAACCAAACTACACAGCGGGCGATACGACACCGAATTTTCCCAAATTAAACTACAAACCATTCACCACCCGACAATAACCAATACCAAACTAGAACGTGTGCTCATTGGACAACTCTTGGAGTTTGCGACCGTCAAATTTTGCACAGCCAGCGTACAATTTTGGCCGAGTTTTCCCGAGTTTTCCCCCGTCGAGAGCGCAACAGCTTCAGGGGGTCGAGCGTGACGTTAGCTCCGTGAACCTGAAACGGTAGCGAGTGGCACGGACTATGATTAATACATTTGCTATGGCAGGTAAAAGAGGTAAGAGAGATAGAACAGGTAGAAGAAGAAGTGGGCACGCGCGTTTCCTCCTCGTTCATATACACGCTTTCTTCGCGGCACATCCGGTGAACAAACATACACCTAATTACCGACGCGCGCCGCTCGCTCGACCGACAATCCGACCAACGCTAATTGTACACACACACACCAAAACAGTACACTCGCACACGATTTGCGGTGATTATTTGACGCTATGGTGTTTGATTAGCCCTTTCACCGACGAATTTATGTGTCGCGAGTAGAGTCCGATCGGAGAAATCCGTCCCAAACGGGAAAATCCTCGGTTTCGTACTACACGTTCCAAAATTATAGCTACTGCGTACCATTGCCATCGAGTGCCGTGGACCTTAGGAAGTACCTCTGCAAAGTTTAATTAAGCAACGAAAGTATTAAAAGTAGTAGTAAAAGTAGTAGTAGTAACGAAAGTAGGCTTAAAAATTAATTTGAATAAAAATTTTGCACGCAAAACGTAGTCACGTTAGATAATCATATTATAGAGATAGTTGATAGTTTTTTTTATACCTAGGACAATTGGTGAATATGACTGGATGTATAACGAAGAATGAAACTAGGTTGGAGCGCCTTTAGAAGAATGAATACAGTTTTTAAATCCAACATTCTGCTATGCCTAAAAATGAAGGTATACGACTGCTAGCTATGACGTATTCGTAAATTCAAGGACAATCGGTGAATATTACTGGTTGTAAATAGGAAGAAATAAAACTAGGATGGAGTGCTTTTGGAAGAATGAATATAGTTTTTAAATCCAACATTCTGCTATGCCTAAAAATGAAGATATACGACTGCTAGCTATGACGTATGGATGTGTATCGTGGATGTTAAATTCTAGGACAATCGGTGAATATGACTGGTTGTAAATAGGAAGAAATAAAACTAGGATGGATTGCTTTTGGAAGAATGAATATAGTTTATAAATCCAACATTCCGCTATGCTTAAACATGAAGGTATACGAATGCTAGCTATGACGTTTGGATGTGAATCGTGGATGTTCAATTCAAGTACAATCGGTGAATATGACTGGTTGTAAATAGGAAGAAATAAAACTAGGATGGAGTGCTTTTGGAAGAATGAATATATGTAGTTTTTAAATCCAACATTCCGTTATGCTTAAAAAATAAGGCATACGACCAATGCGTACTGCCAGTTATGACGTATGGATGTTAAATTCAAGAATGTTACATAAGATCCAGTGCACACAGATAAGCTTAGAAAGATGTATGCTCGGTATAACAAGAAGAGATCGTAAGAGGAATACATGTGAAAGGAAGCAATGTAGACCGAGTGGACGATGGACTGATGAATTGAGTGGAGTCAACTGGATGCAGATTGCTCAAGACAGACAGGAATGGAAGAGGATTGGAGAGGCCTTCATCCGGCAGTGGATGATGAACGGCTGATTGTGATGATGATGATTCAAACGGAATGTGCAAGGAATGAACAGTGACAGACGGACAAGAATTCGAAGATACTGGTGCCGTGCGTAGTTACAGTTGTGACACAAATTCAAAATCGCTTTTATTGCGTTTCCATTCTGTGCGAGTTGAGTTTTCATTGATAGTTTAATGACTGTTTCTTTGAAGATTTACTGTTTTGATTATAATCACTGCACCGGTGTGCAATTAAAAGCTATGAAACGCAACGGGTATTAATTCAATCGAGCGCTGACTGACACGCGTCTGATCCATTACTTTTCTGCCACCGTGTACTTTAAAATTACATACAATTTAACGAAAATTGTTTTTGACCGTTCCCAAAATTTATGTTAAAATTTTATTGAATTGTCTTGCGTTCATATTAACGATGCCAATTTATAATATTCACAGTTTTAATAAGCGAAAAATTGCTATAATAATAATAAAATCAATCATTCGTTATTGCTTGCCGAACACGGCTAATCCTATTATGTATTCATAACGGTTTGATTAAAAAAAAAATGTGTTTGAAGAACCGCTTGATAATATAAAATAAAAATACTTTTGACATTGTGTCATACGATAATGTTGACAGTGGATTAAATCGTTGATAAATTAATTGAAATTTATTATATATTTTATAACGCCATCTATGAAAATCTATTACAACTATTATTACTGTTAGTTTAAGTAACAGTCAATAGATGGCAATAAACATAAATAACGAATGTATTGAAATTACTGTTGACGTACCGCGTTAAATTTACAATAAACCATTGTTACCAACACACGACTTTCTGAATTTGTTAAGAAAATTATAAATAATATTAGTGACTGACCTTTCAAGCGATTGTTGATTCTCAACTGGTCGATGATGCTGGTGAGCCGAATTTCCCGTTGATTTCCACAGGACGTAGAGCGCCCTTCGAATAAATTGTCATCAAGCGAACGCGTAGCACTTTTTCCAAATTCGAATCCACTATTGGAATCCGAAGAGTACGCACTATTTCCTAGATCCATTTCCGCGTCACAATTTTCAACGCTAAACTCATCGTCCACATCCATTGTATAATATACGACACTGAATATTACCACCGAAATTGAAACTCTTAGGATATATTTTTACGATTATCACAAGTTTAGATTAGGCACTAATCACACGTGGTATTGTTTATTTACGTTTATTTATTGTAAATCAACTGAAACTGAGACAAACTGTTGATGCGATGCTCAACTCGAACACCTGACGGTGCAATTGAAATTTTCTAAGCAATCAGGTCGAGACGATAAGCGACAAATTATCAGTCATACCTAACTGATAACGAATGTGACACGGGCACAGAGTTCAAGCAATGTCACCTGTGTCAGGTGACTGATCTCGCCAAAATTTCCACGTCGTTTACAATAATTACAAAAAAAAACCCTATTTAATCACACATATGCAATGTGCAACTTTTGATACGTGAACAGAATCAATTATAATATAATGGTATTCTACATCACTAGACTATATTGGAAATTTGGACTAAACTGAATATTATGTCGTTTTTATACGAAAAAAAAATTTGTACTACTGTACATCAAAATATAACTACTCTAACTAAACTAAAAATTTGATCAAATCGTACTTTTAATACAATACCAGTAAAGAGTTAAATTGTCATAATAAAAACCAGTTATGTATTATCGTAAAAAGTACACATGAAATGTTCAACTTTTAAACGAAAATCGATATTTGTATTTACTGATGGGAATTCCAAGCGAATAATTCCTTACAATAATTGTGACACAAAAGCTTGCACAGTTTATCGGTCGAGTGTGACAATGAAATGTGGCAGTTTCAGAAAACACTGCGTAGGTTGGCGAGAATGTCGAGTGCACACAATAAATTTACGAAATATCAAAACGATCGCGAGATAACGAAACCTCAGACTGAGTACGACACGGTGGAATATATCCATCGCGAGATCTGATCCAACGAATTAATCAAATCGATCAATTAGTTGATCGGATCGTTCGCAACGTGAAACACGGTGTTGGCGTTGGGAATTCAGACGTTTTCAGCAAACCGGAAGTGGCGTAATCTGTCGAGGTCTCTGCCGATATGGTCGACAGGTCTTCACCAGGTCCGCTGGGCCACTGCCGGTGAGGGGTGACCTGCTCTGCCGAAAGCCGACATTTATTTTTAGAGTTGAAAGTTCAAAATACAAGAGTTGACGCACGGAGCCAAATGCGACGGTAGCCAGTCTAACCAATGGACGTTCACCTCGACTAGTCGACCTATTACCCCTTAACATCCCTAAAAATAACTCTTTTATTGTCCCAGTAGCAATGTTGGATCGACCAAATTGTACACTTCTAAAAATAACAAGTTTCTCCCTTTCATTCTAGCGAAAAACAATATATACTATTCGTTGTGTTGATATTCTTATCTATGTACATACATACGTTCTAACAAATACCCAGTTTTTATACAAATGTAGATAAACCGCTTGTCGTTCGTAGTACTGAGCTGATGTTCACATAATCTGCGACACTATATATGTACATATGTAATTACATCAAATGTATAAACTTAAACTCTTCCACTGATTAATTTTTTTGATAAAACTTCAATTCATTACTATGTATAAATTAGCGTAAGCGTCTGTGTGCCTGGGTCGTCGCGATCAAATTGCGGTGTTTGGGCATCCGTCAAAGCTGGTTCGAGTCGACAACGCGATTTTATCGCAATACGCCCGTTCAATCAACGGTACACTATACAATTATTTCACGTACTGTCAAAACTGCTGTACTGTTATTGTACAAACCAGCGGGTGTTGGGGTTAGGATCCACCGTCATATGACAGGTAAATCGGCTCGTGTATATACATATATAATAATAATATTTACACACATTTGAAATTTTGTAATGCAAATTTGGCACGTGCAATTCCGCTGCAATTAGTCCCAATCATAAAAGCATACACAAATAAGCTCTAAAATGCATTAGAAAATATAAACTTAATAAGAATGCAAGAAGGTTTTCATATGAAATGAAAATAAATTTCAAATTTAGAGTGTTAAAGTCGTTTTAAAGCATTTCTATTAATAGCCAAAACATTAATGAAAAGACAATTTCATTGAAAAGTTTTCATATTGGAGTGTTCATCCACTGCTGGATGAAGGCCTCTCCAATCTTCTTCCATTTCTGTCTGTCTTGAGCAATCTGCATCCAATTGATTCTCAATTCATCAGCCCACTCTGTCTCCCTCGTTTTTTTTACATCCTCTCGGATATCATTCCAGTATTTCTCGCGTCCATCTGCCATCCAATCCTCTCGCTATGGGTATAAATCTATAAATATCTCAATTAGCACAAAATCTAAAGAATTTTTATATCGTTCTTTCTAACCCGTCCCTGACCTTTCAACTCACTTCTCAAAAGTATATTTCAAGGAATGCCAACAAAACAAATTAAAAATCTTTTCTTATAATGCAATTCGTATATTAAAAGCATTGAAGACCAGCCGCCATGTGGGATTAGCGGGTAGTTCAAAGGTGACCGACGAAGCTGGGTGACATTCTACATCGTCGAAATTCACCATATCGCAAGTTGAAGATGTGTTCCTGATTCTAGAGAGCCCATGTCTAGACGAGACATCTCCGTGAGGTTATTTTGGTTGGGGACGGCGAGGTCGCGAGGTCACACGTCCCGGCGGGCGCGCGTGTCACACCGGGACAGAAATAGACCATAGCCACCAGCAACAGTGACATAGCATACTGGTCCATGCTAATGTACATCATTCGAAAGACGACATGTAATTAAATCACCGAGAAAAAATTATCTCATTCTAAGTGAGACCCAGTGACCTATGGTAGCGGGCTAAGATACACCTTCATTCTCTGTATAGCTATGCATTTGGAAATTGCTTCATTTTTGCAGAAAAGAATGATAAGTTTAAAATTTGGATGTTTTTGAACATGTCACAATTGAAGATATCTAGAAATTATTCCAAAACCATTTTCTGATTCATATATTATGTACATCTGGCATTCAAATTAGTTAACAATACCCTTCACTTAAAAAAATATGATGTTGTATATTCGGTATGTAAAAGTGTGTATAAAGTACCATTAGAAACTTTCATAACATGAGCCATTATAAATGAAAGTGGTTTCAAGTCCATTTTTTTGTATTTTGAGATAGTGAGGGTTTTAGATATGTAGATCACATATGTTTGTAGCCAAAACTATCATTAACTCATTTTTTTTCAAAATTGGACTTTCATTTATAACGGGTCATATATTCTTAAAGTAAATTGAAGTTAGCGTGAAAATTTATTTCATAGGATTCATTGTTTGTGTGTACTTAGCTGTAATTCGTAATTGAGGAAAAAATAAAATTACATATTTAAAATCAAATGATTTTTAATTACAAAAATAAAATTAGATTTAAATTTTACTTAAAGCTCATGTCCTTTAAAATAAATAAAGTTTTTATAATATACAAAACGTTTACTTAAATTATGTATCCTAAGAAAATAAGTCTATAATACAACTTTGTGATGAAATGAAAATTGCATTTAAAAACTAATCACAATAAAAATCTATCACTCAAGTTTAAAAATAAAGTAAAGTAAAATGAATCATACTTTGAATGAATGAAATAAAATTATATAACTAAGCACCGCTCAAACAATTGAGCTAATTGAACTATCACATGCCCCTAATTGAAAGCAATCAGTAAAAAATTAAACTATTCTTAAATTAAAATACCACAAAGGAGACTAAAATCTAAAATATTGATCGAAGTCGAATCACTTTGATTGAATGGCTAAAGAGTCGACGAGCTCTTGAAGATCGCTCACGTACCACTGCGACTTCTTTTTAACTTCTTCGCGGAGGACATTACCACCGAAGCCTAATAAAAAAAGAATAAAATGTACAAGTTAGTCGATTGTATCAAAAACAGTCTGTCGGTCAATTGTTGATAGAATAAGGAAGATATTAACCGATGAAAGCATCAGCAGGTGGACAAGCTTCCAAGTCGGTAGCTCCATCGCCAATCATTACGATTCTGTGATAATTGTGAAGTTCTTTTAACTTTTTGATTACTACGCCTTTGCCTCCGGTACGTGATGTTGGTTCGTTCTCATCAAAGCCAGCATAGTCACCTGAAATTACAAAAAAATCATACATCAAAAATATGAAACAATAGTTTAATCCACTTTTTAAAAAAAAGAAAGAAAAAGTTTCTGTTCATGCTCATATCTCAAGTGCTCATATCAACTGAAAGATTTATTTGTTTTTGTTGTGTTATGACGTCAATTTAAAATTAAATTTCTTCACCATACATATGTATGTAGATTCACTTCAACAAAGTCGATTAATAATCAAATTCGTAAATACAAACAGATAATAAAAAAAAAACAGCTCTAAGCCATCATTATTGAATAAACATTTATTTTGACTGGCAATACCGGTTATATCCAGTTTGAGTAGAGCGTGCAAATATTAAACGGGTCCAAAGTTTATTGGACCTGTGATAAAATATTCAGACGACCGCGATAAAAAGCAAAAAATAATAATAATTAACATCAAAAGTAATAATAATAATCTTCCAAAAACTAACGTGAACCGGTTTTCGCAATTGCCGAACCGGTACAGAGCGAAAACGAGACCATCGCACGATTGATATAAAACCGTAGGCCAAAAAAGTTATCGCAAGACTAACAATTAGCGAAAAAAAAAACAACACTTATTCGAGTTTAAAAAATATTTACAGTTCGCGAAACAAATAAGCAGAATGAATTTGGCCAACGACGAAAAGGTCAAGATTTGAACAAAAGTGAAATCTGTGGGTGTTTCTTCCGATTCGGTAGAAAAATAATACCTATCTATGTACATATTGTGCAATGAAACTGTTGCTAAAAAAAACCGGATCGAACTGGTCGAAGTGAACGTGTGTTATCAGTTGGTCGCCAAACAATTGCTATACGAGATCAGCTGGTCTTTGTGTTTGCAATAAGGTCGTTATAGACTTATCTGCATGACGATAAAGTAACACGCCGTTACAAATCTCCGATGGAGACCTTCAAATGGAATTTTTACACCATACTACTTTACAAACTCGGAATGAGTACCTTTTAAACAAAGAAACATAGAACTTCTATGAGAATAAATGAATCAAAAAGTTCTACAGTGATTTTCAAATCTTATGAAAAAATTTAACTTTTGGTAAAAATTTATAGCAAGTAATTCTGTTGGGTCACAATTTGCTCAATTTGCAATGACCAGTATTGACTCGTACAAATATCTTTACTCACCATTGAAGAAAAACTTCAGTCTGTTTGCAAAGATATTTTCTAGGGGGATTCCCAATTGTTCAGCAACTGGTCCAATGAGACATCTGAAACCTCCCGACACCAAATACACGGGGACTCCTCTGTTGTGCAAGACGTCGATGAGATTTCTGAAATCACAAAAAAAAGAAAATTTTAAAACACATTTAATAACAAACCTTAGTCCTACAGAGTACTAGTACATAAATATCTGCAGTCAGGGTCTTAAAACTCAACAGGTATGGTAATGTGAGTCAAAGGTAAACAACGGAAAAGTACGACCAGACATAGTAAACAATCGGTAATCGAGCATGCAATTATATAATACAAAGTCATGGTCGAAAACATGGAACTTGAAATCTGTCGAGGTTGACTAGTAAACGCGATTTAAAGATTTAGAACAAATTCACAAAAACAGTACCCACGTCACTAAACCGGTCGAATGTATGTAAATTAGATACGTACTTGATTCCGGGTGTGAGACTGGAGGGATGCTGTTTGATGAATTCCTTGATCTGTTGCAAGCTGGGATTGATGATGTTGAGTCTGAGTTTTAAAGCTTCTTGGAAAGTCATGGCACCTTTCATTGCTTCTTTGGTCCTGTTTTGAAAAAAAATTACTCATTAGTAGGTAAACATATATTTTAAAACTGAATTGTCGTGAGAACTTGGTGTACATACAATTTGGTTACTTCATCTCCTTTTCCGCAGAATTTAGCCAACTCGTCAATTCCTTCTTCTTTGATTACGGTTGAATCCACGTCGAAGCATACGGCATCAGCCTGTCTCCACACTTCCCTGATATTGGACTCTGATGACATGACGCTGATGGATAGGAGACCCAAAGTCTTCAACGTGTTCATCTGAAGATTGTGCGTAATGCTGCAAAAAGTAAAATTACTATTATTATAATTTCTTACACTGTTATTTCAATTTATTACGAATGTTTTTTGACATATTTTAAAATGAACAAATTATACAGAAAATTGCTAGAAAAATGATAGAATATGCATAAATTACACAATGATTGCCTTCGAATTCAAGACTTCGCGTATATTCAACGGTTGTGCTTCTTAGTTATTCAAGTACTAATCGACGATACGAGGTTTTTTAATAGGGCTAACGCGGAAGTTATTTATTCAAAGATAACATTATAAAGTTTTTACTAAATCATATCTGTCAAAAATTAGATGACCACATAAACTTACATGAGTTTTTTATCATTTCTTAAACTATTCAAGGTGAGATATCGTTGCTAAGTTATTATTTTAAAGGTTACGCATAATGATATATTAAATTATCTATGTCAAAGAATTGAATGTTTTTATCAGGTGGCTTGAATTAAATTGATGACCTTAAAAATTAGTGAAAAAGTTTTGAGTGTAAAAAAAAAGTAAAGAATGGTCCTTTTCTGTACATCACCTATTAAATAAATAGGAAATGTATCAGCTTAAGTTAACCAAGAACTTAGTGAACAAAATAATTATATAAATAAAATGAGATGCGTTCAAATTCAAGGTTGCGCACCACTGCCGATTAATAATTGTAAGGCACCTGCAAACGATCGATGCATCTCAAAGGGCGCTCCCATTAAATGTAATTAAATTTTATAGAAAAACAACCTAGGGCGAAATGCAGATACTAATGCGAAATGTGATCAATGATAAAGAGGGCAACGTACCAATTCATCTTAAAATGTCTGTCTTTCAAAATAAACGATACAGTGCAAGTTGGCGAGTTTGCGCAACGAGAGTAGAAAGTTCGCAATGTCCGGTTTGAATGCAGTCTGCGTCGGAGCACACGTGAAGTACCACTTGATGTCTGACTGAGACTGTGGCGGGGAAGCCGCAGAACCCCGTTTATATCCGCGACGGACTGGCATCGCCCTCTACGTCATCAGTCAACACCAATCAACGTCAATCATCTCCACAAATCATCAGTCAATCGCTGGGGGTCCACAAATCGACAACTGATAAGTTTCTCCAATCCGAAAATTTCTCTAGGTACCCCCAACTTCCTATGCCAAGTTACGACAATGATACCACTGAAAACTTAGAGTGTATTCACTTTCAACGCAATCAACATCAAAGAGGTCTAAAGATCTAAAGATCAAAGATTGAGAGTAGTTTGAAAACTTCCGAAGCACATAAATCTAATCAATAGATAGATTTTAGGTGATTCAACAGAATTTATGAGTTGTACGCAAATGTACTGAAAAATGTGTTTCACGTATAACCGCATAAATATTTATATTTCCCATACAGTTTACTTGATGGCCTGAGTAGATAATTCCTAAATATATTCAGATATTTATCTAAAAGAGATTTTATTGTTATGAAACTGATCATTTAAACATATGTTTATGATTTGCTCAGATTGAATAGTAAACTGATGTGTTTTTATTGAAAATATTAATCTATTCTTGTATGAGCTTTCACTTTCAAATAAAATCTTATTAAGTAATAATAAAATATTATTATTCTGTATTAAGATCTTAATACAGAATTCTTCGAAATTCGTTGATTACAATTATTAAGTACATATACAATTATTATATGTACATATGTATATCGAAATAAATAATTAAAGTTGCAATCGTGATTTAAATTCCAGATATGTTAATCATAACAATTGCATATATTTATGATAATATACACATTTTCATATCAGATATAGACGTAATTCTTAGAAATTACATCATATAAAGGGGGGTTAATAAACTGACCTTATAATGAGAGTGATTTTTTTTTATCTTATTATAAACAAATTTTTTGCTACATACGAAAAAAGTGAAACTAAGAAAATCTACCTATTGCAATAACAACAGATAATGTCGTTTTGTAACCGTTGCGATATTGAAGACAAACAATTTTAACAAAAAAAAAAAAACAACATTTGTTTGGCGAGGGCTGAAAAACAATCACATGTGACAATATTCTACGCGCGATCAATCAGAAAAACAAAATAATGTGTACTCCGAACATTTATTATCTGCTTTACGTGTCCGTATAGTTTAGATAACGCACCATTACAAAATTGTAGAGATAAATTTTGACTTCATTATAGCGATAGTTAAGTAAGGTCAGCTCGTGGAAAAATATCAGTATCACATCGCGTGTATACATCTAACATGTCAAAATAATTTCATTCGAGTCCTGAATTATTTAAATATTTATGCACAAAATGGACTAACGAATGCACATGGAAAATATGCGTCATACAATACTTATTTACTGTTTGGAATATTTCTGATTTTCAATAATAATTTACATAAAAGAAAAACAAGATAATATTAATAGTTCACACAACAAACACGTTGCGTATGCACATTCTCACAAACAAGAACACTGCGTCTGATAAATCATTTATTAATTTTAAACGAAAATGTTGACAATTATTTCGAAGCGAGAATCCGATCACAATTAAAGAATATTTCCACCAATAAATATATATCAATTAAAACAACTTTAACTCAATTTCGCCAGAGCGACATTTCAACACTGCATTGACGTCACAAAGAAAGAAAGAGGCCAAAACAAACTGCATTGTAGTAAAAATTAAGTCGTTATTTTTTGGCAACAAAATTTACAGCTCATCACTGAACACACCGATTTTTGTAATGTGTAATCAAAATTCACTATAAACGTTAAATTTAACTTAAATTGCTTATATAAATGAACTTTCACTATGTTCAACTTTTAACTGGATTAATACGCCAAACAAGTGTCTTTCACAAGTGATTTTTATTATTGTATCATCTGTGAATGTAAATATGTACTGTGTCCAACTTAAGAAACACCTTGTTTTCGCGCAACTAAAAAAAAGTGAGTTGTGGCTGTCTGAGATTTACGGATTACGACTTTGTTTGTGTCGTTAATTTTTATTCCATATAGCCGAGATAGATGGTGATGAAGCTCATCGGTTGATCGATTCTAAATCGGTCGAGACTAGGATGTTTCTTAAGTTGGACAGAGTATAGAGCGAATTGCCATTATTTATATTCGAAAAATTTATATTTCGTTTACTGTTTCGAGAGAATTCTTCACTACAGCAATTCGACCCGAAGAGGCAATAATGTAAAGCCTAGTTAGTAAACACAGCGACACAAGTGTTAACATTTTGACTTTTCAGCAGATTTCCAAAAGCTTCGTGCCAGCAACATTTCAACAAAACAGTTTATAAACTTGAAAAACACGTTGCTGGCACAAAGTGTACAACAAAATGTTTATGCTTGTTGCCTCTGTATATCCCAGCTAATTCACTAATCTTGTTTCACCAAGTGTCGATAGACAATACGAATTCACTTAATTTTTAAACACAATTATTTATTCAAACACAATAAAAAGCCACATACGAAATAGTCCGGGAGAGTGATCAAATTGATCAAATTCTGCAAAGTTGGAGAATGTTTAAACAAATCCATGTTTTGTGTGTGTGTGTGTGTGTGTTGTAGCACGTGAACGTCGAGCACGCGCGACGAGAGCGTAAGCGTGTCTGAGAGCTACGTACTCGAACTCTGCGAGCCGAACCCCATACAAGCGAGAGGCCGTCTCGCTTGAAGCAAACGCGAACGTATACCTATCTCGCTCGCACTCACTGATGCCGGGGGCAGACGGGCACACTGCGCTCTCGCAGTCGCCGACACACGTAGCAAGAGATGTCCAACAGCGCGAATGCACGTATTTTGATAGCAACAGTTCTGGCAATGCACGGCAAAATAGCTTTTTAGACTTGTTTCGTATTTCAAAAATTTTAAAAATATCTCACATCGAGATATTATATAGAATAGGCATTATTTGGAAAATTCAATATCCCGCTATACTTATGGATGTGAAACGTGAATGCTGAATTCGAGAATGTTACGTAAGATCCGGTGCATACGGAGGTGCATGCAAAGATGTATACTTGGTATAACAAGAAGAGATCGTAAGAGGAATGCGTAGGTAAGAAGCATGAACAAAGTGGCAGATAATAGGCGGTTGAAGTGGAAACATAGCGAGAAGAATGGATGGCAGATGGACGCGAGAAATACTGGAATGGTATTCGAGAGGATGTGAAAGAAAGCAAGGTAGACCGAGTGCAAGATGGGCTGATGAATTAAAAAGAATGGATGCAGATTGCTCAAGACAGACAGGAATGGAAGAGGATTGGAGAGGCCTTCACCCAACAGTCGTTGGTGAACGGCTGAAAATGATGATGATGATGATAAGAATACTCAATGGTTGTTGCTGAAAATAAGGCAAATAATTGAATGCATTGAGACAAGAAGAGGAGTGTGCACTGGCCACGCTCTGCAATAATACATTCTTAACAAATGAAGAAAGAAAGGGTTCGTTCATAAATGACGTCACGTGCTAGTGGGGGTCTGATATAATGTGACAATTTGTGACGAGGGGGGGGGGGGGGGGTTGTGGAATATGTGGCGTCACAAAATCAATAAAACATTTTGTAATTTTCCATTTTTGTTTTTCCAACTATTCTAAAAAAAACTTATTTTGAAAATTATGAGAGATTAAAAATAGTATGTTACGTAATTTAGACAGGGGAGTAAAAGATGGTTGTCTGTAAACATATACACCAAATTGAAAAGGATGTCAATCAAATGATCAATTTGACTTGAATAAGTTTGCAAATTTCCGTTTACACATACATATATTTACAGTTTTTATTACTGACCCCGTTTTGATAAATTGCTTGCAAATTATTGTAATCGATTTTTAGTTCAATAATGCGGTATAAAAATTTTGATTGTGTATCCAATAAAGCAAATGCGTAGATATTACGAAATAAACACTTTCAATTAATTGTGATAAAATTAAAAAAAATGTTAACTTATGGCCAAATTGTGAGTCTATTAAAATTGAAGCTACATATGTACGTCACGTCTTTTGATTGTACTCCATGAACTTTGATTGGTTTAATCAAATTATTTGTCAAACCAATATGCGTAGTTGATAGTGGGCTAGGATTTGGAATCGTTATTTTTTTATTTCATTTTTATCAAAAGTGCGCCTGATTTGGCACAGCCCTGGTTTTGTAGTTTTGCTTGTTGGTTTCCTAGCTTTCTGTGCTCTACTCACATTCACCAATTGTGCTTTTGCTTATATAATTTATTATAATAAAAACAAAAAATAAAACCGCTAAATATTCATGACTAGATTGCAAGCGTAATTCAACATGCATTGACCTCGTGATCACTTCTGGAGCTTCACGCTGTATACAAAGTTTGAGAATTATGTAATATCAATAGATTTTTCTTACAAGATTTTTTTTTTGTAAATTGAATGTATTTCTTGGCAAGAAATTTTGGTAATACCTTCAACATGTTAATAATTCCAATAAAAAAAATTTATTTATGGAGTCAAATATGATAAACTTTTAAAAAAATATTTATTATTTTATGAATGAGAAAAGAAATTGGAACAAAAGTGAACAACAACAATATTTTTATCATTGAAAATTTTATATTCTACATTTTTAATATTATTCATTAACAGTTTTTACCTAATTTGTTTATTTTCACGTTGATTTAAACAACCTTTGGACTTTTATAGATAACCTTTTTTCATCAGAATTTTAGCCTTCATTTTGTTAATTACACAGCTTTGTTTTGGAATATAATGAACATAAACAAAAATAATAACGAAACAAAAAAATATTTCTCACATGAATAAGCTTATTGGTTTAAATTAACTAAGGCTAAATTAAGTATACAAAATCTAATAAGAGTGTGTAATTATGAAAAACATATGAGGAATAAATCAATAATAATGAAAGTACACATTAAATGTCACGCTACAGAAACGTGATCATCAGTTTGAACAGATGTCCCATGTTTAAAAATTGACATCTTCTGATGCAAGATATGGGAATATTGTCTCATGGATACAGCTCCTCAATAAATTAAAAATGACTTGCGCTTTCACATTAATCACATTTTTGTCTCATATCGTCTCGATAAGTCTTGACACAGTGTCACGTTATCACCTCTGCTCGAATAAGCGGAAAAATCCAGAACACATTATTTTATGTATTTTGAAATTAGATTAAACAATAAAATAATTAAAATGCAACTGTCAATACATGAAGACATAACATAAAAAATATCTTTAGCTAAACATAGTTATTATGTTTCACTTTCCGAATCAAAAGTGAGTTGGAATTCTGGAATATCCGGCTCGCACACTATACTATCATAGCTGTTGTTTAACATTTGATTTATTTTACCACACAAAGTAGACGATCCTGTACTCAAAACAGAAGTATAATTTTTAGATCTATTGATGTTATCGGATAGTCTCGTATCCAAATGTCTTTTCAAATTCAAATGATCTGTATCGAATTCTATGCAGTTCAAATTGTCTGTTTGCCTTTTCGCAACACATATGACATTCATATTATGTAATAAACATCCGCTTTCAGGATTTTTATTTATTTCTAACGTTTTAGTTACAGTATCGTAGCTCAAGAGCTCTTCGTTACAGCTGCATGAAATTTCCATATCATTGTCTGCTTTAGAAGATATTGAATTCGACGGACTGCCTTTGGAAATATTTAAATTGAACATATGAGAGGTAGAGGGATGACTTCCACTGAAAGTATTTTGATTAATCGATTTTAAATTGCTAGCGCATGATTGACTAGTATTGCTACGATTCGGAGTTTTTGACATATTGGAATTGGAAATATTAGAAAAGTTTCTAGCGGTGAACGATTTTGGGGAATTACTTTCGCTAGTTTCAATATTTTTACGTGCATTTCTACTTTTATAAAAATCAAACTGTATATCGTTGGTAGGATTGGTAGTATTTTTAAATTGATTTGTAAAATTTAATATGGAAGTTTGATCAAATTGCTCGTTTTTTTTTTTTTCAACCAAGTGTAGATTCTCAGTTATAAATTTATCAATTATATTTTTCGAAATATCATTAGTTGCATTGGGTTTCCTTGATTCCTGTATTAAATGAGCTGCTAGTTTATAAAGTACATAGTCATCTGTATTTCTTTGTTCTGACATTGGCAAAGCCTGAAAACAAGTAAACGTTAATATTGCAGTAACAAAAATATCAAATCTAATACATACTTTTATTACCTTTTTATATTTTGAGATAACGCTCATCAGATCTTCAGCTAAATTAGTCACGCTTTCGGGCAAATTGGTATTTTTGGCCAAAGTTAAACCATAATTTTCAATATTTGTAACTCCTGGTACAATCTTATAATTGTAAATTAATTCACCGGTCACATCAGATTTAGTAGTTTCAGTATGAAGACTAAAAGTAATTCTCAATTAAAAAAATAAATCCCCAACGAAAAGCCTCAGTTTCATCATAAGTAAATACTTACTTGACTACATTAAAGTAGACATCTTGAAGTTTGGTCAGGTATAGAAAATGAGTTGTAAAAAATGTGAATGCTTGTGTGTCGAGTAAGCGTTCACATATTGCCCATGCCATACTTGTTCCTTCTTCACTTGAAGTTCCTCTAAATAATTAATTAGCACAATTAGCAATTTTGTTATACAATAATTTGTATTACAGAATTGATTGTCAGATATTGAATATTTAATTATTAAACTTGATAGCACCTGCATAGTTCATCGACAATAATGATACTCTTGGCTGTCATAGTTTGTAAGATATACTGAATTTCTTTCATCTATAATAAACAGCAGCTAAATAATAAAATTTTATCAATAGTAAATTCACAATTGATCACTTTATTACCTCAAGTACATATGAAGAAGCATTGCATTCAATATTATCGTTAAAACCGATTCTTGAGAAAATATGATCTGATAATCTAAAAGTTGCACTTGTTGCCGGTACAAAACATCCAATCTGAAAATGAAATACATAAATAGTTTGGGAAATACAAGTTGATAAGTTTATATACAAAATAAATCTCACCTGAGCCATTATTTGGAGAATTGCAATCTGCTTAATAAAAATACTTTTACCTCCCATATTAGGGCCAGTAATTACATGAAAATTAAACTCTGGACTTGAAAACTGTAACGATTATTTTAATGTATCTAATATTGTTTTACAATATATTTCGCACCGAAATACATTAAAAAATACATACCACATCATTAGGAACCGGTGATGCCGGAATAACACAGTCAAGAATCGGATGAATTGAATCTTTAATCTCAAGATATTCATTGAAAGCTGGACGTGCATAGTTTCCGCCTGTGCTTACCTATTAATAAATGAATATATAAATTATAACTATAACACATATAATAATATATTTTTATGTAAAATACTAACTTGTGCCAATGAAAGTACCATATCTAATTCTGCAACATGGTCACATAATTTGTACAATATAGTCATATAAGATCTCAAATCTTCTAGTAAATTACAAATGACTCTAAAACAATAATTTAAGTAAATTCATTGCAATTAGATAATTCTTCTTAATTAATCTTAAGAGACATAAAAAATAAATTGAACTGTGTAAATATTACATATTACTCATAATTTGTATTTCATGTAGTGATTCCTTTGCTTGCTGGTTTAAAAGCATAATTGTTTCCGTTGTCATTGTCACGGTACCTCCATGTTTTTGAGCCTGAAATGAATTTATCATAAATGCATTGAATCAATTGACATCTGAAATATATATGCTGAAAATGTACCAAACCTCCATAAAGACTGGTGGCAAATTATTAATATTGAAAGTATTTTTATTTCTTGCACCGACTGATAGCACAATATAAAAACCCCTCGCAGAGTTACTGTGCATTTTTAGGGGTAAGTTATAAGTTTCTCCTAGTTGTTTAACTTTATCCTGTATATCAGTTATCATCTCAGAGTACGATCTCCTCGCTACATCGAGCAGTCCGTTGATCTCCGGTCGCACGGCAAAACACCTTTGAAAATGAGATCCAGCTCCACGTATCATATGGGCATCATCATGTAACACTTTCTTAATTCGTTCTCTAATCTCGTCGAATTTTGAATCTTGCAAATCCTGTTAAATTAAATGTTAATTGTGGAACAATACAATTTTAATAATTTAGAATGGTCTCTTACTTTCTTAACATTGAGGAACCAGCTGCCTTTTGCCAATTCTAAGGCAGCAACAAGACTCGGTAAGATATCCATTGTGGTTTTTAATAATAGTGTATGGTTCAATTGCGCCTCTCCAGCCTTATTACCATCTTGAACCGGTAGCATCATACAAAGCCATAAAATCTTATCAACGTCCGAAAACTGCCTGATGATTCTCTAAATTTTTGTTTAAGCATTGTATTTATTGTGATATTGATAATATACCACCATAACTGAGCTTAAAGATAAAATTAACCTTTAATGAGTGCATGAGACCTTCGTTGTTTTCGAGCAGTTCCTCGACACAATCCAAACGAGTATTGATAATATTCAAATCACATGGAGGCTGAAGTATATTAGCTCTCAAATTTCTCAACCCTCCTGATGTACTTGTGTAGTTTAAAATGGATAATAAACAACAGCGCCGATCTGATACTCCGGAGAGAGACTCGACAAGCTCCAACCGTATTGCCGTCTCAACATCTTGATTTACAAAAGTCAAAAACACTAACAATAAAAATAAAATACAAAATATAACAGTAGTGCAATTATTTAATTATTAGCAATTATTACCAATCAATGTGGAGTTATGAGAACCAAAATATTCAATTTTTAAAGATCGAGGAGCAAAGGTAATGCATTGAATTTGTTCTACGTATTTTAAAAGCGCCGCTGCTGCTGTTAAAGCGTAGAATCTGCAGAAACAATTATTATTTCGATTATAAAATATCCGAAAACAAATAGTAAACATTTAATAATGTGTACTTGTGCATCAGTTGAAGTTGAACGTTGATGTACTCCGGGGCACAGAGCTCTTTAATTTGTTGTAAGCCTTGAGTATCTGAAAAGCAATTCCTTCTAATGGATGTAATTTTAGTATTTTTAAATTGATCTGTCATTAATTTATACAACTCGGTAACCGTAGCTCCAATATTGAAAGTGTTCGGTAAGATAATCTATAAAAAAAAACAACAAACATGACATCCATTAAGAAAAATACATGCTATGTACATAAATACAATCAAGTATTCATTTCACCTCAGTCGGGTTAAAATAATGAAGTTTTGTTAGCGAATGAATATAAGAATGAGTGTCACTAATCTGACACAGCATCAATTGTGGCCGTCGAAGATCTATAGCGGCCATTCCAACTTCTCCTTTAGCAGCACCTCGACCCTCAGATATAGCTAAATTGTAATATATTTAACTCTTGTGTGATTCTGCGTATTTTATAAAATTAGAGTTATAAAAATAATTGCTTATCATACCAACTATAATACAAGTATCAGCCATTATAGCGTTACTTGTATTGGAGCCCGGAGTCGTACGAGTTTGATTTTTTTTCATTCCACCTAAAAAATATATGATTTGCGAATAAAATAAATTATATTAAAATTATTCAACCATATTGGTATTAGAAATAACAATACCACTACCAATAAGAAAATTTTTATGTATTTTAAATAACTACAAATACACATATTGAGAAAAAATTTATTATTACTAATAGAACTGCTCATTTCTTTCAAATTGCTTCTTAATTGGGGTGTAAAATTTCTGATCACAGAACTATTGAGTAAATGTGACGAGGAACTATTCAAATTTCTGTCTCCGTTCGATGAGGAATCATTAAGTCTATTACTGTTCGACGATGATGATTCAGGTCTGTAATGCATTTTGTATCATTACTATAAATAGTATGGAAAGAAGACGAGATAAAACGAAGAATGAAACTAGAGTGGAGCGCTTTTGGAAGAATGAACATAGTTTTTAAAGCCAACATCCCGCTATGCTTAAAAAAGAAGGCATACGAACCAGCCAGCCAGGCAGACCATTAAGCTACTATTTATAGTCATCATCATTTTCAGCCGTTCACCATCCACTCCTGGATGAAGGCCTCTCCAATCCTCTTCCATTCCTGTCTGTCTTGAGCAATCTGAATCCACTCGACTCCACACATTCTTTTCAATTCATGAGTCCATCTTCCACTCGGTCTACCTTGCTTTCTTTCACATTCTCTCGGATACCATTCCAGTATTTTACGCGTTCATCTGCCATCCATTCTTCTCGCTATGTATCCACTTTAACTTTTTCTCACCTTCCGCTATATCTGCCACTTTGGTTATACTTCTTACCCATGTATTCCTCTTACGATCTCTTCTCGTTATACCGAGCATTCATCTTTCCATGCTTCTCTGTGTGTAATGGATCTTACGTAACATTTTTGAATATAGCATCCACGTTTCACATTCATATGTCTTTACTGGCAGTACGCATTGGTCGTATGCCTTCTTATTTAAGCATATATATATATATATACTTAGATTAATTTAAATACACTATACATATGTAGGTTATAGGTATATACATAAATGATAACCACCAGATGGGACGGTCTACGGGCAGTGACTAGTAGATATGTGTATATATAAATGTGTATACATTTTATTTGATGTATTGCATATTGTTTGTGTTTTACCCTTTACTGCTAGAATTCTTCTGGGATATTGCAGAAGTTTTAGCAATATTCAAATCGAATGAATAGCGAGGTAGTTTTGGTGGTGGTCGTTGTTCTACAATATAATTAATGTTTCTATTGACTTACATTTATAGATTTGATTTTAAAATTATATTAAATTGGGTTTACATACCAAAAGGTTGAGCTCTAGCCCGGGTCCTCGGGCGTAGTGTGCCTCGTGCCACATTCATCTTCTTTATCTAAAATTATATTTATTTTATATTAAATTTGTATAAAAAAATATCAAACAAAATATGATTCCAGAAGGTTGGATGCATACTTGAATGCAGTTAATGAATAAATGAAAATCAATATTGACAACAGTTGTTTTCTATCGAAAATTGAATGCAACGTAAAGAACATAAATACAGCAAAATATGACCATATACTTTTTTCGAACATAATTGAATAAAAAGTTTTAATGTTAATTTCACAGATGTCACTTTAAAATTTTAAAATTATTTTTCACAGCACAGTGGTTTTCTTAAATTGCACTATGTTTAAATAAAATATACGTACTTCATTTCTTATATAAAACATTATATTCACTTACATATTTTGCAAGCAGTGGCTTTTCAGTTATTAACACAACCATTAACACAAAACTTGAACCGTAAAATACATACATACATATGTACATATGTATATGTAAATGCGAAACGGAAATATTAAGTACATAAATTAACGGTGCATACATCAGTTTTTTATTGAAAATGACAAATTCGCTTGTACAGAGTGGTGCTTATTTATAGCGTTATGGTATTGGAAATATTTTATTTATAGATGGAAATACACGAAAGTCACTCCGGTTTATAAAAAAGGTGATAAATCTTGTATAAAGAATTATAGGCATGTTGCTTTACTTTCATCTTCTGCAAAGCTTTTTGAAATTATAGTTCAAAGGCTTATTTACTTTCATAGTAA
Organism: Parapsyche elsis; assembly: GCA_022651745.1. Classification (NCBI taxonomy): domain Eukaryota; kingdom Metazoa; phylum Arthropoda; class Insecta; order Trichoptera; family Hydropsychidae; genus Parapsyche; species Parapsyche elsis. The sequence continues at coordinate 5,164,075 of JAGVSN010000018.1, forward strand.
GCAGCTTCTGGTAGAGCAACAACACTTTCATCCGTTTCGTTCCACGATTACAAATTTACTCTGCTTTTCGAATTTTGTGTCGAAGCACCTAGATGCCGGGGTTCAGGTTGATGTTATTTACACAGATTTCGAAAAGGCTTTTGACAGGGTTAATCATAAGATCTTGTTATCTAAGATATTGGTTTTTCTTTAAAACTAACCAAATTATTTGCTAGCTATTTACAGGCTCGACGGCAATACGTCACCTATGGTCATTCTTCATCTGGCTCTTATTTGACTAATTCTGGAGTTCCACAGGGTTCTAATCTTGGGCCTTTATTATTCAACCTTTTCATCGATGATGTTCTCTCTGCATGCAGTCATTCTAAATTTTTGATGTATGCCGATGATCTAAAGTTCTTCAGAGCTATTAAGACGAGTTCAGATTGTCATTTTCTTCAGGAGGATCTGGATTCTCTTGTGAAATGGGCATCTGTAAATCGTCTTCCTCTTAGCATCGGTAAGTGTCAAGTGGTCTCCTATTCTAGATCCTACACTCCATTACTTCACTCTTACAATATCGGTGAGAGTGTCATACACCAAGGATTTGGGAGTTACATTCGAGGCTGGATGGAGATTTGACAGACACATCGGTATCGAGTGCGATAAAACTTTTAAATCGGATTGTTCGGATTTTAGATCGATCGATCCATTTTGGATCGGATTGCAACTCGTCAGTATTTTTGGATTTTTTCGATATATAAATTTTTTATTTCTTATGCAATTATTTTGTTATATTATTATTAATACTGTTATTATTATTGTTATAAATATTATTATTATTATTATTATTATTATTATCATTTTTAATATTATTATTATTATTATTTTTTTTGGTTTTGTTATCATTATTAATATTTTTATTATAATTGTCATTTTTAATTTTATATTTACATATATCATGTATCTGGCCGATGTGACGTTTAAGGGATACCCGTGAAGTCACATCGGTATATTTTAAAACGAAAAATAAAAAATCATTAATAACTTTTTTTTCTTTTAATATTTTTTTTTTTTTTTTATTTCTCGAAAATTCAACACAGTATGTATTTGGAAAAAACGTTTAAATTAATTATTAAAAATAGAACCGCGCAAATGGCCGCCTTTTTCAGCCGTAACCTGTTATGCTCTTTCGAGTGCATTTTCCATCACAATTGTTGGGATTTCAGATATTTTCTCTAATGTTGGCCTTCAGCTGTTGGATGGTGGTTGGTTTATTGACATACACCCTGTGCTTTAAGTCCTTTAAGAAACCCCACAGAAAAAAGTCGGAAAATTATTGAAAATCGAAAAATAATCCACAATCCAGAGATGTGGTTTCAGCAGTTTTGAGAGAAATTTTTGGCGATCGAATAATATCGCGCTTTTCCGTTTTCAACTGAAAATGGCCGCAATTTGGGCGGTTCTATTTTTAATAATAATTAATGTAAACGTTTTTCCAAATACTTTGTTGAATTTTCAAAAAAAAAAAAATATTCAAATAAAAAATAAGTTATTAATGATTTTAACCATAACTTACTTGAATGTATTATTGTTACTTTATCCATATCGGATAAAATATTATGATCGTGCAAAAATTCATCCTCGAGATTTTGACTGATTCGTATCAGGTATCATCCGCTGATTACGTTTTCATGATTTTTGGAAAGTGTCCGTATGGACTGTCTATGTGTTAATCGCTGTAACTCAAAAACCATTTACCTTATTACACTGAAGCTTCATATTTATAGGTTTTTTGCCGGTCAAACGATCAACATTTGTCAGCAATATTGCTCGTCAACCATCCAGTAACATTTTCGGCATCACATGTGCAATACGTGTCGCAGTAATGTGTGGTTCAATGATTGCCGGCAAGTAGTTGCTGTACGCACCTCAGCGACAGAGACCCGCGTATGTGAGAGAGCAGGAAAGAAACATATATTGTCGCGTATTTTCATATACCGAGCGATATCATCGGTAATATGTCAACAATACTCGCCAACACACTACAGCAATAGTGGAACAACAGTGTCGGGAAACACGACTATATTTCCGGCCCACATCACCATATTGCAGTAATATTACCGGCAATGCTCGCCGGCAATACATTGCCGTGAATATGTTGATCGTTTACAGGATTTCAAAAACTTTCGTCAACCGGAAATGGTACTTCCCTTGGAAAGTCACCAAATTTTTTAAAATTATTTTATGCGGAATTTATTATGCACACAATCGCATAATTATCATAAAATAATCAATGAAATTAACAATTGAGAAACAAATGAAATAAATTGCATTTTTGCAATATTGAGATGGCTGCGCATGCGTTATCAGTACACGTTTGGCGGGAACACCGTTTACGTTTAGACCAAATCGCTATTGGCGTTTGAACGGACCGGTCGCGCGGTTCGCGTTCTCACAGATAACACATAATTTCGAAATGTCACTCATTTGACACGCGAAAAACGCGTCCATCTACATCCCAATAGTGAGATAAGTCTCCGTTACAACATTCGAAAATGTTTTGCACGCGTTGGACTTCGCCCCATAGCTGAAATACCCGCGGAAACTTTGGCGCCAAATTTTTGAATTTTTCCATTAAAAATGTCGCACTGCTACTTGTTTACGATAGTGATCACCTCGGTGTTTGCGAGCGTGATTTCCGAAGACCCGTGCAATATATACACGAGTGTCAACATAACGCATGGGTTCACATTTGACAACGGATCTACGGTGGCCGATGGTGTTATGTATTTGCAAAACCAGACGTTCTACGACGATCTTGGCGAACTGAGGGGATGTTTGTGTCTGGTGAAGACTTGCACGAGGAAGTGTTGTCCGTTGGGTGAAGCTTATGTGGATGGGGGCTGCTGGGAATCCAAAGACCCCATGGTGAACCCTTTCAACCCCCCCGTGTACAATGGTACGGAATACTTGGCCGATGTGAAGCTGAGCGAAAGCTTTGGATTGGTGTTTCGCAATACCTGCACTTTCGGTGGATACGTTCTGAACCCGTATAAAGATGTCGAAGGAGAGCTGGACGAGTTCCATTTGCAGTTGGTGAGTGCTCATTTTGAATTCGCTGAAACTCTGAACTTGTGAGTTGAAACTTGTCCGCAACAATACGAAAATTTGTGTGAAATAACAAATACTTGCATTATATCATGTTCAGGTCGAATTGGTTTAAGTCAGTGGTCGGGAACCTTTTTCGAGCTAAGAGCCATATTAGGGAAAACCTTGTGCAAGATTGGTTAAGTGGTGGGAGTCGCAATATATTATTTTCAAATTATATACTCAAAATGAAATTAAATGTTGCTCATTTATGAAATGGATAGCTGTAAGAAAAAAGTTATCTTCATGATATTTCTTAATGTCTGACAGTTTATTACTAAAAAGTATTATAAAGTTTAATCTGAAAAACGATTTTAATGCTCTTTATAGCCGTGAAGTTATGGAAATAGGATTCACTTTGATTTTGTGTAAATTGTGTGTTTCACGCAAAACGTTGGATGACAGCGAGAGCCGCAGGGTTATTGGTTATTTATTGTACATATTAGCCCACAGCAGTGAGTGGTCATACAAGCTCAAAGTCTGCCTGTCTGTTGATCTGTCCAACAGAAATGATTGAAATTATGTTTCAGCAACAACAAAGTGATACACTTCTTCCGTTTTCAAATGTTGTTACTATTATGTTTTTTCAATCCCCATAGCTACCGCTATTGTTAGCCCACTCATATGTCACCTTCAACGGGTATTACTCCATTGTTTACATACATTTTTAGTGAATTTCTAAGCAATAAATTTAATAATGAGTTAAATTGCTAATTTGTCTATTTAGTTGTTTTATTTCAAGTTTTTTTTAAGCGTCAATTCGGTCATGTTCGGTGAATATTAGCTAAATTCAATATGTACATATGTACATAATACTAATTTTGCAAAATTCTCACTTTAATAGTACATAGTTGAACATGCACCAGTGCAACGCTGGGTACTTTTCTTCCTGTTAGGTTTGTATCCAACAGCGACAAATTTTCGACGTGTTAAATACATATATGTTATTGTAAAATACGCATTAGAATTATTGTAAAGATATGTAGCTTATATTATGTAGGCATTAAAAGCTTACCTTGCATGTTATGCTGAGAGATGTTGATTTATGTGTCTTCATATTTCAGACTTCAGAGTATTGAATTAAACGTGTTAGTCGAGCGCTGAAACACGTACCTGAAATTAATTTTATTCGCGGCATCATGCTCGCTAATGCTCCCTTTACAAGTTTATACGAATATCGCGACACTGAATACGAAATAATTTCACATTAAATTCATTACACGTATATAATAGCATCCGTCGTGAGATGCGCCATTTTCAGTCAATTTTATCCCATTTTCGATTTCAGGACGGCAGAATCATGCTGCCAGACAGTGACACTTTTCAAACGGTTATGGAATATTGCATTGAAGCGTGGATCACTAAGCCCATTAACGAAAAAATTTCCGCCAATTGGACCACGCAATATTTGGCCTATGCGTGTTTCGAAGAAGAGGATCCGGATGTCGTTGAAAATAAACTGGCCTATTCCCTGTTTCCCATTGGTAAGTTAAACCATCAAACGTCATCATAAATAATAAATATGTGTAATTTGTTTTACCCCCTGTCACTGAAAGACTTTTACGTCAAATATATTGTTGTATTGATTTTAGTTGAATTTTCATTAGAAAAATAAAATGCACTAACCTAATTGCTTACTATAGATATCCATGGGATTGTTTATAAATAAAAAAAATCCAAATACAAAAAGTTATAGTATCTAAAAACAAAATTGTAATAACATATGTATATCTGCAGGCCAATACTGCCGTCCTAAGCCCACTTAACGTAACTGACAAAAATTACGAAAATGAGTTAGATGTGTTTTTATGGGAGTGTATTCTTGCGATTTTTCATATCAAAATTAATCCAAAAGTGACTTTTTTAAGTTATTAAATCTAATGTATCTGCATGCGCAGAGAAATATGTAGTATCACCAATACTTAGCGAAAATAACGTATCCAATATATACTTAGGTCACTAGCTTATCATGAAAGATTGAAAAGATTGAATCTCTCCACATTGGAGATGAGGAGATTAAGAGGTGATTTAATTGAAGTATTCAAAATAATAAATGATCATTATTCATGTGAAATGACCAACCTCATTATGTTCAATGAGAACCCTCATCTAAGAGGTCATACTCTTAGACTCCGAAAAGAAAAATCAAATAAGATTGTTAGAGATTCATTCTTTTCAAATAGAGTGGTTGAAGTTTGGAATAGTCATATGTATACATTGAAAATGAATAATGAAGTGACGTAACTACTAAAGTATTCATTTTTTTTTAAATTTTTCCTTAGAATTATCAATAGAAAATAACCTCATGCACTAAAAAAAAAGTTTAAATAAATCAGTAATATATGAAGAAAAACACAAATTTAGAATAAAATTTTCAAGTCCATTTATCTCGATATTGTTGTTTTGTTAGTTACGTTAAGTGGGCTTAGGACGGCAGAATAAGCTTCATAAGCTTTGAAAGCGAATTCCTTATTTGATAATACATATTTGAATTTCGATCGTATCAAAACTCTCCATCTCTTAATTTGAACAGAATTTATTTTTCAATCATCATCATCATTTTCAGCCGTTTACCAACCACTGCTGGAAAGACCTCTCCAACCCTCTTTCATTCATATGAGCAATCTGCATCCACTTGACTCCACACATTCTTCTTAATTCGTCAGCCCATCGTCTTGGTCCAGTTTTCTTCCACATCCTTTCGGATACGATCCGAGTATTTTTTGCGTCCATTCATTCCTCTCGCTATCTGTTCAGTCCACTGCCACTTTTTCACACGTTCCGCTATATCTGCCACTTTGATTGTGCTTCTTACCCACATATTTCTCTTACGATCTCTTATTTATCGATATATGAGCTAAGGTGACAAGAGTGTGAAATATGAGATGGCAATGAAATGACCTTGAGGTTGGATAAGGTAGATAGAGATAAATAAAAAAGCACCTCTGAATTTTTGATAAGCGCTTATTTAAGTTGAATTTTCAGCACAATTGTACGATATTTCGTTTATGGAGGGTATAAATAATTCCTTTTGAGTTTTTCAACATTCGTGACTGAGTAGAATTTCATGTCAGAGTTGCGTTAAAGCATTATGTCAATTATAAACGTGCCGCCACGTCTATTCGACGTTGTTACTTTGTACATACATATATGAACATGTAAACGCGTTTCCACTTCCCTCAAAACATATAAATAACTCATGTCTAATATTTTTCGTTCAATTGTTTGTTTTAGGTATGCTCATCTCGATTCCGTTCATGATCATCACGTTTTTGGTGTATGCGATCATTCCGGAATTGCGAAACCTGCATGGAAAATCTCTGATGGGCTACGTTTCCGCTTTAATAGTCAGCTATAGTTTCTTAGCGATGGTACAATTTCAAAGGGACAAACAATTTTCGAACAGCCTGTGTCTTACAATAGGTAATTTACCATGTTTTTATATTAACACTTTATCATGTTTACATAGACGGACACTTTCGGCACACCTTTTGTAGTAAATATTGATAATCACGTCAACGATGGAGCTGTCTGTAATCAATTAACGGTATTCCAAACATATTTCATGTCTCCATATTTATGTATTTTTTTGTCTGTAAAGCGTGCAGATATATTCCCCGAGCACACAATGGTACAAAACGAATAAAAAAATGCGAAAAGAGCAAAGGGGAAACTCACCTCTGGGAGCAAAACAGTAAAACGAAAAACTTTTCATACATTCAATGCTCAGAAGTAAAAGTAACCTATTATTAAACTTACGATGCTTAATCACGAGATATATAAAATTTTATAAGGCATACATATACGAGTGTATGAATGTAGACTATAGAGTATACGGTATACGTGCGTGAAAAACATTACGTAAGCAAATGTACACGAACGAAATAAACTTTGCGACTTTAAGGGATAAACGCAGATGGTATTATTCTTACTGAGTACTCGTTTCATCGCTCTGTCTCGCGTATGTGGGATTAAAATTTCAAAGTAATTGTACGTGCATGATATGCTGAAAGGATTCTTTATGCAATGTTTGCTGTTCGTTGTGTGCCGAAAGGAATTCGTGTTGTATTGTTGTAATTTACCGTATCGGAACTAATGCATTATGTTTTTTCGTTTCTGTTGTAGCTTTTATCATTTATCTGTCGTTCATGGTGAGCTTTTTCTGGTTGAACGTCATGTGCATTGATATATGGTGGACATTTAGGTGAGCGATTGCGTTAATGTATCTTTATCTATTATTTACTGTGAATTGTCTTCTATACAGAATGAGCTAAAGATTGTTCTTTATAAATTCCATTACTTTATTGGTGTTCTCAAACATTTTTCTACACCCGAATCCAGGATAAAGTATTCTGATCCTTTTGCACATTCTGTATATGCATCTTTATATCATAAGTTTGATTTATGTTTGAAATAAGCGTAGGCCAAGATAAAATATATGCCTTCATATTTACCGTCACCTGTGCTACCACTTTGAAATCGAAATCAACAAACGTAAAAAGAGCTTATCTCTCTTTAAATCGGTTCCAATTTATCTTTGACCCTTTTTAACCCCACGAAAAATAATCTCGAATGAATTTCCCCTTTGTATGTACGAAGTTTTTCACCACAGTTGTGCCAAAGATTTGCCATTGAATAAATTATGGCTTTTAAACAACACCTATATCTCTTGGCCCAGCTTTGCGAGACATCTCTGAAGCTCAGTGCGATGTCGGCTTAAATTTTTGTTTACCCGATTGTTCCCCGGCGAGAAATTTGCGTTTAATTCCGCAATTAATCCGACATGCCTATTCGCGGATTTAACCATTAAAAATATTACGAAGTTATAATTAACCAACGTAGTAAAGTGCCGAGAGTGAAATACGCGCTCATACTTACAAACGTAAAGCTCGCATTTTCAGTCACGCATTAGTAGTCTGTTTTTTGCACTTTTTTTTTACAAATTGGGGTCGCAAATTTTCAGTCGTAAAATAAATTGGGGTTTCGCTCGAGGTCGCTTTAAATATTTCCTCTAATAATTTCTCACGCACATTTTGCAAATATTAAATTAAATTGGGCTCAAATTTGACAGTTGAATTTTAAATTTGAGTTCATACGTGTTTGAAATTGTCTCGTAGTTCATGTGACGAGTTGTTTCAAGTGAAGTTCTAAGGTTGACAGTATCCCTAAACAATGTAGAAATTTTAGTCTCAGGACTTCAGGAGTAATGTTTGACATTTATGTATACATTAATCCCTTAAAATTGCTAATTAGAACTATGATTGATTGATTAGTATTACGCAAAATCATAATTTGAAATCTGTTCAATTGTATCGCAAGTTAATAATAATACTCATAATTCGTAGTTATTATTAAAGTCATTAGACTAAAGTGCTTTAATGTGAATTTAATAGCACTTTTTCTTTTCATCATTTCCTTCATCAATTTTCCTGGATCTTGATTAGTGAAGTGTTGTAATGGAATTTTTCCAATAATAGACCGATAAAAGCGATTGCTCATCGAAGTGCACACTTTTTTAAGTATTAAAAGTCAGAGTTTAAGGTTTAAGCGAAACCACACGTTGGCAATTTTAGTACATATGTATAATATTTTCGAGACGTCGATACTTATTGCATATATTTTTGATGCTATGCATTGCGCCACTTGCACTGAACGTCGTTCCATTTTTCTAAATATTCATGTATTTTTATGTTAGAATGAGTTTCGTTAAGTATTTTTGTTGTCTGAACTCATGCTTGTTTTTATTGATCGTTATTCTGTTTACGGTCACTTTGTTAATGGGAAAGAGTGGGTTTTTAGGAGTGAACGTTGAGACTTTGACGAACTTGCTGACTTAACGACCTCTCAGAATGACCCGTAAGACAATAATAATTGTCCTATTCTTTTGTGTTTTTATTTTTTGTTCTCTCTATGAGCTTCTCTGAAAATAAATTTGTATTCAAATTTATTTGAATATGCTGAACATATTGTTAATAAGAATTTATCGTAGCAAGTGTCATTTTGGAATTTCAATTCTGTTTCATCTCATACAATCTACATACATACATATGTACATATGTATGTATGTACGTTACTCATATAGAGCACTAATGTTTCAGTTATGTACCTATCTGTAGTGTGATTGACAGTGACTACACCGAAATTAGTCGAATTTTATTTTTGACTCACGTTTGATATGTGAAAACTGTTTAATTGAAACACGAAACTGTTTAACTAATATTATCATTATAACATAGTTTCCTTAATTTTCATTAAAAATTGATAATTAAGTATCTTAATAAATTGTTAGTTAAGTGAAAGTGACTAAGAGCTTCTGAGAATTAAATATATATAATATTATATCGAAAAAGGAAACCACATAAACACCATATCCTACCGCAATACTTCATTGAGTTAGGATACACAATCATTGAGTTCAAGACACCGTTCAGTTAAAATGAACGATGGTGCTTTGTATTATTCTTTACGAGAATTAAATAAAACTTTTCCCAATTAATTGGTGATTTTTACACGTCCTCCTCAAATGCGAAAAATTATACTTTCACTTAAAATATTATAATATTTGCCCGATTCAACCTTAGCCTCTAGGAAATCAGTGTAAGCTCGTCTATCGGGCTAAATGTAAAACACTCGAGTACATATCATTAGTACAAAGGACTACATACTAGTTACAGTTAGTTTATTTTATATTCTATAAATTGTTAGTGCGTGACTTTGCTCGGACTCTCAAAGATTTATTACGGTGCTTGAAGCTATTTTAGCGCCGTCAGCGGTGAGAATTTTATGTATCGAACGTAAAAATCTTAATATCTCACGTTTAGTTGCTAGAAAGTCTTCACAATCACATGAATATATTTATCTTCGTTGTATGTTAAACTTTTGTCATCTACACTTCTTTTTATTGTTATATGTAACATTATAAGATTAGATTTAGAGTCAATATAAGTCAATATTTTAATACATCGTTAATGTAATAAATCAGTAATTAACTGTGTACACATTTTTTTTTCGTCTTTCACTATTTTACCACAAGCCAGCTAGTAATACGCATTTAAAACGCTTTTAAAAATATATTTTGATTTTTACGTTTCAATTTCGATCATTTCTATAATTTACACTCGTAATCAACTTCCGAGTAAGTGCTTTGATATGTATTCGTATCATTTCATTACTCCGCTATAAACGTATTTATTATTTTCATATTAAACTTTGATGCTTCTTATCGCACGACTCATAAGTCATAAGTATTGAAGTTAACTTTGTTATATTTTTAACACTATAAATTTATCTGAGGATATATGTTGTTTATACGTACTATGTATTTGCTATGAGTGATCTAAATTTTGATACGACACATCGCAATTGCTCTTTTGAATACCAGATTGCTACTTTGGCGTATATTGAAAGTTTTATCGTATTTTTGCATACATGTAATTTTTGAAAGTCGATTCAACAGTTGCCGAACTCAATTCCCTTAGTCGATTTTTCCTGGATGAAGTTCGAAACACTTCTTGAACAGTCACGTCCTTTCTTGGTAATTTGGGCGACTCGAAAACTTTCTTCTAGGTTGATTCTCAAACAGTTCTGTGACTTGTTTACACGCCACGTTAGAAAACCGGCCCAATTCTCGAGAATTTCCCGACTTACAATCCACACGCGGTTGTTGATGTTCGCAAAATAATGCCTTTTGTACACGTAGATAATACCGAGTGCGAAAATTTTCACCTTGTGTAATTCAATTTTCAACACGACCCACAATTTATTCACGCTTAAGTCTGATTCATTTGCCGAAAAACGTGTGCATGCTCTTCTATGTATGTACATACATACATACATATGTATATATGTATATAAACAATACGTAACGTACAAATACAAATAGATTAGACCCTATTTATGTATTGTGCATGTTAGTTTTAATACGTTGGCATACTATAGTGTGTTAAGTAACGTTATTACTTGTTATCAAATAAATAATGCAAAGTGCATGTTTTGTACGCACGTTTTCATTAGTTGTTCGTAATCAAGCGATTAGAACGATCGACACGTTTAAATTGCATTTATAATGAATGAATGAATAATGCAATACGACAAACGAGCTGTGACTCAATATCTAATGATACAACAACACGTAGGATTGTGCACTAATTCATTCAATTAGAAAAAAAATTTGATCTTAATATATATTTAATTAATTTATTATCTATTTTGAATGATCAAGTATTCCAGGTGTTATATAAAACATCGGTATTCAAATTTCTATTTGACTTTGTAACACCTGTGTTTGTTTATTTTTGGTATATTTTTAATGTAACTGTACTATACTTTTCTTTTTATGTGAGCAGACTTTGTATGTTTATTATTCAAACCTAACCTAACCTTTTGTAAGTGAAATTACATACATACATACATTGCATATGCTGCATGTACATATGCTTATGACATCGTTTGCCAAATTTAGTGAGACAGTATTGCAATTGTTAACGCTTGGAACTCTCGCTTATGCGTCCAGTTGGTAGTTAGAACCCCTTTTTTTTTTGGTTAACAATCTTTGTGGAATTTCATCAAGTCGACGGCGAAAATAATAATTTGCAACATACAGACATTAATAGTCGTATAAAAAGCGTCAAATTCTAAATGTTGGAAAAAAGAAAGAAATATGAATAATTGTTTTAATAAGTGCGAATGGGATTTGCCTCTTTTTTGTAAACTCGTAATCTAACCAGATCTCGTCTGACAATACACAGTTTGTAGAAAAGCAAACAAAGTTCAATAATTATCTGAAATACTCGTATCGAGTTGCAAAAATTACTCTACTCGAAACCTTTGCGGTTTTCCGGTTTCTGAAATCCGATTTACTTCGCCGAAAGTTTCATTGAGCCACTGTTCGTGAATGAAAAAAGTCTGAATCAATTTTTTGTACCGAATTTTCTGTTCGAACAGTATGTTTAAAATGTAATGAATGCTTCTCTAGCGTACCGACTATTCAATTTATCTTAATTTTTTTTTTTGTCAAAGTCATGATCGATGCTGGGTCTAATGAAGTCGAAGTATTTCGTCGAATTCCCACCGACAATCAGTCGTCGTCTAAAACAAAAAGCTTTTGTCTTGGCGCCGTAGAATGAGCTTGGTTCATGTCTCTCGCAGGCGATTATTGATCCAACCGGTTTTCAGGGCCTGTTTCAGGTTTGCTTTGCCCAGCATGCGCCAGAAGACATTTTCATCAGAGTTGTGCGTGGGTGTGAAAAATGGCATATGGTTAAAGCCCCGGCGACCACCACTGCATAAGCCGTAAATCATTCGAAAACGACGGATAGGATCGAAACCATTTCATACCCGAAACATACCAGGCAGATATTATGTATGTATATCGACAACAGCTAATGGATTTGTGCTGAAAAAAATTCGCATCTCGCTCTTCAATTAAATAATAAATTTTGTTGTATTGAACTTGGGCTGGCACACGTTTCGATTAATCATCATTGGACGATGAACGAATGTGTTTTGAAATTTGATTGATTACTATCTGAATTATAATAATAAACAATGGAGACTTTTGCGGGTTATAATTACGTACATAATCATTTTCATTTGCGTCATACACAGTGCGGTTGATATACGGGCGATTATTAAATTTAAAGTGCATAATATAGTATTGAATTTTGCACGCAAAACGTAGTTAGAGATAGTTGATAGTCAGTGGCGGACTGGGACTGAAATCAGTGCTTGCCGGGAGTCAAAGGGGGCCCACCCAGGTTAAAAAAAAATTGACTCCCCCTAATATAACAAAATTTTCTTCTTTTCATCACGCTAAAAATCAAGGGTAAAAAATAAATAAAATTTTCAAAAATGCACGAATCAAAAATTAAAAGTGCAATTTTTTTTTTTTTATTAATTAGAATATACACGAACTACACGTCTTACAGGCAATCAACAGAAATGCAAAATTTATAATTTAAAATACATAATCTTGAGGTTGAAAATGGGCCCGCGCAAAAAGGCCCATGGAAATGGGCCCACGCAAATGTTGAAAACTTACATTTCGACCGTTATAAAAAAAGTTAACCGATCCTTGGGCTGTAAAAATTTGTTTTGTTGAAATACCCAAATTGCAATATTCTGTAATTTTTTACACACGTAAAATGAAATAGTTAAAAAGTTATTTAATTTTACTGAGGGCCCATATTTTCTAACAGATAGCGGGGCCCACTTGCTATCAGGCAATGTCGCTTGTATGGCCAGTCCGCCACTGTTGATAGTTATTTATACCTAGGACAATTGGTGTGACTGCTTGTAAAGAAGAAGGAATGAAACTAGGATAGAGTGCTTTTGGAAGAATGAACATTATTTTTAAATCCAACATTCCGCTATGCTTAAAAAATAAGGCATACCTACGACCAATGCCAGTTATGACGTATGGATGTGAAACGTGGATGCTAAATTCAAAAATGTTACGGAAGATCGAGTGCTCACAGAGAAGCGTGGAAAGATGTATGCTCGGTACAACGAGAAGAGATCGTAAGAGGAATACATGGGTAAGAAGCATGACCAAGGTGGCAGATATAACGGAACGTGTGAAAAAGTTGAAGTGGACACATGGCTGATGAATTGAAAAGAATGTGTGGAGTCAACTACATAGATACAACTCAAGACAGACAGGAATGGAAGAGGATTGGAGAGGCCTTCATCCGGCAGTGGATGGTGAACGGCTGAAAATGATGATGAATACAGTATTGCATTTAATTTGCAACGATACATATACAAACGTTTCCATAAATGACTATGGGTTTATGAGTGAAATCCTCCACCTCTGACTTGTATTAATATTCGCTATGGTGAAAACTATACGGATAATTTTTCGTAAATAGCGTAGTTTAAATGTTCTATTATTCGGAACATTATATGATTGCGTGATAATTGGCACGTTCTGTGTTTATTTTGAAATATCTATAAATTATATTATAATAATAAATAATTTTACTACGCAACGTGGGCCATTTTACTGGGGCGAGCTTTTGTTCTGTTTTCATCATAGTAGTGCAGTAAAGTCAAATGGTTTATTATACATTCATGGTTAAATACGTCTAGGTAAGCTTGAAGAGCTATTATTATAAATAAAATAAACAGTTGATTGTACATTGGTCGACGATGAGGCACTTCTCAAACGTGCGTAGTTAGTTATACATACGTTTTGCGGCTAAACTCAATCTTTCCGGCGGATGTGTTCGCTTGAGTTTTTGCTCAGAAATTACGTGTTTTTCTTTCTGTTGTATTTGCACGCTTATCTTGTTTGCTCGATATGGTTTCCTTTGTTACAACTTTTGACATTCTGTTGTAATTTTTTTGAGCATAGTTTGAGAATCTTCTATGAATGTACATACATACATAGACTGTACTATTTTGCGTGGAAAATTAGGCTCTAATGTTGAAAAGGCTCATGCGGTGGTCGGTGCACCGTTGACTTTTAGTTTTGAATTTGAAATTCACAACGTTTTTATCGTCAGTCGTACGATACGCTCGTTGAGAATTGTACGAAGGCGCTTTTCCTCTTTGCCGAATTGCTATTTCGTGTTTTAAATTGCTATTTATCGCTTTTCCTGCAGCGCGGTCGTCCGACCGCAAAATTACGATCGAAAATACTCAACGTGTATGAATAATATACATTGAGGTCGAACAAAGGATCCGATCGGTGCAGATTTTGCCCAAAATTAAGTGTAACCGAAGTTTGACGATGGATTCTTAACCTCAAACTCTCAAATTCAATTTTACGAAATTTTACGAAAGGCCAACACAAATATTGTGCTGATTAAAAATTTATACATATCTACATATATACGTGCGATATGTTTGACACTGTGTTGATACGGATAGTTGATTAGATTAGACACGTATGATATTGAGTCTCGTACGATTTGTCGAAGATAATATGTACATAAATGTTCGATTTTTTTGTATTTATGTAAGTCTAAATAAATACAACTGGTGTTATATTCGAATGTTTATTATATAATGTTGTTTGTTTGGAATGAATTAATGGAAAATGTTGGATAAGCTATGAGATTTTCCCACAACGCGTCATTGATCAGAGCGTTTGTATGCGATATAACCGGCGACCTGTTCTGGGCATTTCGTATGATAAATCGTGTCCAATAAATACGCCAAACTCACCCCTAAGTCCAGTTTTATTAAGAAAAAAATCTCCGATGGGGTCAATACGTAACTTTTTCGATTAAATTATATACCTACGTATACACAATTCTGTAGGTATTACGTAAAAATATTGTATGTAATATTTAATGGTTGCGGTTAACATCTTTTTCTTTATGAAAGTTGACAAGCCAAAGGGAAAAGACCCAATTGAATGATCATAAGTGGAATTATGGTTCATTTTTTATCGCAAGTTAGAAATCTATGTATGTATGTATGTATGTATACGCTATGATTAGAAATATCTGCTGTTGTCCAATATCATTGGTGAGGATATATGTATGTACATATATGTATATATTTACTTAACTGTCGATACATCTGTGTCCATTTTAATATACGATGAAAAATTTTTAATTTATCGGGAAGGTGTTTTCATCCTTTTCCCCTTAGTTAGTTGCATCATGAAATACATTATCTAAAATTTAATGTTATATATTGATATTGTGCAATATCAATGTTGTATTATGCATACAGTGCAAAGGAATACTACGAAAACCGCATGTGATACCATAGCAACATTCCGCTTGCGGTAATTAAAAAGTTGTCATAATCTTATCAATATTAAAATATTTAACAAATCGCCAGTAAATCCGAGTCCAGCGGTGCGATAAATAAAATAAAATTCATTTGTATAAGACAGATTTAGATTGAGATATAAATATAAACGAGTACACAATTGAAAGTCGACGCTTTTGCGCCGACATCGTTGTTTTAACATTCGTCGTTAGCACTTTTGACTAATTGAACAGTAATCGAACCTATGTATGTATGCGAAACGAATATTCGATATCGTGTCGCAATGCGTCACAATTTTCGAAATAATAGAAAATGGCTTCGTTCAATTTAATTAAAGAAAGATAAACTGCGCTCGGGGCTAACGAGAGAGAGATGCCGCGCGCTAACTGACCGGTTAAATATAACCGCTCGACAATCGATAATGCAAAAACGTACCTACCGAAAAAAAATGACAATTCACAGACACCGACACAATATTTACGAACAATTTATCAATTTGTCACGATGTGTGTACTTTCGATCAGTTGTTTTTACGATTCGATCGACATTCTTGGCACGTTTCCTTACAAATTAATTGAATACACACCGACACGACCCACGTAAATAAACAAACGTGCAAATAAATTCAACGCTACATACCTCTAACAACGTAAATAAAATAAAAATCGTAAATTTACTAGCGCATACATACCCATACATACATACCTTCGGTCCGTTATCCGTCATTTCGTTGAATATCTCGGCAAACGTGGGAATGCAACGCCAATCCAATTTTACGACTGGGTATACGTTGCTTACCCTTCGATACTAAACATTGATTACGTCCGTTTTACGTTCCAATATGAAAGAATTCAAATTGACGAAATTCCACGTGTGATTGTATTACCTGTATTATTTATAGAGTGATATCTACCATCGCAAGTTTAAAAAATAAATATTTTTTATTACCCTCGCACATACGAGTGTTATACAATGCAATACATTGTATGTGAAGTAAATTAGATTGTGATAGATCCACATCGAGTATACCCTGAATACTTTACGGCAATTATTGAAGTGTATATGATTTAAATTTGTTTGTTATGATGAAAGTTGTGAAAGTTAACCAACAAGTCTAAGATTCAGACCCAATAACATAACATAAAAGGTGCCACATTTTGGTGCAACCGTCTCATAACTAAGATAAATTGGTAAATTTTAAGAGGAGATGGCCGATCTGGGTTTAGTAATGTCCAGATCTTGCCAATGGCGATAATTAAGATCGCGAAAATCAGTCAAGATCGAACCCTGGACCTTCGCTCAGGAGATTCATGCTCTAACAGTGTAACCACTGATTGGTTAAAATTAGCAACACTTTTATGACACTGCATGAATGTCTATCGAACGCACCCAATATAAATTTGACTATGAGCATAATTTTAAAAAGAGAGTATGTACTATTCAATTATTTTTTAAATTACAGTGGTAGTGGTTAAATTTTAGTCAAAAGCAATAATTTCTAATATACATAGATATGATCAAATATTTACCTATTATACATATTTATAGTATTGTGTATGCGAGAAATTCAACAAAGCGTTCAAATTCTGAAATTTTGATTGAAATTCTTCTGCCGGAAGTGGCTGTCTACTCCCGCTCCCTTTTATAAATTTCCAATATTGAAATTATATTTTTCTTCTGCTTCGCATTTATTTATTTACAAATACTAGCTTTGGATGAATAAAAATAATTTTCTGGATATACATATGTATGATTTATATTTGCACAATTTTTAGCAGTTAATATTGAGTGAAAACAAGGATTTGGGAAAAAGCAATGTCACGATTAATTTATATGAACATTTTTATTTAATTCTTCACTACATTATATATATGTTTATGTATTACAATGTCAACTAACATTTCCATAATAATTAATCACCTAAATAGGTCAAGCTAGAGAGCTTTGAATTTACAAAACCTTTAGTTAATTATGTGTCGCACCGTTCTTTATTAGATTAATCGAACGTGAGCTTTTTCCTATTACAGAACACACATTACAAACCGAGAAAGATAAATACGTAATTGCTTTTCAATGACATTTCCACGCCTGTAAGCGATTTCTCTCAATTTGAAACTCAATCAACAAATTAACTCGTATATTGTTCCCACTTTGCTTAATACGCGACGCTGAGAGCTATCCGACGCAGATTAAATATTTGATATGGAAATAGCGTCTACATGGCATTCTCAACTTTATTAAGCTATTTCATGTGTCAAATCCAAGCGACAAGCAATACTAAAATGTTCATTTCGGCAATGCAATACATACATACGTACATGAATAGCGTGTGCTTTACTTGAACTTCGCATGCAAGGTTATTCTCATGCACTTATCGACACGTGGATTATGTATGCGAATTTGACCCGGTTCACTTATGCGGTACCGGTTGTGGTTTTCCATTGTTCCGGTCAATATTCGCAATCTCAATGTCGGAGATTATATTTAAAAAAAATAATTAGCTATTATTTTCATATAAAATTTAGCATACTGTTCGTTTTGACTGCTTTGAGTGCTATTTGTCGGGAGCCATGACATTAGACGCGCCCTTTACAATCAACCATGTCAATTCCACTTGGATTGTTTATGGGTACTTGTAACGCCTATCAACACGCTCTAGGACACGCCCCAAAAGGTGGCTATTTGCCACAAATTTATTTAATTACACTTTATGGACACCAATTCAATTGAAATCGTCACGCAAACGTCGATACTTATCTTTTACGTTGCTCTTATCTAATTACAACTTTTTATCCACACACTTAGCGCACCTTTATCGTTTGATCGGTTCATTTTCCACTCTCGGCTTTGTGCTGGATTTTCCGTCGAGTTTCCCGGAATTGTAAAAACGCCGCTTCGTAGATAAGCCACGTAGGGTTTTCTTTTTTTCCTTGGTTTTCGGCTCATCCATTCTCTGAATAGACGTTATTTCAGTAGACGGGGTATCGTTTGATTGATGGCTATCTACTGCGACGTGGCAGAGATCGGCAGTATTTTAAAAGTTAAATTTGTCCGATTTTAGATGTGATAAATTGCGTGAAAAATGGTACGTCTAGTTTTTCAACGTATATACTGCAATGTGTAAAGGATAGCTGTAGTGAAAATCTACGCTAAATGCGTGTATGTGATACGCATTTTTTTTTAATCTGACGTAGTCTAACATTTCATTGGTAACATTCCATGGATTGATGGATTGTAGATATGCATAGATAGCATAACATATAAGGATTGCCTGCCATAATTTATTGATATCGGTCTGATGTGGCGTTCTGCTGTGAAATTGACTATAAATTGAGGTGTTTTGTATGCAAAAAGACGGCGACCATTCTGTTATGTATATTCGGATCCTTTTTTCCATATTGAAATTCAAAACTCGTTATCAAACAATGCATCAATCTCACATACTATTATATAATGTGATTGGATATCTTTTACATTACATTTTTATCGCCTACATTTGATTACTTAAAAGCCTTGTATTTTTAGGTAATACGACTATTTATTTATATGTACATATATAAGTTTTTCGAGTGATAAGATGAACAAGGGATCTTACCCTTTCTCAACATAATTGAACCTTCGTTCGAGGTCGTGAAAATGAAACATTCCCTAAATGGGAAAACTCTCCCTTGTTGCGGTCATTTTTCACGAAGCTCTTACGAGAAAATTCAAATATGAAATATTTTCTTACCAACACTCGAGTAAAGTTTCTTTTCGAGGATGCGAACGTATCGCTCGCTCTTACATAACTCGGGTGATATTAATTTTGAATTCATTCCTATACGATCCTTATTTTTTTTTCTTATTATTATTTTGCCACGTAAGATTGTCCGCATTCTGGGAAAATTCATTCAAATCGCACGCGTATTGGAATTTGCCACGGATTCTGAGAATATTAATTTTTCCCGCACAGCCAATAGTATTCAATCTTCGTTGTGGTTTTGTGTACATTTTCCAGTCGCTGTTGTTCATTTGGCAAGCTCATATTTTTACGAAATTAAATTTTAATATTTTTTTACTGCTTCTTAAAGTATTTTTATTTAGGCCCCAGTCTACGAGCAAGGTAATTGTTTATTGTGACATTTAACCTTTGATAAGTGAGATTTATTATTTAGTTAGTGTACGGAATACATTCGACATTGCATAGATAAGTCCGAAACCTTTTTCTGGTGCTGAAAAAAAAGCAGACGCATGAAAAACCATAAAAGATATCTCGACGTAATCTCGCCCATACCATAAAATCTCTCATTTATATGCTAATACTAAAATTAAAAGGGGAAAATATAATAAATTTATCGGCAAAATTTCAACGTTTGAACTTTGTAGTGACGTATGTACATCTTGGCGACTGTTTATAACACTCGCTGAAATCGAAAGCATGCGGTTTTCCCACACAATTTTCCGACTTTGCGTGTTCTGAATGGCTTTCGCGTGCATTGTGTAGCTTTTCATCGGCGACACGTCGTCTCCATACTGTGCTTTATTTATACAACTGTAACCCTTATTTCAACGACATTGATTTCCCGCGACCTTCACCTAGGTCGGTTTTTCTCATTACTAAGCCTTTAACGATTTTCAAGTCGGAAAATCTGCGATGAATTATGACTCGAAAAAATGACCCGGGTCAGGTAAGGTTTTTCCTAGTGTATCTATCGACTTTTAATACGTACAATGTGTTAATTTTTTACGGCTCAGTATGGCGTCCGGTAAAACTTCTGTTCGGTCGTTAAATTAATTATTTTATAGTGCAATTTCACCGTTGGTTGCTTCCGCGGATTATTGCGATGCACTTTTTATTATCATCATAAATAGTCGGTGTATATGGGTGAGGCTCGAGTAATTGTGTGAACTCGTGTGTGTAGGTCAAGGTAAATGATTAATTATTTGTTTACCTATTGTTATATAAAATAATGTGTATTTTGCTCGTTATTCATAATTAATTATCTCGTGATAAAAATTTCTCATACATAATGCAAAGTGTCCGAAAGTAATTAACGATTTTCGTGGGTGCGACTTCGTTTTAACGACATTTAAATTAAATTCAAATTTCCACATTGAAATTCTAACGTTGCGGATCATATATTTAGTTCATTTTCGCATTTTGCAGCTTTTTATTCTATAAACACGTACGAAGTGTAATATAATGGGGAAAGTATTGCTATGGTGCTACATGTTTATACTGTGGCACTTTGACTTGAAACGTTTTTATTATTAAAAACACTATGGAAATTTATTCAAATTGGAATAAATTTGGACTTATTATCATTTCGTGATTTTTCTTTTATTATTTTCTAGCTACTTGTTTTTTATTATCAGCACAATATGGTAGATATATGTATGTACCTTCTCAAAAAAAATTCAGTTTATCTAGATACGAAGTATTAACTGTAACTTACATAAGTACCTATTACTATACTTGTTGTTGTAAAACTGTAACCTGTTTCGATTTGAGTTAAATTTATAGTTATAGGAGAGGTTGGTTATTTTTTTAATTAATAACAATAAAAATTTGCCAGCTAAAAGTATACACATACATAATTGGCTTTATACTTTTAATGTTTAAACTGTTATAGTATGTGTAGACATAACAATATAAAAAGCTGCACAAAGTTCCATTGAAAGTTATCTAGCACATATTATTGTGCATAAAACGGTCGTATTTCTATTCGCACGTACTTTTTGTTTAGTTACATTACATTTCTTGTGAATTTTGTAATAAGTTCAGTATCTATTGATAAGTTCACTGTGAATTGTACAACAAATACATATGTACAATGTAGGTATATTTCAATGTCACAACGTAGAATAGGAAATGGACAACCGTTAAAGGAAATCAAACGTTTCGATACAAGCATACGATAATGTAATCTATGAGCAACCAATCCTAGAATCGATTGTAATCATAAAACATATGTTTATATTATCCAGTGCGATATTAGAAATAATGCAATTTCCTAATTCGACGAACGCTGAACATTATTTACCATTTCCCTTATATGTATGTATGTACGTACGTTCACGTACAACGGAAAAATCAGCAAAACTCATACAAACTGTATACCTAATAGTAGCTTGTAATAAATGAAACAAAGGATTTAGTCCACTTCGCAACAGACGTTTGGTTAAGCCTGAACGTTTTTACGCGTCTTCAAGGATCACATATCACTCTTGACCCTCAAGTGTCCTTTTATCCCGGGATTACATCCTAGGGGAGTCCTTATAAAAATGTCTCCAAGCGAAAATAAACATTTTTTTCCGGAAACCCATCTTATAAATTAGCCCTCAGCGACGATATTATCCATCGTCGACGGTTCGATAGTGTGCTTATTTATTCTAAAGGATATTTGGAATCAAAGGAAGGGGCGGATTTGAAGCGTAATATTACGCAGCACTGTTACGATCGTTTAAATTGATTCACTCTTGCGCGATTCCGCGACTAATGAGGCTCGAACACGGCGATCTTTGTCCGACGCATTGTCTGCTCGTTAAACGAGAGACTACTGTAGTATGTCCGTATGCGCTATAACGACTTCGTTAAATTAGCCACTCTTAGGCAAATGTGGCGGATGATTCAATTTTTATATTGGAGTTAATGTTCGAATTGATTACTCGTAAATTTTAGCACGCTAGTAAAAGTGAAGATAAGTGTTTGACTTGGCTCGTTATAGCCGTGAAGGTTCTTGTACATACATACATATATTGGCTTTTTGCATGTTTTTCTATCATAAAATTTGCCATATAGCAAAATGCCCAGTTAAATAGTTAATTTTGTTTAATTCTGACTCGCAACATTACTGTATTTATAAGAAGTACACTTTTTGTACCATTTTATTTTATTTCTAAAGTGGAGCTAGTGATTATTTCAAGATAATTATGTCAAGTGTCATATGTTAAGAAACATATGATACTAAAATCCAAGATTTGATAAATTATCCTGGGTCAAAAACTAATATCCGTTTTGTAAGATACTCATATCTCGAAAAAATTTATAATTTTCCCATTTGTAATTCGTAGGATACCATATTCTTGTATTTTGACTAATAAGATAAATATATGTATGTACATATGCCTACTGGTATGTCATGAGTTATTTATTACTTTATCCTAATCGGATTAAGTATTGTGATCGTGCGAAAATTCGACCTCGAGATTTTGACTGATTTGATATTTCAGAAACTGCCCCATTGATCAAGTCGAAAATTTATATTTATAATTTCCCTTTAAATTTAAGAGTTGATAAGGTTTGATCAAAATCTGCCAACCGGAAGTGGTAGTTTTTCCTATTTGAATATATGCCGAAGGGTAACCGGACAAAAGAGAACAAGACAAAACAGAACGCGACAAAAGAGAACAAGACAAAACAGAACGCGACAAAAGAGAACAGGACAAAACAGAAAAGCGATAAAGAGAACAGTGACAAAACAGAACAGTGGAAAAATAAAATATTTATTTTTGTCGAATCTATTTATTAATCACATACATATAAAAGAAAATATTATAAATATTATAAAAATATATAAATATACAATATGTATAACAAAACGATGACAAAACAAAACAGTGGAAAAATAATTTTTTTTTTCGTATGTATCTCGATATGTCGTATCTATTTATTAATTAAATACACATAAAAAAAAATTATATAAATATATAAGAGTGTCCTGTCGAGGGTATCGGACGGTGGTAGATGTGACAAATTTATCGGGACAAAATATGTCACTTATATCATATCATTTTTTACTACTACAGTACAATAGATTAGCTATGAAGATTAATTAGCACAATCGTTGTGCACATTGAAGTGCACTCGAAACAATTGCACTGATGCGCTACTCCATTTTACTTATTGTTCCACGACGATGAAACTTATCCTTGCTAGACCACTCGAGTACAAATATAACCTAATACATACGACTTGAAACGAAAACTCCAATATCTAGAAGTGGTTTCCTTTTGTTTCGATGGGAGAGAGGGACATTCCTGGAATGTACATATACTTCGAATTCACCCCCATTAAATTTTACGATATGCATTTAGTATTATTCGCACAATATCTGCGGTCTCGTTCGAATTGGATACGGGGGGGGGTAACACTTTTGCTCGCAAACGGACACTAAAATTTAATATCACCGTAAACGTGAAAGGATTTATTTAACAAAAAAAAAATATATAATATGATGGTACGCGTATGGTTAACGGGTTAACGTATTAACGTCTGATTTATTAACGGTGGCGTTCAAACGACCCTCGTTAAAATAACCGATGGAAATCGTTCGGTCATATTCTGCAAAATGACCAATGAAAATCGATTTTATATTTTATTTTGACAGCTGTCTGTTGGGGTTGATGTCGAACTGTAATTTCAGGGTTGATTTCGTATCACAATACGCCGACCGATAGATTGAACGTTTACATTCAACTACACGTTGCTTTTGATAATCCCACATTTTAAAACCTATCTACATATCTATGTAAATGATAACTGAAGAGTATAGAGAGGCAATGTATGTGAGCATTTTGGGAAATTATCTTGTCGTATTAAATCAATGTTGGTTTTTTTTTTATTTCAGCAATATGAGAGCTCCTCGTGGTGGTCGCCGTGCTGCTGAAAGACGTCGTTTCATGATGTACTCCTTGTACGCTTGGGGTGTTCCGTTAGTATTGACGGCCATCTGTGCCCTCATGCAGTTTCATCCTGACATACCTGAGCATCATGTTCGGCCTCAAATTGGAAAAGAGAAATGCTGGTTCCACGGTATTTAAATTATTCCATGCCAAATAATGTACACTTTGTGCCATTCCGTTCAGCAACTTTTGCAACATGATTCGCTCATGGGGTTACAATAGTGGCACAACTAAAAAAAATACGATTTTGGAGTTAGTACACGTCCCAACATGGCAAACTGGTCCTCTTTCAGCAACAACACTGCCACATCTGTTAATTCAATATTGGACCACCAGCCGTTAGTCAGTGCCTGATCTTTATTCCATTAATTCATAGTGTTTCAAATAATAACGGAAACTTTAAACCCATTTATCTGAACGAGTGATTAGTTGAGTTGTGCCATTATTGTATCCCGTGAGCGATATGTACATACATACAAAAATTATATTTGCATTTCTCAAATTTCATCTATTGTAAAGGTTTTAAATTACTTTTTGATTCAATTTTAATGTTATGTAGTCATTGACATTCCTTATCAACAGTCTTACAAATGGCTCGGACTATGTTTGTACGTAGAATTTAAATGTAACATTATTTATATAAGTATACATCGAGCGTTGAATCATTAAATCTAATGGATTTCATTCGTCATTTATTCAAATTGATATTTGAATAATCGGTTTTGTATTGAATTCTCATTGCTCAAGCAATTTTTTTAAATGAATTAAAACTTGAGACATCTATTGTTGAAATAAAAAAATCTCTAAAATTAATTAAATAATTAAAAATCGCTTCTAAAAAATTAATTTAAATTTGAGACATCTATTGTTCAAATATAAAAACTATACTTTATTTTTATTTTTATTTCAGATCGTTCTGCAGAACTGCGATACTTCTACATACCGGTCATGATAATAATAGTTTGCAATTCGGTATTGTTTGCTACGACAGCTATCAAAATAATATCGATCAAAAGGGAAACTGCAATGTTGAGGACCGGCGATAGCGGAAGGCATTATCAATACGAGAAAAACAAGCAAAGGTTTATATCTTTCTGACTAAGGTGTACATAATAATTCTACGGTACGTATTTTGTACATAGTTTCAGTTTACAATACTAACCGTGTGAATTTCCACAATGTTTCAGATTCAATCTTTATTTCAAGCTGTTCTTGGTGATGGGTATCAACTGGGTAGCCGAATGGGCTAGCTTTATGGCGAACGGCGACAACTATCTGTGGGTGGTTACCGACTTCTGCAACTCGATCCAGGGCATTTTCATATTCATGCTGTTCGTTTGCAAAAAGAAAATTAAAAATTTGCTAATCAAAAGGTGAGCATTTCCGAATTATTCCAGGATTGATACGACCTGAAATAAATATGTTTATATATGTACACATTTGATTCGTAAGCGATGATTATATATTATTATTGATGGAACGTAAACGCTTGTTATGATGCCGCTCCATCGTTGGTGTTTCTTCTTTTGCGCTACGTATTTTAATTTGATAGGAAAGTGTATAATCGAACTCACACTAGTATTTTAGTGGAAATTTAAGATGCTTCATAATCACCATCACTGGTGGCGCCACGATAATAACTTCTAAGTAGTTTGATAATGTCTATATTTAACAGTTTCGTTGTTTGATGTGGTGTCTGTTACAGAAAAAGTACGTGTCGAAGTACAAAGTCACAGAAAGTCAACGATCCAATCATGTTGAATAATGTAAACAAATATAATATGTTTTACATTTTTTACTTCTCTTTATTCTTTTCATAATATTTTTGCAGTTACTCTTTAGCATATCGCTTTCAGACTTGCATACGTTTACTTTTTAGCGAATAGAACAAAAAACATAGCAAGGTTTTGAAAGTGGTGCATGTTTTTCAGTAGATTGTGTAATGAAGTAATATATTTGAAGTAGTAGTAGCTGCACGATTTCTTTGAAAAGTATTTTCTGTTGCCAGAGTGATGATGATGGGTCTAAGCGTGAAATGTTTAAAAAAATCAATAGAGCTTCTTGCGTTGCTGATGAACCTGCCGAAATCTTTTCTCCCAATGTGTCCAGATCGACTCCATCTTTGGTCACGTCCACGTCTTTACTTCGTTGTTAAATGATAAATAATCACTTGTAGCGTTGGTAAACAAAGCATTTGATCATCAATGAACGTGATGTGAAATATGTTCGATTTATAATACTAGCAAGGAGTTTCGTTTGTTGAATAATGTGTATGTTGTATACTATGCATGTTTGTTGCATTTCAATATTTGTATCAAGGAAAACTGTTATGTGCTATGAGAATTTTATAACCTACGTACAAAGGTGACATATCCAAAATAGTACAGTGTTCAGGACAGCAGTTTCAAAGTTTGAACTGGTTCTGTAAACCTTTGTACGTTTTGTCGCAAAGTCAACTGCAACAAAATCAGTAGTGTGTGTCAAAGCCGGCAGCGTATACGTATAAAGGGCCTCACAAACCGGAGTGGATTATTATTCGCTCACTAATAATAATTAATTAAGGCTTAGAATTGCCCCTTTTGAAGATCGAGTCCTCGGAGCATAAAGGTGACATGTCCAAAGTAGTAAAAAAGTAATTTTAAAGTTTCAACTGGTCATCAATCGGGGAAACTTTATAAAAAAATGATGATTGACTGCCCTGACGAAGTAATTAAATAGAAACAAAGTTGCATTCGCAACTCATTTTCGCAAAACCATGGACATGTCACCTCTGTGCTCTAAGGACGCAATATATTGCCATTTAAGTGCAATGTACAAACTTTTATAAACACGTTTAAACATAGCTTCTCCTTAATTATATTATGTTTCAAGTGGTAGTGCTTGTTCCGCTTGTGTAAACAATAAATGCATTAGGTTATCCAAAAATGACGTCACACAAATTTTTGACCTACCCCTTCCCCCATTGTCAATTTCGTAACAAAATCGTTTACCCCGTCCAAATCATGTCACTGCTTAAAAAAGAAGGCATACGACCAATGCGTACTGCCAGTTATGACGTATGGATGTGAAACTTGGATGCTAAATTCAAGAATGCTACGTAAGATCCACAGAGAAGCATGGAAAGATGTATGTATGCTTGGTATAACAAGAAGAGATCGTAAGAGGAATATATGGTTAAGAAGTGTGACCAAAGTGGCAGATATAGCAGAACGTGTGAAAAAGTCGGAGTGGACACATAGCGAGAAGAATGGATGGCAGATGGACGCGAGAAATACTGGAATGGTATCCGAGAGGATGTGAAAGAAAGCAAGGTAGACCGAGTGGAAGATGAGCTGATGAATTGAGGATAATGTGTGGAGTCAGTCAAGTGGATGCAGATTGCTCAAGACGGACAGGAATGGAGAGGCCTTCATCCAGCAGTGGATGGTGAACGGCTGAAAATGATGATGATGATGAAATCACGTCACATTTTTTGAAACCCCTTCGTCACAAATCATACCAGTCCCTTCCATTCGGGCGTGACGTCATTTATGGCGACCCCTAAAGTCTTATAACTTGAAACATGTAAATGTGATTAATTTTTATTAAAATGTTTTGAAATACAAGTTAGAATTAGTTTGTGCACGCATGATTTTATTTTATTATACAAAAACTACAATTTTACAATAAACATTTTTTTTACTGGAGATGTTAAATTTTAACGTTTATATTTTTTATTCAATACAAAATTGCTTTAACCTAAATTAAAAAAATATTCCAGCATGCTAGTTTTTAAAATAATGCTTTTTTTAATGTTCTAATTATTCTTATGATTTTCCTATGTGAGCGATTTCCTAATTACAATTTTATCTAAATTAAATACCTTTCCAGATACCACCTGCTACGATACGGATCAGTGGTTTCGAGGGCCAGGGATTCCTCACGATACCGCTCGGGTTGTAACACAATGATGACTACGGATTCGGGCACGGAGAAGTCGTTCATGTCGGTCGATGAAAATGGTATTAGATTATCCGAGATCAAATGAATTGAATAAGAAAATATTTTTCCAAATTTTCATATTTGATTTTGACCGTCTCAATGTGCAAAGTGAATTGTATCCTACACTAATTAAATACACTCAAAATTGTTCATGAATTTGAAGACTCAATAAATTACGAGTAGTCGTGTTGCAAATATTTATGTATGTGGCTTTTGTATTCAGTCATTTTATAAATCTATGTATGTTAAACTAATGTAGCAAATTACACTTTCCAAGTGTGCACATTTGAAATAACCAAAAATTCTCATCGTTTTAAGTAGAATTATATCACATAGTATGTATATAAGATTGTAAAATGTAAATTCGTATACTAATCGCAAAAGTTTACCACATGACTAATATATTTATAGGACAGGGTGCTACCAAAAATTATAAGGCACATTGTAAAAAGCATTTAGTAATCTTTAAAGGTTACCTTACCGCCCCTGATTTATTATAATCAAGATTCCCCACCGATTGTTGAACTTTTGCGACTATCGTACAATTATGTGAATTCGTATGAAGTGTGCCTGTAAATGTCTACCCGAATATATTCGCGATTGAAAAGTCAATACACAAATAACTCTATAAGACTATGTCAATTGTGCATTTATTCTATATGTGATAGTTTATAAGAAATTGAGAGTAAAATAATAAAGATAAACAAATTTCAGCCTCGCGGCACTCACTTAAAGCATTGATTAGCAAAATTCTAGGAAAAATAAATTTCCAGTTGGCTTAGCTCACTCTCTTCTTTAATTTTCAAGATATTACTAATGATCGGCCTGGTACAGATGTCACCGTGTACAACTATGCTTTATTTACGCTCGCGTGTATTGGATATAAATGTTTTATTATTAAGCCACATAAAGAAATGTTAAAAATATATTGCGCTCATATGTACATATGTATGTAGTAATGTTGTTAAGTGCTCTCTGAACTTTAAAATTTTAATAATCACTATGATATATTTTTTGACTATAAATGTATAGCTTTAGTTTGTTTTGCTCTCTTTTATAGACAAATTTATTACCAAAAATTGTAATGTTATCGCTTTGTGCCATATTGTATTTTTTTATTCAAATGATTTAAATGTAACATTTAACTAGAATATAAGACTACAAGATATATTGTACTAACAATTTTACTATTATATAGTTTCATATAACAAAGGTCATTCATTACATCATGAAACGTGACATAATTGAAGAATGTAATTTTTTTTGCTGTTTATAAAAGTGAATTAGTGCCCTTATCAGAAATGCTATTTGTGAAAGTATTTAAGATGGAAGCTGTGCTCGATGGGACACGGCGTAGCGACCGCGTTTGCAGACCCCGCAATGCGGGGGGGGCGCCTTTTTCACTAATTGTGATTGTACAAAAATTTGATATAAAAAATCAGGTATCACCCCTGATCACGTTTTCATGATTTCTGGAAAATGTCTGTATGACTGTGTCCGAGTGTCTGTAACTCTTGTGTACCTGTGTGTAGAATCTCTAATAACTCAAAAACCGTTTATCCTATTACACTGAAACTTAATATTTATTTTATTTTTCATGTTGTTTTTCAACCCCTTCAAAATAATATAATTTTTAAACCTTTTTTTTCCAACCGGAAGTACTTGTAACTATTGGTTTTTGGTGTTTTTAACTTTTTCTCCGAAACTGTAAAATGTTCTCTTATTTTTCAACCTATTTGCATCACGTTTTATTTTATTTAACGAAATAATCAGTTTGTATCAATGCGAAGTCCAGAAGAAAAAATTTTCTACGTAAAAAAGTATGTAAAATGATTTTGAAAGGATACTTTGCTTTAAGGAAATAATATATATATGGGGGGGCGCCTGGAATTCACGCTACGCCACTGATGGGAGACCTAGCGATGGCACAATGTACAATGTGGAATCTCTTAATACGTACTTCTAAGCGAGCATACCTTAATAGTCTAGTCTCTGCAAATAATTTCTCTAGTTTTACTTACCAAAAAATCACTGGGAAGACCGGTGTCAGAGTATAATATGTGACTTTTTATCATTGTTGTATGGATGTTATTTTAATATTAA
This sequence comes from Parapsyche elsis, assembly GCA_022651745.1. Classification (NCBI taxonomy): domain Eukaryota; kingdom Metazoa; phylum Arthropoda; class Insecta; order Trichoptera; family Hydropsychidae; genus Parapsyche; species Parapsyche elsis. The sequence continues at coordinate 5,194,678 of JAGVSN010000018.1, forward strand.
ATGTGACAAAACAATTTTAATATGTTAAGATTTATTTACAAAAAAAAAAAACACTTTCATCTTATACATAAAAAAATAAATTTTCACTGACTTAAAAACTGCAAAATCGATCAGATTTGCGATACAGACATCATCGGTCAAACTAGAAACAATTATCGAAATAGTCTAAATTTCAAAAATATGTAACATTTGCCCGCACAAATAGATGTCATTAGCTTTATTTTGTAAAAAAAAGTATATAAACCGACGAAACTTAATATTTACATGAATGATCACAGTATTAAAACTGAAAGTCGTGTCAGATTTGAACGCGCACTTAAGCAAACATGTCTTCCCTGTCTGCCGGTTGCGTAATACCCTCTTCCATGGACGCAAAGTTCATGAAATGGGCCGGTCGGTGCACTTCGTGATAGAATTCCCTCGGATTACCCAGTTGGACGGAGTACTTCATGTTTGGATCGTGACGGACACCTGAAAACAATCAAATAAATGATTTTAGCACGCATCTTGAATACCTCAACGGAATACTAAAACATTCGACTATTGAACATACCCATGAAATTATAATTCCAGCTTCCTTGCGATGGAACCATGAAGTATCCTAAAAATCTATCTGACAGTAACATCTGAACTTTCTCATAGTGACTCGGTAGGTATCCTTTAGGATTGTTGCCCTTGTCGGTGTTGCGGCTGCCCCATTCAAATCCAGATGGAGTCAATTTGTATGCAGTTAGGGAGCATGAGCCCGGTGTAAACGAGCATGTAATTATAATGGTCTTTTCACCATCCCATGAAGGATTGTCTGCCATTATTTTAGCGTGCGTGGTGATATCCTATACAAGAAATTATCAAGATAAAAAAATACCGAAGAGTGGCATTTCACAATGATTTGACAAAAATATACCTGTGGTGACAGTTGAGGTAATTCATTGGGTTGAGTGTGCATCCATCCCAGCGGTTCCAAATCAGCAAGATGGGGATGTCCTGGTGGAGAACGGGGCAAATGTACCGCCTGATGCGTCCCCCACTGCGGTGGTAAAACGGCTGCTCTAACTTCCCACACTTGAGGATTATCTGCTGGACTTTTACCATACAGATAGCATGCAATCTATAAAAACAATAAAAAAATTTAGCACCTGTTAAGCAATACTTTTACTTTTACAAACAGATGTAAGATTATGTTTTACCTGTGCTCTCAAATCTGATATTGTAACGAATTTCCTCAACAAATTCTTAGGCAATATGTAAGTGTAACCAGTCTCTTTGATATCGTCCGAACTGACGTATATATGATTTGTACGCAAGTGAAGATTTGTCGCCGATATAGCTCTAACACGCCATTCAGTCTTGGAACTGAAAAAAAATTTAGTCAACAAAAAATGCCATATATAATGTATACGAAGTACTTTTGTACAAACACACACCTAAATGTTTGCGATTCGTAATTGCTAGTTGTACTTGTGATTATCTCATCTCCGTGTTTGTTCACAGTTCTAGTGGTGGTCGCGGTCAATTGACTCTGTTCTTTGCTCTGCTTTTCAATTTCAGCAATTTGTTGACGTTGTGCCGACGGTGCTGAAATTTCCATGCCGAGAATGATATCTCGAATTTCTGATTGAGTCAGGGAAGCCACATTGACACTGAAATAAACGAATGGAATGAAAATCGTAAGCTTAGTCATTATAAGCTTATCAGCGATGGCATTAAAAAATGTCATACTTGTTCTTTTTGCCATAATCGGCCAGAATCAAATCCTTCAGTTGAACTTCAACTTTAATCCACTCTTCGTCGGTCAGTGTCGGCCATATGTGATGCGGCTCTGTGATAGTAGTCTTGTCAGGCTTCAACAATACCTTTGTCCTTTCGGTATTCACGTGCAGAGCTCGAAGAATAAGAATCAGACGAGAGAATGCCTAGTAAAAGTACAATATATTTATTTAGCACAATTGAAAACGTACAAAATGATCCATGTAGATATAAGCAACTTATAAACATACAGTGTATGATGAGATTGTTTTCAGCCAATCATCGTACAAATTAAACAGCACCATCTGAGGTTCTGTTGCTTTAAGAATCAAATCTCCGAACTTTTCTACTTTAAGACACGCTTGGAACGGCAATTGCAACTCTGATCCCTTGATCACAATATTTGGGAAATCCAACAGATGCACCTGGAAATTTAAATGATAACAATAATAATTAATTATATTAACCTAGTCAGTATATATTGGAGATTACGAACAATATTTAATACTGACCTCAAGGGGATCTAACATTCCTTTTCTGGTTACAATAATTTGTTTAGGTTGCTCTTCAACTGGTAATGATCTAATCAAGGCAGCTACTTCTTCAGCAGTTTTCCACTTAGCCAACTGCAAAACAGAAATAGATTATTAAAAAATTATAAAAAAAGGATTACCACTGCTGAATATATTGAAAAATATATTATTAACCTGTCCTAAACGCTTTTGACCGGCCCATACAGATGTGTGGATAATTTTAAGGAAAAGTTGTCCGGTTCTCGGATTGAAAATGAAAATAGCCCCATTGATGGGTTTTGTCGTAAGATTACCCTCAAAAGTTTTATGAATAGTTACTCGATACACATTGGTGTCGTCTACGAACCTAAAAATTAGTTACAATATAAAATAACAACAAAGACAAATTAACGAAATACAAAATTATAGAAGCAAAGTTTACCATATAATTTGATTTGAGAAAAGTTCACCGTAATTCTGACTGGATAAATAAGGTTCAGTCGGTTCACTGCTGTATAGTTGAAGAGCTTTTCGGATACGCTCTCTCAACACGTACAAAGCAGGATTGGCTTTTAAGATTTTAGCCATAGCTTGTTGAATCAAAGGCTTACAACCTGGGAACCAATTTCCATATGCGCTGCAAATGTCAACAAGTTAACACCAAATTCGACGAAACAAAAAAAAAAAAAAAATAGACGATTAAGTACCTGTGTAAATTATAAGCTAAATCTATCGCTATAAGTAATCCAGTGGGCGACGGATAAATAGACATATTATCCGTAGTATAATCGAGGAACTTAGCGCGAGCGTATCTTTCTATGTCGTGAGAATCGTAATCTCCCCACCTCAGCTGAATATCCATCCAATATTTCTGAGTAGTCGTGTTATCCATCGTATCCCTGGAAAAAATAATTAAAATAAACTTTTATGCACACAATGGAATAAATTATACAACAGCACAAATAATATGCATTGAAAATGGACCAACTTTGTATCGGCTAAAAGAGATGGTCGGGAAACGTTCCATTTGTAAGCGGAGAAAAGTAAAATGTCAGCACAAGAAGAGTTCATTTTGTACGACTTTCTAGGATGGATGGTTTCCTTTTGAACAGTTTCTATTTCAAGAGCGTCCAATTCTTGATCAAATACCTGTAATAATATTTAAAAAATCCACGGTCAATGTAATTCAAAAAACTTAATTTAATGTAAAATAATTGGGAGCTTACCTGACACAAATCCATAACGATAGATTCGTGCACTTTTTGCCATAAATGAGCTCTGAATATTTGAATGAGAGAAATTTTCAACGTAGGTATTTTTCCGTGCATGAATATTCCAGTCAAATCCAATTGTACCTAAAAAGACCGATAAACTTGAGTGATATTGTCCGTTTATAAACTTTTGCAACTTTTCATTCAAAATCAAAGTTATTTACCTGGAAACCGACGTAAACGTTAGCCCTATTGATTGTGGGTGACCACCATAGTGTAAATCTTCTGTTGGGAATTTGATTCAAACCAGACCTTTGCGCATTGGTCAACTTTTTATATTTCATAGACTCTTCGAAACCTGACGCTTTCTCCCTAAAATTTTAGGACTAATGTTAATACAAGAACATCAATAAAGTATACTGACAATTTATATGAAAGAAACGCTCACCAGAACAAACCTTCCCACGTGGGGAAATAAGTACCCTTGAACAAAGTGTGCTCCAAGATACCTTCCACACCACCGAGAGCCTGTATCATATCTGTACGGTAGTTATTCAAATTCCAAAGTTTACCATCGTGACGTTGATGCGTCCACCAAAACGGATTTTGTTTCAAAACCTTGCAAAATAAAAATATTAAATGAACAACGAATCAACAAAGAGATTGTATTTAAATTAAATAAATTATTACTTGATACTGCTTAAATTCAGTACGAATTCTCCATCCTTTATCGTAAGCAAGTGTATGCCGATCCTTTTGGAAAAGCGTATTGATCCGAGGTATTCCTCTATCCCAAGAATCTTCCAAATCTTCTAAAGTCAACCGTCTGAAATATTAAACCAAATCCATAAGTTATTATAATACATATATTACACGCTTTGTACAGTGTGCATTTAAATATTTAATTACCGATTTTGGGCATTAGCTTCTTGTCTTTTCAGCGCATATTCAGCCCAAACTCTTTGCGAATCGATGAATTCCGACTCCCACGGTTGTACGTAACGATATAAATTAGGAATAAGTTGATCTTCGTCGTGAGACATACCAGAACGGAAATGCGTGATGCCCACATCAGTTTGTTTGGACCAACGTAAATCAGACTAAAATACGATAATACTTTTAGTAAAATTATTAAATATATTTAAATATAGACCGGATTTGATATTAAAATACACACTTGAGGTATAAGAACGTGACCCATAGACAACATTCCAAGTCCGCCGAGTTCTTTCGGCGTATAAAATACGACGGGCGGGAAACGAGAGGGCATTTTTGAATTGAGACCGATCTTAATACGAGTCTGTATTTTGTTTTCACACTTGACCAACAAGTCTAAAAGTTCTTGCGTATTAACAACGGCTTCTCTGAAGTAAGTCATGAGACCTGAAACGAATTCGAAGAGAATAAGACCACTACAATATTGTAAACATTGCAATGTAATGTAAAAATGACGAATTTGATCAACCTATCAATGCGGTGTTCCATTTATTGACAATCTTTGTGAATGTTGTAGAACCGGATGCCATCAAAATTTGACGAACACGATTATGGAATCTATTTAAACTTTCATCGTCGACACGTAAGAAACATTGAGCGGTACGTTCTTTGGTAACTTCGTTTTGTAAATTCCACACACCATCCCTATGGGTAAACTCTTCGTGCGTAGTTCGGCACTAAAACCAATCGAACATTATAAATTTATTGAATAAACTAATACATTTTAAAGAATCTATGTAATGAAAATTACCTTCGGTAGGATTCTACATTCAAATCCTCCCATGTTAAATAACAAATTGGGATTATCTTTAGAGTACACGGAAACGAAACTTCCCTCCCATTGTACAGTCGTAGTAGATCTGGGCAATCTGTTCTTAATGTCCCAAAACACAGCACGTCCACTGAAAAAACAAAATCCTTCTATACACACAAAATAGTAACTCTCGTCGAAAAATACATATCGGTAACATTATCAGAATGTGGTATAATCTGGAAACAAGAGCTCGTAGAATTGTTCCATGAACTAAAACTACAAGTCTCAGGTTCCCACTAGCACACATAAATTGCTAGTTTCAGGACCCCTACGCGATTCATCATAAAAATAAACATCTTTCAAAAGAAAATAGCAAAATAAATTTGCACTAACAGATTGACATCGTGTTTCATGAGTCGCATACGAGCATCGCGTGGCCAGCATTTCTTATTATTATATCCGACGATATTTTCATTGTTCGGATCGGGATGTTCAGTGAGGTAACGTTGAATCAAATCTCTAGCTTCTTCTGCAGTAAATCTAAAATTAAATTAAATACCATTTATAATGGAGTCACACAAGGCACACGTTTCGAATACAATAAGAAAATAAATCAAAACCTGAAGAAAATGTGTATTTTGTCTACGTATCGACAGAACAATCTGATAGGATGAACAATCTCAGTTGGCGCATCTTGGAATGTCAAAAAGTCGTTTGGAAGTTGTGGCGGTCCAGCCATTTCACTCGCCCTTTGAAGACCCAACACCAACAGATCCAAGACTAGACCGTAATATTGAACAATGAACGATGCAAACTGTAGACCACGGATGATACCGTAACTGTTGGTGTGATTCATATCCTGCAGAAAAAAGTACAATCGTCATATTCGAATCCATAAAAGGTACCAGAGGATGAAAATAGGCGAAGAACTACCGACCTTATAATTTATAACTACGTTGTTTTTAGCCGTCATATAATCGGCAATATTGTGATCGACAATCAATCTAAGCAACCTATTCAGTAGAGTCAAATCAATCTTTTCATACAATTTCTCAAAGCGCGATTCGAGCAGTACGTTGCATTCACCATCGCCGACTTCCCACACGTCTTGCAGATTATTTATACCTAAAAATGAAAAATTGTAGCTTTTAATTTAACATTTTTAATGTAATCTTTGTAATCAAAAGACGATAATCATATTCTATCAAACGTCGTATAACATAGGCCGCTCGCGTGAGGTTTGTAACAAGGGGATAGTTATAGACACATCTCCTTTGCCACAACGCACACACGAGAAGCTTACACACAAGGGTTGCCGGATTTCCAAAATCACAGATCGGGACAGTCACCATAATAGTCGAATAATAAAAAAAAAATAAGGAATCAAGGAAGAAATTCAGAAAAAATCAATTATCATTTTCAGCCGTTCACCAATCTTTCATTCCTGTCTGTCTTGAGTAATCTGCATCCCCTTGACTCCAAACATTCCTCTCAATTATCAGCCCACTTTGCTTTCTTTCACATCCTCTCGGATACCATTCCAGTATTTCTCGTGTCCATCTGCCATCCATTCTCCTCGCTATGTGTCCACCAACTTTTTCATGCGTTCCGCTATATCTGCCACTTTGGTGATACTTCTTACCCATGTATTCCTCTTACAATCTCTTCTAGTTATACCAAGCATACATGTTTCCATGCTTTCCTATGAGCACCAGATCATACATAACATTCTCGAATTCAGCATCCATACGTGTGCCTTCTTTTTTAAGCATAGTGGGATGTTGGATAATAAGAAAACATAAAAAATAGTCACAGAATAATCATTCGCAGGAATCATAGTTATCTGATGATCGTGTTCATAATATTTGGCACAAACGCAAAAAAATATAGCACAAAACAAACCTTGACACCACTTGTATACAAGCAGTGGAGGCGGTTCAGTATCGGCCGGTTTGACCCACGGTGGGAAAAGCCGTCTTTTGTCGGCTTCGTACCACAGATACTGGTCCAAATAAGCATCCGTTATTTTTTCCAACGGTTCAACGTCGTACACAGGCACCAAGTGCGAGTACAAATCCATGAATTCAATTCCGGTCTGAAATTTTAATAATCATTTTCAAGCAGTGCTATATACACATTGTTATGATCACGATGATGAAGATAAGGGCGAAATACCTCTTTGAAAGCTCTCTGCGTCAACAGATGTCTTTTGATTCTAGAGAGTGCTTCGTGAGGATTGTCGTAAGCCTGTTCAATGAGACCGAGCTCCTCTCGTTGACTTTGATTGAGACGGGATTTAACGCTGTACGCTTCTTTGAGTCGTTCCAATGCGAGGATCAACAATTTGGTGTCGTGTTTGTAGGAAAGAGGCGGGAATGGAATGGGAGCAAATCTGCGCGACTCCAACCAATGCACTGTAGTCGTGTAAATAGCGACGGCTTCCTCTGGCGATATGTAAGGACCGTCCTAAAATTAAATAAAAATCTTAGAACACGCTAGCACAAGATGTGATTAAACTTGATTAAACGGATTTTACTTTTAAGTAATTGTGTTGCCGTTCTTGTTCAGCCTTCAAATATAATCGGGTAAGTCTTCCAAGATTCTTTTTACAGACAGTCTTATCAACGGTGGCACCTCTCCTAATCCTTTCTCTGTTGTAATGCGCAGTATTTGTCCACCAATCGGCTTTCATTTTTACGTATCGCAATATCATGTTTTCGATGGGTGTCGGTAGTCCGGGTACCTAAAAAATACAATATTTAGTGTTCTAGAGTTATTAAATTACATACATAGGTGGATCATCGAAAAAAAATTTAACACTAATTACCTTCCACGGAATGTTGGCTTTCCAGCATCGCCACGCTTCGGATAAATGCTGCAATATTGTACGTGCTTTATTTTGTTTGATACCTTCAGGCATCATATCTACGATATCGTGCATAACGGACGCTCTAAGCTCGAGATCGAAATGTGATTCGACCCGCTGCTTTGTTACAGTTTTGGCAACACCTGGACAAATAAAATTAAATATTAAATCCAAACGGTTATATTTTAATCATAAACTTGAATAATTAATTACCCTTTGAATGTCTTCCTTCGAACTGTCTCGAAAGTAAATTTCCAAGCCAGCGTTCGAGCAACGGTGTGATACCTCTCATGAAGAAGAGCCACACTCGCCATCCGGGAGCCCAAATTCCACATCCGGGACCTTTAGAGACGGGACCCTTAAAACAAACAAATCTATTGAATACAAACAAAGATATAGTATCAACACCTTTCCATAAACTAAATTATAGTAACCACCGACGCGAAGCTCGACTTACAGTATTGAATCTGTAGTAGATGAGATGTTTCAAATCTTTGCACATTCGAATTTGTCTCATCAGTTTGTACTTGTAACGATACATTCCAGTGAGTTGACCGACGTGAGCGAATATATATTGCAATCCGTCGGACAGTTGGAAAGAATCGACATTGTTGAGACGATATTGAACGTGAGAGTCGATGATCAATTTGGTCAATCTCAATATCTCACGACACAGATGGAAAGCTGCAACAGTATTAAAAAATTAATTTCAATACATTGTTAAAAATCGAATGAGATGTGAACTATGTATATACCATTTCCGAAACGAGACTTCTTTCTTTCTTTTGTGGTAAGAGTCTTCACAGGTTTCAAATTGAAGTTATAATCCAAATGCAAATAATTCAAATTTTTACGATGAATCAATAGATTGAGCATATTGTAACCCTGTCGGCACACTTGTAATCCAGCTTCGACCCAATCAAGCGTCGTTGTTTGGAAGAACTTGGTTGATTTGAACGAGCGGAATAAATATCTAAAATAAAATAAAGTAAAAATATAAGAAATTAAAGCAAAAACCAATAATTACAGTCATTAAATTGAAGATCCAACCTCTTCTTCTGCGGTTTAGGTGCTCGGTGTTTCAAAGCATTTAATACGAAATACTTGAGAAGCTTTTGGTATGATACTCTAACTTTGACGGGTTGACCAGGAGGACAATGTTCTTTATACCAAGTCTTGACTAGCGGAATATCAATAGCTCTACGACACCTTCCTATTTAACAAAAGATAATAATTTAACAATCGAATTAAAACAAATAAACCTTGGAAGCAGCTTCACTTTGAAATAATTTACCAGATCTCATATTGAAAGGTCTCGGAGCCCACAATAAAGAAATTCCATTTGCAGTGTTATCAGTGTACAGAGCCGTCTCTTGCAAGAAAGGAACAACATGTTCCGGAAGTACAAAGTCTGCATCTTCTTCGAGAGTCGGTTCCAAAGATTTGACTGCATGTCGATGAGATATCGGATTGATGAGAGGATCGAAATAGAACGCGGGCAAATCGGGATCCTCAGTTTTAATAAAGACAACGTTCGGCGTGTGATACCTACAAATAAACATTTTAAATAAGCAAAAGCAAAATTGATAAAAATCAAAGAAAAAAAAAAATGTATGCATCGTAAGCGTCCACCGTTAACACTCAAATTAGGTGGATAATATAAATGCACCATATAAAGGACGTACAGATCCTAAACCTGAATGGTATCCCACATTTTTGTACATGTCTGCATTAAATTCGTTTACGAGACATGTCGTGCTCTGTGGTTAAAAACAAAAATTCATCGTAAAAATGTACTAACCAAGAAAGTTGGACATAATGCGGAAGATTGTTGTATAAGTACGGGAATGCAATCCTATATTCGGTCCTGATTGGTTGCCTTATGATAATTTTATTGATGTCGTTGAACTCGTTCCAATCTTCATCGCCGGCGCTGTTATCTTTAACTAGCGGTTCAAATTTAGGACCACCGGGAATGGCCATATTGAGAGCTTTAGCCGTGAAGAAGCTTTTTGAATCAAAAAGATAAAAATAATTGTCGTCTACGAGATCGGTCAACAGTTGATTGGCGAGCCGGTACAGTGTGGCCATTTGCGGCAGAGACAAATACCACCTCCTGTACGTGGACCCATTAACGAATTTAGTACCAATCAGAGGTTTGTGATCGTAGAACCAGGTAGCGACACTGGTATCTTCATCCGAATCTAGTTCAATCTGAATAGCTTCTAAGGGTTCGACGTCCAACACGTTATCGGCATAATCGAGCGGCGGTTCTTCGTCGTCGAATGGCGGAAATCTCATACGTTTGAAGTGACGACGATCGCGTTTCTCACGCCTCATCATAATCCACATGGTGCCCCATTGAGCAATGTAAACTGGTTCGATGACCCACGGAATTTCGTTGACAAACGTAATAGCGCCCGTGATGTGGTATAGAACTTTGACATCTCTGATCTGTTCCCACGGCATAGGCATGTTCTCTAGGAGTTTCAATACGGCGTGCGGCATGTATTTGAGAGCGCCGAGATACACACGTTTGTCATGTCTGTATTTACGACTGGTCATATCGCCGTGATCGCGAATGATCTTTCTTATGTGTTCTGGCGGCATATCTTCCTTCTGTGCGTCGACGAATCCGAATTTTCGCTTTTCTGCGAATCTTTTCGTCTGTAGCTGTTGCCATTTTTGAGCTGAAAGAAAATGATCATTTTGTTAAGTAAGAGAATCAATGTAATTTCTAATGTGTTAAAAGTATTTGCAACCTTTCTCTTGCAACTTTTCTTCGGTGATTACGTCGGGTTTAGGTAATGGTGGAGGAATGTGCAACGCTTGTTGGTGTGCAGCATGAGCTGCTGCAGCTTGCTGTTGAGCAGCTCGCTGTTGCTGTTGCTGAGCGGCCACCACTAGCTGTTGCTGAGCCATCATAGCCGCCCAGGCATTGCCACCCAAAATATAGGGTGGCAGCGACATTTTTTATCTGAAAATATAATAAAACAATGTATAAGGTTATTGTGTAATTTTTAACTGTTATATATCAGGGGGGGGGGGGAGAATGAACATAGTTTTTAAATCCAACATCCCACTATGGTTAAAGAAGAAGGCATACGACCAATGCGTACTGCCAGTTATGACGTATGGATGTTAAACGTGGATGCTGAATTCGAGAATGTTACGCAGGATCCAGGGCACACAGAGAAGCATGGGAAGATGCATGCTCGGTATAACAAAAAAAGAGATTGTAGGAGGAATACATGGGTAAGAAGCATGACCAAAGTGGCAGATATAGCGGAACGTGTGAAAATATTGAAGCTGGACACATCCAGCTGAAAATGATGATTTCGATTTAACACGGTGCGAATTGTAAATAACTCGAAAATATTATAATTCACCACTACGTGTTATATATTGGTATGGCACTATGATTAGCTTTTGGCAGCTTTAAATATGAAATTGCCGATTCACATAAATAGATGTGGATCCAAAACAAGAGATGATACATTCATTACAGCTAAAGAAAGCTTGCTGGTGAATTATATAGCGTAGCACAAAAAATCTGGAAATAAATCATCTTTTTGACACGGAGCTATAAATCCATTACAATTGGTACTAGCCGACTTTCAAGTTGGAAACAATAACTGACCGAAATCACCGTTCTCCTACTTCAATCTCAACGGGCAATACTCTTGTATTATAATTGTCTCGAGGCTGTTTGACCGTCGGGAACATTTGACACATTTATGTTTTCATTGAGAATTTAAATTATTATCATTTTCCACAACCACATAGTCACTAACGGTTGAATTTAAAGTGAGACAGGCGTACCAACACACAAATAATACCTGATGATATTGACAGCGGCGATGTGACCAAGCGTCACATAACCTCAAAATCAAACCGGCCGCGCATCGAGCGCATTCGCAATCCTGCGCACATTTCAAAGTGGAATCATGTGCATATCTCAAGAATGTCTCTCTGGGTGGGTGCTGCGCCCCTCGTTTGACAGGAGTGGGGTGAGAGGGGCGCGGAAAAAAGCCGATTTTCACATGCGAACGTTGATATACGTCGCGGCGTCGAATGCCGGTTTGGCGCGAAATGGGGGTTAGATACTAACCGGATGTGATGAATTCGGTTTTGTAGAAGCTGGTGGTTTCGACTGGTGAAAGTGAAGGAGGGGTGCGAAGCCCAAAAATCGGGGAAGGCTTGTCAGCCAAAGCAAATGGGGCTTCGCCGGGCACGCGCACCACCCGCCATTTTGCACTCATTGGCTATGGTTGATATTTTGCGTATTCAGTGACCGAAACTTTTCGCCACCCGATGTTATTTTATTTCGTGTTTTGTGTTTTGAATTTTAGTCTGTGTTTAAGCTGATTTTTATATCTTAAAATATATTATTTTGCATAAAAATGTGTTGGGTATACTATCTTTTCAATTTTTTTTTGAGATACATATGACACGTTTAAAATCTTATGTTTGATATTGAGAAAAATATTTTTACGAAATCTCCAGCTACGTTATATACGGTGGTGTTTCCTGAAAGATCTGAAAATTTGAATTTTTCATCTGCTCTATAATAGGTACAACTGAAAAACCGAAAATCATCGAAATCCAAAAGGTGATGTCGATTTATTCTAAAAAGTTTTATTACCTAACATCATAGATGTAGAATAACATAGAATAATGTAGCCTTAGCGCCCGAAAAATGACATAAAAAAAGGGCATGCAAAAATGCATGCCTTGTATGCATTTTGCTTTTTTTTTGTGGGACTTCTTTTTTGTGAGAATTCCCCGCACTTTAGACCCCACGCAACCCCTCGTTGCTTCTGACGCTTTGTCCAGGCAAATTTGTTTGGAATGACATATCTATGCCTAACATAGAATGACTATTGCAGAAAATTAAGTTTTTTTTTACATTTTTTGTTCTTTCTTTTTGTTTTGATTTATCTACATATCATTGAAATCATATAAATTTATAAATTAAAATAAATAAAATACTATTTAAATAAAATTTTGTAAATGTTTATGAAGTGCATCTTTTATTCTTATAATCTTTATGACTATATGAAAAATAAAATCCTTGTAATTAATTGAAGTGTAAATAATTCACTCATTTTGTAAACAATTTGTTCATTAATTTTTCCCCTTGAAATTAATAAAAAATGCATGTGAAAATTTTAGATTGATCAGAGCTTTTAAGCTAACAATAACTTTCCAAAATATCCAATCTTCTTTTCACTACAAACAAATTAGAATGTGTTTCTTCAGTATGATGTTTCTAACGAGGTTTTATTTTTATTTTAAAACCATAATTAGTTTGAAGCATCAAAAGAGTTAAAACTGCTTGAATTTACAATTAATTAATGAACATACTGAAATGAGGAAACATATATTCCAGTTTGTATTACTATTACTTTATAAGAATCAACAACAATTCAAAAATGTGTATAAAACAACACAGTGTGATTATTGTAAATACTTCAGGAAACTCATCGTTTTTGATAGTACAAACGTGAAGCTATCAGTTGTTTAACATTTTGCTAAAAGTAATACACTATTTATTTGGATCATGTTTACTTAGTGATTATTATGTACGAAATTTTAGAGGTCAACGCTGAAGGCCAATCAAATTTTAAGTATGCGCTCTTCACAATATATTATGTAATTAGGGCTGCCAACTATTTTTGAGATAATTCCGGGACATGAAATTTTCTGCCCATATTTTGTCATCTGTTTGCTGTTTATTTTGGGCCAGGACCAATCAAAACTAAGACAATTCGTTATGCATATCATCATCATTACTTTCAGCCATTCACTATCTACTACTGGACTACAACCATTCACTATCTACTACTACCTCTCCAATCCTCTTCCATTCCTGTCTGTTATGAGCAATCTGCATCCACTTGACTCCACACATTCTTCTCAATTCATCAGCCCATCGTCCACTCGGTCTACCTTGTTTTCTTTCACATCCTTTCGGAAACCATTCCAGTATTTCTCGCGTCCATCTGCCATCTATTCTTCTCGCTATGTGTCCACCAACTTTTCCACACGTTCCGCTATATCTGCCACTTTGGTCATGCTTCTTACCCACGTATTCCTTTTACGATCTCTTATTGCTATACCAAGCATACATCTTTCCATTCTTCCCTGTGTGCACTGGATCTTATGTAACATTCTCGAATTCAGCATCCACGTTTCACATCCATACGTACATATGCCTTATTTTTTGAGCATAGCAGGATGTGAATCAATATCAATTTTGATCTGTAATATGTTGTGAATATCAGATACTTGTTCCAATGTAACTTCTAATTTTTCTTTATTTTTCTTCTGGGAAAAACATTTTATTTTGTTAAAAATGTAGCAACACTTATTTGAACAACAAATTAATTGTTTTCCTTATGTGTATATGATGAATCTTGTAATGAAATAATTGGTATCGAATATAAACTTGTTCTTATCTTCCTCCGATAATTTTCGTAGAATGGATCTCACATTGCTGCAAAAGAATCCATTTACTAGACGAAATTCTAATTAATTTAATAATTTCCACAAAGCAGTGTCAAGCAGCGTAATGATAAGCATGAATCGGTCTTCAATTCGCGAGTAGGTGGGGTCATGAAGAGTTGTGTAGGATAGAAAGAATGATTATAAAGAGTTGTGTAGGATAGAAAGAATGATTATAAAGAGTAGGGGTGATAGAAAGAATGATTATAAAGAGTGGGAGTGATAGAAATATATTTTTCAGTGGCTTTGTCTCAAATTCCAGGACATTTTAGGACCTATCCTGGATTCTGGGAAGGGACTTTGTTTCCGGAACGATCCCGACCAATCTGGGACGGTTTGCAACCCTATATGTATGTAATGTGTAATTACCAATTTGGATTTGTTACGATACAGTAGGTAACCAATTGCTGCCGCATTACGAGCTGTTAGATAATTACCATGTGTACTTATTTTGGTGTGGTGACCAAACGGTTACTAGTTGTTATCGACCAGTAGCATAATACGTTCGTCTATCAGTTTTGTGGTTCAACAAAAATATTGATCAATGTACAGAAGTGTGAACAAAATGCTTCAACTGGTGCAAAGTAGATCTGTGTTGTCGGCGTGTCAAGTCGGGTAAAAAAAAAAATTAGATATCTCTTCATCATCAAACCTGGTTCATTGTTATTGTTATTTGTTTGAATTGTAAACAGTTCTAGCATGGGTTATGATTGTAGTATTTGAATGAGTGTAAATTTATGTAGGTGTGTAATTATGTAAATTATTTATTATATATTATAGTATTTTTAGGAATCAAAATTTATGTAACATACTCAAAAACTGTGGTGAAATATGATTAAGCTAATCTTATCATTTATTTTGTGCCTTAACAAAATTGTGCCTGACATGATTATCCAATGATTTTTACTTGAATGGCGTTTACAATGCTGAAAATCAAATTAATTACTAGCAGGTTTCTGAGCACATGTTCAATAAATCGTCAAGAAGCTGCAGCGAAGACGAGCGAAGAATGTCCGGCACATATTGCCAAACCGAAGAAAGATTCCAGCCCATACCATTGTACAAAAGAAGAATGGGATAATGCAAAACCTTTCAGTGAATTACCGGGTCCAAAACCTTTGCCCATAATTGGGAACACTTGGAGATTCCTTCCAAAGATTGGTAAAATCAGTATTTTTTTTAAAGAACGTAACAATATATGTTCTTACATAAAATATTTATCATCACCAATGTTTTATTTTCAGGTGAATATGGAGATTTTACAAAAGATTTATTTAAATTGTTCCATAAATTGAATAGCGAATTTGGTGATTTGATTAAATTAGAAAAGGTTGTTGGTCGTAGAACATCTATTCTACTTTGTGATCCAAGTGACGTTGAAAAGGTAGTTGGACAAGATGTACAATAAAATTCTAATTGCATTTAAAGAACTGATATAAAATTTTAGGTATACAAGATGGAAGGAATTGTTCCAGAAAGGGATATTTTGCCAAGTATGTCATACTTCAGGACGAATATGCGACAAGATATTTTTCAGCATGCAAAAGGACTTTTGACTTCGTAAGTGTTGTTACGTTATATATTTAATTTATGTATTGGAATAGATTGAATAACTATGATGCTTATATATGATATTACAGTAATGGTGAAGATTGGTATGTATTTCGAAGTAAAGTCAATAGCATAATGATGCAACCAAAATTGATTAAGCAGTATATTGAACCAGTCGATGACATTGCCAAAGAATTGGTCACCAGGCGAGTTTTTCAAATTGGTTGTATTTACTAATACAAAGTACAATTAATTGTGACAAATATAATATGTATTATTTTCACAGAATAAAATCAATACGTGGAAAGGACAATAAAATACCAGTTGATTTTCTAAAGGAGCTCAATAAGTGGTCCTTAGAAAGCATAACATATTTAGCTTTAAACACAAAATTGGGCTGTCTTGAAGGAGAGTTACCAGAAGATTCCATTCCAGCAAAAATGATTGATGTAACCGAACAAATATTTATCTATGGAAAAAAATTGGACATTGAACCAAGTTTGTGGACTTACTTTGCAACGCCGACATTCAAAAGAGCTATGAAAGCTTATGACAATCAAGTAATGTGTGTTGCATTATTTTATTAGTTCTTTATTATAATGAATCATATAATTTAATTCATATTTAAAACTTGTATTCAGAATCAGTCAAGGACTTATTGAAAAGGCAATAAATAGAATCGAAACCACGAGCATTGGTGATACATCTGATGAAGAGCCCAGTGTGTTAGAAAAACTTTTAAAAATAGATAAAAATGTTGCTATTGTTATGGCTTTAGATATGTTGCTTGCTGGAGTGGATACGGTATTTAATTTTTAATGGATATTATTTTTATATACATAAATACATTTAAAGATTTTTGACATGTATACATATATGCATATCTGTGTGTTTAATTTTAAGACATCGACTGCACTGATGAACATTTTTTATTATCTTGCAACGAACCCGTCAAAGCAAGAAACATTGAAAAAGGAAATACTGATGCTTTTGCCCAATGATAATTCTAAATTGACATCCGAAATTCTCAATTCTATGCCTTATTTAAGAGCATGTATTAAAGAAGCTGCTAGATTATATCCAGTCACCCCTGGTACAATGAGAATCCTCACCAAAGGCATAGTGCTAAATGGATATCAAATACCAAAAGATGTAAGATTTATACATATAAGTATTTTTTTCCATTTACATTTTTAATCAACTGTATTTTATATTAACTGAAATTAACATTATTTTTTTTTTTATTTTAGACTGAAATGTTCTTTCTTCATATGCTTATTTCAATGAACGAAAAGCAATATCCTCGCCCTCAAGAATATATACCTGAACGTTGGTTGAGAGAAAACATTGATTCAGATATCTCGTACAAAAAAGCGCATCCATTCTGTACGATGCACTTTGGTTTCGGTTCCAGATCGTGCATCGGCAGACGTTTCGCTGAATTAGAATTAGAAGTGGCTTTGGTTAACTTTATGAGATATTTAAATCTCACTTGGGAAGGACCGGCACCAGTCCGAGCTATGACAAGTCTCAATCATCTTAAGGGTCCATTTAATTTCACTTTCGTTGATGCAAAATCACAATAATAACATGATTATTTTTTTACAATTTCATGATTTGCATCATTTTGTGAGTTAAATGTATAAATTTTGTTATATACAATCTAATGTATGTATAGCTTGAAGTTTTTATTTAACTTTATAGTAGTATATTTTTTATTTTAATCATTTTAGACAGCAATGTTTATATTTCAAAGAGAAAATACTTTTAATAATTTTGAAATAGTTAAAAGATAAATTTTAATTCAAAATATTTAATTGAAATTGATACAATAGCAACTCATACAAAATAGGCACCATTTTTAAAAATAATAATTTTTATGTACTTTAATTTCAAAGCATTTTTTTATTGTAAATGTTACGAATATATTATGTATTTTTTAGTACAATTTAAACAGTACAGACTGATTCAATGTGATATGTATGTATTTTATACAAAAATTTTTTATTGAATGGATTTTACCATAAATTAATTTTTTTTTTTTATGAATTTTAAAACTGTGCAATATAATATATCAAATGGATTTTGCATTTTTACTGTATTTTAACATATCAAGAATCCTTTGAACATTTATATTCATTTCATAGTAAATTAAAAAAAATATTCATTCTAATTTATTTCTAGTGATTCAATATAACAGTGAGAAAAATGTATCATAGTTACCTATCGATACGATCTCTAGCACTAGCGGTAGAACCGGAGCTCGTTACAGAACTAATACTGCGACTACGTCTACTTCTCAAAGAATCTCCTAGATTGTTGACACTTGATCAAACAATTTTGTTACTGTGGCTGTTCACTCGTGACCGGTGATGTCACATTACTGCCACAGTTAATCGGTCATTATATTAACGTTGAGCATACAGATTTCGCTTTTATATATGTACATATAGTAATAATATAATTTGTTGAAAATTTTAAAAGTATATAAAAGTACCTACATACATACTATAGCTACAATTATAATATTAATTGGCGCGTGACTTTTGTGTAATTTTTGAAATCCACAATTTCGTAAGTGGTGGGAATTGCTTCGAAGAAAAGAGAAAATTTCTACGACACAAAAAAAAAAAACTCCAAGCAATTTACCGTAGAAAGGTTTTCCGAGGATATGGGGAGTGGGGAAAGCTTTTTCCGCAATAAACGAACGTCGGGAAACTTAATACCGGTGAACGAATGTATTCCTTGATACGGGCTGTGGGATTTATAGCACAAACTCTGATTATTATCGATAGACCTTTAAATCACTTATTCTCAAATGACATAAACGCATACTCGATATACTTGAGTATACTATTACGCGATATTTTTTTTCAAAATGAATTTTCATTGTACAAATGTACTTACTTTTCATAAGGTGTTTTGTATTGTTAAGGAATCAATTTGTATATACAAACGATTATTGATTATATAGTTATCGTAGTTTAATCTGCTTCATCAAACTCTGACTGATGCGTCATACTTGAAAACTTTTGAATTGACATCTCGTATTCATCGTGATTAGAAAAGTTTCGAGCATTACGTGCCAAATTGACTTTATTTTGCAGCACAGTTCACGATGGGTATTGATTGTTTTATTTAGTACACTATAATATTTTAATGTGGACGCGAGAAATACTGGAATGGTATCCGAGAGGATGTGAAAGAGAGCAAGATAGACCGAGTGGACGATGGGCTGATGAATTGAGAACAATGTGTGGAGTTAACTGGATGCAGATTGCTCAAGACAGACAGGAATGGAAGAGGATTAGAGAGGCCTTCATCCAGCAGTGGATGATGAACGGCTGTGATGATGAATATTTTAATGTATCATTATGAAAATTTAACAATGAAATTGGTGAGTTCCGGTTAAAAACAATAACTTTCAAAATATAATGCGGTACAATGAATTCACATATTAAGTTATTCAAGTTATAAACACATTATTTATAACATGAAAGTCCTTCAAAATTTCATCAGACTAGGAGTAAAAATAACCGTATAGAAAAACACAAAAGTTTTTTCCGCCTAAGTTTTCCCATTCGCTCGATCTTCGAGCATAACAAACTTATGCACGTGCCCTAATTAAACATTAAACAATGCCTTATTATACTTGTATATACGTTTTATAGCATAATATATTTCAGTTACACGCATATTCATAGTGGAAATAAAAATTTGCGTACGTAATATACACACAAAAAAAATTCGCTTTCCTTCGAGCGGGCGCATTTTCATTGAGTTACTCGAGAGAAAATCGAATTACATTTCCTCGCGTAAGATACCCCCGTACCGACCGATACACCCTATCTAGATCTACCTATAGATGCTATAGGTATACCATAGCGTGCCATTCCCTGTCTGGGATATCGTGGTTGACATTCTCGACGATCCGTGTCAAGTGGTCTAACCCTTTACTACCCCGTCAATATCAACCCTCCACTGTTTCTACCCGCCTGTTTAACCGTTTATCTGAAAATTCCCTCACCGCCACCGTCGTTGTATCGATTTTGATACGACAGGTTGTCAACCCAGTTTTAAACAGTGTCGTCGCTACACGTGGAATACCTATCGTCAAGTATGCGTGTGGAATACTTTCGGAAACGGACGCGCCCAAAAAATATACATACAGTACATATATGAATACTGGAATTAAAATAGGCGCTAAGTGCCAAAAAAAGAATTTTGCTGATTTTTGCAGATTCGGATTCTATCTGCCATCGCCAATAATCTTAAAAAAGGCCTATGTGCAAAAAAAAATCATTTTAGTTGCTACATACACTTGAAGATGGCGTTGAGTGTAAATCCATGAGCTTTAGTTTTAAAATACGGACTATGTGACAGTTGCCAATTTATTGTATGACAATGGCTGAAGGCGATTGTCAATCTACGTGCTCTAGGGTCACTATAAAGCGAAAACCTGGTGATAAAAGTGTTCATATTGTCCGGAAGAAGTTAAAAGATGCTGGCAAATAATATACATCATCATCTGACAAAGTTATTTCAGCAAAGAAAACACCAAATTTCGAGGTTAGCGTCATTTTATTCCGCCATGCTATGTACGTTTCAAATAGTCAGTTCAACTAGTGGTAGCCAACCTTTGCTTAATTAAATATTTTTAAGTTTGTAGATTTATTTTGAATTTTGTTATAGGTTCAGTGTAACAAAAAAATTTCAAAATCATGTATCCGGAAACGGAAATAACATACAAATATTATTCGAATATTTTTAAGAAGTCACTTGTTAATTTAAAATTTGGACATAAACGCAGTTATACACGTGGGACATGTGATCTCAACAATAAATAAAATTGTTTTTAATTTTTAATTACGATATTAAATATTTAATCTTTCATAGTTAGTTACACACCACTGCAAACATACCATCTCTCACGTTTTTTTTTCACATTAATTTGTCATTTAGTGCCGTATTATGGATAGAGAGCTTGGCACATACATAGTCCCTTTTTCATGAAATTACTGTAGGCACTTGGATTGTTTATGAAAACCTGATGTTTGATAACGTTTTTATGCCATTATTGATAAAAATAGTTAAATTTTTTTTTGGTAAATGTTAATTCAATCGTCTGAACAGTGATAGTAATTAAAAATAAATAGGTACTTTCATAATGAGTTTTGATTTTATTTTAAAAAATGCGTATAACTCTAGATCAAGTTTTTGGCACTTAGCGCCTATTTTAATTCCAGTATTCATATGTAGTTCAATGACACGTTTGAAGAAAAAAAAAAATGGTACGTGATTGATGTATCGTACGTGTCGCCGCTTAGCGAAATTCGTTTCTTCGATGAAAGCTCTCGCAAAAGCTCAGAGAAATTAGCTCAGTTGCCGTGTTAAGAGAGTGAGAGAGAGACTAAAGTTGTGCTAATGTCAAGGAAATCGGTGAACCCGAAAGGTCGAACAAACACTGTCACCGTATCGTGTATGTTATTCATATAATACGTACATACATACATACATACATACATATGTACATATGTATGTATAATATGTACATATCATAAGCAGTTCGTGTGCGATTATATTAAACGGTTAGAAACTGTTTCCATAATAATTTCCAAGGAACGTTTTTATCTTGAACGTACATACGTATAATAAAGAGAATGTCAAGAGTAAAGTGTCGCTATATACCGCTAAGAATTCTCTGGATATTGACGGTTATAAGTCATTGAAAGCTGAATGGATATTCGGGAAAGTTTGAAGGAGACGACGTGAGGAAATGAATACATACAGAATGAGTGAAACGATTGAGAGATCATCGTCACAATAAATTATATAAAATATGTAATTTTGATTTATGAATTACATCATCATATACTTGAAGAGTTACTTAACACTCGCTACTAATCAAATTTGTTGAAATTTTTAATCGTTTATATTGAAATATGCCGAGAAAAGTGAAGGTTTCAATTTTGTCGGACGCCTACATAGCTTTGATTTTATCGTTTGATTATATCAAATTATCGCCGTACTGACTGATTATATTATTTATATTCGATATACATACATAAGTATCTATAGACGAAACCTTTATACTCAATAAATACACCATAGTCTGATTGTAAATTCGATTAAATCGAAAAAGCTTGACATACTTTGATCGAGTTCGACAGTGCGAAATCGCAAATTTCGTTTGTTTGTCAAACGTGTACGGTTTTTACACACACATACAAATTCATGATTCGTGTCTGTCTGTTTGTTTTTCAAAAAAAAAAAAAAAAATAATAGGCACTACGGTAGATGAAAGTATCATTTAAAAAAGTCAAAATGTCTTGGATTAATTGAAACAAATACATATTGAACTATCGTGCAATTTGTACATGGACTATATATCGATGGGTTAGTGCACAGGTATTGTATGTCCAGTTTTGTTTTAAAATATTGTAAGTGACGATGGCGCTTTATAATACAACAACGTAACAATTTAGGAAAGTCGCAAACCCATTGATGATTAATATTGTCAAATTGTAGCATGCCCGTCACTATCTAGTTTGGATGATAGCGTAAGCGCTCACTCTTCCGAACTGGTGATCTCGGGTTCAAATCCCACTCACGCGCGGATGCGAGCGTTATCAGCAGACAGACAGACGGATTTGGGCTATTATATATACACTAGTGTAAGCCCGTTGAATATCAACGCCCGCTGAACTTTAAATATCGTAAAGCTTTTTTTTAATAGAGATCCCCATTACCCAAATCGATCGATCCCCGATACCCACTCGAGCTTGGGGTCCTGGGTTCGATCCCCCACTCGTTCTGGTTTTTTAATTATTTTTCCTCAGCGAGCGTTATCAGCACACAGACAGACGGATTTCGGCTATTATATATATAATATAATATAATGATGATGATGATATGATTAGAATTCTTATAGTGAGTTTCTCTTCTGAACTCATCAAAATCGATATATGTAGTAGAAATGACGGTTTATCGTGTTTGTTTGCGCGCACACCTTGATTTTTTTTTGTTATGTTGGCAATGCTAGCGTGACTACAACTACCCAGATAGGCAGGCAGGCGTTTACGCTAATATATATATTTTTTTTTATATAACAGACAATGAATGATTGTGAAAAAGCGAAGAGACAATAAGTACATAGAATGAAGCTATTGTGCACTCCGTCGTTGTACGAATTTCAAAAGATCTTCTGTTATACTTCCTGGAGAATATATCCATGCAAATGACACCTGTACTGTGGGTGTGTGTTTGTATGTGGATTCTGTGAAGTCTAACGAATTGTTCGCTGGAGTGTGTACGTCTGTAGTAGGCGGTCGGTTGGTCGTTCGGTGGCGAAAGCTTGTTAATGCGTTTCAGCTCCACTCGACGATGTATTGAGCTGTGTCGAGGTACTCGGAGATCCAGCTTTGAAAAGTTGCCGGAGACCTATTGGTCCGCGAAATTGAAAAAGAGGAACCGTAGGGACCTCAAGAGGTGGGGACAGGGACCGCAAAGAGGTTTTCTTCAACGCCAACGGCAAGAATTAAATCTAATTAGGGGTTTCCTTTGTGATGTCGTCGTCCCACTCGTAACTACATACATACATACATACATACATACATATGTATGTCCTCGACAAACTCAAACGGTATCGTTCAATTTAAATTTGATAGTAAAAATATATGTATGTTAAGTTTTCTGTGTGCTGTTTCATTTTCATTTTCACTTGCAACAGTAATTTTGTGAAACTTTGAAGACTACCTACATATACCAGCGGTCGCCAACTGATGGTCCGCGAGAGAATTTTGGTGGTCGGCATTTTTTCATAATCAGCCGTTCACCATCCACTGATGGATAAAGGCCTCTCCAATCCTCTTCCATTCCCATCTGTCTTGAGCGATCTGCATCCACTTGACTCCACACATTCTTCTCAATTCATCATTTCAATGTGAATTTCATGGTGACATTTCAGTATTTCTTGCGTCCATCTGCCATCCATTCTTCTTGTTGTGTCCAATCCATTGCCACTTCAACTTTTTCACACGTTCTGCTATATCGGCCACTTTGGTCATACTTATTACCCATGTATTCCTCTTACGATCTCTTCTTATCATACCAAGCATACATCTGCGTGCACTGGATCTTACGTAGCATTCTTGAATTTAGCATCCAAGTTTCACACCCATACGTCATAACTGGCAGTTTTCATAATGAATAATGAATATATCGTTTATTTATTATAATTTTTCTATCATTATAAGGTGATATCTAACTTTTTGCAAATAACTTGGAGTGCAATTATAAGTGATTTTACCATTTCATATTTAGAATGGTTAATTTTATGGAAAAAAATCATGGTAGTGGTCCGCGGGATTCGAGATTTTGAGCTTAGTGGTCCGCAAGGTCCGAAAGGTTGGCGACCGCTGACCTATACAATAGGTGTTTGTGTGAAATATGAGGTTTTTAAAATGAAGAAAGTTCACTCGTTTAAAAATTTTCATATAACCAATGCGCACAGCTTATTTGACGATCAATTTTACATATGAAATATGTAAAATTGATGTTATCATGCAAATACATCATATACATTTGCATTGGAATTGTATTTAAATATTTCTAGTGCATTCTCGATTTGTTGAAAAATTATAGTTATGTCAACTCCAGCAGCTTAGAGTTTTTCTCAAATAAACATGCCTTTGTTTTTTATCTAAATCAAATTTAAAATATAAATATGATCACATATTATTTAGCACGATTATATGAAATATATAATAGCCCAATTCCGTCTGCTTGTCTGTCTGCTGATAACGCTCGCCTCGGTAAAGACTGAAATTCAAATTTAATTGAAAAAAACACGAACGTCGCGAGTGGGATTTGAACCCGTGATCACCAGATTGGGTGAGTTAGCGCTAACGCGTTCACCCAACACCGGTGATGGCAGGCCTCCTATAATTTCAAAACATTAATCCTCGGTAGGCTCGCAACTTTGCTAAATTGTTACGTAATCAATTACGAAAACATTTGATCGATTTATTTAGTTGGCGCGTGAAAACATTTTTCTATCGTTAAAATCACTTTCGTTGATATTCAACGGGCTTACACTAGTATGAAATAAAGCTGTAGATATTCCATTGTCTTTTCTAATAATTTTAAGAACGTTTAAAAATAGGGCAATAAAAATGGCAAATGACATCTGAAAGTCAAACGCACTTTTTTATAATTTGAAAAGTTTCATGCGATAACATACTTCAGCGTCAAAAAGTCCCAGATCACTTTTGTATGCGAAAATCGACAGATCGCCCGATTTTAATGAAATTTCCACGAACGCGCACTCTAATCTCACAAATATTATTTTCATTTTTATATTTCGATATAGACGAAATTGAAAAACAACAACAACCAAAAACTTCATCGCACTTGAAAATATTCCAGACAGTGAACTCCTATCACTCTATTCATTCTCATTCATAACATAATTGATTCATATGTATTATAAGGGGCTTGAAATGAAATTGTCCTAGCTTTCACCTGTTGACCTTTGTGCGGTACGATCTGCTAAATAATTAATAGAGCCATGTCGGTGCTGCACTTAATATTCAATTTAGTGGCACTTTCGTTCTGAATACTCGATTGCGAACGTTCAGAATCGAGGCAACGAACGTTTCTGTTTATTTACCGAATAAATAAACTGGCACAAAGTTTTAGAATACGTATCGGTAGAAAACCGCAAGAACGGTTTCGCGAAAATTCGAGCCCTGAAAATGAGGTTAAGAATGAGAGATAAGCTAATGAACAAGCACTTGAAGGACGCGCGTGTTTGTTTTCATAGAAACTTTCCGTAGACAAATTTATCGCGTGGCTTTTATCTGATATGTGAAGCTTTTGCATAGCCCAGAATACATACTTTTTCCGCTAATTAATTATTTCATGGAATTGCGTATTTTAAGTTAAGCGCATCTCCAAAGCCTCTCAAAGAAATACGCTCGAGGAATACATATGTATGTATGTACAATGTTTAGAAAGTTTCATTAATGTGTTTCAAAATTTTGACCCTGAATTTTGTTTTGTTCTTAAGTTACACGTATAATACACACTCATAATGATGTGTTTTTTTATTTTAAAAATTTATTTAATTTATGAAAAGTCGAATTTGATCTTAAAGTTTTCTTATACATATGTATGTAGGTATATGTATGGTGCGAAATATAATGGAAAATTTATTAATAGAATTTTCTGAAGGAAAAAATAAATCTCACAAAAGAGATACTAGACGAATTTGAAAGCTTGTCAGAAATGCTTTGTAATATTTTTAAATTCTCATTAAATTGTCTAAAAAAAAAAACGAAGTAAAACAAAACCGAATCAAATCAAAGATTACCTTTGACGAATAAATCGATTAATTCTAATTCTGAGAATCAGTTAAATCAAATTATCTTGTTTAATTTGACGCACCCTGGGTGCAAATTCTGTAACCCTCCCCTACCTCCATTATCTGCCTCAGCTTCAAATTTACTCAACGTAGTATGTATGTATAGGAAAATTAATTCGGTATAGGTATTGTGTAAATCCCTCGCGGTACGTGAATTTTTCAAATTAGTACCCGGCGTACGATTCACATCACCCAAAGCTTGAAAGCGATAATTAAAACCCTAAGCGGATATTGAAAAATTAATTACAAATTGTATGCATGGAGGATCAATTATCGAGACTATAAATACACACAATACACGTATAAACGCTTACCCTCTGTAGAGGCATTGAAGCGGTTCTGCTTCTAGGTCTGGGACTTCTAGCGGGCGAGACTCCAGGACTTCTAGCTTCAGAGCGAGGTGGTTCAACTTGCAAGAACTTTTTAATGTCTGGAGGTGCTCTAGTGACAGCCAAGGAAGAAGACCTTCTCCTGACTCGTTCTGGAGATTCCCCGGAGAGATGTGGTCATCATTGTTCTCTCTGACATCCCTGTCGCAGTTTTGGCTACTCTGCATACCCTGAGAGCAGCTCACCCTGCGTCTGCTCCTGTAGTGAACTTCTGAAGCTCTTCTCTGGAAGGTCCTGGCCGACATGACTCTCCTGCATGGTGTCTTCCTGAAAGCGTCATAGTCCTTGCTCTGTCCCGATTCGCTGCTGGTGTCTGAGCACCTCGGTATCAGCTTGTCTTCGAGCATGGTGGCGAATATGTCTACGCCATCTTCGTCTTCGTTCAGCGTGGTGAAGAACTCCTTGAAGGAGTCAGGAAACGAGGATGGACACACGATACCGGCCGATGTACGCGAGTCGTAGTGGTGTGGCTGGCGTAGTGACGACGTGGCCATCATTTTAATGTTAAAAATGATTTAAATAAATAAAAAATAGTGCAAGAAATTAAGCGGCGAATGTTTGGTTTGATCATTAAGTATTTTTAATGCAGAAAATTTTGATAGAAATATTTTTCAACAGTTAATTTTAGTCTTTCATTTGATTTTACTCTCGAAGGTTGCTTCCATTCCAAAGCGTCAACTGAAACAATTAAATAAATTACACATTATAATCACGTAAATTCATACAACTAATTTAAGTCATTTACGTAGAGGTAAATAAATATGTTTCTGGCACAAAACAATTCATAGGTATTGCGTCTGTGTACACTAGGCTTAATTATGATAATTATACCTGACTTAGTGGCAAAAAAGGGTATATTTAAGTAGTAATAACATTAATCTGTAATTGTTTTAGATCTATAATTGATTCATAGATCTAAACTAACCCAACCTAACTCGATGATAAAAATGGTTAAGTTACTATTTAATCAGAATTGGTTCATAGATCTTAGCTTGAAAATCAATTCCTGGCAGTAGAAGCTGCTTTATCTTTCCGAAAGTCTTAAAAGTCTTTTTGGTCCTGTTCAATATTCTTCACACACACAAGGAAGGTCAATGGGACATTTTTTGTATGTGTTTATAAAGTGTTTTAGCACAATGGGTCGAATTGGAGTGTTTTTAAGTATTTTGAAGGAAAGTTATATCTTCAACTGTAAATGTGTAAACAAGTATTTATGTTTGCATTCAGTGTAGAGTTGTAGTATGTACATACGTATTTATTATAATACATTTTGAGTTATATTCCTTCAAAGTTCAATTTATTTCCCATGTTGATATATGCCCGCTGCGAGGATTTGGTTAGCGGTCATAAATAATGAGATATGTAACTTAGGCTTTGACCATTGTTACAAAGAAAAATGTATTGTCACAGCCATGTATGTATGTACATATATATGTAGACGTATTGCGAAATCGTTTAGGTATTTTAGGGGAGCTTAGGGACTGACGACGATATTGAAACTTCAACTATGTATGTCTGTATGTATGTATGTATGTATGTATGTATGTATAATACGCGCTTTCACGCAAACGGGATACGAAACTAAAGTTTTGTGTAATATATCGAAAGCGACAGATAATACGAGTCAATTTATATGATAATCCGAGAAACTTCAGACAGTGACTTATAGTTGTTGGGGACTAACTAGTCGGTTTATCAACGGTATTGTTATGACGACTAAGTTATCATACATATTTAAACACACATACTACACCAATTTAATAATAATGCCAAATCATAAATGTATGTGGCTTCAACACAATGATGAGATTCCTTACGGTGTCAACAAATTAAACGCGTGGGATAATTGTATACGTGGTAATATTATTTTTTATTTTACGCTTTAGTTTACAGGTCAACAGTTCGACATTTACGCAGACGGACATCTTTTTCCGCAAACGCAAAATGCGTATAAATAAATCGAAAGCGTACCGGAATAAATAAGGGATAGAAAGCTTAGCGCTTTCCACGACGATCTGACGAGGATCAAAGCCTCCATCGAACGCATATATTTTTGAGCCTTCTATGACTGGCGAGAGAAACATACACACACTCAAAGAAAATAAAAAGTGAGCAAAACGTCCAAAAAAAACAAAAAAATAAAAGAGAAAAGTGCCCAAATCGCTAGACGTTAATTTTCGCACGACCGCCCACACGTATCGCGTGGCGAAAATATTTTGTTTCGCAAACAGACGTAATCTAATTTAAACAGTCTTTAGTCAAAATAAGAAAGGTTGAATGGTCACCGTATCGCGTGTTGTATCATTGTTTTCACTACGAAGAAGGTATAATGTAACAATTTTGAAATTCCACGCGTTTCTTCGCCAATTCCTTAAAGAATACAGGCGTCTCGATATGAATCAACAAGTGAAGAAAACACACCAGACGATTTCCATAAAGATATCGGAAACAATATACAGAATGATTTACGGCTCAAAGTAAATATTATAGAGCAGTTCGTTCGGTGCAAAATTGTCATTAGAAGACAAGTTCGAAAATGAGCCATTAAGTTATTCACGATGAAAATGGCATATTAATATGATTGATTTTAATTATTTATCAAATGATAATAAATTAGCACTTACCAAATTAAAATTCAAAGAATTTACAGTCGCTTAATAATTTTCTTTGTTGGGTATGTCAATTCAAAAGCTCATAACATAAATGTATGGGTAAATAAATGGGTCATAATATTTACATACATATCGATGGGTTAGTGCACAGATATTGTATGTCCAGTTTTTACGAAAATTGAGTTATCATACACAAAACGTCCAACTGCATCAAACCTTCATGTTTAAAAAGTATTGTATGTCGAAATAGTATACTTGAGAAGATGTTGCCTTATTAAAATATATAATATGTACATACATTTCGTTTATATTTTTCATACAAAATATATAAAAGATACTTCACTTACAATATTTGAACACAAAACTGGACATACAATATCTGTGTACTAACCCATCAATATGTAGTTCTGAGAAATCAAAACGAATAACTATGATTATGATATTTCAACTCTCATGTAAGGACATACGTACATACATAGGTCGAATGTTACGAAAATATGTAGAATGTTCAACCTTTAAAAATTGAATAATAATAAAATATTATCGATACTTTTTTTATACATTGGTATTTTAGTACATTCAAGTAAACCTTATAAGAAGCGCCATGACCTATAACTCAATTTGTCCAAAAATTTATATTGAACCTTTTAAAACAATGCTAAAACATTTTTGAGTTCACACAACTCGATAATGGTTAACGGTGTCTTCTTTTTTCATCTGTTTTACGACATATAGGATGAGCGACGAATCGGCCTGTATGTATGTATGTATATATGCGGAAAATTTCGTTTTATATTCGGTATCGAAACGCGTGGAAAAGCGTGTTCTATTATCGGCGGGATGATTGAAAGAAAAGTTTTCCACATTTCCACGCTCGCTGTGAGTGAGAGCCTGTTAGCGTTGCTCTCCTCGAAAGTTCTTCGTACCCATTTAACTGAATGTCAGCCTGTTGAATGTTCACACACACACATACAACCAAAACGTTTACAAGTACAATCAGAAAAAAAAAAAAACAAAGAGAAAAATGAACGTCACAAATCCACCGTAGCACAACAATATTAAGTAGCTCTCGGAGTGACATCGAAACTATCTGTATATACAAAGACAGCGTACAGAATGTGACGGTGTGCTTTAATACTACAGAAGATACGTTTTCATCCGTGTGTATTGGACTTAATAATATAAGGGTCGACTTGATGGAAAATCGGATTATAATAAAACCCAATCAAAGTCCTTTTCATCGTACGGCACGACACGCACACTCAAGTTGATTGAAAGTGAAATGAACACATATACACGCACTTTAGTCACACTGAACTGTTGCTTTGGAACTGTATCCCAAGTAACATACGTCGTTTTGTATTAATTGGCTTTTAAAACCCCGTAACAATTTGCTGAAACTCGTACGATGAGAATTACTCAGTATACGATGGTGTTGAGTTTACACGCCTTTGCGATGAGATTGTATCGACGCTTCGATCAATATTTGCATGCGTATTATATACATATGTACATGCATATGTTGTGGTGAAATTTTTCTCTTGTCGGATACCGGCGAAATGTAATCAGTTATTTGGTAATGTAAAAGGAAGCTGAGAATTGAATTGAATCGTGTCGTCACATTCGGTACGAATGTAACAAAGTATGTAATTTGAGGTATGTATGTACATACGTACTCGACGCGCGCAAGGACGAAAAAGGGTCCAAATTATCCTCATTTGTCACACTGGCGTCTCCTTTCGGTTTTGTTTCGTTATTAAAATTCCCAGGATTTGTCGCGAACGTGTTCTTTACTGGCAGCGCGCGAAATTTTCGCAATAAAAGTCAAATAAAGTGGATTTATGTATACGAGAGTAAAAGCGCACGTTCATTATCTGTTGATGAAATATTGGTAGGTACATGGGTAACTAACGCATAGTATCACTAGTAGGTATGTCTAGTTTAATATATTTTATGGTACATTATAATCAGGTGAATCGTAAATTTATTAACCATACAAAAAATTGAAGAGGAAAATTTTTATATGAATACATTTTTCCTGCAAAGTTAATTGGTAATTTTACATCATATTGCTTGTAAGGACAAATGTTTGAATTTAATACATAATAAAACGCGATAGATAAATTACAAATCTACCGTAATTTATTCATCGTTAGTTTCACAACAATACTCAAAGTTCTTGTCAGTATTAAACTTGTCATAAAGTCGATTTATTCATTCGCTACAAAGTAATGTCGTAATAAGTACGGAAAAAAGTACATCAGAACACAAGCAGCGCCCAAATAGGTATAAATTCACAGCCAAAAATAAAACGCCAAATTGATATACAGATGTAAATTAGTCATAAATATTACATTGAATTTTCACGAAAGCTCAAGAAATTGTCAAACGGAAAAATTACGCCTTTTCACATCAGATTTTATCGCGCAGCACTTAGTGCAGTACGAGTTGACCTGAATTATTTACAAAAACAATTTTCACAAAATTTTCCCGCCGAATTGAATTTACACACCTCGACCCCTTAAGACACATTTACAACGCGCAATTCGTCAATTATACAATATAAGAATATTTTCAAAATTTGTTTATTATTCGTGTGATAAAGGTATGATTTGATTATGTCGCAGCGCAGAGGAGCCGCTGTTTGCACAATAAATATCATTGTTAGCACACATCTTGGAACAAATTGTAACCCAATATCCGTCGGTAAATAAGTGTATTTACCTTGATGTGAGCTGTGCTTGCGATTGGTCGATTTAAACTATCTCGTATGCATACGAGGTTGACAACGTATCGAGTTACGTACAAAAACCACCAGACCGTACGATGCCAACGCCTCACCTGCACAAAATGGCCGAAAGGTTAAAGTTTACATATAAAATAACATTATCAAAAGCTTTCAGTCGTTTGGGGGTTGATCTTAGTACCAGTTCATCAATCAGTGTCGCAGCGTATGATGTTTATTCCCGTGAGGGGTAGAAGACACTATCGAAATATTATTATCATACACAGGTAGTCAAATTTGGTTCTAATATAAATTCTAATCTCATTGTCTTTTATGGATATCATCCTGCAGGATATTTCACGGCAATGGAATCACAATTTGAGACTGATCTTGTATTATTTGATGGTATTATAATAATTTGAATTCGTGCTTACCTGTCTATGTGTACCTATTATACATATGTACATATGTGCGTGTTGCTTAATTGGATTAAGACAATTATGTATGTGAAATGTAACGCAATATGGTGCGATTGAAACTTGTAGCGAAATTTAAACAGTGACTATGACGTCAGCGCGATATTAGTTACGCTTGTTTTGTTTAATGTTATGATCTACATATTATATATATGTATGTACATACATATATCTCAAAAATATCGATCGAATTTTTTTCTATATATAAATTCAGTTAGTTTATGGAATAATGAAAGATATATTATTCAGCGAAACTTCAGTTTGAGTTGTTTGAAATGATCCTGTTGTTGTATATTTGAAATGATTGTATTGAGTATCTATGTATATAAAATTGTTTACTTGAGGCTATTTTCGATGTTGAAATTGGTCTATATTGTAAATAGGGGTATCTTTCATCCGATATGAGTAAAATGTATCAAATAATGACACCGGCAGTTACGGGAAAATTTCCCAACGGACTCGTGCTAAGATTATCGTGAAAATTTCACAGTAGAATTTTCCGAATGAAACATGCGACGCGCTCAATTTTCCGACCCCTTTTTACGATACATTAGGAAATCACGCAACAAGGGACCGTCAAATTCGATATTTTTTTATTACATTTTTTCTTTGGACACTTAGGCGAATCCTTGGTTAATACAGGCGAGGATATTACACTGAAGGAGTAGATGAAATATTGTTTTTTTTATATTATACAAGAGTAAATTCGGTGTAAGTATTAACTTGCACCGAATTTACTCTTATATATTAATATTAATTTCAAAGAAAAGATAGCGATATTCCCTAGTTTGTAAAATCACTCTGTCTAAAGTCAAATAATAAAAATTTTCTATGACGGATGTTGAAACGATGCGACGGAAGGCTTCGTGCAAAGTCTGATGATTGTTGATGACAGGTTATAAACCCATGTTTATAATGGATCCTTATCAAATTAAACGCGTAAACCGAAACCACCACTACCGAACAGTATTATTACCCGGCCGCTATTACCCTGGCGAAATATGTTTTTGACACGAATATCACACGTTATATTCAAAATGTGATGATGTCTGGTCAAAAAATTCGATCGTAGAGTAGTTAATAATATTCAAAAAACGACTAAGAGTATCTATCGTGTCTCGTGTAAGTTTTTTTGAAACATTCTCTTTTTTTTACTTCGTCTATTACAGTCTTGGAACTTTTTGATCGTGCGTTTCACGCGCGAGCGACGCAGACGGTGAAAGGTTTAAAGCAAAAGAACAAATGTATAATATTTGTACCTTTCAAAATGAAAAAAAAACGACAAGGAGTTGTCGTTATTATTCAGTCGCCTGTGATGCATTAAATTGAACGATATCGCTTTTATGCGCACTCGTCTCGAAAATATTATTTTGTCTGGATATTTGCGCAGTTTTTGAAGTGTGCTTTCGATTAAAAATATTCAAAAAGGTCAATAATTGCAGTCTGTTCAAATGCACTTATCAAAGGATTAGTATTTGGAATTACAATATCAATTGAGTATGTGAGCAGAGAAAGAAATTAAAGTGTGAATTTTATCATTAGTTATTTGCGAAAGTATTAACTTGTACTAATTACTACACATTTAAACATTGACATGATTAATACTAATCTGAATATCGTATGTTCATTGGTGTGAATGATCCGTAAGAGAAGGCCGAAAATACTAATCAGAGGATCTCCATAAACTGAAAATTATAGCCTTTTCATTTTATCATCATTTTTGTGAAACAAAATACTTGTTCGAAAATTTTCAAAGACAAAAATATTCGGTTTCATAAATCCGCCTTTAGAAAAGTATAAAATAAAATAACTTCAATGAGAGTTTGACAGCAAAATAGAAAAAAAAAATAAACAGATAAGCAAAGGCTCTTTGAAGTAAGTAACAATCTTCTGTTTGACTTTCGTTTCTAAATTTCGAATAAACCTTTATACAGGATGTGTCGAATAAAACGGAGCAAACTTTTGAGCTTTCTATTTAACGAAATCTTTTGACAATTTATCGAGCGTGAAATTTGAAAGTTAGCTGTGAAGACGAAGCATTAAAACTTTAATCATTTTTGGTCCAAGCTACAATACACGCAAAGCTTGTAAACTTAAACTATTTCATTTGAAACAACTTTGTTTTGTACATTAAAAAATGAATAAAAAGCTCCATTCAATAAACCAGCGATATAAAATTTTTACTTTACAAAGCTAAAAATAAAACACAGAATATTCAGATGTTTTACACTGAAATATTAAAAAAATTAAACGCGGTTTATAATCTGAAATATTATCATTTTTACACTCGAGCTATAAAGTCTCATCGATCATGCCACGTCATTTTTTGCAAACGAGCACGTCGAAAATAAAATCGATAAGGCTTGAAATAATATTTGCAAAGCGTGTTTGTAAAAAATATTCTACAAATATTATTACTAATTACATTGTTGATGCTCATCGCTCTATTTACGAGCGATTCATAATAATTTCATCTTAATCATAATATTAGTACAATCGAAAGCGAAACTAGCTCACGGTTATCTTAATCGTTGGTGCACATGGAAAATACGATTATCGCTCAATTTGCTACATCGTTTTCGGGAAAATTCGCACGCCTGTTATTATAAGATAAAACTAGTACGGGATACGAGAGCCATGTGTTATATACGATTGAAAAGAATATAACTGGCTAATATACTGGGTATACAGAGAAAGTAAACAAAAACAAACGTAATACAAATCAAACGACCCGACGGTCGTATTGTATAACAATGGATCGAGAAATTAACCTGTTGAATGAAGGAGAAGAAGATGGTCGAATAACCAATAAACTGAATACAAAAGGCTTCGATCGGATTCAAATCGGCTCGTGTTACAATCTTTAATGGAACATTGTTTACAATGAACGAGTGTTTTAAGTACTAAAAGGTGTTGTATGTACAATGGAGCGAGCGTCGAGGATCGATCCCACTTGTTGAGGGTGTCTTGGGAAAATTCGACGAAGAATACACCAGAAACTGGAATATTGAAGCTGTTCAATCACCAGACACGGGGAAGAGTATTTTTGATGTGTTTTTTGTACCTACATATGTATGTATATTTTGTCGGAATGGTGAGAAAATCTTGTGGGAATTCTGAGACAATTTAGCTCGTCGGACACGTAATAACGCGATTTATCGTGCGTTTGTTGTTTCGTGCAACGTTTACGCGAATTAATATTTGTCTACTTTGGTTCGTTGTCCGGGTGAATTAGAGTAATTGTGGGCGAAATATTTCGGTGAGGTTATCACGCAATTTTCAGTGTAATTTAATTTGATTTTAACGAGTAGGTGTGGATGTGACACTAATGATGATTCCAAATGTATGTACATATATCTAGAAATACAAAAGTATTAGTTTTAGTAAGTATTAGTATTGTGGTTCATTTTTAAATTTAGTGAATAGGGTAATTAAAGATTAAAGGTAACTAAAGATAGAGTATTTTAAATGTCAATTGATTAACTAGTATAAGATATATGTATGTTAAATGAATTGAATTGGATGAATGTAAATGTTACCTTAAAAGTATGCATGTCGGTATATATTTTTAAATTAGATAAGAATTTATTACCAAAATATTTCGATAAATATTTAATAAGAGGGTATAATATACACAGTCATAATACTGGGGGTAAGAATAAGTTAATAGTTAAGAATTTAAAATTAAGTAGATTCAGGAGAAGTATCTTATACAGGGGTGTTGTTGAATATAAAGGCCTGCCAGAAGTTCTCAGAAATATAAATAAAATTGATAGATTCCTGGCAGCCTTTAAATAACACTTCTGTACAAGTGCTACTAGATAATAAGTTTATTTTATAATTTTAGCTTTAAGTAATGTTTGTTTGTAATTAGCTTTTTAAGCTATCTTAAATAATTAAATAAATGAAAATGAACAATATTTAACTGTCATTCCAGTTGGTTAGTTTCAATGTACATAGTTTTTTTTTCTTTAAATATTTATTATACATAGATAGATACATTTTATTTTATTGTAATATACATATATATTTAAAAATTATGTTTGTAAGTAGGTATATGAACATAATCAAGTGTATACCAATGTAAAATTGTACAAAAAAAAAAGTGAGGATTAATATACATATGTACATACACTTTAGCTAAAATACTAGGAATTGGCCTGCACCTACTATTGTGGTATTGGAGAGTTGATAATACGATTATGTAAATATTTGGATAGAATTGCCATTGCTAATAAATTTCGAATGAACACAGATCGTTATTTCATAATACAATTATTCCACAGCGAAATCCATACGGAAGAGTACCTACTCGGGTAGATAATCTACGCACATATAGAAAATATTAATTTATCGAGAAAATTCCATAGGGCTAACAAATGTGTCAATCTGAAATACTCTATTTTATACATACAATGTACGTGAAAAATTATAATAAATAAAACAAGCAAGGACGAATTTTAATCGATTGGGTTTTTATGAGAGAAGTACATAGTTTAATTCATGTTATACTTTTTCTAATATAACTAGCCGATTTTCCTGTCATATGACGGTGAATTTTGGTTGCACAATAACAGTACAGTCCATAGCCCGTTTGACACTACGTGAAACAATTGTATAGTGTACCGTTGATTGAATGGGTGTATGGCTATAAAATCACGCTGTCTACTCGGGCCAACTTTGACAGATAGCGGTTTGTTGCTAAAATGTTTGTGTGTTATGTTGGCGATGCGAGCGTGACTTAACGACCCAGGTAAGCAGGCAGGCTGGCAGGCAGACACTTACGCAAATATACGTACATGTATATGTATTTACGGAAGTCAAATGAGGAAGTAATTTATTACGATAGAAAGTGAGACTCTCTTTTCCCGGAAAAGTTATAACGTGTAAAAATAAACTTGGGATCTTCGTTAATATTATATCTCAGTAATAGCTGCTTGACGATACGGCATTAAGTGATCCTTTGTAACTATGGAGTACGAGAAATTTTCGTATAAACGAAATCATATTGTATCTATGTATGTATATTGATTATTATCGAGTGGTTTTTGTCACGTTGTGTGAAACGCACAATTAAATTTATGCGCGGGATCATTGAACCGACAATGTGAATTATTGCCCCATCGAACCATGCTAACGAAGCACATTGAATTGTATGAAATTTTACGAGTTGAAAACTCGCTCGCGAATAAATCAATTAAATACGAGCCCACTCCAAG
This sequence comes from Parapsyche elsis, assembly GCA_022651745.1. Lineage (NCBI taxonomy): Eukaryota > Metazoa > Arthropoda > Insecta > Trichoptera > Hydropsychidae > Parapsyche > Parapsyche elsis. Next base: position 5,232,665 of record JAGVSN010000018.1, read on the forward strand.
AATACTTGCAAATTTTCAAATGTCAGCTGCCCCCTTCGAGTCTTCGTCCCGTTAAACACTTGAATAATTCCTTAGTTTCTTTGCTTTATACTTCGTTTTTCACGCTGGACAAAAGGCTGACGCGTCCGTCTCTCGAGTTTCGACGAGTGGCTCTTGTACACAATGAATCGTGAGCTCGATTTCAATATCATGGGGTCTCTCGATGGGTCCCCATAGTGAGTCGTTTGAGTTTGTAACCGCTTTGACGTTACTTGAGAAAAAAAATGATACTGATTTTTCTTTCAGACAATGGAAAATCGGTGGAAAAGAGTAGCCTTTGTGCGTTGTTTCAGCGTACAATGGCCGTCGTGAGGTAGAGATTTTATTTTTTGCACGCCAAAAGTCGAACATCTCGAAGTGTCGACAAATTGTATTTTTCGTTGATTAAAATCACGACGCGGCAGTGTTTATTTCTGTGAAGAATATAGGTAGGTAGGTGTGTGTATTTTTTTTTAATCCTTTAAGTAAGTAGGTCAATAAAATCCCGCATTGGTTTTTTGTGCTGCCGTTGACGTATTGAAAAAACTGGAGTTTAATCAAAAAACCCAGAAAATAAATAGGCTGAAAAAATATTTCTATCTTATTTTCAGTCTCGATTTTTCACAAAGGAACAAAAAAATACAATACTTTCTTTTAAAGTAAAAACAATGTCGCTTATAAAAGTATTCTTGTGTATTAATCATATTTTAGAAACGGTGAAAATAAAATGAATATATTGAGTGATCAGTTTAAATTGAAGCTTTGATTTTATTGGGTAGAAAAATTGTATGAATATTTTAAGTTAACGACTGAAACACTTTGCAAACAAGCTAGTTTTTTTCAAGTAATCGCTATTTAGAAATTTGCTTTCAAAATCGCCAATTAAGTAAGCCAATCAATTTACTTTGAAATAAATAAGCGTTTCTCTCTCGCAGTAAGGAATAAATTAAATTAAAAGATTCCATAACAATGTTAAACAATAAATTGAAATCGCGTGCAATATAATTTAACGAAAAATTGGTCTCCATCGTTTGCCGGGCTTTTGATTAAAACTAAAATTGCTTTTCCATTCAATTCCGCATTGCAAAGACAATTTTGTAATAAAATTTAAAAAAAAATGTGACACATTTTCCACGAATATCCTTTCGTGGAAGGCAATTTTTTCACTTTATTTAAAAAAAAAAAACTTCATTTAATTTATTCACGTTTAAGACAAGTACGTTTTCTAAAGGGGGTAAAGCTATCAACATTTTACGTGAAGTTTTTATTTTACGACACCGTACACGTACGCAGAAGAACATCACGTACATGAAAAATAAACAACGATTGGGATTTGGATTAACGTATAAAAGTTTCTCAAAGACGATTGTAATAACAATGAGACACACCGCTTTCGCGCTTTATTATTATCTTCATTGTAGCAACAGCACGTAGTTTCGATCTGCTATTTTAGTCGACCATTAAGCGCAAATCCTTCGACGGGAAGATAAGTATTTGTTTAAAACGAAAGGATTCCTAGCTAAGAAATCTTCGTGAATACCGTATGAGACTGCAAAGTTTTTATCGTATGGAATTATGTAAAATATATTATAAAAATTTGATAAGAATATTGTAAATAGGTTTTTGAGCTATTTCTCCTATTATGCTTTAAACACTAACATTCAAATAAAAGAATCTTTATAAATACTAACAAAATGAACAATGTGCAAAATAGATAATGGTCACTGGACCAGTAGCTATTAAAATAGATTTAAAATGTATTGTGAACATACATAGTACATATATGAACAATAAAAAGCTTTTTTAAATAAAAAATAAATATCGTAAGGAAATTGACCGAGATAATGGCAAGCTTTCGCATAGGTGACCTCCGGAAACAATGAAAATTTGTACGTTTTACTGGCTGAAAATTATTCATAGTACGTTTTATAAATTTATAGGGATATATGCGGCCACAGAACTACGAATGTTTCGCGAGCTTTCGAGTAATTACGCGCTAGTCGTTTACGCCGTTTAAACCCCGTAATTGTTAGATGAAAATTGAGCTTAATTTCGCTCGTTTCTGCACGCTTGAACATTTTGATTTGCCTCTTTCGTGGTATCAGCGTACTTAGCGCGAATACAAAACGAGGGGAGACATTTTTGACATAAGTGTTATAATCTTTCGAGTGAGAAAAACAATAATGATACGCGACACCCACACGTTAAGAGTTTAAAGTTTGTGCGGCTCAAAACGAAATTTCTGAAAGCTTTGTGGCGAAGCTTTCATACGACAGAAAATTACATCGAGCCGCGGCAAGCATATTTGTCATACACTGTATACATATTTAGGTATGTATGTACGTAATGGTCTTAGAGAGACGAAAAAATGCCACATATTACATCAGCTTATATGTACATATGTACGTACATACATACAACATGTCATGATAATGTCATATAATGATTGAATGATATAAAAAACAAAAATTTCAGACGAAAAAGTGATGCAAAACTACCATATGCAGATTACGGATATTTACTAAATATATATTTCATTGAATTCGAAGGATAATAAGTGTTTATAAGAATTTTGTTTAGCATACGATGTGAATAACCTTAATAAGTGAAAACTATTTCAAAAGATACGCCATGGTATAAAAAACTATGTATCGAATGCGTGAAGCTAAAAATTTGTAGTACAAATATTTTAATATACGCTCCACTTCAAAACGTACTTCAAGATGTAATCAAAAGTTTTCTGTTTGGGTTAAGTCGCAATTATTATCAAGGAATACTTGATATATGTTTTTAGAATCTTTAAGCAATAAAAAAAAATAATGTAATATGATGTTAAATTACGTTTTGATCTGTTGAATTCTCCAAAACTTTTTTAATGTTTTTTTAAACGCACATTCAAGGTTGTTAAGAATGTTTGTTTAGCGAGCTTCATATCTCCATTATGTGTATCTTACATTTTCCCTTGTCCACTCCACCTACTTTCTCTATTTGTTATACCCTCTAATATTTTAAGAATTCCTTAACAATATGCGCTACCTGAAGGAAATACTATTTTGAACATATAAAATACCTACTTTGAACATAAAATAACAAACTCCATACGTGCAGACACTATATTTATATTATATTTTAAATAATTTTCAATGAAACTGCTATAAAATTCTTTCAAGAATCAATAACAATTGTGAAATATTTTATATTCCGATTTTATTTGAATACAATGAAATTTTTTTTTGACAAAATAATAAATATTGTGTACATAAATGTTCATATACCTACTCTATTCGTATGAGACTCTAATATGAGATACATATATTTATTATTTGAGCGTAGAAATACAATATTACAATGTTACTCGATATATATGAGTTTCTCCAATATTTACAAATTAACTTAATTTGGATACAAGAAATACGAAACGTCTGCAAGATTCCTATGAAATAAAATAAAATGATGAGAATATATAATTAATAATAGAAAAACACGTTATTTTCGAATTAAATGATTATTTTTTATATCGTACACATAATATTTTATAGCGATCTAAATACGTGTATTATTGCGATTAAACTTAACTTAACACCATCTTCACGAGCTTTTAATGTCCATTTATAAAATACTAGTAACTGCCCGTTGACAGTGTAATCGGGTGGACATCATCTATGTACATATATGCCTATACAGTATTTAGTAGTTCAAAATGTATGTAGTAGGTAGTTGAAAAATGCGAGCGCTTCGCGTTACCCGTGCCGTGAGTGTATGCGAGCGTTCCGGGGCTACCCACCCAGCTAGGCAGACCCTTGCACTACTACATATAGTAATAATAAAATAAATCCAAACCAAGTGACAATGTTAATTTATAAATTATTCAATCACACGTCCTTTGAACGGATAAGCGAAGGTTACTCTTATGGGAATAATACATATTTGAATATTGTAAGGTAGAAATTTTGTGTACCGAAATAGACCACTCGAATATTAAACATTACTATTTTGCTCTCTGTTTCGAAAACAGCGTGAATAAATAATAGTGTCGGAAAATTTTTCATGGAAATCCAAAAACGTTGTGCGTATATACATATGTATGTATGTAGGTATGTGAACTCGATTTATCAAACTATATTCGATTTTAGCGAGTTTTTCCGTTTGAAAATTCAAGTTACACACGTATTTCGTTGGTCGATTTGCAATAGTGTTCGATGAGAGCGGAAAATGTGAGAATGACATGGAAATTTGATCGTTGTCGTCGTCATCCGTGAAAATTCACCTAGGAAAAATATGGGAAAAATTCCCACACCGTACATAACACGAAATCTGATATGCAATGATTTTTTTTCGTACGCACATATCGTATACAATATTATCTTATACGAGCGATTGTATGTACTCGTGTATGCATAAGAAGTTTTCTTTCAATTTCGTGCATTTTGAAGTCCTTTGTCGAGTTTGATTTAATTTGGAATTCCAAAACATTTTTTAATACATACAAACGTTATTACGATGATTTAAGCTTGTGCTTGCGAATGCGAAAGCGAGAATTCTCGTCGTGAAAAGAATTTCTTATAGCGCAAGGCTAACATAATAGCAATCAGGCTCTTGTACATACATATGTATGTATGTAAAATATTTCAACAGTCACGTATTGTACGTTAACTCTCATATACTCATACATATTCATTTCTCTAAAGATACGGTGAATTATTTAGGTTATTTAAATTGGATTTGAATTGAGACGTATTAAATTCATTGAACGAAATCGTATTTTGATAAAAATTGTTCTGAATTTATAATTGCAAAGTTACAAAGGTCCATTAAATAAAATAATTCAGTTAACTTGCTCGCGCTGGACAAACTTTCTTTTGCACCCCTCCATCCCCCAATATATATAAATTAAAATTTATATACATTTTATAGCAAAATTGACTTTTTACGGACGATTTGCGCCTAAATTATGAATTGAAATCTTTTCTGAAGTTATAATGAGATTTTTGTTAAATTGATTCGAAAAACCATGGTTTATTAAAAGAATTTTGATTATAAATAGACTTTTTTTTATCATTATGAATAAATATTGTATAATTTCGACACAGTTTGATATTTTTTGTGTTTAATAAATTAAATTTATTATTTATTATTAACTATGAATCCTTTACCTTTTACAAAACAAAGCTATGTAGATGAGACGCTTCATTGCGAAATAATCTAAATGGGTAGCAATATTGAATATCAAATACTATTCTTAGAATCGACAGAATTTAATACAAATATTTGCGTTTGATCATATTTTTTTACTCTAGTCTATTGTTTAATCCTTGCTTTTCTTCTATTTTCATAAATACATATAATAGTGAAACGTTGACTCTGTACCTACATACATATATAAACTGGTTTTTATGAATGATATAGGAACAAATAAATGTATGATTATTGTTAGTTTAAAATTATACTTAAAGAAAACAGCAACTGTCCTTCTGCAATACACTTTTTTGCGTCCTTTCATTATAGTAAAACCCTTTATAATCTGAGATCTTTAATTAGTATTGTTACATTAAAATCATCTGATAAATTTCTAACAGGGTGAAATTACGTGTGGGAGGGAAGACAAGCACGCCAATAAACAAAGTAAAAACAATCAAATCAAAGCTATCTATGTATGTAGACGTTGTTAGACACCCGATAAAAGTTGACCGCATTCAATAGGTATTCATTATTGTGATTGTATTTGTTTTAAATATTGATTTATATTCCTTATAATTTGATTATTCGGCGTAATATAAGAACAAACAAGATTCCCTGTATTTGAAGTCATTCAATCTGTGCAGGATACCGTATACAGCTTTGCAATCAGGTGACGTTATAGTGCTGTGGTCAAGCTAACGTTTAATTATTGGAATTTGGAGCACCTTGTCAAATACATAGATTGCAGGCAGACAGGGAGATGATGAGAAATCTGAAATTAGTAATCAGACTCGGTGCATCAAACACTATTTGAGGAAGCTTCCTACATTACATACATACATTATCTAAAGTAAATTGTATTTGGTTCCTTGTGGAATTATTCAAACTTTGAAACACTGAACTAAACTATTCCGTTTAATTAAATGTTCCGTTTCAATATTAACGATGCAAAATAATCAATATCTAAATACCCTTATTAGGAAAAAAAATGGTAAGAGAGGAGATAAACGTTGGTGTTGTTTTCAATCTAGGATATACTGTTGACATAATAGCATCCGAGAGAAAACGATAGATCAAGACCACTACCAATTACACTCATTGACTATCATTTCTTACATTTATGAGTGCATAGTAAAGGTGTCCCAAAATTCACGCAAGAAGTAATTTTGATAGAAAACACAGGTTTTTAATTAAAAATTGTAAATTTTTTATTGATTCTTAAAGTATACAGTATAAGGTTATGTATGAAGTAGCACATCAGGGTTCATTCCTAGCAAGAAGCGTCCTACAGTGGAACGTAAGCCACTGTTCTGAACCGTACGCTTGTATCGGTGAAGTTCCAGTGATTTGATTCATTCAAAAATACTCACTAGTGCACATTGTCACGACAAAGCATTATTTGTGAACAAAACAGATAGACCTTCGACTATTCAGAGCAACAATTTTATTTTGTTCAATTCAATAGTTGTGAAAGTGTGATTAACTTTAGAATACATGTGAACTTTCGGGATGTGTAATTTTTATTTTTGTTTTTTTATTTATGCTACTCAATACATAACCCTACATATGTATATATAAAGCGTGAAATTATCGTGTAAAAAGTCACGCAATAAATTCTTCGGGAATACCTACTAGTTGCACATGGCGTAGTTACGCGAACGCGTTTCAAATATTACAATACAAAATATTGAAAAAATAAATAAAATTGCCTGCAAATAAATCGAGCATGTGATAGTTAAAGTACTATAAATAATTTTACCAGCACATATTGTTCAGCGTAAGAGGTAAATAAATTTATTGGGGTTGATGCGAGTGCCGTCGTCCATCACGTCAAATTCACATACTTTACGCGAGAATACCACAATTCAAAGAATGCAAAATTCGAAAGAAACGTTTGCTTTTACTTCGCGAAGAGCTTTCGCGAGAGCTTTTTGGCACGTAGACGTGTGTACAGTGCGACAGATTCGCGGGCAACTGGTCCTCCCCCAATATTCCCAGGCGATTTATAAGCTCGGTTCTAGTCGCGCAACGCGCATGCACACTAGCCAGTGTTCTTATCCTCGACAAGGATACGAGTTTTCCTTTTTCCTTTCTTATTTTTCATTTTTATTTCGCGTTCTATCCTTATCGGACGAGCTCGATATGTTCCCAGTGCTATTTCGGGCGAAGATCACATCCGCATCGGATCGCTATGTACATATGTATGTATATGCCTATATCTGCTCTCTGGAAATAAACAGGACAATGCGTTTTGAAATTGGTTACTCTTTCCCTTCAATTTCGTCTGCCGAGTCCTTCCGTTGTTTAAAGCGCGGTCGTAAATAGCAGATTTGAAATTCCTAGTGCCAGATTTATGTCAACAATGTTTTTAGTACGTACTAGTGTTGCATTTTCCGACGCAGACAAAGTGTGTCGTAAATGGGTAGATATGAAAATTTTCAAAATATGAATGAAACGCTACTGGAAAAAATGAATATATCGTTGGGTTAGTGCACAGATATTGTATGTCCAGTTTTGTTTTAAAATATTGTAAGTGACATATGTATGTACATCTCCTTTGCATGAACACTATGGACGAAATGGACATATTATATATTTGAATAAGGGCAATATCTTCTCAAATATACTATTTGAACATATGTATGTACAATACTTTTTAAACATGAAGGTTTGATGCAGATGGACGTTTTGTGTATGATAACTCATTTTTTTTTTAAACTGGACATACAATATCTGTGCACTAACCCATCGATTGTGTAATACACTTATTTATGAATCAATATTGTGATATTTTCTAAGTTACCGATCTGATCCGAGTTGATCCTGAATAGATGAGACGCTAAAATTTTAAAAGTTACGTAAAACGCCTGTCAATTGCATACAATATGTTATAATACATCTACTAAAATAATCGCTTTGATGTATAGAGGCCGTCAATCACAAAGGCAAGCGTAGTATAAAGAAAGCTATAAATAATTTTCAGAGAAAAGTAAAAAAAAATGTAGAAAAATTCATGTAAAATTTTTTTGTTCGTTTGAAAACATGGTCGTACTTTCAATATCTTAACATTGAATTAAAATTTAAAAGAAATTCAATAATTTTGAATAAAACTAAAAATAAAAATCTTCTACATATACAAAGATGCAAAGTTATTTTTCATTTTTTATTCACTTCGGTGAAAATCCTTGGGGATTATATTTTATGTACGTACATATATATCTTGATGGATCTCTCTACTATGTATAGGTATAATTTGTATACATAGAAAGTTAGATGTGGACCTAATTATCCTCACAATTAGCTTGAATTTGAAATTAAATCAGTAACAATTATTCTAAACGTTCAGGTACGACTTTACTGACTTTTCCTAGATAAGTCAACGTCCCTGCGAGGTCCTTGCCGCTATTAAAGTCCTTTGCCAGTTAACCTTTTCCGGTCTGACGGACGATGCTTCCTCATAATTTAAACGACCGTTTCACCGTGAAATTTTTCCTGTTTGCGTTTGTACGAGATTGCCGAACGAAAGTTTGTCGAACTTTGTTGATATTTCTCTTGATTCTTTGATTGTTCGACCGTTCTAACTTATAAAGACGACACTTGATCCTTAAAACATGTAAGTTAACAACTTAACGTATAGAAAAACCCCTATATAAGCAATATGTTGCAAAACTTTGTCGCCAAAAGGAAAATGGACGCAAAAATAGATTATTGATTTGTACTCGAAATTATGCCGTATAGGTGTGTAGGCAATAAAACATTTCACAACTCGTTGTAAAAGCAATAAAGGGTGGATGCGATATCTAATTTATTACGATCTACATATTTCTTATCATAATAAAATTTTTATGGGAAACATTGCGAAGGTGTACCGATATTGAAATTTTAATATGGATGATATTAAATTATTATTTTAAATTTAATTTGAACTTTTACTGTCTTTTGAATACGAATAGCATGATAAATATTTGTAGTCTAGTTATAAAATGACCAACGTCAAATATTTAACGAATGGATATGTCTACAATAAAAACAAGCATTAAAAAAATTATATTATTCAAACTCGTTGATTTGACTGTCATAAATAGCCTTTAAATCATATAGTGCATATTCGTGTATATGTACATATGTACATTATACGGCATCGTTCTCGCAGAGCTCATATATGGCCGTCATGAAGTTTTAGGTCTTAGATCAACGAAATAATGATTAAACAATTCGGTTGACAGGCGATGACGCGAGTGTGTGCGATGACGTTGCGTCACGGAGATCGTTTATCGGTCGTTATACCTACATATAGTAACGTTGGGCAGAAACAAAATTTATAATGCTTTTTTCTTCCAATATATTTTGATATAAGTTCTGTTAGAACCAACAATTGATATAATATCATACAATCATTCGTACCATATGTATGTATGTACATACGTAGATACATATACCTACGGCATAGTCTACTGTGAAATTGTTTTGTAAATATATTTAGATGGAATATTTTCGGAATTTATATATCGCCCAACATTTTTTTTAAATACAACATTCCGCTATGCTTAAGAAAAAGGCATACGACCAATGCGTACTGCCAGTTATGACGTGTGGATGCTAAATTCAAGAATGTTACGCAAGACTCAGTGCACACAGAGAAGCATGGAAAGATGTATGCTCGGTATAACGAGAAGAGATCGTAAGAGGAATACATGGATAAGAAGCATGACCAAGGTGGCAAATATAGCGGAATGTGTGAAAAAGTTGAAGTGGCAATGTGCTGGTTACATAGCGAAACGAATGGATGGCAGATCGACGCGAGAAATACTAGAATGGTAGCCGAGAGGATGTGAAAGAAAGCAAGGTAGACTGAGTGGACGATGGGTTGATGAATTGAGAAGAATGTGTGGAGTCAACTGGATGCAGATTGCTCAAGACAGACAGGAATTGAAGAGGATTGGAGAGGCCTTCATCCAGCAGTGGATCGTGAACGGCTGAAAATGATGATGATATATCGCGTAAGAAAAGTAAGTAATTGCATTTGTCTTATGTACAACTCACTATATGTTTGTACAATATTACAGAATAAAAAATTATGCATGTATTCGAATTTGAGACGGTGAGACATACTCGAAACGTTGATGAATTTTCCCCGTTGTGACGATGTCGGAAAAACGATCCGACTAATTATAATTTCTCGTTATATTTTCCTCGGGAAACTTTTTAGCCGTTTTATTTAATTAAAAATAACGCTCGCGGGAAGAGCAGAACAAAACGTTCTCGGAAAAACGAAGAAGAACGACGATACCATCATATCACCTTGCGGTGTAACACAAAACGTACCACGTAAGTATAAATATTATCAACAGTCACGTGAAATTACGTTTTCAGCTTTACCGAAATTTTTATATAATATAATGAACAAAAACAAAAAAAAATCTGATACTATCGGATTTTCAATCAAACCGCAGATTATTTCGCCCGTACTTTTTCGTTTTATTGGCATCCTCTCACTTTATAGCATTCGATATTGTAATTTTATCAGTAGATATGCGTGAAAAGCTTTTCGGATAATGATTGCACACTTGTGGGATAATATTGACGTCACGTTTTGATATTATATGAATGGTTTATTAAAAGCTTCACACGTAATATACATATGTATACGACCCATTAATTTTGTTTTATTATTCGACACAGCAATAAGTGTGATCGATTCATTGTTGTTGTTGTTTTTACGCGAAATTCAAGTGCGGATAATCGTATGTCGAATTTAAGAATCTGAATGGTATAATGTTGAAAATCTATATGAAATATTGGTATTCTATTATATTTCGTTCAAATGAACGATAGCCTTTAGTGTGAGCTCGTCTATGAAATAGACAAAGGGAGCGGTAGTTTTATAGGTTTTTCCGAGTTTTATGAGACAATTTCCGTACTATAGACATTTATTGATGTAAATTTGCTATTTGTGGTAAAATTTACCAAGCAGTAAAACCCTCAATGAATTAATTATCCAACTAACAGAATAATATTCTATGCGTTGTCTACGAATTTATTTATCTACATACATGCATATAAACAATATCTAATCTATAAATACTACGTTACGGTAAGTAAAAATCTAAATATATCAACTTTCACTGTTGTGTCCTGTATGTTTTTGTCAAAGTATTTTTCGACAATGTCAGACTTTTGCATGCGCAAAACAAGTTTGTTTTTCTTAACGTCGTGAAATGTGTAAAGAAAGCTCGAGAAAAATATTTATGAAATGTGGTCGTTTCTAGCAAATGCTTCACCTTGTGCATCAAACCCGCCAACATCTCACATCTGTGATAAGAAAACCCCATTTATCTTAATGTGAAGGACAGAAATTGATAACGTTTGCTTGGGCGAGGCGAACGCTTCAAAAAAGAACAAGCCTAGAATATAGCCACTATATTTATTTATTTATATAATACAGTAACTTAAGCTAATTATATAATCCTTAACTAAGCACCTGTACAGAGATGTTTTTTTAAGACTGCCAGGAATTTTTCAATAGTTTTGGAACTTCTAATTCCATCCGGCAGTCTATTATACTCCAAAACACCTCTGTACAAGATGCTTCTCCTTTTTTTATTTATTTTAACATATTTTATAATAAATTATTTTTATTCTTTAAATTATATTCACATATGTACATACATCCATTCCTCTCACAATAAATTTACTAAAATATGATGATAAATATTATTATCTAACTTAAATATAAATACGAATATACACATCCTCAAAGTATTATTCAAATTCAACCAATCTAATTCAATCATCATCTTTTTTATACTAGCATACCTATCCGCATTTAAAATACATCTCATACCTCTATTTTGTAATATTTGTAATCTATCTCTAGTTGACTTATCTAACATATTTAATAATGAACCACAATACATAAAATGAGGTCTGACAATTACATTATAAATTATTATTATAGTTTCTTTAGATAATAATCTTCTTAGCCGAAATAATATTCCTACTTTTTTTATTAAAAATTGAACGAGTAACTTAAAATCTAACTATGTATACATATGTATGTATATATTTTTTTATATTTAAGTAATTAAATTAAATTTTTACACCCACTTTACTGAATAAAATAGTACCTTATGTTATTCTAAAATAAAGCAATGATCAATGTGAATAATTTAAAATGAAAAGGGTGAAATGAATTGAACAAACTTTTACTTTTTTACTGTACGAAATCATAATAAAACATAATATTTAAATAGTGTTCGTTTCCGTCTAAAGCAACGGTGATGGATAGATTCGTTATATTCATTGTTTAAATATCTCTTTCACTCGTTACATCAATCCTCTTTCTCTTCGTTTCTGCTTTGTCTTCATTTCTATTATCTTATCAGACCAGTTATACAAACTGTAAACACGAGGTTTTTGAATTATATAATAACATCTACCGTTACAATATAAGAGTATTATATGGAAGACGTGAATAAATACATTCGCTTTTTGGACGATGTTTTTTTTTGTGATAAGTTATCAAAAGGAAGCTGTTCGACATTGGCCCAATTTTATATCTTGCGGGCATAAATAGCTCCATCTTTTAGAGGGCGATATAAATATATTACGAAATTGTAATATAATAGTAAGTCCCTTGAAAGTTTTCTAAGCACAAAACAAGAACACGAAATGTGCTCATATCTTAATATGAAATATGACACTTTAAAAGTTTTTCCATCTCTATAGTAGATAATAGAAATGGTGCAAGATTGATACTGGTCGTTTGAAATATTTAACCTTTACAGTTCGTTTTGGAGCTGAAGATTTATATAATGTGTATGTGCGTCAGACGGACTTTTGCTGGTTTTTTTTTCTTGTTTGACGGGAAATCGTAACGGGAAATAATTGAAAAAAAAACAAGCGTGGTTTCACCGGCGAAAGCACAATGATGGGGTTCAGACTGAAATGTGAAAGCTTTCTCCCCCCTTACGCCACAAAGTAATAACGTTCGTTATTCATCGGGAGCTTTAAGCGTAATTGAAACGAAATGCATTTTCACGGTGCCGGCACAATCTGAACAAAACCGCAAACTCCATACACAGAAGTACATATTTATAATAATTAATTAATTATTTATTAATCGTATAGTTTTTTAGAACATCATGTATGTAAATATTTATTTATATATGTATATAACATTTATGTATGTAAATAAACAAAATTACATAAAATGACAACTGGTAATTGAATGTGAAAACGATGCATTAATTTATTGATGTGTGTACTGAATAAAAACAAAATTGAATGGTATGTTTACTATTAAGAAATTATGACGCTAAATTCAAGAATGCTACGAAAGATCCAGTGCACACAGAGAAGCATGGAAATATGTATGCTTGGCATAACAAGAAGAGATCGCAAAAGAAATACATGGGTAAGAAGTATGACCAAAGTGGCAGATATTAGCAGTACGGGTGAAAAAGTTGAAGTGGCAATGGGCTGGACACATAGCAAGAAAAATGGATGGCAGATGGACGCGAAAAGTACTGGAATGGTATCCGAGAGGATGTGAAAGAAAGCAAGGTAGACCGAGTGGAAGATGGGCTGATGAATTGAGAAGAATGTGTGGAGTCAAGTGGATGCAGATTACTTAAGACAGACAAGAATGGAAGAGGATTGGAGAGGCCTTCATCCAGCAGTGGATGGTCAACGGCTGAAAATGATGAAATGATGATATGAATATATCTATATATAATAGCCGAAATCCGTTTGTCTGTCTGGCTGTGTGTGTGTGTGTGCGCGCGCACCTGTCTGCTGATAACGCTCGCCGAGGTAAATAATTAAAAAACAAGAACGTCGCGCGAGTGGGATTTGAACCCGAGATCACCGGTTCGGGACAGTGAGCGCTTACGCTGTGATCCAAACGGAGGTGATGACGAACCTGCTACAATTAGACAATATTAATCTCTCAATAGGCTCGCGACTTTGCTAAATTGTTACGTTGTTGTATTATAACGCGTCATCTATAAAAACTATTAAGTACACATATACTCACCCACACAAACATTGGTTGATATTCAACGGGCTTACGTATAATTTATAGGTATATATGTAATTAAAAAACCAGAACGAATGGGATTTGAACCCGAGATCACCAGGTTGGGAGGAATCGTGCTTACACTATCTTCCAAACGGAGGCGATGACGGACGTATTATAATTGACCGATATTTATTCTTAAAGGGTGCGCGACTTTGCTAATTTGGTACGTTGTTGTTATTATAACGCGCATATAGATGGCGCATTATTACATAGACGCAACAACTATAAAAACTATTAAATTTAATATTATTTTTCAGTACGGGTGATGAGAACGCTCCGTTGATATTCAACGGGCTTACACCAGTATTACTTGTAACATCTAAAATGTTCCCGTGAACGTTACTATAATGACGGATGTGTGCTGTGTGTGGTGTCTGACAACCAAATGTTTGATCTGTATGTTTCCCACGGTCTGATACAACTTATTGCACACGGCACTCTCTTTTTTATTGCTGCTTTGTGCAATATTTAGGAAATGTGTTATAATTAGCACGGCTATAACTTATTTGTGTATGTCACGCGGTAACCGAGAGATTTGTAAGTTAGACTTTTAGGCGGCAATGGCAGTTAATTATTACGTAGCACAAGGATGCGATAAATGACTCGACACACATATGAAAAAGGGCATGGAAGAATTGTTAGCCCTTTGCTTGGAAAATAGGTCAAATTGCTCAGAGGCAGCTTTGGTGACGTCAAATTCGGTCGTTTGCGGGTTGACTCGAATAATATGCGGGACAAACTTTCGCAATGCGTATCATAATCAATGTGTTTTTGTGTGAGATCAAACACATATATATATATGTACATATATATGTATGTAGTAGGGTGCAGAACGGAAACAACATTCGGGAAACCAGGTCGGGTCAAATAAGGGCCCCTTCCAGGGCACGAAGCCCTATTTCTGCAAATGACCCCTCCTCTATTCCCCTCGCCAAATTTCTATAATGTCTGGGGCGAAACCGTGACACTTGTGAATAACGGCTAGGTCTTAATTGTTTTGCTGCAATGGAGACGATTTTCCCTAAGCTGACGCACGCCCCTGGATTATTTTAATTACGGCGATCCAAAACAACAGGATTTCCTCAATTATTTTCACATGTGAAATATCGCGTGGGCTTTGTATAAAAGTGTGTGCCAAGCGCGCTCTAGCATTATCGGGAAATTTTCACTTACGAGGCTATTTATATAAGTCGTGTTTATCGTGGTATTTTTATATTTAGGTAATTTAAAATTATAAATAGATCGTACTCGGGTTCGGTACGTCGGATTAACTATTGTGAAAATAAATCCATGGAAGACTTACGGTAGTTTGCAATGTTGGTTCAATTACGTGCACAGCGTTTGGCGCGAGAAACAATGCTTTGAAAATTCAACGGGGGAAAATCGTGTATGAAACTTTCATACAGTTATGCGTTCACACGTGCATCAAACTTTACGCCATTGTCTTAAATTTAATAACGTGAGCTTCATCAGCTTTGATGTCAACAGCTGAAGTGTGCAGAAAATTAATTTTATTGTCAAATTAAACAACTTTTAACGGTACCGATTTTTTATTATTTTCATCTATTCTACGTGCGCTCAAACATCGACGTTTGTATGTATGGAATATTTTCCATACAATATTTTCAACGCAAAATAAATTAAAATATTATGGGTGCACGTCAAACATGTCTTGTTGACTTTTTAATGAAATTTGTTGCGATCGATTTTATATCTACAGTGTGGGCAAAAAAAATGGGATCTGTTTAACCAAAGTTGTAGAGCCATATTCAACCGTTCATGTGTCAATAAAGTATTGCTAATTGCTATCATATAATGGTAGCCATTCACGATTCGTTTTCCCCGCTGTACAAAACGGATAAGTGAGTGGGCACCAGCCGTATTTCGACCAGTATTTGTTGCGACTTTGTGGCGAAAAACTGGTGAAAATTCGACCTCGTTGAGAAATGTCTGTATGTCTGTCTGTCTGTTGGCGGTGTGTAGAAGAGTTATAACTCAAAAACCGTTAATTCTATCACACTGAAACTTCATATTTATTTTCATTGGGGTCGTTTTTATCTCCGTATGAACACATCGGGGAATACGGACCGTGAATGGCCATCATAAGACTTTTTTTTCAAGCGCTAATCTGTGCATTAATAATTATTAATTTGGCAAAGACAACGTATCGCTAGTAAGAGAATTGAATGACAATGATTTATTTTTCATCTCCGTAGTACGGGTGTGGTAATAAATAGCGTTGACGCTTTTCAAATTGAAAAGTACCTATAGTATACCTATATTATATCGGCTTAAAAATAAGATGAAACTTTCAATACGTCTTAAAATTAATTTCTGGACAACTTTCAACAATGTTATAATGAAAGTTTGGAGCGAAAGCGTACCGAAGCTCTACGGTTTACGCAATCGATCGCATCTCACACACGCTAGACTGAAAAAATTAAATAAAAAATTCAACAAATACATTTTCATATAAGCAACTAATCCACTTATTATAATAAAATTAGCAGAGAGTGTTTGCTCGCGTCGTAGCCTTCTAAATTTGCACTACGTCTGGCTCTACGGTGTAGGAGAGCCACGCTGTCAGCAATTATAATAGATTAATCCCGTCTCGGGTGTCCGCGTACAGCTGAAACGTCTGAAACTTCACTTGGAATACATTTATAACAAATTCACATGCATAATAGTTTTTTCAACAGTCGTCGCAGACGAATGTAGAGTGCCAAAAATCGCTTTTACCATTGCGGCGTAGCACTTTACCCCCGCATTATTGGTTTATCGAATATCGTGCAATGCGCTAAATTGATGGGCTTAAAATATCAATGTCCCATTGAATTTATCACACATTTTCAAACATTTGAATTGCACTTCAGACCACGACTTTACAATCCTTAAAATTATATAAAACGCATCAAATACCAATGTACCTGTTTTGTATGCACGGTGCCTTGACACGCGAGTGGTTATATTTTGACCTATTGATACATTTTCTATATACATTCGTGTACTAACTGATGATTAGTGACGTGTGTAATAAATTGGAGATAATTAATGGCGCTTATCGTTGCACTCAATGTTTAGCCTTGCAAAATTCGTTGATATGAATATGGAATTTTTGGGATGCGAATTAATTCGCGAGATAGGCAAGCAACCTTTCCGAGGACGATTTATGCAGTTATGAATATTCAAAAATAAATAAATGAATAATATTTCAGCGTATCTATGTATCAGATATTCGGTTCTGCGTATAGTGTTGTACATATTGGTGATGGTATTTGATTAATATATATATATTTTGTTATCAATAATAATAATAATGTAATGTTTATATCATTTATATGGTATGTTTATATTATGTTTTTTTAATTGTATTTTTAATGTTTTGTTAATATGTACGTGTACCCATATATACATACATATGTACATATATGTGTGCATGGGATGTTTATATCATGTATTATTTTCAACTGTAATTTTATTATCCTGTAATTGATTTTTGTTTGTAAATAATTTGGGCGTTTAGCCTGTAAATAAATAAATAAATAAATATAATACATACATAGGTGGGCCATAAATGGCTGTTTCATTTGAAAGAGCTGTAGTTACATGTTTCTCTTAATTTTGATAGAAAACGTAATAGTTTGAAATTAATTAAAATTTTAATTAATCTATACAATTGTATATTTTAGAAACGTACAAAAATTAATGAAATTTATTCGTCGAACGAATCAATAGACAATTTAATACACTCGAACGGCCACACAGAGAAAGCGTAACCACGTCGTTCTTGAATTTTTTATATTTTATTAAGAAAATCGAGGACAATGAGGTTTTGCGGAGTATTACTAGGCCTTGAACCGTTCGTTCCTTGAAGTTATTGAGCCAAAATATATATAATATACATATGTTCAAAGGAAACCTGAAAACGTGTACATTTCAACTCTGTCGGCATTGGAAGATCAAAATGGTTCCCAATCACTCATTTGATTTTTTTTATGTATATAATTTCTATAAAATAAGATGACTTATTTCATAAAAATTATATATTATGAGAACATACGGTTTCCTAAGATATATATCGATAAAGTTTCATTTTTAATATTCGAAAAAGTAATTCTTCAAAAAATCTAAGTACCTACTCAATAGCTTTTAAGCCTACTTTAATTACCACCGTCTAAGAGCTCCAACTCGAGACTTTTATTCTGTGAAGGTATTTTATAGACTGAATTAATCGGAAAGAGCTTAAGCATTCGGCGAAAAAATAGCATCAAAATAAACAATCCATAGCTGGAGATAAAAAAATTGTAAACACAACAGATTCTGCGTATTTCGTATTAATTTATCCCACTTACAATTTTTGTTTTAATTACATATGTACATACATATACTAACTAAACACTCACTCGTGCTTCATACTGATATTGTGTAAATTTTTGTTGCTAAAATGTATAAGCTAGTATTTATTTCAATAGAAGCGTTATCTGCAATATTAATTTGACGAGTCGACCGTGTGCGCTTGTAAATTGATATACGATCAATATTTTCAGATTAATAAAAATATGAATGCGATAAGGCTTTTACTAATCCGCAGACAAAAGATGATAATCCGCGTATTTTTTTTCGATAAAAATAGAATGTCCTCAACTGGGACGAGGTGCAAATTTTCAAAGAATTTTCCGTTGACAGATGAAAATCAAGCGACCTTTACATTTAACCGCCGTTCGTCGCGCACTTTCAACTAATTAAAACCGCAATTTTATCAAACGAAATTACGAATAACATCACCGAAAATATCGTCGATAAATTACGAACAAATTGGGCCGAGAGATACAACGCAACGGTTCGCTGTGACTTTCCCCTTAAATACATACTACATACATATTTTCAGAATACATACACTTTGACGACGAAGGCGTGCCGTTGCGATGCAAAATATGTAGTAAAAGTGTGCATAAATAATGACTAGAGTGCTGAGCGAACAGTGAATATATTATAATAGAAGCTTCGAAAGGGCTTCGAGAGCTTTCTGGTCACTGGGCCAGCGCCGAACTGGGTCAAATGAAATATTGATAATATCGTTAATCAAAATTCTTTTGTCAGTTGTAACGAACTGGGCTCCCGAACGTCAAAACTATCTATTTGCGTTATCGTGTAATATCCATGTGATACTTATATGTATGTACATATATATAGTGATGCTAAGGGAATCTAAAACATTCTATGTATAACTAACAAAATTATTTTTCTACAAAAAAGTCAAATTTTATATCACAAATCGAATGTCAAGTGTTTGCTCAACCCACAACTTTAGTATACTAGTCGATTCGACCGTCATATGACGGGGATTCTAGTCCCACATCCCAATTTTGACAGTACATGAAATAATTGTATGGTGTACCGTTGATTGAATGGGTGTATGGCCATAGAATCGCGTTGTCGACTCGAAACAGCTTTGACAAATCTCAGCTTGTTGCCAACACAACGCTAAACATTTTTATTATGTTGGCAATCCGAGCGTGACCCAATGATTCAGGTGGGCAGGCAGACGCTTATGCTAATATAGTAATTCAGTATATAAAGAGTACCTACCATTTTCGGTAGATGGAAAATTATGAAAACCCGATATATCATTACGGTGAGCATATTTTTTTGGAGAAAATAAAGGAGAAATCAGAAATTGATTCATAATAAAAGAGTGTAGGTTGCGTTTATTTGTTTCACTAAAATTAAAAAGCTTTATAACATCTATTAGAAAATATAAGCATATACATATGTACATAGAATTGTACACAATCATATTTACATAATTTTTTGATACTTTTCACAAGAATTAACTTTTTTTAATAGCTCAGGTTTTTGTTTTAAGGATTCATAAAAACTGTATATAATTCATGTCAAAGTTGCATTCGGTATATGTATGTAAATGCATGCTTCCAATGTTTCGATTTTTAATTGGGTTTTGTCACTGGTCCACTAATGAAAATACTCGTTCATTCAATTTTTACTAATATCACTTCAATATCTACCTGCAGTGCCGTAACTAGGGGGTAGGAAAGTAGGCAGTTGCCTAGGGCGGCAAAATTTGAAAAGGCGCCAAAATTGAAAAGGGCGCCGCGGCGCCCGATAGCACAATGTGTTGGACAACACATGTATTGGAGCGGTAAGCGCTGCGCCTCTACACATACTCGTACGATAGATACTTTCAAAAGCGCTTTGTTTTTATTTTTTCAGGCATTTCGATTTATCCTAACAATGAATATGACACATCCTGAACCAGTTTTCAGAGTTTACTGAAATTCTAAATCAGACGTTCAGTTTGATTAAACTGCGAAGCATGGGAAAAATATCATCTTTAATACTATTATAAAATTATATTATTAATTATATATTAATACTATTATAAAAAACACACTTTCACGCACCCACATACACTCACACACATTTAGTATTTTCTCTCATTGATGTTATTAATTTTTAATCGATGGAAAGAATGTAATTGGCCTTTATTTTATGTTAACTATGATTACTTTTAAATTTTTTCTCATTACGCTGTATTTTTAGCGGAAAAAATCCATGAAAATTTCACTGTCTACTTGAAGACAATCGACACCAGTGCTTACGCAACTATTGCACTGCGTGATATGCGCTAATATTCAATTTACTATTTCAATTCACAAAATAAAGGACAAAATGACCATTTTAGAAAAAAAATAAACCCAAAGGACAGAGCAGTGAAATAAATGAGTGTCCTCTTAAATAAAGGACGTATGGTCACCGTATACATATATCATGGGGTCTTGTACCACAATTATAAATATGAAGTTTCAGAGTGTTCCAAGGCTATATTTATCACATTGAGGATGTACAAGTCTATTGAGGATGTACCCTCTGAAAATCGAAGCTTTCGCACGGTTCGCCGGGTTCTCGCTGGCTGACTGTGGTTCACATCGGTTACGATAACAAAAACGGGCTTTCCGGCTTTAGAAGTGAGCAATCAGCAAAATAGGAAGTAGGCATCGACGCCAAGGGTGGAGAGGAACATCCTATGACGTCACAGAGGGATTGGCATTCGGAATTCTGCGAGATACGTTCGCCTTAGAAATTGGTTTTCTTCAAAATGTGAACAGTTTGTCTTTGCCTCGTAGTCGAGGCGTTACCCTATTGAGGCCATCAATATCCATTCAATACAACTTTGTTATCTTTCAGAAGTGTGTCTGTATGCCTCTCTGGCTCATAATACCTCTATTTATTATTTTTTATTTGTTTAGTGTAACAATTTTGTATACAGAAAGAAATGAGCTCCGGTGAGCTCATAATTGAAATGCGACTTACGGAGACATCAAAATAAAATATATTTATTTGAGATAGCTTAAAAAGCTAATTACAAACAAACATTACTTAAAGCTAAAATTACAAAATAAACTTATTATCTAATAGCATTTGTACAGAGGTGCTGTTTTAAGGCTGTCAGGAATTTATCATTTTTTTTTATATTTCTGAGAACTTCTGGCATCTACTTTATTTAAAATTCATAACTATTAACTTATTCTTACCCCTAGTGTTATGTCTATGTATATTATACCCTCTTATTAAATATTTATCGAAATATTTTGTTAAAAAATTCTTATATATGTAATTTAAAAATATATGTATACTAACATGCACACTTTTAAGGTTTCATTTACATTCGTCCAATTCAGTTAATTCAACATACATATACATATCTTATACTAATTAATCTATTGACATTGAAAATACTCCGCATAGCTCTATTTTGCAGTTTTTGCAACCTATGTACATATGTATGTATCTTTTATTACCCTATTTATTAAATTTAAAAATTTATTATTTTTGTGATTAATTATTATCATTATTATTATTGTTATGATTAAACGAAGAAACAAGTAAGTTTTATACTTTTTTCTCAATTTATAGATGACCAGAATGTACTGCGAGAATTTCATTAATTATGATATAAAATTAAGTATGTATGTATGTATGTATCTCCATAATATTGTATTTGCAAAGAATTTATATAACTATGTACGAAAATATATGTGTCAAATTTATATAATCGGCCTTGTCGAACATAATTATGTATGTATTGTTTACATTTTGGCATAAACGAGTTACGAATCTTGTTTTTGGTATTTAAATAATTATACATACAATGCCTATTTACACGACGATATGGTCTCAATTACGTAATTTTTTTAGTAAATTAGTTACAATATAATGGAATACTTAAAAGTTACCTTTGAAATTTTTAGCTCGTGAAAAGTCTTTTAAACAAATAATGTTATCCAATATAAGACATATTTTATTAATATTAATTATTAAAATCGTGAATTTGCTACCAGATTCGTTTTTAATCAAACCTTGTCAATGATAACTGAAAAGTGGATGATTGAGAAAATTAATATGACTGGCAGAATGTACATTTATATTATAAACAATTGAGAATCTATAGTCAAATTCAATACTCCTTAAAATAAACTTAAATAGACGTCTATAAAAGCACATTCAGTACTACGTATATTTATTCTCTGAACTCGTATGTCGAGCATAGCTCGACATTTACTTTGAATTTTTGAGATGAAAACTGACTGAAACCACTATTTTTTTTGCCAATCCAATTAGCATATCTTGGAGAATAGCTGATCCAGTTTTGGAATTTTTGTTTCACGCCAGTGATTCTCAAATATTAGCTTTCCAAAAGCGTAATTTCTTTTTGAGTAAAAATAATTACTTGACAGTAGTTAAAAAAATTAATTTTTGTATTATAGATTCTCAATCATTCTCTTTATTTTATAAAGCCTCTAAAATATCCCTGATGCAATTCTTCATTTCCAAATTTCATCAAAAGTAAAAATAGTTTTGGAACCAATGGAAAAAATTTTTTTGAGAATATGAACAAAGGTAATCATGATATTTAAATCAAGTTTAACCCATGTTCAGATTTTGTCTGGTAAAGTTGCTTACGTTGTTCGAACGGTCCACATCCTCAAATAATTTATTCAAGAAACAAATTAAAAAAAAAATCAAAATCCCCGAAATTATGGTATTTTCAAGTTGGTAAAGATGAAATGGATGTGTTTCTGTAGAAAAATTTGAGAAGCACTGGTTCGAAAGATTCATGTAATGGTTTTTTATGTTATACAATGCCGAGAAAATGTGTTTTACGGATTTATAGTTATTTTTTGTCCCGAGAGGTTAAAAATATTTTATTTTTGTAATTGACTTTCATCGTTTGGAAATTGAAAAATGTCAAAATTAATTCCGAGTTCAAAGAGTTGATATTTTGAACGATAAAAATAATTCATTCAACCGTTGAGTGATGGCATTATATAAGCCAGTCATACAATTCTATTTCTGTTAATTATTCAACATATACATATAAGTAGATTAATAACGTCTTTACAATACGTACTTCGGTATCCAAAGGAGAGTTCAATGACATAACGCGCATATTAATTCAAATCTCTAAGCGAGGATCTTGAACTCAATGTACGAACACGCGACATACAAGTACCTATACACGTTTGTAATAAACGATAACGTATTTTCACAATTCAGCAGTTTTGAATTGATTCAATGCATGATTTTCCTAAAGTTTGACGTATGGTTAAAAGCTTCAGAAGCAATATGTCTATCGTCTACTATTCAACGTGAGCAACTTCGCCAAACTTCGAAAGCTATTTAGATTTTAAACTCGACGGTACGAAAACGCAAATTTTTTTTCAGTCACTACCACTGAAACATTTGTCGAATTACATTTTGGGTATTTGCGAAAAAATTCGCAGAACAAAGGGCAATCAAGTTATTTGTTTTCAGCTGAAAAAATTTCAGATTGCGCACTCTAAACTTTAGCATTGACGTCGAGAAAACGGTTATTTTATATAAACGTCACGTGGCCGTCGCGGAATTTCGCAATCGATTGCGTATGTACATAAGCTAGTTAGTCGCACGATCAATTGGGCATGTTGTTTGTGTTGTTTTCATTGTGTTTATTATATATTATTATTATATAAATGTGGTCAATGGCGTGCGGTTGACCCTCTATGACGCAACAGAGGGCATAGTCGCAGCGGGACATCTCTAGGTCCATCTTGGTCAACAATTCAATTAGACACAGTAACTATTTTTGGCCAGTAATAGACAGGTCTCGGTCAATCAATGGAGCCATGTAATAAAACACACCCCAAGGGAAACTTTTCCATTGTAAGTCGAACGTGTATTTACATTGTGAAGTAAATTGTGTGTTTGTTTAGATTTTTCCAAGTAATCGTTTAAAAGTCTAGACATTAAAGAATATAAGGCATGCGAGAGACCCATTCCAAACAAGGGTTTTAGCGGTTGAACTTTCAGACGTGAGCTATTTTCAGCGACAAATGGCGAGTTGTTTAAAAGTCGGCGTGCAGGTTCGCCGTTGCAGTTTTTCCGGTGTGCGGAAATTCGCGCGCGAATTTCCCCGACAGACAAATAGCGTCAGTCTAGCCCGATCGACGAGCAAAGTTCAACGACTGACCACAAAGGTTTCAGCAACTTTTCATACATCTAACAATAGCCATCTGTAGCAGATTATAACTGATTAAAATTCGCGGAAAATTATTCACGACATTTAATTGACTGACGTGTGAATGCAAACCCTTCAAATGGATACCTCGAATTTAATGAATTTTAAAAGTCTGATTGTGAACCATCGTAATGCAACTTTTATGACAGCATTCATAGTTTACGGTATTTTTATTTATTTATTTAAAATACATGGGCAGGCCTAGCCGATGGAGCCCAGGGGGACTATTACATAAATTTATGTAGTACAAAAATTTATGTGCTACATACATACATTTTTTATTTATTTAATTAATTATATTTTAAGGTTTACAAAAATCCGTTAACATTCAAAAACTTACATAAAGATTTATGTTTTTTTTAAGTATGTATGTATGTATATGTATACCTAATTTTAGAGACAGTTCCAAACTTCGACCACTCTATTTGAAAAGAATGAGTCTTTGACAATTTTGTTTGATTTGTTTTTACGAAGTTTCACAGTACGACCTCTGAGATGAGTTTTTTCAGTAGCGTTAAGGCACACTGCTGCGAATTCGTGTAGGAAATCTGTGCGGTTTTCATGTAGGAAAACCGCACGAATTTCGCAAGTCTGTCAATTGTATCGCACACACTGGCCCGATAATCCGCACTGACATAACCTATCAAACTACCATCTGTAACCTCGCTTTCGGAACGTTCGTATTTCACTCACAATTCTGACACGGACTCCTGTTACGAAGCTGTTATGTTGGCCGCATATTTATATGAATGATTAGTTAAATAATTTTAATTGTTGAATGTAATTTATAACGGTGCGTCATCGAGGATCGCTGACTGTTCACAAAATCGTCTGATTTCGGTCACTCTGACATAACCTATCAAGTCAGATCGTATAGGATGGAATACTTTTTCACCGTCGCCAATAACTTTTCCACAAACGTCATCGAAATCGAGCGAATCACTAAAAAAATTGTGTTCAACAAATTCCGGTAGGAAATCCGTCGTGGTGTAGGCTGCGCCACCCGCGGCTATGCGATACAACTCCCCACCATACCAAACTTGCGATTTTCCCAACGGTTTTCCGCAATGCGAATACGAATCCGCAGCGGTGCGCGTATATTACCCGTATATGTATGTATAATTTACTTCTATGTAGATTAATTTTCTATTTAATATCAATTAACCACAATTAAACACCTTTCAATACAATTTCGGTATAGAAAATCTATAATATTGAGGTCAAAATTGAGCGAATCTATTTCCGCCTGACGCATTAACATTCTAAACGATTGCTATACGGAATCGTTACAATTAACCTTAGCACACTTTCGTTTCACCTTTCAGTCAGCTGTGAACCGTTTCAGCACTATCTGAGACCTTTTCGAGTAATTTCATTACTGTTTTTTTTTTTCACTTCTTTTTTCGAGGGCCATCTTCAGATGCGCGTTGCGGCGACCCAGTGACACGTTTTTTCCGACCAATTACGCGATTCTGGCCGATGACACGCAAGAAAAATGGTCCCACAATGCCTTTTACGTCCCTTAACTGTTCTTTGTGTTTGACGGTATACATCTGGAGCCTTCTTAGCGCTTAGCTACCCTTTCACAAAAGCCTTCATCAAAATGTACGCGTTTGTTTAACGTTTTCTACTTTTTTTTGTCTTTCGTCTCTTTGTCTCGTGGTATAAAAAAAGTTTTATTTAAATCTGGCTCCGACAAAGAATTTCTTTATCGGATTTAATTACCAAAAATCATACGAAAAATAGACTATTTTTCAATCGGTTAATACACATTAAAAGATTTAAAAATTACTGCTATCAAATTATACATATTTTGAGAGGTGTTAATTCGGATAATTACAGTATAATATAAATAATGTTTTTTTATCAGTACAAGAGTGTTTAAATCCTAAAATTATAAGAATCAACTTGTTTATTGACGCGTCAATATTTTGAAAGATTAAAAAAAATATATTGTTTGAAATTCCCTTGATTTTTGCTGGAATTTTTTTTAAGCGCTAATTATGGCATTAATAATAATCATTTGTTTGGCAAAAACCATTTTATCACAAGAAATAAGTCGAAATGAAGATGGCGGAAAGGTAGAGATGCTTTTGATAACTTACTTTTTATATATTATTACATATGTACCTACAACAAAATAATGAGGTTTTAGTGTTTCCAATTGACGAGAAAATGCTTTTAATGCATTTTTTTTTCTTTTAATATTCCTACCAATTACGAAATATGACAAATTCTGCTGATTCAAAAATGCTGGCCGTCTGAGATATGAGGGTTTTCCCTCGAACTTATTAAATTATATATTAAGCTAAATATATCATTAATTTTATATTACATATACATACATGCGTACAACATATATATAAAATTTAATAAATAATATTCATTATCTTGAACGAAAATTCGGGCGGGTAACGGCAACACCCAAATATACCTGCGAAATTCCGAGTTCTGATTATAATAATACAAAACTATACCCACTATGTAAATGCAAATAATTTTTGATAGTGAATGTTTAAATTTTGTATATTTTGCTGACAATGAATTTCCTAACCTATGTACATATGTGTGTCATCATCATCATTTTCAGCCGTTCACCATCCACTGCCGGATGAAGGCCTCTCCAATCCTCTTCCATTCCTGTCTGTCTTGAGCAATCTGCATACAGTTGACTCCACACATTCTTCTCAATTCATCAGCCACTCGGTCTACCTTGCTTTATTTCACATCCTCTCGGATACCATTCTAGTATTTCTCGCGTCGATCTGCCATCCATTCGTTTCGCTATGTGACCAGCCCATTGCCACTTCAACTTTTTCACACATAACCGCTATATGTATTTGCCGCCTTGGTCATGCTTCTTACCCATGTATTCTTCTTACGATCTCTTCTCGTTATACCGAGCATACATCTTTCCATGCTTCTCTGTGTGCACTGTATATCCCTCCTATGTCAAACCTTTCTCACGTTATAAATCATAAATTGCCACGACAAATCAAGCACCTGCGCCATGCGCAAAATTTATAGCATAAAATAAAAATCGGCGTTTAAACAGAGGCAATATGACCGACAGCAACGATAATGCCGTTCGCCATTCTAGGTGCGGCAAAGCCTTTTTTACGAGCTTCAGTTATGTACCTCGCCGCAAAATGACAGTTTGCACTCGTAAAACAACGTTTGATGGCCAACGAACGTTAGCCCCTTTGGTTTATGTAAAGGTGGACTCACACCTGCAGCTGCGACGTGCATAATACATTACACACACACACACGCGCGTATTGCATGATCGGAAAAGCCATTTTGTTCACCCCTTTTATGTACTTCGAACTTGGTTTTTCCGCATCGTATGCATTATGCATGGTTGCGAAACGACCGCGATCTCTCTCTCTCTCTCACCAGAGATGGTGCGAATTTTTATAATATGAGATAAATCCCATTCGAGCTATCGGTGTGATGTGCGCGAATGAATCTTCGAGTGGATGGATGGAAAGTAAACGTCCCACGCAGCGATTTAATAACGTCAAACCGAGGATTTTAAATACGTTTCAAGTATTTTTTTTGTCTCTCGTTTGAATTCGTTGAAATTTCTTTGAAACATTTCCATAATAATGTATCTACATGTGTAGTATGTACATACAATGTAAATATGTAAATAAATCTGGGTCTCGATTCGTTGAAAAAACATTTAATTATGTTTCGTTTCGGGATAAAACTACGAAATTTACATTTTAAGGAAAATTAAATAGCGTTTGTTTTATTTTGGTGGTATTTTCATTGTATGGTAAATCACACTAAAAATTTATCAAGAACATAAAAAATAAACCTATTTTAATTATCGTCACTACATTTTGTTATTATATTTCTAAAAAATGTACATACTTTGGATTTAAAAGATTTAGAATCGTTGAATATTTACATTAATCTTATGATCATATTCTCTGAGATACTTAAACTAATCAAAACAACCTTTAAATACATCAGTTTTTAATAATGATGTAAAATGAAGTGTTGGGTATCAATTGATTATTGTAAATACCTATCGTGTGCTTTTCACTAAAAATTAATGCCACATTTATCTTATTTGATGTTATATCTAAAACGAAATTTTATTCGAACGGTTACATTTAGCACAACGATTGTGTTCAATTAACGGCTAAGCAACCCTGGTTTATAGACACACAATTAGACACACAATTTGAGCATTGTCCAGAGAGTGTCGAAAGCTTCGGACACGTTTCTCGTACACGTGAAAAGCTCCTTACAAGCGACCGTTACTTAATCTTTTCTCGCTGACACAATGTCTCAAAACACATTAAAATGCCAGGATTTAGTTAAACTGTCAAGCGCACGCGTTTCAAACACTCGCATTTTATTACAAATGTATATTATTATATATTATATAACTACTGTACTGTACAATAATATTATGTTATATTCACATCAACATCAACACATATTTAAATAGGTCGACCTAACGATATTTTTCGATTGAGTAAAAATAAACATCATGATATAACCCTTTTAATTGATCAGAGTTATACGTATTTGTTTGGCCCCGTTTTTATTGCGCTCTGGGACACTTTTTGGTAACGAAAATTAACAAAATTACATCAGTCTATAGATGTAGTGAATGAGTACGTAAACAAAACCTACAACGTTAATTTAGAATGGTTGTTATATTCCCGAGGATACATAACACACGTTTCAATTTTTATTCCAATTTATTGCGTATAATCAAAATAATTTCAAAATATATAATCACATCACGAGATTTGCATACATTGTTCGCGCCGAATTATAATGTATTAATATTGTTTAAAAGCTTTCATTTCCGAGAACAATAAGACGAAAATCCGCTTTGTCTACGTATTGCGAATTCCATTCAATTTTCACGGTCGAATTTATTCAGTCGGCTTAATTTGCTCATGTATAATGAAACGATTGAAAATCACTTGTTTGCTAATTTTCATCAAAATTTTAATATATTTGAGAACTCGGGACGTTCGCAGTTAACATAAAGTATTCTTCCTTCACACACATAGTATATATGTACATATAAATTTAAGCGATGGTTGCTTCCGCTTAATCCACATACAAAGTATAAGCGTATGATAAAATACAAAAATCGTTGGGCATATAAGGGTTAAATTTACCATGTGCGATGAGAAGTTGCGGTGTTGCGAATTGCGGCTTATGCTGAAACGTGTCAGCCATAAAAGGTTGAGGATATTGTCACATATGTACGTAGTTGAAGGTACATAGATTGTTACACAATGTTGGGTGCGAACTTGTTAAATAAATTGGCACTTACTTTTGATGCAAGATGCTGCTCGAAGACTGGTGAGGCAATGTATTTGTATCTGGATCCAATAATTGAAGTTACAGTATTCAAAGCCATACTATGCAGCGTTTTCAAGTCTACCTATATAATTATATGTATGTATATCAAACACAAACTCTGTCCATTATGTTGCTTTGTTTTCTATTGACACATGATAAATTGGAAAATCCTAGTTCACACAAATATGTAAGTTGAAGTAAAAGGTAATAATAAAAGATCGCTTTTTTACGAAAGAGGAAATTCTCCTTTAATCCAAAATAATGAAAAATTTTATTGCTGAAAATCATTTTTCAGTGTAAATTAACTAAGGTGCAGAAATCCAGCTTCCTCTTCAAGATCGAAATTTAACTCAATTATTGATTGACCGCTTAAAATCAAATGGATTTTTTATCCAAAGGCTTTTCCTTACTGTTTTTGCACTGGAAAATAGTTATCAAAGCTTTGGGATAGAACAGTGAGATGTGATAATATCTCGAGTTTTAATTCTTTTAAAATATCTTCATTTGCCATTTGTCGCGACCCATTTTATTTATTTTGCGACTCACCAATGGGTCGGGACCCACAGTTTGAAAAACCCAACTATAATAAAATTATAGTATCGGTCTCGACTGAATTTTTGTACTTTATTTGAGGGTATGCCAGGAAAATTTGCTTTTACCTAAATGGCGTCGTAAATCACTCTCGTTGAAGGCAGTATTTCAGCTCAAATTGGGTCACGTTCTTTAGCCGCGAATCCGCTTTTTAGATTTCCCCGATCCAATTAGAATCAATATTATTCAAACACCGAATCTTGCCCGACCGGAAACTGGCATAATTCTCCTTGTGTACGCAATTCGATGAATGTGTCGCATGAACGCTTTTCTCCCAAGTTCCCTTGTGTGTGTGTACATATTATAAATAATGTTCGTGTGAGATTTGATTGAATTGAATATTGCGCACAAGCGATTTAATACGCCTCGAAGGTGAATTATTCAAATTCGAGTAGAATGTCGCAGTGTTAAAACGTTTTGTAGTTTCTAGGAATTTGCTGTTGTGTGACGAATGTAATATAGAAATTTAAATTCATTTTATTTTACCATTAAAGGTCTACAGCTTTTATTTGTTAAAAAGTTAAGGGCTCAGAACTGCCTCCGTGGCGCAATTGGCTAGCGCGTTCGGCTGTTAACCGAAAGGTTGGTGGTTCGAGAGCCCACCCGGGGGCGTTCAATCTTTTTTGCGTTTTTTAAAACTTTATTTTAATTTTAAATTATTTTAAAACATTATTATGGTTATAATAAACATAAATCACTTTATATTAATTTTATTTTAAATTAAATCTCATAAAAATAAAGCAAAAAAAATTGTGCAATAATATTTTTTATTACCGCTAGATGTCATATATTTAAAATAATATAATATTATTAATATGTATAATCTGTAACGAACTGCAGTAGTCTAGCTGCATATACATATATAAACCATTGCTACTCTAAATTATTATAAGTTATCTGTAAAAGCGAAGAAATTATTTAAAAAGCTTTGCTTCTAAAAGCTTTCCGTTAAAGCTTTATCGGTTTCACGATTAGTTTTTTTAATTTTTTTTCAATAGATGTCACTGTAATTAAAATAGCATATAATTGTTTAAAACATTTGTGGTTATAATTTGTTACACACAAAACATAAAAATCATTCAAAAGTATGGTAAAATAATAAATTGCGTACAATGTTTTACTTTCGTACACTATTGTTGTAAGCTGATAGAATCAACATTGATTGGTTTGTTCAAATATTTGAAATTAAAACAATAATTCAACTATAAAACATAAACAGAATGTAAAAGTACAATAATTAATTTAATATTGTGTGGGTACGATAAGAAAAAATAAAAACTTGTTAAGAAAATTCGTTTTATTAATGTTTATACTGTTCGAAGTATCTATTTATCAAAGCAATTTTTACAAAGTAAAATTTCAATTGTTATTAAATTGGGAATTTATTTGTTTATTGATTATTTATAAATACATTTGGCATGCAATACAAAATAATCTTTTATAAATGTAAATATTTAAGTATATAACGAAAGTGTAGTGCTTACGTACAAATACATACTGTAATCATACAAAATCTTGTGCTTTCAGTTACCAACAACATTGTAAATCATCTTAAACTATCCTCCAATTAAATCGTATGACTAAAATCATTGAATCTCATAAAATTGAGAAATTTAGCTTACAAATATTTATAACAGAAAAAAATCAATACAAGTATGATATTGCACTATCTACTTATGTATGTAATACATACATATATGTAAACAAAATTCTCAAAAGCATATTCGCTTATTCTATGATTTCACTTGATTAAATACATATTATGTATAATACAAAATAACTTATTAAGTAAAAAACCAGTGGATTAGAGATAGTTTTTCTCCACACCATGTACAATGTCTAAAAAAAGTGATAAAGGATATGCTTCAATTTTATTTATATATATATATACTCGTATGTAATATGAAAATTATTATAAGACACTTTTAAACATAAAATAAGTAACATAAAAAATTAATTTCTAACATTTTATATTATGTTAAATCAGCGCTCGACTAGTTGATTACTGTTGACATGTGATTAAAATTGCAATTAAAAAAATTAAATAAATAATTCTACAAAAGATTTGATTTCTTACAAATATTTCCTAGAGAAATAAATAAATGGAATATCACAAAATCACTAAAAATTAATTATACATGATCGAAATTCATAATTTCTTGTGTCAATATTAATTCTGTATATTATTATGATTATGACTACAGGTATATTATAGTAATTTCATACGTTGTTTAAGTCGCACCATTTTGATAAGACATCTCATATAAAATATTGACAAACTAATATTGAAACAATTTATTTATATAGTATTAATTCTCTAAGTATAATGAAGTTCATTTAAATCTCTCTCTTATAAATTACAGGTTTATCGTAATGATATAAACAATTCCTCATAAAAGTTAGTAAATATTGTATTATTTTAATTTTATAGTATATAATATGATATATTTAGAATTCAAATCGTTAATAACCGTTGAGGTAATTATAATATTACATAAGAGGAAAGTAAAAAAAAAATATGTATGTAATGTGGTGTAATAAAAAACTCAACCTGTCAGTTTCGATCAATACGCTAATCCGTCTTAAGAGTATCATAAGTTTATCTTCTCTCTATCTAATTTTACACTATCACAAAGTGCTTCAACAATTTCAGGACGCTACTGATGTATTCCAGGTGCTACTAGCTCATTATTGGTCAGCATTGACAGTACAGGTATACATATTTAAATATATACATATGTATAACAATATCTGCTATTTTTAGATCATTCATTCGTGTGATCAGCGCTGATCTTAATAAAAATGAATCAAAAAGATCCACTTTTGTCCTGTGAGAGTTGATGCAACATTCAAACGTTAGACTAGACACAGAGCCGGATTCTGATGACACCAACGCGGCCACAGCGGAGCAGCTGGAAGACCTCTACGAACCAATCTCTCCCGTTGTGTTTGTAGACGAGTATAAACATCATGAGGTGCTACAGTCCTGTCCAGTGGTGGTGGGTCAGACCATAGTCTTTCAGCTAACGCAGCAGCTCTCGGCCATATCCTTGCATGAACCGTTCCGGAGTCTGCCTGTTCAGTCCACAAGCAAGCTTCACCACCGAGTGTTAGACGACGGGATCCTCCTGCTTCAGGAGCCCAAGGTCTATGACTGTACACTGCCTGCCAGTTTTTATAAGGACCACAAGCTCCAGGTCCAGAGTCTCTCCACGATCCGAAGCCACAATCTAAATACCAAGCATCCACGTGCGAGGCTATCACCCTGTAATCGTTCTCTAAAAGTTCTTGGTTTTCGGGCCACGTGGATCCACCCCACATTTGTATGGCGAATATGGACTTATCCAAGAATTGAGTCAAATAAGGCCTCTTCGACAAATCGCTCGACCACACTATGACAATTTTTGGCACGTGGCCTCCATTAGCGCGTGCCACTCGCTCCAAAGCACGCACCGTAAACTCACCCCAAACAGTATGCAGATCAGTCTCGTTGAAGAATTGACCCCAACAGTCGAGATTGACCTCGTCTCCGCCGAAGTGGAATATATCGGTGACGTGTGTGTATTGGAAAATATCTCGATAGATCTGCTCGAGGACGTCATAGGTATGGTTATTGCGTGGGTTCAGCTGACCGCAGGGGGGTTCCCCGCAGTACGATTGCCATGGTTGTTGGTCTATACACAAGGCAAGGTCCCCTAATCCATGTGAGGGTCCCCATTGCCAACCACTACCGGCGTGACCCGGGGTATCCACCTCAACGAGTACGCGTATCCCACGAACGCGCGCATACTCCACAACATCCTTCAGATCGCGAACGGTGTAAACGTGATCCGCGGAATAAGCACCGTGCTTGGCCAGCTGCGGCACACGATCCGACAAGTACGGAAAGCTCTGAGAATCCGTCATATGCCAATGGAAGGTGTTCAGCTTTGACGCGGCCATACCGTCCAAAGTCTTCTTTATAATATCTAATGAGAAAAAATTTCTAGCCGTATCCAACATCAATCCTCTATATCTAAAGACTGGAGCGTCTTGCACGGAAGCCGCTCTCAGTATCTTCAAGGCACCTTTAGCATACTCATCGGACCAGATCAATTGCGATAATGTTTCTAAACCGTGGCGAGCGCCGAAGAAGGACTTCGCGTGAATGTTAGCCACTATCGAAGACCCCTCGGGACGTACGATGAGGGAATAACTCTCATCAGTATCCAAAGTCAGATAAGTCTCCGCAGAACCGTTCACGTTTACCTTCACGACGAATTCGTCGATGGTCGGTGGTGTTTTGGCGCCTTTGGCTTCGATGTTTTTAAGGTTGTTTTCGAAGATGGCGTAAGCTAAGCCCAATTGGGTCATCACCATGCGGCCGGGGACGGCCAGGGTTTCGAAGCGCAATATACGAGTGGATATGATGGCAGTCGTTGTGCCTAGGGTGACTGGTCCTGTGGGCTGAGGCCAGAGCTGGGTGGAGTCGCAGAGCATGTTGCAAGTCTCCAAGGATTGGAGACTTGAAACGGGCGCGGTTGCTGAGGCCGCGAGACGTTCGCATTTTCCTGCGTTGCACTGCCATGTCCAGCGTGGTTCCGTCAATCTGAAATAGATCAATTATAGCATTAGGAACAAAACCAAGAGCAGCAAAATACTACTTAAGCACCCTTTCTAGGAAACTTGACAACGATAAAAGTACTTGTCGAAGTGTATTTACCAAAGAAGAAATCAATTTAAGAAGAAGTATAAAAGTAGAAAGTCAACTAGAGGCACCGTGTGCTATTTTTAATCTCACGCGACAGGACCTGCTCTGCTTATGATGATGTATTCAAGATCAAC
The DNA here is from genome assembly GCA_022651745.1 of Parapsyche elsis. NCBI lineage: Eukaryota > Metazoa > Arthropoda > Insecta > Trichoptera > Hydropsychidae > Parapsyche > Parapsyche elsis. The sequence goes on from JAGVSN010000018.1 coordinate 5,268,274, forward strand.
CGCAGTTAAAGTTAAACCGCAAGAAATACATAGCACCTTTGTACTATTCGAGTTCAAATATACATTCGGATTCCCTTCTCGGAAATTTTTCAATCAAAGACCCAGTTTAGAAGGTTACGTCCGATCTAGCATACTATCCAATGCACATTCAAATTACCACCAGTTTCATTCCCCGACACGTCTAACCTACAAGATTTATTTATTTAAAAAAGAAACATAGGTACAGTATATAACAAGATATGTAAATACAAAATGTAGAGGAAAAAAAGTTGTGACATAAATCAGAACAGTTTATATAAATTAATTTTGACACAAAGTGAATAAAATAAAATTGGGTGACTTTTCAAGGAAAGTACCACTTCCGGTAGACGAAAATTTTTGAAAGCCTTATGGATTGTAATGGCCGGCAAAAAACATATAAATATGAAGTTTCAGTGTAATAGAATAAACGGTTTATTAGCGTTATTAGCGATTCTACACACAGGTACACAGACATATTTTCCAGAAATCATGAAAACGTGATTAGGGATACCCGATACAATTCGGTCAAAATCTCAAGGTCGAATTTTTGCACGATCACAATAAATAAGTAAATTAAGGAAAAATAGTATGGGGGGAAAGTTAGGAGGAAATTTTAGATGTGAATGGGATTAAAGACGCTCACAAACCCGAGCGGGATCGCTGCGTCAAACTGACCGCACCGATATACATATGTAATTCGCATTGGTGCGAATCAACGACGATAGGGGACGTCAACTTGACGCAGCGGTCCAGCTCGTGTTTGTGAGGGCCTTAAGGATTGAAAAGATGTTTGTATACAGAGATTTTAAATCATGAAAGGTTGGAGTTGAATGTATCAATACAGCTTGGAATTTCGGTAAAGGCATTACATGATCTACATATAAATAAAAGAAGATGACAACTCGAGAATTGAAAGAAGTTTTAGAAAGGAGGTAAGGGCTGTCGACTAAGTTACTACATAAAGGTGCCTGTAAACGATCAACATTTGTCAGCAATATTGCTCGTCAACCATCCAGTAACATTTTCGGCATAACATGCGCAATATATGGCTCAATGATTGCCGGCAATTAGTTGCTGTTTTATTATTGCCTCACAACACACCTCAGCGACAGAGACCCGCGTATGTGAGAGAGCAGGAAAGAATTGTCGCGTATTTTCCTATACCGAGCGATATCATCGGTAATATGCATAGATATGTGTACATATGTACATAGAATAACATAGATGGGCCCTTGCGCTCGAAAGGTGTCCGGAAAATATCTAATGCACACTGAACGACTAATGCACCCAGCGACATTTGCTTGCTCGACTGCAAGCGAGTGGGTCGATTGACATTTTTCGAAAAGTCCACCTTGTGTAGTGAAATTGTGTTACAATTACCCAAGAAAACACAAAAAAGGAGGATGGCATCACATATCATAATAAGAATATATACTATTTCTTTAATTATAATGGTATTTTTAACATTATTCAAATATCGGCACGTTGTGCGTACAAGTAGACTCTAATACCGCGCAGCGATCGGAAACCTATGCCACGCGTGCCACTAAGATGCACGTGTGCACTGAAGAAAATTCAGAAATCTGCATAAAGTTAAAAAATTCAAATTGGTGTCAGCTTCAAAAATTGAACCTCAAAGAAGTTTTTTTGGTTTTATTATAGAATCATATTTTAATATAGTGTGTATAGTCAAATATTTTTTCTTAATATGGTTTAATTAATTTGATTTAGTAGCACGCGGAGTGTCCAATATTTAAAATAAAATTATGTGGAATTTCAGTGTATGTATGTATGTAGGTTGCCAATCACTGTATTTAGAGCTCTTTGTCCGGCATCCTGGGCGATTTTTTGTGGGGGAATTCCTTTCCCAGGACACCCACGTTGCTTCGGACGCTATCTCCAGGCAAATTTTTTTGCAATGGCCTATCTAGGTTATTCAATATCTATTGTAATATGTCAACAATACTCGCATACCAGTGGAACAATAGTGTCGGGAAACACGACTATATTTCCGGGCCACATCACCATATTGCAGTAATATTGCCGTGAATATGTTCATCGTTTACAGGCACCTTAAGGATCTTGTACAAAAAACAAAGATAATTTATGTTTCTAAGATCCAAAACATAAGAAATATTCTTAGTTTCCAAGGATGTTTAAAAAGGTTTGGGATGGTTATATTACCTGTCTAATAGTAGTGGTCCAGAGATGGCCGGAAGATGATCGAGAGGTAGAGCACGCCTCTGCCAGTAGACCAGAACAGCCCATAGTAGTACTCCAGCGACAAGAAGTGCAACCAGTGCCCGCTGAAGTTTCAGCACGCCACGAGGGCCGCCCATGCCGCCCTCATCGCCGCCCCTGTAATTCAATACTCAATACTTTTGAAAATCCTCGAGGAGATAGTGGCAAATTGATTTTGCATATAAGGCGGGCGCAACGCGTGCATTCCTGATTCTCATTGGATTACCGAGCTTACGAGACGCGGCGAACGCGCTACGAATCCAATTAGCCGTACATAAATTAAAGGATGCATTATATACACGGAGCTTTCACCTAATGGCGTTATCGTCCTGACAGAACGATCCTTGTGCTCGTAGACAATGCGCGCGCTCACGGAACGCTAAAACTGAAATTTCAATTATGTACGTTCAAGAACTAATCGAATTATATACATACATATTGTTATATCTGAGGATTCCGAATATGGGATTGCATCTGTCCACGCAGATACAATACTACTATGTACATACATATATACCGGACCCAGGCTATAAGAATCATTTCGTTGCGACCATAGATGTAGAATAACATAGATTGGCCTTAGCGCCCGAAAAATGACATACAAAAAGGGCATGCAAAAATGCATGCATTTTGATTGACTTTTTTTTGTGGGACTTTTTTTTTGTGAGAATTCCCCGAACTTTAGACCCCCCGCACCTTCGCGTTGCTTCTGACGCTTTCTCCAGGCAAATTTGTTTGGAATGGCATATCTATGGTATTTTATATCTATGGTTGCGACAATTGAATACTATTATGTGACTGTAATCACGTATCCTTAAATCCATTGTTTTATCACTCATAATGTTGACCTTCAATAACATGTAGATATATTTGCAATATATATTATCTTCAATTTACCTTCATAAACAATAATGTCTATTATCGTTACCAAACAACTATAACTTATTGTTTTACATCATTGTATAAATATGCATTGTAGATATTATTACTGAATCTATCAAATATGGCCCTGTGGCCATATTTACTTGTATTACTAATAATATTAGACAAATCAATTCTTCTTAATTATCTTGTACAATCATTAATGTCTTTAGTATATATAGCCATGTGAATGATCATTAAGTTAGTCTGAGTCAGAGGAGGGCCCAGATGGGAGACCATCACCCGAGTGGAAGACCATCATCCACACCCCTGTACTAAATCAACAAATTCATAATAAATAACAACTGAAACGAGAAATCCGCCTATCAATAAATTGTAATCCTGAGCCACCACACACACACACTGAAACCATCAACAACCGCTGTAGACTTCGACGCTGGCAATGTGCGTGTGTATCTCTCACATCTCACTTCACCAAACGGGGGATACATAACAGAAATGGTGTCAGAAGTGGGATACTGAATCGAGATACATAACAATATATACATACATATGTATGTAGTCGTACTGAACATGAACCATATTTATTTTAGTTAGATTTGCAAGATAATAAACAGTCAATCTGCCCGTCTAAATCATAGTAAACCTACATATTTACACTATAGCAGGTATCCGAACTATGTACATAGTTACTGGACACAACTTTTCTTCTTGTTCGTATACTTGTGTGGATGCATACAATCGATGGGTTATTGCACAGATATTGTATGTCCAGTTTTTACCAAAATTGAGTTGTCATACACAAAACGTCCATCTGCATCAAATCTTCGTGTGTAAAAAGTATTGTATGACCAAATAGTATATTTGAGAAGATATTGCCTAATTAAAATATATAATATGTATGCCCATTTCGTCCATAGTTTTCGTGCAAAAGAGATGTATGTCACTTACAATATTTTAAAACAAAACTGGACATACAATATCTGTGCACTAACCCATCGACATATATGTATGTACGTTTAATGCTATTTTCCTTACCTTTCTGTGTACCTACTAGATAAGAAATAGTGCTATATGTGACATCTTTGAATTATATCAAATCATAAATTAGAAGAAGAAAAGTTAATAGTTCAATAGCTGCTGAATAATCTCCATAACACTCGTGTGAGGCGGGAGTGTAAATATTGCTTTTCAGGGCAAAGGCGATTCTGCATTTCAGTCAGTTTTATTTGAGAAACACATTTAGCGTTACAAGAAGAGTTCAGACCAATCCATAGGAAAGTGATTCGCGTCGATCCTACATGAGACGTGAACTGCAATCCAATCCTTTTAACTTTATCTCCACGCTCACTAACTGACTGTTCTCTGGTTTTCTCAGCTGCCACACTAAATGGCGACTAAACTATTGTAGTCAATGTGGCAACTTTTCCCTTTTGTTTATCTTGCTAATCGACTGACTTCAATTTTTTCCATTCAAATCGCGTTGGCCAAAATACATCAAACTCGTTACAATACGTTTATCCGAGCAGAAGATATTTATAGCTTCATTGAGCAAGCTTTTGCGGCACTACATACATAAATAACGTCGCCTACAGATATATATATGTATATATGTACAAGTTGGGGGTCGAAATGAGAAAGAGAAAGACAGCTCTGTCTAATAGAATTTTTACACATTTATCAACTTTTTCCTACACGTCAGACTTAAAAACTTCTCCGGATTGACTTGACAGGATATGAGATCTCTCACTCATCACACCTCTTAACGTAAACTTCGAATTTCCAACAAACAACTACGCGACTCGTGGACGAAGGATAATAATATCACAACTTCAACGATCGAGATAAACCAGCAACGTTGAAAGCTCGCTCAATTTCAGTATGAGAAATTAGGCCACTCTTCCGCTGAAGAAAGAGTATGGAAGTGCATTCGCGCAAATCCAATCGGGAAATTGCCGATGAGGGATAAAGTCGTTCGCTAATTGGCGTAATTGAATTTCAGATTTCTTCCTGTTAATTGGACTAGCCGTTGATTAGTGAGGAGCGATTTTGCATTCGTCGATGCATATGCGATCGAATTAAGCGCGAATTTATAGCGAGACTTTCGCGCATTGCACGTGTCGTGTCGCTGGAATCGTAGGCGATTTGTTTGCTAGAACTTTAGATATTCAGTGTGAACAATTCGAGTTGTTCCAGTCGATGGTACACTGAGAGTACAATACCGTGTAGTTTAAACCGCTCAGGACTACTACTAGTGTGCTGGACTGATAATCCGGGTCACCAAGAATATCCCCACGGTGCTTAACTTACGACAAATCCCTACGTTTTCAAGGGAATACTCGAGCGAAATACGGGAATAAATTTTACCATTGGTATTATCCTCAGCGGCATTAAAATATAGTCTTAATATTTTTTTTACTTAGATAGAGTATGTATGTATGTAGGTATAATTCATTATGGCTCACCGTTTATATGTACGAGTTTGATCGTTTCAAGTAAAACGGTTACGTATACGGAAAATTGAACGTAAGTTATATGAATATTTCCCAGTATCAAAAGTGATTTTTTTGTGAATTGAAAATGAATATTATAAAAAATTAAAACTGTGATTTGAAGTCTAATGCTGGAAATTTTTCAAACGTTCTTTTCCCCTACAAAATTACATAATCTAAAACCTCTCACAAGGTCAAAGTTTTAATGCGATTTATATTTCATTTTTAATTTGTCCTCAATCTTTATGGAGCAGGATCTTTATATTGCTGTAAACTGGTCGTATAATCGAAGCTCATTATCTAAATATTTCAGTAGCCTTTACACTTAAAAGTGTGTAAGCTTTCTCGTCTACTCCGGAAAGTGTCTTTTTTAAAAGCGTAGGTAAAACTTAATGACCTCAAATTTCCCGTCATATATTCATGTGACCTTTTTTTTTTCCTCCAAACGAGTCCTCAGCATATGTGCCTTAATTCGGTCATCACCCAGTATATTTATGTATATATTGTGTACATGAAACTTTTATCATTAGATAAAACATTTATACAAAAATGTATGTAACGTTGAAGATGCACAAGTCACGTAAAGGTCACTCTATACATATAAGAGCGAGGTTGTAAAATGAAAACGTGATCGAATAATACACGCGATAACGGGGAATGAAAAACTAAACTTTAAAATATTTAGACGTATATAATTTCAATCGTAAATTATAGGAACGGTCCAGGTGGATATACAGTTTTTCATTGGCTTGGAAAACGATCGATGGAGAGGTTTTAAAAATTTATAAAATACTTACTACGATGCGACATTCTGCATGAAAAATAGTATAATTACATAATTACCAGAGTGTTGCCTTTGTACCGCCGTAAGTAGATACTAAAATAACATTTTAATTTTTTTGTTTTTGTTCAATAAAATATAGAGAATATGTATGTTTTACACGCGAATGTTAAAAAAAAGTTAATTTTTGTTAGTAACGAATGCGCTTGAACAAACAATGTGTACACGCGAGAAAGAAACTTATTGAACCAATCGAATTTGCTGTACTCGGTTCGATGTATTAGTCCATGTTAATTTAGAAAATAATTCAACAACAGTTTAAAAACTTAGCCTAACCTAAGGTTCATTTAAAATTTTACTCAACTTGAGGTTAAAAGAGGCTAGGTGTGTTGATGTAATACAATAGTGGAACTACGGTATTAGTCAAAGACATAACCATTCATTAAATCTACCGTATTAAATACTCTGACGAATTAATTCCGTAAGAATGAACACCATTAAGATGACATTGTAATAATTCAACGTCACGAAACGGTTTTATCGCACATTCGAGGCGAACGTAGTGTAATTTGTTTTTAATCCGATTCCGCGATGCAAGCTCGATAAAAGCGGACAATTTTCAGCAACTCTCCAAACTGCAAACGAACTTCAGGACATCAAGACAATTACGCAGAACAAACTAAACAGTTGCGAAAATTTTACCCGTCATTATTTCAACACTTTACGAACGCGTCACGTAACACACCACAAAGAACTAACCTCATACGACAAAAACGAATATACATAAAGTGTAATTGAATATTTACAATGATAGAACCAAAGACATAGACCTTCGCTTAGTGCACTTAAATATTCAGCGAAATGCGTTACATCTATTTGTATGAATAAAACGTAAAAGTCCAGAGAGCCCCATTTATTTCGCTGCAAAAATTATGTGACTTACTTTCAGCGTCGCGTATTGGTTCTAGTGGTATTACTAGCGTGCAGTTTCGAGTTATGGAAGATGATTCAACGAACGGTCGCTTTGTTCAGCTGAAATTCTTCAGGTGCCGCGGGCGAGCCGAAACTCTTCGATGCTGAAAGTTTAGTCGCTGCTGAAAGTTTTGCCCTACCCTATTCTTGAAGCGTCACCAGCCAGCCATCTTCAGGCCGTTTCACAACTGTCGTCGTATCTCTACGATAGTACCCAACAACGCGCTGAAACTTCCTGACAACTGAAAATTTTAACGCAAAAATATTTCGCCTCAACCGCATACACACCCGAAAGCGGAAAATTTCCGAACTGAAAGTTTTTCATTCGACGCGAAGTATATTTATAGCACCGTGAGCTTTTAACGAAGTTTAAAGAGTGTATTGTGTATTGGAAGATGTGGTGCCGTCAACACGAAACTTGCTAATATTACACTATAGGATGTTAAAAGTTCAGTTTGAAACTTCGATACCATCACAATAAGGCAGCATATATCGATGGGTTAGTGCACAGGTATTGTATGTCCAGTTTAAAAAAAAAATAATAATTATCATACACAAAACGTCCCTCTGCATCAAACCTTCATGTTTAAAAAGTATTGCATGTCCAAATAGTATACAGTGGAACCCCGTTGCATCGTTCTCGCTTGTATGTTTTTTTCCCATACATCGCTATTTTTTCATAGTTCCGGCCAAACACCCATAAGAACAGTGTTAAATAATCTCGCTTGCATCGTTCTCCTATATATCGTTATTCTGTATCAATCGTCTAAATATTATGGTCCAGTCACAAATTTTACCGTGATAGATCGTTTTTTTTTCTTTGTCACACGTGCGAGAACCCAGTCTAGACCAAAAGTCGGAAGCACCCCATTTTTTCTCGAAATTTCTTAACAATTACACTGTACATAGATTGCAATCTACACCAAAGTGGTGGAAGCAGGTATGTAGTTGTGCCTGACATTCCAAGAAAAAAACGGTACAAGTACCTTTTTTTTTGTTTACTGTTTCCGAATTTACATATTTGTACCTGATACCTATTTGCGCCCGATGTTTTAAGAACATTAAAACACAACGTAAAATACCACGCCAACAAGAAGGCATGGATGATCACAAACATTTTTATGGTTTTCTCGAGGACAATCGAGTCATTATGTAATGCAGCCAATGACACCAGCGAAGAAGAAGACGATGAAGATAATGAATGAATTTTCCGACATTCGCAGAAGCATTGATAGCATTCGATAAAGTGAAAACATTTTTGTATTCATATGAGAATTTGGTAGGTCATTGCTTGAATTAAAATGCAAGACTGCAAAGAGGCAACTCACTATGAAAGACTTCTTTGTAAAAAAAAGAATGTTCTGATGATTATTATGTGTAATTAATACGTGTCCATAGATATGTACATAATACGTGTAATTATTGATTATTTCTGATGATTTTATTGTTTTTTTTTTTAATTTTACAAAACACATTTTATTTTATTTATGTATTATGTATTTATTTATTTATTTGAATAAAGTAGCTTAAAAAGCTAATTACAAACAAAAAGTATCTTACAGCTAATGTATAACGTGTTTATGTATTAAAATTTTCTGATAATTAAACAAATTTTTTTTAAATGTTACAAAATGCGTTTTTTTTTCATTATCGTTAAGTCGTTTTTCTGCATACATCGTTTTTTTTTTACGGTCCCTTGAAAAACGATGCATAGGGGTTCCACTGTATTTGGGAAGATATTGCCTTATTCAAATATATAATATGCCCATTTCGTCCATAGTTTTCATGCAAAAGAGATGTACATATGTCACTTACAATATTTCAAAACAAAACTGGACATACATACATACAATATCTGTGCAATAACCCATCGATATGTTAATCGCAATAGACGAATTTAATTTAACAAGCTTAATTGAAGTAAGAGGATAAAATTTACTGTTGTTTCTTTTTAATCTAAACAAACTACTTGTTCAATAGTCAACACAACATACGTACACAGTGAGCCGAATCTGCCATTTCGAATATCACATATATTATTATATCAACATAATCATGCGTGATAATTATTATAGTATGTTTCAACTAATATCAACGTATTGACGCGACAGTAGCTAATGACACATTAACTGCCGCTTTAGGGGAGAATTTCATAACGACATTTAAACGTCGGGATTATCAATTCGTATCTTGAACGTACACGTATGTATGTAATGTGTGAGTGTATGTTTTCATCTGGGATTTGGAGATAAGCTCCATCTACTTGTATGATCTATTTCGGTGGTTTTGCTTATCCGATTTGCAGCGCGCCAAAGTCAATTCCAATTTGTCGAGTTAAAACGGTGTGAATTAATTTGAAATCGACTTGGGACAACGTCACGAGGCCGAATGAAAGCTCCGCGAATACAAAACGTTACGCGAACGTTTTTCGACTCGGTTATCGTTACGGGGAAAACTTGTCGAGGTTTATTTGCAGCGATGGAGAGGCAGTTCGTTTCGGTTCGGTCGGAGCGAGCAGTCTTTTGAAGATAAAGGAACCGGAAGTAAATCTGGTAATTTGATTCAATCTACAGAGAGACGCTGAGTGAGCAGACGGTCGCGAGTGCACATTGACGTATAGTCGCACAGACGAAAAAATCCAATCGAGATTTAATTTTCTTTTGGACAATGGCTTTACGTTGAATGGTAGTCGGAAAAGTATAGAAATGCAAATTTAAAATTATGAAAAAATATATGTACATATGTACATATGCATAGAAAAATGTTTTGGTACAAATGTACCACGTATTAAAGTTGAAATTTTATATAAAAATACTGCACAATTCGTATGTTAAAATGTCAAATGTATTTTAGGCAATATACTGAGGAAAATGGGAGTGGCTTTTCCGGCTTGGTGAAGCGCATGCTCCGGGAAAACTTGTTTCCTAAACAAAGTTTGTGGAAAGTGGACAGTCGCGCGCGTTACCTCTGCGAGAACGGATCGTTTGCAATTTAACGGTCGAACGACGCGAATTTTCCGCCGGAAAAACTTTCAATATTGATAATTTTCCAATAAAAAGTTATTAACAAATACAATAGGCAGCGAGTACATGGATTGTGATCGAGTGTTAGTGAGGAATTATGAACGTTATTATATGGTAAGTTGAATTAGTTAATAGAATTTGCAATCAATTTTTAAAAGCTTAATAAATACAACAATTGTATGCAATGAAAAAATATATTTAATAGCAAAATTTATTAAAGTAATAATTTTATTCCATAATACAATTGAGTATGTATAATTTAATAAAATGAAATAATTTTGTATGTAATTAGGTAATGACTATTTTATTTGGCCTTAACGCGTAAAGTAGCACCAAAATATAAATTTATAACACTGAATCGTTTCATAAATAATACCTATATATCACAAAATTTAAAGCTAGGAAGTTACTTTAATAAGTTTTAGCTTTGCGTCGTATAATTTGAAAATAAATTTACCGACATAATCTCGTTCGGTATTAAAAGTAAATAATTTACATACTGTGTTTAAAAACTAATTGATATTTTTAATACAAATTACACAAAAAATAATAATTTATGCAAATTAAAATATATAAATACCCGTACAGGTATTTATTTATTTTTTATTTTATTATATCCCTACGCAAAAGTGGAAAATTTAAATTTCAGACGAAAACTTCGTACGTATAAATTTGATTTGACAAAACCGCAAACGTCAAGCCGGATGAAAGCCACACACAAGCGGATGTTATCCGATTTACACGCAAACACAACTATTCGCGAGTGGTTTATTCAAAAACAACGAAAAAAGGGATTAAACGGTATACATAAATTTACAGACCGAGAGAACAAAAGTTTCGACAGCGAAAACAGACACGGAGTGAGAAATGTTTGTCGCGTTGTCGACGACATAATGAAAAAGGCATGATTAAATAGGCGAAAATAGAAAATGGGCTAGACCACAATAATAATAATAAACATAATAATGTTCGTGATAGTAATTCCGTGACAAACGTCCGTCACGAGATAATGAACAAGATATTGCGCCCCTTCTGACATTTATATACTGGACAACATTATGAGACACAGCATAACGTACTAGGCTCTTAAAAATTGATAATAACTTAATGGTATGAATTATTATTAGAATACGCATAGAATTAAACATTTTCATACTATGTACGTAGCTTTTACTGTTCATTCGCCCGCAAGGGTTGGCTTGTTGAAAGTTTATCGTCAAAATTTTGATGTTGCATGATGGCAAAGCTCGTTTAGACTTTAGAACTTGTTCGTTACGAGTTACACGTCAGATAATATGATGCGATAAATCAACCCGACCACTTTACAACACTACCTGATACAGACGTTACCGACGTCAAACTTCACACTCGCCCAGTGGTGATTTTGATCATAATGTAATTTATTTCTAAGCACGTATTTATGTATGAAACTTCTAGAATCATCCACGCTTATCCACTGGGAGTTTAACGAGATTGTATGTATTGTCCGTTCACTGTTAATCGACGTACATACGTCGTTCAATTGCTTTGAGGATGTTACTGACGGATCTGGTGAAACGTCGTAATACGGACAACTGGCCGAGAGCAATCTGGATAATCGTACACCGTGAGATCAATCTGTAATTGAGAGCGAGTGACCGACTGATCGGTCGCTTGTCAAAGCGTTCGATTTCGACATGGAACAAAAGCTGGCCGTTTCGGAATGTAGTGTAGTACGTTTCGAGTGGTTGTATTTGGTAGAATAGACGTTGTTCCCTTTACGACAAAGAGCGTTCGCTGTCCGTCGAAAAATCAACGAACGAAAGTGTTTCTATGTCTATTTTCGTATCTAGGAGTGTTTTCACGGATGTTTTACGGTCATGTTTTTCATTATTGAAACTGTGCGAATTTGTACTTATATAGTGTGTGTCGATGGAATGTACATACATATCGATGGGTTAGTGCACAGATATTGTCAAGTTTTTACCAAAATTGAGTTGTCATACACAAAACGTCCATCTGCATCAAACCTTCATGTTTAAAAAGTATTGTACATATGTTCAAATAGTATATTTGAGAAGATATTGCCCTATTCAAATATATAATATGTCCATTTCGTCCATAGTTTTCATGCAAAAGAAATGTATGTCACTTAGAATATTTTAAAACAAAACTGGACTTACAATATCTGTGTACTAACCCATCGATATATATTTATAAAAAACTTTTTTTTATATTAAAAGACAAACGACGAGTGCATCGATTTCTTTTACTTTTTACTTTGTGACTTGATTGAACGTTTAATATAACTGTCAATACTTTTGAATGATGGTAGTAAAATGATAGCGTGTCGTATATAAAACATTTAATTGATTGAGTTGTTGTCATTATGGGTAATTGACCGAATGCGGTACAATTTACAATTGTGACAAAAGCAAAACACACTGTACTGAAAGCCAGGCCAGGCGATAGCTCAAAGGTTAGCCTCTCGAGTGAAGGTCCGGGGCTCGATCCCCGCATGTCGAATAATTTTCTCGACATTATTGGAATAATACAGATAATACCTTAAATACAAATCGGCAGTCTCCTGTTGGAATTTGCCGATTTATCTATCTGAGTTGTGAGATGGTTCTGGCAATAATAAGTGCCTTCTACCCATTATCCATTAAGGTCAAACTTCAAGTCGATCACCTGAATACACAATTATACATTCTTATTTTTCGGGCTTGAGTTATCTAGATCAGCGGTCGCCAACCGGTGGTCCGCATTTTTCATAATCATCATCATATTCAGCCGTTCACCATTCACTGCTGGATGAAGACCTCTCCAATCCTCTTCCATTCCTGTCTGTGTTGAGCATCTGCATCCACTCGACTCCACACATTCTTCTCATTTCATCAGCCCATCGTCCACTCGGTCTACCTTGCTTTCTTTCAAATCCTCTCGGATACCATTCCAGCATTTCTCGCGTCGATCTGCCATCCATTCTTCTCGCTATGTGCCACATTAACTTTTTCACACGTTCTGCTATATCTGCCACTTTGGCCACACTTCTTATCCATGTATTCCACTTACGATCTCCTCTCGTTATACCAAGCATACATCTTTCAATGCTTCTCTGTGTGCACTGGATCTTACGTAACATTCTTGAATTTAGCATACAAGTTTCACATCCGTACGTCATAACTGGCAGTTTTCATAATGAATAATGTAGATATACATATATCGTTTATTTATTATAATTATAAGGTGATATCCAACTTCTTGCAAGTGTACAAGTGTACCATTAATTAAATTAACATTTCATATTTAGAATGTTATTTTTATGGAAAAAATCATGGTAGTGGTCCGTGAGGTCCGAAAGGTTGACGACCGCTGTTCTAGATTATCTTGAGCGCACGCGGCTAAGATCATCCGGCGCCGGCCGTCACAATTCAAACCGTTACTCGCGCGTTGCATACTGTCGTGCCGCCACTTCACCATCGCGCGAATGTTCGTGAAATGTTGGCCTTAGCGCTGTGGTCAGCTGCCGCTCGCTCGCCCATCCAGAGCGCTGCTATCGTATCGCTAGTGGCGCCACTCTAGTGTCAACTAGCAAGCGGCAGCGAACCAAGTGTCATCGTGGCATCGGTGTTTTGGATCCCATATCGCGGGTTCTTGGTGGAGAATTTCGAGAAAGTTTACAGTCACTGAATTGGTCCACACGATTACGCACTAAAGGCACATACAACACTGGAGGGGTCCGGGGTGTGGGGAAGGGTCCGCCATCTTGCTTTTTTCGCGGTTCGCTCAACTTTTGCGAATGTCGCGCGAATGTTATAAAGTACGTCGGCGTTAACGGGAAAATGTTCTAGCGACATACCCACAACTTGGCGCTCGGCACCGCTCGGCATGATCTCAGATTCCACGCTAATTTTGTTCGACGGCTTCACGCCCTAGTATTAGTGTGTAGGTGTATAAGAAGGGCAGGAGCCACAACTCGCTTATAGGGTTACCAGATGCAAAAATTAAAAAGGAGGACAATCGATTCTGAAATCAATTGCAATGGAGAACATTCCAAAATAAAGTAAAATTTAAGATATAAACTTATATTACGAAAGAAAATATCAACGTCAACATTAATATAATGTTATAGCATATTATTGATACTACCGATTTAGGCATATTTTTTGATATGGTAACTCTTGTCACTCCATGCTCTCAACTCGTCTGACACTTTACTCACCGTTTAGCGCGCTTTCCGTTCATTTCTTCGTCCTGCACAAGAATGACTTCTCTTCGCTTCCCTGAGGATTACAGATACAGAACTGAAACTGTATCCGACGATGGACGCAGCATTGTGCTCTTTGCAGAACTCGCCAACATATGCGAGGCTGACGATTGGGTCGAAAAGTTTTCACGTCTAACATTGACTCGGTGGGTCATCCGCACGTGTCACAAAAACGTCAAAAATGTTCATATATTTCTTACCTTGTACATATGTATATATTGAATTGGTGTTGGTTCATTTATTTTTGAATCTTATGTTTGTTTTACTACTGATACATATACCTATACCTACCTAATATATATACATACAATCATTTAATTTTTTTTATTTTGTATATATTTTACACCTGACATTAATTTCGTCTACTCTGGTAATCATATCTGTTTTAGTATTTGGTGTTGTTTAATTTATTTTTATCTGTAATATTATGCTTATGTGTTTTTGGAATCGATATTTTTTCAGCTGATGCTACATGGTTCTATTTCAATAAACAAAATACCAACAAATTCTGTTATTTTTTAATGTTACCTCATAATACCTGGTTTACCTGTAAATCATTGTCCCAAATTTTTAGTATAAATATGTACATACATACATACATACATATGTATATGCATTATGACATAATGAAATTAATACATACATAAGTACATGTATTATAAAATCCAAAAACAAAAAATTGTGTTTGTCCATAGATGAATGGACTAGTTTTAAAAATCGAAGGTATATGTATATGAACATTCATATACATATATTATTGCAATTGAGATTCAGATAACTTGGGGTTAATGAGAATACAAGGTTCTTGTCCAGCCGAGCGTGTATTCGAATCGGTACCTACGAATCCTACGATTACAATAAAACATCGATTTACTTTATTTTAAGTAACTTTTTATACTCGAGAATTCTCGAGAAACTAAAAAGGAAATCTCGAATTCTCGAGATTTTCTTTTTAGTTTCAAATTCAAATATTCCGAGAAAATGAGATTCAAATATTTCGAGAAAATCAGATTCTAGAAATCGCCACCTCTAATCAGCAGCATGCGCATAAGACTGGAATGCATATAGTTGAAGCAATTATGGCATCATCTAAGTTTAGAAAATGAATTGATGTAAATGAAATGGGTGCAATAAAAAATGACAGATGAGCGGGCTCGAAGTGCGCGCGAGCTGTGGCTCCTCCCCTTCTTACACACCTACACACTAATACTAGGGCGCGAAGCCGTCGAACAAAATTAGCGTGGAATCTGAGATCATGCCACCGCTCGTCAGCGCTCGTCCAATATGAAGTGCCGGCATTACATGTATATTTTTCTGTTTTCAGCGGACAATGAGGAAAATGCAAGCGGCCGTCGTGTCAAAGAGAGCCTCGTCGGCACTATTGCCTTGTTGCTGATGTGCGATTGGCGTGATTGGTACAGGGTGGAAGACGTTAAGGGTGCAGTGGTACAGGAGGCGAAGTCTCCAGTGCCGTGTTGGCGCCCAAGAGCCCCTTGGGCTGGGCGATGTCGAGTCGCTTGGCTGCAGGGGCGGCAGGGGGCGGCCGCCCTGGGGCAATTGTCTCACCACCGCCCCCCACACTGGCTGCTAGGCATGGGGACAGGCCGCCCCCCTTCAATTTGCTACTCACCAGGTACACACATCACTAATTTTACTTAAGACAACTCGTTAACGGCCAATTTTGACATCAAGTTGACGTAAAAGGTGTTTATGGCCAGTTATGTACATATGTGTTACTCATCGCCAGTAGAGCTTGAACGGGTTAACTTGAAAATTTTTCTTAGTGTGAGAACTGAAAAATGGTCAATTCATATAAACTCCTTAGTAATTATTCATTTATTTATATATGTATGTATTATCAAACGTGTATTTAAGAAATTTAGTATGCAGTTGCTGTCAAAAATATATAAATCCTATACACATCAGACCTAAATTAGAATTTGCTGGAAATGTTTGGAACATTGTATGTTTAGAAAGGGTTCAAAGAAGGATTACAAAAAAATGCCATCTGAACTTCGATCCCACTAATGGTCTCACCTCTTTGGAGACGAGAAGTTTGAGGGGCGATCTTAATATAAGTGTATAAAATAATAAATAATACATATAAATGCCCAATAAAAAATTCGGGTGTAGCCAACCCATGACTTTATCCATATATTTGAGGAATACAAAGAGTAACGAAATTATTTTTTTTTAAGTACGTAAGTAAATAAAACGCATACACCACCACCACACCAACCAAAATACATACTTATGTACATATCATGAAATTACTGTGTTGAGTGCGCGCGCGTATATAAAATACGATCTTCGGCATATATTCAAATAAGAAAAACTACCACTTCCGGTCGGCGGATTTTAATCAAAACCTTATCAACTCTTAAATTTTATATGATAATTATAAATATAAATTTTCGACTTGATCAATAGGGCAGTTTCTGAAATATTCTGTGGTAAACTTTTCGACAAAAAAAAAAACCCTACTTCCGGTTGACTGATTTTAATGATTTATTTTTTCGTAACTAGCAATTTTACTCAGAAGTATAACATTATAATATTGTGACGATAGTACATATTTAAAAGGCCGAAAAAAAAAAAAAAAAAAAAAATCATTCAAGAGTAAACTGCCATTTCCGGTAGTCAGATGTTGACCAAAATCACAGTATCTCTTAAAGCTAACGTGAAAACTATAGATATGAAATTTTGACGAAATCGCCGGTGCAGTTTCGGAAATATTCTGCGGTAAACTTTTCGACAAAAAAAAAACCTACTTCCGGTTGACTAATTTTAATGATTTTTTTTTTAAATAGCAATTTCTCTCAAAATTACAACATTACAATATTGTGACGATACGACATATTTAAAAGGTCGAAAAAAAAAAAAAAAAAAAAATCGTTCAAGAGTAAACTGCCATTTCCGGTAGTCAGATGTTGACCAAAATCACAGTATGTCTTACGGCTAACGTGAAAACTATAGATATGAAATTTGGACAAAATTCCCGGAGCCGTTTCGGAAATATTCTGTGGTAAAAGAATTTTAGAATTTTCTACAAGAAAAAAACCCTACTTCCGGTTCACTGATGTTGACCAAATTCGTTATGGGTCTTACACCTTACGTGGAAATAATAGATATGAAATTTCAGCTTGATAGACTTAACAGTTTCGGAGAAAAAACATACAGACACACACACACACACAGACATACAGACATACAGACATTTTTTAGAAATCATGAAAACGTGATCAGGGGATGATACCTGATACAAATCAGTCAAAATCTCGAGGTCGAATTTTCGCACGATCACAATACTTTATCCGATTAGGATGAAGTAAAAAACCTCCCCACGTTCAATAAAAACGTACATCTCAGATGTCCCACTCTGAGACTCCTAAGACAAATCTAGAAAAATTGTCAGAGACTCAAATAGAGTGGTCGAAGTTTGGAACCGCCTACCAAATCAGCTAGTAACTTCTGAAAATATGTATAAATCTGTTTAAATATCATCTCGACTAGTTTTTGAATATACAGATGGATTTTTGTAATTCTTCAAATATAAAATATAAATGACTAAAAAATTTAAAAAATCTATACGTACAATTTATATCAGACCCCTGGGCTCCATCGGCCTGCCCATGTATTTTAAATAAATAAATAAATAAACTCCATACAAAAAAAACGATGCACTCGCGTCTCAGCCAATTGAAGTTCATCAGCCGCTTATACATACATATATATGTACATAGGTACGTATAGCGTCTCATACTAAGACAAATTACCAAGCTATGTATGTAGGTTGCCATCATTACGATTCAATACGCTGGCTGTTTGAACATAAACCTAGCTTAACACTAAATCACTTTTAATTATTTGACAAAAATCAAATTCAAATTCACGATACCTTCATGCATCAAATTCATATGGTGTAGTTTCAAGATTAGCGTACACCTTGTAAGATTATTTTGATCTATTTCCGTACCGTGTCAGTTTGATCCGGGATAACCTTAAAGCTCGGTTTCGCGTTGGACAGTCACAACAACGTAAATAGCTTGTAGTTTGCATTGAAAACTGTAATATATGTATGTACGTACACTAAGAAACCTACAATTGTTTGTATATGTATATTGACTCTCTTGTTTCTTAAATCTGATCTGTTTCGACCGGCAACACTTCGTGGATCATTAGCCGGAGTTGTCGAAACAAAACTTTGTACGGCAGTCAACCAAAAGGAAATGTATAACGCGTAGAATCATAGAAAGAACCTATGCAAAGTTTTGGCACTATTAGTGAAACGACGTGGGAATGTACCTACACATATACCTAAGGAACAAACTAAAATGTCGCGACAGACAAGAACTCAACAAAATATAAAGCAAAACTATATACATATAGACAGATTAAAGGAGTGCAATGATCGCGAATTTACGTTCGAACGGATCAAAGTACTATTTTCGCGAAACAAATTAGAATTTAGCGATTTCGCGTCAATGTCACAGAAGAATTTCTCGATTCGAATAATTCACATGCTATGGATGAGACGGTGTGTGGCGAAAATTCGCATACATAATTTCAAATGGCGAAAGCTTAAACCCACATCACCGCAGGGGTTGACGCTTCCGAGCCGCAGAACAAAATTAATTAGAATCGTTTTGATTCGGCAGCATTTTAAACCCTCGCAAAGTGGCGAATTTGAACGAAACTCGCGTATAACAAGTACATACTCGTATATCATCGCGTTGAGTTACAAAGTTTTTCTGTTCATTCTGATGATAGGTACTGAAGGTTCGGTCGTGGTGAATTAACTAGGGAAATGCACTCTTCGGCGGTTTACCATTGCCCTTCTGGGGGTAAACACGTCCCAGTGACACTTGGCGGCTCGAATCCATTATTAAAAAAAAGAACATTTTAGGACGAGTATTAACGCGTGTTTGTCACATTAGCTTAATGGCGTCGTATAAAGTATACTACACAGGGTGGGTGACCCGAATTCGGATTCGAAAACAAAAACTTTACCCCGCCGAGTAAATAAAACGGGGGCTAATCGAGGACGTGTCCACGGTGTGGGAGTGGGTGAAAGTGGGGGGGTAGTGGGTGGAAGTGGGTGATAGTGGGTGGTAGTGGGCGAATGTCGAAATCTTTCAGGTCTATCGTTTTGACGAAATTCGCGCTGGTTTACGGTGGCGGGGCATATAAACTGCGACATTTCGCGGGTCATTTGAGATGTCGCAGTGGGGCTGCGACCCCTGGCTTTGAGCGCCCCTGCTATATAGCATCAAAAGGGACCGGCAAATGGAAAATCTTCGCCCCATAAACGTTTCATCATCCGGCGATAGTACGTTCGCGCCACATTTACCGCGATTTGCGACCCATACTAATTTTCGTCCATTATTGTTATCGCCGAAATAGGCGGAAATGTCGCCGTCGTTTTATTTCGAATACAGGGAAACATACCAGACGATATAAATGGTTTGAAACTATGTATTTAGTAATATGTACATAGATTCGTTTTCATCAACCTTCGTCAAAATATCTTGAAAAGTATGTTTGATATACATAATATCCTTTAAATGTTGAGATGATGCCTTAATCTAATGGTTGGACTATCGAAGTACACACATATGTATGTAGTATCCCCAGCTGATCTCAATTCGTCATACGAACCGCGCGAGAAGACACACGGGATGAATTAAAAAAAAAATTGTCCATTTTGTAAAACCGCGTTAGATTAAAACCGAGTAAATCGAGGGAAGGGTATATATATATACACATACATATACATATATAATTATATTATAACGGATGTATATACATATGTACTATATAGGTTGTGTGGTCCATTTATGAAAATATTTCCTTTTATATCAATTTTGGGTATTTATACAGCCTTCAGTCAATAGATAGTTTGGAACAAGTATAACATTTTTGACACTCGGACCTTTCAGATTTTTAACCTTTTATTTGACAAATCATAGAACGAGATTGTGCTATAATAGGACAATTAAAATTCATATTATATTTATGTATGTAATTTTCACATCAAAGTTATCATTAACAGAATGTATACGTGAGGTATGTACATAGGTACACATACATACAATGTACATATATAATTTACATACATTATATAAATAATAGCCCAATTCCATATGTCTGTCTGTCTGCTGATAACGCTCGCCTCGGTAAAGACTGAAATTCAAATTTAATTGCAAGTTCAAATTTAGTCGCAAGTGGGATTTGAACGCGCGATCACCAGGTTGGGCGAGTTAGCGCTAACGTGTTCACCCAACATCGATGATGGGAGGCCTCCTATAATTTGAAAATATTAATCCTTAGTAGATTCGCGACTTTGCTAAATTAACAAAACACGTCCGTTGATATTCAACGGGCTTACACTAGTATAGGTACATATATTAGTGTAAGCGGGTTTGATTTCTTGTCCGGGTCGTTGCGGTCCCGCTATCATTGCCAACATAATTTTTAGCCGCAGTCTCTCAAAGCTGGTTCGTGTCGCCAACGCGATTTTATTGGCCATACACCCGTTCAATCAACGGTACACAATAATTTCAATAACAGTCACACGGGCTACGGGCTTTATTATATTGCGCACACGGGCGGCGTTAGAATCCACTAGTTAGTAATCGACTAAAATAGTATCAACATTTTCTGTGAAATCTGTGCAACTTGATAGCAGCTCATTTCTAGAACTGTGTTCGTTTGACTTTTTATTCTCCAAATAATTTCCTTCTTGACTTTTGAATCATTTTGTATAGTACACATGTATAATATATTATATCGAATTACGTACACTTGCCTTGAATGAATGAGGAAATTCGTTAATCGTAGTTAGGTATAAGGGGGG
The DNA here is from genome assembly GCA_022651745.1 of Parapsyche elsis. Classification (NCBI taxonomy): domain Eukaryota; kingdom Metazoa; phylum Arthropoda; class Insecta; order Trichoptera; family Hydropsychidae; genus Parapsyche; species Parapsyche elsis. The sequence goes on from JAGVSN010000018.1 coordinate 5,289,791, forward strand.
TGGGAAGCGAAGAGCCCCAGTTAAGTGGATAAAAAAGCGGAGAATTTTAAATATTCATCGCGGATTACCTTTGTGGTGGTTTTCAAACGTTACTCGACTCAGCCGAAGGGACCCATTATCCGGGGTCGCGACCCGTTGAACGGTGCAAGAGGGGTAGTTGCTCGAGCTTAGTTGCGAAATTTTGCATAGTACGCCTGTGGAAAGCTGCTGGCCAAGCCGAGTGAATTATTCATGAGTGCACTCCTCGAAGCAAGCGAGCTCGGCTCGGTAAAAGAAAATGCAGATTGGCGTCCGCGCAGACACCTTACAATTAATCGTTTTATGAGTGGAAAATATTTGGTTTGTCGATGTGTGTGTGTGTGAGAAGTTACGCGAGCTACAGACTTGGGGGATGCTTGGAGTCTTCCGAGTTACGGTTAGACGGTTAGGTAATAATGTTCATTATTTGGTGAATATGACTGAGTAAAGAAGAAGAAACAAAACGAAGGCTGAAAGTGCTTTTGGAAGAATGAACATAGTTTTTAAATCCAACATTACGCTATGCTTAAAAAAGAAGGCACACGACCAATGCGTACTGCCAGTTATGATGTGATGTGAAACGTGGATGCTAAGTTCAAGAATGTTACGCACGATCCATTGCACACAGAGAAGCGTGGAAATATGTATGCTCGGTATAACAAGAAGAGCTTGTAAGAGGAATACATGTGTAAGAAGCACGATCAGAGTGGAACATATAGCGGAACGTGTAAAAAAGTTGAAGTGGACACATAGCGAGAAGAATGGACGGCAGATGGACGCGATAAATACTGGAATGGTATCCGAGGGGATGTGAAAGAAAGCAAGGTAGACCGAGTGGACGATGGGCTAATGAATTGAGAAGAATGAGTGTAGTCAACTGGATGCAGATTACTCAAGACGGATAGGAATGAAAGAAGATTGGAGAGGCCTTCATCCAGCAGTGGATGGTGAACGGCTGAAAATAATGATGATGATGACGAATTTTTATTATGGAAAAAGCTAATGGGGTACGTTTCGTCCGCATCGAGACTATTTGAAATTCTAGGTACGAAAGTAGACTATTGTTCAAATTGTATAAGTAAAATGTTGCTCTAACATGGTTTTATTTGAAAAGGATTCATTTCCGCGGAAAATTCTCCATTATACATCATTAAACTTTATAGTGCACTTGTGTGCAGCTGAATTTCCGGCTAAGTCGACCAATAAAATAGCCCAAAGCTCGCAAGAGGCAAGAGAGTTTTCGATAATAATAGATCACATATACGTAGAGAATACGACGACACTCTCCTCTGGTATAATATTGTATTATATCGCACTACAGTAAAATAGGCCATGGAAAGATAGAGGAAAATATACCACTTAAACTTCAAAAATACACACAAGTACACTCATATTAAAAAATAATAGCATTGTATCAATATACCTACATATATACAGGTTATATAAAATCAATGTCAACCTTTATACCTACATATATAATATTACATATGTACATACATAGGTCATCAAAGGTCATATGCCACTAGCGATACAAAGACATCTTAGCATTGACCGGTGATATGATTCACTGACTACGCAAAAGCGATAATAGATTTGTTCACCGACCCAGAAGACTGTAATCAAACAGATAATAATACTGTCCGAAATACGTACATATGTATACAAATACGGATCAATTTCAGGTATATAGAATGTCGGTCATAATTTAAAATAAATATTTACGGTCGTGTAAACTTTTCACGGTGCAATCGAACTAATCGAATGACTAACCGCGTCCGGTTTAACTAATGGTTCTTTCTGGGGCTACGTATTGATTTTAGCTGCATTTTTCCCCCCTCGGCCATCACACAAGTGAATCGTGAACGTTTGCGTAAAAGCAAAATATTATTAATTCAAAATTTTTTTATGATAATAATTCCTATCGAGCGAGATGCGATAACTTTTTCCGCACACGAGGCACTACTACCCCGAATTACACCATCGTGCAGTTTCTAATCGAAAATTAAGAGCGTACCCAATACCGGTATAATGCATTTAACAAAGTTTTAGAACTGTTATAAAATTACGGTGCCAACTTAAGTCGTTAAAATAGAACGTAATTTCATTCTATGTATCTGTGCGGGAAAACTATATGTAAGCCTTAAAATATATGTAATTTGACTGTGATACTAGCAATAATTTGAAAGGCGACAATTGAATGCGAGTCACAGACGACAACGAAATAAATAAAATACGTACTTTATAAATTATAGCAGACAGTGCAAGGATGAATTCAGAGTCATGTGGAAAGGACTCGTAGGTAAAACACACAATGTCTGTGAACGTACTTCGATTCTTTGTTTTCATTCAAATATTAATAAGTTTTCTCGTATATTGCTTTTTGTGAACTGGCAATAACTGATCGGCTGCGTTTGGAATCCTCTGTCTGTCATTAGCTGGAATCATTAAAACGAAGCTTTATGTGTAGAAAAAAAAACCCGAAATAAAAGTGTCCCATTATGGCATTTCGGTGTGGCCAACCCATGACTTTATCCATATATTTGAGGAATACAAAGAGTTACGAAGTTAATTTTTTAAGTACGTAAGTAAATAAAACGCATGCACACCACCACACCAACCAACATACATACATACATATCATGAAATCACTGTTGAGTGCGCGCGCGTATGTAAAATACGATCTTCGGCATATATTCAAATAAGAAAAACTACCACTTCCGGTCGGCGGTTTTTGATCAAAACCTTATCAACTCTTAAATTTTATATGGAAATTATAAATATAAATTTTCGACTTGATCAATGAGGCAGTTTCTGAAATATTCTGTGGTAACAGAATTTTAGAATTTTCTACAAGAAAAAAACTCTACTTCCGGTTGACTGATGTTGACCAAATTCCTTATGGCTCTTACACCTTACGTGAAAATAAAAGATATGAAATTTCAGTTTGATAGACTTGATAGTTTCGGAGAAAATACACATACAGACACACACACAAGTACATAGACACGCAGAAATACAGACATTTTCCAGAAATCATGAAAACGTGATTAGGGGATGATACCTGATACAAATCAGTCAAAATATCGAGGTCGAATTTTCGCACGATCACAATACTTTATCCGATTAGGATAAAGTAATAAAAACGACGTATCCATATATGAAAAACACGTTGTTTGCACAAAGCATCCAGCAACAAGTTCAGAAACGTGCTCAAAAGTAAAAATTTTGTTGTTGCCTTTGTCTATTCCTGGCTTGGGAAACAAACAGACATATGTATGTACATAGTTTTTAACATAATTTTTAATTTTTTCAGTGCCGTATTGGGAGGAGTATTAGCGGCAGTATGTGCCGCATGCTATTGTTGCGGTCGAGCAAGTCGAGCGAGAAAACCGAGAGAAAGCTCGCACACGAGCAACATTTACACATTATCCGCAGACTGCCCCCACAACCATTCTTTGGTAAGTAAACGACTATTAGCTTACAGTATACTGTTTAGAAATTCCTGCAGAGTGGGATTAAAAATTAATTAATTAAATGGGACAACGTCTGTGCTTAGTTGGAAACGTATTCAGTATATGAATGCTAGAGGATTGATGTACACTTATCATTGATGAGGTTATTACCCGACGGCAATGTGTTGCTACGGGTATACTATAATACACACAGGTATAAATTGACAAACTTTGGGGACACGTAGAGGACACATTTACTATGGGAACATATGTATTATATAAAATTTATATTGATGAAGGTTTCCTCTTTAAAATCTTCTGCTGCATTCACAATTAAATTATCCAGGTGAATTAAATTATTCGAAAATAATGTTTAGCTCGAGTGTTTGTGGGTGAAAAAATTGTATGTGTAATTTTCAGTGCGGTCCGGAGTTGGTTATTTTAGTATTACCATTGATATACATATGTAGAATATCATCTATGTATGATATGCCCCTTTATACTTTTCGTTCGGCAAAAATCGTCGCAAGAGTAGGGATGAATGGACAGAACCCGAGACTCGAATAACAAAGAAGTGACCTTTTTTTTTTTTTCCAACACTTCGACTCGGCAGGGTAGAAGTGACTCGACTCACAACCACGACTTTTATACTTGAATGTCTTGGTTAGAGTCGGAACATTTTTAGAGCGTGAGGGCGTATCTAGACTATTATACATCTACATACTAGTGTAAGCCCGTTGAATATCGACGGATGTTTGTGTGGATGAGTATACATGTGTATTTAATAGATTTTATAGTTGTTGCATAGAGATGGTGCGTTATAATACAACAACGTAACAATTTAGCAAAGTCGCGAGCCTATTAAGATATTATATTGTCAAATCGTAGCAGGTTCGTCAGCACCTCCGTTTGAATCATAACGTAAGCGCTCACTATCCCGAACCGGTGATCTCGGGTTCAAATCCCACTCGCGCGACGTTTTTTTTTTTTTTTTAAATTATTTATGTGAAAGGTCTATGGTATTAAAAAGTAGAGTACGACGTTTCATCTTATATAAACTTTGGTCACAAAAATTGGGTCAGAGGTGGCAAATTCGATAAACGGCGGTCGATTCGCTCGTTGAGTGGTTGTCGAGCAGCAGGAGATGATAACGGAATTAAATAATAATAAAAAGAAAAAAAAAGCGTCGTGGGCGGATGCGGAAATCAACAGAAAACACTTTTGCTCAGAAGGAATGGTGGGGGGGGGAAACTCAAGCTGAACGGCGAGCCGAGCCACTGAGAGCAAAGTCAAGAATCGGAAAAGTCACGATGGGAAAATTCGCCGGAAAATTGCGGAGGATTTCCCCGACAGGAGGGGACATTTCGTAAAGGAAGGAAGTTGTTAGTGGACGGTGAAGTGGATGCTGGGGAGAGGGTGCAGGAGAAATAGGGGTTTGGGGTCTCGTCCATCGTACAGGTAATTTTGCATCTCGAGAAATGCACTTACAACCCTCGAAATGCACAAGTTCACTCAAAACTCAACCCCAACCCCCCCCTACACTCGTTAGAATCAAAAGAAATCAGTACACGTTACACACGCGTCAGTCTATAATACGTAAGGAAAATAAATAAACCTATTAGCAGGCAAACAAATATATGTATTTATATACTGGAACAATTTAGATTATATAGGTAAATATATGTAAAGGTGTCCCAAAATTCACGCAAGAAGTAATTTTGATTGAAAATACAGGTTTTTAATTAAAAATTGTAATTTTTTTATTGATTCATAAAGTATACAGTATAGGGTTATGTATGGAGTAGCATATCAGGGTTCATTCCCAACGAGAAGCGTCCTACAGTGGAACGTAAGCTACTGTCCTGAACCGTATGCTTGTATCGGTGAAGTTCCAGTGATTTGATTCATTCAAAAATACTCACTAGTGCACATTGTCACGACAAAGTATGAAAGGTGAAAACAAAAAGATAGACCTTCGACTATTCAGAGCAACAATTTTATTTTGTTCAATTCAAGAGTTGTGAAAGTGCGATTAACTGTCGAATATATGTGAACTTTCGGGATGTGTAAATTGTTTTTTTATTTTATTTATGCTACTCCATACATAACCCTATACTGTATACTACTATATGAGTCAATAAAAAAATTACAATTTTTAATTAAAAAGTTGTGTTTTCTATCAAAATTACTTCTTGCATAAATGCTGGGACACCTTTAGATATGTATCTATGTATGTACGTATGTACATAAATATGAAAATTTTTTAGTAGGAATTAATCGTGAATAAAAATATGAAACGTTCGAAGACAATGAATCGCGATTCGAAGTGTTCGTTTTAAATTTGAGATTTATTAAAGAAAATTTTCTTCTGCGAACGATTTTAACAAGATAGACGTTATCCGGTTTCTTTTCACCTTAAAAATAGTGCACAATCAGCGACTGTCCCCCTCACCAAGTTGGTCCCCTTCCCCAATTCCCCTCGCCCATCGACAGACAAACACCGGTCGCACATAACAAAAGGGGATAATAAATCCGGAAATGACGTCATTTTCAACGCCGGTTCGCTGTAAGTGCGGAAACAAAGCGACCATTTTCACATCCCACAATTGGCCAATTTTGAAAAGCTTCACGAGCGAAAAATATTCCCGACGTGTCATACACCTCTACGTGTACATCTGTAGACGGAAACACACGTACGCACACTGACGTAATGGTTATAAATCCAATTTGATTATATCTCTTCTACAATACAATGTCCGAGCGGATGACGATCGTAAAAGTTTACCAGTTTCCGCGCGCGCATTCGACGTAAGCCCATTCGTCATAAAGGGGTTTAAATTCTTAAAAGGGAAGTATGAGCGGAGAGAGTAGGGGAAATTTCCAACGTAAATGCAAAAGCGACACAGATGAAAAATAGCTTGAAACATTCGGATAACAGGTCAGAAGACGGGCCCCGTTCTGGAAAAACGCTGCATTATGAAAGGGCTAATGGAATTGAATAGCGGAACGAGTTTGTCTAAAGTAAAAGTTTGAATCAAAATTAATATTAAATAAATATGAGAGTATTTCTAAGAAATCTGAATTAAACTTTTATTTATTACGCTTAGGATTCAAATTCAAATAAATTTATGTGTATACACCAGACAAACAAATAAATATTTCTACAAATATTATACTTATTGCCATTTTAACTGGCAAGATAAAAATCGTCAGTCATTCAATATTTGTCTTTTTAAGGCTCTTTAGAAAATATTCAATGATCAATTAGAATGCACCAAAGCGTAATCAGTATTTATATTTATTTTGGACTCACCGTTGACAATATTTTACTGGGTATTTTTCACATTTGATTCGTGCTCGAAAATTATTGCCATTCTATGCCATATCCCTTCACGCAATCCGTCACGCGAAACGAAAGTCATAAATTCGCACGAAACATAAGCTCGATTCATCAATAATAGTCGCGTCAAAAAATAATTGATTTCCAAAATAATAAAAAAATGGAAATTTTCAATACACCCATCCATTGCGAAAGCACAAAAACAAAATAAAACCGATACGCCACTGAAAATTTAATTTTTGTCGAGTAGTTTCCATCAATGCGATGATGAATTGAATTTGGGGATGAAAGGAGAGGGGAACGCTTCCTGTGGTTTTCTTTGCAGGGTAAAATACGAAACAAAAATAGGGAACACTTTTATTCATTGGTCACTCTCGAGTCCATCAATCACCGTCTCGGTCCAGAGAGAGAGGATGGGAATGATGTGCAGGAGATGTGGTACCAACTCCATTAGCCAATGTCCTCTCAGGACACGAATGCACAGGCGTGTGAAAATTAACCGTCGAAAATCGATAAGTCATTAATTATAACCGCCACTGACGTGAAAATATCCTATGTAAATAATTCATTCGTCACACTCGACAAAAACGAGTATGCAATTAATAATAAAATCGTTCGAAAAAGGTTTAGAAACACTGTAAGTGAAGGTACCCACTACATATAAAACAAATGTAGAGAGACGATGAAATTATTACCTGTCGTAAAATCTAGACATTGTTCCATATAGCCACTCGTATGAACGAATCAAATTTTCATTATAAGTGAAAAATTATACTAAAGTTTGCAGTTTTGCTTTGAACTTTCGTATAGTTTGTGCGGATTAAAAATATTGACCTTTTCAGAAGTTTAAATCGCTTAATAAGTAATACGAAAGACAATATTGCAAAGTAAAAGCGATTATACTAAAAATAGAGAGCGTTGTGGACGACAAAAATATTTTTAGTCGAATCTCTACGGGAATGAAATCTCACTTCTGAGAGCTTATTGCCGTTGATTTTTACAAATATAGTGCAAATAGTAGTGGAATCTACAATCTACAATATTTTGTGTCGTCATAAAATATTGATTGAGTGTATTATTAGTAGCACGCGGTATAAAATTCAATAGAGAATTCAAGAGAGAACGAGTTGTGTGAACATATTTGTACAATAAATCGCTTTATACGTCGTACAAAGTATGCCAAATAAAGCTCGGAATAACTCTCTTTTGTATTTTATAGTGTTGTATAAGTTGCTCGGGATTTTTCCTCGGCTAAGCTTTCTTCTGGGTCGGAGTTCGCCATCAAAAATGCTTATAGAATGCACCCGAAAGCTTTTCCGCCAGATTTTCACAGTATATCAAGTAATTTAGAAATAAACAATACAAACAAGTATTTAGAATAGAAAACTATAGTATATCGTCGACTTAAATGTAAAATCTTATTCAAATAATTTTCAAATACCTTAGAGAGGAAAATTGATGATATGAAAAGTACAAGATGTAGACGTATCTTCGTTAATCTGAAAATTGAAAAAAAAAAAAGATTAAATTATTACAAAATGTAAATTCAAATGCGATTATCTAACAAAAGAAAACTTCTTTACATTTCGAATCGACTAACGAATGTAACTGAACAATAAAGAGAGACTGGTTTTTGTTCTGCGAGTGCATTGAATTGCAACGTGGTAGTCACATGATACGATTCACAGTGTCTAAAGCAGTCGTTTTTATTTTACTGCATTTTATAAAAATGAATAATTTGAAGCTCAAGTGCACTTCGCAAGTAATAACATCCCACCGTTTGAAACATTTTGCATAGCGTTAATATTGCAAAACATGCTCGGATTACTGATAATAATAAAAAAATAAATAAAATAATACTATCACTATATTTATATATGTACTTTTGATTTCCCAACAACACTCCATTGATTGCATTGCATTGCTGTGTACAAATCAATTCAAACCCGTGCATGCACTCGAAAGTATAACGACCGATGCAGGATTCTTTTCATGGATACTCCATTTAGGCGAATTTACAACTTCCGTCGAGATACACGCCATGTATGTAAATAAATCGCCACTGCATTCGAATCACATTGCATTTTAATCAACGTTACTATTTGAATACAAAAGCGAGCTCATCCAATACGTTTGACTGGTGTTGAGATATTTTGGGAAATGGCGCCGTTTACATAAATAATATCGCTTATCGAACATCCTTACTCGGAATATACGAGATGTTCAATCGTATTAAAGTTTATGGCATTTTAACCACCCCTGTTGGGAAATGTATTAGATGTGACCCCGTCTGTATATATCTTGGCTAATATTGTGAAAAAAAATACATTTTGAATAACAATAATCTAGTCATATTGTTTTTAGACATTGGAATTACAACTCATGCAAGTAGACATTTATTGGAAGAATTTTTGATACAATATTAGTGGATCGAGTCCATAAAATCGATATTGAGATATTTAAACTTAAAGTAAAAAGTTCTGGTACCATGTATGTACATATGTACATACATACATAGTAGTAATGCAACTCGAAACTTGTACTGCTATTTGTGGAGCTATTTTAAAAGTTAGACTTCTGTTATTGACACACAATGTGTTTGAACTACCCGTTGGAATAGAAATAATTGTCATAATTGTGACATAACCTAAAAACTATAAATACTAATTTTATAATAAATCCAGAACTATCTATTTCGAAGTAAATAAACAGAAAGTCAATATCTATTAAAAATTTATTTCATAAGTAATATTAGCATATATCAATATACAGGTATGTATGCAATTAGAACTAAACTTCACTTGCAAATTTGAAATTCAGTTTGCTGTAGAACTGCTAACACTCAAAGTTTGCGTATTGGATAAAAGACATCTTCAGTATATGGCAGAAGAAAACATACGCTTAAAACTTTGATTGTAAAATTACACACGAAAGCGGTTCTCGTTCGAATTGAGAATACTTTTATTATATTATTTAGTAGGCGAACGGGTTAAACGCGGAATAGAATAACGACCTTTAATATAACATATATTTCAATTCGTACACGTTCATCAAGTCAACAGTACAGTACAGTTGAAGTGTCAGCGATAATTACAATCGACGATTGTTATCGGACCGCATAATGACATTCAGCGGAAGTCGATTTTCAATTAATAACATTTATCGGATTCGAACGATGATTAAATAAATTTCACTCGGCATCGATGGTATGCCAATACTACCCCCGTACTTATATAATATTTACGTAGTGTGTTTCGATAAAAGCACACCGATAATGATAAGCGAAAGCTTAGCTTTTCAATTAAGATAAAAACTTTCGGATTGGTGAAGAAAGCATTGTGCTTGCGCGTTGATTTATGATTCCCGACGGATGAGTAATTTTAATTTACAGCGGACGGGTTCTCCTTTTTATTGTGGTCCCTGTTGGAAATCTCTGGATGTATATATATATATATATATATATATATATATATATATATATATATATACATATATTGGTACCTATCTCAACAGCCCTGGGTCCCGGCGAGACCACTAAACACCACCACTTTATTGTCTGACGAAGAACAACAAAGACGCATACATCGCATGTAAAAATGAATATACATATGTAAGAATAATGGGATTGCTTGGAGCAAGTTGCACCTATAATATTTCGGCACATACTGGTTATTAGGCTATTATCATTCCAACTATCCGACAAAAATTAAATCGATATATCTTAAAAAAGTTCGCAACTGAGTAAGATTAAGGCAATAATAAAAAATATCGCACGACTAAGTTATACGACTAAAACTCGTTTGCGCTTTAAGCTGTGCGTTATCCGTTTAATAGTTTTTCCGTATTAGAAAACAAATGCCAAAGTTTATAAAACGATCAAAAGATAAAAAATACTAATATTGTCGTTGAAAAAGAATGACCGTCAGAAACTCGGATGCAAAAGATGATTATATTTATGCAAAACATTTTTTACAGTGACAATACGATACTGTAATAAAAATATTCAATCATAAGAAACAATCGTTAAAGTCAAATTACATCGTAATATGACTTTATGGAAATTGTACTCACGAAAATGGAAATTGTACTCACAAATATATAATAAATAATAACATTTACTATTTATACGTATAATTTTATAGCAAGAAGAGATCGTAAGAGGAATACATGGGTAAGAAGTATGACAAAAGTGGCAGATATAGCGGAACGTGTGAAAAACGTGGCTGGGCAGAAAGCGGGATGAATGAACGGACGCAAGAAGTACTGGAATAGTATCCGAGAGGATGTGAAAGAAAGCAAGGTAGACCGAGTGGACGATGGGCTGATGAATTGAGAAGAATGTGTGGAGGATTGGAGAGGCCTTCATATAGCAGTGGATGGTGAATGGCTGAAAATGATGATGATATGGAGTTGATTGAACATCAAAAGGTGTGTTGAAAAGAATTTTCCGATATGTGAAGAAATTAATTTTCCGAATTTTCCGACATGTGTTGAAATGGATTTTCCGAGATACATATGTTGAAATGAATTTTTCGAACTACACAATGAGGTCAATCGCGATCAATTTAGTCAAACTCTTTCTGCATCGCGAAAGTTTTTGTACCTTATATGTATGTACATATGTATGTATGTATATATTAGATAATCATATTGTAGAGATAGTTGATAGTTATTTATACCTAGGACAATTGGTGAATATGACTGGATGTAAAGAAGAATAAATAAAACGAAGAATGAAACTAGGACGGAGTGCTTTTAGAAGAACGAACATAGTTTTTAAATCCAACATTCCGCTATGCTTAAAAAAGAAGGCGTACAACCAATACGTACTGCCAGTTATGACGTATGGATGTGAAACTTGGACGCTAAATTCAAGAATGCTACGAAAGATCCAGTGCACACAGACAAGCATGGAAAGACGTATGCTTGGCATAACAAGAAGAGATCGCAAAAGAAATACATGGGTAAGAAGTATGACCAAAGTGGCAGATATAGCAGTACGGGTGAAAAAGTTGAGAACAATGGATGGCAGATGGACGCGAGAAGTACTGGAATGGTATCCGAGAGGGTTTGAAAGAAAGCAAGCTAGACCGAGTGGAAGATGGGTTGATGAATTGAGAAGATTGAGTGTAGTCAACTGGATGCAGATTGCTCAAGACAGACAGGAATGGAAGAGGATTGGAGAGGCCTTCATCCAGCAGTGGATGGTGAACGGCTGAAAATGATGATGATGATATGTATGTACATACATATATGCAGACTGTTAAGTTTCTCTAATGTTGGGCATTAACGGTCAGTTTTTCTCGCCGTACAAAAGGACACATTTAAACATATTGTGAGTGTGTCGATTTTCCGTTGTAAGCACGATCACTTTAGCACATTCACAATCCATTTTAATAATACATACGTCCTTTAATTACGGCGGGAAAAACGGACCGTGAATGGCAACCATAATGGAGCTTTTCAAACTGGTTCAATTATAATGAATCAATTCTAATTACACAATACAAAATTAGTATTCAATATGTGAATTCTGACTTGTCATTTGTTTCATTCTTATAAAATGTAAAAAATATAGTTTGAGCAACACCTCTCTGTAATTTAGGCAAGTCGTTGAAATATTTTTTACCCAGCTAGGCTAGGAAATAGGCAAGACAGCGGAACCGGAAACGAATGCGTCCTGCGGCGTCGCCGGTCTCGGCTCGACGACTCGCAGATGAGAGCAATTCACTTTTAAGGCTTTCGCGCATTTTCCCGCCGAAAGGAGAAACGAGCGGAAAAACATTTTCCCCGCAGGGAGGGCGCAGATTAAAGGTTAGATTTGACGCGTCGATTGCCACGCGCCCTCGCTATCGTTCACCGGTTTAAACGATCTATTATCAGACACTGTTGCAATTTGTTGCCGCTCTCTCATGTTTTTTTTTTCCCCTATCGAAACGTATGTATTCCGATAAAAAAAAAAATGGCGAAATCTTTCGTGCGTAAGTGAATAGATCGCGTGTCGTTTGTGGTAAATGACAATACCGCACGTTTGTAAAGTAACGCAATGCAATTACATATGTATTGTACCTGCGCTTATATTTATCACAAGTATTGGCCAAGGTTAAAGATAAATGACAACTGTATTTTATTAGTAGGTAGGGTTGACATGTAATCATAAATATATTTTTTTGTAAAGATTTTGTGCTTTTTAATTACACGTTGAGTTAATTTGGTATTTTTTTTGTATTATACAATAGACATAGCGTGTAACGTATAAAATAGTTACCTAAAAAGTATTCCGATCTGTGCATTTTGGATCGTAAAGTGTGCATAATATATATGTAATATTATTAATAATAGATTTTGCGAGGGTCGTTCATCTTAATAAAGTGGATGAGAGAAAGAAAGAGAAAGCGTGCACAACGGAACAGTTTGTTTTATTGCGCAATATATTTTCTTTCACAATTTTATTGACACATTCGCCCTTCTATGTATGTATGTACATATGTACGTACAAAACGGGCACGTATATAAAATAAATGGATTCTCTCGTTTAACATAACTTTTGGAGTCACTATTCGATCGTCGAAAGTCGAAAGCGATGCATCATATAAAAATTGTATAGCGTTTATAGCTTACGCTCGTAGTTTGTATGCAGCAGCAGCAGCAGCTCGGAAAAACGATGCGACGGGAATTAAAATTAAAACAAACAAACGGAAAAATGTTTGTTTTACACTGGGTCGTTGAGAAAATGCGTGTTTGGCAAACTGTCATCTACAAAGGGGATTAAAAGGATGTCTGTGTTTGTATTTTCGCGTGGTGGTATTCGTCGTCGTCGCTTTTCGTACTATTTATTCGAGCAAGTCACGCGAACTGAAAAAAAACCTTTGTCCTTCAGGTCCTGAATACCTAATTACCTTCATTAGGTTCACACAGCCCTGAGGGACGTATAGAGGTTTGTAATTAATTACGTCGGTTTTCACTCAAGTCGCCAAATAGCGCACGACACTCACTAAAATATCCCCAGGTACAATATAAATAATACCAAATAAAATTAAAAAAATATGAACCCAAAATTATACATATACATACATAGGTTTCCCAAAATAAAAATAAAATATTTGTTGAAGATATTGACCCCAATGAGTATAACCGTTATTTTATTACACACATATAAATATATACGACCTCCATCTCAATCATAATCCAGCCCTGATGACCCTTTATTTACAACCCACCCTATAATAACTCGTCTACATCGTCTTCAATGGCAAATAACTGAGACAGTCATTTGCGTAACAAAAGCGGTAAATTACCGCAATCATTCATTATATTGAAAATAAAAAAAAATAGTAAAAATAGACAGAATGAAAATATTTCCGCGTCATAAACAAGTTCAAATTTTACATTACAAATGTATTTTCCAACACACAAACTCAATTATTGTATTTGAGTTTGTATTTTACTCGCGAATTTTATGTAATAAAATTTCACTACTGTGTTATTCTGTTTAAAAGTTTATCCACACTGCAAATTAAAATAAGTAAATTATGCATTTGTATACGGGTTATTTAATTGATTTATTGGTCATTTATTTATATGAAATTTTAGTTAAATAACACACACATATACAGTATTCAGATTCGTTTAGAAAAGTTTTGAAAGTATTCGGCGACAAGTTAAAAGAAAAATTCATCAAATGAAATTTCTTTTTAAAGCCCAATTTGAATGAAAAGTTTTCCTTCGATCTTTGTATAATAAATCACCAAAAATTTAGAGGTATCAACTGTATAGTTATATAAATATTTATTATGATGAGATATAATCGATAACCTGTCAATTTTCATAAAACGTACGGAAAATTAAATCAAAATTCACGATACCCATACTGATTAACAAATTGCATTCTGACGCAAAAACAAATATTACCACGATAAGATGCATTCAAAATAAATTGATGTTGCTCTCAGGCCATTGCGACGACGATGACGACATTCACAAAGTTACACCCATAAAAGTTGTATGGAGTATATGGTTTGAAAGGGTCGCTCTCCCTCACGTTCGGACAGGGATGACATCATTTAATGGCGCATAATGGGGATGTAAAACGCTTTCATCGCATTTTATACAAACACGAAACCGCGTCAACCTTTTCTCTCCTCGCCGATTCAGCCACACTCGTGTTATATTATATTATACGGGGTGGAAATTCAAGAGATGACGTATTGAAGTCAAACAACGACAAGTTTACCAGATCATTAATTCCATGTGTTTTAAATGTGTATTGGAGTAAATCGGCAGTCATGCATATTTTTTAGCACATACATACATACATATGTATGTACATATACATATATAGGTACATTGTACATTAGGGTGGAGCGATATTGCAAAAATTAAAAAATTGGCATTGTACATACCTACCAAAAGTTTTGTTGTATCATCCGTATTCTCGTAAAAATACTGAAAAAAATCTGTGAATATGTCTTCAGGCCTCTACCTGAAGACGAAAAATGAAAATTTGCAACAGAATACAGAATACAAAATTTTAGATTACCCTAATTACCCTAACTTTATTGAATATTATAAGTACTTTTTTTAAAAATCTAATTTATTTACGTATTCCTTGAATTATTCAAATAAGTGTGAATTTGTGAGCGCGGTGGAGGGAGGCATACGAGTAAATATGAGTATATACGAGTAAAGTAAGTATGTATTTACATACATACATATGTATAGTAAAATAAATACTAATTTTGCAATTAAAATTGCTATTTATAGAGATTGGAAACAATCAATTGGAAATTTTCATACAAGTAAAAGTATTTAGATAAAAGTGCTGGTAGAGACCAGAAAAACTTTTAAATTAAGCAGATATTTTTGGACAGAAGAGGTATGATGTGGAGGCAACTTTTTATAACTATTTCAAAACGAATATTAAAAAAAAAAAAAACGTTGCATACATCGACGTTTTACCCCATTGTACATACATACATTATTGTATTGTCTATTGATCTGTCTGTAGCACTTAAATTTTGTTACAGGCATATCGACAACGCTCGACACAATTTTGCTTTCATTGAAACGCTGAATAATTATTTTTACGTAACCAACGGTTTTCCGCCACTGTTAGCCCACTCATATTTCAATAATAATAAGCACACGTTGATCTTCAACGCTTATTTGGTACGGTACAATAAATTTGTACATCTGAAATATTTTGGCTCGAATCACTTTATAATAAAAGCGTGCGTGCTCAAACGGTACTGATAAGCATTTCCTGTAACATTACGACACAGCGAACAGTTGTGGCATCCAAATTGTTTCAGCCATATAATTGGATCACTGACCTAAGCTTTTCGTGACACGGCCACATGCATACAAGCGCCGCCAGAAGACGCCGTTTACACGCAAACACTAGGTGATTTGATCTACATTATATGTATATATAATAGCCCTATTCCGTCTGTCTGTGTATGTGTGTGTGTGTGTGTGTCTGTCTGCTGATAACGCTCGCTAAGGTAAATAATTAAAAGACACGAACCGTCCACACGCGAGTGGGATTTGAACCCGAGATCACCAGTTCGGAACAGTGAGCGCTTACTGTATAAAGTATTTTTTTAAATTTTACAAAACACATTTTTTTTTTTTTTATTTACTTTATCGTATAAGTCGTTTTTCTGCATACATCGTTTTTATTTTACGGTCCCATGAAAAACGATGCAACGGGGTTCCACTGTATTTGAACATATAAATCCGTAGTAGGTTCGCGACATTGCTAAATTGTTACGTTGTTGTATTATAACGCGCCATCTGTGCAACAACCATAAAAACTATTAAATTTAATATTATTTTTCAGTACGGGTGATGAGAAACCGTATAAATAATGATGAAATATTGAGAAATTTGACCGTTTCGTTAATTTTAATTTCGCTACGAATTAATTATGAATTCAAATGAATGAACAAAGGCCCTCCAGCGAACATCTGTATGTATGTAAATACACACACTCGGCTGTGCAACTAGCAGCACTCTACATGGAACAATCAAACCAACGTAACACGTATTATACATACCACGAAAAAGGTTCCACAAATCCGGTCGGTTTTAATGAGTAGTAACGCAATACTCGGAATACGAACTCGCAATACTCGAATAATCAAAAATGAAAACATAACTTGTACGTACGATAATTTATGTATATACATTTTTGTTGCAGTTTCACGACATGAGCGACAGCCACTTGCCCTTCAGACGACCACTTACACCTGGACCACCTCCAGCTTACGATTCTGTCGTGAGTTCAACGGATAAATTGAGACGTTTTGGCATCGACGATGATTACGTAGACGACAGGGACAAGTTTGAAAGATTCACCTATGAAGGAACGACGGGTCCGGACGAGTTGAGGGAAATAGTGATCTCACGCGAAGGTGGATTAGACACGTTGAACTACTGCACGATTCGCAGGGGTCGTATGGACCGTTTCGACGCCAAAACTACTAATTCGGACGACGACAGTTCGGTGGAAAACACTCTCGGTGGAAATTTGACGAACAGCGGCGAAGAATTTTCCATCTCGACGGTGCACGATTCGATCGGACACGTTGAATTGCAGCGAGATGAAGCTTGCTGCTGCGATTTGAACGAATTGAACGAGGATAACGGGCGATGCAGTGTGGATGCAGTAAGGATGCAAGGTGAAATTGCAGAGGTAATAATTTTGGATTAGTCAATGGTTTTCTTAGATAAAGGGTTCGTAGCCTGAAGTTCATAGGACCTTGCTCGCTTTAAAATATGTACATAGTATTGTCTGAACGAAATTTAGTTACACATACACGCGGCTTTATATCTGTTGATAGTTACACATAATGTCTGTTGATGGTTACACGTAATATCCGTTGATGTATAAATGAAGTGAATAGTCTAGAAAAGGTTAAAACCCTATGTCTTTGACATGTTAATGAAGTCGTCAAACCGCATACGTGATTAAGGTGGTGTAATGATCGTTGACCTTTTCAGCAGACGCAAACGGTTGAATTCTCTAAATTCTACTTTAAAAATGATACGAAAAATTTCGATTTGAACCGATTATTTTCATTAAAATACAAAAAAAGTCGCAAAGTTCCGCTATTCTGGTAGAAAAGTCATATAAGAAAATGTGTATAATATCGTATTATGTAACATTATTTTTTCTTCTTTGAAAAAATCTACAACTTCAGCATGAATACAAATATGAGAGACCTCTAGTGACCTTTCAGTTGGTCGCCAGAGATGCTGGATGTCCTCCGAACACAACAACCCTTTGTGAAGAGGGGGCTCCACTTCTTTTGATACATGAAGTTTGCCATTGAATCGACTTTCAATAAATTTTACACTTTTCTCGAGAACCCTTCTGACAAAGCCAATCATCTTATACGAGCGCCTACGAAAAGGCCTACATTTTCATATACTTTCTAAACTCATATAATGAATATATACATACATACAGGACAAACCCTTCAAAAAACGCGGCATTAATCAAATTTCTCTCTCTGTTTTTTTTTTTCAGACTCACTCGGAGTGTATACGGAAAAAAACCGGAATATTGAAGACAAGGTTTGGAAATGCAACGGAAAATTTCGAAGAAATCGACGAAGCTTTGCCCACTTATGAAGCCGCAATATGCATAGCTGACACTAAAGAATCTAAATAAAATGCAAAATCAAAACAAATTATTATTACCAAAGACTTGACATTTAGTATAGTAGATAAGTATACATATTTAGAATTAAATCAAAAGACACCAACACTTAATTGTTATAGCATAGGTATGTATACGTGTACAAGAAAAAGTATTTTTAGTTTGAATATAATCGTCAATTTTACGCGATACATTTTTGAAAATTGATGTATAGGTACTATTTTTTAATATTAGCTTTTAAGGCTTCTGAGTGTTTCATATTTGATAAGGGATTCGAATCTATAATCGAATTTTTTCTAAAACTGTTCTCCGATGTGAACGCACCAGCACACATTCTTGTATCCGAAAGGTATTTTTTGACTTTCAAATACCCTATCAAAATATTTTTCACTGTACAATGTATAGAGTGGAAATTTAGGCTACTACATGTACATAGGTATATTATATTTTGTATGCATGTAAACGTGTCAGAATTTTATTCAAAATTCCACTGTACATAAAAAGCATATCTCACTTTATTAAAAAAAAAAAAAACATAAAATTCTAAATAAAAGTATATTGTAATAATCTAAAAAACTAATTAAATTGCTCATAATAAATATTACAACAGACCATAAAGCCAAAAAAATAAATCGTTGGTCAATTTTAAAAACACACCGATACGGAATTGATTGTTATATTTCATATTTAATATTGGATGATGTATTGAATTGTTATCGATTGAAAAATATATTCGAAAGGAAGCACTTATACACATTTATTAATATGCAAGCATGTGTGTAATTTATACATATAGTTTTTTATGTCAATAAAAATGAATGAATCTTGTGAAAATTGAATTTTCATTTTTCCAACGTCACTCTCTAGTTTCAAACAAGATACATATAGATATACATATGTGCATACATACATATATCAATCGGATACGATTCGAAAATACAGAGCGAATGACAAACACAATATTTATTCTAGTTTCATAAGAGTAATTCACATTTGTTAAATAGCAAATATTTTATTCCATTTCGAGCTTTTGGAAGGCAAAAGTAAACACTTATCTTTAACGAAATCATCAAATTGAAATTCGATATCGTTAATGGCATTTTATACTATGGTGAGTAATCTGAAGAGCTACTAGTATCAAAAAAATAAATAAACTATCCGATAAAAAAACAAACATTTGCACTGAAAGCTTTCTTATATATACATATATCAAAAAGTTAAATGGTCAGTGAAAATTTTTGATTGATTGGCTGAGGTCAAGCGGTCGAAAAAAGCGCGCGAGCTTTTAACCCTTTCGACTCCAGCGCGCGGATATCATCCCGCTTTATTTATTTATCTCGTTTTTTTTTTTTTTTTTTGCATTTGCCAATTTATCATTGTCCTTTGAAGACGGCCCGCCGGCAATTTCGACACGGACCGATACACGTTCCGTCGACATCCTTTTCGCATACTTCAAAGTCAGTATTGGCATTCTTACGCGACGTAAATGGAATTTCTTCGTACGCATTTCGAGTGCTTCCCCTTGCAACATTCCCCGAAACGGGGGTGTGCGCGCGCGTGAATATTTTTTAAACCGCAACCCACCACCCGCACAATAATCTGTCCGTTTATGTCGAATCGGCGTCGGCTTTCGTGTCACCAACTATGTCATACTCACTTTCCTACAACAGGCTAATTACCTACATATAAATCGCAAAATATGCTCGGTCGATCGGCGTAATGCCACTGCAATGACTGATAAACAACACCGGTCAGCATATTTCGGATCCGCACCTAAGTACACGTCGTGTTGTAAGTCGAGAATATTCTCCAAAAGATTATTCGCCGAGGATATTCGAGAATTAATAGGACTTTCTAGAATGTGTGATAGCCTTTTGAATGACATTTTTTCATTCAAAAGGTCACTGAATGTGTCAATTCGTCATATTAACATACGCACTACCAGCATGAACGTTTTCCGCGAAATTACAATGCTTATGTATTATTGTTATTGCTTTGATTAAGATACTGCAGTAATACTCGTGCTTAGGTGCGGATCCGAAATATGCCACCGGAAAGCTACTTTATTGTTCACGAGCGAACGTACATAGTACGCAAGTAGCATAATATATGTATGTATGTATGTATGTACACTAGTGTAAGCCCGTTGAATATCAACGGGGCGGTATCTCATCACCCGTACTGAAAAATAATATTACATTTAATAGTTTTTATAGTTATTGCATCTATGCAATAATGCGCCATCTATAGCGCGTTATAATAACAACAACGTAACAATTTAACAAAGTCGCGAACCCTTTAAGAATAAATATTGGCCAATTATATATAGCACATCCGTCATCGCCTCCGTTTGGAAGATAGTGTAAGCACGATTCCTCTCAACCTGGTGATACTTGGTTCAAATCCCACTCGTGCGACGTTCTGGTTTTTTAATTATTTACCTCGGCGAGCGTTGTCAGCAGACAGATACACACACACACACACACACACACACACACAAACAGACAGACGGATTTCGGCTATTATATATATGTATGTACATATGATGTGTATGTGCTTTGACCAACACACTTTAACCGACAAGCCAGGATCGCCAAGAAGGATCAGACTTATTTTATTTATGTAGATTCGGTACTTTGATGGTTATATTAGTTTCAGGAGAAAAAAATCACCTAACATAATCATGTGAACATAGTATATTTTCATATAAAATACACAAACTTGATAACTATGGGGCGTTTGATCGATGTCATACCATATTTTTACAGTTATCTAAGATCTAAAGGTTAAGGAACTGACGTCGAGATCATCGTGCTCCGTAGAACCCC
This sequence comes from Parapsyche elsis, assembly GCA_022651745.1. Taxonomy (NCBI): domain Eukaryota; kingdom Metazoa; phylum Arthropoda; class Insecta; order Trichoptera; family Hydropsychidae; genus Parapsyche; species Parapsyche elsis. The sequence goes on from JAGVSN010000018.1 coordinate 5,311,094, forward strand.
ACACGACCTAAAAGCTCATGATAAATTTCTAAGCTCGGGCCATTGTGGTTGAGGCAATCTGGGAAGTTTGCCGGAGAAATGCCATAAATTTGAGAGCTGTGGAATTCGAAGCGTTTGCGACACAGTAGAGGACAGGTGGAAAACATCACCAAAACGACGAGTAGGCCCTGAGGGGCTACACAAGTCATTCCACGTATCCATCTTCGAACGTTCGAAATTCTTGTAAAAAGTTCTGGGCGAGCTTTCACGCCCACGTGACCTACGCTGCAGAATGTTCGCGATGCGTCAACACACGCGAAATACTAGCGTGCAAAAGGTTAAGCGGCGCTAAGTACCGACCTACCTACGTTCGTTCGGAAAATTTAAATGAAAAGTAAAATGGAAGACAGGAAAAAAAGGCGAAACAATAGTAAAAATGCTGAGTCGACGCTCTTTATTACTGACTTTAGCTTGAAACGTCCTATCTTCGACAGTTAACTGTTAGCCTAATTATACTGTGCGTGTACTATGTAAAGGTGTCCCAGCATTTACGCAAGAAGTAATTTTGATAGAAAATACAGGTTTTTAATTAAAAATTGTAATTTTTTTATTGATTCATATACATAGTATACCTATTTTTTTCACAGGGTGTATTAATGTATAATACCCTCCCGGAGTGCATCAAGTCTTCTAAGACAAAGATGCATTCTTGAAAAGTGTGAGGAGACACCTCTGTGAGAGATAGTAGTTATGTATAAGTATAGTGTATAATGTGTATTTGATTTATCTAGTTGTTATATGTAAATATGTAATAGATGTAAGTTAAATGAGCTAATTAGCTATTATTAAATAACATAAATAAAAAATAACTACAGTATAGGGTTAGGAATATAGAGTAGCATACAAAAAAAAAAAAAAAACAATTTACACATCCCGAAAGTTTACATGTTTTCGAAAGTTAATCACACTTTCACAACTCTTGAATTGAACAAAATAAAATCGTCGCTCTGAATAGTCGAATGTCTTTCTTTTTTATTCACAAATTATGCTTTGTCGTGACAATGTGCACTATTGAGTATTTTTGAATGAATCAAATCACTGGAATGCGGTACGGTACTTCATACGGCATACGGTTCAGGACAGTAGCTTACGTTCCACTGTACGACGCTTCTTGTTGGGAATCAACCCCGATATGCTACTTCAACCCGATATGCTACTCCATACATAACCCTATACTGTATAATTTATGAATCAAAAAAAAAAATTACAATTTTTAATTAAAAACCTGTGTTTTCTATCAAAATTACTTCTTGCGTAAATGCTGGGACACCTTTACATACATACATATGTATGTAGTATAGTCACCAAAGAACTTTCTGCTGTTGTTTAAGAGCGATGCTTTATATGTGGGTAATGTGGGTATGTATGTATGTTATTCCAGTAAATTATTAATTGGTGTGTCCCTCTCGAGTTCGGGTCGTATAAAGTACGCTGTAATAAAAAGTTTTAACTTTTAGTGACGGATTTCCGATTGGTGAAAGTTAAGGTTGGGGGTAAGACGGTTGTCCAAATATAATACTATATAGTGAGGCGTAAACAAATAAAAAGCGACGTGCTAAAATAACGGAGATCACATATTTATTCGCATTCAAGTTTCGTACGAAACTTCGCTAACCGATAACCGCTCACGTCAAAACAAATGAAAAATTACCGAGTTTACTTAATAAAAGTTCGGCGAAACGAAGAGAGCGAGAGATACAGAACCGAAATTAAAAAAAAGAAAGAACAATAACGTCACGGGCAGCCACTGTACAGATTTGAAAATGTTTACACGAGAAAAACCGTTCACTTTCCGTAACGAGATTTCCCAAACAGAAGAAATAAGTGAGCGTTTTTTTTTAATTTTTTTGGTTCGCGTACGACTCTGTAAAATAAATAAAATATTATGTTATATAATTTGAAACACGAAGAAAAAGTTCTTAATATGCAATTGATTCGATTTTATACGACCAAGGAAAATTCTTTTAACATTTAAAACTTTCATATTCTTGTAGAGCATACGCTATATCAGGGTTGGTGGCACGTACAAAAATTTTGCTGGTACGTGAACGATTTACATTCGTTACTGTAATGGGAATAATATCAAAGAAGAATTGTTCAGTTTAACATCAACAACAACGAAAGGAATAGATATTTGCAATGCACTTGTAAATGCATTCGCTGAAAGAGAAATAGATCTTTCCAAAATGGTGTCAGTAATGACTGATGGTGCTCGCAGTATGACTGGAGAGAAAAATGGTTTTATCAATTTAACATTTAATTATAAAAATTTGTATTAGATATTCAATTCTGGACATTCATTGCATTATACATACATATGTACATCAGCAAGTTATATGCACAAAGTACGGCTTAAGGTAACTAGAAGATGTTATGAGCTTTGTAACAAAATTGGTCAATTTTATATCTGCATGTGCATTAAACAAACAAAAAAAATTTAGAATTATTAAACGAGGCAAACTCGGTGTACAATGGTTTACTTATGTACAACAACGTGCGATGGCTAAGTCGTGGAAAAGTTCTTCAAAGATTCGTTGAGTGTTTAGATGAAGTTAGGCTTTTTTTAAATAATGAGAAAGTCATTGAAAAATATAATCAATTAATGGACATCCAATGGCTTTCAAAATTAATGTTTTTTATTGATTTTTTTTATTTATCGCTTTTTTAAATAAAACTTTTTTTTATAGTCGGGCTAATACGGTAACTGATATGGATTTTTATTGGTTATGAGTTCATTTTTATGAAACTATTGTAAATTTAAACTTTTTCAATAAAATTCTTAAAAACTTATTTTTTTCTGTATAAATAAATAATATTTGGTAATTTTGGGCACGCGCACGTAAAAAGGTTCGCCATCCCTGTGCTATATTATACATACAATGCACAAATAAAATATAAAGCATGCAAATATATGTAGGTACTTCAAATTTAATAACTTGAAAATAAATTTCGATTGAGCTTGAAGCTTCGTTGTTTGACAAAATATGTATGTTGTCATAAAATACAAGTACAATTTAGATCACTTTACAATAATATTATAACTAACACAAGTAGCCGTACATTCTTTTGAATAAGTATAAATTAAAGAACAAAATGAAATCACCGATGCGAAAGATTAAAAACGTCTTGGGAGATATACGCATTCAAAGTGACGGGGGTACGAAAATTCCAATACGAACACAAAAATAAAAATACAAAAACAGAAATAAAGGCGACACAATCGCAAAACGAAGCTTTGGAAAAATTAAACACAAAAATATTACTAAAAAAAAAAAAAAAACCAATCCGTTATATTATTAAAACAAACGATGACAGGAACGAATGAATACGGCAGAGTTATAGATAACATTCCAGTCACGCAGACAACACTGTCGGTGTTTTGATAATGAAAGCATTCGTACGCTTTTTATTTGGCACTGGTGAATGCTTCCTATTCCGCTCTAGCACTTGATGCGTATGATTGCTCTGGAGACAAGTGTAAGAAAAAAAAAATCTCCGAATTATACCGCTTCGCACGAAAGAGAAACGGAATTTTTTTGTGAATAATGTAGGTTTTTGCACGAGTCCTGCGAGATATCGAGGTGGCATCAATCGTTCGCAGGACCTAGCTGTAACCGTCACCGCTAATAAATAGTTAAGGACGAAAGTCCTACCCGAACGGGGCTAAATAAAATTAGAAAATAATGAAGAAACACATCTCTTTTCGGGTCGGCAATGCACAAGTTTCGTTTTACAGACGTCGTTTATCGCAACAGTTGCAAGTTTCAATACGACAAAGTTGAAAAATTATATTTACTTCCATGTATGTAAATAAATATGGTAGGAGGGCTAGGTTCTTTTCTCACGTTTGCACGTGTGTGCACTTTAAAATAACTTTTATATCGGAATGCATTTACGACGTGTGTCCTACGTATAATGCATTTCGTTCAATGTGCGACGTGTGATCGAAAAGTTCCGCGACTGAAATGAATCTGACCGTAATCATCGAAAAATGCCGGATCAGTTGGTGCCGAAAATATTATTTCTAGATTAGTATGATCTTCATCATCATTTTAAGCCGTTCACCATCCGCTGCTGGATGAAGGCCTCTCCAAACCTCTTCCATTCCTGTCTGTCTTGAGCAATATGCATCCACACATTCTTCTCAATTCATCAGCTCATCTTCCACTCGGTCTACCTTGCTTTCTTTCATATCTTCTGGGTTACCATTCCAGTATTTCTTGCGTCCATCTGCCATCCATTCTTCTCGCTATGAGTCCACTCCGACTTTTTCACACGTTCTGCTATATCTGGTCATACTACTTACCCATGTATTCCTCTTACGATCTCTTCTTGTTATACCAAGCATACATCTTTCTATACTTCTTTGTGTGTACCGGATCTTAGGTAGCATTCTTGAATTTAACATCCATACGTCATAGCTGGCAGTACGCATTGGTCGTATGCCTTATTTTTTAAGCATAGCGGAATGTTGGATTTAAAAACTATGTTCACTCTTCCAAAAGCACTTCATCCTAGTTTCATTCTTCGAGTATGATCATATTGTTTTGGAAACTTCAGCTGCCAAGAGCGATACATGTAAATTCCTTAAGATAAATTAATGATTTCGTAGACTTGTCGTAGAAATATTATATCGATTTAATATTCGTCGATTCCTGGAACTTTTTGATAATACGCCGTATATCGAAAACGTTTTACCACTTTATATGCCACTTTAGAAATTTGATTCTATTACCGATAAGACAATATCGTCGTGCTTGCGCGTAAAACGTACAGTAGGGGAATAATACATCATACAAGTCAGAGGACGAAATAGTTTCTATTTATAATACAGGAAAATAGCAGAACATTAATAAAATGACGTTAAAATTGTGCCAGGACTGTCTATTTCGATTATATAATAGTCGGTTTCGTAACACGGAGCACAGTTACAATGGAAAACTTTTCTAATTGAAATTTTCCATTATATATGGGGATCAAAAGTGGCGTCACGCAAAATAAACAAGCGAATTAAAAGTTTATACGAAATTTGAGGAAGTTTTAAGCCGGATTTAGAAGGGATTGAATGACCATTACCACTATTAGGGAAGCGTCTTTCAAACGTCACATTAGGTCGACTGCAGCGAGCGAAATCCAAATACAAATCCAGTCAAATATTGATAGATCCGCATACATAGCTAGTTAGTACTAAATATTAATTGTTAAATTTTTGACGATTTGAGCTCTTTCGTTCGTTGAGTTCTCATCTATGCGATTTTTTTTTTTCGTTTTGTTTTGAAACTATACTTAAGAGCTCGCGCATAACTGTCGAGTAATTAAAAATGAATCACTTTGAAACACCGCTTTTCCGTCAAAGCTCCATACACCGGAAAAGTCGAGTGTTTTCAACTTTTCCTTTTGACTTCCGCTCGAATCGCAACATCAAAGAAACTGCGCCTCGAGGCTCACTAATTGACCGAATCGAACTATAAATTGAACCTAATTCCACTGCAAATAATTTAATCTTACTATTAAAACCGATCGAAAGCACAGACAAATACTATTTTAGTATGACTGATAAAAATTAAAAAAAAAAGCATCAAGTAAACGACTAAATAGTTTGTAGCTTTAGCTTCGTTAATATAATGCTGCTTCAAGTCAATACTGCATAGCACTATTTCCGTGCGATTAATTATTAGATAAACCTATTGATGGTGAAAATTAAGCCAATTCAGTGACGGTTGGTTGGTTAATTTTGCAACGGCAGGTGAACTTCAATAGTTGAAGGCATTAATTTTTTTCACGCTATTTACGAAGTTCAAATGCGCCACGGTAGAGTGCGGACGATTTGTATTCAATAATAAATAAGGGTTTTAATGGATTGAAATAGTGTAGGTAGACGAATGCGGGTTAAGGAAAATCTAAATATATCATCAAATCGTCCCCTTTGAGAGATAATTACTTCCACTTTAGTAAACGGATACTATAGTTCGCATTTTCTTTGTCATTAGAGGGGTGAGTGATGAATATTAAAAAGAGCCTTTTGTAGCAAGAAAAGTCGGGGTAAAAGTATAGGTTTCCAACTAAAATTACACAATGGTAAAACTTCGTTAGAAGCACATGTACCCCACCCACATAATACGATAAAGAGTTATAAATTGTATGGTAGAGAAATATCGATTGGAAGGATAGATGGATAGAAACGGAATGACGTCAAAGCAGTGACGTCAAAGCGCAAGCGATGATGCACTTTCCAACTATGTATGTATATCTATACGATTTCTATGAAATGAAATAATTGAAAGCACGCATAGTGTGTACCAACTTCCGCGTGGAAGCAAAATTAAATTAAATATCATCTACGTATGTAGGTACAATCAAATATGAATTTTTCATGCTCAAACCATAAAGCGTGAATTTTCGCTTCCGACCGAGCAACTGTTAGAGATTTCCAACAATGCATTATTATTATAACCCAATTCCACGTCAGGGTGGTGGAAATGGTGGTGGGAAAAGTCGAGACGTAAGTGACGTCATACTGCCTCTCCCCAAAGTGACGTCATTTGGTTTGCGGTGCCTGAGCGTTAATTTGCTAGTGTAAATTTTCGTTGAAAAGTTTGCAGTATGTAACGGTATACGTATAATGGGGTTGGAAACAATGGATTCGCTTGAAATTTCGAAAGTTTTAAGTGCGCTTTTTTATTGGATTCGAATGGGGATGTAAATTTGTTGTAATAATGTTGAAACGATTGACAAATAATTCAATTTTGCAGGATGAGAATTTATTTGATTCTTTTTGAAATTAAAATAAACTAAAAATTGAATATAGTCGTATGTCCATATCTCTAAACGTAAAGAAAATGACCGAAAAAGAAAATTTACCTATAATTTGAGATTTGCTAGCGGCATCTGTGAAAAATAAGAAAAAGCATAATATTAATAATAATTCAAATTCAGAGAAAATTTTATTTTTGATGGATGTATTTGAAATAATTTTTGTATTTTATATACGTTTGTTTTTAGTTACCAGATTTATTCATTTAATATTTTTTAGTTTACAAAATGACACATAGATGGCACAAAAGAGAAAATACCAAAATTTACTTCAATTTAAAAAAGAAAAATAAATATTTCGATAGATGTCACTTAATCGAAAAATATAATTATTATATTTTAAAAGGCGAACCTATTTTTTAAATGTTAGAACTATTCAGAAAATAAAGTTTATCAAAAATGTTTAAACTTTGTAATCGTAACATTTGAGGTTCATAATTTGCTTTGTACTCTCATACAAATATATACAAAATAAATAAAGCTTTCATGAAATTAATTGTATAATTAAAAAATAAATTTAAATACTTATAGTATCAGTCGAAATGGACATACGTAACTAATTACAGATGAATTTTAATTTGAAACATCCAAAAAATTATCATCGTTAGAAACATTCCAAAACTACGATCAAAAATTTAATATGCACGTAATGCGTCAAAGAAAATCCACAACCCGCATCCGCTCTAGGCAGAAAGAAAATTACTTTAAAAGTATTTAACAAAAAGGTTCGCCGGAATTATATCTGAGTACATTAATCTTTGGGTTAATGGATCGGAAGTCGGTTTCAACCCTTTACTTTTGCACTGCCTCTTTCTCTTGGGAAAATATTGTACGTAAAAGCCCTAAAGCGGGAATTACAGAGTAGACTTTGACCAGAATACATACTTTCCGCAACTTGGTCACGCTACAATTTGACTGTGAAAATATCCTACGACTATTTCAACAACTGCGTAGTTCATACATTTATACGAACTCTTTGTACATAACAATAATAGCATTTAAAACAATCGATTTACCATTTACAAATGGCGACAAGTACTCGAAAATTTTAATGCAAAATATTACTGCTTCAAGCCGCAGAAAGTTAAATATTCATGAATATAAAGGAATAATATTTTCGCTGATAACGAACAAAACTCGCTAAATAAATCTAGGCACTTCAACTACGTTCGAACAAGTACTCGAGAAGTTTATGCCGTACATTTCAGAAGCTTTTCCAGGAAAAATTCAACTCGATATTACATTATTACAACAGAATTTTAGACGAAGTTGAACTCTCGACTATATTGAACGAGTTTAGCGATGCAGTGATGCATCACACGAACAAAAGACCCATGTCAATAGTTCAACAATTGCACGATGACATTGGTATCCTACCGATTCACGGTTCATATCACACGAAACAATCGAATTTTGAGGAACAAAAAAACAAATACAAAAACCCAAAGGACTTGATATTACCATCTTAAACATGTGACTTTTTACACTACATATTAAATGGAACTAGCACTAATGCAAACGTCGGAATTATATGGACCATTAACCGCCACCATGTTGAATTTCAATCGCTTACAATGCCTAAATAAACAAAAAATTCCACCAAAAGAAGGGGTTTCCTTTAAATATTTATACTAGAACTTTACACAGTTTGGAAGCATCGTTTGATCCCGTCGATGTTGTTTGTATTATAAGTTTTGACGGCAATGTTTGAGAGCCACTGCCAGCGAAAGAAAGCATTCTTTCTCGTCCTCGAAGCGCTCAGATCCTCCTTAGAAACTCACCGGAAAATGCTTCGGCGACGCGTGCTTCTGAATAATGCAAAAGATTTATATACATTATTTATTTATAGTTCTCTAGTAATTCCTCTACTTGTCTGTAATGTGTATAATACATATAATACTATTATAAAACGCCACTTGCAACTTCTTATTTCACATCATCAATTAATAAGTACATTTCTCTAGTCTCGCCACAATTAAAATGGGAAGTTAATTTATATGTCGACTAGACATGCATACGAACTACAGAAGGGGGTCTAGCATATTTAGCAATTATATTATTCGTGATGGGATCGTTCGGGTTCGCGTTTGATAAGCGTTATCAAAATAGATGTGTGGGGTTCCACGCCAGGATGTTGGATACGAAACGAGCCGCAAACTATACATAGGTACGATTACAACATAATTAAATATTCCGGAAGAATAAACACACACAGATAAAAAAACAACGTAATACATATCGACGGGTTAGTGCACAGATATTGTATGTCCAGTTTTGTTTTAAAATATTGTAAGTGACATATGTACATCTCTTTTGCATGAAAAATATGGGACGAAATGGACATATTATACATATATTTGAATAGGGCAATATCCTCTCAAATATACTATTTGGACATACTTTTTAAACATGAAGGTTTGATGCAGAAGGACGTTTTGTGTATGATAGTTTAATTATTTTTTAAACTGGACATACAATATCTGTACACACCCATCGATATGTACTTTTGAATCGACAGTTTGGAATTTCACATACAACAGATCAACTGAACAATTGGCGGAAATTCCTCGAAGAAATTTTACAAAACAAAACCACATACTAAAATGTCATCATCGTGACTTTTACCACTTCTATGCAGTCAAAGAGACTTAATCTCTTTTATGAAATTCGTTACCGTTATTTAAGAAATTCGTGTCTCTAATGTTGGCGATTGACCCGAATGAAAGATATGCACTACTTAAAAAAAAATCGACAGACTTTTTTTCGTTTTGGGATAAGTGTGTCAACGAGAGGGCATTTTGTATCAAGTAAATGTCGTGACATTTGATGTCACTAACAATAAAACTATGCGTAGTATAAAAGCCCTTCGTGCACGCATATTCAAGTGGGTAAATTCGGTCATAATAATAATTCATAACGAAAGTAGATTGAAAGAGGATCGGTAAAAAAAAGCGTAGACTAGATCCGGCTTGCGTTTTAATAATTAATTTCAATTAAGGCATTCGACTCAAAAGAAAAATCCATTATCCCTTCGTTCATTTTTCATCGCGTACCGTATTGTTTGAAATTGGCCGAAATTTTACAGCAGCGACGGACAATTAATCAAACTTTCAAGTGCAATTTTCCCTTTTTGAGTATATCAAAGGCGCGGAAAATTATTTCAACCGACGCGCTCAATGGACTAATCTTACAGATGAAAAATTATCGCATACTCAAATTCCATATACATATGTATGTAAGGTATAATATAATATAAATACTCATAAATAAAATTTTATAATGATTTTATTATACATACATATTTGATTGAAAAAACTACTGAACAAAATCAAACTAAATTATGTGGAAAATTTGCATATAAAGTTTTCTAGCATACAAATACAACGATTTTATAAAACATGGAAAATTACGGACATTAAAATGTAATCTGTAATAGTATTTGTGGCATAACATTTTTCAGTGATAAAATAACCGTAGTATCTACAATACATATGATCGTACACTTATCCCTTGATTTACACGGTAAATTGGTTCCCTGAAATTCCCGTGTAACTCAAAACCAAGCACAGTGCGTGTAAAAACTCACAATCAGGCTTTAAACGGAAAAATTAGTACCCGTATAAATATTCATCGAGACAATCGCAAATACCATTTAAAACTCTCAAATGAGGCCACCAAACTTCAACGAAAAATATCAATTGAGACTTTTCGTCAAAGACGAAACAGGTGTCGAGCAAACACGACAAACTGCAGTTACCGATTAATTAATTATCAATAAAAAAATGTAATTGTTAAGCGTAAGCGTCTGCCTGCCTGGGTCGTTGCCGTCACGTTAGCTTGCCAACATAGCAAACAAAATGCTTTTAGTGGTAACAAGCGGATATCTGTCAAAGTTCATTTTAAACGGTACACAACAATTGTTTCATGTACTGTCAAACGGGCTAGGGGCTGTATTTTTATTGTACAAACCAGCGCACACGGGTGGGGGTCGAGGTTAGAATCCACTGTCATGTGATGGTTAAACCAACTAGTAATTAAATATCCAACAGGTGTAAATCAATGTAAAAACTGATAAATTACCGCGCTTCGTCCAATTCCGTTCGTTTCTATGAAGTATTTTAATACGCAGACAATGATATACGAATATTACAAAGTTTTACACAATTATTGTGCAAACATTGACGTGTTTTGATTGATCGAATAAAATATGAATCGCACACGTCAATCACCGTTAGTGAGGGGTTCTAACAACAAAAGCGTATTCAAATTATCCGAACCCGATACGGATAAAACGGAAACGAGCCGCAATTCGAAACCTATTAACTCCTACACACACACACATTAAAAATTAAACATACAGAGATTAATAGCTTTTATTTTTCATACCTAATCTAAAATCCATCGTTCTCGTCTGGACCGCGCGCGGTCAGATTCACGTTTACTTTCTGTCGTGAACCGGTTTTTGGCGAACGAACCGGTCGAACCGTCATCATCGGGTAAACGACACGCTATCCGACACGAATGCGTACAAACGCCAGAAATATTATATATGTTCCAGGCAATGCATGAAATCCAGGCAAAGTGTAAAAAATGCAACTCTTCGTCGATGTTTTATACTATGTATGTATGTATGTATGTTGAATGAATTGAATTGGATGAATGTAAATGAAACATGTGTGTGCATGTTAATATACATTTTTAAGTTTGATAAGAATTTATTACCAAATTAATTTAATGAGTATTTAATAAGGGGGTATAATATACATAGTCATAAAACTAGGGGTAAGAATAAGTGAACAGTTAAGAATTTAAAATTAAGTACAACTATAAGAAGTATATTGTGCAGGGGTGTTGTTGAATACAATAGACTGCCAGAAGGTCTTAAAAAAATAAAACGAATTGATAGATTCCTGACAGCCTTAAAACAACACCCCCTATACACGTGCTAATAGATAATTATGTGTATTTTGTACATTTAGGCCGGGCGCACACTGGGTACGTATTCGCACGAACTCGTGTCGTACGTATGTTGTTGTCCCTCACACGTATGGCGTTGTCTCTCTCTGGGCGTGAGGCAACGCCATACGTGTGAGGGACAACAACATACGTACGACACGATTTCGTACCCAGTGTGCGCCCAGCCTTAGCTTTAAGCTACTTTTTTGTTTGTAATTAACCTTTGAAGCGATTTGAATTGCATAAATAAAATGCCCATTTGGAGATCACGACTTTAAACGATGTGCAATTTGTCGCATTTGTAACTTATAAAGAACGCAGTAACCAAGAGTTTTTTTTTAACTATCGATATGCTAATATGAACCGACCATCAGTTACTAGCTATCAGTTACAATACAGTATTGCAAATGCAATAAAATTATACAGCATTTCAAGTCACGATTTCCAAAAGGGCCTATACTTGAGGCAAAGAAAGATACATATACATAATTATGTATGTACATATGTATATAAATGCCAAATGACTTATTTTTAGCACTACCTGGATTTCATACATTGATACATTTCCGGTGGCATATACATATGTACATATAGTGTATGAAGCTTGAAGATAGAGTGCGATTGCGGTCGCATTGACGCAATAATATAGTGGTTTCGCATATCGCAGATTGCTATCTGTCAATACTAAGCCATATCTGTATTTTATAGCACTCGCAATGCATGCTATGTATGTACAATCAGTGATGAACTGATGACTATTGTGTCCTCGGATGCACACACACGTCCGTGGGGCAAGTTTCAACCGATCCGGTTTTGTTTAAAAAAAATAAAACGTAAAGGAATAAATGCACTTGGGCCAACGCACGGTCACAATGGCTCGTCAGATGCACCGCGACTCAAAGAAAGTAGTGATGATTGTTCCGTTGAAACCTTTTGATTAAATTATTGAGGTACGGAATCGACACTTTACGGTTCAATTATCAATCAATCACTCGTGATTGCTGTGCAATATGATTCCTTACAAAACCGCATCGCTCCCTGCCCTACTACGTAAACCCCATCAACTAAACAATCATTGATTAAATTCTATGTATGTATATACATATGTATGTACATAGTTATAGAGAACGAACCAATTTACCGCAGCACTAATTGATCGTGGTCGGCAACACTACAAATGAACATTCTACTGGTTTATTTACACTGGCGAACATAAACATTTGCCCCTATACATGTACCCATGTGGATTGGTTTTAAAGCGACTACCGTTTAAATATTTAGTATTGAAATACATACCACGGTTACTACTTAACTCTGTAACAAGCGTTGCCTGAGTGTTCGCGCAAAAATACCATATTTTAAAAATGGCGCACGTTAAATGAATCGTATGAACAAAACCTTTTCAAGATTTCGCTGAATCTTTCAGTGAAAGTTTGGTGGAAATTGGCCCAGTAAATTCGAAGCGCAAACTATTCCTCATATTTAGGTACATGTTTAAGATTTTCTATTAATATTGAAGTTTCTATCAACTATCTTTAGAATATGATTATCTACTGTGACTACGTTTTGCGAGCAAAATTTATCAAACATAATTTTAGTTTTACTAAAATTAATTTTTAAACCTACTTTCATACTTTGATTGCATAATCGTGTTAATCTATTTTGTAAATCTACTGAGTCGCATGCAACTACATACATATACATATGTCGTCAGCGAAATTTAGATGGCTCAAGTGCTTTCCGTTAATTGACCCTTGTTTTGTGCCATTCCAGCGATTTAAATATGCCTTCAAGCACCGTATTGAATAGTTTAAGAGAAATAGTGTCTCCTTGTCTAACGCCTTTCTCAATACCGAATTGCTCCGTGTCTTCAAAGAGACGAACCGAGGCTGTTGCCTTTTTGTACATAAATGGCAGCTAGCAGACTGACGTACGGCTGCACAGCGCCTTGTTTCTGGATGTAAAGAATAAATAAAACGAAGAATGAAGCTAGAATGGAGCACGTTTGTAAGAATGAACATAGTTTTTAAATCCAAGATCCCTCAATGCTTAAAAAAGAAGGCATACAACCAATGCGTACTACCAGTTATGACGTATGGATGCGAAACGTGGATGATTCAAAAATGTTACGTAAGATCCAGTGCGCACAGTGAAGCATGGAAAAATGTACATATGCTTGGTACAACAAGAAGAGATCATAAGAAGAATACATGGGTAAGAAAAATGACCAAAGTGGTAGATATAGCGGAACGTGTGAAAAAGTTGATGTGGCAATGGGACACAGCGAGAAGAATGGATGGCAGATGGACGCGAGAAATACTGGAAAAATATCCGAGAGATTGCTCAAGATAGACAGGAATGGAAGAGGATTGGAGAGGCCTTCATCCAGCAGTGGATGGTGAACCGCTAAAAATGATGATGATGTTTGAGGTTTATGTTATTTCAAACTTTCCTGTTGGAAGATGTTATCCAAGTTAATGAAAATAATAATCTAGTCAATATTTGTTTACGTATTACATTTTACATAAAACTCATTTCGCGCAAGATTTGATACAAAATTAGCTTTTTTTTTATATCCAAGCCGCAAATACACCTACGTGTATCAGTGTATATACTGAATATTATGTTGATGTTTGTCGGTGTAAATATATCATAAAAAGGGTTGCAATATCAAATCTGGAATCCGCGAGGATATATTTATTTAGTGTGAAATGTATATTTTTTTTGTCTATAAAACACTATTATACTACGTATTGATTTTTTGAATCGACGCATAAACACGTTCGGTATTCCAATGCAGTGCTGAATCACGGATTTCTTTTGATCTAAAGCTTCCTGGACGTTTGAACAAAAGAACTAAGAAGGTTATTCGAATAATAAAGAAGACTTGCGGGGGGGTAGATCGATTTTTTGCTCGCTATCAAAACACATTATACAATACTGATGCGTTGCATCGGAAAAACGTTAAACTTTGAACACTGACTATAAAACAAAGATAAAGAATTAAAAAAAAAATTCTGGCAACAATTTTTTTGTGCATTTAAGCACATACATAATATGTATGTATGTATGTACATGTGTACAAGCTATCTAAATTTATATTTTTTGGGTCAACAAAAGCAAAATTCTCCATTCTTAAGAAAAAATACTGATTCACTTGAATGCGACTATACAAAAAAAATTCATATGATTTTTTCACTTTATCTAATATTTTTTTGTAAATGAGACCGGAACGAGATAAAAATCCACAGTTCTTTATCGTACTATATATTATTATATTTTCATGTTTGAAATTCAACTGACGAATCTCGTAACTTTGTCCTCGTTTCAATTTATTATATTTTTTTTGATAATAAACGTATAAATATATAAAAACAACTTAAAACGTAATCTAAATGATTTTTTAACTTAAAAAATTAATGAATTTCTCAACGAATAGAATATTGAGATGCTTAAAAGCAATTTACATCTCGAACAGAATTCATAGCGCGAAGAGTTAAAACAACATTTTAAAATATTTAAGTCGCTTTTAATCATCGGAAAGAGAGCTTATCCTCGGGGTAAAAGTACAAACCTTACACGCATATATTTAAAGATATGATTGTATGCAAATTTACCTACTCTCGCTTGAACCTTATCAGCATACAAATTACGCTCTCCGCATAATGAACACATATGTATGTATGTACATACATACATACATACACTACAGTGCACTGTAAAGAAACGATACTCTCAAACGTAAAGATTAACATCGATAACAAAGCATTAACCGACTCGAAATAATAAAAAAAAAATTTAACCACAGACTTAAAATACATAGGTATCGCATAAAACATCAAAAAAAAAATTAACAATCAAAGATTAAAAATTAAGTCGAGAACAATGCAATGGTGTCGTATGTTTTGTACCGCGGTGTTTCAGTGTAAATACAATCGGCAAAGGTGTGTGTATGAAAGAGTCATCTTCTTCCGTCGACCAGTCGTCGTCAACATTTTCAAATGTGATTGTACCTATGTATATAATTGAATTTGAGGAGCACTGAACGGAACACGCGCATACTTACCTACGACCAAAATAAGTGGACAGTTGGCCAATATGCAAGTGGCTGACGCTTAAGTACCGAAATAGTACCTTATGGTACGAAAAGTAAACATTTATTATCATCTAACGGTGCTATCAATCGTTTTAACAGCAGTGTAGAATCAAAATTGAATAACCAACATACTCGGTTTTGACATTAAAAACGACCAACGAAAATCGAACATGATGCATGTGTTAACTACCACATCCTCTTGACCTGGTCTGACTGATGTTTATCATAAAGTTGTAGTTTGGTGTGATAAAAACATAATAAAAAGTTATCTTGTTCATATTTGGACTGATAACCTAATATTATATATATAATAGCCGAAATCCGTCTGTCTGTCTGTCTGCCTGTCTGCTGATAACGCTCGTTCAGGAAAAATTATTAAAAAACCACTAGAACGAGTGGGGGATCGAACCCACGACCTTAGGTTCAAGAATCATCGCACTAATGCTATACGCTATCGCCCGGCCATGAGTTTGTCCTTTAGTTACATTACCTATAGTTACAATAAATAGGAAATGAGGAAAAATAATAAAAATACCAGATTGAGCGGGATTTGAAACCACGACGTCGAAGTCGGTAGCCGAGCACGTAGACCCATAAGCCACGGCCGCTGCTAAGAGGCTTTTTTTTTTTTTTTTAAATATAACCTATATTACCTACATACCTATAAAAACTATATTATTTTTTTTTTTTTTTACTTAAAAAATTATAATTATTATATATATAATAATTAATAATTATAATATAATAAAAATAAGCTATAAAAATTTTTTTTTTTTTTTTTTTTTGATTTTTACAAAATCACTCTATTGATACTATCGATACTACGGGATTGCTATAATACATAGATGGAGCTATATAAACTTTTTTTTTTGTCACTTACAACCGTGCGATCAATTATCGGGGATCTCTATTAAAAAAGCGCTTTACGTAATTTAAAATTCAGCGGGCGTTGATATTCAACGGGCTTACACTAGTATAAATATAATGATATACCTGATGTGTAAAAAATCATCAAAACATATTACATACATATGTACATACATAAAGCTTAAGAATCTGATCGATCTCAACACTCTCTCTATACAAGTATATTAGAACATTGAAATTAAGTGCTAACAGTGAATTTCCAGTTACTATTTATTATAGTGAAATGAAAGTGAACACATTTACGATGAACGCACTATTTTTTCGTCGTTTTATTATAAAGCAAACCAGTTTGACGCATTTTTTGAAGTCAATGTTCACGCGTCAGTGAACATCAACCTTTTGCTATATATGTATGTATGTATGTATGTATATTTACATAGGTACAGTGTTTTCATCTCACGAATGTGAATCCCCACCCCTTCGTCCAGAGATGCACAGTAATCAAATGTCCAACTTATTTGTCACTAACGCATTTAAAATGGGGATTAAAATTCGTGAGATTAAAACACTGTACATATGTATGTATGTATGTATGTAGTATGTACATACATACACACATATATACATATATATCTATTTATTATTATTTTTAAATCGCAATGATTAACACCGCGATTAGGCTTTGAAATATGAGCTTTTACTGGAACTTTCGATGCTTTCCGATCGCATCCAATCTCCATTGACGTACATCATTGTCAACAAAACCGATTGCTTTTAGGGAGAGGGGAAAAAAGACGATGTCAAACACAGGTGATTTTCAGCCGACGAGGAAAATCGAGCGAAAAACTAGATTCTGATTTCGAACGCATCAAAAGCAATGTCAGTGCAACAAGTAATTTGATTTCGAATACACAGCTCTACTTCGTGAAATACATACATACATACATTGTTGAATATAAAAAGAAAATATTATGCGGAACACTTAGCGGAAAGTCTCGTTCAAAAGAGAAAATTGAGTTGCACGCATAGTGAATAATTTCAGTAATTTGGACAAAGGACGTCACAGTGGATGCATTGCAATAAGGAAAGCAACAGACCAGGACAAAAATTACACCAGTATAATTAGGTTATGCTGCAGAAATTACGCGCCGAAATTTAGCATAGTGCGGCATACATACATATGTAAGTACCCAAAAGGAACATAAACATTGAAATTTAATCACGTTGATATTGCAGAATATACAATTCGTATTACGAGAAGAAGTAATTTAGAGCTTTTTTCATAAGTGTATCGCTTGAACGATCTCCCCTATCACGCTTTATAATATGCTAAATGAGACGTGACTTATCTTGTATATCCGTAGACAGAACGAGAGAGATCCTAAACTGATACCCAATAAGATAAGGAATACGATGTGCATATAATCGTATACACATATGTATGTACATACATAATAACGAAATTATGACAATTCAATGGAACATACTATGTATGTACATATGTACATATGTAGGTGCAGTAAAAGTTGAACGTGTTTAAAAAAAAATACATATTTGATGTGGTATTAAGAATGAAATGATTGTTATACGAATATACGTATACAGTGGATGAGTTTTGATAATAAGGCAAATAACAATCAAAACGTAGAGAGCGTAAAGTGCTGGATTCATTTCATTCCACGGAAACGGAAACGAAAACTATAGCAGTGTATATGTAGGTATAATGAATAGTCGACGAAACAGTATTGACAGGGAAAGACACTCAGCTGAAATGCTGAAAACGCGAGCGTGAAACAAAGGGCAGACCAGGGCCGCGTTCAGACCAGTGACAGGCCATTCATTCCAGCGCCATTGTCGTAAGGGCGTGTTTATTATGTGCCGGTGTGGTGGCGTAAGTTACGCCGGAACGACTCTAAGAGGACTCTAAGAATTAAAAATACATGAAAAATTTCTGAAAGAGCGAAAACGGAGCGATAGCAAACAAACACACGCTATGATCGATTAACTTTGTCTGAACTTTATATAGCGGAATATTTTTATTTTATCACGAATAAGTAATGTATTGTACATACATATGTACATAGAACATAAAGTTGAAACACGTTACTAATTTTAGTGTGTAGGTAATGTAAATGTGCTTGACTTTTGACACAGCATTTATTTCAAAGTCAAATATAATATTTACAGAATGATAAGCAACTAATGGTATCTACATACATATCGTAATAGTAATGGAGGTCATTTGAAGAATACATACATATATGTATATGAAAATTAGGTCT
Source organism: Parapsyche elsis (assembly GCA_022651745.1). Lineage (NCBI taxonomy): Eukaryota > Metazoa > Arthropoda > Insecta > Trichoptera > Hydropsychidae > Parapsyche > Parapsyche elsis. The sequence goes on from JAGVSN010000018.1 coordinate 5,330,147, forward strand.
GTAAATGCACTGTTATCAAATTATGAAAATTTCATACTTTCATCTACCATAAATAATTTTCCTTTAAATTGATAAATATGTAATAAATTAAATACTTGGTGCATTATTAAAATACAAAATAGAATTTTTTATCAACCTATGCTTGAAAAAAATTAAGCAAATAGTCTTAAATACCTACATATGTACGCATGAATTTTTGTCTACGAATGACCTCACCTATCGTCTCTATGTACCATGACTCATTAATCACCTTGTATATTTAATGTCGAATTTTCGATACGACTACTTCGTACCCACATAGCAGGGACATGTACATGCAAATATAAATTTAGATTGTTTGTACGAATTGGATTAAATATTTCAGAAGTAAGCTGTACACTCTCGGTGTGTAAACCTCCTAGCCTACTCGGGAAAGTGTCGCTTTTTGCATGCCCGAGGAAAAACTATAGCACAAAAAAAAGTTGTTTCAGTTGCGGCCAACCGCCTGGAGGCTGAAAGGACCGCGACCGTTAGCCTAGAAGCTACTGGCGACAAAAAAAAGCAAAAAATAAACCGGAAGATCCTCGCATAAAATGCAAAATAGGGCCAAAACACCCCCGCTCGAGTATAAAAAAAAAACGCTCATCAGCTACGTTCGAGGCAATTTCTACGTCAGTTATAAATCTAAATACAAACAAAACGCACGAAAATGAAATAAATAAAAGTACGTGTAAGTAAAACGAAAGAAATATACCAATTTGTCAAGGGTCTCGCGGTAGGCAAGGGGTTAACGGTGCAAAAAAAAAAAACACGACTAATTGAATCGGGGCGAACGCGCGCTGCGTCATGGTTAAATTAACGTTGCAAATTAAAAAGTTCAAAAGAAGAGTTGATTCGAGTTTTCCGACTAATTTCACAAAAATTAAACACAATAAATTAAGTTTTCGCTAAAATCTTAATTGATATTGCTGTACAAAAAAGTAAATTAATTTCGAGATGGTAAATTTTTCCGAGGTTGCGAAACGTTAATAAATGTAGGTAAAATAGGCAAGGAAGATTTTTTTTTTAATTATTTACTATTTACGTAATTATCCAATACTTTAGAAAGGCGATCTTTTTTATACTACATATATACATATGTACATATGTACATACATACATATATGTCAGCAACATATGTACATATGTACTTGCCTTTTACATTTTTGGCTTAAAAAAACATCCTTAATATCCGACAACTACTATTTTCTTTTGACTACTTACTAGCGTTTCCGCTAAATAAAAATGAAGCTGAAAGGAAAACGATTCGACTCAAATCCGGATATCGAAAAGAGTCACGAAGGTCTCAGACAGCTTGAATGCGTTTCCTGAAACTGCTTTTCAGAAATGTTCTCGATAACTGCAGAGCTGCAGAAAAATAGAACGATTGAAATATATTCATCAAACTACATATACCTACTGCGAAAAAATTTCATAAAATATTTCAATAGACTTCAAACATTTTATTGTCAATTTTTCGATGATGTCTGTTGTAGTCTGCATCAATTGCCGCATTCATTTCCAAACATGCAATACTTCATTGCATGACTCTTTCAGTTCTCACACATTCACAATCGTAATACATGTACATAAAATATAGATGCATTTTTAACGTATTGTTTCATTTTTAATATGCCATTTCATAACCGATATATAGTATAGTTATGATTGATTTTCTAGCGTTATCGCGTACAAAAAATCGGACAATGTGCGCATTTTTCCGATTTTCTCACGGTTTGACCGCATTTCCACACGCTAAACATAACGTTTATACAAAAATAAACAAACTGACGTGTTTTGTACCCATGTACAACGTCGAAAAATCACAGATCACCTTGAATGAAATATCGCACGTATGCAAATACAGTCAAATTGCTCAATTTTTTTAAATACCACTTGAACTGTGTACGTATTGCGCCAGTTTCGTTGCAAAACTTAAATACAGTTTACGTAGAGTGAGCAACCCCTCCATTATCTCAGAGCCAATCACACTTTTGCAATAGAAGTTAATTAACTGAGACAGGTGTAATTTACAACGGGTGCAATAAAATCCGAGGGGGTGACAAAAGAGTATTATTTCCACTAATTGAAACTAGGGTGAGATTCGGAAAATACGGGTAGCATATAAGATTCCGTTTCGTATTGTCAATAAACTATGACATTTATCGATACACTCACTTTGTTCGAGAATCGTTCGTAGAATGAGCGCTCGTAGGAAAGTATTAATTGGAGATAATTCGAAATATGGTATCGTTTTAGCTCAATTTGTATCAGTAAGTAATTGCACGCCGTTTATCGAAACGAGACATCGTGTCCCATTATCTAATTGGATCGATGCATTTAATTGGTCTTGGAATGAATATCTCTCTCGCAGTGTTCGTTCCCTAGTCGTATCCAAAGAGTCAAGGTAGCTCGACCTCAGTTCGTGATAATCGTGAAAACGACGCAATATCACGAAAATGCTTTTAAATCAATTCTATACATAGACATATAGAGGTAAGTAGACACCTGCATGCGAACGGATAAGATTAAAATTGAATTTTACGAGCAATAATAAACGGTGGCGCCATTTAATGAATTATAACGACTTATTTTATTCGAACAACTTAAATGCCAAATAAATCTGACGGTAAAAAGGTCCATCTACATTATTATTATTATATCGCCCTCGGCAAGATAAAGGTTAATCCGCCCATGCGAAAGTGGGCAAAGGACGTGAGACGATAAGCGACCCGACCGTACTATGTATTTTTACCGCAAAGGGATGAAATGATCTCAGATAAATCATGATGAAGAGCAATATAGAGTGAAAGGACTTTCCATATTTCAAACGTGGACATTCCAATATATGTATGTACAATTGCTATAAATAAAAAAAAAACAAAACAAACATGACAAAAGTAAAGTGCCACTTTGAACGTTACGATTTTTATGAAGGACGTGCGGTAAAATGTTTATAGCGCACAATTTTATTTTTTTTTTTTATTTTATATGCTGTATTATTCAGCGATAATATTGTGCAACAATAATTTCGATATATTTATGTATGCCCATAAACGGCAGTAATTTGATTATTTGCTGTCGACTGTATTCCATATTTGCATTTATTTGAACATACATACATAAATTGTATCGTGATCGATTTTATGTGTTTTTATATCTTATCGCGAAAATCATTTTTGTATAGATTTTTAGATATAAAAAACGTGGCGCTATCTCAAAAAAAAAAAATGATTTCGCAGTAAATTCGCAGTTTTACTGCAAGCTTTTCAAATGTGCATTGCACAATGCACTCAAAATAATTTATTGATTCAAAAAGTTACGTAAGTCATTTTATTCATACGTTGACTGTTGCGAGTCCTCTATTGTAAATGATACATAATTATAAAACATACATACAATAGCACTCGTTAGAAAGAAAAAATACAATTGTATAGGAAAACGTTTGCAAATGCCGCACGAATAAGTACTATGTAACTAACAAAGGCAAAAATCAAGGTAAATAAATTATATGAAACGTTTACGGGATTATAAATCGCATTTGTTCCGATTTTATCGCATTTTCCGAGAGGATAAACGGAACAAAGTGTAGGAAGTCCCACCAACACTATCGCATTTTTCGAACATAAAGGGTAGGTTCGAAAAGGGGTCATAAATTCGCGTGATAATTTTATGCTCGACAACAGTTCTGATTTATGTTTCCTGTGAGTTTAAGTAAAACGAGATTCAAACAAAGGCTTGCGAGAGAAGTAAAAGGAAAGAGAGAGAGGGAGACCTACATATATCGATATGGCAGAGAAAGGGTTAAGGTTAAGGGATTCACGGTCTAACGGAGCGATAGGGAAGTCACGCACCTTGCGGAACCAAACTTCTGGAAACGGAAACAGTTACGTGGTAAAAATCGAGAAATAAAATAAAAAGAATCAAAAGACAGATCACGGTCGTGCATCTTCACTCAGTTTTACGTGATTATCGTCGCATAATTGCGGCCTAACAACTATGTCGTGACTTACCGGTGAGTGGATAAAGTGTAAGACTGCGAGACCGTTACGCAAGCTTTGCCACTTTGAACCCAAGTATTCATCCCAGTTAGTTTTTTAACGTTAATTGTAACAGCTCGGCCCTGCGGATAACCGTTTCGATAAAAAAAATGTGTAAATATGCTAATTGGGCCCTTTTGCAAGCACAATAAAAATATAACAATCCATAAAATAACATTATAATGCAAGCAAACGGTTAAGTAAGCTGTGCACGTGCGAACACTGCAAAATACAACAGGGGTTGTAAACCGTAAAAAAAAAAAGTGGAACGATGCCAAAACGTTCTATTATTATCAGCATATTAAATGCTGTACGGAAAACATAGGACACACGAGATACGATGTAAGCATAATTAACGAGGAAAATTTTCAAGAAGAAAATACAGTAATACAAAAATGTACATAAAACGAGCATATTGTGAATAAATTTATTCAAAAAATACATAAATAGTCAAAAATTTCACGACATTTCAATTACGTATATAAAATCGAATTTTATTATAAGCCATGTGAAAATAAAGTATGCGTATCGCTATAAAATGTTTTGCGTATATAATTTTATGGTAATATACATCCGGATTGCAATCGCACACATTGTAAACATGAAATTGATTATTATAATGTAAGAATTGAAATATAAAAATAATGTTTTTTATACAACATTAGCAGACTTTATGCCGCAGGTATATTTGAGTGTAGAATGTTGATAATGAATTATTATTTATTTATTTATTAAATTGTATATATGTATGTACGTATGTATGTAGCCTATGTACGTATATGTTGTACGTGGTAGCCGGACGAACAGATCATGATATAACAGAACACGAAGAAACAGAAAAGTGACAAAACAGAACAGCGAAAAACAGAAGCATGACAAAACAGAACAGGGAAAAAATAAAATATTTATTTTTGTCGTATCTATTTATTAATTAAATACATATAAAACAAAATATAAAAGAAATATATTGCAATATAAGGGCATTGAAATTAACTGCGATGATTTTTGTATGGCTTGACATTAAGCGTTTAATATTTCACATTTTTTATGTGGTTAAAGAAAGCACATAAAAATAAATTTGATAAATTTGTTACATCTATCACCGTGCGGTACCCTCGACAGAATGCTTGCGATAACTAGTTAGATTAAAAAAAAAATAATGGTAAAAGTATTTCGTAGGTAATGTGTTTATACATTTTTATATATATATATATATATATATACCTATATATATAAATGTATATATATATATTTATTTTATATTTTGTTTTATATGTATTTAATTAATAAATAGATTTATTTATTTATATAATACAGTAGCTTAAGCTAATTATATATGTAGGTATAATCCTTAACTAAGCACCTGTACAGAGATGTTTTTTTTAAGACTGCCAGGAATTTTTCAATAGTTTTGGAACTTCTAATTCCATCCGGCAGTCTATTATACTCCAAAACACCTCTGTACAAGATACATATGTAGATAGATACGACATATCGAGATACCCTGTTCTGTTTTGTCATGGTTCTGTTCTTCGCTGTTCTGTTTATTCATAGAACCGTTGTATGTACATATATTTATTTAACAGGTTATTAATCCAAAATATATCTTACATATACATATATAATTAAAAAAACATATCAAAATCAAAATAACAAAAAAATAAATAATAACAAAATAATACTAAAATTTACTTTTTTTTTAGTTTAATTAATTGAAAACTGGGCTGGGCTGGTGTTGAAAATGTCAACATCAGTCGACAGCGAATTAAGCATTTTGAGAGCAGTAACCACCGAGCTGGACCCCATAAGCACTGTTCTGTGTACATATGTATGTATAAAATAAATTATTTATAATATAATGTTCAAGTTAATAGAATGAAAATGTTCCAGGAAAAACCTGCATATCTCAGACAGCCAGAATTTCGCAAAAGTTGCCGTATTTCGTAATTAATAGGAATATTAGATTAAAAAAATGGAATACATTAAAGAAACGCATTTAGAGCATTTTATCACCAATTGGAGACACTAAAACACAAAAACCTTATTATTATTGAGTATGTCAAAAATATACAAATAATATTATTGAGTAATTATATGTATTTATGTTTAGAATTTTATTATAAATAATTGTTCTATAAAAAATGGAGAGTTAATGGTAGAGTACGAACGTGAGTTCGGGTGGGTAACGGAATATCCTAAGAAGCGTTTAGGGTCCAAAGGTAGCACGTTATCAAAAGCATCCATCTGTCCGCCGTCTAAATATTAACATTGACATACATTCAAAATAGTGCAGCTAACCAATAACCCGAATAGTATTACAATAATTAAAAACAAACGCATGAGTAAAATATTTCATCGGAGCAATAATTATTACCACAAGCGGAGTCTAAACATCCGCAATTTAATAAAAATACACCAACAGACTATTTATAAATTTTGGATGTGACGCACGATGAGATACGCTATATTAATTTTATTATACAATTTCGAAAGGAAGAGTGCATTAAATATGTACGCAAACATTACCTGGATGCTACTGAATTATAACTGAAAATTGATTAAATCGTGAGTTTTTTATACTCGAAACGTACACAAACATAACTTGGAACATTAACACGTTGACGACGGCCGGCTGTCTGCGATTGACGCGTGCGAACAAACGTACTTTTCAATTAAATCGTAACACTTTAACGACATTATTCAGAGTGGGAGAGGAAGATGGATATATAAGGATAGAGCGAGATGAACTACCGTTCAAACATCGCGTGGGAGAAGAACGTGTTGGCCGTAATGCAATTATACTTACCCGATAGGACAATTGTCCATTCTTGCCGACTATTACACTCCATTTCAAACAATTAGACAATGTGACGACTTTTGTCATAGTGTGTCAAAAATCTATAATTTTCCACAACGGTTTGAATTGTCATTAGTCACGCGTCAAAGTTCGAATGAAAATGCACACTTACGTATCATCAACATAAATGACTTAAATTGCATAAATTGCAGTATCAATTTTCTAGCACGTTTGCATGATATAAATTCCTCAGAGGAAATGCTGACTCATTTGATACTCGTACCTATGTATTACTAAAAAAAAAAATTCGGGTGTGGCCAACCCATGACTTTATCCATATATTTGAGGAATACAAACAGTAACGAAATTATTTTTTTAAGTACGCAAGTAAATAAAACGCATGCACAGCACCACACCAACCAACATACATACACACATACATATCATGAAATCACTGTGTTGAGTGCGCGCGCGTATGTAAAATACGATCTTCGGCATATATTTAAATTAGAAAAACTGCCACTTCCGGTCGTCAGATGTTGACCAAAATCACAGTATCTCTTACAGCTAACGTAAAAACTATAGATATGAAATTTCGACAAAATTCCCGGAGCCGTTTCGGAAATATTCTGTCGTAAACTTTTCGACGAAAAAAAAAACCTACTTCCGGTTGACTAATTTTAATGATTTTTTTTTTTTAAATACCAATTTCTCTCAAAATTACAACATTACAATATTGTGACGATACTACATATTTAAAAGGTCGAAAAAAAAAAAAAAAAAATCGTTCAAGAGTAAACTGCCATTTTCGCTAGTCAGAAAAAAGGTCGAAAAAAAAAAAAAAAAATTCTCGGAGCCGTTTCGGAAATATTCTGTCGTAAAAGAATTTTAGAATTTTCTACAAGAAAAAAACCCTACTTCCGGTTGACTGATGTTGACCAAATTCCTTATGGCTTTTACACCTTACGTGAAAATAATAGATATGAAATTTCAGCTTGATAGCCTTGATAGTTTCGGAGAAAACACACATACAGACACACACAACATAACATACACATACAGACATACAGACATACAGACATACAGACATACAGACATACAGACATACAGACATACAGACATACAGACATACAGACATACAGACATACATACAGACATTTTTTTAGAAATCATGAAAACGTGATCAGTGGATGATACTCGATACAAATCAGTCAAAATCTCGAGGTCGAATTTTCGCACGATCACAATACTTTATCCGACTAGGATAAAGTAATAAAAATATCACACTCAGATTGTCAAAAGATATGAAGCGATAAATATAAGTTCCTCTATAAATCAGTGCGAATTATTATTTGCAAAAGTATCCACGACTTAGTTAAATAAATAGTAAATATATGATATTAATGAAAAAACTTTATTAAATCGCACGCTGTTTCATTGTAAAAGTCAACAATGCGAGTTAATGAGTGATATCATACATGAGCGCATTTATCATCATTGTTCATATTAGTCGAGATCGTAATATACATAATGGGTATTATAGCGTATGAAAATGTGTATGTATGCAGTCATTTCTGTTTTAGCGAATTCGCTTTGTAACGCAGTCTCGAACAGCTTCGCCCTGCGGGCGACTAATTTCCAGCTTTTACAGTGCGGTACGTTTTTTTTTCCTTCGAATACTAAGCTGGTACTAAATAAACGGTGTAAATAATGGACTTTGAAGCGTATATGTAGTATGGAAATGGAAATGCAATTTATTTTTCACTGAATCAAATGAGAAAAAAATAAATACATTTGAATTCTATGTATGTACTACAGCAAATGCATTGAGTAACATACGTACATATGTACATAGATTGACAATGAGTTAAAAGGGCACGTATTGAGGATACTTGATGAATAAGAGAAGTTGAATCATCATTAGAATATGTATTATGTATATAACGACGAAAATAGCACATTATCCAACATAAGCTTTGAAATATTTACGACAATTTACAAACATTATCTTGAGTTTTTGTAGTTTTATATTTTTATAGACAAAATATGTATGTAGTATATAAAAAAAATAATAACAAAACAATCAATACTATTTTTCATCGGCGAGTTAGTTATTTATCTGTTAATCAAACACGGATTTGGTGCTATCAAATAAGATTAATATCCAATATGATAAAAAAAAATGATAAAACGTGATTGGTTTGATGATGATCCAGTGGATATTTTGCATCGAAGCAATTTTCAGCGCATTCGATAGTGCACTTGTAAGGTTGTTCTCATGGGTCACAAAGGCTCAAGAGTCGTTGGAAAAAGTTCTCCACTCAGCAAAGTGGTAATTTTCGTTTCAGCACGACACGTTCAAACCATTCACGAGAGCTGAGGAAGGAGAAACCTATGATACCTATAGCATAGAAAAAAATAAAAATTCCTCAATCGAATCGAACATCTCGGAACGAGCGGAATGAAAACATTCAATTGAAATTTGAGATTGTTAAATACGGCAGCAGAAATATTCATCGTTTGATACTGTTAAGTGTAAAGACACTCCCAACTGTTAATAATTGCCAGAGTCAAAGGAGAGAATCTGCCACGATTGTGCTTAATGATCGTCATTAGCGTAAGCAAGAAAGACAAGAATGGTAATTTGCAAACGTGGCGCAACAGCTCGACAACAACAATTGCACGAAAATCGGCGACTCGTTGCAATATTTCGCAACACATGCCAGCTTGCTGAAAAAATACCAATGTCAGAGTAGCACATTTAGCGCAAACAACGTTTTGAGCAAACAAAACAGAAACGTTTCGATTTCAGCCGAGCCGAGCGCGTGTAAAAAATATTTATTTTTTTATTGCCTATTGGGTATAAGAGGTGTGAGAAAACGTTGAGCTGCAAGCTGTAATTTATTATAAAATATTAGAGACACAAAGACGCGGAATTTTTGTACGCGCGTATCTAATCGCGATGATCTCGAACGCGCCGCGCGGCGTTTAACGTGTTAACTAGACGTTCCCCGTTCAACATAGCAAATTCGTATCGTTTCACGGGTTTCACCATTGATATAATTACGTAATTTATATTCGCCACTTATGCTTTCGATTGTGCAGTGATTTCCAAACTAAACTATAATAGGTAACGTCTTATCGGGTAATCAGTCATGCTGAGGTATTGCGAGTTTGCACACATCTGCACAATAATTATTCATTTTTTTTCCAAGATCGTTATCGCCTCTAATAACAGCAAACGTACTACTAATAACGATAATTATATTATTTAAAAATGGACGTGCTCGGTGTCTGCAGTTTCTAGTTATTTTTTCATACGAGAAAAGGCGACTTGAGGCATCAATTTATCATGATAAATCATTACTCTGCCAGTTATAACGTAAGGATGTGAGAAACGTGGAAAGATGTATACTTGGTATAACAAGAAGGGATCGCAAAATAAATACATGGGTAAGAAGTATGACCAAAGTGGCAGATATGTATAGCGGTACGGGTGAAAAAGTTGAAGTGGCAATGGGCTGGACACATAGCGAGAAGAATGGATGGCAGATGGACGCGAGAAATACTGGAATGGTATCCGAGAGGATGTGAAAGAAAGCAAGGTAGACCGAGTGGAAGATGGGCTGATGAATTGAGAAGAATGTGTGGCGTCTGATGCAGATTGCTCAGGACAGACAGGAATGGGAGAGGATTGGAGAGGCCTTCATCCAGCAGTGGATGGTGAACGGCTGAAAATGATGATGAAATCATTACTGTCTAATAATACACACACACATATATATAAATTAGCGTAGGCGTCTGTCTACCTGCGTGCTTGGATCCTTGCGGTCACGCTAGCATTGCCAACATAACAAACAATCAAGTCAAATGGGCCAGGGGCTGTACTGGTATTGTACAAACCAGCGCACACGAGTGGGAGTTGGGGGCTAGAATCTACCGTCATATGACGGGTAAACTGACTAGTATAAAAGCGAAATATCTGCGCACCCGCTGGTAAAACGCTAATACAAAGACCGATAAAAGCAATTTCCGTAACATGACGTCACTGCTTACGATCACGAGCGAACAGTCGTGACGATTGACAACCGAATCATTTGATCAATATTTCACCCGTGCTACGGAAGTGAGCGTTGTCGAATTCCTAAGCACTTTATGACACGGCCATATATGTACATATGTGCGCAGTGAGAACGACGTCATGTACACACACACACACTTGGTGTTCAACTAAATCATATACATACTTTTAAAAAGTGATATTGCTTAAGTGGGTTATGCTTTATTGATTTGATGATAATTCAATTGTAATTTACATAAAATTTGTAACGTTTTCGTTAATTTTACAAGTCAACTTTTTTAAATGGACACGGCTGCTTTTGTAAGCATCCTACGCATTTTTACACACTAAATTAAATTTCGGTGAAAGTAAAACGATTATTTCTTCATCGCAGAGGAACTTATATTCCACTGGGAACAATCCGGAAAGCGTAGAACGTAGGCTTTCTGTGCATATTGTTAGAAAGCACTACGGAATGAATTCACGTATTACGCATTAGGCGGGCCACGCTTTGAACTGTTAGCACGCATTTCTGTAAAAATAAACCAAATGTGTAGAAAGAACAGAGAACGGACAAATATTTTAGACGTTTTGGGCACACACACGTATGCGCATATAAAATATGTGGATGAGCGTGTAGAATGAGCAAAAACACACACGAGACTTTCTCTCTGAATGGCCGGCGGCCGATCGTTCCCGGTGCAAAACTCGGTTTCACTCACGCAACACCGAAAGAAACGAAATAAAGAAACAATGGACGGGATTTATGGAACGATTGTTCATATATTTCATCTGACGGTTGTAGACATTTCGACGCTTATGTATAATATATACATATGTGTGTTAAAACGACAAAACGCCGACGCAACGCAGAAACCCAAAAAAATTACGCCCAAACGGATCTGCGGCATAGCCGACAAGGTCATTTGATATAATGTTGTGTAAAAAAAATAATAAAAAAATACATAACGAAGGTTTAAAGACATTCGTATAGTAATTTGTACAAACTTAGGTAACGTAGGTGTAACTGCATTGTGTACTGTTACGTTGAAATGCGCGCGAACCTTAACTTACGAAAGGGACTATTTAACCATACATACATACATAGCTCATAGTCAATTGGCCCTTTTCGTACTAAATACATAAAGAGCTAAAATCTGTTTGCTGGTTTCACCGTGTTGGACCGTCAAAACGCATTGTTGAAATCGTAGTGTGAGTTACCGATATTACTCACGCTGCCGGTATTAATTTTGAGAATTTGTGGCACTGTCAATAGACTGGCTGGCAGGGCCGCATGGGAAGCGCCGGCAAGGTCATTAAAAATTCATTTCCACGCAACCCAGAGTGGTAGTATTTCTGTGCGCTTTATTTGCTGCATAAAAAACTGTATCATTTACTCGATCAACCAATAAATTGAATAAAAAGTCTTAAACTACATATGTAGGTTCACTATTGTTTTATTTAATAACTTGGATAGGTACTATTACATGTGATTTACTCGATGTTTCATATAAATTCCCTATTATTGTTATGATGACCTATGACCTATGTTATTCCCGCATTTGTCAGTCAGCTGAGACCTAGATTCCTAGAAGGAGCGTTTTGTTCAAATTTTCCAAACGATTACATTATAATTTAAGTACTTATTAAATATTACGAAAAATTTCCCAAACGGCCCTGTAAGCCGGTTTTCCCCCTCTTCTCACTCTAATTGTCGAGTTCTAATTATTACTATACTATATATTATAAGTGTAAACGGTCTACCTGTCTGCTTGGATCGTTGCAGTCACGCTAGCATTGCCAAAATAACATACTTATTTTAAAACAAATGTGTTGGCAGCAAGCCGATATCTGTCAAAGCCGGTTTGAGTCAACAACGCGATTCAATCAACGGTACACAATGCAATTGTATCATGTACTGCACTGTTATTGTACAAACCAACGCATACGGGTGTGGGCTGGGGTTAGAATTCACCGTCACGTGACGGACAAACCGGCTAGTATATATAAAAGCGAAAAATCTGCGCACCCGCTGGTAAAACGCTACTAAATATAAAGACCGATAGATAATTCCCGAAAAATCTAAGGCGACCGATACATAACTTTGGAAACTCGAGCATTCGCGAGCTATCACATACATACATATATGCATATGTACATGCACAGCAATGTGGGAGCGAAGCGAGAACGACGCCGTGTATAAACCACACTAGATGATTTGACCGTCACATTATTAATCATCATCACGTTATTCTAATAACTATGTACATTAACATATGTACATACATATATTAGAGTAAGACAGTTACTGAAAATGTAAATATTAATGTTACCGTTAACTAAATAAGTTACTAGCATTTTACGGGTAGGTGGGTACAAACGCAATTTTCCCCCTTACAGCGATCGTTAAATAATGGGTCAAGTTTACAAGGTCTCGTAGACTCGCATTTATCTTTGGGTCACGAACTCGAATTTTTTTTCCCGCAAGTACTAACTACATATCTCGAATATGTGGTGCAATTTACTTCTGCGATGGTCGAGTAGATAATTTTATTATTTATTCGCAGTCTCCGTACGCGCGCTGTCGCATAAAAATGAAAAATATTATATAATATGCGATAAATTAACATGGAAATTGCACGTATGTAGAGATACGTAGGCTTGGAAATTTTATGCAAGTGTTTCGCGTATGGCATCCATTCGTGCGCGAATTGCATAATGGCTCGATTAAATTTTGTCCAATTCGAAATGAGCTTATGAATGTATAATATAATGCCTAAATATAATAAATGTGACGGGTTAAACTTAAGTTTATCTTTTAATAAATGATTTGAGAAAGTTTAAAAAATCACATTATACTGTTCGTAAATTACGCGGTCATTACTTATATTTATAATCTTATCTAAATTATTCGATCAAAATTCAAGGAAATCATTATGTAAACATCCAGAAATCATTAAATGAACGTTATTTTTATATACATATGCCACCCATATTCAAGTTTCCATTCGATCCGTATATTTTATTTTACATAATATGCAAAAAATGAACAGGGATTATATTATGCACGTTACAGACATTGTCAAATTCCCTCATTGTATAAAATGGCAAAGCAAAGTTAAAAATGTACTACGCTTCAAATTGAAATAGAAATAGTACGTATGAATAATTAAGTTTAAAATAACTGGTTCACACTGTCTTTCGGGAACAGCATTGTATGTAATAAGTGACCAGGCATTTTATACAATGCGGTGATTTCACACTGCCTGTAACATATACAACATTAACAACAATTTAAAATAAAACGGCAATGTGTACTTTGAAACGTTGCTTTTAAAATGATATAAAAGCGTTCTAGTATAAGTAGGAAATAATAATTTTATTTTTTTAAGCGCTCAAGGATTTCCGAGCATAATTTCCCATTAGGAAATAATAACAGCGAAATAAAAAGTTTTCGTAAATTTCAAGCGTTTACGCAATACGCTGAAAAAGTTACACCGTTAAACGGCTTTCATCTACGTCGTATCTGAAACGTGTAGGAAATTGCGGAAGTCTTTCTTTCGTGTTTTTTTTTTTTATATACATACATATATATATATATATATATATATTTTTTTGGTGCTACTTTATTTTTCTTTTCATATATACATACATACATACATAGGTATAATATATACGCGTTTTTCCAGCTCAGAGGAGCGTCTGAAAGTAAAAGGCGCCACGATATATTAACATAATTACAAAATGCGTTAAAGGGGAGTCGAGGGGGGAGGGGAGCTTTTAGCTTTACCGAAAACTGTATTTGATGGGAAGCTTTTAACTGCGGTTAAAATGCGACGTGAGTAAATTGTGCCAGCCGAAAATTAATCTTCCAGTCCATAATTTCAATATTTTTTTAACCGCTCCAGTGTCAATATTTGAATACAAAATCCATTTACAAATTGATTGTGCTATTGTAATGTCGGCTTTAATGTGAATTGAATTGTTAATTTTGTATTATCATTAATGCTGATAAATTGAATCGAAGCCATTATCGCTCGACTTTCAATTTATAAATAATTTAATAGTATACTTCCTTGACGGCATTGTACCAATCGGGTTGAATACAAGCTGAAATTTGCGTGCAAAATTCGTAGAATAAATTTTGGGCGAGGCGACGCGGTGCGAAAGCTCAAGTCATATACAATTATTTTCATCGTATTTCGGTAATTGTTACAATAGTAAAGTTTTCCTAATTTAAATTTCAATTTGAAACTTTGAGAGTTTAAAATGAACGAGTAGTGTAATTGATTACCTGGTGTATGAGACAAAGTCTCAAACTTTTAAATTGAAAAATCTAGAGTGCTCTATAAATTGCGCAAGTTGAACCCGTAGATACTATAGAAACAATCGTCAAAAGAAAAAGCTTGGACACATTCCACGGTGCAAAGTCTGAAAATTTTTCTTTAGTGAATATATTCAGGCTGAATCTATTTTTTTTTTCGTATACAAAATATCTGTAGGTACGTGTAACAGGAAAAAATATTCAACTCGTCCTGTTCCTTGAACACAACCTGACCATACGTGGAACTTGGCAGTTAAACACGATTTTTTTTGCCATAACAAGTCAAGCTATCTACCTAGTCAAAGTTTCATATATAAATTACACTCACGAGGAAAGCTTCGATGATCGATGAGCCTTCGGCGAATTTTCGCCAGCCGAAAAAAGCACTGTTCTCTCCGATTTTCCGAATTCTTCGCCGATAAAATGTGCACACTATTAGGATATTGAAAATTTTTCACATACGATAAAACACTGCTATTTATTTTTTTGACAAACAAAAATACCTGATTTCTTAATACCTATATGTATATACATACATATGTACATATACGTATTCAAAGTGTAAACATATTGCGTTCATACGATTATTTGTAACAATATAATGAAATTTAACAAAACGTCTATCTATGTATATACATGTACATACATATATGTATATCTTTATAAAAACGAATTCCTGATTATATAACTAATCTATCTATTCCTTATGCTTATATGTATGTACATACATTCCCACACTGTGTATTTGAGTCATAGGGTTCAAAATATGCAGAAATAATCCTTACGATCTAATAAGAAAAGCGAGTACGATAGAAGAGTCTTCTTTCGGATAGACATTTTCATTTATACGACTCAGTTTAATTAATATATAGTAGCGCAGGAATCTGCTTAACCGACCGGCTGGCTGCGTAGCCTCACGCTCGCATACCACGGCACGGCACGTACACACACACGCTCACTACTCACACGACACGAGTTACGCGAAGTGGTCACGCCTCCATATAACCTGACAAACAGATTCATTCACACACACGAGACGGGTTACTAACCAACCGACGACACTGTCAAAAAAGTAGGTGAAACCAAACCACAACGAAATCAATTCGTACATGATTGTTAACGAGAGTATTACCCGTTGACGATCAACTGGTGTTTATTATTGACATGTGAGTGGGCTATGGGCTACAAAAAAAAAAAATTCAAATTTCCAATGAAAACAAAAACAAAAGTGTATCGAGCGCTCTTGACAGACGAACTGTGACAGACTTAAAGCTCTTATACACCGGTATACTGGTATAAATGACCAAGTTCGCAAATCTTGAATGCTTTGTAGGACTTCAATCAATCGATCAATAAAAACTAGGTGTCCATTATCTTAAATTCTACATACTTCATCGGTTTCGCTTCGGACAGGAGATGCAATTAAAGGGCATTTCCTCATACAAAACCCGAAAAGTCGAAATGTGGATGTGGTCACTTTTACTAGTATACCGACCAAGTACGATTTCGTTGATTACAATCGAATGTCAGACCTCAAACATCCCGAACGAGTAATATGTATGTATGTAGAGCCATTAAAGACTCAAGGCTGATAAATTTTAGCTGAAATTATACAAATTAAACAAACTTAAAAGTGTATGAATAAAACGTAAAAATATTTACCAAAGGATAAAAAAAAGTATACAGCACAGCCACGTTCAAATCTCTCGCGAAGAATCCAAAAGAAGAACGTCTATTTTTAATTACCACACACACACACACACACACACACACAAGAGCGCGCGCCAAAGTCTCGAATACAATACTAAATAATTTTTCGACAACAATAAATATTTTAAACAGAGTAAATAATTATTAATAACAGTACAGACACACAGCGGTGCAGTGTGTGTCGCGGACAACAGTGTCTATCTATATACGAGCACACCTCGAAAACCAATAAGTAAACGAGTGGAGAGAGCGATGTGTGGCGCTACGCCCCCGCAAATAGTACCCAGGTGAGGCCCCAATTACAATCGAGGTTTTACCTGTGGAAACGGGGTGGGTTTTTATTGAAGTATCGCGAATTTAAGGGCTCAAACAGTGTACGCGTTTTGAGGTTATGCGCGACGAGATTGCGCACGACCGGTCCGAACCACTGCAAACGTCAAACTGAGGAGCGGCTGATCGCAAGATTGCCGCACTCGTCTCGGCCAGGGGCTCTGAATCGGTGGGTCGTGAACTCACATTTTCCGATTATCTAAAATTTTCATCGGAAATATGCGCCGAACACGTATGACAAGTATGTACTTGAAAATTGATTGATCGCCATTGACCTCATTGTGTGGTTCGGAAAATTCATATCAACACATGTCGGAAAATTCGGGAAAATTTTATTTCACCACATATCGGAAAATTCCTTTTAATACACCGTTCGATGTTCAATTAACTTCACATCATCATCATTTTCAACGGTTCACCATCCACTGCTGGATGAAGGCCTCTCCAATCCTGTTCCATTCCTGATACACGTATATTTTCGGCTTGGATATAAAAAAAAGCTAATTTTCTATCAAATCTTGCGCGAAATGAGTTTTATGTAAAATGTAATATGTAAACAAATATTGACTAGATTATTATTTTTACTAGCTTGGATCACATCTTCCAACAGGAAAGATTGAAATAACATAAACTTCATCATCATTTTCAGCCATTTACCATCACCTGCTAGATCCTCTTCCATTCCTGTCTGTCTTGAGCAATCTGCATTCACTCGACTCATCAGCCCATCTTACAATCGCTCTACCTTGCTTTCTTTCACATCCTCTCGGATACCATTCCAGTATTTCTCGCGTCCATCTGCCATTCATTCTTCTCGCTATGTTCCCAGCCACGTTTTTCACACGTTCCGCTATATTTGCCACTTTGGTCATACTTCTTACCCATGTATTCCTCTTACGATCTCTTCTTGTTATAGAATTTTCTATCATATACATATGTACATATAAATAGTAAATGTTATTATATTATACATATATTTGTGAGTACAAAATCCATTTTTTCCTTCTTTCATTCCTATCTGTCTTGAGTAATCTGCATCCAGTTGACTACACACATTATTGTCAATTCATTAGCCCATCGTCCACTCGGTCTACCTTGCTTTCTTTCCCATCCTCTCGGATACCATTCCAGTATTTCTAGCGTCCATCTGCCGTCCATTCCTCTCGCTATGTGTCCACTCCGACTTTTTCACACGTTTTGCTATATCCGCCACTTTGGTCACGCTTCTTACCCATGTATTCCTCTTACGATCTCTTCTCGTTATACCGAGCAAACATCTTTCCATGCTTTTCTGTGTGCATTGGATCTTACGTAGCATTCTTGAATTTAGCATCCACGTTTTACAACCATACGTCATAACTGGCAGTGCGCATTGGTCGTGCGTTTTTTTTTTTAAGCATAGCGGAATGTTGGATTTAAAAACTATTTTCATTCTTCCAAAAGCACTCCATCCTATGTATTTTCATTCTTCGTTTTGTTGCTTTTTGTGTGCTCCAAAAATATTCGTAGAACTTTTGTAAATTGCGACGTCATTCGAATGCTCCGATAGGATACAAAGCTGCGTTCATTCATTTTCACAAAGTCGTGGACATGTCACCATTGTGCTCCGACTCCGGGGACGCAAATTATTTATCATAGTTTGAGTTTTCTGGTTGGGTTCAAAGCCGGTTTGCATTTTATCGAACGTGTGAAAGATTACGGCTGGTTTCAAATCTTACGCAGTTTCGGTACAAGCCGCCATTTTGGATTTTATAACCTTGAATTATTTCTCCCATACACTTTTCGTCCGTTTTTACTGCGACTGCTTATTAGTTATGTTTTTTTTTTTAACATGAAAGTGTGCAGTTTGAGTGTCACTTTTTTCCAACCCAAGTTCGTTTATCGAACGTTATTGGTGTCATTCGCATTTTTGTTCCCTATTAACACACGCTGTTGAAAGAAAAGCTACTTAAAATCAAACTGCATACTCTCTTGTTAAAAAAAATCTTGATACATTATCAATTTTTATATTATAATAATTAAATTGGTGTCATTCGCATTTCGACAGGTTTATCAATACTCGGCAATTTTGACCTTTAGATAGTCGACAGTTGCCGATAATCGACCTTTTCAGTGATATGCGAATTTGGGGCATATAAAAGGGCTAAATTCGCATTTTGATAACCCCTACTGTTCATCTAACTATAACAACACTGTATAACATAGTTACATACACGATAGAATAAAAGTCAAATGTGAACCTTTTGAGCGCTATTTGTAAATGTTTGAATTTTCAAACGAAATACTCGTAGCTGTAGCTGTATTTTTATTTGTTTACGATACAACGAAAATAGTTTACCATGTGCTACAGATGGTAAACTAACTACATATCTTCAATACTTACGTAAAATGTTTAAAATGATGTAAAATGTTTAAAATGATGTAAAATGTTTAAAATGATGTAAAATGTTTAAAATGATGTAAAATGTTTAAAATGATGTAAAATGTTTAAAATGATGTAAAATGTTTAAAATGATGTAAAATGTTTAAAATGATGTAAAATGTTTTAAAATATTAAAATATTTTGGATTACATCCCGTTTTAAAACATGTAATTGCTGACACGCGACTTTTCCTAATTCAATCGTTACAAATTCGCGCCCCTTTTTTTATTCGATTCAAATCCGGCTTATCTGTCTTTTTGAATATCTTCCATTGGTACCATCGACCCCTCTCGTTCGTGAATTAAGTACCTGACTCTAACCAACACACCCCAAATTTCGATCGGTGCGTTCACCCCAATTCGCACCCCCAAAACAAATTATTCACATGCTCGCAGTTTGGCACGTTCGCCTTTTTGTTTACAATTTTGATTATGATTTTAAATTGGGCGTACGCTTCGCGTGCATATTGAATAAGGTTATGCACGTATGTATAACTTGTGATATAAATTGGGCCTGTCGAGTATTAAAGGTGTTGTAAGATAATTTTCTCTGAGCTAAAACTAAGTGTTACGTTTTAAGTAGGGTTCGCTTAGGGGAGTGACAGGTTGCTTCCCGAGATACTCTAAAAGCCTTTAATATTTAATTTTCTCATATGCCGTCATGAAATTCATATAAAAGGTGCTTGTGTTTGTACTGAAAAAAAAAATGTTTACGACTCGCGTTCAATACCCTGGCACAGAAGCAACGAAACAGTGCAGATTCGCCATTCGATGTTTGTACAACATAGACGCGTTCCAATGTCACAATCAAACGCAATATTTATTGTATCGTGTGAAGTGCTCCTTTATTCGCTCTAATCGCAAATTCTCGTTCGGTAAAGTCGCATTTACACCGCACGTTTCGTTCGTCGATTCTTTTTTGCTAACTGATGAAAAAAATCGACCGTAATTGATAAGAGTAATCGCGAGTACGTTTGTGATGTAACAAGCGCTCGTATTGTTTCACGCGCTGAAAGTTAAATTAGAACATATTGTGGTGAGTCGTATACTGAGGTACTGGACGTTCGTGTGGCTGTCAGCTGTGTAGTTTTCAATTCAACAAGGCCAAAAATGTGCTCGATACGTTTGTTCGACCGTCCTGACGACACACGTTACTCCAAACACGAAGCTCTTATGTACATATGTATATAGCTAAAGTATGACCCGTTGAAGATCAACGAGTGTTTATTATTGATATACATAATTATGTATGGGATGACAATCGCACTACGGGAAAAATTCAGATCAAACAAAAGAAGTGTTGAGCGTCCCTGACGGACAGACATGCTTGTCTGCCTGGGTAGCCGCGGAACGCTCATATACACTCACGGCACGTACACACACTTACTTACACATACACTTACGGCATGGGTAGCGCGAAGCGCTCACATCTTACAACTACGAGTACCTACTACATTTTTGCTGCATTATCATTATTTTCATTATCAATTTCACGAATTCGGAAAATTTTTGCTTTTTTTGCTTAAGAGTCAGTTGTACATTTAGTGTAGGTACATAGTGTACATATATGTATAGTGCAGACTCCCAAGGGAAGTCTCTATATAAAATATGAAGACCGCATTCTGGCAACGGATATTGTTTTTTAAGGTCACAGACATCAATATTATTAATGTTGCCAGGTCAGAAAGTGGTCTAATTGTTATTAAAAAAAATTGTATGAAAGTTGCCATACAAGGTGTAAAATTGAGGAATTTTTGGTTTTGAGAACAGTGCGAAGTAATAGAATAGGTTTTTAAATGAAATAACGCAAAGAACACAGTAAAAACATTGTTTATTTTACGTTTAAAAAAAATTGTTTTAACAAAAAAAAAAAACAATATTTTTAAATCAATTTTTTTTAAACAATAAACCATTAAATATGTACATACATACATATATGTACCTGATCACGCACCTTTATGTTAACCTTGTTAAGACGCACCTCGGCGTTGACGTTGTAGTTGCAAATAATTAAAAATCATCAAACAGGTATCTTTCCTTCGCTTCGGTTTAAATAGACATAGTGTTCGTTCTGTGTATTCCTACGCTAGATAAGAACTCAAACGAACAATCACATGACTGCTTTTATATGTACATACAAATATGAATTGGACATGTGACCATTTTTATTATCGTATGTTGTGTTTTTTTATCAGAGCTCAACCCAAAACATCGTTGATTCCAATCAAAACTAAACCAAAGTGAATTCAGAATGCAGTGCGACCACTTAAACTAGCCAGACTTGAGCGAGACACAGACAGACAGTTTTTTGTTATTTATCAAAAGTGAAAATGCTACGGCTACCTGTGTGTTTTGACGGCACCGTTGTTAAATTGTTGAATGTAGTGGTGGCAGATCCGCTATCAGCCTTCGCCTTCATACGATGCTGTTCAACAGTCGTTGAGCGTCAGCCAGATCGCCACAACCGGTTCCAAGACCATAATAAGTACCTTAAAGGCCATAAAATAAGAACAGGACACAACTTTTGTACTGCGAAGATGACCCAAAGTAAGTTGGCGCTTTCGCCGTTACGCCTTTGTCATACTAATTGAAACTCACGCATATACAGACATACGAGTATGTACATACATATGTACATACAAACAACAGTAAATAAGTTATTCAAAGTTCATTTGGAACCTACTATGCACTTACTGGCATTGCAACGCAGCGCTTATATAAGAAGTCGCACGGTAATAATATGTTAGTTGGAAATTGAAAATGTTTAAATTTTGGTAAAATTGTACAAGTCATACAATTTACCATACATACAGTATGACAAATGTACTAATTTTTTTCTTTCAACACTTCAAAAGCGAAATCAGTACTAAATTTATAATTTCCTCATATGTGCTACAGTTTCTGATTATATTTTCACGCTTGATTATAATATTATAATTTATTAAATTAGTGTGGAATCTTTTGCGATGCATTTTCAATGGAATCGTGTTGCAAAAAAGTGCAATTAATCAATGATATAATCATATTTCAAGTGTTCGTTTAATGCCATTCTAAATACGGTCGTATTTTTGTGTGAAACGTTGAGATAAAATGATTATAATTAAAATAAAGTTATCGGTACTTGTCTTTTGTTTATTTTTATTGTAACTGTTATCGGTAATTGTATGAAAATATGTATTTGTTAAAAATAGTTTCAATGTGTTTTTTGGACTGGTAGTTGTAATTTAAAACTCTATTAAATTTCAAGTGGTAAATTACACAGGCAATTAATTGTGTGTTGTTTTGCACTCCCTGGTATAATTGAAGCCATTTGTAAAGCTAAATTTTATGGTATGTAATACAATATGATACACAATACAACTAACAATGAATCCAACTCGACATCAGGCTACATCAATTAGTTAAATCCGATGTTTTATTTGTAAAGTGTACCTATGTACACACACACATACATATATTGATGGATTATTCTATGTTGTAATATTATATTGATTTTTTAATTTTATTTGAAGTATACTATCATTAAAAACAGGTCAAGTTCACAAAATCTCAAATTGATTATTTAAAAATACAAATTTTAACTTCAAATTGATTGCACTATCATCATGACTCTTTACCGTGCAACTAACTATCAAATATTATTTTTATCAATTGTCATGAAGTGAATGTGGAAAAAATATTTTAAAATTCTTGAACTTAACCTATAAGCATGAGGTTAGAATAGAATGACTGCAAATTTTATGTATGACTATAAAATATTATGAGTAAAATAAACTTACTTATTATATTGTGTGATATTCCATTAGAACCTTATCTTTTACAATGTACTGTTTACCAATTATTCATATCAGAATACTTACATATAATCAAAATACCACTTAATGAGATTGTGTGGTGTGAACACATTTGTTTCAATGCAAATATTTATTATGCTCTGTAAAAAGATACTTTTTTTTTCACTGCGGCAATAAAATGACATGTTTTAATAATGCGAGTGCAAAATTTTATACATAGGTCTTGCTGCTGTGAAACAAGAAGATGCTAAGAAATTCATGATAGAATGTCTTCAGGCTGCCGGGTCGGTGCTAGGACCGGCAGAAGAACAGGCCGATGTTATGCTAGAGGCTGATCGGCAAGGACATTTTAGTCATGGCATGAACAGATTAGGTAAAACATTATTAAAATTTATTAACTTTGGTCAAAGTGATTTTATTTTATAATTGAATCTACAGTAGAAGTAGAAGAGAGACGTTTGTTCGGAGACATCGTATTCAGTTTTTAAATTGCAGTTTAAAATTAGTGCAAGTTATAATCCCATATAATACAAACCTATATAACAAAATACTAAAGCTCATATAATATGTATTTTAAAAATTGAAATTAATGTTTCAGCTATGTACTGCAATGACGTCATTTTACAAGCGTGCAATACGACAGCGAAACCAAAAGTAATCAAAGAATCAGTTTCTACGGCTTGGGTCGATGGAAACAATACTTTTGGTGCCACTGTTGGAAATTTCTGCATGAATTTAGCCATACAAAAGGCCAAGGAAACCGGAGTAGGATGGGTTGTAGCAAAACGTAACTTTTGTTTGTAGACAACACCGAATATGAACTTCTTGAATATTATTATACTCAAATTTCCTTTTAATACCTTTTTAAGGATCTAATCATTATGGAATAGCTGGTTGGTATTCTATGATGGCTCTCAAGGAAGGAATGATTGGAATGTCTTTTACAAACACGTCCCCGTTGATGGCTCCGACGCGTAGTAAAAAAGTAATATTATTATCTTATCGCATTATATTCCATATATGTACATATTCATGTATGATTCAAGAAAGTAATATAATACTATTTGTAAAAACTAGGAAAAATATATTAAATATTGATTTTACTATTAGTAGAGAATATGTACTATGAACATATTGTATAATATTTTATAGTATTCCAACTTATGTTTATAGATTATACATCAGTGACAAATAATTTTTACTTATTCTACTCATCAAAACCATTATTATTAAATGTCAACTTAAATTACTTGTACTTACCTTTCAGGCTGCTCTTGGAACAAATCCCATATCGTTAGCCGCACCAGCAGAAAATGGCGATAGATTTGTTTTAGATATGGCGACTACAGCTGTTGCTGTAGGAAAGGTTAAAATCTGCTCTTATAACAATTAAACTACACCAAAATTATTTTTATACGTATTTTAACTACATATATGTAAAAACACAATTTCAGATAGAAATTCAACGTCAGAAGAATGAACCATTGCCGGAAGGTTGGGCGCAAGTAAGTGCAATAAAATGTGATATTGTTTAAAAATGTAACAAGCTTATCTTGAAATATTATTTAAAATAGGGTCCTGATGGATTACCAACAACAGACGGAGATTTGGCATTTGAAAAGGGCTGCTTGTTGCCGCTCGGTGGTGCCGAAATGACATCTGGTTATAAAGGTTATGGACTCGGTGCAATGGTGGAAATCCTTTGTGGAATTTCAGCAGGTATGTCACATAAAATATATACATTGAAGTATTTCGTTGACTAATTAAACTCCTTAAACTCATATAGGTTCGTTGTATGGACAACACGTGCGACAATGGTCTCATACAGGTCAAGGAGGTGAGGCTAATTTGGGTCAGTGTTTCATAGCAATGGATCCTTCGAATTTCGCTCCGGGTTTCGACGCAAGGATGGGTGATTTGTTGGGACATTTAAGAGGAATGGAACCTGTGAGTTTCCTTTATTTGTTATTATAAAATAATTGTTTTTGAGAGTGCCTAATAAAAATTACCGTTTCGAATTTCAGACCGATCCCGATAGCAAAGTATTAGCTCCTGGTGATAAAGAGAGGGCCAATATTGAAAAGGCTGATGAGACTGGTATTATCGGTTATCACATGAGTCAAATTAAAGCTTGTGATGAATTGGCTAGTAAATTAAAAGTGAAAAATATCAAGTATAACATGATGTAATTTTTAATATTGTCAAAAGTAATCGCATTCCTGAAAATTTCATTATATTTTATATGATATAATGTATTTATTTCACTCTGCGCTGGCTGAGAACGAACCTGTCTTATAATTGAACTGTTATTTTTGTTTAAAAAAATTAATTAATGATTTTTTCGATTACAAACAGACGTGTAACCCAAAAAGTCAACTAATTTTTTAGTTGAGAATATATTTATTATTATTATAAATTTATTTTTAAAGAAAAATAACCGTATATGAATAACTTTTATTATTTTGAAATGTATTTTATTTAAATATTCACAAATAGTTCATGAATAAATATCGTTCACAAATACATAAAAATTCCCATTCGTTTATTTATTTTATTGCAAAAATATATAATATATTTTCAATGTACCTATACAAATATTTTTAACCGATTTATTTTAGTCGTGCACCATTTTTTACCGTATTAAAAATTATACGGTTTGAGACTTCGCTATATATTTTTAAAATTCACTATCAGTATCGAAGATAAAATTTATTTTAAATTTTTAACAGATAAATATTACAAAAAAATAACATTTATTTATCGAATTGCTATAAAATTTTTGTTGATAAACTTTCCTGTTATTTACATTCCATTGGTAAACATAAGACCAAACTCCAATTTCGCACTGTACAATTTGTTTTCTATACAAATTACAGTCATGGAATTCTATTTTTATAATATAAGTACATAAGGTAACTAGTAAGAGTTTCGTTGACATTAACTGTACACAGAGACAATGAAAAACCGAGAGGGGAGGGACAGACGAATATTCGAGACAAAAGCTTTTGTGTCGCGCATTCAACCGGCTACAAATACGAACCAGGATCCGTTTTTGTCCATCGTATTTCAAACGACAGAATCCAATCAAAATTCCAATTTTCTCGAAGGCGCCTTTGAACAATTGCGTGACGCGTTTTCGGCGCCTTTATCAACTCCCGGTTCTGGACTCGGTCTCTAAATAATAGTACCTACACTTGGCCACCAGCAACGAGCATTGTGTGAATTGTGTCTGTGACGAGACGGTTAGATTGCAGTTTTTCAAGGTTTTTCACTTTTTGGACTCGATCGATCGATTGATTACTCGCCAGGTTTTCGGTTCAGTTGTCGTCGACAAACGAAGACCTCACCTCGGCCATTGAACCGGTACAACTGTGACTGAAAACGAGTCTATTTGTTGGGAACAAATACAAGCACTCACACAGAGTCGACCTTTAAATTTTCAAAAACAATCCATACAAATATTCCCACTTACAAATTTTAATTAAAAAATTACCCCTCTACTTCTTCTAGGCTTAAAAATATTTTAAAAAGTTTTCCACCTTTGAATTAGGATCTCCTTTGTTGCCGAGACTTTTCCACTCCCTGAAGTACCTATCAGTTGAAAACCACCCTTGTCAAGCGTTTATCTTCCTTACGTTCTAGATAAAAGCAATTTGCATTGATGGTGCTTAGCTTTTAAACTATCTTATATATATCCTCTTTTATTCCTTTGGGGTACCAGTCCAGAGTCGCTTTTATCCCGAGATCGTTCTCTCTGAGGATTTCACACATGCGCATCTTAAAGGGTATGCTAATTGAGAGTTTTTACTCTTTAGTTCATTTTCAAATTCTTGATTTCAATATAGCCTTAGCCCCAGGAGTTTCGCCACCACCTCTTCTTTTCTGTAGTGCCCAAAATAGGTAACTCTAACGGATAAGGCTCTTGTAAATAATTATTTTTTAACGCGCACGAGGATCGCAAATATCTATAATATGTGTATATGATATTATAGTCACGTCGTCAAAATATCATTCTAAAATTTGCGCCTAAGGTAATTTTCCGATAAACCCACTTCTTAAGCTGACCCTGAACACGCATAGCTAACAGAGGAAAAAAAGTAAACTGCTCGAAAGACACGTAAAGTGTTTTGCTAAAACCAACAGCGATCTCGGTACGATTAAGCAATGAAAAATTAACTCTTCGTAAAGTTTAACACGTCCATTTACAAAGAACGCGCTTTTTTATAAGCATAAATTCACGTTTTGTTATATATAGGTATGTATATATGACATCATAAGATTGAACTTCTTCAGATTTATTTTTCGCCTTAGAAAATTGAAGGATGCAATCGAAGTCCGTTTGAGATTTAAAAACATGTTACACGTGCGTTCGCGATAAAGTTCAACCTACTTTATAAAGTCGTGGGTACATTTTCTTTAATCTATTTTAAATAAATTAGAATGAAATTTCCATAATTTGGGCTTATGTTAATTTTGTTTTCCTTTGATATGAGTTTGTGCGTATTATTATTTATTTTTTACACACATCTTCCTCCTTCGACTAAATGGGTAAGCTAAATATATCAATCAATTATTTTTAGTTTATCATTGTTTTATGGCTATCTAGCAATTATATTGCATAATCATCGCACAATAATGACATTCCAAATACACCGAATACTTGTATGTACTGAACAAATTAGTGCCCCTGGGAATACCCAAGAAGGACCTCTATAATACAACTATGCATGGAATGTTTTGAATTAAATTGACATTGTAATATATTGATTGTGTGCATAAAATAACGAATACAATGATACACATTAAATTGTTTTTTACGATTTCCTTTAAAAATTATCACCAATTGTTTGTGTGCCTTTGCATACGAGCAATATTTTGCATACATTAATGTTGACTCAACAATGGATGGATGTTGGGTCTTTTGTATTTAGATACATTTCAAATGCTTCCTCGTCGCAATTATCTATACTATTTTCAAACCAATTCTCACGCAAATGTTTCGGATCATTTTCATGGCTATTACGACCGTTTGTCTAAAATTTGTACTGTCGATGAAAAAGTATAAAGCACAATTATTACTAAATACGAATTTATTAAAAAGTACTCCCTTCCCATGATCTTTTAATGAATTACGCTGTTGAAAAAAAAAAATTAACGAATTTTCAGAATCGACCAAATACACGACTATGGTTTCTATTGTTCGTTTCTTTTCTATTTAAAATTCAGCGGCAATTGTTATTTTTTTGCTGATTAATCGAATTTTTATTATTTAACTGCTACACTTAAACGCGTATTGTGTAAATACGTGTATATTCGCACGCGATCAACTGTAATTGGTACACATTTGCAATTAGACACTGCGTAATGTATCATTGTTGGCGCTTTTACGTAAAGTCAAATATTAAAAAGTGTTTATAATTTTTCAGGCGCCTCATTAGATGACAGGTGTTGCGAAATAAGACCTAAATGAATGAATGAGAGTAGATTTTTTAGGTTTCCAACGACGATTTTCAAACTCATTAGCCATTGTATGGAAACTCATTTTTAAGGTAATGAATAACTACTATGTAAATTATACATCTTACACTTAACCTTAAAAATAATTTGAGACCCAAATTTGGGTAAAGATCCTGGAGCTTGAAATCAATATCCTAAATTAGATACCCAATGTGGAATCCAAAATTATCTTCTATTGTCTAAGAATTTGGTTTTGTTCGAGACAGTGTTTGATTTGTTCATTATTCATTTCACTCCAGGTTTAAATTGGCGATCAAAGAATAGGTGTCACCATCTGGCAGATAGGTGCACTGGACCGGTATTGGTGAAGTGCATGACAAAAGTCGTTAGTGGAATGGAGTTGTTTACGATAAAAATGCAGTTCAATGAGAGAGTAAACTCGGAATGTTACACACTGACCTGATTAGGCCAATAGATACTGCTTATGCACTTGCGTAACTGAAATGACCACATAGGAGTGTCTCCAAAGTGCAATAAAGAGGCGCATTTGCAAAAAAAAGAAATCATGTCCAAAATCGACACGGTCACTCGCATCGGCAAAAGGAGTATCTGTTTATTATAATTATGCGATAAATAACATTGAATTTAACGGTCACAAATCTGGTGATGCAACGACGAGCTGTGACCGCATACTTCTAGATGTGATCTATGTAGTAAAATTACGAAAGGAGTGAAGATTTGTGAGGATATTACTAATATTTCGAGTAATATACAAATGTACATATGTACATACATAGTTTGAAAAAGAGTAAAATGCATACATACAATGATAATTATGTGCACGCACTTATGTAGTTCAATGAAGGTTCACAGTTCGAATTCCAAGTATTGCTCGTTTTAAATCAACCTTCAGATGTTTGCTAAGTTTGGATTGATCCAAATCAGCTACCGCCTGCTAATATTTTACAATTTAATTCGTTTAGATCTGAGATGATTCTCGCTGAAGTTTGCTACAATTCTTTCTTGCGCCTATAAATACAATATAATGGTGAGAAATAATAAAATATCAATAATTTGCATGGAAAATAATAACTCGAGTGTTTTAAAAGCTCACACATTTAAACTTTATTATGAAGCGAAAGCTTATACAGACTGTGACGAGTTGTTATTGTCACCGATCAAAGTTTTATTATAAAATGCAAATTATACACATGCATTTGCAATTCTAATCCGTTATCTAATAATATATTATACGGTGCTATTATACAATATTAAGTGGATGTGATAAATAAAAGAAAATTCAAGTCAAGAACGCTTTCAGCGGATTGTTTACAAAAAGATAATTAATACGTAAAATAAACTTTTACAACTTGACCACTGTCATATTGACAACTCGTTTATCTATGATTTTATTTAAATATACATGCAGAACATGCAAAAATGACTAATTCCTAAAATAATTAAATAATTAATTCCCATTTGCAATAAATAATGCAAGCGACCTTACACTAAAAATAAATAAAAGATTATTAATTTATTAAATATCATTCGTATTCTCGGATATCTAATGAGAACTTATTACAAATAAAGCGATAGATTGTATTTAAACTGTATTCAACAACACCCCTGTAGAAGATTTATCTTCTAGATCTACTTAATTTTAAATATTCAATATTCGTTAATGTGTCGTTAAATGGCTTACTACTGAAACATTGTGAAAAATTATTTACTGTGACTAGTTATATATTAGGTATAGGCTATAATATGTACTTTATTTGGCGTTGCGGTTGCTAGGGGTTAATTTTAAACTAATTGAATCAATCAATCAATCAAATCAAATCAATTGAATCAATCAATCAATCAAATATACGTACATACGTATATACGTACATATGTACATATGTACGTATCGAACAGTTTAAATATCACATGGAAATAAATTATGCAAAGTGGCCAGTTTGATATGTTTTTAATCGAAATTTAAAATTCACACAGTCTAAAATGTGTATATTGCACCATGGTAGCCTTTTATTGCGTTTGCGACTGAATCATTTAAATATTTATCGAACATATTAACACAACTTGCACTAAACTACTCGGGAAAAAACATTTTATGTATATTGTCACTGTATTCACTGTAACTAGACAATTGTACATAGCACGTGTTTTAATTTTCGCGCGTTTACATTTTAAATACAAATGAAATACGGCATTGTAACAGAATCTAGAACTAGATTTTTCCTATGTTTGTGACGACCTTTTGCGCAATACTATTTAACACTAAAATGGTGTCATCCGTAGACGTTGTCGTGGAACGTGAACAATTCAAAAGGAATTCAATGCGTAGTTCAAAATTATTATACATACGTTTTCCTCTATAGCTTTTTTGGGCGAGCACTGAATTTTCAGAGGAAAAAAAATAATAAAATTTCCAATAAAAATACTCACTAAAAATATTTCCAATATTTGTATTCGTAATGCAATGTTGACGTGAATATGTTTTAATATTTGATATGCATCCATAACAAGGCCAAATTATGTGCCACAGCGTAATTGTTACGTATAATTAATGTAAAATACTATTGTGACAGATCACTCTTGGATTAAATATGTCTAAATTAACAAAGACTTAAATTGAATGGTTAATTTCACTAACTCTCGAAAGGTTAATTTGTACTGCCAATAATTTATATTAAAATATAATGTATCCGCAATATTTTTACTGTTTTTATATAGGATGTCACACCTACACGGTCAGATCAAAAGGTCATAACTGCATATGAATTACACGCATGATTATTATGCATAAATATCGACAACTTCATATTTTTTTAAAAGTATTTATGAAAATTTATCTAGGTATAGAGCTTTTGAGTATACATATGTACATATGTATATTAGTTGTAATTAAATGCATTACGATGGGTTTGACCTAAAAGTCAAATAGTCAATACAGTATCGTAAAATGTTACTTCTTCATTCATTGAAATTACGTTAATTGATGTAAAATAAAAAAATTTTCTAGCATATTAATTTTAAGGCAATATATATGTACATATACATATATCAAATGAATTGGTGATCATTATCAGACATTTTAATTGTATTAAAACTTAAAACTTATGTTTTCCAAATAAAGACTATTTGAGCTAATGCAATTATAATGTTTTTTTTAATATAATTTTTCAATTTTTGCATTGGCAAAACCAAAAGGAATAAGATTGCCAACATATGAATAAACCACCTATAGAAGATACAAATGTAACGGAGAAATATACTAGTCCAACTGGTTTTTAAAATATCGTCTACATTCAAATGTCGAAAAAATTATAAGGAAAAACTTTAAATAAATGTTTGTATGTAAGTTATAAGTTATGACCGTTACCGTTTGTATAAAAGTATATAAGTCATGACCGTTATTATTCTAAACATTTTAGTGAAAAACTACTGTTTGACTCTGAATGATTTCAGTCTAGAATTTTTCGCTTGGACGGTCGATCTCCAATCAAAATTAGTTGAAACAAAGAATAAGAAGATCGGTTTCGTGTCCGTGGAATTGTTACATAACTTTTAGTTCAGTGCAAAAATAAATGTTAATTTAAATACTATAAAACAATTAAAGTACACACTAATACGTATTTTTAAACACTTGTATGTAACAAATTTATAAAATTTGTCGTGTTAAATAGTTATATGAATTAAAAATGATAAACGTACGAGTACAATAAAAGTTGCAAAGATTTTCCTCTTGCGTCCGTTGGTTCCGATTTCGAACTTGACTCGACTTTAGTCAATATCCACGAATTAGCATCTCCATTTGACACAGCTAAACTCGAGAACTGTCAAAAATAAATAAAAATTGTAAGTATGGAGCTAGAGAACCATAAGAAGATCGCAACGCATTGAAAACTAAATGGAAACGAACTTTTTTTAAAAATTAACCTAAAAATATGTTAATAAAGTAAATTAACGCAGTTGCTGCATTTAATGGTTTATTTATTTAAAATTCCTTTTTTTAAATATCAAGGCTAAACTGTTTTCCTGTTAAACTCAAGCAACCTACATACTTATTGAAATTCTTATATATATTAGATAATTATGTATATTTTCAAATATATACCACATCTATCACATCAAATATATCATAAAACATTTAGGGAAACATCCTTGACATATAAAAATCGAGAATAAACCAGAATTTTTATAAAAACGGATCAAAATCAACTGATAGAAGCTAGCGGTCTGAAAAAACCATGATAAATATAAATAAAATATTATTTCTCATATATTCCTATCAAAAACAGGTATTGTTCTATGCGAGGCGTAATTTTTTTTGAATTTTTTACATGCTAATATTCAAACAATTTTTAATTCTCAATTTCGCTAAGAATTTTCCTTATGATACTTGTGATTGAATGATATTGTTCTTTATAGCAGGAAAAATTTGATATAATTCAATTTGAATATGTATATGTAATTAGCGAATAAGTTTATTCCCTTAACAAGGAAATTCATACAACTTTCCACGTGATTTTGTTTGATTATGGTTTAATTTGACATATTAATCTACAATAGTGTGCTTTCCTCGCTTGGTTAACTCCAACTAGAAAATTTAGAGTTCAACGATTTTATTTAACGCCTTGCAAAAAAAGGTGAAGTGCGACATCCTTGAACTCAAACGCAAGGCTAAAGACTCACTGACGTATCCTTCACACGACATTGAACATTACTTGTTAAAAATATGAAATTTCATAGTCTTGCATTATTCATGAATGCCGATTTATCGTATCGAACTGAATACCGGAAAACATGCTAGATATCTCGCATAATCGTATCGTTTTTTTTTAAGTCGAATTTTAAAATCATATCAACCTTCCAACTTAGTTTAGTTAATTAAGTAATAAAACGAGACCATTCCTAATTAAATAACTAACGTAAATTTTATATATTTTTTTCAACTACGTATCTAGTTATTTATTAAATAAAAGGGAAGCGCGTTTCGATTGTTCCGCAACGATCTTCTCATATTAATTCAATATTGCTTATTGTTTCATGTTTATCACTGCTTAATTTACGCTTAGAGTCTAATTTTTTACAACAGATCATTAAAAAATGTTCAATTCTTGTTATAATCAGGTTTCAAGCATTTAATACAAATACCTTCACGTGCTATAAATTGAAACATTCACAATATTGCAAAACTATGACCTTATTATACAACTTATTTACATATAGGTATGTACATACATACATACATATAACCTTTTTAATACTAGATTCTGTTCACATACGTGAAGTATAAGGATCATTTTAGACAGTCAATAGCACACAATTTATTTATTTATTTACAAAATTTTACTATAGTAACCTTACAGTTTCCCAAATCGAAGGTGTGGTAAAGCAAGTACATCTTTACAAAAAATTCGGGTGTGGCCAAC
Organism: Parapsyche elsis; assembly: GCA_022651745.1. Lineage (NCBI taxonomy): Eukaryota > Metazoa > Arthropoda > Insecta > Trichoptera > Hydropsychidae > Parapsyche > Parapsyche elsis. The sequence continues at coordinate 5,364,536 of JAGVSN010000018.1, forward strand.
CCATGACTTTATCCATATATTTGAGGAATACAAAGAGTGACGAAATTAATATTTTAAGTAAGTAAGTAAATAAAACGCATGCACACCACCATACTAACCAATATACATATGTACATACACACATATCATGAAATCACTGTGTTGAGTGCGCACGCGTATGTAAAATACGATCTTCGGCATATATTCAAATAGAAAAAACTGCCACTTCCAGTCGTCAGATGTTAACCAAAATCACAATATCTCTTACAGCTAACGTGAAAATTATAGATATGAAATTTTGACAAAATCGCCCGTGCAGTTTCGGAAATATTCTGGGGTAAACTTTTCGACAAAAAAAAAACCTACTTCCGGTTGACTGATTTTAATGATTTATTTTTTCGTAACTAGAAATTTCTTTCTGGAGTACAACATTACAATATTGTGACAATACTACATATTTAAAAGGCCGAAAAAAAAAAAAAAAAAATCGTTCAAGAGTAAACAGCCACTTCCGGTAGTCAGATTTTGACCAAAATCACAGTATCTCTTACGGCTAACGTGAAAACAATAGATATGAAACTTAGACAAAATCGCCGCTGCTGTTTCGGAAATATTCCGTGGTAAACTTTTCGACAAAAAAAAAAAACCTACTTCCGGTTGACTGATTTTAATGATTTATTTTTTCGTAACTAGCAATTTCTCCCAGGAGTACAACATTACAATATTGTGACGATACTACATATTTAAAAGGCCGAAAAAAAAAAAAACCAACAAATCGTTCAAGAGTAAACGGCCACATCTGTAAAAGGGATTTTGACCAAAATCACAGCATCTTTTACGGCTAAGGTGAAAAATATAGATATGAAATTTCAACTTGATCAATTGGGCAGTTTTGGAAATATGATTTTTGAATTTTCTGCACGAAAAAAACCCTACTTTCGGTTGACTGATGTTGACCAAATTCCTTATGGCTATTACACCTTACGTGAAAATAATAGATATAAAATTTAAGCTTGATAGACTTGATAGTTTCGGAGAAAAAAAACAGACAAACACACACACACACACACACACACACACACAGTACACAGCCGTACAGACATTTTCCAGAAATCATGAAAACGTGATCAGTGGATGATACTTGATCCAAATCAGTCAAAATCTTGAGGTCGAATTTTCGCACGATCACAATACTTGATCCGATTAGGATAAAGTAAAAACATATGCAGAACAAACAAAAACAAAATTTAAAAATATTAAAATCTTAACAACACCATAACTAACATTAAATAAGTCAATGTGTATGGCAGCCTGATTGAGTAATTTAATGGCTCTTACAACGGGAGACATGTACGAGTCATCGGGATGGATGACAAATTATGTTCTCTGAGAAACCTAAATTGACTAAATACGTCAAAATCCAATTCATCAAGAATTTGCGGACTATGCACCAGGCCAATCAATAATTTGTGAAAATGTTTTCCCAGATAAAGTTGTCGACGTGACTCCAGGGAATTAAACCCTTATAATGTAATCCAATCGTGAGAAATTCACAATTCATTGTTAACAAAGTTATTCTGTAAAATTTTTCGAATTCCAGTTATGGTACAAGTCTTCTATTTGTTAATGAGTATTAATATAAACTGTCAACTAAAAGTACGATCGTATTTTCGTATAAACTGATAACTGTAATTAAGAAGCATTGATTTTTCCGAGGAAGTCTAATGCAGAGGACCGTATCGTATTATAAATATAGAAGAAAAACACTAATCGGAAGCGTGGAAAAAGAATAAAGAACGGAAGAGGGGATAGGGCTTCGCCAAAGCAGTTAAGAGGGTCTATAGGATTTCCCTCGTCGGTCAAGCGATAACTTGACTAACGATGACGTTGCAAATCGATCAAAAATAAATATTTTTGTAGTCTTTTCCTCGGGTAAAGGTCGCAGAGAGATGTTCAATGTTCAGTACGATGACTGTACAACTGTTGTACGTGTATGGTACATACGATGATGACGTTGGGGTAATTATGTCAATATTTCGACAGTAGCGTGCAATGATATTATTTGACCATTCAATCAAAGATTACTTTATAAAAATCAATTATTTTAATGAAAAGCTTTCACATGTAATAACAAACATCAAACAATAATTTATAATCGATGAAGATTGATACAATACATTAATAAAATTAATGGATTTCCTCCTCATCGTTAGAAATTGTATCTATTGTTGACCTGTGTGTATGTTTGATTTAAAATTATGCTAAAGTATTAAATATGTGTCCACGTGCCTTCTTTGCGCTAAGGTAGGTGTAATCAGCGTACCTTGTGACAACTTGCTAAATCAAAATCAAGGTAAAAAATTGAATAAATCAGGAGGAAAAATAATGAAACGAGTTAACTGATACGACGTTAGAAGAACACCCCCTCACCACGAGGCAGAGCTCAGGTGTATAAAAGCACTGAGATGGACCCGAGTCCAAACAAAGATCTGGAGGCTGCTAACCAGTGCACTCACAACTGACACAGACACCTCAAACGCACTTAAGCAAAGGTATATATATCTATTTACTCAGCTTTGCTCAATTATTCGAAGTGTTTTAATTTTTCGTATAATTTTCATTTTTATTTTTGCTTCAGTTTTAAAGTTTTAAATCATAATTGTTGATAGTAAAAAAATAGTGACTTACAAATTTAAAATAAATTGTGAACAGTTTTAAAATTTTCATTGATTACATACATACACGTTAAACAGTTTTCTTTTATAAACATAAAAATTAGATTGTTTCAAACGACGATTTTAAAGTTTGAATAGAATTTTAAATAATGGATTCTTAAATAATATTGTTGAAAATTAATTAAATAACATTTAAATGTTCTGAAAATAAACTTGTTATATTTTTTGAAAAAATAAAAGGGCTTAATTCAACAAATCCAATAATTCTGTGTAGTGCATTTCATGAGCTTAAATTATATATTACGGTTATTTTTTTTAATTTAAATAATTTGCCGAGGCTTTCTTAGATACTTTTACATATTGTGTACTAATTTTATTACAATAAAAAAGACAAATATTAAATTGAATCAAAAGCCATTTCTATGAATGACATATAAATAATTGTTTGAGAATTTCTTTTCTTACAAAAAATATCACGCCTTAGCACACTCACGTTTATGTTCAAAAATGAATCCATTAGTTATTTTAGTTCTTCGATACGTAGTTGGAAATATTGAAATTACTGAAATTTTAGCACTATTATCTCGCGTCAACAAACGATTAGTGTCGGTGTGAGAATTGTAGTCAAGTTTAAACGTTCGTTATTGACCTAACGTTGTTTTTTTTTTTCATTCTTTTTGTCATTGAATCAGATGAAGCTGGCTATCTTCGCCCTATTTATGATGGTGGCAGTGGCATGGGCCATTCCCGTAGCCAACCCTGAGGCCAAAGGACCCGAAGAACCCCAAGACCTGGAGCCCTCTCAACCCGGAGAACCCGGAGAAGATTTGAAAACAGATTCTACATTCGGATTCGGATACTACCGTCCGTCGTACGGATGGGGCTACAGACCGTGCGTTTTTCTTTGTTAACTTAATCAAAATTAAAATGTATCAATGTCAATGTGGTCTAAAATTTATTTCTCAATTTACAGAAGCTACTACAGAAGCTATGGTGGATACGGAGGATGGAATGGTTATGGTGGATATGGTGGTTATGGCGGTTATGGTGGTTATGGAGGATGGGGTGGTGGCAGTCACTATTATTGGTGATGACTTCGCATATCATGACAATTTGATATCTATATATATTAATATTGAAAAAAAAATGTGTTCTAATGTATTATATTATATTTTTTATAATATTAAGACAAACCTTGTCCTAAGCCAAATATAAATATGTATTTTTTATAAATATCTTTGTATTTTGATCGCACACTTTTTCCAATTGTGTATTTTACATAGTACACGGTCCTCTTCCTACTATGTAGCAGCTAGTAGCTACATATGTATATTTGATTTAATTCTTATACTATCTTGGTATATGCTTAAAAAAGAAGGCACACATACCTACGACCAATGCCAGTTATGACGTATGGATGTGAAATGTGGATGCTAAATTCAAGAATGTTACGCAAGATCAATTGCACACAGAGAAGCATAGAAAGATGTATTCTTGGTGTAACGAGAAGAGATTGTAAGAGGAATACATGGGTAAGAAGCATGACCAAGGTGGCAGATATAGCGGAACGTGTGAAAAAGTTGAAGTGGACACATACATACATATGTAGCGAGAGGAATGGACGGCAGATGGACGCTAGAAATACTTGAATGGTATCCGAGAGGATGTGAAAGAAAGCAAGGTAGACCGAGTGGACGATGGGCTAATGAATTGACAATAATGTGTGTAGTAAACTGGATGCAGATTACTCAAGACAGATAGGAATGAAAGAAGATTGGAAAGGCCTTCATCCAGCAGTGGATGGTGGACGGCTGAAAATGATGATGATGACTATCTTGGTACTGTTTTTCTTATTTAAGTCTATTCACATGTGCAGTACTACGACAATGTATCTTTTTGAACGTAGAATTCAAACACGATTCGTATAAGTCAGTGATGCACAGCCCGTGAACCGCGGGCCGCATGCGGCCCGAAATGACATTTCTTACCGCCCAAAATGACAAATGCTTCATCACCAAGTGCTTCATTGAATATGAAAAAATTCTATGTTTGATATGTATGTTAACAAATTATGCGGTAGCAAAGGAATATATACATATGTACATAATCTGAATCGTCGATAACAGAAATCCATACAGTGCTGTTTTATTTTTATTACTTTATCCTAATCGGATAAAGTATTGTGATCGTGCGAAAATTCGACCTCGAGATTTTGACTGATTTGTATCAGGTATCATCCCCTGATCACGTTTTCATGATTTCTAAAAAATGTCTGTATGTCTGTATGTCTGTATGTCTGTATGTCTGTATGTCTGTATGTCTGTATGTCTGTATGTGTGTGTATGTGTGTGTGTGTTGTCTGTGTGTTTTCTCCGAAACTATCAAGTCTATCAAGCTGAAATTTCATATCTATTATTTTCACGTAAAGTTTAAAAGCCATAAGGAATTTGGTCAACATCAGTAAACCGGAAATAGGGTTTTTTTCGTGCAGAAAATTCAAAAAATCCGGTAAAAAAATCATATTTCGAAACTGCACCGGGAATTTTCTCCAAATTTCATTTCTATAGTTTTCACATTAGCCTTAAGAGATACTGTGATTTTAGTCAACTTCTGACTACCGGAAATGGCAGTTTACTCTTGAACGATTTTTTGTTTTTTATTTTTTTCGACCTTTTAAATATGTGGTATCGTCACAATATTGTAATGTTGTAATTTTGAGAGAAATTTATATTTAAAAAAAAAAATTAATAAAATTAGTCAACCGGAAGTAGGTTTTTTTTTTTGTTGAAAAGTTTACCGCAAAATATTTCCGAAACTGCCCCATCGATCAAGTTGAAATTTCATATCTATAGTTTTCACGTTAGCTTTAAGAGATACTGTGATTTTGGTCAAAATCCGTCTGACAGAAGTGGCAGTTTACTCTTGAACGATTTTTTTTTTTTATTTTTTCGGCCTTTTAAATATGTAGTATCGTCACCATATTGTAATATTGTAATTCTCATAGAAATTGCTATTTAAAAAAAAAATTAAAAAAAAAAAAATTATTAAAATTAGTCAACCGGAAGTAGGATTTTTTTTTTTATCAGATTTTCCGGTAGTCAGATTTTGGTCAAAATCTGACTACCGGAAATGGCAGTTTACTCTTGAACGATTTTTTTGTTTTTATTTTTTTCGGCCTTTTAAATATGTATTATCGTCACAATATTATAATGTTGTACTCCTGAGTAAAATTGCTAGTTACGAAAAAATAATCATTAAAATCAGTCAACCGGAAGTAGGGTTTTTTTTTTGTCGAAAAGTTTACCACAGAATATTTCAGAAACTGCCTTATTGATCAAGTCGAAAATTTATATTTATAATTATCATATAAAATTTAAGAGTTGATAAGGTTTTGATTAAAATCCGCCGACCGGAAGTGGTAGTTTTTCTTATTTGAATATATGCCGAAGATCGTATTTTATATACGCGCGCGCACTCAACACAGTAATTTCATGATATGTACATACATATGTATGTATTTTGATTGGTGTGGTGGTGGTGTATGCGTTTTATTTACTTACGTACTTAAAAAATTAATTTCGTTACTCTTTGTATTCCTCAAATATATGGATAAAGTCATGGGTTGGCTACACCCGAATTTTTTTTGTTGCTCAGTGTAATCAATAATATATCTGCTTTACGAGGTTTGAATTAAAGTATTGTAAAATAAGAAAATACCCACAATAACGTTAGATGTAGAACATATAATGTCGATGCTATTCATTAATCTCAAATACGTAAGTCTTTCTGAATTTTAGTACATCAAAATTTGAGCCAAGATCGTTTTCATTTTTGTCGTACCATCGAACTGGCAACATTGGGATTCGAAATACACAATCAATTCATTATTTAACAACTTTATGTATGATACAATCAAAACAATAAAACACATGCATCTCAATCTCATAATATCGAATATAATTTGTATGACATGAGATAGTAATTGTGTTGGTGCAAACAGAAGATATCTTATATAGTATGTGACGAACGTTACAATTAATGCATAATAAATTTTGATAATATTCATTCCAGAAGTGGGATGCTGAAAGCGCCTTTCGACTTTATCAATTTGTTCTATGAATTCAACCATGCCATTTGGTTTTATAAAACGGGCGTAAGATACGACAGAATAAAACTGCAGTAGTAAGTAGTTTGAAATATTAAATAGATAATCGATAGGAAGTTCGAGTTGATGTACGCTACATCGTAATACTTTACACAAGCTATTCCACACATAACCAAGGCGATAATCTTCTTCCATATTCCTCTTTGCGAAATATGTCCATCGACATTGTTATAAAATTGTAATCCAAACAAACGACTTATCAACGACAGTACTTCGATTTTCTTCAATGTAGTACTTTGCTTGACTTAATAGCTGATAGTCATTTTATAACTACAAACACGTAATGATGTATATATGTACATATATCCCTTTTATACGCAATTTAACTAAGTATAATATACCATTGGGACTTGAATTTTTAATGTACACTCAATATAATACTTTATTCGTACACACTAATTGATTGACAAATAACACAGAGCAACAAAAAAATACGTTTTTGAGTTACCCGAACGAAGACCCAAAAATTATTATCAATTCCAAGTCCGAATATGAATATGATTTTTTTTGGTTAGCTCTTGTTTGTGAGATATGAGCGTTTAAAAAATGGTCAATTTTTACATTTTTTTGACTTTTGCGGTCTTTAACTCAAAATCTAGTATCGTTGTGCTCAAAGTGAGTATTGGAATCAATAGTCACATTTTTTTTTTCTATTGATTTTGATATTTCATTGCTTCAAAATACTCATAATTATTTATCTAGCAAATTTTAAAAGTCAAAAATATATTTTTTTTTCCGTGGTATTGTGCGTTTATTCGATCGATTTTTAATTTCACCACGTTTATAAAAATTGGTTTACTAACTCAATTTTTTAAAATGTAGTTTTTCCTATTTGAATATATGTATGCCGAAGATCGTCTTTTACATACGCACTCAACACAATGATTTCATGATATGTATCATGTATGTATGTGTGCATACGTTTTACTTCGCGTTACGTACTTAAAAATTTAATTTCGTTACTCTTTATATTTCTCAAATATATGGATAAAGTCATGGGTTGGCCACACCCGAAATTTTTTATGGAATCGAGCTTTATTTTTACATCAGTCTCGTTTTTATTTAGTACGACTATTTTTTCACGGATAGAGATTTGCTCCCCATAATTTCGTCAGTGCACAACGTTTACTAAACAATATTGAAAATTCGCCGTGATTCCCATTTATTTATAATGGCAGTAAACATTAAAAAACAGTTTAAAGCAATTCTTGATGAAATCGATGCTGAATATAATGAATGACCTATTGTACTACTGCGAAGTTCGTTGGCTAGGCAGAGGCAAGGTTTTGAATAGATTTGTGTTACTTTTAAAAGAAATCAAAATTTTCCTTGTTTACAAAGTCTATCGATATTTTGGAAGATCCTCTATGGCTGTGTGACTTAATTATCTGACGCCTTAATGATCTGAATCTTCGATTCCAAGGGAAAAATCATTACATCTCAGACTTAGCAAACAATGTATCAGCCTTCCAGGAAAAACTTAAATTGTTTCATTCACAGCTGAAAGAAAATAAATTGTGCCAGTTTAATAGTGCCTTTTTATGTACCTATAGATAAAAATGTTAACTTTTCAATTACAATAATATTCTAAATAGAAGTTATTGAATCGGTGTTATCAATTCACTTTTGGATTTGGGTTTGTATGAGAATAAAGATACCTAGAGAGAGGGGGGTTTTTGAAGATAATATTATTAGGCAATTAGTGATTGAGAAAGTTAAAATAATTTATAGATCACATCCATGATGATATTTTTCAATATTTCTAAACTGAAGTTGTACTACGTATTGTACGCATATATGTACATATTATGTATGTACGTAAGTCAATATTTTTTGTAATGTGTATGCAGATTTAAATAAAAAATTGTTTAAGCTATTTTATATTAAAATGGCGATGGTTAACGTCCGAAGAGAAATAAAGGCCCTCACTAACTCGAGAGAATAATTTGACGCTTGGCGTCTGCGACTGACGCCCTCTATCGTCGTTGATCCGCAAAAATGCGAATTATATCAGGACGACAATAGGGGCGTCAGTCGCAGACGCCAAGCGTCAAATTATTCGCTCGGGTTAGTGAGGGCCTTAAAAATAAGTTATACGTAATTTTCGTTAAAAAAATGTGTGTATGGTTTGTTTTTTTTATGTGGTTTGAGTTAAAGTATCTGTCTCTTTTAAACGTGTTTGTTAATAGGGGACCAAAATTCGAGTAGCACCAATAGCGTGTAGCTCTTGTTTCTCTGTCTATGAGAGAGACGAACTTTTGTCCCCTTTAAGCACACACGGTTTGTAGAAACAGATACTCAAACTTAAACCGCATACTCTAACAGTTTCTCCCGTTACTGAATAGTAACGATAGACCTGGCAAACAATGGGGTGGACATTTTTAATATTTCTTATCCGCTCTTTGTATCATATCTGAGGCTTAATTTAGATAGGATGATGGGGGATGTTTAATTTGAATATCATATTTAATTTAATTTGTTTGTTTTAAATTAAATTTTAGTATTTTATTAATTTAACTGTTTTTTACAAATTCATAATTTTCTGTTCCATATGCCTGTGTATCTTTTAATTGGGTTTTATATAACCTGTGTAAATAAATAAATAAGATAATGAAATAGACAGCATGTATATGTACATATGTAGTGGTCAAAATATTTATTTGAAAATAATTATTTTTCCATTTCTAGATTTCAATGAAAAATTAATAGAGTAATCTAGCGACAATTTTATATACTTAAATAAAATAAATTAAACGGTTGCGAAAAATACTAATACTTTGATGCACAAATAATGAATTTGTTCTTTTGACTGAATCGAGATGCTTCTGATTTATATGTAATATAATATTCTTAAAAATAATAAATATTTTTGTTTTGAGTAACTATAATCTGTTGAACTAAGAAGAACATTTTTCTAACGCAACTAAAGAAAAGAGGGTTGTCCGAGGTTGTCCAAGAAGCCGAGATGCTGACGAAGCCCATTGGTTGAACCGCTCTCTTTTATGCGTTGGACAGAATATTCGCAATAATTTTCTTGTACATACTTGTAATTCAAATAATTATCTTATGAAATTGATTACTTTATTTTAGCTTTGGAATAATTTGTTATAGTTTTCCATATTGAGAAACCATTGTATGTACATATGTACATATTTACCGCTTAACAATGTTTGAAGGTTCGTATTTGTAATTGAATTTGCATCTATTATTTTGGATACAATATTCGAATGTTCCATTTATTGTTATAATTTTTTTCTACCATAGTGTTTGATCAAATTTTGTTTATTGGTGTTGCGGGAATGATTCAATTTGTACATAAAAAAAACTCTGATGTATGTACATCACGTAGTGCTTAGTCGAGACAATACGAATCGATAACCAATTTCAGCTAAAACCAGTTTCAATGTAAATTATGTACATTAACATTCAATTTCTTCCGGAATAAAAGGATTTATTGTAAGAGTTGGAACAGAAATCTTTTAACTTGTATGTATTTCTGGGATAAAGTTACAATATGGAGAATTTATATTATTTGTATTATATGTAAGTACATACATAGGTACGATTCGCTTCGAAAGGTGATAATGTGAATAAAATGAACTATCTCTACTATAACAATGTTATTTGTTTGTTTTTATGCATAATAAATGACGAATCGTACTGCGCAGTAAGTTCCTGCCAATTTTCACCTGGTTAAAGGTGAGAAATGATACGTCACTTCTTATCACTGTTCGTTTTGCGGATTCTATTATTTTAATCTGCATTGAAAAGTACACATACGAGTTAAGAAATTAGTCATTTTAATTACTATTTTTTATTTAAAAAATCATATAAACGTATAAAAACAAATCATTTACACAAACACACAACAAATCATTTACACAAACACAAAAACAATCACATTACAAATGCACGAATAAACTTTTAACCTTTTTTGGTATCGATAAGTTTTTTTTGTTGAATTGTCATTTTGGCATTTGTAAAATCAAAAATTACATCATATTATGACTTATTATTTTTGTACACATGAGACCATTATAAAAATGCTAAAATCCAATTTTCAATCATTTGGCAATATTAGTATGTAACATCAGATAATCAAGTTTAATGGAACTATGAATAAACTACGTAATGAGAGGGAAAATAAATTTCGTATATGGGAGTTTCAGTTGTTGACATTTTATTTCTATTCCTCCTTTCATTGATCACTCTTTGTCGCTTTTTCAATAGTTGTTTGTATGCGAACAATGGTCTGAAAACTATATTATCTTCAGCTGTTTCCAAATCTTCAGCTTCTAATTTTCGTTTTATACGAGAATCTTCAAAATTTTGGACTAAAGTTGCATTTTGTGGAGATGATTCTTTATTATTACTCGCATTAACTGATTGGATATTAAAATTGGTACTTTCATTTATAGGATGAGCCAGACACGAATAAATTCCAACAAAGGTTACAGTTATTATAACCTGAAATTAAAGAAATGATAATATTTAAAATATACGTATTGTTGCAAATATGATAAGTTATTATTTCAAGCTATGTAGTTAAGATACCACATTTATTGAAAATGATATTATTAACAGATGTATCTGTCTAGAAAGATTTACTTACATGTATACAGGCCATTTTGAAATATTAATTACGCACGACACAGTTTATTTATTAGCAGAATATCGGATATGAGTGATCTCGATCGATTTTTCACAACAATTGATACCAAACACAACATGGTCCAGTACTTATAGGTTGTAAATATAATTGTGATAACCATACGAAGGATTTTTCAAGAAATGACAATGAGTAGTGCAAAGATCATAACGTCCAAATAATATTTATTGCCGGTGTCATCTTATAAAAATCGCAAATACGCATTTGAATAATTTTGTGCTTTGTAGTAAATAGTAAAATCTTTTTGTGTATTCGAATAGATTTTCCATACAAAAAATGTAAACAGGTTTTGCGTGGGTATTTTAGTTTAACTTCCTGGCATACATATGTATGTACTTTTTTTGGAAATGGATCAAAGAGGTTTTCCTTGATCTGTACGACTATTTTGATAATTGGTATAATACACACGACCTTGATTTTTAGTCTATTCAAAGTCCCTTAAGCTCACGGTAGCTGTAGAAATGTGCTAATTCTATGATGGTTATGTAAATTAAGTTGACCGACGTGACTGATTCACCATTGCGCGTATAAAAATTCATAGTATTTGAACTCATATTTACATAGGTAAATAGATCATGTGTAAACAACAAACAATTTTACACATATTTAGCTTAATTTATAAAAATAGAATGTATCTAGAAATAAACATTTCATTTTTTTTAAGTGTGAAAAATATTTATTTCCGGTTCATGGGCTCGAAACTTTTACTTCATACATAACATAGTTAATAAAACATTTAAAGACAAGAAAAACATAAAATACATCAAGTAAATTTATTAAATCTCTAAAATTTCATATAAAAATACAAAAAATAAGTTTTACATTTGTTTCAACTCTTTATTCGTTTAAAACGATTTTTAGTCTCACAGATTTTTTCCTTTTAATAAATATGTAGTTAAATAAAATCATTTTCGATCCAAAATATTTTCATTAATATACAGCTACTGGTGCATACACGATATATGGATATTTTTTACCAGTTGGTTTGCTTTTAATCTTTTGCCTTTCAATCTTAGTTTTTTTCTTTATCAATAGTCTATAAGCGAACAGAGGTCTAAATACAACGCCGTTTTCAGCCGCTTCTAAAAGTTCTTCAGCATTTTTTTCAACCAAATTTCCATTTGACAAATCTGTTGCTTTAAAATCTGTTCCTGAATTTTGTACCGGCTTATCTTGCGTGTATACAGTTATATATTCTTCAGTAATAGGCGAACAATTCACAAACATTAATGATACCACCATTAAAATTACTATCTTCATTGTAGATTCTGAAAAATGAAACAAAAATGAATTAAAAAACATATTAATTGTACCTGTATGTATAACTATTTAGTTTATCTATAACTGTTTTGTAAATTTTTACATTATTTTTTATGTTAAATATTAAAAAAATCCGATCGGAAAGAAAGATGGATTGACAAGTCGCCTTCTATGTTCGTTTCTATTCTTAATTATCAGTCTATGAACGAATAAAGGTCTTAAGATAACGTCTTCTTGCGCTTCTAAAATTTCAACATCGTCCTCATCGGCACTTCTTTTGAAAGTGTTTAAACTTTCACTTTGAATTCGCTTTATATTAATGTTGAAACGTTCATCTGACAAATCGACGTTACCTTCACGATTGTTAACAATTACCGAATCCGTATTGATAACGATTGAACACATTACAAATAACACTATAATCAACATGATGATAATATATTCAACGATCTTGTAAACAATTGTATGGAGATATGAAGAGACAACTCACTATATATGGACATCTCCAAATTGCATATAAAATTTTCACCTTCGAGTTTATTTATGGACACTGTGTACTTCAAAAATTTTGTTCCGCACAAATCGACAGTGAAAATATTTACCAATACTTTGTATGTAATTTATTTACGGTTGAAAATTTGATTTTCAATACGAGTGTATTGCGCAGTGAGAAAATTCGACAATTGTGTCCGAAGAATGCCGTGTTTCAATGTTTATAAAGCCTTTAAATTTGCCGTCAAAAAAAAAAAAAATGGCGATAATTGGCCAAAGGATTTTTGCGTTGTGTGAAATGATTTCATTTAGACTGCGTTTATATTGTTTTTTGTACGATATTTATATCTTCCGTACGTGTAATATATTGTGAAAATTCATGTTGATGCTAATTTTCCAGAGAAAATTTGTTTTGATTTAGAAAAATTATTCATTGTTTTATTATAGAATTTCTAGGAAAATCTCTCAACTCTCAAAGATTAGTGACTCACCAGCATATTGATATTTTAAATGAACTAAAACGCAGTCCCTGTTTATTTTAAGCAAAACCCATTAATTTATTGACAAAATAAAAACAATCAGGCTTTTTTCGTCTAAAATTAATCATTAAGGGATAGCTTATTGATTTGTTTATATTCGATCGAATGATGAGTTTACTAGTACCAATGGAGGTCAAAGTCTTATGCAAATATAAAATTTCAATGCTATTATAATTTGTCTGTAGAAAACGTGTTCCCTTAAGGACCATTTGTAGCTGTGTGATAATTATTATTGAAAAATCATACGGCCAGTATGTCAGTATATTTCAGTACCCACATACATATGTATGTACGTGTCAATGTCAAATAATTTACTATGCTTTGAACTGTTAACTAAGGTTGTAAATTTTGAGTATACCCGTAGTTACTAACCAACGGTTATTTATCATGTAAACTATTATGATGAGTTGTGATGGATCTCGAATGTTATTTTCATTTATTTTTAAAAAAATGTAAACAGGCCTACTGCATATATGTATGTATGTATGTATGTACATATGTATCTACATATGTATCTACATATGTACCTATAGATATATTTTGAAAAATCGGTCAATATTATTTTACCGGACGATAAATAAATCATTTCGACAAACTTTTCGAGCTTTTTCAAAATATTGATGAGCAATTTGAGCAATTTTATTTTTTAATATTATTTATAGTGATAGTAGTATGTGAGGGGGGTTTTAGGATTTCAATTTTAGTGTTAATAATTCGGGCTTATGGTGCATCTATATTTTTCATCTGCATTTACTTACACATTGGTCGAAACATTTACTATGAATCCTTTTTACTCACTCAAACATGGTTATTTATTCACTTTGTAATTTTTTTTATTTTTTACTATTTCTGAACAAAATAGTAAATCCAATATACATATACATACATAATAGCCCAATAAGAACGCAATTTATTTTATCGATCTACATATTATGTCAATATAAGTACACCCGATTCTTTTTTTGCACGGTTTTTTTTTACATGGTTTTGAAATAACACGGTTCAAGATAACGGACCAATTACTTTTTTTACACTGATTTTTTTGATTTAACACGGTTTTCAAAAAAATTTTTTGTGTTGCACTGGTCGCCTATATTGCGTCGCATATACATACATACATATGTACATATATTCCTGGTTTTTATGGTACACTTTAGTTTCGTTTATGAGTATGCAACTTTTAAGCCAAAAATTCATTACAATGGCATCGCTCAGATCTACCCACTGATCGTAAACCTTTACAGTTTACGATATTTTAAAATTAATTATGAAACATTTTAGAAACAAAACATATAGAAATGTATACCGGTAGGAAACTTTCACAAGCATCGAATTTAGCAAAATAATATAAAATAACCTATATTATTAGTCGTCAATGTGTTTAATTTTATGATAACACCATATTAATCGATGGAATTGATGAAAAATTAACGAAAAGAAAAATGCTTTTTTCATGTATGAAATAATAAATGCTTAACAAACTGAAACTAATAAAATTAATTCAAAAAAATACATTGGTGTAAAATAATAAATTAGCCAATTACATCCTTTGTGCCTTTATCATCCGACAATGATTTTTTATGGTTTGTTATTATGTCGTATTTACGGATTTTTAATATGCCCAATTTTCAATTTGCCTTATCTGTCCCGAAACTCCAAAACTAGTCTTCAACATCGAATCGGATACGAAAGACGCGCCGCGCCACGCGTTTCATCGGCTAAAATAATATTTTTTTGGATTTCGTGATATAAAAAATAATAAAAAATATTTTTTTGTATAAATAAAAAATAAATTCGATTTTTTTTGAGTTTGAGAATTTTATATTTAGAGTTGATTTTAAGTAATGGAACCTATCTCCCATTTTTATATGTCCACTGTATCTTTTTTTACACGGTAGTCTCTGGAACGTATCCCCCGTGCAAAAAGAGAATCGGGTGTATCTGTAATTTTGTATACGAATAAAACCCACAACTCTTATTAATTCCCATTATGTATTATTAATTCTTTACAGGTTTCCTATGGTTTCGTCTTTATAAAGTTAAAAATAGCCTCTCTTTTATCATAATCATATATGACATTATTTTTTTGACCAAATAGATGAAATCTCATATACTCAATAATTATTTTTAATATACATAACTAGGTCATATTTTTTATTGCAGGTAAAATATTCTCTCACCAACTTTAGATAACCGTAAAAAGTTTTATTATTTAATTAATTTTTCAATTATTCTACTATAGAAAAATAATTTTTTTTCTGTGTTTCAAATTGAAAATACAAATACATATGTACAACACAAAAACAATTAAATATTTTTTCAGTTTAATTTTATTGAATTATAATAAAAATACAAATATTACAACATTATATAAAAAAAGTATTTCATAGAAATAATAAAAATGAGGCACACATTCTTTACGTTTAACATAAACAGTCGATGCAACCCTTGCTTTAAAAGCCCAAACGGTAACAATTATCACACATGATAATAACTTCTTCCTCTTCTGTAAATAAAGGATTAAATCCTTGTCCAAATATTTCGGTCAGTGGTCTTTCTTTCCATGACCTAGTAGTTTGTAGAATCCGAGCAGATAATAGCGAACGTACAAAAATCAAATATTATCCATGAAACGGTGGAGCAAACCGTATCTTTTTCCTACCTAGAGCGCTGCTAATGTACTGTTGCTTTTCAATATTTTCAGCATTCGCAAGCAAATCACCGCCAATTTCATCAGCATATTCGACACCGATATCCCTCTTTTGCCTTAGTTCAGATATATCAACATCTTTAGTAACTTCTTCATCTTCAGCAGCAACAGAATCACCAGTCAAACTGTTGGACTCGGGGGTCAAATCAGCCGGATACAATGCAACGATTCTCACTATACTTTTTCCATAGCTGTCGGATAGCTCAGGGAAATGATCGTAGAGAGATTCAGGTCCGATATCTCCAATATAGTAGAGCTTGATGTTTTCCGGATCGTTAATTTTCCGATCTGCTGGATTTGTCGGCATTTGATGAGACATCCTCACCAAGCTGATAATACTCAAACATGCAATCGAACATCTACGCATCTGTCAATAAAATAAAGCACAAGTTTAATACACTTCAGTTTCACTACAGATAGAGCTATGTATATACTAATGGTATCATAATGTTGATGATTACCTTGGTTGTTTTGTTTTGGGGTTCAGTTCTGTTCCGAAGATTTGACTCAATGGTGCAGAATGATGCCGAAATGTAAAGTACGGACACCTTTATACCATTCGAGCTACATACATATGTATGTATGTACATACATACACATGTTTAGTGTTCGTTTGGTTGTGTTTGGGAAATATTAGAGCAAATTGTTTCTACAAACGCAGGTGCTAGAAGCTTTTTGGTCCGATGGTTTGCCGAATATATTAGACTCGTCGGTAAGTTTGCCACAGAAATTATCGTGTTTCGGCATTTTTCGACGGATAATTTGTCGTCGGGCTCGATCATCTGCCAATTCGCGAACTGCACTCTCATAATAACATCGATTTGGCTGGCCGCTATGAGCTAAGTTGACTATTCACTTATAAAATCTTATCAATTACTGTTTCGTTGTTTTAATTTGAATTTTAGTGATATCTTGTAACTTCATATTCAAAAGAAATGTGTTTTTATACTTAGAATTGCTTCGAGTGAACACTTTGCGAAAGCTGATAGTATTTTTATTTTTAATTTTATTAACTTTTTTTTTTAAATTACTATCAGTTTAAAGAAGACGCATCAATAGTGAGTGTCTATGTATATGCGGAAATTTTCAGTGTTAAACATATTAATTTATCGATGTGTAAAAGGTTAGTTGTTTTTTTATCTAAGCCAAATTAGATGTACCTATGTACATATGTATGTACTTGCGTAGTACATTTATACATACATATGTAGGTATGTGTGTATGTACTTACTTTATTACTTACCCTTTTATACAAATTTCACAATATAGGTACAATTATTATATTATGAAGATTGAGATATCATGTGCGTACTAATTCTCGACTTTACATTTCTAAGTGACTTTTCTTTTTCTTGATATTCTTGACATATCGTATTAAAAGTATTTATACCTTGGAACATTTTCACCAATCTTGTATTAAATTAGTATTGAGAATGTAAAGTTAAAGGTAAATAAGGTAATAAATTAAAATAAGTAGATGTAGTAATTAAAATATAATGGTTTATTTGTATTAAATTAATTTAAAAAAAAATGATTTGATCCAAACAATCTTTTTTATTTAAAAAAGATTGTTTGGATCAACTTATTTAAGTTCTTATTTACGTGATATGATTTTAAACATTACGGAGCGATCAAATGGAAAACAGCACAGGGCAAAAATCGATAAACAAATTTGAAAAATATATACTCTCTCAACACTTTATATCTTTTCCCCTCCTTTATCCTCAATATTTTTGTGTTAATTATATTTATTTGCAAAATTTTTTGCAATAAATTCTGAGAAAATTTCAACTCGACCCGCTTTCTATGTATTACGAAAACACTTATTGTCCATCAAATTTTGTAAATAATATTTCCTTTAAGTAATTTCAAAATGTTTCAGATAATATTTCTTCTAGATTTCTTTGCAATAAATAAACAGTTTGGATCATAAACTGAAAATCTCTTTTTTCTGTAAATTTGTTGTGAAAAACTAGCTTTATCTGGTTTTGTGTTAACTTAGAGATATCATAGAAAATGTACCAATTAACATCGTTTACATTTGGTTGTGGATGGTGTGCATCAAATGGATCAAAACAATGCAAAAAATCAATTGAAATATCAAACAATGACAATATTTTTGCACATTCCAATGAAACCTCCAAATATGTATATCTATGTATATGTATGTATATCCAAAAGAACTAATAAAATGCACGAATGAAATTAACAATTTTTTATTAATCTATTCAAAACAATATCATATTAACATAATTACACAAAATTTTTGCATTGTCTTATGTTCATTTTATTACATGAGAATAACCACAATCATAATACATCCTTGACACAAAACATCATCATATATAAAAAATATATTGAATCGTATTATCAGTGCATTGATTCCAGTTAACACTATTTGTGAGGAAAAATATACCCATACTTATAACTACATATGTATACTTACATACATATAACATTAAATACACTCTTTCCAGAAATCCATAGGGGTTTTTTTGTTATGAAACTACAAAATTTTGAGGAACACATCATAGTACGCCCACTACTATGTATTTCATCGTGTGCAAAGTGAGTGTTAATTCAATTTGTTTCGGCAAACTTACGAGATCACGAGATGTTTTGGCATCGCCGACATCCACCACTTAATATGTGGATAATTTCTTTGGCAATCATCAATTCCATATAAATATAAAAGATCCTCGTAAACGATCGTTTTCAGTGAGACATCAACAGTGTCGCTATATTGTGTCGCAGTGAAAAGTAAAACAGGATAACGAAAATGTTCTCCTACACAGCCTTCTTGTTGGTCGCCACGTGCTTCGTTCTCAGTCATCAATTGCCAACATCTTACACACCGACTACTGAAAGTCATCCTCTGGGAAACCCATCATCGAACCAGAAAACAAATGAACAACATCCATTGCCTTCGTCTTTCTTGAAAGACGATAAAGCATCAGCAGATTCCACCATCAAAGGAGCATCTGAGCGCCGACCAGTGTTGAGCGTTTCTTCTAACAACCGTAACGAGCACGCATCTACAACATCATCATCAAGAGTGACACCTGTAGAACCTGCAAGGATCCCTTTGGTCTACAACAGTCCATCCCAGAAAGTAGTCAGAGAAACTGAAACTTTCAAAGCCCACGAAGCTAGCTCAAACTTAGGATCTTCAACCCGTTCACCAGCACCTTTGGCACCGAAGACACCCGAAGACGTACACACATCTCTTAACAAAGATGTCAAAAATCAAGAATCAAACAATCGCACTCCCATCCTCCGTCCAGCAACCTTAGACCATCACGTAGTGAGGAGAGAAATTCTTCGTTCTTCGATCGAAGAGCCTGAAAATTCCCTCGCCGGTAAAAGGTTCAAGATTTTGCCCGCTTTCATGGGTTAAACGATGTATAACACATGTATAACTAACTATCCAATGTATAACACATCCCTGTCAATTTATAAAAGTTATTTCATATGTATATTATACAACGTAGTTGCAGTTTCTTTGTTTGATATTGTAAAACAAAATAGTAGTTAATTAAATCAATAAAATTATACAGTAAATGTATTATTTGTTATTTAACATTCCATCCACACACATACATATGTAATTATTATTACACATACATACAAAGTTATTCGCTAATTGAGTGTTTCATGTTATTGATTATGCGGTCAACATTCTTAATCAAATAGCTTATAATAATCATACTCGATAAATTTAAGTTTTATTTAATCAAATACTACAATTTTTTTTATAAATTATTGAAATATAAAATTACAATTAAATAATGTATAAAATATACATATGTGAATTTTAAATTATCACCATTTTTTGTTTAAACATACATATGTACATACATTCAATGTAAATATTTTTCAAACTATTATAAATATAACGCTTTTTTGTACTTAAAACATAAATAAGTTGTGTCACGATTTAAATAATTGCAAAAAAATTGTATTTGTACGGTTAATTTGATACACATTCTTTCAAAATACAATATGTATATGAGATTTTACTGATATGTGTATACAGCGATGTTGCGATACAGAATTTTGACCATAGATTTTTTTGAATTTAGATATTGCAAATTTCAATTCTCTTAAAAATAATTTAATTAATTAAGCGCAGCGTCGTCTACATAAATAATTAAAATTAAAATAAATAGAATTTTATTAGAGATTAACGATTCATCGTCTCTGTGTTGCGTCTCGGAAATATGCAGGATACGAGCCAGGATAATAAGAACTATACTGTGATGATGCAGGATAGTAAGAGCCTGTTACTCTATCGTACACCAAAACAGCTGGTGGATTTCTTGCTGGTCTTTGAGTAACTTGTTGGGGCTTTGGATTTCCCTGTTGATTCGAAATGTCACCATTTCTATCGCGATACACAGTTCGCCTTTC
The DNA here is from genome assembly GCA_022651745.1 of Parapsyche elsis. Taxonomy (NCBI): domain Eukaryota; kingdom Metazoa; phylum Arthropoda; class Insecta; order Trichoptera; family Hydropsychidae; genus Parapsyche; species Parapsyche elsis. The sequence goes on from JAGVSN010000018.1 coordinate 5,385,435, forward strand.
TACGTTCTGTTTCTTGTAACGGAACAATGGTCTGAAGACGATATTTTCCGCCGGTTCCATATCGTCTTCTGAGGCTATATCACCCAGATATTTACCGTCATCACTCATCAGTATGCCACTGCCGAACGGAAAAGCTACTACGCTCGATGCTGCAGATTCCAAAGCTTCTAAGTCTTCGTTTGTGGGCACAGAGCTTTCAGCTGGCCGAAGATTGTTCTTTGATGTCGATTTGTGGTAATTGGGGTCTTGATTTTTATTGGCCAGTAGAAAATAGCGAGGTTGATGAGTTGATTTGTCTTTGAGATCGCTCGCATTCAAAGTTGCCGAATCTTCAGATTGGGATTTGTTCGGTATCGGCACGGTGGCACTGCATAGTGTAATGCAGATGGTGATAATCTATAAGTTAAAAAAATATTTTATGATGAAAGCAACTACTCAACTTTACATATCTATTATGTATTACAGAAAAAAAAATTGGGGAGTTTCACGCGTTTAATCATGTAACAGGTCACACACAACTTCATACATATGTACATAGAATAATTCGATCACTCAAGTGGTCCAAAAGTTACCAAAAAGTTTAAATTATCCAAAAAAATGTATTTATAGTAACAGTGCCATCGAGTGGTTATATACATATAAAGCGTATTTATAAAATGATATAAAAGCGTAAATGCATTTTGTTACATTTTTTTTATAAGCACGACGTGACATATTTTACATACGTATACATATATGTATGTACATATATTTATAATAAAAAAACTTATCGTTTATTTATTTATATGGTACTTATCTAATTTTATAGATTGTATATATCTAATAAAACTTTAGTTAAAAAAATGGTTTAATTAGAAATGGATTCGAAGATTGACTAATAAGTTGATACATATGTATGTATGTACATACATACATATGTATATGTCGCCTCCAGCCTCTTTCACCTTAAGATATGTAATGCCATACATATGTACATACATGTATACATCGTTCTTTATTTTAACCATTTCTTCGAGCTACAAGATAGTCACCCTGTTGAATTTTACGATCTCTTCGAGATGAAGGATAATCACTCGGTGTATATTTAGATTTTCCAGGTGAAGGATTAGTCCCCCTGTGCATTTTTATAATATCTTCGAGCTACAGGATATTGACGCTTTTGGTGCGATAGATTTTTCTTGTTTACAGGATTTTTACTTTCTTCGCCATCTAATGGATTTATAGGAAATTCATCTTTTGCATCTATCGGAATATTCTTATCTACGGGAGAGTCATTTTTTTTTTTAAATTGGAATGTTCTTATCAACGGATTGTCGTTTTGTTCACGCTTCGGAACTTCATCTCGTTTATGAGGTGATGTAAAAGCTATCGATATAATAGCAATTAATTTAAAATCAAATCATTTATGTATTATATATTAAGCGTATTTAGATATAAAATCGTACACAATAAACTCCCTCTTATACGTGCACGACTTATCCGTACGTTTTTTTTAGCGAAAGTTAAAAAAAAAAGATAATTATGAATATATTATATATTTTTCGTAAAAATAGCACACCATTCGAAGCCAGATGACACTTTATTGCAAAATTCTCACAGGAATACAATGCTTATTATTTTTTTATGTGTAGATTTATCGCCTTCTTCTTCGGATTCTTTGGATTCTTCCTGTTTAACTTTATCACGGCATTTATTTTTACGATGCACCCGTTTGACGATATGGATCTTTTTATTTATAGGTTTTTCGTCGTCTTCTTCTTCTTCTTCGGATTCTTCTTCTTCTGATTCTTCTTCTTCGGATTCTTCTTCTTCGGATTCGTCTTCTTCTGATTCTTCTTCTTCGGATTCTTCATCTTCGGATTCTTCATCTTCATCGATATCTATAATACCGAATTTTTTAAATTCTTCTTCGTCTTGTTCTTCGGATTCTTCTTCAGAGTTATCTATGGCAACTATCTCAATTTCCTTATCAACGGGATTGTCACTTTGTTCACGTTTTTCAACTTCATCTCCAAGTAGTTTTAAGTTGTCTCTTCTATTTATCTGGCTATTTTGAGGTGCTGCAAAAGTTATCGATATAACAGCGATCTAAAATCAAATATAATATATTATAATTTAAAATAATATTTAAAAAAATCATAATTTATATATTACTCAAGGATATTGCTTACTATTAGAAGTGCAGTCTTCATGTTGGAAAGTGGAAACTTCAATTGATAGAAACGCCAATTTATTGCGTCTTCATCGAGTCGATGTTTAATACTAAATGCATTCGATTTAGTCGGATACTGCATTTTTATGGTTTTAAATGAGAAAAAGCGGAACAACAATTTTGCGGTCAGGTAACTATTATATGTAAGTCTATTTTATTGTAATACATACATATGTACACGCCTATACATTATGAATCTAAAACCATCTGAACGCAGTATAAAAGTAATACTGTACATACATACATATGTATATTATCAAACTTATTTAAATTAAACTACCTCCACCCGTGTGGGCTGGTTTGTACAATAACAGTACAGCCCCTAGCCCGTTTGACAGTACATGAAAAAATTGTATAGTGTACTGTTGATTTAATGGGTGTGTGGCCATAAAAGTATTATATGTAATGTACATATATACTACAACGGATGTAATACATATATGTACATATTTAGTAATATTGTATGTATGTATACTGTCACTAGTATATCTTGACAATATCTTGACAATGACGCTGGGTTCACAAAACAACGTAGCATTGAACTTCGCATATCCATGTAAATATTGCCTTCGATCGTTTTAATTTTTTTAACATTTATAGATACATACATATGTACATACATACATACATACATATAATTACAAAGTTAGAAAGTTTGAAAGCTGCTGTGCGGAAATTTGGTGGGGAGGGGGACTTTTACTTGACGCGTTTACCGTTTTTCAAGTTATGCTGGTGGTTCTAATATAATAGAGTTTTAGTCCATTTCTGGAATAATTGTATTAAAATTATTTCAGGGGTCGCATTTCACGCACATAATTTTTTTTGTTTTCATTGAAAATTTTAATTATTATTTCTTTTATACTTAATTATTTACATTTTATTAGCTATTTCACTGATTTTATAACAATAAATATCCGTTGATCTTCAACGGGTAACAGTCTACCTTAGTAAAAATAAATAGCCAAAAAATTCTGATATCATGGTTTCAATTTTAAAGAAATGAAAGATTGATTTTAATTTTAATAAATAAAGTTAACGAGCAGCGCTGTGCGATTTTGTTATCTTTGGATAAATTTTATACACTAACCTAAAAAGGATTTTAGAAGAAATCTAACTATACGTGGTTCAAATTAGTATGGGTTATTCCTGAATAACCTGACAACATTTTTGTACAAATATCTTGAAATAAAATTAAGGTAGTTTAATAATTCAATAAAATAAATTTAAATGAACCTTATCATTTATCTTTTTATAGATAGATTTGATACTAAGCATCAAATTATACTTGTACAATATGTATGACTTTCAAGATGATTTTGTTTGATGTTTTTAGAATAAATTGACAGCCAATTACATATTTGCTTTTTGTATAAGAAATTTATTGCATTATTTGATCACATCCTGTATTACTATTTGAGCTCCGAATCAATCTGTTTACAATCGTTTATCGTATGACAATAGTAAAAGGCATTCGCGTGCCGACAACAACAAACTGAACAAACACAACGGCTTCTCAAACGAATCTAACATACAAAAAAAGCTCGAACGTCTAAATATACAAAGGTAAGCATTAGAATGAAAATAAACAACTAACCAAAAACGTTCTCCGATGTGTATTCATGCTGTTTTCCTTGAGTATCGATATGAACTTTAAGGAATCTTCAACTCGCGCTCGGAATCCTTAAGCTTTTCAAACGTAAAATTGCACTTGGTTCAGATTCGGATGATCGACTGAACTTCCTCATCAGTTGTAACGATATTTATATTACCCAAAAAATGAGTACGGTGTTTGTGGAGCGCATCCGGCGTGTCAGTGTTAAAACAGCACACACAAAAGCTTTTTTCGACACGTGAGTGTGAAGTAAAATATTAATCTCAGATGCGCTTCTAGCCAGTAGAGTGTGTTTGTTTGACAAAGAAAAACATCGGACACGAGAGGAATTTAATACCCTGCAAATGCAATTTTCGAAACAAACAAACACTGATACTCGGAAAAGCGAGGAAATTGACTTATTGGATGTATAGCTATCGTGCTAATTTTGAGTGACATGAGTAGTGTTAAAATCTTTAGTTTTTGTTATATTACATAATATATATCATTTCCTACATAATTGCATAAAATTTTCGATAATTTTCCGAAACTACCTTAAACTATAAAAAAATTATATGCGAATCACTGACAGATCTTAAATGTACATACATATACATATATTACTTTAAAAAAATTAAATTCATATTGATATTTTACGATTTATTTAAAATTTGATCGAATATTACATATAAAATGATTAAAATTTCACAGTAATTTTTCCTTATATATTTTGAGAATTGAAGCATTTGCAAAATAAATATTTCGCTTTTCATTTCTACATAAAATGAAGAAAAAAAGTACATAGTTCAATTAATATTTACTGCTAAATTTTATGCATATACATACATACACATAGAAAAAACCTCAAAACCAGTGCTCTAACATCATTAACATAACACCACCATAAAAGTCATAAATTCAAGATTCCTCAATTTGCGAATTTTGGAATACACTGTGCAAAAATTGGATTAGAATATGAATCCTTACTGTTTTACAATAAAGTATATATATCGGCTATCCTGAGGCAAAGTTTTGGCCAGATTGATATAACACCACTATACAAGTCATAAAATCGAGAGCCCTCAATTTGCGAATTTTAGAATACGCTGTACAGAAATTGGATCAGAATATGAATCCTTAATGTACACTATGTACGTCGGCTATTCCGAGGCAAAGTTTTGGCTAGATTGCTTGAACTTCGCTAGGAGGTGCGTAAGTAGGTATGTATGTACATATGTACTAAATCAAAACATGCCTGAACTACAACAGCTCCTCAAAGATAATCACTGGATAGCCAAACTTACATATGTACGTATATGGCTGTTATATTTGAGCATCTGAATGAACTTAATAAAAAAATGCAAGATCGGAATAAAAATATATTGACGTGCTCCGCCAAATTACAGGAGTTCAAAAATAAACTTTTGCAGAAGGAGTTACGATAATAATCTCTAGAAATGTACCAAAGAACCTACCAGACCACGATTGAAAACAACATTTAACTTTGTTGCAAAATAAATTTAATCACTACTTTTATACAATTAATACGATTGGATTTGAAATCCTTTTGCAACATGTTCATAAAAACATAAATAAATGTAATTTCAGTGTATACACTTCTTTATATATATACTAGCTTATTGCCCGTTGATAATCAACGCCCGCTGAATTTTTAATGGTTTTGATTTTTGGATCTGGGGGGTGGTAAGGGGCCGGCATAGCTTTTCGGGAGTGCAAAAAATGGTGCCGTAGGGGTAGGGGACGGGTCTGTGGGGTGGTGAGGGGCCGGCATAGCTTTTCGGGAGTGCAGAAATGGTGCCGTAGGGGCAGGGGAGGGGTCTGGGGGGTGGTGAGGGGCCGGCATAGCTTTTCGGGAGTGCTGAAAAGGTGCCGTAGGGGTAGGGGGGGGTCTGTGGGGTAATGAGGGGCCGGCATAGCTTTTCGGGAATGCTGAAAAGGTGCCGTAGGGGTAGAAGGCGGCTCTGGAGTGGTGATGGGCCGGCATGGCTTTAAGTGAGTCAAAAAAGGGGTGGTGAGGGTCCGATATAGCTTTTCGGGAGTGCTGAAAAGGTGCCGTAGGGATAGGGGGGTCTGTGGGGTGGTGAGGGGCCGGCATAGCTTTTCGGGAGTGCAGAAAAGGTGCCGTAGGGGCAGGGGAGGGTCTGGGGGTGGTGGTGGGGTCGGCATAGCTTTTCGGGAGTGCTGAAAAGGTGCCGTAGGGGTAGGGGGGGGTCTGTGGGGTGGTAAGGGGCCGGAATGGCTTAGGGGGGTATCAAAAGTTGAAAAAAAAAAAAAAAAATTCAAAAAAATCCAAAAAAAAAAAAAAAATCCAAAAAAAAAAGTTGAAAAAAAAAAAAAAAAAAAAAATTGAAAAAAAAGTTCCAAAAAAAAATCACAAAAAAAAAGTTGAAAAATCAAAAAAAAAAAAATTGAAAAAAAGTTCCAAAAAAAATCCAAAAAAAAGTTGAAAAAAAAATCCAAAAAAAAAAATTCAAAAAAAAGTTCCAAAAAAAAAAAATTCCAAAAAAAAATCCAAAAAAAAATTCAAAAAAAAGTTCCAAAAAAATCCAAAAAAAAAAAAAAAAAAAAAATCCAAAAAAAAAAATTCAAAAAAAAAGTTCAAAAAAAAAATCCAAAAAAAAAGTTGAAAAAAATCCAAAAAAAAAATTCAAAAAAAGTTCCAAAAAAAAATCCAAAAAAAAAGTTGAAAAAATCCAAAAAAAAAAAATTCAAAAAAAAGTTCCAAAAAAAAAATCAAAAAAAAAAAAAGTTGGAAATATCCAAAAACCGAAAAAAAAAAAAAATTTTCAAAAATATATTCATAGAAAAAAACTCGAAAAAAATCCTATAGTGACGTCATAGCGTTACGGGACAGACACACAGACACACAGACACACACACAGACACACACACAGACACACAGACACACACACAGACACACACACATTAAGCTCTTTATTAATAGTATTTACTTGTGGTGGGCCGCGGAATTCTGGGAAGAACTTTGGTGTGCTGTGCGTGAGAAAAGGTTGCGGACCACATTATATACAACCGAATTTTATCAATAGTACAAAAAAAATTTTTACAATTACTACATATATACTTACTAGGCTTACTAGTGTAAGCCCGTTGAATATCAACGGAGCGGTTTCTCATCACCCGTACTGAAAAATAATAGTAAATTTAATAGTTTTTATAGTTTTCGCATCTATGCAACCAAGCGCCATCTATGGCGCGTTATAATAACAACAATGTAATAATTTAGCAAATTCGTGAACCCTTTAAGAATAAATATTGGCCAATTATAATATGTACGCCCGTAATCGCCTCCGTTTGGAAGATAGTGTAAGCATGATTACTCCCAACTTGGTGATCTCGGGTTCAAATCCCACTCGTTCGACGTTCTGGTTTTTAATTATTTACCTCGGTGAACGTTTTCAGCAGACAGACGGATTTCGGCAATTATATACATATATAATAATAGCGCAAGGTTCTGCCTGCTTAATCAGCTGGGTAGCCGCGGAACGCTCACACTTACTCACGGCATGGGTAGCGCGAAGCGCTCGCATTTTTTAACAATCAGAAGTACCTATACCTACATATGTTTGTATGTGCCGTACGGCACGTGTGTATAATATAATATACTCTGAAAATACATACATAAATTATGGCAATGACTAGTGATTTAAATAAATAGTATAAAACCTTGGAAATATTTATATTATCTACCTATATAATATGTGCTTTTTCACTTATGAAAAAAGCAATATTAAAAAATCACACACGTTTTCATTCGCATTTCCTAACGATTCATATATAAAATTTCCATTGTACGATTACGTCAATGATTATTATTAATCATCGGAAATGCGTACCCGACAGTCATTACCGATTGTTGATTCACCGACAGAAAATTAAATCTAATGCGCGAAACATTAAAAGCTTTCAGAAAAAATGCATACAATTACAATACATCCTGAAAACAAGAAAAAGTGTTAATTCATATCACCCGAAGAGCAACACTCATCTCTTAACAAAGATGTCAAATATCAAGAATTAAAGAATCGCAGTCCCATCTTCCGTCCAGCAATCTTGACCATCACGTAGTCAGGAGAGAAATCCTTTGATCTCCAAACGAAGAGCTTGAATATTCAATCGTTGATAAAAGGATCGAGGCTTTGTCCTCTTTCATGGGTTATTCATATATACAATATATATTTGATATTTGATTTATAAATTTAATATTGTAAAAAAAATAGTACTTAATTAAATCGATAAAATTATACAGTAAATTTATTATTTGTTATTTAACATTCCATCAACACATATTATAGTTATTATACATATGTACAAAGTTATTCGCTTATTAAGTGTTTTATGTAAAACCCACAATGTGCTGCTTCATAAAAATGAATACGATTAAAACGCTAACCGAAATGTACGATTAGATTACAATTTGTCACAAAAAGTGGTATGATTTTATGCGGTCAACATTCTTAATTAAATGGGCAATAAAAATCACCCTCAATAAATGTATTACATATCGCACACCTAGATCTATAAGGCCGGCAATACACGAACCTCTTTTTGTGGTTGGCGGTGGTCGACATCGCGGCAGTCGCGTGCAGTCACAAAAAGCTGCTGCTTGCAGACCACACTAGACCACACTGGAGAATTTTATAATGTACTAGCTGACCCGGCATGCTTTGCAATGCCACTCCTCCCGTGTGTTCCCGTTCCCGTTCCTAGTACGTTTTCTGACGCGTGAGCAGGCCCGTTCCCGTTTTTCCCCGATTTTTTTTCACAGGAACCATCCCCGGCATGATCACATTAAGTCCTGAAAGTTTCATCGCGATCGGTTGAGTGGTTTAGGGGCCTATACGAGACAGACAAACAAACAAACAAACAGACAGACATTGATTTTTATATATATAGATAGAAGATGTATACGAACAACTACGCGAACATAAAGATAAATTCTTCAATTATTCTAGACATTGCACGTGTAACACTTGCACATGCACACCAATCATCGGCACACCAATTCATCGGCCCATCGTCCACTCTACCTTGCTTTCTTTCACATCCTCTCGGATACCATTCCAGTATTTCTCGCGTCCATCTGCCATCCATTCTTTTCGATATGTTACCACTACAACTTTTTAACACGTTCCGCTATATCTGCCACTTTGGTCATGCTTCTTATCCACGGTGGCTATTGTGGTACATCCCCCCCCATCATGATCACTGATAAAGAACACATGTTGAATAGCATCGTTCTCTACTATCTTCGCGACTAGGAGGCTTCCACTCTCGTGAATTCCACGACAAGAGAGGAATCCTCCCGGGCAGCCCAATCTTAATGTTAACGATAAAATCATCGAAAAAAATTTAAACTATCACAAGTGACACGCTTTTCACAGTTTTCGATTGACGCATTTTTTCGTCGATATTTCTGAAAAAAGTCTACTTTTCGCGAAGTAAGGTTGTGTACAGGGTGGCTTGAATTCAGTTTTAGATTGAAACAATTTTTCGTCAATATTTGTGAAAAAAGTCTACATTTAGCGAAGTTAGGTTTGGGTACAGGATGGCTTGAATACAGTTTCCGATTGACGCATTTTTTCGTCGATATATGTGAAGAAAGTCTACTTTTCGCGAAGTTAGGTTTAGTACAGGATGACTTGATTTCAGTTTTCAAATAACGCATTTTTTCGTCGATATTTCTGAAAAAAGTCTACTTTTCGCAAAGTTAGGTTGAGTACAGGATGGCTTGAATTCAGTTTTCGATTGAAACAATTTTTAGTCAATATTTGTGAAAAAAGTCTACATTTAGCGAAGTTAGGTTTGGGTACAGGATGGCTTGAATACAGTTTCCGATTGACGCATTTATTCGTCGATATATGTGAAAAAAGTCTACTTTTCGCGAAGTTAGGTTGTGTACAGGGTGGCTTGAATTCAGTTTTAGATTGAAACAATTTTCGTCAATATTTGTGAAAAAAGTCTACATTTAGCGAAGTTAGGTTTGGGTACAGGATGGCTTGAATACAGTTTCCGATTGACGCATTTTTTCGTCGATATATGTGAAGAAAGTCTACTTTTCGCGAAGTTAGGTTTAGTACAGGATGACTTGATTTCAGTTTTCAAATAACGCATTTTTTCGTCGATATTTCTGAAAAAAGTCTACTTTTCGCAAAGTTAGGTTGAGTACAGGATGGCTTGAATTCAGTTTTCGATTGAAACAATTTTTAGTCAATATTTGTGAAAAAAGTCTACATTTAGCGAAGTTAGGTTTGGGTACAGGATGGTTTGAATACAGTTTCCGATTGACGCATTTATTCGTCGATATATGTGAAGAAAGTCTACTTTTCGCGAAGTTAGGTTGTGTACAGGGTGGCTTGAATTCAGTTTTAGATTGAAACAATTTTTCGTCAATATTTGTGAAAAAAGTCTACATTTAGCGAAGTTAGGTTTGGGTACAGGATGGCTTGAATACAGTTTCCGATTGACGCATTTTTCGTCGATATATGTGAAGAAAGTCTACTTTTCGCGAAGTTAGGTTGAGTACAGGATGGCTTGATTTCAGTTTTCGATTGACGCATTTTTTCGTCGATATTTCTGAAAAAAGTCTACTTTTCGCGAAGTTAGGTTGAGTACAGGATGGCTTGATTTCAGTTTTCGATTGACGCATTTTTTCGTCGATATATGTGAAGAAAGTCTACTTTTTGCGAAGTTAGGTTTAGTACAGGATGACTTGATTTCAGTTTTCGATTAACGCATTTTTTCGTCGATATTTCTGAAAAAAGTCTACTTTTCGCAAAGTTAGGTTGAGTACAAGATGGCTTGATTTCAGTTTTCGATTGACGCATTTTTTCGTCGATATTTCTGAAAAAAGTCTACTTTTCGCGAAGTTAGGTTGGGTACAGGGTGGCTTGAATTCAGTTTTAGATTGAAACATTTTTTCGTCGATATATGTGAAGAAAGTCTACTTTTCGCGAAGTTAGGTTTGGGTACAGGATGGCTTGAATACAGTTTCCGATTGACGCATTTTTTCGTCGATATATGTGAAGAAAGTCTACTTTTGCGAAGTTAGGTTTAGTACAGGATGACTTGATTTCAGTTTTCGATTGACGCATTTTTTCGTCGATATTTCTGAAAAAAGTCTACTTTTCGCGAAGTAAGGTTGTGTACAGGGTGGCTTGAATTCAGTTTTAGATTGAAACAATTTTTCGTCAATATTTGTGAAAAAAGTCTACATTTAGCGAAGTTAGGTTTGGGTACAGGATGGCTTGAATACAGTTTCCGATTGACGCATTTTTTCGTCGATATATGTGAAAAAAGTCTACTTTTCGCGAAGTTAGGTTGAGTACAGGATGGCTTGATTTCAGTTTTCGATTGACGCATTTTTTCGTCGATATATGTGAAGAAAGTCTACTTTTTGCGAAGTTAGGTTTAGTACAGGATGACTTGATTTCAGTTTTCGATTGACGCATTTTTTCGTCGATATTTCTGAAAAAAGTCTACTTTTCGCGAAGGTAGGTTGGGTACAGGGTGGCTTGAATGCAGTTTTAGATTGACACATTTTTTCGTCCATATTTGTGAAAAAAGCCCACTTTTCGCGAAGTTGGGTTAGGTATTGGGTGGCTTGAATTCAGTTTTCGATTGACACAATTTTTCGTCAATATTTGTGAAAAAAGTCTACATTTAGCGAAGTTAGGTTTGAATATACATACATATGTACATATGTATATTCAATGTTAATATTTTTCATATTATTATTAATATAACACATTGTTTTACATAAAACATAAATTACTTCCAAAGGCATTTGAAGTTAATTTGTCACGATTGTTATACATAATTGCAAAAAAATTGTAAAAATATACTCTTTCAAATGCTGTACTATACTCTTTCAATGTACATTTAAATGTTACAGATATGTGTATACAGAGATGTTGCGATATTGACCATAAAGTTTTTTGAATTTAGAGCTTGCAAATTTCAATTCTCTTAAAAATAATTTAATTATTTACGTACACCCTTAGCTACATGTGTACATACATACATACCGTTTGTGTGTATAAAAAATAATTTGAATGAAAATAAATAGCATTTTATTAAAGAAAAACGATTCATCGTCTCTGTGTCGCGTCTCGGAATTATGCAGGATACGTGCCAGGATAATAAGGACTGTATGTATGAATGTATGTATATATGTATGTACGGTGATGATGCGGGGTAGTAAAAGCCTGTTACTCTATCGTACACCAAAACATTAGTGGATTTCTTGTTGTCTTTGAGTAACTTATTGGGGCCTTGAATTTCCCTGTTGATTCCAAGTGTTACCATCTTTATCTCGACACACAGTTCGCCTTTCTACGTTTTGTTTCTTGTAACGGAACAATGGTCTGAAGACGAATGATTCGATCACTCAAGTGGTCCAAAAGTTACCAAAAAGTTCACATGTATTTATAGTGTATCTTCGAGTGGTTATCATTTATGTTTTATATGCATGTACATATGTATAATATATAGCGTAATTAAATATTAAAGCGTATATGTATTTTGTTAGATTCATTTTTTTTATAATCATTTATTTGATTTGATGCACAACGTGAAATATTATGTATATTCATAATAAAAAAATTATTTATTTATTTATATGGTATCTAATAAAACTTAGGTTAAAAAAAAATGGTTTAATTAGAAATGAATTTAAAGATTGTCTAATATGATGATATACAATGTCGCCTCCAACCTCTTCCACCTTAAGATTATGCCACACACCGGTTTTTATTTTAACCATTTCTTCGACCTACAGGATAGTCACTACCAGGTTCTCCAGGTAAAGGATAGTCACTGCCGCCTGGATTTAAAGGTTCTCCGGGTGAAGGATAGTCACTGCCTGGATTTGTAGGATTTTCAGGTAAAGGATAGTCCCCTGTGCATCTCTAAGATATCTTCGAGCTACAGGATATTGACGCTTTTGGCGCGATGGATTTTTCTTATTTACAGGATGGCCACTTTCTTCGCTATCTATTGGATTTATAGAAAATTCATCTTTTGCATCTATCGGAATATTCTTATCTGCGGGAGAGTTACTTTTTTCAAAATTTGGAACGTTAGTTAATAGTCGCTTTGTTCACGCTTCGGAACTTCATCTCGTTTTTGAGGTGATGCAAAAGCTATCGATATTGCAGCGATCTAAAATCAAATTTAAAAGATATTTTAAAAAATCATAATTCATATACATATATGTACATATGTACATATAAATCAAGGATATTGCTTACTATTAAAAGTGCAGTCTTCACGTTGGAAATTGGTGACTTCAATTGATTGAAGCGCCAATTTATTGCGTCTTCGTTGAGTTGATGTTAAAGACTAAAATGCATTCGCTTATTTGGCGTTATTTTTATACCTACATACATACATACATATGTACATATAATCCAACGAACCAGGCAGGCAGAGGCTTACCCTAATATACATATTTGTAGGTATACATATATGTAGGTATACATATATGTAGGTATACATATATGTATGTATAGTAATATAATTAGTATAATTAGGAATCGTATTGAAATAATTTCAGTAATCATGTTTTACGCTCGACACACTTTCTTTGATTTCACCAACGGGCAATACTCTAGTAGTTAAAATAAATAATATAAGAATTCGAATATTATGATTTTAATTTTAAAGAAATGAATGGTTGATTTTAATTTTAATAAATCAAGTTATCGACCAGCGTTATACGATTTTGTTATCTATGTACATATATGCCAATCTAAAAAGGGTTTTAATTAAAGAAGAAATCTAGCTATACGTCGTTCGAATAAGTATGTTTCAACTTATACATAGTAAGATGAGGCACCTGACAACATTCTTATACAAATAACTTGAAATAAAATTAAGGTAATTCATTAATTCAATAAAATAAATTTAAATGAACCTTATCATTTATCTTTTTATAAATAGATTTGATACAACGCATCAAATTATTAAAAAGTATTGCGTGACTTTCAAGATGATAAAATTTTGTTTGATGTTTTTAGAATAAATTGACAGCCATTTATATATTTTCCTTTTGTATAAGAAATTTATCACATTGATCGATCACATCCTATTTACTATTTGAACACCGAATCTGTTTACAATCTATTATCGTATGTATAACAATATTAAAAGGCATTCGCGTGTCGCAACGCTGAACAAACACAACGGCTTCTCAATCGAATTTAACACAAAAAAAGCTCGAACGATTAAAATATACAAAGGAAAGCATTAATTTCAAAATATTAATATCAGATGCGCTTCTGCCAGTAGTGTGTGTTTGTTTGACAAATAAAAACAAATAAAGTGGAATTTAATACCCTTCAGATGCAATTTTCAAAACAAAGAAAAACTGATGAGCGATACTCGGAAGAGCGAGAAAATTCTCCATACAAAACAATGACTTATCAGATGTATAGCCATCATGCTAATTTTCAGTGACACGAGGAAGCGCTAAAATCTTTAATTGTTGTTATATTTATAATTTTTTCATGTACTTGTTCTGAACTGATTAGGCAGAGATTTTACCATAACGTCTGCATCATTTCATATTTGAGAATAATTGCACAATTTTCAATAATTTTCCGAAACAAAACTGTGAAGATTTTCCATGCGAAATAATGTCTTTTACTGACAGATCTTAAATGTATTATTTAAAAAAAAAATTTATTCATATTAGTATTTTACGATTCACTTAAAACTTGATTGAAGATTATACATTGATTCATAGTAATTTTTTAATATTTATTTTGAGGAATAGAAGCATTTGTAAAATAAAGATTAAACTTTCCATTTCTACATAAAATGAAGAAAAAGAGGAAGTTTGATTAATATTTACTGTTTAATTGTATGCAACATAGAAAAAGCCTCAATATATGTACATATACCAGTGCTTCGCAATCGGTGTGCCACGTTACACCTAGCATAATAATTAACATAACACCACCATAAACATCATAAAATCAAGAGCCCTAAGTTCATGAATTTTGGAATACGCTGTGCAGAAATTGGATCAGAATATGAATCCTTATTGTTTCACACTGAAGTACGTCGACTATCCTGAGGCAAAGTTTTGGCTCGATTGTTTGAGCTTTGCTACGAGGTGCATACGTATGTATCAACTGTATACATATGTATGTACATATGTACATACATACATACAATATCAAAACATGCCCGAACTACACCAGCTCCTCGAAGATAATCACTGGATGGCCAAACTTATGTACATGGTTGATATTTGAAGGATTACAAAAATCCATTTATATTCAAAAACTTTGCGAGATGATTTTTAAACAGATTTATATTTTCAGAAGTTACTACCTGATTTGGCAGGCGGTTCCAAA
The DNA here is from genome assembly GCA_022651745.1 of Parapsyche elsis. NCBI lineage: Eukaryota > Metazoa > Arthropoda > Insecta > Trichoptera > Hydropsychidae > Parapsyche > Parapsyche elsis. Next base: position 5,400,640 of record JAGVSN010000018.1, read on the forward strand.
CTTCGAGTCTTTGACAATTTTGTTAGATTTGTCTTTTAGGAGTCTCAGTGTATGACCTCTGAGATGTGCCCAATAATAAAACCTCACGTTTATTAAAATAAACGTGAGGAGGTTTTTTATTGGCATTTATATTTATTGTTTATTATTTTATACACTTCTATTAGATCACTTCTCAATCTTCTCGTCTCCAAAGAAGTGATACTCATTCTATTCAGCCTTTCATTATGGGGTAGTTAGTGATCGAAGTTCAGATGGTATTTGTGTAACCCTTCTTTGAACCCTTGACGTGCAAATTAGAGGGGTTAAAATTAGACTGCAAAAATCTACCAAAGGACCTACCAGACCACGATTGAAAACAAGCAATTGATTGTGGATCTCAACAACCTTTGCTGCAAAATAAATTTGATCACTACTTTTATACAATTTGTACGGAGCAATACGATTTGATCCGAAATCCTTTTGCAACCAATGCCGAATCTTCAGATTGGGATTTTTTGGCTATCGGTGAGATAGCACTGCTTAGCGTAACGCAAATAGCGATAATATATGTATCTATAAGTAAAAAATATATTATATGGTAAAAACAGTTGCTCAAATTTACATATGTACATATGTATAATAATGTAATTACAGAAAAACTAGGGAAATTTCACGCATTTATTCATGAAAATGGTTACAAACAACTAAAATAATTCAATCACTCAAGAGGTTCAAAAGTTATGCAATTATAAAAAAAAGATATTTAAAAGATATTAAAATAAACGGATAAAAACGGAAAAATCTTCTTCGGATTCTTATTATTCTTCGGATTCTTCTTCTTCTTCTTCTCCTTCTTCTTCTTCCTCTTCTTCTTCCTCTTCTTCTTCTTCTTCTTATTCTTCTTCTTCTTCTTCTTCTTCTTCTTCTTCTTCTTCTTCTTCTTCCTCTTCTTCTTCTTCTCTTCTTCTTCTTCTTCTTCTTCTTCCTTTTCTTCTTCTTCCTTTTCTTCTTCTTCTTCCTCTTCTTCTTCTTCTGATTCTTCTTTTTCTTTGGATTCTTCAGATTCTTCGTAGTCCATGGGTTTTACTTTATCACGACCTTCATCTTTACCATATGACTTTACGGGATATATCCCCTCTTCATTTTTCCTATATGACTTCACAGGATATTCACTCTCTTCATTTATACGATACGGCTTTAGAGGATATTCACCTTCTTCATTTTTACGATATGGCTTCACCGGATATTCACCCTCTTCATTTTCACTATATGACTTTACAGGATATATGCCCTCTTCATTTTCACTATATGTCTTCACAGGATACTCACCCTCTTCATTTTTACGATATGACTTCACAGGATATTCACCCTCTTCATTTTTACGATATGGCTTCACAGGATATTCACCTTTTTCATTTTCACGATATGAATATTCACTTTCTTCGCCATCTAATAGAGTAGGAAAGTCATATTTTTCACCCAACTTAATTTTATTATATACGGGATAGTCACTTTTTTCAAAATTAGGAACTTTCTTATTAATGTGATTTTCAACGTCACTTTGTTCACGTTTTTCAACTTCATCTCCAATTAGTTTTGAGTTGTATCTATATCCGGAGATAGTATTGGCGTGTCGTCTATGAGGTGCTGCAAAAGCTATCGATGTAACAGCGGTCTAAAATCAAATATATAATAATTTATAACAATATTCTTTAAAATCATACTATATGCCAATCAAAGAAATTGCTTACTATTACTATAATTGCAGTCTTCATATTGGAAAGGGCAGCCTTCAATTGACGGAAACGCCAATTACGTCTTCATTTACATAGTTGATGCGAAAGACTAAATGCTTTCGCTTTAACTGGATACCTCATTTTTTAGGTTTTAATGAGGAAAACCAGAACAGCAATTTTGCGGTCTGCTAATTATTTTATAAAATATTAGTCTATTTTAATGTAATATACATGCTTATACAAATACTGTATGAATCGAAAGCCATCTGAACGCAGTATAAGGTAATACCGTACATATGTATATACATATATATTAATAGATCTATTTAAATAAAACTATCTCCACCCGTGTGCGCTGGTTTGTATAATAACAGTACAGCCTTTAGCCCGTTTGACAGTACATGAAACAATCGTATATAGGTAGACTCTATACGATTGTTTCATGTACTATAGAGTATTGTTGATTGAATGAGTGTGGTCATAAAAACCATTTTTCAAACTCATTTGTTTATTAAAATTTTAAATTATACTTTTTTATTTACCAACTGCCAACTTTCTGCTCTTAGTAAATTTAATATTGTTGCGAGCGTGATCCAACGACCCACGCGGGCAGACGTTTAGCTCAATATAAAGGTAGATATAGTAAAATAATATGTAGAGCTCTATTCCGTTTCAGGAATCGTATTGAAATTATTTCAGTAGTCACGTTTCACGCTCGACACACATTTTTTGATTTCATCAATATTTCTAGTTCTAATTAAAAACGATAAACGATAAAGAACTTCGGGTTTGCTCTTAAAAATATCGAACCGAGTATAAAAATTTTATGTTCATTGAAACAAGCCCAGGTATCACATTAATTAGTTATTGTTTTATAATAATTATATATTGATTAAATAAGTAAATACATACATATATGTATATAATATTGTATATAGTATAAGACTTAAATAAAACTAAATTAATATAACACATTTATTTACATAAAACATAAATCACTTCCAAAAGCATTTGAAAGTTATCTGTCACGATTTAAATAATTGCAAGAAAATTGTAAAAATATACTCTTTGAACATGTATTTACATAAATGTTTAAAAAGTGTATACAGAGATGTTGCGATACAGATTTTTGAGCATAGATTTTTTTGAATTTAGAGATTGCAAATTTTAATTCTCTTAAAAATAATTAACTTAATCAAGCGCAGCGTCATCTACAATCTACATACATACCGTTTGTGTGTATAAAACGAATTAAAAGTAAAATAAATAGCAATACATTACAGATGAACGATTCATCGTCTTTGGGTAGCATCTCGGAAATACGCAGGATACGAACCAGGATAATAATAACTATACTGTGATGATGCGGGATAGTAAGAGCCTGTTACTCTATCGTACACCAAAACAGCTGGTGGATATTTTGCTGGTCTTTGAGTAACTTGTTGGGGCTTTGGATTTCCCCGTTGATTCGAAATGTTTCTATCGCGATACACAGTTCGCCTTTCTACGTTCTGTTTCTTATAACGGAACAATGGTCTGAAGACGATATTTTCAGCCGCTTCCATATCTTCTTCTGGCGCTATATCGCCCAGATATTTATCGTCATCGCTCATCAGTGTGCCACTGCCGAATGGAAAAGTTAATACGCTTGATGCTGCAGGGTCCAAAGCTTCTTCTGCCAAAGTTTCTAAGTCTTCGTTCATGCGCACAGAGCTTTCAGCTGGCCGAAGATTATTCTTCGGTGTCGATTTGTCGTGATTGTGATCTTGATTGTTATTGGCCAATAGTAAATAGCGAGGTTGGTGACTTGATTTGTCTTTGGGATCGCTCGCATTCAAATTTGCCGAATCTTCAGATTGGGATTTGTTCGGTATCGGCGGGGTGGCACTGCAAAGTGTAACGCAGATAGCGATAATCTATAAGAAAAAAAATATATTTTATGGTGAAAACAGCAGCTTAACTTTATATATGTATGTATGTACATGTTACAGAAAAACTAGGGAAGTTTCACGCGTTTAATCACGAAACAGGTTACAAAAAAACTCGAATAATTCAACCACTCAAGTGGTCCAAAAGTAAATTTAATAATAATGCGAGCGTGATCCAACGACCCAGGCGGGCAGACGCTTACTCATATATATATGTACATTGTATGTATAAATGTAGATATAGTAAAATAATGTCTAGACCTCTAGTCAATTTCAGGGATCGTATTAAAATTATTTCAGTAGTCGCGTTTCACGCTCGACACACTTGAAAACTTCATTGAATTTGTATTATTAATATTATTTTTTTTATATTAATTATTTACATTTCATTAGCTATCTCATGATTTTTCATTATATAATATCCGTTGATCTTCAACGGATAATTCTCTGGCTTAGCTAAAATAAATAACAAAAGCATTCGAATATCACGCGTTCAATTTTAGTGGAGTGAAAGATTGATTGTAATTTTAATAAATTAAATCAACGAAATAGCGGTGTGCAATTTTGTTATATATGCACTTATGTTTCAACTTATAGTATAAGGTGCGGCATAATAACCTGATAGCATACTTTTGAAAATATCTTGAAATTTTAAGGTAATTTAATAATTCAATGAAATACATTTTAAATGTACCTAATAATTTATTTTTTTCACTATATAAATATGTATGTATGTATGTACATATGTACATAGATTGATTTTATATGTACTACGCACTATGATAAATTATTATAAATCATACTTGTGTGTGGCTTTTGTATAAGAAATTTATTGCATTAATTCACCACATCGCTATTTGAACTCCGAATCAATCTGTTTATAATCGTTTATCGTATCACATTATTAAAAAGAATTCGCGTACCATTAGGCTACCACGCTGAACAAACACAACAGCTTCTCAAACGAATTCCACTCACATATAAATCTCGATCTTTAAAAGTATACAAAGATAAACTACTAACCAAAAACGTTCGCCACATTGTATTCGTGCTGTTTTACTAGAGTATCGATGTGAACTTTCAAGAATCTTCAACTCACGTTCGGAATTCTTAAGCTTTTCAAGGGTGAAATTGCACTTGGTTCGGGTTCGGATGATCGACTGAACTTCCTCATCAGTTGCAACGGTATTTATATTCCGAAACAAATGTGTACGGTGTTTGTGGAGCGCATCCGGTGTGTCAGTGTTAAAACGGCACACACAAAAGCTTCGTTCGACACGTGAGTGTGAAGTAAAATATTAATTTCAGATGCGCTTCTAGTCGGCAGTGTGTTTTTGTTTGACAAAGAAAAACATCGGGCACGAGTGGAATTTAATACCCCGCAGATGTAATTTTCGAAACAAAGAAACACTGACGAGCGATACTCGGAAAAGTGATAAAATTTTCCGTGGAAAACAATGACTTATCGGCTGTATGTATGTAACTACATAGTACATATGTATAGTCATTGTACTAATTTTCAGTGACATAAAGAAGTGTTAAAATCTTTAATTATTGTTCTATTACTAAACTTTTCATGTACTTGTACTGAATTGATTAGACAGAGATTTCCGCGTAACGTTTGCATCATTTCCTATTTCAGAATAATTGCATTAGATTTTCAATGATTTTCCAAAACATATGTAACTGATAAGATTTTCCCTATGAAATATTATTTCGAAAGATCTCTAATGTATTTAATATAAAAAGTAATAATAAGCCTTTCATTTCTACATAAAATTAAAAAAATTATTTCGATAAACACTTACTGGTAACTTTTATACATACATAGAGAAAAACTCACTATATTTATACATACGTATGTAATTTTCCTATTATTATATATTCCAATATTATAATTATTAATATATGTATAACTCCGGTTTTATCCAATACTTTTTGTATTCTTTTGTCAAAAATGTCTTGTATTCACAAATGGAATGTGATTCCGTACAGTTATATTGGACGAAAATTAAGGAACAGGGAAATACACCTCCCAAATGATTATGCAATATTGTTATTAAGGAGGCAAAAATTAGTTCAATGTATATTATATATCAGAATCAAAATAAAGGCACTTTCAAGAATTGAAATCAGTTATACCTACAGATAAGCATGCTTTTATAATCATTTGCCATAGAAATTACACTATGCAACAAAAAAACTACCGAAGCCGAAACTAGTCAATCTTTACTGTGTTTAACCCACTTAATCTGAATATGATAATGAAATTTGTTCGTTAGCTCTCGTTTATGAGATATGAGCGTTTAAAAAAATTGTCAGTTTTCCATTTTTTTGACTTTTGCGGACTGTAACTCAAAATGTTCTCAAAAACTTCTGTGTTCAAAATGGGTATTTGAAAGCTTTAAAATAAGTAATCGTCTAGAAAATTTTCAAAGTAAAAAATACTTTTGAGCAACTATTATGGAGAAAAAATTCAAAGTGGGCCACGGATCGAAAAAGGTTGAGAAAATCAGGTATAGTTAAATAACTCTCGCGGCTGCCCAGTCAGGCAGTATACTATTTATGTATATAGTAAATGGTAAATCGATTCACACACACATAATTGTTATTACACATACAAATTTATTCGCTTATTGTGTTTCATGTAAAATTACAATGTGTTGCTTCATAAAAATGAATACGATAGAACGTTAAGCAAAATGTACGATTAAATTACACTTTGCCACAAATGGTGGTATAATTTTATTTTATGCGCTCAATATTATTAATTAAATTGCATATAAAAAATCAAACTCGATAAATTTATTTTACATTTAAGTTTTATTTAATCAAATACCACAATTTCTTTTTATAAATTATTGAAATAAATACAATTAAACAAATGTATAAAATATGTTCGAAATGAAAATTATCACCATTTTTTGTTTGTGCATTAAATATACATAAATATTTTTCATATTATCTAATTATTATAAATATAATGCTATTTTTTACTTGAAACATTTGAAATTAATGTCACGATTTAAATAATTGTAAAAAATATGTATTTGTGCGGTTAATTTGTGAGGATGTCCAAAAAGCATCGTAGAATTTCAATGTTTTTGTTACATTTATTATTTTTTTATTCAAGCATTTATTTAGCACAACGTCATGTACATTTGTATGTATATATTTATAATTAAAACTTATAGTTTATTTATTCATATGGTAATAATCTACATAATTTTGAAGTATAATATTTAATAAAACTTTAAAAAAAAGTTTAAAAAAAATGGCTTGATTATGAATGGATTCGAAGATAGACTAATATTATTATACATACATACATACATATATGCCATCTTGATATATGTATGTATAGTCATTACATCTCCAACCTCTTCCTCCTCAAGATGATGCCACACATTGAAGTATATGTATTTTAAGCTACAGGGTATTCACCACCTTGATTTATACGATATGTAGGCATTGGATTTACAGGATATTCACCCCCTGGGTTGGTACGATATTCAGGCATTGGATTTACAGGATATTCACCCCCTTGGTTTGTACGATATCTAGGCATTGGATTTACAGGATATTCACCTCCTTGGTTTGTACGATATCTAGGCATTGGATTTACAGGATATTCACCCCCTGGGTTGGTACGATATCCAGGCATTGGATTTACAGGATATTCACCCCCTCGGTTTGTACGATATCCACCCCCTGGGTTTGTACGATATCCAGGCATTGGATTTACAGGATATTCATCGCCTCTTCGACCGTAACGACCATAACGTTGATTTCGACTATTTCTTCGAGAAAATTGACGCTTTTGACGCGATGGATTTTTCTTATTTTCAGAACTGTCACTTTCTTTGCCATCTAATGGATTTATAGAAAAATCATGCTTTACATCTATCGGAATATTCTTATCTAAGGAAGAGTCACTCATTTCCAAGTTTGGAACGTTCTTATCAACGAGTTTGTCGCTTTTTTCACGTTTCGGAACTTCATTTCGTTTTTGAGGTGCTGCATAAGCTATCGATATAATTGCGATCTAAAATCAAATATATTATAATTTAAAGCAATATTTTTAATAATCATAATGTATGTTACGCAAGAAATTGCTTACTATTATAAGTGCAGCCTTCATTTTGGAAAGTTCAGTCTTCTGATTGAAACGTCAATTGCGTCTTCATTGAGTTGATGTGAAAGACTAAATGCGTCAGCTATACCGAAATACTACAATTTTATAGGTACGTTTAAATGAGGAAAATCAGAACAACAATAGTTGTGGTCAATCCGACACCACCATTGAATTTAACTATATCAACGGCTTATCTCATGGCAATGTAGATAACAGAAAAACACATTGTCATCCGTGATATATGTGCATATATGTATGTACATACATATGTAAGACATCGTAAGCATGCGATATTACAATTTTTATAGTGCATAAATTAATACAAAAAATTGAGTGGGGTTAACTGGAACCTTGTACGACCGGTTATTGAATATATTCTGTGAAATTTTTCCTATTTCGTTTCCTACAGAAACAAAAAAATAAACATGTTTATTGTCAATAAAGTGATGGGTAAATATTATAGTCTATTTTAATGTAATACACGCTTATACAAATACTGAATGAATCTAAAGCCATCTCAGCACAGTATAAAAGTAATAATGTATATTACATACATATATATGTATATTTAAAAAAAACCGCCTGCATTCGTGTCGGTTGGTTTGTACAATAACAGTATAGCCCCTAGCCCCTAGAATCACGTTTCACACTCGACATACTTCTTTTGTTTTTACATTAATTATTTTCATTTTATTATTTATCTCACTGATATTTCAATAATAATCATCCGGTGATATTCAACTGGTAATACTCTAGTAGTTCAAATAAATAATAAAAGAATTCGGATATTGTGGTTTCAATTTTAGAGAAATGAAAGATTGATTTTAATTTAATCAATTAAAACAACGAAGCAATGCTTTGCGTTCGAGGTTTTAATCACAAACAAAAAAACAAACATTGAATTTTATATCTACTATATAAAATTCAATGTTTGTTTGTTTGTTTGTCTGTTTGTCCGCTATGTAAATCTACAGTTTTCAACTTAGAACCGCCAAACTTGGTATACTATCTCATGATACCGCAAGTCAGACCGTAGGTGGGTTTTGGAAGGGGCCCCCATACAAATTTTTTAATCTGAAAAATAATTTGTACTGGAGAATAAATGTTTTCATTTGTTTCAATTTTTTATTCAAATTTTGTTTGTACTGGAGAATAAATGTCACCCGCACGAGCAACGCCGGGCAATTCAGCTAGTATTTAATAAAACTTAAGGTTGTGAAGTATTATTATATTTCACAACCTTAATTGTTTGATTATAAATAAATGGATTTAGTTGAAGAAGAAATCGAACTATACGTGGTTCGAATTAGTATGGTTCGATAGTACAAGATGCGGCATAATAACCTGACAACATTATTTAAAAAAATTATATAACATAGATATGTTTGATACTACGTATTATTATTAAATTATTAAAAATTATACTTGTGACTTTCACGATGATAAAATTTTGTTTGATGTTTTAGAATAAATTCACAGCTTTATGATTCAGCTAAAATTTAATCGAATATTTTAGAACTGTTCAAATTTCAAAACGGTTTCATAGTAATTTTAAATTACATATATATTTTGGGGTATGAAGCAAATTTAAAATAACTATTTATTGCTAACTTTTGTACATACATAGAAAAAACCTCAGTATAATGTACATATACATACATATGTATGTACATACATACATACCACCGACTATCAATAATACAATTACAATACATACAGTACAGTTACAGTACAATTACAATACATCACAGTACAGTTACAGTACAGTTACATACAATTACAGTACAATTACAATACATCCTGAAAACAAGAAGCAGTTAAAAAGTGCTAATTCAATATACACACATGTACCATATTACTCATCGACCTTCAAGAAATGCATTCCATGAAAAATGCACAATACGAAGAAAAATGCATTCTTATAAATGTTACGTGGATTATATTTAAATATTTAACCTGAATTTTTTATTGAAATAACATAACTGTTTCAAATTTTGGTCAGTATTTTTATCTACAACGGCTAATATTTGTTATAAAACTTATAATATTGCGGTTCAACGACGAAACTTTAACATCGTGGTTAACCGATCCGGTTATGAGCATCCTGTTTGATGAATTTTATTATTATTATACAAATTCAAAATTCCAATTCCAATTCCAAATTCAAAATCTAAAAGTGTAGAAAGAAAACATAAAAATACACAATTTTGATATTAAAAGTACAAATCAAATGCAATTAAAAAACAAACAAAAAATATAGCTAGACTTTTTTTTTTGGTATGCATATATGTATTATTTGTGAAAATTTATCAATAAATATTTTTAAGACGTCAAGTATGTAATTATTTTTTGTGAAATCATATATCGTAGTAGTTAAATTAGAAAAAAATCCCAAAATCAAAATGTTACGTTTGTCCCCGGTCTCCCCCACAGTGTTTGTGGTGGAACGCATCGGGAGTGTCAGTGTTAAAATCGCACACACAAAAGTTTCGTTTGACACATGCCGTGAGTGTGAAGTAAAATATTAATTCCAGATGCGTTTCTAGCTACTAATGTGTGTGTTTTTATTACTTTATGTATGTATGTATAGTGACTATAGTTGGTATGTGTGTATTACTGTGTGTATGTTTTCTCCGAAACTATCAAGTCTATCAAGCTGAAATATCATATCTATTATTTTCACGTAAGGTGTATAGGTCGCGCAGCCAGAGTTGGAGCAAACCACACACACACACATATGCATTTTTAGTATACAGGCTGATGCAATTTTTTTTTTAAATATTTAATTTTAACTTTACCCTTAATAATACCCCACAGTAACTCTATAGGGTTTAGTTCTGGGTGGTAGGGTGGTAGGCGCAGTACATTATGTCCGTGATCTTCCAGGATTTTGTCAAGTACCTACAAAATTTTGGTAATTTGGCTTATTATTTAGTATTGTGTCATATAAAATGGGTTTTGTATTTTTCTCTGGATACGGTATATTCTAACTAAACTATTAAACTAACTACTCTAACTAAACCAACAAACGATATAAAAATCGAAGACTGAAGGAACATGCTGTATTTCACAAAACAATAGTGTCTCTGTTACACTCGTAACGTGTACGCACGCTAAAGAGACAGAGCGCTTTTATTGTTGCATTTAGTGAAAATTCATATTATTCACCTATTCACAGACCCACAATTTGTGTGTGTGTGGTTCGCTTCAACTCTGGCTGCGCGACCTTGTAAGATATACTATGATTATTGTCACAATAAGTGGTATAATTTTATGCGGTAAATATTCTTTACTCATTCTTTAGTAAAAAATCATACTTAATGAATTTATTTTACATACATATAAGTTTTATCAAATACAATATTTTTTTTTAATTATATTGAAGTGGAAATTCACAACGACATGTATGTACATAGATATGTATGTATAAAATATAAAATTCATATATGTAAGTCATAGAAAATTATCACCATTTTTTATTTGTAGGTACATATGTACATACATACATACATACATTCAATGTTATTATTTTTCATATTTCTACTCTATAAAATTCAATGTTTGTTTGTTTGACCGCTATACTAATCTACAGTTTTCAACTTAGAACCACCAAATTTGGTATAGCAAGTCACGGTACTCTAACTTAGACCGTAGGTGGGTTTTTGAAGGGGTCGGAGTCCGTGGTCAAGGGGCCCCCATACAAATTTTTTAATTTTTTTAATTTTGTTTGTACCGGAAAATAAATGTTTTCATTTGTTTCAATTTTTCATTCAATTTTTGTTTGTACTGGAGAATAAATGTCACCCGCACGAGCAACGCCGGGCAATTTAGCTAGTTATTAATATAACACATTGTTTTACATAAAACATAAATGATTTCCAAAAGCATTTGAAGTTAATCTGTCACGATTTAAAAAATTGTAAAAATATACTCTTTCAACATATGTACATTTAAATGTTACAGATATGTGTATATGTACATACATATGTATGTTATGATACAGAATTTTGACCATAGAGTTTTTTGAATTTAAAGCTTGCAAATTTCAATTCTCTTAAAAATAATTTAATTAATTTTTAGCAGCGTCATCTATGTACATACATACATACATACATATGTTTGTGTGTAAAATTTTTTTTAAAATTAAAATAGCATTTCTTAAATAGATTAACTATTCATCGTTTATGTGTTCCATTTCGGAAATACGCAGGATACGAGCCAGGATAATAAGAACTGTATGTATATATGTATGTACGGTGATGATGCGGGGTAGTAAGAGCCTGTTACTCTATCGTACACCAAAACAGTTGGTGGATTTCTTGTTGGTGTTTGAGTAACCTGTTGGGGCTTTGAATTTCCCTGTTGGTGTTTGAGTAACCTGTTGGGGCTTTGAATTTCCCTGTTGATTCCAAGTGTTACCATTTTTATCTCAACACACAGTTCGCCTTTCTACGTTTTGTTGCTTATAAAATTAAAATATTAATTCCAGATGCGTTTCTAGCTACTGGTGTGTGCTTGTTTGACAAAGAAAAACATCGGGCACAAGTGGAGATTAATACTCTGCAGATGCAATTTTCAAAACAAAGAAACACTGATACTCGGAATATAGCCATCGTGCTAATTTTCAGTGACACGAGGAAGTGCTAAAATCTTTAATTATTGTTATATTTATAACGTTTTCATGTACTTCTTTTGAATTTATTATGCAAAGATTTTACAGTAACGTTTGCATCATTTCCTATTTCAGAATAATTGCATCAAATTTTCAATAATTTTCCGAAACAAAACTGTGAAGATTTTCTATGCGAAATAGTGTCTTTTACTGATAGATCTTAAATGTATTACTTAAAAAAAATTAAATTCATATATGTAGGTACATAGATATTTTACGATTCACTTAAAATTTGATCGAATATTATACAATGATTAAAATTTCATAGTAATTTTTCCTTATATATTTTGAGGAATAGAAGCATTTGTAAAATAAATATTTCGCTTTTCATTTCTACATAAAATGAAGAAAAAAAATGAATTCGATTAATATTTACTGCTAAATTGTATGCATACATATATAAAAAAAAAGCCTCAATATATACCAGTGCTCTAGCATCATTAATCTAACACAACCATACAATTCATAAAATCGAGAGCCCTCAATTTGCGAATTTTAGAATACGCTGTGCAGAAATTGGATCAGAATATGAATCCTTACTGTTTTACAATGAAGTATATCGGCTATCCTGAGGCAAAGTTTTGGCTAGATTGCTTGAGCTTCGCTAGAAAGTGCTAAAAAAAAAAGTGCTATCTACTAAATCAAAACATGCTCCAATTACACCAGCTCCTCGAAAATAATCACTGGATGGCCAAACTTGTGTACATGGCTGATATATTTGAGCACCTGAATGAACTTGAACGGAATTAAAATATATATATTTTTTATTTATTTATTTAAAATACATGAGCAGGTGGCATAGCCGATGGATCCCAGGGGTCTGATATAAATGGTACATAAAGATTTAATTTTTTTTAGTTATTAATATTTTATATTTGATATTTGAAGGATTACAAAAATCCATTTATATTCAAAAACTGGTCGAGATGATTTTTAAACATTTATATTTTTATTCATTATTCATTATATTTTATAAGTTACTAGCTGATTCGGCAGGCGGACAATTTTTTTAGATTTATCTTTTAGGAGTCTCTGATATCTATGAGATGTGCGGACAATTTTTTTTGGGCATTTAAATTTATTATTAATTATTTTATACACTTCTATTGGATCGTCTCTCAATCTTCTCGTCTCCAAAGAAGTGATACTCATTCTCTTCAGCCTTTCATTATATGGATTGAAGTTCAGATGGCATTTTTATAATCCTTCTTTAAACCCTTGGCGTGCAAATTAGAGGGGTTAAAAAATAAATGTAAAAAATGTACCAATGTGCTAACGCAATTACAATCATTGGCCACTCTTGACATAGAATTACATATGTACATACATACATATGTATTTTTACATAGAAGATGATTTTTTTTTGTGTATGTTAAGCATTTGAAGCAGCTTCATGGGGATATGCAAGTTCGGTTCAGTGACATGTTAGATATGAATATCTCAGATTGTGTGATGTATCCTTTTGGAGTGAAAGCAATTGATGTTGAAATTACACTATAAGAAAGTATCATAGAGCTGCAGAGTTATATGAGAGGTCAAGTTAGATATAAACATAAAAAAAATAATTTCTGGATAGCAGTAAAATGGCAAGTACTTTTCCACAGCTCTGGGAGAAAGAAAAATTAATATTTTATTGCATTTCCCACATCTTATCTTGTTGAATCTGGATTAAGTCGGGTTATTCATTTACTCTCAAAAGCTTGCAACCACTTTGATCTCGTTTGTCGCTAACATTTCAATCATACATATGTATGTATGTACATACATTAAAAAACTTGCTAGTTTGCATTAGTCACAAGGATCACACAACAAAATTGTGTGATCATCATCAATTCATTAGATATTCCGTTTTTGAAAACGTATACGTATGTAGTTCATTAGAAATACATATATTAAATTATTTTTGTTAAAAATAAATTTTGTAATTTTAAGTAAGCGGTGCAATTTTTAAAGTTCATTTTTGTCCTTTTTTTTTTCCCATGAGCAACTGTTATGGAAAAAATTAAAAGTGGGCTATGGCTCGAAAAAGGTTGAGAAACACAGGTATAGTGTACCATTGATTGAATCGGTCTATGCCTAAAAAAATTAAATAATCGTTAAATAACTCCTCAAGACATATGTATGTACATATGTGGACATCGTGGTAGTTAAAATGTATGGGCGTTTCGCAGCCGCCCAGTCAGGCAGACCCTTGCGTTACTATATTGTATAGTAATGGTAATTCCATTTACAAATTTATTCGCTTATTGTATTTCATGTAAAATTAAAATGTGTTGCTTCTGAAAAATTAATACGATAGAACGTTAAGCAAAATGTACGATTAAATTACACTTTGCCACAAATGGTGGTGTAATTTTATTTCATGCGCTCAATATTATTAATTAAATCGCATATAAAAAATCATAAGTTTTATTTAATCAAATACAATTTTTTTTAAATTATTGAAATAAAAAATACAATTAAACAAATGTAAAAAAGTATGTCCAAAATGAAAATTATCACCATTTTTTGTGTGTTCATACATACAAACATACATACGTACATTCAATTTAAATATTTTTCATATTATCTATTATAAATATAACGCTATTTTTTACTTGAAACATTTGAAATAAATGGCTGTCACGATTTAAATAATTGTAAAATATATGTATTTGTGGGGTTAATTTGTGACACATTCTTTCAACATATGTACATACATACATGAATTTAGATGTTACAGATATGTGTATACAGAGATGTTGCGATAAAGAATTTTTACCATACATTTTGTTGAATTCATAGCTAACAAATTTCAATTATCTTGAAAAAAATCAGATTAATTGAGCGCAGCGTCATCTTGTACATACATATGTACATGTATGTACATATGTACATATGTATGTAGATGAAAAATAATTAAAATTAAAATATTGCATTGCATTAGAGATTAACGATTCAACGTCTTTGTGTAGCGTCTCCGAAATAAGCAGGATACGAGCCAGGATAATAAGAACTATATTGTGAGGATGCGGGATAGTAAGAGTTTGTTACTTTATCGTACACCAAAACAGCTGGTGCATTTCCCGCCGGTATTTGAGTAGCTTGTTGGGGCTTTGGATTTTGTTGTTGTTTCGAAATGTTGCCATTTCTATCTCGATATACAGTTCGCCTATCTACGTTTTGTTTCTTATAACGGAACAATGGTCTAAAGACGATATTTTCAGCCGTTTCCATATCATCTTTATCTTCGAGATCACTCCCATTCAAAGTTGCCGAATCTTCAGATTGGGATTTCTTGGGTATTGGTGAGGTGGCACTGCATAGTGTAACGCAGATAGCAATGATCTGTAAGTAAAAATATATTTTATGATTAAAACAGCAGCTTAACTTTACATACATATGTATGTACATAGATACAATAAGTTACAGAAAAACACAAGAAATTTCACGTGTTTAATCATGAAGCGGGCCGAGCTCGAATAATTCGATCACCCACGAGGCCCAAAAGTTACCAAAAAGTTTAAATTATTCAAAGAAAATGTATTTATAAGTATACACAGTGCCGTAACTAGAGTTTTCGGTGACCCCCCCTATTTTTTTTTTTAATTGAAAATTTTATTGAAATTTCAAAATTTTCAGGTTTGTTTTTTTTTTCGCTAAAAATACAGCATAATGAGAAAAAAATTTAAGAGTCATAGTTTACATAAAAAAAAGGCCAATTACATTATTTCCATCAATTAACCATTATTAATAACATCAATGAGAGAAAATATTAAATGTGTGTGTAAGAAGTAAGTGTATGTGGGTGCGTGAAAGTGTGTTTTTTATATATACATATATTATATGTATATATATATATATATATATATATATATATATTATATATATATATATATATATATATATATATATATATATTTTATATATATATATATATAATTATATATTTTTAATATAATATATTTTAAATAATTTTATAATAGTATTAGAGATGATATTTTTCCCACGCTTCGCAGTTTAATTAAACTGAATGTCTGATTTAGAATTTCAGCAAACTCTGAAAACTGGTTCAGAATGTGTCATATTCATTTTTAGGGTAAATCGAAATGCCTGAAAGACAAGAGTTTATATTTTACTGTAAAAAAATAAAAACAAAGCATATACAAAAGTGTCTATTAATATATTTACATGTAAATAGGAAACATTACCATAGTCAATGAATTCAATTACGTATATAAAAAATAGGCTCACAATGAATTATTTAATATCGAAATTTAACAATTTTGCTGTTTCGTATTCGATGGACGCAAATGGATGGATTCGCAAATGAATTTAGTCTTTCTTGACTTATTGAAGCTCGACGATAATTTTTGATTATTTTTAATTAACTAAAACTTCTCTTGGATGAAGTTATTCCTATAGGGAACGTTAAAAAAATCTTTAATAAGATATCTATATTAGGGAAAACCTCTCTAAGATCTTTTTCAACCAAATATTGAAGTATTTCGATTTGGCATCACACTAAAATATTTTATGAAATCCTCAAGTTCGGATGATACGCGTGTTTACGAAATACAAACGAAAGACACAAAAAGCAAATTGATGATTATAAATGCATCGTATTAATGAAAGATTCTAACCTAACGTGTGCTACGTACGAGTATGTGTACGTACTACGTACGAATGTGTCTACGTACGAGTATGTGTAGAGGCGCAACGCTAACCGCTCGAATACATGATGCAATGTTTTAGTTATGCAATCGGGCGCCACGGCGCCCTTTTCAATTTTGGCGCCTTTTCAAATTTTGGCGCCCTAGGCAACTGCCTACTTTTCTACCCCCTAGTTACGGCACTGCTGTATACACTAGTGACAATGTTCTCGGGTGGGTATCATTTATGTATAATATACATATATGTAGTGTATTTACATATCAAAGCATATGTACATATGTATGTACATATCTGCAGGTGGATTTCTGACGCTTCGCGCTTGCATCTATTAAAATCGGGTATTTAGTTTCATTTGAAATAATACACATACAAAATGAGGCTAATCCAAAAAGCATCGTAGAATTTCATTGTTTTTGTTACATTTATTATTTTTTATTCCAGCATTTATTTAGCACAACGTTACATACGTAAATACATGTATATATTTATAAATAAAACTTATAGTTCATTTATTTACATGATACATAATTTTGAAGTACATACATATATGTATGTAATCTACTATATAAAATTCAATGTTTGTTTGTTTGTTTGTCATTCCGCTATGCAAATCTACAGTTTTCAACTTAGAACCGCCAAACTTGGTATACTATGTCATGATACCCTAAGTCAGACCGTAGGTGGTTTTTGGAAGGGGTCAACAGGTCCCCTACAAAAATTTTAAACAATTATTGTTTGTACTGGAGAATAAATGTTTATTTCGATATTCATTTGTTTTTATTATTTGAATTCACCCGCCCGAGCAACGCCGGGCAATTCAGCTAGTATATAATAAAACTTGGATGGATTCGAAGATTGACTAATATGATTAAATATATATACATATACATATATGTATACGTCTTGATATATAATCATTACATCACCAACCTCTTCCTCCTCAAGATGATGCCATATATTGATATTAAGCTACAGGGGATAATCACCCCCTTGGTTTTTACGATATGTAGGGATTGGATCTACAGGATATTCACCACCTTGATTTCTACGATATGTAGGTATTGGATCTACAGGATATTCACCCCCTTGATTTCTACGATATGTAGGTATTGGATCTACAGGATATTCACCCCCTTGATTTTTACTATATGTAGGTATTGGATCTACAGGATATTCACCCCCTTGATTTTTACTATATGTAGGTATTGGATCTACAGGATATTCACCCCCTTGATTTCTTCGAGCAACGGGATAGTAACGCCGTCGATTTTGATTATTTCTTCGAATTACGAAAAATTGACGCTTTTGACGCGATGGATTTTTTTATTTTCAAAACTGTCACCTTCTTTGCCATTTAATGGATTTATGGAAAATTCATGCTTTTCATCTATCGAAATATTCTTATCTACGGAAGAGTCACTCATTTCAAAGTTTGGAACGTTCTTATCAACGAGTTTGTCGCTTTGTTCACGTTTCGGAACTTCATCGCGTTTTTGAGGTGCTGCATAAGCTATCGATATAATTGCGATCAAAAATCAAATATATTATAATTTTAAGCAATATTTTTAAAAATCATAATGTACATACATACATACATATGTATGTTACACGATAAAATGCTTACTATTATAAGTGCAGCCTTCATATTGGAAAGTTCAGTCTTCTGATTGAAACGTCAATTGCGTCTTCATTGAGTTGATGTGAAAGACTATGCGTTAGCTTAACAAAATACTACAGTTTTAGGTACGTATAAATGAGGAAAACTATTGTAGAACAACAATATTATGTGGTCAGTCCGACATTGAATTTACTATTTTGATGTAATATACAGGATAATCTCATGGAAATGTATTTATAACAGAAAAACACAGTGTCATCCATGATATATAAGATATTGTAAGCATGCGATATTACAATTTATACATACATAAATTAATAAATTATATACATATTATATGCATACGATATTACATACATACATAAATTAATACAAAAAATTGAGTGGGGTTAACTTGAACCTTTTACGACTGGTTATTGAATGTCTTTTGTAATATTTTTCGTATTTCCTTTCCATATTCACAGAAACAAAAAATAAACATGTTTATTGTCAATATTGTGACGGGTAAATATTATAAATAATATTTCAAATATTATCTTAATGTAATACACGCTTATATAAATACTGAATGAATCTAAAGCCATCCCAGCGCAGTATAAAAGTAATAATGTATATTACATATGTATGTATATTAAAAAAAAAACCATCTCCATTCGTGTCGGTTGGTTTGTACAATAACAGCATAGCCCCTAGCCCCTAGAATTATTTCAGGAGTCACGTTTCACACTCGACATACTTCTTTTGTTTTTACATTAATTATTTTCATTTTATTAGCTCACTGATATTTCAATAATAATCATCCGGTGATCTTCAATGGTTAATAATCTAGTCTAGTACATTGTTAAAATAAATAATAAAAGAATTCGAATATTATGATTTCAATTTTAGAGAAATAAAAGATTTATTTTAATTTTAATAAATTAAACCAGCGAAACAACGCTGTGCGATTTTGTTATCTACATATGTATGTATACACTAATCTACATACATATATTAAGGGTTTTAGTTAAAGATGAAATAAAATTATACCTGGTTCGAATTAGATTCGACATAATTTTAAAAATATCTTGGAATAAAATTAAGCTAGTTTAATCATTCCATAAAATAAATTTTAACTGTACTTTATATAGTTTATCTTTTTTACTATATAGGTATATATGTACATATGTACAATACATATGTAGATAAATTTGAAAAATTACGCATTATGGTAAATTATTAAAAATTATCCTTGTATGTGTAACTTTCAAGATGATAAAATGTTTTTAGAATAAATTGACAGCCATTTACATATGTATTTTCCTTTTGTATAAGAAATTGATTGCATTAATTGATCACATTCTATATTACTATTTGAACTCCGAATCAATTTGTTTACAATCGTTTATCGTATAACAATATTAAAAATCATTCGCGTGTCGCAACGCTGAACAAACACAACGGCTTCTCAATCGAATCTAACACACAAAAAAAGCTCGATCGTCAAAAGTATACTAAGATAAACATAAGAATGATTATAAACTACTAACCAAAAACGTTCTCCAAATTGTATTCATGCTGTTTTACTAGAGTATCGATATGAACTTTCAGGAATCTTCCACTCGCGCTCGGAATCCTTAAGCTTTTCAAGCGTGAAATTGCACTTGATTCGGTTTCGGATGATCGACTGAAATTCCTAATCAGTTGTAACGATATTTATATCCTCAAAAAATGGATACAGTGGTTGTGGTGGAACGTATCCGGCGTGTCAGTGTTAAAATCGCACACACAAAAGTTTTGTTCGACACGTGGCGTGAGTGTGAAGTCAAATATTAATTCCAGATGCGTTTCGTGTGTATTTATTTGACAGAGAAAAACATCGGGCACGAGTGGAATTTAATACCCTGCAGATGCAATTTTCGAAACTAAGACACAGTAACGAACAATACTAGGAAAAGCGAGAAAATTCTCCATACAAAAGGATGTACATAATATAGTCATTGTGCTAATTTTCAATGACACGAGGAAGTGTTAAAATCTTTAATTATTGTTATATGTATAAAGTTTTCCTGTACTTGTACTGAATTAATTCTAAATAGATTTTCCCGTAACGTTTGCATCTATTCCTATTTCAGAATACTTGCATAAAATTTTTAATGATTTTATAAAACAAAACTATGAAGATTTTCTATTTTTATTTATTTATTTTATATAATAATAGCTAAATAGCTAAGTTAACTACATCTATTACATATTTCAAAACACTAAATCAAAAACACATTATACACTATACTTATACATACTACTATTTCTCACAGAGGTGTCTCCTCACACTTTTCAAGAATGCATCTATTGTCTTAGAAGACTTGATGCACTCCGGGAGGGCATTATACATTAAAACACCCCTGTGAAAAACACCACCAGCTGTCTTTAATTTCCTTACTCTACCTACAACTAGTTGGTTCTTATTTCTAGTATAATAACTATGAATATCACTATTTCTAATGATATAGTTCTTAAAATAACTTGGCAATAACTTATGATCTAACTTATAAACAAAAGACAATGTGCTTAATTTTAAACTATATGAAATAATGTATCTAACTAAATATATTAAATGCATTATTTCATCTTGAAAATTTATACAGATAGCTGTCGAGTGCAAAGACTTTTAGTATTGTAATATGCACGTGTTGTTGCATACAATGCTTATTATTCCATATTTCTAATATATTTCATCACATAAATAAAATTCATATAGATCTTAAAAGTTTATCGAATGATTGAAATTTCATCATAATTTTTCCTTATCTAATCTAATTTTATAAATCGCGAAGTATAATATTTTATAAAACTTGAGTTTAAAAAAAGATGGTTTGATTATAAATAGATTTAGTCAAAGACGAAATCGAACTATATGTACATACATATATATACGTGGTTCAAATTAGTATGGTTCGATAGTACAAGATGCGGCATACTAACCGGACAACATTATTTTAAAAATATTTATTTATATAACATACATAGATATACACATTTGACACTACGTATTATAGTATATGTACATACATACATACATGTGACTTTCACGATGATAAAATTTTGTTTCATGTTTTTAGAATAAATTCACAGCTTTATAATTCAGTTAAAATTTGATCGAATGTTTTACAAAGATTCAAATTTCTTAGTAATTTTTAATTATATATTTTGAGGTATGAAGCAATTTTAAAATAAATATTTACTGCAAACTTTTATGCATATGAATATAATAAAAAAACATTCGACCGATTATTATCAATAATACAAACACTATTTTTTTTATAATGATATAAATAAATATTATAACAACCTTGGTTGAAAAGATTGTTTTGGGAAATATTTTATATTATAATATGTGCATTTTCTCGTATGAAAAATGCAATATTAGAAAAAACACCAAAGTTTTCACACGCATTTCTCAACGATTCATAAACATACATATATATAAAATTTCCATTGTAAGATTACGACAATGATCATCAATCATCGTAAATGCGTATCCGACAGTCATAACTGTTGATTCACCGACGGAAAATTAACACTAATGCGCGCAAACATGAAAAGCTTTCAGCGAAAATGCGTACAATTACAATACATCCTGAAAACAAGAAGCAGTTAAAAAGTGCTAATTCAATATGCACAAATGTACCATGTTACTCATCGACCTTCAATAAACGCATCCACGAAAAATGCACAATACAAAGAAAAATGCATTCTTATAAATGTTACGTAAATTATATTTAATTATTTAACCTGTACTATTTGTTAAAATACCATAGCTGTTTCAAATTTTGGTCAGTATTCTTATCTACAACGGCTAAGATTGTATCAACTTGTATTATAGCGGTTCAACGACGAAATTTTATCATCGTGGTTAACCGATCCGGTTGATTATTAATATCATTAGTACATACATCATCATTATATCTAACGTTTTTCTGATACCAACATTCACATGCTGATTTTCACAAATTTTACAATGACAGCTATAATATAATTACCTATATAATAAAATGATCTAATAATAATAAGATGATCAAAATGTATTGATTCAAAATAAAAATTATGTCATTGCATTATATAATAGTCATCAATGCCTTATCGCTCTTTGTCAAATGTGCGTATATAAGGTTATGCGCGTTGGAACTCTCCCAATCTTTACAAATTCGAACAATATTATTATTGCAAATTGTTATTGTTGTTGAAATAATCGTGTATGCGTTACTTGTGATATAATGAAACAGGCGGATACGTTTAGTTTCGAGAATTTTCACTTTGTTTACAAACTTTTCATCGTTATTGCAAGAGAAAGATTAATTTCGCGCAAACATTGTGTAATTTTTTTATCGTAAATTAAATTTATAGGAAATGTAGATAAGTACGAAACTCTCGACAGTTGTAAAATTATCAAAAATTTTGACTTTTACTGCAATTTTGGCGTGTTGAATGTCACAGACAACTTTCTACAAGGTCGTCTTCCGAAATTGTACCAACTCAACATTCGACCGCTCCATTTCCAAAATATTCAATTGCGAAAATCTTTGTAAATGACAACCTGTTTGATACTCGTACAGGATCCAGTGTTAATTATATATGAGACTTGGAATCGCGATTTAAAATCATATTAGTGTCTTGTATTTGAGTTAGTACATACAACAGTGGTGTCGAGTGTTTTCGTGTTCGAAATGTACAGAAACGTATTAGCGTTCGCGGTCAGTGAAGGAAAATCAGTGAAAATTTTACATTAACTTAAATATTATCGCTTTAATTTATACTTTAATTGATTGTGTAGGTATTGGCGGTGTTGTTGGTGCCAAACTATGGATTCTTACATCATCACAAAACACAAGAAAAAGAAGTCGTTGCACCTGCACCGCATTCAGTTTATGGTCCACCTGTGGTTTGTTGATTTTTTTAACTTTCATTGAAATCAAACTGAGGTTAACTTATACAAAACGATCCAATTTCAGTAAAAAATTACATAATGAGTAATTTTAATTGTTTTAGACTGAAGGCTCACTTTTGACTAAAGAAGATTATAAAGCCATACTTGGTGCCTTGAATGAAAAAGTAAAGGAAGTTCATCCTTTCGCATGGATCGGAAAAAAGATACACGATAAATTCCATAAGAAACCAGTTCCACAATACCAGTAAGTTTGCAAATAGGCATTATAAATCACTTTACAATCACACGATCCACAATTTTTAACGTACGCGTTCAATTGTATTTTCAGACTCCGACCGGAATTGGGATTCACCCAATACAATAACATTCAATACGTACCTTTAGTACCCATAATCATCGACCCATCACCTGTTGCGCCAATCGTTGCACCAGATTCGTCATCTTCGGGAAAAAAACCTCAAAATCACGTACCTTCAGCTCCGTACGAACCAGCACATCCAGCACCACATCCAGCACCATATCCAGCATCGTCTTAAGTCAATAAAATTTTACATTATACAATTTTACAATAATATAAAATAAACGATTAAGCTTAGAAATGTATTATTTATCTTATTTTTGTATGTATTGATTAATTTATTTATTTATTAAAATACAAAAAAAAAAAAAACATATATTGAATCGATGACTGCGTTAACTTTTTTGATTTTTAAATGTACGAGAAATCATAATTAAATTCAATTGACAAAACATTTTTTTCACAAATTTATCTGACAAAAATGCTTGGATGGAATCTTACATACATATGTTTAAATTTTTTTTTTTTAAAGGTTATTGCAGTTTCTTTCTAACGTTGTCTCGTTGGATAATTACGCGGCAAAGATTTTAAACAGTGTGCGCTTGCCTCCAAATTATCCTATACCTACGATGTTTATGCTTATAGATAAAATTAAACAATAAATCAATTATCTGCCCTTGAAATTCTTTATGGAGGTTAATAATGAATGCAAATACCAGATTAGTGTTAATAGAATTTAGTTGTACATATAGTATATACATATGTATACCTACGTACATACATACATATATAAAACACGTTTTGTCCTACGTAAACTGTGATATCAGTTGACACAGTGTGACCTATCGATAGTTTCATATTTCATTAAACTATCATATAATATTATATATCTATGAATTCTCATTCGCCTTATAAAGTCATTTCTAGAAAAGTAAGCGTTATGCAAATTAAAAACATATCCTCAATCTGTGAATCCATCATACATACATATGTATAATATAATATGTGTACATATGTATGTACATATAGATACACATATGTATATGTAAGTGAAATCGAACATAGTGCACGATAATCGGCCAATGCACGAAATAAACAGCGTTTCACAATGGCGACAATTAATCGTCGTCGTGCGAATAAACAACAAAAATAAACGATTTCGCAGTAATTTTGGTTCATAAGGCTATCTTTGAACCGCGTCGCCGATGGGCAATTTTTATAACGAACCACAAAAAAAAAGTTATAACGAACCACATTCATTATCAATGCGTTGAATTTAACAGTGCATTGCATATTGCAAAATGTGTCAAGGAAAATCGACGGAAAATAATAAACAGCGTGTTTCATAAACAGTTGCTTTTATATTAGTATGTATGTAGATATTTTTCCGAGAATATTTCTAATACTTTTTAATGAGATCATCCGGAAAATTTAACTAATAATAACAAATCCTTTTTTAAATATCTTAATTGCAATCTTAAATCAAATGTTTCAATTTCCAATATAAATGATGATAATGATGTACTTATTACTGAACCTTTGTCAGTTGCAAACATATTTGCCAAGTCTTTCATTAAAGCCTATATCGATGAACCATTAGATGATATGCCCTCGTTGCCAATTGAATCTCGTAGAACTAATGAAGTTTGTAGTGTAAGTTTTAATAAAAAATAAATTGCTGAGGTGCTGTCTGGTCTCTCAAATAACTCAGCTCCAGGCAGTGACAACTTGCCCTCCATTTTACTGAAATATACTGCAACTACCATTTCTCATCCATTATGTAAAATATTTAATGAATCCTTTAAGTCTTCTTCTATGCCAGAGGTATGGAAAACTTCAATTGTTGTTCCAATATACAAAAAGGGCAATAAACTGAAGGCTTTAAACTTTCGCCCAATAAGCCTTTCATCCATCATCCTCAAATGCATGGAGAAGGTGATCGTAAAAAGGCTCATAAAACATGTTATGGATAGTAATATTATACCCTCCACGCAACATGGCTTTCTACCGGGAAGGTCTGTAATGTGTAATCTACTGGCATCTTTAAATGAGTGGACTCAAAGTCTAAATAATGATGTTCCTACGGATGTCATTTATTTGGATTTTGAAAAGGCATTTGACAGAGTCCCTATCGAACGTTTGATGTTGAAACTGGATCATGTCGGTGTTAGAGGCTCACTCTTGAAATGGATTGGGGAGTTCTTGAGACTGAGGAAGTTCACGGTGAGGATCGGTGACTGTCTTTCCGACTCATTACCGGTTCTCAGTGGAGTTCCCCAGGGTTCGGTTCTGGGACCTGTTTTGTTTCTTATATACATTAGCGACATTGTGGATGGTCTTGTTTCAAGTCATTCATTGTTTGCAGACGATATTAAACTTTTCGGTCCGGCAACTATCGATGGACGTAGAGATTTGCAAAATGACCTGAACTGTATTAACATATGGTCTAAAGTTTGGCTTTTGTCTTTAAATGCAGCCAAATGCAATACTCTTCATTTAGGATCCTTCAATGCGCAAATTCAGTATATGATTGATAATCAAATATTGACTAATGTTTCCTCCCAATGTGATCTGGGTGTAACTATCACCAAAGATTTAAAATGGTCTGTGCACATCAACCAGTTAGTCAAAAAAAAAGTAAATTCCTTTATATATATCATTAGATGTGTCTTCAAATCGTTGGATGAAAATTTGTTGTTAAAAAATATATAAGTCATATATCAGACCGAAATTGGAGTATGCATATAATGTTTGGAATCCCCATTTCAAAAAAAAAAGATATTCTATGTCTCGAGAGGGTCCAAAGAAGAATTACAAAATGCCATCCGAACTTCGATCACTACCTTATCATGAAAGATTGAAAAGACTGAATCTCTCCACATTGGAGACGAGGAGATTAAGAGGTGATTTAATTGAAGTATTCAAAATAATAAATAATCATTATTCATGTGATATGACCAACCTCATTATGTTCAATGAGAACCCTCATCTAAGAGGTCATACTCTTATACTCCAAAAAGAAAAATCAAATAAGATTGTTAGAGATTCATTCTTTTCAAATAGAGTGGTTCAAGTTTGGAATAGTCTTCCAGATTCAATAGTCACTTCAAAAAATGTTAATTTATATAAAAATCAGCTAGATTTATTCTTAAAAAACAATGGATATTTGTAATTCTTTAATAAATGGACCATTATTCATTTTATTTTTGTTTTTATCTTTATTTTTATTTTTGTTTGTTTTTCTTATTCTTTTATTTTTTATCTCTATTTTTATTTTTATCTCTATTTTTATTTTTGTTACTATTTTTTTTTTATCTTTGTTTTTTTTATTTTATTTTATTTTTTATTTTTTTTTTATTTTGTTCAAATTTGGCAATACTGTCCTCTCATTCTTTCTTTTTTCATTTATAATACTGTTTTTTTTTTTTTTTTGATTTTTAACTAAAACCAAACCCCATGGGCCTATCGGCTATGCCGCCTCTCCATGTAATTATTAAATAAATAAATAAATAAATAAATAATGCTATTTCGTTATACTTTATACGCACTTTTTATTTCCACATACCATTTTACCTTAAATTGTAAGACCAAAACAAGCATTTCGCATTTCATAATGTGTCGTTCAAAAGCGTAAATTCCTGTCCTGGAAAGTTTACCGTGGCTTTTAACAGAGACCCTCAAACTTGTATGACCAAATTCCAGCTGAGGAATCAATCGGCTTACGTTCAAGATGCAAACGCTTCATTTGAATTACAATGTAAATAAATTGTCCGATTCTGGGATGTTGCACTTATCGCCAAAGGGTATCAAACAGCACATTTCGAAGTCCATTCGCAATATATTGGCTATCAATTACGTCGAAACGGATAAACGACGAATCGTATGCGGCGATAACGACCCCGTCTCTCGTCTGTTTATTAAATTGAAGTCATCAGTTCACTGCATGAACAACAATTCTATGAAAAATAGCATTCTAGCGTATAAAAGCCATGGCTCGGTTATCGTCTCGCCGAACTGTTTATTGATTCGCGAACGCAAGCTCTGTGCAAACACACTTGTTATACGACGCCATGTCTAAGTTCTTGGTGAGTTTTTTTCTACAGTCGAATTAGTTTGACAAATTATTTTTCCTATCGGATAAATCGTTGAAATGCGACCTCAACGACCGGTAGTTCAATTTTTCGACACTGGTCCCTTATCAATCGTGTGTTTTCAGCTAAGTGATACACCTATCTATGTGAACTCGTGTGTATGCGAGTTGTGTTATTTTTTTATGGTCGGATAAACATTGCAGAATCCTAAATTCTTTATACAGATATAAAATCAGCGTTTGATCAAAGAAAAAGCAAACACGATTATACACGCACAGAGAGTGATTGCATTAAACAAATTATATAAAGTGGTTGTTAACTCTAGTATAATAATTTATAATGTAATTTGCAGACCGCATCTTATGTATTGTGGTTCGTTATTAATTATGTATGTTATATAAGTCAACTAGAGATAGATTACAAATATTACAAAATAGTGGTATGAGATGTATTTTAAATGTTGATGATTGAATTAGATTGGTTGATTGTAAATGATACTTTGAGAATTTGTGTGTTCGTATTTATATTTAAGCTAAATAATAATATGTTACCATCATATTTTAGTAAATTTATTGTGAGAGGAATGGATGTATGTGAATATAATTTATGGAATAAAAATAATTTAATTATAAAAAATGCTAAAATAAATATAAATAGGAGAAGCATCTTGTACAGAGGTGTTTTGGAGTATAATAGACTGCCGGATGGAATTAGAAGTTCCAAAACTATTGAAAAATTCCTGGCAGTCTTAATAAAACATCTCTGTACAAGGATTATAATTAATTAGCTTAAGCTACTGTATTATATAAATAAATAATGTTGTTCCATTATATCTATATGTATGTATGTATGTATGTATTTCAGATTTGGGGCATATTCTTTGCATTAGGAGTATTGGTGAGCGGTTCACCTTTGAATAGAGCAGAATGGAAAAATTACTATCC
Organism: Parapsyche elsis; assembly: GCA_022651745.1. NCBI lineage: Eukaryota > Metazoa > Arthropoda > Insecta > Trichoptera > Hydropsychidae > Parapsyche > Parapsyche elsis. The sequence continues at coordinate 5,429,621 of JAGVSN010000018.1, forward strand.
TGGAGCGCATGAAGAAAACGATCACGGTACATTTAATATATTTCATTATATGAGCCTTTTGTTGAAAGTGGTATAACTTAATTTTTTTATTATTTGAATATTGTGTTTCAACATATGTATGTACATATCGTGGACTACAATAGTGGCACAACTCAAAAAATCACTTGTTTAGATAAATGGTTAAATGTTTCCGTTATTATTAATAATTTAAATCAGTTCAAATAAATTCTCCAACTTTATTGTAGTAATTAACGGAATAAAGATTGGGCATTAACTAATGACTGGCGGTCCACTATTGAATTAATAGATATGCCAGTGTTGCTGCTAGTTTGCCATGTTAGGACTTGTACTAACTCCAAAATAATATTTTTTGAGTTGTGCCCATTGTAGATCATGAGCGATATACATACTTAACGCTTCAATGTAACAGTTTTTTGTTATAACTTTTTAAAATACGATTTCATTCAATTTTTACGATGTAGCTACACATTTGTAACCATTTTCACATTATTTATTATTACATTAATACTCTTTTAAAAAAAATGACTCATCCATATATTTGAGCGTACTTTTCATACATTCTGTGAATATAAAAATTGTGTCGTGTTGCAGATAAGTGCGGTTTTAATGGGCACGATCATCATGTCAATATTGTTGAAAATTTCAAAGATCGGAAAGAGTTCGAAGTTGAACCTCAACCTCCCAGTCCAGGTGTCAAAGAATCAAAAGTGAGCGATTTGGAGAGTGTGCTTATGGGATACGATTTTGGAGGCGTCAATGCTTTGGGACCGTTCGAAGACTCGTACAATCCTATCAACTATCAATACAACAAAATATATAAATTTTTACAATGACGCACTCTTTGAAGCTGTAATTTGATTTGTTTTTCATTATTGTATTATTTTTTTTATATGTACCTATTTATTATTTTAAATAAATTCTAGTTAAGAAAAAAGTTGTTGTAAAATTATTCTTCCCACTATAAGGCAAATACAAAAATGTTTATACAAATTGAAGAACTATACATACTGCTATAAATTAGTGAAAGTGGAACTTACGTTAATTTTAACGACCATAAAATACAAGCTCCTAATTAAAGATGATTAACTATTTTAATAGTATAGCGTTTAGCTGTAGGTGGCTTATATTTGAATAAGAATGATATTGAGTCAGTTTAAATTGTCCCATATATATGTAGCTAACCGTGCGATTAGGATTAAATTGCATTTGTGAATAAATTGATAAAAAACCGAATTAGGTTAATTTACAGTGTTTCAAAAAAAAAAAACAAGCCGTAGAAAAATAAAATGAGAATTTGGCAACTGTAACAGAGATAACCTCTCGGTTGCCGAGTGGGGTCTTCGATTTGAGACCAATCTCCAATGATCCGGAACGCGAAACGATAGCGATTGCCGAGAAAAATTGTCAGCATAAATAAGTATAACGTTAATTACACAACAATAAATTCGATAATTTAGAAGACAATAAATTGACCTCGTGACCTTATTCCTAGATGACTGTGAATTTCTTTAGATGGTTAAACGAACGTGATACCAAAAAGTATAGCAAATAATGTTGTACAATTCTAATGCTATGTACATACCTATATGTATTTACGGTCGAATTTTTCCAATCTGCATTTATAAGTTTATATAATACAATACAGGTCGATAATGCACACGCTGATATTCTGCCACGATTGCAATGCATTGTATACATATGTATATCATTACTTCAAATAAAACACACTCAATTGATTGTTCATACAATTAACAATAATAATTATATTACCTATGTGTATAACGTATGGGGTTTTTTAATAAGCGGTGAAAGTCATCAAAATTTTGCCTAAAATTAAAATAATGCTGAATACTTTGTAACCAAACGATGTTCCGTGATAAAGAATGTGTATCGAAAACACACATGTTCAAATACAGAACGAAGAAAAAAAAAATTATCGTCAATTAATTTCACGTTTTCTAATAACTAAGTTTAAAAGTTATCATTTTTCTTATCGCTTCTATTGAACAATATTTAGGTATAAAAGGGGTCCATTCGTAGAACAAAAATCAGATTCTGCCGATCAGTATCACTAAACTCCCCAAAATGAAGTTCTTCGTGAGTACTTACACACATACACTGTATGAACACATATTTTTCTTATGGTGAATTTAACAATCTTACATTTTTTTATTAAAGGCATTCTTCCTCATCTTCATGGTGTTCTTCGTGTCCATCCAAGGATACAAACAAGGACATGGACAACACGCCCAAGGTACTAAAATTTAAATAAATTTTCAATCTAATAATTTATTTACCTCTTGTACGAGCGTATTTTGAATTGATTTTTTTTTCACAGTTGCCAAGGATCCTCATCATGCCCAGGGTGGACATGATGGCGGCCATGGTGGAAATGCTGGCGTAGGAGTTCATGGTGGTGGTGGTGGACAAGGAGGACATGATCAACATAATAAACATCATTAGGCCTTACATTTCATCCTAAAAGTACCAAAAAAAAATTAAATTAGATCCACACATCAATACTATATATGTACGTATATAAAATATAAATAATCCTTTAATGTGCACACAAATTTACAATACCGAATAAAATAGAATTTACATACCATAATCTATGTCTATTATTTCAATTCAAAGCAATTTGCTCAAATGCGTAATAAATGATAAAAAAATATATACACGGGTTACATGTATAAAAATCGATGCAATAAATTAATAAAAAAATAAGGTATTATAACAAGTATGTATGTGGGAGATACCTATTGGACAACGTTATATAAAAAATAATTATGCAATAGTCTGACTTTAACAGGGTGCTCAAATTACACTGTATGGTAAAATTGCAAATTGCAATAAGGATTTTAACTATTTCACTTATAGTTAATTGTTTAACGCTCTGAGCAAGTCGCATCAATGCGAGTACAAATGTATTACACCCTTGTTCAAGACACAACTCAAAAAACGAGTAATAACTTGATCGAAAAATCGATTTTATGTGGAGTTTATCATGATTTTTTTAGATTTTGATGTGTAGTTTATATAGAATGATGTAAATTAGTTATCAAAAACTTAATTATTTGATGGTTAAATGAAAAATTTAAATTTTACTATGTTTTACGTAGTTGTTGATTGTTTTTTCAATTTATTGAAAAACTTCATTTTTTGAGTTGTGTCAGTTTTGAAGCGAGGGTGGGCTATGTAGTTCCGATCATATTTTGTCTCAAAGAGACGTATGTAACTTACACATTGCAATAGCAAGGTTTCTAGACTCGCATTTATTTTGTAAAATTTTAAAGTTTGTACACTTTTACTTATCGTTGGCGAACTTTTTCTCGATACTGATAACGATGAATATGAAAATCAATGCAACGGAACGATAGACGAACAGCGTGCATACCCTGTACGTTTGATTAGAAAAACAAAATTCCTTTGAAAATAATATATTAAAAATAACATGTTTGGCATATATGATAATTTGCTATCTTTAGTTATGCTTTTTTACGTATGAAAAAAGATTAATATAACATCATTTTCAGGTATATAAAGACTGCACACGATCGTAACAAAACCATATTCTGACTGACAGTTTAGCATTCAACTTCCAAAATGAAATTCTTCGTAAGTGATTCAATTGTCTATACATTCATTCTATTGCGTGCACATTTCTAAACCATCGTATAATCTTAAACTGAAATTGCAGGGCATCTTTTTGTTCTTCGTCTTCTTGTTCCTGTCTGCGGAAGCCTACAAACAAGGCCATGGACAACACGCAACAGGTATACTATATAAAACTACATACATATGTGTCAAGTGTGTGGATATATCGTTGGATTGGATGATATTAAAATAAATTCATTGTTTTTAAAGGTGGTGGTGGTGGTAAGGAGGGTCAACTGCATAGTGGCCATGGTGGTTCTGACGGTCATGGTGTAGGAGGAAACCAAGGCATCAATGGCGCTCATGGTGGTCAAGGTGGAGGACACCATGACGGTCATTCAGGACATCATTGAAATTTCTCACATTAAACTTTAATCACTTTTGCAAATTTAAACTCTACATTATGTATATACACTAAGACAACCACAAAGTTTCTTTTAAAATAAATAATAATACTCAGTTCAAATCTATGGTTTTTATTTATTGGTTTGTTATTGTTATTTCGACATACATACATGTGCTACAATTTAAAGGAACAAAAAAAATATATATATATGTATATATCATCATTTTCAGCCGTTCGCCATCCACTGCTGAATGAAGGCCTCTTCAATCTTCTTCCATTACTGTTTGTCTTGAGCAATCTGCATCTACTCGACTTCACACATTGTTCTCAATTCATCGTCCACTCGGTCTACCTTGCTTTCTTTCACATCCTCTCGGATACCATTCCAGTATTTCTCCCGGCCAATCTGCGGGAGAAATACTTCAACTTTTCGCAAGTCCGCTATATCTGCCTCTTTGGTCATGCTTCTTCTTACAATCTCTTCTTGTTACACCAAGCGTACATTTTTCAATGCTTCTCTGTGTGCACTGGATTTTGCGAAACATTCTTGTATTCAGCATCCACGTTTCACATCCATACGTCATAACTAGCAGTACGCACTGGTCGTATGCCTTATTTTTTAAGCATAGCGGAATGTTGGATTTAAAAACTAAATGTGTTCATTCTTCCAAAAGCGCTCCATCCTAGTTTCATTCTTCGTTTTATTACTTTACATCCGGTCATATTCACCAATTGTCCTAGGTATAAATAATTATCAACTATCTCTACAATATGATTATCTAATTTGACTACATTTTGCGTGCAAAATTCATTAAACATAATTTTAATGTTATTTAAATTAATTTTTATATCTACTTTCATACTTTCGTTGCTTAATTTCTTAATTGCATTAATCTATTTTGTAAATCGTCGTAAACTAATATGTTGAGTAAACAAACATGCGAAGAACAAGGTTTTTATATACATACATACATACATACATACATATGTATGTATGTTTATGTACAATATAAAAATCTTCGTTTGTTTGTTTACTCAAAATATTATGTATGTACATAGAATTAGGTTAATCGGTGACCCATCCGATTCATATTTACTTTGAATCGATGTTGAACTTATTTTGGTGGAATTACAACATTTCTGCGTACACTATCGACATTATTTGTATTTTAATAATTGTGTATAAAAGCAGATAAATCGCTCTTGAAAGACAGTCGTCTCCGGCAATTTCGCAAAGCAAGTCAAAATGAAGTTCTTCGTGAGTAATCGTTTTATTCCCTTTTCATTCACTCCATTTAAATAATTTCGATTGCACAATTATCGTAGTCTGGTTATGGTAATTTCTACGATCGACGACAGTATCAAATGATGGCAATCTATCGTTGAGTCATCATTAGACCGTGTTTTCTCACATTCATACTTGCAAGTGTCACGGCTGAAAACCCGTGCTAATAAATGTTTAATAATTTATTGCCATTATTTTTACAAAAACTTGTATTTCGAGATGTCTTTTCGCATTTTTAACCTTTTTCGCATCTTGTGAAAATATCCAATAAACATGCTGTGTAACGTTTTGACTTTTAGGCGGCATTCTTTTTTTGGTGTTTTTCGTATTTTTCACGGCTGCTTTGCCACACTATCCTCAACCCGTATATCCCCATGGACAAATCGGAGGTAAAAAACACAACATAAATATAATATAAAATAAAAATTGTTGTGTTTATCTCATCACGTTGACATTTCTAAAGGACATGGTCACGTAAATGGTCACTACCAACCACCGCATGGACATGGCAATTTTGGTCAAGGACATGGACAGGGACATAACGTTCACGGGGGACACGGAGGTCACGGAGAAGGTATTCATGGTGGACATGGTGGTCATGGTGGTCATGGTGGTCATGGTGGTTATGAACAAGGTGGTCACGGACACGGTCAACATGGTCACGGACATCATTGATGATGATTTTTACTATTCGTATTTTAATTTAGGCATTGACTAATACTACGAAAAATGTATATGTACGTATAAAATAAAATTATTTTATAAAAAATGCATCGTACTTTATTGACACGTTCAAAAAGCCCCACATTCAACACTTCGTTTAATTTAAAATTTACCTTTGCAAATACAATTGTAATATACATACATAGGTAGACATTCAAAACATCGTCTATGCAATCTTAGAAGTAAAAATCGCTCAAAAAAACTATATACCTACATATATACATACATATATGTATTGTATATCTATATATATATAAATCAATGTCTGTCTGTTTGTTTGTCTCTTATAGGCTCCTAAACCACTCAACCGATCGCGATGAAACTTTCAGGACTTATTGTAATCATGCCGGGGATGGTTCCTGTGAAAAAAAAATTGGAAAAAACGGGAACGGGCCTGCTTACGCGTCAGATAACGTACTAGGAACGGGAACGGGATCGGGAACGGGATCGAGACCGGGATCGGGATCGGGATCGAGACCGGGATCGGGAACGGGATCGAGACCGGGATCGGGAACGGGAACGGGATCTGGAATGGGAACGGGAACGGAATCGGGAATAGGCCTGCTCACGCGTCAGATAACGTACTAGGAACGGGAACGGGAACGGATCGGGAACGGGCCTGCTCACGCGTCACAAAACGTACTAGGAACGGGAACGGGAACGGAATCGGGAATTGCAACGCATGCCGGGTCAGCTAGTCTAGGTATAAAATATTACAATTTAGCTACTTGTTTGAACATAATTCAAAGCAAAAAAAATGCTCTAAGTTTGTCTGTTTAAACATAGACGAGGGTTAATCGGTGACACATTCAATATACATATGTATGTACATATACAATATACATATGTATCTATGAACATATGTCACCCATCTACATATATTTTAGCATTATCTATGTCAACTCCTAGTATTTCTGAAATTTAGTCAAAATGTAATTATTCGTTAATAATATTCTTTTTTTTTGTTTGAATCTATGTATTTAAATAATGTAGAGTCATGGTAATTTTCCAATTAATAATAAAATGGAATTCAGTGAGTCATTTTGACTTGATAGATAGCGTGTTTTCCTATATTCATACTAATAGGAGTATCGCTGAAGGTCGCCCGACTAATAAAATTATACCCATTCCTTTTATACCACTTTATGATTTGAAATATTTGGTTGCAGTTGCTAAATTTTAGCCATTGTATACAATGCATCTGAATTGTTTATTTAATAAGCACGCTGTTTAATGTTTTGACCATTACATTCTTCTTTTTGGCTTTTTGTGCATTTGTCACGGATACTCTGCCGCACTATTCAAAACCCGTTATCCTTTATTATTTTTTATTTTATCGGAAATAAAAATACGATACATACATATATTAAAAAATACATATTATTTTTAAAAATAGATCTATAATACATAGGGGAGAGCGGGGCAAGACGGGGCTGTGGGGTAAGATGGGATCTTGTGATATTGGCTATAATAATTTCGCTAATGACCATCTAGTGGTATTCCCATACGCTCCTCTTGCACAAACCGTGGGTGACACAAATTCAGTGTTGTCGAGCATTAGGTTCGGGCACAATGTGGATTTAGGGTATATTTCATACTTCGATGTAATTTTACCACCGTGCATCGAGCGTGACATTGTTAAGAATATTTCACGAATTCGATAATATTGCTAGTGTTATTCCACAACCAGCTATTGTATTTCAAGTTTAGATTATCATTATTTGCCTTAGTTACGTAGTTTAAACATTGCGATTGATTTTTCGCAATAATACAACTTGGGGCAAGATGGGGTATGAGTAGAGACCCGTGTTTTTCGCATTTATTTTTTATCGATTTTAGCATTTTGATTTGTCATTTTAGCATTTTGTAGCGAATAAAGCATTTGATTTTAGCATCTATTTAGCATTTATTTTTATTAGATAATTTTTTAATACAGATCAATTTCAATACTCTGTAACACAATTTAAAACTAACGTGACAAATAATAAATAGTAGAAAATTATTAAGAAATAGCAATATGGAGAAATACAGAGACAAAAATCATGAATTAAAAAATAAAATATAACATTAATTTAAAATTTATTAAAACTAAGCATGGAACATATTTCCACAGACGACTCTTTTAAGTTGATCTTAAAAATTGCGTCAATCAGTTACCACTAAATTATATTTACTAAAAAATCTTTCTGCATCCACACTATTCAATGGACACCAAATTGATTGTATTGCAACAGAACCAAACTCTTCATATTTAATTTTTGTGGCCATTAATCATTGCAATATATCAGGTTTTAACCCTTTTTTTAAATTTGCCATAAGTTGTCTAAAAAGTGCTCATACCCTTATAAACATTGAGCCTCTGTTAGTAAGGTAAATAAGGGTATAATAATACTAATACTACTGTTTCTGATGTTACTAATGAAAGCAGTTGTTTGGTTTTGGCCAACTCCATCAATAATATTTTGTAGGCATGTTTCAAGTCCCCAATTTCTTCCCATAATAAATGGGCAAAGGAATAGGAAGATCCTTCTAATTGATCAATTAAACAAATAAATTTAATACAAATCTCACCCACATATTTACATTGCATTCTTATCAAAATAGGGTCTGAATTATAGAGTTCAATAATTTTATCTTTATTTGCATTTTTTACTCGAGTGATTTGGGAAAAATTCTATTAATGGCTCAAAATATATATCCAAATATTTCTCAAATTTAAACCATGACTTCCAACGAGTAATAACGGGACTTGGAAACAAAATTACTGTAAAATTAGGATAATTTTTCTTCAAAAATGTAACATATTCTGATTTCAATTTTCTTGAATGCAAAAATGATATTTTTATTTTGGTTATTAACTCATTAGTAGTCAACTCTTTCATGAATATATTACCCACTAAACTTATTTTATGTGCCCAGCACTGAAAATGCAATATATTATTTCCAATCAAAATTTTAAAACTATTGAAACATGAAATCATGTATGGCGCTAAAAAAAAAATTTTACGTTTTAATAAATTTCTGAACATTGATACTTTAATCAAATTTAGTATTAAATTACGGTCGGTAATTTTCGTGAATTTTATAGTTAAACCAAATTATGAAAATGATAGGCATACGTTAAGTAAATAAATACTAACCTTTTTAATCCATTCATACAACTACTTTGGTTAAACCATCTCAATTTTTACCTCGAGGTAAAAAAAATTTTCGTATGGGTTTTTTCGTTAACTCGTCATTTTCGACCCAGATGTTCACAACCAGGTGTTGACGATCCAACGGTTAGTGTCAATATGGACACGACTGTTCTAAGAACTCAAAAACAATCTTTGAATTTAACTTTCAGTTGTAAGTTCACTAGTTAGCGTGTACAAACAAATCTCAACGTTGTTTTAGTAATATTTTTCTTTAAAAATAATTAATTTTGTATATTTTTTGTGATTTTTAGCATCTATTCGCATATTTTAGGATTTTAGCATAAATTCGCATATATCCTGAATTTTAGCATATATTTCGCATTTATCGCAAAATGCGAAAAACACGGGTCTCTAGGTATGAGTTTTGATTGGTACCATCTTGCCCCGCTTTACGTACAAATGTTAAAAATACTTGGAGATACACATAAACTTGATGCTAACCGCAAATACAATTGTTACGAAACCGGGATATCTGCAATTCCTAAGACAAAATCCAAAATCATTGCGCTGAAAGGGAAAAAGCAAGTTGAAGCCCTCACTTCTGGAGAAAGAGGCCAAACGATCACTGGAAATATGTTGAAATGCAACAGGAAACGATCAAACGATCCAAACGATCCTGTGCAGGTGTAGATGATGAGGACCAGGAAGCCATTCGTATTTGCCCACACTGTGCAATGTAACCCCATCTTGCCCCATGGTCAAAACCATCTTACCCCTCCTGTGGGGTAAGATGGGACAAAAACTTTTTTTTTTTGTTTCTTTAAAAAATAATGTTATTTTTTTATTTTTTCCCTAATCTTTATATGCAATTATGTTAAGTATAAACCAAATTTTATTTTGATTAATTAACGGATTTTTTTAATATTAAAGACCATTGTGTTATTTATCACCAAACCTTAGCTGTCCCGTCTTGCCCTGCCCTCCCCTACATACATATGTATGTACTTATATATGATTTTATGAATGTTGAAAAATTCAAAGAACACGGTCACATAATCATTACGAATCATTATTTGGACATGGTATTCGAGGTCAAGGTATCCCTAAAGTGCACGGACAATTTCTTCCCGGCGGTGATTATGCATCTTCTCAAAAATTTTACAGTCAAGTCGGACAAGAGATTCCCAAAGTGTACGGACAATTTATTCCTGGTGGGTACAATCAAGGACACCATCATTGATGCTGATTTTTTGAAATATTAGTAAGTCAATATTGTATTTCAATTTAAGAATAACTGATGTATCTATGTATATTAAAAAAAATATTTTGTCTCAAAAAAAATTTGTTATACACTTTATTACCACTAATAATATAATATAATATATTTATAATATACTTCATAACATTTAATATTAAATTTACCTTTTCAACTTTTATATAAAATTATAGACAATCATTAACACACCTATGTATGTATGTATGTATACACTTTTATAAAAATTCTTCATAAAAGATTTGAAAATAAAACAAACATAAACAAACAACAAAACAATTTTCACGTTAATCGTGTATTAACATTGCAAAAATATCAAATAAGTATGGAAATTAATATTTATACTACCTTTATAATAATAAATATCTATGAACTTTTCGCGTATGTTAATCTAAGATCCACTTAAAAAGTGTAGACACAATAATGTAGTACCTAATTCTATATCGATTCCAAGTTGAAAAACTTGTCATATAAATTTCCGCCTACTATTGACGTTAGATATTATTTCGGTAAATCCCATAGCGGGTGAATGGCGTTTTTTTGATACGCACGCAAGGCAAATCAAGTTTCCATCTTTTAAATTCACATAAAGCTAGAGTAGCGAGTGAAATCGAGGACATTCGAACATTTCTTTGGTTTACATAAACACGTCGGTGTGGCTTTAAATCGAGAGTCAGTTCATTATGAAGACAACGCTATTTACAGTGAGTAATTTAACTATTTTTGATTATAAAAAATATCGCTTTTATACGAGTATAAATAATAAAATAAACTGATTATAGATTGCGCTTATATCGATCGCTCTAGCAGCACCACGTGAGGGACCAAGACACAGACGTGATAATATGGAATTAATTAATGATAAAAAAGACGATAATAGTACTGAAGAAAGTGATTATCCTTTGAGGAAACCAACCGAAGCGCCCGCTCTCAGTGACTATCCCACAACGAAAAATAATGAGCATAAAAAATACGGTGATAGTTTTGGTGAAAATGATTATCGGTTGAGAAAACCAACTGAAACATCCTCACTCAGCGATGACTCCGCCAAGATTAAAACCGACAAAGAAAGTGAAAATGAAGACAAATTTATTGATGATTATGATAGTTCGATACCCGACGATTATATAAAAGAACTTTGCAAACTTACCCCTGGCAACGATTACTCCCCGCCTGAGGAATTTTTTATTAAAAACTGCAATAAAACCAGTGCCTCTGATGGTGGAAATCATGTAAATGAAAATACTAACACTGATGAAAAACTTTTGTATGATTTGCTTCCTAAAACGTCAACCTCAACACCAACACTAAACAATGAGTCTGCCAAGATTAAAACTGATAAAGAAAGTGAAAATGAAGACAAATTTATTGAAGATTATGATAGTTCGATACCCGACGCTTATATTAAAGAACTTTGCAAACTTACCCCTGGCAACGATTACTCCCCGCCTGAGGAATTTTTTAATAAAAACTGCAATAAAACTAGTGCATCTGATGGTAGAAATTATATAAATAAAAATACTAACACTGGTGAAACACTTTCGTATGGTATACCTCCTAAAACGTCAACCGTCAACTCGAAAGAAAGCGATTATCCTGTGATAAAACCAACTAAAGGACCCGTTCTTGGTGATTATCCAATAATACAAGTAGCTGAGATTAAAAAAGATGATGAAAGCTCGAAAGAAAGCGATTATCCTGTGATAAAACCAACTAAAAGACCCGTTCTTGGTGATTATCCAATAATAAACGTAGCTGAGATTAAAAAAGAAAATGAAAGCTCGAAAGAAAGCGATTATCCTTTGATAAAACCAACTGAAGCACCCGTTGTTGGTGACTTTCCTAAAATAAGAGCACCTTCGCTCAGTGATGACTCTGTCACGAAGAAAACCGATAAAGAAAGTAATAATGAAAGCAATCTACCTTACGATTATTTTCTTTCGGATTTTGTAAAGCTGCAAGTTTGCAGAATAGGCCTTGATTTCAACGGTTCATCCCAATTTCAGGAATATTTTATTAAAAATTGCAATAAAACCAGTGCCCCAAACGGTGACAAACTTGTAAATAAAAATGCTAACAATGATGACGATGATAACGTTGAAAAATCAACTCCACTCAGTGAATACCCTGTTAATTATCCAATACAACCCGCTTACGGCAATTATCCTTCAACTAATTTCCCTATAAAAATACCTAAAGATGGCCAATTAGATGATGGAATTCTTTATTTGTCAAGCCTCGTTGTTAGAACTTTGGTCAAGCTTCGGTCCTCGTGGGAGAAATGGCTCGACAGTTGAAATTAATTTAATATTTTCAATTTTTATGTTTTACGTTTTACGTGTTAACAATACGTGCACGATTTCACATACATATATGTATAAATAATTTCAAAGCAAATGTGTGATATTTAGATATATTAAGTATGGTGTTTAGTATTATTTTAAGATACATACATACATATATTATACTAAAGGTATTGTATTAGTATTATTGTATTGTATTAGTGTATTGAAATAAATGTATTTTGTAAATTTGTATTATTAAATATATGTTCGTATTATGTACTAAAATGTGTTCACTATTTTACACTTGCTATTGCTATACTAGTAACTGCCCGTTGACAGTGTCACCGAATGGTTACCGTGTCATGAGTGTGTGTACGTTAGTGAGGTTATTTTATTTTACATATTTATTTATTTACAGGCTAAAAACCCCAAATTATTTATAAATAAACCATATTACATGAAAATTTCAATTATATAAATGAAAATTACATACCAACAAACTATAAAAACATATTATACATATTATTACATATCAACGTCTTATATATACATACATACATATTATGTGCAGACAATATATATTTGCTTCATAATTAAAATTAAAATAAAAAATGTTATGTTCATACATACATATGTACATATCTATGTATCGTGAGCGCGCACTCAGGTAACACAACTACATACATACATATGTACATATTTATAGTAATCACTGTGACACTAATTAAATTTTGGATATTAATTTTTGCTGTTGGTTATTATTAGATTTTCTAAATTAATATACATACATAACTTTTTTAATGCCATTTTATATTTTTCAGAACACTCACAATAATAGCCCCAGTAGTTTAATTTTCAGAGTACAGCAAATTGTCAATCAACATGATCCTGATGATATTAAACCAACTCATCTATGACCTCGTACTACGCCTTTCGCTCAATTTATCATCGTATTTATGCAGCAGTCGTTGACCTTACACCATACTGCTCACCATCACCAACGATGATGCGAATAAAATATCTCAAGTAAAAATATCATCCAAGAAGTAAACCGATCGAATGAATAGCCGACGTGTTACAAACTCTTTGGACGCACAAGAAAAGCTAATTGCATTCGTAAAGTAGTTGGGACATTTATTAAAAAAAAAAACTTCTTTGCAAATTAATGGTAATCAAAAGATTTTTCACGTGCGTAAAATTGAATACCCGTTTTCTTCGTCTCTTTTATGATATATAAAGGACGACAAAATTATTAAATGTTCATTTGGACTCTCTTGCAGCTGCTATAAAGAGAGCGGCGACGCTTTCTTTGACAAATTAATAATATGAATACGAGGCTAATATTCATTGTAAGTATTTTTTTGAAAGTGAACTCTTTTAAAATTAAGTACATTTAAATTATTTATTATGAATTTATTTTAGATTGCATTTTTGTCGATGACGCAAGCGGCACCCCGCAAGCAATATGCAGATACAAAAACAGACGTCAGATATGCAAGGGATACTAAAAGTAACAATGGGAGCTCTGAAGAGAGTGACTATCCTCTTAAAAAACCTAATAAATCTCCCACCTTTAGTAACCATGCACCAACTAAAGAAATTCATAAAGAAGCTGAAAGTTCTAAAGATAGTGATTACCCTTTGATAAAACCAGTTGAAACACCACCACTCGGTGATTATCCTACAGCGAAAGAAACTGAAAATCAAAAACATGACAGCTCTACAGAAGATGATTACCCTTTGATAAAGCCAGCTCAAAAACCATCACTCGGTGATTATCCTACAGCGAAAGATACTGAAAATCAAAAATACCATGACAGCTCTACAGAAAGTGATTACCCTTTGATAAAACCAGCTCAAACACCATCACTCAATGATTATCCTACAGCGAAGGAAACTGAAAATCAAAATGACCATGACAGCTCTACAGAAAATGATTACCCTTTGATAAAACCAGCTCAAACACCACCATTCAATGATTATCCTACAGCGAAAGAAACTGAAAATGAAAAAGACCACGACAGTTCTACAGAAATTGATTACCCTTTGATAAAACCAGCTCAAACACCACCGCTCAATGATTATCCTACAGCGAAAGAAACTGAAAATCAAAAACACGATAGTTCTACAGAAAGTGATTACCCTTTGATAAAACCAATTCAAGCACCAACACTTGGTGATTATCCTACAGCGAAAGAAACTGAAAATCAAAAAGACCACGACAGCTCTACAGAAAGTGATGTCCCTTTGATAAAACCAGCTCAAACACCACCACTCGGTGATTATCCCAAAATCAAAGACGCTGCTGATAAAAAAATTATGGAAAACGTCACAAATCAATTTAAAAAAGCTAGCAATGATGGTGATGATAAAAACATAGAGCATGTAATTGTATTATATTTATTACGATATATGGTATATACATATATCGTCATCTTTTACTATCTCAGAACTCGAAACTCCATTTTTCCGGTTTCTCCATTTGTTAGTTGATGTGATAACATACCTTCTGGAAAATTTAGCATTTCTTAAGTGTATATTTTTATTTAAAAAAACAGCCACGCACCATACAAGTATGTACGATGTACATACATATGTACATAGTACGTGAAACTGAAAAGTTTTTGGTGTCCCATGGAAACTAGGCGCAAGTTACGAGTTCTGTAGTCTAAGATAACGATACTCATAAGCATGAATGAAATGACGATATGAGATTAAAAGTTTTTTTGATTTTCAGGAACATAATTATTTTATGACAGAGCTACAAAACAAACCACTCCAAGGAAAGGATCAGGGACATAGTAGTTATGGAAACTATTACGGAGGTCACGAGCACGAATATCACGGAGGTCAAGGACACGAACACTGTGGAGGTCACGGACACGAACACGAGCACTACGGAGAGCATGGACATGGACAATACGGAGGTCACGGACATGGGCAATACGGAGGTCACGGACATGAACACTATGGAGGTCATGGTCATGGACAATACGGAGGTCACGGACATGAACACTATGGAGGTCATGGTCATGGACAATACGGAGGTCACGGACATGAACACTATGGAGGTCATGGACATGGACAATACGAAGGTCATGAACATGGACAATATGGAAGTCATGGACATGGACAATACGAAGGTCATGAACATGGCCAATATGGAGGTTATAAACATGGAGAACCTGAGGATCAAGGACACGGACATTTTTGATATAAAACTGATAAGAATATTTTATAAACCAATTTTATTATAATCTCATTGATTCATTAAAGTTTCAATTGTAATTTTTCATTGAAAACGCCTATACTTTTATGAGGTCGAAATATATTCACAATATATTATGACAATACGTGTTCAATTTTTTGTTGTTTCCGTGAATTTGGAAAGAAAGTTGATTTTACAGAATCCATTCGATAACCGGCATCTAAAGGTATACACAAAGTTAACCCCACTCAATATTTTTTTATTAATTTATGTACTATAAATATACTCAAATCGCGTGCTTACGACTTACATATCTTCTATGTCACTGATGACGTCGAGTTTTTTTTATTATGAATACATAGCCATGAGATTTTCCGTAGCTATAATAGTAGTGTTGCACTTGCCACATAATTGCTCTTCAATTTTTCTTCAGTTAATAAACGTATAAAACTGTGGTATCTTGTTAAATTGAATGCATTTTGTCTCTCGTATCAACTCAATGAAGGTGCAATTGGTAATTCAATCAATTGAAGACTGCACCTTCCAATATGAAGACTGCACTTATAATAGTAAGCAATTTACTTGATTGACATACATATATTATGATTTTTGAGAATATTTTTTAAAATTAAAATGTATTTGATTTTAGATCGCTGTTATTTCGATAGCTTTTGCAGCACCTCACAAACGACACGCCAATACTAACCCCAGAAATAGAAGAGACAATTCAAAACTACTTAGAGATGAAGTTGTAAAACCTGAACAAAGTGACTATCCCGTAGATAAGAATGTTCCTAGTTTTGAACAAAGTGACTATCCCGTAGATAAGAAAGTTCCTAGTTTTGAAAAAAGTGACTATCCCGTAGATAAGAAAGTTCCTAGTTTTGAAAAAAGTGACTATCCCGTAGATAAGAATGTTCCTAGTTTTGAAAAAAGTGACCATCCCGTAGATAAGAAAATTAAGATAGATGCAAAAGGTGACTTTCCTATTCCATTAGATAGCGAACAAAGTAAAGGCCGTGATAAAGTAAAACCCGACGAATACGAAGAATCTGAAGAGTCCGAAGAAGAAGAAGAAGAAGACGATGAACCTGTAAAAAAAAAAAATCCACCACGTCAAATTGGCGGTTATTCTCCTATTTCAAGAAAAGACAAGAAAATTAAACACACTAATTACGGTTATACAACTGATGAAAATGACGAAGAAACTGAGATGGAAGACATACTAAAAGATATTATCGACCCAATCTCGAGAAAAACATTAAGGCCAGTGAAGGCAACGTTTAAACAAACAATAACTAAATATATAACGTATAAAGTTGTATAAATAATTTATTTATCAAATTGGTTATTAGTTAATTTTCGGATCTATTTATAATAAAAAAATTTTTTTAAACTAATAGATTACCCTTATTTTATGAAACAAAGCTTTATAAAGAATATTTTAATTTTCTATTCCAGAGATTTGATCCCAAATATTAACATTTAAATTCATTACTTTATCCGTGTAGAATTATAGATTGTATTGTAATTGGCAAATATTTTTTTCATGATTCATGAAAATCTTGAATTCAAGAAAATTCGTGATTTTTTGAAAATGTCTGTGTGTTAAGCGAATGTATGTAAACGGTTTTTGAGTTATAGTGATCTATGTATAACTCAAAAACCGTATATCCAATGTCCCTATGACACTGAAACATATTATTAAGTTTGGTACCAACCTTTACAACTGATAAGGTTTTCAAAAATTTTCGTCAGCTGGAAGTCACCTCATTTTGAGTTTTTTTTTTCCCCACTGTAACAATCTACATAAAGGAGTTTCAAACAATTTATTTTTGTTAACTTTTATTGGTAACTATTTTGTCATTTTCCTTGGGCACTACACAATTTTCACTATTAATGTTATAAGTAGGTTCATACATATCTTTCACGTGATAATTTTTAGTTTGTAACACTTGATTTGTTAGTTAGAATGGTTTTACCATGTTTAATCTCTACACTAACTCAGTATTGTGGAGTAGTTGACCTCACTGTTCGTGTGCTGACGTAGCCTATTTTCTTTTTTTTTTTATCTCATCAACAACTGTGTTCATTCTTTTGGATTTTCTATGGATGTCACTATTACGAGCATACCAGGGAGCATTGAATATGTTCCGTAGTACTATATTCTGGAATGTATGGATGATTTTAGGATTAGTCTGTTTGGTACAGCCCCAATGCTGGATACTGTATATCCATATGGGTTTTGAAATCTCTCAAACTACTCGTTGTAATAAGTTGAAATTCGATATCTATGTATAAATTTAAAAACAAATTATAAAGAATTATGATTTTGGTCAAAATCCACTAAGAGGGGGGGGGGGGATACTTATGAACATTTTTTTTCCCTTTCTTCTTCTGAAGTTGGCGTACTTGAGTATCAAGCGTTGCCTCTTCACTATTTTACAAACATTGTACCGTTTGCCATAGTGAAGTATGTATGTAAATAAGAAAAGATACTCTTCAGTGGTTTCCCATTGCCAAGGACTACTGATTTGGTACTGTAAGGTATTGTTTCGGTGGTGCCAATTTTTATGGATGGCCGTCTCATAATTGAATTGAGGCAATTTTAACAGGAGACAGCCAATCTGGATTTAATAACATCCAGATCTTGCCAGTGATCGAACCCCCGACCTTTCGCTTAACGCTCTAACCACTGGGCTATCGCCTAGCTATAATCTTCGTTATATTGTTAAGTTATAATCCTTATAGTAATAATGAATATAAAAAAATCATGATAATTGGTCAACCGGTAGTGGTAATTTACTCTGAATACACTAAATATGCGTCGAAAATGATGCGAACACAGCGATTTCATGTGTGTGAATGTGCATTCGTTGCTCGCTATGTTTGATTCACATACTACGGTTTGAATTTTCAAAATTTCAATCTTTTTCAGTTTAAAAAAAACATTAATTTTCGTTATTCCTCAAATATATATGTAGGTATCATCATGGGTTGGCCACACCCGATTTTTTCGTCGATTTAACCAATAGGCACAAATTTATATGCATAGTACTAATTTACACAAAAAATGTTGCCTACGTCACAGTTTCGTTTTTGTCTTAATCGACATTGAGATAAACATTAGCATTGCATACACGCATTGAGCAACAGGAAAAGAAGCTACAATAGCACTTTTATTTTGACAAAATGTTTTCCATTGACAATTAATTGTCCGCTGACGTAGATTGTCCAATCATCAAGTAAGCCATCGATAACCTTTTTTTGAACGAATCAAATATATGATATGAATTTTCATAGATTTTCCATATGACTAATCGCAATATTTTTCAGTGCATTTTGACATTTTTATAATTTAAGTAAACAAAATTTTGAGGCATCCTTTCTATTTTTTCCTTCGTTTTAATCAGCTAAATTGACTTGTAATACTAATAGAGCAATAATAAAATATTCGATATCTATCTATCTTTCAATTTCCCCGCCATACATACATATGTACATTCCGTTTGACTGGTTGGAATCAAACTTTGTAGAGGTACTTCTTATGACCCTGCTGGTACCACAATAAAAAAAATTGAATTTCAATAAAAATGACATTTGTAACGGAAAAACACCATGTACCACATCTAATTATATAATGTAATGATTGGTTTACGATCTCTATTTCTGCATCATCGATAGCTCATTGTTCTCATAGTGTGTATCACACGTGGACAATTCAAGAGTGAAATATGGTTACGCTCAAATATGGTAAACCCAACCACAATGAGTCTTTATGCGTTGAATATAAACTAGAATGCTTTTAAAATTTTCCTCATCTCATTCGTAACATATAAAGCTGTAGCGTCGATCAAAAGCGAGTGCACTTGGTCTTTCCTGTAGCTTCGACACAGACAGAGATATTAGACCGACTTCCAATATGAAGATTCCGCTGTTTTTTGTAAGCATTTTTGATAAAACGTGAACTTCTATTGTTTTAAACAATCATCGTGGATTATCGAGGATTTTTACAAATTTTATTTTAGATCGCTCTAGCATCGGTTGCTTTTGCAGCACCACACGAAGGATATTCAGGTGTGAAAACAAGTTCCAGACATAGGGGTAACAATGTGAGACTAGTTTGTGAAAATGGACTGTGTGTGCTCAAATCTCTTCAAGATAAAGAAACAGAATTATCAACGACAGAAACAGACATAACGATCAATCAAGCACCAGTCGAAATTTCAACAGAAATCACAGATGCAAAAACCGTCGAAAAAAAACATGGAGATCAACCAGTTATAATCAGAGAAACAGGTACGTTTTTTTATTATTTAAATATTATTTGGTTAATGACAATTACTGAACTTTCCCTTTTGTAGTCAAAGAAATACACGATGAAAATAACGACAAAATCAACGAACAACAGGAGGCGGAAGAAACACATGATGAAAGTGATGATGATGATGAACACGAACATCACCATGAGACAGAAGAAACGTACAATGAAAGTGATGAACATCACGGGACAGAAGAAACCCACAAAGAAAGTGATGAACATCACGAGACAGAAGAAACCCATAAGGAAAATGATGAACATCACGAGACAGAAGAAACCCATAATGAGAGTGATGAACATGTCGAGACGGATGAAAGCAATAGTGAAAGTTCTGAGGAGCATCATGATCATCACGAGCCCGAAGAACATGACGGTATTAAATACAATTGCAAATTAACCACATAAAACTTATGTACATACATTACATTAAAACTTATATTAAAAACTATAATTATACAGAAGAACGCGAAAAATATACAACGATGGTCGTAGAACAACCTTTATCAACAGAGCACGACTTGTCGTCTGAAGACAAAGACCACAAAAAACACGAAGACCACACATTGAGCATGGAGCTAATGCCACCGCACGAAGAAAGCGTATGGAATAGTATGTCGAATGATCAAAATGAAAACGACGAAGGTTCTGTTATCTACAAAATTCCCAATAACGATAGGAAATATCTGAAAGGTGTCAAAGGAGTGAAGACATCAATCAAACTGTGATATTTTTAGATGCACGCAATTTTTTTTTTTATTTTTATACTAACTTTATGAATATTTCGATACTTCGAAACACAATTCAAACTATTTTTTTAAGTTATTTTATTTCACCCACTCATATAAAACCAAAGTTTGTACATATGTATGTACATACATACATACATATTAATTAATTATGCATGTCTCATATAAACTTAATAAGGGAAAATTGGCCAGTTTTTTTTAAATAATATAATTATTATAACTTGTATTGTATAGATATATATAATATAACATAAAAATATTTTTTTATACGCGTTTAATACTGAATAGAAATAGTAACTTATGAAAACACATAATACGCAATACATTGTGTCTATAGGAACGAATCGTTAGCATAATACCTTGCGTATGCAGGAAGAGTTGTGGTTAACCTTGGTTAACGATAAACTATACTAGAATTACAATTAACCAAAGCGATAAACAAATTGAATAAAACAATCATAACAAGAATATAAATAAATCTTTCGATCGTTTATCCGAATGAAGATGATCAAATCAAAGCAATTTCCCCAATTTTAGCATTTGCATTGAAGATACAATATACATATGTACCTACCCATATTTTAAATATACTCGTATAATCATTACGTACTTTACATCCTAAACGATCATAATTTTTATATTTAGTAATTTAACTACATACACACTTTTTTTAAATATAAAATAGTGTTATTTCCTTATCTTATAATAACAACTTGCAACAAACGTCGCAATTACTTGATAAAACAAAGTCAGTTTATAAAAGAGGGTTTTCGCTAAGGAACAGTTAGTATAACTGCTGGTACTTAAAATGAAGGTAACACTTGTGAGTATTATATTTGACACAAAATGTTATTCTATATTATGCACATACATACATATATACATTATAGTTATAGACGTATTAAATTTCAGATAAATTGTATCACTGCGTGTATTTTGTTAGGAATCATTGAAGCGTATTCCAATTTTATACCGAGCTATGGAGTACCGACGATGTTGGAAAATTCTGACGAGGGAAAGGCTCTCGAGGAAAATTCGAACAGCAGGAAAGTATCGCAGTCAAAAAAATCAAACGGAGATCACGGAAAGTACAACATGATTATGCAGAGTCAAAATGGCGGTGTTGGTCTTAATCCATTCTACCAAACTGGCTATCCGAATTACGCACCTTATCAGTTTGCTCCTTATCCAGCTCAGCAGTTTCCCGGCTTTGGTGGATTTCTGGAAGCGTACGGTATGTTTTCGATGAGGGACAAGGAAACGTCTAAGCCTAGATCTGGACGACAATATTATAGCAATGATAACGCCGATGAAAATATTCAAATCAAATAACGTTACATGTTTATATATTTAATTAATTATAATTGTAACACACAAATTAGTTTCGATTTATGTTTTTTTGTCGACTTCAATATTGACATAATTATAATAAAGTAAAAAAAATCTTGAAAATAGTTTGCCTAAACATCACTAGAGGAAAAATTACGTTTATACATACATAAATATAACAATTTTCAATTAAATAAATAATTTATCTAGTTGTTGGTAAAAATTTTCTCATAGTTAGTTGCATTTTACATTTGTTTTCGTTTATATATTATTCAACAAATACAATTTATTATATTACCGCTTTTTTATACACAAAAATGCAAATACCCTCTATGTTTTTCAAATCAAATCAAAACATAGAATCAATACAATACAAATCAACAATACAATACATACCTAAAAATATTTAGGTATCATCTCAGATGTCACACGAAATTAATTTAAATTAGCACGATATGCAAAATTCATTTATCAATGAAATCAACATTGTCAATGTTAAAAAAATTCGTTCGTTGTTTGTCTCGTGACTTATTGTAAGTGGGTACTACGTATAATTTTTTACTGGCCAAAAAAAGTTCTGATATCTTGTCCAGATGCACATACATAAATACATATGTATGCATACAATATTAATATTTCGCATACGATCGTAAATTTACTACGGCAAACTGTCCATTTTTAGCGTGACATTCCAAAAAAGTAACATATCAGGTTTAATAATGCTATGCAAATTATAATATTAAGCATTAGTAACATTTAAATCCTCCACAATGCAACATTAAGACCCATTTACACGATCCATCCAGTGATCCGTACCGGCCGAGCTGTCCGATAAACGGAACGGAAACCGGAGACAGAACGGATCACTGGACACATCGTGTAAATGAGCCTTTATAGTGTATCTGCCTGCCATGCGTAGATATACAATTTAATAATTTATTACTTATGAAAGAATATATAGTTATTCATATGTATGTAAAGTATCCTTCAAAATCAATACGTAAGAATTTTATTTAAAAATCAACCATCATTCTACATATTTATTATTGATATTCAATGGATTAGATTATTGTTATTTGTCCAAATATATATTTTAAATCAATAAATAAAAAAAATAAAAAAAGATATTGTTTCAATGCCTTTATCGAATGTTTTCAATTTTATTTTGTATGTACATATTTCAAGTTTATTTACAAAAAGTCACATAAAAACAAGTAAACATACATGTGTATGTGTAGATATGTACATATGTGCATATTTATATGTAAATACAACTCTGTACAACACTTAACACATTTTCTTTTGCGCACATCATTTAAACAGACATTATCCATTATCCGAAAACACCGATTCCAACTCCACCGACGGGAAATCCAATTCCACCAATACCTATACCTATTCCAGAACCATAACCATATCCCGAGTAGTCGTAGGGATAGCCATATCCGCTATAGCCACCATAGCCCCCATAGCCGCCATAACCACCATAACCGCCATAGCCGCCATAACCATGACCGTGGTAACCATGTCCACCATAACCGTAGCCATGACCGCCACCATAACCACCATGGCCACCACCATATCCACCATGGCCACCACCATAACCACCATGGCCACCACCATGACCACCGTGAGGATTCGGCGCTCCCAGAGCAATACTCATCATCATGACGAAAGATAGAACCTGAAAATAAATAAAGCGCTTGAAAAAATGTTTTGTTTTTTTCTTAAAGAAAGAACCACTGAAACGCTCAACGCATTAGCGTCTATGTGCGAAATTCAAGTTCAAGAAATCATGTGATTTTGAAATGTTGAACTAGAAAAATACAAAGCACATCGTACATCGTATTTATTAAATTTACATTATATCAAAATGGCATGTATGCCGCTAAATATGTAGTTAATTATCACTATATTTAATAACGGACCTAATATTAAGACCTACAAGAAAATTCAATTTTTAAAATAATAAATACATCCATTGATGTACCTACATACATATGTATGTACAAATATATTGTAATATTAATATAAACAATCGTTATAATGTTATATTTTTCATAGTGATCATTAATAATTTAGCACAAATAAATAAATACGATACTTTATCTATATAGCATACTACAAATGTATAAGATGTAAGTAAATGACACTTATTTAATAAATTAATTGTACATACCAAAAATATAGATTTCATTTTGAATATGATTTGAGGATGTTCTGGACCAGTGTCGCGTTCACAGCGTTAAATTTATCTGAAGTTGACACAGAATTTTAGCTGGTTTTATAGAATTTTGTGTTAGTAATGGATGTCGTGTATCGACTTTGTGACTGGTCGATACTGAGGGAAACCCGTAAAATTTAAACAGATGCTAAGTAACGGTATTATTTGCTAATTTTCACATTCACCAATTCGACTTTTTTCAAGATCTCATCGATACGTCGTATCCAGACAAATTATAACATGCGTACGTTGACGTAAATATTCCGATGACTCATTGCATTTAAAATAAATAACTCGACATGTAAACATTTAATGACGCACTCGATGCTATTATCATAATATATTGAGTAAAACATTTCAATTAACTTGGGTATTCTGAAGTGTAATTACACGTAAATGTATGTACATACAATGACTATTTTGTATGAAACGGGTTTGCATCTCGCTCGATCGTCGATGTCTTTTATATTATTCAAAGAAAAACTCGAGTTCAAATACCAATTTTAAAGTAACGGTCGAAACCTGATTGATGACGATTATAGTGCGAGTTTTGGAATGAGAACTACACTATTTGAAATCATGCTGAATCATTGATCGAGCGTCGATAGTGGCAATGCTTCGTTGAAGGGTAAAAAAATTCAATCTATCTTCTGTCCATTTTCACTTAATTTTCATTACATATCAATGGCAATACTTGAATAAATCTGAGTGATTCTCAGGTTGACTTAAAATTCAACAGGGAGTTATCACTGTAAGTACTCAATTCATCAATCAACTCCATATGGATTACATAAAACTATTTATATTTGTATTCGGCTCTTACTGTCCTATAATTACCTATAAACATAGGTACTAGTAACTGCCCATTAACAGTGTCACCGGTTGGTTACGTGTTATGAGTATTATGTACGTTAGTGAGGTTATGTATCGTGAGCGCGCGCTCGGTTAACACAACAAGCGCTACTCGTGTGTGTGTGTGTGGATGTACATGTACGCGATAGTTCCGCGGGTCGAGTATTTTTGAGGTTATGTTGCGTGACCGCCTGCTATGAACACTCGTGTGTATGCGAGCGTGACCGACGCAGACAGATTTCTATATAACTATTTATAGTGATATTTAGATTTATATATCGCGTTCCCACAGCACAAAGGTAACATGACCAAAATAGTAAATTGTTCAGGGCAGCAGTTTTAAAGTTTGAAACGTTCATCATAAATCTGGGGAACTTTATATAAAAATGGTAATTGAACATATGTATGTATGTACCTATATATTTTGTTATCGATTTTTAGATGCTACTTCATTGATATTGAGTTAACACAAGTAATTGTTTCAAATCGCATGCAAAAAGTCCTTGCAGGGGCGAATTAAGGAAATAATTCGGCCCACGCGATTGATTTTACATAAACCGGCCCACAATAATAATATATTTATTCCCTGTTCTTTAAGTGCAATTTTAAAGATAAAAATCAAATAATTATGCGTACATACATATGTACGCATGCATTCGTTGCTCGCTATATTCGAGGCAAATGCCTACTTCCGTTCAGACGCACCAATATACAAAATTGACTTTGTGACTTTTTCTGCTTAAAAAGTTTCTTCGTTACTCTTTGTATTCCTTAATCATATATGTAGATAAACATCACAGGGCATGCCCAATCCCCCGTATGGCTAATCCGCCCCTGTTCAAATGTGTGCTCCAAGAATATTAGTAGAACGTTTGTACTTCGTGATGACCAAAAAAATTGTGACATCATTCGGATGTGCTATTTGACTGCCCCGAAGTTATTAAATAATTAATAACTTCGCAAAAAGTAGACTTTTTCACAAATATTGACGAAAATATGTGTCAATCGAAAATTGAATTCAAGCCAACCTGTACCCAACCTAACTTTGCGAAAAGTAGACTTTTTTCACATATATCGACGAAAAAATGCGTTAATCGAAAACTGATTTCAAGCCACCCTATACCCAACAAAATTTCGCGAAAAGTAGACTTTTTCACAAATATCGACGAAAAAATGCGTCAATCGAAAACTGATTTCAAGCCATCCTGTACCCAACCTAACTTCGATAAAAGTAGACTTTTTTCACAAATATCGACGAAAAAATGTGTCAATCGAAAAAAACTAATTTCAGACTTTTATACCCAACCTAACTTCGATAAAAGTAGACTTTTTTCAGAAATATCGACGAAAATATGTGTCAATCGAAAACTGATTTCAAGCCATCCCTACCCAACCTAATTTCGATAAAAGTAGACTTTTATCACAAATATCGACGAAAATATGCGTCAATTGAAAACTGTATTCAAGCCAACCTGTACCCAACCTAACTTCGTGAAAAGTAGACTTTTTTCAGAAATATCGACGAAAAAATGTGTCAATCGAAAACTGATTTCAAGCCATCCCTACCCAACCTAATTTCGATAAAAGTAGACTTTTATCACAAATATCGACGAAAATATGCGTCAATTGAAAACTGTATTCAAGCCAACCTGTACCCAACCTAACTTCGTGAAAAGTAGACTTTTTTCAGAAATATCGACGAAAAAATGTGTCAATCGAAAACTGATTTCAAGCCATCCCTACCCAACCTAATTTCGATAAAAGTAGACTTTTTTCACAAATATCGACGAAAATATGCGTCAATTGAAAATTGAATTCAAGCCAACCTGTACCCAACCTAACTTCGTGAAAAGTAGACTTTTTTCAGAAATATCGACGAAAAAATGTGTCAATCGAAAACTGATTTCAAGCCATCCCTACCCAACCTAATTTCGATAAAAGTAGACTTTTATCACAAATATCGACGAAAATATGCGTCAATTGAAAACTGTATTCAAGCCAACCTGTACCCAACCTAACTTCGTGAAAAGTAGACTTTTTTCAGAAATATCGACGAAAAAATGTGTCAATCGAAAACTGATTTCAAGCCATCCCGTACCCAACCTAATTTCGATAAAAGTAGACTTTTATCACAAATATCGACGAAAATATGCGTCAATTGAAAACTGAATTCAAGCCAACCTATACCCAACCTAACTTCGCGAAAAGTAGACTTTTTTCAGAAATATCGCCGAAAAAATGTAACAATCGAAGACTGAATTCAAGCCACCCTATACCTAACCTAACTTCGTATACGTATAAAAAAAAATCAATAAACTATTTACTATAAAGATAATATGTACTTTAATAAATGTAACAACTAGTGTTCCTGCCAACTTCTATTGCGAGATTGATGTGATGAGTGACGATTTGTCCGAAAACTTGCATCTTCAGGATATGCACCTGCAAGAGATTAACTATGCCACTTTTCCAAGAAAGTGATTTTTTTTGTTAAAATACGGGAATTCCCGAACGCTGTCAAACAAAAGACGAACGGAAAGTTGCTTTTTGCATTCATTTGGGTCATAACTCATAACTTATAACTACCTGGAAACCATACCCAAATAGAAATTGTGAAGGGATTTGACCTTTTTTCTTGTATAAAATATCACGATCAGGTCAAAAATTTAAAATTTAAAATTAATTTTTAAAAATCAAGTCAATTTTTTCCTTGAGCCGGATGAAATTCTCTCGCGGGCCGTAGGTTGGTGACCACTGGATTAGTGCACAGATATTGTCCAGTTTAAAAAAAATTGAGTTATCATACACAAATCGTCCATCTGCTTCAAACCTTCATGTTTAAAAAATATTGTACATATGTCCAAATAGTTTATTTGAGAAGATATTGCCTTATTCAAATATATAATATGTCCATTTCGTCCATATTTTTCATGTAAAAAAGATGTACATATGTACATACACTTCACATGTCTGTGCACTAAGACATCGATATGTATCTACTTGTTTTAAGTGTCCGTTTTGAGAATTTGATTTCGAAAAATTTGAATAAAGCTCTCTAAAGAGTCTGTTTACTTATGATTCTGTTGTAACTAACTAAATAATAATATATACATATGTTCGTATGTATGTACATATGTACATGTATAGCAATCAAGTACTCTACAATCTCAATTAGATCTTAGAAGTTGCGTGTAAAAATTTAATTTCGATTAATCAAACAGTGTGGGAATATAATAAGGATAATACACAACAACAACAAAAAAGGGTGTCAATATTATAGTATAGATTTTATTACAAATAATACATTCGGTAATAATTGTACATCGCAATCGACCAAATTAACCATTCGACAATATTATTCAGATGACAAATCAGAGATGACTAAGTTCTCAGCTCACTCGCAAATTAACACAAAACGCAGTATCCTTGAACCACCTTATCCGTGATGATGATGATGATGATGTCCGTAGCCGCCGAAGCCTCCATGACCATGTCCGAAACCACCGAAACCACCATGGTGACCACCGTAGCCACCATAACCAAAACCACCGCGTCCATATCCTCCATGTCCGAAGCCTCCACCTCCGTGTCCGAAGCCTCCATGTCCAAAGCCTCCACCTCCGAAGCCTACGAAGCCTCCGAAGCCTCCGAAGCCTCCACCTCCGAAGCCTCCACCTCCAAAGCCTCCACCTCCGAAGCCTCCACCACCATAGCCTCCATGATGAGCTGTTTCAGCCGTTTCCAGAGATTCTCCATCGTCCACGGGTACCAATTGCACTACTTGTTGACTGGCATCGGCTTGTAAATCATGATTGGAAATGTCCACCAGCTGGGCCGGCATCGATAGGGTTATCGCCAATACGCTGGCAAATGCCACGAAGAACAATGTCTGAAATAAAAATTGATAAAAATTGTTGATTTTGCTAAACAACAGATGTGTGTTATGTAATTATGTAACAGTTATTATAATATTACTAGTGTAAGCCCATTGAATATCAACGAATGTTTGTGTGGGTGAGTATACATATGTGTATTTAATAGTTTAATAGTATTTAATAGATGGCGCGTTATCATACAACACGTAACAATTTAGCAAAGTCGCGAGCCTATTAAGAATTTATTACATTGTCAAATTGTAGCGGGCACGTTATTATCTAGTTTGGATCACAGCGTAAGCGCTCACTGCACTTTAGTACGAATCGGCAACATTATTTCGTCTGAAGGCGGTGACGTTAGTGATTGCGCGGAATAAGTTATTTGTCTGTGTGTGGAACTGAATATTAATCAAATTTAAAATGGAAGCTTTAATGGAAGGTAATCCGTTTTTTACCGTGAATTTTTTTTTTTTTAATTTTACCGTGAAAAGTATTTTAAATTTCAACGTTATACATATATATTTGGTAAAAACTTAAAAATCACTATTAAAATGTAAAAAAATTATTTTGATTAAATTTCAAATAAATTTTTAACCCTTCCAGGCACGTCCCCGGGTTACAATGATTTTTTTTTTTCAATTCATAAAGTAAATCTTTCAAATTTTAGACACATCTGTTTTTGTCTGCAGCCACTTGCAAAAATAATTTAACAGTTTTTTACGTCCTCGGAAGTGGACCTCATCTTCGGCGCGGTCTTTGAAGCTTTACACAATAATACGCTCACCAAAAAAAATCAAAGTTATTTTATTGAGGTGGAATCTTCAGAGGGTTCCAGAGGTTTCACGAATATTATAAAAAAAAATTATTTGGGAATTTGAGAAACGTTGGAAGAAAGAAACGTTTTCTAAGTAAATATTGTGATTGGTTGAATGTAACTTTGAATGTTTAATATCATGTTATGTCACATTGGTTGGGTTATATGTATGTAAGTTTGAGAAACTTGAGAAATATTTGTTTTTTTGAATTTTTTAGTATAAATTTTTATTTTTTGATACTTATTATATTCCTCAGATATAGAGATAGAGTAGTGGGTTGATCCAGTCATTTTTTTTTTTTTTTAATGTAAAGAATTTCAAAAATATTTTTAAAATATTCATGATATAACAAAATTAAATTTTTTTTATTGTCATATTATTGTAATTTAATAAATTTTAGATAAAATTGAGTCATAAAAAACATTTTTCCGCTCAGATTGCCAATTCGTCCCATTGTGCACTGTCCCGAACTGGTAATTTCGGATTCAAATACTCGCGCGACGTTCTGATTTTTTAATTATTTACATCGACGGGCATTATCAGCAGACACACAGACACACAGACGGAATAGGGCTATTATTATATAACGATTATTAGAGTATTGCCCGTTGACGATCAACGGGTGCTTATTATTGGCATGTCGAACGGACGAGCAACAGTAGCTATGGGCTACTGGAAAAATTAAATATAATACAAAAATAATTCAAATTCAAAAGTGTTTCGAGCGCTCAGACGGAACGTTCAAAGTGGACAAACGGACAAATTTGAGGCTTTCGTGTGAAGTTATAGAACCTTGAATAACGATAAATTATATTGTGCATAAATCTCATACAAAAATGGACATATGTATTATAAAATAAAAATTTAATTTCAAAAAACATGTATTTAAAAGATTTATGTATAATGTTTATAAGAATTTTAAATTATGAATCTTTTTAAAATAAATTATATTTATCAGCATTAAATAAAAGTCAAATGGTGTTTAAAATTATCATTAAATTGAAAGTTATTATTTTTAGTTTATATGTAGTGCCGCACAGTTTTATACTATGTACAGCTTATTCCAAAGTTATTACATTTTATGTAAGTATAGGTATATTGATAGATTATATTTAAAATAGTATATGAAAGCATTCTGCATAAGTTTTGATCCACTTGCGGCACAGATTGTACGTTTATAATCACATTTGTTTATAATATACTTATGTTAAATTGGCCGTGCTTAAAAGCTTCGACGACAAAACACACGTTATAATTTTAACACTTTCCTTTCGGAACAAATTGTATATCAAAATCAATTAACGTACCGATTTCATTATGGCAAATGATGTATGTATGTATGTATTTATAGAAAAATTTCAGACGTCACGATCACCGGATCGATCCCAGTTTGGTAATGATTTGGCCCATAACAAATCTCTCTATATATATGTCGTGAATACAATACCCTCTTACTACAACATCACCAAGAAGAATATAACCACTCGTGGTAAAATCACGCCTAATGACCATTACCGAACTTTTTTCGATTAATCATTACAAGTTGATCGTTTTTTATGATTTTTCCAATGTTAGTCATCGTCGATTGACCCGGCTGGACACTTTGGCTTCACATATTTTCGTACAGGTCCTTCGTATTGATCGTACATATGTACATATGTATATGTACTCGGCGCGTCACAATTTTGACCTTTCAAAATATCAGGTTCACGTGGCGCAATTCCGGATAAGCAATTATTTTACAATCGACCAAGATTCAACATACCTAGCAACCGGCAATCATTTACTAGTCATCCGTGTTTGAAGCCAATAACCTTGAACCCAGTTACGCGATTTTTTTTTCTACCACTAGTCTACTGGTTCTGTACGTTCACCCATCGTCGTGTTATTTTATTTTATTTTATTTTCAAACCATCGACCGGTCACCTCTGATGGAACACATCTTCACATTTCTTGCAGAGATGTCTGGGGAACGCCGTTGTTTTGTTTTGTGTGTGTGTGTGTGTGTGTATTTTTTTGGCACACGATCGGTCCCAACTATTAAAATCGCATGTATGTATGTATGTATGTAGATAGGCTTCGTATTGTCAAAAGGTGGACTGAAGTGGTTAATTTGGATATTCTTTTCCCAAGAATTTAAAAGGTACCTATCCAAGATCAATTGATACTTTTTATTTGTTTTGATTTATTTCTATAAAGGTCAACTTATGCGTGTCTACATGAATTAGTATGTGTATTCGTATACCTATGTATGTATATTGTTGCAAAATATCAAAATTTTAACTACATATATATCTAATCTTGAATATATAATTCGTTCATTTGAATGTATTTTGAATAACTTACTCGTATAATTGTACCTACATACATATGTACATATATATATATATATATATTATTTAAAATATTCATCGATGAAAATAAAATATTTGTATGCTTGAATATTAGATGGTCATCAGTTTACTTAGAAGATTTGACAATCAACACGTATTAATTATACATATGTACATATGTATACATGATTCTGGTTAGATACTATGAGCTACGCCTGAAACCCAATTTTAACCATTCCTGACTGACAGACAAACAAGAGACGTACTTCGGGTTTTTTTGTATGTATTACATATAATTTGCACGTAATTAAATTTCAATGACTATTTTTTGAGTTTAAGTATAATATAAAGTTCTTAGACAATTATATTTGAGTATTTCAATGAAGTTGAGTTAGGTTATTGTAAAAGTTAATGCAATTTAACAATGAAGAACAATGGAACATGTTTGAGCATTGGAATTTTCCAAATAATTCGATTAAAGTTTTTTTAATCAAATTAATTGCATTAGTCATTATTCATTATATATTATATATTTTGCTTTGATAAAAATCTCGACATTTGAAAATCCTTGGGCAGACGTTGAAAAATTTCATTGTATAGGTATATAAAAATTTAATGAATAATCTCCCACTTACTACAATATATTGTCCGCTTTTTTTACCACTCGTATGGGAATCCCAGAAGTTTTTTGGCGTAAACAAGCCGGTTTTCGATTATACGCACTATGCTGTATATTTATTCGAGAAGGTAAACACGTAGGTACATCTACATATAATACTACATATTATATTGACTCATTTTGTTTACAATCTCTCACGGCCCTGAAAAATATCTCAAATCAGCTCAGTCAAATGTGATTCCTATTACTTGGGATTTTGATTTACCGAGGAAAACATCCGTTCGATAAATTTATAGACGCTAATTCTTGTTTACAGTCGCTTAGGGAATTTTTTGATTTGGTTTGACGCATATTTTCCATACATGATAAAATATTGGTAGAAATATTACATAGTATACGTCGATCACGATTGGGGCGTGCACGATCCATCTTCAGGTTGGTAAAAAATTAATAATAACAATAACAACATCGCAAAAAATTTACATTCGATCGAATAGTAAGTCGTAGAACAGACATGACTATTATTTGAAATCCTCTCATTCGATTGTATATCTATTATCAACGGTCAAATCAAATAATCATTCTGTTTAATACGGATATATTTTTTTTTCGTCATAATTTATTCATAAATATTTTTCATTGTATTTTAAAAAAAAAAAATCAATTATATCATAAAACTCATTAAAAAACTGTTAACATAATATGTATGTAACCTAACTACACAGTTTTTTAAATATATTTTCAACACAAATTTGATTATAGCATGAAGTTGCATATAAACAATACTGTCGTTATCCGTAACGTATCGAATTTTTTACTTTATCCATAGATGTAATAATTGTTAAAATATCAATATTTATTATTGTAAATATGTAACTCAATATTATTTTGTCACAATATACAGAATACAATGTGATTCCTATTATGTACTTGGG
Organism: Parapsyche elsis; assembly: GCA_022651745.1. Taxonomy (NCBI): domain Eukaryota; kingdom Metazoa; phylum Arthropoda; class Insecta; order Trichoptera; family Hydropsychidae; genus Parapsyche; species Parapsyche elsis. The sequence continues at coordinate 5,463,605 of JAGVSN010000018.1, forward strand.
ATTTTAAACATTACCTTAGAAAACGTCCATCAGATCAATTTATAGATAGATGCCAATTCTGGTTGTATGTATCTAAATACATACATTGTACAATTATTACTGTTTATTTTTATGGATATCTAGTAAAAACTAATTTATTGAAAGATAAATAATAAAATAATGCTTTAAAACAAAATTGTTATATTATTTCACAATACATACAAATATAGTGACATAGTTATAATGATGTAATTTGATTCTCATAGATGTCAGTATGTAGCGATATATATAATTAATCAAATATTAGCATTAAATATATTTAATACTTTTAAGTAGTTTATAATTGTATTAAATCGTGTGTTTATTTATGTCTATGTACAACTGTGTATTTCTCTAAATGCAAACATATGAATATATGTAGAATTTCTTCTATCGTTAATAATTATTGTTAACCATAGTAGTGTTCATGTGAGTGACTTTCCGAAGAATGTTGATGATGGTGATGGTTTCCATGATGATGATGATGTCCATAATAAGACGGATAATGCTGATTGAAACCAAACCCACCAAATAAAAATTGAGGTGTCCGTTTATCTGAAAGTTAAATTAAATTAGACACTGGAAAATATTTATACACAGCAATATGAAAAGTCTTAAAAACTAATAGCTACCTCTTTTTCTATGGTGAACCGGATACATGGCAACGTTTGGATTATCTGCGCTATTTATGCCCAAAATACCGCAAAGTACCACTATCAATAGTGCCAAAATTATCTGAAAATACAATATTTTATTTAAGATATGCTTACATGACTGTAGATATTAAATGAAATCTTTCTTTATACCGTATTAAATAAATTGATTAAAATGCTTTATTTAAAATTTCACGTACATATGTATCTACTCATTATTATATGAATAAAGAGCCTAAAATGTGTGTGTCTGTATGTTCGTATGTCCGTATGTACATACATATGTATGTATGTATGTAGAAAGTAAAAAATTGTATGGAAAATTTGTGGGAACGCTATGACGCGTGGCCCCACTCTACCAAAATCCACCCCCTAGACCCCCTAAACCCCACCAGACTCCCAAACTACCCCCAGAAAAAATTAGAAAGTAGCGGGGATGTCTATTAAAAAGACGCTTTACGATATTGAAAATTCAGCGGGCGTTGATTATCTACGGGCAATAAGTTAGTAGTAGATACATGTGTATATAAAATGTTTATTCGTTAAAACCCGGTTACCTTGTTCATGTTGACGTTGTTTGCTCCAAAGTATAACAAAAACTGGTATTATATCTGACAACGACACTTGCCTTTATACTTGTATTTTACTATATAAAAGAGGCATGGACAACCTTTCTTGGTTCTAGAGCCAAACTATCACTCTCTCTCCGAGTCAAGAGCCAAACTTAATATGTAGATTTTGGCAGACGCTACATTAGCGGAAGCTCCGCGATGGAAAATCAACGAGTGCCTTACCTTTTCATGTTTTTTTTACATACATATGTGTAGACTCCTTAAATCTCTTACAATTTACCTCTTTATAATAATATACTAGTGTAAGCCCGTTGAATATCAACGGAGCAGTTTCTCATCACCCGTACTGAAAAATAATATTAAATTTAATAGTTGTTGCATCTATGCAACCAAGCGCCATCTATGGCGTGTTATAATAACAACAATGTAACAATTTAGCAAAGTCGCGAACTCTTTGAGAATAAATATTGGCCAATTACAATACGACCGTCATCGCCTCCGTTTGGAAATTAGTGTACTCACGATTCCTCCCAACCTGGTGATCTCGCGATTATTTACTTCAGCGAGCGTTATCAGCAAACAGAAACACACACACACACACACAGACAGACAGACAGACAGATTTCGGCTATTATATTAATAATATTAAATAAATTAAATATAAAACAAATTAAAACAAGTTGCTCCTTCTTATTTTATGTATATTTTATAATCATATACATATGTATGTTTTATATAGAAATTTAGTGTGAGGATTGGTCTTGTACTTGGACCACTCTCAATGTTGGGGTTGATACTGTTTATGCACATTCGCAGAGAACTTTCGAGATTTTCGTCTGTAATCTATGTCCGAATTTTTGACTTATTTTGTTTCACTCTAGAAAAGAACTGTTCACATATAGGCTGCCATAAAAGAGAAATAATTTCTCGTGCACAGGCACGTTGATTTGTACTTTTCTTCCACCAAATATAATTTATAAAAATCCGTCAAAGCGATGTCGTTAAATTGTGATTTCCGAGCTCAATAAGTTCTATTTGTAAGTTTTCTAACACTATATTTACATCAGCACTCATCGCGAAAGCTTCAATCTTTCATTAACTACCTACTCCGATAAATCCCTTCCGTGCACCAACCATTGCATGGGCTCCATCAGTGCATATCCCAGATAGTAAACTCCATTTCAGCCAAAAGCTTCTGAAAAATGTGTTGACTGCTTCAAATATGTCTTCACCGGTAGTTGTTCCTTTTAACGGCTGAAGAGTCACTAACTCTTCTATGATGTTGAAGTCCACGTCAACTCCACGAATAAAGACGGCTAGTTGTGCTGTATCGGAGACATCTGTGCTTTCATCCAAAGCAATTGAAAATGCTTCAAATCGAGTAATCCGCTCTTTCAATCTGGTTTTAATGTCATCAGCCATCAATTGCATCCGTCGAACAACAGTACGTCTCGACAAACTAATTTTCTCGATTTTTTTTCTTTTATCTTTGATAAATTCTCTTTCACCAAATGACTTTCATTTCAAAATAAATAGTTCAGACTACAGCCAATCACTGCAATCATTTATGCATGTTCTAAGAATCATTCTCAAACTCGGAAGTCCATGCGACATGTGTATATAATATATATGTATAATGTTGGCATGTATTAAATAAAATAATATAAATAAACACGATAGTAATTTATTAGTACCTAGAGGGCCGGATTAAAATATATACATAATAACATAAGACTTCGCGGGGACCGGACGGGTTGTCGATGCCTGATAAAATATTCATTTTTATTACAAAATGTAAAACTATTATGTAAATCTGCGATAGCCAATTTATTCATAAAACCACGTTAAATCTCACAGAACTTTTTCGTATTTTTTAACAAAATCATTTCATTTCTTTCTCCTTACTTTTTTTTCAAAACTTACATATATGTACATAGATATCAAATTACAAAAATTGATATTGAGGAAAACTAGATATCGCCGTAAAGATTTTAATATTTCAATAGATATTATTTAAAAGGCCGAAAAAAAAAAAAAACAAAATTCCTTCCGGTTGGCGGATTTTCACAAAAATCATATTATCTCTTATGTATGTATGTACATACATCTTACACACATACATACATACATACATGACAACTATATGAAATTTCAGCTCGCTGGACTAAATAGTTTCGGATAAAACGCTGAAAAACATCGAAAACCAAGAATGAAAGTACATACTAGGTACGTACATACATATGTATGTACTTCTGGTTGAAAAATAAATCTTTTAAAAATTATAATTTTTGAAGGTCATGGATAAATATATACATACATACATATATACATATGTATATGCACAAATTTTCATCTTAATTCGTTTAATTGTTTTGAAAAAAAAAATTCCTAAAGAATTGAAGAAAGTACCACTTTTAGCAAGTACCAAATTTTTAAGGATTATAAAGGATAGCACCAAACTTATAAATATGAAGTTTCAATGTGATGTGATTAACGGTTTTTGAGATTAACTATCGATCCTCTCAACATATCAGACATATCAGTCAAAATCTCGAGGTAAAATTTTCGCACGATCACAACCAGTGGCGTAGCGACCGCGTTTGCAGACCCTGCAATGCGGGGGCGAGACTAGAGAGGCGCCGCAAAGCGGCGCACCATTTTCACAAATTTTTACTTTATCCTAATCGGATATTTTTTATTTTATATCGAAATTTAAGTATTGTGATCGTACAAAAATTCGACTTTCAGATTTTGACTAATTTGTATCAGATATCATCCCCTGATCACGTTTTCATGGTTTCTGGAAAATGTCTGTATGACTGTGTGTTTGTGTATCTGTTTGTAGTCCGTGTACCTGTGTGTAGAATTGCAAATAAGTCAAAAACCATTTATCGAGATTTTGTTTTTTTATTTTTTTCGAACTTTTACATATTTGGTATCTTCATAATATTGTAATATTATAATCCTTAAACTATTTAGCCGATCAAGTTGAAATTTTATATCTATAGATTTCACATAAGGCGTAAGAGTTGATAAGGCTTTGATCAAAATCCGCCCACCGAAAGTGAAAGTTATCATTTTTCGTTTTCGGGCGTTTTATATATTTTGAATCTTCATAATATTATAAAATTAGAATTATTATAGCAATGGTTTATATGGACAGTCATGAGTTCGCCACACCCGAATTTTTTAACTTGTTCTGTAATTTCATTTTGACTAAGTTTTAAAAATGTTCTACATACATCTCTTATTTTTCAACCTACATATTTGCATCGCGTTTTATTTTATTTAACGAAATAATCGAAGTATTTACCAATGCGAAGTACAGAAAAAAAAAATATATAGGGGGGGGGGGGGCGCCTGGAATCCACGCTACGCCACTGATCACAACACATCTATAGATATATGTACAACGTATATATGTATGTATGTACATATATACTTTGTAAAAATATTTGTATCTAAAAGTACACCCTAGGGCCCCATCGGCCATGTCGCCTGTCCATGGAATTAAAATAAATACATAAATAGTATGTAGTAGCTAATTTGGCATATTTTTCTACGTTAGAAATCATCACTCTATAGTATTTGATGAAGTAGATGAGTAGTGTTTTGAGACAGGGAGCATTCCATAGAAATCTTATATAAAAAATAAACAATGAAAATACTTTTTATATACTTTTAAATTATTTTATTTATACATAATTTTTTTTTATATTGCAAGTATACAATATACATAGCCAAGTTAATCATTCACACCAACCGTTAATACTAAGTGTCATTCTAAAACACCTTATCCGTGATGATGATGATGGTGTCCGCCATATCCTCCTCCATGTCCTCCGTGACCGTAACCACCATGTCCTCCATAGCCTCCATAGCCTCCACCATATCCTCCGCCGAATCCACCGAAGCCTCCACCATAACCACCACCGCCATAACCACCATAGCCTCCATGGCCATGGTGGCCATGTTGAGCCGTTTCAGCAACTTCCAATAACTCATCGGTATTCACGGGTACCAAATGTACTACTTGTTGTTCGTTAGCATCAGGATTCAACTGCACCAGCTGGGCTGGCAGCGACATAGCTATCGCCAATACGCTGGAAAATGCCAATACGAAGAAAATCTAGAAGAAAAATTTAATGTTTTTTTAGTTTATCGAACAATCTAGAACAAAAGTATGTATTTACATACATAGTGAATCACTATTACTGATATATGTATGTACTACGAGTATAAAATCTATAAATATGAGATACTAGTAACTAAAACCTTGGCCGTTGACGATCAACGGATATTTATTATTGTAATGTGAGTGAGCTAACATTATCAGTAACTACGGGCTACGGAAAAAGATAATAATTTCAATTTTCCATGACAACAAAATAAGTGTATTGAGCGTTGATACTCCTGTAACAATTTCAAAACAATCCCTGATGGACGACTTTAGCTCTTTGTGTGTACTTTGTACATACAGGTGCGTCGTAGTAAACTAACCGGTTTAAAATGAAAATTGTTTATTTTTATTTACTGAATTTTAATAATTACACTTAAAACCAATCAATAAAGTTACATACATATCTATGTATGTATATTCAATTTTATGTTTGAAAGTATGCGGTTGATGATTGGTGGCTTTAGAGAAGTTCACTCAATACACAAGTTTGTTGTTATGTTATTTCTCATCAAAATCAATTATTTTAAACTGGATTTATAACGAAATGTAATATTATTTAATTCAAAAAATTAAAACTTGGAACGGATTACAAACAATATTAAGTACCTACTATGTATATGTATGTATGATAAAATATTAAACATTATTCTTAATTGAAGTATATTATTTTAAATTGTGCGTTGTAGTAATTTAAATGTTGTCAATTTATAATGCCAAGCCATATGTTATTTTAAAGTATATACATAGGTATATTAAATTATTTATTTATTATTTATTCGGAATAGATAGACGCAAAGAAAAGTCTTGAATATATGTATATTATTATGTCCACTGTCACACGGGAGTATAGTATTATGTAATTTGAATTAGCTTCTACGCGAATGATAACTTCGAGCTTAAAAGCTGTGTCTGTAAAGCTTTTTCAATTCACTTGTTTATTATGTAAGTACCGTGTATTACGACACTTTCTTATGAATATTATCAAATGCAAATTGTCACAAAAAACATACCGGTTGCATTGTGTTGTATGTGTTTTTTAAAATATTGGTTAGGCACGATCACTGGTTCGATCCTAGTGCAGTAATGATGTGGATCAGGACACAGCTCTCTATATATATACCTACTACCACACTACGTACTGGTTTTAATGAGTAGCTTGGGAATGAGTCTGGTAAAAATATACGCAAATCGACTTTCTGATAGCCGACGTCATTGACCATTTGGTTGTTTTTGTTATTTTTCAAACTACCTTCGATGGTACACACATTAACTATATACCTTATATATGTATATACCTTTTTTTATTCGACACACCTAAGCCATACTATTGATAATCTTTATTGAGGTTCATAATAAAATTGAAAGAACGAACTGATATTAAATTTACATTGACCTTTTTCGTGTACTTTTTATACAAAAATCAAAACAAATAACCTGTTCAATTTACAAAACGTGGTTTGTTGTTAAACCTATCGATTTGGTTTGTTTTTGTTATTTATTATGAAGGTCAACATGTGAATGTTTACACAAATTATCGAACTATGTATAGTGTATCATAGTATTTTTTTAATTGTATTATCAGTTTAAGGCGGTATTGTTGTAACTGTGGGATAAATGTTGTCTTTTTGGTTTAATTTTGGTGAAGCTAGAGCTAAGAATCGTTTTTATAAGGAACTTATCATAAAACTACCGTACTTAACATGCAAAACTGAATATATAATAATTATTACAAATATTCAAATCAAAAAAAGATGTTAAGATTCCTTAACCAGTTGTGGCATTAAAAAAAAGAAAAAAAGACCGTTCTTCCAACCAGTTAGAGGTAACCGGTAACCTATTATTTTTTTACTCAAAATCTAAGGCTTGATATTAGCAGAGATAATTTGCATAGTAGCGTGTATTCTTCGAAAAATGATTCAAACTGTCTGCATCCTATTGATTTTTTCAATTTAATAAACAAACTTATATGTAGGTACATATAGTATCTGAATTACTCATATGGAATTCCCAGAAGCTTGATAGTCGCAAACAATTTAATTGCATGCACGTTTAGTTCAGGGATACGACATTCAATTCGCACGTTGACTCTGTCGTTATAGCGCATTGATGTTTTGGACAAAGATTGACGATGAAACAACAAGCATTATAATAAAACTTGTAATTTCGCTACGTAGCAATGTGTTATCGAATAACAAAGTAAATACTTCGATCACGATCGAGGTATTAAAAAAATTGACGACAACGATTGCATCTAGGATAGTAATGAATGTGCTCGGACCAGATTATCTGATCGGATGGATTTGTACGTTTTTCAGAAATGTTTCCTCTCGATTAAAGATTAACGATTAATTAAATGGATTAGCAACGCAAAAAATAACCTACCACAATGATTTTTTATTATTTAAAGTCGCCTCATTCGTTCATCAATTTAAATATTCAAATCAAAGGATCGTTCCGTTCAAAGTGAACAATTTTTTGTTACCCAATCGTCGCTTTCAATTAATCAATCATTATTTTTTTGACTAAAATTTGTGATCATTCAAATATCAAACCCATTTAAAACCTGTTTGCATTTATTGTTACTTTATTCAAGATAAAGTACGTATGTATTGTGATCGTGCGAAAATGCGAAATTCGACCTCGGGGTTTGACTGATATGTATTAGGTATCGTCCCCTGATTACATTTTCATGGTTTTTTCTGTGACGCGGATGTCTGTGAAATCACTATATGTATCTCAAAAGCCGTAAATCCTACCTACATATGTACATATGTATATAACACTGAAACTTCATATTTATGAGTCAAATGTCAACCGTCATAATACTCATAATTGACGTTTCATAATTAACAATTCAATTATTATAACGTTTCATAACATTAAACGTTTCATAATGTTAATTGGTTTGTTAAAACATTAGTTTTCAAAAATTTTCGCCAACAGGAAATGGTACTTCTCTTGTAAGTAACCTCATTTTGAATTTTTTTTCTCCAAAACTCAAAAAAATTAAGCTGAAATTTTGAAAAATATATGTATATTATAGCATAGGACAACTTGTTTGCTGTTGCGATCGACTTTTTTTATAGAGAAAATAATGTTTTTAATACACTTAAAAAAATAAAGAATTTGAAAGAATTTTCGGACTTTAATATGAAAAATTCGATTCATATAATAGTGCAGGCTCCCAAGAGAAGTCTATATGAAAAATATGAAGAACGTATTCGGGCAACGGATATTGTTTCTAAAGGTCACAGTCATCAATAATATCGATGTTGCAAGGTCAGAAAGTGGTCCAATTGTTATTAAAAAAATATGAAGTTTCAGTGTAATGGGATAAACGGTTTTTGAGTTATTAGCGATTCTACTCACATATACACAGACACACAGCCATACAGACATTTTCCAGAAATCATGAAAACGTGATCAGGGGATGATACCTGATACAAATCAGTCAAAATCTCAAGGTCGAATTTTTGCACAATCACAATCGTGATCAAAAAAAAAAAACTAAAAATCTAAACGTAAATGCCCGCAGCTTATATTATGTATATTGTTTATTTTTGTTTAAATACAAATCAATAAAAATAATTTGTACGCATCTGTATTTAGGGTAAAAATTATATGGAAATTTCCATACATATAAGTGTATGTATAGAAATATACATACATACAAGTGTAAAATAGAGAAATTTTTGGTTTTGAGAACAGTGGAAAGTAATAAAATAGGTTTTTAAATGAAATAACACAAAGAATACAGTATAGTGGATCCTAAACAAGAATGGATATATTTATTACATTTTTTAATGTTTGAATATTTTTCCCAACTGGCATACATATGTACTTCCAAAAATCTTTACCAATTTAGTTTTTTCCACATTGAAAATTTCAGTTTATATTTAAATTGACTTTAATTTCTTCAACATTCTTAAAATCCTTGAATCTGGCATCAAAGTTCTCCATAACGTTTATAATTTTTATTGCGTATTTTTCAAAGCTAAAATTAAAACTGGGATAAAATTGCAAGTGGTCGGTCATCCATATTTGGAATGTAACCAAAGTTTTGTTGTTGGAAATTGATTTTTATAGGCATCAATGCTACTAATCATCTCACTTACGTTCTGATTTCTTCTTTGCAGTTCTAAATTCAAAAAAATCAATTTATGAGTAAAATCTGTTAGAAAAGCTAGATCACAGAGCCAACTTATTGATTTCAGATTCAGATCGGAAAACACGTCTTTGGAGAGGATTTCCTCTAATCAAGCTTAAAAACGATTTTAAATGATATTCATAATCTTTTTGTATTCAATCTCTTACTAGATAAAACTTGTTGGTGAATTATACAGTTGATCAATTGATCAAAAAATCTGGAAATTCATCATCTTTTGAAATCCATTCATGTAACCAATCATTGATTTTAATTGATACTAGTTTGGCGAAGAACTTTCAACTTAGAAGCGATATTGTGAGTCTCAATGGCAGTTTTAATTTAATTTTCGCTAATTGTGAATACGGTCGTGATCGGCCAAAAATGGCTGCGCGATCAATCTATTGGCCAGTCCAGATATATAGTATGTGCAATGGCCTTCAAAAAATAATATTTTTACAACCGGAAGTAGTATTTTTCCACTAGGTTTTCGATGTTTTTCTCTAAAACTATTAAGTCTATCAAGCTGAAATTTCATATCTATAGTGTCAATGTAAGACTTACATAATAACATGAGTTTGGTCCAAATCCCCCGACCGGAAGTTGGTGTTTATTCTTGAACGCAATTTATTTTTTCGGCGTTTAAAATATTTCGTATTTTTATAATATTGTACATAATATTACAATCCTTATGGCAATATTTAGTTACGAAAAAAATATTATAAAAATCGGTCAATCCTTTGTGGGATTTTTTTCCGAAGTTTTGAAAAAAAAATGAAAAAATATAATTTTGGTCAATATCCTCCAACCGGACGTAGGTGAAGCCTCTCAAACGAAGCCTCTCTTTTGTCTTTTTGAACCTTTTAAATATTTTAATCTTTGTGATATTGTAAAATAATAATACTTATTTATTTATTTTGACAGGTTGGACGCACCAATAAACGGTACTTTTTGACTTTGAGTTTAAAAAAAATTTCCTTACTCTTTGTATTCTTAAAATACATATGTATACTCATGTTGTCATGTTGTATAATAAAATATAAAGTCATGAGTTGGCCACACCCGATTATTTTTATTTTTTTTTTTTAAATACTATAATTAAATTGAATCGAGTGCATTATTTTTAAACCTGTTATTGACCAATAATTAAATTTTACATACTTACATACATATCGCGTCCTCGGAGCACAAAGGTGACATGTCCAAGATTTTGCAGAATGAGTTATGATTGCAACTTTGTTCCTCTTCAATTATTCAGGACAGGACAGTCAAGTGGCACAGTCGAATGACGTCAAAATTCTTTTTGGCATCACAAAGTACTTCTAATATTCTTGAAGCACACAAGTGACAAGTCCAGAATTGCATGCAATTTAAAAAATTTACTCATGTAAATTCAATAACAATGAAATATGTAGCATCTAAATATACAGAGTACAATATGTATGTATGTATGATTACCATTTTTATATAAAGTTCTCCAGATTTATGATAACCATTTCAAACTTTAAAATTGCTGCCCCCTGAATAATTTACTATTTTGGATATGTCACTTTTGTACTCTGGATATGACATACATACATATGTACATATGTACATGTACATAATGTATGTACATTGTTTTCAGTGAAATATTTTAATAACATGTACAGTTTTTATATTGCATTTATTTTGTATTTAAGCCAATAAAAAGTAATACAAGAATCAAAATAAAATCTGAAACAACAAAATAGGTTTGAGTGTCAAAACAAAGCATGTAATGTATGTATGTACATATTTACTGTCAAAGATTTTACAATTAAAATTTATATAAGCTGCAATTCAGTTACTTATTACATAACATAATTATTATCATAAAAAGTCTACTGTCTCGTAAATTTTATAAAAATAATAGAAAATGGCAAAATTTAGCAAATTCATGTTTTTTATTTGAACAGCGGGCTCTATAAATATGCACTTACATTTCAAAAAATAATAAGAATATATTTATGAATATAGTATGACAAACTTCAACAATAAAATACATCAACCGTGAAAGTGTTCAAAAGATGACAAAATAAATTTGTGTTTGAAATGGTAGAATCGTACGCGTGGATGTCTGTGGGAATGTGAAGCTTGAAACCATATTTGTACCAAAAACATAGCGGGTAACGTTCATCTGAAATGTACAAGGATGTTAATACTTATTATTCCAATTACAAGCAACATATTCATAAGCAAGAATGATTCTACTAACTTTTTTTATAACCATTCACTCCAAACCTAAATGCTGTTCTGAAAAACTTTATCCTTAATGGTGTCCACCATGGCCTCCATGGCCTCCGTGGCCTCCACCATGGTGACCTCCACCATGGTGGCCTCCGCCATGTCCATGACCACCACCACCACCATGTCCATGACCACCACGATAAGCCGTTTCAGCCACTTCCAATAATTCTCCGACGTTCACGGGCAACAAATGTTCCACTTGTTCGTTAACATCAGGATTCACTTGCACGATCTGGGATGGCAACGACATAGCTATCGCCAATACGCTGGCAAATGCCAGTACGAAGAAAATCTAGAACAAAAATTAAATGTTTTTTTAGTTTATACATAGAACAATCAAGAAGAAAAAACATTTGTATTTAGATAGTGTTTTATATATGTGTATGCATATATATGTATATATTTTTACTACGAGGAAAATATCTTCAAATATGAGATATTAATTTTACATGTATGTATGTACGTCATATAACTAGCTTAAAATTACAATTGGTTATTATTAAACTTACTAAATTACTCAATATAATTGGAGTACATATGAATATTCAATTTTATGTATAAAAGTATCCCGCTATCGATTATTTGCTTAGGAGAACTCACTAGCAAAACATCAAATTTTATGGTTTGATACAATATTGGTATTGATACAACATGTACATACTTTTATTGAACATTCGGCAGTTTTTGACGTTGTTGATATTTTTTTTGGCTTTCGAGTGAAAAGTCATTCCATGTCAAGTCAACATAATGTTAACACAAATTTACCGCACCCTCTTAGATTTAAATCTATAAGTCTGCGCAAAATTTGGCTGTTTCTGTAATTTTTGAAAATAAATTTAAATAAAAAACCACCGACTCAAATGAGCTCATAGGATAAACTGATTAGCCAAAAATAATTTAAATCTAAGAAGGTGAGGTAGAAACCCTGTGTTGAACTGATATGGAAACCATGAATTGAAGTGATGAGTTGGTAAGAGGGAACTTTTGGGTGGTGCCAATTTTATGGAACCATATCTCAACTAACAGGGGACGGCCGGTCTAGATTTTTAGAACAATAATATAATATTTGAATTCAAGAATTTTAGGGAATTCAATTATGCTACGTAAGATCCAGTGCACACAGAGAAGATAGAAATATGTATGCTTGGTATAACAAGAAGAGATGATAAGAGGAATACATGGGTAAGAAGCATGATATAGCGGAACGTGTGAAAAAGTTCAAGTAGCAATGAGCTGGACACATAGCGAGAAGAATGGATGGCAAATGGACGTGAGAAATACTGGAATGGTATCCGAAAGGATGCAAAAGAAAGCAAGGTAGACCAAGTGGGCGATGGGCTGATGAATGGAGAAGAATGTGTGGAGTCAAGTGGATGCAGATTGCTCAAGACAGACAGGAATGAAAGAGGATTGGAGAGGTCTTCATCCAGCAGTGGATGGTGAACGGCTGAAAATGATAATGATGATATTTGATATTATTTAATTCAAAAATTGAAAATTTTTAACTGAATTAAAGTTTTTTTTAATTTTATCAACATTATTTTAAAAAAAACTAAATAAAAATTTATGCTTTTCCGTTTTGTATAAAATATCAAAGAATTGTCGTTAACTATCAATAGGTGTTTATTATTGAGTGGGTATTATTAGAACAATAACAGTAGCTATAATGTAGGTTAGGGGGAAAATAATTGAATATAAAATAATAATAATAATACAAATCAATGAAAAAAAAAAAAAAGTGTGAAGGAGAAGAAGTTTCTGTCTTAACGTTAATTTAAAAATTTTAAACTGAGCGTTATAATTACTTAAATGTTGATAATTTATAATGCATGTACATATATGATGCTTATGTTACTTTAAAGTACATTAAATAATTATTTCAGTGGCGGGTTCAAAGTTAAATGAAATTATTTATTTCAGAATAGATTGAAACGTCTTGAATCTTTGTTATTAAGTCCACTGTTGCATATTAATTTTGATTAGCTCCCACACAAAAGATACACTCAAACTTAAAAAGCACTGTCTATAAAGCTTCCGTTTATAATAATATGTACTTCTTAACTTCTATAACACTTATGTACTAACATGCTATTATTTTTATCATTTATTTTACTATATATTGTTTATATGGTCCGGAATAAAAATTATTCTGATTATTATGCATATTATAAATTAAAAATTTTCACACAAAACATACCGTTTTCATTGTGTTGTATGTGTTTTTATTTTATTTTAAATACTGGAAGCCACAATCACTGGTGTGATTCTAGTACAGTAATGGTGTGGATCAGGACAAAGCTGTGTATTTATACTACCAAAATACGTATTGGTTTTAATGAGTGGCTGGTGGTCGAGCTGGTAAAAATATTTGCAAATCCACTTCCTGGTAGCCGACGTGTTTATGATTGTTCAAACTAACTTTGATTATATGTACATATACCTTGGCTATACAGAGATACCTTTTTTATTCGACGCACGAAAGCCATAAGTACTATTGATAACCTTAGACATAGGTACTATTGATAACCTTAGATAAGGTTAAATTTGCATTAACCTTTTTGATGCATTTTGTATAGAAAAGTCAAAATAAAAAAAAACTCGAATTTTAAGACGTAGGTATATAGTTTTTTGTTAAACATATCGATATTTATTTATATATTATTTGGCCTTCATGCATAATGTACGTGCCTACAGGCACATATGCATATTTACACAAATTTTATTGAACTATGTGTGTATGTATGTATGTATAGTATTTTTTTTTATTTTCAGTTTACGGAATTTTTTTTTTTTTACAGCCCAAAATACAATATATATATAGAAATGATTAAGAACATAAACGAGTCCCTCGATTTATGGACCCACTTCATAAGGAATGTTGCTATGTACATATATTGGTATTGAAAATTTATGCCCCAAAATACGATATGCATATGTGTATTCGATATGTATGTATATGTGTACATATATGTATATATGTATATACATTCTTGTACTTAATTTCCCGATACTTTTGTGTGCATTGCATCGCATATACATAATACATGTTATACATATATAAAACGTATATTTCTGGAGAAAAATTCCATATTTTACCGAATAATCAAAATATTAATAAATTATTTTTTTATATGTATGTTTATTTTTCCTTTGATAATGTTCTTTTCAATGTAGGGAATTTCGATCTAGGTAGATCTAAATTTTTAGGAACTATCACTTTCGTAAATCGATTTCTTGGTGTATAAAAGAGAAGCAATTTTTGGAAAACAACAATAAAAATCATTTTTCTTTAAAATTTCGCTCTTTTTAACTGCACTGGGCTAGCATTAAAAATAACTGATTTACGAATGTAGTATTCCATATTGCCTTTACAAGACAATTCAACCATTGCATTGAAATTCTCCTATAATAGATGGCAGAATTCATCATCTACAACAGTGTTTCTTAACATGGGGTGCACACACCACCAGGGGGCAATGAGCAAATCATTAATATTTGTTTCATTTTTTTGTTAAAAAATCGCATTTGTCGAAAATATTTTTCGTTTCCTATATTTCGTTAAATATTATACATCGTTCCTAACCCCCATGCGCAAAATGAGTGAAAGCATGAAAAAATTTCGTTAGTATTCAGATGATTATTTGAATTTTGGTTTCATACAGCTACTCATGATGTTCGTTTACTATTCTGTCTGTTGTGCGAACACTGTTTGAACAACGAATCTATGAAAAAAAGTCATCTTGAAGCGCATTTGAAGACGAAACATAGCATTTGTGGGAACTATGATTTGAACCAATTTAAGAATATAAAGGAGAAATTTGAAAAAAGATCAATAATAAATTCATTGTTCTCTACATGACATGCTAACAAAAGTCGTACTATTGAAGCTAGTTATGAAATTTCTCTGCTCATACCTAAATCTGAAAAAAATCATACTGTAGGGGAGGATTTAATTAAGCCAACTATGTATGTACATATGTATATCAGTTTTTTTCAAAAAAGTTCTGGAAAAAGTTGTACATGTAACATAGCATACATATTTACTAACGAAAGTCAAATTAAAAATAGTTTTGATGTGCATTTTTTATTTGAAGCAGCCATTAATTTTTGTTTCAGAATTTGGTTAACTATAAAATTGTGATAGGGGGCATGGCACAAATTAGGTTGAGAAACACTGATCTACAAATTTCCTATACACTTTTAGATCATCGATATAGATAAGACTTTGGGGCGCCACTTACATACATCATTTATGAAAATGATAAAAAGCAATGAGCCCAAATTGGATCCTTACGACATTAGAAAATGTAAGAAATGCATTATTGTATTACCTTACAATGTTATTATTTTTTTGTTTTCCATTCCTCGTTTTCAATTAATTAATCGTTATTTTTTGAGAAAAAATATCAAACCCATTTAAAACCTGCTTATGTTTCTTGTTTTTTTATCGCTTTTTTTTATTATCCTAAATGTTAAATTTGCAATAAAGCTAGTTTTACAACGTGAAATATTATTGATGAATTTATCTACTAATTTTAGAATCTAGCAACGGTGTAACAATTTGCGAAAATTAATTTTTCGTTTAAATTGAACAATGAAATATTTTAATAACACTTACAGTTTTTATATTGCATTTATTTTGTATGTAAGCCAATAAAAATTAGTACAAAACTCAAAAATATTTACAATTTAAGTTTATATAAGCTGCAATTCAGTCACTTATTGTATAATATAATTATTATCATTGAAAGTCTACTGTCTCATAAATTTTATAAAAATAAAAAATAAAATAGGAAAATTTTGCAAATTCATATTCTTTTTTCTTAACTAAATTGCACTTACTTATATTTCAAAAAATAATAAGAAAATATATTTGTATGACAAACTGCTTCAACAATAAAACACATCAACCGTGAAAGTGTTCATAGGATGACGAAAAACTTTCAGAGGAATATTTGTGTTTGAAATGATGGAATCGTCCATGCGGATGTCCGTAGGGAATGTGATGCTTGAAACCATGCTTGTACCAAAAAAATGGCGGAGAACGTTTATCTGAAATGTACGAGTATGTAATACATACTTACTAAACAAATTATAAGCAACATATTAATGAGCAAAAAACATTCTACATACAACCTCTTTTTACGTGGTGAACCGGATATAAAGCAACGTTCGGATTGTCGACAGCATCTATGCCAATTACTGTACAAATTACCAGTATCAAGAGTGTTAAAATTACCTGAAAATTCAAATTGTCTATGAGGTATCTCACATTAAAAACAGATTAACGTAGATTTTTGGCAAACGTACATATATGTATGTACATATGTATGTACTTGGAATATTATTATGTATCATATTGAATGTTTTATAAAGAATTATTTTCATTCACTCGAATCCGGTTACCTTGTTCATGTTGTTAGTGTTGTTTCCTCCAAAGTTTATCCAAAACTGGAATTATTTGAAGATGACGCACTATTTTATATATCAATAAAATAGACAAAAAAAAGCAATTTTAGAATAATTAATTATAAATACCGGAATAAAAAAGTTCTTGTTGTTTGTGTGTTGTACAAAAAAGTGTAGGATTTTATATTATTATATTGTATTTGTATTTATATTTAATATTGTATTTATGTATAATACAAAAATACAATGTTATTCAAATGAAATCAATTACAAATTTCTTGTACTAAGTAACAATTTCCTTTTATTATTTGACATAATATGTAGGTACTTTAAGTTGTCATTAAAGATATTTGTACTTTATTATTGCAAAACTTGTAACTAATCACTATACTAATTAAGATTTCATTAGATATATGTTATTTATACATATATAAATACCATATTTTTGTTTAGCCTTTATTATCAATTGAATCATACTGATATTTATATCTGTGTCATGGCGAAAGTACGATTAAGTATTATATTTATATTAAAACTTTTTTATATCAATAATCTAGCATTTATTTTATTTTCTTTTGCAGTATGTTATTCTGACACTTTTTTTCATTTTTCTGCTAACGATTGTAATAAAGGCCGACTATGTTCCAAATTGTATGCTTATTTTATGTTTTTTTTGTTTATTTACATTAAAATTGGCATTTAATAATAATAATATTATAATAAAATAAAATTTCAGTACCGGCACTTATTCTTCCAAGAGTAGTTCCAGATCATTTTATTCGAAAGATAATATTTCCTCCATTCAACAATGATTATGAATATTTAGATTATGTCAACTATAATAATCCTTTAATTCACCATTTTTAAAATAAATTATTACTATAATGTAATATGTATATTAATAATTTAATATGTATATGTATGTATAATAATAATAATACAAATATATGTATATTAATATTAATGTAATGTAGTAAAGAAAATCAGTTTTATTGGAATTTTTATGTTTTGTATGTACACATGTACATGTGTATATACATATACATACATTAATATTCACCTTTTCATAAAAACAGATTTGAATATAAAAAATTTTAATAGGTTAATAGGTTAAAAATTATAACCCTATAAATACATGTTCTAACTATAAATTGACATATTTTCACACCTTCTTTAATAACTATAAAATATTAATCATTTAATCCCCAATTCCCCATTTATTATTCTTGTCATCAAAAGTATGACTATTCAAATAGATATCCTGTTTTGCCAACAACATTGAGATGATTCTCCACCAGGGGATATCTATCTTTATCGTAACGTGGAAACATTTCATACAAATGCTGGTATATAGGTACTTGTGATCTTTATACGTACATATGCCTAAAAAGTTAAAAAATATTTTAAATAATGTGCAAAATAGATTGTTACCCTTATTTTTAAGGATTAATTAAGTACCTATGTATATAAGTAATCATTCGAAACATCCCAAATATCAGAAAGACCAATATCAAAGACTGAAATTATATAAAACATTATATTTATACGAATGTATTGCCTTTATTTTAGTATTAATAGTGCTAATATTATTATATTACCGCCGTTTCTCTAAATGCTATTAGGTATAATAACTCTCTCGTCAAATAATAATCTTAATATTCTTTGCAAATATTCCATACCTTAAAAAAAATGTAACCCATATCTAATTTTCTAATGGTGAAATACGGGCTTACAGTAGTTAATTATACTTGTTTACTAAATATACCTATACATACTACGTACATATAATATATGTACACATTATGGATAAAGTAAAATTCACTTTTATTATACTTTTATTTCATTGGGTATTCAAATTTTTTACATCATGCACCTATGAGGAGTGTGAAGTGTTCAGAATATTTCTATTTATAAATTATTAATATTTCTTATTTGTAAACAATAAAATTATATATTATAACGATCTACATACATATATACATATGTAGATATGTTTGAACATACTAAAATATTTCTAATATGTATGTATTACATACATACATACATACATACGTACATAGGTATATTACTTTATACATATATTATTAATACAATCAAAATCCCACAGGATGTATACGAATTATTTTAAAATACATTTATTTACACTAGTCCCAGGAAATCCACGAAATTTTGAATACTTTGTATTTATTAGCACCCTGAAATTTTTCGTTAAATTAAAATTGTATAAAATTTGGAAAAAAAGTTTTATTTTTGAGAAATCGATATTCAAAATCAACGAAATATTGAGTGATATTAATTAGAAGCAACCTTTCTAAAGGGCCTCTTGATTCTGATGTAAAACATACTTCCAATAATGATTTTTGAATAATTTATCTAATTTAAGACAACTATGTAGGTGTGCACTATGCAACTACCTACATATGTATGCTAAAAACGCCATTGCCCCATTCAAGAGTCATTTAAAACATTCACACTGGCTTTATATTTGGTATATTAGATTGTGTCTGTTATTTTATAAACGATATAAAATTCTAGACTATTATTTTTCCATTAATTTTTTGTTGCAAACGAGAATATGGACTGAAAATTCTTCCAAAGTAATATTTTCAACTGTCATCACTTTAATTTTAAATTTTATTTATGTTTAAGAAAGTGTTATCAGTTATTAGCTTGGTCAAAATACAAAAAACAAACTTTCAATTATAATAATTTATTTTTACATATTGAAAATATGAACTTAAGTCTAAGTTGATGAAAATAACAATAATGAATGTGAGTGATATGAAAGTAAAAAACACATGCCACACATTTATAGCTTGTTTCATTGGATTCATATTGCAATGAGTCACAGATTTAACAATTTCATATGAGCTTTACTTTTTATAATGTACAATAAATAAATTTTTAACTACAAAAGATTATCGGCCCCATCCTCCACCCCAACCACCTCCTCCCCCGTGACCCCAACCTCCTCCTCCTCCATGTCCCCATCCTCCTCCTCCACCATGACCCCATCCACCTCCTCCCCCATGGCCCCACCCTCCTCCTCCCCCATGTCCCCATCCTCCTCCTCCTCCATGTCCCCATCCTCCTCCTCCTCCATGACCCCATCCACCTCCTCCCCCGTGTCCCCATCCTCCACCATGACCACCGCCTATGATCACATGAATATGACCACCGTGTCCGTGGCCATGGTGACCCCAACCTCCTCCCCATCGACTTTCAGACGGTTCAAGATCATCCTTTGCTTCTGAAAAGATATTATTTCAATTTTAGAATTTGCTATTAAAGTAACATCACAATTATATACAAGTATGTAATCAATCTGAACAAATATTATACAAACCTTCAGCAACGGCCGAGTTTTGCACCGTTTCTTCAATTGGTACTTTTAATTCTGGAATAGTAGCACCATTGGACAGGTGTACACACACAACTGCGAAAATCACAAGTAAGCTCAGTATCTGAAAAATAAATGCATAACATTTTAGATTTATGTATGTACATATGTATGTAAGTACAACAGCTGTACAACAAACTTCAAAAATTGTATGAGAGATTTCAATGAAAGAATTCCTTTGTGATTTTTTTACTTTTTGAATTGATTTTCATAGCAATTTAAGAAATAATGCTACATATGTACTTAAAATTTTCAGAAAATTGAAACATCTGTACAAAATAAGTATCTAAAACAAGAATTGATATCCTGAAAGATTCTAGTTGGTACAAATAGTGAAATTTATAACGGCGTATGACTAAATAGTTGTTGAAGCATATTTTTACCGGTGAACAGTAACTGAATAGCACCTTTGGAGCCCAAATTTTGGTCGGAAGATGGATGTAATTCAGTATTCAACAACATTAAATAGCGTGACCAATTGAGTATAATAGTTAAGTACCAAATATCATATAATTTTGAGAAAGAATGTTTATTTATTAACAACTACATTTGAAAAGCTTTAATAAATATTGTAGTTTGTGCTTCGACGTCTGCGAATCTACTAGGCTGATGTTCATCAAAAATTTACTGAAAGATCCAACAGAATCTCTAAATGGTTTTTTGGGCTAATTTTATTCTTCTAGCATAAGTCGTTCCTAAGATTTGGTGATTTTTTCCCAAACAGACATTACATATTTCCTATTTCAAATGTAGTTTACAGAGAAGCTTCCCAAGTTTAGATAAACAATAATTAATTATCTCCCGTTGTTTTCTAAGTGCGAAAACATAAATATGTTTAAACATAAACAGTTATTAATTCACTATTAACCAATAAATGCAATCGTTTCGGTTACTAAAAAAGTTTAAAGGTTACCTTCATGGTTGATCGGTTGGTTATACACGTACTGCACAACACAACTACCTAAATACGTATGCTTTATTGGCGAAAGATATTTTAATACTGAGCTTCGTTTGGTACATGGAACCTCCTTTTATATGCCCCCGAGATGTCATTGTTGTTATTTACACCTAGATTGGACTTCCCGCGGCTTAAACGTGCATTACGTTGTTTAATGTACACATGCAAGGTTAAGATCAACGGTCGCGAATTTTCTCTCGATATTTTTTTATCGAGGTATTTGTTTAATCTCATCGCTTAAAGAGAATCCGTATTTGCACTAAAACACTCAATCGCGATTACTGATCAAATTTTGATCGACTGCTATTCAAGAGGAAATTTATTAGTTGTGGAAGTGTTACTAGACTATAAGCTGGGAAGAAAAACATGCCGATACTAAAGTACAATGCAGAAGACACAAAATCAATACTCGTAAATAGAACTTGCTTAATAGGTACAAATTAATGTTAAAAGTTCTCTAAATAAGCTTAAAACCTCTTATAAGCTTAGGTTCTAATTTATGAATAGAAACTTATCAGTGAGACATTTTTTCAGCTGAAGACATTTTATAATTGATCTTAAATCATCTACGTCCTACGCTATCTCAGTGGGTACCGTTAATCCTTACGTAAGTGAAACACTTTCGAACCTTCAAAAACATTTTCATTGTTGTATCTTGTATCGAATTCGTAACACTTTCGAAAGTGTAAAGCTATCAACCGCAAAAAATTTCAAGAGTGAAACTGGAAGTTTTAAGGTCAATTGTCAAAGGAAACGAGTCATCTGCGATGTACATAACTACATACAATATTACGTTCCCAGCAGTTTGGCAACATTTCTCTCGTTGCCTTCATATACATATGTATGTATGTAATTCAGCCGAAATGAGTCCAAGGGTAATATCTTCGAGATGAAGTCGACCTCTGCGGGTGATTAAAATTTTGACCACAAAAGTCAAATCGAATCGATTACCGCACATTCAATTTTTTTACAGAATACGTACATGTACATATGTTAGAAAGGAAATTAATTTAAAACATCACTGAAAAATAGATCTGTCGATTTATCAAAAAAAAGTACTAGGTGCGCAGTAAAAGAGACTTGACACACAATCTATTGCCATTTTGAATTCTATTATGAACATACTATATATGTATGTATGTATGTATAATGTATATCGATGTTAAGCTCTACTTAAACCGTGAAAATGTTGCAAAAAAATTTTGTTGGTCTACTTTTCTAAGAAATTTTAGCAATTCAGAAGATTGCATGAGGTTTGCGAAACTAACTCTAAGACTGTCTATTTAATAAACATCTATTATACTTCATATATGGACAATAAAATAAAAGAGCATAGCCAATGTATTTATGTACATAATTGGACATGGCACATGAATAGGTGCGGCAAATGATGCAATTTACATTATTATACATATATATAATAACCCAGATCCATCTGTCTGTCTGTCTGTCTGCTGATAATGCTGACGAAAGTCGCGAGTGGGATTTGAACCCGTGATCACTAGGTTGACTGAGTTAGCGCTAACGCATTCATCCAACTTCGGTGATGACTCGCCTGCCACAATTTGAGAATATTAATCCTTAGTAGGTTCGCGACTTTGCTAAATTGTTACGTAATCAATTACGTCAAACATTTGATAGATTTATTTAGTTAGCACATTGAAAACATTTTTATATGGTTAAAATCACTTGGAAAATTAAAAAAATATAATAAAAATAGATAAAAAAAAAAAAATTTTTTTATTGAGCCGGATCCCGTGCGACTTTTACGTTGACGAAAGCTGGTGACTTCCGATGAGATATCATCCTTACATTAAACTGTGCTTCAATTGGCAATATAAACTGTTCAATATGAAGTTAACCTTGGACGTGTTTTCACAAAAAACAGGTCCTTTGATATTCAACGGGCTTACACTAGTACAGGGTTTACCAAACTATGTTCCGCGGAGAGTTTGTAAGTGTTCCGTGAAAAATTATCAAAATTAATATGCAATTTGTGCCAGACCTGATTTTTTTCCCATCGCACATAAAGGTGAATCTCTTCTGGAAATTTTAACTAAAATTATAACTACGTACCTACCCTATAAAATAACCAAGTTGTTCCATTAAAATTTTGGGATTTGCGAAGTGTTCCGTTGTAGGAAAAGTTTGAAAAACCCTGCACTAGTTAATTGATAATGAAATATGTAGGGAATGTCCTCAATCAGTATTCAATTTGATACTGGCATAGAGGAAATTCGAAAAAATTATAAATATGTGATAACATACAGTGTAAATAAAACTTGTAGTGCATTTAACAATGGCGATTTTCTTAAGTTATTTAATGGTGTTAGTATAAACAAGTCACTGTTTGTGTAAAACGTAAAGGCAAAGTTATTGCCTATAGAAACGGGGAAAAACTTTTTCCATTTCCATAATGCATATCGTCAGAATTCACTCGTTATAAACATGACTCGACACTAATTTATTATATTTTAATATTTCAAGGCAGTGATCTCTGATCTCACAAGGATTCAGGAGTTTGTTGTATTTAAAAATAATAATAAAAAACCGTAATGGTATTGTTGTGTCGCATAATTTATGCCGATTCGGTAACATGAAAACGAAAACCCACTTACGTCAAAAAGCTTTGCAAACAGTTGAACACTTTAAGAATTATGAATCGCATGAATAATAAATTAACTAATATCTCAATAGGCTAATTGACGATTCAATTGAATACCAATAAAAATGCAGATGGATTTATCGCTATTTTAAGATCTGCCTCATCGTGCGATTTTATTGCATTATTGCTAATAAACATTTTATGCGTATTTTATTTAGCTAGTATAAATAAGTTGATGTCATCGAAAATATTGTTGGTCACATCGATATCGAATCTTTTAAATGGTGTGTGACTAAAAAGTATTGAAAAATATTGGCCTAGATTTATCGATGATATAATCTAAATATTCCTACTCAATGGCAGCTATTGTAAATGTAAATTTCGTTATAATTAAATTGTGAAGGGATTTAAATTTGGACACTTGATGACCATGGATCTAAGCATATTCATATCAAATTAAATATTACATAGCAATTCGATAGTACCTTCCAGACCATAATAAAATACGTAATTGCGTAAATGACTTGGATTTTTCCAAGTGCGTCAATTTACTGAATCGTTGATCGTTCACCGGTCAGAGGAAATGCGAAAATAATCGCAATTATGATTGGTAAAAAAATAATGTAATTGAACTACGACTGCAAAGACGACAAAATTTACAATTCTCAGCAACATTTAAATGTAAAAGAAGATTGTTGATCTTGTGAGGATCATTTAAAACCCTATTGTGTATTTTAGATTTGAGAAATAAAAATTTCGAATGTAAAGAAGAAGAAATAAAACGAAGAATGAAAATAGGGTGGAGTGCTTTTGGAAGAATGAACATATTTTTTAAATTCAACATTCCGCTATGCTTAAAAAATACTGCCAGTGATGATGTATGGATGTGAAACGTGGATGCTAAATTCAAGAATGGTACGTAAGATCTAGTGCACACAGAGAAGCATGGAAAGATGTATGCTCGGTATAACGAGAAGAGATCGGAAGAGGAATACATGGGTAAGAAGCATGACCAGGGTGGCAGATATAGCGGAACGTGTGAAAAAGTTGAAATTGCAATGGGCTGGACACATAGCGAGAAGAATGGATGGCAGATGGACGCGAGTAATTTTATTTTATTTTTCGTTTTAAAATATACCGATGTGACTTCACAGGTCTTCCTAAAACGCCACATCGGCCAAATACTGGTATGATATCCAGAGGATGTGAAAGAAAGCAAGGTAGACCGAGTGGACGATGGGCTGATGAATTGAGAAGAATTTATGGAGTCAAGTGGATACAGATTGCTCAAAACAGACAGTAATGAAAGAGGATCCCAAAGGCCTTCATCCAGCAGTGGATGGTGATGAAAACTGCATTGTTGCACCTATTGAAAATTGTAAACCTAAGACTTGTGTGCAAAAGTGGTTCAGAAACCATCGGTCAGCCACAGACACACAGACGCGTTTAAGTAGAATTTTGGAATTACCAGAGGATGAAGTGTGTAAGGTTTTATACGAAAAATAAAATAGCAAGATTTTTTTATTAATTTACACTGTGTTGCTGCAAAAATTTCAAACATTTTCCGAAAATTTTCATTAGCTATCAACAGTTTGAAAACTGGGTTTTTTGGAGGGAGGGTGTTAAGAATATTAAAATGAATCATCGCTCCCAGACTTTTTTATTTAGCACTACACCACTGATCATACATATACCAAATACATTTCATTTTCAAACTAAAATTGGCACGCTAACAGAATTAAGAGAAGCTTAGGTAAGATTTTGTCTGCTCTTTTTCAACTAAATTCTATTACGTCTGTTTATTGAATGGCATCATTGTGTAGAACAGTTTGAAAGCATTGTGCAATATTATGCCTCATTATGCAATCAAAACTTGATTGATATATCCGATCTTAATTAATACAAAAATTGCTACAATTTGTCAATCAAATTATGCATATAAATGCATTTGAAATTTCGCTGCAAATCATAAGCGCACTGCACAATGTTCGCGTACAAGCTCACGTTCACTTTGGTGGCAGTGTATTCAGTAGTGGTAATTTTTGAAAAATCAAAAGCGGATTCCGACGGTAACATACACTTTTTCAAAAATGAAATATCTAAAGCTATGGAGAATTGCGGTGAAGCGAAAGACGTTAGGGATGCCGTCCGAGATGAATTTGACCGGAGAGCTAGCCGTACTTTGGTACGCTCCAGAAGGGACTCTCAAAGATTCAACAATTACAATGATGAAAAAACTCTGAAAGACGACAGCGAAAGTGGAGAATGGGACTATGAGGAAAATAATGCGAGAGGTAAATCTTGGAACGATTCAAAAGACGATAAGTTCATTATAGATGGAATTTATTCGCACGATCGCAGAAACGACTCGTACGGGAACAAAAATTTCTCACATTCAACCGGCAGGACTGTACAAGACCAGAACACCACGAAACCAGAGCAGAGCTACGTTGAGAACAACTTTGACAGTCGTGGAGGACGACTATTGCCAGGATTGAGTGTATTAAACGAGAACCGAGAGCCGAGGAGTGCGAAAAGTCTAAATGTGATGATAAAATATACTCCATTGAGGAAGAAGAGAAACAGTGAACTCATGAAAAGTGCAAGTTATAGTGAGGTAAATTTCAAAGTTAATATAAAAATATTATACAAATGTATATTATATTATGTACGTTTTTACTTTTAGTGTCTGAGTCAATGTGTTTTCGGAAATTTACAAATCGTTAGTACAATATGATGTATGAATATATTTTGCACTACAAAAATGTATTAAAAATATATCTACACTTTTTCCATTGTAGGTGGACGAACGTGGAATACCCAAAGAAATACTGTTCAATAAGTTGGTTCAAGATACTGTGACGTCACAGCAGAGTAAATCTCTCATTGAGAAACAAATACAATCGTGTTTCAGAGAATTGATTTCAGGTGAAAACAGCAGCAGTTATAATATTGTGTACATGATCATACATTAAAAAATAATTTATTTGAAAATTTTTATAGAATCTGAAGAAAATGGATGTTCATATTCCAACGCTTTAGAACGGTGCATGGGTCTTCAGCTAAAAAAGAGAAAAGATATAGAAAACGAAGAAACGAAACAAACGTCATAAATACTACTAGAGTAATTTCTACTAAATTTTTTTGTTTATATATTTTTCTCCGTTTAACTTGTTGGTAAATGATATATAATATTATTAATATAGTTTACGAAGCTTTATTTCAAAATTCCCATTTATAATTTATAATATAATAAGTTAATCAAATTCACAATGATTTCAGGCAGAATATTAATTCTGTACTGAAACTCTGCTCATAACATAGTTTGACGAAAAGTTAACTATTTTGTTACTTTGACGAACTTCTTGATCAAATTGTATGTGATCGAACCATCTGCATAGATTCATGTGTTTTTCCTTTTCCGACGGATTCATAGAAACCTAAAAGTAACAAACATAACAATAAACTTCAACGACAGAAATACGGTATTGATAAATATAGTACTCACAATTGCATCGTAGATAACATGATAAATAACAACGTCAGAGACGGTCTTACAATATCCGACCAAATAAGAGTAGTTTTCTAAATAGTTGTTCAGTTCCTGAAAATTTTAACATGAAATTTAAATTGTTGAAAGTCAAAAGTATTAAAATTGATTAAATTGAAATTCTACCTTCAAAAGAGATTTGCCTTGCGGAGAATTTGTATTCAATTGTGGTCCATTGCAGGAAGCGAATTCCAACCATTGATAAAGCAAACATCGTTGTTGCATATCGTTTAACGAATGCTGTTTGCTATCTTCGATCAATTTAAATATTATACTCACTAAGCCTGAATATTCCTTTCCGTTTATTGATACTTTTAATATCTGTAGCAATAAAAGTGATACATTATTGAATGAAAATAAATTATATTATTTGTTTGCTCTAGAAAAATCAATACAGTTCAATTTTTTATTTTATTTTTAAATACAAATTATTACTATAAATTTTTAAATAGTATCTAAATTTTTAGGTTATGTTAAAAATTAATGTTTACCTCATCGTCGTCGTCTTTATTCGGAATAATTTTAATAGCATAATTATTCACATTTAAATATTTGGCAATTTTAGAAATAAGGTCCATTTTGATGAACGAACGACCACACGTCAAATTATCGATCTGTCAAGCCAACTTCAGAATTGCCAATCGAATGATTTTAATATTTGGCCTAAACACATATTTACGGTCACGGTAAAAGTGAATGCCAAAATTTGCAAAATTATTGTAAAAATAATCCAATATTTCATATGCGTTCAAAATTATTCCAGTGATTTGGAAATGTGATTTATAGAATGAGTTAAAACCTTTTCATATTCCATACTTAAGGCTTGGTTTCGCGAGTGCGTCGGCATGAACAACGCCAGTCCCATGAATTTTAATGGAAATACAATTTGACAGATAGATGGAAAGCTAACTGCGGCCACAAGGAAAGGCTTTCAAGTTTCCAGTGTCATCCTCCAATCCGCGCCAGCTTTCCATCCATCTGTAAAATTCTATACAAAAAAAAAACCACAGGTTGGCGTCGGCCGGGCCGACGTAATCGCGAAACCATGCCTTTAACAGCTCTTTTCCAAACACGAATTTACTTGAACCTAGTTTCAATACAGCCTTCTCTGAACAGATAAAGGTGTTCGTTTACGAACAATCAAATTTAATAGACAAAAATTTGTAAATTTCCAAAAAATTATACTAAACGACGGTTGTGTAGCTAATTTTCTTTCTAAAACTGAACAGTTTGAATTAAATTTTTCAATCGTAAAAGTTTTTAGTATTTTTGTTCATGTGGGCGTAAATTTTATTTTAATGTGAACATTTGGGAAAACTGGATACTGATAAAAGAAAAAAGGTTTTGACTAAAATATATGTTTATATTTTTAATATTGTCATTCGCATAAATACATTTATTATGCAATGATTATTTATAATAAATTAATAGCTTGTCACAATTAAAAAGCTTACTTTAGTTCAATTTGGAATGTGTGCTACAAAAAAACATTAAAAATAATAACCTAACAAATACTCGGAAGATAAATCTATGTCCAAATTTGGAACCTCTAATGTGATAAAATCTATTTTTTTTACAAATATATTTCAGTTAGTGTGAAATTTAATTCATATTTAAAAAAAAAAGTAGTTAATGCACAGCTTTTTCTATATACATACATACGAATTTACTTGTACTTCATAACTAGAAAATGGTTATATGGTATTCCGTGTACATATTATATTTTTTTGTTTACTCAATAAGACTTTTGTTTACTACTTTATACAGACAGAATCACCCTGTGAATATACTGTTAGCTGCGCATATGTAAAAAATACGTATACAAATGTTTGGATAATTCTTTTAGAAGAAATGAATATTTACGCAATTAAATTTTACACAATATTGATTTTAAGATGGGTTTATATTAAGTACTTTAAATTGTTCAATATTTATCATATTCAGATTAATCTGGGTGTTGCGATGGATAACGCATATACTGTGATGCATAAAGCAAAGTGCTCTTGTACAATTTTTATTTAATTATGAGATCATTTTTTTGTAACAGTAGCGATTACAATTGCGAATTACAGACTCGAACTCTAACAAATACAATATTTCTGTTGGATTTTGTCCAGACAATATCTACAGCAAGCAGTTAAATACAAATAGTAAAATCAAATAAAATGCACCTACTTTTGTGCTTCGGACGTATGTAATTATATCCCTGTTGAGTTGTTTTCAATATTATAATCGATGGTCAAAGTCCGCAATAGACATTAATTTTCAGACCGATTAAACAAAATACATTAAAAAAATTATATCCATTGGCTGTGAGAAAATTATCATTAATTAGTTTAATCGTACATCAAAAGTCATTACGATTTTTTATATTAATTAATAGTGACTTATAAAGGGCAAAAATTTATTTTATATCTCACAACACCCAGTCCACAGAAAATACAATTAATATACATATCTAATATCTATATATATAATATTGGACGAACATAATACACATTTGATAAACACTCTTATAAAATATACATATTTATAATAATTTGTGATATACAAAAGACTTTTATTTTCAATTTGAATTTAGTATAAATAAAATAAAATTTATGGAAATATCGCATCTCTGCAAGAATAAAATAACAACAATAGTAACAGTCACTCTATAAAATGATGAAAAAAAAATCAGTGACTGGATTAAAGTTAAAAATTAATTTACAATATTCAACACACAAACGAACACAATAAACAGCAAGTTAAAAATATTGTGACGCTGATTGGCATGTTAAATCGAAATCAACATAGTAATAATCATTAAAACAATAAAATAGTAGGTAATACAAGTGGGTGAGTAACCTCAGGCACAAAAATGATACATTGTGGTTCGATTAATTTACATTTTTTTTTAGATTTGGTATACGAGGAATTTGTTACCCCAATGAAAAATCGAAGATCAAATAAAAAGTATTGTGTGAAAATAAAACTTACATAAATGCAAAATATTTTAGTGTAACTATGAGGTAACATCGATACATACAATACATAGTAAGTAAATCACATATTGATTATTTTTTTATCGTTAATCAATCATACTTTATTTTGACCACTGTTTCTGAAAGTTTGAAGTTCATTACGGTCAACGTTTCACTGATCCCAATTATACACAGCAGCGTGCAGTTTCATTTTGACAAAGTTTGATCGGTGATTTCAGTAGTTATGCTTCGTGATCTTCGGCACATGAATTGATACCGATCAAAGCCTCTGTCTGTTCGTCTAATTCATTTATTCTACAAACAAAAAAAATCATCAATACTTCATTGAAAAACTAACGAAACAAATCAAATTTATGCACTCTAAATGAATACCTCGAACTTCTACTGCGAGCAGACATATGAGAAAAATAAGAATACAATTTTTTTACGAGGATCAACGCAGGATCCCAGTTCTCATAGTGGGCTAAAAGTGTGACGCCGAAAAATGCTACAAACATAGGAAGTGTACCAGCATAGAGAAGGGCCGGATACGCTACTTTCTTCAATACAACGTCTGCCAACATCGACATCGGTATAGTCAAACTTATGGAAATTGTGGCAATCAATGACGACGTTAAGAAACATCCCCTAAAACGTTAAAAAAAAAATCATTTATACATTCAGACCAATACAATATCAAAAAATAAAACCTACAGAACGATCGACATACCAGAGCCATAAAACTTCTGATAGAACAGTACCGACGAGACCGTTTAAAAGTAGCCAAAGCCACTGCTGTTTAGATGGCCATTCAAACACCTCCCAAGATGTGAGATGAAATACGAAAAATAGTGGCCACAATAATAATAAATTAAAAAGTCCAACAAAACCTACGAAAAAAAATTTGATTGATAAATATAAAAATTTCTGACCACTTGAGTAAACTCAATATGAGGCATACCAAAAAATAAAGGAATGTCCATTTTATCTTCATGGTCCACTTTTCGTCTAAGAAAAACGAGATAAGCGGCGTAAAAGAAAGCGCTCACTAATGAGAGTATAACGCCCATAGGCAAACGTTTCGCTTCAACGGTCATATCGGATAAGCTGACTAGAACCTGTGAAACCAAACGAAACATAAAAAATCCGCGCATAAAATCATATTGTATATTATGTTACAGTTAAAGTGTATACTTAGTTTATGTATGCATTCACTAGTTAATTTAGTATACATTGTCTAGCTTAGCCAGTTACAGTATGAGATGTATGCTTACAGTTACAGAGAATGAATAGACATATTTGCAATGTCAATGCATACATTAACCATACAGACATAGTTAAATCTTCTAAACAGATATATCATCAATATCAATATGTTGTTTGAAAAAACTATGAATTATCTCATGTAGAAATTAATAAATGAAACATGCTTCAGATGCCAGTCATCCTGCAGCTGAGATAGGGATGACTGTGAGAATAAAGGTTCCGAAAGTAGACAACTTTTGCAAAAATAATAGATGTTTGTGCGTGAAGAACAAACTTTTGTGCAATTCGAAATGCCACTCAAGTATGCCGTGCTGCAATAGTTTTCTTAATAAATTTACTTCATCATTTTCGGCCATTCACCATCCACTGCTGGATGCAGGCCTCTCCAATCCTCTTCCACTCCTGTCTGTCTCGAGCAATCTGCATCCATCTGACGCCACACATTCTTTTCGATTCATCAGCCCATCGTGCACTCGATCTACCTTGCTTTCTTTCACATCCTCTCAGATACCATTCCAGTATTTCTCGCATCCATCTTCCATTAATTCTTCTCGCTATGTGTCCAGCCCATTGCCACTTCAACTTTTTCACACGTTCTGCTATATCTGCCACTTTGGTCTTATTTCTTACCCATGTATTCATCTTACGATCTCTTCTTGTTATACCAAGCACACATCTTTCCATGCTTCTGTGTGCACTGGATCTTACGTAGCATTCTTGAATTTAGCATCCACATTTCACATCCATACGTCATTCATTACTGGCAGTACGCATTGGTCGTATGTATGCCTTCTTTTTTAGGCATAGCGGAATGTTGGATTTAAAAACTATGCTCATTTTTCCAAAAGCACTCCATCCTAGTTTCATTTATTTTTCTTTACATCCAGTCATATTCACCAATAAATAACTATCAACTATCGCTACAATATGATTATCAAGTTTACTTAGTTTGTCAAAATAAGTAAGTATTCCATAAAATGAATGACGTTTTACTAGCACTTATCTGTGAGTTTATACACTTACTAATTAAGGTATACATTGTCTAGTTAAAGTAAATGTGGAATGTGATGTTGTGAGCTTTAACTAGAACTTTTAGTTAATGTATACATTGACCAGCGAGTATATAAATTAACGAGATTTAACACTTTAACTGTAACATATACAATACTAGCATTTTAAACCACTTACGAGGCCGCCAATCATTATACAGACGGCGATCAATTTCGACAGGGTAATACGATCACCGGGTTGACTCGGAAACAGAGCGGCTAACACTAAAGTGAACAAGCTGGAAGTGGAAGATAAAGCCGTTACCACACCAGCCTCGGTAGTCACCAACGAAGCTTGATATGTATAGTTGGCGACGAACCACTGGAAAGTACAATACGGCAAAATTAGTGGACATTTTTGTTGATTACAATCAATCAATCTAGTGTTTTACTGACCAACAAGCAGAAACAGAGTGCCACTTTGGCTTGACGACGTGCGCTGAGTTTTGCTGCATGACGTCTGGCAGCTTCTCCGGCACGTACGGAAGCAGCGTGAGACAATCTGGCGAGGAGTGCTTCAGCAGCACAATGTTCCGACATATGACGCACCTATGCCGCAACATACAACCATCAGTTTATCTTTTCAATACAGATAGTAACGAGCAATGGTGAAATAATATACCTCAGCAACTTTATTAAACCGAACGGATCTTGCGGACGATTCATCACTTTCAGTTCCGGAAATTTCCGCTACTTCTCTTTCAGGCGTTCTCACAGGCACATACGTCGGATCACTCTGTAAAGCAATTACATAATTAAACGGTGTATATATGTATTATCCATTTAAAATTATAATTTTACATATACTAACCAAGCTTGTATTGGTATCGGTGAAAAAATTTTCATCGTCTGCATTTGGATCGACCAACTGAAAGCACAAAAAAATATCCAATAAGTTTTGTGTAAATATTTTAATAAAACTAGAATTATGTTTTAATGAATTTTCCACGCAAAACGTAGTCACAGTAGATAATCATATTGTAGAGATAGTTATTTATACCTAGTGAATATGACTGGATGTAAAGAAGAAAAAATAAGACGATGAATGAAACTGGAATGGAGAGCTTTTGGAAGAATAAAACAGCTTATATAGTTTTTAAATCCAACATCGAGCAATGCTTAAAAAATAAGGCATACGACCAATGCACACTGCCAGTTATGATGTCTGGATGTGAAACGTGGATGTTAAATTCAAGAATGCTATGCAAGATCCAGTACACACAGAGAAGCATAGAAAAATGTATACTTGTTATAACAAGAAGAGATCGTAAGAGGAATACATGGGTAAGAACCGTAACTAACGTGATACGTGTGAATAAGCTGAAGTGGCAGTGGGCTGGACACATAGCGAGAAGATAGGATTAACGTGAGAAATACTCGAATGATATTCGAGAGGATGTAAAAGAAAGCAAGGTAGACAGAGTGGATAATGGGCTGAAGAATTAAGAAGAATGTGTGGAGTCAAGTGGATGCAGATCGCTCAAGACAGAGACAGGAATGGAAGATTAGGCTGAAAATAATGATGACATATACATATTTAAAAAGATCAATTTACCATATAAGCTGGAGGTCTATTGCACTGTTCTCTCCATGGTGGCCAAAAGCAAAGTCCGAACAAATATAATGTAAACATTGACGTTTTAACATATGTGCTGAAGAAAGGCTTTTCGTAATCTTCATTTTGATAAATATACTGAAAAAAAATTAAAAAAAATAGTATTAAAATTTAACAATGATGACGATAATTACATCACAAACAAAAATCGTACGAAACACAATACAAAAAGCGATAACATATCAAGGCGTACACAATCGATAGCAATCAAGTTATTTATTTACTTATACGCCAACATATTTACAAACTACCTTCTAATTGTTGAATAATTAGACGAAACGAAACTTCACTATGAAAGTCCACCACTTGGCTAACAAGCGAGTTAATAATTTCTTTAGTAAGATAGTATATTTGTGTCAAGAAAATTTGTAACCAAATTGTTCATCGCAAAGGATATTACCCAGAATTGTTTTTGTTTATATAGTACACGTAGAAACTACAAACATTGTAGCTGTCATGTAGCTAGAGCAACATTGTAACTAGAATCATTGTCGCACAACTAAAAAAAGGGGGGATTGTGGCTGTCCGAGATTAACGACTTTGGATGGTTATCGTTCATTTTTATTCCAAGTAGCTGAGATGGTGATAAAGCTCATTGGTTCAGACCTAGGTCTGAAGCAGCGCAGATCGACCCTAAATCTGAAATTCCCCTTCTCAAATTGGATAGAGTATAGAACTAGTCGACGATCAATAAGTGTTTATTACTGACATGAGTGGGCTAACAATAATAGTAACTGTAGTTTACAAGAAATTAGCGTCGAGCGTTACTGATGAACGGACGGACATATGAGGGGCACGGCAGTAAATAATGGTAAGCGCCAAAATTATTAAATTGAGTTTTTTCGCGTAAAAAGGGTTACGAGACCTTTACTACAGAAATTCGTAAATTGTTCCAAATTATCTCAAAAAATGGCAGTGCTAGCTCAGATTACTCATAGCGCCATTTATACCCAAATGTCAAAAGCCATAAAAATGGATAATATTTGCACAGGATAGTCTTAAAACATCATACTTTATAAAAATATATTAATTTTGTATTAAATGTTTCAAAAATATATTTTATTTTTTCAAACCTTATTTTCTTAATATCTCCAAATGGCGCTTACCATTATTTACTGCCGAGCCCCTCATACATATATACTTAAAGCTAACATCAATATTGTACATATAAACCAGCTGCAAGTCCTCAACATTTCCAGGATGCAAATAAATATTATTTTCCTTGTATATTACTATTATCAAACTAGTAACTGCCCGTTGACAGTGTCATCGGGTGGTCCGCGACCCATGTCGTGTGTGTGCGTACGTGCCGCGCTGTGGTGTACGAGTTCCGCGACTATCCATGCAGAGAGTGTTTGTGTGCGTCAGTGAGGTTATGTAGCGCGAGTGCTTTGCGAAACCTGTGTTGTGTGTGAGTGTATGGGTACGTGCCGCCCCGTGGTATGCGAGTTCCGCGGCTAGCCGTGCTGAGAGTGTTTGTGTGCATCAGTGAGGTTATGTAGCGTGAGCGCCTTGGGCAACCCGTGTCGTGTGTGTATGTGTGAGTGAGTGAGTGTTCCGCGGCTAACCGTGCCGAGTGTTTGTGTGCGTTAGTGGTTATGTAGCGTGAGCGCTGCACGCAACCCGCGACTAGGCTACCCGGCCGGTCAGTCAGGCAGATACATAGCAATCCGTCATCAGGCAGATAAGCACCGTAATATAACACCCACACGATCACACGGAGTGACCGTGCAAAGTTTAATCGAACGGTGCCAATGGACAATGATTCGAAATACAAAGGCAACGAGTATCACAACATTGCTGAAACAGAATTGTTTGTCAATTTGCACATAAATTCTGGTTTAGAGAACGGCTACAAGTATCAACTGTACAGCCAGTCAATGTCTCCTCCTGTCATGCTATGTATATGGGCGTGTATATTGACACTTGTTGCCTGTAACTACTCCAGCCTCGGAGAGCGACCATCGCTCTACTGCATTACACATCGGATCGCAGTCGAACCGAAGCGACACACCTACTCAAAAGCTGTGCACAAACGATAAATATGTTATCAGTGGCGGTGGACGCGATCCAGTATCGCAACATGTTACACACGATATGACATGAGATTTGACACGGGCGTGTTTACTTTGGTGAGCTCCGACGACGAGACCCATATGATGTCGACGAGCAGCAGTATGAAGAGTCCTAGGACGAGCCGTTGAGTTTTGGTGAGCATCGCTAGTGCAGTGCGAGGCTTCGACGAGTCGCTCATTACTCGTACGCGCCGCCATTACGCAAATATCGGGGGCATATCGCCCCCCGACTCTCCGTTTTGACACCTCGAGCGATTATATATTATGCATGTGCGCGAAATACGCACACGTAGACACCACTGCCCACCGCTACACCGCGGCAACTGTCAAAACTGGCCGATTCCGTCACGCACATGCAACACGTCTGACGGCGCGAAACACGGCCATGTACTTTTGTTCGTTTCATCGGGGTGATTTGCGTTACGGATTTTTTGTGTCGTTGTGTGAGTCGTGGAGTCGTGGTTTTTTTGGCGGAGACGGAGTCGTAAAAAATCGACCGACTCCGACTCCTTTTTCCGCATTTAATTATAATCTTTAAAACAAACGTTCGATTGTTGGTAAAAGGGCTTCTGCACACTGGGCGGATCGTCCGACGCGGATCTTTCATCGCGTGTGGCGGCTATCACTCATTTGTATGAAAACCAATGTACTGGCGTTCCGCGGCGGAAGGTCCGCCAGTGTGCAGGAGCCCTCTCAACAAGCACGCCGACTTTCGCGCTCGAGACGCACCTATGTAGTACTCCAACAATTATTATTCGATCGGTTTATCGTTTCCAGGCTTAGCCCAAGCTTAGCCCACTCTGGACATGTACCTGCTTCGGGGCGGTTCGCTTTCCTCGTGATACCACCTCCCCGAAACCCTGTCTGAAATGGTTTGTGACACCGCAATGTTTTAGTGACTATCGACTATTGTTTAGCTACTGTTTCTTACTTTATTATCTTCTTTGTTAAAATGTACATGTGATCGCAAAAAAAGCTAGCGAACAATTTGCTGTCGTTAATTTATATTTACTTATTGTTCTTGGTTATCAATTTATATAATAACTTTGCACCAATGTCCCTACTAATAACCCGTGACTGGGGGGCCTCCACTCTGAATGTCACCCCTTCAGACTGAACTCCCTACGGGTAGCCTCATTAACTTTTTTGCTGCCGTTTAGCCATCACGAGTGATTGAGACCCATGATCCTCGTGCGCGTTAAAAAATAATTACTTGCAAGAGCCTTCTCCGTTAGAGTGACCTCTTTTGGGCACTACAGAGGAGAAGGAGTGTGTGGTGGAGGCGAATCTCCCAGGATCAAGGCTATCGTTTCCAGGATAAAATAACTGTCTAAAATCTCTACTGATGTTTCAGAAGACGTCCTTCAGTTCGAATCGAGGAGAATATTGCTCTTGCGCAAGAGAACGTTGATATAATGAAAACCACAAAATCTCCACGATTTTTGGGGGCCTAACAAACACAATCCAGAATGTGGTTCCATTAGGATAGGGTCATGAATCATAATAGTGCACTGGTTACGTAGCCCGTCAAAGTATGGCTCTTTTTTTGGGGGAAATTTTGATGATCGAATAACATCGCGATTTTTCGATGTCTAATGGCCATTGCGTTTATCTGATTCGACCGTCGACTTCTTTCTGTGGGGCTTCTCAAAGTCTGGGGTGAATGTGAATAAACCAGTAACCATCCAGAAGCTGAAGGCTGACATTAGAGAAGAGACTAAACAAGCGTTAAGACCTGAAATGCTAATAAAAGTGATGGAAAATGCGTTCAAATGAGCCTGACAGGTTGAAGCTAAAAATGGCAATTTGAAAATTAGTCTATTCGTCGCATTGGTTGGTGAAATTACGATTATGTATTACCTGATGATGTAACTGGGGAAAAAAATTAAATTTGACATTTTTAAATTTTTAAAATCAGTTAGTCGGAGTCGCGTTTTTTCGACGACTCAGCCCTGGTTTTGAGTTTAGTTGTATTAATAATTCTCTTCTTATTCCTTTTTTAATATAGTAACATCCCCACTGTGACGTGAGTGGGGGAACCTCTTTAAATATCTTCGCGCCCGTTCGTTTGTAAAGATTCAATCTAAAGGGTTGGTTTCGCAAGTGGCCGACTTGGCTGTTGTGGCCGCGATCGCTTACCGAACATCTGTCAAATTTTATACAAAAAAAACCAATCGTCTTATGCTCAGTAAAAAAATACTTTCGTTCAGTATATAGGAATGTGTGATCACTAGTTATAGAAAAGGGTGATGGTTGTGTGTAACCTTCATATTTTGTTTTTACTATAACTTTGTTGATAATGCTCCGTGGACAATATTTTTTGCTTATATTTTCATAGAGTGGCTCGCTAAGCTATATGTAGCTTTCGTCAAGGGTAAATTTTATTTTTACCATAGTGATTGACTAAACAAAAGTGGATTACCTATTATATATTGTTTGAGAGTGGAATGTATTATCTGGAGGTAGGATAAGCTTGAACAGACATATGGGTATTCACCTTGCAGGAGCTTTTCTTTCTCAATAATGAGGCCCTCATTTTTTTTTTAAAATAATATTTTGTTATTTTTCATTAATGATCACTGCTTTATTCCTTTTCATTTACCTATATAATATTCCTTCTTATATACATACTCTCCAAAATATTGTAGATATCAATTTTGTCAAAAAATACATTGAACCCCAATAAATTTCTGTACAATTCAAATTCAAATATAAATGAACAATATGACGTTTTCGTTAATTTTATCGCATTAGCAATACTGGACAGAAATGATTTCGATTTAAATAAATAGTGATACACCTATCACATTCAAATATGCATTGC
Organism: Parapsyche elsis; assembly: GCA_022651745.1. Lineage (NCBI taxonomy): Eukaryota > Metazoa > Arthropoda > Insecta > Trichoptera > Hydropsychidae > Parapsyche > Parapsyche elsis. Next base: position 5,503,151 of record JAGVSN010000018.1, read on the forward strand.
AATCATTATAATACCCAAAATAATGCATTGCAATCAGTTTACTTTTCACTTTCAAATTATTTGGCTATTTTTTTTAAATACAATATCACATTCCAATTTATAATTCATGAAAAGTTGCAAAAAATAAAATATGTGAAATAAAATACATCTTTTGTTGTCGTAATTGTGTTTCCATAGAAATCGCTCGGAAGACGACGAAACACCAAAACATAAACAGTAAAATTATATAACTTCGTTTATGTAATACGACTTTCTCTAATTTTCACCAAAAACTATACTAATCTAAACGTTAGTTTAATAGACCTTGCAATGGATTCCGGACAAGCTATTCATCAATCCCTTAGCAACGGATTACATTACTCGACATCCTCCAGAAGATCCTCAACAATCAAGGGTTCGTTGTACATATGCAAATGTATCGATTAAACTTCACTTGTATTTAAGTAAACACAGTCGAAACCCATCGTATGATACACAAACGAAATTACATTTAATGAAATACACCATTGGGAACAAAATAACATACGATGATTTGCAATATATGTATGTAATTGCAGATTCCGTTGCACTCGCTCCGATGGAGAGTCAAAATTGGTTGATGCATATCTATTATACGAGAGGACAAACGGACAAAGCAAAACTAATTATACAAGCAGAGTTAGATAGGAGTCGGAATAGAAACGAATATGCACATTTCTTATTGGTAAGTAATTCACATTGAGTAACAAATGTCATATTATATTGTAAATTACATATGTATGTAAAAAAAATCATTGTGATTCAAAGCCTCGAAATGGAATTTTCTGTCGTTGTTCGCCTCTTTTTTATTCTCATTAAATTTGATGACAAAAAAAATAAAAGCCCACCTGTGTAAGGCAAGATGTCTGCAACATAGAAATGTCTCGGAATTAATGTAAAAACATTGTGATTAACTTCTCGAATTTCAAAAGAATTTTTGTCGTCAAAAACACCAAAAAATAACAGAATAAAATTTGTTAATATTCATTTCTTCATACGAAAATCTTGCGCGTCTCAAAGATACTCTTCACATATTTAATTTAACTTCTCTAGTACGGCATTATTAAAATGGTGAATATCGAAAACAGAGGATATTAGATATTAATTAAATTATCAGAAGCTGTAGCGACAACGTTGAAATCTCCTGGGTACAAATTGATAATCACTCGCTCGGTTATACCACTTTTAGCCGATATTAAATTAATATCATCGATGCTAGCCAAGCTTTTAATGGATTATTATAATTATAATCGTGGATATTTGTGTATTTAATTCACGCCAAAGTGGATGAGATTTTCGTATTTTGTATTAAAATTGTGAGTGAGTTTAACGTAATAATTTGTATCTGTAATGAACGATGAAATTTTCGTTGTTGAAATGGGTCAACCGTAAGTTACAGTTTACTCTCGCACCAAATATTGTCATTTGATTTATGTTCATATACCGGAATTAAATGTTTAAAGCCGCCTCTTAATATGTATCAATTTGTAAGATATTAAATTTATTACAGGGTACAATTTATTGCGACGAAAACAAACTAAACGAATCCTTAGAAGAATTTCAGGCATGCAATCGACTGAATCCCTCTAACATTGAAAATATTAAACAGATAGGAATTTGTCTGTAAGTTTTTCCTTTTTATAATTTTACATTGCATACGAATTAAAATATTAAAAACTATATAATATATTTTTTTCTTTTAAGATTTCGACAAAAGCGTTATAAGCTGGCTTTGGACGGTTTCATGGAAGCTGAAAATTTGTCCAAAAAGCTCGACTGGGAAATACATTATTGGATTGGTAAAATTAGTTTTAGATAATGATAAAAGTATCATCACAATGTCAATATGTGAATTTTGAATTATATTCATGTATAGATATATGTACATATGTACATATGTATACATATGTACATAGATCGTTCCGTTCAATAGTGAAAAGAGTTTGCTATAGTAACCAATACATAGTTTATAATACTAGAAACTCATTTTTGAAAGTTTGTCATCTGATTATTCTGATACAGAAGTTGAAAAAGTTGAACCAGTATTATCGCCTAGTGGAAAAAATTCTTTATAGCTGAAAATATTAAATCCAACTTTAACTTTTAATACTTTTCGGATTTGTTACTAGATACTTACAGTAGAAAGTTGAATCAAATGTAAAAACATGAATAAAGCAAAAATGTACTACCTATATTATAATGGTAATATAATCACGAATGTCTCATTATTTCTTCTTGATCTTATTGTACATACACATGAATGGAAAATATGATTAATATGTATATGTACAGCATAAATAAATTCTGAAATTTTTTATTGTTTCCAGATACCATTTGAGTTATTAATCAATTAATGTTTGACCAGTGCTATCTAGGTTGACTTTGCGACGACCTTTTCCACCAAAAGTATTATAGAATTACGTTCTTCATTTAACTATTCAACGCAATTTGTTTTTTCAACCACTCGTGAGACATTTTCAAACGAGTTTCTCTTCAGATGCTAAAATAGACATCGATGAAATGAAGCTTTATTGCGAATTCTCCGAATATAAACACGATCGAAAAGGTGGTGTCGTGAAGTAGTCCTTGTCGGGGAAAATATTTATTCATCGCCAAACGAACTATTCAATTCTCAACAACTCTCGATGGCACTTAACGCTTTTAGGTCTTTTCTCTCTCTCTCTCTCGCTCTCTATTCAACAACTCTCCGATGAAATTATAAATAAGAAGCTTATATGTGGAACAGGGGGAATGTTTGAAAAATATTCTGTAATGTTTCAGCTGAATGCTTGGCTTGCTTGGGAGGACGCGAAGCCGCTTTGCAATGGTCCAGAAGAGCAGCAAGAGCAGGAAAGCAATTGAAAGCTTGCAAGCAATTAGGAAAGCTATTAATGCACAAAGAAGACTTGTCTGGAGCAGTGGAAGCCTATAATGTCGCTTTGGAGTAATCATTTTTAAATTTCAACCAATTATTATAATATTATATAAAAAATGATCTATTCAGTGTGTGCTTTTGATCATTTGCAGGAGTGCACCTGACAATGTTGATTTGCTGACTTCCCTGGGCCTACTTCATGCTCGTTTGGGTCAACAGCAGCTTGCTGTCGAAAGATTGGGATCAGCTCTTGCACTTGGTCCACCCCAAGCAGCCGCTTTACTACCACTTGCCGCAATCATACAGGTGTTTACATTGTTCTATGATAAAATGTTCTCATCTTTTATTCAAAATTGTAATGAAATTCTCTCGGTTTCGACTATCGCAAGTTTTTCCAGAGACGTTTCGCGTCTTTGATGCAAATGTGAAAGGACGTGCCAATAAGACAAGGGAGAGCTAGAAAGAAGAGTGCCCGGTCGTAAAGCTTAGTGAATTTCTGTGAACGGGAAAAATATGCTTTTTCCCTGCGAAACGGTACCTACAAACATATGTATATAATACATACCTACATACATACAATTTGTATGAAGTGCATCCACTACTTCTATGCACGATATGACTTATGTATGTATGTATGTATGTACATATGTACATATGTACATACGTGTTTGAAAGATTCGAGATAAATTTGGCGTCTGGAAATTTTTACCCTCTTTTATTGTCTAGCCGAAGCGTCTTTTATCTTTACAGTGTATCACTTTGAATTGGTCATACGCTTTTATGATATTATTTTTTTTTTTTTTCGTTTTATTTTATCGTTTCAGAGCCACGGAGATTACGACGTGGCTCTTTCTAGGTACAAAATAGCAGCTCAACAGACTCCCGACTGCGCTGCACTCTGGAACAACATCGGAATGTGCTTTTTTGGAAAACAAAAACTAGTAGCGGTGAGTTTATAAATCGCTCAGTAATTAAAAGTTTAATTTGTTCTTAGTAGACGTAGTCGCGAAAATGTAAAATGCTAAACTTAAAAGCTCATTTTGTGTAGTCTAACGAATAAAACGTTTATACGTGTATACCAGTGTTGACACGAAGATTACGTTGATTCGTTAATAATTAAGTTTAAATATTTTCAGGCTATAAGTTGCTTGAAAGGGCGACAGCTCTGAGTCCCTTGAGCACTAAAGTACTTCACAACTTGGGTCTGGTGCACTTGGTCTCGCATCAGTATGCATCTGCATTTCAATTCTTGTGCGCTGCATTGAATCTGAAATCTGATTGTGCCGCAACTTTCATGTTGATGGCAGGTATGGATCGAATGTAAACGTTTTAAATAAATATACGCTCAAAATGTGAAAGAGCTACATAGTAAAAGCAATTTTCCATAACGTACGACAAAATAAACTGAACAGTATTGCTCAAACGTATTGTAATATTTATAAAAGAATCTATCGAAAAATTATTTATATTTCATATTTAAATCATATCGAGTACTTTGTGTGTTGAAATCTATGAACTGTATGTACTGTGTAAATTATATTGATGAACAAGTTTTTCATTAGTATTCATAAATTAATGTGTTTTTAATGTTTTCAGTAACGTTATGCCATTTAGAAGACTATACCAATTCGGTGAAAGCTTTCGAAAAATCCATAGCATTGGCGCCAGACGATATAACAATACGTTTAAATTACGTCAATTTTTTCATTGTCCAAAATCAAACGGACCTTGCAAAGTATCACTTGAACGTCGGGGAAGACTTGGCGAAGAAGATACAAAATCTAGACAGAGAAGTAAGTGCATATAAACATTTATTATACAAAGGTATATTTTTAGCCACAGTCGATTGCGAGTTTCCATTTGATTTTGATTTTGTAAGCACGTAGACGCCATCGTCAAAATGAGGGACATAATCAACTCTAGCATCGGTCCCAAAGCTGCAGACCCCTCTCGATCAGATAGTGAGCCGATTTACCAAAGTATTGACGAATCAATGGCGATTTCCAAGAGTGTTAATGATGCTGACGACGCCGACAGGATGACTCCTCAGCTGGACCCGGACGAAGTTTAAAAAACTTTCGTACGTAAGCAGTATTTGTGAAAGCTCCAAAGCTCTCCGAATATCAATAGATCGCGATAAATACATAAAATATAAAATGTAGGTATTCGATCAAAAAATAAATCAAATGTTGCACTTTTAAACTCAATTTATTTTTCAATAGTTTCAATCTAATATAATATACACTATATACAAATAAAGCGTTGAATCAAAAGCGGAATATTACAAATAAGTGCTTAGCCTAGGCATATCTAAATACAATAAATATACGAACAAAACGAAAAATTATTACACTTTGTACGGTTTTGTTCTCTTTGAAGTCGTGTAGAATAATAATTCAACAGTATTAATCCGCACAGTATTTCAGACACATTAATCCTCGTACCTTCCTTAAATATATTTTAAGTTATGAGTAAACATCGCGGCGCGTGAAAATAATATAAATCTGGATGTAAGCCGTAGCAATCATACAAAATTATGTTTAAGTAGACATTATTCGGATGCAAATAAAATTATGATCATATTAAACGTATGAACGTACCTAGGTCTAATTGTTTAAATATTTAATAATTTATGATTGAGAATAATTAGAATAGACTTCCGATAAAGAATATGCCACTAAGTCACTCGGTCATTCTTTCACCCACAAAATCTTATTGTTGATAGTCAAAACGATAATTATAAATATCGCGTATGTACATATCGATACATTACGTAAGCTCGTTATATTCTCGTTTAATTTTCCGTGATACTTTACGCCATTGTTTCGTCACGGGTATTATACGCTCTTTAAATTTTTAATTAATGAAAAATATTTTTGGTCGTTTCGGCAACACTGACTATTTAAAGCAAAACGTATTTTTCGGTAGCTGTGAGCTGTTTCATCACTCTTCACCGCAGGATATTTATTTTCTTACTTCCGCCTTTTTTTCCCTTTGATGAAAAAAAAAAATAAAAAATTCGCAAATTAAGAATTACAAGTGCGTTAATCCCTGACGCCACTGTGACAAACGTCGACTTAATTTAATTTTTCGTATTGTTTTATAATCTTGTACAGTTATTTAATGCTACAAAAGCCGCACTTTATATAATATTTCTCAAACGAGATATGAAATCGGATACATTTATTATTTACATAATGACTAGCAGATAAATACGAAGTAAAAAAAAAAGGATAGGGAGATAAAAAGAGACAATTTTTCAATGGATCACTGGAGACAATCACTTCCTACATATATTACATACATAGACATGACTAGCACTAAACTACTATAGCTAAAAATAAAATTCATACTGTTCTTTACTTTACTTGAAGATTTGAACACTTCATTCTTTTCACAACATAAACCATTTTTTTATTTTTAAATATGTAAAATAAATTATGTACCGAATTATACCGCACTACGACAATAAATTTATATATTACACATCACAGTATTATATTTATGTACAATTTTTCGCATATCAATAATTATGTGTAATAAAATAATTATATGTTTTAATCACTATTAATTGTTTGACTGAACAGCGCAGTTCTTGGAACAATCACGATATAATTCGAAAGTATTATTATAATATATTTCGAAAACCTGCAAAGTCAAACTAATTGAATGAGTGAAAGATGACTTTCGCCCCTGATGAGACCTTATTCGTTTCAAGACGTTATATCATAAGAATTCCATTTTTTTTTGTGGACTTGACCGAAGCCAACTTGGAGCATCGCCATACAAAGTGCCAGCTGAGATATTAAGAAATGTTAATGTCGACCGTAAAACCTTCGCTTCCACACTAAAAGAGACGTTTCAGCGTGCGAAAAAGGCACATTTACTTCAGATTTTTGTTCACACCTTGCTCAAAGCGATCTTTTCCACGTCCAACTTCATCTTGCATCATACATACGTACTCTGCACTTCCGTCTGTGATCCATTAGTCGGCCACTTAGCCAAAATCTTCGGCTTGAACAACTGTCCAAAAGTCATTCTGAACTGTCTACTCATCGAACAGTACAATATAAAATTGATAGCGCCGTTTAGAAGAGCTAGAATATCCATCAACTCTCCGAAAAGGTTGTAGCAACCTTTGAAGAAGCACTGTCCGAGGATTCCGCTCATCAGACCCAAAACTCCTTGCGGTATTTCAGTGATGAGAAAGAGCAAAAGAACTGCTACGAGCATTTTAGTAGTGCGATCTGCCCTTTTATCGGATTTGCTCTGTCGTCTGTCTGGCGTTTTAGAATTAGCCGGACAAGAGTTGTAACCTCTAAGTGCCATTTTTCTCTTGTTAGCTTTGTACAAGGCGTTTATCAACCAAATACTAATCACAGTAAGGATGAGACACGGTAAAAGTTTGATTACAACAGCGTGAATCCAAAAGTTGACATGGTAGAGAAGTCCCTCGTGGTCAGTATCCACGTGGTATAATAAAGAAGGAGTTTGGTTTTCGTAAACGACTGTAGTATGCACGTGAAATACCATGTAAGTTGGTGCACATAGTATTGGTGGAAGTAGAAAGCTGACGAGAACTGCAGCACTGCATCTCCTCTCGGTGCAATGCAAATGGCTCAAATGAGGATATCTGCGAACAAAATAGTTATTCATCAAATATCAAGGTTCATGCATATGTACGAGGACCTAGGTAGAATAGAGTTATCCAACTTGTTCTAGTTATTACAAAATATGTTAATAGGATTTGACAGCTTCCTATTTGCATATGTTGGGTTCACACTAGTGTTAAATTTGAAGTATGGGTAAAGTGAAGTTACTACTACTTGTGTGATTTTAATTGAACCTCGGGGACTACTCGTTTTAAGTTGCTCGCGTTTATTACGACGAAGACACGTTGCGGTCATATTTCATGCTAAATTTTTATTTTCATCTGCAGTAAATTCTTTTATAATTGCACTGAAATATCTCAACGTAGACAGAGTTTAAAATTCGACGTGACAAAAGGGAAAAAAAAGTATAGGTATATTTCAAATTAGTAATAAAAAGTTTAAGAGTTTGTAAGCCTTTCCAATTAAGTATAAGTAGAAGTTTTAAAATTAAATTTAAAATCGGATTAAAAGTTCACTCTGAAGGTGGTTCTTCGGTGACAAAGCTTCAAAGAAAATTTAATTTTAATTTTGCTATAATTACACACACAGTTACACACTCGTGTTAACTCGCCATGTTTTATTTATTAATACAAAAATTTACCACAGTAACCTTACAGTTTCCCATTCCCAGCTTATACATGATTGTACATCTGTCTAGGCACTCGTAAGTACCTACATATGTATGTATGTATGTATATGCTACAGCGAAAGCATATTTCAAGTGAAAATATATTTTTACTGGCGTTTCGGTGAAATCATATCCAAGCACATTTTCACCAGTAGATATATATTTCTAATAGTGAAAATATGTATATTTTAACAGACACTCACTGGTGAAATTATATTCGTTTCCAAACTGTCATTGAAACTAAATTTGACAGTTGTGAAATAACCAATCGAATCATATAATCTGCTGAAATATTCAATCCTCGTTATTTTGTCGCTTCTTCTTCTTTATCACAAACCCATACGCTTACTTTTATATACTTTCACCGATACTGAGCAGTGAAACTGTAAATTCATTGTTTGATACATTTTCACTGTCTGAATTGGTAAAAATATATTTATACCAGTGAAAATATATTTTCACTTGAAATATGCTTTCGCTGTAACATACCTATACAGGGAATGTCCTAATACCTAACGAAATTGAAAATACGACAGCAATATCCAATATAACAAGCCTTATTAGATTTGAGTCACACTTGAGGCAGTGATATAGCCGAGTCAACCCATTGAAAACCTACGGAGACACCCTGTATAAAAGCGTTTTTATGGGTTGGTGCGAAGTCCTTGCACGTTCTGCGAAGCGTTCATTCGGAAAAATCAAATTGGTGTGTTGCCTCGTTATAGCGAATAAACGCTATATCGTTATATTATAATACGGCAAACGTGAAATTTTACAGTATAACTTAAAATACAACTGAAAATGTATTTATAAATGAAATTTATTAATAACTCTATATAAATTACATACATTACTAGACTATGCATTATCTTCCGAGTACGTTGAAGCGTAATATTCCTTATGAAAAATTATTCAGAGCAGAGTGGTAAAATAGAAGCGTATTAATTATTTGTTGAATAAATCAATTCCTCAACCGTTCGAAGACATAAATGAGCGTCGTTATTTCGAAAACAGTTAATGTTATTACGAAGTTAAACTTAAATATATTTGAGCTTTTCAATTAAGTATGACCATCTTGTTCTGCGCCACGACAAATTATATTTAATAGTACTCGGTTCTGAGCCGTTTCATAAAATGTAATTTTGTTTGTTTCGCTCAACGAAAGACCGCCTCTAATGATATTTTGAATGCAAATAAATTCAAATTATTATTCATCCCTCTTTATCTCATCGTATAAACTTAATAATAAATATGGTATAAAATAATACACCTTTCGACAATATTTCATAAGAATCAAAAACTTGTAATATAACACAATACTGACCTAATTGCAATGTATCTCCACACAGCCAACGACAAAGTCAAACAAATTGATATAGTGTGCAGAACTTGCGCAAAATGCATATGGAAAAGTAAGTACACGGCCCACGGCTTCGGAAAATCTAATTGATCGGGCAGCACCTGCAAAATTAAACCACCAGTGTAAATTTCAGAGCCAGGTAATGCTTGTTTCTAGTCCAAGTATGGAAGATACATAAGCTTACCAAATATTTGTAGGAAGCGAACGGTATGTATTCTATCATGACAAACATATCAGTGACGGCGAGCCACTTCAGTATTCGGTTTATTGGAGCGTTTGCCATGTCCTTCCTGGTCAACACGGCAATGTTCAGGATGTTTGCAAACGTGCCAAACACACACACCTGCACCAAAATCGACTAAAATTAAACTACACATTGCCACTGGGGCTATACGTTGCTAATTAAAAATAATTTCAACTAAAAATGTACACAATTTCTGCTACAAAAACAATTAGGTGGAAGCGTTGCGTACGTGACGTTGTCCTTTTATCGCGCAAGTCACGTGTAACGTCGGAAAATGCTCTCGGGAAAATTTGCATTAATTACTATCCAAAGCCGACATATAAAATTAAACAAATAATGATTTAATTAAACTTTCCGCATTGTCTATTCATACGTGATACATGTATGTACGTGTGTGTACACGTGAACGAATTCAAAGTAGGTGATGCGATTGCATATTATTACCGCCAGTTCGCAATATCGATTCCGATATAACGATTCCCGTTTTAGCGAACGTGGGAATCATTCCGGATGTTACACAATTCGAATGGCGAAATGCTTTGTCCTTTGCGAATATCCGGATTTTCTGAAATGCATTCTAAGTTACGGGCCCGTGCAAGTGCATGGCAATGTGGCGTGAAATTAAATTTTCCTCTTCTGGTACTTGAGATGTTGGAATTTCAATTGCAATATACATATCAAAAGATGCGCAATCTCAATAAAAATAATCGGCCAATTCAATGTTAGCCCACTGTGTTGGACGACAATGTATGGAAATTGGTACATTTTCCGATAATGGTAGTACGGATTTGTTGCCAAAGTCACTTAACCCACCTAACACCTCTCATTGAAGCATCAATAATGTAAGTGTATAACATTAGAACTAACAAATTTGTGCACACAGCGGCCATTTTGATTTTTATGAACAATAATTTAATTCCTTCGAGGTATGCAATAGTTAAAATATAATTACCAATAGACTGATGTAGCCGTGCACAATGTTATAGTTGTTGAGGACATCTTTGATGTTGCCGCTGCAATAAGTACACTCGGGATCACCGGTTAACCAGGACAAGTTGTTCTTCTTCCACCAATCGCCGAAATCTATTTTTAACCTATCGGTTGCATTTTTGCCTAGTTTCTTCTCCTGCTGGAGGTCATTCTGCTCCAGATTTTCAAACGAAAAAGTCTCCAATGAAAAGTTTCTGTCACTTTGAAGATGGTCCGCCAGCGAGGTGAAATTCAAAGATGCCATTTCGAATGCTGTCATATCTGAAACACGTGATATGATTGAGAATAATGCACTTTTTTTTAGATAACCTAATTTAACGTAAAAACTTTGTATATGCAAATGAATATGTATGTATGTATGTATATGGCTCACGTTTATGACTCTACAGCTCTTTTAGTATTGTATCCAATACTTTTACATAATCAATTTCGCAGTGCAGTTAGAATTAATGATGCATAATTAAATTAAATGTATCCAAAGAATATCTTATTACCACCTTTGGTATATCCTAAATATTTTTGGCAAGTTTCAAGTTAATAACTTTCGTTGTTTTGGAGTTACAAAGTGTAATAGATAATATCTACAATATATAGGTAGTGTGGTCATTATGTATTAAGTTAGTTATGCGAAGCATTAATTAGTATAATACTATGTGCAATTGAATTTAAATTCTACACACTAAATTATTTTGTTATGAATAAAAAAGCCGACACTGCATATTTCTGAAAATGTAAAAGGTTTTAAATGAGATTTATTTTCAATTCTGCTGAAAATAACTCTTCATATATTTTTAATGGCTTACCCGCGAGTAATATTTCAAAAGAACGATTACACTTATAAATTACAATGTACGGGTGAAAATTTTCTTTACGGTCGAATTGCGCGTTTCTGAAAATGCTTTGGAAATACCAATTCCTAAAGAAAAATATATTTATAGTATGTAAAAGTATATAAAACGTGACAAATATAGATATACATATATATATATATATATATATATATATATATATACATATATATATATATACATAATTATATACATATATATGTATTATATATTTTAGTTACAGCGTAGCATACTTGTGCATACATTTTTATCTCGGTCACAGTAACTGACTCGAGCTTTTCATAATACCTATGTATATAGGTATATGTACCTATATGTATAACATACATATGTACGTATATATATGTGAAAATACTACATAAGTGAGAATTCCATAATGTGGCGTTAACAGCTACGCCGAGCTCCTTACTTATAGCGTTAAAGCCTCCATAAATCCAATGTAACGACTTTTATAACTCACCTATACATTTACGGTGGCAAGTACAAACAACATCGACTAGAAATTGTAAATACGTATATTATAGCACACGATCGCAATTCGTGTTTCAATTAAACGTGAACGTTTTCAGAAACATTACCCGCAATTTTCGATACCAAATACGCATTCTGATTTAATGAATATTCAATGAAAATATTAGCTTCGGAAAGAAGAAAAAAACTCGTTTAAATGTTCATCTAAAAATTCATATATTCATTAAAAAATTTTGTACGCAAAAAAATTGAACATAACAGTGTATTATTAAAGGATCTCTCTCATTTATACAATGCGTAGAATTCTGAAAGCTTATTATATATGTATATTTTTTTGCATTACTGTAACGAAATTGCATTGCGTAGGCACAAGTGGCACAAAGTTCTCCAGAAATTTTGTTGATGAAAATCAAATTTCGAATTTATACTAGACTCTGGCGTGTATTCCTTATTCGTCACAAAAGGATGCTAGTAATATTCCACATTCTGTTCTGAAAACTAGAACTCCTTTGAATTATTCATCGAACAGACACCGACAATAGTAAACGTTCAATCAAAATATCAGAGTAGTCCTCTTACTTATTTGACTACGACGATTAGTATACATCGAAAACAGAATTCCAAATGATAAGATCAATCCCGTTTGATGATCGAATTCTCTGTGGGGCTGAATCTATTATCGACAAGTGAGTCAGCGAATTTAGCCCGTGGTGGTTAAACCCTTCGATTTACCGTCTGCTAAATACACGTAATCAGTCCTTTGGCACAGTCGTATAATGTCCAATTCTCAAGCTGATAATTAAGCAGTAGACTGACTGGCACAAAATTAAGTAAACACATTGTATGTATGTCTGTATATGCTTGTGTATGAGAGCTTGGAAAACTTTACGACAATACGGCAAAGCGTTTGCGTGGGATTGAAAAGCGTATACCTACATACATATGTATGTATTTCTCCCACGAAGTGTATCGCTGTATAGATTTTTGACTTTTTCTGATGGATCTGGGTCGTAAAAGTAACCCACTCTACATATATGGTAATAACTTTATCAGCGATGTCTATATTTTTTGTCCATATTGCATAAAAAGCGACAGGGTTCCCGTTTCAAAGGGACGAATCAATATTTAACACCTTTGAAAGTCTTTTGCTGAATTTCCAGAACTATTTTCATTGTATGTGAAACTTTAAACATGAACGTTGGCTCACTTTATTGCCGTAAATATCACGAACTTTGAAAACTGGTGGCTATTTCAATGATGTACGTTTCATTGCTTTCCATTCACTAGTTTTTTTCGTACATGTTTCAATAAACTTTTCAAGTAAACATACAAGTGCATATGTTATTAGTTTGATAGTATAAAATTGAACTAACATACTATGTAAATTTGTACATATGTATGTACTAATTTGAAACTGTAAATCTTATAAATGTATGAAAATTGGACAGTTAAGTTTGTCTTATGAGTCAAGAACGTTCGACGAACTTATTTTGTTTTCATTGATGATTTGAATTATTATTTTTTCCTATGGCTACCACTATTTTTAGTTCACTCATATGCTAATAATAAACCAATTATTATATTACAATTGCGCTAGCGTTTTATCCGTACTTTTTTAAAATACAGTTAACAATAATTACTTGCGAGGAAGTCTGTAGGAATGGTAATGGAGTTAAATGTTTGAAATATTCTCTCGTAAAGTGTGATACTAATTTTTTTAACTTGAATTAACTTTGAATAAACGGTACATGTCGACAAAGCGACTATCCCATATTTTCTCATTTTCTCGCAATCGCCCACTTGCACGGTTCGAGATAAAAGAAAAGCTAATTTTCCCGAATTAAGCGAACGAGACGAAGGTCTAATTTTCCCGTCATCTAATTTCAGCGAACAGAAATTCCTTCATTAACACTAACCGTAATAGAATTTCAAACGATTTAGTTCTAACGTGATACCATTGCTACGGATTCGGAACGTTGATTGATCAACGATTGAAATAAAAATCTATTTAAAATGTCCACATAAAGGGATACTCACACTGGGTATATATTTTATAAGCGATAAACGAAGCCCGGGGGCCATTAGCTGGATCTCGTCTTATCTACGAGCTTATTCCGACTTTTATGAGTTTTAACCTGAGTCCTCAAACTCGGCGGAAAACAACGGGAGAAACACTCGTGGTTAGATTATGAATTATAAATAAAACAATAAACGTTCTCCTTACAATATTTACAATAAAGTGAAAATCTTTTATATACATATTTATTTACATATTAGATACAACGTTTCGTAGAATATCCAAAATTCTTTTCAGCTTTATTGCGAGAATTTTATATGGCATTAATAATAATCAAAAACAAGATGTTGGAATCGATTCCGAGAAATTTTGGCACAATGAGAAATTTCCGTACCTAAAAATATATTATATATTGAGCTTAATATTATATATTGAGCGTTGATCGATAATGGTCGTTCAATTTTCAGCTGATGTGAGTTTTCGCCGTTAAAATATACGAATCGTCCATTTATTCATTCAATTACGCGAACTACCCATCATCGGTATTGCTTTACGATCGCATAAAACGACTTCCGGTACAAATTTCAAAACGCACTGTGAACTCGAAACGCACTTCAATCGAACAATAGGTATACGCGAAACCCTCTTAATTTATATCTACGGGGAAATTACTCGACTCGCTTTGCCGAGAAAACGACACAATACCAACAAAAGATACATGTTCGCGTATTATTACCGACATTAGCTGAATTTCACGCGGTGTGTGAAAGCTCGCAACAAAGGATATGAAACCTTAAATATTTAATTGAACGTAAGTGTATAAAGGCACGTCTCTGAATTTCGCGTTCAAATAAAATTGAAGCTCGATAAACATTTGTTTAATAATATTTCGTTAGATTGAGACGTGTCGTATCGACAACGCGTGACATTGACTGATGGAACATACCAACTGGAAAAATTTCTATCGCGTTTAAACGAAAGGTCTCCGGGGATGAAAAACGGAAATTTATTTTAATCTCGTATAGCGAAAAAGGTCTACAATACTATTTACTATGAAAATTGAATGTAATAAAAATAAATAAGCGTCGAAATCAAACGGCGACGTAAGATGTTATTCGTGAAGGTTTTCGGTTGGATTTTCTCGCGAGGAAGTTGACCCTTTTAAGGCTCTCTACGTTAATGATATGTCTTTGGGATCCACAGGGAATCCAGGGACAATCTATGCTGAAACAGAAAACGGGTCAAAACCCCACTAGGTTGATCGGATGGATAACACCGAATGAGCAAAGTGGTCGCCTATTCATTAAGATCTCGGAATATCCCGCTCGGATAAATAATCTTATGTAATTAGTAATTTATCTAATTAATCAAATAATCAAAACGACTTTGTGAGTAATAAAGAAATATTTAACATAAAAATTTGATTAAAGCAAGGAATTAATTAAATTGCCAAAATGCAGAGTATTAGACAATCGATCATAATGCATAGAATTACAATACCTACTACAGTAGTTCTATGTACATACATACATACATTCGATATAATAATATGTTATTTATTTATCATGTGTCTTTTCAATGAACTATTTAATTTTACGATATATAACTATTAATTAATTGAAAACCATCCATTTCAAAATATTATATTAAACTAAGTTCTACAAAACTGTTCACGTGAAATTACAAAGCAACATGTACTAAAATATCATATACAGTCATAGATATACAATAATTCTTTCTTGTTATTTATATCTTGTTAACAAGTTATTCTATGTACATATATCTATGCATACAGTTGATCGAATTTTGAATAAACTGTTACTTTTGATTAATGGAAAATTTATATTAAACATTTAGCTCATCCGAAAATGCAAGTTTCTGAAATAAGGTCACATATGTATGTACATACAATAAAATGTTATAATTGCATAATATCTATTCAAAAAATCTCGAGGTCGAATTTTCGCACGATCACAATACTTTATCCGATTAGGATAAAGTAAAAAGCAACCATCAAAGTCGCATTCGTTGTACGGTGACAATAAAACAGTTATTGCATTGGAAGAAAATGATAAATACGTTTAAGTATGCTCTCACTGTCGAAGTATCTTTCGTTGTTTCAGCGCTTTCTTTATTTTTCCTTTTTGCTTTCTCGCTGCAAAATAATCTAGCACAATAAAATAAATCCAGTGGCGAAAATAAAATCTAATACGAAGGAATTTCACTGCTTCTTAAATGAAATTCTTGCCGTTTTAAAATGCGCATACATTTCAGCATCCGACGTACGCCATTACAATATTAGAAATAAAAACACACTGCGCGTTGACAGAGCAAACACATATGTAGGTATGTACATATTTATAAAATAAATATTTTACCTTAAACTTCAAAGGTGTCACATTGAGAGTACGTGTATTATCAACGACACTGCGAAACCGTGGTGCTTGGTCGTGTACTACAGATGAAATGAATCATAAATTGAAACCAACTGGATGACAATGGATGCCTTCTGTGTATATTCTATCATCTATGTATGTACATATGTACTAAAGGTATATTTTTATGATTCTCAATTGCTTACGTGAAATAAATATCAACAATACAATGTTGAAGTACAAGTAAGCATATTGAATGGCGGGTGAACGATGACATTTGATAATGCAATGAAAGCTTAGAAGTTTTCCTCGCTATTGTAAGGATAATGGGAAAATGTCCCAACGAGAGATCCGCTCAATGCAAAAAAACTCTCCATATGCATTCAATATACATATATAGATTTTAAATAAATTTACTTTTTAATGTTAATTAACATGCGTAAAAACCTAACTGACGTTACACGTGCCGCATTTTCCGTTTGGAATTTTCCCGTTGTTATTTTTATGCAGTGCATGTTTGCTAATTGAATGCAGCAGTGCATCAAAAAGCGCAGTCGACGTTACATAATTTACGTAATCTGTAATCGAAAAATAAACACTAAAATCGCTTGATAAAAAAAAGATACATTTCGTCTGAAGTATTAAAAAAATTATCCATATTTTAATTATGTGTCGTTTACAATAAAAGATTTTTTAGTATAAGTCTGATTGGAATTGTTTTGAAACTGATTTATTTTTATTTGTTACTGAACTTTTGCGCTTTTGCATAATGAGCTTTTTAATGGAATACGCTTTTTTTTTACTTTGCGTTTTATTCTTAATAAGAAAATAGATACATAGTTGTTTTGACGAAAGTTGTTTTATAAAAAATAAAATACAATCACAAAGATTTTCTCCAAATTGAAGTCAAAAGTAGTGTGATTCAATCGCTTCGACTCAAAATGTTTATACTCTCTATTCAATTAACGTAAGCTTTCGAATAGAAATTGAAACGAATTCAGGTAATGCCTTGTACGCACAACCACCATTGAAGTGCGACCGTAAATTATGTTAATATTCTAAGAAGCGTATTCACTAGTACTTAATTGTTGCGAGGTTAAAGTGAATTCTTAATGTATAATACGTGTGGTGTGGTCATCTTTGAAACTCTAAATTCCCTCGAGCTTTGGCCAAGAGCAGCTTTCCACGTATCGAAATTTTAAACTCTGCTTCCGCTTCCTTGAAAACTCACCGAGGGTTTTCCGACAACTTTCCACACTCGTAAATTACGTTAATACATTAAACCAGCGGTCACCAACCGGTGGTCCGCGAGAGAATTTCGCAGGTCCACATTTTTCATAATCATAATCATATTCAGCCGTTCACCATCCACTGCTGGATAAAGTCCTCTCCAATCCTCTTCCATTCCTGTCTGTATTGAGCAATCTCCATCCACTTGACTCCACACATTACTTTTTTATTCACATCCTCTCGGATACCATTCTAGTATTTCTCGCGTCCATCTGCCATCCATTCTTCTCGCTATATGTTCAGTCCATTGCCACTTCTTACCAATGTATCCCTCTTACGATCTCTTCTTGTTATACCAAGCATACATCTTTCCATGCTTCTCTGTGTGCACTGGATCTTACCTATCATTCTTGAATTTAGCATCCAAGTTTCACATCCATACGTCATAACTGTCAGTTTTCATAATGAATAATGAATATATCGTTTATTTATTATAATTTTTTTATCATTATAAGTTGATATCCAGTGCAAATGCAAGTGTAATTACCATTTCATATTTAGAATGTTATTTTTGGAGATAAAATCATGGTAGTGGTCCGCGGGATTCGAGATTTTGAGTTTAGTAGTCCGAAAGGTTGGCGACCGCTGCATTAAACGACATCTCGCCGTTACGTTTTCAGTAAAACTTCATACCAATTTAAATAAAAATTTCAGAATTTGAATGAATATATGATAAGGTTGGTATACATATGTATGTATGTATATTGACCAGTTTAGAAGTAATATACATAGATATTATAATAGACACGTGTTACGGTGAGATATTTATATTGACGCTTAATTCAGGGATGACGTGTCGTAGGAGCACGTGCTCACATTCAATGCACTTATATGTAGTGCCGTATGTAATTTGTCGTAGTACGTGTGACGGCCAATGCAATTGCAGAATGCATACGAATGCAGCGATTTGCGACTTGACCGTGGACACGACTGTACTGCACATTTTCCGAAAATATTTCGTATTTACCAGTGAAAATTCCGCATTATTCAAATGAATTTTTTTGGCGTTGGTTCATTTTTTTCGCAACTTTAAGCTCCCCTTCGGCTCTGTGCACGTTTCGGTTTAATTTTTTGCCGTTCAAATTAATGTCAATATTACGCAAATTCAAAGTGCCATTTCAGGCATCAGACTGAAAAATGTTCATTTTTCACGCAAACGTCAAAAACAGACGAGACAATTTATGAATTTTAAAATGTCTATTGATTCTTTCATTACCGACCGATCGTAAATCAATCTAATGATATTGTACCTATGTATGTATATAGAGCAACTTTTACATGACGTAAAATGTATAAAAATAAATTAAATTAAGTTCTACTGTTTTCTTTTAGTAAAGAGAGGAGGCGTATCAAAGACCCTCGTGCTCATTATCGTTTGTCTTTAAATTTTCGCTAGGGATTTAAGGATTTCGTACTCAAGGATATTAGATGTAATTGTATGTACGAGGAAAATCCTATTTTCCATTATACAAATGAAAAAAAAAAAGATAAGGGACGTACAACAAAACAATTCTACATCCAATTTCAAATAAGCTTCTATATCCATGTGAAAAATTGTACGGAAAATTGGTAATGCCTTGTGTTATCATAAGTTATCCTTTAATTTGATTTCTATGTTTCTATTCAAGCTTATACGTATTAAACTTATTTTATTTACTTCACTGAATTCATATTTATTTTCCAATATTTTCATTAAGTAAATAAAAATATATTTCAAGTATTAAAGTATTTAAGTCACAAACTAGATTTAAATTAATTTCACGGTCAAATTTAATCTATTTTGTATAAGAGGTTTATTTCATTGCATAAGAACCTATTTTTATAGCATTCATAATTAAATTTGGAAAATTTAAATTCAATATGTTAAAATTCTCCAAAATTATTTTAAGCAATTTAGAAAATCAACCTGAAAGCTTCTTGCAATTTATACGATGCATCTTCGAGGATAGTGTTTCATACAATTTGCATTCAAAATTTATTACTCCACTTTTTCGCTCTCCGCATACAACATTTCACTGGATGATTACTTAATAGTCTTTTAAAACCGCTTTTTACCGCAAATTAAAGACTAATTAAAACTTCCATCAACTTTACTGAAGAATATTAATTTGTCTCTAGAAATTTTCACAAAATAGATGTAATAGTTATATATGAGTAAATTTTAATTCAATTCATAATCATAAATCATTTTGACCTGATTTATTTGTAATAAATATCCTATTTGGATATCAACCGGGTACCATTGAACATATGTAGTTTTATCAGATAACATTTATCCGGATGGGATTCGGCTTAACTTACAATATATGTACATCATAAAACATTTTGTGAGATTTTGAAAACATATGTACATATATACATAGGTACATACATATGTATACTGAACTCGTCCATGGGAAAATGTAAAATGAAACACAATTTATTAGAATAAAATTTGTATTTCAAAAAACCCTTAACATCAAATATATTATACATACATACATATATAAATTGACTCTTCTGCATAAAAATATTTCTTTTTGATAAGAAATGACTATATGTACATACATACATTCAACTCAAAAATAAAAACAATGTTTAAACTAGTAAAAAAGGTGTAAGTATTGCAATATTGATTTGTCACGATATTTGAATGGTTTGTAATATTAATCTAAATTCATACATACAAGATTATATAAAATGGCACTGTTGAATCAAATAAATGGCTTGGATTTTTAAGTGCAATATGTAAAAAGTTATTATTTATAAAGATATAAATAAATTAAAAATAAAAATATTAAAATTTTACAAAAGATCCTTAAGAGTCATTAAAAGTTTTTTTTTTATATAATATATAAAAGAAAAATGTCAAATAATAATACATAGTAAATTTTGCTTCAGACGCTTTTTTACGTTTTTTGGATCAAAATTAATAATAAAAATAAGGGTAAACAAATACATAATAGAATAATAAACTCATATGCGGTTTCAAATATTTTACTGACATACATGTTGATTTTTTTCATGCGGCAAATAATCGCAAGTGTGAAAACTTTCTGTATGGTTAGGCATACTAATACGTGCCAGTTTGACGGGCACTGTGATGAATATAAATTTTACAAACTCTTTGCAATAAAAATCTCGCCTGCGGTGCATATTTTTAAGATTATATACAAAATCTAGTAATTTCATCCTGGAATTTAAAATATTTCCCATATCTGTGGCGCATTTTTTAAAATTGTACAAGAAAAAAATTCTTGTGTCCCAGTGTCCCAGCTTGCAAGAAATATAATATGGTATACCTATGTATATATAATGAGAACAACCAGGAAGTTGGGGTATAATTGTCAAGACTGACTGGAAATGGAGACCGGCTTTAATACTAAAATTGGAACATTTGGGACCACTTAATCGAAACACGGCTCAAGCACAACAAATAATAAAATGTAAAAAAAAAAAATTTTTACCTATGTAAGTGCAACTGAGCCAAATTCCTAAAAGGAACATTTTGTTTCAATTTTCCAACTATATACGTTATAATTAAAGTATTAAATATTACGAAAAATTTCCCATGCGGCCCTGCAAGCCGGTATCCCTTCCAGTCAGTCTATGTAGATGATTCTGCTGCAAATTCCCGGTCTATAATAATGTGCCAAATGTCAAATTGAATCATTTTGCGTAGCACGTTGCCATATGTATCAACATTTAATTTAAAAATAAATAAAAAATTTCTTACAAAATAGCAACAGTTAAAACAATATTGCATACGGGGAAACGTATTCAAACATTGCATACAAAACAAATGATCAGCGTTGAATACAAGAATGGCCGTAAAAACGAACGTTACGACTAACGTCAAAGCGCGCACTACACACAAAGGTGTAGTGTTGCGCACCACCGAAACGTCAAATTACAAAATAATTTAAAAAGAAATAACAATTAAAATTGCACTACCGCGTAACGAACTCTCAAATATACATTTACAAAATACGACCGCCCACTGTATAAAAAACAAAAAAAAATCAGTAATACGATAAATGTACATATTTTTTTTTTCTTACAATCGAACCATCGCGTCTAGCAGTCGACACTCAAACAGTTTATGTACACATTTTGACAATGGTCGCTAGTCCGAAAACGAGTCGGACCAGTACGTGGTGGTGAGCGGCGCTATACTCTTGAACAGATCCTTCACCAGCGGCGGCTTCTTCGCCTCGTTGATCTTCGTCGATTCGCTCAACTTGTGACAGTCGACGTGCCTCTCGAGCGCCGATTGCATCTTGTAACTCCTGTTGCAGATATTGCAAGCGTACGGCCGACACAGCTCCGGATGCTCCATCTTCTTGTGGTTGTTCAACACGGTCATGTTGGTGAAAACCAACGTGCAACCGTCGCACGAGTACTTCTTCTCGCGCAGATGCATCGCCTCGTGCACCTTCAGATTCTTATTCTCGCCGAACACCTTATCGCACATGCTGCAAGGAAACGTCTTGGGCGAATCGTCTACCACCGGCTTGCCGGTTTCGTTCGGATGCGACAGCTTATAGTGGGCGTACAACTCCTTCGTGTACACGAAAGCCTCAGTGCACAGGACACACTTGTGCTCCTTTTTCTTCGTGTGGATGACGGCGTGGACTTTTAACACGCTCGGATACGGGAATGTTTTATCGCAATGGGGACAGGGGTAGGATTTGCGTTTTTTTAGCGGTCCGGAATCGGAAGAGCGCGGTACTAGGACGACGTCGTCGTCATCGTCCGATTCCTCTTTCGGTTTTTTTAACTTTGATTTTGATTTCATTAGGGATTTCCGTTTGCGTCTCATCTTTCGCCTTTTGGTCGGGAGCGATTCGTACGACGGATCGTCCGTTTCTTGCACGGAAAAGTCGCCTTCTTCTATGAAATCGTCGGCGATGCGTTTTTTGGCGCGCGATCTTCTAGAAGCGCGATCGTTCGCGCTCAGATCCTCATCGCAGTCGATCAGTACGAATTCGGTTTTGACTATGGTTTTGGTTTTGAGGCCTAGCTTTTCGCGCAGTAGGGCGTCTGACTTTTCGCAGCGATTTTTAAAATTGTACGATACCTCCAAGTCGGAGACGCACGATTGGCAGATGCGATCGGGCAGTCCGTCGTTTCGTGTGATTTGCACTGCCGCGCAGGACATCACCTTTTCGCACATGCGGAGGGTATCCTCGTTGTCGAAGATGGAGATCGATAGGGAGGGGGCCATGCAGATGCGGCATAGCGTGAGCGGATCTTCCGGTTCCGGATCCGGTTTGAAATCGCCGTTGTCCAGTGCGTCGATGGAGTCGTGGGCAAGAATGCGAGAGTATCGGCGCGCGCCGTCTTCTGTGACTCCATCGCAGTGGTGGTCAGCCTTGGGTTCGCCGTCTCTCCGGTCGGGCGAACGGCTCTCGGTCCAGTTTGAGTTCGAAGTCGGCTCCGGCGAAGATCGTCGAGATGATGGCGATCGTCGTTCGAGGACAGTGGAGGGGTTGAGCTGGTCAGCGATGGTCTTCGAGTCGTGGTCGTGGAGCGCAGCGTCCATGATCGCTCGTAGCGCAGCAGTCGGAGCCGCTTGTTGGTTACCACTGGCCCGCTGTCGGCAACACGAGGAGTCGCGCGCCGTTCGCGCTTGCGCACAAATATCCCGAGTCGGATTGGCGCCAAATTCAAATCTACTAGGCTCGCTTTTAAAGCGCACATTGGAAAAATACTGCATTTAAACTAATTTCATCCTTTCCTGTGTTTTTTTAGCTAATAAAAATTTGAATATTTCTAGTGTAGTAAATAACTTTATTTTGTCTTCCGTCCGATCATATTCCGGCACAGCAGTGAAAATCGTGTCATGTAGTCTTTTGTACTAAAGTACTCGTTGAAGTTAGCTTAACTTGCAATAATAAAATTAATTTATTAATGAAAACTAATTTTCTTTTAACATATTTCAAGTGAAAATATATTTTCACTAGTAGTAATAGTGTTGTAAGTCGAGAATATTCTCCCAAAGATTATTCTCCGAGAATATTCGAAAATTTTCTTAGTTATAAATATCTCTAGATAGTTTAATAGCTTTTTAGAGGATCCTAGGATATTTTTAGAACCTAATCGGAGTAATAGGACTTTCTAGAGCAGGGGTCGGCAAGAGGTGTCCCGCGAAGTGTTTTAAAATGTCCCGCGACTCGATTTCTCTCAATATTGAAGATGTTCCTGATTATTCACAACTGGGAGTAATTGATTTACAAACCAATGACGAATTAAAAGACATTTTTAAAGTGATGAAGTTACTCTTAGTTCTATACTGGACTTTCAACTTCTTTATTTCCCGCTCTGAAGAAATTTTCAACTGGAACGATAACTATATTTGCCAGCACATACATATACATATGTATTTGTGAACAAACATTTTCTAGAAAGAATTATATTAAAAATAAACATCGGACTAGAATTATTACAGATGGTCATTTACGTTTGTTGCTCCGAGTTAGCACCACTGGTTTCGACGTTGATTTTACTAAATTGGCAAAAAAATTACAAAAACACTAAACCTTTTTGTATTTTTTATACCATTTTTATTATAAAAAAAATTTCATCGATTTAAAAACCTATAAGATTTTTTCTCATTTAGGTAAAAAAAATAATTTCATACATATGTGACCCCCTGACAAATTTCAATACCTCAATGTGGCCCCCGTGTAAATTATGTTGCCGATCCCTGTTCTAGAGTGTCTGAGAGCATTTTGAATGACATTTTTTCATTCTGACGACACTAAATGTGTCATTTCGTCATTTTAACATAGGCACTACTAGCATGAACGTTTTCCGCAAAATTCTCACAGGAATGCAATGATTATTAACTCTGGAAGCAATAAATTATGTATACATATTGTTATTGATTTGGTTATGAATGCTATGATATTCCAGTGAAATTTTTCTAACTTATGATATAATCATTCATTTAAACTTAGCACAAAAGATCGTAAAAAATTTTTCACGCCCCATAAAATTTAGTTCTTGTCACAGATACTAAACTAATATTATTCGTGTAATCTGTATCACCTCTCCCAAGTATTAGCCCGGATTAGAGGGAGTTTACTGTATATTTAAACAAATACAGTGAAAATTAGTATTTATTTATTTAAAATACATGTTGGCCGATGGAGCCCCAGGGTACATTGCATTATTTACTACAATTGTAAACAGAAAATTCTCGGTTTGGAAAATATTCTCCAAAAGATTATTCCCGAGAATTTTACAACACTTAGGCCCGGCGCGCACTTGCGATTTAGTAGTAGTAATATATATACGGTGACCATATTTTTTTGGAGAAAATAAAGGACATGCAAAGAATTGTTTCATAATTTAAAAAAAGCTGGTTGCCTTATTTGTTTCACTAAAACTAAAGAGCTTTATAACATTTATTATAAAATATTAGAATACAAGTATATAGGATTTTAAACAATCATATTTATTACACATTAACTTTTATTTAACTTTTTTTTAATAACAGGTTTGTGTTTTAAAAATTCATAAAATTGTATACATTCATATCAAAGTTGCATTTGGTATAAATGCATGCTTCCAATGTGTCTATTTTTCATTGGTTTTTTCACTGGTCCACATATTGTTCACCAATGAAAATATTCGTTCAATAGGGCCATTAGAGCCAGGGAGACATAAGGAAAATTCAACGATTTTTAAAATGTTTTCGAAAGGAACGTGTTTATCTGTGAAATATTTAAAAATTTCAACCCATCTTTGTGAGCAGGGCTTATAACATTTTGTCGCCATTCTTCGATCTTTTCATCGGTGACGACGGTGACATAACTTTTAATACACGAAACTTCATCGAATAATTCGCCGTCAAGTATATTTAAGGCAACATCATTTGTAGTGCTGCGCTGCTAATATAATACGGTTATTTATTGTTGGCACTCTACCTGATTCCGAAAACACGGAGTTTTGATTTACATATTGAACTACGGTGAAACGGCGATAGTCAGCTTCACAAAATAAAGGACAAAAGGGCAATTTTAGAAAATAAATAAATCTAAAGGACAGAGCGATGAAATAAAGGACTGTCCTCTTAAATAAAGGACGTATGGTCACTGTAAATATATATCTACTGGTGAAAATGTGCTTGGATATGATTTCATCGAAACGGCATTGAAAATATATTTTCACTTGAAATATGCTTTCGCTGTAACATATGTACAGTAAAAAATATATATAAAAAAAAATATATATATGTACAGTAAAAATATATACGAAAAATCCGCACACGAAAATAGCGGACATGGAAAAAAGCGCACCACATACAAAACTACTCACATTTAAATTACTCTTTTCCTGTGATTTTCAGCTTTGAAAATTTTAATATTTCTAGTGTAGTAAATATTTTTTTGTAGTATGTACTTTATTTTTATTTTCTCCGCAAACATATGGAAAATGTATTTTTACTGTATTACATTGTATTATTTCTGTGCGGATTTTTCGTGTGTGGTTTAATCACCGAACCCCAAATACTATATACCTCGATTTATGGAAGCCTTCAAAACAGACTTAACATAATTGAGAATTTACAAGGCAAAATTTAATATGGAAAGAAAATTTTCTTATTTTTATATTTATTTTTCTGTTATTTTGTGTGCGTTGCATATATTACACATGTATGTATATGTAGATACATGTTATACACAGGTGCACACAAAAAAAAGACGCCTTTTTTTTATGATCGACGGGTGTTTATTATTGGCATATGAGTGAGTTGGCAATATCGGTAACTATGGGCTATGGGAAAAAAATTAAATATAAAAAATAATAATTCAATTTTTCAATAAAATCAAAAGAAGTCTGTTGAGCCTTTCTGATAAGCAGACAGACTTGTACATACATGTATAATAATAATAACGTTGGTAAATACTGAGTATATTAATTTTTATGACTTCATCGTTTTTAACGAGGGGTTTTTTTTATATCCAATAATTTTTATTGAAATATCTTCTATATATGTACATATAAACAAAGACATAATTAGATAAGTACACCGATAACATTGTAAAAAGTAGATCAATCGTGTATAAGAGAGCGCCAATATATATTAGCCTTATAATATTTTTAAATAAATACATGAATACCTTTTATAATAAATGTAAAAAAAAATACATTGATTTATCGAAAACGACGTCGAATTAAACAGAAAATGAAAATAAATCATAATGCGAGTACAAAAAAAATGCAAACCAAAAAGTTAATTTTCGCAAATTACTGACCAGTAAAAATGAATCAATCATCATTCATTAGGTTTATGTTCTTTCGCAAAACTTTATTACCATCGAAAATTTCAATTTTATTTCATCTAAATAAAATAAAACATCCAACAACAACGTAATAAATACACTTTTCACCTAAATGTCTACAACCATTTCGTAAGTATACTTTTCGGTAAGGATGATAATTTATTATTCACGTAATTTATGAGTAGGTACATCGGTGTGATATTGCGACACACGCTCTTGCTAAATTAAGCTTAATTCTCGAACTAATAATGTGTTAATTAAAATGAGTTTACGCTAAGAGATTTGCGACACTCGGTTTTCGAATTTAATGAATTAATCCATATTCAGATCCACACCTCGTATTACGTCTTACCTAGACTAATTTATCGTCACGAAAACTTTCCCCTAGCATACATTTTCTTATAATATATATATATATATAAATATCCATAACGACACCTATTACAAGATTTGAACGATCGTGAAGTTGCTGAAAACGACGATAGATTGACATGTGAAACCCTTCTCGCATCGAAGCAAACTCGAGCAAATGAAATTGACCTCAATTTACTTGCGAAATTCGTCCTTTGAGAATCGTATTACGTCAGATTTTTAGAAATATCAACGTCGTATCCAGACGAAAGGGCGAACGAAAAAGAATGTACATACATGTGACTTTTCAGAAGGCACTTCCTGATTCTGAAATGAAACATCGAGAAAATGGGCTTTGTCGGCGCTCGTTGGCTCTCACAGTAAAGACTCTGTTTTTCATCACGATGTAAAACGTAATGAAAATTCTTAACAACGAATGGTGAAACCTCTGAAAAAATATGACACTCAATCCTTACAATCAATCGCAATACACAAGGAGGCTTACTTTTAAATTAATTAATAGATCTACCACGACACTACCTTCAGAAGTTGTCATTGGTTGCTTGCCGTTAATCGCCCAAAGATTATACACACATATTAAGACCAAGCGAGATAATCTCCATATTTAATACAAATACACCAAATAATTAAGAACGAGTAAATTGCCAATATCCGGCTAATCAATTTTGATAACATTTTAACCACAACTCAATATCACGAACCCAAAATTCTACTCGTGTAAATTTCTATACTATACAACAGTATTAAAAAATAATACATAATATTCTAGATATTTGTATAAAATTTCTACCTTTCCCGTGATACCTACTGTCAACTTTTCCTATACCTGTAACTTTATCACTTTCGCATTATCTTTTCGATCCAATAGATTCCATTCAAAATTATGAATCCACGCCTCGATTTATGTATTCGCTTTTGTGCTATATAAATATAGTCGCATCTCATCCTTTAAAGATGTATTATGTTTGTTTCTGAAAGTTTCACTCGCTTTGTTTGTTTTCGCCCTAGTATCCTATTCAATACAAATTTAACAACAATGCTCCAGGATGCACTTAGCGCGGTTCCCGTATAATACATTTCAAAAATCCAGATTATTCAAACGCCAATCACAGTGCTTGTGTGTATGTATGTATGTATGTATGTATATCCAAAGCACTTAAACATCAACCAAACATACTTAGTATGATTATTTGCTCAAAATACTAGGGGTAAGAATAAATTAATAGTTAAGAATTTCAAATTAAGTAGATCCATGAGAAGTATCTTGTACAGGGGTGTTGTTGAATATAATGGCCTGCTAGAAGTTCTCAGAAATATAAATAAATTGATAGATTCCTGGCAGCCTTAAAACAGCACCTCTGTACCTACAATGCTAGTAGATAATAAGCTTATTAATATCTCTTACACCCTACGTGAAAATAATAGATATGAAATTTCATCTTAATAGACTTGATAGTTTCGGAGAAAAACACATACAGGCACACACACACACACAAGTACACAGCATAGACATTTTCCAGAAATCATGAAAACGTAATCAGGGGATGGTACTTGATACAAATCAGTCAAAATCTCGAGGTCGAATTTTCGCACGATCACAATACTTTATCCGACGAGGATAAAGTATAACACAACGATGAAGTCAATCACACACACACACTTTGCACAGAATATAAATTGGAAATTTACAACATAAATACACAATCGATCGAGCTGAAGGTATACAGTGACGAAATTCAATACGAAAAATTCTCAATTGGTAATTACGAAACGAGCATAAATATGAACATGATTCGCCAGCGACACTCCCATAGCGGTCAGCTAAAGTCACCCACCCCCCACAGAGGCTGATTCCATTATCCAGAATGTGAAAAGGACCATTTGACACGACGACGACCACTAACATACGTTGCGCAAGCTGAAACCCACCCCTTAAACAGTCACCATAAACCCCACCCCATAGCTTCCACAACTTCCTACCATAATCGCAAACAACGGCGATATGTGGGGTGGGATTGGATTCGATTGTGCGAAACCGGTCCGAGTTTCGGTCGTACCAATATCTGATTGTATACCGGTGCCAATATGAGAGATGCCAATGGCTCTACGAACTTGGCAAGAAATTACAATGGTTCGCTCGTACAACGTTTTGGTACGGGTGCGTTGACCCGACTGTTGACCAATAAATAGGTAGAGGGAGAGAGCCATTGTTCAAATCGAAATTCTGAAAATGGAATTTTTCGTCGGGATTTATCGTGATTTTGTCGTATTGTTTGTGCTATAGAATATGAGGTAAGCGTCGGTCGTGATCGAAGCGTTCGAGTGTTTGTAGAACGTGCTCTTATAATAATAACTTATTTTCCGAAAGATAATATTAAACACTCGTATATTCTGTGGAAATGGTGAGGGTTTCCGTTTGCGTACTACTGGGGATGAATGTGGACGTATGAGATTGGAATCATAATCTAGTGAATGCTTAACTCTAGTATAATTGCGTGATGATTCTCAAACTGAGATAAATTTCAAAAATCATATCATCCTAATATTAATGTAAGATCCTTAATAAAGGGCGGCTAAAAATTAACTCACCTTTAAATTTCAGAATATTTATTTAATTAATTAATACATGGAGGGGCGGCATTAGTTAACAAGAAAAAAGTTAAAAAAAAAAAACAGTATTATAAAAGGAGAAGAGACAGAAGACAGTATTGTAAAAATTGAATAAAATGAAAATATAAAATGAATAATGTTCCACATATTGAAGAGCTACAAATACCCATTGTTTTTTAAGAATACATATCTAGTTGATTTTTATATAAATTGACATTTTTCAGAGTGACAATTGAATCCGGAAGACTATTCCAAACTTGAACCACTCTATTTGAAAATAATGAATCTCTAACAATCTTATTTGATTTTTCTTTAAGGAGTCTAAGATGAGGGTTCTCATTGAACATAATGAGGTTGGTCATTTTAAATGAATAATGATTATTTATTATTTCGAAGACTTCAATTAAATCACGTCTTAATCTCCTCGTCTCCAATGTGGAGAGACTTTTCAATCTTTCATGATAAGGTAGTGATTATGTTTAAGATTCTGAAAATGTTTTCAAAAACAATTCAAAGATTGCATGAATGATTCCAGTCTCCAAGCAGTGATTTGAAGAGTGGCGAATACACAGTCATAAGTTCACAATCATATCGTCGTTACAACATATTTACTGTTACATTCAATATTGACTGTTTGTACACTGAAAAAAATCGCTAAACATCAATCAAACACTCAATACGTAATTTTCACTTTGCGCTTAAAAGCCGTTCGATTGCAATTGATATTTTTAAAATCAGTAATATGAAAATTCATCTGTCAATATTTTATTAAAACGTTCATATTGATTAAACAAATAATCTTCGTACTGATTGTTGTATTTAGTTTGTGTTATATGTATAAATATAACTTTAAAACTAGGTCTTGAAAATCTCCAACAAACAAGCAGCATCCAGAGATGTTTCAACGTCGACATTTGCCGGCTATTGTACAACACAATCGATTAAACGCTTTCTCGTTTCATTCAAAAGACATTTATTTCGTGTTTGTAAATTATATACATATGTATATGTGTACATATATAAAATTCAGATTAATCCAGTAACAGCAAGCACGCCAGCATCAATTATAAATTACTTTAATAACAATAATCAAGCCAATTTATCTTGGCGTGTGTCGGGTATTGAAACTTTTCACACCCCACCTGTCAATTGTAGCCGTCGAACGGTCTTGTTTGTTATAAATTCGAGTTGAAACTACCGTCCTAATGTATATACATATATTGTATACAATTCTAAAAAGGTATGTGTATACCTATTGTCGATAATATTTTTTGAGAACATAATAATACCGAGGTTTACGTTAAACGAATTACGTCCTAAGTAATATTATGAAAGCGTGTCATCACACTGCGAAGCACGACGATTTGAAACTTGTATAGCTTAACCACAGTTAAATTAAATAATATCTTCCCTGTATTGTGCTTTTGGGTCGTGTCTGTTAATTAAATTGTTTCTAATAATGAACTTTGGTAGTGCGCTTTCGTTAGCGCAACTCACGACTCGGACAGGAGGCAAAAGGCACTGACCCGTTATGCTTATATTTAATTAG
The DNA here is from genome assembly GCA_022651745.1 of Parapsyche elsis. Classification (NCBI taxonomy): domain Eukaryota; kingdom Metazoa; phylum Arthropoda; class Insecta; order Trichoptera; family Hydropsychidae; genus Parapsyche; species Parapsyche elsis. The sequence continues at coordinate 5,534,722 of JAGVSN010000018.1, forward strand.
TAGATATCGTATTGTGAGTTGATCTATGTGAGATTTCTGAATTTCCATCAATTATACGGGTGCATTGATGTAGTATATGTTAAAATATTTTAGTAGATTGAGTTAATTAGAAGCTGCATTTCCATCAGAGTTTGACCAAATGGGAATTAGCATATCCAAGCATATTCAAGTTACAACTATGTACATACATATAACTTAACACAACTGTTTACGCTTTGTGTGCCTAGCTCAACTGCGTAACGTCAAGATAAACATCATTAAACATTGCTGGCCTCAAACGATCATTAGTATTCATATAAAAGATTACTCTGATCCAAATATTGCAATATCAATACAGTAGAGGTCCCGCCCGTACTCGACTTTTTTTAAACTTGACCCGAAAGATGCCTGTATTTTTTTTATATTTTTCTATAAATTCATATATACATACTTTAAAATTGACTCGCGTAATTTTGTTAATGACGATTTAGGTGAGAAGTTTGAGATTTTGAACCAGTATAACTTAAATGGATTCACATTTTACACGTACTCAACTTTTTCATTCGTAGTCACATTGTTTTGTTTCACTAAATGATTTTCACACTTCACTTTTACCATTACATTTCATAGAAGAAATACATTCACTTTTTTTTTTTTTTAATTTTGTCTTAATAATTTCCAAACTTATTGTTGAACGTTAATAAACACAATACTTAATCCGATCTGGATAAAGTAAATAGGGCAATTTTTCGACAAAGCGAATTACGATACCTGCGTGTATTTTCATTATTATTTTATTTTATTTTATGGAAGACCAACAGCTATATGTATTACAAAAAAAGAAACTTATATAAAAACGGAAAGCCAATAATAGGTCTCCACAGATAGTGCACAAAGCACAAAGCACACAAATCACATAAAGCTAGAGTTCTTCAAAACATCAGTTCTTACAAACTGTTGGTTAGGTCAGTTAATTTATTTTAATTTATCAATTCTGCGAATATTTTCAAATGAGCAAAATGTTAAAATCCAATTATGCCCGATATTGAAAGAGTAATTGCAGATCGAGCAAATCGAATGACTCAATTGCAGATCGAGCAAATCGAGCAATTGAGTCATTGTCGAAGACAAAAGTAAATGAAAAGTAAAAGAATATATAAGTCAAGATTTTAATATAAATTGTAGTATTGTTTAAAATATTTTATTTTTATTGTATAATACATATGTATTTATCATAATGCTAATAATTTTTCAAAAAGTTATTTTGAGTTTAATTTACTACGCACTTATTATATGAAAGCATCGCATTAACGATAATTTACAGTCTAAATTACATAATATATTATTTGCAAACATTCTTTTTGCGAAAATTAGGGCTTGTTTACCTTTGGGAACTAATTTCAATTTTATAAATAAGTTGTAAGCAAAAATTTTATCTCAAATTTCACAGAATGTATTTACACTTGCAAAAGTCAATTTATTCGATTCGAACGCTTAACTTTTTTTTTTCATTTTGCGTCTACGTAATACAATTTCAGAATACATTCTTCTTATGCGTAATGCTCAGACTTACTACGCTTATTTTCGGTAAATTCGTATGCGAATACAAAAATTGACATATATATGTACTGTACATATACATACATATGTATGTATGTATATGAAGGCTCTTAAATATTTTCAGCTTAAAAAAGGTTCAGTCCTTTGGCTGAGAGGGGTTTACTTTTGTCATGCTCTTATCCCTTCGTTTTCTACGCAAATAAAAATTACGGCCAAGCCTCTTCTCTGCCACTACAATTTTTTTTTTTTTGTTGACATTTTCCCATATTAAACAATTCAAAAATGTACATGTTAAAAAAAAAACGTATTTTTTGACCGATCGTCAAAGCCAAAACCGATAAAATGTTTGTGCAAAGTTGGTACACAATAGATTTCGAACAAATACGACGACGACGTATTGAACAGTTTAAAAGTAAACTTTGACGATTTTCCCAAAAGGTTCCCGATAACGTAAGTGAGTTAGTACCGTATGTAGTTAAAGTACTAACCGATATTATAAGTCACTGAAAATGTTGTCATTACGCAACTATTCCCATCAGTATAGAGTTCGAGTATCCTTTATCCCTCCTATCTGTCCTATGTTTGATTTAAAACAAACTTAATCGCTCACACTTGTTGTTGGAGGAAAATTTCGCGTAAGCTTTTTAGTGCACAGTATGTGAGTAGACGGTTTGTGGGCAAACTATGCGACAAGCATCTTGTGTAAGTTCAAGCAGAAAGCTTATTTTGTTTGCGATGCCATGCTGGCGAAAGCTCACCACCGCACCACATCGAGGCAAGCTTCTTATTCCGGAACGACTAAATTGAATGTTTGGTTTTCATTCGTCGCTGTAAATTCTTTGTCGGGAAAGTCGTTCCATTCTATCGCTTTTTTCTTATTGAATTTCTCCTCTAAGTCGATTTTCGGTGCGAAGTTTGATTTTCAACATTTTTATCATTTGCTACTATGTATAGACTTTATACGCAGTGGAAAAATATATTTACAAAAATAAAATCCCTCTACAAGGGTTTTAAAGTGTGTCAATTATTATTATTTGTGTGTGTGCGCGCGCACATGGTGATTTCTTGCTACGCTCGTATATGGCCGTGTCGCGAAGCGATTAACAATCGTATGGACGAAACTTGATCAAACAATTCAGTTACCACGTCCCGTTCATATTTGTGACTTGTTAATAACATGTAGCGTCACGTTACAGGAATTGTTTATTAGTCGTTAAAGCACGCAGATTTAACGTAAAATTTTAGTAATACCAAAAGTTACCTATACAATGTTGCCCGTATGCAAATATTTATACTTTTTAATCGAATATTGCTTTAGTACCCCGAATAGCATGTAATCCTACCCTACGTAATCTATAGGATCATAAGTACTTCTGTAAAATTTTGTTTGGATCAGTCAAACGCTGTGGGAATGTAGATAGTTTTTATTGTGGTTTTAGGATACCTACATATACATATATGTACATATATATATATATTGTTTTCCCTGCATGGCGATCTGGATTTATATCTGTAATGTCTTGCAAGACGTTTATGTAAATAAATAAATATGTATGTATGTATGTACATACATATGTATGTATGTATATGGAAAAAAATAGATACAGACAATAATTAAATTTTTTTGTATACGTATTGTATATTGTTCTAATTTATGTTTAGTTGGTTGAATTATTTTTGCATAAGAATACGTACACGTCATATCATTGTTTTTATTGTAGTGAAGGTTTAAATTTTTCAGCTTTTACATTGTCGACGTGCTTTTGATGACATGCTCTGCACGTCAACAACATAAAACCTACAATCAAACTCAAACCTGACACAATGACAACAATGTAAAGGATGTACATATACGTATTAAAAATTGAAGCACTCAAACTAAAATAAATAAAAACGATGTACGTTTCTACGTAAGTATGTATAGACTCATAGTATAATGTTCGTTTCGATTAATGTAAAAGGGTTTCGTTTTAAAACTTAAAATCGTCGAATACATAATCGGGTGCCTCGATTGCGGTTTACCTACTTAACGTCAGCGCAGGGCTAAAATTACTATCCGAACCCAAAAACGGAGGGGTTAACGTGTCCGAGAGGGAATTTCGAGTGGACGCAATACTTAACGTGTACATACATAATTTAAACAAGGACATTTAGCCGCGGATTTTCTTTCGACCGTTGTACATAGGATAAATAGGTACCTAAATTTCTAAAACCGAATCCAGGTGGTAGGCCGAAAGTGTATGTACTTACGGCGCCGCTTCCGAGTCTTGAATAATGCAAATAATAAATTTACAAAAATGAAATATTTGAATACACCTAAAATTTTAATCAATCCGGCCCTATGCCCTTTCTCCGTACGCTCCGAATGTTTGCGCTCCATAACTTAGATGAAGAATAAATTTCGCGCTCGAACTCACTCTGAAAAAAATTCTATCTTACTTTTTTTTGTAAAACGTTTATGTACTCTGATTATTTTAATTGAAAATAAAATGTAAACTCCAATATTTGCGCTAAATCCGTATAAGAAGTTGCTATAATGTACTGAAAATTCTATTGATCCATTTTTTTCCATGCATTTACAAAGGCGACTATCTTTAATTATAATAAGTACACATTGAACCTTTAAATTATATACTAAACTAGAGGTACAAAAACAATATAAACGCATTGCTTCATTTATTTAAAATCTCTGGACCGTGTGGTGCAATCCTGATTCAGTTTATTTTTATTTATTTATTTATATAATATAGTAGCTAAAAGTTAATTACATAATCCTTAACTAAGCGCCTATACAGATATGTTTTTTTAAGACTGCCAAGAATTTATCAATAGTTTTGGAACTTCTAATTCCATCCGGCAGTCTACATATTAAACAGTTTGTCTGATTAAACTTTGGCAATCATTGTAAATTTCAATCAGTAACTTATCGCTAATGTTCTTTGATATTATCTCCAGCGTCCATTTGTGAATATTGTTTAAAAATATTTATACCACAGTTTTCCTCAAAATTTAAATTCAATTTAACTTTTTTGTTTTATATACATATGTATATACAATTGCCTGTTATTTTTCAAAACTCAAAATTAAAATCTGCACAACTGTCACAAGCAGTGGTGTATTAAGTAATTGAAATTCAGCAAACTTGAGCTGAGATAAGTTCCTCGCCGAACTTTCTCTATAATTGATTGAAAGGACGCGTAAGTATAAACTGCCACTGACATAAAAAATCCGCATTGAAAGCTCACTAAAATTCCTACGTACTAATAAATTGAAAAACATCTTTAGAGTGATTTACGGGGTTTTTACAAAAAAAAATATCTAACGCTAAAATTAATTACAGTAGGTAAACACGGGTGATTTTGACGTCAATGAATAGAACCTTAGCGAAGGGGACACCCCCGTATCAAAAGGGCATTTTCCTTTCATTTTGCTTCGTTCGAATGCTAATGGAGACTTCGCTTGATCCCTTACAAATCAATCACCGAGCTTTGAGGACGGCTAGAATACTAATAGTCGAGATGGGAGGAGAAAAAGAGATACGCTTCTCAAAACATTACGTACACATTACACGGGCTAGAACATACGTCGAATCGCGCAATATACCCCTCCATTAGAATAAATCGTTTGGATGTTGTAAAGCATTTATTTTCTTTGTATGTATGTAAATGTGTGTAAGCGTTGATACGTAATCATCGTCATGGTGTTGACACCGACATACACACGTACAATTCATAGCACAGATAATTTACTCTGTCCACGTACAACCTGTTGCAAACAATCCCTTCAAAGACATCCTTGGGTTTCAAACATCAATGTCTTGTGTAAATACTGGGTGTATTTTGAAATAATAAATAGCAATTAAACGTGAACGAAATTTGATCGATTTATTTTTTCAGTTCAATATTGCATTAGCTATCGGCCATATTCCTTGTACATTTATTTCCTCATCAATGACCGAATCGAGAATAAACTTTGCAGCGTTACTCCATTTGATCTAACCGGTACTGTATAACTTGAATTTAGTACGACAGGTCGTACTCAATTCTATAAATTTATATTTCTGTGATTCAGAAACGAATCATATACAGGATGTTATTTTTAAAAATTTATATCTCCCAATCCAATGACGTTACAGTGATAAAAAAAAAATATATTTTAAAGTTATAATTGTCTATTTTGTAATAATAATGAAGCTTTTCCAAAATAATTGAAAATTATTGTCAAAATTCGTGCTTTAAAGAAATTTACAGAAAAAACGCATTTTATGTGGGAATTTCATACAGTGATATTTTTTTAACGCGTGAATAATTCAATATGGCTCCCTATTTTATTTATAGGTACAACTTTTAATCTAATTCCTGAGCACCTAAAGCTAGTGTGCTATAATTTAGTATTAAATTAAACACGTGCAAAGTTGTCCATTACAAAACGGGATATCATTTGTAAAGTGTCAAAATTTCCCCGAGTCGGCTGTTTACAAATTTCACATGTCTTGTTGCCCCCTTAATTACTATCATTATAAAATGAAGCACACATAGCGAGAAGATAATTTAATATGTAATAGGTTCGACGCAAAGTGAACAATGTCCGCTTTAGGAATATATTTATACGTACATAATCCCACTATATTACGTTGGTGTATTTATATTCGCTCATTTTCCGATACTAAAATTGAATGCCAAAAATACTCTAAATAATGTTCTGTATATGTATGTACATATAGCACAAGGTCTTTCACGTTATAACACTTATTAATTAAATATATATACATATGTACAAGCCATGTATTATGTTATAAGCATAAATGGGAGAGATCCCTTCGAGCGTCAATACGCTTATGGAATCAATTTATCTTGGATTATTCATTTTATTTCCGCATTTCAGCACAATGTGAATTCCAATTTTCTCACAAATATGCGCGGGTCTCATATTGAAAATATTATATTTATCCTAATGAATATTGCTCAAGTTAAATTTAAGTAGACAAATATTCGACTTAAATTAAAAAGATTATTCAAAAAAAATTGGAGTTTATCGTGAAATTATAAATTAAGCACTGCTTGAATTTATCTAAAAAAAAAGAAACATTGTTACATTATTAAAATTTGTTGAGTGTATTAAAAATAATAATTTCAATATTGAAGTATGGATTTTTTTTTTATTATTTCAAGTATGTGTACCAATTAGCAACGTCGTGCTCCTTCTTGGTGTGTTTTTTTTTATTATACATATTATACTATTAAATTTGAACCATTTTTGCATCCCTCTCCCTTTCTAACCTTCCCAATGGTCTTTCTACTCTAATTTTCATTATAAATTTGTGCAATTAGTATTAAAAAGAATAATTTTGATTATAAATTACACTTGCATCTGATGTTTCAGCACACTATCTCTTTTTATACTCAATCATTACATTTGCACAAACACAAAAAGTTATTTTCTACTTAAGTTGACCATTATTCGAAACACGTTTACAATGTGCATTATAATTCAAACGTACGTACATATGTACGTACGGTTCAATTAAAGTTTTACAGGTGCAGGAGCCATTTTAAATTTCAACTACCGATTCACTTTATCGACAATTTATCGTTGACAATTTTACCAACCCCTATGCCCTCAAAAACGTGCACTTTACGTGTGCTAAATTTTCTTTCAGAGTGCTTTATAACAAACGGTGCGCTGTATAATATATTTATGTATTAACAAAATACGTACATTGTATGTATGTGCATAAATACACTATATGTACACAAAGCGTGATCACTTTGAACTGTGTTTTGTTTTTGCTGTTTTTCATTTTTCGTTTTTATCTGATGCGATCGTTCGCCGTAAACATACCTGGTCTTGTTCACAGCCATCCAACCACCCACCCACCCACCCACCAAAATGGCATGCGATTCGTTTGAAAAGCCCCTTTAAAACGATAGGCTACTCATTTCGGTTACGTATCCGATTTTAATCTAATTAATGCATGCGAATAATCAAACGCGTACATATTCCAAGAGACGGGCGTTTTGTTTTGCTTTTTATTACGATTAAATTTATGCGCGGAAATGTGTCGCCAAAACTCTTATCGTTATATACAGGTGAGCAAAAAAAGCTGGTCCCGTATTCAAAAAATTACGTCTAAAATAATTAAAATATTATTGTGTAAAATACATTTTTTTCAAACGACAATTTTGAAGTTTATAATTGTCTGTTTGGAAAGAAACCAATATTCCATTAGAAAGCAGATCAAATTACCTTTCAAATGATTTTATTTTCATCACCCATAATATTACTTTCGGGGATATAAATATTTTAAAACAGGACTGATTTTTTTTTGACCAACCTGTAAGTACGTAATTCGATGGGTTAGTGCACAGATATTGTATGTCCAGTTTTGTTTTAAAATATTGTAAGTGACATACATCTCTTTTGCATGAAAACTATGGACGAAATAGACATAGATATTATATATTTGAATAAGGCAATATCTTCTCAAATATACTATTTAAACACGAAGATTTGATGCAGATGGACGTTTTGTGTATGATAACTCAATTTTTTTTTAAACTGGACATACAATATCTGTGCACTAACCCATCGAATTATGTACATATATCTGAATACAATATAGTACTGTCAATCTATCCACATATATGTACTACACATAATAGCGTAACACCTATTAAGGTCGTTGCTGGCATTGCCAGCATAATAAACAGAAAAAATTTGCAGTGTGTTGACAACAAGCCGCTATCTGTCAAAGCTAGTTCGAGTCCACTACGTGATTGTATCGCCATATACCCATTCATTGAAAGGTACAATATACAATTGTTTCACTTGTTGTCAAACGGGCCAGGGGCTGTACTTTTATTGTACAAACCAGCACCACAGCACCAGGACGCACGTATGACGGGATTTTGGGGGGTGGCGAGGTGAGAATCCACTGTCATATGACGGACAAACCGGCTATTCCACATATAAATGTAATTATGTACATTGTGTGTTTGTTACTGTGTTAATGTTTGTTTGTTTGTTTGTTATTGTGGTGGAACCTACCAGACGTTTCGATTTGTTTACAAGTGGGAATTTTTTCGTCTATCTCCCCGCTTGTTTGTCTCGTATATTCAATTTTGGAATTGTTGGATTTCATGCGAACAGTTTCCCATAAAATTCACGTGTTTATCGTACACTCTGCATGACCGCTCCTCGTTATATCGAGTTGAAATAAAAGGATAAATGTGTATACTTTTGCGTGATTCGACATGCGAAAATGTTGAACAGGACGTGACCTATGCAAAAATACAATTTTTATCCCCGGAAACAAACGAGTGTCATGCAGAGGAAGATTTATTTCAAGAATAAAAAAATATGTATGTACATACACATAAATATTAAATAGTACCTATGTATGTATGTCTGTTTGTACTAGATGTAATATCTTTGAAGAACTAGCTTTAATAAAGGGCTCGAATATATAACGTCTTAAATTTTCCATTTAAAAACAATTTTGAGAAAATCTTAAGGCACGAGACTTGTGTAAAATGAGACTTTAATCACTGAAGCCTTTTTTTATCGATACGGTAATACAAATGAAAATTTATCAATTTGAATTTCCTTTGATGTATTTTAACTCCCTTTTCCGGTGACCTTTACTTTAGATATAATTCCATCAAATTATTATTGTTTTACTTCCTTTAGTTTAATCCCGATCTTGAAAATTTATTGAGCTTTAAAATGTAATGCTTTTCATGGTATATTATTTCATGTATTTATACGTACATATATATGTAGATATGTATGTACATATACAGCGTGGTACGTTAAAATGCTCGAGGTCTGAGAACATCTTCGTGTTTTCCGAATACACGACAAGTTTTTAAATAATTTTGCGTAATTTCAAGATATTTTCGTCGTATTTTCCGATGTTCGCCCCATGGCTATTATGTTAATGCACAATATGGCTTTGTGCTAGCAATGGTCTCTGGCACTTTTCTCGTAAATCAACAATAATTGGCCCTTCAGTCACAAAGGAAACTTACTAATCTTGAGTACACCGTTGCTAAAGTGAACTAATCAACTATTATTGATGTAATGATCAAATAAGTGTACGTTTTTACGCATTTTTTCTATTTTCTTTTAAAACCGTATTGATTTTTGATTGATATAAAACAAGTGCCTTTTCAAAAAATGTAATTATTAATTTTACGCTTTTTGAAATCAATTAGAATTTGTCAGCCCCTTTATAAATACGCGGTAAAGTAAAAAGAAAACAAATACTACGTAAGACGGTAAATTGAACTACCATTTCCGGTTGGCGGACATTTATCAAAAGCAAATCAATCCTAGGCTTTCATCGAAATCATAAATATTTATTTTATATTGAAACGAACGTTGATTTTCGCAAAAACTTATACCGTTTTGATATACATACATATGTATGTATGTATCTATACATTACACACACTTTCAAATCAATCATTGAAACCGATATAATGATACCGTATGAATGATGTAAAAATGTTATGTTCCCATATATTCCTCCCGTACATTATATATATATTTATCTGTATAATAGTATGAATTCACCATTTTTATTATTTGCTTTGACTTCGTATGCAGCATTATCATACAATATTATTTTTAGTATAAAAAAAAGGGTATGCCTTTTGAACTGCGCAGGTACTTTTTATACGGCGAACAATCGCATGTGTGATACAAAACACGTGCTTTCTTGATACGTCAGAAGAGCTTTTATAAAACGTGCATCAGTATCTTAAAAGTCGACTTGACTGATGTCTAAAAAAAACATTCTTTTTTATATACATACATACATATGTTTATTTATTTCTTTGCTATTAATCTTAACGTTTTATTAGCCAAAATGAATAATGTATTAATTCGGTTATACATAATTCCGTGTATCGAAATTTACGATACGTATACATTCTTGCAAACGTATCGCTCGCTTTTAAAACGTAGGTATATACGCATACATACATATGTATGTTTATAGAGCCAAATAAATATTTACATTCGCAACGTAATATGTGAAAATGAATCGAAACACACATTCGTAAACACACATTATATTATAAATAAAATATTTACGCTACAGTTTTTTCGTACGTGCGGTTTTGGAGCGAAATCTCTATTATCTCGCGGGAGATAATCCGTGCACGTACGAGCTTTCAGCGTCGGACGAATCAATTAATAGTGAAAAAAAAAAATGTATTATTGTGTCTTGGGAAATATTTCACGTTGTGATTTTGTCAACCGCGAACGTATGATACGCTGGGGAAACAATTCCATTATTATATTTACGTGACGTAGCTGGCCAAAACACGTTCCTATTAGATACGTGACGTAACCCTACGAAACGTGACAAATGATATGTTGTTTCTGGTAATGTTTATCTGTATCCAAAGTGTCTATCGTTGATAAAATTCAATCGTAGATAGGGATTTTTCTTAATTAAATATGTTTGTTTGTAGTGCCGCACGTACAACGACTCTGCGCTTATAAAGCGGTTTGAGTAAGATCTGTTTCTGGAGACACTGCAGTAAAGGAAGGTTTAAACACTGATTTAGTTTGATGTTTAGTAATGAAATTCAATACTAGCAGAAGTGGAACTAGCACTCAGTTGTTTGTAACATGATAGACTCTAGACCAGGGGTTCACAAAGTGCGGCACGCGAGCTTTTTGTTAAATCTGCATGATTATTTTAAAATGTAAACCATGCCCAGTCGAACTTCGGAATTCTCAATGAATTAAGCTTAAGACTCCAAGGAAACAATACGTTTATTTTCGATCTCTTTAATTATGTGAAGGCTTCAGAGCGAAAGATTCAACTTAGATATGCCATTATGTCAGACCCTCTTGGTGAATTCTGTGATCAGAAAAATACTACAGGATCATTCAATGTGTACGTATTAGATGAATTTTCTAAGCACTTTTTGGATTTTAAGAAACACCAGGAAGATTTCAATATTTTTAAAGATCCATTTTCGCGTGACCGGGATGATGCTCCCGCAAATATGCAATTTGAATTATGTAATAGATTTGCGAGAGAACACCGAAGTAAAGGGATCTTATCGTGATAAGAATTTGATTGAATTCTACAAGGGACTTTCATTTGAGGTATATCCTGAAATAGTTAAACATGCTCATCAAATGGTTTCGTTATTTGGTAGTACATATGTATATATGTACACACATACATACGTATATTTGTGAAAAACATTTTCTACCATGAGCATTAATAAATCAACACTAAGATCCAAATTAACATCTCGCATCTGTTTTGCGTATTCACACCACAAAATTTGAGCCTAGATGGAAGGATATCGAAAACAAACGATTATATAAATTGGTGAATTTTTTTAGAAGAGATTATTATAAGAAAAAATAATGTAAATTTAGGTTAGAAATATAAATTTACACAATTAAATATATATTTTTTTTTTTTGCATTATGTTTTATAATTACGAATTAATATTTACCAAAAAAATGTGAGGTCCGCCAAATATTTTTGATTTCAAAATTGGCCCTTTGACGAAAAAGCTTGTGAATCCCTGCTCTAGACCCTGGGGAATCTGGTGTTGATAGAAAATGGTGTATGTACAAATATATGACGTAGAGATTAAGTACCACTGTCTACATCTGAGAAATATATATTTTTTTGTATATATTGTGACCGTTTTCATTGAAAACTTTTCTGAAATAAAATTTAACTTGTTTAATAACTTACTTGTTTCTTCATCGCTTAAAAAAAATTTTAATAATAAAAGTTTAGTGACATTATTAGCAAGCGTATATAAATATAGCTATGCATATATAACTCAATTGATACCTTTGATTATAAAATCAAGCTACAGAAATATAATTTTTATTTATAGATCCCCAGATGTTTGCTACCAAACGTTCTAAATATTCGATTTAGCATTTTTCAACACATAAGAAAAGGTTATCCGCAACTATTATTTAATCGAAAAAATTCTGATTATTTTAATTCCTCGATAAAAAAACATCGCTCACGTTCGATACAATTTTTATTTGATTTTCGTTCAAATCAAAGTTTACACACACTCCGTTAATTGCTTTTGAATTACGCACACACACACACACACACACACACACAAGCATATTTACCCCGGGAAAGGGGAGGAAAAATATGCGGAAAATTGACATCAAACAAATTTTCCAGGCTCGTTAATTATATTTTATTCGACGTGAAAAATTCGATCGTCAAACAACTCTCGAAATTTGATAGGGTGTGTGTACGTGAGTGACCTTTGGCTGAATATCGCGCAGAACGACGTATATTAATCTGTTTTAATATCACATAGTTATCATCAACACATATACAACTATGTACATATTTTGGGACAAATATGTGCTTGTATGTTCAGGTATACAGGTTATCTTCGCATAGTAGATACGTGTGCGTAATACTGATATTCAATAAGTCGCACATAATACGAGCAACGCTATATCCGAGGCTTTGTGTGACAGGAAATCTTTTGAGTGGATATATAGGTATAATTCAATTAATTGACGCGGCCACATCATCAAAGGTACTTGATTTGCAATCACACCTGGAATATGGTATTTGATCGAATTTATAATCAAAATCTACCGCAACCAATGATCTGCATTCATATAAAAGTTTCTCCATTTCAAATTTTCGTTTTTTTTCTTCTTTATTGAATTGCGAATGTTATTTTCCAGGCGTTGAAAGTTTCTTCCAATTTTGTCGAATGAAATGGATATTTAACGAGAGTTTAAAAAAATGAAAAAAGGGTAAAGTTTTCAACTCGATTCTTTGATAGCAGTTTAAAATTAGTTCTTGCTTATTTCATTACAATTTATCCTTTAATTATCCCGTCATTTTTGAGCACTGTGGAAGTATTCATATCACTTATGTCCAAAGTGAATGATTTAACATTTAATTTGTACTTTATTTTGGGTAACGGTGAAAGATCTGGCTTATCTAGCAATTTCAATGAAAATAAACATTAATTAAGTCTTTCGAAACATGTCTTCAATTCTGATTAACTTAAGCAAGTCCAACCTAATGTGTCGCTCTTTTAACTCTTGGAATCCTATTTGATCTCTTATGTATGTATTAATTAACATTCGCATAATTTGTCAAAAAAAATTTTAACATGTGTTTATCGAATGTACGCCCAAAGCACACATTATTAAATATCACTTATACATAAATATAAACCGTAAAGATTATTTTCAGTTTGAACAAAAAACGACTGTGGTCAAATCCAATGTTCTGAAATTATCTGCTTTCGCTTATTGATTATAAAGCGTTCAAATATACATACATATATCTTCAAATTAAACTAGATCAATTGACATTGATTTAGTTGTGTTCGTGCAAAAGGGTAACCATAAATTTTACCCCTTTTTACTTTATTTATTTACGACCGATTAAGCGTAAGGTGAAATTAAATAAATTACCTGTCTCGAATTCGACGCGCGTTTACTGTATAAATAATTTATTGATGAAAGTATTATGATTACTTACAATTGAAAATATACTTTTATGTTGAATTTTCATTAAAGTTTTGCGCTTTCATTCGTTCGAGTTTTCCGACACACTCGTCTTTTTTCTGCGGCGTTGGAGAAAAAAATATATTTACATTTATTTTTTGCTTGCGCTATTGCTCAAAGCTGCTGGAAAACTCTTAAAACTTTCAAGGATCAACACCTAAAACTCGATACGATTTCTTTGTACGGGGAAAAATTCGTGAAATTTTTCATCCAAACAGCTCGCAAAGGTTATTAGTCAAATTGAAAAATATTGTGTAATATTCAACGATAATAGTACCTACTGAATAAAGTTTAACTCAATTTTGATACGCCTACATGTGTACTTTTTTGGTGAAAAATATATACATACATACGTAATATATGTACATACATGCATGTACATATACTGAATAAAGTAAAAATTGAGGGCTCGAAACAACTTTTATCATACAATTGTTGGGTCTTCTTGGGTGTTCGAGTGTTTTCCAATAGCAATAACCAGATAATATAATCGACTTTTGACAACATTTTATGTTTTCGTTTCCTCTATTTGCTTTCAATTTACGACCGACACGTAAGACTCACTTACATACTTCACAGAGAAAACTGCCACTTCCGATTGGTGAAAATTTAACCCCACCTTATCAATCCCAAAACTTAACAATAACACGAAAAAAATAAATCATTAGATCGGTATTTTCACTAGTGAAACTTTTACAAGAAATAGATAACCAAAATGGGACTGTTAAAATGAAGAAAAAAAAGATTTTCTCCTGTTATATGACCGGATAAAACGTCGAGGATACACTTAGATTCCGTCTGATCCCCCATTTTGTTTCGAAAAAGCCCTAAAGGCAAAAGTCCAAAGGGTTAAATTGGTAAAACTGAACGAAGCGCGTCTTCCACTAAACCAAATCTCCGGAAAGGTTGCCTTTAAAACCGCTGTAGCGTTTCTGAAAGCATTCAAACCATTATGCGAAGGCTTTTTGCGCTAAACCAACGGTTAACCTAATTAAAAACATCGCACAATTTTTCAAAATGATACCGCAAATTTTGGCGCTAAAAGCAAAGCGTCGCGAAAATATGTAATAACAATATATATATGAAATATAATAATACATTATATTTCAAATTGCACCGTTAAGCAGAGAGGGTATCAGAAATTTTCTCCAAATTGGAAATATTTTGTCTGCATTTAAGTCGACGTAATATAAAATATATTTTTACATCTTATTTTCATATCAGATTTCAAATTTGAAATACGTGTATCTTGAACATAATATGTACATAATATACTCGTACCTCGATCCAAAGAAGAAAAAAATATAACCAATATGCTTTACAGACATTTAAATCACACTAGCAATATCTCAACAGTATTATATTTGAAGTAATTTTGCATGGCACTGTACCTTCATCCAATTAGCACTTAGCTGTTAATTACAGAGTAGAAGTTCATCAAAGCAAATATCATAGAGTCAACACCGAAAAATGGAAAGTTGACTATAAATACGCGGGAATGTTAAATAATGAATGTTACAGGCGCAAAAACATTTCGACTCCACCCAGATTGTCCTTAGCTGGTACTTTTACGCAAGGGCTCTCAACCTTTTTCTATTAGCGACACACTTACATAAGCTTCTAAAAATTAAAAAAAAAAAACAACGAAGATATGTCGAATTTTATTGATCAAAATTGCGAGTTTAGAAAAATATTATAAACATTGAGTAACAATCATTTTTACAGTAATCGTTTTCTTAACGAATGGTAGACAAACTCACGCGCATCTCACTATCAATATACATATGTACATATGTATGTAAATAAGTCTCGAGCGATATTTTGACTTCATTGCCATGGATGAAAAGGCTGATTCACACAAGCATTATGTGGAAAACGGAAGTAAAATGTTCAACGCCTTATGTACATATGTATGTAATTGGAGGATTATCATTTTCGAGAGAAATCCAGAAGATATCTATTGGAATGTCTTGAAATTTTGACTTAAGCAAAAAGAATCAGAAGAAATCCCGATTAATTTTTCTATTTCTGCATAATTCAAGTCTGACGCCATGTTTAAATTATGTTCACCGGATACTCCAAATGGTGAAATAACCCATTCAATTCTAATAGTTTAAATAGATGGAAAGTACTTCTCCAAACCTTCGTGAAGACACTGCAAGTGCTCAATTATACTTTTCTTCAAATTCATCTTTTGATTTATGTCCAACTCAGTTGAGAACTTCATTGTGAATGGAAATATTGACAAATAACACTGAGCAACAAAAAAAATACCCAGAGCGGAGATTCGTTAATCTTTACTAAGTTTGACCCACTGAATTCGAATCCGATAATGATTTTTGTTGAAATGCTCTCGTTTATGAGATATTTGCAAATTAAAAAATGTAAAAAATATCCATTTTTTTTGGCTTTTGCGGGGTATAACTCAAAATATAGTATTGATGTGCTCAAAGTAAGTTTTGAAATCAACAGTCAGATATTTTTCCTATTGATTGTGATTTTTTATTGCTTTGAAATACTTTATACGAATTTTTAAAGTCAAAAACATATCTTTTTTTTACACATTTTTTTCCCGTGTTATTTGGCATTTGTTTAGAGAAATTTATATTTCACCACGTTTATACGGATTGGTTTTCTATATCAATATTTTTTATTTTATCTAAACGTATTAATTCGAGCGGTAAATGATTTTAAATTACGTTTTAAAATCATTTTTTCGTCGATTTTTTTTCATCGTTATAAAATCATTTTTTTCTCATTTTTTCGTCGATATTTGTGAAAAAAGTCTACTTTTCGCGAAGTTAGGTTGGGTACAGGATGGCTTGAATTCAGTTTTCGGTTGACGCATTTTTTCGTCGATATTTCTGAAAAAAGTCTACTTTTCGCGAAGCTAGGATGGGTACAGGATGGCTTGATTTCAGTTTTCAATTGACGCATTTATTCGTCGATATTTGTGAAAAAAGTCTACTTTTAGCGAAGTTAGGTTGGGTACAGGATGGCTTGAATTCAGTTTTCGATTGATGCATTTTTTTGTCGATATTTATGAAAAAAGTCTACTTTTCGCGAAATTAGGTTGGGTAGAGAATGGCTTGCATTCATTTTTCGATTGACGCATTTTTTTGTCGATATTTCTGAAAAAAGTCTACTTCTCGCGAAATTAGGTTGGGTAGAGGATGGCTTGAATTCAGTTTTCGATTGACGCATTTTTTTGTCGATATTTCTGAAAAAAGTATACTTTTCGCGAAGCTTGGATGGGTACAGGATGGCTTGATTTCAGTTTTCAATTGACGCATTTATTTGTCGATATTTGTGAAAAAAGTCTACTTTTCGCGAAATTAGGTTGGGTAGAGGATGGCTTGAATTCAGTTTTCGATTGACGCATTTTTTTGTCGATATTTCTGAAAAAAGTCTACTTTTCGCGAAATTAGGATGGGTACAGGATGGCTTGATTTCAGTTTTCAATTGACGCATTTTTTTGTCGATATTTCTGAAAAAAGTCTACTTTTCATAGTGAAAAGAAACAGATGGATGAGGAAAGCAACGAGAAGCACCAGGAAATGTTTGTAAAAAGGCAAGGCAACGTTAATATGTCAGTGACACGAAGTGCGTGGAGTGAAAAATAGGGTGGAAAGAAGCAGATAGGGGTAAGGGAGATGAAGGGGTGGTGGGATTACTCGGGCAACGATAAAAGCAAACCCTTGGGGAGCATCAACAACGAAATCTTTTGTTATATTCCGAAGTTGAGAGCTTTTCCACCTAATAATTTCGACAATGGTAAAGGTCAGTTTTCCGAGTTAAGAAAATGAATTTTCTTCGCGAAAACGTAATTCAAGCTTTCATTATGCGCGCCCCGATTCTCGCCAGTCAACTGGAGCCGTTGATATTCCCGTACCTGTTATTTAGTGGAACGTTTTATGGACTTTCAACGTATCATACGACAATTTAAAGAGACTTAAAGGTATCTAGAACACTTTCGCATACACAATCATCTCTTTTTAAAGACATTTTTAAGATTTCAAGTGTTCTTAAGCCGCGTGCATACTCATTGAGCGTGTAATGCAACAAATTTTGTAAATGTGTACGCGTTCGCGAGCATACTTTGCGCGCGCTCTGCAACGTTCGTGACGATCCACTGGGTGTCGGTTTTGCCGCGAACACAAAGGGGCTCGCAGTCATTCGCAGTTGGTTGCCCGGCAAGTGTGTACATGGCGTCCACACTAGCGAGCATTACATTACACGCTCGTGTTCGCTAATGAGTACGCGGCTTATGACATTTAAGCAAAGTATTGACGTATAGTATGTAAGTAGCGTGCGTATTTATGGGTAACGATGTCAACAAAACGTCCGACCGGTTCAACAGACGTTGGTCAAACCATGAAGCAGATTTTAGCTATTTATACGTAATTTACATGTTATAGTAGTAATATTATCAATGGGAATAAATTCAATAAGTATATGTAAATCAACTTCATTGCCGGTATTATCGTAAAAATATGCTTTTGCCAAACGTAAGTGCTAGTTTTTCTTTGGAAACGAAAACCCATCGATATATGTATGTACATATGTATGTATTATTTGAAATTGAATTCATGTCCGACGATATGTTCCGCAAATACTATACGCAAATCGAAAATAAACGATTTATGAAATATCATCACTCTTTTTTTACAGATATCTACTACCTTTCGCCCCATTTCCATTAAGGAGTGAAACCTTTTCGTCACCGACGATATTTGCTGGAAAAAAAAATGATACTCTCTAAAAACATATTCACGCATAATAAATAACAGATGTTTGAATGTCGGGTCTATGTTGTTTCAGTGACGTCAATTCCGGAATAATCGTTTTTTAATGTCTCTTTTTGGACGAAATTTATAAACAAAATAATTTTATCGCGCAATAACAGTTTTCACCTTCCGTTACCAAAAACAAATAATAAAAAAAAAACCCTCGAAATATCATACGGTGTGTACATCAGTTTTGTGGCAATCTAAATAATTATTGTTTTTTGTGTGTATGTGTTGGATTAAATTATAAACCCGTCCTTACTTTTTTTTTACTGTTTGAGCGATGACAAACGTATCTTGCATCGTTTGTCACGTACACGTAAAATCTTTTACCGACTTTGTACTGACAGCCATTTATGTATCGTTTCACAATAATTGACTTTTAAACAAACAATTAATTTTAATATTTAAATTTAGTCAAATATACTGTGTTGCTATTTTAGTATACATATGTAAATATATACTATCGTGTAAGTTCTATGACACATAGTATGATATATGGATATTGCTCTATTAAAATGTATAACAATTGGATATACATATGTATACATAGGTTATAGATTAAAATTTCACCCATTTTAAATTCAATGTGCTTTTTGGCCTAGGATCGTAAAATTTAATTAGATCGTAAACGGATCAAACAAAACTTTCTCCTAGTGTGCACAGTTTTATTAAAATTATTGTGCGCCTTTTTATTAAAAAAAGGATAGGTTGCTAGGATAATTTTTTTGCAAAAGGCTTAAATATACGTATGTATGTATGCGGCAGAGAATTTCGTTAACCTTTTCGTCGTTTGATAACGTAAAGGGGGGGGCATTCATTCGCGTTGAAATATTTTGTATAATATATTCGACAATGAAATCCAATTAGGGACTTTGGCCTACGTCAACCGAGTCTACAATAGTAGGACAATAATTCCGTTTTTTTTTTTTTCTCTCTTTCTTTATTCCTCTTGCAATTTTGAAAGCCCTTGTGCTCGTTTACACACGGGAGAAAGTTCCCACGAACGCCAGCGCGAAAAAAAACCAATTCTTTTTCAGCGATGGAATGTAAAAAGTTGAAATTCGCAAAGCTTTCAGACTGCGCGCATTTTTCTACAAAGGCTTCTCTCTGTTGATTTCCAGTCCATGGTAATTTCAAATGACTCACCCGCTAGCTTCCATTTGCCATACCGAAATTTTATTTTTATTATGTATATATATATATTTTTTTTTTTTTTACACATCGACAATAAACAAGCGCATTTGAACATACATATAATCGAATTTTCATATTGGATACTTGCAATTCGTAGTTTACGACAAAGAAATATTTCCATTCGTCGTAAACAAAGAATAATATAGAATTTCATCTGGTTTCATTGAAAATTTCATATTGTATATGGACAGTAAATCTGTCACATTAACCATGTCTTAATTTTATCACATTCGTACATACATACATAGGTACAAGTTTCACATTTCCAATGTCAAGTTACAATGCGTATTTTCAAACGCACGCATCTCACACATGCTATTTATTTGAATAGACTGCTATTAAATTACACTCTTGCTAATATATTAACTAAAATCTTTCATCAAAGATCTATTAATGCATTGATGCGTTCAATACACTTAGTTTTGTTGCGTCTAGACATCGCCTTGATCAATTCTCTTGTTGTTTCTAATTAATAAGTAAACTACGACAGTGCTCCATACTATCCTTAGTGCCATTTAAAAATAAACCTATCTAACCATTTCTTTTTTAATTTTTTGTTTATTCTTGTCTACTTTTTGTACCTATGTATGTATATGTAGCACTTCGTTTCGTTAATGCGAATCATTCACAGAGGCCTTTGTCGTATTTCGGAGCGATTGTCATAACTAACGAGAGAATCCCCCCTAGATAATGGCAACAAACTCGAAATGAATAATGACTGTAATTCTTTGCTGTCGAAAATTTTCACGACGATGTCAACGCAACGTTTACTCTTAATCGATATTTTTCGAAAGCCGCAAAACTCCCGTCACACTGCGAGAAGAAAATAATCGAACATCGTCACACTTGATATACTTTACATAATAAAGACGCGTGCGAATTTTTCACAACACATGGAGACACATACATTTTTCATTGTATTCCTTGTGGGACAAAACGCAATTCGAAGCAAGCGAGGCGATTCGAGTTGAAAGAGTGAGGGGTCGGGTCGTTTCAGATTATACAAACAGCTTTGTTCCCGGGGATATTTGTTCAGTGTGAAATTAACGAAAGGAATTATTCTCGTCCGTTCGTCCAATCAAAAGGAGCATTATACCTTTTGCGTCACCCCGTAAATATACTACATACATATATATGTATATATGTATGTACATGTGTATATATATCTATTATATAAAATAAGTGCTTGTTCAATGTCGGTATCGACACGCACTTTGCGCAATGTGTAATCAACTGTACTCGCGTGTCGTTTTTGTAGAAGACATTCGTCAACGTGTGACTTAAAGAGTATTCTCAGGCGTCTTAAGCTTTTACGTATTTTGAAAGTGTCGCAAGTTAGCTTTGTGCTTGCTGTTTTCAAGATTCTCGAAAATAGTGCTCCGTTGAAATTATTATTATGGATTTTTCATATTTTTGGAATTCAGAGAAATGGTTAAAAATTTAAGTTTGCACCTAGCTTTAGACTTGTCAGTTGCCAACTTGAATAATACTAATCATTTTGCTGAATAATAATAATACTTTGCATTTTGCATTCATCAGCCCATCATCTACTTGATCTACCTTGCTTTCTTTCACATCCTCTCGAATATCATTCCAATATTTCTCGCATCCATCTGTCACTCGGCCACGTTTTTCACACGTTCCGCTATATCTGCCACTTCGGTCATGCTTCATACCCATGTATTCCTCTTACGATCTCTTCTTGTTATACCAAGCATATGTACATTTTTCCATGCTTCCCTGTGTGCACTGGATCTTACGTAACATTCTTGAATTTGGATTTGGCATAACCGGCGGTGATGCTATATGTATATAAATTTTAAATCGAGAAAAATACTGAATTTCATTGTGAAATTAATAAAATTGATGGTTTGACTTTTGTATTCATAATTGTATTTTTGTATTCATATTGTATTCATAATTGAAATTTAATCAATGCTACTGAAATTTTATTGTCATTTAATACAAAACGTAAAATTCTGGCTATCGAAAAACCATTGGTCTTGTTTAAAATTTCAATTTATTTAAATTCATTTTACCAACATCTGGTAGAATTTGAAACAATTTTTTAGAATTTCACCATATAAAGTTTATTAGCCAAGTGACGTGTTTTCACACGTTATAATACATTGCATACTATTAGTGAAATTGTAATTAAAAAAAAACCAAGTAAATAAGATTCCCCGATATTTTTTTTATAATTTTCTTCCTGGCACTTTCTCGGTTGTAAAATGTCCCAAATCCATTTTTTAAGGTTTTCAAACGCTCGCCAAATTCAGAAAGGTCTTGGATCGTTATTACTTTCGCTCCACTTTATGGTCGATTTTCAACACTTGCAAACGTTCACCATTGTCCTGTTAAAAATTTTCAATTTAAATATTTGCGTATTATTATTATTTTTTTTTTTTTTACTTTTCGTTTCGTTAATAACATTATTTTTGTAATGAGAATTTTATGATAATGCAAGCGCGTTTATGTTACGCTTGCCGGCGAGCTTTCGGCGATTAATGTTTACGCTTAAATTAAAATAAACTTTATATTATACGTTCGAATGTATGTACATATGTTTTCGCGATTAAATATGAATTTCAAATTAACAAGAGTGGCGGGTACAATTCCCGATTTACGGATACGTACGATGCGATGGTACGATAATTTAAAGCTGTTTAATCCTACAGGATCAAAGCTGTTCCATAGAGCACGCCACGCTTAATTTCTGATTACATCAGCTAATTACAACTTTAACGGGGTATTCCTATATTATTGCATGTGAGTGAAACCTTACGTATGTAGAATTATTAGGCGGAAAATCATATACTAACATAACTATAATATATTATTTAGTAAACATGTTAAAACGATACTTACTATTTATATCTTTAATGTGAGATATTATGCATATGTTCGCACATCAATTTGAATAACAAGGATTATTATACCGCAATTATCATACTTCATTCTAAAATAATAATCGCGTGATGCTCGATATACGTAAACAATTCAATTCAATTGGCATCGATGGTTTTGAGTGAGTCCAAATTGTCATTTCATAATACAATAATATTATTAAATCCGTATATAAAAATTTATCTCATATACATATGTATGAATGTATGTGCGTACAGTCTATTTAATACCCAAAATGATGAAAAATGTACTACGCTTCATAAATTAAAATAGAAA
The DNA here is from genome assembly GCA_022651745.1 of Parapsyche elsis. Taxonomy (NCBI): domain Eukaryota; kingdom Metazoa; phylum Arthropoda; class Insecta; order Trichoptera; family Hydropsychidae; genus Parapsyche; species Parapsyche elsis. The sequence goes on from JAGVSN010000018.1 coordinate 5,557,983, forward strand.
TAGCACGTATGAAAAACTAAAGTTTGAGAAAGAAATCATGAAAGAAACTGGTACAAATTGCTCTTCAAGATCGGCTAGTCAGATTAGTCAGATAAAATATGATTTTTAAACAGCAAAATTCATTTATTTCATACTTTTTTTAAAGCGCTTCAGTAATAGAGATATATATGTACGTACATACATAATACAACAAAGAGTTTGAATATATGTACATTGTACATTGAGTGCTGTATGAACTGTGATCGTGTCACATGGGGTTAGATCAAAACCGTTTGAGGGATAATACTTACAGCCACCCTAGTACAGCAAACTCTGTGAACTGTGATGAATCGGGGAGTTACGAGTACATCTTGCTCAGTAGTCAGTACGGGATGTACAATTGAACATATGTATGTACATACATGTACGTGATGGTCGTATTAACAAAGGGAAACTATGAGTATACGCGGGCATAGCTATCCTAAGTACACAGGTTGAACTTTCATAATCGAATTTCTCCAATTTCACTAATATTTATCGAACCGGACAGTCTATCGTTACTTTCAATTTGTTTACTCGAATCTCTGGTAAACACTGTCCGAGTAAACACTCCTCTCAGCTAGAAACAAAAACGAATCTTACGAAATTAAACAATAGAAAAATATTTGCATAAATATTCGGCAATTCAATTTTATTCTACGGACATTGAATCTGTAAATTAAATTACGCTCCGACGAGCCGCCGATGATGAGGAGGGGGTTATGGCTAATTTAAAACGGCTTAAAGCCGTGTTTACACCGACGAACTCGCACATAATATACATAAAACATCTGAAATCGATTGCATAACGGCAATTGATTTTTATTTTTTATGAATCAAATCAATACAAGCGATTTATTATAGACAACATATTATTATACAGTACATATCTCAAACATTATGGTATCGTATGTATGTACCTTTGAACTACACTTCAACACGATGTATAAAATGTTTCAGGACTGTTGTTGAAGTATTATGGTTATTAATGTATTTGATCATTTTAATGATCCATATTAGTACCTAAGCCCATGGCAGGTTACTTTGCATCACTTTTAAAATCCAATCGAAGTGAAATAGCCCGATAATGATATAACTGGATAAACATATCAATCCTTACATCAAAATTATCAAAAATTGTTAAAAATAGACACTCTCCCATCTAACAGTATTTTTGCTTAATACCTAATCAGCAGTCGCCAACCGGTGGTCCGCGAGAAAATTTTGGTGGTCCGCATTTTTCATAATCATCATCATATTCAGCCGTTCACCATCCACTGCCTCTCCAATCCTCTTCCATTACTGTCTTGAGCAATCTGCATCCACTTGACTCCACCCCTTCTTCTCAATTCATCAGCCCATCTTCCACCCGGTCTACCTTGCTTTCTTTCACATCCTCTCGGATACCATTCCAGTATTTCTCGCGTACATCTGCCATCCATTATTCTCGCTATGTGTCCAGCCCATTGCCACTTCAACTTTTTCACACGTTCTGCTATATCTGCCACTTTGGTCATACTTCTCACCCATGTGTTCCACTTACGATCTCTTCTTGTTATACCAAGCGTACATATTTCAATGCTTCTCTGTGTGCATTGGATCTTACGTAGCATTTTTGAATTTAGCATCCAAGTCTCATATATATGTATGTACATACGTCACAACTGGCAGTTTTCATAATGAATAATGAATATATCGTTTATCTATAATATTATAATTTTTATATCATTATAAGGCGATATCTAACTTGGAGTGTAAATATAAGTGTAATTACCATTTCATATTTACATAGAATGTTATTTTTATGGAAAAAAAGCATCGAGATTTTGAGTTTAATGGTCCGTGAGGTCCGAAAGGTTGGCGACCGCTGGTATGTGTAGATTGTTCAAAAATTCGACCTCAAAATTTTAACTCGTGTATTAGGTATCGTCCCCTGATCACGTTTCCGTGATATTTTTACTCATTATGAAATCATCTATCAACCATTGAAGTACATACATATGTATGTATGTATAACTAATCAAATGCAAATATTTCCCCGAACATTTCAAACTGATTTTAAAATATTAAATTAATTCTACAAAATAAACAATAAGGATCTAACTAAGCTCACGCGTACAGCCACGTGCCTGCATCTTGATCTATGTAAACATAAATAATTAATTATAGACTATCCTACCCTTTTATCAGTTTAGCACGCGAACTTGTTCCAAACTAAGCGCGATAACTATCCTTATGTCGTTTTCGATTACCCATTTGGATTGACAGTGGCTTTATAAATGTACGATTACTTATTCGGCATGGACGCGTGCTCCTGTCACTTGGCGGCAGCTTTGATACTCATGTGTGACACGTGACACTCGAGTGTCCCTACCGTGGTGTCAAGATATTTTTTTGCATCCTCGTTACCATAGTAATTTTAGCCTAATTTATGTTGACACGAGGCGGAGTTTCGGTGCCACGTTATCGAAGCGCTCATTATTGCCTGTCAAACCTAGCAAAACACATTGCGCGTATCCGCTTTCGATACCAATACACGATATTACCCATTTTCAATTACTATAATTAAAAAGTATATCCACTGTGTATTGTATACGCCGTATACGATATATATGTAATTGTACGATTTTATAACTTTTTTTTATATTCGACGATAAATCGCCGCTAATTTGATTGTGCGAAAAGAAAACTCTAAGCGTGGTTTATGTCCTCAAATCTCTAAGCGAAATATATCTCACTGTCAAAAACGGGTGCTCGGTTCTATTTATCGTAATGTATATTATATATTTTATTACATTTCTACGTTTGTTTAATACAAGAAAATAACGCGCTGCGTACTGTTTGCAATAATTGAAATTGAGCTCGTATACAATGGCTCAAATTTAGATTTGCAAATTGAAATTCGATCATTTTACCTACATATAGATAACGAAAAATCGATAGTTAGACTATGCGCGTACAGTCTCGTGACAAAAAGTTTGGACCACTGAAGAAAAATCAGATTTTGAAATAATAAATATAACCAAACTCTATAAAATATATACATCCCATATTCATAAATTTAAAATACAATTATGTAATACTTAATATTTAGTCCCTCTATTATATATAACAGCCTTAATTCTACTAGGCATACTTTCTATACAACTATTCATCATATTTTTAATATTTTCATTATTTATCCAGGTATCTACATTTTTTTTTAAGTACATGTCTAAAGTACATAGTATTAGGGCTGCTATAGACAATCTTTTTTAAAATCGCCCAACAATTTTCGATGTGGTTAAGGTCCGGCGAATTACCAGTCCATGATAAAATTGGGATATTCTTTGTGGCCAGATAAATAATAAATAATTAGTGATGGATTTTGCCGTATTACAGGAGGCTCCATCATATACATATCGATGGGTCAGTTCACAGATATTGTATGTCCAGTTTAAAAAAAAATTGAATTATCGTACACAAAACGTCACTCTGCATCAAACCTTCATGTTTAAAAAGTATTATATGTCCAAATAGTATATTTGAGATATTGCCTTATTCAAATATATATTATGTCCATTTCGTCTATAGTTTTCATGCAAGAGAAATGTATGTCACTTAAAATATTTTAAAACAAAACTGGACATACAATATCTATGCACTAACCCGTCGATATATGGAGTCAACTCTACATTTTTCGCATAATTTTGCATTTGTGAAATGTGAGCCTCGGTTTAATTCTAAATGCACGTTAATATTTTATGGAACTTTAACGTTTCGGTTGAGTTTACAACTTTAAAATGTTGTTTGCGACGCTGCACTGCAATATAGCGAATTCTCAGTATTTTGCGGTCATAACTCGGAAATGGTAAAATATACGAGCTTCGCTCGTCGTAAATTTTGAAATCTTTCACTTTTCGCTTTAAAATTCAACGTGCGAGAGGCGATAAATTGGTATGCGTGCCTAGGCAAAAGGGGAATTGGATGTGTGCATAAAGAACTTTATACTATCTGTCTTATCGAAACCGAAATCTGTCCAAGTATAAATTCACCTTATCTGATGGCCGGCTCTAACAAATATTATACCTACCTAGTACGCACGTATCGGGAAAAATCACGCTCAATGCGATAAAGTCCTATTTTCAAACACACTGCTAAATCGCTTTTCACGCGACGAAAAGTGAATAGATTGTAACGTAGACAGTGCGATTTTATCCTGCTCAAAAATTAAATTTTACGAATGTTTTCACACGTTCATTCGCCGAGCTTTGATTTATTCCCGTTATGTGGATATCCAGTGAAAGCACGTTGATTTATAATATACATATGCACATACCTTTTCCGCGAACGACTTTAGATATTTTACTTTGCGACGAGAGCGGAAAGCGTTCACATGAAATATTCATATGTAAGCTGACTACCTACTATAATACATATATGTAATACAATACGTATTTTCTTATGCAACGTTTACATTGGCGGTCGTAACGGTCGATCGTTTATTGAATTCAACATAAATCCGATTACTGGTCAATTCGATCAACCGTAAATTCGCTTTAATCACGTGCGTACGTTGGATTCGTCAGTCTTTGACCAACATACATATTTGTGTGATGGTTTGTTTGTTTGTTGAACAAGAGTTATATTAGTTAAATACACATGTTGGGTTTGTGTTTATTTGTGTCGTTTTAAAATATTAATAATAAAAAAAAAGGCCGGAAAGCCACTGATCATCCATATTTTTATGGGTTATAAACGAAGTCGTTTCGCTCACACCACCTGATGTTAACGCGTTTTTATGGTCGTTATGAACCCATTCGCGAATTTTACTTTTCAAAATGGCCGACGCACGCAAAATGGCTGACCTGTTGCTCGCACCTCGTTCGTGCCCTTTTATACGGACGTTATTCATTTAATATCCGTTTTATTGCCGTGATTTCTTCGTTTATGTAAAAGGTGGATCGGTTTTTCGCAATTCGACATTTATACCCTTTTTTTTTGTAATAAACTATGTATGTATATAGTACCTACATACCTGCCCACTTACATGAATATGGTAAAATTTAATTTAACAAAAATACCTCCCAAGTTTTTGCAAGGATTCGATCACTTTTTCTTGTTGTGATTGATCGCCCAATTTTATTAAGTTTATCGGTGATGGATGATACGAATATTTTTGTTGTTATTTGTTCTGAATATAACGTGGATTGGGTACAAGTCATTTATATGATGCCATCCCACTTGTAACTGATATTACTAACAAATTAACCACGAAGTTTTACCAAAAAACTACCAATAACCACGCTAACAAATTAGTAAAAAGTCTCGGTGATTACGATAGTGTGTCATTACCATTCAGGTATAAACATAGGCTCCCGAAACATAATCTGTTTTAAACCTCCGTTTACAGTAAGTCACTAGAAATAAGAATTTAATGTATCTGCATGCATACCCTATTTATTATGTATTGTATTTAAAAAAATAAAAATAAAATTTGTAAATAGGTTTTTTAGCTTAAATTTTCCTACTGTAAAAACAAACACTAACGATAAAGTAAGATTATTTTCCTATTACTATATTATATAACACACATTTATTGTAAAATGGATAATGGCCACTTGACCAGGAACCATTAGGATACGTTTTTTAGTAAATAAGAAGTATTATGAACATTATATGGATAAATAAAAGTTTAATAAAAAAAAAAAAAAAAAAAAAAATTTATATGATGAAATATTTTGAGTGCAATCGAATAGTAGTTTTGATATATTTTTGTTTATTTTGGAATACATTTCAAGCGATGATTTGTTATTTATGTGTTAAAATTTTTAAATTTAGTAAATAGGATAATTAAAGATAGGTTGCAAAAACTTCAAAAATAGAGCTATGCGGAGTATTTTAAATGTCAATAGATTAACTAGTATAAGATTCATACGTGTATTTAAAAAAAAAAAGGGTAATTAAAGATATGTACATACATACATACGTAGATTGCAAAAACTGCAAAATAGAGTTATGCGGAGTATTTTAAATGTCAATAGTAGTATAAGATATACATATGTTGAATGAATTGAATTAGATAATGAAAATGAAATGTGCATGTTAGTATGTACATATGTACATATGTATATATGTATTTTTAAATTAGATAAGAATTTATTACGAATTTATTTCAATAAGTATTTAATAAGGGGATATAATATACATACATACATATACATATACATACTAGGGGTAAGAATAAGTTAATAGTCAAGAATTTTAAATTAAGTACATAGATCTAGGAGAAGTATCTTGTACGGGGGCGTTGTTGAATACAATGGCCTGCCAAAATATAAACGAAATTGATAGATTCCTGGCAGCCTTAAAACGGCAGCCTGTAAGTGCTAATAAATACTTAAGTTAAATTTAGTAATTTTAGCGTTAAGTACTATTTGTTGTAATTAGCTTTATAAGCTATCTTAAATATATAAATAAAAATATATTCATTTTTCCTTTAAGTTTTTAGTGGAATAATCAAAAATAATATAATGAATTTAAATGCCCGCAATTTATGGCAAAATGTCGCCCACGAATTAAGCTAAAAAAAATCCATCATTGTTTAGTCTGGTTCGTTCTGTTGCATCTGATATCTACTTAACGTTGTTTGTTTGCATTGAGCTCTGTCTGGTTCAACTAATTAGATTTATCCGAAGTAACTTCATCCGGTCGAATTGCAAAAGCACTTTGTACAACTGAAACGGCTAATTGATCGTTCCTTTTATTTATTATTTTGTCGATTATATGTATATCAAATAAACAAGGTACTCGAATTATTCGTAAAAAATATTAGAATATCTTCCCGTTTGAGCTGAATTTCAATTCCGAGATAATTTCAATGGCATTTAACAAAGGCGCATTACAAAGAAAACTCCCCGAAAGCAACTAATACTCAAATAAATTAATGTTGTAAGAAATATTGCTAGAGGCGAGATAAAAGGAATGAAATAGTCCGAATTGTGAACTTTATACACATAGGTATATCTAATAAAATGATTCTCAAAAACGTGGTTTGTTCTCAGTGTGGTATTTTCAGTAAAGCTTTTAAACACCGATATAACGTTTGTTTTAAAGAAGATTGGAACACTTTCTACAATCTTCTTAAGCTTCGGTGCAAACTTGCGATTTATAAGGATTAATTTGTTCCATTAAACACTACCATTTCACCCAACGCTCATCGGTTCAACATCAAAGATATTAGTAAATTATTACAATGTATAAGTATGTACATATGTACATTGTACACGTATGTACAATGTACATTCTCTCAAATTCTGAATATGAATCTCGAAGTAATTTTAATTAAAATTATGAAGTTACCAAAATATTATTCGACGTGTACCGACCGACGTTCGAAAATTCATCATCGGTATAATTTCGTCTTAAAATATTATTTCGCGATTACATGCTTAAAAAAACACGTATGTATATAGATATGCAATGTACAAGTACCGTATGCGAGTTAAGAACTCGAAATTCCTGAGAGATAAATAAATGTACAGGTAGACATACAGACGTTTTCGCGTTTGCCACACTTGAATATTTCAGAAAATTTAGAATACGAATGCGAATTTCCCGAGAATGAATTTGATTTTGACGTTTTTGAAATCGCACGCATTTCTTTTCCTTTTCCCGTGTCTCTCCCGAGATTCAAGATTTCTCACATCGCTCGCAGCGTTGACACATCGAGCAGAAAACGAGATATTCGAAACGGATCCCGGGACACATCTGGGTTACAATATACTGCTATTCAGCATATGCATACATAATGTGTATGTATCTGATTTATAAATACTACATGAAAGTTAAAATGAAACGTTTGGGTACCAAAAGTGTATTCAAAATAACAATGTACTAAATTTCCAATTGCAAATGACTTGTATTTCATATGTACATACATATATATGTAGGTATTCATTATTTTTATCGGCGGGTCTTAATTTTAGCTAGTGACATAATTTATACATGTGATTTTTGTTTTGTACACACTATCTAAACATATTCACAAAAAAAAACAGTCACCCACACGTTTTATGTCAATCAAAAAACTAAAACAAACTCCCACTACATCGTATAATGTATCATTTTTATACTTTACTTAATTGTTCATCACATAAACAAGGGCTACTCGTATTTTATACGAATATCAGAAATCAGGTGCGCTAGAACAAATTGATGAATCGGAAATTAAACATTACTCACGTATTTAATTTCTACATTATTATACTCTGTTTTACTACTAATTACTTCATCATTGTTCAATCTCTCTAACCAAAATTAAATTCAATTTATAAAAACATTGCTCGTTGATTTCATGACACTTTCACACATGTATGTACATATGTATGTATAACTAAACAAATTAAACGTGACCAAATTTGACAACACGAAATTTATACCAACAGTTGAAACTGCAGTGTATTATTAGAATCGTATTTTATATTTATAGTGTATGTATTAATAAGCCAACTGTATAAATTCAATTATCAAATGGATACTAATTTAATATAATAACTTCAAATATACATATGTATGTAGTTCAATTTAATTCCGATTCAAACATATCTATAGTTAACTTCAAATACATAGGTATATCGATCTATAATATTATTACAACCATATGGTATTGATCTATTGTACAATTTACTATACACGTACTATTCTCATTATATATAACGTACAGGAATCTTCCAGAAAATGTCATCGGAGAAACTATTCCAGTTTTATGTCGTAGTACGTGTCAGCGATTGAGAAACTTTGGCGCGCGTGTCAAACGTGATATTAATAAAAAAAGAAAACTCGAAACGATCTTATAGAAAATATTCCATTTATTCCACATATGTATATGTATGTATGTATGTATGTAGGTATCTAATATGTAAAAAAAAGTTAACTCACCGTATACTTCAGTCACGTTGATACGATTGAACTACTCACAATTTATTATAATAAGTCCATTGTTTGTTTAAAAATTACTTCAATTGTTTTCAACAAATTCGTATCCAGTAGGTACTAATTGACTTGTTCATTTTAACTATCAATTCCAATACTTAAACGCTAATTACCAATCAGTGTGATACTGTCGTGAAATAAATATATGTATTTATTCGTTTTATTCAATGTCAATGTTTCCACATTTTATCGCGTGATGTGCGATTCGTTTGAAAACTTTTTCAGCTTTGAACGTGTCCGATGAAAATTATTCGGCCAAGAGACGTGCGCAGCCTCCGACAGTTTTCCGACGACTGGTCGCCACGTGTGAAAAGCTCTGAGGAAAAGCTCACTCGTTTTAGAGCTTTCCCGATATGAACGTCTGACCGGATTGTCGACAGACGGTGTGTGACGTTTTCAGGTCAGTGTGATGATAATACTGTGTATTCACTATCATGTGTTTTATTTATTTTATTTTTAGCTAATCCCCAACTCAACGTACATACTACTTCAGATAATGTGATGCAAATTGAATTCGCCGAAAGTCGTTACATTCATTGGGAAATGAGCGTTCTGAATTAGTCAAGTCAAATCAATTTGAAATTCTCAACAGCAAACTCTACAACTTTACGACATCTTCTATAGAAAATCCATTTTAAAATAATAACACTGAGCAACAATAAAATTACGTTTTTTAAAACCCAGAGTGGAAATCAGTCAATCTTTACTAAGTTTGACCCATTGAATTCGAATCCGATAATGATTTTTCTTAATATTCGCGATTTAAAAAATGTAAAAAATATCAATTTTTTTGGCTTTTGCGGTCTATAACTCAAAATACATAAATTTAGTATCACTGTGCTCAAAGTGAGTATTGAAATCAATAGTCAGATATTTTTGCTATTGATTGTGATTTTTATTGCTTTGAAATACTTATAATTAATTTATCTAGCGAATATTTAAAGTCAAAAATATATTTTTTATTTCACCACGTTTATAAGGATTGTTTTTCTATCTCAATATTTTTTTATTTTATCTCAACGCACTACTTTGAGCGGAAAATGATTTTAAACTACGTTATGAGATGTTCTCGGCGCCGGGTTTATCGAAATTTGGTGGGTTAAAATTAGTAAAGATTGACCAATCTCCGCTCTGGGTATTTTTTTTGTTGTTCAGTGTAACTTAAAAGTATGTATGTATGTAAGACTGGCCCTGTTCGACCGTTTAAAAATATTCATATTATTTTAATTGTTATAAACGTTGGTTCTATTTGTTTATTTCCAAAATAAAAAAAGAGTGAAGTCGAATTTATTTATATTTACTTCAACTGCTCGTTGACAGTGTCATCGGGTGGTTACCGTATCATCAGTGTTTGTGTGAGCTAATGAGATTATGTAGCATAAGCGCTGCGTGCAACCCTTGTCGTGTGTGTGTGTGTGTGTGTTTTTTTTGTGTGTGTGTTGACCCGGATGTTTGGAAAGTCGAATCCTCTTCAATTCAATCCATCAATATTTCCACCTTACACGGTCAATATGATAAGGTATTGTCAATGATATTGACCGTGTAAGGTGCTCCCATATGAGTAAGTGAGCATATGTGTACGTGCCGTGCCGTGGTATGCGAACGTTCTGCAGCTGGGCTATGTAGCCGGTCGATCAGTCTGTCGGTCAGCCGTCAGGCAGATTCCTTCTCTACTATATATTATATATGTATGTAGTATAATACGGGTTTAATTCTATTGCAGTTTTATTCACATTTTCATTTAAAACAATCGAATATTTTTATATTGTTTCTAAATACAATTTTCATTTCAATTGACAATAACGGTTAAGAAAACTTTTCCGACTCGATAAGTTTTTGGTTGAATTTTAAATGTTGTTTTAATCCTTGTACAGTGTTTAGCTATTTATTTTTTTTACTTTTGAACTGTGCATTGGTATAACTGTATAAATAGACACAATTAAGGATGTCTATTGATGATTTTGATTATTAAAATCATATCGTTTCGCTCTGTTTACACGTGCCATTCTCAGTGGTACTTTTGTTTCGGTCTTAGCATATATCCTCAGAATTTACAACAATGAGCGCCATTTCTATGCTTACTTAACCAATATTCTGAACTTTCGAGCAGTTCAAATATAGGCACGCCCAAGAGCGGTTTACGGTGCAATTTCCCGGATTTGTACCGGGAACGAAATAGCTACTTATGGCGTTTAATGCACGAATATAGGCAAAACAACAACCGGTGTTTTTGACTGGTAGTATAACGTTTTAATTAAAACTTGGCGGAGATCATTAACATTAACGTGCACCTACTTAACCTTCCCTTGATTAGCTGTAAGCAATTCCTTTTTTCTGACGAATCTCCGCGCCATGTTAAATGTAATCACAGAAACGGCATTAATGTTATTAATTTGACTTAGCACTCTACGCACAATGTATGCTGATTTTATTAGTACAAAATGGGCGTGAGGAGTCGTGCCTTAATGCTTTGAATATGAAATGTAATAACCCATACGTATGTATGTATATGTATATAGAATATTAACTGTTGTCCTGAAACAATAATGCTGTGATGCGTATATTTCGGTTTTCTTCCATCGCTCGCGAGACATTGTACCGTTATTTTTGGCCGTGAATCAGAATGTAAGATTTGATTCAATCGAGTCAAATTCTGAAACATCTGAAGCAGAGCCCGCACGATGAACGCTCGTTAATTCATTTACGAAACCGTAAAACTTTCCAAAGTAAGCAGTTTGACGTGAAACGCAATACGTATGTTTCTGGTGTGTCCGCCTCGCAGCATGTAATCAATTGGCATTGCAAATTTTACAATCTGAACATTCCGCTGGCTCACAATTAACCACCGAGGTTTTATACATTGTACTATGTTAATTTTCCGTGACATTTTTTCATGCGTGACTCGTTCACTCCTCTGAAAGGTGAAAGCTCTCGTCGAAAGCGCGCACATCGGTCTTTCATATTGTTCACAATTTCGCTGACGTCGGTCATTTATCATGAATATGAAAGACTTTTGAAATTTCGACGTGAATATAGCGTAGTGATACTACCGGCTACCCCTCTCTCTCTCTCTCTATCGTATGGGTAACATGATAATGTTTTATGAACGACCAACATCAACTGCCCGTATATTTTCCCCATAGCTTCACGATATGAACCTTATAAAGAATCTTATGAAATATTTCCCCTTGTAGAATATTTTAATTTATTTCTATAAAATATAATAATAATATAAATAAATCGCCGACGCTTTGACTTTTACGACAGCCAGTATTTCTTCGAGATTTTCTTACCTTTTGCTTCTGCAACAAACAAAATTTTCTGAAAGTAATCATTAATGGAGTGCCAAACCGTCGGATAACTTCTTAGCTGGAGCTTGTTATTATTATTATTATTATTATTGTTTCACCTGAATTTATTCAAATAAACAGGATAGATCAAATAAAAGATAAGAGTTAAGTCAAATGTATTTTAATATATCAAATAAATTCATCTAACAAGAATTAATTAACATTAATCGAAGCAAAAATTTTGATGTATACAATCTTAACGACAAAAACCTTACAATTTCAACTGAAAATATATACGTACATACATTCAGAATTACTATACGGAGGAGCGAAAGTGTGTGCGCCTCGTAGCGAAACGAAAACCATGGCGACGGATAAATAATTGCGGTCACGTACGTGTGACCGCAAAGCGCTTCACTACGCGCGCTGTCACGAGCTGACACATCGAACGAAGCGAGATCGGTGCCGTTTAAACACGTAAATTAGGCGATTTGACATATACATACATATGAGCTGTCCTTTCGAATTCTCGTACGTCCCTTATATGTACATTCCTCGAACTGTTTACCCAATGGAAACCAAATTTTGAAAATGTGCTTCCTACCTGCCGGTATTGTGGATAGTATATTTTGAAGTAAAACTTCTTTTCGCTCGGTAGAGTAAAACCGGTTCATCCAACGTTCCATACAAACGGAGCGAGCGATAAGTGGTCACGCATATCCCCACTCCTACAGTTTGGAGGTAGGCTATTGCCCTCTCTCTTGCTCTTTCGCGTTCGTGCGAGAGAGAGATCCGCCCCGAAAATTCGAGCGTCACCTCTGCGCCCCGCACCACCCCTCAGTTTAGTAAAAACGTGTCATCGAAGCGTGGCACGACACGAAAACCAGTCACGGCCAGCGGTCAGTGGGTATCCCCACTCCTCGGCTAGACGTCAGGTAGCAGTGAGAACAGTGAGTCATTGGGTGAGCGTTTAAAACCACATTTGTGTACACAATTCTTTCACATTCACATCTGTATTCCTTCTTGTACATTGCACTTGCTTTAAATTGCAAAGAATTTTTACTTCTATAGTGAGTATTTCTTTATAGTTTATACCTACATATGTACATATAGTGGCTATCGTGCAAATTTTGTTTCGATAACTAAAGTATACAATGAATACCCCCACCCACCTTCAATTCTATGTACAGGTTTATTTTACGGGACTTTCCCCCATTTTATCGTTTATCGTGATTAATATTCCGAGATTGCTTTATTTATATCCCATGTCGAATAGTTCATTGAACGGCTCTAGTCGATACTCAGAACGTGTCAAATTGGTGTTTTCGCAATACACATTATACATAAACATATTAATTTATGCATATATGTATGTACGGCGATAAGGACACACTCGGTTCGCCGTAATCCAACAGGACCTGTTGTACTCGTTGATTTATCATCAAAAGGCCATAAAACTCGATCGACTAGACTGGCCGGAGAAAAGTGCGGATAAGCGAGCGAGCGATAACGATATTAATTTTTTCCAACAATTTTCCCGGAAAACTCTCGTTTGGCTTTTCCTCTCGCCGATGCGATGGTGCGTCGAACTTCAAATTGCTTTATACATACGTATCGCGCGTAACGGGCGAAGCAATTTTCCCCGTTTTCCTCGTAAATATAATGTTTTTCGCAACATGACAGTGAGTCGACATTATCTCTCAGTTATGTATGTATGTACATACATACATATGTACATACATATATGCGTGCATGTTGGCGAACGTATGAACGATAATAAAACGAAATACACATTCGGTACAATTTGAACACAATCACTCCTTACACAAATAAAATAGACAATATTATATATAAGTGTTTAATAAATAGAGTGTCTCAAACTTCATGAACTGATAAATTAAATGGGATCCGTTGTTGTTGTTCAAGTTTGAAGTTAGTATTTCTAGATTAAATTTAACCAAAAATTGAGATACATGTAAAAGAGCGAGTAGAAGCAGGAACTACATATATTTGTTACAATTTAAGTATACTAAGATACATTCTATTGATAAAATTTATCGACAACAAAATGCAGCATATGTCACCCTGAATTTCTCCAACATATTCGATATTAAGGCTAGTCGTTGACCAAATTTAGCTTATCTTTAAAACCAGCAATTGCATAACTTTCTTTCAGACAGATAAAATAGGGGGAAATATATAATTGCACTTTGGATTAGATAGAATTAACTTTGTACACCAAACTTTGAGAAAGATTATTTGAACTTGTTGAAAAAGATAGTATAAGTATAGTATGTAAGTACCACCAACTTTAATTTGGATAGTTTGCACATTTTTTAGTGCAAACGTTTTTTCTTAAGTGCAATATATTTGTTATCAGTGGAAATTATTTATTATAAGTGGAAACTATTTGTTATATGTAAGTGCAAATTATTTGTTATAAGTGGAAACTTTTTGTTACAAGTGCAAATTATTTGTTATTAGTGCAAATTATTTTTATGAAAGTGAATATGATCTAAACTAAAGTGCAAATTATTTTTATGAAAGTGAATATGATGTAAACTAAAGTGCAATTAATTACCAGCTATAAAATAGCAATCGGCTCTATACATTCACATAAAATGCGGTCTTATTCCTTGTGCTTATTATACATTTTATACAATGTTTTCACTCAGAATTAAATAATCCATTATATCCAGTCTAGTTTTGTGCAATACATTTGAGACATTCTGTGTGGTATTTTCTATATAAAAAACAAAAGATTTAAATCCTCTGATTCTCGAGCCAAATTTCAACTATTCGCTGATGTCATTACAGCGTTGAAAATCCTCTTTACTGGGAATAGTATACGTAAATTTTAAATCTATCGAGCATTACATGCATAGAATCGACTCGATCGTTGCCCCCAGGGGATGCAACGTGATATAGTTCGATCAAATCGTTACTGTACGCGTAAATAATATGGATGCAACTTGCTCAAAATAAGAATTGCAGACGGGAAAATTGCTTAGCAACCCCATACTGCGATGACAGAAACAGAAAACGAAATAATCTTAGATGTCTATCGGTGAAATCTATGTTAGCATGCAGATTTAGCATATATTACAACAGGATGTTTGCGCTTCATAAGCAACACTGATTTCGTGAATGTTTATCATTCCACTTTCGGATATGTATGCAATAATTAATGCTAAAATAACTAACGTGTCGGAACTATCTCGCTTTTGCGCTTCGTTTATTTCGGCGACAATGGCGACACAATCCACATTTTGCATAGAAACAGGACCATTATTAATACGAAAATAATATATACAATAACACGGCTGAGGCTCTTCGACTATTGTCTGTAGTGTGTCAGTATCTATTGTGTGTAAAACTAATGTGTTTGTGTTTCATATTAAATTTTCACGACGAAGCAACAATGCGCATCTACTACTGAACGGGTTCAATTTAGATTTATGAGTGTTTACCAAATTTGTGTGTGTGTGTGTATGTAATAATAAATATTGACATATTTCATCACATTGTCATTAGTGGTATCTGACTGCAATTGTGTTTGTCACGTTCTGTGTTGATTTACGTTTGCAGATAAGGCTCTATTTACCTACTGAATTTCCGTTCGAATAATTTGTATTGGAAATTTTGCGCTTATTGTACATACATATATAACATTGTACGTAGAAAATCGAACTGAATTGTTCATATATAAAGATTTAAACCACTTGTGAAGTATGACAATATCGATCAAAAAAAAAATTGCAGTGTTTACAATTTAAGTTTTATTATATATTTTATTGTGTACACCACTGGGTATTTCGCGTTCACAAATATTCAAAAACGTGATCTTTGCTATTGCATTTGTAGTTTCAAACGTGTCTTTGCATATTTTTATACAATAAAATATTTATGTTTGTATTAAAAAAAACACGTCAAAACTAGAATAGAATCGGCTTACATTTGAATCGCTAAAATAAATTCTAGCTGAAGCAGAAACTTATCCGTCATTTCTTTTCATTTTAATTTTTTGATTATTTAACAGTATGATTAAATATTTTTTACGAATGAAAATTTTATATTGATTTTAATAAATAGGTATACATTTTGACTAAATTTCATCTCACTGAGAACCGTTGTATTTGGTGCAATATAAATTTTAGCTAAAATCAAACTCCACGTTAATATATATTCGACTATTCCGTGAAACTCACTATAAATTCGCACTCAACGCGTGAATTACACTTATCAAACGTGTATTTGTATAATACTTATGATTTACGATTTCAATATACATATGTAGCTTATAATTCGACAGAAATCCACTTTCGACTGTTTCTATCGAATAGTGTTAACTCTCCTGGCGTTATATCGGAATAAAACTATTTCGAAGACAAACATCAAGAGCGATATTGCTAGACCGAAGATAAGCAAATAAAAGGCCGTTTGCAGATCCAACATGCTCAACTTGTTGGGACTCGAATCCAATTTGTGACTGTGAATTCTGCGTTGCAAAAGAATGGAATGTTCCGTGAAGTCGTACCACTTTTTGATCAGACCGGCCGAATTCAGAGATAATATGAATCTGTTGATGTGAGCCGTGAATGGATAACCACTGTGGACTATGTAGCAAAGGTAGAAGTAGCGAGGACACTGTTCTACAATGTGTGTGGTTGGTTCCTTTGAATTCTTCATGTACGTCAGTTCCAGTAATAATTTAGCATCGCCTTTCCTCTCGGCGTATATCATCGGCCTTTTGTTCGTCGCTGAAGTCGTAGAAGTGAATGCTGAAGCTGGAGTCGATTGTGATATCACTTTGGATTGTAGTCTATCCATCAATGGGCTCACATCCGATGTGAAAATATTTCCAATACTCGGAGATACTATTATTCCAAGTCCGCTTTCGTCTATTTCATTCAGTGTGTCTATTTCTTTGTAGTAAGTTATGGTGCTGTAAGCAGTCGTCAAATATCCCTGAAACAATTAACATGATTCCAAATTATAGTACTTATATTTCTAGAATTCGAGGATTGATACAAAAATTTAACTAAAGGTACAATGTGTCCGCAAAAAGAATGATGCAATTTTTGAAGACTGTATTTCTTAGTATAAAAAAACGAATTACGTTAAATGTTAAGCCTTCAGATTCTTCCACTTGAGTAGTTTTAAAAAGAGTGGCTAAGGGTCGCCACATTCTACTATAATCCCAAACTACCCAGTTTAGTGTCGTGTGATTATTTTATGACGTTAAAGTTAAACGATTTTGCTTGCGCGCATATAAAATTGATCTTTTGCACCAAATTGAGTCAAACGACACACTGAAATGTATAAAGCTCGTCTTAAGCTCAAATGATGAACCATTTTCACTACAAAGCAAAGCTACGTCTAATATCCCACACTACCCATTTTACACTCCGCGGGGAATACATTTGATATACATACCTCAAAAATCATTAAAAACTATTCAAGTTGCCGTCCCAAAGCCCAACATTCTATTTCGGACACCTTTGTATGTATAATAAGCAAATACCTGAAATAGCGCCGAGAACATCAAGTTGAAAAAGAAGCATATGAATATGAAGATCCGTTCTCCGTTCAGGAACGGCATTTTCATCGGCCTAGAAACGATCAGCAACAAAACATCCATGAACATCCTTGAAAAGTCGGATTTTTCAGCCATCGGCGAATACTTGCACCTCATCAGATACCACAAGACACTCATGAAGCAAGCCGTACTTAACAGCATAGTCCACGTAGTCAGGTGAAACACTTGGAATATGGAGAGCCAAATCGGAACTCGACGAGATTTCGGAGCCACCAAACAAAACTCATCACTGTAAAGTGGATATGTGAAGACGATGTCTTTAGAATCATAGGGTTTCATGAATCTCCCATTGATAGATATGTCAGTATTTCGATAGAAGACATCTCCAACGGTGCCTATGTATGTCCCATTCGGTAACATGTACCCATAGTCTTGCTTTTCCCATCTAGTCATGATTGGACTGAAATTTAAATATTTAACCATATTTCCGAAGAAGAATCCATCTACGCCACCTATATTCCTTACGTTCTTTGTATCTTGCATATAATAGGTATTGCGAAGAGTTCTGGGTACTTTCGTCAACAGCGTTGGTAATCTATTGAAATAACTCACTCTAAGTGGATACTTTCTGAAGTTTGACTTCTTGTGAAACAATGCACCCTTTTTCAAATTCCTTACATTATCAATTGATATTATCATCGCTGAACAATCGTTCTCTTTGCATTTGCTCAACGGATCAAACTTCATGATTCTAAAAGAGTTGCAAAATACAGGCATTATAATAAAAATGTCTCCAATTCGACAGTAGTTCCAAACTCTAGCGAAAGTATCGCCCAATTTTTTCATCAATCCAACATTTGCAGTACTGTTACACGGAACATCGACGAAATTCTCATCCATCATGATCACAACGTAGAAAGAGGTAGAAGCTCGTCTGAAGAAGGCCCATTTATCTACGAAAACAGACTCTATATACTTCCTGAGCGTTTCGTAGACCAAAATTATAATTCTCTTCTTTTTCAATTGCTTCGATTTGATCTTCACTTTGGTGCAACGTCTATTTCGACACACTGGCATTTTTATAGGTCTGAATAAATTCAATCCAACCACCTTTTCATTTTGAAGAAATGTGACTAGACGCTCGTAGAAATCCTTTGCAGTGTATCCTTCCAGATCCAAATCGGTTCCGTCAACGATACACATAGTTTGACTGTGTTTCACCATCAAATCCAATCTGACGAAGAATTCGTCCCATAGTGGTACAGGATATCCGAATATTCCAGTACTATTCAATGCCGAACCGCAACTACAACTTTTAAAACCGACTACAACGAAAATGTAAAGCAAAATGAACATTGTCGGTCGAACGTGACAACGGTGAAATACTGTAGTTGAATAATGGATACCCGAACGCTTTATGTCTCTCTATATATATAGGGTATCTCATTAAAACTTTCACTTATAAAGCACACAATTTTATTATTGTAGGGCGTATGTGCTCAGTATTATTTTCTGAAGTGGTTGTCATCCATAGCTATTGTGTAATCAATCTATGTCTTCGATTTTGACGCAATTTCAACGTGTATATGTAGTAACCACTTCATCAAATTATTTATTATTGGACGTATGGTAATTTACAATGGTTCCAACACTCATAAATATTGACTTATAATAAATATAACATAGTCACAACTTTAAATAACAACCAATGTACTGTTACAATCTACATACATACATTCTCATTCAAGCCTCAAGTACACTTGTATACACTCAATGCATATAGACTAGGACAGATACATTTACTTAATTCGCTTAATTGTGCATTGCTTTATCTTTTGTTAATATAAAAAAAATAGCTTAAGTCCCAAAATTACATAATTCAAAATAAAAATGGATGTTGTCGCATTTGCTTATTTCCTGCGTCGTTTCCCTTTGCTTTAATCTTCGTCGGTTTACTCTTCCAGCATCGCTTGTGAGCTTTTCCACCGTAAAATATGAACATTTCTCCGCAAAAGGCAAACGTAGACATCGTCAAACTGATGACCAAGAACCAAAAAGACGTTTGCACATCTATCAGAGTCAACTTCCTCGTTTTTTCGCTCTCTCCCTCCGATTGTCGACTTTGGAGCAATATCGAAAACTCCGTATCGTAATACCACTTGTCGTTGAGGCCAGCTTCGACGGTGCGTTGAAAGAACCCATTGATGTGCTTCAAAAATGGAAAATCTTTGTACACTATATAGGCGAGATGGTAACTTCTGGGACACTCGTTCACCACGTGCAGTTTCGGTCTGCCGTCTTTGTCTGTGTAGTTCGATTGGATAACTACAGCCGCGTCCACTCGTCTCTCTACTACCGATGTTGTCCTTTTGTTTGCCGCTACGGATATTGATTCTGCACTGCTGTTGTTTAGTATCCTTTTCGTGAGACTAGCTCCGACTTTTGAGCCTGTGGGTCCGCCGAATATGTCATCGTTTTTGGTCGTTATTGTCAGTCCAGATTGGTCCAATTCCTCCAGTGTGTTGATATCTTTTTTGAACGCATTCGTACTGTAGGCTGTGCTCAGATAACCCTAAAAATTCAAATGGGTTAATATCAATAAGCAAAAATACTGCATTATAAGTGCCCGTTGTTGAACAACGGGTGTACCGCACCGAGCGAAATATATTGATCAAATATATTGGTTGTCTAGCGCCATACATAGCACACGCACGCGCGCGTATATGCTACTACTGAACGATTACGTAGCGTGACCCGAGTTGGTTATCGGTCGTTAGAGTATCGTGATAGCAAACACATTTTTATTGTATTTTCATACATGTAGGAATGAATTTTTGTGTGAATGAACTATTTAGGGAACGTGAGTGTGGCGAACAGGCTACAAGATGATGAGAACGCTAGCGATGGTATGAGAAGGAGTTGGCAGTTGTCGTTGACGACCCGGAGAAACATGTGCGCAGAGAACCATTACAAACACACCATTCTATTATTTTGACCGATCGCCACAAACCAGATCCCACATACATACATATGTATATGTAATAGTAAAAAAATTACCTGAAACAGTCCAGCGAATATTAGATTAAAAATGAGGCAAACGGTCAGCATAAATCGCTCTCTGTCGATTTTCGGCAAAACCATCCACGGCTGAGAAGTCATCACCAGACAGATGTCCAAGAACAAGAAGCACTGATACGTCGTAGACAGTTTGGTATTGGGTATCTCTGGAAATTTGGTCTTCATCAGCCACCACACGAAACCAGTAAGCAGAAAAGTCACACCGATGATGGACCAAACGGGCACGCTGAACACCAAAAAGATGCTCATCCACGTGGGAATCATCTGAGACTTGGGTACGAGAACGCAAAATTGATCATAGAACACGGGAACGGTGAATTCAATTTCATCACTACCGTACAGTTTAATAAAACGAGCGTTGAAGGAAATGTCCATCCTTCGTGCAATTATATCGCCAATACTTCCAGAGAATGTACCGTTGATCCTATATCCGTATTCGGCACCGTCACTGGGAGCACTGATGATGGCACTAAAGTTAAGCCTTTTGACTAAATTACCCATGCCGAAACCGTCCAAACCACCTACATTTCCAACGTCTTCTATATCGTGAATCAGATGGGTTTTGTTCATTGAACCAGGCACTGATCTGACTAATGTAGGTATCCTTTGGAATGCGTTGATCTTCAACGGATACTTTTTAAAGTTGTTGTAGTTGTGCAGAAGCACTTCTGAATTGCTTTCAAAATGTTCTCTATCCAGTATTGTAACGCCTTTGGAATAATCCTTGTCTTGAAACGTTTCTAACACGTCGTACTTCAGTATGAAATATCGCTCACATAGTATTGGGAATACCATTGTAACTTCGATGAGCCTCAAAGTCCAAAATCTATTGAAATACTCGCCGGAAGTGCGTTTAAACGATTGTACGAAGTCTGCAGAATCGCAATCTACGTCTTCCAAGTACTTTTGCATTATGGATAGAATGAAATATGACTTTTTAGACTTGCTGTATACGATCCAATCTTTATCGTATGTGGAAGCGTTGACGGTCGCCAACGATTCGTATACGACAAACATCAAATGATTTTCAATCGCCTTTTGACGGATGAGCTTTTGATTTTTTAAGTCGCATCCCACGCATAGGGCATTTCTCATCATCGTCGACGTGAAGATCATCAGCGGAAGTGACGTCACACTTTTCAAATAGTCGATAAGTACGGCGGAAAAGTCGAACATTGCATAGTCGTTTTGGATATTTTCTATTGCGTCGTCGTCGCATTCAATTACGCTAATGTATTTATTGAGGTTGCACAATTCGGCGATGTCGATCCAAAAATTTTTCGAATCGTTGATCAGACCGTGAGTGTTGATGCGAAAATTGCCCTGTGTGACGACCATTTTCGCAACGCATAAAATCCACAGGAATTTCGGTATCATTTCTGAAAAGAGAAAAAACACACACACACACACACACACACAGCGAATTTAAATGGATGATTTTTTTTTGTATATAAAAAAATGTGAATTATACGTATTATTTGTTACCACAGTATTGTACTCGGCCATGGTTCACGATCATTTGAATCATCTTTCACGCACGACGTGAACTTTTCCGAGCCGGCTTCGTTCGTATGCAAAAAAATAAACATTTTCACCAAATAAACGGTAGGACAGAGAGTGGTAACGACCGTACAAATAACCGTTAGTCGTGATAAATATCAGTAGTTATTCTGTTTTTTCAGCAAACAACGACTGTTCCGCAGCTTTCGTACGAATGTTTTCCTTTTGAACAATCACTGTGCGTCAAACCCTACCAAATAATTATGTATGCCACTGTCTACTTTGTAAAAGCGAAAAGTTTTACGTTTACAGAGTGTACTGGTGAAAAATGGATATTATGTATAATAATATGGAATTTGAGTTATCTGAGATTCGGCGTACAATGCGGGTTGTTCTATTTATTCAAATGTAACGACATGTTTCTTGAAAGCTCAAACATGGTACTACAAAAGTTAGCGAAAGTTTAGCTTTTACAACAATATTATATTATTGCTTGCTTAAATTTATTTATGAATATAGCATCAATAGTGTATTGGGATTAATGCAATGTTAAAAATAGAGCTTACTTGATCCAAATTTTAATATATGTATTAGCCGTCCTACATACATGTATAAAAATTAATAATGTGACTTTGCTAATCCTGCGATAAAGGTTCATAAGAAGCCTCGGGCTATAGAGCATGAAATTCATATACCTAAGAAAACCCAAGAGACAAAGTCAAATTAATGAACCTTAAGCTAATTCGATTACCAGTAAATGTACCTTATTCTCGCGTTAACAGAAATAGCTTTATAATTTGAAGAAATTTGATTTATAATTTATTTATATTATATACAATATTTCAGTTAGCAAAGAGGCGGCGTAGCCTACAATACAAACTCTTACTTCGAATGAAAATAAATTTCAAACATTATATTCATTTTAGAAATATACTGAAGATGGCTTTCCACCAAAATTACATTGAACAATGTACATACATGTATACAATTTGAAATTAATTCACATTAAACGCTAGTATTTAAATTGTCAGTTACGCAATTAAAAAATTAAATAAATAGAGTAACGATTTTTGATCCACTCTAAATTCATATTTTGATGTAAGGTCATTTGTAGATTAAAAATCACATTCAAAAACTATTGATCAGTATCAAGTTTCACACTGGTCACATAAGTTTCACATGGGTCGATTTCGCATCCGTAAATTTCTCGTACTTTATAAAGAGACACCATTTTAAGTTCTTATATTATTTATTATATATGTACCCACAATTTGCTTTGACAGATTTTGTAAAGCAACTTTTGACACACGTGACACTTGCATGGATGACCTACATATGTATGTATGTATGTACATATGTATGCCACAGTGAACGCCTTTGATCTCTTTGACCCGCATTTGCATAGAGTTAAGTCCTATCAACTTGATTGCATTATTTTAGAACACCTGTAATTCGAATTGGCATTCATAAAAGAATTACTAATCTAAACGCAATTCATTAGAATTACATACACCGGAAATTGATCGGTTTCATTACGCCACCGATTCGGTATAAAAATATTTTTGATTTATAGATATTCCTTTGATAAAAAAAAAAACGTAAAAATATCATAGAAATCTTACCATATCCAAATCGTAAATCACATTGGAAAAGTACTAAAACGCGATTCTTTGAAAAGAATTGATTTAGCTATCGAAAGTCTTACTTTTTACGACTACGTACATACAATAATATTCGTGATGAATTGTTATTTTCCACGCCTTATCCAATATCCATTATTTTTTGTACGTATCAGACTCTAACTGAAGATTGTCATTGTTATACTAACATAAATTTTTATAATATCCTATCTATAAAAAAATCTATTACATAAATTGCAACGCGAGACTTAATTAGAGGGTGCGGCAAACGACAAGAGTTACAGACGTGATCAAATGCGTACTTATCCTTGCTTATATGAATTCTGAACGTTTACGATACGTTATCTTTATAATTTTTTTTATGCGTACTATATACTCTTCCATTACATTTTATATTGAAATTAAGGATAATTTTCCGCGATGCGCTTAATGCTTTTTCCACTGCACCACGGTCGTCATTAATTTCAAACGAATGACACATAAAAATCCATACAAAGAATTTAACGATTTTTTAATCATTTATTGACCTAACTAATGGCTACGTGTTGTAAAACATTGATGCAATAATAAATGGAAAAAAATTGAAACGATTGTGAAATGTCTCATGTTGATGGTTACATACATATGTATGTATGTAGGTACATAGATTTTTTGTCTAAAACTTACACTGTAACGTAACTCGTTAACATTTGCGATATTATTATTTATTACTTTAAAAACACATTTACATGTTAAATAGTCAAACACAAAACAATTTAAATACTTTATTTTTACATTAATACAAAAAGCTCTGTACTTTAACTTTCACAAAATATTTCACACAATGTATGTATGATACTATCTACAGTTAAACTAATTATAAATTTTAAAACTATGTATAACATTAAGGCTAGAAAAATGTTAATGTCACATATGTATTTGTATGTACATATGTATGTATGTATGTATGTAGATAGTTCTATTAATTATCATAGAGTGAATTCGTACTTGGGCAATTTAGTAGACACGTAGAACATCTCAGGTCGTATAATTTGAGTCCACCTCTTCTTTTGGTACCGCTTCTTTTTCTCATCCAGATAATAATTAATAACTTCGCAGAGGAAAACTAAAGATGAAAACAACAGACCTATAAACAGAGCGAAGAAAGCCGTCTGAACATCGACGAAATTCAACTTCTTCAAAGACTCGGAGCTGATTCGTTGACTGGAACGATGATGCAGGACAATGGAGTACATGGTAAAGTCGTACCATTGATCATTCAAACCACCTTCGGTTATTCTCTGGATGAAACGGTTGATGTGTGGAAGAAACGGATACCCTTTGTAGACTATGTACGATAAATAATAACTTCTTGGACACTCATTGACAACGTGCAATAATGGCTCTCCATCTTTAGCCAGGTACTTTAACTCAATCAGAAGACGGGCATCGGATCTGAAAACAGCAATAAGTACCAAAGTACCAAATTGCGGTATAGATTATAGATTTAAAAAATGTATTTAACCTTCTTTCGACCGCTGAAACGTCCCGATTTGTAGCTGCTTCATCAATTGCCGCAGTTTTTATGGATTTAATCTTCTTCTGCAGAGATCCGGAGCCGAATATGTCGTTAAGTCGTGATGAGGTGGCTATGGGTAATCCCGATTCATCCAGTGTTTCTAACGTATCTATGTCCGGATAGTGAGAAGTGGTACTGAAGGCCGTGTTCAAATACCCCTGAGCGAAATAGAATTTTATTATTAGACAGTATTTATTAATAGTAAATTACTACAAAATTAAGGTCAAATTGTCTCTGATACCCATTGATTGCTTTGAAACGGATTAACCGTGTGCGGAAACATGCACGAGCATTTGAATGTTAATTTTATTACTCATTATTTAATCCCATCAATCAAACTAGCTGTATGTTCGTCGTTGCCTGGATATATGTATTATATAAACGATATAATTTTAAAGGGTCGTAATCGTAATGGTTATTTGAAAATCTAACTTAAAGCCCAAAAGGGTTTTTTTTTGGTTTACTAAATGAAAACTGGAATACATCTCGTACAGTTGGAAATATTTTCTTGAAATTACACTCGTGCTATTCCCGGAAAAATCGTTATGTTTTATTCAATTCCATTCTTTAGGTTTTTCGCATATTGGTCGGTAAATTTTCAAGCAAACGAGCAATTTTATTATACTTTTGTTATTCCACTGTCTAAAGTATAATAAAATATTGTATTACCGATTGTTATAAATTCAAAGATGTTTTATTTAAGTATTGAGATAATTCGACTTGAATAAATTCTACATAAGAAAAATATAAATATATGTGTAAAATTATTATGTACGAAATTTTGAACGCAATCAAAGTTAAAGTTACAAAATCTTGTTTAACTTTGACCTATAACAAAAAATGAATGTTTTCAATTAAATTTTACATTTAACCAGGCAGTACTTTTTAATCACAGTTTTGAAAGGCATCGGTCAAAAACCCAGACAATCGCTCACGTCAAACTGACGCCACTCAAAGTCTAACACAGACTAGGTAAACCGACCGACTATCAAAACATCGCACGAGTTTGTTTTTCAAAATCACAACAACAACAACAACAGCAACAAAATTAAAAGACACACCACAGTGATAACATTACCTGAAAAACTCCCGAAAATATTATATTGAAAACCAGACATCCAGCTATGAAAATCCTCTCCCTGGCCAAAGTCGGCAGAAAAATCGGCTGCGAGGCTATCAACAAACACGCGTCCATAAAGTGAATGCAGAAACCCAATTTTCCTTTACTTCCAGGTTCAGGATCCGGAGCTCCCACCTTCATCAACCACCACAGCACACCGGAAATAGTAGCTGTCAGTATTATCGCGTACCAAGCCGTAGCACTGAACCCCAGGAAGATGTTTCTCCAAGTAGGTATACGCAAAGCTTTAGGCACCAACACACAAAATTGATCATGATAAATTGGAGTCGTGAACTCAATACCCTTAGCTCCGTAATCCTTCAGGAAGCGACCGTTAAACGATATATCGGATCGCTTATATATAACATCACCTAAAGTGCCCATATAAGTACCGTTAGTCATCATATACCCATATTCGATTCCGTCAGCTGGTGCTGAAACATCAGCGCTGAAGTTTAAATACTTGGCCAAATTGCCTAAAGTGAATCCATCTATTCCTCCAATGCTTCCTATGGGCTCTATGTCTTTCTTTAAATACGTACTGAGTATTGATTCTGAAAGATTCTTAACTGAAGTTGGCACTCTTCCGAATATCTTCACCTTCAAAGGATAACCTTTCAAATTGTGATACATGTGAAGCAAAGCGTTCGGATTTTTCCTCATGTCTTCTTTGGATACGAATTTGACGCTTTGATTGCGATCTGAAATCACAGGATTGAACTTCAGGATATTCTCTTCACCGCATACGTACGGAAAATACATTACAGTTTCCAAAACCTTGTGATACTTCCATATCCCATCAAATAAATCTATAGCCACGGCCTTTAAATCGTTTTTGAAACTGGCAGAGGAACAGATTGCATTTGTGACGTAATCGCTCGTTATAACTATGACGAAGAAAGACCTAGGTGATTCTTTGTACGATGACCATCTTTTCACTTCGTATAGCGAGCTGTTCAGTGATTCGCACGTGTCGTAAACGACGAATATAATCTGCTTCAGAGCTATCAGTTTCATTAGAGACATTTGGTATTCAGTGAAGTTACACTTTTCACAAATTTCCAGCACGTTTGCATCTAATTTGACGAGGGTCGAAGTCCTGAAGCCGCTCAAATGCTGCATGAAATCCTGTTGGAAGTCGTCCAGGTTCGATGGTACATCTTCTATGAAGCTGATGCGACTCGTCCAGAAGAGAAGACCGGTCAGGTTCATGGAGAACTCTTTAGTTTGCGATGCAGGCGCCAGAAGTCGTCTCTGGTCTTCTTCGAAAGTCATATCCCGCGTGGAAGCCTCGACGATGATCAGAGCTAAGATCGTGCTCCACAATGTGCGTGCGATCATAATTAGTTTTGGGTTGCTTTTGAGTCGAAACGAGCGACCATTGACGGGGTGTTTTTAATGTGTTTGGATTTAAATGGGGGGTAAATCAGAGCTCGCCAACGCTGACGATAAAAATACATTAGAGTTTATATCTCTCGTTTATTGCTCGACAGATTCAGATAAACACGAACGGTGTACTTAGTTTTGATTGTGCTGAACGTTCAGTTTGTAACTAGGCGTATGTATACAAAATATCACAATTAAATTGGTACAAACTGATTGATTTGTAACAATTTAACGATATGAAAAATATTGTATAAACTCTTTGAACTCGTAGGTCGAAGATAGCTCGACATTTATTTTGACTTCATTTTTGAGATGAAAACTGACTGAAACCACTATTATTTTTTTGCCAATCCAATTAGCATATCTTGGAGAACAGGTGGTCCAGTTTTGGAATTTTTGTTTCACGCCAGTGATTATAAAACATTAGCTTTCTAAAAGCGTAATTTCTTTTTAAGTAAAAATGTTTACTTGACAGATGTTAAAAAAATTAATTTTTGTATTATAGATTCTCAAACATTCTCTTTATTTTATAAAGCCTCTAAAATATCCCTGATGCAATTTTTCATCTCCAAATTTTATCAAAAGTGAATATATATTATTTAAAAAAAAGTTTTGGAACCACTGAAAAAAAAATTTGAGAATGGCTGGTTATTTTGGCAACAGTGTGGGGAAGATTTTTCATCATCAATGATATGTAAAATCATTATTTATTGAGAAAATAATTTTTTTGTCGAGCGTTTTAAAATTTTATGAAGAAAGGTAATCATGATTTTTAAATCAAGTTTAACCAATGTTCAAATTTTGTTTCGTAAAGTTGTTTACCCTGGTCGGACGGTCCAAATCCTCAAATAATTTATTCAAGAAACAAATTTTTAAGAGAAATCAAAATCCCCGAAATTATGGTATTTTCAAGTTGGTAAAGATGAAATGGATATGTTTCTGTAGAAAAATTTGAGAAGCACTAGTTTGAAAGATTCATCTAATGGTTTTTCATCTTATACAATACCGAGGATATGTGTTTCACGGATTTATAGTTATTTTTTGTCCCTAGAGGTTAAAAATATTTTATTTTTGTAATTGACTTTCATCGCTTGGAAATTGAAAAATGTCAAAATTAATTCCGAGAGTTAAAGCTCCCTCTCAGAGTCACAATTCTATGTTCAAGATATTGTCGCAATCCTCTAAATTGCGAGCTTGCCCCGCCCCTAAACAATGCATTCGACCAATGAACGCCTAGCCACTTGACTCTCATTGATTGAATGATCTAAATATCCGTTACGCTTGTACGTACGCATCCGTTTTGTAAATATCATTTTAATATAAGAAAATATAAGAACTATTAAGATAGGAAAGGCATGTCTAATACAGCAGGCACCAAGCTATCGTACAGAGATTGTGGTGTGTCTGAAGATCTGTTTGGAATTTCATAATTTAAATTCAGATCGATGAATGATTATTATTATAAACTATTTGTAAATGCGAAAATCGTGCATGCTCAACGGTTACATGGCGATGGATAAACAGCTCGTGCCTAACTAACGTTCCCTAACATTATTTTAACTTAAACGTCATCCCCACCGGTTGATATTATATTTCAATCAACGAGCTTTCGCGAGTATGACCAATATCAAAAATAATATACATATGTATAATGGATGTTTTATGAACAAATCAGTACTAGATAATAAAACGATGTTATGAGAAATTATTCAATGACTACAAAATATGTTACATGTCTCTCGAATATGATTCTAGTCTACAAATAGAAGCAATTAATTGCACTTACTTCTCACCGTACCTACCTACGTTAGCCTAGGGGCACACGTGCCGGGTGGATCCGCCCGGCACCGGGTAGTAGGCGTTGTGTTGTATGAAAGCGACCGGCCCGGCGCCGGCCGCTTCATCCGGCACGTGTGACACCATCAGTACTCACCCATACAACACAGCGCCTACTACTCGGCATCGGCCCGGTGCCGGGCGAATCCATCCGGCACGTGTGCCCCTAGGCTTACGTGTTTGACGTTACGTGTTTGTGTTTAAAAAAAATTCAACATGATTCTAGTCTACAAATAGGAGAAATCGATTGCACTTACTTCTCACCGTACCTACCTATGTATGTATATAAAGTGAATAAAAAAAATTATAAATTTCAGATTCAGTTTGTAACGTCTGACTTTAAAACTTAGATACTTTCGTAGGGAACACTAATGACACAGTTTAGCTCAGTTGACAAAGCACACCGTGTTAATAATATGCCGTTCTAGTCATCACATTAACCTAGCTGGGTAAACATAAATACATATATGTATGTGTGTACATATGTAGTTATCTTAACAGCCCTTGTCTTTCTTAACGACTTTCGTTTTATAAACGAAAACAAATCACGCCGTTCTTATAAAATACAATGGTTACTTTTTTATTCACACACTTTACGATATTTCACATTAGGGTCAAACGTTCAAATATATAAGCTTTGAAGTTTATGCAAATAGAAGGTCGCAAAGTACCGGGATCAAATATTGTCCCTTGAAAATATTTAAATCATATGTACATATGTACATATATGGAGATATTTGTATGTGGGAACGTTTAGTTTAATACATGACTAAGTTTCCTAAGTTCACATGGAACGTCAGAGCTCATTATAGTGCACTTTTTAGTATTGAATTATTTAAATCGTTCATTTGACAATAAGTGACTGTTGAAAAAGTCGCTTGTAAGCCACTACAGATTTTCGATGTCTAAAAAATAAAATGTGAAGTTACTTTTTATATATAAAACAAACATACATATGTATATAAAAGCTACATAATTCGATCTCCAATCTGATACTCGAAAAATACATGACGTTGTTTGCCTCGTTTTACAACTTAATTTCTAAGCACACAAACAAATATGAACACAGTAAATATTGTAGGTGCATATTTTTTTTAATTCGAAAAAAACTAAATACCTGGTACTGTAAACTAAGTATGTATTCAAAATGGAAAAGAGTAAATAAAAAAACATATTTTCTTTTTATATTATTTAATAATCGAATACAATCTTAGTCAAAATGGAAGTGCAGTTTTTTTTATTTATTTTCTAACATTAAAAAGTTATTTGTTTGTTATTACTAAATTTCAGAAGGGCATTTTTGTAATATAATTAGAATATCATTACAAAAACGGCAACACAAATAAAAAAAAAAAACGAATATTTTTTATATATATTTTTAATATACACATAATTAAATATAGCAACAAGTCTAAATAAACTAACAATGCAATATTGTGATATATCTAATTAAAGCGTTAAACATTCAATTATAATTCAATGTGTTCTACCTGTAACAAATGTTGTACTGTAATTTTCATCAAATTTGGACAAAAAATTATTATTTTTTGTTTGTTTTCGTCAAAATTTTATTTAATTAGTTTTTTATTTGTATATTTTATAATATCTAATGTCGCATATTTAAAACCTGCACACGTTCAAATATCTTCTAATGAAATAAATAAACTTTGAAAGGCTTGAAGGCTTGAATTTTATTTCATAGTCCTTGTATGAATTAATGATAAATATAACATTTTACATATACAATATTTATTCACACGTGCACATTCATTATCATTAAGTCGCATATACAATACTGATAGTAATAGCTTTGCAATAATTATTTATTTTTATAAACCAGCAATGATCATTCCCAAATGACAAAAAAATGCCAACTCATGGTATGATTTTTTACTTTATCCATATATGTATGTAGAATTTTTATTATATGATAGTTTTCAACTAGTCGTCCTTGCAAATTTTAAACTATAATAGTTACTTAATGGGCCTGTGGTTTTTTTTTAAAGAAATCTGCACTTTGTGCGCTTAAAAGCAAATTACACGACTAACAATGTAAATTTAAATCTCAAAAATTAGGCTTATTAGTGATTGAAAAGTATAACCGAAAAGCAATTGTGTTTAACTTTCAAAAGTAAGGTGAGGTAGCTTTTTAAAATGTTTTTTACAACTTAGAAATAACCTAAATTGAAAAAAAATACACTGATTCTGTGTTGACTATATACAATATTGTTTTACGTATGTATGTATGTGGCACTCAAATGGTTAAATTTGCTACATGTATTGTATGAATAAAATAGATAAAAATAAGTTAGATAAAAAAAAAGGAAAAATTTCAAATATGTAATAATTAAATCAGTAATATAATAAAATAATGTCAATTTGTGCGATAATTACAAATATTTTAGTTTAAGTCAAAATAATACACAAATCTAATATACATACATAATTGTCTTTTGAATCATAAATATAAAATAAATAGTCAATGTAAAATAAATGGTCATAATACTTTCAAAACCCATTTCATTTAATAGTTTTAATAGTTAAATTTCAAAATATAAAAAATTCAAAGTTGAGCCAAGCTCCAACCTGATATAATTTGAATTAACCGAAAAAAATTGATACGTTTTGCAAATGAATTTTATGACTTACATACATTGCCGCAAATTTGATTTAAAAAATAAATAAAATAAAAAATATTGCACAATTGTTATTTATTTAGAATAAAATACTATTAATACAAAAAAAATCTCACATCCTCCCACCAATAAAACATATTCCAATTTGAAGTGTGTAAACGTAAATGTTGTAATACCAAATTAAAAATACACAAATCAAATGCGTATATATTTCATTTAGGTTAGTTGCAAGCAACCAATCAGTCTTTATTGTACATTCAATCTTTACTTTTTTTAAATAATTTTCAATAAATAAGAAATAAAATTAAAAAAAACTTTTTATATACACGAGATTAAGATTACATATTTACAAATAAATTATATTACATCGTTAACTAAATCGGATAATGCAGTGAAATCAAAATTTTAAAATGCAAGTACAATTAATACAAGTACAATTAATCAACAATTAGATATTGTAATGGCAAAAATAGCAATGGCCCAATACAAGAACAACATATCCTTAGTTCAAATGTGGTACGTTGCATACCAAATTTGACCAAAATATCAAGTTGATGATGACGTATCGTTTAAATCTATTGTTATTACAATATAATAAATTCAATCACTGTTATTTAGTTAAATATAATATTATACGAAAGTTTTCACAAACTATGCATTTAAGCGCACATTAAAATATTTCTTAATCTCTCAACAGATAGCAAAAATTGGTGCCTATATATCAAAATATGAGAAAAAAATTATGTTATTTATAAAAATATAGTTCATCTTTCGCCTTCCGAGATATCTTACACATTGAATAATAAATCATTTTTAATAGCGATAACAGTTTCGAATAATAAATACAACAAATATTTTTCATTTAACCACGCTTGGATTATTTCATAACCAATCGTTAAATTTACATTTTCTAATAGAGGAAAAATTAATTCATCGTATAAATAACAAGTCGACTTCGTACAAGTAATAAATATTATATGTATATATATATGATATATACAAATATGTAATGTAAATTTTTAGGTACCATTGCTAAATAAGTTTTGAATTCATTCTAGGCACAATACTCTTACACTTATGATTGAAAAGTAAAAGAAAACTATGCTGTTGTACATCGAGAAATTTGATATTAAATAACAATGTTTCATACAATTTCTAGAGAGAATATCACCCTAAATCTAACTTTGTTTTTCGTAATAAGTTCTGGAATTAATGGTTGAAAAACTTTCCATAAATATAAATATGTATGTGCGAAGAACGTAACTAGATAAATATGTTTTTGATAAGGCTGATAATTGTAGGCATTTTATGCATGGCACAAAAATCATATATGAACTGTCCGTAGATTACATCTAAAAATTTTCAATCAAACATTAATATTTTTAAAAGAAAAATATCAACAATCACAAATTCGTAAGTCGTCAAATAATGATATCGATCTTTTGCTACCTGAAAATAATATATAATTATTGTCCCTGTTTTCCGCATATCCTTAATCTACATAAACAAAATAGTAGACTATGTGATCTAAATTTACACTGGTACAAACGTAAACTGGCACTTGGTTGAAAAAAATCTCCTTTTATCAATTTAAAAATTTAGGTAAATACTCTACGGAAAGGTTTTTAATTTCAATAATATGAGATTTTTTTAATTTTTAATTCTGTACTTGCTTCCTTACGAGTTGCGACAGGTAATATATTTATACTAGTGATAGAAATAATGCCAAAATATTATTATATAGCATTTGAAAGTACATGATAATAATTAATAGAATTATTTTTAATACATTTTATATATATTATAATATTCAATGTTAATTTATTTTGAATGGTAAGAAATATTTCTAATATTTAATACAAAATAAATAACATATTTCTCTTTCAATCTTTTTGGTTATTTGACAATTTCATAGTCAAAATATCAATTTTAATACATTAGCAATTCAATATTCATTACGGTAATAACAAAGTTTAAACAAATTGTGCTTGAAAATGTCTAACTACATATGCAATAAAAAATCTTGTTATATGCATTCAAATTTCATTAGATCGCTTATTTTAAGACTTCAACAATACCAATGATAAAAAAAACCACAAATTGCATAAATGCAGAACACGCTAGATAGACCGCAAAAGCTATACATACTCGAAACTCAAACTAACCGAAAAAAAGAAAATATAATACATATCGTATCAATAATATTTATAACAAATATAATTTGCAAACATATTTAAATATAGGTGGGTGAGTGTTTTAAGCTTGTATCGCAAGCAGCGCAAACAGTGGCCTGCCTCTGATTCACCAATGTGCAAGCTGGACATTCCTTTCCGCCACTCGTCAACGGCAAAGCTTCGACCCCAATCTGACGAGACTTGCCGCACATTTCGCACGCATTCTTCCCGGCCACGTTGAGGTATGTGCAAGTGCTGCACTCCCAACGACCATCTGGTAGCCTTCTGCTCGCGTATTGCACCGGCTCCGATGATGGTTTATCGACATCTGCATTGCGATCCGAGTCGTGAAGAGTGACTATCAGCCGAGTCTTCAAACTCTGGTCCACCGTGTCAGTCGATCTGTGCGATTGCGCCGAATGATTACCCGAACCGCTGCCAACTGTAATGTTTAAATGATATTAGAACTACTCAAACAGAATTAAGCAACGAAAATATGAAAGTAGGCTCGGAAATTAATTTTAATAAAACTAAAATTATGTTTAATGAATTGTGCCCCCAAAACGTAGTCACTGTAGATAATCATATTGTAGAGATAGTTGATAGTTATTTATACCTAGGACAATTGGTGAACATGACTGGATGTAAAGAAGCAGGAATTAAACTAGGATTGAGCGCTTTTGGAAGAATGAATATAGTTTTTAAATCCAACATTCCGCTATGCTTAAAAAATAAGGCATGATGACGTATGAATGTGAAACATCGATGCTGAATTTCAAGAATGTTACGTAAGATCCAGTGCACACAGAGAAGCATGGAAAGATGTATGCTCGGTATAACAAGAAGAGATCTTAAGAGGAATACATGGGAAAGAAGCGTGACCAAAGTGACAGATATAGCGGAACGTGTGAAAAAGTTGAAGTGGCACATAGCGAGAAGAATGGATGGCAGATGGACGCTATGGATCCAGCAGTAGATGGTGAACGGCTGAAAATGATGATGATGAGAACTATTCAACCCAGTTCAGTGTTAGTCAAAAGTGCCAAATATAAGCATCCATTTGCTGTTTTTAAAGATTAGCTAAATTTCGTTCACCTAGTTAAAAAATATTTGACCCACCTTGAGATGGGTTTGTCCTCTTTTGACTAGTTGACAGTGTCGATTGATCTACGGATTTTTTCTTCGAGTTCTTTTCAGCTTCGGAGCTCAGACATTTTACAATGCTTTTTTTAGATTTGCGCGAGTCTGCCATTTTCATGTTTCCATTCACGTATATTTCTTTATCCATCTCTTTTTTTTCTCTACTGTCTTCTTTAGGTATGAGTCTAGTTTTATCGGTGATTTTCACGTCTCTGACCGGACTCACGGATGCATTATCGTGCGTGTTTATTTTTCGCCTTTCGCGTTCGTCGTTCACGGGGTGTTTCTTATAAACGGTTTTAGCAGCTTTCGCGTCGGTCTCGTGCTTCAGCCTCTGGAGAGTTTCGTTGATTTTAGCCGTTCTGAAGACTTCCTCGTCGGAGCTCTTCTCTAAGCTCATTGCGCGCAACGCGTCTTCCAAGTCCATGGTGGTTTGCTGATACTTTTTAGCGTCCCTACCGCTGACTCGCCCCAAAGTTTTTGAATCCCTCTCGAGTGGCGGCGACAGGACATTGCCGCGATCGCCCAAATCTTTGGAATACCCTTGACTTTCTAAATTTCTAAAGACGTAATCCCAACTTTCGAACGTGCCCATGCCGTCCTCTCGAGCTTTGCTCAAAGACGGCTGCGTATCCGACCTGGGCAGGGTCTGAAAGTGATCGCTAGCATTGGAAAACGAGGACCTGGGCGCACTGTTCCGTCGGATACTGTCGTGTATCTCGCAATCCATATCGCTCAACTTTTTACTCACGTAATTGATGTTGTTCTTGACGAAGTCCGAATCGTAATGTTTGAAGTGGTACTCTTTGGGATTTTGAACGCCGTCGGATTTGACACGATCGACTGTATGGTAGGCGTGCTTAGGACTAGACATTTGCAAATTGGGACAGCAATTGTGCGACTGCATTCTATTGTTGCCGGCATAACCTGGCGCTTCCAGCTCAATCAACTGACCCGTCGGCACGTTCGAGCAATACGAAGATTGTGGCATCGTAGCACAATGGTAGCCGTTGACCAGCGGCAAGGTGGACGCTTGTCTCACCGGACCGTAGGATGTCTGCGGAGCCTGCATCACGTACGGATGACTCGGCACCGGATTACAATAGTAGCCGTGGCTG
Source organism: Parapsyche elsis (assembly GCA_022651745.1). NCBI lineage: Eukaryota > Metazoa > Arthropoda > Insecta > Trichoptera > Hydropsychidae > Parapsyche > Parapsyche elsis. The sequence continues at coordinate 5,594,989 of JAGVSN010000018.1, forward strand.
GCGCCAAAGTGATTCATCGGCGCCATTGTGTTACACCCGTACATTTGATTCATGTCGAATGGACCGCGTTGCATACCGTTCATACTGTGATGCACAGTATTTTGAATGGGATTGATCGGTGGATTCGCGCAATACATTCCATTGTGCTCCGTGTGATTGTTGATTATCGTGTAACTGTTCGATTGTACCGCCGAGTGGCCCTTTTTCGGTATCGAATTGGAGGTGTGGCCGTTCATCAGAATGTCGCTCGTCTGCATCGGTTGAACCGTGGAGTATTGTGGGTTTGCGCCGTTGTGATTCTGCGTTTCCAAAATGTGACCGTTCATGTGATTTAAATTATTGCTCGGGTGAATCGGCTGTGACATGATGTTCTTAGCGGCGTTTAAACTCGTCGTCGGGAATTTAACATTGCAGTATAAATCTGAAACGAAACATTCTATTATAGAGTACACCTAAGAATCATAGATAAACAGAACACGTCAACTCGGCGACGGTGGGGAATCTCAGTGACAAAAATTACTTTGAAAAGAAAATTATACATCTAAATGTTTCATTTAGGGTTGTTATAAATTCGTTAATGTAAATACGTTATTTATTAAGAAAACAATAGTTTATCAGAAAATAATTTATTATAACCATCTGCGCCAACGACCATCGATATAGAATTATTTTTTTCATAGAAAACAACATCGATGCAGAAAATGGTATTACTTCAAAATAACTGCACTCGGAGACGTAACAAGTTGGGATGCAAGGATTTCCAAGAATTTTGTCAAAAAGGATACCGATGGTTGACGAGATAAAAATGAAGGACTTTCTCAGATATGTCCCTCGGTTTTAAGCCTCTCTAATGCAGTGTTGGGTTACTTTCTCAAATAATTTTGGAGAAGTTTTCCAATGCTAACTACAGTTATGCTTTGGTAGTGGTATTGCTCACCCTACTGTGGATTTTTATAGATAAATGAAGGAAATTCAAAAAAATATACGATATAGATTACCAACAAAATAGTGCTGGCTGTGAAAGGCCACGGAAACAAAGACACTATGAAGAAACTGGCCGCAAAATTTTGAGAAAGATTAATAGCTACTACTACTACTAAACCAAAATAAAGGATTTTTAGTTTAAAATTTAAAGATAGTTATAGGTATTAAATTACTTGATAAATATTTTCTAATAAACCATTGTTTTCTTAATAAATAACATATTTCCATTAATAAATTTATTATAACCCTAAATGAAACATGTATGTACATATATAATTTTCTTTTTGACCATCATCATGTTAACTGTCGCCAAGTTGTCGCGAACTGTAGATAACAGTATCAGTTAATGAAAGTAAACCTTTATTGGAACGTTGCATATGTAATAGTGTCGACACTGCATGATCAACATTTCCAGAGTACATTTCTCGACAACGAAGTATCTCCAACCAACTGCAATTACCTCCGCGTATAGCGACCTCTTCCCATATTTGAGTCATAATCTGAAAAATTACATACCGAATGAGTAAAAGCACTGTGAAAGACTTTCTTTTTACGCGTGCGAAACATACTTGACATTCCACGTAGGCTATGAGCGAATCTCGAGACACGGCGGCGACTTGATCGGGACAAACGGGTCCGTCCAAAACGTACGTATTGGACGCTACTTCGTTTCCGAGATCGCGTTTATATCCCATGGCACTTATCATGGCGACTGCTCCGCACAATCCAGATCCTTCGACTTCATGTTTAAAAAATCCGCTATACAACTGCAACGAAACAAATCACTGTTGAGTTCAATTCGAGCATTCATTGTTATGTACAGGGCTCGACAAATCGCTTATTTGGTCGCCAATGTCGACTAGATTTTTTCACCAGGCACAAAGAAGTAAAGTTGATTAATAAAGTTTGACCAATCTGCACCAGGTGAAAAACCAAATGAAAAGTAAGCTAATACACAATCCTCACAAATCTGCTTCTAAGTTATGTAAAAATGCACGTAGACCGTGCACTAAGTTCTTCTAAGTACTAGCAGAGCAGAGAGATTAGGTAAATCACGCCATACGAAAAGCCATGCAAGTAATAAAATTTAAAATTTTATATTTACTATAATAAACCATGTATCAAATATGTGTTAAAAATTTATGTTATTATTGAAAATTATGTCTTTTGAGGCAGGTACGTTTCGCCGAGATTTGTCGAGCCCTGGTTATGTACAATGACTATAAATCAATAATCACTCTTATACTGCAATATTCTTTACGCCACGGTTGAGACAAGAGATTTCCGGCATATCTAGCAATAGCCGCCCAACCCCTGGCTAATCGGTATCCGCTAAAATCTGGATCAGACAGCGCCGACCGGGATAGAATATCTCCCGTCTCTTGCAGGACGAATTTATTTTTATGCGGCACTAAGCACAAATAATCCGTAATGTATCCTGAAACGAACAAGTAAGTCAATTTTATTTCATCATAACATACATATCTTAGGCACATTGGCAAACAATTTACCCTCTAGCTTTTTCCTCTGGTCTAACTTCTCGGGGCTGTCGTCCGTTTCCAAATAACTAAAATGAGTATTATCAATCTGCCGCCACAATTCGGGAAGTCTCTCCCGTATTCCATAGTCGACCATCGCCATCTTGCCGTTTAGAAAATTACATCAGCGAAATTTCAAGGCGAATCTGAAAGCGATCAATTAAAACATTTAAAATAAACTGCATGGTCAAAGTATTTCACCGTGAAATTTGACCCATTTTTTTTTATAAAATGTCTAATAGTTACATTCGTATGCGACCTACTTTCTACTCATCTAAAGATATGCTCAACTTATTTTTACATTGAATCTGTTTTTTTCTTTTGTACCAGTACTAATATAAAGTTTTAATGAATGGTCTGTAAGTGTTTTCAATACACACTGGCCAGTAGTTGAATGATCAGTAAATTTGTATATTAAATGGTCAATAATGAATACTAAACTGTGAGAAAATTCATATAAACGGTCGGTATTTAAACGGACATTATTACCGCCAGAAGTGCCAAGTTATGTGCGAATAATTAGACTGAGAGGAGCCGATTAGTCCCGATCATAGCCCAAAAATGAAATATAATGTACCAATATCTTTGTGATTACGTAGTTGAAAAAAATCATTTTTTCATAATGTGAAAAAGTTACAAAGATTTACTAATAGATGCAAATGCAAAGATATACTGATTGATAAGAAACAACGTAAAAGAACTATTTTATTCATATTTCGCATGAATCAGACCGCAACATATTTTATTTACATTGATAAGAATTTTTTTTTTATCTAATATGATCAGTATAACAAGAAGAGATCGTAAGAGGAATACATGGGTGAGAGAAACATGAACAAAGTGGCAGATATAGCGGAACGTGTGAAAAACGTGCCTGGGAAACATTGAGAGAAGAATGGATGGCAGACAGACGCGAAAAATACCGGAATGGTATCCGAGAGAATGTGAAAGAAAGCAAGGTAGACCGAGTGGACGATGGGCTGATGAATTGAGAAGAATATGTGAAGTCGAGTGGATGCAGATTGCTCAAGACAGACAGAAATGGAGAGGCCTTCATCCAGCAGTGGATATATTTGCATAGTTGAAAATTTTAATCTATAAAAAGATTTTTTTTTTAATCTTTAAAAGATTTACATCGCGTATTTTATTTTATTTTATTAATAAGGCGGACATAAACGATACGCTAAAGAGTCGAGTAGAAAATTATCTCAACATCGTCTATGCAAATATTGTTCATCTTTATCTTGCACCGCACTTGCTAGAGTTTGAAATTGCCGAACATAATTTTATTATCATCGAAAGAAATACCGATAAGCAACACTATCATTTGTCACAGAGTAGATGAATCATTGCGCTAAATGATATGTACATATATTTATAACAAAAACACAACTGGATAAATATAAAACTAATAATTAACACATGCCAAAGTTTGAAACGAAATGAAAAAAAAATTCCATCACAAAACTATTAAAACTGCGAATACATACATTCATACTGAAAAACTATTGAAAGAAACTAACGATCAACTCGCACTGAGATGACTGAGATTGGTTCACTATGTAGTCGAATGTCAATAATGTGAGCTGATGAATCGTTCATTCTGAAGTGTGAACGATACTGGAAATAATATCGGTAGCTGAAAGCAGACCCGCCATTGTGTATTAATAACAGGAAGTGGCGCGACTACCGGGTTAGTGGAATAGTGTGAGTGTGCGATTGTACGAAAATAGTCGCGAGCCGAGGAGGAGGTGGGGGGTTCGACTCGGGGGGTGAATTAAGGGGGCGGAGGCCGAGGGGGCGAACCTCGTGAGGCCAGAGCCGTTCTAGTGTTGTTTCGTAGGCCAGATGACGTCAGAGAGGGGCGCAGCCGCGGCCGCCCCAGCGAGCGGAGAGCTCACTGACAGCCGCAGCTCGCAGACGACACATGTGGCCATAAGCCGACACGATTACACCCATTGACCCACTGACACATTACGCATATCGAATTTTTTTGCTTTTTGTCCTGTCGATTTCCCCTTTTAATTAAATTCAATTGAATTATGCAGCCGCTCTCCCAATTTTTTAATTCCCCATTAATAAAAGACGTGGGGAAAAAAATCGATTCCGTTTTCTTCGGCAATACTATATACGATTGAGGTATGATTTCGCGAGTGCGTCGGCTTAGCCGACGCCAACCCTGTGGGTTTTTTTTGTATAGAATTTGACACGAAGCTACCTGCCCCCACCTTCCCTTGTGGCCGCGACCAGCTTTTCATGTGTGGGTGCTATGTGATTCGATCGGCTAGAGGTTGCCACCCCTGCGTGGATTGGTAACCCTGCCACCGGTAACGAGACACATATGTCACGATCTTTGAGCATTCAACATCGTCAAACCGCTATCGGAGTTTACCTTACACCCGCAAACATCCATGTATCAAATTCTCGCACTTGCAAAACCAAGCCTTTATCGAGTATTTTTCTCGTTTTTGTTCATTTTTCAAGTATTTAAAAGCTCAGTAAAAAAAATACTTTCACTCGGTATGTAGGAATTTATTCTCTCCTTCTGCATTCTACAAAATGGCAGCACTACATGCCCAAACAAAAGCGGGGAAACTCAGTGTATGCAATTGTTTTATACATACTTTCTAGAATTTGATTTCCATGTGTGTGTGTACATTTGTTGCATACATAGATATTATTAGTATGGATGTTTAGGTACATATATGCACAAGTGTATATCTATGTAATTTATTGGGCTAAAAGCCTGTTTAATAAATAATTACCAAGAGGCTTAGTTTCGCAAGTGGCCGTGGCCTGGCCGACTTGGCTATTGCGACTGCTGTGGCTGTTATAACCGCGGTCGCTTTCCAGTCAGCTGTCATGTTCTATACAAAAATAACCAAGCGTCTTGACCGTCTTGTTCGTTTCTCCGCACCCCTCCTTGTAAATATCCAAACGTATTGCGAGTGGCGTCTGGAATGTCACGAAAGAAATACAGTAAAGTAACAGATTTCGCCATTAGATTCCACTAGTATCCAGTCGATTCTATTTATTTAATTCAAGACTAAAATTAGAGATTCAAAAAGAGTACAAGCGAGAAAAAAAGAGTACCAAAGGAGAACAGTAACAAAAAATGGAGTAAAAAACTCCCAAAGGGAGTACGGTTGGTTACCTTAATAAAATGTGGTCAAACCAAACCATTGGGAGTTCTGATTTTCTGCTTTGAATAAACATGAAACCATAATGTATTCCATCAATTGAACCTACACGCAAAATTACATGCTACGCTAAAACTGTTCGATCGGCGTTGTTGTACTGCCAAGGAAAAGCTATTGAAGCTTGCGATAAGCGTGGCACTATTGTCGCGGTGTGCAACGGCCGTCGACTTACGACAGGTGGTCGTCACGCACAACAACCAAGCCGCGATACCAAGACATTAAGTATTTTTGTGTAAATGTGAATAGTTAAATATAAAATATATTTTTATAAACGCTCAGTAATCAAAGGGTGCAAACGCAAATCTGCAATGGACATACAAAGCACAACAACTTTTCTTTACCTTTACGGACATGGCCGCGACTGAGAGCGTTACGACACCGGTGTGTGGCCGCCGTGTATATGTGTGCGAGCGTGTGCATGTGTTCATGTGCAGTGTGCGCATATGCGTGTACGTGAACTGAGCGGTGAAGTGGTGTGAGACGTCTGACCCCCAGCGGTTTGCGATCGCTCGAGACTTCGCCCCCGGGCCCCCATCTTTGGTAAGATACAACTCCACGGTTGATCGCATTCGATATGCTTTTAACTCCACAGGATGTTAACTGCGCGTTCGAATCCACATCGGACTTGGCGAGGCCGACGTGACGTGCCGTGAAAGAAACGAATCGTCAGCGATTCATTTTAGCCGACTGTACTCGCCCACCATCAAATTCAATTCGAAACAATTGAACGTGTCGCTGTTATTAATCGATCGATTAATTAATTAAATATATTTTAAGATATATCGCTTTGAACGTTGTCTCCCACGTTCACACATGACATGTCATGTCATGTCAACGTTCGTACACAATGTTCCACTGTATGTGTATGTCACGGCGCCAGAAGGGCCGATGTTAGGTCGATTGATTTTCGACAGGTCAATGACCTTTCTGTGTGTATTGAAATCGCAAAAAATGTGTATAAGGTTGACTGTCCTATTTGACTCGTCTCTTGATGAATATTTGAAAACTAGTAATGTATATGTAGTGTATTTACATATCAAAGCGTATATAAACACATGTGTGTATGTTTTTGACGCGGGGTGTATATAAGGCTATTTAACGCTTCTGATAAAATATTTGATTTAAGTTTTCATTACAAAGTCGCTCGCGTAAAATAGTTGCTCACGACGTGTGTACTCCTGGTAGAATATTTAATTTTTCACACGTTTGCAAACCCACTCGCGTCAAATAACTCCCCTTAGAATGTTTAGAATTTTTTCATACTAGTGACTGCTCGTTGACAGTGTCGTCGGGTGATTATCATTTATGTATATGTAGTCTATTTACATATCAAAGCGTATATTCGTGTGTGCATAATTATGTATGTAAAATATTCAATTTAATTTTTAAACTACACAATCACACGTGTATTTGACGCAGGGGGAGGTATAGAATTCTATTTAATTAGTCTAATTAGTTCTACATTCATGTGCGCTGGTAAAATATTCAATTTAATTTTTCATTACAAACTCGCTCGCGTGAAATAATACCTGACGACATGTGTACTCCTGGTAGAATATTCAATTTTTTCAGATATTTAATATTTCACACATTTACAAATCCACTCGCGTCAAATACATAGCTGTCATCATATACACCTGTTAAAATATTAAAATTTTCGATATATATTTAATATAGTGGTTATGTTGCGTGAGCACTTCGCGCAACCCGTGTCGTGTGTGTGTGAGTGAGTGAGCGTGTGTGTACATACCGTGCCGGGTATATGAGCGGCTAGGCTAACCTGCTGGACGATCGGTCAGGCATATTGCTGCGCTACTATGTATAGTAATGTACACACCTGATATAAAATTTGTTATGCTGATTGAGATTATTATAATTGTATCGATATGTTGAACGAATGTAACGAATAAAATTCGCATAATTTTTCGAATAAATAAAAAGAAAACAGGAATGACAACACAAATACATTAATAATTCATATTTTTTGTCTTGAAACAATAGTATCAAGATTAATGAAGTTTGAAGTTTTACTCTATATTTGGGTTTTTTTCTTCATACATACATATTTCACTGATTTATTGAAACTTTTTTTTAATGTATGACACCATTTTCTATCATGTCTTGATAATGTTAATGAAAATAAAAAAAAAATGAATAAAATAGTAAATATATGTAGTACTTACGATAAATTTGCTTAGGATACAAGTACCTGTATCTTCTAAATTTTGATAAAAAAATCTTCAAAATCATTATTTATTCCTTTCAAATAACAAATTCCCAATCAACTCAATTCAACTAAACCAACTTTACTGAAATACCGTATCTGCACAGATATGTACGTTGAATTTGCTATGTAAATGTTACAATCGCTATTTTCGTTATGTATCAGCAATAATTTTTCTCTGCGTTACATACGCTAAATACATATGTAGCTTAAAAAAGTTACTTTTGGATGAAGATACATTAATTTTGATATGAAAAATTGCAAAAATGCATTTTCACAATTTTTGTCAGTTACGTTAGTTGGGCTTAGGACGGCAGTATAATAAACGTCGTTATCGGGTATTCGTCAACTGGCAATACTCTAGTAATATACATAGTATGTCTGCCCGTTTTTATATTCGTCAAGAACACTTGACACACTTGTGTTTTCATTGAAAACTTGAATTATTATTTTTTACATTTAATTTACCGCTACTGTAAACCCACTCATACGTCAATAACAAACACTCTGTGATTGTCATCGCGTCACCCTTTTATTGCACATACATACTTTATTATCACACTTTCACTTTCCCTTTGCAATTTTTGTTGTGAAATGTATTTTGACCAGACTGAATCGACATTTTTGAAAGTTTAGAAAGGGTTGCGAGTAACAGAATGCATTTTCTCATTTCAGATTTGACAAGTTTTGTAATGTATTGACAATGGAAATCAGTGTGAACGTCGACTCCAACAGCGACACGCTAACGTCTTTCCACTCGTACGAGTATTTCGTTCAAAATTGCAATACGCAAAATGCGGCAATTGACTGTGAAATCTTAAACGACAACAATGGTTACGAAAACTTGAATCCGGTCAACGATGGCATATTCGCCATATCCGAAGACAACGTCATCGAGATGAAAGTCGACATTTGCGGAAACAATCTGTTGGCGGGTAGTTGTATTGGTTCAAATAATGATTTTCAAGTAGGGCGTCGACAAACTTCGCCGACGAAATTGTACGTGCTGAACCAAGATGTGAACTGCGACTTTCGACCGTCTGAAAATGATCAGGAATCGCCTGAGCTGTCTGCATATCCTCGGACTTTCGACTTGAACGAAGCCTACAATAATCTGGACTCGGTCAAAAATATCACCATCGACGAGCAAAGCAACACGAGCAACATCAACGCCGACAAAGATATGTTTTACGTGAACAAAGATGATTTTGAAATTTTGAATATAAATTACACCACAAAGGAAGACGCGGACAGTGCGAATTCTTCGCGCGAAACGAAATTCATCATTCCGGACACTATTCCCGTTTTGACGAATTCATTTCTCTCCATGGAAAACAGCAGTAATGCAACCGATAATTGCAACGCTATGTCGACTAACAATATCATTTGCTCAATTCCCGACGGAACCGATCCCAATCACATTTTTAAGTTGCCCAATAATGAGCTGACATTCAACGGTACATTGAAACATTTGCAAAAGTTAAAACCGATCGTCAATACTGATACCAGTTTCCAATCGCAGTTCAAAGATAACTTCAAAGATGTTTTTACCACCGATACAAACAAAGTATCGTTGGTTGATGACTTCAGTAACAAATCGACGGACTACATAACGAGTTCTCCGAGCGGTGACGCCAGTAATAGCAAATGTAATTTGACTATATCTTCCGACTCTCAATATCCCTCTGATTATGATATATTTTTAAATGTCCTATCGAGAACTCCGACTGGATTTTCTACTACGGAAGAAAATCAAGATGCCGATAGCAACACGACGTGTACTTTTGATCATAACGAACTGACTGTCCTTAAGAGCAAAGATATTACTTTGGATAACACTTATAACAGTGGAATGTGTTCACCTACTTTATTTTCCGACAATGAAGATGAAATTTATAACACTTTTGAAGATACTAAAATTGAGAAAGAAATTTCTGTTGAACAATTTAACGAGTATGATAAAAAATTAGTTAAAAGACTGGAGGTGTGTTTTTTTTATTAATACTTACAAGTCGTATACTTAAATTTTATAATACTTTATCAAATTTTTTTTGTGATTCTAGAAAGCTTTACAAGGAGTTCCTCCACCGCCGTCTATTACTATATCTCAGTTAACTGCATCTGATATACTGCAGATGTATAAAACCAACCTTCCAAAATATGACTGTATTGGATCATTTAATTCAACAGCCTCTTTGCCAGTAAATTGTGATAATTCTGCAGATAAAACTACAATGAACAGTTCAAATGAAGCTTTAGAAAAAACTATTAGTGAACAGTCACAGAAGGCTACCACTAGTGAAAGCAGCTCATCGGCTCTTAATATTTCTGAAAAATTGGTTCGCATTAATGCAACGGAAGAATTGGCCATCAATGAAAAGTGGCCTGAAATTCGTTCTTGTAGATATCATGGAATGCAGTAAGTGGCGAAATTTCTCATTTAAAATTTTCCATTACAATCATTTTACATGTATATTTTGAACCTTTTTTAAAATTTTATTTTCAGTTATAATTGTTCGACGTATTCTGAAGATATTGACCGTTTACTATGTCGATATTTATTGAGATATGTCGGCTGTGAAACGGCTTCTTCTTGCTTGGCAGTTTCGTCAAGGAAAAGTCCTGCTAAAAAATCTTTAAGATCCAATGTGGGTCGATCTCCTGGAAGACGTCTCAGTCATCTCGCTCGTCGCCGAATTTCATTCTGTAATGCCGATAATGTTAAACAAATGTTTTCGGCTAAAAGACAAATTTTAATTGATCGAACGTAAGTTTTTTTATTCGATATTATTATTTGCAATAGTATTGTCAGTGATGTAATTTTCAATATTTTATTGCAGGAAATACGCCGGATTATTTCTAGGAAAAAGTCAAGGTGTAAGGAAAAGTCCACGTAAGCAGAAAACACCTAAAAAAGTCACACCCTTAAAGAGAACTCCTAAAAGCAAAACTCCCAAAAAGAAAGCACCGAATAGCTCTCAAAAGAAGAAAACCACACGTCGTCTTTTCCCGAGTGAACCTGTACCTAAAACGCAACCAACTAAAGAAACCTCCAAAAGGGCACTGTTTTTAAGTCCCGAAACTGTGCCGACTAAACCTGTAGATGAGGTATCTACGAGTGCGTCGACTTCTAAAGCTATCAAATCCAAACGTGCCCTGTTCAACACTCCTAAAAAAGAAACTGACACTTCGAAAGATACATCGTCAAACAATTGCTACGACAGTGAACCACTGAAGGTAGAAGGGAATAGTAGAAAACGTTACAGACTCGATGATTCGATGGGCGACACTGATTACGGTCCTAGAGTTAAATTGCAAAAAAGTCTCTCGTTTGGTGGTGATAAACTTGAAAGCACCGCACAAGAACTTTCTACTTCAATCATCAAACATGCTTCAGAGCACGTTCTTAACAAGAGTGATGTTCTTAGTGATCTTCATAAAAAGGTATATTTTTTAGTCTATACGTATAGTGTTTTTAATTTGTGTCCAACTCACTCAATGCTTATATCGATTTTGCAGAAATTGTTGTGGGCCGTTGCAGAAGCACTTAGGTGTCACAGCATCGGTGTAAAACATGAAAAGTTTCGTCTTCACATGTCTTCACTTGCCAGATTGACACGCAAAATCAGCCAGTTGCCACACCATGCACGTACGCTAAGAACTCCTGGTAATTCCACCAGTGAAACGTTGCGAAGGTTTGTTATGTTTAATTTTCTCAGTCGGTCGTTCTTGAATTGTATACCTTTTCTTATGTTTGTGTATTTATCATTTCAGGATTGCTCGACAGCATGCGTTTTCGGTGATCAGAGGCAAGTCGATCGATGAAATCTTCATTGAGGAACAGACCAAGCATTCTAATCCGCAGCCGAGAAAGTTGATTGGCTACGTACCCCTCAACAGTCACGAATCGAATAAACAGTCACATTCCAATTTTGTTTTGACAAAAAATAGTGAAAATTCGCACGACAATGATAAAAATTCCAAAAATCTCGCCACGAACGATTTAAAAACCGTTTTGCAGGACAAAACGATAAATTTGAATCTGAAAACCAACGATTTCTCCAATAAATTATCATCTTCAGAGCAAAAAAAGTCACTTCTATTTAAAGACAATAGTAAATTGCATACTTGCCGACAAATGAGCTTTGACATGAATAATTTTAAAAGGTGACCTTTGTTCATATTTTAGCACAATACATATATAACAAAGTGCCCAAGCGCTCTTTCTGCAGATGTGTGATAAATTTGCTTTTATGTTTACATATTATCTTTTTCTTAAATTGTGTATGGTGTTATTCATGGCTATGTTTAATTTCATAATTTTTTTATGTTTTAATCAAACGTGTGTAAGAAAGATACTTTTTCTGCAATATTAATATTATATTTTTAACGTAATTAAAATGAATTCTCAGTTGTGTGAGTCAGTTCTGCTGATAGGTTATCATTTAATAAAAACCTCATAATGGTCATTCATCATTGAAATTTCATAGAAGTTAATGCCATTCAAGAGCTGCGTAGATTAGTGGTAAAGATATGAAATATTTTGTAAATACATAAGATGTAAATATTGTATTTTATTTTTCAATAAATTATTTAGCATATTTAATTATTTTTTAAGTTTTTATTTATATAATAAAGATATATGTTCTAGATTGAAAATTTATTATTTAAAAAACAAACTATGTATTCACTATGGTTCCATAGTACTAAGCTTATCTTTTAATGGCAGGATATTTCTATTCCATTGTTAATGCATTGTCAAAATATTAGCAGATTACAACGATATCTATAAAATGAGTCGTGAATTACAGCAGTATAATTAATTTTTTCTTATCACAAGGGGAACCAGTTCAATATATATGGTTATAATCAGTTTGTTATCAACAAGCAAATAAACATTGGAAAGGGAGTGAGCTCAATTTTAGTTAAAGAATTTTCATTCATTCATCATCAAACGTGTTTGGCGAACATTGCATTTCATTGTATACATATATAATTAAACCCGTGTTAAAAGAGGTACAATCTCAAAATGGGTAACAAGTTCAGTGTCCCCGGTTTAACTGATGATTTATTGGATGATTATATTTCATTGACGTACTTGGCAAAGCCTGAAATATTATTGTAAGTACATGAAAAATTAAATCAATATAAATATTCGTTTTTTATTATGTATTCGATATGTAAATTATTTCTTATTGTAGTCTTCTAAAACGTTTTCATTCTATTGGACCCGAAGAGATGAACAACGATTTTCATTTTAGATTTTACAAAAGTCACGTAATGGAAAAATTTCCTGTTTTAAAGGTACAAATAAAAAATAATATAGTTCACAACTTATCATTAAATCATATTAATTGTTTCAGTATAATCCTTTAAGAGATCGCATATTTCAAGTGTTTTCCTCGGAAAACGATAATTGCTTTTCGTTTGAAGATATGCTGGATTTGTGCTCGGTTATGAGTGAATATTGCCCTGATAAAGTTAAAGCAGTTTGGGCTTTCAAAATATTCGGTTTGAATTTTTTTTATCACTGCAATATAACCAACATGAATTAATTTTCAAGTTTTATGCATAAAATGTTACAGATTTGGATGGTGATAATCAAATAACTTTGAACGATATCTGTGAACTAATAGACCTTTTAACTTGGGACAGGATTGATAATCGCGAAGTTATAACTAATCACGAGAAAGTTTCCATAGCAAAAATTGTAATTGATAAAAATGTTTTAATAAAATACAATCATATTTTCATCCAAGTATAAGTACATACAATGAATTTTTTTTAGCTTCTCCATGAAATTGATCTGCAGCATAACGATAATTTGGGACCTGCAGAATTTTTTCATTTAATATCCAAAATGCCTGAATTCAGAAACTCTTTTTATTTTAATATCTAACAATATTATTGCTTACGATTTATATACATTAATTAACTATTAAATTAACGTGTTTAACTATTGGTTTTGTTAATTTTTGATTTATTACTTTTCCTATTTCAATTTTATTGTTATTTTGAGTACCCACACTGTATTTATTATGTTTTGTTTTTGTTAAGGGGAGAGTTTACCAACAGCTCTAAAGTTATGTACACACGTGCGAGGCAACGTAGCGAAGCAGCCTCGTCGGGCAAAATGGTACACATTGCGAGGCACGCCGAGCAAGGCCCCCGCTACGTGTGTACAAGGCTTTAGAACACGTATGTACATACGTAGATCCAGATAAGTTAAATAAATTGGCAAATTCTAGCAGGAGACATTCCACTTTAATTTAATTATGTCCAGTCATAGATATGCCTCTTCATACTTTTCGGTCGACAAAAATCGTCACAAGAATAGGGATGAATGGATGGAACCCGAGACTCGAATAACAAAGAAGTGACCTTTATTTTCAACACTTTATAGGGACATTTCATTACTAATTAAAGGAACGCTGGGTCAGGTGTGTGAAACGTTCTATTTTCATACAAGGTAGAGTTTTGTATTTTATTTATTTGTTAAAGTATGTACAACGCTTTATAGGTGCATAGAAGTTAAGTGTCTACGTAGTGGCGTGCGACGAGTCTTATGTGTGTCGTCCAGCGTATTGTGTCCGTGAGTGCGTTTTGATTGGTGGACGTTGTGACGTGTTCTTCGAGTCTGGCTCCGGCGTAGGGATGCGCTACGATGAGTACGGTTGTCGTGGGCAGCGTGGCTACGGTTGTCGTGAGCAGTATGAGTTCGACTGACGAGCGTTTATTTCGTCCGGTGCGGACTTGAGTGCAAGGTTCATCTATGCGGTAGGCCTGAGGTAGCCCGTTGAGGGTCCAAAAGGTTGAGAGCTGGAGTCCCGTAGAAGTTGTCTTCAGTGGAGAGAGTCCAGGAACAGTGACTGACTGGGAACGATGGTGGCGTATTTAAACCGCTCAAGTGCGCGTTTGTGATTAGACGTGTCAACTGTAAAGGGAAGAACTCGCGGGAAATTTTATGAGGTCATGCGAAGTTCTTTCACCTTACTTTAAGTGTCCTTTGTCGCTGTAGGATTGTACGTGTTGATTCGGGTGCTCATTATGTAAAGCGTAGCGACGTCTTTGTTCCCAAAGCGATAATGAATTTATCGGTTCGCGACACGTGTTGTTTTTATGTGTTTGCCCCAGATCTTAATGAGTTTACAACACGTGGATGGTACAGACACGTGTATGCGTTACACGTGCGAGTCGGGATTCCTACAACTTCGACTCCCACAATTGGGATTTTTATACCCAAGTTTCTTAGTTAGAGTCGGAACATTTTTAGAGCGTGAGGGCGTATCTAGACTATTCTACGTGTATGTGTCCAGTGGCTCTGCGTTGAGATCCATGTCAGAAGATTGCGTGTTGCTCGAGGTAAACGTAAAGTAAACGTCGATAGCAGTTAGACGATGTTTAATGGACGACGATCGGGACAGTGGTCGAGTGTGTGTCTCGTTACCGGCGGCAGGGCTACCAACCCACGCACGGGCGGCGCCCCCCCAGCCGCACGGATCACACAACACCCACGATAACATTTTTTAAAACCTAAACAAATCAAAATCACTCAAAATACAACATTTAAACGAGGATTTGCATCATTAAAAATAAAATGTCCCCATCGCGGCAATGGCCGCAATCGGCGCTCTCAGGTCGTGCTATCACGGCAAAAAAGCCGCAGTGTTGGTATCAGTGCACGGCGTGAGCGGTCGCGTCGCTGCCAGCGCCACCAACTGCCGGAACTGCCGGCTGGCATTACTCACGTTATCCTCTGCTCAACATCTTCCACCAGCAACACCAGTAAGTCCCATCACTGACACCACTCGTCAAATGGCGCGATCACCTCTCTGACGTCACTCTGCACTCTGCACTCTGCACTCTGCACACGTCACAGGCTTCGAGACGAGCCTCTCTGCCCGCAGGCTGGTGCGATCGACGTACATAACCTCAAACATCGACACGCCCGCACACCCACCTCCAACTACCCCGCCGTACTCTTCACGCAAACAGTACACCTGATGTTTATTTAACCCTATCGATACGTCATAATACGATATGACCATTGTTGTATTTGTAAAGCATGTAATGCGACCACATTGTTGGCACGTAATATTCAATCGGCGATGTAAACAAAACTTCGTCGAGTGCACGTGGAAAAGTTACTGCCGTGGCCGAGTCGATCCGCGAAAGTGTCTGGTCAGGTGTGCCAACTGTTAATACGCGCGTGTTTAATTAATTAATTTTTTCAATTTTGGTATTTTTCATCGGTCGTATGTGGTGTGGCGGGTAAAGCGGTCGAAGCCCAATCTATAGCTAACGTTGTTATTTATGTATTATTTTTTTCGAGATTTGTTTATTTATTGTTGTTTTATCAGTAGAGCGCGGGAATTGTTCCCACTATCGTTTAGCAAGAGTAGAGGGGGAAACCGGCTGACAGGGCCGGATAGGAAATTTTGATGCCACCTGTCCTCGGGACATTCGGCACATTTTTTCTCCTCTTTCCTAGCTTGTGGGTGAATGGAGATGTCTACGTCCAAGGGATCCCTTCGCTTCATCCTCTTGACTGGTTTGTTGGCGCGGGAGTTGTTCGTACTATCGTTTAGAACGAGTAGAAGGGGAAACCGACTGACAGGACCGGATGGGAAATTTCTCGTAATATTTATTTAAATTGTAATTGTAGGAAATTTAAAACAAAATGTTCCTTCTGGGAATTTGACCCAGCTGCCGTAAAAATGAGCTATCACTTGAAATTTTATTATCAGTAATGTTGATGGCGTTGTTGGAATAAGTCACATAGGAGATCCAGTGATTCCGTAAGATATTTCCGATATTTCAACTTTTCACCTGTAACCTCAGATGATGTTGAACGTTCATTGTCCAATTTGAAATGGATATTTAGTGAACGGCGACAAAGTACGACTATAGAACATCTGGAACAGTATATACATATAAAACAATAATAATTAAAATTTTCTGACAGACTAAAGACTTTTTATATATTGAAATTTAATGAAAACGAAAGAAGTGTAACGAACTTTAATACTCATTGATATAAAAAATTTATACATTTCATAAATCATTGGATACTAATTAATCTATTATATATAATAAAATTTACGTGCTGGGCAGTTTTGTGCATTCCACGCCAAGTGCTTTATATCAGGTTCATATTTCGTCACACTTGCGCAATTGGATTCATCGGTAATTTGGAAAATAATGACACAAGCCTATGTAGAAGAGAAAATTGATAATATCGCCATCGCTAGATTTTTTTAAACAGCTTATTATTATTTCCAGTCATTTTTTAAGTCAACAAACTTTTGTTTCCATATAGAACTGGATGGGAATTCGATTAATTACATTTCAATATCTTCCTGATTCAGCCACTCGAAAATCTCCAAATTAAGTTTATCAACCGATGTTGTCTGGATATACAATGAATGTCTTTTCTAATTTCCTGAATTGTGTGAATCTTGAAGAAAATTCGTTGATTATCGATTGAATAGCTGCAGATAATTCTTGTGATAATTTAATTTGATCTGGCTTTTCATCTGGGAATTTTTTTTTTGTATTTATAAAATATCTTAAACGTCGCAATTGAAAATTTGTAATTTAACTTCAAAAGCTCTGATTAAATCAAACATGACAATAATTATTCTCTTAACACCTTGCAGTTTAATGTTTAATTAATTTAAATGTAAGCACAAATCAATAAAGAAAATTAATTTTGAAAGCCATTCGGTGTCCATTAACTGATTATATTTTTCAATGACTTTCTCATTATTTAAAAAAAAACTTAACTTCATCTAAACACAACCAATCTTTGAAGACAATTTCCACGACTTAGCCATCACACGTTGTTGTACATAAGAAAACCATTGTACACAGAGTATACCTCATTTAATAATTCAAAAAATTTTCGTTTGTTCAATCCAATTGATCAATTTTGTTACGAGGCTCATAACAACTTCAAATGACTTGAAACTGTACTTTGCGCATAAAACCTGAAATGAAAATCCAATACGCTCGGTAAATAAATTGATAAAACCATTTTTCTCACCAGTCATACTGCGAGCACCATCAGTCATTACTGCCACAATTTTGGAATTTTATTTCGGCGAGTGCATTTACAACTGCATTGCAAATATCTATTTAATTTGTCGTTGCTAATGGTGTTAAACTGATTAGTTATTCTTTGATATTATTCCCATTACAGTAATGAATGTAAATCGACAACCCTGATCTATAGTATTTATTGTTACTTTTTTTAATATAAGCCTATAGAACGATATTTTTAACATATTAGGATAAGCTATAAATGCGAATGACTCAATAAACACTTATTTAGTGAAACAATAAATGTAAACAATATTTATTTTTAAAGGTAATCATGGCAGAATTTTTAACGAAGATGCCTACCGATATGCTAACTGAAGATGAACATTTGGAGGAAGAAACAAATGGAAATATGAATACAAGTGACAATACATTTAACGAAGTAATAAATCTCGCGGTGTTCAAATCGACCATACAATTTAAACGAGAATAATACTAATGTTGCTATTTTTAGGATAATAACAAGTCTACAGTAAGCGATGGCGGCGAAGACCCCGAATTGGCAGCCATCAAAGCTCGCGTGCGAGAAATGGAAGAAGAACGGGAGAAGATTAAGCAACTGCACACCGAAGTAGATAAACAAATGAGTCTTGGAAGTCCACCCGACAACATCGGTGAGTGTTACAAACCTTTAATACGCATCATACGAACATTTAACTTCATACGCGTCTTATAACACAATTCCAGCTGGTCCTTTGAATCTGTCGTACGAAGAGAAAGTAGAGGTCGATACCCGTTCTATATATGTCGGAAACGTAGACTACGGAGCGACGGCGGAAGAACTCGAAGATCACTTCCGTGGATGCGGTTACATCAACAGGTCTTTCAAACTCAATGTCCATTCGTTGTTGCACGCACATCTATGATAAATAATATTAAAAATTCGAGTTTTATGTATCTTAGGGTTACCATATTGTGTAACAAATATGATGGTCATCCCAAAGGGTTTGCGTATATAGAATTCGGTGACAAGGATGGTGTCCAAATAGCTATGGCCTTAGATGACTCCTATTTAGAGGAAGACAAATAAAAGTTTGTACTTGTATATATATATACTCTGTTCAACGTAAGAAGCACCTTGTTTTCACGACTTTGATCGGTTATCGTTAATGTTTATTCTGAGGAGCTGAGATGGTGACAAAGCTCATTGGTTTAGACCCGGGTAGTCAAGTCGTAAATCGGTCAAGAATGAAATGTTTCTTAAGTTGGACAGAGTATAGTCTGCTATTATTTTAACAAGATAGTGCAGTTTGAGTATATTGCTCGTGCTTAAAAAAGCAAAAACTGTTTTGTCCCTCTTCAAGAGGGGCTGTTAGAAGAAACAGATACTCTACCCTCTCTTGCTAAAAAAAAAGATAGACTGAATGAATAAAATGTTACCGTAACGTATATTATAGCGTGATTATCGTGTTGTATTAATTTTTTTTTTTAAATTAGGTTCTGCCAAAGCGTACCAACACTCCCGGTATGATGACAACAAATAGATTCCCACGTGTAGCGAGAGGCCGCGGACGAGGAATCTCCAGAGGGGCTATATATGGCTATGGACTTCGCCGTAGAGCAAGGTAAGTTCGTATGCTTGATCAATTTTGCTTGCTTTGAGTAAATTTTTTTAATGTCGTATTAATGTCGTGTTTATGTTTTCTTTATCTTATTTCTGATAAAAGAAATTCGACATTTTAGGGGCAGAGGCAGGATGTATTACTCACTATACTGACCTAGAGGCGGTGCATCTATCAGGAGGCCACACTTGTGATATTAATAGTGTTTTGCTTCTTGGTGCAGTATATTGACTTAATTTTTGATATAATTGACCATTTTTGTGTATCATATACTACCTACTACATATGACATTCATGAAATTGGTTTATACACGAATAATATCCAAGTGCAAACTTTCGTTTCATGAACACATCTTTGTCTTTATTATTATTCAATGATAATAATATGTATCTTTTCATTTTTATTTTAATATTGACTTATTTTTTGTAAGTCAAAAGAATACGATGAAGAATATGTTCGTGATTATGAATTTATTATATGACGGTCAATTTTGACTTAAATATTTACGATATGATACAAATGACGCGTTTGATTGTTATGTGTATTTTTTACAGATCTGCAAGTTAAATTTGTATAACTTTTCGTTGTCAGGTTTTTAAGCTTGTCTTTTTTTTCAGTTGAAATCTGAGAAGTCGATTTGAAGCATTTAAATGTTTATTTTGATTATAGCAATGTATATTAATGTATTTTTGTGTACATTTAAAAGTTATTGAAGGTATGCTTTTGAGTTCATAATTATTTTTAAAAATGTTTTTCTGACATTTTTTCTTTTTTACTTAACGAATATTGTTCCTAAATATAATGGTATTGTATTATACTCATAAGAAATCAACACTAAATGTATCACAATATACACATCTTCTTGAGTTAAAAAAATAAAAAAATTATTCAATATGAATAATAATTTTTTTTATCTATAACGTGTAGCTTCCCTGTAGTGTATCTTTTTTGTACAATTACCATAAAAAAAAAAACATACAAAATACTTTATATAATACATTTTCTATGTTTCTTACCATAGATATATTTCCATACATAATCATTATTCTTTAATAAATTTGATCATAAAGAACTGAATCATAAACTATGTATGTCTAATATGAAATTTTTGTGTACAGGGTAATTTTTACCTCAATTTTTTTTTTTTACTTTTCGTATTCGACGAATTTATGACCAATATTTTCAAATTTATCATGTCGAATCCTTGCATTATTTACTGATTAATAATATGTAACTCTGAAGATGTATTTTGATGTTTAATTGATGTTGTAAAAGCTCAGAAATATCTGCATGTAACCAATTTTATCAATTCTTTGCTGTGTATATTCCATAACTGTGTCTATCTAACTACAATAGTTTAATTATTTGTATACAGTGATGCCCAATTTGAAAAAAATTGATGAATAGTAATGAATTTCACGAATTTGTTCCTTTTTGCCAATGGGGGATTACTGTAGTACTTTGGCATGCTAGATTAAGTATTTACGTCATCAAAAAGCTACGAGTTATGGAGTCCAATTTGGACATCTCCGAGACAGTCTAATTGAGATTGAAGAAACCACTCGTTGATGATTCTGCTAAATTTGCGGGCACCCGAAACCAACTCATCCAATTTGGACTTTGAAATTTGTAGAATAGTGATGGCGACTGCATATTTATAGCTCAGTATTTGTGTATTCGCAATTTTATGTAATTGAAGTGCTGGTAATGTGGTAAAGCTCATACGCTACATTTATATCAGCAATTCAAATGAACCATTTATTATATTGTATGTTGAAACGGTGCTCAGTTTTGAAATTCAATAAATGGAAACGTAATACTTACAATAAAAAAATGCGACAAAAAAAGGGGTCGCAGATATATTGCTGAGGCCGTTGTAATGTAATCTGTTTGTATTGTTGCAGTTCAATATTTGTGTTATTCTTTTTCTTTTTTTCCATTTAGAACTGGACAGAGCCTGGGAAGGACTAAATTGCTGATTGCAACCCTTTACGTTTATTTCCCAATCAATCGATCGGTAATCCAAGTTTATTTTACGCTTTTTATAGATAGATTTTTTACGTCTCGTTCCATTTATTTTATTTCTCCTGAAATTTTATCTTTTTTCAAAATTATTTTTATTTATCATTATGCATTTTCAAAAATTTTCTTTTTTTTTATTTTGTGACGAGATTTCAGTTCATTTATTCGTTTGTGGCAACTTATAAAAAAAAACTGTTGTCAACTGATCGGATTTTTTGTCATTGCGTACAAAAAAAAAAAAAAAATGTAATTTCCTCATTCTTACGGAGTGGAATCCACAAATGGCATGGTGAACCAAAGTCCCCAATCTGTTGGAAACATTTAGTATTCCATTCCAAAACTTCCATTTCTTTCATACTGCATGTATTGAAAAGAAAAATATCTTAATTACAACTAGATATTTGCTCTTGTTCAAATTGAACTCTTTTTGTGTTCTTTAATTTTTGAACAGGTAAGTATGATGAAAAAAGTAAAAAAAAATGTTAACATTGCAAAATATATGATAAAATGGTCAATAAATGTAAAAAAAAAGAGTAATAATAAAGATTATAATGGTATACTACGTTATTTTATTATACACGTAAAATTACAATACTGAATCATCATTAAGGTTTTCACAGACGATCCGTTTCACCTTTATCCATCAGCCTTTTCTTATCATATCAATCATACGTAGCACCCAAATTAAATCTAAAGACAAGACAGATCGTCTGTAGATACCTTTACACCTTACAATAAATATTACATTTAGTGACAACTATAACTAACTAACACTTGGAAGTTTTAACACCGAACAGAGGTATTCTACTAGTACCTGGGGGAGTGCAAGACGTGCCTCACTAGGGACAGATAGGGATTATAGACATGTCGCAGAGATACTTCATCTTGTCAGTGGGCGTTAGCGAATTGGTCGGTCGGTTGCCATTTTACATCAGGAAACTGGCTTCACTGTTGGAATCCGATGGTGACGAGGACATGGACGTGTTGTCGGGGGCCGTGTGTCAGCTGCTCCGACCTTTTCCCTCTTTGATGGCGATGACGTAGCGCTGAGCTACACGCTCCGGTGGAGAATATCCATCTGCGTATGTCGAGTCTTCAAAGAGTACCTCATACTTATCGGATGCAAGTCCTGGAAGTTTGTTGACGACCGCTTTGTAGAAGCAAGTTGTTTGAGGATACAGTGCCATAACTGTGAACGAAAATGTCGATTGTTAACAATGAATGGAATAGATGTGGTTAATTTAAAATTTGATTTCTGATTGTTTTCTGACCGATGGAACCTTTCGGGAATAGTGCAGATTCGTCTGTCTCCGGATTTGCCCTCATCAACGGTAGTGGGACGACACGTCTTTTGGATAACACATGTCTGTTCTTTTGCTCCTCGTCTATGTCGTCCACCTGAAATAATACAATTTCCATCAGTTGGGTACATTTTCACTTTATCCATATCGGTTAGAGTATTGTGATCGTGCGAAAATTCGACCTCGGAATTTTTACAGATTTGTATTAGGTGTCTGTCGTCCCCTGATCACGTTTTCATGATTTTTGGGAAATGTGTGAGATCGGTATATATACATATCTCAAAAACTGTTGATCCTATCTTACTGAAATTTGTGTTCATATTTATACGCAAGGCTATTTCTATCAATTATAATAAATAAGCATTTGATTTTACCTCGTACTTATTCTGCGAGATACTCCAACCGACGACTTCGGCAAGAATCCAATTCTCCTCTTTATCCGATACTCTCACCAGTGCTGCTACCATATCGCCGCTCTAAAAACATATTATTTGTTTCATATCAATAATTTCAATGCGCAATTCATTATTCGTGGCGAGGAATGTTTACTTTGGCGATATAGTTTCCATCGGCCGGAACCGCACCGCACAGAGGTGGTGCTCGTTCTCCAGGTTTTCCAACAAACAACGGCAAAGTCTGCGCCGAATTCAACAGCATTTTCATCAACGCACCGCATCCTATAGTTTCCTTGTTTCCAGCATTCCGAGCCTGGTGAAACTAGTAAATTAAATTACACCATACGTACAAAGGGTACCATACAAAAAGATAGCGAAACAAACCTGAATTCTGCGCTCGTTTCGGATTACGCGGATATCGTTTATACGACCCAGAGCCGCTCTCAACAATTCCTCCTCTTGATTTGCATCAGCCAAACCCGTCTTGTAGAGACCCCTCAATTTTTGCTACAAATGCGAAATTTCAATTAGTAAAACGTGTCGGAATACAAAATCACAGTGAATCAAACGTCTCTGTATTACTTCGTAATAATGGGCAGAATTCTCATCGGCTGCAACCTTTTCTTGGGTCTTCAATACGTTTTCGATGTTGTGTTCTGTACGATTGCGTTCCGCCTCTATCTCATACACTAATCGGTGTAACGATCTCAAAGCTTCCTGGAATTTTGTCAAATGATTTTATTATTGAATGAACCGTGTGAAAGTTTGTATCAATATAAATGGAAAGCAACGAACCTGGACTTGCTGAGCGGCAACGTCAGCAGTGAACGGCATCTTGTATCCCTTTAACAACGGCTGGTATTGTACGATAGTGTTTTAGTCGACAGAAGAACGTAGTACCAGCAAATAACGACAAACATTGACAGTATCTAATCAATAAAAATAAATAAATTGTTAAAAATTGATAAATATAAGCGGATTCTGCTGACTTTCAAATCAGTAATATTGTTTGCGAGTGATTGTTTAGCAAGGGAGACGTTGAAATGGCCAATTCCATAATGGTCAAATGGAAAATGTCGCAAACGGATAAGGTCTAATAGGAATAATATCATCATTTTCAGCCTTTCACTATCGACTGCTGGATGAAGGCTTCTCAAATCCTCTTCCATTTCTGTCTGTCTTGAGCAATCTTCATCCACTTGACTACAAACAATCTTCTCAATTCATCAGTCCGTCGTCCATTCGGTCTACCCTGCTTTCTTTCACATCCTCTCGGATACTATTCAAGTATTCTGCCATCCATTCTTCTCACTATGTGTCCACTTCAGCTTTTTCACACGCTCTGCTACATCTGCCAATTTGGTCATGCTTCTTACCCGTGTATTCCTCTTTCGATCTCTTCTTGTTATACCAAGCATACATCTTTCCACGCTTCTCTTGAATTTAGCAGCCACGTTTCACACCCATACATCATAACTGGCAGTACGCATTGCTAGTATGCCTTCGTTTTAAGCATAGCGGGATGTTGGATGTAAAAACTATTTTAGTTGGATTAAAAAACTATTTAAATCTATGTTCATTCTTACGAAAACGCTCCATCCTAGTTTCATTCTTCGCTTTATCTCTCCTTCTTTACATTCAGTCGTGATCACTAATTGTCCTAGGTATAAATAATCTATCTCTACAAGATGGTTATAAAAAGCGAACAGATAATAAGGTGGAATTATTAATATTATTTCTATTATACTTTAACTGCGCGTTTGCATTAGATTTGTTTTTGGGGGATTTCCCGTCGTAAGACACGCGTTTTTATGCGTTTACTCTTATGATTTGTGACGCGTGTTCATACATATTCGTGTATCCTCACAACTTTATTCTCAAAATTATTTTACATTGTATGGTTTTGTGACGCCACATTTTCTACAACCCCCCCTACCCCCTTTCGTCACGAACCATCAAATTATATCATACCCCACCATTAGGGCGTGACGTCATTTATGGACGACCCTATTATCTGTTTACGACATTTTCCATTTGACCATAATGGATTCGTTCGAATTAGATTCGGCTTTTTCAACTGTGATCGTTTGGCACAAAATATATACATACATGTGAATTCATACATATATGTAATAGGAGCCCTTTGAGTTCGCAATCAATCGATAACTGCAAAATATATAACGAATGCAAATATATGCATAAAGTATGGCACATACATATATTCGAATTTATATGCAGGTAATGTGATTGTATTGGGTCAAAGTTAACTGGGGGTGTAGAAAGAGATAGCGATATACAACATTCAATTGGTTAGAGGGAGAGGTAGATTGACGCGTGCGCTTTGACAAGTCCTGCGTTTAAAAATATCTCACAGCTTGAATCAATACGGGGATTTATTGTTGTTGTTGTGACGCATCGAAAGGTGATCAGAAAGTGAATGATAAATGAGAAATTATGATTGTTGGAAAGCATTGGGTGATTATGTATGAAGTTTGAAGAATCGGGGGATGGAGTTCGGTGATGTTATGGGAATGGGGGTACGATTTTTTTGAAACTTACGATGTCAGCAACGAAAGCAGAAACAGAATCAAAAACTAGGGTTTTCGAGAAGGGCTGCATGAGTCACGGATTGTTGAGAGATCAACAAACGCTGATTGAGACGAGCTTCCTCGCAAATCGCCGGTCAAACACAATGTGACAGCTGATCGAACTGATTGATCTGACGCCTCGGTCGTAGTCCAATTGATTTACGTCCATGCCGACATTTTCACGAATGCGGTGCATTTACGCCACACCACATTATCTCGCGTTTTACAATAATCTTCCGATCTTTAGCTGTTTGTTCAGTTATCTCCGAGACGTTTTACTTTATTTTGACTCACAAAAATGTGGTTCAAATTAAATGTCCAAAATGCATTTATTCTACAATGATACAAAAAATTACCTTTGACAAATTAATAAATAATTTTTCAAATGTGACTGGAGTCAAAGGTAAAGTGACCAGATGTTTTTTGTTGGTCGATACTAAAACATTATAAGGCCTACCTCGTGTAACATCGGACAGCCTTCAGGCCACAACGGCCGAGACGTATGTTTTTTTCTATATAATTAAACAGATGTCTTAAAAAAATTGAATTTATCCGCACGCACACTTCGAAATAGCGACCCGCGTAATTCGAAATCTGACAGTGATTTGTGCAAAATGAAATGCGCATCGTGTAGTGGTGCCACTGCCCACACACACATGCGATGCGAGTCGTGTGTGGCGTGCGCGTGTGTTGCAAAGTAGCAAAGCAACTAGCGAGAGCGGCCAGTGCGGAGCCAAGTGTCAAGTGAGCGAATCGGGCATATCTGCACATCTGCATATCTGCAAGTCACACGCGTACGCGGAGCGGCGCGTTGTCCGTTGCCATGAGCGAATCGCGCGAAGAAATCCTCGCCAACTTCCAGGTCAGCTCACATCCCCTTTTCTGACTTTATAACCCCTTTATATAGGTAGTCCCCTCGACAGCCAAACATTCACCCTCCCCTCCCCCCTTGACGTTTCCATCAGATCCCTTGTCCTAGTGTTAAAATTTCAAATGTGATTTCTTTTTGCGTCGTGTGGACATTGTCTTACACCCACACACGCGCGCAAAACACAAAGCTCGTCCACACGTCTCCGAATTTAAACTCCCCTGTTTTCAATTGTTTTTTTTTTTAATTTTGAATCACAATTACGCATGTCAAAAAAATGTTGTATATGTATTTAATTTTTTTGTCGTATTTATATCGAAATGCGTAAGGTCGGGATTTTTGCCGCCGCAGGATTTACGCTGAATAGTGTATATTTTGCGACATTGGACCTTTCGGAGCCGAGTCGCATCAGTGTATTTCGATTGAATTTATTTATTCCATACAATCGAATCTCATATTATAGGGAGTACAATGGATGTATCAGTCTTTTGTCAAACAAAGACCTGTACTCTTTGTTTGACGAATAAAATTTCCAATTTCATTGTTGGAATTTACTCATGTATTGCGATACGCGGAAAAAAGATATGGAGCTCGTACAAAATCGTGGAATAGGTTCCGGGATATAAAAAACAAAATAAATTTTGTACGGGATATAACTCGTACAAAATGTGGGTATACATAATTATGTACATACAAGGAATAAAATAATATATTATGTACACATTTGGAACAGAACAGTGGATGGTTTCTGTTGTTAGAAAATCTGTAACATTTGTTTTTATTGGTTTTTCCTTTATTTAATTTCTTCATATTGCTTATAAATATTTTTTATCTCTCGTTAAATTTTTAAAGCTCTTTCAATATCAGAGTTTATGTTTATCATCGTATTTTCTAGTTTTCTAGCTGTTTGAATAACTTCGCTCACATTCGTAGCAGTAAATAAATCTGGTTCTTCAGAATCACTGATAGATTTGCTTTCGATTTCAGGACTGTAGACCGTGTTAACCGGATCGTCTTCAGTTATTTCACCTTTGCCGAACGTTTCCATAATGTTGCGATTATTCAAATCTTGAAAACTGTCTCCCAATGAATTCGATATGCATATAATAATTTGATCAATTTCTTTCTCTCTCGGTGGGATGTGATTGATTGCCTCTAGTTACTATCACTACTACTTCCACTCGAACTTTGTGAACGGAGAATTAATGTAAAAAAAATGTCCCTTTTGTTAAACCGCGTAAATCGAAGATGGGTGTACCATACATGCTAGTCCTAAGTTCATCTCTCTATCCGCTTTGACACTCCTTTGGATTTCGTTGAAAATTAAAATTAATTAATTAATTTTTTTTCCATCTATATAAAGGCCTCAGGTCTGCCGATTATTTCCATACGCTTTTTTCTTTTGTTTTCATCGAAAATTTTAATTATTATTTTTATTACTAGTCACTGACCGTTGACAGTGTCATATGGTGGTTATCATTTATGTACGTATACATATACTCATAGTGTATTTACATTGGTCTATGCCTAAAAAATCATTTGATTATTAAAATTATAATTGGTTTAAATTACATTACCCCCCCCTACCCCTTCCACACTGATCCACGTGTTCGTGCTGGGAGGAAGGAAGGGTATAAAGGCTAGACATAATATCGGAATGTGAAGTCGATATGTACATATGCTATTGGAATCCTAGTGGAATATTCAATTTTTCCATATGTTTGATTTTTTCATATTGTATGTACAGTGGAACCCTGTTGCATCGTTTTACAAGGGACCGTAAAAAAACGATGTATGCAGAAAAACGACTTATACGATTAAGTCTCAAACCCATAAAAAAAACGTGTTTTGTAAAATTAAAAAAAAAACTAATATTTAGACGATTGATACAGAATAACGATATATGTATATGAATGTAGGAGAACGATGCAAGCGAGATTATTTAACACTTGTTCTTATGGGTGTTTGGCCAGGACTATGAAAAATAGCGATATATGCGAAAAAACAATGCATGCGAGAACGATGTAAAGGGGTTCCACTGTATTTACAATCTCTGGACGTGTAATGCGTTAAATTTGCTCCTCACGACACATGCACTCCTGGTAGTTGAAAAATGTGTGAGTGTTCCGCGACTACCCAGCCAGGCTATTACAGGCTTACGCTACATTACATATAGTAATATTATAATATTTTAACTTCGTAACCTATAGTTACCGCTATTATTGACCCACTCACGTGTCAATAATAACCGCCATAGTACTCTAGGAATAGATTTTTTTCATTTTATTATTATATTTTCTTTGTTGGGTTTTATTTGTTTTCGATTTATTTATCAATCGCTGTATATTTGTCTTGTTACAAACATGTTTACTCTTAATGTGAATGTGATGACTTGCATTATTGATATATTAAAATTGATACATTGTCTCTTTTTTTAGGGTATCACAGCTATTGAAGATGTGGCCGAAGCTATACTTCACTTGGACGAAGCGGATTGGGATTTATTAGTTAGTATTCCTGACTTATTAAATATTTAAAACAACTCAACGGTGCCTAATTTTTTGATATTCTCTTTCAGTCGGCTATTAATCGAGTGATGCCACAGGATGTATCAAACGCTAGCCATAGACACAATTCTATGTTAAACAACAGCGAAGTCGACGTTGAAATGATAGATGATGATTTATCTGTTATTAAACCAAAATCCATCGTGCCGTCACGTACGTACAGACGTACACAACACGTGTGTGCGTGTTTTTTTTATTTAATGTTTTATATGTTTTTGTAGAACATTTTTCCGTTTGTTTCATATATAGGGCCGATGGACGGAACCAGCGTTATACATGGCCCATCTACGTCTTGTAAAATAGATCGGCCGATACGGATATTGGAGTTCCGCGTTCACTATTTAGATAAACAACACAATTTCGAAATGTCGGACACGGAAAATGTCGGTCAGTAAATGAAACGTTCAAATTTAAAATCGCATCTAATTTTACATTGTCGTGTTATTCGCGTGTTGACATATTGGCCCTGTGCGTTTTCAGCTGATCTTCGTAGGAAAATTTGTGATTTGTCGGGAATAGCACCGTGTCGTCAAATATTAGACGGCTTACGGTGTCCTATGTCGTTACCCAATACTGCTCTATCTTCATTGTGTTTGCCCGATACGTGCGATATCTTCATGAAGGTACCTGAAGAGCAGCAATTCGACGATAGGTATTATTTGTTTCTTACCTATATATGTATGTACATATAATCATAAATGCATATGGTATTTAATTTTTTTTTTTTGCTTTTCAGATCGACGGAACGTTTGACTCAAATGTATACTTTAAATATAGACAATGAAGACAAACCCTTAAAATTAAAGTTTCCCGGAACTCGCACTGTCCTTCAAATTAAAGGAGATATTTATACACTTACTAATATTCCCGTAAGACATCAGGTTTGAACATTGGTTTTTTGTATATTATCATTGATACAGTCAAAAATTTGATGTATGTATGTAGATACTTATCAAATATGTTGTTTATTTATTATTTTTAGGTTTGGACAGGTTGGCCAGATTCGCCGAATTTAGATGATACTATGTTAGCCCTATCCGGAGTGTCGTATCCGGTTCATAATCTTAAAGTTAGAAAAGTTGTTCCGAAGCCAATTACCGTACACAATGACTCTGACAGTGAAGAAAGTTCTGCGGGAGAATTTGAAGATGCAGAAACCCTTGCCGTCGAGGATGATATATTTTTGGACAACGTTCGAACAAAGAAGGAAGATCCTTTAAGTGCGTCAAAATTCGATCAGTCATGTACATGTGTTTAAGAGTTTTTGTTTTTAATATCATTATAATTAGTTCCAGATAACGTTGACGACGAAACTATTGGCTGCATTCAATTCTCTGAACATTTTCAAGAGAGATACGGACCGTTACATCCACTCTTTTTTCAAGGATCACTAGACAATGCAATTAAAGAGGCTTGCATGAAACCGGCTAAGGATGTAAATGCATCTAACTAATTTATATACATAGGTTTATTTTTTTTGCCACGTCTAATGTTGTGCTTTTTTTTTAGCGCCGTTTACTCGGAATTTATTTACATCACGAAGCGAGCGTTTTATCGAACGTATTCTGCGCTCAATTATTAGGCTGTGAATCCGTGTTACAAGTACTAGCTGCCAATTTTGTTGTATACGGGTGGGATCTTACGTTTGAGTCAAATAAAAACATGTACGTGTCGAATCATTCGCTTTTGTAGCATTTATGTGCATTCTTTGATGTTAATTTTGTTTTTTAAAGGTTGCTATCATCCGTATCGAATACACTCGGCGGTGTAGCTAGTATGACTGTAAAACATATTCCATTAGACAGGTTGCCAGTATTAATAATCATCATGAGGATAAGATCTAACACAGAAATTTTCTCCGTCATTAATGGTGTGTATGGTGTTTTTTTTTTTTTCATTGATCCAATGAAATATTGTTAATCTATTTTTTTGTTGTTTTGCAGGAAATGTAACGTTAGAAGAGCTTTTAGGTCAACTTGTAGAAGGTGTGGAGAGATGGGCGAGTAGACGTGATGAAGAAATCCAAGAAGAGCAGCAGAGAGCTGCGCTCCAACAACTTAAATGGGAACAGGATGAAGCTTATCGACAAAGTTTAGAAACTGATAGGTTGTCTCATTTTACTTTTTTTTTCAATTCAATTCATCGTGATACTAGTTACTAATTTAATAAATTTTCACATATAGAGCCAAAGAAGAATTAAAGAAAATGATAGAAAAAGCAGAAACTGAAGAAAGACTTCGTGTAGAGTCTGAACGGCAAGAAGCTGAAACGAAAAGAGAGGTACTTGTAATACTTGTCATTTATTTGATGAAAAAAATATCTCCAGGAATATTTATATAATATTTCGTTTTTTAGGCAATTCGTCAAGCGGCTCTATCTCGACTTCCAGAAGAACCGCCAGCTGATTCTGGCATTTCTATCACCAAAATACGTGTTCGTTTACCGGAAGGAAGTTTTCTCGAAAGACGTTTTACAACTAATACAATGTTAAAAGTAAGCCTTATTGAACATCATTGAATGGTATTTATTTTTTATTTTGTAGCTACAAAGTTTATGTATGTATTTTACAGATTTTATTGGACTACTTGACAGTAGAAGGCTATCCTGCTGAAGAATATAAAATCATTTATGGCTGGCCTAGAAGAGATGTAAGTTTGTGAATTATAATATGTATGTACGACGTTCATGTGATATCGTCTATAATGAATAATATTTTTATTTACAGTTAACTACCATAGACGGTGATTCAACATTATTAGCTTTAAAACTATGTCCACAAGAAAATGTAATGTTAGAAAAGCGATCAAGTGAGTGACTATAATAAAGTAACAATGAAAAAAAATGTAAATAGCCTCAAATTTTTGATCTTCTTGAAATTGTTGTATGATTTAATTATATGTATGTATATTATAACAGCAGCAGGTTTATACTTTTGTGCTATTTATTTATGAAGAAGAATGTAAAAGTGATTGATCCCATTGTCTTTGGAAATGAATTATATTATATATTTTAAGTTATTTTGGCGCAGGATTGTGGAAAATTTGAGATTATTCAAAGTATGTATTTATTTGTATATTTTATTTCACGGTCAACAATAAATCAAAGTAATGCAGATATCTATTTATACGAATTAAAATTATTTTAAATTTATTATGTAACTTTTTATAACTTAACATTGTTCAGTACTGTGGCTGTTGAATAATATGATATGTAGTTAGTTTTTACACGTTGATAATTTACAGTTTGCAGCAGTGCTTATCTAAATGAATACATTCAACATTTGTCCTATTTTCATCTTAATTTACTCTACATGCTGACCAAATTTATAATCGTGTAATAACTTACGCAATGTAAAACAGCTTTAAAATCGTGTTGTAACTGAATGGATGTAATAACCAAACTTCAAATCTTACTAAACTAGATCTTCTGTCCGTTCATAAGTAAAGATATTGTCTTTTTTTTTATTTTTCTATAAATGCATCCTTATGTTTTTGCAATATTAATTTATTCGGATTTCTTTTCATGTTATAAATGTGTTCACTATATCTTATCAAATTGTACATTTTCTCAAATAAAGTATAACATTTGGAAAAAAGTAACTTTTGTGATTATGGAGGGATTTCCTTGAGCCTTGATTGAATTTTGTATAAACTTTACAGGTGCACACTACACAATTGTATCCAAATTACCTAAGCTTATATAAATTTTGCGTAAACAATCTCAACAAACAAAATAAATATTGACAATATCATTCCGCCTAGTAAAAATATCAAAACTGATGAAAATTCATTGATTGTAACTTTATATTTGTACGGGTCAACATTTTTGACACACTTCGGCTTTTTTGCGTGCCATATCGATCTTTGTCTGGCCATTAATCCCCTCTCAGCAATTTTACGTAGCTAAAAAAATAACTCGAACGTTACGTAAGGATATATACTTTTCAGAAACAAACAATCACTCACCCGTATGTCACCAATTTTCTAAACGGCGAGTGTTTCTGTACGATGGCTACCATTTTTTGCACGGGAAATAAATTGATTTCTGACAATTCGCACACTTCTTGTTCCGAAAATGTATCGGTGATAATTTTATACGCCGTGGCGGTATCTACGTGGAAGGCAAATCCTCCATTCTTCACCATCTTCAAACCTTCATTGGGTGTAAATAAATTGTGCAATTTTGCATTTGATATTTTCTTATGGTATAAATTTAATGCGACCACATCATTCGTTCGCTGTAAAATCAAGTTATTTTAAATTACATTAATATGTGTACACATAAAACAAATAGAAAAAATTA
This sequence comes from Parapsyche elsis, assembly GCA_022651745.1. Taxonomy (NCBI): domain Eukaryota; kingdom Metazoa; phylum Arthropoda; class Insecta; order Trichoptera; family Hydropsychidae; genus Parapsyche; species Parapsyche elsis. The sequence continues at coordinate 5,628,642 of JAGVSN010000018.1, forward strand.
AAAATGTTTTGTACCCGAAAATAGTCAAGAGTGTATACGATGTCTTCGATTCCTGCTTTTAAATTACTATCTAGCAAGTTGTCTAATGTTTTGATCGTCTTTGGGGGATCCATTAGTAGAGACGAAACAATGCTAGCCGAGTAAAATTGATATAGTAATAGGGAGAAAGTGAAGATAGTTAAGATAACAACTTTTCCAGATAGCATCGGTAAATTACTAGTCATTCCTAAACATGAAACATTTTTCTTTTTTATTTTAATATACATATTTGATCGCAGAATATCGAAATAACTTACCTTGCTGAAAAATAGCTCCAAAAGTGAAAAGAAGTACTTCGCTTAATGAACTGTCACAGGTAGTAGTTTTCAATCTATTCTGAATTTTAAATAACATATAAACTGTTACTGATGCTGTCAAAACAGTCGCCAATGCACAACACCAAACTCCCACTTCCAACGGTCTGGTATAGATTTTGAAGATCGACGTTCGTCTCGGATGTCGAAAAATAAAGCACGGTCTATAAAACTTAACATGTTCAATTGAAATTAGACCAAATAAACATTGTACAACTATTTACGTACCTGGATATCCATGTTTGAATGGTGTAATCCACAACCTTGGCTCTGTCCAACCGAAAGAATATCGGAGATCCACCAATGTCTACGTTTCTACTTTCCAATTGTCCGACCATACCGTCGAAAGTTCCATTTTGCATATAACCCCACGACAACGTTCTCATCGTGTAATAACTGTATTCATAATCATTGTAACATGTTTACCAAACATAATTGTAAAACAACTAATGAAAGTCTTTTACCTGAAATTATATATGTCTTTCAAGTGTAGGAGCAATGCATAGTTGAAACGATTTAATGAATCAATATGAGTATCAACGGGATGCGATATGTATTCACTGAATCTTTCCTTGATCCTGTTCCTCACAACGATCATACATTTTAGAATGACACCGGTCATATTTGATCTTTCTACGTATTTGTATTTTCGGGGCAAAAGAGAGAATCCACCATTCGTTTCCCAATAACCCAAATATTCAACGACGAGTCTTCCGTTGTGATATCTTCCCGTGTTGTACACATCGTACAATTTATACAAACTGTCATTATTCAAATCGACGTATGTTATTTCAGCATCAATATTAATATTCAACGACGACAATAAGCTTAATGTAGCGTTTGTGAATTCTCTCTCCAATATTAGCCAAGTGTGTGTGAAATTAAAAATCGAAGGGTATTCAAAAACCTTCGAAGTTCGATTTATAAAGTGGACAGAATCCTTGCAATCCAAATTTACAACTATGCCTAAATTGTGATGATCTCTTTGGAACAATGTGTCGAATTCATTCGACGACTTTGATACTCGATGCACGCTCACTTGAAAGCCTTGTGCTGAAAGATTTTTTATCATCATCACTTGTCTGTGGTCTGATTCGCAGTCAACCACCACGATGTTGTTCACGTGGTGTAAATTATAAAAGTTTTTGATAAAATTGAGTTTGTTTGCTTCACCGTGTCCGTAAAATAATAGGAATAACAGAGCAAAGATGAAATTTACTGGAGCACTATTCATGCTCATTTTCAGGCTTCTAATAACAAATATTCACCGTGGATAAGATCATAATATAGAGGTATTTGCAGGTTTAAATGAAGTAGGGTTGCCAACGACTATACATTTTTCATACATAACCATGTTCAACCGAAAAAGATTTGGATATTTGAAATGTAATTTTTTTGCAGAAATTCAATATATGTACATATGTGCATAGTATCAGAGGAGATTTGTTTGTATTTCTTTCGTGACGTATTCTCAAATATTTACTGTAAAACTTAAATCTTAAGTATTGATAAATTTTGAATAATTTTAGATACAAAGTGGTCAACAGAAAAGTGCAGTTCAACTTCTCACATATGTATGTATACTGCAAATAAAATACAAATATCATGTCCTACAAACTGAAATTGACCCTTTATAAATATGCTTGTTATCACAATTGCACTAAATATACATGATATTTGAAAATATTATGTTCAACCCTATTTGTCTCTGAAGTGAAATTTATGTAACGATTTTGAGTAGTTTTATGTATTATGCATTAAACTGTACATGCACATTCCTCGATTGTCATCTATGACAATGCACTCATTTTGATTGACAGAATGACTGCTTCAAATAGCAGTGTATCAAAAATGAACACAATATGTACAATGGATAATTTATACACAGAAAACTTTAAATTGTATTAGATTTATTATTCAAATTACATTAACTTAAATAAATTTTGCGTAAACAATCTCAACAAACAAAATATGTAAATATGTATTGACAATATCATTCACATTATTGTGCGATACGTATAGCAATACATAATATTACAGAAAAATGTACCCGAAAATAGTCAACGTCATCTTCGATTCCTAGATTTAAATTACTATCCAGCAAATTTTCTAATGTTTTGATTGTCTTGGGAGGATCCATAAATAGCGAAGCTACAATGCTCTTTATATAAGATATATTTATATTTATTAGATATCTAATACATTTTATCAATATATCAGTTATTATTCGAATTATATTATTAATAATAAAGAAATATTAATATCTTATATAAATATTATTAATTTAAACTTTACTTACCTGTATATTAATTAACTTGACTTTAAATATATATTGAATCTCTTACATTACATTCTTAATTCATAGGATAAATTGTTGTATGTTAATACTTTCTATACTGATTGGTATAAATCTATGGCTAGCTCCACAAATCTCAAGAGCATTGGCCAAAGAATACGCCTGGACGAGAAATTAATATAGTTCTTTGATTTAAACGCCCAGGTAGAGCGTCAGCTTGTGAGTAAAATTGATATAATAATACTGAGAAAATGAATATTGTCAAGATAACAACAAATTACTGGAGCACAAATTGACAAATTACTTGTCATTCCTATACATGAAATAATGTAAATTATTTTATATATTTGACTGTACATGATTGATACATGCAATTTACCATGTTGAAAAATAGCGCTAGAGTGAACAGAAGTATTACACTCAACGAATAGTCATCGGTGGGAGATATCAATCTACTTTGAATTTTAAATTACATGTAAATTACCACAGATGCTATCAAAACGGTACCCAATACACAACACCAAACGCTAAACTTAAACGGTCTGGTATATACTTTGAAGATCGAAATTCACCTCGAATGTCGAAAAATAAAGCACACTCTGTAAAACTCGACATGTTTAACGGAATATCCACATAGAGGCAATTAACACTATAAAATCATTTACATACCTTCCTGTCCACGTTTGTATGGTATAATCCATCACATGCACATTCTTTCCAATCGAAAGTATATCGCAGATCCACCAATGTCTACATTTCTTGATGCCAATTGTCCGACCATACCGTTGTGCATATAGACCCACGACAGCATTCTCATCGTATAGTAACTGTATTCATAATCATTCTAACATGTTTAATAAACATAATTGTAAAACAACTAACGAAAGTCTTTTACCTGAAATTATATATGTATGTCTTTCAAGTGTGGGAGCAATGCGTAGTTGAAACGATTTAATGAATCAATATCAACGGGATGCGATATGTATTCACTGAATCTCTCCTTGATCCTATTCCTCACAATGATCATACATTTCAGAACTACACCGGTCATATTTTACCCTTCGACATATTTGTACTTGCGGGGCAAATGAGAGAAGCCGCCGTGCGTTTGCCAATAACCCAAATATTCAAAGACAAGTCTTCCGTTGTGATATCTTCACGTATTGTACAATTTATACAAACTACCATTATTCAAATCGACGTATGTTATTTCAACATCAATATTAATGTCAAACGACGACAACAAGTTTAATGTATGTAACGTTGGTGAATTCATTATCCAACAGTAGCGACTTGTGTGTGAAATTGAATATATACATAAGTAGAAGGATATTCAAAGACGGACGAAGCTTGATTTATAAAGTAAGCAGAATCCAAATCCACAACTTTACAACTATGAATAAATTGTGATAACGTGTTTTGAACATATGTACATATTGAACTCGTCCGACGAGTTAGATACTCTTTTGATCAAATCTAGTTTGAAAGCTTCGCCGTGTCCGTAAAGTAATAGGAATATGAAAAGATAGACGTTAGAGTTCATATTTGTTGAACGCTATAATGGAAATTCGGCATGGATTACATCCATATATACGTATTTTAAGCTATAAATTACATAGAATCGCTACTGATTATATATAATAGCATAGTTGTTAAGTTATATTTATATATTATGCATTAAACCAATGCATTAGATTTTATTGACAAAATGACTTATGGGGTTAAAAATGAACTAGCAGACAAAAAATACTGGATAATAAAAAAAATGAAAATCCACTACATATAGTGAAAAAATCTTAAAATTAATTTATTTACAGTATATACATATATATGGTATAAAAGTAATCATTGAAATTTCTCATATGGCGACAGATTTTCTTTTAGGATCGAACGGTTCGCGAGGAGCCGGAAGTACGACTATGTCATCTTCGGTGCTTTGCCAAGTCACGAACAACGTTGCAGCGCTGATGAATAGCAGTAGCGATCCTACGACTCCGAAAATCTGTCGATGAAAGGTTTAAATTTATAATTAATCATTGAAAGATTCCAACAGAACAACGGGTTTAGGTAGAATAGCGTATACTTACACCCGGAATCATAGATATTGCCTCGTTACTGGAACAGTTTGCCAAAACGAGGATCGATAGAACTAATGTTAATATTGCAGTAACTGTAGAAATTGAAAGATCCTGAAATATATGTTTAAATAAAAAAAAAACAAAGCCGGTTGAATTACATTATTGAACCTAATTGAACTTGAACTTACTATTTTTATCCAAATCCCGGATATTCTTTTAGCTAAGCCCAATATGAATGCAATGTATAAAGCTGTAACTAAAACACCATTTACCACCGTCACTATGGGAAATGTCAGCTCTAACCATTTGCTATAATTTGAACAAACTTGAGCACTCAAAGATATTATAGATCCGACTAAGAATAGTATCTGCAAATCGAAAACATTTCTTACAATGCATGTTAACAACAAATTGTGTAACAAAAGTGTACATACATATGTGCGATCATTATCAGAATTGAACTGATATGTATGATGAAAGATAAATAAATGCACATTGGAAAAATTGCTCACTACTTGAATTAACAAATAATAAATTTGTACTTGTTATTTAAATGATTAGAATAACAATGAATTTATCAATAAAAAGTTATAATTAGTAAGTGTGTGTACACTTATGTATATGGCCGTGTCATGAAGTGGGCCAACGCCGCGACTGATGTATGGACGAAAAACGATCAAACAATTTGGTTGTCGAGCATCATACGCCACAGTTAGGCTGATTTCAAACTATTGCAACAAGCCAGAAATTTGTATGGGTTGCTAAACCATTTTATGGCAACTTGTACAAAATGTGCGGATGTCGCAGCAGTGAGAAAGCAGCGTTATTCGCTCGCGAGCCGATGACGTCACGTTACGGGAATTGTTTTGTCGGTCGTGATAGTACGGCGGGCTAGTGAGTAGATGTTAATACGAGTAATTGGAATATATGTAGTAATAAAAGTACTTACAATAACGAATAACTTTAATACGCCGACCGGAGATAAAATGAATCTGTGAGTGGAGAATCTTTTCTTTAGAGCTTGTTCATGACTGACGGACACTTGTCGGTTCATTTCGACATTAAAACTACGATGGTAGTGATCGGAAGTAGTACTTATCACGCACGCCGCGAGACTATTTACTAAATACTCCCAATGTGATATTACAATTCATATATTATACAATCTTATCGAATTTGAGATAACTCAATCAGTGGACATGTTAATTATACGAAATTTCGATAATATTTCTACATAAGAAATAAATAAGGATTATACGTTACAATCACTGAATATCTGAGATAGGTGAGCTTAGGTGACTAATATTAAGTCAAATACATGATAGTAATATATTTTATTGACGGATATGTATGTTTGCAATACACAATTTTTCTAAGGATAAAATAATATATGTACATATGTACATACATATTGATAAAAATTCAGTACATTGTTGTTAAATGTTACATGTGTGTAATATTTTACATTTTTACATGAAACAAATAAATATTAGAGGGAAATGATGTCGATAATCGTAGCTCTTTATCATAATAATAATGTGATAAGGGAAATGAAAGAGTTATATTTATAAGAAAATTTTTAATTTAATTTTTAGATTCATCCATTACTTAAAAATATTAAATTGATATGAAAAAATGTGTCAATAAATATTTAAAAAGCTAAATTGTTTTCAATGGTAACTATTATTTCTTATACTTCATACACAATTTTAACATAAAAAATATTTACATCAATATTTAAAAATCCTATTCATTATGCTGTCACTTATTTAAAAAAAAAAATGCTATTATACAGTAAAAGGTGAAAAATCAAAGTCAATTGAATACAATGGTTTTCAGTTTTATCTATAATATTTTATAACAGAGTGACTATGGTCAGTTATCAAATTTTAAACAATAATAAAAATGACTAGAACTTCTATTCAGTTATCTTAAAAATTAATTTAAAAAATAAATAAATAAGTATAAAAGTAAGAAAATATAAATAAAAGGAACATTTGAATGACTAGAATACGTTCTTTAGTGATTGTATGGAACTTTGTTTGAATGAAATGACATTGGAATGTAAGAGTAATTGATCTTCGATATTAAGTAAATATATTGATAATTAAAATGGTCTAATTCATGAAAATTACCATTTCCAATGTCATTTCAATATAAATAGTAAAACAAACATGTGCTACGAACTCTTTTTGGAACTTGTTAACTAATTCTATTACCCTTGTTTTTCATTGTCAAAACTACACCATGATTGAATTCATTAGAAAAAACCCAGATCAAGTACGTACATATTTAATAATAGTTTGCCATATCGATTGTAGTTATTGAACCAATCATGCATCAACATTAATCAATTATTAAAAAAAATATATTGCTCTACGTACGATGGCAATATTTATGTTTGTCGATAGAAATCTAAGATATATTTTTTTATTATTAAATTTTTAGTTTATCTTTGTAATTAAATTTTTATAAAACTCATTTCTTAAAAACGGCAATATTATAATAATGTAAGGTCAAGTCTACTAGTGAACACAATATGCTGAAATTGAGAAACGCTTTTTATTAAAAATTAACAAACATTCTAAACACCATGTCTTCATGTCACACACAACATCTACTTAATCACTAATTGTGCTGCGCAGTAGAATGTTTTACAAAAAAATTCCACTTGAACACTTTTGTGAACCTTTGAAAAAATAATTAAAAATTGATACGATCGCACACATTGCGTACACACAGTGCACACAACGATTTTCCTCGATATCTACGTCTACTAAAAAACATGGACTGTAAACGAACTGTCGTTAACATTACTAAAATTAAAATAAATAAAAAAAAAACAACACTAGAAATACATAAGTGAAATGAAAAGGCGTCAAAGGCTCACATGGTATTAATCTAATTAAAGAACACTTAAATAAATATACAATAAATATCTAATGGATACTTCTTTATAACATTAGAAATAAAACAGTACAATGCTATATTTAAAAGGCCTTTTGCAACAAACGAATGTTGACAATCCACACTATTTATTTTAGTTTTTAAAAGTTTTTTTTTTCATTGTGTTTATACACGTATATATGAATACATCTATCATACAGTATGGACAAAAAATAATATAGTTTATGTCAATTTTGTCATTTTGGAGACGTATTTAATTTTTATATATTTTTTTGTAGTTTACCGAATGCTCTCGCGTCGAAATTTTGCATTAGTATCACAAAAATACTTAACCATAGATGAAAATTTGTCAACAATGCATTTGTTATAAATCTTAAGGAAGCATCCATACTCTAAGTAGAAAAATAAAAAATTTTGGATTCCTCAATAATTCAAACATTTCGAATAATAATAACTACGATGGAAGTTTAAAACATATTAAAACGATCAAGATAAAACCCAAAAAGAATTTTTCAGGAATTAATCAATATGTACTAAATTACACATTTGTTTTTTATTTTTGCTAGAACAATATGTTCATGCGGTCACTTAAAAATAATTTTTCAAATAGAAAATCTATAAGTGATTAGACGGTTGTAACAGAAAATTTGTACACAATAAAATACAAAAGAAAAGTGATAAAATCAAGCTTGAAGTGGTTAGTTTGGATACACAATATTGTGATGATAAAAAATGAAAACATTTATACAAATATTTTGCAAATTTGTTTCATACACGGTAAATCTAATATAAAAATGAGATCAAATCTAAAATAAAAATAAAATGAGATCAAAACTATAAAGTAACGAGTATCGGCTAATAATATTACGTCATTTAAAATGTAAACTTTTTATCTCTGTCTACACACTATGTTTCTACAGTAAGATCACACATTTAATCAGTGGACAGGTTTTCACTACACTTCACCTTCACGGATTATATCACCGATTAGTACGATCAGTATATTTATCACTCACCGTACAGGGTGTGCTAACTAACACCCCTAGTCTTTTGTACCACAAACTAGATAAATAATTATATATTTCACACATTTTATTGTTGTTTTTATTCATTTTTTGATTATTTTTTTTCACTAAAATACGTAATATGTTTTGCGTTCAACTATGTAATATGTCTACAGTCAATGTCAACAGCAAACAAAGTGTTTCTTTTGATTCTCTGTTGATATGACGATATAAATTCCTACAGCTCTATCAGCGTAAGAGTTTCTAACAACCCCTGCCACTGATACAAATACACCAATTAACATCATATTAAATTTCTCATGACAATAAATTAACTATTCACATTCAATTGCAATGTGTAGACAATATCAACCGGAAGAAATAATGAAAGTTGGACGATACTTAGAAATAAATATGATCAGTAAGACATATCATGGTGTAGTTGTTCAGTATCGAAATCGGTATTGGCAGTAGGGGACCACTATAAGGGAGTTTTAGAGGAGCATGGCAACGGGTCAGGTTCAACAGGCACAGGCAAGTAAGTCGGAGCACGACGTGATATTGGCGGCGATGGTGAAGGTGATGGAGAATGCCTCGGCGTTCCCAATGGCGATGGTGACGGATTCGCCAGCAAGGCTGAAGTTGATGATAACGATGGCCTCCGATAGCAATAGATCAACGCCGTTGCACCGCTAGCCAGACCGCCTATCAATCCGAAAGACTGAAAGCATTTACGTTAACATATTTATTACAATTTCAGAACATTGCACACATATATGTACATACTACCGACTACAACATCCATTGATGCAATGTTTGTCATGAGTACCTAGGCCGTACTTTGTATATACATACATACCATATTTTATATATTGTGGTTCATTTTTAAATGTAGTAAATGTAGTAAATGTAGGGTAATTAAAGATATGTATGTAGATTAACTAGTATAAAAAAAATGTTAAATGAATTGAATTGGATGATGCATATTAGTATATATATAGTATATAAGAATTTATTACCAAAATATTTCACTAAGTATTTAATAACTGGATATAATACTAGGGGTAAGTTAATAGCTAAGAATTTTAAAATTAAGTAGATCTAGGAGAAGTATCTTAGGTGTTATTGAATACAATGGACTGCCAGAAGATCTCAGAAATATAAACAAAATTGAATCCTGGCAGCCTTAAAACAGCACCTCTGTATGAGTGCTAGATAATTAAGTTTATTTTGTAATTTTAGCTTTAATTAACTTTTTGTTTGTAATTAGTTTCTGGAGCTATTTTAATTAAATAAATAAATAAAATAATAAAATTCAGAAACAAAAACAACAAAAAAGTGCCTTTCTAACAACATTCAGCATCTTTTACATCTATAGAAATGATAGTATTGAGCCATATTTTCTCCTTTGCGATCGCCAGTAAGCACTCGTGACAAACGTATTACCCAACGTATTGAAGATTAGCGACAAGTTGAATAAAAATAACATACCGCAGAAGCAATCAACATATCGACTTTCCTTTTTCCCACCCACCAATAGTTATCGCTGACTACAGCGGCAATTACTACGGAGCTGGCGATCACGTACATTGCTCCAATGCAAATATACAACCACGCATTCTGTCGACAAGTACAATACATTAATATTAAGTCAGAAAAGTACACATGTGCGGACGAACATTGAATTTTCAACGATCCGACGAATGCTAGGCATTAGTTACACGTTACAAATACAAAACTTACGAGCTTGGCCCAGTTGAACGGAAATAGATGGACGAGTCGAGAAATATCAAGAAAAAGCAACGCAGAAGAGACCATAAGGGAAAAGAGAGCGGTCGCCAGTAGCAGCCGCAATCGAGAAGCATTTGGCAACAACCACAATTCGGCACCTCCGGCCGCATACTCCAACCACACGCTGCACAACGAGCAAACCTAAAAACAAACAAAAAATACTTGTAATAAAAAATATGGATACATATTGATATTAGGGCACGCATTACCGGTTTTCCGTAAACCGATTTACCGGTAAATATAGCTATAATTCCATTACCGGTAAATTTAGATGTAAAGAAGAAGAAATAAAACGAAGAATGAAACTATGATGGAGCACTTTTGGAAAAATGAACATAGTTTTTAAAACAAACATTCCGCTATGCTTGAAAAAGAAGGCATACGACCAATGCGTACTGCCAGTTATGACGTATGGATGTGAAACGTGGATGCTGAATTCGAGAATGTTACATAAGATCCAGTGCACACAGAGAAGCATGGAAAGATGTATGCTCAGTATAATAAGAAGATTTCGTAAGAGGAATACATGGGTGAGAAGCGTGACCAAAGTGACAGATATAGCAGAACGTGAAAAAAAGTTGAAGTGGACTGTTGGACTGTAACTTGGAAAAGTTGGACTGAACGCATAGCGAGAAATACTGAAATGGTATACGAGAGGATGTGAAAGAAAGCACGGTAGACCGAGTGGACGATGGGATGATGAATTGAGAAAAATGTGTGGAGTCAACTGGATGCAGATTGCTCAAGACAGAGAGGAACGGAAGAGGATTGGAGAGGCCTTCATCCAGCAGTGGAAGGTTATTTCTACCGATTTACCGGTAATCCATTTTCTCGGTAATTTTGCATGCCCCAATTGATAGTGTTAAAGTGCGACGTTTGATATTACCGTTACGATGAATCGCAAAGCTCCGACGGAGGTGGTCAAGTGTCCTAAAAAACAGTAGATGGGAGCGATGCGAGCGGGCGGCGGCGGTGGTGTTCGCCGATAGTGAGGATGGCTGTCCCACGAGTGAACGGTGCCGTCGGGTGACCAGGCACCGCCGCCGCCTACTCCGCCACCTCCCGTTTGGCTTCCCGCAATCTCAAAGTCTTGTATGTCTTCAGGCCGACGGCCGGCTGGCCGCTCCAGTTCCCGTAGCTCCTCCAGTAGAAGTTCGACTTCGTCCGCAGCGTATAGATCGCTCACCGAGTGCACGTAGCGCCCGGCGGCCTCTGTCTGCATCGCCTCACACACCGCCGCCCGCTCTCAACCATCTCATCCTCGACCTGAAAACACCGACTATATTACTGTACTGTTGCTTTGTTTCTCATCCCACAAATAAATATTTTAACGTCACATAAAAATTGGGCCAACCCATGACTTATATCCATAGATGTATTTGAATATGAAGAGTAACAAAAACTGGATTTTTGTCTTTTTTAGAAGTAAAAAAATCCCACTTCCGGTTGAGCGATTTTGAAGTTATTTTTCACAGATTGTAATTAGCATAATGATTATAGTATTACAATATTATGAAGGTAACAAATATTTAAAAAGCTGAAAAAAAAAAACGAAATTTCGTTCAAGAGTAAACTGCCACTTTTGGTTGGCGGAAATCATAATATCTCTTACACCTTACGTGAAAATAATACATATTAAATTTCAGCTCGATAGACTTGATAGTTTCGAAGAAAAAGTTAATAAACACCGAAAATCTATACCTGATACAAATCAGTCAAATCTCGCGGTCGAATTTTCGCAAAATCACAATACTGCATGCAACCCTCGATTTGAACCGGTACTAGACTATGTATTTATGTACATATGTACATGTTTCATTTAAGGTTATTATACATTTATTAATATAGAAATATGTTATTTATTAAGAAAACATTTATTTATTAGAAAAGTTTGTTTGTCGATGCTGCCACCAGTTTATTATTAGCTGGCAATCCACCCAATAAATGATTATTTGCGTAGTAGCTTGATTCATTATACGAGGAATAAGTACACTCGACTAAACTGAACTGTATATTATCCCGGATATAACAAGACCTTTATTATAAAAATTAACGTTTCCTTTTGCAGCGAAATATTGCAATAGAATAAAATAATGAAAATAACACACAGCTATTCACAGGTAGTGTGCTAGCGATAGGAGAGGTAATTTGAAGAAAAATTATACCTAAAAGCGCTTGACACATTATTTTTTTTCTTCGTTGCAAATTTGAATTTAAAAATTTCTCCCGTAACCCATAGTCAACCCACTTATATGTCAACAATAAACATTTATTGACAATCGACGGGGAATGCCGTCGTATCTATATTGATATAAAATATACCTCAACACGGCCATAGTTTAAAGATACTGTTTCATACACGAGTTGCACAAACGCATTCATTATACAATAAAACTAAAATTGGAAAAATCGTTCGGTTCCTTCTTTACGAGGATGTAGATGGCGCTGAACTGAAACCTAGAGCAGTTTTAACCGTTTTTTGTTCACTTTGTGCCCAAATGACAGTACTGTTCGACGGCACTGTTATCATCGCGTACACCAAGTACATCAAGTCTACGCAAACCGTATAACGGCGATTAGAGCGTTCGCCGCGCACAATTCCATCCGACATAACCTACAAGGCGAAACATGACAGTAGACTTAAAACGCGGCCAAATCGGCAAAGCTGACTATAACAATACACGAAACCTCCCAAGGTCAAAGTTCACTACCACGTTCATCGCTGTGATGAAGAAACGAAACGATTCTGCCGATACAACGGTCGAACACGGAGGGTAAGCTTCGGAGGATAACTACCCTGGAGTCGGGGTAGATTCATTTGGTGCATTTGGAGAGACTATCGTGCGAGGGTTGAGAGTTGTGATATGTGTGAACATGGTGGGCGTATATATGGGGTGAATGTGGTGTGGTGTGGAGTTGAGTTTGATAGGAGGGGTACTGACGCTACGTGGAGAAGCTCTCGACGAGGGGGCGAAGCGCTGCGGTGCAAAAGCGGCTTCAGAGGGCTTGACGGGTCGAAGAATCAACGGCTTCAGCGGCTCAAAGCAACTGACAGCCGCACCGGCCGCGCCGCCAACACATACTTTATTTTGAGCGACAGCCGCGCCACTCCTAACACGCAACAACTACGGCCATGTCCCGATTACTTTTAAATTCAAACGCGGTCTTAATCGGTGTTTGAAAATATCGAACGTATTTATTTTGCCTTTGTAATGGCGTTTACTTGATTTTGGCTGTAGTTTTTTTACTGTTTGATAAAATTATCGAGAAAGATATACAACTCTGATAGGATTGACGTAGCTTTTTCACAATTGCTAAACGCTACAGTTACCGACTCGCCGCGTCATCAACAATAATAAATTATCTGGCTATTTTTCATTATTATTTATGGTTCTTGTCTGTTACGTCCTCGCCGTAAGCAGGGGTGCCAATGTAAAACAAAAATGGAAACAAATTAAATTTCAAAATCGGAGTCGGATTATGGGAAAATGTCGGAGTCGGTGTCGCGTTTTTTTTAATGACTGATACTCTAGACTGGTAACCTAGAGAAGATCGTGTAGCTTATTTACAATATTGCTTAGTAGCTTATTCACCACAGTTATGCGCATGCGCATGCAAGTGAGCGAGAAAGCTATTATGTATATTATTACCACTAGTGGCCACAGCATTTTCCTTATTGTTTGTTTCGCATAGAAAAGTGCGTTATTATATTTAAAATCTAGTAAGTAATGTTAATATCAGTTTACGCGCCATTTACCCTTGTCAACTACACGTTTCTGAACACAATTTAGCTTTAAACTACGCGAGCAGAGACTAGTCAATCTTTACTAAGTTTGACCCACTAAATCCGAATATTTAATAATGATTTTTTTGGTTAGCTCTTGTTTGTGAGATATGAGCTTTTTAAAAAATGGAAATTTTTTCCATTTTTTTGACTTGCAGTCTGTAAAATTTTGTACTTTTGTGTTCGAAATGAGTATTGAAAGCAATATTCAAATGTTTTTGCTATTAATTGTGATATTTGAAAGCTTTAAAATACACCTTACATGAAAATAATAGATATGAAATTTCAGCTTGATAGACTTGATGATAGTTTCGAATGACAGTTTTCGAAAAGTTAATATACACCGAAAACCTAGAGTAAAAGTACTACTTCCGATGCAAAAGAAATGTTTAAAAATTATATTATTTTAAATGTCGTTACACATACTACATATGAAAAATTTCAGCTTAGTGTGTAGCATAATTTTGCTGGAAAAACCTTCCAAAGATAACAAAAAATTAGGTGACTTTCCAAGGGAAGTACCACTTCCGGATGACGAAAATTATGATACCTGATACAAATCAGTCAAAATCTCGAGGTCGAATTTTTGCACGATCACAATACTTTTATCCGATATAGATAAAGTAAAAGCATTAACTCACACAGCAAAACTAACGTGCATTTGCTTGATTGAGTGAAACGTTTAAAGCTAAACTGTGTTTTGTTTGGAACAGCACTCGATGAGGGGCCATTGGGGGCATTGTGTGACCAAAATGTTAATCTATGTTTGTCAGATGTAGCATTTAAATTTATGTGGGATGAATTGAACAAAAAAAAACATTTCTTTAAGTAACGAACTTAAAGCACATGATATCAGATGATGAAGATTATGGTATATTTAATATAACCAGTTAAAATACAATAATGAAAATAATAGTAGAGGTTATAGAACGGATTTCCTGCACAGATGTTTTTTTTTTTAAATATTGAAAATTACCGGTAAACCGGTATTTCAAGAGAAATTTACCGAATTACCGGTAAATGGAAATGGCGCTAAATTTGGACTTCCTAATATGTAGGTAGTAACACCAGGTTGCCTTTTAGCTACTGTTGTTGGCTGTACATTTATTGGTGTTCTATAGTGCTTTTTGATTGAAAGACTTAAGAAACGCCGACATTCTGAAGGATTTTTAATTTTATCGACTTTTTCAGTAGATTTTCTTAAGTCATAACCACATGAGAATTCTTCCAATTTTTTACCTAATTTTTGGAGATAACTGGAAATATTCTGAGCTTTCAATTTACTACCATCAGCATTTTGTATAAGATCAATAAATGTTGAAGTTGACGGCTGTTCTAAAGATGTTAAGGTAGCTTGAGGCAGTTCAAATTGTAATTCACTACATACTGAAGTGGAAGACTTCACAATTTTTTTATAAAATATAAAAAAACGGTTTATAAAATTCTTTAGTGTTGGCTTTATCACCCAAAGTCAACACTGCGATAGTATAACGGTCATCCAGGGTAACTGTCTCGAGTCCAAGAAAAATGGAATTAACACTGGTTCGGTGTTTACACAATTTTTTTTACTGCCTGATACAATACATATACTTGTCTTGTGAATCCAACCTGAAATCTCATCATTTTAAAAAAGACCCGTGTTATAATAAAATGGCAAGACTGAAACTAACCGAACGCTTAGATATTAAAGTGGAAGAAGTTTTACTGAACGATTTGGTTTGGGAGGATGAGGGTTTTGATAACAATTTACAACTATAATCGACGAAATTTCACTGTACAATACACGATATAATGATGAACGAAAATGTTCACCGGTAATATTTCCATGATGGGCGAATTGAAATTATTACTTTAGCTCTATTAAAATATTAATTCATTTAATTGATATAGAATTTAATTTGAACTTTTTTTGAAAAGTATATTTTTTTTATTGATCGTTTTGATTTGCAGATGGATTAAAAACAGTTACGAATCGCCAACCTCCGAAAAAAAATTCAAATGTGACATTTGTTCGAAATGTTTTGCAAGAAAGGACATTTGAGTATTCACACTGGCGAAAAACCATATAAATGTGATATTTGTTCAAAAAGTTATGCAATAGAAGCTTCATTAAAAAGACATATGACAATCCACACTGGGGAAAAACCATACAAATGTGAAATTTGTTCAAAAAGTTTTGCAATGAAACATTACTTAATAAAACTTAAATTAAATAAAACTTAATTAAACTTAAAAAACTTATTGTTGTTATTAAAACTTAACTAACCTATTGATGACTATTCCTACTTACTAGTGAAACATATCTGGAGCTGCAGTCAGCCACGGGTTGGTATCTTGACTTATTCATATGGCGTGAGTTAAGACACCTGATAAGGTCTTTCACCTACTATATTGGTTAATATGCACTAACCATAGATATAAGAATAAACAAAATGTGTTAATTAAATCTATATATATAAAAATAGAGCAACAACAAGCGACAATTCGAAATAAGCCTACAAAATAGATTCGACAAACTTAGTACGGGAATAGAGATTGATGAGCTAAACGAGCAAATCAATTCTATTCTCATGACAACAGGTAAGGAAATTGGCGGAACAGTCGACAGTATTAAAAATAGTAAAATTTCAGACGCAACCAAAGATCTGATTAAGCGCAAGAAGGAGTTAGACAGAATCAATGACAAGAAAGATTACGATGCATTAAACAAACAAATAAAAAAGCAGGTCTTACGTGACGTCCGAAATTTTAATGTCAACATGGTTAAAATAACCATAGAGAAAAATCTTAGTTATAAGAAATGTAAACGTAGCCTAATTCTAGGAAAAAATAAAATGTTAGCTATTAAGGCTGTAGACGGGAGCATAATTAGAAATAAGAATGAAATATTAGAAACGGTCTACGACTTCTACTCTAAACTATATAAGGAAGCCAATCCTCGCAGCACCATCACAACGACCACTAACGATAGAGAAGTCCCTGAAGTATTACCATGCGAAGTGGAGGAGGCGATCAAGTCTGCCAAAAATGGCAAAACCCCCGGCGACGACAACATCCAAATCGACCTACTAAAGTGTGGAGGCCGCCCTCTATACAATATCTTAGCGAAACTATTCACAAAATGTATTCTAGGAAAACTGTTCCGGACTTATGGAACAACGCTACCATAATTTTAATTTATAAGAAGGGGGACAAGGAAGACATAAAAAATTACCGCCCAATTAGTTTACTCTCCACAGTCTACAAGATCTTCACGAAGGTAATAACACAGCGGTTAAAGGCAACGCTTGATTCTAATCAACCCATGGAACAAGCAGGGTTCAGGGCCAATTTCAGCACAATGGATCATCTCCAGGTGGTAAGTGAATTGGTTGAGCGCGCGAATGAATATCGCCAACCACTATGTTTAGGTTTCATCGACTACGAGAAGGCGTTTGACTCAGTCAGTCAAACAGCCGTACTGGATGCCCTCCAGAAACAAGGGGTGGCACAACCGTACGTCAGTCTGCTAGCTGCCATCTACAAAAAGGCAACAGCCTCAGTTCGTCTCTTTGAAGACACGGAGCAATTCGGTATTGAGAGATGTGTTAGACAAGGAGACACCATTTCTCCTAAATTATTCAATGCGGTGCTGGAGGACATATTTAGGTCGCTGGAATGGCACAAAACAGGGGTTAAGATTAACGGAAGACATTTGAGCCATCTAAGATTCGCTGACGACATAGTTATAGTTGCATGTAACTCAGTAGATTTACAAAATAGATTAACAGAACTAAGCAACGAGAGTATGAAAGTAGGCTAAAAAATTAATTTTAATAAAACTAAAATTATGTTTAATGAATTTTGCACGCAAAACGTAGTCACAGTAGATAATCATATTGTAGAGATAGTTGATAGTTATTTATACCTAGGACAATTAGTGAATATGACTGGATGTAAAGAAGAAGAAATAAAACGAAGAATGAAACTAGGATGGAGTGCTTTTGGAAGAATGAACATAGTTTTAAATCCAACATTCCGCTATGCTAAAAAAAGAAAGCGTACGACCAATGCGTACTGCCAGTCATGACGTATGGGTGTGAAACTTGGACGCTAAATTCAAGAATGCTACGAAAGATCCAGTGCACACAGAGAAGCATGGAAAGATGTATGCTTGGCATAACAAGAAGAGATCGCAAAAGAAATGCATGGGTGAGAAGTATGACCAAAGTGGCAGATATAGCAGTACGGGTGAAAAAGATGAAGTGGCAATGGGCTGGACACATAGCGAGAAGAATGGATGGCAGATGGACGCGAGAAGTACTGGAATGGTATCCGAGAGGATGCGAAAGAAAGCAAGGTAGACCGAGTGGAAGATGGGCTGATGAATTGAGAAGAATGTGTGGAGTCAAGTGGATGCAGATTGCTCAAGACAGACAGGAATGGAAGAGGATTGGAGAGGCCTTCATCCAGCAGTGGATGGTGAACGGCTGAAAATGATGATGATGATATAAAAATAAATGTCTGTTTGTCTGTCTGTCTGTCTGTCTCTTATAGGCTCCTAAACCACTCAACCGATCGCGATGAAACTTTCAGGACTTATTGTGATCATGCCGGGGATGGTTCCTGTGAAAAAAAATCGGGATAAAACGGGAACGGGAACGGGCCTGCTCACGCGTCAGATAACGTACTAGGAACGGGAATGGGAACGGGATCGGGAACGGGATCGGGAACGGGATCAGGATCGGGAACAGGACCGGGATCTGGAATAAAAAAAAACAGGAACAGGAACAGGAACGGCCTGCTCACGCGTCAGATAACGTACTAGGAACGGGAACGGATCGGGACCGGGATCAGGATCGGGAACGGGATCGGGATCGGGAACGGGAACAGGAACGGTATCGGGCATTGCAACGCATGCCAGGTCAGCTAGCATATAAATAAATTTAAATGTAACTTCACACCTTGCCCTAAACTAACAATTAAACTCACTATATAATATTAACGTCGTGTGACAATAATATTCTTTGTTGTAAAATAGTATTTAAGTCATGCAAGTATAAACCACCGGCAGTTCGTAGCCGACCATTGTAACAAGAAGAATCCAATAAAGAATATAGTTATCTATTAATTTTTTTATCATCTCGTCTGAACAACCCTTTAATTTGTGCTCTCATCAAAGTCAGGTGCTAAAAGACTAATGTAATGTGTATTTTCCTTGCAGGTGAAAAAACACGTCATGCTGCCCAATACAATATGTTTGTCTTGTGAATCCAACCTCAAATCTCTCATCAATTTTAAAGAAACCTGTGCTAGAAATGATGAAATGGCAAGACAGAAACTAACTGAATGTTTAAATATTAAAGTGGAAGAAGTTTTACTCGACGATTTAGTTTGGGAGGATGAGGGTTTTGATAAAATTTACAACTATAGCAGTCAATAAGTGGCCTTTTGATCGACCACTACGAATATTTTTTTATTTCTTCAATCTCTATCTGTATCAGAATTTACACTTATTGTACTTTCTTCGCCATTTTTCTCCAATTATTTATTTCTTCATATTATTCGTCACATAATATGTACACCTATAACTCACTATATGCCTTTTCGCTATAATGGCCCTCTTTAACTATAGCTCAGCTTCGATATATGGCCAAACTAAAGTTAAGTCTCGAGGTATGTTTGGTATGTAGTTGGCCTCGAGACAAATTTTGTTTTGTAAACTTAATGTATCATCAAAACCCCATATTTCGTTACCTTGAAGATTTGGTTGAAAAAAATATCTGTTTTGCATTTCTGTTTCTTCTATTTATCGCATTTGTATTCTATACTCGAAACATTGCTTATAACATAAAATGCACACATTTTATTCGTAAACAACTAAGAATGCATATGGATAATATAACTTTAGAAACATAAAAATTTTCTTTTATTTCGGAAATCGTTATAATTGGTGGGGTATAAATACCACCCCCTTTCGAATTAGGGAGTTGGTTTCGATGCTCAATAAGGCCCGTAACGCACTTGGCAGCCTGGCCGCGGCAGCCAGAAAAACGTGCACCCTGTTCAAGCAGCCAAAGTGGCAGCCAGGACGCGGGGCTAACGTGACTCGACTGGCTGACGAACAGTGAAAGCTAAATGATATTCGGAGCACTTTATCGAACCAACTAATAATAACAACTAAAAAAATTCAAGTGACGGCTCTTTTACGAAAAATTTCCCACTATGCACCCTTCAAGCCGCATGATCTCAGATTCCACGCTAATTTTGTTCGACGGCTTCGCGCCCTAGCATTAGTGTGTAGGTGTGTAAGAAGGGGAGGAGCCACAGCTCGCGCGCACTTCGAGCCCGTTCATCTGTCATTTTTTATTGCACCCATTTCAGTTACATCAATTCATTTTCTAAACTTAGATGATGCCATAATTGCTTCAACTATATGCATTCCAGTCTTATGCGCATGCTGCTGATTAGAGGTGGTGATTTCTAGAATCTGATTTTCTCGAAATATTTGAATCTCATTTTCTCGGAATATTTGAATTTGAAACTAAAAAGTAAATCTTGAGAATTCTCGAGTATAAAAAGTTACTTAAAATATAGTAAATCGATGTTTTATTGTAATCGTAGGATTCGTAGGTACCGATTCGAATACACGCTCGGCTGAACAAGAACCTTGTATTCTCATTAACCCCAAGTTATCTGAATCTCAATTGCAATAATATATGTATATGAATGTTCATATATGTACATTCGATTTTTAAAACTAGTCCATTCATCTATGGACAAACACAATTTTGTTTTGGATTTTATAATACATGTACTTATGTATGTATTAATTTCATTATGTCATAATGCATATACATATGTATGTATGTATGTACATATTTATACTAAACATTTGGGACAATGATTTACAGGTAAACCAGGTATTATGAGGTAACATTAAAAAATAATAGAATTTGTTGGTATTTTGTTTATTGAAATAGAACCATGTAGCATCAGCTGAAAAAATATCGATTCCAAAAACACATAAGCATAATATTACAGATGAAAATAAATTAAACAACAACAAATACTAAAACAGATATGATTACCAGAGTAGACGAAATTAATGTCAGGTGTAAAATATATACAAAATAGAGAGAAAAAAATGAAATTATTGTATGTATGTATATTAGGTAGGTATAGGTATATGTATAAGTAGTAAAACAAACATAAGATTCAAAAATAAATGAACCAACACCAATTCAATATATACATATGTACAAGGTAAGAAATATATGAACATTTTTGACGTTTTTGTGGCACGTGCGGATGACCCACCGAGTCAATGTTAGACGTGAAAACTTTTCGACCCAATCGTCAGCCTCGCATATGTTGGCGAGTTCTGCAAAGAGCACAATGCTGCGTCCATCGTCGGAAACAGTTTCAGTTCTGTATCTGTAATCCTCAGGGAAGCGAAGAGAAGTCATTCTTGTGCAGGACGAAGAAATGAACGGAAAGCGCGCCAAACGGTGAGTAAAGTGTCAGACGAGTTGAGAGCATGGAGTGACAAGAGTTACCATATCAAAAAATATGCCTAAATCGGTAGTATCAATAATATGCTATAACATTATATTAATGTTGACGTTGATATTTTCTTTCGTAATATAAGTTTATATCTTAAATTTTACTTTATTTTGGAATGTTCTCCATTGCAATTGATTTCAGAATCGATTGTCCTCCTTTTTAATTTTTGCATCTGGTAACCCTATAAGCGAGTTGTGGCTCCTCCCCTTCTTATACACCTACACACTAATACTAGGGCGTGAAGCCGTCGAACAAAATTAGCGTGGAATCTGAGATCATGCCTTCAAGCCAGTCTTCCCCAGTCGGTCAGTCTATGTGTATCAGTTAAAATAATAGATAACTATCTATATTTCTCCAAAGGCAAAATTATTTACTGTGTGCATGTGCAAGCTAGTTGACATTTTAAACAATAACATTCTCATGTGCATTTTCAAAAAGGACCGTTTTATTTATTTGGTTTCTCAGAAATTTAGCGGCAAGTCATCAAACAAAAGATGCTCACAAATGGACAGCGATGAAATTGTAGATACAACATATTTCAATGCAATATTTGGTTCGTAATCTCGAATCTCGGATCCTTTTGTACTGTATGTACATATGTAGATGCAAATAATTTGTTGAAAATAGTTTTATATACATTATTTCCAGCGCGCAACATTGGCGAGATTTTTTTTATTCAAATATTTTTATCTTACTCGTTGAATTTAGTGTAAAATTTATAATGGAATTGGAATTTAAAATAGTAATTACTATAAATATTATCGTATGTAATACCTACATATATGAATACCTAACCAAACTGAACTCTTTCCCGTACCATTCAATAGTCATCTGAAACAATAAAAACACATTTTAACAAACTCCACTGTAGGAATATGTAGAAAATGTAGAGGTAAAAAAAAAAAGCATGTATCTATAGGTAAATGCATGCATACATATATCTACATAAATTATTAATTTTTTTAAATACAATAAAATCATTTAAACCATCGCAAGCTTCACGTACGGTAGCGTTGCTATTCGTGATATCCTGGTTGGGTTGGGCAGCAGAGGTAATTTTATTGGCGGGGACACCTTGTGATAAGGAGAGTATTTATAGGTACAGAAACTATTTGATGAAGTGGATTATGCTGGAGATTGAAACGGTATAGGAGGGGGTGAGTTTAGAGTAAAAGCAGATTGAAGCGATAATTTGTCCATCGTGGCATAAGAAATTATTTTCGAAATAAATTTAAGGGCTATACTCTGCTGAAATGTATTTAGATCTTTCAAATGTGTTGCGACATATCTCCCAAATGTGTCTGGCGCACTTTCTGGTTCAGGTGACAAAATTTTTTGGATGCTATCTACCAGTACTTGCCGATTGTTTATTAAATTTTTTTTGCGAATTTTTTTCGTAGCCGGTGCTTTAAATACCAAAGAATCCCTTTGATAGCTTTGTTCAGATACCTACAACTGAATATAAATAAATGGAAAGAAACAGCTAAAACTTAGACGGTGCGAGAAATAGTTATTGTCTTTAAACATTAGTGCTCTGTTTTACACGTAGGCCAGGTAAAACAAAGCACTAATTGGTCGACGACGGACTACTTTGAACCGAGTCTCTCTGATATCAAAATAAGTCTCGTCGCAGTCGAAGATGTACTCAATGGACTATATCAAAGTTACAGTTTGCTGCGAAGGTTCATTCTTCACTCGGTTGTTCATTGGACTCAAACTAGTAGTCCTAAACTCAAATGATTTTAAGTATAATCGTATCGGCTGTCGGCTGTCATCGTTCGTATATGGGAACGCTGAGCTCGTCAAGTTCAAGGTATACCATAGCAGGGAATACTTGGAAGGTTATACCACTATCTGCCCTGCTCTAGAAGTAAATCATTGATGTATTAACGTAGTTCAATTATTGGTCAATTTCACACTTGACTGACGTTTCAATATGTCAACAATGCACATATACACGCTTCTCCAACACACTCTCAGGGAGGCGATTGTCAAACGGTGGGAAGCACTTTTGTTGGTACGCCTACTTCCGGCGTGCGGCTAACGGACAAGAACCCACAAAAGACCTAATACATTTATGCAAAAAAATAATTGTCAAATGGTGACGAAATTCAACTGAAATTCTTAATAAAATTTATTCAAATTAAAAAAACGAGAATTTTGTATAGAAACTTTATTTGATCGATTCGCGATTCTGAGATGATTCCTCGAATTTATAATCACGCTTTCGATACAAATTATTCCAGTGTAAGCGGCGAGACTTTCGAGTGCATCTTAAATGAATTCTGGCATTTTAACAGATGCACACAAACGCAATTTTAAAAATTTTTGATGTTGAAATCTCAGAGTATGCTCCATAGTAGGAATGCAATTAAGCAGGGCTGTGTAGTTGGCTAAAAATTCGTTTGATATATTTAAATTATTTTATAAATTTTTAACTTATTTTTGCAATATGTTGGTATGGAATTTCTAATTATAATTCGAATGTTGAACGAAGAGCAACGATATCGTTGAATATGTGATAATTAGCGAAATTCTTAAATACTAGTTGTTTTCAAAATCTACCAACTCGGGGAAAATTCGAGAAAATAATGGATAAATCGTCAATCTCCTACACATCGAGACGGAAAATTTGTAAATTTAAAAAAAAATCACATCTGTTTATACTTTGTCTATTTTTGTGAATTTAGGTTGAAAGTTCAAACTACCTGGTACTTTAACCCTACAACTCAATCAGAGAATATTTTGAATAAGATGTAAATAAGGAAGGAAAGTTGAGAACCTACTAGGCATAATTTATTTAATAAAGAACGTTATTAATGTAAAATTATTTTTTTAATTTGTATCACACTTATATCTAAAATTTTGGACAATCTAACATACAAAAGAAAATTTAATAATAAATATTAGTTTATGAAATTAATTGCAGTAGCTGTCTAATGTATTTTGATTTTCAGGCTTTTTTAAGCCCTTGTTCTTTTTTGGCATTTTGTCTGCAACGCTGGTAAAAATTTTTTTACCAGTAGTTGCTAACTTTTCAGGAAAAACGTCAAGTTTCGAATGACCACCAAAGCCATTATAAGAAGTTTCTAATTCCTTTCGTTTTTGTACCATTCCTTTAAAAATACTTGTACTTGCAGCAGTATCAATCCTATCAAAAAGCTTCTTGTTTTTTAATATGTATAAATCAGGTTGCTAAAAAATCAAATCAAATCAGACGAGATTAAGTTAAATTATGGGTTAAGTTAAATTACAAATATCATCACATCCTACATACTTTAATTGAGTTCATGTTTTTTAAATTGGTCAAACCGTTAGAGTTCTGCTTTAAACATAAATATGGTGAAGGTGTTTCAGCGCACTGAAATACAAATAAAAAATATAACAATGTTGATTATAATAATTTCAAAGTAAGCTCTGATATTTTTGTATAATCATTCACTGACTGAAGTTTGAGTTTTTGGTAGGTTATTGTCGCACTCTATTTCAATCGAAGTATCGAGAACACGAGTCTTTTTAAATTTAGCATCAGTATCGAAATCTATATCTGATTTTCGCTTTGTAGTTGAAAGTTGAACACGATCATTTTCATCAGAATTCTTTTCAAAATTAAATGAAGAATTTTTAAGTTCTAATAATTCTGTTTCAATATTTTTATTTTTTTCTTCTAGATATTTTATAGTAGATTCGAGAGTCCTAAAAAAATAACCATAATGTAAACACATGTACTTAAAATTGTGGAAATTTCTCATAATAAACAATTTACTAACATTAATTCGGATGATTGCTCCGAGTTCTGATTTTTATATCTTTGAAGTTCATTTTCTAAACCTTTTACAGACTTTTGGAGATTTTTTTTTTTAGATTCTGTTTGAACCATAGCTCTAAAAACATATTAAATAGCAATGGCTAAGTTCACTTCAGCTACGGATATTTTAACTTACGGCACAACAATACATACTTTTTTAATACAATAATGTAAGTGTTGAGAGCCTGAGGGTCTGTTATTTTTTGAACAACAGATTCAACCGTTGAGGGAGTACTATCTATAATATCTTGCAAACTAAAAAAAATATACATATGTTATAGGTATGTATGCACACTAGAAAATAATCAAAGAAAAGTTTCAATATGTTTACCACTGAAGACGCTCCAATTTTTCTTTAAGAGTTTTGACTTCATTTCGCAAGCGCGACATTTCTTTCGAGTCAATTTTCATATATTCAATACGCTCCTTTAAAACTTGCATTTTTACATGATTTTCTTCATTGCTTTTTTGTAACTTACATAATCTGTCTCTAAAATATCAAGTTCAATTGAAGCTCTTGGCTTAATGTGTTGTATCAGTTAAAAATAAACATTAACATACTCGGAAGCTTTACAGATTTCGTTGAGCTGTTCATTGAATTCTTGCAACGTTGCATATTCCCTTTCTTTTTCTTTCAATTGAAATTCCACCGTGTCTAATTTCACTTGTAAGGCGCCAGCATCCAATGTGATTCCATTTGTATTCATAAAATTGAAATAAATTCTACAAATTGTTTTTTCCGTCGTTTTATTCCTACACTGAGGACAACTTTGGGACCTGTAACATATATTCATTCGTATAAAAATCACAACATAATCATTATTAGTAGAAACATTGATCTTTTTTTGAAAACTGAAAATTGTTCCAACCTTTCGATCCATTGTAGCAAACATCCATGATGGAAAACATGACCACAGCGTGTACTGACTATTTCGTCGGTTGGAGTGAACAATTCACTGCATATTGCACAATTCGTATTCATTAGATTTGAGATCCAAAAATATATTAATTTTTAAGAAACCGTCTCTTTGGTGGACTTCTTGACTAGATGACACTATACTAAAAAGACCAGTTCTGTTTGTACCTGTGTATATATCCGTGCTTTCGTCCGTTTGTTCCTATGTCTGACTGAAAACTGAAGCGATAGAATATATTATGTTATAATATACTTTTTAATACCAATTAGTCAATCCTATGGCGACTTGGTAACATAAATTTTGACACACTTCCGAAACGGGAACAGCTATGTGCTAAATATTTTACAATGTTATTAAATTTATATGAACATTTACCGTTGTCAGGGAATTTTTCGAAAATTCGGTTAATTTATTTGAAAAGACAACAGCGTGACAACTAGAGTAGTTGACAGCTGTGACAGACACTGTTGCCAACACAACATTTACTCATACGAAAATATAATTTTTTAATTAAGTATGAACGATTCGAGCGTTTTTTTTTTGTAGAATTTAACAGATGGAAAGCTGGCCGTGACTGCAAAGCTCCCCGCAACCCTCCTTCCCTTGTGGCGACGTCAGCTTAATATTCAACGGTGAAACTTTTAACAATTACTCGGTGTTTTCAGTAAAATTGCATCGCAGGTGAAATATTTTCTTGTATACGAAATACCATGCTTCTCCATGTGCACTGGATCTTACGTAACATTCTAGAATTTAGCATCCGCGTTTCACATCCAATTGTCATAACTGGCAGTACGCATTGGTCGAATGGCTTTTTTTAAAGCAAAGTATAATGAATTTAAAAACCATGTTTATTCTCGCAAAGCACTCCATCTTAGTTTTATTTCTTCTAAAACACCATTAGGATATTTAAAACACTATACGGTATACTTGTGAAAAGTATTATTTGGACCAAAACGGTAAAGTGCGTTTGACAGCTGTCAGATGCCAGATATTGCTGGTAAATATAGCGCTGAGCGCTATGTAAGCAAATAAAACGGGCGATCAAGACGAAACACAATCAGCAATGTCATTTTTGCGTGGCTCTGCCAATTATGTATGGTGCACGACGAGCGTCCTGGGCAAGGGGGCCACAGGGGCCGTCTTCCAAGGTGTCAACAAAAACGATGGTGAGCCCGTGGCTGTCAAAACCTTCAACCAACTGAGCCACATGAGACCACCGGACGTTCAGTTGCGCGAGTTCGAAGTTCTCAAGAAAGTCAACCACGAAAACATTGTGAAACTTCTGGCCATCGAGGACGAGCAGGAAGGCCGTGGCAAAGTCATCGTCATGGAACTGTGCACCGGTGGTAGCCTTTTCAACATACTGGACGATCCTGAAAATACGTACGGCTTACCCGAAAAGGAATTCTTATTGGTGGTTGAACACCTGTCGGCCGGGATGAAACACTTACGCGACAACAATTTAGTTCATAGAGATCTCAAGCCGGGTAATATAATGAAATTCATCAACGACGACGGAACTACCGTTTACAAGTTGACCGATTTCGGCGCGGCTAGAGAGTTGAAAGAGGATCAGGAATTTCTTTCGTTATACGGTACCGAAGAGTACTTACATCCCGATATGTATGAGAGAGCCGTTCTTCGGAGGCCTGTAGGTAAAAGTTTCGGAGCCACCGTCGACTTGTGGTCGATAGGAGTCACGCTATACCATGTAGCTACCGGAAATTTGCCGTTTAGACCGTCTGGCGGTCGCAAAAACAAAGAGACCATGTTCTTAATAACGACCGGGAAGGCTTCGGGAGTTATATCTGGAACTCAAACTACGGAAAACGGACACATCGAATGGGGTAGAGATTTGCCGAATCATTGCCAGTTGACTGCCGGTTTGAAAAAAATTATCACTCCGTTGTTGGCCGGATTGTTGGAAGTCGATCCTAAAAGGATATGGAGTTTTGAGAATTTTTTTTCTGAAGTACAAGATAGACTTAATACTGTGCCTATTCATATATTTTACGTGAATAAAACTAGTTCTATTAAGGTAATCGTTATACACGATGCACGCTCTTGTGTAAAATGTTAATTTGTTTTAATACGATGCAAATTTTTACAGGTGTTTTTAAAAATGGATGAATGTTTGAAAAATTTACAATATCAAATTCGCGAACAAACTGAAATACCGCCACACAATCAACTTATTCTGTATAGAGATCAATTACTACAATCGGTCGTAGACGAGTTCACTCAAGGTACATTATTAGTAAATCGTTATTACTAGGCCTCAGATTTTTTGTCGCAACGACCTTCGCGTAACTCCGTTAGCCGCCAAATTCGCCGCCGCCAATTCATGTTCCAAACTTGAACTATTTTACCTTTGAATTATTTTTTCCATTTTCTTATTTCGAGACATTTAACAAAATTTGTTATTTTAACAATACAACGACCACGAGTAAAATCTATGTTATGTAAGTTTAATAATATATTATATTATATTCATCGTCATTTTCAGTCGTTCACCATCCACTGCTGGATGAAAGCCTCTTCAATCCTCTTCCGTTCCTGTTTGTTTTGAGCAATCTGCATCCACTTAACTCCACACATTTTTCTCAATTCATCAGCTCATCATTCACTCGGTCTACCTTGCTTTCTTTCACATCCTCTCGAACGCCATTCCAGTATTTCTCGCGTCCATCTGCCGTCGATTCTTCTCGCTATGTGTCCACTTCAAATTTTTCACACGTTCTGCTATATCTGCCACTTTGGTCATGCTTCTTATCCATGTATTCCTCTTACGATCTCTTCTTGTTATACCGAGCATACATATTTCCATGCTTCTCTGTATGCACCTACGTAACATTCTTGAATTGAGCATCCACGTTTCACACCCATATAACTGACAGTACGCATCAGTCGTATGCCTTCTCTTTTAAGCATAGCAGGATTTAAAAAATATGTTCGTTCTTCCAAAAGCGCTCCATCCTAGTTTCATTTCTTTTTATTTACATCCAGTCATATTAACCAATTACCCTAGATATAAATAACTATCTCTACAATATGATTATTGAAATATTATATTTTTGTAACCAAATTAAATTTCCCCATTACACACCATAAGCCCTTTATTCTAATGCCTTTCTTATTGATCGTTACCAATTATTCGATTTATATTTATTAAAACTTTAAGTTAAACTAAACTATAAATAATTATTTCGCAAGAAATGGAGAATATCTATATGTAATATATCAATAGTAAAATATGTAGTCGAAATTTGAAATGTGAATTCAGGTGGGTATAGGAATATTTTTGTATAATGAAATAGTCCAACGGTCAATTGCGACTAAAAATCCGTGGTCTATACACTATTCAACTTAAGAAGACAGAAAACCCGCACAATTAAAAAAAAAAAAGATTGTGGCTGTCCGAGCTTAACGACTTTGGTTGGTCATCGTTAATATTTATTTCAAGAAGCCGAGATGGTGACGAACCTCATCTGCTCAGACCCGGGTAGTCTGCGCAGAAGGAGTCTAAACCAAAGTCGTTAATCTCGTTTAATCACAATCCTCATTTTTTTTAGTTGTGCGGGTTTTCGGCCTTAAGTTGGATATACATAGTATAGTTACTACAATCTGAATAAATTAAGCAGTAATTTAATTTAAAATTTCAGGTAAGGGCTATCCAATCACCACCGAGGACGACCCGCTCATACTGATCTACAAAAATAACAATACTGCAACATCGTTCTCGATAAGTCTAGGTCCTGAATTGGATATACCCAAGTTTCCAGTCTTTCCCAATGTCGTTTCGGTCGAACACGATGCCAGCCAAGCAAAGGTGAATATAAAATAGATGTAAAAATCTAACTCCTTCCATTGCTTAAATATTATATATCATTTTAGGTCGCTTGTAGCGTCGGACATGTTATAAAAAGAAGAGTGGAATTACTATCACGGGGCTGTTATTTAACGGGTGAATGTGTACAACGATGGGTCGGAGCATTGAAACGATCTTTGACGGGTTTGGCTGCCAGAGCTTCAGCATTGTCAATATTGGCAGCTCGTTTAGCCGATACAGCTCGTGCTCTCGATATAGTCGCACTTGCCGTTCATCAGATCAAAGCGGTTAATATATCAAGTTATCAAGCTATAATCAAACTAATTATACTCGTAAAATAACTTCTCCCCCTATCGGTTTCAGTATTGTACCGTGTACGGAGCTGAAGAAGACGATATAAAACCACCCGTCGGTAAATGGGATCTAGAGATGCAAGTTTTAAGTGATGAGACGTCATCCGGATGTACTGCGGTGAATCAACTCCACACTCGACACGTAGTCGGAAACGATCTCTTGACTAAATGGCAACAGGCTTCGGCCGATATCAAATGTCCGCACACTCATCGACTACCACAACGAGCTAAGACGCTCGTCGACAAGTAATAGTTAATCATCATCATTTTCAGACGATCACCATCCACTACAGAATGGAGGCCATTCCGATACTCTTCCACTCCCGTCCGCCTTGAGCAGTCTGCATCCACATTCTTCTCAATTCGTCCGCTTACCAATACCATTCGAGTATTTCTCGCGTCCGTCTGTCATCCATTCTTCTCGCTATGTACCACTTTAGGTTTTTCACGCGTTCCGCTATATCTGCCACTTTGGTCACGCTTCTTACCCATATATTCTTACGATCTCTTCTTGTTATACCAAGCATACATCTTTCCATGTGTGCACTGGATCTCACGTAACATTTTTGAATTCAGCATTCACGTTTCACATCCATACGTCATAACTGGCAATACGCATTGGTCGTATGCCTTCTTTTTTGAGCATAGTGGAATGTCGGATTTAAAAAATATGTTCATTCTGTTTATTATATGTAACATTAATATTCTATATTAAAATAAATTGAATTCATGTTAAAGGTTGAGAGATTCGTGGCAGCATCTCGTCAGAGATCGGGCAGCTAGATCATTGACGTACAACGATGAACAGTTTCACGCTTTAGAGAGAGTTAAGGTCACCGAAGCAGGTCGAGCTTCTAAAGCGTTGCTCGATAAAGAATGTTTACCTGGTGCGAGTGCTATGGCTGAAGTCTTGGAAGACTGGTATAATCTTAATCTACAATGTATTTATATTTAAGTACGTAATGTAAGTGGCTCATAATATTCATTATTCAATAGGTACAAAGCTGCCCAGACGGTATATTTGCAATCTCAAATCTTAGACAAAGACTTGACTTCCGCTGATCTCAAATTGAGGGCTTTGGGTGCTAGAATGAAAGAAGGCGTTCTGACAATGAAAGAACAATTGGATACTACTGTAAAACAGGTTATTTTACATATTGATTCATATTAATTAGGCAATATCAACTGTATGTTGTCTTTTACATATAATGATTTATTATTCGCTATATTACAGGTTGGAAATATGAAGAGAGATATTCTTATACACACCGAGGCTGAAAAAAGTAATATTGCGAGAAATGAAAAGTCGAATGTGGCCAAATCCAAGCAGCACTACGAAGATTCGTTGGCGATACACAGCGAACTGAAAGATATTTTCGAATTGCAGAGAGAGCTTGCGGTCATATTGAGTCAAAATGTGGACGTTATTGAAACTATCAAAAAAACTTCTTGTCTTTACGACGAGGAAACAAACAGTACCTGACAAAATGCTACTTGGATATGTTGAAATAATTGTGATCTACTATTTGCTAAAAATTTTATTTTGTATCGACTTAATTATGTAGTAAAAAGCTCATTAGCTATTTTATCGTCGATTGCTACATTTCAGTGATATTTTTATTACATGTATGTATTTAATTTGCAAATCCACTTGTTGATTTTTCTCTTTTGACTACATAAGACACAATAGTTATATATTTTGTTAGTTTAATCGACATATAAAATTTAAACATTTTACCTCTGCATACTGCGACATACTATGTATATAATGATTATATGTAGTATGTTTGCAATAATTGAAGTATTTCAATTAAAATGTGCACAAGAAAACTATTGGGTTGGTTCATTAGTTTAAGTTTTTTAGTTGTAATATTTTGCAAACGAAGTGAAAAAAAAAATACATTGAAATCACTCTATTGTGTTAGATTTAATGGCGAAGTATACATAGATCTACGATGAAATGTGTTAAATAGTATTTTTATACAGACCATTTGTATTTTCATTTTATCATTGTATGCCACCATACTTATTTTCACAGACCCACAAATATGATCATTTACATTTTAATATCGGTCTACTACGTTAAACATTCGTATTTGTATTTACCCGTGCGAATTCTCATAATGATGCATTTCAAAAATAAATAAAAATGTGCAATCATATTCCTATTATGGATATTAAGTTTCTATTTTCGTATTGTTAATTCAATCAATCATTTATTTTATTGTATGCATTCCTTATGGTAGTATAATTTCCATGTCATGCATTTATGATTTTGTAATCTAATATAATTAATTTACTTAATTATATAAAAAAAAAAAAATCAGATATTCTGAATTGTTTTCTTTGTGTTTACCTGTGTGAAGTCCCATAATGATGCATTTCAAAAAATACATAGTTACATTTTGGGTTTCTGTGTTTGTACTATTAATTTTATGAAGCATTTATTTCGTTTTATGCATTCCTATGGTAATATCATTTTCATGTCATTCATTGACGATTTTGTAATGTAATAAAAATAATGTACTGTATATCATCCTCATCATCATCATCATTTTCGGCCGTTCACCATCCACTGCTGGATGAAGGCCTCTCCAATCCTCTTCCATTCCTGTCTGTCTTGAGCAATCTGCATCCAGTTGACTCCACACATTCTTCTCAATTCATCATCCCATTGTTCACTCGGTCTACCTTGCTTTCTTTCAAATTCTCTCGGAAACAATTCCAGTATTTCTCGTGTCCGTCTGCCATTCGTTCTTCTCGCTGTGTCCAGTCCATCGCCACTTCAACTTTTTCACTTTGATCATGCTTCTTACCCATGTATTCCTCTTATGATCTTCTTGTTATACCGAGCATACATCTTTCTATACTTCTCTGTGTGCACTGGATCTTACGTAACATTCTTGAATTTAGCATCCACGTTTAATATCCATCCATTATAACTGGCAGTACGCTTTTGTTGTATGCCTTCTTTTTCAAGCATAGCAGGATGTTGGATTTAAAAACTACGTACTGTTTTCTTTTACAAGAAGCATTGATATGTGTATAATATTTTATGGCTTTATTTCATTTAAAATAAGACTAATCACAGATTATAAAAAATTCAAAATAGATACAATAAATCATCAGACAAACATCAAGAGTAATCTTGTTCGGATATAATCATATTTTTCATTCTAGAATTTAACTTGTAGTAACGGTGTTTCTCTTGTATGTCGAGAAAGTGTTTCAATAACTCGTCGAAGTTTCGCACGTACATATTCGGCAGATTGCGCGACGTTGAATGTCTGAAACGATATTAACTTTTTTATTAAAGAAATTTTACATTTAACAGTACGTAATGTTAACAAAGGACACATACTTGAATACAAACGGCTCCAGCTGTTGAGGAATGCTCTGTAACCTTTTACGTAAAATATGGAAAGCTTCAGTTTGCGGCAAGAGCATCAACAAACCGTACAACGCATTGCGTAAAGCTTTTGCTTCGGTACCGGTCAATAATTCCAATCGTAAATCTATAATAATGAATAAAATAATAACGATGCACTTTTGTATTTGAAAATGTGTTTACATACACGCAAAATACACTTACAGGCGAAAATAGGCGACTCAATCAACTGTACAAGCTTATCAATATCGGTTAAAAATTCAATCGTTATCTCCAATGTGCCACTTGAATGCGATACGTTAAGGAACAATAGATTAGACAGAACAACAATAAAGATAATTTTAGTTAAAAAGGATACAACAATTCGATTAGTTGATTGCAATGTATGTAATTGTGTGTCAAAAGACACAAAGCGAGCAGTGCTACAGGATTATGACACCAACAACGGTACAAGCAAATGAACAGCTTTGCAGTTTCCTGAAATGATGGAGATAATACATTAACGTTACAATTACGAATACTTGGAATACTTGGAAGCAAATAATACAACCTCGCTAGTGGACTCTTTGAGACGATTCCTCAATTCTAACAATTCGGCTGATGTTAACAGTATCATGTTTAACGTCTCCACCATCGTCGCTGCAAACTTGAGATTCTTTTCTTCCAACAATATCTCTGACATTGTTCTATAAATGTCTTCAGCGTTTAATAATACACACAATTGTCTAGAAATATACAAAAAAAAGGTGATAGTTAGTTATACCTGGGACAACTGGTGAATATGATTGGATGCAAAGAAGAAATAAAACGAAGAATGAAACTAGGATGAAGTGCTTTTGGAAGAATGAACAGTTTTTAAATCCAACATTCCGCTATGCTTAAAAAATAAGGCATACGACCAATGCGTACTGCCAGTTATGATGTATGGATGTGAAATGTGGTTGCTAAATTCAAGAATGTTACGTAAGATCCAGTGCACACAGAGAAGCATGGAAAGATGTATGCTCGGTATAACAAGAAAAGATCCCAAGAGGAATACACGGGTAAGAACCATGACCAAAATGGCAGATAAAGTGGACACATAGCGAAAAGAATGGATGGCAGATGGATGCGAGAAATACTGGAATGGTATCCGAGAGGATGTGAAAGAAAGCAAGGTAGACTAAGTGGACGATGGGCTGATGAATTGAGAAGAATATGTGGAGTCAACTGGATACTAATTACTCAAGACAAACAGTAATGGAATAGGATTGGAGAGGCCTTCATCCAGCAGTGTATGATGAACGGCTGAAAATGATGATGATAAATAACGATAAAAAAGATAAATCACCTTATAATAAAAGCTCCTCTATCATCTAAAAGTTTCATATCACAGCTAAATAACGTCAGAAGGCTAAGTAAAAATTTTCTATAATAAGGACTGTCGAATACATCGGGAATATCTGTAAGAAAAGTTCAATCAAATGTACAATTGTATTTTACTTCTTAAAATGAAGTCGAAAAGTATTAAAATACCTTGGGTATTAGAAGCGCTCGGAGTAGAACATATCTCAGGAAGTACGGCTAAACTTTGACGTACAACATCGTCGGATGGATCAGATAAGCATCCCAAGAGTGTGTCGAATATTTCTTCCGTGTGTGTGGACATCTGTTGGGCGGAAGTGTTAAATTAATGTGTGAAAATATTTTTGGATTCGCTCAAATTGAAGTTAAATACCTTGGTTGGAACTTTATTGTACAAGTGCAGTATCCATCGCAGTACGGCGACTTTGGTCTGAACGGAATTATGATGAAGCAGTTGATTTAAAACATCCACTATAGCCGATAGATCCAATTGGTCGTACAGAGCTGAATTTTTATTCATCTTACTCGCATCGGTGTTTCCTTTGATACTCTCCACACTCTTGGTCGAAGGCTCCGACATTTGATCGGACTCTAACGTGATCAATTTCATCAGACTGTAGTTGACGGTTAATGCGGTTTCTTTAATGTCTGTGACTATAATATTAAGGATGTAATAATTGTAAATCAAAGTACACGCATATCTCACTGCATATATACATATGTACGTTTTTCGACATATGGCCAAAAAAAAAATCGAGAAACCCCATATGTATTTTACTACTAGGTGTACCGGAAAGTTCTCGAGTTTTCTTAGATGTGTATTCAATTACACAAATGTTTGTGATGTCTAATGAATGAATAATTTTCATCGTTTTCTAATGATCCCTTGCCATTTACAACTCAAATTTAAAATCCTAATTTTGTAGATATATCCTGCTTTGGACGAAAAGGTGTTTTATAAGGACTTTTTCATATGGTTCACTTTGGACAGTGACTTTTTCTTTAAAAAAAGGTTTCACCGACCGGAAAAGTTGGTGATTCGTTGGTAAAATGTCTGGAGAGTAAATAAGATGAGCCAAAATCTCAAGTTTAGAATTTTTTGAAACAAAGGGTCACGTGTCGTGATGCCGAAGGATAAATTCACTTTTATTGACGATTCCTGACCATTTTTCAATCAATTCTTGATTTAAATGACTTAATTAGGCACAATAGACATCTACTTATATTGTTTCTTCCGGTTTGAGGGTTTCATAGTGGATGATATTTTAACAATCCCACCAAACACAGAGCAATATCATTCGAATTGTAATGCCAAGTATTTTTAGGTATTTAGTAAAAAGCATAAAATGCATTTTTTATACAAATGAAACTTGTGTTTTTCTTAATTTTTTTATGAAATTTGAACGAATCCTATGAAATTTGTATCAAAATAAATGATTCGTTATATGGCATTGCGCTTTACAGTCAACTTTTCCGGAAAGTATATCTGCTTTAAAGCGAGGTATTAAAGATAATACACATTTTATCATCAAAAGTTATAAACGCCCACTATTTCACTATGTATTCCCCGGTGTAATTTTAATTTATCAATATTTCAGATTTTTAGTATATTAAAGTTTCAAGCTATTCATTTGAAGGATACTTTTTCTGGATTCGTCATTGTATGACAAACACGGTAATACTGCTGTTAATATTCCGGATATGTGAGGCAACATTTGTGTTCCTGACAATTGAACAAACTCCTTAATCCAAGTTATTGCTGTAAACTACAAAACAATTCATTAAAAGTCAATTCCAATGAAATGAAAAGTGTTTTAAAGATTTGACAAACTTGTAAAACTTCATCGGTGGCTTGTGCGTGTACGATTAAAATATTTATCATACTGGGAAAATCGACTCTGCATGGACTTGTCTTTATACTTTGAAGAAAAAGTCCAAGTTGAGCACCACACCTACAATATTAACATATCAATGAATTAAATCTTAATTGAAGAAATACGTCATACAATTAATGAAGACACTACATTTTTTTGATCTCTTGCATCGGATCGTCCATTATTTTGAAGAGACCGTCTAATATTTCGGGTAAAAAAATTATGAGATCAATATCGGGCACCGAATCCAACACGGACACCCACGAAATGATGAATTGACGTGCGAAACTGTTGCGCGAATAAATTCTTTCGCGTAAAAGTGGAACGAATGCGCACAGATCGAAAGACGCACTCTCCGTAACAATGTCCTGAAATAAATATCGTACGATTATTGCAATAATAAACTAGTCAATGCCCGTTGACAGTGTCATCGGGTGGTTAGCATTTACGTATTATACCTATAGCGTATTTAGTAGTTTAAAATGTATTAGGTAGTTGAAAAATGTGAGAGCTTCACGCCACCGTGCCGTGAGTAAATTTGTGAGTGAGTGAATGTATGGTCTGCGGTTATCCAGCCAGGCAGACCCTTGCGCTACTATATATAGTAATTGTAACCAGGGTGTACAATCTTCAAAATACCTTAAGAAGACGATCCAATAGTTCGGAAGCCGTTTTTAAATTCTGATCTGGATCTGTGGCGCATTTACTAAGTGCATTAAAAATATCCGTGAAATGTACGAGTATGGCGCCTCGCATAACTTTCGATACATTGTAAAGAGCTTCGCAAGCGAAATATCTAACTCTTATTTCCGGGTCTGAAAAGCACGCTAATATCGGTGGCATCAGATCTGATAAGTACTGTGAACAATCCTGAAAATTATGCAATATAACATATAGAAAACCAATCAACAGAACAATAAATAGAAATTAGATAAAGACACAAGTTTACAGGTCCTAAAGCAACAGCAACTGCAGCTAATCCTAGCGAACTTCCTTTTCTAATGTGTGGATTTTGTGCGGTGGCAAAATCTTGACCCAAAACCCGTAGTAGACGTTTTATTTGAATGGTATTGTTCGCCGCTCGAAAGTCACGTACCATTCTAAAATATAAATTAGAGTATGGAAGTAGATTTAAAAATTAATATTAATAAAAGTAAAACTATAAGCAAAACGTAGTCACGGTAGATAATCATATTGTAGAAATAGTTGATATTTATTTATATCTAGGGCAATTGGCGAATACGACTGGATGTAAGGAAGAAAAAATAAAACGAAGAATGAACATAGTTTTTAAGTCCAACATCCCGCTATGCTTAAAAAGTGAGGTATACGACCAATGCGTACTGCAAGTTATGACGCATGGATGTGAAACGTGGATGCTGAATTCAAGAATGCTATGCAAGATCCAGTGCACACAGAGAAACATAGAAAGATGTATGTTTGGTACAACAAGAAGAGATCGTAAGAGGTATACATGGGTAAGAAGCATGACCAAAGATATAGCGGAACATGTGAAAAACGTAGCTGGACACATAGCGACAAGAATAGATGGCAGATGGACGCGAGAAATACTGAAATGGTATCTGAGAGGATGTGAAAGAAAGCTAGGTAGACAGAGTGGACAATGGGCTGATGAATTGAGAGAAATGTGTGGAGTCAAGTGAATGCAGATTGCTCAAGAGACAGGAATGGAAGAGGATTGGAGAGGCCTTCATCCACCAGTGGATGGTGAACGGCTGAAGATGATGATGATTCATTCTTACGATTGAGGATTCATCGTTCATAGATAGTAATGATCGTCTTATGCTCTAAATCTGTATGCTTTGGTATAGCAAGAAGAGATTGTAAGAGGAGTACATGGGTAAGAGGCATGACCAGAGTGGTAGATATAACGGAACGTATGAAAAACCTGAAGTGGTACATAGTGAGAAGAATGGATGGCATTGTGATGTGAAAGAAAGCAAGGAAGACCATGTGGACGAATAGAGAAGAATGTGGATGCAGATTGCTCGAGACAGACGGGAATGGAAGAGGATTGCAGAGGCCTTCATCCAGCAGTAGATAGTGAACAGCTGAAAATGATGACGATAAACCTATTCATAGGATTACACAAAACTAAAATTTAAATATTATGCATACTTTTCAATTTCTACGGCAGCCGCTTTGTTCTTATCGTAGAGTTTGTCGGTTAAGGCTCTGACGCAGGCTGCACTCAACGGTGCATGTTCCCGTTCAGACATCGTTTTGATGAGATAAAATTATCAATTTCACAATAATCAGGAGCTGAAAAGTACATAGATGACACATTAATAATGCAACTAATGTAAACAGATATTAGGTCATGTATAATAAAGTTCACATTGAAAGTAAATAAAACTGTAGAAATAAATCAGAACAATAAATATATTTGATTAAACGTACTCGTACTATTATGCGATATCTGTAAGTGTGTTATATGGAAATAGAGTGGAACAGGTTATGACTACAAAGTCCTTTATATCTAGTCAAAGTTAAACTATATACAGTGAAATGGAATTTACTTTGGGCGAGTTATCTTTTAAGTATTTGTTTGTTGTATATTTTGAGTAGTTTGCGAATTCAATATGAACGCTGTATCGCCGCACAGAGAACTGTCATGTTGACGTTTATAGCGGAAACGGAAACACAACTTGCCCGCGAAATTCAAAAATAAATCATTCACGATAATTTTAAACATTACTACAATATTGATGATAATAAAGAAAATAAAATGGTATATGATTGACTGACAACCTAGTATTTCATTTCGTTCTGTTCAGTAAAAAAATAATCATCTAAAGGCTTGGTTTGAAATTTAAAAAAA
Organism: Parapsyche elsis; assembly: GCA_022651745.1. Classification (NCBI taxonomy): domain Eukaryota; kingdom Metazoa; phylum Arthropoda; class Insecta; order Trichoptera; family Hydropsychidae; genus Parapsyche; species Parapsyche elsis. The sequence goes on from JAGVSN010000018.1 coordinate 5,668,758, forward strand.
AGTAAAAAAAATATTCAATGAAAATGATGTTGTTAGACTTATTTATCAATTGTATTTGCAGTAAAAATATCAAGTAGCGTAAAATTGTATTGTAATGTTAAATAAAAATGTTTATTTTTGATAATAAATGTGACAGCAGTGTAAGTAGGTATGGCCGTACATTCAGTTGTTTCAATCTGCGTTTGACGTTTGAGTGTGTCGAGTGTTGCAGTTGACGGGTGATTGTTGGTGTTTTCGAGGGGCGCAGGCGTCGGGGGCGCAGAATAAGGGGGCGCGAGGGGGGCGAAGGCGCAGCGGCGAAGCCTCCGTCATGCAGCAAGTGGAAGATTGCGTGCGCACGCGCCTCTCTTGGTCCCAATTGCCCAGCACAGTTAAACAGGTGACACCACCCTCGACCCGCACCCTCCTCCCCATTTTGACAACTCTATATACTTATATACGATCAGTGCTGCACTTGCGGTTGGAACTTGTGAAAACTTGCATATGCTATTTGCACACTGTGACGCATGTTGTTTATCTTTTTATCTTTGTGTACATTGCTAGATATATCTAGGTCTCGTTTCCTGAAAATTTTCTCATAACACTTCAATATTATTGAATTTATTTTCAGTTGCTGGGTAATTCTCAAAAGGAATATCATCGTTTCATATTTGAATTTAGCATAAGGAATCAATTGAGATTTCGTGGAAATTTGGGTACAGTTCTTATCTTTATTCATATTAGTCAAGTTATAAAATTAAAACTTTTTATGTTTTTATTTTAATTTTTTTTTAGTGAGAACTGTGCGCAAAGATGAGAAACTATACTATGAAGCCCTCATTGAAAGCAGTATTCAAAGGCTTATGTTGTTTCCTTATCACTTAGCAGATATGATCGTCAAAGGTAAAACGGTCATAGTAATAGATTCGGTATGAAATTTTGTAATATTTAATTAACATTTATTTTACTCGGTCGATGTATAGGATTAAGAATAACACCATTCAGTTACTATAAAGAAGTTGTCGGACAAATTATGGATATGGAAAAAAGCTACGATACACTACCAAATTTTACAGCAGCCGATTGTAAGTCTTTATTTTTATTCTTAAGTATTGCCTGTTAATTTATTTATTTATTTAAGATAGTTTAAGAAGCTAAGAAGTATGAACATAGTTTTTAAATTCAACATTCCGCTATGCTTAAAAAATAAGGCATACGACCAATGTGTACTGCCAGTTATGACGTATGGATGTGAAACGTGGATGCTAAATTCAATAATGTTACGTAAGATCCAGTGCAAATAGAGAAGCATGGAAAGGTGTATGCTCCATATAACAAGAAGAGATCGTAAGAGGAATACTTGGGTAAGAAGCTTGACCAAAGTGGCAAACATAGCGGAATGTGTGAAAAAGTATTATGTCCCTAGTCCCTATCCCTAGTCCCTATCCCCCTTATCCCTAGTATTATGACTATGTATGTATGTACATATGTATATTATATCCCCTTAATTAAATACTTATTGAAATATCTTGGTAATAAATTATTATCTTATCATGCACATTTTTAAGGTTTCCTTCCATTCATCCAAATCAATTAATTTAACATATTTCTTATACTAGTTAATCTATTTACATTTATACTCCGCATAGCTGTATTTTGAAAAATTTGCAACCTATCTTTAATTACCTTATTTACTAAATTTAAACAATGGGTGTTTATTATTGACAAAAGATTGACAGACAGAAAACGAGGCTTTCATTCATAGTAATTACTTCTACAGCAATTAATTTGGGATACTGAGTGTGTATAATTTTAAAACGCAGGTCTTCGTCTCCTCGGAATTGGACGGAATGAATATATAGAGTTAATGAATAGATCTAGAGGTAGAGGACGAACATGGAGAGTCACCGGATTAGGAGGTACGGGAAAAAATTTACTACCGGCTTTACCTCGTGCTCCACCACTACAACCCTGGTGGAGACTTGAACTGGGATACGTGTTAGAAGACGACGTCAAAGTGAATATTATACTATACAATCGATATTATTTCAAAGAAGTCTTATGTATAATAAGATATAAATTTGTACGTTGCAGCATTTGAGTAGCAGTGAACGTGATTTGATCGATAAGTTGATCGATCAGGGATCGCAAACACTAGGTACTTTAGAATTTTCGGTTGTGCATAGTTTGTATAAGTGAGTATCGAGTTCGGTGTTGATTTAATATGAAATATATTGTATATTAATTTGTGTTTCATTGTTTTAGGAAAGGATTAGTGTATGTAGATGTACCTATAACGGGGGTGGATCGTGTCCGAGTGCCGCCACTTCAGGGTTTCGTGATGAATCGCGTCATGGGAGATTACTTCGAAACGTTACTGTATAAAATATTTGTATCCATAGACGAGAACACGTCAGTTAGTGATTTGTCGTCGGTTTTGCAAGTTGACGTAGAATTAGTTAAACAGGCTGTGTCGCTGTACTGTCGGCTGGGTTTTGCACAAAGGATTGACATTCCTCCCATTCCAAATCTTGACCCTTCGTGGAAGAATTTAACCCCTGTTAAAGTGTAAGCTTGCTCGTGCTCGTGCATTCGCATTATCTATGATGTGGATGTGATTTAACTACTTTTTTTTTTCTAGTGCACGCCCGATCACTCCCTTAACATTTGATCCCACATTACAAAACAGTTCGCTAGAAATGGAACCCGTATTAACTAATGTACCTGAAACTCCTCTCAGAGAGGAAAGGGTGTGTATACAAATTACCTAATGCGTATTATTTTTTTAATCGTCCCCCCCCCCTTTATTTAGATTACACTAATGTTTTGGAGATCTCGTATGACATTTCTTGTAGATTTAAGCCCAATGAAGACGAATTCGGCAATAAAAGATTGCTAATGAAGGCGTTTTTAAAAGTTTTTACTTTATAATCCAAATAGTTATTGCTATATTTGTGGTGAAGTAACATAAAAATCACAAAACGTCGCATAACAGATTTTGAGAAATAGATGAATCAAGCGTTTTTAAAAACCCTTTATCTCCGAACCAAGAGACAATTATTTTTTTTATTGGATTCGTCTTCACTGAACTTAAATCTGTAATCCATGTTATACGTCGTATAACATCGAGATATAATATACGAGATCTCCAAAACATTTTTCATGTCATCATTTGTCGAACAGTGTTATCTATGAATTTAATTTATAACCTTTGATGATTTTATTGGTGCTTGAATATTTTTCTTTCTTATTGATTACTTATATGAATTCCTGTATTATAATATATGTATTTCGATTTCAGCCAATTTTCCCTGGTGTATATAAAGATTCAAATCCTGACGACAGAAAAGGACCTAGATTTGCATTCCTATTTGATTCAACTTTGACGGCATACCTCATGATGGGTAACCTATCACCGGTATGATTTTGCAGACCATTTGCTCGAATATAAAATTAAATCTCTTTCATTTCAAAAATAATACACTGTTTTAGGATTTAAAAAATCATGCTGTAACTATGTTCGAAGTGGGAAAATTGTGCGACGAGAGCATTGATAGTTTTTTAGAAGAATTGGATAAGGTGAGTTATACTTTGATTCGCGATATGTAATATTGTTAATTTTGTACGTAGTATAATATAATATAAATTAATTTTTATTACAACAGATAGGTTGGCAAGACATAGAAGGCGAAGCAAAGCGATATTGGACTCATGCTTTAGTCTTGAGATCGGCGTTGAGAACATTAGCACCACTTAGACCATTAGATTTGGTACGATGCGAAAGTTTACAATCCTTAGATTCGGCCACTGCGGCTCGCTTATTGAATAATAAATACAAGTATTTTCCAAACAACATTTTTTCTGATACTAGTGTAGTTTGAGAATTGTTAATTATTGCAATTTCGTTGCAGATTATTGGCGACGATGGCACCTTTGTCACGCGAAGTGAGACCACCCCAAGGACCTCCACATACACCACCGCTTCTCGGTCCAACACCTCCTGAAACAAACTCTTTGTGGTTTAAACTTTATATTTATCATATCACCGGCTACGGCCCGCCTACGCTACTACTTACCAAAGGTGATTATAGATGTTGTGAACTAAATTATCTATTTTCGCTTATCTTGTTTGTTTTCTGTTTGTGTTGGATCGTTTCACAATAGATTACGTATGTTTCAGGAACCGTACTTAAAAGTCTTCCCCGTTTATTCCTTGGATTTTCTCGCTTGCTAGTATCCTCGTGGCAGCACGAAGCCATCGTGCTATCGACGTGCAACTTCTTGGCCGTTAATGCTACTTTAAAATATAGTCCAGTTATGGTGCAAGCTTACGGTGTCAGAGATGCAGGGAGCACAACACTTTTATCATTCCCACCGCCGACCGATAAAAGTAATTGAAGCAAATTAACCCCCGGAGGTAATGATTTAATCTACGGACAAATTTACTTATTGCGATTGTTTGTTTAGCCAATTCTTGGTGGCGACATAGCGCTTTACAAAGACTCGGATCTCAGATAGACTTGCAACATTCCTGTGGATATATTACGATGGTCGATATTGGAGTTCCGGATTGGGGAGTAGATATTCTAGTTAAAGACGTAGTACTCGGAAGGACTGCCTCATGTATGTAATATCTGTACAAATATTGTATTTTCGGCCGTTCACCATCTGTTGTATTTTCAGCCGTTCACCATCCACTGCTGGATGAAAACCTCTCCAATCCTCTTCCATTCCTGTCTGTGTTGAGCAATCTGCATCCAGTTGACTCCACACATTCTTCTCAATTCATCAGCCCATCGTCCACTCGGTCTAAAATGCTTTTTTTCACATCCTCGCGGATACCACAGTATTTCTCGTGTCCATTTACCATCCATTCTTCTAGCTATGTGTCCACTTCAACCTTTTTCACAATTTCCGCTATATCTGTCACGCTTCTTACCCATGTATTCCTCTTACGGTCTTTTCTTGTTATACCGAGCATAAATCTTTCTGTGCTTCTCTGTGTGTCTGTTGTGTTATATTTATTTATTGTTTTTTTTTGGTATAGCAATTAAACCTACTTCAAAAGCTGTAAGGTTATTGAAAAACGATGAGAATAAATGTACCGATGAAAATGTAGCACAAGACGTCAGTCAAAACTCCGACGAGGAAAATATTGCAAATGAAAAGAAATTAAGGCAACAATTATCAGAAAATTTACATTTGGATGATATTTTGAAAGAAAATCCTTTACAGTCGCCAAACGAGTCGCATTTTGCACTTACGCCGATTGTGCAAAGTAATACGCACTCGCCCGCCAACGGATTTACCAGCGTCGACTGCTCAAATATTCTCTGTCAGGAGTTGGACCAGCTCGAAAAGCAAGTGAACGATGGTGAGAATGCCTCGATGGATGCTCAATCGAACACCGAGGAAAAGTGGGATATCGATTGGACCCCGGAATGCGACAAAAGCCAATTAGACACGGTCGACAATTTGTTGAGTCCCGTGGATGAGAATATATCGATGTTTGCTCAATTGCCCGGTGCCGAAAGCAACTTGGCCGTTCTCGAGAAGGTTTCTGATGAGGCCACTAGTAAAGATAATGTCGAAGTATGCGATTCTAAAAGTTTTAAGAAAGAAGTAAGTGTACCACATGATGTTTAATGTTACCAGGTGGAATTGTTTGTTAAGCGTTGAATTTTTGCAGAAGTGGACTCTTTTAGAATGTCACTTTGGGATTCCTTTATTCGACGAAGAAGCCAATCAAAATGTCTGTGTTTCTTTAGTAGATAAACTTTCAAATCCTATTAGGTGTGTATATAATTTTTATCGCCTACGTAATTTTACTTAAATTGATGATGTCATTTTGTATATTTTTCTTTTCAGTTTACAAAAACTTGCCGAGTCTAATGTTATTCTTTCGGAAAATTTGCTAACGTTTATTTCGCAGTGTCAGGTGAATGTTTCAAATTATCTTATTCGTATAAAAAAATAAATAATAATTCATCGAGGAATGATAGCGATTGTTGATTTTTTTAGTACTATCCAGGCGAAGATATGGGAATTGTCAGAAGAGGATCACTTGTACCGTTGCCAAAGAAGAATTTAATATTTGAAAATGGAAAAATTGGCCTTTGGATGGGAAAATAGTCGATCAAATACACCGACATAGTCAATTCTATAATTTCCGATACATTTAGAGTAAATAAACTGCGTGTAATTAATTATTATTTTATCGAATGATTGAAATTTATTATTAGTGATATTACAAGTTTTATATTTTTATTCGTACGTTATGTTGTTAAACAAATTTTAATGAGTGCAAAGTATTTATTTATTTTTGAAATAAATGTATACATTTACAATTTAAACATATTATATTCGAATAGTCGAATTGTTGCCATTGATTTGTATTTTATGTACAATACTTTTCATTCCAAAATACAATAATTGTATGTATGTATGTGATTCCTATTTTGTCTATGTTGAATAGTTTCTCGCTTTACAAAAACCCATTGATTTGTAAAAAAAAATCTGTTATTTATAAAAATGTTGATAGATCATACTATGTATAGCAATAAATAAATATTTTAAATACATACTTTATCTTTTGCATTCATTTTCGAATATGTTACTAGTCATGGGAGTATATTTATAATTGATACATTGTAAAATAATTAAATAATTCTATAAATTATGAAGTTACATATTTATATATTCTTGACACTGTGTTGTATAATCCGGCAATATATAACTTTCTTCCTCGTGAGATTTCATATGTTGTCGCAACGTTTCTTTCCTACTGTAGCTCTTATGGCACACGGAACAAGAAAAGTTCTTTTCGCCGGAATGTTTCAATAAATGATTTTCTAAACATTTACGAGTGAAAAATGAAATTCCGCACAATTGGCACTTGTGATTTTTCTCTTGCAAATGCACTCTCCTTACGTGGGCTCGCAGTTGACTTCCCAATCTGTATTTACAAGTGCATTGGGTGCATTTGTAAGATTTGTCTTCCCTTCCGTGTTTTTCGGCCAAGTGTTTAATCCTTAACGACCGAATAAAATAATTAACAGTAATGCGACCGTTAAACTTTTATCTATTGAAATATGTATACGAATAATTTACCTTGCGTTGTAAGTGTTTAATAGATCACCGCATTGCGAACATTTGAATAAGATCTTTTCTCCTTTGTGTTGCACTTTGACGTGTGCGTTTAAGTTAGATTTGTTCTTGAACGTTTTGTCGCACATGTTGCAGTTCATGCGAATATCCGTGTGGGTTTTCACGTGGAAATTTAAACTCTTTCTAGTTGCGCAAATTTTGCCGCATATGTCGCAAATGTGATTTGGATAATGTTCGGGCATGTGTTTCGAAAGTTCCCTTTGTAATAATAAAAAAAAATAATACGTTAGATATATGGCTGATTTTCAATATCGATGTAAACTATTGTGCAAATTACTTACCCTAAAAAACTGAACTCTTTATGGCAAATTTCACACTTTCTATCTGTGTTATCGAGGACATACGGTAAAGTCCTTTGTTCTCCGACATCAAATACTTCCTGAAAATTATAAGCGTAATATTGAATGACATACTATTTCGATAAATACATATTCTCTATCCAACTTAGGAAGGACCCTAGTCTTATTGGAATAAATATTAACAATAACCAACCAAAGTTGTCAATCTCAGACAGCCACAACCTTTTTTTTACTTTAGTATTGTGAGCGTGCGAAAATTCGACCTTGAGATTTTGGCTGATTTGTATCGAGAATCATCCCCTGATCGCGTTTTAGTGATTTCTGAAAAATGTCTGTGTGTTAGGCAGAATCGCTCTAACCCAAAAACGGTTTATTTTTTTAGTTGTGTGATAGCAAGGTCCTTCTTAAGTTGGATAGAGTATAGATGAATAAAAATATTACTTTGTTGAAAATCTGTTTGGGAGTTTCTGCAGTTTTATAAAAAAAGTCTTCAAAGTCATCATCATCTGAAGTGTTAGGTTCTTCTTTGAGGATTGCACTAGGGTCGGCTGTTACGTTATCTGAAATTAGAGTATCGCCCGTTGACAATCAACCGGTGTTTATTATTGACACGAGTAAGGAACAACAACAGTCGTAACTATGGATTAGGCCAATTACTGTACATATATAGTAGCGCCGGAATCTGATTGACCGATCGACCGGCTGGGTAGCTTGGCCGCAGAACGCTCGCATACTACACGGCACGTACAAATACGCTCACACAAGACGACACGGGTTGCGCAAAGCGCTCACGCTACATAGCCTGACTAACTCACACAAACACCCTCGACGTGGATAGCCGCGGAACGATCACATACAACGGCACACATACGCATAAGGGAGCATTCCAGGGCACAATAAATTGAAAAAAGTCTCACCGCTTAATTCTGCTATGCCTATTTCATTACTCGGCGAAAAGTCCCCTGAATCAATCAGATCATCAATGTGACAAAAATTCTTGGCATCTTCTATGGCTATCGAAAAATTATTACAATGCATCATGACAACACAAGCAATTGAAATAAAATAGCTATCTATTTATATATACCTTTGGAGGAGTCCCGTTTATAATTATTTAAATAGCTTTGAGCAGATTGTACGCACTGTCTGAAACTGTAGGCTACGCGAAGACGACGCACACATTCTGCACATATCTGTCCATCATCGATTTGCCACTAAAAATTGCAAAATTCACAGCAAAAACTAAGCAATGGATACTAGACAAAATTGAATCATATCAACCTCTGTGAAACAAGCCGAAAGCATTTGGGAGTAGAGTTCGGTTTTTCCATTGAACAAAAACGGTATGGTTATGTTCCTGAGATTGGTCGTAGCCAAACAGCATCGACACATTTCCAACTGTGGATTATTCGAAGTGTTGTTGATTTCATTGTTTCTATCAGAATCGTTTGACACGTTTGAGGCTTTTCTTGATGCGAATCTGCTAAAAAAACATGTACATATTTAATATAATACATACATTATATCATTGAAATGGTCGATATCGACAAATTAAACGCTAACGTTTTTCGAGGCATCCTAGCTGTTTACGTTATTTGACAGGCCAAGCATACACCCATACACGCTACCACTTATACAAAAAAGAGACACGAAATCTTTAAAATAAAATGATACTAGATTACATTATTTCCACTTGCCAATTCATCATCGTGACTTTTTTCTATTGCCTCTCCCCCCTCCCCCGCATTATGCAATGAAAAACAACTGTAGCAATTAGTGCCGCAACACAAATCGGGAGTAGGACGAAACATAGAAAATGTTTTAGAAGCGCTGAAGCTCCGCCCCATGGGAGGAGTCCTATGAAGCAAGTCCGCTCGCCCGTGGATAGTTAATATATTGATGGTGAGTGCGAGTGATTCGCCATTTGTCGCTTCTCACTCGGAAGGTACGGCGTCCCGTCAGATCGAACGTTTGACGTTTGACATCTCGTCAGTGAAGTTATTAACAGTTTTTGACGAGATACGGCGATGCATCACATCTTGAAGACTCTGTTGACCCTCGACTGGTCACTCGTTTGTATGCAATTATGACGTCGATACCTCGGGCACTCTTATTTCCGAATTACGGCCGATACGATTACAATTTGAGGTTAAAATTCTCCAAAATGTATTTCATTCGTCGCAATAACGGTAACAATACAACCAACTGAACCTCTGATCTCACATTGCCGATCACATTCAGCTCTTCATGTAGTCATTTGAGGCCAAATAATACTGCGACTCTTGAGGCACCTAATGTATCTGTATCAGTATCAGTATCAGCCGTCATAATTCGTGGACGACGGAGCGCCCATCAAAGTGATGTGACATGTGACATGAGATCTGACCACTTCAGATTAAACCAATGTAAACATACACGAGTCACGCTCGGCGAAGCGCCCGTTCGTCTACGTAGAGTCGTAGACGAACTGGTCTTACGTGATAGCTGATACGATTACAATTTGAGATTAGAACAGTGAAGCCATTGGATTGTTACTGATTGACTTTGCCGATATTGCTTCTAGTCATCTTCAACTGAGACGAGACGAATTCTCAAGGTGAGTCCGTATTACTATCGGAAAATTCGCAAGTTGTACAACAGGGGAGCCCAGAGGTCTAAGCGCTGAGCGCTAATCTGGGTGAGGAACTCACAGTTTGCTTAAATTTCACAGGGTGGCAACGCATTGATGATAAAACAGAAGATTGCCAAAACCAAAGAAGTATTCTCAAAACCAGAATGGTGAGTATTCATTATTTTTATTAAATTTTATATGTACATAGTTTATTAGTATTGTAGTAATGAGTATTGATTGTTCTTTAGTTAAACCAACACAAAGTTTAAGACTAATAACGTAAGTAAACGATGATTTCTTTTCCTTCTTAATATGAAGGGACACCTAAAAGCAACCTACTCTACTTTCTCCATTTAAGTACATACATATGTACATAAATTCTTGTTTCTAATAAATTGAAATTCTTTTGCAGTTCATTACGTCAAGTCCAACAAGGGTACCAACTTCATTCTGTATAATAATTTCACCTACGCTGCACTCAAAGCATTGGCTTCGGGAATCGAAAAATGGGTTTGTACTCATGACCGTGGAAGATCTGGATGTAGTTCTTACATTTTGTACCGAAATGGAAAAGTTTATTTCTGCAAATTTACGCACACTCACGACCCTCCTCGATATTTTAAGACAAGTGGTGGAAAATACATTAAATATTAACATGTATTTTCTGTTACATTTTTCCCTACTCTAGTATTAGTTTTGGTTCTTGTCCGTTAGCCGCACGCCGGAAGTAGGCGTACCAACAAAAGTGCTTCCCACCGTTTGACAATCGCCCCCCTGAGAGTGTATAGGAGAAGCGTGTATATGTGCATTGTTGACATATTGAAACGTCAGTCAAGTGTGAAATTGACCAATAATTGAACTACGTTAATACATCAATGATTTACTTCTAGAGCAGGGCAGATAGTCGTATAACCTTCCAAGTATTCCCTGCTATGGTATACCTTGAACTTGACGAGCTCAGCGTTCCCATATACGAACGATGACAGCCGACAGCCGATACGATTATACTTAAAATCATTTGAGTTTAGGACTACTAGTTTGAATCCAATGAACAACCGAGTGAAGAATGAACTTTCGCAGCAAACTGTAACTTTGATATAGCCCATTGAGTACATCTTCGACTGCGACGAGACTTATTTTGATATCAGAGAGACTCGGTTCAAAGTAGTCCGTCGTCGACCAATTAGTGCTTTGTTTTACCTGGCCTACGTGTAAAACAGAGCACTAATGTTTAAAGACAATAACTATTTCTCGCACCGTCTAAGTTTTAGCTGTTTCTTTCCATTTATTTATATTCAGTTGTAGGTATCTGAACAAAGCTATCAAAGGGATTCTTTGGTATTTAAAGCACCGGCTACGAAAAAAATTCGCAAAAATTTAATAAACAATCGGCAAGTACTGGTAGATAGCATCCAAAAAAATTTTGTCACCTGAACCAGAAAGTGCGCCAGACACATTTGGGAGATATGTCGCAACACATTTGAAAGATCTAAATACATTTCAGCAGAGTATAGCCCTTAAATTTATTTCGAAAATAATTTCTTATGCCACGATGGACAAATTATCGCTTCAATCTCCAGCATAATCCACTTCATCAAATAGTTTCTGTACCTATAAATACTCTCCTTATCACAAGGTGTCCCCGCCAATAAAATTACCTCTGCTGCCCAACCCAACCAGGATATCACGAATAGCAACGCTACCGTACGTGAAGCTTGCGATGGTTTAAATGATTTTATTGTATTAAAAAAAAATTAATAATTTATGTAGATATATGTATGCATGCATTTACCTATAGATACATGATACATTTTTTTTTTTCTTACCTCTACATTTTCTACATATTCCTACAGTGGAGTTTGTTAAAATGTGTTTTTATTGTTTCAGATGACTATTGAATGGTACGGGAAAGAGTTCAGTTTGGTTAGGTATTCATATATGTAGGTATTACATACGATAATATTTATAGTAATTACTATTTTATTAACAAATTATAGTGTAGAGGTACAGTGTTAATTACAGTGTTGAAGTGTGGAAGTGAAGTGAAAGTCGGCGACTTGTGTACGCTAAGCTTTACTACTAAATTCTTCCCAGCATCTTCCATATCTACTCGTTTTCAAAAATTCATGAGATAACTCATTTTATGTTTTAACGTTTGCCAAATTTTCAACGTCTGAAAAATTTAGTAATTTACACAAATTAGTAAGACATTTGTGTCATATGTATGTATGTATATTAATTTATTTTATTACAAAAATTTTTCACCACTGATATCTTCGGGGTCCAATTTTAGAGCATCGAGAATAGTGTTAGAAACTGTCTTGGATCAATAGGTACAAACAACATTATTCGCATTAGCATAATTAATAGTAATACCATTGTTGACGATCTGCTTTTGTATGTATGTAAAATATGTTTCTGCGTGAGTTCCTCACCGAGATAAGCGAGCCCTTTGAGTTCCAACGAAGATCACATCAAAAATTGACTGATTTACATTGTGTATCAGTGTTCTTCCATATCGAGCTGCAATGAATCCATATATTTTTATGATAAATATGTATTGAGAGATTGTTTTAAAAGGTAATATGTGTTTATTCGTTCGGACAAACATTCAAAATATTTTCATTGAAAATTTTACTGATGGTAAAATTAAAATAGTTGCAGTGATTATAATAAAATTCAAAGTGCGAGCAATTACGTCCCATATAAGAATACAACCCTTAAGTTGACTAAACAATTATTTTATAGTGAAATTGAACCTTTCGCTTTTTCAGGTTAATAAATTCACGTCAACATATCGGGTAATATACAGACAGTCTCTCGGTCATCCAATTCATTATTATCGTAATCAAACATAGAACACTTTTTTACAGAACACTTGGGAGAGAGAGATGTGGTTGGACATAATACCAATAGGTACAAACATTATTCGCATTAATATGATAAATTAATAATAATACCATTATTGACGATCTGCTGTTGTACATACAATATGTTTCTGCCCGAGTAGAGCTACCTATATCCACAATGCTCCGTTCCAACTTTCATAACGTTGGTTATTAGGTAATCCATTCTGGTTTTGAGAATACTTCTTTGGTTTTGGCAATCTTCTGTTTTATCATCAATGCGTTGCCACCTTGTGAAATTTTAGCAAACCGTGAGTTCCTCACCCAGATTAGCGCTCAGCGCTTAGACTGAATTCGCTGTTGTACAACTTGCGAATTTTCCGATAGTAATACGGACTCACCTTGAGAATTCGTCTCGTCTCAGTTGAAGATGACTAGAAGCAATATCGGCAAAGTCAATCAGTAACAATCCAATGGCTTCACTGTTCTAATCTCAAATTGTAATCGTATCAGCTATCACGTAAGACCAGTTCGTCTACGACTCTACGTAGACGAACGGGCGCTTCGCCGAGCGTGACTCGTGTATGTTTACATTGGTTTAATCTGAAGTGGTCAGATCACATGTCACATGTCACATCACTTTGATGGGCGCTCCGTCGTCCACGAATTATGACGGCTGATACTGATACTGATACAGATACATTAGGTGCCTCAAGAGTCGCAGTATTATTTGGCCTCAAATGACTACATGAAGAGCTGAATGTGATCGGCAATGTGAGATCAGAGGTTCAGTTGGTTGTATTGTTTCCGTTATTGCGACGAATGAAATACATTTTGGAGAATTTTAACCTCAAATTGTAATCGTATCGGCCGTAATTCGGAAATAAGAGTGCCCGAGGTATCGACGTCATAATTGCATACAAACGAGTGACCAGTCGAGGGTCAACAGAGTCTTCAAGATGTGATGCATCGCCGTATCTCGTCAAAAACTGTTAATAACTTCACTGACGAGATGTCAAACGTCAAACGTTCGATCTGACGGGGCGCCGCACCTTCCGAGTGAGAACCGACAAATGGCAAATCACTCGCACTCACCATCAATATATGTATTAACTATCCACGGGCGAGCGGACTTGCTTCATGGGACTCCTCCCATGGGGCGGAGCTTCAGCGCTTCTAAAACATTTTCTAAGTTTCGGGGTAGACCCCACACAAATCATATTTCGTTCTGGTTTCTGTGTTCGTATTATTAATTTTATTAATTCCTATGGTAATATAATTTCCATGTCATTCATTGACGATTTTGTAATATAATTAGACCCATTATTTTCAGGCGTTCACCATCCAATGCTGGATAAAGGCCTCTCCAATAATTTTCTATTCTTATCTGTCTTAAGCAATCTGCATCCAATCGACTCCACACATTCTTCTCAATTCGTCAGCTCATCGTTCACTGGGTCTTCCTAGCTTCTTTCGGATACCATTCATGTATTACTCTCTCCATCTGCCATCCATAGTGGCCGTTTCCCCGCACCTCTCCCTTACCCCCTAGAAGGTTTACCTCGAGTGCCTACCCATAGAAAACATCTAAAAGTAAAAGAAAAGTCATAAAATAAATTTGTTTTGTTAAATTCGGATTCTTACCGAAATAATAAATTGGTCGCATCTGTTTAAAATGTAGTCTGATGCCAAGTCTCCCAATAATCATAAAATATCAAATTTAAGAATGATTAATTTGAGATGCGGTTAAGGCTATACAAAAATGTGTTTCGGCCAACAATCAAATATCGAGCAGCTGGTAAACGTCAGTTGAAGGCCGGTCGGCTGTGCTAGTTTGTATTTATACCGCAGTTAGCGGTGTTGTGTTGTCGTCCAACAGTTCGACGTATCGTCGTGGTGTGATGGACGTGGTGCCATGGCTGGCGGCGGCTGCTCTGCCCACCATTGACGAATCGCAAGCCGTTTCGCCGCATCCGCCCAAACAAAGGTTACATTCGCACACATTATATGTATGTCATATTGACGCATTGCTCAAGTCTAACCTCATCATGCTTGAGTTACTATGGTAGACATAATACACATTGACGGTTGATTCATTCCCCATATCCTATCATTTATCCAGTTAATATATTATTAATTAATTCACATTGTTGAAAGTGACAGCTGAAGCCGTCACAATTCAAACAACGGCCATTCTCATGTTGAATGAAATTTATTGTTATGTTGGTACGTAATAATGTATTTATATGAACAATTAAAGTTTTGCTCAAGTGTTTTTATTACAATACATATACATATAGTGGTGTAGGAATCGAAGCGTTCACGCTACATAACCTCACTAACTCACACAAACACTCTAGGCATGGATAGCTTTATTAGCTTTATTAGTAGAGTTATTGGGTTAAAGGGGAGAAATTCGTTGCTAAAAATCCTGTGGGGGGGATGTAATACGATGTACATACCACTGAGCGTATTTATCCGTTCGCGAACGATAATCCGCTCCGGTCTGTGAGGCCCTTAATAGCGATCGACAAAAAGTGATTTCTTTACAGAGAGATGAATCCGATGACAAACTAAACTAACCCAACCCCAATAATTTGATTAGTTTTATGATTGCCGTGAAATTTATGTTTTTCTGTTGTCCACTGTATGTATACTCTGTCCAACTTAAGAAGCGCCTCGTTTTCGCGCAGCTGAAAAAAGTAGGGTTGTTGCTGTCCGAGATTTACGACTTTGATCATTGGTTGAGATCCAGGTAGTTTGCGCACATCGATTTTAAATCGGTCTAGACTTAAAGTTTCTGTTTCTTAAGTTGGACAGAGTAAACATTCTATTTTCTTCATCATCATCATTTTCAGCCGTTCACCATCCACTGCTGGATGGAGACCTCTCCGATTCTCTTCCTCTTCCGTCTGTCTTGAGCAATCTGCATCTACATTCTTCTCAATTCGTCCGCTTGGTCTTCCTTGCTTTCTTTCAAATCACAATACCATTCTAGTATTTCTCGCGTCCATCTACCATCCATTATTCTCGCTGTGTCTAGCCACGTTTTTCACACTTTCCGCTATATCTGCCACTTTGGTCATGCTTATTGTACTAAAACCTTTTTTATTAACATTTGCTATTCGTTTCCTGTCTTAGTAAAGACCTATATTCTATTCTAAAAACACCATATTTCGTTGATATTTACCTTAGAAATAAATAAATGTAAATGTAATTTACCTTAGATATAAATTTATGTAATTTTTCTTAATTTTATTTTGTTTCTTTCAGATTGCTCAATGTATTGGACCAAGTAGAAGCTCGCGTTGAAAAGCTTCGAAAGGACGCTGCTAGAATCGAAGACGAAAAAGACAATTTATTAGCTACTTTAGACGCGGTCAGAGACTCGGAATGGATGTTGGAAATGGACGAATGTAATATTGAATTCTTTCGCACGATCCCTACTCTATCGATTTTACAGTAGGTACATATTTTTCATACACTTTTTCAGTTGAGCGTGACGAAATGAAACATTCCATTGAACGCGTCCTAGCCCGTTGTATGACAGTCGAAACGGTAGTTCACACGACCAGAGATCCCCAGCAGGAAGAGTGTTTAAACAAAGTATAATAATAATGCATTTGCATTAACCGTGCGTTTTTAAAATGTCGCATTTTTTCTATAACGAAATTCTCTTCGCAGGTGAACCAATTCATCGATTCTCTTGTGATAGGTTTGAAGAGTGATCCTGTGGCTGCACGTTCGCAATGCTATTCCTATATGAATGCATGTGCTTTTCAATCGGCAGCCTCCGACTCGGGCGTGGCCGCTGATAGATATTTCGAATCTGCCATTCTTGGATGTACGCTCGACGATCAGAAGAAGGTGAAAAAACGGCTGCAAGGTTTATTAGATTATTTCGCTAGGATGAACATTATCGAAACATGATTTTCCATTTTAATTTTAATTCAACAGCTGTGCTTTAAAATTGTACACTTTAATTATTTGCACGCGAATTTAATATCCTACTTATTTTTGATTTTTCAATCGATTTCTAAAAGCTCGTACAGATAATGAGTTTACATAGATAATACATAATTAAGATTGGAATTGCTTTCTTTTCGCACATAATATTATTTTAGATATTTTCATTTAACAAGCTTTCTAAACCCAGTACTTATTTTATCACTTCGTTGATTTTATTTCGAATATGAAATATGATCTTATTATTTCCCCGTTTGTGGCTTTACAGTTTGACGTGCAAAACTAGGCATATTTTAGTGTTTTTAATGTCGATGAACGGTTATAAGACTGAAATGATTACCTTTATATTAAAATGCCACGAGTTCTCAATGTGGCCTTTCTGTATCAGTTTTTGAACGAAGGAAACTTGATAAGACATTTTTAAACATTATACGTATAAAAATATTAGGGAAAGTATATATTTTTTTTATTTTAGTTGAATTTTACAATTAATCAATATTTTATTTTGTGGTTTCTAATCACAGATGTATAATAAATCAAGTAAAAAAGAAGTACATTGTATATTAAAACGACTACTACACGTAACCTACATACATAAATGTATATTTAACAACATCTGTAGTGAAATATGTATATGTAAAGTCAATTATATTTTTGTGTCGACGTGAGATTATTTTTATCTTATGACTTTGTTATTAAAATGTAATGTCAATTAAAATTGATTTTAGTTAAAATGCAATAGATTTGTACTTCTGTTCTGAATCTCCTCGATGCAATGTAACAATTCAGTGTATTTATAAACTGGAAGGGTTTTCGATTGCACTATTTTTGAAGCAGAATGCATCATTAGCATATTTTCATTTGTTAAAATACAAGTATACATACTGTGACTTTTTAATGTACTTGAATAAAAAGTGTGTACATATGCATATAAAAAGTTATTTTTTTTTTTAATTAAACGTTTCACGCGTGGTGTGAGTAACATTATTTTATTATTATTAGAAATTTAGTTTGATATACATACATATGTATGTATGTAGAACAATTTTTTTAAGATTTTATGTTTTATCGGATATCAGCAAATCCCATTCTACGTTTTCCCATATCAAATATGACATACGCTCTCTCCAGAAAAGCAGCACCGAGGAACCACATGGACGCTTCTGACTTGGGTAATTTCGAAGGTACAAATATCGACAGGCATACCTTTCCAAAAGTGTTGCTGATCTAAAACGATAAATTCATTGCAATATAAACAAATAATGGAGAAATGTAATGTATATGTAATAACTTTTACTTCTTGGGCTATGTCAGATCCGTGCAATGTAAAATTATGTCCGGCGATCGTGAAATTAACTTTTGGCAACTTCGGCACTTGATCGCAATCAATCTGTGGAATTTAACAAGTTTTGATTAAAAAAGATCATATTTATTTGAAAATTTTTATAACGCTATAATCTGTTTTACCATGTAACGGTCGTAGTATAAATCTACAGCTCCTATCATGTCATTTAATGCTTTGATCTCATCTGCCGGTCCAACTATGATTTTTGTACTCGTGTCTATAGCGGCTTGACAGTTGTCGGTGCAAATCGAATAAGACTTTTTAGCGTCTATTAATGTAACTCTGCAATAGATGTTTAGAATTTAGAGGACTTCATACAATTGTTCCTGTTGTCATCGAAAACTTTGTTGCAATTCCTACCTGTCCATATTGAATTGCCAATAGAATGCTTTCGTTACGGGTACGTAGAATAGAGTTTCGTTAAAGCAGTGCTTAGAACTCCAAGCACCCAATAAAATAACCCCTGCATGGTCTGTCGTTTTATCCCTGAGATGAGAAAAAAAAAAAAAACGTTATTTTCTAGAGCAAAAACACGACGACATGACATGGCGAGGCTCAGAACGAATATGTTTTGCGGTTTGGTATATGTATATTATAGTTGAAGTGTTAAATCTCGTCAATGTATGTATGTACCTATATACTCGCTAGATAATGTACATATACATTAACTAAAAGTTCTAGTTAGCGCTCACAAGATTACATTCCACATTTACTTTAACTAGACAATGTATAAACTCACAGACAAGTGCTAGTAAAACGGCATTCATTTTACCAATCTCGCCCTTTTCAAAATCTCAAACTTTTTTTTTAAATCTGGAATAAATTATTTTTTAACGTAACAGAAACAGAACGTGTAAAAAAGATTGGCAACCCATTAACAATGATTTATTTGTAAAAAAAGCTTGGCACTCTTCGCATACACCACGAAAAAGTGGCTGGCAGTAAAAGGGTTAAACAAGACTACTGCGTGATTGCGCACACAGCACTGAAGATCTGTTTAGTAACTGGCTAAGCTACACAATGTATACATTAACCAGTGAATGCATACATAAACTAAGTATACACTTGATCTGTAACATATACATAGTTGTTATACCCAGTTCTGATTCTACGGCTATGAATTATAGATATAAATGCATGTTAGGAAATTCTATTGATGCAATTCAATTACCTGTTTAAATAAACGGAGAATATTGGGTTTTTAATGCGTTTTTGCAAATACATATTGTGGAAAACCGGTATCATGTTGTTCGCCGACAGGGAATCAAACGCAAGTCCGAGCAATCCGTCGGCTTTCGAAAACAAATACATCCATGGCATTGCGGTTATTTCAGCGAATGCTTGGTCTGTAACATTAATGTGACCCATCTATAAAGAGTAAGGATTTTTATGTCTGTCGTGCAATCAAATATCTCTCACGAGAAGACAACTGCTATTCATACTTTTATTGTATCCGTAGAGAGATATCCTTTCAAATCACCGCTGCCGCTATGACTTATGAATGCTGTTCCATTTTTGCGATAGCTAGATGAATGTTTAGAATTGTATTTGTTGTGAAACCCTGAAATTATCATTATCAACTACTTATTTTATGTACAGAAATATAAAAATAGACATGATTAAAAAGCATGTACATACATGCAATGTTCTGTGTACATACTAATACAAAAATTTAAATGATTGCAAACCGCAAACATTATATATTATTGTGGTTCGTGAATCATTAGAAGATAATGTTTTTTCAATACTAACAACATCCGGGAACTTTGAAATTGCATTTTTTTGAAACGATCCAAGAGTCGGCCCATGCCGTATCGAAAATCACGTTGAATGATTGTCCTGGATGTCTGATGATTATCTTCCCATAGAAATCATTCTACATAGATACAAATTTTGCAAGTGAATATAAAAAGTGTAAGAAAGTACAGTATTTTTCTTTGATAACAATGCTTATGAACAATTAAAAAAAATTGCATATCTAATCGTTTCATTTTTAAATGCTATAATAATTGTAATTGAATTTGTGTATTACATGTGTATATTGGTTTATCGCATGTTAAATGACTAATTATTTTTATCGTGGTTTGCAATGTTTTGTTGACAATAGTTTTAACAATATAAAAAAAAATTTACATACATCCAAATATTTGTACAAAGCGATCGAATCGTTATCTCCATTGGGTCTGAGTAAGCGTAAATGACTTTCTTCTGTGCCTTTCTCGTACAGAAATTGCCGAGCAGATTGTTGTCGTATCAACGGAATTCTATAATACACGTATTATAAAGTTTAAACAATGAAACTTAATGTAAAATAATACAGTTACTATCATTTAATATTTTTTTGCAATTTAAAATTAATATTTTGTCGCATGCAATCGCCTTGTGAACATTTCAACTCTGTACGGAATCAAATTAAGAATGTTCCATGAAAATGAGTAAGAATTGATATGTTCATCCATCCATGTCAAGTTAACACAATATTTTGGGTAAATTGACGTCACCATCATGGATTTCGATGATTTTTGGTTTATAAATTGTCCCTATACGGTAGATGAAAAATCTAAATTTTCAGATCTTTTGAGTGGTTTTTTTTTTATTCAATCACGATCCAAACATGATATTTTGTGACCAGCTATAAATATATTTGAACTATTTTTGAGAATTTTTTCAAATTAATACATTCGAAATCTTGTGTTTGATCTTGAGAAAAATATTTTTATGAAGATCCAAATTATGTACGTTATATTATTATAGTACAAGCCTATTTAAAGAACTTTAAAATTAATCATATTTGAGTTCTCTATCACTAATGGTTACTGAGCTATTGGCATTTTTGAAAACTAATAATAAAAAAAAACCACCGATTCAAAAGATCTGAAAATTCAATTTTTTATCTGCTGCATAGGGATAATTTATAAAACAAAAATCATCGAAATCCAAAAGGGTGAGGTCAATTTTTCCTAAATATTGTGTTGACTTGATATAGCACAATGACCCATATGTATTATACAATTTGAATAGTAAAAATTAATCACACTAGTCGCTCTCGACACTTTATTCTTTGAAAGGATTTAAATAGCAGTATTAAAAATAAAAGGGAGACTTACTCGACTTGAGCACTTATACCGGCAATCGAGATATAAATGCCTATAACTGTCATCCACAAATTAAACTTATTCATATTTGAGCGAGTCCCCTAACGTCCATGTTCCAAGCCTGCCAAATATAAACGAGTGAAACGTTCGGCGATGATTAGTGTTCCTCGATGTTTCGTTCAGGGGTTGGTATCAACAGGTTTTAAATCATTAGCATATTCAATTGCACAATGTTGACTACGTTCAACGAATAATAAATAAATAAAAGTCGAAACGAATGGAAATAATATGAATTTTATTGTTTTGGTTCACTTCAACGAGGATAGTCTCTATTCCAATAAGGTCCAATAAAATGATCGTAGCGTAAAAAGGTTATTGATGACTGGTAATGCAAACAACCAGTCTTATCTGTAGTATGAATTGCTTATACATATGTACATACTGTCAATATGATGCATGGATATTTTAAGGAATATTGCATAAATGTGTCACAACCAAATGTAACATTGTATTCAATGAATTACCAATTCATCAAAAAGTTTAAATAAAAGATAAAAATGTGTTAATAAAAATATATATTATTCTTTGTAACATTGAATAAATTAGCACACATTGTATATTTCAGGTATACACTATAATGAAAAACTTATAAAAAAATAAGCTTAAGTTGCCCGATTAAATTAAAAATTAGGTATTATTTTTTTTTTAATACTTGAACAACTTATAACTTAAGGGCATAGTTATTATATGAACAAAATAGAACAACAAAAAACATAGCCGTGCTATATTTTTTGGAATGTAATCTCAAGATTACAATTTTTTCATTTAATCCAATTTTTACATCAATTATTATAATCATCCATAACCAACAAAGTAATATATACAAACATTATTTATATATATTTTTTTAGTTATCTAATTACATTAAATACCTATATTACATACTTTTTTTTAAAAAGAAAATCCAAAAATTTTATGGAAACAATAACTATAATTTATATAAAAACTTTTGCAGAATTAAACAAAATTTTGAAATAATTTATGCATAAATGATACAGATTTGAATGCAATGAAAAAAATGTCAACCTTAAAACTTTATAAAGTATTATAGTAAATCTTTTAATACACAATTAGATATTTATATTAAGAATTCTTTGATATACTGGGTACATTGGAAGAGACAGGTCTTTCGATGGTCATTGTCTGTTGAGGTAATTGACGGTCACTTTCAACTCCTAAATTGGAGTAGATCTCTTTCAGAATAAGCAACATAGTGTCTTCAGATTCCCTGCAACGATTTACATAATATTCAATACCACCATGCGTCATATCACAATATCTATGTGTAATATTAAAATGAAATACTTACCAGTAACAAACGTGACTAGCCATAGCAAAAATGTATTCATTGAAAAGTTCAAATGGCGCTTCTTGCAACACATAATCTACACGACGGCCGCCATTCAATTTACCCAAATTTTTCAACAGAGAAGTTTCGGCTTCGGTCATTGGTTTCTAAATAGTCCAACTGTTATTATAAAATGTGTATACAACAAAAAAATTAAAAATAAAACAATTTCACTTTACCTCTGATTCGTCGATTGTTCTTTCAGTCTCGGACTCCTTAAAATTGAATAAATAACATTAAAATGATGTATGTTACACACATGTACTGTTTCAATATTGAAATACACACCTCCTTCACTCTGAGCTGATAAAATGTATCCCACGTGCTACGCATTGAATCTACAATTTTTTGTTTTATATCGGCACCCACACGAGTGACTGTATCTTTTAATTCTAGAAAAATTAAATAACGATGGTAATAAATTAAATTCTTAAGTAATATTTCAATCAAATCAAATAAAAGTCGATTACCTAAATGCATCCTTTTTCTACCTTTATGGTGAGGAATTTGTACCGGATGAAGCCTAGTAAGTTCTGGATTTATTAAAGACTCTATTCTACAATGACGAAAATTCACAATTAGAATCACAGCACTATATACTTCATATAATCTTTTTACATTTCATTATTGTTTACCTGTACGCAACGGGATCGAAAGGATGGAAGATGTTGAAAAACGCAGAACAAGTCGGGAGTTCAAAGTTTTCTCCCAACTCTTCAATACCTCGCACACAAACGAACATACCTGTAACAAATGCAAACATTGTACATACTTGTATATGAATACAATAGATGTTTTAATACGATTTGATTACCTATTGGACTCCCTAAAGCGAAAAATGCCATAGGTTTAAAAACCAGCTGTGGATAATTCAAACTAAGCTGACCGGTACCAGCAGCACCTTTGACGTGAGTTTCTTCTTGTTTTTTCTGCAACACATTAAACATGTACACTGAGTATTGTTTGCTATGCATGATTCGTCAATAGTAAATTTTAAACAAAATAATACCGTTTGTTCTGTCGGTATTTGATGGGACAATAGATCGAATAATATCAACGATCCGAGCGAATGTCCCCCGAGAGATACACCGCCCATGAAATCGGGATTTCTTGATTTAAACAGCGTGTATATACGGTTTATTTCGTTGCCGACTGTTTCCATTATAGTCTAAAAAAAATTATCATCGAAATACATGAAAATAGTCATAAATTAACAAAAGCTTTTAAATAACAAATACCTGGCAAAATTTGGGGCTTGTGTAAAGCAAGATATCTAGAAGGGTGTCATTTGTGAAACTTCTGAATTTTGGTACGGATTCAAGAGTGATTTGAGCGATTCTTTTATCAATTCCACTTTCTTCCGAATGTAAATTCCAATGCCAGGAAATGGGTAAGACCTAAACCACATTCAATTATAATATCGTATGTACCTCTACATGAAATATAGTTTTATCGCAGGATTAATGAAATCACCTCAATTCTACTGATGATGCCTTGCTCGCACGATGATTTGTAATGCGATTGTACCAATTGAGCACTGATCGATCGGAAATCATCAACTAAAATTATAAAATATGTAATACTTCGATTATAATAATAACAAATTGTCATCAAACTAAGTGTACATACTAATACTAACCAACTTCTTCGACGGTTCTGAACTTGAGATCACAAACGGAACCGATTCCGTGAACCAACAACAACAGATGATCTGTAGATTTGGTTTCGCCTTCTTCCGCTTCGGAAGAATCGGTACCTCGACGAACAGTTCGCACTCTTGTTGCAGCCTATGTGAATAAAAAAATACATATTATAGTATAAAGTTAGTCATTTTTAGTTAAGGTCGTTAATTGAACTACTGTTTTTTTTTTTAATTTTTATTATAGAGAAGAATGCATTACAAATTTTACTCAGATGTGCAAATTTAAATAAAATTATGTGATTACTAAACAAAATAATAGCAGCTATGACCTTAAGAATTAAATATTAGTGAATTAAATCAGTCATTAAAAGTATAAGAGAAAATGCCAAATTATATATTTTTCTATTACAAAAAAAATTTGAAATATTGTATTTATAAATGAAAAATGAATAAACGTACATAGGACAGGAAAATTTACATATTTTACATATAACCGTGAAACAATTTACAAGAAATTTTACACAATATCCTTAATAATCATAACATACACAGAAACTATTCCCATATTTTTATTAATATACTAACCATTTTTATTATGTCAATTCCACACATTTTTTTTACTAAGAAATAATTATTTTTTCTAAATATATTCACTGATAAACCATAAATATTTATATGAATAGATTTTTTTTACAAATCCATTTTAGTTGAGACCTTCTTTGTATGTATGTATTTGTAATTGTTATTTTTGCATTAGTTTATTAAACATTAATATTATATAAATGCAGGAATAAATAGGCAGAATACACAGATATGTAAAATAAAGTTCAAAAATCAATAAATGCTTCTAAAAATAAGCAGAACATAATATGGACAAATAAAATACAATAAAAACCAACAGATATCTTAGACAGAAATAAAAAAGCTGATGTTAGTAAAGAGCGACAGATTCACGTGTTGTGATAAGCACGCGAACGAAGAACACCATACATGCAAAACATATCATAATGTTAGCAATGCAATGAATGAGAATGATGGCTGACTTGATTTAAATCGGCCTCTGTCGGTTTGATGATTTTCCTTGGCTCGCCGATTCCGTGAACGATAAACAGCAAATGGTCCACGCATTTCTTGGATTCGCCAGGCTCCACTTCGATTCCGGATAATCCCCTTTGCATGGTCCACTTGGTTACAAACTGTTAGAAAATGCAAGTTTCATCTTTGTCTTTCTACACATTTCAAAATACCAAGAGCCTCAAAACAGTGCATTGCTAACTGTACTTTTTTTTTCTTTGAAATAGTGAGTGTGTGGTCGCTTCCATAATAACAATAATACATCGATCATGCTATACAAAATGTGCAAGATGAAAAAAATATATACTTTCGTTCACGAATTGTGTATAAAATGACTAATGACATTGATTCAAGTTTTAACATTAACTGAAAATACAGTGCAAAACAAATAAATTAATCTTGACAAGTACATTTATATTGATACATTTAAGTGCAAATCGATAACAATAAAAACATGCTTTCAGTTTGTTGTAGTTTTTAATACAACACAATGAACAAATTTTATTTTTATAACAGTGCAAGCTCTGTGATCGCAGTAAAGAGCAAATTAACGTTATAAACAAAAGTTAAAAAGCTTCCAATAAACACAGTATGCTGGTAAGTATAATACATACACACAAAGTGTGATTAAAAACTATTATTGAATTGATCGTAATCGATTAACCCAAGTTCAAATACAACTAAACTTTGAATATTATAAATTTGAGTATCACAAGTAAAATAAAAATTGCAAAAAATGTGAATGTTTTGAATAAATGGATAACCACAGTTTAACGGTGATTATTTATTTTGAAAATCGATAAATTCAACGTCATTTACATACATTAATTTATTTCTATATTCAAGTTGACTTACAATCAATGCATACATCCGATATCCAATATGAGGATTGTGTCATTTGAAAAGATATTTCATTAAAATAAAAATTATTTGGATGAGAATAGGAACAAAATGGACATTAAAGTCATGCACTGCTATGAGGATTACGCTTACCGGAGTATTGCTCCAAGAATCCGGACTGGTAGCTTTCATGAAACGCATGATTATAGACGGGCTATGCATGACCACTTCTTCGTCGGGAAGTGAAATTTTTCTATTCCACGTCGAAGTTATTACTCCAAGGCGATATTCTTCCTGAAAAATAAAATTTCAAGCTACATACAATGTCCACTTACTAATGTCAATTTACAGATACAAATATAAAATTACTTCTAAAAGATCGGAGATGTCTTCGGCGTACGGCACAAATCTTGGATCAGAAGTACCTTTGAAAAACCAACTGCATCTGAAAAGTAAAGAAAAATTATGTACCTATTTATGTATGTACAGAAAGAAATTAAGTTAATTAATGAATTGATTCAATGAATAAGTAATGAACCTCCGAACAGAAGCCGGATTATCCCGCCAATAAACTGGGACTCTTTCTCTTTTGGATAGCATTACATCAAAACGACCTCCATCAGTCACAACTATCGTATCAGCTGCCACTTTAGCTGAAAATTATAATTAAAATATTTATTATAAACAAAATCGATTGAAGCCATTATTGTATGTAATCATATAGAAAATTTCTAAAATATTTCTTACAAGAACTAAAGGCATCTTCGAGAGATTTAGAGTCGATCGTGGAAAAAGGTTTCCAAGCAGAAGCATCTTCAAAATTTGACTGGAAAAACCAATGACGCTGTACCGGTTTGTACGGTTGATCTTGTCTGTTCTGCAGCATCATACAAAGCGTTTGATCAATATCTTCAAACTATAAAACACAATTATCGAATTAACACGTAAGCTTTTTCAATACCTCTGAATCGGGCGAAGGCGTTTCAACAATGGGAGTGTCCATCTTCAACGTGCTGAATATTGAAACGGAACGAATATTTTCAATACGGCGATGATTGAACTTGCTTACTTTCTTTGTAATACAACGCACTAGAAATGCACTATACAATTAACCCAAGTGTCTTCGTTAAAAGTTATTTCATTTAAAAACATCAGTATTGAACAGATAGCAAACCCAACGTCACACCAAGAAATCCTTTTGAAATATGATATAAATTCATATTAAAAAAAAATAACACGCATTGAATATAAATATCACTTAAATCATCTGAATTATTATTAAACTGCACAGTTTATTTTTAAATGTAGTTACAAATTAATATTGTTTTATTTCTATTCGTATAAGATTGACAAAAGCTTGAACAAATTAAACGAAAGCTTACAATAACGTATGAAACC
This sequence comes from Parapsyche elsis, assembly GCA_022651745.1. NCBI lineage: Eukaryota > Metazoa > Arthropoda > Insecta > Trichoptera > Hydropsychidae > Parapsyche > Parapsyche elsis. The sequence continues at coordinate 5,696,428 of JAGVSN010000018.1, forward strand.
AAGAAGATAGCCAAAATATAAAACGAATACATCGATCGGTAAGGTGCAATGAATGAGTCACGAATTGGAATGGGAGGAATTTATTATGAAGGGAAAAAAATGCACTGAACTGTAAAACGGCAACGTTTCTCCACACGACAGTAATCAAATTTGAAAACTTAAATATAATATACATATACCCAATTGCATTTGGCGACGACTTAAAATGAGCATGTAAAATTAATACTGTACGATAAAATAAAATAAAAATTGAAATTTATACTAAAACACAAAACTTCAAAACTTCTGCAATTATTTTTATACTATGTAGACGTTATTATAAACGTGGAAGACAAAAAACTTTATTAATAAATATCACTTATGTATGTATAGTTTATAAATTATAAGATTGTATTTATAAAAATTTATAAAAATTTAATGTACTTTGAATATCGTGGTTTAATTTTGAAATTTTTTCTTTCTGCAGATACAAACTTATAATACAGGGACTGTCGATATGTATAATAAATACTATGTTAGCTAAATGTGTACTAATTAAAAATTACATATGTATTGATTCAAACATTAAAGTTTAAATTCTGGCACGTCTGATGATTTCATCATAGAAAAGAAATTAAATAATGGAACCGCGTCTTCTTTTACATCGCTTTGACTTTGCGATTCCACGTGACTATTCGTAGCCGAAGAATCTACTAAATCCGAATTTTCTTTTATCTGTTCTGATATTTTCGTTTCTGTAATATTAAAAGCGTCAGAAATATTCTTGTCGCTTAGCACGAGACTTTCTTCAAATTTTTTGATTAAAAGTTCATTAGAAACGTTTTCGGAAATATTTTTGAAAGATTCACCGTCAATGAGGTTTTGGTCATTTAAATTACATTCTAATTTTGTCGCGGATGGTACTTCGAAGGAAGATAACGAATCTGACAGCATGTTGAAAGAATTTTCAAATTTATCAGTATTGTCGTTATTTTGATTAGAATTATTAAACTCTTCATAATTTTCAGAATTATTTTTAATTTCTTGATGAAACGATACACGTTTTTCTGGCGAATCAGAAGTGGAATCCTTAGAGGACGTAAAACTATCAAAGTAATTTTTTTCATTACTGTTAATAGTGAATGATGAACCAATATTAGGATCTTCTTGCTCGACCTGACTTTCATCCGTTTTTTGTAATTCATAATTTGCACCATCATCATTCAAATAAAAAGGTGAAGCATTATCATTCAAAATATTTTGATGGGTGAATATATTTTCTTCTTTTTTTACTGCAGATTGTAAATTAACTGCATTGTCGTTCAAAGCAAAAGATAAAGCAGAATTAAAAGATTCTTCTAAATGATGACCATCCGATTTTTGGATTGTGTTATCTGCATTGTAATTATTTAAATCAAAAATTGCATTATTGTCATTCAATATACTTTGTTGAATAAAAATATTGTGTTCCGGTTTTACTACAGTTTGAAAAGGAACCGCATTGTCATTCACAGCAAAAGATAAAGCAGAATTAGATGATTCTTCTTTATGATTATCATCCGGTTTATTGATTATGTTATTTGCATTATAATTATCAAAAAGTGTATTATCATCATCATTAGAGATACGTTGTTGGGAAAAACTATCGTATTCTGGTTTTATTGCAGTTTGAAAATCAGACGGATTGTTTACATCAAAAGATGGAGCTGCATTAGAAGAATCTTCTGTAGTATTATCATCCGGTGTTTGAATGATATCAATTGTATTGTAATTTTTTAAATCAAAAAATGTATTATTATCATTCAAGATACTCTGTTGGTTAAAAATATTTTCTTCTGGTTTTACTGTAGTTTGCAAATGAACTGCATTGTCGTTCGCAGAAAAATATGACTCTTCTCTAAAATTATCATCCAGTTTTTGAATTATGTCATTTGTATTGAAATTATTTGAATCAAAAAAGTAATTGTTATCATTCAAGATACTCCGTTGGGTAAAAATTTTTTCTTCCGGTTGTACTACAGTTTCCAAATTAACTGCATTGTCATTCGCAGCAAAAGATAACATTGTATTAGATGATTTTTCTACACGACTTTCATCCAACTTTTGAGTATTGAAAAAGTCATTTACAAACTTATTTTGATCGAAAGACGTATTCAAAATGTTATGATGGGTGGAAAAAATATCATCGGATTTACCCAGATCGTCTGAATTTACATTTGAAAATATTTCTTTGATTTCGTTGTCAGCTTTTACGGTGTCTTCATTGTCTAAATTAATTTTTAATTTATCAGCACTATCCCCACATACTAAATTATCAGGCAACTCACAAAGTAACGCAGACGATTGTTGTGGATTATTTATATTGCTATACATATTAAATGGATCGTCAATTACTCCCATATTAGTGGCCGGATATTGACTAGGATTCAACATCGAAATATCATCAGGGACATTTTGATTCAACAAAGTAGGCGGTTCAACAAAACGCTTAGTAATGTCTTTCAGACTGAAGATATTTTCTTTTGTAATATCGGACACACGATAAGAATGGGTGTGGGTATCTCGACGTATCAGTTTTTTATCGACAGTGTTACATTTTAAGGGAACAAAAGCAGAAGGATGAGGAGTCGTCATTACAGGTTCTATGAGCAAATTCATTCTGTCGTTCATCTCAATAAAGCTCTCAATAGTGTCCAATGAATCGTTGTAGATTTGGTCATTAGTGGCAATTGGCAAATTTTCAATTTTTGGCAAAACCTCTTTATGAGGAAGTTCAGGTACTGACCAGATACTATCATCATCTGAACAGGGATCGCTGGGTTCTATCAAATAATCTTCTAGTTTACATTTGTTTCGAAAATTGACCTTAGGTTGTTCTAATATAGTATTAAATTTTGGAATACCACTCATTTCTGAAGTTTCCTTATTTATATTAGAACTCTGCAAAATATTCTGGTTTTTGATAAAATTAAAAGATTGATTTGGGTACAAGCTATTTGCATTTCCAACTACATTAGGCATTATAGACTTGGTCGTTTCAGTATTTGAATTCAAAGTATTTGGCCATTGTTGCCGAGGCTGAATATTATTGGAAAAGAAAGTTGGAATTTGGGGAAAATCGTTCGAAAATTGATTACGGTCACTCATTGAAGGTACAGAGTCGTTTGAAAAAAATTCATTAGGTTTCAAAAAACTGTGACTTTGATCCGATTTAGAATTTTCAATGTCGTGATCATTTTTTACGTTGAAAAAATGTGGAGCATTCGTAGTTGAACTGTTTGAAAATAAGTTAGTATCATTTTTTACATCATCGGTGGCCGAATTATTCATAAATTGATTCGAAAAATCATCTTGCACCATCGAAGACGCAGAAACACCTTCGGCTCCCAACGGCGGCATTTCATTTACAGGAAGCATCGTCGAGGGTGAAAAGAAAGCTGGTGTGTCTTGAACAGATTTAGAATCTGAGAAACTCGGTATGTAATTGTATTGCTGCGGTTGAAGAAATTCATTCGACGTATCTTCAGAGTTCTTCACGTCTGAATTTTGGGAAGGACTGAAGAAAGACGTCACCGCATTTTGCAATTTGGATAAGTTCACTTTATTTTGAAACACGTTCAATCCGAAATTGGCTGCCGTTTTAGGCGGAGTAGGCATCGATTGGTTTTCATCGAACGGCACTTGGTTAGATTCGAACTGATTTCTATTCGGTTCTTGGGTATAAACCATGTTTGCATTTGTATTGGGACTTGTTGGCGGTAGAATATTTGAATTGTCTATAGGTCCAGAATAGTACTTCAGACGCTTGCTAAGTGCCGACATTCTAAATTTGTTGTCTGTTTGATTTGGAATTTGTTGAGACGGAAGCGGAACACTAGGAGGTAGTAGAGGAGTAGACAAATGTTGAGTATTTGCGTCACCGACTTCATTGCTGGCAAATTTAGTTGGATTAAAAAATGTAGGTACATCAATTCCGCTTATATTCTCATTGTTATTCTGCGTAACATTTGAAATTTCAGGTAGATTAATTGGAATATTTTTATTCGAATCTTGAACAATTTCAATGGGTATGCTGCTTGACAATTGTGGTTTAGAACTCATCATATTAAGATCTGCCGCTTCTTGGAAATTTTTGTGAACATTTAGAGATGCCACTGGTGTACTTATAGGTGAAATATTAGGTATTTTTGATTTTTCTATATGCAGATTTGATGATTTTGAAGGCGAACTCGTCGAATATGGACTCGGTTTTAAGCTTTTAGCTTTCAAGTTAGTTTTAATAACTCTATTGTCACTTTTCGATTGCCATGCATTATCGGAATAATTGAACGGACTATCCAAACAAACACCTGTAGTTTCAACTGCAGTATTTTTTCCTTCGGCAAGACTAGATGAATTTTCTTGGATTATATTTTGACCAAAATCTACATTAGAACCATAGTCTAAATTTAAAGGCACTTCGGTACTTACTACGTCATTGCTCGGCAGAGCATTAAAATTGAAACTATTTCCACTAATTACATTAGGCACATTGGAAAATGGCGACGCATTGTATTGTGAAGGAAACGAATCGTCCGATACACGAGTTGAAATTGAAGATAAATTCACAGACGATGTATCTTTTAGCACCGAATCGTAAACACGGGGAGTAGCGTCGATTGATATAAAAGGTTTTGATTCTTCAACAACTTGATTTGGATTGTAAATGTTTAACGGTTGATTGATCGGTGGCAAAGTATTAAAAATGGGTAATTTCGATGCATCTTCGGGGTTTTGAGGTGCTGAATACGGAGGAGGAATAGCCGGCATTGAATGTGCGTTGAAATTGGGCGGATTCTGAGAAAACGCATTATATGGTGGCATTCCGTGGACCGCGGGTGCACTATCTATGTCACCGAGTGTGAGACCGGGCACTTGAGCGTACATCTTCTTTTTCTTCACATTCATACGGAACAAGTTACCGGAGCCTGTAAATAAAAATAAATAAAAATTAGTAATAATAATAAATACATTGGATTTAATTAAAACAAATCGAACTATAAAATGCTTCAGAACAGTACCTACATACTACTACAGAAATTCTTATACTAATACGGCTAGGAGATTGGGTATTTAAATATAAATTATGTATATACAAAATCTTTCTTACCTATGCTAGGTGGCTTCTCGGCGACATTCTGTGTCAGTTCTTGAATTTGAGGATTTGGAAGATTTGGGTCAAAATTTTGAATGTTGCTCAGAGACGAGGTTGTTTGCTCAACGTTAAAACCTATAGATCTACGTCGATCATTTGAAAATTCATCTTTATTGAACAACGGTATAGCTGGTTCCTCCACCTGCAACCCTTCCGGATAACTGTTATCCGGCACGAAAGATTGATTGTATTGGTCCATTTCGTTAGAAACTACGGATTTTGACGGGTATCGACCCAAATTTAGCATGTTAGTAAAGGAATTGAGCACGGTGCTCGCGACCTGCGGCAAAACTTGGGGCAGTTGAGAAAAATTATGGGCCAGATCCGAAGTCAACCCTTGACTCTTTTGAGCGCGATTGTCCACCGAGTCTGACTCTGCCGCCACCGGTGAGTTTAAATCGATTTCGGAAAAAGCAGACTCTTCAACTCCAGTCTTTTGCGTGTCGATTTTCGACAAGCTAACGTTCGGGATCGCATGCAATCGGGCATAATACGAATCAATGTCGAAATCGTCGTCATCGTGTTTCACGTCGGCCACTTTATTGAGCTTGTCGTTGAGTGCATTTTGATGTGGTAAACTAGTGGCGGAAGAGTGGAGTTTATCATGGTCGTTGGGGATGTTGGAATAGGCGAGGATTGGCCTGTTGGAGTTCAGCGATAGTGGGATGGCTTTGGAGTCTCTGTGCTCGTGGGAGGCTGGACGATAATTTGGTGCTGAGGAATCTGAAACAAAACAAAAAGCGAATGAGAAAAACGTGAATTATGCGCTGATAAAATTATATGTAACTAAAAAAAAATATATGAAAGGCGAATAAGCTACGGCGTTATGTCGCTTCAACTTATTTGACTGTTGTGTGTCGAAATAGTGGTATTGATTGAACATTTCGTAAAGCTCCTCATACACGCACAACACTTTTAAATTACAACGAATCGATTTTTCAACACACTTGTATGTACATACATACGTACTGAAGAATCGTTTAGTATGCACGCAGAAATTCTTGAGAAGTGTATATACATATGTACATATGTAGCTTCATACAGAAATGAAAGTATATATTCATTATTTTTATTGCCTACGTATTGTGTGGGAAGGGTATAGTTAATATGAACGCACTATAATACAATTTGAACACATTGTAACACTATGAATGATTCTTATTGCAACCTCTCATAGACAGTACGCCTACTGAAACAATACATATCTGTAAACCACTACGGTTAAAAAAGAAAAATTCTAAACAAAGAATCATATGAACATTTAGCAATATCAAAAATAAATTGAAACTTTCATTTGACTTCAATACAAAATTAAAACTTTACATACTCTATACACGTAACTTTTGCTTTTCGATGCACTCATCGGGCTGTTTTGTTTGACAATTAATGGAATCGAAGAGCATTAGTCAAAATGTCAAAAATCAATAGCGACACACTAAAAACCGAAGTGCCTAAGCCAGATAAGCAAAAGTGTACGAATGTCGAAATGTCCTTTTGTTTGAACTCGAAGGGAGCGGGCGATGATAAAAAAATTATTATTTGCAAATAATGGGGACAACCAATGTTAACATCCGGTTGGATCACCCTTCTTCCTAAAAAAAAAAAAAAACATCACCATCGGTAAACAACATAATACGTTATCAATTCCTTTTAACGTTACGATTTCCGCGTGAATCACACACGCCCAGTGTTGGCTAATTAGGAAAACGTTTTAACCGATCGAATCGGCCTAGTAGTTATACCATTCTAATTCGATTGTTAAGTTTTAATAAATTTTGTAAACATTATGCACAACTATAGTTCAATATACATATACCTATCTATGTATGTATGTACATACATATGTATAATATTGAGCGGGCCGTTTTAGTAGGGCTTTGCATGCGATTGTTGTCACGGTCAAGTCCTATTGAACCGAAAGTCGATGGTTAACAAATAAGAAAAAAAATGTGAAAAAGTCAAAATTTTACATTTTCACACAATCTAGCACGGTCCCGCACACATTTGAATGACAATCACACAGACGCGGGTCAATTTAAATATCAATTCTATAGCAACAAATGCGGTGTATATGTAAATAATATTTTTTTTCTCCTCGCTCTCTTAACACCTTGATGTTTTAGCATTTGATTTGCTTTTCAACAATATTTATACAAATTGTGTGTGCGTACTAGCGTCACCGAGAAAAATACAAAGTCTTTTGACGAAGGAGCGCAAACGTTCAAGAATACAGGGATGCCAACGGAGGTGGAAAACAAATTGCACATTATTTGACAACGAATTTTGTAGAGAAATACGCTATGTATGCGAGCGTTCACCAGCAGTAACCACAAATTTCCAGAGACGGGGAGTATTCTTTAAGTAATCATTTAAAATAGTGTTTATTAATAAAACAGACGGTATAACAAGAAAAGATCGTAAGAGGAATATGTACATGGGTAAGAAGCATGACCAAAGTGGCAGATACAGCGGAACGTGTGAAAAAGTTGAAGTGGAGATGGCAGATGGACGCGAGAAATACTGGAATGGTATCCGAGGGGATGTGAAAGAAAGCAAGGTAGACCGAGAGAGACTTTTTACTGATTAAGAGCATCTTTTTTAACTCTTTGCATCCATATCGTAATTAAAAAAACTCCCGCATTTTAGAACCAATCACACTATTTTGTATTGAACGCTGTTTTCGATTAGTGCAGCACTTACCAAGTACGAATTAACCACACTTTTCGATTAATCTAGATTCTAGGGATTGCTGTAGTAGAGTAGCACGAGAAAGATGACTGGTACTTATATCCTAGTTTTGTCGTTTTTGCCTCACATTAATCTACTTAGCACAGCGAAGCATGGAAAGATGTATACTCGGTATAACAAGATAAGATCGTAAGAGGAATACACGGGGAAGAATCATGACCAAAGTGGCAGATATAGCAAAAAGTTGGAGTGGACACATAGCGAGAAGAATGGATGGACGCGAGAAATACTGGAATGGTATCCGAAAGGATGTGAAAGAAAGCAAGGTAGACAAGAGTGGACGATGGGCTGATGAATTGAGAAGAATGTGTGGAGTCAACTGGATGCAGATTGCTCAAGACAGACAGGCATGGAAGCAGATTGGAGAGGCTCTCATCCAGCATTGGATGGTGAACGGCTGAAAATGATGACGAATAAAACAGTATAATTGAAAAATGCAGAGTATTGCGGTTACCGGTGTTGAACTTTGATTCACATAAAATAAGCACTATTAAGCAGCAGTGGATGAAAAAAAATGTCCGTCATTAGTACCGAAACACATTTAATGTCCCGAACGATTAATGAACGAAAGATCAACAGCTTTAAAATTTAATTTAAGTCAATGCTTCGATGCTTTAAAAACAAATATTGATTTGAATGTATGTATGTATGCTCGATGACTTTCAAGCCTGAAAAATGTACCGCAAAAGTTCCATTCGAGTGGGTGTACGTATGTATATTTTTTTAATCACAATACCTACGTGGAAACGGGGGTGCAGTATTTTGTGTAAATATTTCACGCGATTACGTAATCGTACTTCTTGAAAATTGTGGGGTTTTTCTTACGTCACACCGACAAAGAAAATCTAGACCGGAAGAAAGGCTATCGACAATTTTTTTTATATCGGTGGACACATTTCTAATTTAAAGGTGCGGCTTATTTACACCAATTAAGCTAAAAGTACTGTGCTATACTCTATACCCAACACAGCAAGGGTGCTCAACCTTTTTCAGTTTGGGAGCTACTTTTTTATTTTAATTTGCATGGCTATCGACTTCCATTCAAGAATTTAGGGAGAGCTCCGGATATAATACACTAATAAGAATCTTATAAGAAGTTTACAAAATTACTCCAAAGCTATTAACATACATACATACATATGTATGTATGTACATAAATGCGATGAAAATATAAACCTATTTTAAAACAATTAGGATTATAATTACTTGTTCAAGGTGATCATTAGTCAAAAGTGTCCGCATTACTGAGTGCAGTCGTTTAAATATTCATAAGAACTCGTGTGTTGGATTAGCAATTTTGAAGAAAGTGTAACAGATCTTAAATCTCCTCGTCTTCTTTAGACAAACTAACTAGTGTACCTGAGAACTAACGATTAAACAAAAACGCACACACGGCGAAAAAATAACGGTCCCTTCCTTTGACCATCAATCATTTTACGTTAACAGATAATCACGAGTCTGGGAGGACGGTTCAGTCATCGGCCGGTGCTTAATAAAGAAAATTGAAACATTGTAGAAAATTGTAACAAAAGGAAAATACCTAATATCGACACGTAAATTTTGCTTAGCGATCGACCGGTTGACCATCCATTCGAATACAGCATTAAAATTTCCTTTTAGGATACACGATAAGTGTGACCCACTTTATAAAAAAAATTCGTCACAGTCTTCCAGACTTTGTGACAAATTTGCGGTTTTAATATGAACGCATTTGACCCAATTTTTAATACCTACGCCGTAAACACATTCGAAAAGGACACAAGTAAACAATATAATAAATCAACCATTTAAAAAAAATAACAATTTAATATTCACATCGGAAAATTTTCCACGTCCAATAAATACTCCCAACATCCGAACAAACAATTTTGTTTTTTTATATACATACATATGTATATTCGCATGTACCTACATATGTATATGTATATTGAATTATTTTTTTATGCCAAGTGTAGACTTGATTACACTCGATCATTGCAAAACGACACACGTGAAGACGTACGAAGCCTCTCGAACACTTATAACTGTATTCGTAGTATTTTTAACACATAGACTCGATCTAACCCAACGAATCGAAGAGCGATTTTTTTCCTACGGATAATCGTAAACAGTACTCGTACACTTGTACATGTCCGAAAAATGTTTAGACGTACATGTGTATGCGTGCGTGCGAATATGTGTGTCTGTTTATATATGGATATCGCTTATTGTAATACACACATATAAATATAAGCAAAGGTAAAGCCTGCAGTCAGTTGTTTGGAAGCTTCCGTGCCGGTCGGGCTCTCCATAACGCTTTGATAAAATCAAAAAAAAAACTAATTTATACGCGAAAACTAATACAAAAACTAATTTTTGCGTAATGGTAAAGTGTTACGATCGTTAAGCATTAATACATTAGTATAAAAAAAGTGATAATTCAAATGAAAAACATTCAAAATCAACTAATGTGTGTGTGTGTGTGTGTGGCGTTTTGCTTTTCTTTCGAAACAACGTGTCATTTTACCGATAGAATTTTCCGATTACTTCACATACACGCATATTCGATTTATTAACAGTGTTGTGGTAATTTTCGCGCGAAAATTGATCACGCTCAATGTGTGCACTCTTCGGCGTTTGCGATCGTGCTTTTGAGTGTTTTTTTAGGGCCCAGCCGAGAGCAATTTTCGAGGAAATGTCTCGAAATTGTACATCTCAGTACGCACTCAGACTATATATTACAATATACGTATGTACATATTGTGTATATATATATATATAGGTATATATACAAAAACAAACCGGGAAAACCTGTTCGATGATCGCCGATTTACTAATGTCTCGTTAATATTCAAACACTGCGATGATCCGATGACATAATAAATAAAAATTTACGCCAGTGTGATTTAAGATGGAAAAAAATAAATAAAAAGACGTCCTCTCTTTTCGATTATTTATTATCAACTTGCACATGCAAGGATTCGCAACAGTCAAAATAAGATCGGCAACGCTAATGATACGGTCACTGTGGAAAAATTTGCACCGGTTAGCGAAATTTTAACAATCTTAAATCGCGAACCGGTTGTTACGAATTTTTAGAATACAATGATACGATTCATATATTCGACTCTTACTACATATATGTACATTGCTATACTTCACTGTGACTCGTATTCGTGTGACAGATGGCTGGTTCGATACTTGCAATATATTCAATTGAAAAATTCCTATATGTTATTAATGTTATTATAGTCACTGCGAGTTATTCTTAGGCGACTAATTTATCGGCCAGTATTAAAATATCAATAATTTTTTTCACTAACGGTCAGTCACTGACCATTTACTTTTAAGTGCCGACTGTTTATATAAATTTACTTACCGTTTAGTATTGACTGACCGTTTAATATATTTACTGACCCTTTGTGAAACTTATTGACCGTTTATTAAAATATCTGACCGAAAATCAGAAAAGTTATAAACTGGATGCACTTTGATATTAAACTTAGCTGTAACAATAAATTTGTATTAACAGTGTAAAACTCGTAGGGAAATGTCATCGTTTCTGATCTAACCTATAGTAAATACTAGCTGTAAGTACCTGGCATTGCCTGGTTGCAGATAATGCTTTTTTTCCGTATATTAATTTCTTGGACTGGCAATTTTCCATCGGTTATCGGTTAGAATCATCGCTAGACTAAAGAAAAATGTTCTGTAACAGTCAACGAGACCCACAGAATCATATGAAATACCACTGCAAATGTTAGGTTTGCGTTAGTCATACAGTGTAGAAAGTTATCAAGAAAAAAACAGGCCGAAAAAATATAAATTCGGTTTTAATACATAAAGAACGTTGTACATAATATGTACATATGTAGATGGGAAATAAAGTGTCATGCTTTATGTAAAGGGCCTCACAAACCGGAGCGTTGGTGGAGGTTGTAGCACAGTGGTGCAATACATAAAGATCCACATTGGCGAACCGAACAGCGAACGACGAAGGTGAATTAACCCGAGCGAATAATTTGACGCTTGGCGTCTGCGACTGACGCCCCCATTGTCGTCCCATTCGCACCGATATAATTCGCATTGGTGCGAATGACGCCATGCGTCAAATTATTCGCTAGGGTTAGTGAGGGCCTTTATTGTGTGGATCGCTCCTCACAATAACAATTCGCCTTCGCCCTTCGTTGTTCGGTCCGCCAATGTGGATCCACCTTGACGCCGAGCGTATTTCTCCGCTCGCGAATAATAATCCGCCCCGGTTTGTGGGGCCCTTCATCGGGAAACATCACCACGTGTGTTGTCGATCGACTGTGACTTATTCAGCACTGAAAGCGTATCGGCGGATACGTTTATACGACGTACAAGTAAGTACATATGTACATTAACACGGTGGGATTTTATCGATCGATCAAAATACAAATCGTGTAAGATAGATAGAGGTGTCGAGTCGAACAAAATTAACGTGCGACACACGTTCCGCCATTGCCAGTTTTTGTACGTACTTGAACTGTTGAGTTTTTCCACAATGTCAACAAATCTCAAACGGCCCATCCACAGGTTGTTCCTGCGAGTTCACGACCTGAAAGCGATCCGTGACGATTTCGGACAACATTCTTTGTTTACAAAAAATAAATAAATACATATGTATGCATGTATATCGCGTTAGAAAATCGATAAACACGTTTCGCGAACTATTAATCCCTGCATTGCAACTGTTTCGCGCTATATACGTACGTATATAGTACAATATATCGAGTTTCATTGTCGCTGAAAACCTGTAATGCAAATTTAAACGCGGTCGTGCTCGATTTTGCGATAGGTAAAGTTTCGATGATTTTTCGACGATGAGACCCGAAAATATTGCCAACAAATAAAATCTGTCCCACATGCGAATTGTACGCACGCGGTTGTTTGTGGGAGTGCAAAATAATAAAAAAAAAAAAACCCCAAATACAAATTAAATTAACTATGTATCGATATACATATTAAAACAAACCAGTTTAATTACGGATTGGATTTGATCGAAACGAAAGGATCTGACGGTTCTCAGATAAATCACAACCTTGAAAATTACAAAACGGAAAACGTCGAATTTAACCGCGTAATTTAATCAACGCGTATGGAAATTTGTGCGAATCCGTTTCAATGGCCTAATTTTCACGCTAAAATCCACCGAAATTCTGTTATAAGGACGTCGTAGTTCCGGCTTAGAATATCAATTGCGATTAAGAAGTGCGCAGAAAATTTTGAATTTTGCACCGTGTCGTGTCGAGTGAGTGCGAAAAAAATACAAATAAATTTCCATGAAAAATGCATCTACAGCTGTTTCAGCTGATGCAAATTGAAACGACATTTGAACAAATTAACTCGTATTTGAACTGAATTATTTATTTTATACATTTGTACGGTCAATGTGAATACACGGTGAATGTGCGTGGACGTGAAAATGAACCGTGTCAAATGTACGAATTGAACTTAATGTTTATGTCGCAGCATAAAAACTAAAATACACAGTCTAAATAATTATTCTATAGCCCGGTGCATATGTACATACATACATAGTCGATTAGTACGCAATTGACATTGTCGATTGCCTCCGAAATTACATTCATAAAAATCGTCATAAATTAAAAATAATATTATTTAGAATGCGTAGCGACGCAAAAATAAGGCAAACATGCCATTTTCATCGAAATAAAACGTTTTAAAAATGGTTAATGTACACACGTGCGTAATGCGTTACGATTATTATGAATTATGTATTCGTTTGAGTGGATGTTTTTTTTTTTTTGTTTTTTTTGAGAGAGACGCCTTTATGCATAAATATACATACTCGAAAAAGAATTACGAAAAGCGCGACTATAAAATTTGCATGCAATTACATTTTCGATGATGGTGACGCGTCAAAGAAAGCAAAACGCCGAATTATTGTAAAAAAAAAAAAAAAAAAAAAACAAAAAAAAAAAACGATAAATTTTTATGTGTTTCAGTGCAACAGCAGCAGTGTTACGTAAAATCTTTTTGACCGGTGTGACAAATAGACAATAATAAACTAATAGAAAAGTGTATAGGGAAACGAATCCATCGGACACTGTGACCAAAGTGTGAATAATGAGCTATGAAAGACAAATAAGCAAATACAGGCGCAAAATGACCCAAAGAATAATGAAGGCTTCGCTGTTGGTTTTCATGGTGATATCGTTAAGTTTAGGACATATGGTAATGGCTGATGAACACGAGCACGCACTCAACAACAACGAACAACAACAGCAAAATAGATCACAAAGACAGAACTATGATAAAAAAGAGAAAGTTGGCGACTCGGTGGACGCGAACGATCATGTAATAAACAAATACGTGGATAATGCTAAGAGCGAACGCATTTTTTCCCGAAAACATTACACCAACGACGAACAAGCGAAGGAATTGGAAAGGAGGCACAACACCGAAAGGGAAACCATCATCAACAACGACAGTCGAGAAGATCCGTCGGAGTTCACCAACAGCAACAAGCACAAAATCAATCTAAGCCAGGCGAAAATCAACGACAGCATCTTCCCGGACGAGATTAAAACAACGACCAAAGAAAAACTACTGCTACCTCTGGAAAATGTAGAATCTGGCAACGGCGAGGTGAGACCGCTCAAACAACAAGGTGTACCGTTTTACATAGCCGAAGATGGAAAATCGATCCAACTGCCCGAAAGCGACGTGATATACAACAGCGAAACGGGGGAAATCCTCATAAGGAAAAATTCCAATAAAAAAACAGCAAGCGAAGATCATTTCAATGTTAAACCGGAAGGTTTCAAGAATTTGCAAGGTTTCGTCATTGCGGACAGCGATGGGAGCATTGCAATGCCACTGTTATACCCAGTTACGTCTCACATAAAAAATGTCGATCAAACGACTGAAAATGTGCTGCAAAGTTCGAGCGAAGAAGTGGACGTGAAAAACGACACCGTGGAAAACTCGGAAGACGAATCGAATTCTTCGATGGTCACAGACGAGGAGGAAAAGTTCAACAGCTTCGAAAGCAACACCGAGCTTTCAAGAGCGGTAAAGTCCGACGACAGTTCCGAAAAGGACGATTCTAAGCGAGTGGGAAAAAAGCAGGAGAACTCGAGCGAAAGCTTGATTTTGAGACGGAAATTCGACGAGAACGAAAGGAGTTTCGATTCAGAGGAGCGTTTGCGCAACTTTCGAGATCCTTTAACGCGAGCGCATTTGGACGAATCGAATAAAAACAACGCAAAGTACACGGAAGACATCCCCAACGACAACAATTACAGAAACGAAGAAGAACCGGCACTCACCACTAGATACTTTTCAGAAGAGATAACAACCTCGGCTTCCGTCGACGAAATGCTTCCCGCTGTAAAAGTTTTAACATCGGACGATCTGCTGAGCGAAAACGATTCCATACCCAGGAAGGATATTTCGGAAGAATTACCGTTCAGGGTCGACTTGACGCAGATCAGCAACGATGATTTGCTGAATCCAATAAGACTTCCCGTATATCCTAGTTTGGAAGATATCACCGACGTGTATTACGTGACTACTACAACCCAACAGCCAGATCCTATTGTAGCTTTAAGGGCTTATTTAGAAGACATATATCTAAGAGGACCTATAGCAGTGGTGATAGACACTTCTGGAGACAGCTTGGCCATGGCTAAAGATGCATGGAGTGCAATGGAGCAAACTGGAGGAATGTTGAACATAACCGATATAGTGCTCATAGCATACGACAGCAATGGTGGTAAGTTCTCACTTAATTATATCTATTCTCATTCAACCGTTCACCATCCACTGCTGGATGAAGGCCTCTCTAATACTCTTCCATTCATATCTATCTTAAGCAATCTGCATCCACTCGATTCCACACATACTTATTAATTCATCAGCCCATCGTACACTCGGTCTAACTTGCTTTCTTTCACATCCTCTCGGATACCAGTATTCCTCGCGTCCATCTACCATCCATTCTTCTTGCCATATGTCCAGCCCATTACCACCTCAACCTTTTCACACGTTTCGCTATATCTGCCTTGGTTCTTACCCGTGTATTCCTCTTACGATCACTTCTTGTTATACCGAGCATATCATACTTTTATCCATCATTCATTTCATCATCATCAGATTTCATTCATCCATCTGCCATCCATTCTTCTCGCTACGTGTCCACTTCAACTTCACACGTTCCGCTATATCTTCCACTTTGGTTATGCTTCTTACACCTGTATTTATCTTCCTTCTTTCTATTAATACTTGTTAAAAAAATCACGAAACTATCGTATACTTGAGCAAAGATTTGCAATCGATCAATCATAAGGGGTAAATCTACGCAAATGTACACACATTATAACATAATTTATTTTCATCACGGAAAACTCGCATTCGAATTACTCGTGTTGGTACAATGTAAAACCCCAAATTTTTTTTATGTCCGCTTGAAAGCGAAAAACCCAATGACTTTCAACTCACGTTTTTGGCGAACCAAACTCGATTTTCAAACCGCAAAATTTTCGCACATCAGCGAGCGAATGAACTTCGAAAGCCTTTGAAGGCACAAAAAACGTGTATAATTGTTATGTACACGCGAGTAATATAACGCGATCAGTACGTACTAAACATTTTATGTACATATGTATGTACACACGTATAGGTAAATAAAAATTATTACATTAGTGTGAGTGGGTATTATTAGCATAATAACACGACGGCCGATGAGAAACTTCAAAGTCGCATTACATAAAGTGCATATTGAATGACATGCGCGCACAGTAAAAGAAGTGAGACAATTTTCTCTTTCGCGTTTTCGGAGAGGCAAATTTGCACACAGCTAAAAACGATTTATGACAAAGTGTCGATATCTGATCTAATTTCCTTTCACGCGACCGTTCAAATGTTGGTCACCTGAAACG
Organism: Parapsyche elsis; assembly: GCA_022651745.1. Taxonomy (NCBI): domain Eukaryota; kingdom Metazoa; phylum Arthropoda; class Insecta; order Trichoptera; family Hydropsychidae; genus Parapsyche; species Parapsyche elsis. The sequence continues at coordinate 5,713,258 of JAGVSN010000018.1, forward strand.
CGCGTAGACCGGTGGTTGACTAAAAAAATTAATATACATATACCTATGTATGTATGTATGTATAGAGCAAATACTATTTATGCATGATCGAGCACATTTGTGCAACAATGCAAAAACAGATGCAGTCGGAACACATTGAAACTATGTATTTGCATGACTTGGTCACATAGGACAATACCCCAGAAACACTTGCACGTATCAAAACGATTTTTAACCTCGGTAGAATTCGCTGACTCAAATTTCAAATTGACAAAATTACATGCCAAGTACTTGAATTTGTTACCGACATATTTATTATAATAGCGCAGGAATTTGTCTGACCGGCTGGTTAGGTAGCCGAGCTGCGGAACGTTCGCATACCACAGCACAGCACTTACACAAGCGCTCACGCTACATAACCTAACACAAACACTCACGAGACGAGAAGCGCAAAATGATAACCACCAGATGACACTGTCAACGGCCAGTTACTAGTAATAGTGTAACGAATCAAACTGCTTTTACACGCAACTCAGAAATCTCCACACTCACGTTTAATATCAATAAGAAACGACAAAATAATAAGAATAGGAACAAAATAATATAATCTTTAATGGAGAAAGACAACGTCGTATGTATTTATGGCTTTTTTTTTAATAAAAAATAAATTAGCCACACACGTTTATAATGTAAAAATTATATACCGTTTGAAAGTCGAAAGTATGCAAAAATTTCGACAATGTTTTAAAAAATTTTATTACATAAATTACGATTTACGTTATAAAAGGCAACTTTCTCAATCATAGTACGTATGTATGTACACTTCAAATCATTCTAGCATCGATCGATTTCAATGTAATTCTTATGCATCGATAATAATGTATAATACAACGGTAACAACCTAGAATTATCCACTTTCCAAATATGCAACGAAAGAGCGTTCAAGTTTAGCGACATACAAAAAAAAATTAGCAAATTTCAAACAACAACTGGTAACACCGGACACGCGACAATTATTAAAAGTATTGCAAACGCGACCGAAATCGACTAGAATATTCTATTTACTATCACGAAAAGTGACACGCGTCACGAACGACATGGAAAAAAAAATTACATATGAAAGAATTCTGACCTGGGCAAGAGGTTTGACCTACCCAGTTGTGACCTCGCCGTAACAAACGCACCGTCCTTGCTTTTACATATTTATTACACCTGTACGATGATCATCACAGAATTAATGGCAAACGCGTCAATTCTAACCATACAGTACACCAAAAACAGTATTTTTTTCAATTGACCAAATCGTCAATGCAAGTCACACACAGAGAATCTCTAAGCCAGAGTTCACCAACAGTAGCCGCAAAACTCTCAGAGGCATGTCTATTCTATTGGCTAGAATCTAACCACGTGTAAACCATACATTAGTTATAAAGGGACAGAGCTAAATTACACCGTAGGAAAACAATCGAGAATGAAAGGGGTGAATACGCCATTTAATGTGCATAAGCATTGAAAGATGTATGCTTGGTATAACAAGAAGAGATTGTAAGAGGAATACATGGGTAAGAAGCATGACCAAAGTGACAGATATAGCGGAACGTGTGAAATGACTGTAGGAATGAACAGTTTTTAAATCCAACATTCCGCTATGGTTAAAAAATTAGGCATACAACCAGTTATGACGTATGGATGTGAAACGTGGATGCTAAATTCAAGAATGTTACGTAAGATTAAGTGCACACAGAGAAGAATGGAAATATGTATGCCCGGTATAACAAGAAGAGATCGTAAGAGGAATACACGGGTAAGAAGTGTGACGGATATAGCGAAAAGAATGGATGGCAGATGGACGCGAGAAATACTGGAATGGTGTTCGAGAGGATGTGAAAGGAAGCAAGGTGGACCGAGTGGATGATGAGCTGATGAATTGAGAAGAATGTGTGGACGCAGATTGCTCAAGACAAACAGGAATGGAAGAAGATTGGAGGCCTTCATCCAGCAGTGGATGGTGAACGGCTGAAAATGATGATGTCTCAATCAATCAATGACTCAAGATCATTAAGACTTGCTTCTGAAATCCTTTCTAAGCCCCACTTCTAGTAATTTATAGTTACAGGCGGCTGAATTCTGGGAATGAGAATTTTGTGGTTATTGTCGGTGAACTCTGCCCTAAGCTTCGAAGTGTTTTAAAACACATTGAGCGCCGCTGCCTCTCATTTATTTATTATACATATATTGCAATGTATACGTGTCGTATTGTCTCTACGCTCTCTGGCCCAATGATCATCATTATTCACGTTTGCGGGGCTTTTCTCGTTGTTCGCTATCATTATGAAAATTTCGACTTTTAACAAATGGCGCAAACGTATGACCACAATCCGCAGATTTATTTGCTTTTACAGTTCGCATTGTCACAAGATGACACACACAACACGCTCCGAACAACGACACGTATTTGTCAATTTTCACTAGACGTTTGTATTATACTGTATAAGTACAACTCAATGGGCAAAACGTATAATATTCACGGGTTTTTTGAGTTATTGCATTTTTCTTTTAACAAATTTTAAACTAGTTTTAGGGTGCAAACAGTTATATGTTAATTATTTCAGACATATTACCTTATCAGAGCTGACAGTAAGTACCCTATCTGTTATTCGCGATTCATGAAAAAAAAAATTTGTATTGATCAGTGATGACTCTAACGGTTATCGCAATAGGATCATAGAAAGCACCTCTGAAAAATTTAGTTTTAATAGGGTAAACATTATATTGCATGGGTGCTCAACGAAGCAAAATTTAGCCGATCCCCATTACGATTTTGCCTCGTAATTTTTGAAATCAATATTAATTTCCGTTTTTTCAAATTAATACAATGTTGTTTTAACTGAGCACCGGCCAATGACTAAACGGTCTTACTGGGCTCGTGATTATCTGTTAACGAAAATGATTAATGGTCAAAGAAAGGGACCGTTATTTTTTAGTGGTATGCGTTTATTTAATCATCATTGGTTATAGGGTACACTAGCTTAATTGTCCAAAGAATTTAAGAGGATTTCTTGGAACATTTAAGATCTGTTCTATTACAATACCGTACACTTTCTTCAAATTAGTATATTATATTCGGACCCTTCCATAAATTCTTGCATGGAAGTCGATTGCCATGCAATTAAAAAAAAGTAGCTCTAACCTAACTGAAAAAGGTTGAGCACCCTTGCGATATAGGAATTGTATTCAATGATGCACATGTATTTATTTAGTTTAGATTAGCGTTGCCAAATTTCGACTATACGTGGATCGGCCAACATTTTCACTCCCATACATATTCATAGACTTTCATCGACAATTTAAAGAATGATTTAAAACCGATCGTAATGCAATTAAAGTTATTGTGGGCGTTATAATGCGAGAGTTGAACGAAGACGTCAAAACTAAACTGGTATCACTTGTATAGAGATAGATAGCATCAGAAAATAAAAACGAAAGTGAAATATTAGAATACGCACAGCAACGTTTTAACACCTCGATCATAATTTAATTACTATATACTGCGTAATAAATCATAATAGAAACGGTTTTTCCAATTATTATGATGATTAATCTCCATATATGTACATACATATATCTCTTCTATTTATTCTATTTATCTTTTTCTTTCTGAATCAATTAATTTTATGTAGTAAATTAACTAATAACACATTCAAATTGTTAAAAAAATCTAGTATTAATCCATGGATTTCTAATAGTTGTTTGTGACAAAGAGTAATAACAATAAATTGATTGAATGTGTGTAATTATGTATCTACGCGTTACGCGAACGCTGTTAGTGATAGGTTTATGTTTCATATCTCAAACTTAACCAGTCAATATTAAAAAAAACTACATTGTTAGATTTCTAAATAGAATTTAAACTAACAATGTAAACCTTTTGATGTTTTTAAATCGCAAAAACATTCAGCAACGCTATTGTATACATACTTACTTGGAAGAAACACTTAGCACATCTAAAAATCCATTCAGGATTGTATTGTAAATAATATAAAATATATGTATGTATGTATGTATGTACACAAATACGCAATGACAATGTTATTACGAATGCAAAAACCGCCAATGAAAAAGATCATTATTTATTATATATTTGTCATTTTGCATACATACATGTGTTGCGCAACATTTGCATACGGATCATCGATGCAAATAAAGAAGCGGCTAGATAGATCAGAAGATTTAAATCGATCGTAAAAAAAAAATTAAATCAAAACATACCCAACCATTCATCGCCGATAAATATCAAAGCGAAAAATTTCGCGAGTCATCATCACAACACACTATTTTTCGATCGATCATAACACAATACATTGATGAAATTTTAAAAGTGGGTCACGCACAACAAAACCAGTGCGTGCACAAAGGATAATGATTAACGATGATTTATTTAAACATTTAAAGAGCAAGGAAAAAACTAAACTCGGCAATCAATAAAACGTTTGCGTACCTGCGCAAGCTACGATCAGATCAACGACCTTTTATGCGATGAGAATATAATCAAGATGAAAAGTTCTAATGCAGAATTTAGATTTTGGATTTTGTACCGAATTAGCGACGAGTCAATGACGACCAAATTGAATTGCAGGTCTTTCGCAACATCATCATCATCATCATCGTCGTCTCTCGACATTTTAGCGTCACGTGTGCGTTTGACCAGTTTTTCTATGGCAAAGCCAGCTGACCGAACGTTGTCCAGGTCAACAAATATTTGCGGGAACAATATTATTGCCCGCAGTTTTTGCAGTTCTTCTTCTCCGCCGCAACGAGTTTCAATTTCAATGGAATAACAAAAGTGTTGTGACGTACATATGTACATACATATATACAATCGTCGATGATAATAAGCAGGCATGAATAATAATATAAAAAAGAGGCAGGGCCTTAAGCCTTTTCGGCACCGGATTGCATAATTGCGTACAAAAGCGACCAACCCGTTTTCGTTAAATCCGATTGAGGAATCGATAATTCTAAATGTGAACGCGTCGGAGTTGTTAAAGCGTTTTTCAAACATTGACACAAAAGAAAATAGGAAAATGAAAATTCTCCTCGATAGAACGGAAAACGTATTCACAACCTAATAGAAAATTGTAATTTCAAACCTATTTATGTACATATATAAATGCAAACAGACGTCAATGTGATCACCAGTCAAACGTGTCCGCATTGCTGAACGCAGTCGTTTAAATATAGTTTCTCATAAGAACCCGTGTTTTGGATTAGCAATTTTGAAGAAAGTGTGCGGTATTGTAATAGAGCAGATGTTAAAAGTTCCAAGAAGTCCTCTTTTTTTTTTTTTGACAAATTAGATAGTGTAACTGAAAACCAATGATGCAATGATTAAACAAATGCATACCACAAAAAAATAACGGTCCCATCATTTGACCACTAATCCTTTTCGTTAACAGATAAACACGAGCTCGGAAAGATCATCATTCAGTCATAGGCCGGGGTTTAAAATAAAAGTAAGCAATATTAAACCATTGTAGAAAATTCGAAAAACGGAAACCAATATTCATTTCAAACTTCACAAAGTAAAATCGTATTCGGGATCGACTTAATTTACGCACAAGGCTTAGAACTTACATTAATAAAAGTACCGTGAACCTATACCTTTCCCGTGAACCTATACAATGTACCAGAAGGAACTGTTTCTATTTTGTATCTACGTATAGTTACAGTCTACTTTATTCCGACGAAAAATAAACGATGTATTAAAGTTATACATAAAAGGTTCGAAGTTAAATAATTGACATCATGAATCGCAACGAAAAGTTTGAGAAACGGTGCGTACAGTGTTATCAACAATAAATTACGTGCGAACGTAGGAAATGCATGAATGAAACTATTGCCCTCAGGTGATCTCTCATTGTTTTGCAATTATCTATCTACGATATTATACTTATTCATACATACATATGTACCTAGTTAGTTACATTTGTTTCTCCAATGTACGAGCACTTATTTTACTATTAGAGTTCAAAGCCTATGATTGCGGTAATTTTTCCATACAAATTAAACTACAGAAGAAAATTTTCCTTGAACAAATTTACTACAACGTTAAAAAAACCTATATTAGAATACATTAGAATAAAGTTAAAAAAAAATACAATTTTTAAATAAATCTAACATTATAGAATGTAAAAAATACAGTTTTATAATTAAAATCACTTGGAACATTTTCTTTTCAATCACCCAAAACGAAAATTAAAAATACTACATAATCGAAGTACGACTACAACTACGGTTTTTTTTTTATTATATTCATTTACACCGGTGAAATTTGAAAGGGAAAGTTATACAAATATTTATTTACACGTTCGGCGATTGACAGAACGCCAGAACGCGAAGAAAAGAACGAAGTAAACTCAAGTGAAATTATTATACTACTACACACATGCACATCGAGAATGCAACTTCATATACATATAATACACACACACTAACTCCACGTGCAATAAGAAATAATACTAAAAATTGCAAAAAAAACAGCGACTAAATACGGTATTTGGTCAATAGTGTTAGTAGACCATGGTCTTTGTTAAACATACGTCGAAAAAAAAAATAATACAGTGTGAGTGCACTTCAAAATAACACTAATCTCTTTCACTGTCTTTTTATGAAGCTGTTTATTTCTTAATAAATTTTATGATTGCGTAAAAATCGACAAATTACACGCGAACGTGTACAAATTCCACTCGTTAAATAATAAAAAAATATATAGAAAATACATAGATAGAAGAAAAAAAGAAACTCATAAAGTGGACAGACGGTTACAAATTTCTGGTCATTTGACCGAAACACAACGAAGACGTTCAACTCGGTTTAAAAATATATGCACACACATTCGCCTTGAATTGTGTGTGCTAATTTGTCGAAGACGTTATATTTATGTAATAACATACGGACGAGGATGTGTATTGACTATTGTGAATCATTATATACAATAAAAAAAACAATATTACATCACCAATATTACAAAAAGTTCCGATTGAAAAAGTGTGCCAATCGGGGGAAGCCTTGACTTCGTCTGAAAATAGTTTACTATTTACTACATATGTGTGGAAAAAAAAATGTTAATTTATGCATCAATTGTGCAACTGCACAATTTTGTCTCAAAATAATCAAATAAAAACGTGCCATCGAACAAAAAAAAAAAAAAAAAAAGGGTTGCCATTTAAACTGATCACCCCGATACGTGCAAGCGCATTCGACGGTAGCGTAATAAACGAGTTTACGATTCATTGCAGTATTATTTCACTATATACGCATCTTCGACGAACAGGTTTATCGCAATTTCACCGATTGCAATCGCGAAACTGTTCCTCAATGTACGAAAGGAAAAAAAAACACAGGATCACGAACTAATACGCCAAATCGCGTTTCCTGTCTGTCAAAAATTTAATACGCCAAATAAAACCATTCCAGCAGCGCAATCGAATACTTTATAATAATCGATTTGTTCTCTATTGCAGAAATAGCATGGATGTCCCATCACAAAGCGTCAAATCCACAACAGGTCGACTTTGAGATCAAATCGTTCAAAAAGGCACTGTCAGGATTGAAGCCATCGAAGGTGAGCAATACTATATGCACATGACTCGATTAAATCATTAAGGTTGCCCTACACGTGCGTGCTCGCTTCGAGGTTTGCGTATACAAACTTGGTTTGTACATGCATAGGTAATGAAACGGAATAAAAGCCTAGAGTCCAAGCATGCACGGCAAGGGCAACCTTTACACACTCGATACAAATGAATCGGAAAATATTTACTCTTAACAGGGAAGTGGAAGACCGTTACAAGCACTGCTGAAAGCTTCACGATTGTTGCCGTACGACAGTGCAATTTTCCTATTCAGCAATAAGCAAAAAGGTGTTGAAAAGAGTGACGGAGAAGACAGAATACTTGCGAGGACTCTACTATCCAAAAGGATCAAAGTAAGTAATGTAACATGAACGATTCACTAATACACATGCATTTGACGGACGTTAAGGCCCTCGCAAACCGGAGCGGTATCGCTGCGTCAAACTGATTCGCACCGATATAATTCGCATTGGTGCGAATCGACGACGATAGAGGGCGTCAGTTTGGTGTGTGAGCGCCTTTAATTGCTGAAGATTCGCTGAAAGCTCGTTACGCACGTACGTACGTACGCGCCTTAAAGGGCTTACATATTTTGCCATCTGTTTTCTGTTTATTTAGGGCCAATACCAATCAAAGCTGCGAAAATTCACTATGCATAGAATGAATCAATATCAATTTTGATTTGCAATATGTTATCAGATAGTTGTTCCCATGTCAATTCTAACTTTTTACTTTATCCTAATCGGATATAGTATTGTGATCGTGCGAAAATTCGACCTCGAGATTTTGACTGATTTGTATCGAGTATCATCCCCTGATCACGTTTTCATGATTTCTGGAAAATGTCTGTATGTCTGTGTGTCTGTGTACTTATGTGTGTGTGTGGCTGTATGTGTGTTTTCTCCGAAACTATCAAGTCTATCAACCTGAAATTTCATATCTATTATTTTCACGTAAGGCGTAAAAGCTATAAGGAATTTGGTCAACATCATTCAACCGGAAGTAGGGTTTTTTTCTTGTAGAAAATTATAAAATTCTTTTACCACAGAATATTTCCGAAAAGGCTCCGGGAATTTTGTCAAAATTTCATATCTATAGTTTTCACGTTAGCCGTAAGAGATACTGTGATTTTAGTCAACTTCTGACGAGCGAAAGTGGCAGTTTACTCTTGAACGATTTTTTGTTTTTTTTTTTTTTCGACCTTTTAAATATGTAGTATCGTCACAATATTGTAATATTGTAATTTTAAGAAAAATCATATTTAAAAAAAAAAAAAATAATTAAAATTAGTCAACCGGAAGTAGGTTTTTTTTTTTTCGTCGAAAAGTTTACGACAGAATATTTCGAAACGGCTCCGGAATTTTGACGAAATTTCATATCTATATTTTCACGTTAGCCGTAAGAGATACTGTGATTTTAGTTAACTTCTGACGAGCGAAAATGGCAGTTTTTCTAATTTGAATATATGCCGAAGATGTATTTTACATACGCGCGCGCACTCAACACAGTGATTTCATGATATGTATGTTGGTTGGTGTGGTGCTGTGCATACGTTTTATTTACTTGCGTACTTAAAAAAATAATTTCGTTACTGTTTGTATTCCTCAAATATATGGATAAAGTCATGGGTTGGCCACACCCGAATTTTTTTTATTATTTTCCCTCCGTGTTGCTATCGTTATATTCACTGTTTCCCTTCAATTATGTGATGCATCTTGTAATGAAACAATTGGTATCGAATATAAACTTGTTCCATTCCATTGCTGCAAAAGAATCCATTCGCCACTCGAAATTCTAATTGAGTGGGAGCAATAGAAATATATTTGTCAGTGGCTTTCTCTCAAATTCCGGGACATTTTAAGACCGATCCGGAATTCTGGACAGGGACTTTGTTTACGGGATGATCCCGACCAAACCGGGACGGTTGGCAACCCTAATTCTAACCCCACCCGTCAACCGCCAATCGTGTTACAATAACAGTACAGCCCATAGCCCATTTTCCAGTATGTGAAACAATTGCATAGTGCACCGTTGATTGAATGGGTGTATGGCCATATAATCGCACTGTTGACTCGAACCATACATACATATGTATATGTAGAATACATACATATGTAGATATGCCCCTTCATACTTTTCGGTCATGGACAGACTCGAATAACAAATAAGTGACCATTTTTTTTCAACACTTCGACTCGGCAGCATAGATATAGAATAACTGCCCTACTCGCTTAGCAGTACACTGGTCGTGGTTGAGACATTTTTTCGGGCTCTTAGGCCCATCTATGTTATTCTATAGCTATGAATCGAACACAATGTTTTGTTTGTTATATTGGCAATGCTCAGGCGGACCCAGACAGGAAGGCATACACTTAGGCTAATATATATACATATATATATATTTGATGTGTACTTTCAGCTGTATGCAGTTTGCGGCGATGATGGATGTGCAACTCGTTCTTCGATACGAGGCACTGTTGCTAGGGCTTCTGGGGGCGCTAGTGTCGTTCTGGCAGCTCAGCAGCCCCAACATTTGAGGAACCTGAGAGCACTGGATGTGTACTACGACGCATCCGAGGAAACCAACGACGAGGAAGTGACGTTCGACGATCAGGTGGGTCCAAATGAAACGGTCAAATCATACGACCGAATTCCTCGAATCGATTTGACAAAACCATTAGGCATTCATTCCGCACACGCGATAAAAAAAAAAAGGCGTCGTTTGAAATTCAACACAAATCATCAAGAAATAAATCAAACGACAATTTGGAATTCACCTCGTACGCAGTGTCGACACGTAAATTACGTCTATTCTGCGAACGAAAAAATGTCATTTACGTGACAAACTATTTTTTTTTTTTTTTTTTTTTCATTTCATTTACAAATTGTTAGATTCAGTGCAGGTCAACCTTTACGGTTCGAGATCGCGGACCGTCGGTTGAGAGACGCTGGTCGTCGACGTTTTGAATGAATTTGCCGCGTGCGTGCGAACGCGTAACCATAGCACGCCTGCGCAAATTCTAAATTAGCATTTGAATAAAAATAAAGTAAAAAAATTCGCTAAACCTATTATATGCGCCTTTATAAAATTTACATAGATAATTAGGTGTGTATCGAAATTGCGTGTAAACGCTATACACAAAACTACACCCGTATGCGTAAAAAAACGTATTGTACTGTGACATTACTAATGTGTACTAATTTATCATCATTTTTCCACAGCAAACGATAATGCTGAAAAAAGGACTGACGGGATTGCAGACGATAGCTTTACCGATCGATTCCAGTATTAAAACTTTGACTATTTCCATTACGGGAAATCCCGAAAGGGCAATTCTATACACTCCATCAGGTATTTACAATGAAATATATCTACATATGTACATACATACATACGATACGGGAGCGGATTCACTATATTAATGGATCAAATCCATAAAATCGATACTGAAATATTTAAACTTAAAAGCTCTAGTACTGCAACTCAAAACTTGTTACTGTACATACATGCATATGTATGTACATAGGGTATGTGTTTTAACTACCCATTGGGATAGAAAAAGTGCAATTATGTCTTGATCCATTAATATAGTGAATTCCATAAGTTATAATGTAATACTCAATATTATGTACCTATAATGTTTAACTTTCCAGATCACAATATCAATCTACTTGAAAAAGCATCAGTTTCAGACTTTTCTGAAGGTTCAGAAATACTATCACTGAGTCCGACAGCAGCAGCTCGTTTGGTCATGATATTGGACAATGTAGAAAAGATAAGCGATCCAGAGAAAGAACTAAACGGGTATAATAAAATGCACATAAAATTTTTAAGGTCCAACTTTTCGTCCTCTGTCAATCGCGAACGATTGCAAAATAACTTCACTATGGAATATGGCATGGGTATGATTTTTTTTTTCGGTGAGGGGGGTCTGTTTTGCAATTACGATTAGTGAAACCGGGAGAACCTGATTGAAGATTCCCGCAAGAGATACAGGCTCGTATTCTATTCAACAATGAAAATCCGTAGCACTGGAATATTAATGTTCGATGGTGATAGGGAAAAAAAAAACGCAACTATGTCAACGTTAAGATTCGATTTGTTAATTCCGTATAGCCATATTTCACATTAAATCACGCTCTTCCAAAGCTCGTGTGATAAATGTGCTTATGTACAACGTTGGATACTGTGGAAAGGTTAATGCGAAACTGTTTAATCAATTGGGCAAAATTTACGATCTGTAAAATGATTAAGTGGTGGTTTCATTATTATACTGTTGTTTTTTTTTTCAATTCTCCAACAGATCTCAAGAAGAGAATGGTACAGAAAAAACCAGAATTTTGGAATCTGGACCACAAAACGGTGTTTGGAGGCTGACAGTCAAAGGAAGTGACACTAGAATGTACGACGTGCAAGCCGACGCTGAAACTACTATACAAATCTCTGCTAAACTATTCACACAATATACCGGTGAGACACACAAATAAGCTCATATTATGTTATATTTTTAGGAAATATGCTGTAACCGTGTTACAGTATAATACAGTAATACAGTATAAGAGAAAAATATATAATTTGTATAGGGAAAATGTTGGCAGATGGAGAAAAAGTTAAGAAATATCAAAGAAAAAATTAACTTACATAAGTAACTTAAAGTTGAAAATTCCATTTAGCAAATATATCAATTTCAGATAAAAACGTCAATTAAGTATAATTTAGTTATATTATAAAAAAAAATTGGATGTTATATTGTAATCTGACATTTTGGATCAAATTAACTTTTTTACAAAAGATAAAGAAATTAACTGAACGATAATATCATGTAATCTGTTACTGTTTAGTAATTTTTATTAAAAGTTAATTGATTTCAAGATAAAATAATAAATAAAAAAATAGACAAAGGTTAATCCAAAACGTTTCTTATATAAACAAGCAATCTTTTTATTTTTTAGTTAGCAATCTTAAGCTCTATAAATCTATATGTATAGGGAATGAATGGGAGATAAAATTAGGATGAAAATATTACAGTAATGAATCTTACCAAATAAACATGGAAGGAGACGAACATTGTTGCACCATCTACCGACCCACTGTCATATTACGATGCTTGCACATTTCCGTTTAACAATTTTCCAAAACAGTTCGATCGAACGGGAGAACTATCTTTAATGAAACGATTTTCTTTTGCCGAAACGTTTATACAACGGCGACGTTTCTCTATCTAAAGCCGACGATCGACGTTGTGATATTTAAAACCGAATCTATGTAGACGGTGACGAAATAAAATTTTGGATGCCAAGTGATGAAAAATAAGTTCGACGTTCCGAAGGGCATTGCAAAATATTATTATCGTATTTATTGTTGTGCGCACGATTTATTATTTATAAATACGAAACTAGCGCAATTTCCGAATTCGTGAACGTAAAACTGTTCCGAGGAAAATCAACGATAGCGTTCACGAACTGCGACTGAACAATCTCACAGTCAATTAGATGTGTTGTTTTTGTACTATTTTACAACATCAAACGTTTGTAAAAATATGATTTTGGACGGTGCCGATGAATAAAAAATTATACATAAATCTAATAACGACCGGTTGACCGTGAAATATCTGCACAGAAAACATAAAAGACAATTACCGTCGATTACAACCGGCATACTTTTGTAAAATAAAGTAAAAATCAACAGTCGACACACTTTCTATAACGAACATTCAAATGTGTCTGAACATTCAAATCGTGAACGAATAAAACGCGAGCGATATCAAATTTAATACATTTTATGCGAGTTTAACGCACCGAATTAGCAAATCAATATAAACTGAATTTGAACAATGTTTGAAATTTCGCACAGTACCTACAACGTTACGAAATAAACGAAAAAAAAATAGCCAAAATTACGGTCACCCTAAGGCAATCCGACATTCTACCTACTACGTACGAACTACATACACAAATCGAAGACTGCATAGAACGATTGCAAAAAAACGATAAAAAACCAATCGAACGCAACGACTTGTGCGATATAATTATGTACATGATACGTATGTACATATGTACACAAAAATTATGACGTCAATTTTGAAACGACACAACATTTTCGAGTTATTTTGACTTTCGAGACGATCGATCGGGGCAAATGTCGCGGTACGATACCATACCAACAATAAAACAAAACACTGCGATTCCGTGTGTGTGTACGTGGCGAATTATGTACATATATTGCCAAAAGTTTGTTTCTATTTGAACAATATTCAGGAGGGATCCCGAGACGCGCCTAAATCCGACGGAAACGTAAATAAAACTAAACTAAACGAGGCTATCGCGACCAAAGGTCGTGTTTCAGTATCGCTATACGGTTGTGTACTCTATCGTCTATTGCTAGAAGATAAACTGGGATGACCAACTGAGCTGAACCAACAATGGATCATGCTGCAGCTACTTACATATCTGCCATAGGTAGATTGTGACAGTCAAACTACAGCTGGCTATCTACAATATAAACAATTATAACAATCCCTTAAGTATATAAGCACCGTGCTTTATCCAAGTGTAAATAATTATAATTTGTTCCCGTATATTGATTTTTCTGAACGGGCAATACTCAATCTGTTTCGCCTGGTTATCATTTTCCGGAATAGTCCAAACAAAACTCTGTAACGTAACTATTTGAAAGAAAAATGTCCTATTGCAAGTGCAATTTACGAGGCGACAGGATTATAAGAAGTACCCTCTGCAAAATTTGGATTCAATTTGATAATTTCACAATGAATCGGCTTGCAGAATCGGTTTCAAAAAACTAATTAGAAAAACATGTTAACTTATATGACTCATCTAAATATAGAAATAATTGCTTAATGATGATTTATTCACATTAATAATACTAACGACGCGTTATTATGCAACAATGCTTTGTCCTTTTTGTAGCGGGAAAAAAAAAGCACAAAACACGAGATCAACGTACAAATGTCATTTTTGATGAAATACATACAACCATGACCTTTACATCCTATAATGTGATTAAATGTAGGGTATTATTATAAATAATAATATTGTTATTCGATGACGTGTGCTCAGACGTGGAGTTTTCATCGGAGCGATAGCTCAAAAGTATGTATACAAAAAAGACTGTATAAAACATATCATGATTGAAATGCATAATCGGCGCATTGCTCGTTTACTGTATATACATACATAGTTTGTTATGAATAAACCGTAAACTTAAGATGCCCTCTAACGAACACTTTCGTACATATGTACATTTTGATACAAAACAGTCATGTACCAATGAAACGATGACATTATACATTGAAATATTACAGGATTGAAATCCGGCGACAAGAATTTGAAGATATCGATAGGCGGATCGGTGAATTCTGTACGAGAAGCAATTTTAGTTGATCCGCACGGGCAAAAGATAGCAAAACTATCATCTTATAAGTAAGTTGTAAATGGATGTAATTATGTTTCAATTCTAATATTCGAGTTAAAGGGTAACACTGTTGTTGTTTTACTCGCAGATACCAAGACAATGCAATGGAAAACGATGCTACTGAAATAGAATCGTTGAAGGCGTTGGAAGCTGGTGTATCGTCGAAGACTGTATCGTTGCCGGCAGACGTTCCAAAAGATCATTCGTTCTATGTGCAAATCACCGGACGGAATAGTAAAGGTACAGACAGTTTGAATGAAATATTAAATCTTATGCTTCGTGACTTTATAACATAATTGTCGATTGCAGGTGATTCATTCGTAAGATTGTCACAAGAATTGACGATTCCGTACGAGGAAAATGCCACAGTTGAAGAAAAATTCGGTAAAATTGTAGACGGAACGGAAATAGAAACGGAAGGAATCGGTAGAGGTTTTGCAAATATACAAGCCGAGAGAAGTACAGAAAATAATAATACCAAAGAAATAGGACGTCAATCTCAAGTAAAAACTTAAATATACTAACGATGAACATAAAACAACAAATGCTAATAACAATATAAAAAATAATTATTAGGTGACAACTGCCGATGGTGTTCCTTTAACTACGATTCAAATCGGAGGAGCGAGTAGATTATACGGAGCACCTGGAGCTCAAATGCAAGTAAGTAAAACATTTACCATATATGAATGAGAACAATTATAAGGCGACTAATTAATCGGTCGGTGTTTAAATCAAACTTTTAAAAAAGTAACTTTTCAAGAAAATGGTCAGTATTATATTTAGAAAACGGTCAGTCAAAATAATGAATGGTAAATAAAGGATATACATACATATGTTTTACACTTTTGTTGAGTAACTTTTTCACAAATTGGTCGGTAAATAATAATTTTGTAGTTAAATACCGACCGAATATAAATTTAATAGATATTATTAATAAATTGATTTATTTCAGATTCATTTCGAAATAACAAACAACAGAGAAAATGCCGTGTTCTACAGATTTGGAGCGAAAGACGACCAATACTATCTACGAACGATGAATCCTCAATCGTAAGAATGAATCATCGTCATTTTCAGCCATTCACCATTCACCATCCACCGCTGGATGAAAGCCTCTCCAATCCTCTTCTATTCCTATCGTCTTGAGCAATCTGCATCCACTCGACTCCACACATTCCTCTCAATTCATCCGCCTATCGTCCACTCTATCTACCGTGCTTTCTTTCACATCCTCGCGGATACCATTGAAATAATTCTCGCGTCCATCTGCCATCCAATCTTCTCGCTATGTGTCCAACCTACTACCACTTAAGACTTTATTATTATGATCTCCAAAATTTATAACTTTAAGATATACCTTATTTTAAATATGTCAATCCTTTCGTACTAGACAAATTTATTTTATAAAAGATAGAAACCAACCTGGCTCACATCGGTTTAAACTCAATTTTTTCACACGTTCTGCTATATCTGTCACGCTTCTTACCCATGTATTCCTCTTACGGTCTCTTCTTATTATACCAAGCATACATCTTTCCATGGTTCCATCCGTGTGGACCGAATCTTACCTAGCATTTTTGAATTCAGCATCCACGTTGCACATCCATACGTTATAACTGGCAGTATGCATTGCTCTTATGCCTACTTTTTTAAGCATAGCGGGATGTTGGATTTAAAAACAATGTTCATTCTTCCAAAAGCGCTTCGTCCTAGTTTCATTCTTCTTAAACATCTAGTCAAAATAGTAAAAGTAATACAATAATAATATTCAATTTAAGGCAATGGATCAGCGGAAAGCAAACTTTAAACGTCGTCATAACCATCGGAATTACTTCGTCAGCTGTAAATAACGTACGGGATATAATAGCATTCACAGCAAACGGTAATTAATACAAATTTAATACAGATGTTCAAAAATTAATGAATAGTAATATCAATTGAATTTCAGGAGTGGAGCAAACGGCAATCAACGCTTACGTTTACGTGGTAACAGACCGAAGAATAGAAAACGATGCGACAAAACCCACTTTGAAATACTCCTATAGAGGTGATTGTATAGGTTACTTGGACACGGCATCGTGTGCCAAAAAGACATGGGGATTAGACATCACGGCGAGAGATTCAGACAGCGGTATTCGCACAATCCTAAACGTATTCGCTCCATTTATCAATTTGAAGAATCAAAACTAACTATTAAAATTCATTCAGGTCTGATGAGAGTCGCATCATCGGTCGGAGGAATAGTGTACGAGCCGGGATTCTTCGCCGGAAGCAAGGATGAAGTGAACGTTAGGTATACGGCATCGTGCTGCTCTTCCAAGATCCAACTGTCCGCCGTGGATCTCAACGGGAACGTTATGAATTATGATATCGACGTTTCTCGTACGTACACTTCCGAGTTAACTAGAAAATGTACAAATTTGCGTGTGCGAAAGCTATAAAATCCTCGTTTGATTGCAGAATATTTCACACCGGCGATGATAGCGGCGATAGTGTTGGGTGTGCTCCTTTTGATCGCCCTGATCGTCGTCGCTATACTCGTGATCAGATGGATCGTGAAGAGAAAGAGGGATTCCAGAGAGTTGCCATCGTACCAAACGCAAAGGGTGGCATAATAATAATGAACAATATTTATTGTACAATTTTATAATTAAGTATTTGAAGAGCCATATTTATATTGTTACTTTATGATAGTTATTAAATAATATATTTTTATATGTACTTCAAACATTACAAATAATAATAATTTAAAATTACCATTTATATGCTTTGTTATATTGTGTACATAATAATATCTGCCTTGTAACTGTTTCTAACGACATCTACGATTTGCATTCAAAACGTATTAAAAGATAGTGTAATAAAACGTATTAAAAGATAGTGTAAAAGATAATGGAACTATAAATAGTAGTGCAGGAATCTGACCAACCGACTGGCTGGGTAGCCAGTCGGTAATATCCAGATCTTGCCAGTGGAGGTCAAAAAACTTTTTTCGACGTGTAAAAATCGAATCCCAGACCTTTCGCTCAAGAGACCAACGCTCTAACCACTGAGCCATCGCCTGGCTATTCTTTATTTAATGTAATTTAATTTTTGTTTAGAAGAGATTGTAAGAGGAATACATGGGTAAGAAGTATGACCAAAGTGGGAGATATAGCAGAACGTGCGAAAAACGTGGCTGGACACATAGCGAAAAGAATGTATGGCAGATGGACGTAAGAAATACTGAAATGGTATCCGAGGATGTGAAAGAAATCAAGGTAGATCGAGTGGACGATGGGCTGATAAATTGAGAAGAATGTGTGGAATCGAGTGGATGCAGACTGCTCAAAACAGACAAGAATGGAAGAGGATTGGAGAGGCCTTGATCCAGCAGTGGATGATGAACGGCTGAAAATTGTGAATTTTTGTTTGCTGGCAATAAATACTATCACTGTTGTTGGCTAAACTCGCCGGTTTGACGGTCATGTGGTGGTGGATTATAATCCCACCTATGCGTGCCGGTTTGTACAATAGCAGCATGGCCCATAGCCCGTTTGACAGTACATGAAGCGATTGCATAGTGTACCGTTGATTGAATGGAAGTATTGCCATAAAATCACGTTGTCAACTCAAACTTTGATGGATAGCGGCTTGTTGCCAACATACCACTAAAATGGTTCGTTTATTATTTGGGGACTTATAGAAATTCGTCACAAGGCTAAAAATATAAAAATTCCTATGAAGAAAAATGACCTATCGTACAACTCTACAAACTTTAGTGCAGATAAGTTGTCGTATTATCTGATGACGAAATCTTTGTCGTCACTTATCTCAGGTAGAAATAACACCAAACCTATTTAGACTAATCCGTATTGGCCATCAAAAAGGCAAGGTCCCACCCATCTCTAGTATGTATGTATATACAAAAACTGGGAATAGACTGAGCCCGGCTGGGTCAGGGAATGTTAGGGACGGCTATTTGGGTGAACTAACAATAACAGTAACTGTGACTAATGGAAAAAAAATTATATAAAAAAATAATAATGATACGTCGAGTGTTGATACAAAATTTCAATACAACACTCGAACGAATGACTGACCGGCTGGCCTGGCCACGGATCGGTCTCATACCACGGCACGGCACGTACACACACAACGCGGGTTGCGCTCTGCGCTCACGCCACATAACCTCACCGACTCACACAAACACTCTCGGTACGGATAGCCATGGAACGATCGCACACAAACGACACAGGTGTTAAGCCACCCGATGACACTGTCAACGGACAGTTAAGAGTATTCAATTTATTAGTATAGTATAATCGGACACCATTTGATTTTTCTGACGGCGAAAGAGAGCTAGTTTCTGGGTTTAATATTTAATATGGGGGAAGAGAATTTGCTTTAATTTTTTTTATTCGAGTATGCTAGGATTGAAATATATTTTTGTATTTATATTTTATAATTTCAAATAGTACAAATAAATTTTCCAACTTTAACCCCCTAAAAAATCAAATTATTGAATTTATTTGAACCATAATCCCAAAAAATGTTTTAATCATAATCGCTCTCCTCTCCCTTATTTGATTTGTCTATACCGTCTATAGTTTTAATAATTTTAGGAATGAATTTAATTATTTTATTGGGATGGGATGTGCTCGGGCTAGTTTATTTTTGTTTGCAAATTCACTTCACCTGAAAAACTTCTAACATTTTTCCTAATTAATATCAACATAATTCTTCTTCTTAACCTAGAAAGCGCCTCATTTCATTTATGATTTATTCATATCATCGAAAGTCTCTTTTTCCAAAATTTAAATTGGTCATTAAAACAAACCTCCAAAATCAAATCCTTAGAATAAAACCCCACCAAAAATGGCATCCCATACAAATTAACATTAGAAATATTTAGATTCAAAAAACTAACGGCATAAACGGGTTACGGGGATAAAGAGTAGATATTCGTTTAATCATATCGCTCACCCCTCCCTACACCTCAATATATTTTCGAAGAAACTTTTAAATCAATTTACACCCGTTGCTATGCAAGTTTGGCATAGCAACCCGTACGAAAAAAAAAAGTGTGAAAACGCACTGATAATAAGATACGATCTACTACAAGTTCATTTACGATCGACGTGTAGAACAATGCGTGCCCACTCGTTCGGTGTTGCGTCAGAGTGGCAAAATGGAGCGCATATGTCATTGTTGACGCGTTGTGTAGTGTATGATGTGTGAGCTGTCAGTGGAGTGGAATGACAGGTGTCAGTGTGACAGATGTGTATGGGGAAAAGGCAAACCATGTTGGTGGTGTTTGGGGGGCGCGGCGGGCAGCAGCAAGGCGTGCGGTGAAGAAGCTGCGGTCGCGGCCAGAGGGCGAAGAAGAGGGTTGAGGGGGGCGGAGCCACCGACCCCCCGACCGGAAGCGGAAGCGGAAGTTGCCCCGACCACCATCGCCAGCACCGACACTAAACACCGACACCGACACCAACACCGACACAACACCAACGCCACGTCCCGCACCTCTCACAGCCTAAGCACTCTTGACACTGACGTTATTGGCCGTAACGGCCGCATACACGGCCATATCCTTTCGCGCAATTCTGACACATTTTTACAGATTTTTCAATTGCAACTATGTCGTTATAAAGAAACACGATCCATATCCGAAATAATTATCTGAATTTTTGTTTATGTTCAAACTACTTAGCTGCTTTTTATTCGTCTGAATATTTTTTTTTAATAAAGAGACGATTATTTGATTTGGCGCGTGCTGCAAAATGCTGCACCCTACTATAGCGAGTTGAATGTTTGATTTCGCGTATTATGCGGCTTGCAAGTACACGCTGCCAGATTTTCAGAACAATATATCGGGATTTTATAATAAAGAAAAAGGAAAATGTTCCACTACCGATTAAATTTTACCATTCTCTTTAACCGTTTATTTTTACTTTCATTAATTAATGAAGGACTTGTCATTAAATAAATGTTTCAAAACATTAGAAAAACAACAAGCTGTACAAGCACGAGATGCAAAAATACTGCGGCAATTGAAATATTGTGGACGTCGCCGTACGCATGAATAACAATAGAATCAGTTTTCAAACATTTTTGTTTTGGTAACTGGATTTCTTAAAGACGTGGTTTCGCAAGTGGCCGCAGCCTCTTAAGACAAACGCGTACTACGATTAAAAGCCACGTGATTATTTAATCGCAAAAATGTGACGAATATCTCTTTACTGTTTGATTCGATGCCTATTCATCAACAACGATATTCATCAAGCGATAAAAAACTCAAATGAGATATTTTTCCGTAAATTTACATGTAAAATCTATGATAGTCACGTGTTTGTTAATATATGTGATTAATTTATTTTTAATTTGTATTTTCCATTAAAAAAAATGACACTGATCCTGACAATACAACAATAATTGTTATGTTGGCAACAACAACACTCGGTTTGCGCGCCATATATTGACAGCTTCTCGTTCTGGCTATTCTCGTGATTTTTGATTTAATTAATTTATAGTTTTCCAGTAATAATGGCCAGAACTAAGGCGTCTGTAGGCGCCAAAGGTATTTACACAATACTATCGCTGTTTAATTATAGTTATACGGACTATTACACTCTTTGTTTCATATTCTTTGTGCTGCGAGTATAGTTGTAGATGCATTGAATTGTATCTTGTTATCCTCACAACAACCGTAACGAGTGTAAATGTCAATGCTTGGTAAACTTGTGTTCAGAGATTGCCTTCTTTGTAATGATCTTACATGATTGGGACTTAATAATAATAATATCTAGTCTCGTTTGTCGCCCCTGTCATTTTTTTTTTTCCATTCACCTGACATGAGAATGGAGAAAGTTGTATTCGATGTATAAACCGCAATATTTAATTAAGATCGCCTGGTCCTGTGTGATTGATAACTAATAGTTTTCCTTGTAAAATAGACACTTCCTTAGTAGGTTAAAAACAAAATTTCGTGTCCTTGTGTTTCATGGTGATTTTTGATTTTATTGCATCATTTCAGTTTCTTTTGGAAAGAGTTCTAAAGCTCAGAGAGTCAACGTACAACCTTCGTCAAGTTCAGGAAGATCTAAAGGTACATATTTCAAAATTGAACAAAAGTCAAGAAAATTGAAAATTGTGTTTATATATTATTCTAATTCTAAATATGGTTTTAATGTTTTATTCACGATTGTAGTTTCATCTTCTAAAAATTCGTGGTCTGGTGGAAATTCATATTGTCCACGAGAGACACCTAACTGGCAACTTCCCATCACCAGGTTTTTTTGTGACAACGAAAGCTCGAAGAACAGTGATACATCTTCAAGTTTGTATATTTTTTTCCTCCAATTTCACATTTATTTATTTTGCACATATTCAAAATAATTTGGCATTTGATAATCTTATTTACAGGTAGTACTCAAGCAAGAAATAACAATATTATTGATTCCGAAGCCGATTTGGATGTTGAGGATACTGTAAAAACAACGAATGAGGAACCAGATATTCCATCAGAATGCCATAATGCCGAAGATAATAATGAATTAGACTCAACATTTGCGAGTGAATCAGAACTTCTTCCTCTCGTTGACGATTCTTCGTCTCATAAAATTGGAGAATATTTTGAATCAGTCGAGAATAAACAGTGTGATAGTAATGTGATGGACGAAATCAACGGCACAATTAAAGTAAAAATATCTGTCAAAAATAAAGGTAAAGGCAAGAGTAGTAAAAATAAACAAAATGCTGTCGCAGAAGATATAATCATGATAGATGACATTGAAGTAATAAAAGAAAAAGAAAATACAAATCCTCAGAATAATGACGAGATGATTGGAAACAAAAGTTTACCTAAGAAACGCAGCATCGATGATTGCACCGATGGGAATGATGAAGTAAATTCATTTAAGCGAATCAAAATTTCTACATAAACCGTCCTTTTTAATTTTACTTTGAAAGCTCACATGTTCTAGAATCTTAAATGTCTCGCAATTGAATGATTTTTTACAATCCACTAAAATTTTAATTCAATAATTTTAACAAATCAGTAAAATATCAACAATTTAAAAAATATTGAATTAATTAGTTTTCCATAGATAATGCGACCTCCCCGATGATTTAACTTTGGATCTCTGGAGTGACTGATTTAGTGAGGCTCGACCTGTACTGGTTTTAGTTGTTTTGTAAGTGAATATCGTTCTTATGATTGAATTTTTGTGTCATTTAATGAATAGATTTAAGTTTTTATGAAAAATGATAATTCATTTGTGATAATAATTTGTTTACCATTTTATTGTAAATATATAATTTTGTTTTTTAAGCTACTACACATTTGTATGATTTACCTCATCTTCATTAACAATTTTGTTGTAATTTTTCTTTCAATTAAAATGTTTAAAAATTTGGTTATTCCTTATCAATACTTTATCACTATAACGTATTATCATAGAAAGGTACAAAATTTACTTATGTAAATAATGAGAATAGCGATACATTTTCCAAAACCAAATCATTTTAAATTGGTATTGGATTATAATTCAAGCATTCGGCTTTAAAACGTTACAGCTGTGTAGACAACCAAGTAACATGGATACATGCTTTAATTTGACAATAAATACTCATGTTTTATTCATTAGTCTATATTTAAAAATATATTGTATATTAAATATCTAATAGTACCCAGTTAACACTCCATCTTCAGCCGTTTGCTATTTCACTGCTGGGTGAAGACCTCTCCGATCGTCTTCCATTCCTGTTTGTCTTAGGCTACCTGAATCCTTTGAACCCACATAATGAAAAAAAACACTAGTTCATGCTTGATTAAAATGATTTTTTTTTAGTGAACATTTCACGTGGCCATAATTTTGAAAAATTAGTGTAGGCATTCTCCACATTATTCTCAATGGCAACGTCTCCAAACTCAGAATGGCTGTTGCTATCATTCAATCCTATGTATGTGTTCCTATCTTACACATCCTTTACACTTCAGAAATGTAATTACTAATGTCCAACAAAGTCAATCACTCCTTCCTTTTAGTAAACATAAGGCCCTGACCCTTAACCGGAGCTCTAGGAACCTTGACTATAATAATAGGCATAATTTACTGATTCGGGGAACACCCCTAAGCACCAGCGCACGCTATTGTTCGAGAGCTTTCTTTTCCATCTTCGCTCGCACAAATCGTAACCTAAACAATGTAAAAGTGGTCAAAATAAATTTCTCAACAAACTTGCAAAACAAAGTTTAATTGATATATACTAGATTCTACTACATATAGCTGCGAAACGTGGACAGTTGCATCGATGAACAAACTGGAGGCCTTCGAAATGTGGTGTTACCGGAGGATGCTAAGAATATCATGGACTGAACATGTCAGAAATGAAGGCTATTTAACGCGGTAGTCTAATTACTTGATGAAATATTCGATTTAATTTTTCATTACAAACTCGCTCGCGTGAAATAATACCTCACGACATAATATGTACTCTTAGTAAAATATTCAATAAAAAGTGATGAAATAAATAAATCCTCCTGAAGGATGGGGAACTCTCGAAGACAGTCGAGCGCCGAAAAGTTAAATTCTTTGTTCACATAATCCGTGGGCCGAAGTATCGACCCCTCCGAGTAATAATGGAGAGGAAGCGCTGCCTGGGAAAAAAAAATACTGTTCTGGATGAGGATAATACTGTTCTTTATTATGTGAGCGACGAATACCGAGTGTAATGTGGGTATTACACATAGATAGTTTACTAGCCACTAGTAAACTAGTTCGTTTAATAGGCGAAGCTAGTAAACTATCTGGCTTTTTCAGCCGAGCGAGTTAAGTCCGAATGTTTAAACTTTACTCGCTATCTGGCAATTTGACAGTTTGAAGTTAAGCGGTTCATTTTCAGTTCCCAACACACATATATGAAGGTTTAATCAAAATTATTGTATTATTATTAACCATATTTATTTTAAAAAATGTATAAAAAAGAAGTAAAATAAGCACCGTAGACTGTGTACAAAGACTGTAAAATAAGTTGACGACAGCGCCACTGGCGAGTACACTAAACACGTGTAATAGAATTACTAGCTCTACGTGTCGGCTAGTGAACTAGCGAGATAGTAGCGAGTAAACTATCCCCGTGTAATACCCGCTTAAGAGCGGTTTCACAGGGCACGGTTTGTCCGGGTATAAACCGGGTAACTCCAGTGATACATTGTTTTGGATGAGGGTTTTCCCATGGTCAAGATTTGGCCGCGATACGAGAAACAATGCGAAACAATGTATCACTGGACAAACCGTGCCCTGTGAAACCGCTCTAAGCCTAGGGGCACACGTGCCGGGTGGATCCGCCCGGCACCGGGTAGTAAGGCGTTGTGTTGTATGAAAGCGACCAGCCCGGCGCCGGCCGCTTCATCCGGCACGTGTGACACCAACAGTACTCACCCATACAACACAGCGCCTACTACCCGGCATGGGTCTAATCGGCCCGGTGTCGGGCGGATCCACCCGGCACGTGCCCCTAGGCTTACACTCGGTCACCGGTACCGGGGTTACCAATCTCAGCCCGTCGGTTTACCGAGCTCCGGCAGTATATACGCCAGTTTTTCAACAAAATCATATCCACCTACGAATTTTTACAAACATTTTTATTTATTTAATTATCGATTACTTTCCGTAGGCTCCACAAAAAGCTCGAGGCCAAACCGTCGACGCCTGAAATAGAAGCGTGGCTTTATGCGAAAAAATACTCGACACCCCCGCATAAAAATCGAAATATGTATGTAAAACGAAGCAGTTATGCGTTCGGTGTTATTTGCGTGCAGCCACACTGGCGCGGCAGCCATATTGGGTTGCCAGTCGTTCGAGCGAAGGGGCTCTCGGTCTCCGGTCTCGAGCTCCTCGCCAGCGATAGTCGAGAGAAGGCTTCGCCCCTCGTCTTTAGCGCTCGTGGAGCGATCGCCGGCGGCTTTGCAGAGCCGAAGCCACAGCCGCAGCCGCAACAGCAACCGCAGTCATGCAATCGGGGCCAAGCCGCGATTCGAAGCCCTCCCGCACCCCGCCTCATCCTCGGCCCGATCCGGATCCGGGCCCTCGTCGACACGCAGATCCCGATCAGGTCACGAGTCACACACTAAACTCCTCACACACTCTTCGATCGGTGGGTTTGCCCCACCGTTCTACATATATCCCCACACGTACTCGCTCCCACTTGTACAAATTCCCACACAAATGTCAAAAATCTGTATGTGTGTGTGTGTGTGTGTGTGTGTGTGCGGTGACCGGTAGCCGGTAACCGGGACTCGACTCCTGTCATATACACATTGTCTATGGTCGTTTTCGGTTTCACTATCAATATTTAAATATTGGTTTTTTTTTATTATTTATTTAAATGTATGATTTTATTTGCGGTGGAAATTATATCCCCAGGGATTGGTATCGAAATGTTGTATCGACTATTAAACACGCCTATTTTGTTTTCGTTTGAATTATTATTTATTTGTATTCATTTTTATTCGCCGTAACCCATAGTTACCGCTATTGTTACTTAGCTCGCGTGTCGATAACTAGTAACTGCCCGTTGACAGTGTCATCCGTTGGTGAGGTTATGTAGCGTGTGCGCCGCGCGCAACCCGTGTCATGTGAGTGTATGCGAGCGTGAGGGTACCCGGGCGGAGGGTCCGCCGAGCAGACTCCTGCGTTGCTGTGTATAGTGATAAACACCCGTTGATATGTGATGGTGCTCTATGTAAAATAGTTGCTCTGTTGGTATATATAAAAGTCGTAAGTCTTGTCTGTCCGTCGGAAAGTTCAGTGCACTTCTTTTGTTTTCATAAAAAATTTGAATTATGTCAATGATAAACACTCGTTCATATAGTGGTCAAAATAAATATTCATATATAGTCAATGGAAAGGTTTCATAACTGGTCGTCGATTGTGCGGTTTAATTTTGGTTTGATTTTAGATCGGAAGTTTTTGACTTTTTTTTATTTGATTTCGATTAAAATTCTGGTGTCATTCACAAAAATATGTTCAATAGATAGTTCCTTTCAAAGTTTTTCGTGTCAATTAAATGGAAAACTGCTGTTTAAAATACTTTCAATACCTTTTTTTCAAAAAGGTTCAACGAACCTTTGAAACTTGGTTAAATCTATATGAGTTTTAGGTTAATGTACTAAATTATAATGCCACTTTTAGATAGACCAATACAGATTTAATTGTACAATCAAAATTAGTGCTGGTCTTTGAATAATTATCTCACAATTCTATTTTGAATTTCCAATCTATTATATGTATATATATACTAGGTGGCGCATATGTACATATATATGTTGAGCGTTATGGTTTAAATCATAATAACTTTTCTTCTTTTTTTATTTCTCGAAAATTCAACACATTATTTGGAAAAACGTTAACATTAATTGAGCTGTTATTTTTTAAAGTAGTGTAAGTTCAATTTTGAAAAAAATTCAGCTGATGGTAGTTTTGGTTACAAACATAAGTGTAATCAAAACTACCATAAACTAATTTTTTTATTTAAATTGGACTTAACATAACTTTCAAAAATAATGGCTCAATTCTTGAAAATAGTGGTCAGTGATCCCAAAAAATTTCCCTCAAAAGAGCCATACATACTTTGTCAGGCCTGTATGCTGAAATCAAATCTCCAAATTGTCGTCCACCGCTGGACTTCTGAAAATTTTTGAATCATTTTTCGATTTTAACTGGCCATTGCGTTCACTAGTTTTAATGGCCCCCGACTTTTCTTGTGGGGCTTCTTAAAGGACAGGGTGTATGTCAAGGGTGCTCAAACTTTTTCAGTTTGGGAGCTACTCTTTTATTTTTATTTTTATGACGATCGCCTTCAGTTATTAGTATTATTTCTTAGTATATTATGTCGCGGTCTGGATATAATATACTAATAAGAATCTTATGAGAATTTTACAAAATTACTTTAAACTAAATCACAATACTTTATCCTAATCGGAGCAAGTATTGTGATTTAGTTTTTCAAAGCTATCGATACAAATGCGATGAAAATAAAAACCGATTTTCAAATAATTAGGTTTATAATCACTAGTAGCAAAACGCAAAGAGTCGTCAAGGTAATCATTAGTCAAACGTGTCCGCATTGCTGAATGCAGTCGTTTACATATATATTCTCATAAAAACACGTGTTTTGGATTAGCAATTTTTAAGAAAGTGTGCGGTATTGTAATGGAACTTGTCTTCTTTAGACAAATTAGCTAGTGTACCTGAGAACCTGAAACAAATGCATACCACGAAAAAATAACGGTCCCTTCCTTCGACTACTAATCCTTTTCGTTAACAAATAAGCACGAGCCCAGGAAGACTGTTTAGTCATTGGCCGGAGCTTAGTAAATAAAATTGAACCATTGTAGAAAATTTGAAAAACGGAAAGCAATATTCATTTCAAAATTCACAAAGCAAAATCGTATTCGACTAAATTTTGTTTCTCGATTGACCGGTTGAGCACCCCATGGTGTATGTAAATAAACCAACCACCATCCAGCAGCCGAAGGCCAACATTAAAGAAGTGATCACTTTTGTTTGGACCTCAAATCCATAAAAAAGTAATGGAAAATGCTCTTCAAAGAGCCCGACAGGTTGAGGCTGAAAATGATGGCCATTTGCGGGGTTCTATTTTTAATAATTAATGTTAACGTTTCCGATTTTAAACCATAACATTGTACATGCGCCATCCTGTACATACTGAGAGTTTTCAAATATCAAACAAAAAATCTAGAAAGTTTCCCTATATATGCATATGTACATATATGTGTATCCCCTGGTTTTTTTTTTAAATACACCAGGTTTCGAGACTTAAATATACTACATACAATGCAATTTTTTTACTTTATCCATATTGGATAAACTATTGTTTTATTAAAATATTCAGATTGAGGTCATCGACTGTTTGGGATATATCTTGTACCTCAAAATATCCCGATTCCTGTCTATCCACAAAATTCTGTAATACAACAGTAATTTTGTGTAATCTCTCATACTTATTTTTTAAATTAAATTTTTATGTTCATATTTTCAGTTTGACATCGCTTGTGCTATTGATGCATTGAGTTGTGTCGAATCGGGGGATCCGAGCGTATTAAATTTAATTAGTCAAACAGCGTATGACTTGAGGATGGACGATTCTTCTTCATCGACTTCTTCTAATTGCTCCACTAGTTCGTTTGAAGATGACGATAATGACGAGGTTGTTCACAACACCAGTGTGCAATCCGACGATGAAGATGAACTTGACGATGGTATGTGTTTTATTAACATTTGTCCATTGCACAGTTTTTACAGTGAATTTAATCGTGTTTTATTTGATAGATTACCCGGTCGATGCGTTAAAAGTAGCTGCACTGTCTTCGGCGTTTTCAAGTCATCACATATCTCCGAAAAGGTCGAAAATGCATAGAGTTAGTATATTTTGGATTTTTCGAAGTGGAATTCACAGTCATAGTTGTGTTTTTAAACGTGTATTGTTGTTTTTTAGGTACACACAAGTTTTAATCATAAAATAGAACCGCAACAAATGGCACAATTTTTATTGCCTTTGTTTTCATCTCAGGCAGAAGAAATTTATAGCGATCCTCACAGTGTGACAATAAAACATGAGGATATATTACAGGTACAGTAAAATCCTTTTTTTTTTTACATAATTATAGTGTTATATTTTTTTTTATAATTACGTATTATGTTTTCTATCATAGGCAATTACGGGAAGTTCGCGTTCAGGGGATTTATCCAATGTAAATAAAGAAGAACTGATTTCTTTGGATGAATTATCTTCGGAATCAACACTGTCATTGGAAGAAAAAGAAATATTGTTGCAGTTCAAGAAAATATTGACTTCGACAGATCTCCATAGCGTACTTAGGATGCCTCCTAGAAAAGTCAATGAATTCTGTAATCTAACTAAAAGTCAACCTGCATCGTCGGGAATGAGTTCAAGTACAGTTACAAGCTCAACTGAATTCAAGAGTTCCAATGTTGTGCAATCACTTGAAACACCTAACCTGACCAGCAATGCTACTGTTTCTTCTGATAACGACCATGATAAGTTTTGTTTCACCAACGAGATTGACGATTACTTGATGCGAGAATGCTGTACTAATAAGTTTCTCGCTGAAGGTGGAAAATGTCTTGAAAACGAATGTCATAAGAAGTGGTGAGAATACATTTCACACTGTTGAACTTTATCAATATTCAGATAGATATTATTATTAATATTATTATTATTTTTTTTAGGGAATTTGTCAAAGATGGATTAATTAAGTATATTTTGATGTCCAATAATTTTGGTTGTGGTTCGGCTGGAGACGATGAGCCAGCCGATGATGTTTATGTCCCTCAAATGATATTTGATTGTGATTCGCTCAATATTCAAGAAAGATTCTTATACGGTAATCAAAATTATGCAGTTTGTCCGGGTGGTTGTGCAAATTCAAAACCTTGTAAACGTTTTTCTCAATATTATAAATTAAATGTTGAAAAAGAGGGCAAACACGAACCACGAGAATATAAGAAGGGCGGTGTGTTAGATGAAGAAATCAAGTTTATTGACATGCAAGCAGCCTGGCATGAGTTGAAAATACTATTGCTGTGGTTGTATTGGGCGGCGAATAAAGAACTCAATGATTTTGACGAATTGGCTATTGGATTTCAAGTTTCGTGTAACTGTTGTTATTGCTTTCACGCTAACATCATCACTAGATTAGAAAGACTAAAATGTTTCAAATTGTCTGTGAAAGAATCGGGTTCATTAAATGGTCGCTGTACATGTCGCAAGAAGAAAGTTGTCGGTAAGGGTCGAGGCCGGACAAAAACTCGATTCAAAAGTGACCTGCATGGAAAGGAGTCTGTTAAATGTCAATATTGCATTTCGAATAATGATAATGGTTTGTACAATTCTATAATTTTACCATAGTTGAAATAATATAAATGTTAGTTTTAATGTTTTACATGAAATTTTAGAGCTTAAGCCATCATCAGAACCGATGAAATCAAAACTAGCACACTATTTCCAAATCCTGGGGCTACCTGCCGTCGAATGTTGTTGTCGTTCTCAATTGGAGAATGATTTAATATTAGATGAAGAATTGCCTCCGGTTTGACTACTCATGTTAAATTGCGAAAATATGTACCTAATTTATAGTGTGTATGCTGTTTATTATATGCATTTTTTACTTTCCAGGTTTTTGTTTGTTCAAAAAGCTTAAAGTCACCGTATACATATGTGGATTTATTATCAGGCGAAGAACTTTCTGCTACTGAGACCGAATCAAAGGTATGTTTCTAAAATTTCAATTATAAATAGTTAGACTAAGCTCATAGTATAAAAAAAATCATTGTTATCGTTTTTATTTTAGGTTTCCAGCTCTATTAGAAATTTTTATGTAACATCTTGGGAAAATTTTTCTGAAGGAAGAAATTCTGATTCCGAGACGGGTATGTGTTATTACTATAATTTAAAATCGTCAATCAATTTAAAGTCGACTCATTTATCTCAACTATTTTTTTTTAACTTATCAAATTTCAGCATCTGGATCTAATTCTATCTGTAAAAGGTGTCGTTGTAGTTGTAATAATGCCAAATTCTATAATATAACTCAAATTGCCAGTAGAATAACGGACATAATAGACAAGTAAGTTTTTTTGAAGTTTTATTGTAATTTACACTAAATAATATTACATAATTATGTATTGTATTTTTTGTATTTTTAGTTTTGCCCGATTATCTATACCGTTTCTTTTAAACAAGATGGATACTTTCTATTCTGCTTTGTGTGCTCGTTATGGTGCTCGTCTTTTGATTTTATTCCACAGTCCTTGTGGTTTCACATTTTTAAAAGGTATTCATTTCAACTTCAGAAAGAATTTATCTTTATCAATAGAAATTTTTATTTATTTTTTGTGTTCTTTTAGAACTTGCACAAGTAGTTCGAAGTTTACGTGAATGCGGTCTATGGTTAATGCAAATACTGGGACCATCACGGCTAAGACTATCGTTTACTATTTATTTTACTCTACCTGGTCAACATTTTCTCAATAATATTTTCTGGCATTGGGCTGATGTACCAGCGTTAGATTATTTCTTAAAGGTAAATTCATTTGTGTATTCAAAATTTTCATAAATTTTCATTATGTTGTTATACCGTGTGATTGTTTATTTTCAGTTGTCTGTTATGGTAGCTCGTGATATTGTTCCATCTGAGTGGAAAGACATTCTTCTTGCTTATTTAGATGTTCTACCATATTTAAATGATGCTGCTACCTTAAGTGATATTAGTGATATATTTTCTTACGCTCGGTAAGGTTCTTCAATTTTTAAATTTTCATCTTCGTACTGATTATTTATTTTATACATATTGTTTTTCATTTTAATATATTGTTTTTAGGCGAGATTTTGATAAAGATGAACATCTGTTCAAAATGTACCGATCGTATGTTTCAATTCAAAAGAAATTTTTCAATAGACCCCCAGTTTTAAACAATTTCAACAAATTTGGCGAAGATCAAACTAGCAACCAAGATTCAAATTTAAATTACGATGCTATGCTTAAATTCTCAAAGAGTATTGGTGAATTGATTAAGACTAAAAAGTATGAGTATGAAATTTTATCTAAATTTTGTCTCGATGCTTGGAACGATTTTGAAAAGCTACTTACATATGCTATGATTAAAGCGTATGCGGTGGATGATTGTGTTGAGAATGAATTTTTGAATTGTTGGATCGAAAAAGTTTTCAAGTCTCCCAATGATTCACATATTTCCACCAACAACTTTGATAATATCAAGCGATATTTACAAATACTTGTTGAATCTATGGCGTACCACAAAAATGTTAAGAATACGAAGGACTACAGTTCTGAAAAACAGACATTATTGGAATCAAATACAAATAAAATAAAAAATTTAGTTAAAGTGTTTCATATGAAGCATTTAAAACATTCTCGAAGCAAGTGGTTAAAAACTAATCTGGATATCAGCTGGTACTTCAAATTTGATAAAGATTTAATGAAAGAAGAAAAATGTCTTCATGATAATACTTCTGAACAAGTAAGTCGAATTTTAAACTAGGTTTCCTACGACTTTTTCACTTAATGTATTATTATATTTATTTTACTGTAAACATTGTGCTTATTTTTTAAATCTAGGATCTTAAGAAAAGTAATGCCCATTATAAGAAAATTGAGGAAAATTCACTGCCCTGTATTAATTCTCACAGGAAGCGAAAATTCAAGGCTGTGTTAGTTTATATATTTTTATTTCTTGATCAGTAAAACAACAAATTATGTACATTCTTTTGATATTTTGATTTTATTATTTTCAGAAATGTTCTTGTCGACTTTTTTAATTCATTGTACAACAACAACTCGCAAGTGAAGCCAAAATCTGTATTAGTTCCAGAAATGTTTTCTACAATGGATATATGGAAAGATTTTCATAAGAAAATGACGTTGTTCGAAAATGATCAGAAAGATAGCTTAGAAAATGGATTATTTTCCGGTGCTACATTATCACAATTCGTTGAATCTGAAATCGCCGAAGATGTCAATATTCCTGAAAATTTTAATTATGAAAGTTCTGACGAAATAATCGCAAGTTCGGATGCCGATGATAATTTTTGCGAATTTTCTAAATCATCTAGTAATCACGGGAAACCTATGTACAAGAACAATTTAACAAAACATATTGATGCTTGGTGTAGCAAAAATCCTTCGATTAGTGATTTTAGTGCTGCCATCAATCGAGAGAAATGGTTATTGTTTACCGCACAACTTTTGAGTGAACTTGGTTGCATCAACATTGTCAGTGATAAAGATGAATCAAATGCTCACTTTGAAAATTCGATCATAGCCGAATTCATCAAAAAGGAACTTAAAAATTCTCACATGAAATCAAACGGTTTCTCTCAAATATGTGAAAATACTTTGAAAACTATAGAAGATCCAAACCAAATTTTAAATAGTTCTAATTCCAATAAAATAATAACTGTAGAAGATGACGATGACGATTTCATTTGTGAAGTTGATGTCAGTGATTTGAAGACAGAAATTTCTAATTTCTTTTCTTTGCAAGATAATGGTCTAAATTTAATATCTTCTGAATATACATTATCAGAACAAAAAGTGACTTCATATGGAAATTCAGATGAAGTAGATCATTCCAAAGCTAATCTGGAAAACCATCTTTCAAACCTTAAATATTCTGCGCTAGTGGAAATAGATCAGTTGTGCGACATTTATGACTCAATGATATTTGATGATAAGAAAATCAAACCTGATGGAAATGATTCTGTTCTATTGAGGAGCGACCACTTATGGGATCCTACGATTGAGGAAATTGAAGATGAAATGATGAAACTAAAAAATAGAGGAAAAACCAAGGAAGATTTTGAACAGGATCTTCACATAATATGTTTCCAACTTGTCACTAGAAATATGTTGCAAGAATTGATGCCTCTCGATAAAGATATTCCGGATAGAGAAAAACGAAAAACTGTTAAGGACAAAAAACAACTAGAAATACAACGAATACGACAAACAATCGATGGCTTTTCTGTTGGTGATTATTGGGCGTCTATTAAAAGTCAATTTGAAAAATGGAGAGTCATTGCTATGAAAATGTATACGAATCTCATTAATATAAATAAAATGACTGAAAGTGACGATCCAAATAGAAAGAATATTGGCATTGATTTTCAAGAATACTTTCAAAAAATCACTGCTTTTATTAAAGGTTATCAACTAGCTGTCAAATTAAATGTCAATAAAAACGATGATGAACAATTGGAAATACAGAATAGCGTTTCAAATGCGATTGTAACTGAAAGTTTTGTAGAGAAAAAAATTGATTCTAATGATACTCAAAATATATATGTAGAAACTTGGTTTTATGCCCTGAAAGAAATTGAGCGCTTCGAAAAGAAAATTCAAACCAACGCTGAAGAAAAAGAGAAGGCGATGAAACTCTCATTGAACCAGTCAAAAAAACATTTCGAAGAAACTCCAGAAGCTGAATTACTGGGTGGTAAAGGACTCAGTAAAATGATCAACCAATTTTCGAAAAAGGTATCGGAATCAAATGCTGCCAACAGCTCTTTACAGAAGAAAGATACAAGTCACACTGTTGATTTATCAGATTCCAATATCAGCACTGCAAAAGAAGATCCGAAACCCGATGAATCAACCGAGGAAAAGTCAGAAAACCATAATGGTTCAGTCAATACTAAAGTGAGCAATGGTAAAAAACAAGATAAAGCGAAATCTGATGAATTCATACTGAAATCAGCAGTTTTTGAGGATTCGATTAAAAAATCATTGAAGTCAAATCAGGAAAATAAGCAAGCTAATTTTAAATTACTTAAGAAGCTTATCAAAAGCGAGGCAAAGAAACTTCATAGTAATGCTGAAAAAATTATTGATTCAAAGATTTCAAAGAGTGATGAAACTTCCCAAGATCATAAAAATGCTGAAAATAATTCAGTACAACAGCCTCAAACCAAAGAAAGTGATACAGTGAAAGTAAACACTGGTTCTGCAAACAAAGATGTCAATTCTGGGAAAGATAATGGTAGATAATTTTTTTAATTCTGAAAATTCATGCAAAGGCCTGAGCACACCAAAGCGAAATCGCGTAGGAAAATCTAGCGAATTTCGTTAGGAAAATCTATAAAATTTCGCCCATCTTTCAATTTGTATTTCACACACCGGCCCGATTAATCCAGTATGACAGCTATGCACATGTGAGACGGAAAATGCTTTGAGCGTACGAGTGAGCGATAAAGTTGCGTGGCTAGAATTAATGCTGTAGCTGCTAGTTGCGCTATCTTTCTCGCTCTCGCTCTCGCATGTGCATAAGCTGTCAGTCGAACTACGGCGCGAATCGGTGAAAATTCGCGGACAACAAATTTCGTATGAATATTTGCCGATTCGCATGAGGGAAATCCTTCGCAGTGTGGGTAATCAATTGTTTTTGCACTACTTTACGTAATATATCTATTATAACAGCTAAAAAATATATAATGGACATATATAATCGCCCCCGCCACCCGTTTCAAGGCAAACTAAAGTTTTCACCACGTGGCTATGCCCGAATATTTAGCGGTTAAAGCTGACTTTGCTGTCATACGCTGTAGCGCGGAAAATCGGTAGGTTTGCCTACGAGATTTCGCTTTGGTGTGCTCATGCCTTAACTAGTAAAATTCCAGTCCTAACATAATTATGTATTTGACTTTCCAAAAGGTACAACTAACCAGGAATGTCATGAAAAATGTACAACTGAAGGCAAATGTCCATTGCATCCTGATTCAGCTCGTTTAAGTCATATGCAATCAGGAGATCATCCTTGCAATTGTTGTTATTGTACCGTTTTTGGACAAGTTGTTAGTATAAATGATTATGTATTTAAGATGTACTTGCTGAACATTTTATAACATTTCATGCTAATTTTAGCCTCCACTGACTAGTCCTGTGTCGCGCAATTTCAATGAGACTCGTGAAAGGTTGAGAACTATATTGAATAAAAAGAAACTGAATAGAAAAACAAGTGGTACGGAGAGTCAGTCATCGGTAAAATTAATTTTAATGCATTATTATTTATTTTTAAGAAATTTATCAACTGGAATAATATTGAGATTTAAATTTTGTAGGGTGGAGAAGTCGAGACAAAAGATATTAAAAAAATCGAGGTGGTAAAAGATATCAAAAGAATCGAGCTAAAAGATATTAAAAAAATCGAGGTGATGAAAGATATTAAAAGAATCGACCTAAAAGATATTAAAAAAATCGAGGTGATTAGAGATATCAAAAAAGTCGAGACAAAAGATATTAAAAAAATCGAGGCAAAAGAAATCAAAAAAGTCGAGACAAAAGAAATCAAAAAAGTCGAGACAAAAGAAATCAAAAAAGTCGAGGCAAAAGACATTAAAAAAGTTGATCATGCATCAAATTCTGTGCCCTCTGGAAATGGTGCAACATCTGCTAGTAACAAATACAATCAAAATTCTAGTAAAGGATTAGGTATGTATTATTTTTTAAATTTTATATGTCGATAGCATTGCATCTATGTATCTCATTCCTATTCTAATTTTCAGTGCTTGTAAATGATTCGTCCAACAAAGATAATTCTGAAAGAGTTGATAGTAACAGTTCACAGGATGAATGTGCAAAATATTCTCGAAATAAACCAAACGTTGCAAATAATTCCAATAAACCGTCTGAAGTAAAACAGAAAGCCACTGATACTACAGGTAAAAAATATTCGAAAGAGACAAATGGAATACCTTCAGCAACCGTGTCAAATGTCAAAAGTAATCATCCGTCTAAAACCAGTTTGAACACTGTTGACAATCAAAATAGTGTCAATCAAAATCAAGCAGCTAATGTGAAAAAGAATACGACGGATTTGAAGAAAAATGAAACTAAAGCTCAAAAACCCAATCAAAAATCGATGGCCACTAATCAAACGGGATACGCTGTTAAGGCGAGCGATGTGAAAGTAGAAAAATCCAATAATTCTCAAGAACAACAAGTAGTTAGAGATCGTAAGCCCGTTGAAAATAAATCAATTCGCTGTCATTCTTGCAGTCGTGTGGAATCTAAAGGAATACAGACAGATGTAAATTTTAAATAAGTTGAAAAATTATGTTTGTAATAATGATGAATATTTTTACTAAAATTCGTTGCTTTATTTTATAGACAATAACTAGTTCTCAAAATTCATTGACCGGCAATGTCAACAAAGGTGCTACCAAAAATAGTGAAGGACAAAAGATTGAGCAGAATTCTAATTTGACTAAATCTAATTCTAAAACGCACATTGATTCTAAAGCTTCATCACAAACCACCTCTCTTCGTAAGAGTTTTTCAATTTTGTAACATTATTTATGTAGTTAAGGAATACTATTATTTAGTATATGTAATTGGTTGTTGTAATTATATAGGATCTAGTGCCAGTGTAAATCCTTCAACCGGTACTACACATTCTGCTAAAAGTCGTGACAGCTCCTATTGTACATCGTCAATTTGTTCAGGGTATTTTTTTTTTTTTATTATGCTTAGATTTATAATGAGTTGTTCAAATGATTTATTTATATTGATGCGTTGAAAATTTTTCAGGTGTTGCTGGTCTGGTTATCAAGATGACAGAGATGTTAACATGCTTGTGAAATTCATTGAAGAACCACACCGTGCGGTAGATAAAGAAAAGAAGCAAGCTAAAAAAGCTCGCCAAAAGAATAAGAAGGTACAAAATTTGGATTATTTAATGGCTATTTGTATGTAATAATATAATATAAATATTTGTATGTGTTCTTTTAGCTCAAAATGGAATTACTGAAAGAAAGAGACGAACTTCATGAAGATTTAATTTCCATGGTGGGTGAAACTAGTCGATTACGTGAAGAAGTGGTTCGCTTAGAACAAGGCTTAGCGTCTGCTTGTCGCCGTTTACCACCTGCAAACAAATGTAATATTATTATATTAACAATCTATCCATTCGCGAGTTTGCAAAGCAATTTAGCAACCTTGTTTTGTCTTATTAAGGTTTAAGACGCGGCAATGCGGCTAATGTCGATGTAAATGATTTGGAGGAACGTGAATGTGCGTTGTTGTTGAAGCGTGCAGCTCAAGAAGCATCAGCTCGTGCAACTGAAGCGGCTACTTTGGCAGAACATGCTCATTCAAGACTACGACATGTAGAATCTGCACTCAACTTACTTTCCTCATCTGTCAATAGAGGTATTTTCAAAGATTTTCAAAATAATGTTTTGCAAATACATACATAAGTACATTAAAAAACAAACTCTTTCATTTTCAGCCTGCGTGCGACAGCAAAAATTGGGAAAAACTGAAGAAGATCGGGGAAAAAAAATGAAACATCCACCACCAGCGCAAACACTATCGTCGATGTATAACTTGGAGCAGACATATTATAATGATTCTGATGTAAATATATTTTATTTTTGTTACCTCGTTCTTCAAAAATGCAGTGTTTTGAATATAATGTTTTTTTCATCAGCCGTACAATAATTCTGGAGTAGATCAAGGTATGGTTACAATTAAAAGGGTGATCCTTCCGAATTCCGTGGAACCTGGAGTCACAATCACGCCGAAAGGATCTGATCGTCTTATTTACACTTCTCAAGATCATTCAATGAGTAATTTCTTTTCAGTATCTTCTTGATTATTCTCCCAACTTGTGCATAATTTATTAATTCATATTTCTTTTTTTTTAGTGTCAAATAATCCAGAAAAATTAGGTTTTACAGAAAAACCAATTTCTAAAAAACAAAACTTGTCGTGGGAATCAACAATCGCTCAAATAAACACTCTTGCACACTCTAAAAAAAAGACTAAGCCGGTGCAAGTAGAGGTAAAAGTAGTAAGTAACTTGCATTGTATTATTTTTACAAATGAAATCTTTCACAGTAAATTTTATTTATTATTACTTTTGCAGAAGCCCAAAATTGTAAATAATTCGAGTTCTTCGAGAGATCACCCGAAAACAGATCTTACTAAAAAAGAAACTAAAAAAGGAAATGTATCACAACATAAGAACGTAAGTTCCAACTCTGTGACTGTAGTAGCACCTCAAACCAATAACGTTAACATGAAAAAAGGCAAATGTGATAATATAGTTCTTGACAATTATATTGAGAAGGCTGAAGAAGTTAACATTTCTAAGAAGAATTTGAAAAAACTTAGAAAAGCTGTCAAGGGCGAGATCAATCCTCCGATTAATAATGTTGCAGCTGATAGAATTAAGTCTCAACTTGAATCAGTGCCCAGAGATAATCGTTCAGACAGGAAACAGAGTTTGC
Organism: Parapsyche elsis; assembly: GCA_022651745.1. Classification (NCBI taxonomy): domain Eukaryota; kingdom Metazoa; phylum Arthropoda; class Insecta; order Trichoptera; family Hydropsychidae; genus Parapsyche; species Parapsyche elsis. The sequence goes on from JAGVSN010000018.1 coordinate 5,753,140, forward strand.
CGGTCAATAATGATAAAAAAAAAAAAAAATTCAAATAAGACTAATGAGAATGACAATATTACCAGTTCTAATTCAAAAGTCACTTCCAAAGATAACAAAAATGACTCGAAAAAATACAAATCAATATACAAACAATCTGAAAAAGGTCTCTAATGCAAAATCTACTAAAGTAACGAATCCTGATAAAGTTGAATCTTCTAAACCGAACAGTTCAAAAGAGAAGAACGCTGAAAAACTACAGAAAACTATTGTCAAAGAAAATACCCCGCAAATCCAACCCAACGCAGGTAAAGGTCAGTAAATCTAAGTACATTCTAATTTTCCAATTTAAACTCTCGACAATTTTATATTATTTCATTTCGAAATTTTACAGGAAAGAAAAATCAGCAGCAGAATTCTCAGAAAAATATACAAGCTTCAACACCGATAACAGTACAAAAGACTTCAAATCAACCACCCAAGTCCAATCAACAAACTAATCAAAATACACCATTACAAATAGTCAACAGTTTGTCCTCATCTGTGGATAAGATCAGATTAAACGATGATACTACAATCGAATTAGCAACTACAGCGGCAAAGGTTAATCTTATTTTTTTCTATCTATATAATGAAATTTGGAAACACAAATGGTTACTGTGGTCTATCATCATCAAGTTTGTTTGACAAAGTTTGACGTACATTGCTTTTCCCCAGAAGAATGCCTCTGCTGATCCCAATGATATTTCATCACAGATTAACAATAAAAATGCACCAGTGTCTAGTAGCATTATGGAACAACTGAGATCAGGAGTTCAAGTAAAATAATCAAACTTTTTTTTTCAGTTTATATTCAACATAATTTTTAATGTGGCAATCTTAAATGGCATGTGTTAGACTAGTTCACGTTAAATTAGCTTTTACTAAATTTTAAAATTTTATTTGCAGTTTGCTGATTTGAGACTCCCTCCTGGCATCACGTTGACTCGAGTTGATCCAGCAAAGCAACACACTGTACTTAAACCAAATATTGTAAGTGCATATTCGCTCTTTTTAAGTTATCTAAACCGCATACGCAACTCAAGTGACTTTATATGAGAATATTTTTCTTTATTTTAAGCCGTTGATGACTTCCACGACTCCAGCTGCTTATAGACCCACACCTCCTGCTCCTCCACCACCTGCAGTCATAATGGTGGACACCACAAAACTTCATGCTGATAGAGGTATATAAAATTGATTACATTATTTAATAAATACATTCAAATTGGATATTTATGTTACATTATTTGTAGAATCTAAGGCGCAAGTTCCTCCAACTTCAATAGACAACAAAAAAACCTCAAAATCAAAAAAATCAAAGAAAAAGAATAAGAAAAGCCAACATCACCTTCAGCAAACGTCTGGAACAACCAGTATTCATACGTCATCTGTCAACGTCAACGATGAACCTCCAAAAATGGTTACACTCAGAAATCCAATGTTCCATTCTTCGATGACAACGTCTGGAATGCCTACTATGCAACAGCCCGGAAAGAGAGCTAATGATATAAGATTGCCAGATCCTATCCCGATGCCCCCGAATGCTTCTTGTCAAGCCACAATTACACCTACATCGAACGGAATGTACACAATTAGAAATCCGCTAATGTCCATTGTCCATCAACAGAATATGATGGGAATGAACAATCTCGAAAATGTCTCTAATCCACTTCTTCTAATGGCAAATCAACATCTCAGCACACCCACTCCTCATACTTATTGCAGTAATATGTGCGACGATCAAAACGTCACTAATCCAAACGATCGTTCAAGTAATATCAAGGATCCTGTTAACAATCTCGCTAATAGAATGTCCGAATGCAGCTTAGAGAAACATGACGATACAAGTAATTTTGAAAATACAAATCAATCGAATAATCACGATCAGAGTTATTCCCTTTTTAAACACACTAATGATACATTTTCGTCAATGTCTAAAAAGTTTGACGAAGATGAAAATAGTTTCTGCCATGGTGAATCTTTAAACAGCACTATGGAAGAGGGGGTTCATATTCCTCCAAATCCTATCGGCGTCATTAGGCATCAAGAGCAAAGGAAGAATTCGATAGAGCAGCATACTGCGCCGATATCGCACGAAAGTTCAATACAAAAACCCATTGGTACACCGTATTCTCAGTACAGTGTTACGAAGACTGCCAAAGTGGGACAGTCTACGTCTTTCAATCAAGTTGATTTAGCAGAACCGCAGAAATTGTATACACCGTTTGGGCCCACAGATCCGGATAAAGCCTTCGGTTCAATACTGTATCAACCGTTTGCGAGAGATCAGGTAATTGATTAGATATACCTACATATTATTATGACGTTTGTAGTCGTAATATGTATAATTTTAATTTAATATATGTGATTTTACTTTTTAAGGATACCGAAAATATTTGGTCCGGCAGACAAGAGTCGGAATGTCATTACCCCAATGTCGACAAAGCAAGAATGTCTCCATATATTCATCGACTTGGAACTTCTAGTGTGTTAGTAGATCCTGATAATTCCGGCTTTCAACAAGTATGTATAAATTAATCATAAAAAAATCGTATGAAATATATTTAAATATGAAATATTAATCAAGTTGTTATGTTTTTGCAGTTGGATACAAATGAACAGTTAAAAATTAGGCAAAACAATCAAGTAAAATCTGATGATCTTCTTTCGGATTCAACGAAATCTCTTCTTCAAAACAATCACACAATGCAATCTTCACATCCGGGCATGTATCAGCAGCTTCCATACGACACAAACATGGACGCGTCGAATTGCCCCAAGACGTGGAGCAACGGCGTATATCCCATCGACAATGAATATTATAAATATTACAACCAGTTCCCAACTGGTGTTTCTCCACTCCACCATGCAAAATTATCACACTCATCTTCGTCGTCGTGCGTACCGAGCGACACTAGTTCTGTCTATGATTCTATATCGAATTCCAGCTCCAATTCTCCGGCTGATTCTACCAATATTAGCGCCAATCCTAATCAACTGTCAGAATATCCCTATATACCTCCGCCTCATCAGATAAGTGTCCTGAAATCGGGCAATCCGTACAATCCGGCGGAGAATAATTTTAGAGAAATGTGCAATTCAAATCACCATGAAAGTTTTAACAGTTTTCCAGTGTTTAAAAACATGGCAATCAGCGAGGCTAACGAAAGGCACATGGCTAACATGTGGAATGATTCAATTCCGCAGTTTAAAAACATGTATGGAATAGTCGGCGGGGCAGCGAATAACCACGAAAACCCGCCCGGCTACGATGTAAATCCTGCTGGACAAAACGTTATTGGAAACCAGAGATTACCAAATGGGTTGATTCGGAACGATACATATTTCACAGGTAAATAACTCTCAAAGCGCTATTATTTTTTACAAAGCTCAAAAATTTTGTTGCCAGAAAAATGGTGAAGATTGATTTAGAAATTGTTTTTTTTTTTACAATATTTTACTCTCCACTTCATGTATTGTTGAATATTTTGAATGATGCCAGTGTGTCGTTTTAGTAGTTGAATCTTTATTTTTTGTTTGCAATATATAATACAATAGCGATCTTTGTATATTGCAGATAGCAGCAGCATTTTTGCCCCGGACCAATCTATCACCAATTTGAATGAGCTAGATTCCTCAGAGAGGGACATTGAGTCTTTTAAGCGTTTTGATTTTTATTTTGAACCGCCCAAAAACAAACCGAAAATTAGTTTGAACGTACAAGATATTACTTTTCAACGTCCTTCGCCCACAAAACCTCTATACAGGAATAAATAATTCAATGTTATTATTATTTTTTTTACATTTAAAATATGATTACACATGTATAGAGGACAATTATAATATGCGTAATATACAATATTTATGCATTGTTTTGAAGACAATGATTTTATGTATCATATATAATTCCATAACAGTTTTTTTATGTATACAATCAAACGTTGTCTGCAATATAATAGTATTATTTTTAAAATTATTATATCTGTATTTGACAGTAAATAAATAATTTTAAAATTATATTATTGTTTTATTGGCGTTATTTCCTCCTTTAACATATCCATCTTTGAACATTGAATAAGATTCGTAACAGTTCTACATTGGTTATTATGGAAATAAAGGTTTATGACTCTATTTTTTATCGCATCTATTATGTATTTGATGTAAAAAATTGGAGTGTCATATTCTATTTAATACCTGTCTTAAGATCTTGATAGCAAGTGAACCTCGATGCTCAGGCGTTTTTAGTACTGATATTCAACTCTTCGTTTTATTTATTTTTATTTATTCCTGATGTTCAATTCTTCGTTTTAGTTATACGGTAGATAACTTGATATTTGGAAAAAAATAAAGCAGTGCTTGTTTAAATGTCTTTTCGTATAAGATTATCATGGTTAATTTCAATAAAAAAAAACAATTCGGGTGGGGCCAACCCATGACTTTATCCATATATTTGAGGAGGTAACCGGACAAAAGAGAACAAGACAAAACAGAACACGACAAAAGAGAACAGGACAAAACAGAAAAGCGATAAAGAGAACAGTGGAAAAATAAAATATTTATTTTTGTCGAATCTATTCTATAAATTCTATAAATTAATTACATACATATAAAAGAAAATATTATAAAAATATATAAATATACAATAAATGTAACAAAACGATGACAAAACAAAACAATGGAAAGATATTTTCGTATGTCGATATGTCGTATATATTTATTAATTAAATATATGTACCTATATAAAACAAAATATAAAAAAAAAAAATGATAAAAAAATATATAAAAGCATCCTGTCGAGGGTATCGAACGGTGGTAGATGTGGATGTGGTAGATGTAGACAGGATTTTTTTTTTATTTTTGTTTTATATACATATATTTAATTAATAAATAGATACGAAAAAAAAAATATTTTTCCACTGTTTTGTTTTGTCATCGTTTTGTTATATATATTGTATATTTATATATTTTTATAATATTTATAATATTTTCTTTTATATGTATGTAATTAATAAATAGATTCGACAAAAAAAAAAAATTTATTTTTCCACTGTTCTGTTTTGTCACTGTTCTATTTATCGCTTTTCTGTTTTGTCCTGTTCTCTTTATCGCTTTTCTGTTTTGTCCTATTCTCTTTTGTCGTGTTCTGTTTTGTCTTGTTCTCTTTTGTCATGGAATCATTTGAGGCATATGAAGAGTAACCAAAAACTGAAAAAGTCAAAAAACCGTGCACAAAGAAGAATAACAGGATTTATAACTTTTATACAAGAAAAAGCGATATTGATGTTTTTTTTCACAGATCGTAATTAGCATAATGATTATAGTATTACATTATGAAGATTCTAAATATTTGAAAGGCCGAAAAAAATATAAACGAAAAATCGTTCAAGAGTAAACTACCTAAAAATGTTTAAAAATTATATTATTTTATTATACACACATACTACATATGCAAAATTTCAGCTTAGTATCATAGTTTTGCTGGAAAAACCTTCCAAAGATTACACAAAAATTAGGTGACCACTTCCGGTTGACGAAAAATTTCGAAAGCCTTGTGGATTGTAATGGCCGGCAAAAAACATATAAATATGAAGTTTCAGTGTATGTATGTAATAGAATAAACGGTTTTTGAGTTATTAGCGATTCTACACACAGGTACACAGACACCGACATACAGACATTTTCCAGAAATCATGAAAACGTGATCAGGGGATGGTACCTGATACAAATCAATCAAAATCTCAAGGTTGCATTTTTGCAACGATTACAATACTTTATCCGATTAAGATAAAGTAAAAAAATGCATTCATGAGGACTAGAATTGTGTGACTCATTTTGGAATAAAATTTATGTTGAGAGATTAATTCAATCAATGATATTCTTGAACAATCTCTGATTATACTTGTTATGATGTTCTACTGTATAGTTATAAAAAATATTTAAAAAGTTATAGCATCTGCTGCGAGAGTGATTGATTATTATTTAAATAGAAAACATAAAAAAATAGCTGTTGACCGTGAATTTGGTCAAGTTTTTATGTGGATAATTTTTTCACACGATTTCATCCGTGTATTATTTCATTATATTATACAATTGTTTATTTATAGACTATATTTTTAGCGTGCAACTAGCCTTAAAAAAATGACAACAATATGATTGACGACACTATCCAAAAGTTTCGAGATAAGAAGATTTTTGAAAATGAAGTAAAAACAACAACGGATACCGTACATTAAGAATGTGGTTGAAAGAAATATTTTAATGGCGTAATTTTCAGCTGAAATCAACTAAATGATGTGAAAAAAATGGCATACAGTATGTTTATCTTGATGGTTCATTATAAACACATAAATCCAAATAGCGATTGACAACATAACGGTCTTAGACTGTAATGAAACAGGATAAGTTATGCACCTTTTTTTTTGTTGAAAATCTTTGGCACGTTGATCTTTTAATGTACACGTGTATGTTATTTTAATTTTATCTTAAAAGAAAATCAAATATTTGTTGTGTATAAATAAAGAATTTCGCGAATATACTCACCAGTGCTAATTCTAATAATGATGTTGAACTTTGGATCTCTTGTTGCTATACCCAAATGATTGGCAACTGACATTATTTTTGAACTAACTGTTTTTACACGAATTTCATGATTTTATCACATTTAAAATCCCTCTACAAAATTATATCAAAGTGTACAATAAAGTGGTAAACAAATCTCATTATTAAAAAAAAATGGAACATGATTTCAATGAATTTATTTATACGCTACAAGAAACTATAAACATTAATATGATGATCAAGTCCTTGATATTTACTAATAAATAATAAAACTGCACCAAGATGGTTTGTATTTCCTGCCTTGTTTTCGAAAAATCAAATCATGTTTTTACAATAATTAAGTTTGAGACGCTGTCGACAGAGTGGTTTTTTCTTCCCCTTCTTCTCTCTTGACCCTCTAGTTTTTAACTATAAAAGGAATTATCAGCGAACTCTCAGGCATAGTTAGCCAAGTTTCACCAATTTGGTTATCCAACATATCAACATGAAGTTCTTCATTGTATTCGTAGCTTTTGCTATGTTCGTCAGTGTTCAGGTAAATATAATAAGTTTTATTATTCACATTATTGGTTGAGTCTAAAAAATTCACACGAAGTGAAAATATTTAAATGCAAATTAAACTTTTTAGGCATTGACAGACACACAAAAAAAAAAAATGAAGGTAAACTATAATTTGTGCGTAGCCGAGACCGGTGTTGATAAGCAGCTCGTGAAGAAAGTCAGGGCCGGAGACTACGACATCGACGATGCTAAATTGAAGAGCTTTACCTTCTGCATGTTGAAAAAACCAGGCATCATGACCGACGATGGAGTACTCCATAAGGATGTTGCCGTGTCAAAGGCATCGGATGATGTCAAAGACAAAGTCGCTAAGGCAATTGACGCTTGCTTGAAGGAAACTGGAAAAACCAATGAAGAGAAGGCCTGGAACTACGTCAAGTGCTATCACAAGGAAAGGCCAGATCATGCAGTATTGTAAATGCTAACTTTCAAAAAAAAAACCTAAAATTTTACACAGGTACAAAATTAATTGTAATAGTAAATAATAATTTTCTTTCCAAAAAAGAGAAAATCAAGTTATATTCTTGACACTAAATTGAAAAAATAAATTCATAATAACAAAGTACTCTTTTATTTTCTATTCTACCAAATAAATATTAGTAAGAAATAACATGCAATTTTAAATAAAAAGATTTTCTCACTATAAAAGTTTATTGAAAAATGTATTAAAGCTATGTCGTAACAAATTTTCATATATACATATATGAAATGCGTTAATTCATCCTTCATAAAACTTTCGACACTTATTAATTTCAAATAATATTCGAAAGTCTTAACAATGAGATGCATGATCTTATTAATATATAATATAATTTATAATATTAATAACAATGTGATAAATTTTATCTCAATCAATGGAATGGGCAAGTATTTAGGGATTAATTCACAATATTTAAATAAAGATCACAATTCGTGCATAATAGTTTCTTGGAATACAATAAAAATTTTGTAATTGTTTTTATACGATACAAACATTTTCTTCAGTATTATGTACGAAAAAAATATAACAAAGTATGCATAATATATATTTTACATATATGTATAACAATATGGATATAATAAAATAACGAATAATAAAATTAAACAGTTGATCATATAAAAATAATATTGAATTGAAGATTAATTTGCATGTGTTTAATCGTTCAGAAATTTTGAGAGCGGGTCTTGGAATGATGAGCTGATTTTGTCTTCAATTGTTTGAGTCTTTGTAGTTCCACTTTGCTTCGACGATGAAGGTTTATTAACCGTTTTGGTATTGGTTAATTTACTTTGTGACTGTACTTGCTGTGAACCTGAAAAAAAATTAAGAAAAATAATTAAATACAGAAAACTACTTTCAAATAAACATGATCTAAGAAATAAAAATATAAACTTTTTTGTGTCTTGAATATATCGAATTCATCATCGGAATCGTCATCGCCGAAAATTGACTTCTCAGATAATGTAACTTTCTTGTTTTGATTACTTTTATTTGGCACGAAAAACAGATCATCACCTTCGACATCATCGAATATGGAAGCAGTTTTTTTAATCTCGGCCGTTGATTTATTTATATTTGTTGGCAAACCTTTAGAGATTGTTTTATTTTCTTTCGGGGCAAACAAATCAGATTCGCTATCAGAATCACTGAACAATCCTTTGGTATTAGTTTTTACGATAGGATTTTTGGTTTTATCAGTTAGACTTTTAGCAATAGGTTTGATTGAATTTTTAGCACCGAATAAATCATCATCTGAGGATTCCAACGGTTTATTCTTACTAAACAAATCTGCATTGTCGTTGAATAAATTCGGCATAGATTGAATGTCTCTTTCTTCCTGAGATATTTTCTTGGCATCTTTAACATTTTCTAGTTTTTGTGGAATTGTTTCTTTATTTACAAATTCAGCAGGTATAGTAGATGTACTTGTATGACTCTGAGCAACATTATCGTCTTTGTATTTTTCAGTTTTTATATTGTTAACTTTGTTTATAGTAATATTACTTTTCATTTGCTTTTCTGGAGAATTAGGCAACGACAATGTACACTCGTTCCCATTATCAGGTTGTTCAATCTCGTCTGAAAAATTATAAATATCTGCTGCCGACTTTCTAACTGCTTCATGTCTTGCCCTTCTCGATGATGGTCTTCTCTTGACTTTGATCTTCACTCTATCCTTCAGAATATCGTTACACAGTGTGCTGTCTAAAGATTTAGGCTCATCATTACTTTTGTCACCCGCTTGAATAGAAACATTTTCTCCTGTAATATTTTTTATGTCTTTGACCGATTTTGGAATAGTACTCGGCATTAAGGCTCGAACATTTATATTTACATTGTTCTGGATTTTGTTGATAGATTTAGTCGGCAATGCATTTTCGGAATTGCTTCGTTCCATTTTAGCACTAATAACTTGTTTGGAAACCAAGTTTTTATTTGGCGATGAAGGAATCATGTCAATTGGTTTTTTTACAAGTATGGGATTGCCATCGATCGCGGGGTCTTCATTTTTGGTCAGTTGTGAATTTATCACATTTTGATCTTTGGTTGGTGGTTTCGTTACTTTTGGTACGTTAGTGATATCAGTCTTAATCACATTAGAAGCTGACATTTTGGAAATAGTCGAAAACAAATCATCAGTGTCTGAATCTGTGAACAATTCCGACGGTTTAACTTTCTTATCATTAATTTTATTAGTAGTGAATAAATCGTCTTCGGAATCGGAGAATATGTTGACTTTTTCGACGGTTAGTTTCGGTGGTGGTTTAGATTTGAATATCTTAGACGCTTTAGCGTTATCTTGCTCGTCTTTAGAATTGGTCTCCGTTGTATTAAATAGCTCATCGTGATATTTCAATGTTTTTGAACCGGTGACTAGTTTGCTTATACTGGGATTGTTTTGAGCCTCGATTGAAGGCAAATCATCACTTTTGTTGTCGCTATAATCAGGCGGTTCGTCACTGAATAAATTGACATTTCGGTTTGCTTCTAGGAAATCATCATCGTTCGACGGAAACAATGCATCGCTTCGATTGATCGATTCGTTTTTATTGAAATTCAAATTGTTACCGAACAAGTCATCGTCATCGTAATCGTCGAATACTTTCTTCGATTCTTTGACATCTGAAATATCATCATCGAGCGGAGGCGGCACATCGTCGAATAAACCGCTCGTTATGTTTACACCGGAATTAACGATGATGTTTGATTCGTGTTTGTTTTCACTTTCAACGGTGCTTTCCTTTTGTTCGTCGATATTATCCGGTAACTGCTTATTTACAGCGATACTTTCGTTTGAAATTTCTTTTTGTATTTCTGTTTTGATTTCAATTGTACTACTACTACTAGGTGGTTTAGCGACGATTTTTGGAAGACTTTCAGGTTTGCTTTTTAAAATCTTTGGTGAATCGCGTTCAACCTAAAAAAAAAAAATTACGAACATAATCATATCAAAGACATTTTCATCGAAAATTTAGACTCACTTTGATGGGTTGTTCTAGTTTTGGTTTTGCTTCAACTACAATATTTTGCTTTTGCTTAACATTTGGAATGTTTTGTATCTTAGGTATTTTGTTCGATGCAAATAGATCGTCGTCTGAATCCGAGACGTCGTCAAACAAACTTTTACTGAGCGACAACTTTGAATTGTCCAATACAGAACTTTTAACATTTTTGTTTGACTGAAAATAATAAATTAAACATTAACACACATATATGTATGTACATAAATAAGTGTGTCACCGTATAATTGAAATAAAAATAAACACCTGAAAATTGCTAGTCGTTTCAGATTTAGAGGGCAAATTTGACGAGCCGAATAAAAGATCATCATCATCGCTATTTGCAAAATCGTCAAACAATGACTTTACCTCTGTTTTTGCGACGACAATTTTCTTATTTTCCAACCTAGAAGGCTTTTTGTCTATGTTTGTACTGTTTTTATTTGACGATTTTGTGTTGAACAAATCCAAATTGTCATCGCTATCAACATCGTCGAAAAAACTGGACACCTTTTTTTCAATTTTGGCTGGTTTTTTATTGGTTTTAACATCATCTATCTCATCATTCGGCAAATCGTCAAACAATCCACCATAATTGGAAGTTTTTTTGTTTTTTAAAATGCCCGGAGCATTGAACAGATCGTTGCGAGAAGAACTGTGAAAATTCGGCGAAGGCTCATCTCCGAAAAGTCCAGCGGAAACATCATCTTCATTATTTTCGTCATCAGAAAAGAAAGTATTGGGTTGTTTATCCTTAAGTTGCGGCTCTAATGGAGGTGGTTCATCTAAAAATATATTACCTGGAAAAGATGTATCATATTATAATAAACATGAGATGAAAAAATACTTGATAACGAACACTTTTCAATACCGGTGACTCTTGTTGCCGATTCTTTAGTCAATGTTGATATTGGAGCGGTTTTTTTATTTTCCATCGTTTTATTTGAAGGAATTGCTGTAACAGATGGTTGCTCATTGATATTACCACTTAACTTTTTAGCTAATTCGGCGGCAAAATCGGATGCTTTAACTAAAGTTTGCGGTGCCTGTAATAAGTGATAATGATAATGATAAATGATAAGATAAATGATATATTTACATAAGCAAAACTTTCTAACAAAATGATAGAGAGTTGATCAATTATTTATTAAAAATCAACAATCGTATAAAAAGTGATACTCACTGGTTTATTATGATTATTGGAAGTGTCATCATCATTATGCGCTAAAGAATGTTGAGTATTTTTAATTGAATCGTGTTGAACGTTATTGATTTTGGCAACTTCGGAATCTGCCATATCAGTACTATTATTAGTGGATGTTGATGTCTGTAATTTTTTTTTTTATATAATTTAAAAAGCTTAAAATAAGTATGCAAAGTCATTTTGAACGGTAAGAAAAATGTTACCACAGATGACGGATTTTCCACAGAATGACGGTTTTGTATCGGTAAAGTCATTTGATTCTTTTTAATTGATAAATTATCTTTAGTATCCTTCGGCAGAGAACTTTCAACTGATTCATCGGAACTTGAATATTCCTCTTCGTCTTCTTTTTTAGTAGACTTTTCATTGTCGGAATCACTATCATCAGATGAACATTCTTCGAGACCTGAAACACGAAACAAAAATACAACAATTAAATTGATACACCAATAAATACGACAAAAAGGCCGTAATCGTCCTATACCTATGTGCCATTTTTTAAGCCACTTCTGAGAACCGATTATGTAAGGCAATGGTTTATCCGCGTAAATATCTTGCGGACGTAATATAATACTGGAAAAAAATTACATATCATTTTACGTGTGGACTTTGTGATGTATATTTGAAATATGATACATTTTAAATCATACTTTGAGACCAAATTAGAATCGCTATCATCGGATCCACTATCTGTATCTGATGATATATGAATTTTTTCACACAGTCCTTCCAACACATCTAAACTTTTACTAACAGTATTTAATATGTCAACTTGTGAATCTTCATTTGCTTTAATTTGTTTGGCATTCGTTTCAGACTTCTGAAAATTAAACATGAAATTAAAGTTATTCAATGCAAATTTTTTATGTTAGCCGGAGAAAGTTTTCTGTACTTACCTCTGTAATGTTATCGGCATTACCATTTTCAGTTGCATTAACATCAACAACATCATCTTCCTGCACTTTATTTTCTATAAATTGAGTATTACCGAGACTTATAAACCTAAAAACATACACTTGAAAATAGTATACATTTGAAATATTCGGAAAGCAAACGAAAGGCTATAAAAGAAATTTACTTATTATTAACATTCATTAACGATATGGAAGCTCTCGATAAATCAGAAGATAGAACATCGAGTTTTTCACGAGTATGCGTTGCTTTTGAAAGTACATCCTAAAAGCAAAAGCAACATAGTATTATAACTAAAAATCAATACAATTGATAAAATAAGAAAATAGTCATTGAAAGTGATAAAACCTTGTGAACACTTTCTAGTATTTGTAGAAGTATTCTATCACCCTTTAAATTCCAATCCAATGAAAGATTTCTGAGGTCTTGAAAGTTCCATACTTTGTCTTGCGATGACGCTTCACCATCCTGCAAGACATTCTAGATATTTAGATGACAATATACACGAAGAATGAAACTAAGATGGAACGCTTTTGGAAGAATGAACATAGTTTTTAAATCCAACATCCTCCTACGCTTAAAAAATAAAGCATACAACCAATACGTACTGCCAGTTATGAGGTATGGATGTGAAACGAGGATGCTGAATTCAATAATGTTACTGAAGATCCAGTGCACACAGAGAAGCATGGAAAGATGTATGCTCGGTATAATAAGAAGAGATCGTAAGAGGAAATACATGGGTAAGAAGTGTGACGGAATACAGCGGAACGTGTGAAAAAGTTGAATTGGACATATACCGAGAAGAATGGATGGCAGATGGACGCGAAATATACTGGAAGGGTTTCCGAGAGGATGTGAAAGAAAGCAAGGTAGACCGAGTGGACGATGGGTTGATGAATTGAGAATGTATGGAGTCAAGTGGATGCAGATTGCTCAAGACAGACAGGGATGGAAGAGGATTGGATAGGCTCACATCCAGTAGTGGATGGTGAACTGTTGTAATTGAAAAATAAATGGTTGAAATTTTACCCAACTTGATAAAGCAATCACTGTGCTATTAAGAGCATTGCACAAACTGTCAAATTTGATAAACATTAAAAGTAAACAGTGAAATTTTTATTACCATCGTCTTAGTTTCTGTTGAAAGGGGCGAAGCCCACTCGAGAGAGGCTTCAGAGGTAAAATGAGGCACTGCTACTTGACGATTGAGCAGCTAAACAACACTAAATATTACAAATCATCAAACCGAGACGTCTGTCACTCGCTGACATACAATGTTGCCATTTTTTAGTTTTTTTTACTGACAATATGTGCTGCCACTATAAATAAAACCATTATACGAGAAAAATCGGTTCTTTTTAAAGTGGCGTGCTTATTAATCTTTGTCTCTTTATTATTAAGCAAGTATTGCATTGTCTATCATAGTAAAGTGTGTCCACCCTTGTCCGTTCATGTACACGTGGTTGTACAATCATTCATTGCTCTTCATTGGAATAAGTCCGTTGGCTTTGTTCTCTCGTTTATCCCCTTGTGTTACAAGATTACCTACGACTTCGACATTCGTATGCTGGAGAAAAAAGACTATGTACTTCTTAGCAAACTTTGACATTTCCTGTTCCACAGTTGACATTTTCAAGTCTCGGTGTATATCGGCATTTCAATGGAATAGCTGTGCATTGGCTATTTGTCTCGATATTGAATTTTGAAAATTTTAGATGCGTTTAATATTGAATTTTTGAGTTGAATATATCCATAAAGGCTTCATGATTTGTTTGTAAATTTATAGTTTGTTGTACAGGAACAGTTCAGACTTGGGCCCAATCAGTCAGTACAAGGCTGTCCAAATAGGGGCCCGCCATCTGTGATTCTCACGCGCGAAAATAAAAAATTTAAAATTTAAATTTAAAAAAAACGAAGTCTTTGAGAAATATTGAGTTTTTTTTCTTAATGCGGCCCTCGGGCTACCTAAGGTTGGACAGCTTTGAGCCAGTACATATCTCTAAAAAAGGAAGTGACAATGAAGTAGTAAAGGCTTGGTTTTGCCAGTGCGTCGGCCTGACCAACGCCAACCCCGTGGTTTTTTTTTTGTATAGAATTTGACAGATTGATGGAAAACTGGCCGCCGCCACAAGGGAAGGAGTGCAGGACGGCTTTCCATCCATCTGTTTCATTTAGGCAATTCCAATAAGCGCTAGGGTCGTATCTCTTTCTCGCTCTCTCGCACGGAAACTAGTAGAGAGGGCAACTGCCAGACATAAGCGGGTGCAGAAATATGGGTAGTGCTCTTCCTACAGTGGTCGGAGTAACTTGTGTTCACGAAACCGTCAAGAAAATCTTTGTTGAAAATCTACCTACGATGTTACAATCTTCATTGAACACATTGTTAATGGAGCCTTCGAGCAAGATTTGCGCTCCTCGGGTGTCCGTTAATAAGGTAACTGCTTTAATTATAATATAGACCACTCAATAAAGTGCGTAATATACATATGTACAACTCGTCATGCCGCCAATTCACATTGGGCGAGCGCTGACGAGCAGTACCGAGCGTCTGCGTGTGGGTATGTCACTCGAACATTTTCGCGTTAAGGCGCTCACACGCCGAAGCGACAATTTCGCCTCTATCGTCGTCCCATTCGCACCGATATAATTCGCATTGGTGCGAATCAACGACGATACGGCGCGAAAGTTTGACGAAGCGATTTCGCTTAGGTGTGTACCGACCTTTAAGGCCAACGTACTGTATGAGCACTCGCGGTGCATCGCTCGAAGTCGAGCGAACCGCGAAGAACCGCCTCCACATTCAGTGTCGTCTTTGCGTTTAGTTGACAATACGATAGCAGCGCTCTGATCACGCGTGTCGCGTGGCCAGAACGCGCCATTAAGTTGCGCGACTTGTGACATTGTAACATTATTTATTTATTTACCTACCTACGTCGCGCGATCGCTCTTTTTTCACGATCGATTGTTGCGATGCGTGAAAATATATGGCTATGTATATAAGCTATAGGTCGCGCAGCCAGAGTTGAAGCGAACCACACACACACAAATTGTGTGTTTGTGAATAGTGAATAATATGAATTTCACTAAATGCAACAATAAAAACGCCCCGTCTCTTTCGCGCGCGGACACGTTACGAATGTAACAGAGACACTATTGTTTTGTATATTTTTGTTTTATGAAATACAGCGTGTTCCTTCGGTCTTCGATGTTTATACCGTTTGTTGGTTTAGTTAGAGTAGTTAGTTTAATAGTTTAGTTAGAATATACCGTATCCAGAGAAAAATACAAAACCCATTTTATATGACATAATACTAAAGAATAAGCCAAATTAAAAAAAATTTATGGTACTTGACAAAATCCTGGAAGATCACGGACATAGTGTACTGCGCCTACCACCCTACCACCCAGAACTAAACCCTATAGAGTTACTGTGGGGTATTAAGGGTAAATTTAATGCATAATAATTTTTGCATCAGCTGTATACTAAAAATGTATATGTGTGTGTGTGTGTGTGGTTCGCTTCAACTCTGGCTGCGCGACCTATACATATGTACATACGTCACATTCAGCGACCAGTCGCCGTCAACCACATCGCGAATCATTTGCCCGATCACGTTTTCGTGATTTTTGGTAAATGTCTGTGCATCCATTGGAAAGTTTTTCCAGCAAAACTATGATACACATTAAGCTGAAATTTTGCATATGTAATTTGTGTAACGACCTTCAAAATAATATAATTTTTAAACATTTTTTTTCCAACCGAAATTAGTACTTTTATACTCTTGGCTTTTGGAGTTTTTAACTTTTTCTCCGAAACTATCAAGTCTACCGAGCTGAAATTTCAAATCAATTATTTCACGTAAGGTGTAAGAGATACGAATTTGGTCAACATCCGCCTACCGGAAGTGGCAGTTTAGGCTTGAACGAGATTTCGTTTTTTATTTTTTTCGGGCTTTTATATATTTTGAATCTTCATAATATTATAAAATTAGAATTCTTATAGCAATGGTGAATTAAAAAAAAAACTCATCAAAATCTGTATGGTAGAAGTGACGGTTTATCGTGATTCAGAATGCGTTGAAAATTATTTGTTTCATATTATGATGCGGTCGTTCGTTGCTCGCTACGTTCGAGGCAATATTCTCCGGCTCGAGCAAAATTTGATTTTTGACTTTTCAAGTTTCAAAATTTTTTTGGTTACTATTTGTATTCTTCAAATACATATATGGATAAAGTCAAAAATAATTTTGTGAGTGCAACCTCTTCGACGTCCATTTTGAAAGTGAACGGATTCTTGGCTTCCTGTCAGGTTGCAAGTCGCCCGCAAAGTCGCTCGCAAATCTCCCGAGTAAAAGGCCCGAACAGTGCTCGAATTCAGCGGGAGCGGCAAGGAGCGGGCGTTCCCTTTCGTGAAATTTGAAAACGTAGCGTACCCTTTCGTGAAATCTGTAAATTTAGCGCTCCCTTTCGTAAAAAACCAAAATTTCCGTGCTCTTTCAATAATTATTGCCGAAAATTCAATAATTATTGACGGTGAATTTTTTTTACATTTATTACTCCTAAATCACAATCTTTGAATTCTTTACATTTCAATTCCGACAAAGCCATTTAAAATATTATTATGTTTTGAAAAAGCTGGGTGCACGCGTTACTTGAAGATAACATTTAGAATTCTATTCAATTCCGAGGGTTTTTAGATTCTATGTCGGCTTTGCGAAAAAAGTTTAATGAGTTTATAGCCGGAAATCGGCATTTCGAACTGCAAGCGTGCCTTTTCGAGCCATCGGTCATTTTAATGATTTACGATATCTTTCTTTGAATTGTCGTGTTGTACCGCGACTATAATAAAATATTTTAAATATCTCACTATAATAAAATCAGCCAATAATAATGAAATGTATAAATTTGTACAAAACAGTCAGAATGCTCATATTTTAACCACTGAAAGAGTTTCCAGAAAAGTATATAGGATGGTAAAAAATCAGAGACCATTTTCAGATCTACCTGTTGAAGTTGACTTACAGACATTAAACGGTATTAATCTCGGTAAGATTTTGCATTTCGATAAATAGATATGTACATATGTATAGGTATCTACATACATACATATACATAATTAAAAAAAAAGGTCGTTTGATATTTTTTGAAAATTATCGAGCGCTCCCATTCGTGAAAATTTCCATTTCGAGCACTGGGCCCGAACACACCTAAGCGAAATCGCTTCGTCAAATTTTCACGCTCTATCGTCGTTTATTCGCACCAATGCGAATTATATCGGTGCGAATGGGACGACGATAGAGGCGAAATTTTCGCTTTGGCATATGTCCTTTTTTTTTAAACATTAATTTAAATTTTTTTAAACAGTGGATCGCAACGGGTTGCGACTTTGCTAAATTATTGCATAGATGTATAGAATATATAGATGGCACTATAAAAACTTATTATTTTGTTTGTTTGCGCTTTACGATATTGAAAATTCAGCGGGCGTTGATGTTCAACGGGCTTACACTAGTAGAATATAACAGTACGATTTTGGAAATCCTTATCGATTAAGATATTTCCGCATTCAGAAGTGCAGAATAGTTAAACCATTTTATATATTTTATAACCATTTTTATGTTTTATAACCATTTAAAAAAAAATTTTTTTTAATATATGAACTCGTATATTTAATGTATTTGTATTATCGTATCAGGCTTTAGAAAGCTGATGTTTGTTAATTTTATTTATTAGGTTATCACTTTAACTTTTGAGCAAAAAACTCATACATTGAGTCCAGGAGGATACTGGTTGTACAATAATACAAAGGTAAACAAACTCTCATCACTCGTTTACTATTTTTCAATTTTAAAAATTGTATTTATCATTTGAAATTTAAAATTTTACAGATTAACCCACCAGCGATTTCATTGATAAATATGGATTTGTGTACAGGTGAAGTAAGCCTGGTGAGATTTCATACTTGCATACAATCTAAAAACTAGTTAAAATTTAAATATTATACATACATACAATATACATTGTCTGTTTATCCGTGTGCAACACATGTCACAATTCTGTTATTTTCATTATATTAGAATTATTTCATTGTCAACTCAAAAACCCGTTGACCGTCAACGGGCAATTCTCTATATTTATACACATTATCTTACAGAGGATGAATAAAGTACTAGCAGTATTATGCGTGATGCACAATAGTATTAGTATGACTGTACTGGAGAGTACTCACCAAATTCTTCTTTCATCGGCAAGTTTAGGTTGAATAACAAATTAATTTTCCAATTGAACATCATGTTAATGTCAGTTTATATATTTTTTCAATTACAGAAAGTCCTCACTCCGTACAGTCATATCAAACTAAAAAATGGAGATTGTATCATGCTGAATAAGATTATTTGTATGGTCAACATAAACAAGGTAAATTTGAATACATACTCGTACTATCAAAAATTAAATAAAAATAGAAGTAGACAAAAAGAGAGGAGCATTTTCCTCTGGTTAGTTTCGAAAATGCATCCGAGTTAAAATATGTGTAGCTTTTATCAATTTTTGGCAATTCTATGTTAAATAAATATTGTATTCTAAAGTTAGGTATAATGTATTTTATCGTTTTACGACTTTCAAATTATTTTACGCAATTATTGTTCAGTTCACATCAAAAGTAAAAAATATGTATCTACATATGTACATACATATGTATGTACATATTTGAAACTTAAATTTCCAGATTTTTTGACTGTACAAAAGTTCACACATAAATTTCAACTCGGCTATAATACATCTTCGAAACTTGGGATAAACAATTTATTTCTACACACTTCTGCGTCTAGGTCAAGGGTGCTCAACCTTTTTCAGTTTGGGAGCTACTTTTTTATTTTTATTTGCATGGCGATCGACTTCCATGCAAGAATTTTGGAATATACTAATAAGAATTTTACAAAATTTCTAGTAAACTTTTTTAGTTTTTCAAAGCTAATAGGTTTATATTTTCATAATATAAATGCGATGAAAATATAAACCTATTTTCAAATAATTAGGTTTATAATAATTACTTGTAGCAAAACGCAAACAGTCATCAAGGTGAACATGTTTGCGTTGCTGAATGCAGTCGTTTAAATATAACCCATAAGAACACCTGTTCTGATGACGTGTGTTTTGTTGTGTTGTACACGTGTTTTGATTATCAATTTCGAAGAAAGTGTGCGGTATTGTAATAGAGCAGATGTTAAAAGTTCCAAGAAGTTTAGTCCTCTTGACTTCTTTTGACAAATTAGCTAGTGTAACTGAGAACCACTGATTAAACAAATGCATACCACGAAAAAATAGCTGTCCCTTCCTTTAACTATAATCTTTTTCGTTAAACAGATAAACACGAGCCCTGGGAGACCGTTTAGTCATTGGCCGGGGCTTAGTAAACAAAATTGAACTATTGTAAAAAAATTGAAAAACGGAAAGCAATATTAATTTCAAAATTATTAAATATTAATTATAAATTATTAAAATTATTTTGGCAATAGTAATCCCATGTGCGCAAACTTAGCACTTACAGGTTTGCGCAGAACAGATCCCTTTGAATTCAAGCATGGTTGTGGCGTTATACTGAAACCAAAACGCAATAAACGAAAAAAAAAATCTTACAGACAATAATTGCTATATACCAGTGGTCTTCAACCTTTTTTCGGTCAGCGTCCAGTTTTTCAATATTATTTAATTTGTAATATGTAAACCGCCCACCGGCATATTACACCTAAAAAAAAAAAATACAGCAGTGACGATGACCACCCATTCTGCTAGTCGAGATTATAGGAAAAACCATCAAAAAAATCAAACCCGAATATTTTCAGTATCAAACATTTCATCGTCATCATCATCATCATTTTCAGCCGTTAACCATCTACTGCTGGATGAAGGCCTCTGCAATCCTCTTCCATTCCTGTTTGTCTTGAGCAATCTGCATCCAGTTTACTCCACACATTCTTCTCAGTTCGTCAGCCCATCGTCCACTCGGTCTACCTTGTTTTCTTTCACATCCTCTCGAATACCATTTCAGTATTTCTCGCATCCATCTGCCATCCATTCTTTTCACTATGTGTTCAACCCTTTGCCACTACAACTTGTTCACACGTTTCGCTATATATGCCACCTTGGTCATGTTTCTTACCCATGTATTCCTCTTACGATCTCTTCTCGTTATACTGAGGATACATCTTTCAATGCTTCTCTGTATCAAATATTTATTAAAGGATAAATACAAACATATAAATTATTAATAATGGACTAATACAAGTTATTTAATGCGACATTTGTGCCTAATGAGATTTGACAAGACTTTCAATATCGGGCTGTAAACTTGATAAAGTAAGGCGAAGATCTCCTCTTTCTGATATGCACAAGCGATTTCTCTGTTTTGTGAGAAGACGATTAGCTGCGCTGAAACTCGATTCAACTAAATACGAAGTTGGAAAAGCCAGTAGTATTAATTAAATTTTACTCCAAAATTGAGGATAAATAGAAGATATCTTCTTATTCTGCCAGAGTTGCAAAAATATTCTCCCAAATCAGACTTGCATTCGTCATCATGATGCAATTCTAAAATTTCTTCTTGACACGTAAAATTTACATCAGATACATTTTCTTTGAATGGATCCATCATCCATGAATCGATCTTCAAATTTATCAGGACACTGACTCGAGTGATCATGTCAGTTCTCAGACCATGCACATGATGTGCAAATGCATTTATATCAGCAGTTGTAAGCTCATATTTTATTGATAATATGTACATACATATGTATGTATGTATGTCTGGAAATTGGTGAAATTTTTTCTGCAAGATATTTTGCTTGAACAGTGCTAATTTATCGATAAATATAGATATAACCTTTTTACAATCAATAAGTGTCGCTAATTTACCCTGAAGACGTAGATTAATATCATTGAATTTAATAAATATTCCAGCCAAGTAAAAAATATCGTTTTTCGCCCTCTGCAAAGTAATTTTATTTTTTTATTTTTTCGGATTTCTTAAATATTGTCGTAGCGCCCACCGAGTATCAAGAAACGCCCAGAGGTGGGCGGTATCGCCCAATTTTTTGACCGCTGCTATATACCTTCATCATCACATCAACTCCAACGTATTGTCCGACGTACTCGTAGTTCTCGGATACGAAAGAAAAAATGCTGTGCATCATGTAATTTTGATGTATGAAACAATTTGTAATTGTACGCTTTCTCAGCTTCTTGTAGTTTTTGTATATTAAAATTATTTTTATTTTTGTCAGGTATAAAAATATGTAGCACTGTAGCAGCCAGTAGAAGCAGTGCCGATTTTTTCTGTTATGGGTAGACCTCCTGCTTTTCTAATATTGATTTTTTACAAATTCATCAACTTTAAGTGTTTTTGAAGCTGACACAGAGCTACTCACTTTGATAGAGCCTACTGTAAATTGGAAAATAAAAAAAAATATGTTAAGTTTTATAGTTATACATACATTTATTAATTAAAACAACACAAAATGCAAATCTTGTAACATTTTTACATAAAATAAATACAAAAAAAAATCAATGCTTTTAATGGGAGGGTTGCGCCTGATGCTTTGATTCAATTTCAATTTAGTCAGGTTTAACCTTAAATCTCCTTTGATTTCCAATCTGTTTCTTTTTTTTTGTAAGGAGATTGGCAACCGCGTTGAAACCCATTTCCACGAGATATGAA
The DNA here is from genome assembly GCA_022651745.1 of Parapsyche elsis. Classification (NCBI taxonomy): domain Eukaryota; kingdom Metazoa; phylum Arthropoda; class Insecta; order Trichoptera; family Hydropsychidae; genus Parapsyche; species Parapsyche elsis. Next base: position 5,775,594 of record JAGVSN010000018.1, read on the forward strand.
GATGGAAAAGCTATCAAAAACTTTCTCGCGATAGTCTATAATGCAGGATATGTAACAGACATTGTCTCTCTGAAGCCAGAATTGCTGATATCCCTTTCTAAATTGCACCTTAAGTTCTTCATTGGTGATTATTCCGATCAGTTCTTCTTGTAACATGACATCCGTTTCTTTAATGTCACCCTATGGATTGATAATCCACTGTGGTATTTCCGTAGTCAATACATCTTCAAACCTAGTTTCAAAGTCTGTGTGAAGGACATTTAAATGTTGAACGTAGGCTGAAACGTCATCATCCTGGCAGTTTGTCTGCGCCAAATTGGGAAACTGGGAAAATTCGCGCCGTCTAATGTTTTGCTTCATTAGTTTCATTCTGGTAAGAAAAGCTGCAATGATGGAATTTGTTTTTTATCAAATTTAGACTGTCACCTTGTAACTGAACGTTAACCTCATTAAATTTAGCAAACAAATCTGTTAAATAAGTAATGTCTGGTTTCCATTTGATTAACATAGGTACTATCTGGTGTTAGGTGGATTATTACATTTACAGGAGGCCAAAATTTTGGTGACGGCCTGCCTAAATGGGATCCACTCTCGTGGACCCCCATTTACATCTCGTGCACCCCCAATTTATTTTTTTACTGACATGGACCCCTTGCAGGTTGGAGTCGACCCCTGGGGGTCGATATAGACCACTTTGGGAATGACTGGATTATACCTACTTTGCCGTCCTGCTTCTCTGTGTGCACTGGATCTTACGTAACATTCTTGAATTCAGTATACACGTTTCACATCCATACGTCATAACTGGCAATACGCATTGGTCGTATACCTTCTATTTTAAGCATAGCGGGATATTGTATTTAAAAACTATCTTCATTCTTCCAAAAGCGATCCATCCTAGTTTAATTTCTTCTTCTTTACATCCGGTCATATTCATCAATCGACCTAGGTATAAATAACCATAAACTATCATTACTATATGATTATCAAAGTATAATTAAGTAAATTTTTTTTTCGCCAAAGAAATATTTAAATAAATACAGAATGTTTCTTAAATTAACGACTTTTTATTTTAATCTCGAATAATTGGACAGAAATAAGAAAATTGGAGTGCACAGTCATGGTCGTAATATAGCGTGTTTGTTTCGAGTTACGATGACAGCTGTCAAGTGACACTTAGCTGGTGTATAGGTAATGTTATAGGTTAAGCAAAATAGTGACAGCCGACAATGCTAGGCGTCTCGAGGGTATGCTTGAGGAGTTTGACCAGTCTTAGTGGAAGTGTTGGAGGTGGAAACACTTGTGGTCCACAAGTATTTGATTCAGCAGCCAAAAAACGTCAACGTCTTCGTTCTGCAATTGATCCGGAGTCATCAGGAGCCACTTATTTACACAAGGAAGTCGGATGGCGGTTAGCTGATCGAGTTTTTGACATAAAAAAGACTTTCCATCAAGTTGCTGACATAGGTAGTCGGGGTCATACCTTAAAAACAATACTTAGCCCCATAGCATAATATATTTACCTCAACCCAACTCTTCATAGTATGCCTATGGGTAAAGTAATGTGTTGAGAAAATGAATGAAAATGGAAATAGTTTGGATGGTTTTGTTTACATTGTACACTTTTATGTAACATTTATTTTTACAGGATGTTCCCGTGGCTATGTCGCTAAACACCTCACACCCGACTGTGTAAAAAAACTAATCTTGTGCGATAACAATCAAGAGAATTTAGATAAAGTAGAATTGCCTGATGGTATTGAAATTGAAAAGAGATTGATGGAAGAAGAAAACGTCGACGTAATGCATTTGTTTGATTGTTATTCACAAAATTTTCGCAATACAATAAGTAACACAATCTTCTATTTTAGCTACCGGAAAACAGTTTAGACATGGTTATTTCTTCACTGTGTTTACATTGGGTGAACGATCTACCCGGATGTTTCGATAAGATAATGAAAAGTTTAAAAAACGATGGGGTAATACAACTTCCCGTATATAAAGACCGTTCATTGTTTAATTTATAATAGGTGCACGTAATTTAAAGGTATTTTTAGCGACAATGTTCGGCGAGGATACACTCTTCGAGCTCAGATCGTCCCTTCAACTCGCAGACCTGGAAAGAAACGGTGGTATAGCACCGCATATATCACCGTTCACTCGTATACGAGATATTGGCGGGTTACTCAATAGGTTACTACATATGTTCTTTTTGTGTGTATAATAATAGGTTTTAAGTAATAAGTAATCGAATGGGTATTTTTTAAGGTCCGGTTTCACGTTGCAAACTATTGATACGGACGAAATTACCGTCGGATATCCCAGTATGTTTGAATTGATGTGGGATTTGAGATTGATGGGTGAGAGTAATGCTAGTTATAATCGGCAATTGCATCTGTCTCGTAATACTCAAATGGCTGCCGCTTCTATTTATGATGAACTCTATGGAAAGGTAGTCGTTATTTTTATATGAAATATATTTTTTCTATCATTAAATTATCCGTAATAATTGAATTTGTATTTTTAAGATTGATTCAAAGACTCAAATGAAAAGCATAGCAGCTACGTATCAAATAATTTACTTGTTGGGATGGAAACCGGATAAGTCTCAACCTAAACCTTTAAAACGTGGTACGGGTGAAGTATCATTGAAAGATCTGCACAGGTATTACAATTTATTATTGTTTATTTTATTTTAGTAAAATAATTTTCGATGATTTTGTATCAACTTTTTTTTATAGGATAGAAGAAATTGCTAAGAAAACTGCAAGTCTTAAGGAACCGAACAAATAGGAAATGAAAATTGTGATTATTTATTTAACATACATGTTTTTATTGAATTGTTGGGAGTTTTTCGAGAAAAATAAAATACAATTATTTTAGTTTATCACAGTATGACATGTTTTTATTTCATCCAAGTTTTTATTGTGCCATATATTTTCATTTATATTTCTTCATTTTTTAATATAAAATACAAATAATCCACATTAACAAAATTCACAATTAGCCAAATTTAATTTTATATACGCATAATATTATATTGATATATTACACATATTTTGTGGCTTATAATATTGTAAACTTTAAAAATTTTAATTTTTAAAATTTTTAATCGTTTCACCTATCTAAATAGTATATTATACATAATGTATATTAAGCAACATTCCCGTTGTGGCAGCTGAATTTAATTTCATTCGAAATTGTTCAAAATGTTACTGAAATTTGTATAAGAGTCAAAGGGAACGTTGATAATAAAATATATGTTTTTTTTTTAATATAAATTAAATTAAAAGCAGAGGATGAATATTTAGATTATACGTTTTCAAAGCGCTAGTTGAATTTGTTGATAGTATATGATAAACTCGCATTTGTTTGATTATACAGAATAAATAATACATATTATATATGTTCGCAATAATTTCAGCAGCTTAATTATACAGTAGTAAACTCAATCTTATATTATTAACGTGTGATGCTTCCAAATCAATTTTTTTTTAAATATGAATTTTTGGTATTCACTATTTTTATTACTTTCATAGATAAGAAAAAAAAAGTAATTTCTACACTTTTTACAATGTAAAACTTAACCAATATAAATAATACAGTATTTGATACTTCGAATGAAGTTGTGCATCACAAAAATATGCCTTTTATATCTTTCCAGTCTATATGAGTTTCCTTAACGTTAACATCTGAACTTTCAATAATACCCTACAATACTTACAAACTGATCATTTTACCGAGTAAAGACAACAAATTTATGTCATGTGAATTATTAATACAGCTATATATTCAGGTTTAATTTGAAAAATTATCTATAATTTTTATTGTTGAATCTATTTAACATCTCAAAACAATCTCATAGTAAAACACACACACGCACACTCACATACGAACAAACATTTACTCTTGTACACACTTATTTAAACCACTGTGTATATATAATATATACTTCTAATTCACACATTTAGTACTTATATTTACACGTTCACAAATCATTTGTTCGTTCCTAATGTTAACTTTTGTTGTCCTTATTTTTTATAAAAGTTTTGTAGTTTCAGTTTGCGAATCCATCATTTTTTACCTGTTACGCAAGGACATTGTCCACCGGTGTGAACATGACCTCCCACAGCTTGTTGGAACCCTTGTTGACCAGTTACTGCGAAAGTTTGCGTTGGGGAACCTTGGAAGTTAGTTTGAACATGTTGGAAGTTACTGTTGGTATTTTGTTGCTCTTGGTATTTTACGTTACCGTTTTGTTTGTAATTGTTATTAGCGCTTTGTTGGTATTGAAAATTACCATTAGTACCACCTTGTTGCTGTTGTACGTTACCGTTTTGATATACAGTTTGTTGTTGTGTCGTATAAGTCGTTTTGAATCCCATTTGACTCTCATACCACGCAGCGTCGAACTTGTAAAACGAAGCAATTTGATTGGACGATGTACAACCTGCAATCACACGATAATTAATTATAAAACTTTACATGGCAAATTACCATTTGATTCAGCTATACAAAGTGGTTTTTTTTATATTAACCTGAATCCCACGAGTACACTCCTTGCATAAAGTAAACTCCATTTCCGTTTGAGCACGCTAAAGCGCTTCCGATATCGACCTAAAATAAACGGTGGATTAGTGCCAATGTAAAATTTTAAGCATGTTAATATAGTTTTCAAGTGTAAATTTGCATCACCTTGCAGACCGAAGCGATCGGATTAGCGGGCTGTCCGCAGATGCACGTGTTCGGATTGTATTGTTCTAACAAGTGAGGATAGTTTTGGGTGATTTGAGCTTGACATTGTCCCGGTTCAATCAGAGACATGTCCAAAGAGTGCATGATGCTTTTGGGAATGTTCACTGTAAAAGACAATGCATTGTTATTATGTGTTACATGTTGAAAATGCACAAAAATCAATAAAATAATTAATAATCATGATTTATACCTTGTAGTACTTGCTTTCCCCATCCAGTTACAATGCACTGAGTCTTGCCACCGTATAGAAGTTGGTCGTTTTGACCTGTCGGAATTGGACAAATGGCACCAATGTTTTGGGCGAATCTCAACTTTTCGGCCAACATCAAAATCGCCAAATCGTTTTGGTAAGTGCCCGCTTGATAGCCCGGATGTCTGATGATTTTGGAGACCTGAACAATTTGGAAAGGTTTTGGCTCTTCGTCGACTCCCAACTTCCATTCCCCACCTTTGATCATTACATTTTTGGCGTCCAGTCTAAAATATTATTTATAAATTGTTATTATTTTTCTACAACATAATCAAATGTCTAATTTTAATAATTAATGAAAATTACCCTTCGACGCAGTGTGCACTTGTGACGACAACATCTGGTGCTGTGATGACTCCACCGCACAATAGAGATCGGTTAGTTTGTAAAAGAACCATCGCTTGCCATGGAATTTCACCGAAGTCTACTTCAAACTGATTTCTGTTACCATTAGGCTTTTGTCCTTGCTGTAACAAAATATACGTAGTAAAGAGTTAACAATTTCCATTTATGTGCTTATTTTATAAATAAGAAATCTAAATAGTAATATGTAGATGTTGTGACACTGACCTGTCGCACACCACACGTTCCTGCAGTGCTGAAATTGTCAAGTTGAATTTGTCCCGTAGTATACGTTGGGTTTTCTGGAGTTATAAAACTACCTGTGCCTGGATTGTTAGGACGGCTTGGAAAACCGGGATTGCTAGTTACGATTGGTTTGCTTGGGAAGGATGGATTCAATTGTCCCGAAGGATATTGAGGATTGCTTGGCAGTTTAGGGAATCCTTGATTTCCGGGTTTTTGAGGTTGGTAGTTATTGTTTTGCTTCTCTTGAGTAGATTTGTTTGGATTCGCAGTAAATATTGGTGTGTTTATAGAGCTTTCTGGTCTTGGACCGTTCGGTCCTGGGAATCCGTTCGGTCCTTGGAATCCATTGAATCCGTTTGGCCCTCTTTGTCCATTCGGTCCATTCGGTCCCCGCGGTCCCGATGGTCCTTGTGATGGATTTTGTCCTTTGCGAAACGTTTCTCCCTTGTATGCGCCAGTGTCGCCAAACGCTCCAGGAACCCATTGACCTAGCTGATTTGTTGGCCAAGGATCAGTGTAAGTGGAATCTCGACAGCATTTACCGACCAGACCTGTCTCTGGCTCTCTGCAATCCTGACATGAGCAAAATTTTTACATTAAAATAATGATGACGGTGCTTTTGTTAATATTTTCGACATTATCGACTACTTACTGTCAAGGGAACCCTGAAATCGGCTTGTTCTTTAGTCAAAATAACAGTACTGTTGGAAATTATTCCATCGGCTGTGCAAAATTCAATACTGGTACATTTCAAAGCAGCAGCGCATGCACTGGGAATGACTGGAACTTCTGTGAATACTATTTGTATGATTGTTATTATAACGTATTTGTATAACATCCTTTAAAATTATATCGATAAAACTAAGCTTATAGACTATTTAAGTGCAAAAGCAAGTGCATAGTGGAGTGAATTAAAAGTGCAATGTGCTTCACCTTTTGGAGGAGGATTCCTTGTGATGTCGAGCAAAAGACTTCCTTCATCATCGTGAGGTCCTGGAACGATCTGTTGACTACCGATGGAAGGCTCTGGACTTTCGTCTTCTTTGGGAGGCAAGTAGGGTAGTCCTGGTGGTTTACGAGGTGGTGATTTGGTTGTGGTTGGTTGATAAGTTGTGGGTCTAGTTGCTGGTGGTTGATAAGGCGTGGGTCTAGTTGCAGGTGGTTGATAAGGTGTGGGTCTAGTTGCAGGTGGTTGATAAGGTGTGGGTTTAGTTGCAGGTGGTTGATACGGTGTGGGTCTAGTTGCGGGTGGCTGATAAGGTGTGGGTCTAGTTGCGGGTGGTTGATAAGGTGTTGGTTTAGTGGGTGGTGGTTGGTATGGGGTTGGTCTGGATGTAGTAAGCTTTTGTGCAGGTGGTCTCGTGCTCTGTTCATCGGGTGGCAAATATGGTATACCGGGCTTTGCAATGGACGATCCAGGTCTGGTTTCGTAGGTCTGGCCCTGATTTTGGGTGTATACGTTGGTCTGTTGTTGGGACGTGAACGGTGGTCGTACATCATTGAATGGCCTCTTCGTTACGGAGTCGAATCCTGTCTGCCCGAAGCCGGTCTGGCCAAATCCAGTTTGTCCGAACGATGTCTGCCCAATGTTCGTCTGTCCGAATCCAGTGTTAGAAGTTCCCACTGTCGATTGAGCGTTTGAGGTGAAACCCTGGTTGTTGCTACCGCTGGCTGTTCCCGGTACCTTTATCAGACCAGGTCCAGTTATCGAGCTAGATATCGAAGATTGCAGGGATGCTGAATCTAATTTTGAGCCGCCTGAAGATTGGTAGTTGATCGATTGAGATGTTCCGCTTGTCTTTGGTTTTATTTTGCAGCACACTTCAGTGGAAGACTTGCAGCGAGACTGAAAAAGAAAATAACAATCATTAGTACGAAGTAGGACTATCAATTGAACAATCAAAACAATCTATAGAAAATATTAGCTCAATGGTAGCCAGAGTTTCCTGGCTGCCTCAGTGCGTTGTCAAACAGGCAGCCACATACATTTTCTAACATCGTTGTGGCTGCTGCGGCCATGGCTGCGCAGCCAGGCAGCCAAGTGCGTTACGGGCCTTAAGAGTGAGCTTTCAGCTGACGAGCTTTATGTCGTGCTAAAACTACATAGACAGATCGAAAATTGAAACTGGCTTAATTCAACCTAGGTAACTCTAAACGAACTGTTCATTGTTTTGAAACCCAATCCCACGATGTTTAACCACACATGCGCGCGTCAAGCGTTATTAACTGATACTTAGGACATATCAACATATGTTATCTAAAAGGAGTCTATTTGACCAGTTACCTCACGGCCCGCACGATTGACGACCGCCCACCAATCATCCTAGCGAATGTCACAACGGTCACAATTTTGACTTTTGCGAGAGATTATGCACGGCACCGCCCAAATTGAACGGTAACACTAAAATTAGCGGTCGCGAATTCTCACGCGTGCGAAAAAAAAAAAAACACGAAACAACCGAGCATATAGTGATCGTATGATGAAATCGACATCGATAGGTGTGAGATTTATGGTACCACGGATCGTAAACATTTCGGTCGGGTGAAAGGGTCGCTACGGTTATTTATCGACCTGGACTAAAATCGGCAAATGTTCTGGAAAAGGAATTTGCGTTCGATCTTTTGCGGTGATTTATTCGACTGAGATAAGCGCTCCGTTGACCTTTTTAAGTACAAGCTGATTTATAATTTATGACGTGCGTTAGATATCTAGAGGAGTGTCGGTGCAATATATTGCCTGTTAGGAAGATGACTTGATGACTTTTACACATACATACATACATACATAGCTTGTACGTTGATTATATTGGTAATATATCTAATAATAACACTGATCAACAAAAAATCACGTTTTTTAAAACCCAGAGCGGAGATTATTAAATCTTTACTAAGTTTGACCCACTGAATTCGAACCCGATAATTATTTTTGTTTGACAAGATAAATTCTCAATAGGCTCGCGACTTTGCTAAATTGTTACGTTGTTGTATTATTACGCGCCATCTATGCAACAAATATAAAAACTATTAAATACTCACCCACACAAACATCAGTTAATATTCAACAGGCTTACACTAGTACATACATATAATAATGATCTAGCAGTGGCGGTAGCTATCGGAACAATTCCTGACGGACAGACAGACTATAGAGATGTATGTATGTACAGTATCTACCTACATATACATATAAAATTAAATACCTTACTGTCTATTACTTTGTTGTTATATATCTACCTATTCCATATACCCTCTGACTAATCGTAAAAAAAGCTTTGCAGAGCCATTTCCTATGATCTTGTGAGTTCTTTGGTACTATAGGATATTTTTCTTTCAGGAATAAAAATTTGTATAATATATATAAAACAATTCCCTTTCAAATTATTTATTATTTTATGTGTATTATTTTTTTTGTTTGGTTATAAAATAATCTTTCTTTATATAATAAAAGCAAAAGTAAGGTAAATGGAACGAAAACCACGGCGACAGATAAAACTTCAGTCACGCTCTGGGCGTCGGGCGCGTTGACTGTAAAGCTTCACGACACGGCCATACATTCTTAAACTGTCACACACATACACACCTATGTATATACGAGCGCGGCAAGAACGATGCCGTTTCCGCACAAGCTAGTAAAATCGGCCGGTTAAGAATACATAATCGGTATGAAACAAAAACTGACACGCGCTCCGTACTAAGCGGGTCCCATTTTCGCCGCGAGCATTTTCCGACTGCGCTTCGCAATTTTATTTTTACATTATATAATGATAAATAATATTGCCATTTAAAAAAATAAATACATAATATACGACGCAAAAAAAAGCCCATAGCTCGTGGATACTGTCAGAAATGTGGATGAATAAATTAGCAATGATAGACGACTTCATGCAGACGCGTCGCCAGTGGCCGAGAGCCGGCTATATGACAAATGGCGAACTTTGATAAACATCTAACAAATATGTAGGTGTGTAGCACACACACACACATGATAAATTCTAAAATTTCACAAACACACACACACACACATTAGGAATGTAATGCTTTATGATATTGTAATATTATTGGTGCCCATCGGACATTTATGCGGACGCCATTGTATAATATAAATAAATAACGGTGGCAGATTTCCTCCCACGCGACAGACGACATTACATTATTATAATACGAATTTGGAGATTTTCCTGTTGGTATTTCAAAGCGCGGTTCAAGGTCGCCGTTTCCCATGGATTCCGGTTTAAAATATAGGTACACGTGTTTGAAAAATTGGGCATAATATTATGTCTATCATAGGCGGACACTTCGCAGAGATGATTCTAAATAGAATTGACGTATGTATGTTTGATTTGTTGGTTTAGGCTACTGGACGAAAGTGCGTGTGTATATTTGTTCACTTTTGTAATTTCAAGGTAAGGCGCTTCTTCTTTACGTATTATTTATGAAATTCGTCGAAAAATCCTACTGCATAATGTATTGTATATGTCTAAATTCTTTAATTTTCTATAAAAATGTAGTAAAATGTACGCTCTGTCATACTAAATGTCTCAATCTATCGTTTGGCATGTTTAAATTGAATTAATCGCGTTAGAAGTTCAAGAAGTGAAAATCAGTCGTAAGTAAAGGGATTAAGTCGTAAATGCGAGACGTAGGCGATGTAAAAGTATTGAGTCGTCGAAGTGTTTTATATTAGAGAAAATTTTTGTATAATATACCTATACGAAAAGTTCTTCGATGATTTTAATTCTCAGTGTGAATATTTAGGGATCACGTATCTTGATAATAATATTTAAATATCCACTTATCAAAACACATTTGCCAATGGGTGACGAAAAGTTATGGAAAACGGTAGACGTAATACGACCAGGACGTCTCATCGAAATTCGACCTATGCGATTGACAGCTACCATACTATTCCTTAATGGAAGTAAATTTATTCTTAACGTCTAAACGACTGGAAACGTTAGCGCGCGCGAGTGATACGTTCGCCTAATATATAATTTATTGCACACATTTGGCAACATTATGCAAAATGCGCCAATTTGTATGCATCAAATGTTTGTGATACTCGATATTTATAAATCGATACATTAGTGGCGAAAAAGTCCACACGTTTAAGACGAAACAACAACAAAAAAACCTTATCTTTACAGTTGATCGACGCTTGGTTAACTTTAACATTTATAAAAAAAAACACATTGCAGTTTTGTAGACATTTGCATTACGATGACCTTTTTAATACAGAAAGCAAAGGATTATGATACTTGATCAACTTGGACGAATATGTTAAATGCAAGGGTACTAGACGAAATGTTTGAACTTTAAATATGCGTCCCAGTTCACACCGATGAGTACGATGTGCTGAAAAGCGAGCACGACAAGTCGACAGCCATGAATGGAGAATATGATGAATCGTGGAAATATTTTTCATATACATAATACTGCAAACGCGACACTTTAAATGGCCATTATGTTGAAGGACGATCGTCGCGTTTGAGTTGGTGTTTTTTTTTTTTTTGTTGTTGTTGAATGGAGTGCACTGTCATATATTTTGCAATGACGTCTCTCTCAAACATCTCGTTCACCTCGCGACCACTTTCGGCTCAACTCTTGTCTAGTGTCATCTCGGAAGATCCACTCTGACATAACGAAAACGATTCCAAAGTCATCATCGAGAGCATCGCAGAGGTCGCCGATCACTTTGAAGGATACCGTCAATATGTAACCAAACTCTACAGGCTTTATGTACATAAGTGTTAAGCTTTGCTCGGGCCATAACTTTTTAGCAGAGACACTAATCAAACACATTTAATTTTGACTCTGAAAAATTTCACATAATTCCGAATAAAATTATTCAATCAAAGTTTTTTCTCCGCAGAAAAGAAAATTTCCTATTTTCTTTGAACCGAACTAAAATCGTAATTTCAAATTGTTTTTTCGTTTTGGTTCATCTCTGGTTTTAATGATTAAACTCGTGAACATTTGAAGAGCACTGTTGAAACATTCTCTTATTATTAACAATATCAGCTTAAACAAACAAAAAAAATACGCATAAATTATAAATAAGTTTTCAAACAAATATTAACGAATTTGGTTATGGTCGCAATACATGAATTACTATTATATAGTGGCGCAAATCAGTGATAGTTTGCACATCAGGATTTTTGTACTTCGGGAGAGAATTCTCGATTTCAGTTGATTTTGTAGACCGAAGTAGCACTTGTTGGATGCTACAACTCTCCATATTATTTCGTCACTATACACTACATATGTATATCGATCCCGAATATGATTTTGCTTTGTGAATTTTGAATTGAATATTGCTTTCCGTTTTTCAAATTTACTACAATGGTTCAATTTTGTTTACCAAGCCCAGACTCGTGCTTATCTGTTAATGAAAAGAATTAATGGTCAAAGGAACGGATCGTTATCTTTTGATGGTATGCATTTGTTTAATCGTTGGTTTTCAACTACACTAGCTAATTTGTCAAAATAAGTCAAGAGGACTTCTTGGAACTTTTAACATCTGCTCTATTACAATGCCGCACACTTTCTTCGAAATTGCTAATCTAAAACACGTGTTCTTATGAGAAATTATATTTAAACGACTGCATTCAGCAATGCGGACACGTTCACCTTGATGACTGTTTACGTTTTGCTACAATTAATTATAAATCTCTCTTATAAGATTCTTACTAGTATACTACTAGTGTAAGCTCGTCGAATATCAACGGACGTGTTTGACGTAATTGATTACGTAACAATTTAACAAAGTCGCGAACCTATTAAGGATTATTATTTTAAAATTAAAGGAGGCCTTCCCTCACCGGTATTGGGTGAACGCGTTCAGTGCTAACTCACCCAACCTGGTGACCATGGGTTCAAATCCCACTCGCGACGTTCGTTTTTTTCCTTTACCAAGGCGAGCGTTATCAGCAGACGAACAGACAGACGGAATTGGGTTATTATATATATATATATATATATATATATATATATGTATAATATCCGTAACTCGCCTAAATTCTTGCTTGGAAGTCGATCGCCATACTAATTAAAATAAACAAGTTTGAATTTTTCAACTTTGCTAAAAGTTATTGACCAATCAGATAATGAAGTTAGATCAATTTTGATGATTGATAGGGTAATATTTACTCAACTCATTCATGGTAGCTTGAAAATTACGTTTTTTGAGCGGTCACTTTTGAAACAAGGGTGCGACATGTCGAAAGCCAGTGTTTCATTATCTATTCGGGGCAAATGGACACTTTACATGCATGGGGGCAGAGGGTGGTACATCAGTCTGTTAGCGGGGCTTAGAAAAAGACGGAGCTGAATGATTTTTCTTTCTACTCCCGAAACCTTTTTTGCTATTTTACAACATAATTTAATAATAACCTAGTCAATGTACATAATTATGTATGCAGATTTGAAGTTATCGAAAGGAAAATTTGTATGCTATCAATTTGAAAAGATTATAGGGAGTAATTCTACACACAACTGTCCACCCAACAACTGGCCGTAAACCTGTCCGTATATTCCCAAGAATCGATAGAGAGAGAACAAACAAGAATTCAATATATGTAATTACGGATTGCTTTAAAGACCAGCCTCACGTTCTCGATGGGGTGTTAAAGCCATAAATACTAAATACGATAAATAAATAATGACGGATTTTGGCCAGCGTGAAGATCAGAGGTCTCGCCAGTGTTGGGCAAGTTGACCTGTCTCGGGCTCGTGTGGCAACCGAGACAGGAATGTCACTCAACTTAACGCTGCAATCGACTGTCATCTGACAGCGGATAGATCCGCGTGGCATGCGATCGAAATAAATGGCATTCGCGAAAATTTCATTCGCCATCCCGTTTTCGTTTCGTTTCGCAATCGGCGTGTGTGTTCGATCGCGTCGAATCGATCGAACGCGGCGCGGTCAAAAGTTATTAATTATAACGCGATGATTTATCGACGATGCGTGTCTCGATAATATTCATTATTGATAAACCACACTAATAGATTTCGTTATTCACAATTTTTTTTTTCGTCAATTTTTTTCCACTCCGTCCGAATGAAAGAACGCGAACGCGTCTCCATTGTGAAAAAAAATGTGCGGGAAAAATAATGCGACAGTGGAAATGTTTTCAAAGAGACGCGTGTCGATGTGCGCTGTTATTATTATTCATTTTTTGTACTATTCGAGGTCGTCGAATGTGTCAAAAAAGTGTCGAAATTTCGTTCATCGTTTTGACGCACAGTCTGCGGCAACTGTCAAAACTTCGTGCGTAATTTGACATTTGACTACATCCATCAAACGGACAATATAAATTGAATGTTAAAAAAGTTGAAGTGGCAATGGGCTGGACACATAGCGAGAAGTACTGGAATGGTATCCGAGAGGATGTGAAAGAAAGCAAGGTAGACTGAGTGGAAGATGGGCTGATGAATTGAGAAGAATGTGTGGAGTCAAGTGGATGCAGATTGCTCAAGATAGACAGGAATGGAAGAGGATTGGAGAGGCCTTCATCCAGCAGTGGATGGTGAACGGCTGAAAATGATGATGATGATGAACTAAATAAAAAAAAAAAAGTGAGGTAGGTATCTACAAAACTCCATAGTTGAATTGTTGCTTATCTTATCACCTGAACTTTTTATATACCTCCCCAATCCACTTTCATTCCTGTCTGTCTTGAGCAATCAGCATCCACTTGACTACACACATTCTCCTCAATTCGTCAGTCCATCGTTCGTTTGGTCTTTCTAGCTTTCGCATCCATTTCAACTTTTACACACGTTCCGCTATATACATACATATGCCACTTTTGTCATTTTTTTTACCCATGTATTCCTCTTACGATCTCTTCTTGTTATACCGAGCATACATCTTTCCATGCTTCTCTGTGTGCACTTGATCTTACGTCACATTCTTAAATTCAGCATCCACGTTTCACATTCATACATCATAACTGGCAGTATGCCTTCTTTTTTAAGTATGGCGGAATTTTGGATTTAAAAACTATGTTCATTCTTCCGAAAGGGCTCCATTCTAGTTTAATTTCTTCTTCTTTACACCGAGTCACATTCACCAATTGTCCTACTATGTATACTAACTGAAAGTAAATGTGTAACTACATATATTGGCTACTATAAGTTATGTTGCGCAATGACTTAACTTGACTACGAGTAGATAACTTGACGTAATAGTATATTCAATATATTAACCAAACCTCAAGTATCCTAAGTGGAATTTTAACTGTTTTTTTTGTAGTATGAATTTTTAACATTCAATGAGAATGAGAATTTTCAGCAACTAGTTTATAATTGGCATTTGGCATTCAAGTTTTCCGTTTCTTATACCTACAGTATCAAAATATAGAACACAACGCACAAACAATCGTGGCAATTGCGTCGTATTTGATTATATTAAAAATTTAATGAGATCCATCAAATTATTATAAGACGAGGCGCCAATAGGTTAAAAGTGCATTAACTTTCGAGCACAAACTATGTACATACATAGTACCATACAATGCAAATTTACATAGCAAAATACGCGAAGATTTACAACCGTACAGCGTGGATTGCGAAAAGTCTACGCGCGATTCTATTGCGCTAAAGGCGCGTCGATTTGATTTACAGCGGCTGCCGATTATCAATTGCCGCTGTAAATTAACCAGCGAATTTGCTAAATGGATTTACGATTAATTAGCGTCTGAATTTGAGTGTTTACGAGTGTGTACGCACTCGCGTACGCGAGTAAATTACAATCAAAGTGAAGCCGGCGGCTTCGCACCTCGCATTTATTACAAACAACCGGGCTCTCGTCGAATTTTCCTCAATAAACCAATCGAAAACACAAAATCTACATACATTAAGAACCTACATACATACTTACGATGATTTCAAATCAAATATTATAATTTCTTTCATATATTCGTCTGTTTGTAATGTGCGAACAAACTATAGTCAAACTCGCGCATTATATAGTAAAAAAACGAAAAATAGAAATAGTAATGTAATCAACGTATAAAATAATCTAAACTTTGTGTTAATCAGCGCTCGAATGTATGTACCTAATCGCTAGCAATCCGTTATTTTTGACGGCTTACGCGTAATCGTGAAAAGTTTTTGTAAGTGTGCTCTCGTGCGCCACAGCATCATTTCTCAGAATGAAAAATAAAATAATCGAAAAACGTACATAATGATAATTATATACGCACATTATTGATTCGCGATTTCCAAATTTTCCAAACGCGCGTCTATTTGTTCGACCAGTCGACATGTAAATTGTCGGCTACCTTCAACTTTTCGAATATAAATGAACATCTACGAATTTAATTTTATACCCGAAACATGATTGCAATCATCGCGGAATTAATCACATGTGCTACGAACAAAAAAAAAAAAAACCAACAACCAGAAGTCTACCTATATATGTATGTAAAATTGACGCGTCGATTGCATTAACTATTTGGATCATTACGAAGAAGTACACCATCGAGACCGTGGATACTAAACTAACTACCTGCGACTACTTACTACCGATTTGGCAACGTCGATGATGATGATGTATTGAAGTTGTATCATCGATTGACGACATCGACAAGTGTGCACAAGACGTGTAAGAAGCATCGTCTATGTATTTTACCTGTACACATGTGTGTGGAGATGCAGCACGACGTTGATTAATTACGAACATCGTATGCACGCTACGAGTATACGAGTATCCACATAGTGTTACTGTACGACTTTCAGACATGAAATGCCCAATCAACTGACAAAACGTTAATTACAAACGCCTCTCGTCGAACATCATCGGTGCCAATCACTATTCGCTCTCGTAACGCCCTTTTAAACATACATTCATATATATTTATAAATACTTGCACAACCACGAGTGTTGAAGCGTTTCCCAACGCGTACTGATCGAATGTGCTCGGAAAAATTGGATTAAGCCGTCAATTCTAGCCGAGAGTCACTCCTAATTGAAAGAGGAGACCACTCATGCTTTCTAATTGAAAATAATAAACACAATGCAGACGTAACCGTAGACAGAGTTTGATACAATCAAAAGTAACATCGTCAATGCACCGAATTCTCGAGACGATGTCTCAAGAATCATAACCCAATACGGTCAAAATATTATTCAGTTTCATCAACTCGAACTGATGGGCCCCGTGTGTTAACAAACCGTACAGATGTTAGCAACATCGTATATATTTAAACTGTTTGAGGCAGTTCCTTAATGTTTAATACATCACAATCCATACAAGGATTCCTTATCATTTTCAGCCGTTCACCATCCACTGCTGGATGAAGGCCTCTCCTGCATCTGCATCCAGTTTACGCCACACATTCTTCTCAATTCATCAGCCCATCGTTTGCTCGGTCTACCTTGTTTTCTTTCGCATCCTCTCGGATACCAATTCCAGTATTTGTCGCAATGTGTCCATTTCACCTTTTACACACGTTCCGCTATATATGTATGCCACTTTTGTCATACTTTTTTACCCATGTATTCCTCTTCCGATCTCTTCTCGTTATACCGAGGATACATCTTTGTGCACTGGATCTTGCGTAACATTCTTGATAGTTTAAATTGTGTACATATATAATGTTATGATTTGAAATGAGTCTCGCACGAGTCAAAACATTGGGGTTTTTTGATTCTGTATGTACATAGTTTAAATTGATTAAAATTAACGTTTCGCGTATTTGGGTACGCAATGCGTGGTACGTCATAATCGGTGACGGAGCCATTGATTTGAATCAATATTTGAAAGGACGAACGTCGCTGTAATTTACACAGCCGCTTGTTTCTTCAAATAATTTGCACAATCTAGTATTTTTTTGGATATTATCACAATCCGCGGTTTGACCTCACGTAGAACGCACGAAAACGTCGAATTTCACAGATACACTTACCGCACCTAAAAGATATTGTGTGTAAGATCAATTGTTAACGTGTTGCCGCAACGCAACGTGTGTCGTCTTGAATGTACATACATATTTACAATAGTCAATCAAGGATTGAAGTGAGAAGAAAAAATGTCGGAAAGTGGGAATTTCGATGAGCTTGGAGAGCCCTTTTGGTGGTTGCTTCGCAACACACATGTCAACATACACGTTGTTGAAACTAAGAAGAAGAAGCCTTTTGAAGAAATCTGGATAGCACCATTACGTCAACCGGTCGACGAGAGAGCCACAATCAAAATCCATTTAATGAATGCGAATCGACAGCCACACAACGGCGAACAACATACCACTTTTCACACACAATATCAGACACAATGAGCGCGGTGCGTGCAAGAAGACGGTTAAGCAACGCGCCAAAAACCATTGAGCCATTTTGATTGATAGCGCGAGTATATCTATATTAGTTAGATGTTTGTATACGATTATTATATCATTCGAGGGAGCGCAAAATTTAAACGAAAAACTCTCAGGTCTGTTTGCACAATCATCGTACATATGTACATACATAGATACCCAGCGTATTCTGTGAATTCGTGTGATGTCATTGTCAAATAATTTCAAGATCGTCGTACCGGTCGGAGCTGTGGTGTGCGAGCAAATACGGAATCTTACGTTGCCGAATTCCGCACAAAAAAGACGTTTTATTTGCATGAAAATTGCGTGTAAACACTCGCGAGATCTCTGTACCGCAGCGTCACGTCACGGCCACGAGAGCGTGCGAATATATTTCGTTTTCGATGAGTAGGCGGTCTACAATATACACATAAACAAATACGTGCGACAAAAAAAAAAAAAAAAAAAGAGTCTCACCCCTCCTCTAGCTTGCAAGATGTTCTCTCCGTTGTCGTTGACGTAACCGTTCAAGCACAACCTCTTCTCGATGCAAATGTATCCTTGTCCAGAACAGGAGACGGTCAATTCTCCGCTGACAGCAGCTTCTCCTCTGAATCCACCGGCCGTAGAGCCTGGAGGATGTGGCAAGTTAGATCCGGAACCAGTTGGAGGCTTGCCTGGGAATGGTTGTTGAGTTTGAGACTGTTGATTGCAGAAAGGTCCCGTGCATCCGGACTGTTGGGCGAAACCAGTAGTAGTTTGAGTTTGGCCCTGGTAGGTATTACATCCAGCGCCTGAGCCTCCGACACATCCACTGCCTGTAGTTTGAATTGCATTTATCGAAGATCCTCCGAAAGGTTTCGATGCACTTTGCTGAACGGTAACAGAGCCACCTTGGGCAGTACCACCGAAAGATGCAGATTGGCCAGATTGTTGTCCGAAACCAGTGGTGACTTGTCCTTGATAGTTGCACCCAGGACCTGAACCTCCGACACATCCACTGCCTGTAGTTTGAATCGTATTAATTGAAGATCCTCCGAATGGTTTCGAAGCACTTTGCTGAACGGTAAGAGAGCCACCTTGGGTAGTACCACCGAAAGATGTAGATTGACCAGATTGTTGTCCGAAACCGGTGGTGACTTGTCCTTGATAGTTGCACCCAGGACCTGAACCTCCGACACATCCACTGCCTGTAGTTTGAATCGTATTAATTGAAGATCCCCCGAAAGGTTTTGAAGCACTTTGCTGAATAACAGAACCGCCTTGGGTAGTACCACCGAAAGATGTAGATTGACCAGATTGTTGTCCGAAACCGGTGGTGACTTGTCCTTGATAGTTGCATCCAGGACCTGAACCACCGTTGCATCCAGTGGTGGTAGTTTGAATCGTATTAATTGAAGATCCTCCGAATGGCTTTGAAGCGCTCTGTTGTCCACTAACGGAACCGCTTTGTATGCTTCCTCCAAAGGATGCAGATTGTCCGCATCCTCCAGCTGCTCCAGAACAACCTCCTGATATGGCACCGTTAAGGAAGGGATTAGAATCTATGTTGATTCCCGAAGATCCACCACCGTTTCCTCCAGACGTTGAATGGTAAGAGCTTTGGAACGAGGATTGTTGCTGTCCTGGGAAGCTGGCGATATTGATGTTACCGTTGAGGAAAGGATTCTTGTCGATGTTAAGAGTCGAAGCTCCCGCACCGGTATATCCAGAGGATCCTTTGAAATCAGATCCTGAGAGTCCAGCTGCGAATTGACCGTTTAAGAAGGGATTGTGCGATATGTCGATATTGTTGCTGATGCTTCCTACAGCGTTCACTTTCTTGTCGCCCGTTATTGAGTTACTAGCGGCGCAAGCGGAACAAGGTGCAGGTAAGTTCACTCCGGAAAAGCCATCTTTCAACCATTTCATGTAAGTTTCATGAGCGTTTTTGAACGGAGAGTCTTGACTGGCCCACCAGAAGGGTCCATCGTTGGGAATGTTTCCAGCGAAAGCCGAATTTATATCTGAAGCTTGCAGGGCAAACTTCTTGTGTAATTCAGCAGGATCGAGACTTTCGATCGGTGCTCCATCTATTCCGATGGCAGCTGGGTTTCCATACTTGTGGACGACTTGTCCGTTCTCTAGCGTGACTCCTCCGCATCCCGTGGCTGATGAGCAGCCATTGTAAGTCGTCTTGGTCTGAATGACCGGTTGACTGATCGAGGCCGAGCCAGTCGAATCACCATATCCTCCTGAGAACGATTTGGTAGCAAAGTTTGTTCCGTAGGATTGGTGGAAGTTTTGAGAGTTGGATGCTGCTGGTCCAGGTAATACTAGCGTACAGCCGACGCAGAACAGCAAAACTGCTGCCCTTTTCAGTGACATCGTGTCACTTCTGAAACGAAAAAAAAAAAAAAAAAAACAACTGTAAGTTTCATCGAAAAAAAAAAACATCACTATAAAGTTGCAAGCTAATCCAAATTAAAGCAATTGTCGTATACAGAGCTTCGCAGATTAATATTTAAATGCTAATTTACAGTGCAATAACATTTGAAATTTGAATCAAATCTTGCACAATTTAAAATGCTATTTTACAATTTTTTTTTATATCAACAATGCTAATCCAGTTATGCGCGCGCCTTTCAGAGAATATTACCCAATTTTTAAAACCTAGAAAGTTGAGCGCATTCGCCTATTAGCACTTTTAATATTAAAGTGAAAGTTAAATAGATGCGAAATATATGTACATATAGGGAAAAAATCTATGACTGTATTTAATATTGTGTAACCATCTTCGGTACAATCATCGTTGGACAATGAACGACCTTGTTTCCGATTACATTTATGCTAATCCACTTTTTTTCACCCCAAGATGCACATAATACTAATAAACGTTCAAGCTAAAAGAAAGCGACATCTTTAATACACATTATGATAGAATGTACTCGTTACATTTTTTATATACATACATATGTACATATGTATGTATGTACATCCAAACGCTTTTTAGTTATTAGCGCCATTATCGACACACAATGCCTCGTCTACTCTGAATACAGATGTTGCAATTATCACCGGTACATTGTGGTGTTCTACATTGTACATACATAGTACAAGATGATTTTTTTAATGTTTAATTTACGGAAAATCTTCGCAATGGACCGTTGATCGCGAGCAACTTCCGCGAAGATGGTCACGGTGTGGTCAAGTGCGATATTTGAACGTGGAAAAAATTAAAACAATGGTAGTCGAACACCTTGACCTCGCCATTTTATTTTAGCGGCAAAAAAGCGTTATTTAAAAAATTTATTACAGTAGCTAGGTACATACATACATATGTACATACGTACTCGAACCATCACTGTGGTTATATTTATACAGGCATTTACATAAACGAACCATAAAAAGCAGTGAAGTAACGTTATTTGGGTGAATCAAAATCCAAAAACAATTTTTAAGGTACTTATTCAATTTTGGTCGAAATTTTCCTTTCAGCAAAGAAAAATCGTTGGGTAGTAATATTGTGAAGAGAATTGCTTCCAAATCAAAGTCATGATTTGAAACTATTAAAACACATTACGTACGATCAAACCAAAAACGGAACCATTATTGAAATGTTTGATTTGCATATTTGATTTCTGGCAAGATTGGTGATGTCATTAAAATTTTATCTGAAATGGTTTAATACCAAATTGGCGCCAAAGTATACTTCCTATCTACCTTTTGAATACATGGATATCATGCATTGTCCTGTTACTTTTTTTCCTTCAGAAGACAACAGGACATCACTAACCATCTTTCCCCGGATGCTGTTCAATGAAAGACGCTAAAAATGTTAGTCAAAAGTGAAAAGGCCACGCTTGCAATCAAGTGTACCACTTAAAGATGATTTTCCCCCGCTTTTCCATTAGCTCGTTGTGTAACTGAAGCTCGTCGCTTGCGCGTCATCAATAAACATCAATTTTCCACGTACATTCTGTGCAATACCATATTGGTCGATTGGCATGTCGATATATTCAAGATAAAGATCGAATCTATGTATGGCTAGTTAAGGTGAAGGTCGGTGGCTGACACCGAGCCAGCTGGGTTCTAATTCGTTCAAATTATACAAAATGTAGTGGTACAATATGCACGATTTGCATACAGAGCTAGTTTTCGCATTTTCCTCAAAAATTTTACCCGCATGAAATATCTACACATGATTGAATCAAAATACAATCAACATACAAAATAAAGTTATACTCAGATATCGATGGGTTAGTGCACAGATATTGTATGTCCAGTTTTTATCAAAATTGAGTTATCATACACAAAACGTCCATCTGCATCAAACCTTCATGTTTAAAAAGCATTGTATGACCAAATAGTATATTTGAGAAGATATTGCCTTATTCAAATATATAATATGTCCATTTCGTCCATAGTTTTTATGCAAAAGAGATGTATGTCACTTACAATATTTTAAAACAAAACTGGACACAATATCTGTGCACTAACCCATCGATATATGTATGTATGTACATATGTACAGCATCAGTCGTCGAAGACGCAATTTGAACGTCCCTCAAAGTCGATAACAATAATTGATTCTTAATTCTTGTGAAAAAAAAATTATTTACGTGATAATTTATATAATACGTTATTATAATTCGCGATGTCGACGAATGCAAATTCGCGAAAAATGCACACTTATAACATATCAATTTGTGTATTGCAAAATATTATCGCGCTAATAATATACATATGTATATAATATTAAAAAAAATGTCTATAAATTATTTTGTAATAATTTCATATTGTGAAAATTTACGATTTTGTATGAAAATCTCGAACCATTTGAATAATTAATTAATTACTCTATTGACACTTTAAGCGAATACTATAATTTGTATGACAATTCAATTGAAACGCGCGCGACTATTAATAATATCTACATAATTAATGAATACACACCGCGTCTAGTAAATTATTATTATACAGTTTCGATCGTGTTAGGTGTTGTCTTTGGGTGTCTTAAAATGTGAAAGAAAAGCGTGGGTGGAAAAACCCGCCGAAACGAAGGGGAAAGGCGATTCAAATGTGTGATTCGAACGGTCGATTTGGTCGTTTTTTGTGCGATTTGTGGCCAAAACGGAAATCACGGAGATTGCGAAACGGTCCCGCTGTGCGACCGTTGCTCCACGGGGGCCGATAAATAATATTTATATGAACAAATAGAAGAAG
The DNA here is from genome assembly GCA_022651745.1 of Parapsyche elsis. Taxonomy (NCBI): domain Eukaryota; kingdom Metazoa; phylum Arthropoda; class Insecta; order Trichoptera; family Hydropsychidae; genus Parapsyche; species Parapsyche elsis. The sequence continues at coordinate 5,798,686 of JAGVSN010000018.1, forward strand.
ATTGAATTTTTACGCAATGGCGACTTTCGACACGGACCACTCTCGCCTCGACCGGCAATGCGGAAAAATGCGCGGGAAAAAAATACACATGTGTGTGTGTGTTTGTATTAATAAAAAATAAAATAAAAAAAAAACCGCTTACGATGATTCGGCTGTGTGCTAGGGAGGCTTGCACAACTGACTGATCGGTGTTTGGAAATGTCTGGGAGAGCCCCACGGCGACAAGTTAGACCAACTGGACTACCGGGTTGCACAAAGCAGGTGGACAGTGAGATAAAATCGTGACTCATTTGAATCAATTGGTAACTAATTGATTATTTTAGTCATTATGTGAAATATATAAGAATTTTGTCTAAAGAAAGTTCCTAAAGAAAGTAGATGACAGCTAAAGCATACTACATACAATGTACCTACATCGATTGGGCTAAACTTTAAGAAGAACTTTTAACTAAGTAATTTTCATTCATGTCTGTATTGAGTTATCTGCATCCACTTGACTTCACACATTCTTCTCAATTCATTAGCCCATCGTCTACTCGGTCGACATTGCTTTCTTTCACATCCTCTCGGATACCACTCCCGTATTCGCGTCGATCTGCCATCCATTTTCTCGCTGTGTTCAGCACTTTTTTCGCACGTTCCGCTATATCTGCCACTTTGGTCATACTTCTTACCCATGTATTCCTCTTACGATCTCTCGATCTCGATAATTGTTTAACTCGCTGCCAGGATAGATTTTCTATTGGGGCAAAAAATTGCATTCCATTCTTCATAATTTTCAGCCATTCACCATCCACTGTTGGATGAAGGCCACTCCTGTCTGTCTTGAGCAGTTTGCATCCACTCGATTCCACACATTTTTCGCAATTCATCAGGCCATCGTCCGCTCGTTCTTCCTTGCTTTCTTTCACATCCTCGCGGATACCATTTAAGTATTTCTCGCTATGTATCCACTTCAACTTCACGTTCTGCTATATCTGCCACTTTGGTCATACTTCTTACCCATGTATTCCTCTTGCGATCTCTTGTTGTTATACCAAGCATACATCTTTCAATGCTTCTCTGTGTGCACTGGATCTTACGTAACATTTTTGAATTTAGAAGTGCATATATTAACGAAAATAATGTTTAGCACAATTCCAGGTCAAACGCACACTTGGTAAGTATTCCATAGCTTATATAACGCAAGTTGTGCTATCTTGAAAATTACTAGTGATTTTATTAGTAATGCGAAAATATGTTTCTATTTGAAACTTAACCTAACCTAAACCTAAATTTATAAAATTTCAAACCGAACCTAATCCTTAATGATTTTATATAAAATATCAAGTGTATACAGTGTATGTAATACACTGCTACATACATATGTACATATATACATACATATATACATATATACATATGTACATAGAAAATAGGAATTATGTAAATATTATCAAATTAAATTTTGAATGGAATTTTTCTGTCTATACATAAATTTGATTTTAAATTATAGCCCATTAACCAGACTGTCATATAATATTAATGACAATTATTTTTTTTACCTCTTTATAGGCAATTTCCCGGAGTTTTTCTACACACCTATGCAGTTTTGCAACGATTAGAATAACGCGCGTTTCGTCCAATCTTTTAATTACCTATCGAACAGATACACACATAAAATTAGCAATGCACACGCCTGCTAATGTGAATTATAATAAAAATATAAAAAAATGCGGACATCTTACACGCAAATGCGCCCGGCCATAAAATTTATTATGCTAGATTAGAATGAGTTTTTAAACACAACATAAAATGCGTCTTCTGTCAATTTAATTCAGTTGCCTACTTATTTAGAGGCCGGGTTTTTAAAACACACTAATCGACCGAACGGCCAAAATGTCAATGTTCAAGGAGTCAAAAAGGCTCAAGCGACCAGACACGAATTCCAAACACACCAAACGAGTACATAAAAGCGTTATATCAACCGATTGTATTCAATCGCCATTATAATAATGGCACTTGTTATCGTATTAGATAAAATTACGATAATTTAAAAGAATGTTCGAAACGAGCACTCGCACAACACAATCAACGTTTAAAAATAAATATGAAATTAATTTTACTGAATTGAGTAAAAAAAATTAAAAAAAAAACACGAGTATATTCGTCGATTCTCAAGAATGCGTATAATTTATTCGGTTGGCGAATTTCCATGGAAAAACGAGTTTTCATTAAGCACATCTTCGAATTTTTTTCACTCTTTAATATTTTGGATCCGGATGTTCCGAAAATAAAACAACACTGTGATGCGCGTTTCGATTGCCGTGAAAATACATTGTTAAGAAGAATATACACGTGTTTATTGCGCAATCGTGTCTCGTAAATTAGCGTTTATTGATTTATGATTTTTATCATATTTTAACGGTTGCACAAACCGTCTCGTGAATTATTTATGCGTAAATAATAGATAATTTGACCTAAAGTCTCATCTATAAATCGTCAAAAATAGTGGCCGGCGGGAAAAAGAGAGAGACAAAAAAAAAAAACCAAAATTTTCCTCGTCAAACGATGATGTAATGTTAGCACAGAGGTCACGGTTCTCATTAATTGATTGACAACATTCTAAATCAACAATACATCAATCTAAATTTGCACTTATTTTCAACGACTGTACCCCGTGAAGTTCATCAGATAATTATTGTATTTAACTTGAATGATTACCTGTCCAAAAAAAAAACCATTTTCCTTTCCTTTCGCATCATTTCCTTTATGTTTATTCGCAGCTTTGATTATTTCAATTAAAACAAGGTCAAATCTATAACATTCTATCACTCAGTTGTAATTTATTTAATTTAAATCTTGACGAATTATATATTATGTATTTTAAAAACGAATTTAAATTTGACCTTTTCGCACAGCGGCAGCAGCAGCGTTGAATGTTTAACCGCGTTATTAGCTTAACCTTTTTACCGCAAAGTTTAACGTTTTGTCGCGACATTGACTTTGATCGTTGAAGAAAATTTCGTTTTTATTATAGCGGTTATGTTTTTTTTAATATATTTTAAACCACATTACTTGGAAGATCCGCCTCTGCAACAAACAGGATATACGAAAAAGCATACATATTTATGAGAGTTTAAATAAATAAATTATTAACTGAAATAGGAATATCTATAAAACTAAATTTAAACAAGTTTTTCAAATGTTCATTGACCATTTAAATATTAAATTAAATTATTGTCGTTACTATTTATCGATCTACGAGTATATTTATGTATTTATATCTGTCTGTCTGTCTGTTTTCCTGTTTGCTTGTATTTCTGTATACTTGTTCCATATACATTTACAAAATCGTCTGACTAAACGAGACCACGCTTTGCAGAGGAGTTTTCTTTGATCCTACGGATCTTATAGGAAACTTGTTTGCAATATGATATTTCCTTTAAAGTAGCTACTGTACAAAGTTTTATTTCGCTGACTTTGACGTCAATGACGTCATTCAAAATAAATTCCACGCATAAATTTCCAGTTCAGGAAAAGCAATACGAGTGAAAAAAGTACAAATTTTTTTCCTCCAGACAATGCTGGGTACTTCAGCAGGCGTTTCACATTAAAGAGATCAACTTGTGACCAGTTATAATAATAATGATATTTTTATCAGTTTATTTTATATAGTCGTTGGTATAAATGTCTATAACCTGTCAATGTTAGAAGCAAAGTGCATGTCTATTATTATTATTTTGTCTATACGTTATTATTAACAGTTTTTTGCCGTTGTCAGCGTCCCGGTACTTGCGCAAGAAATATAACAGTCAAACCTGCACCTACGGTTAAATCTACATACAATGGTACAGATCAAGTTGATCATCATCCCCAGGGTCAGATGTTTATCGCGATGATGTGCACATTGACGTACATATGAAGGTCTGATATATTTACTTTAAGTTCAAGGTTCGAATGTCAAATAAAGATAATTATGCACAAGATAGAGATATGCTAAGGCTGGTATTATAATAAAATTGTCCTGTCAAGAAATTTTCAGTGTCATAAGTCAAATCTGGAATTGAGTGTTTGTAATTTTTTATTACGTGTAGACTACACAAAATTTCCAATGCTGTTAAAAACTCACGTTGACAGTGGAAAATTTTGATTTTAAGATTATGTTTCATACAAAAATGTATGTGCAATTAGTTTGAAGAGGTAGAGACGCGTATGTTGTGTTGTTAGGTGTCTTTTTTTTTTTACTTAATATTTTGTGCAAAAGTTGTCGTAGCTTGTATTATTTAATGATCCATTCGTATGGAAAGAATCTGATTAAAATTTTGCATAGCCGGTCGAAAAAGTGACAAAACCAGTCGAACCACACGCTCCCTATGCTCAATAATCAACTGTTTCTAACTGAAAGGTGACATCATTTTTATCGACTTAATCGATTTTGAAACGCTCCATTGTGTCTCTTTATAATTTTGTGATAAAATTTGCACCAATGACACTCGCGAAACTAAGCAAGCGCAAAAATTTCATAGGCGTTGGAAAAAATTCAGACGCAAGTAAAATGAAAACTCAACTCGAAACTAATCTCACAGTTGTACAAGTCAATAAAAGTACCTTGAATATAAACTGTAGATTGTACATAGAAGTATTATTTCACGAATATTTTTATTTCCGATCTGGTAATAGCCAAAGATGTCGAAAAAACCTTTCATATCGCAATAAAGCACTACATATATAATATGTCGATGAATTAGTGCACAGATACTGTATGTCTAGTTTAAAAAAAAATTTAATTATCATACACAAAACGTCCCTAGGTATGCATCAAACCTTCATTTTCAAAAAGTATTGTATGTCCAAATAGTATATTTGAGAAGATATTGCCTTATTCAAATGTATAATATGTCCATTTCGTCCATAGTTTTCATGCAAAAGACATGTATGTATGTCACTTAAAATATTTTAAAACAAAACTGGACATACAATATCTGTGCACTAACCCGTTGATGTATAATATCAGTAGGATCATAGAAAGCACCTCTGCAACAGTTGCTCCCGATTAATCAAATAATGTGGGAATGTAAGGCACAGACAATAATTCAATGTTTTAAAACCTACGTAATATATAGATAGAGAAACTGTTCAATTATGTTATAGTATGTAAATATTATAGGTTATAAATTTTGACCTGTCAATTTTCATGGTAAACGTGCGATTTATCGGAATTATTAAAAAAAAACGCAATAATGACTAAATTGATCTGTATTTAATTTTTATATTAATAATACAATATTTATATTATGAATAGGATAATTAGAATATCCGATGTGTGTGTACGTTGTTTATTGACGATATTTGCGTCTCTCGGCATGTCGAGTCGTAACATTTGACCCTTGAGCGTATGTAACGTATGTATACTACTAGATACTATGTAGTATATTTGCATATTACATTTGCGCGATGTCAAAAACACGAACGCGGGAATATCTTCCGGGATCTTTCGGTGACAAAGATTATGATTATTCTTATGTACGAGGATTTTATTCAAAACGTTGACTGAGTAGACGGCGAACGTTGGCAGAAATATTGGACAGAGATGATGCAACGTCTTGTTAGTTACATTGTGCGATATTGTCAACAAGTCATCTTATGATCGGTGAAAAAAAAAATATAAAAAAAAATCTATCGGTGAGTCAAAAGGAGGTCATGGCGGTTATGGTAATGGCGCCGGAGACATTTAAAACAAAACTGCCGCCACGTTTTTGATTGCTTTCTTCGTGTTTTTCGGTCGATTTTTTCGCATTACGCAAACGAGTTCGAAATCTTTGACGTAAAAAATTTTCCAAATAGATTATCGGCCGTGGAAATTGTTCAATTCGACGTTGATAACATTTAATTTTTACTAATATAAATATAAATTAATTAATCGATCGAATCTTCTTTTTTATATTAAAAATATTTGCATATATATTACCGCCACATATTTACGAAATGGACTAAGTCGACCATATGTATGCCGTTTATCTTCATTGAATATTAATTTTTACAAGATTGAAATATTTGGCGTAACCGACAAATAACTTTCTTTGAGTTGCCTTAGAAATTTTATCAAAATGGTGTCTTAATTCAAACTTATTATATTGTAGCAAAGATTTATTTCAATAAAAACAAAATACCCGAGATTGGTAACACTTCCGGTTTTCGAAAGCCTATTCAAAATCATAAATAAGTAAGTAAGTTTTAATAGTTGATGGAAGTAAAAAAAAAAAAAAAAAAATATTGTAAGACAAAAAATACAAAAAAAAAAACAGTTTACTTAGTTTTACGATGATAATAATTGATAAATAGAGAGAGAGAGTCATTCCGAACGACCTTTAATTGCGAAATATTTTCAGCATCACGTTATCGCCAGTTTGGCAACGCATTCGCGAATACTAAAAATTCCACAAAGCAACAATGACTCGATCTATTGCAAAAATTAATTCCTCAAGGTCGACTTGCAGTCATATTTTGACTAAAAATTAATAATGACACACTTAATTGAAAAACGACATCGAAAAAAGTGCGCACAAATCCGATAAGAACAATTTTCCGGAATTTCCACTTTTTTCCCTCTACACTCGGCTACCAAAGTGCACAGAATTACAACTTTTAAACGTTGAAGTAATAATTTCATACAAAAAAATATTCAAATTCTACATATGTAGTTTGATTCAGTCTAATGATGAATTAGAAAGCAATCAAAGCAAAGGAATTAATCCAAATTACATTCGGGGAGTACAGCGATTGTTTTTTTTCAATACAAACTGTTTACATAATACAAATAAAACAAAACAAACTTTTGCACGCAATTAATTGGTGAAAGGTAATGGAAAGCTCTGAACGTTAACCCTTGTTACGCGCAAAAAATGTACAACGAAAAAAAATCAGCACATTCGTTTGATTTTTTTTTTCATTTTTAACACACTTCATACCATTTTTCAGCACGTACGCACACTTTTCAATCACTTTAATCTAACGTGTCATTTACCTTTCAGGTATAAACACATACTGCCAAAAAATTTTAAACCAAAAAAAACAGCAAATCACCAGAACGCATCTGCATACATACCAATGCAGTCATATCTACTATGTACATACATACATATATTAAAAAATAGCTTTTTTTAACCTACACTAACGGATAAAGTAATGATTATTTTTTCGCATTATTACCAACATACACATACATACATTCATTGCAATATGGATAATGGCCAATTGACCAAGGAACCATTACGATAAGTATTTTAGGCAACTCTAATTAATCGGTCAGTATTTAAATCAATAAACGGACAGTAACTTTTAAAAGAAAATAAAAATTAACGAATCGGTCAAATACCGACCGATTATATAAATTTACTTACCGTTTAGTATTAATTAATCACTGAACATTTAATCGTTTAAGTACTGACCATTTATTAAAAATTAGTCACCATTTGGTCCAAATAAGTGACCGAAAATCGGAAAAGTTACTGACCCAAATACGTCGAAGTTTTAGTATTATGAACATTATATGGATAAATCACTTGAATCAAAAACTAATATCATTTTCAGCCGTTCACCATCCACTGCTGGATGAAGACCTCTCCAATCCTCTTCCATTCCGGTCGGTCTACCTTCCACTCGGTCTATCCTGCTTTCTTTCACATCCTCGTGGATACCATTCAAATATTTCTCGCGTCCATCTGCCATCCATTCTTCTTCAACTTCAACTTTTTTCACACGTACTGCTATATATGCCACTTTGGTCATACTTCTTACGCATGTATGTCTTTTGCGATCTCTTCTTGTTATACCAAGCATACACCTTTTCGTGCTTCTCTGTGTGCACTGGATCTTTCGTAGCATTCTTGAATTTAGCGTCCAAGTTTCACAATCCATACGTCCATTGTTAGCCTACTAATATTTCAATAGTAAACACTTATCAACAGGCAATACTCCATTTAAATAAACGGCACCGTAATTATAATACAATCTAAAGTAAGTGACAAAGAATTGATGACAATGTCAAAGGACACAGTTATTACTTAATTTACCACAATTACCATTACTTTAATTTTAAAAATTAATCATTTTTTTAACAACCATGGTTTATTATGCCTTATTTTTCAAGCTAAGCGGAATATTGGATTTAAAAAGTATGTTCATTCTTCCAAAAGCACACCATCCTAGTTTTATTTCTTCTTCTTTACATCCAGTCGTATTAGCACCTAAAAATTCCTATACACAATGGTTAAATCACTGATCTGAGTCAGTTTACAGTCAAATCTTTCAACCCTTTAAATTTGGCATCGAATGCAAAATTCAGGCCCAACGCAACGACGCCCCCCCCGACGCGCATACAAAATCAAAATATGTACAATAAAAAAAAATTGGAAATAAAACTCACTTTTTGGATTATACAGTGGGGGATGAAGAAAAGCGTCGAATGAAGCACACAACAAAAAAAAACCAACAGTTCGAGATTATTCCGTTGCACAACAATAGTTCGTTTCGTTATCACTTGAGATCGGTTTAAAGCACTAACTTATTAGCACTCACGTGCGTGATTGCGTTCGCGTGAGCTGCGTGCGGCAGCAGCGGCCCGGCCTGGAGTGAACAGAGTGGACGCTCAACATCTCTTTATATAGCGGACTCAGAGGCAACCCACGCGATCACACCCGGACCTACAGACTCCAGGGGACCACAGAGGTCAACATTAGCCATGCATGGGCCGGACTATACCAGCAAGTTGGTGTGGGGATTCCCCGTCGAGGTCCAGCGAGCTTTAAAGCTAGCTTGTTCACTGTAAAAGCTCTCGCCGATGAAGACTAGTCGGTGTCGTCCTTTGACCACAGTAAATTCAAAAATTACAAAAAATGAAGTTTCTACCATTCAAATTTTCCATTTGAGTGTTGGAAAATTCCACTACATTTTACAGCCGAAAAAGTGGTCCGTTTATCGATTTTCCATCGAGGAAATTGAACGTGAATGGATTGAGGGACTCCCCGATACTCTATGGCTGATTTTTTTTGAACCTCGACTATCAGATAGATATACATGTTTAGATGGCACGTATTATACTGTGCGATTCACCGGTGTCTAAAAATTTCTTGGAGGTCAAAGGTTCGCGGTACAAATCGACACCAAATCCCTTTTCGACCCTTTTTTTGCGTCGTCCTACTGCTGTGTGATAGATGTGTTTTCGGACCCCATTTTTTATAACCAAAATGGTTTCTAAACGATTATATAATTAGCTGAAAATCGTCTTGCAGTTTTTTTTACGCTAAACTATGTACATAGGCTGATATTACGCTTGGCGACTCCACCAACACCCGATTTTTTTTTAACCTCGACTACCAGATAGATATACATGTTTAGATGGCACGTATTACACTGTGCGATTCACCGGTGTCTAAAAATTTCTTGGAAGTCAAAGGTTCGCGGTACAAATCGACACCAAATCCCTTTTCGACCTTTTTTTTGTTTGCGTCGTCCTACTCGAATTGTTTCGATACGTTTTCGGACCCATTTTTTATAACCAAAATGGTTTCGAAAACGATGATAATTAGCTGAAAATCGTCTTGCAGTTTTTTTTACACTAAACTACATCCAGTAGTTTTCGAATAGCTTCGTAGCCCTATTTTTTTTTGTATGAAGATGAGCAGGTAGCTGGTGACTTTAAAAGTGGTGCGATGTACATAATAAGATGCTGGCCACCGTCAAAAAAATTTCTTCTTCGTCTTCTCGCTATGTGTCCACTTGTTTCATGCTTCTTATCCATGTATTCCTCTTACGATCTCTTCTTACAAGCATACATGTTTCTCTGTGTGCACTGAATCTTACGTAACATTCTTGAATTTAGTATCTACGTTTCACATCCATACGTCATAACTGGCAGTACGCATTGGTCGTATGCCTTCTTTTTTAAGCATAGCGGAATGTTGGATTTCAAAACAATGTTCATTCTTTCAAAAGCACTCCATCCTATGTACGTAGTTTCATTCTTCGTTTTATTACTTCTTTTTTTTATATCCAGTCATATTCACCAATTGTCTTGAGAAATCTGCATTCACTCACTCACTTATTCACACACATAACGCGGGTTGCGCAAAGCGCTCACACTACATAGCCTGACTAACTCACACAAACACTTATGACGCGGTAACCACCCGATGACACTGTCAACGGGTCGTTACTATTGTATTCATATTAGTATGCCTATAGATAAAGTATTGTAGTATTGAATGGGAATAAAAAGAAATGATTAATTTTTAAAATTAACGTAATGGTAACTGTGGTAAATTAAATAATAACTGTGTTTAGTTACTTTGACATTTTCATCAATTCTTTGTCACTTACTTTAGATTGTATTATAATTACGGTGCCGTTTATTTGAAAGGAGTATTGCCTGTTGATAAGTGTTTACTATTGAAATATTAGTGGGCTAACAATAACGTTAGCTATGCACAACGGTAAAAATAGTTTTTAATGAAAACAATTTTTGTATTAGTGTATACCTACATACATATGTACATAGACTATGTGTAGTATCTACCGTCGAACAGACACACAGACTTAGGGCTATTTACTATATATATTTTATGTGAATAAGCTATCGATCCATCTATCCAACTATCAATTTAAAAATAATTTTAAAAAAAGCAGCAAAACCAGATAATTTCAGTAAATTTAAAATCTTCAATGAAAATCGTCGATATTAAAAAATATGTCATACTAATGGGAAGCTTACACAGAAAAACGTTACCAGGAAAAATCATAAAAGAATCAATTTCATCGAATGCAATACAACAGCTATATTATACATAAAAAAACCACAATATTATAATAGATATGATAATTTAACTGTGACCATTTTAGCATTGGTGTTTGTGTCATTCGCGATGCAGCACGTCCGGTCCGTTTGGCACAAAGACATATTTCTAACTTGTCGACAAAAAAATCATCATCATTATTATCATACACGTCTCCATACACACACACACTGCACGATAATGATGTATTAATCACGAACGAAATGATATTAGGTAAAAAAAAAAAAGTACGCGGACAAAAAGCTCGCGAGCTATTTACATTGGACAATAGGGCATACGAAAAGTATGCATACAATTTCATTGAATCTCATAACCAGTCATTCATAACATAAAACCCAGGGATACACACGATTCGGAATGCAGCTCGCGAACGATTCGAGAGGAGAACAAAATAAATAAATAATAACACAAAAAAAAATTCGTCCTCGACATTTGATCAATATTCATACACATTAATACGTTGACGAATAGCGAAGAACGAACGGAACGGCTCAAGGCAAATTGTCCACTTTTGCGACCATTTTCAACCCCCTTTGTATGAATAATGTAACGACGTTGCACAAATACGAATGGTATTCGTATGGAAAAATTGACACGAAAATTATATTGTCATCAATCGGAGAGTATCTATGCAAATCTTTCAAGGTGGACAGAAAAAAAAAAAAACTTGAACGATTGTACCGCAATATTTACTGCATACATTATGCATGTTTCACTGAGAAACTGAAAGTTTACCTTGTTTGTGTGTGTTTTTTTTTTGTTCCCTCTACACAATCACATTTGACTAATAAGGGCTTAGCTTTGCAGATATACTTTCTATTATATTACGGGTCTCACAGGAAAGTCGAGATCGATCGTTTCGATCACTGCAGTTTTTTTTTGAAGTAAAACTTCTTTTCGCTCGGTAGAGTAAAAACGGTTCATCCAACGTTCCATGCAAACAGAGCGAGCGATAAGTGGTCACGCATATCCCCACTCCTCCAGTTTGAAGGTAGGCTATTGCCCTCTATCTTGCTCTTTCGCGTTCGTGCGAGAGAGAGATCCGCCCCGAAAATTCGAGCGTCCCCTCTGCGCCCCGCACCGCCCCTCAGTTTAGTAAAAACGTGTCATCGAAGCGTGGCACGACACGAAAACCAGTTGCGGTCAGCGGGTACCTCCCACTCCTCGGCTAGACGTCAGGTAGCAGTGAGAACAGCGATTCATTGGGTGAGCGTTTAAAGCCACATTTGTGTACACAATTCTTTCACATTCACATTTGTATTCCTTCTTGTACATTGCACTTGCTTTAAATTGCAAAAAAGTTTTACTTATATAGTGAGTAGCGGGTACACACTGCGATTTATTTTTAACAATAGATTATGTAGTTTGAGTTTGAGTATCTATTTCTTCCAACTGCGTTGCTAGAAAGGGACAAAAGTTATATTAAAAAAGGAAGGCTACTGATGCATTTTGTGCCATTGAAATTTGTGTCCATTTTTGACTAACGTGGCTGAATGAAACGAATACTAAAATTCAAACTGCATACTCTCTTGAAAAAGTAAAACAAGTTAAATATGTACATATATAGGCGTCCTTTCTACATACTATGAAGCAATTGAGGCACGAGTCAGTTAGCAAATCAATATAATTCCGTGACAAACGAACACTTTTCATAGTCTGTTTTTTTTTTTTTTTTTTAACAAAAGACTACATATAATTATGCAGTTTGAGTTTCAGTTTCTGTTTCTTGTAAGCGTGTATGTAAAACAAACCTGTTCAAAAAAAAATTTTTGCACCCGGGCAAAGCCGGACACTTGCACAATAAAACATCAAAAATTCGACACTCTATATGCAGATCTCTATCGGATATGCATGTGTGTTTTATATTATTGGAATTGAGTGTGCCTGGTGTTATTTTCTTTATCGTACATTATCATCAATCATTTGTTAACCTTTGGTACGTAATAGCGCACACCTCGGCTTTGTTCTCGAGTATACAAGTTCCCGGATCTAGTCGTTGGCCACTTTGTGTTTCCCTATGGCTAACACTTGAAAAGCTCCCACGTTTAGTGTATGTGTGGAGCATCGCACAATGCACATAAAGACGATTTATCATCAATGTACATATACGATTATATTATCTAACGTTGAAGCCTTAAATTTCAACCTTAGGATAAACTGTGCGTACTGGGTATAATTTAAACCCAGCAAGAGTCGAATCGGGAATGTGCAATGAACAAAGGCATATTTTCGCGATGATTTAAACCGAACGCGTTTGAGTAGTAATTATAAAAAAAATAATCACCACCATACGGAGAGGATGGCCATAGTTGGTGTTAAAAAGTGACGCAACTTGAGGTCCTTTGTTGGTGTTGTGATCTAATAAACAGCTGACTCAACCGAAAGCTACTAGGCCAGCGATTCTGAAACTCGTGTGAAAAATTTGCTAAAAAACACAGTTCCATCGGTCGATCCGATCGATGGCCTCACATTCTCTAATTCGATTACAAAATCTCCAAAAGTGTGTTTTGCAGACGTGACGCGATGTTCGTTAAATTTGTCTCAACTATTTATTTCTCGTTCAATGTAATTGTTAAGGTCACTTGTGTTTGACCTCTATTGAAAAAAAATGTGTGTGTTTTGATTCGATTAACATTTTCGTGTGCCGATCGCTAATTAATAAATACTACTATGTAATGCGCTTATGTGTTTATTTAGCGTTTCGTGTGTGTGTGTGTGTGTGTGAAAAAAAATTATTGACATTTCAAAGAGTATGACTCAAAAATGTCGGAATTTTCATCTCGGATTTTTATTTTTTTGTTTTGTGCGGGTTTTCAGCGCTCGAATCCGCTTTTTGAGTATTTTTCAAATACACATAGAGATGACTCACACTGTGGAACTATTTCCAAAAACAGAATTTCGCTCACAATCAATGTAAACACATCAATAAATAGTTTCTCGCATAAAAAAAAAACACATCAAGATATAATAAACTCTCCCGGGAAATTGATTATACGATATGTATTCATATCACCATAATAGCTTTGTTTATACACTTTATTTTTAATATTACAAGTTTTCACAAACAGTTATATTTAAGAAGGTTTACAAATACCTGTTTTTGTATCATTACATCTGAATAACTTTAAGCTATGACTTCTACGGTGACTAGACGCATTCGCCACCAGTTTCCGGCTGATGTAATTGATAGAAAATAGTATGGTAATTGTCATACGACAATGTATAGTTAAACGAACGATTCGCCCACAGGCAAATGCTACAAAGTACCATGTGAATAAATCAATAGCAAAGCTTTACAAAACTTTCAGGAGAAGCTTAGCGAAAAGCCATGATCTGAAGTTACGGTACAATTTGTAATATTTTTTATTGCACATTCACGATGACGTTGGTTACACAGAAAGAAAAAAAAAACCCAATGAATACCTAAATAATGATGTTATTGTCGGCTCATGTCTTCGGAAAAAAAGAGTATTGATAATTTAATAATGTTCGAACAACAAAAGATTATATCCGGGACAGTGATTAAACGCGCTTGTTGTACACCGAGTACACAACTACCTCATAGTGTTTATTATTTGCCTATCTTTATAATAATATATTACAATTACAGATCGATGGCTCATAAATAAATAAATACAACAATTCTCTAGGTTACGGAGATGGCATGCGGCATGTAATCCTTTAAATGGCGAGATGAGATCTTGAACTAGTATTCAATGCAAACTGGGGCGACTCTATTAAGAGTAATAATCCGTATGAAAAACGATTTAACGTTACTGGATTATCTCGCGTCAAGACAATGACATTCGATCAATATCGATCGAAGTAATTTATTTTTATTTTAAACAAAAAATCTATCAATATATGTAGAAAAAATGGAATTCCATTTGCACCTTTTCCACATCATTTGACTAAACACATTTCCACATCATTTGACTAAATGTGAGAAAATTTTGCAGAGGTACCCACTTATTATGACCCTATGGGTTTTGTAAGGCACTTGAATACGATAGTGTATTTTTCTTTTAGGTAGCTAACATACAAAATTTCAATTCGATTATTTAAATCAAAACATATGTATAGTTTGATTTTTACAAGAAAGTATGCAATTGGAGAATCTGTTTCTTCTTTGTCCCTTTTTGGGACAAAGAATAAACATTACACACATGGTTATAATAAACAAATACTCATATCAGGTGTTTTTAGCCTATGATGAATATTTAAATTTCAATATTTTGTTAGATATGCTTCCAAATTGGATTTGTGGCGATATTTTGAGAGATTTTGAAAATCTAATGGAGTCCTTTGACGATTACTCTCAACCCGATTAAAAAAATGAAGAGTGAATATGAAATCCTATCAGTTTTAATTTGGACTCCGTGGATAATGCAGAAGAACGACTGTATCAATTTACAGAGCAAAGATTCTGCCGAAGTAAGAATTCTCATACCTGATGAATTTTGGTTATCTCACACAGTCGCCTATCCAGATTTATTTATATGGTATATGCAGTAGCTAAAGCTAATTACATAATCCTTAACTAAGCACCTATACAGAGATGTTTTTTTAAGACTGCCAGGAATTTATCAATAGTTTTGGAACTTCGAATTCCATCCGACAGTCTATTATATTCCAAAACACCTCTGTACAAGATACTTCTCCTATTTCTATTTATTCTAACATTTTTTATAATTAAATTATTTTTATTCCTTAAACTACATATATTCACATACATCCATTCCTCTCACAATAAATTTACTAAAATATGATGGTAACATATTATTATCTAACTTATACATAAATACCAACATACAAATCAAAAGTATCATTGACATTAAACCAATCTAATTCAATCATCATTTTTTTTATACGAGCCTACCTATCAACATTTAAAATACATCTCATACCTCTATTTGGCAAATAAAGCACTTCCAGTCTTATTCCATTTGCTACGACTTATCCTTGTGAATCTGAATTTTCTAAGAATCTTTTAGACGTCAGACATATTTTTAAATATCTTGATGTATTTTTTTTCTCAAAATAATTGCTGTATAAAAATTAGTTATTATTTTAATTGTCTTGATTGGTTCAATGAATTTTGGATAGGGAGGAGGAATGAACATTGTTTTCATGAACCAGGTAGGAAGAAGTTTAAGAACCCCTGCTCTAAATAGACAGTGGGTATTTTATAGTCGAAACAAAACGATTTTAAGCTAAGATACAAATGATATTTACACCCGGGGAAAGCCGGGCGCTACAATTAAATTTTCAATACGGAACGTGCCCTTTCATAACCGGAACACTTCGAGGCTAAGTAATACATATAAAATATTCGTAAAGTTTAATCTGCGTGCGAGAATCGTTCATTTCTACGATCGTATCAAGGTGATCTGACGAACGACTTTCGGGAAGTTCGCATATAAAGATGTGTCACCTGGGTCGTTCACTTTAATTGGTCAAGGCAAATATCGATGTGTCGCGTGTAATTTATTTTTTTTAACGAAAAGTTGTCGCTTGAGATCCTTCCACACGTTGCACACTTCAAGATGATTCACGTCTCTGGAAAGATCTTTACATTTTAACGGGCTTTCATTTGAAAACTCGAAATTGGCGAAACCGAAGTTCGATGCGTGACGCACGTTGCGTCACTGACGCAGAAAATGTTGCGTCACGTCAAGGCCGTCTGTGCGAAGAATTCGCAGCCGGTTTGTTGGGAAGAAGACGAAGAAGCCTCGTATCGTCCTTTTCACCGCAAAATATTTCGCATTAAAAAATTCCCTCGATGATTACATCAACGGGCACGATGACACTGAATTGTGTCGCAAACGAGTGCGGTAACGAGGAAACTCGTACTGTGGCATCGACCGGATGCAGGATTTTCCGAGACCTACATACATATGTATATCAGCTTATTCTTATCGTTTTCCGTGTAAAATGTGTTCACTCGGACAATTCCGCATTAGATGAACGTTAATTGTTTGTCACTAATTTGAAATTATCGTGTACGCTTTTCAGTATGGAGTCGTTTACTGTACACGTCATTCTTTGCAGTCGGAAAATGTGTCACGTACTATGTACGTATGTATGTATTATGAGCACCGGTTACGTGTGCGTATTGATAAAGTTTATTACATAACCGATTGATACGTTTCAAGGTCACGATTATATACGTTGAATCTTAGTTTTTCAGTTAAAATTATTTGGGTCGGTACAAAATTATTATTCGTGTAAAAAAATACATTTTTCTGTTGAGAGATAAAGCGCGTGTTTACGGCGTTTTTTGTTTAATCGTCACGTTTGCAGAAAGTCACTGTTTGTTTTGAAATTCGCATGTTTTTTTACCCCCCGTTTGAGCAGAGGCTGACAATTTACTTGAAAGTTACATAAATAAAAATTGATGTTCAAGTGTAGAAATTGAAACGTGACAAAAAAATCGTAGAAAATTGTGCATGTGCGTTATTGTTGTTGTTTTCTTTAGATGAATTAACGATTTTTTTTTAATGCTGGACCAAGTTCATTGAAAAGCAACGATACAATATTTGACAACAATGACCTTGAAAATAATCAATCGGGTGTGTAATTATTGATTTTGGCCCATTTAAAGTCGAACTACACGTATGTACATACATATGTACATAAGTTGGCTTACCATATTATTTTTCTCTCAAACCGGGACATTTTTTTTTCGAAAAAATATGTCTATTTTGTATAATTTTTTAAAAATATTTATTTTTTTGCTTAATAACATTTTGTTTCTAAATTATTTTTAATTTCACAAGAAAATCACTAAACTATGTATAAAAATGCGTCACAGGCGAAATTTTTTTTCTAAAACACAGCATATGTATATGTACATACATGCAATTTGTAAAATTTAGCGAATTGAGTAAAAACAAATCGGAACAATCCGGTCAAACTGAGACGTGTGGTAAGCCTATGTACTTACATTATGTACATACATACATATGTATAAGGAATTGTTTACACATATTACATATGTACATACAGGTATTCGTTACAGTCAGAAAATGTGTCACTGACGACAAATGGCTCAATTTACGAGCTTGTCGTCGACTAAGAATTCATTTAATTGACTTAATAAAAATATTTGAAAAATGAATTCCACTATAGGATAAAATTATAAAAATCCAAGAAGGACGTACATACATATATGTATGTAGTTATCGCAATTACGCTAATGTGCGTGTACAATAATATCCGGTCGTATTGACCTCTGATTCCATTGTGCGATCACATTTGGGAAGCGTCGAAAACGTCTTCTCAAAATTTATTTGCATAAACAATTTCAATATCGCATGTGTACGAGAGACCATTCAAGAATATCGTTATGAATAGACACGACATCTTTAGACTCGTCTGCGTTCAATATTATTATTATAATCGTTAATTTATCATTACAAAAAGAATATCGGTATACAAATACGGGTACGTTTATTTTAACGTTCGGTTGACCTTTATTTATATTATGTAATAATTTTATGTGTCAAACCGTAAACGTTAGTTTGTTTTACACAAAATTGTTAAAAATCCAAGTTGACCACCTTTAACCTTAATTCCAACAAAGCCTTTCGCATTTACAAATTAACATACACAAAGTATTTATTTTCTATTGGTATTTGATTTTTTTTATTATTATTTTTAAATCACTATAAGATTTTTTTCTTTCAGATTTTAAATATTAATTATCGTCACGATTTATTTACCTATCTATTTTAACGCAAGACATTAACATTTTTTTTTTAACGGCGGGGTTAAAAAAATTTAATAATTGCATTGTGTTTATTTTCGTTAATCGACGCTACTAATGAGAACGCCACAATCATTAATATTAATTTCAATTTGCAATTTTACAACGCGCTTTTAATTTATTGCGAGTTGGTAAATACACATATGAGCCGTCTCAACATTTTTACTCGATAATTACAAAGTGTGTGTTTGGTAACGCGAAATGTCCGAAAAAAAAACCCATTTCTTCCATAGCGGGTACGCCATACAGTTTATAAATTAATTTTTTGCTGCAATTCGTATATACCAATATAACTAACTGCGGCATAACAATTACGTCATTGGAAACAGTCTAATTTCGCTTCTGAGAATTTCATCCTACACCTAATCAATGAATCATTCGCTATTTATCTCATTAATCTGCATTCGAATAAATTAAGTTTTATCAAACTGGACCACTGCACGTGGGCGTTTTAACTATATATGTTTATTATTATGAGATATTTTGTGCTAGTATTTATTTTACGTATTAAAACGTGTACCTGTGTGTACTAGACTTACTAGACTTCGGAATTTCGGATTCTCGAACCTTTTGCCGCAGGTATATTTGGGTGTTGCCGTTGCCCACCTGAATTTTCGTTCAAGATAATAAATATTATTAATTAAATTTTATATGTACATACATAAATTTTATTTATATAATACAGTAGCTTAAGCTAATTCATTATAATCCTTAACTAAGCACCTGTACAGAGATGTTTTTTTAAGACTACCAGGAATTTTTCAATAGTTTTGGAACTTCTCATTCCATCGGGGAGTTTATTATACTCCAAAGCACCTCTGTACAAGATGCTTCTGCTATTTTCACAAATATCGACGAAAAAATGTGTCAATCGAAAACTGAATTCAAGCCACTCTATACCTAACTTAACTTCACGAAAAGTAGACTTTTTTCACAAATATCGACGAAAAACTGCGTCAATCGAAAACTGAATTAAGGCCATGATGTACTCAACCTAACATCGCTAAAAGTAGACTTTTTTCACAAATATCGACGAAAAAATGTGTCAATCGAAAACTGAATTCAAGCCACTCTATACCTAACCTAACTTCGCGAAAAGTAGATTTTTTTCACAAATATCGACGAAAAACTGCGTCAATCGAAAACTGAATTAAAGCCATGATGTACTCAACCTACTATCGCTAAAAGAAGACTTTTTTCACAAATATCGACGAAAAAATGCGTCAATCGGAAACTGTTTTCAAGCCATGGTGTACCCAACCTAACTTCGCGAAAAGTAGACTTTTTTCACAAATATCGACGAAAAACTGCGTCAATCGAAAACTGAATTAAGGCCATGATGTACTCAACCTAACATTGCTAAAAGAAGACTTTTTTCACAAATATCGACGAAAAACTGCGTCAATCGAAAATGGAATTCAAGCCACTCTACACCTAACCTAACTTCGCGAAAAGAAGATTTTTTTCACAAATATCGACGAAAAACTGCGTCAATCGAAAACTGAATAAAATCCATGATGTACTCAACCTAACATCGCTAAAAGAAGACTTTTTTCACAAATATCGACGAAAAAATGCGTCAATCGGAAACTGAAATCAAGCCATCCTGTACCCAAGCTGACTTCGCGAAAAGTAGACTTTTTTCACAAATATCGACGAAAAAATGTGTCAATCGAAAACTGAATTCAAGCCACTCTATACCTAACCTAACTTCGCGAAAAGTAGATTTTTTTCACAAATATCGACGAAAAACTGCGTCAATCGAAAACTGAATTATAGCCATGATGTACTCAACCTACTATCGCTAAAAGAAGACTTTTTTCACAAATATCGACGAAAAAATGCGTCAATCGGAAACTGTTTTCAAGCCATGGTGTACCCAACTTATCTTCACGAAAAGTAAACTTTTTTCAGAAATATCGATGAAAAAATGCGTCAATTGAAAACTGAAATCAAGCCATCCTGTACCCAAGCTAACTTCGCGAAAAGTAGACTTTTTTCACAAATATCGACGAAAAACTGCGTCAATCAAAAACTGAATAAAAGCCATGATGTACTCAACCTAACATCGCTAAAAGAAGACTTTTTTCACAAATATCGACGAAAAAATGCGTCAATCGGAAACTGAAATCAAGCCATCCTGTACCCAAGCTAACTTCGCGAAAAGTAGACTTTTTTCACAAATATCGACGAAAAAATGTGTCAATCGAAAACTGAATTCAAGCCACTCTATACCTAACCTAACTTCGCGAAAAGTAGATTTTTTTCACAAATATCGACGAAAAAATGTGTCAATCGAAAACTGAATTCAAGCCACTCTATACCTAACCTAACTTCGCGAAAAGTAGATTTTTTTCACAAATATCGACGAAAAACTGCGTCAATCGAAAACTGAATTAAAGCCATGATGTACTCAACCTACTATCGCTAAAAGAAGACTTTTTTCACAAATATCGACGAAAAAATGCGTCAATCGGAAACTGTTTTCAAGCCATGGTGTACCCAACCTAACTTCGCGAAAAGTAGACTTTTTTCACAAATATCGACGAAAAACTGCGTCAATCGAAAACTGAATTAAGGCCATGATGTACTCAACCTAACATTGCTAAAAGAAGACTTTTTTCACAAATATCGACGAAAAACTGCGTCAATCGAAAATGGAATTCAAGCCACTCTACACCTAACCTAACTTCGCGAAAAGTAGATTTTTTTCACAAATATCGACGAAAAACTGCGTCAATCGAAAACTGAATTAAGGCCATGATGTACTCAACCTAACATCGCTAAAAGTAGACTTTTTTCACAAATATCGACGAAAAAATGTGTCAATCGAAAACTGAATTCAAGCCACTCTATACCTAACCTAACTTCGCGAAAAGTAGATTTTTTTCACAAATATCGACGAAAAACTGCGTCAATCGAAAACTGAATTAAAGCCATGATGTACTCAACCTACTATCGCTAAAAGAAGACTTTTTTCACAAATATCGACGAAAAAATGCGTCAATCGAAAACTGTTTTCAAGCCATGGTGTACCTAACCTAACTTCGCGAAAAGTAGACTTTTTTCACAAATATCGACGAAAAACTGCGTCAATCGAAAACTGAATTAAGGCCATGATGTACTCAACCTAACATCGCTAAAAGTAGACTTTTTTCACAAATATCGACGAAAAACTGCGTCAATCGAAAACTGAATTCAAGCCACTCTACACCTAACCTAACTTCGCGAAAAGAAGACTTTTTTCACAAATATCGACGAAAAACTGCGTCAATCGAAAACTGAATTAAAGCCATGATGTACTCAACCTAACATCGCTAAAAGAAGACTTTTTTCACAAATATCGACGAAAAAATGCGTCAATCGGAAACTGAAATCAAGCCATCCTGTACCTAACCTAACTTCGCGAAAAGTAGACTTTTTTCACAAATATCGACGAAAAAATGCGTCAATCGAAAACTGAATTAAAGCCACTCTATACCTAACCTAACTTCGCGAAAAGTAGATTTTTTTCACAAATATCGACGAAAAACTGCGTCAATCGAAAACTGAATTAAGGCCATGATGTACTCAACCTAACATCGCTAAAAGTAGACTTTTTTCACAAATATCGACGAAAAAATGTGTCAATCGAAAACTGAATTCAAGCCACTCTATACCTAACCTAACTTCGCGAAAAGTAGATTTTTTTCACAAATATCGACGAAAAACTGCGTCAATCGAAAACTGAATTAAGGCCATGATGTACTCAACCTAACATCGCTAAAAGTAGACTTTTTTCACAAATATCGACGAAAAAATGTGTCAATCGAAAACTGAATTCAAGCCACTCTATACCTAACCTAACTTCGCGAAAAGTAGATTTTTTTCACAAATATCGACGAAAAACTGCGTCAATCGAAAACTGAATTAAAGCCATGATGTACTCAACCTACTATCGCTAAAAGAGACTTTTTTTCACAAATATCGACGAAAAACTGCGTCAATCGAAAACTGAATTCAAGCCATGATGTACCTAACCTAACTTCGCGAAAAAAAGTAGATTTTTTTTCACAAATATCGACGAAAAAACTGCGTCAATCGAAAACTGAATTAAGGCCATGATGTACTCAACCTAACATCGCTAAAAGAAGACTTTTTTTTCACAAATATCGACGAAAAAATGCGTCAATCGAAAACTGAATTCAAGCCACTCTATACCTAACCTAACTTCGCGAAAAGTAGACTTTTTTTTTCACAAATATCGACGAAAAACTGCGTCAATCGAAAACTGAATTAAAGCCATGATGTACTCAACCTACTATCGCTAAAAGTAGACTTTTTTCACAAATATCGACGAAAAACTGCGTCAATCGAAAACTGAATTAAGGCCATGATGTACTCAACCTAACATCGCTAAAAGTAGACTTTTTTCACAAATATCGACGAAAAACTGCGTCAATCGAAAACTGAATTCAAGCCACTCTATACCTAACCTAACTTCGCGAAAAGAAGATTTTTTTCACAAATATCGACGAAAAACTGCGTCAATCGAAAACTGAATTAAAGCCATGATGTACTCAACCTAACATCGCTAAAAGAAGACTTTTTTCACAAATATCGACGAAAAAATGCGTCAATCGAAAACTGAATTCAAGCCCATCCTGTACCTAACCTAACTTCGCGAAAAGTAGATTTTTTTTTCACAAATATCGACGAAAAACTGCGTCAATCGAAAACTGAATTAAAGCCATGATGTACTCAACCTAACATCGCTAAAAGAAGACTTTTTTCACAAATATCGACGAAAAAATGCGTCAATCGAAAACTGAATTCAAGCCATCCTGTACCTAACCTAACTTCGCGAAAAGTAGATTTTTTTCACAAATATCGACGAAAAACTGCGTCAATCGAAAACTGAATTAAGGCCATGATGTACTCAACCTAACATCGCTAAAAGTAGACTTTTTTTCACAAATATCGACGAAAAATGCGTCAATCGAAAACTGAATTCAAGCCACTCTATACCTAACCTAACTTCGCGAAAAGTAGACCTTTTTTTCACAAATATCGACGAAAAACTGCGTCAATCGAAAACTGAATTAAAGCCATGATGTACTCAACCTAACATCGCTAAAAGAAGACTTTTTTTCACAAATATCGACGAAAAAAAAATGCGTCAATCGAAAACTGAATTCAAGCCATCCTGTACCCAACCTAACTTCGCGAAAAGTAGATTTTTTTCACAAATATCGACGAAAAAATGCGTCAATCGAAAACTGAATTAAAGCCATGATGTACTCAACCTAACATCGCTAAAAAAGAAGACTTTTTTTTCACAAATATCGACGAAAAATGCGTCAATCGAAAACTGAAATTCAAAGCCATCCTGTACCCAACCTAACTTCGCGAAAAGTAGACTTTTTTCACAAATACGAAAAAAAACTGCGTCAATCGAAAACTGAATTAAAGCCATGATGTACCTAACCTAACTTCGCGAAAAGTAGACTTTTTTCACAAATATCGACGAAAAAATGCGTCAATCGAAAACTGAATTCAAGCCATCCTATACCTAACCTAACTTCGCGAAAAGTAGATTTTTTTCACAAATATCGACGAAAAACTGCGTCAATCGAAAACTGAATTAAAGCCATGATGTACTCAACCTAACATCGCTAAAAGACTTTTTTTTTTTCACAAATATCGACGAAAAAATGCGTCAATCGAAAACTGAATTCAAGCCATCCTGTACCCAACCTAACTTCGCGAAAAGTAGCTTTTTTTCACAAATATCGACGAAAAACTGCGTCAATCGAAAACTGAATTAAGCCATGATGTACTCAACCTAACATCGCTAAAAGAAGACTTTTTTTTTCACAAATATCGACGAAAAAATGCGTCAATCGAAAACTGAATTCAAGCCATCCTGTACCCAACCTAACTTCGCGAAAAGTAGACTTTTTTCACAAATATCGACGAAAAACTGCGTCAATCGAAAACTGAATTAAAGCCATGATGTACTCAACCTAACATCGCTAAAGAAGACTTTTTTCACAAATATCGACGAAAAAATGCGTCAATCGAAAACTGAAATAAAGCCATGATGTACCTAACCTAACCTAAGAAGACTTTTTTCGCGAAAAAAAGTAGACTTTTTTCACAAATATCGACGAAAAAAACTGCGTCAATCGAAAACTGAATCGAAAAAGCCATGATGTACTCAACCTAACATCGCTAAAAGAAGACTTTTTTCACAAATATCGACGAAAAAAAATGCGTCAATCGAAAACTGAATTCAAGCCATCCTATACCTAACCTAACTTCGCGAAAAGTAGACTTTTTTTTCACAAATATCGACGAAAAAACTGCGTCAATCGAAAACTGAATTAAAGCCATGATGTACTCAACCTAACATCGCTAAAAGTAGACTTTTTTTCACAAATATCGACGAAAAAAATGCGTCAATCGAAAACTGAATTTAAAGCCATCTCTATACCTAACCTAACTTCGCGAAAAGTAGATTTTTTTTCACAAATATCGACGAAAAACTGCGTCAATCGAAAACTGAATTAAAGCCATGATGTACTCAACCTAACATCGCTAAAAGAAGACTTTTTTTTCACAAATATCGACGAAAAATGCGTCAATCGAAAACTGAATTAAAGCCATACCTGTACTTCAACCTAACATCGCTCGAAAAAGAAGACTTTTTTTCACAAATATCGACGAAAAAAACTGCGTCAATCGAAAACTGAATTAAAGCCATGATGTACTCAACCTAACATCGCTAAAAGAAGACTTTTTTCACAAATATCGACGAAAAAATGCGTCAATCGAAAACTGAATTCAAGCCATGATGTACTCAACCTAACTTCGCGAAAAGTAGACTTTTTTCACAAATATCGACGAAAAACTGCGTCAATCGAAAACTGAATTAAAGCCATGATGTACTCAACCTAACATCGCTAAAAGAAGACTTTTTTCACAAATATCGACGAAAAATGCCGTCAATCGAAAACTGAAATTAAAGCCATCCTGTCACCTAACCTAACTTCGCGAAAAGTAGACTTTTTTTTTCACAAATATCGACGAAAAACTGCGTCAATCGAAAACTGAATTAAAGCCATGATGTACTCAACCTAACATCGCTAAAAGAAGACTTTTTTCACAAATATCGACGAAAAAATGCGTCAATCGAAAACTGAATTCAAGCCATCCTGTACCCAACCTAACTTCGCGAAAAGTAGCTTTTTTTCACAAATATCGACGAAAAACTGCGTCAATCGAAAACTGAATTAAAGCCATGATGTACTCAACCTAACTTCGCTAAAAAGAAGACTTTTTTCACAAATATCGACGAAAAAATGCGTCAATCGAAAACTGAATTAAAGCCATGATGTACTCAACCTAACATCGCGAAAAGAAGACTTTTTCACAAATATCGACGAAAAACTGCGTCAATCGAAAACTGAATTAAAGCCATGATGTACTCAACCTAACATCGCTAAAAAACTTTTTTTCACAAATATCGACGAAAAATGCGTCAATCGAAAACTGAAATCAAGCCACTCTGTACCTAACCTAACTTCGCGAAAAGTAGACTTTTTTTTTCACAAATATCGACGAAAAACTGCGTCAATCGAAAACTGAATTAAAGCCATGATGTACTCAACCTAACATCGCTAAAAGAAGACTTTTTTTTCACAAATATCGACGAAAAAAATGCGTCAATCGAAAACTGAATTAAAGCCATCCTGTACTCAACCTAACTTCGCGAAAAGTAGACTTTTTTTCACAAATATCGACGAAAAAACTGCGTCAATCGAAAACTGAATTAAAGCCATGATGTACTAACCTAACTTCGCGAAAAGTAGACTTTTTTTCACAAATATCGACGAAAAAACTGCGTCAATCGAAAACTGAATTCAAGCCATGATGTACTCAACCTAACTTCGCGAAAAGAAGACTTTTTTTCACAAATATCGACGAAAACTGCGTCAATCGAAAACTGAATTAAAGCCATGATGTACTCAACCTAACATCGCTAAAAAAGAAGACTTTTTTTCACAAATATCGACGAAAAACTGCGTCAATCGAAAACTGAATTCAAGCCCATCCTGTACCTAACCTAACTTCGCGAAAAGAACTTTTTTTTCACAAATATCGACGAAAAACTGCGTCAATCGAAAACTGAATTAAAGCCATGATGTACCAACCTAACATCGCGAAAAGAAGACTTTTTTTTTTTCACAAATATCGACGAAAAAATGCGTCAATCGAAAACTGAATTAAAGCCATGATGTACTCAACCTAACATCGCTAAAAGAAGACTTTTTTTCACAAATATCGACGAAAAAACTGTCAATCGAAAACTGAATTCAAAGCCACCTATACCTAACCTAACTTCGCGAAAAGTAGATTTTTTTTCACAAATATCGACGAAAAACTGCGTCAATCGAAAACTGAATTAAGGCCATGATGTACTCAACCTAACATCGCTAAAAGAAGACTTTTTTCACAAATATCGACGAAAAATGCGTCAATCGAAAACTGAATTCAAGCCATCTGTACCTAACCTAACTTCGCGAAAAGAAGACTTTTTTTCACAAATATCGACGAAAAACTGCGTCAATCGAAAACTGAATAAAAGCCATGATGTACTCAACCTAACATCGCGAAAAAAGAAGACTTTTTTCACAAATATCGACGAAAAAATGCGTCAATCGAAAACTGAATTAAAGCCATGATGTACCCAACCTAACTTCGCGAAAAGTAGACTTTTTTCACAAATATCGACGAAAAACTGCGTCAATCGAAAACTGAATTAAAGCCATGATGTACTCAACCTAACTTCGCTAAAAGAAGACTTTTTTCACAAATATCGACGAAAACTGCGTCAATCGAAAACTGAATTCAAGCCATGATGTACTCTAACCTAACATCGCGAAAAGAAGACTTTTTTCACAAATATCGACGAAAAAAACTGCGTCAATCGAAAACTGAATAAAAGCCATGATGTACTCAACCTAACATCGCTAAAAAGAAGACTTTTTTTTCACAAATATCGACGAAAAAAAATGCGTCAATCGAAAACTGAATTCAAGCCATCCTGTACCAACCTAACTTCGCGAAAAGTAGACTTTTTTTTCACAAATATCGACGAAAAACTGCGTCAATCGAAAACTGAATTTAAAGCCATGATGTACTCAACCTAACATCGCTAAAAGAAGACTTTTTTTTTCACAAATATCGACGAAAAATGCGTCAATCGAAAACTGAATTAAAGCCATCCTGTACCTAACCTAACTTCGCGAAAAGTAGACTTTTTTCACAAATATCGACGAAAAACTGCGTCAATCGAAAACTGAATTAAAGCCATGATGTACTCAACCTAACATCGCTAAAAGAAGACTTTTTTTCAAATATCGACGAAAAAATGCGTCAATCGAAACTGAATTCAAGCCATCCTGTACCTAACCTAACTTCGCGAAAAGTAGACTTTTTTCACAAATATCGACGAAAAACTGCGTCAATCGAAAACTGAATTAAAGCCATGATGTACTCAACCTAACATCGCTAAAAGAAGACTTTTTTCACAAATATCGACGAAAAAATGCGTCAATCGGAAACTGAATTCAAGCCATGATGTATACCCAACCTAACTTCGCGAAAAGTAGACTTTTTTCACAAATATCGACGAAAAACTGCGTCAATCGAAAACTGAATTAAGGCCATGATGTACTCAACCTAACTCGCTAAAAGTAGACTTTTTTTTTCACAAATATCGACGAAAAAATGCGTCAATCGAAAACTGAATTCAAGCCATCTGTACCTAACCTAACTTCGCGAAAAGTAGACTTTTTTTCACAAATATCGACGAAAAACTGCGTCAATCGAAAACTGAATTAAGGCCATGATGTACTCAACCTAACATCGCTAAAAGAAGACTTTTTTCACAAATATCGACGAAAAAATGCGTCAATCGAAAACTGAATTCAAGCCACTCTATACCTAACCTAACTTCGCGAAAAGTAGATTTTTTTCACAAATATCGACGAAAAACTGCGTCAATCGAAAACTGAATTAAAGCCATGATGTACTCAACCTAACATCGCTAAAAGAAGACTTTTTTCACAAATATCGACGAAAAAATGCGTCAATCGAAAACTGAATTCAAGCCATCCTGTACCCAACCTAACTTCGCGAAAAGTAGACTTTTTTCACAAATATCGACGAAAAACTGCGTCAATCGAAAACTGAATTAAAGCCATGATGTACTCAACCTAACATCGCTAAAAGAAGACTTTTTTTTCACAAATATCGACGAAAAACTGCGTCAATCGAAAACTGAATTCAAGCCACTCTACACCTAACCTAACTTCGCGAAAAGAAGACTTTTTTTCACAAATATCGACGAAAAACTGCGTCAATCGAAAACTGAAAAGCCATGATGTACTCTAACCTAACTTCGCGAAAAGAAGACTTTTTTTCACAAATATCGACGAAAAATGCGTCAATCGAAAACTGAATTCAAGCCATCCTGTACCCAACCTAACTTCGCGAAAAACTTTTTTTTCACAAATATCGACGAAAAAATGCGTCAATCGAAAACTGAATTAAAGCCACTCTGTACCTAACCTAACTTCGCGAAAAGTAGATTTTTTCACAAATATCGACGAAAAACTGCGTCAATCGAAAACTGAATTAAAGCCATGATGTACTCAACCTAACTATCGCTAAAAGAAGACTTTTTTCACAAATATCGACGAAAAAATGCGTCAATCGAAAACTGAATTCAAGCCCATGATGTACTAACCTAACTTCGCGAAAAGTAAGACTTTTTTTTCACAAATATCGACGAAAAAATGCGTCAATCGAAAACTGAAATAAAGCCATCCTGTACCCAACCTAACTTCGCGAAAAGTAGACTTTTTTCACAAATATCGACGAAAAATGCGTCAATCGAAAACTGAATTAAAACTGTTTTCAACCTAACTTCGCGAAAAGTAGATTTTTTTCACAAATATCGACGAAAAATGCGTCAATCGAAAACTGTTTTCAAGCCATCCTGTACCTAACCTAACTTCGCGAAAAGTAGACTTTTTTTCACAAATATCGACGAAAAACTGCGTCAATCGAAAACTGAATTAAAGCCATGATGTACTCAACCTAACATCGCGAAAAGTAGACTTTTTTTCACAAATATCGACGAAAAAATGCGTCAATCGAAAACTGAATTCAAGCCACTCTGTACCTAACCTAACTTCGCGAAAAGTAGATTTTTTTCACAAATATCGACGAAAAATGCGTCAATCGAAAACTGAATTAAAGCCATGATGTACTCAACCTAACATCGCTAAAAGAAGACTTTTTTTCACAAATATCGACGAAAAAATGCGTCAATCGAAAACTGAATTAAAGCCATCCTGTACTCAACCTAACTTCGCGAAAAGTAGACTTTTTTTCACAAATATCGACGAAAAAAAAATGCGTCAATCGAAAACTGAATTCAAGCCACTCTATACCTAACCTAACTTCGCGAAAAGTAGATTTTTTTTCACAAATATCGACGAAAAACTGCGTCAATCGAAAACTGAATTAAGGCCATGATGTACTCAACCTAACATCGCGAAAAGAAGACTTTTTTTTCACAAATATCGACGAAAAAATGCGTCAATCGAAAACTGAATTCAAGCCATCTATGTACTCAACCTAACTTCGCGAAAAGTAGACTTTTTTTTCACAAATATCGACGAAAAAACTGCGTCAATCGAAAACTGAATTAAGGCCATGATGTACTCAACCTAACATCGCGAAAAGAAGATTTTTTTTCACAAATATCGACGAAAAAAAAAACTGCGTCAATCGAAAACTGAATTCAAGCCATGTCTACACCTAACCTAACTTCGCGAAAAGTAGACTTTTTTCACAAATATCGACGAAAAAACTGCGTCAATCGAAAAAACTGAATCGCTAAAAGAAGACTTTTTTCACAAATATCGACGAAAAAATGTCAATCGAAAATGAAATTCAACCTAACTTCGCGAAAAGTAGACTTTTTTTCACAAATATCGACGAAAAAATGCGTCAATCGAAAACTGAATTCAAGCCATGATGTACCTAACCTAACTTCGCGAAAAGAAGACTTTTTTCACAAATATCGACGAAAAACTGCGTCAATCGAAAACTGAATTAAGCCATGATGTACCTAACCTAACTTCGCGAAAAGAAGACTTTTTTTTTCACAAATATCGACGAAAAAAAATGCGTCAATCGAAAACTGAATTAAAGCCATGATGTACCCAACCTAACATCGCTAAAAGTAGACTTTTTTTCACAAATATCGACGAAAAATGCGTCAATCGAAAACTGTTTTCAAGCCATCCTGTACCCAACCTAACTTCGCGAAAAGTAGACTTTTTTCACAAATATCGACGAAAAAACTGCGTCAATCGAAAAAATCAAGCCATCCTGTACCCAACCTAACTTCGCGAAAAGTAGACTTTTTTTCACAAATATCGACGAAAAATGCGTCAATCGAAAACTGAATTAAGCCTAACCTAACTTCGCGAAAAGAAGACTTTTTCACAAATATCGACGAAAAAATGCGTCAATCGAAAACTGAATTCAAGCCATCCTGTACCCAACCTAACTTCGCGAAAAGTAGACTTTTTTCACAAATATCGACGAAAAAAAATGCGTCAATCGAAAACTGAATTAAAAGCCATCTGTACCTAACCTAACTTCGCGAAAAGTAGACTTTTTTTCACAAATATCGACGAAAAAAATGCGTCAATCGAAAACTGAATTCAAGCCATCTATACCCAACCTAAGTTCGGCGCGAAAAGCGAAAAAGACTTTTTTCACAAATATCGACGAAAAATATCGTCAACGAAAAAAAACTGTGTCAATCGAAAACTGAATTCGCGAAAAGTAGACTTTCAGAAACCTAAAATCGACACAAAAACGAAAAATGCGTCAATCGAAAACTGAATTAAAAGCCATGATGTACTCAACCTAACTTCGCGAAAAGTAGATTTTTTTTCACAAATATCGACGAAAAAATGTGTCAATCGAAAACTGAATTCAAACTATACCTAACCTAACCACTTCGCCAAAAGTAGATTTTTTTGTTAAAATATCGACGAATCCCGAACGTCAAGACAAAACTGAATGACACGAACAGTGATGTAACAAAAGGTCGAACAGTGGAAAAGTGCTTTTTTTTTTTTTTCACAAATATCGACGAAAAACTGCGTCAATCGAAATTGAAAATGATTAACCTAAAATAGAAAATAAGACAAAAGAGAATATCGTAAAAAAAAACAATCGAAAAAAAATTAAGGCCATGATGTATTTATTAAATAATATAAAAGAAAAGAAAAATTTTTTTAAATATGTACAAAAAATGATGTCGATATGAATTCAGTGGAAAAATAATATTTTTTTTTCGTATGTACATATCACGAAATGTCGTATCTTTTAGAAATATCGAATAAATATAAAACAAAATATAAAAAATATATAAATATATAAAAGCATCCTTTCGAGAATATCGGACGGTGGCTTTTTTTTTGACAAATTCGATGAAAAAACGCGTCAATCGAAAACTGAATAAAACCTGGTGATCACGGGTTCAAAAGAAGACTCGAGACGTTCGTATTTTTCAAAATTACCGAGGCGAGCGAAATCAACAGACAGACCGGCAGACGGAATTGGGCTATTATATATATAGACTTTTTCACAAATATCGATGAAAAAAATATGTTAATCGAAAAGTGTGAATGGTATAGTATACTAACGGAATATCCTAAGAAGCGTTTAGGGTCCAAAGGTCGCACGTTATCAAAAGCATCCATCTTTCCGCCGTCTAATAATTACCATATTCTTTTGAACTGGTAATACTATTACAATAATTTTACTTCATTAACAATGTTTTGTATAGCCGTTATCCAAAAGGAAAGTGTCTTTATTGCACTCAAGTTCCGATAAGATCCGCATAACCATTATTGACGTACATACCTCTGTAAGCATTGTACCAAACGCATGACGCATGAAAAAAAAAAAAAAAAACAAATGAACAATTAACAAATATACAGATATAAAGACAGGCACACAGAAAGAGATAAAAAGACGCAAAAATACATAAAGATATGTAAGTGATATGTACATAGATGATTCAACGGGTAGCACATACATACACATACAATTATGTATGTATATCAAAACCTTAAAACACCTAATAACACGTCAATAAAACTGTACACACCTGCGTTAGAAGTTGACGTATCTTCAGTGGTATTATTCGGTGGTCATCAAGGTGAGGTGCAGGTGTTGATGTTGTAAATTGTTTTGACAATGAACGGTCCAACCTCGTACAGTGGAAATTCAACCTCTTGCCAAACAATAAAGTAGATTGAATTGCAGCTGAGATGGCGCCTCTCGATATTCGATACCGGTGGCGAACGATCATCCATCAAGCATTCGATGCTTAGTCAATAACGATTGTCGCCGATACCTGAAACAATCAAAAACGTATTTCTTAACGTGTATAGAATTTCTCAAGAGACTAAAACCGCACGAGAGTTCACACACGACCACTTAAACTTAATCCGGCAAATCTATCTATACAAAAATTAACCTACTTAAAGTATGAATGAATGAACTGTCGATTGGGCTTAGTACGTGTGACAAATTTTTCAGACAAAAAAAACACGCTATTATGATTTAATTGAACAGACTTTGGTCAAAGTTTTGAAATTTGGTTTGTTTCATAGCTCTTTAAGACAGCGGTCGCTAACCGATGGTCCGCGAGAGATTTTTTTATAATTTTCATCAATTAAAGGCCTCTCCAATCCTCTTCCATTCCTGTCGGTCTTGAGCAATTTGCATCAACTTGACTCCACCCATTCTTCTCAATTCATCAGCCCATCTTACACTCGGTCTACCTTCCTTTCTTTAATATCCTCTCGGATACCATTCCAGTATTTCTCGCGTCCATCTGCCATCCATTCTTCTCGCTATGTGTTCAGTCCATTGCCACTTTAACCTTTCCACACGTTTTGCTATATCTGCCACTTTGGTCATGCTTCTTATCCATGTATTCCTCTTACGATCTCTTTTTGTTATACCAAGAATACACCCTTTCATGCTTCTCTGTGTGCACTGGATTTTACGTAGCATTCTTGAATTTAGCATCCAAGTTTCACATCCATACGTCATAACTGGCAGTTTTCATAATGAATAATGAATATATCGTGTACATATTATAATTTTTCTATCATTATAAGGTGATATTCAACTTTTTGTAAATAACTTGGAGTGCAAATACTTGGAGTGCATTTCATATTTAGAATGTTACTTTTATGGAAAAAAATCATGGTAGTGGTTCGCGGGATTCGAGATTTTGAGTTTAGTGGTCCGTGAGGTCTGAAAGGTTGGCGACCGGTGTTTTAAAGTAAGTTAAACACAAATAGTAATATCATTGTATCCGTCGGTGTAAGCCAATCATTAAACTCCACTTATGATTGCAACACAACTATTATGGATAGGGTGTAGGTAGGGAAAGTGAGTCATATCGAAAATGATTGCATATGACTATAGCTAATAGCTTGCCCGGATTTGGCCCAGAACCTTGAGCTTTTAAGTTTATCAACTACGGTATTGCAATGACTAATCTATGTATGTAAGTTTATCAGAATAGCAATGCTTACTGTTTGAACGTTTATTGGTAGAGTGGAAAGGGTTACCTAAAAGAATTAATCAACGTTTCATTAAAATATTGTATGGTTATTCCAAATCACTCCTTGTTATTTTTTCAACTGGCACTTTAACCGGTTTTATTACAATACATAATCTTTAATTGGCCGGATTTTACGCAACCTGGAGGAAAATCGTTTCAAAATAGGCATCCATATTTTTTACTAATTGTTTATGAATATAAATATAGTGGTGAAGACCTCGGGCTACACATTCGTGGTCAATTTCTAAGAACGTGAAAGGTTCGTGACCATCACTCAGAACAATCCCATTTTTTTTTTTCAACGTCCGCTGCAGCAGTTAGAGCTTTTTTTTTTGCTCGGTCACGCTATTTTGTGGAAATGCGAATCACAAGAGAGATACGAAAAAAATATGATCGCCCACTAAAATCGCTAAAGCTGTCAGTTATGTGGAACTTTCGGCACGCGAAATATTATTTACCAATCATCTAGATACCGACGAACGTGTGGCGATTTATTTTTACGATGATTTTCATTGGCCAACGTCTCGCCGTTTATCGCTGTCAATCTCGCAAACAAACTGCGGAAAATTTATTAAAAATTAAATAAAAATCAATTAGCAGTTTGCATTAGAAATGTCGTGACATTTGAAAAAACAATGAAAATGCAAATTTCGCCGCCGATGATTCATTTTCGATGATTTTCTTCGGAGGAAATGAAAGGCACAGTTTCTTATACAAGTATTGATTAATCTGCCATCTCCTCTACGGGACTGTTTACTCTTCGATTGTCTGCAACATTTGCCATTGTCATTCGCGATTGCATTTTTATCCGCAGACGGTGGTCCATTGTTGACTCGCGAATTATCATTGTTGTATTATCGAGTGAGTTATAAAACTAGAGTGCCATTTGTCGTCGAGTACTTTTTCGACAACGTTTAAAAGTCTTTCGCTCGAGAAAAATGTTAAATGTCTAAGTAGATTCTATTGTGCAAACTGATATTTATTAATATCCGGTTCACGACTAACATGATCGCTAAAACTTTGAACACCTCTACGAATCAATAGAACTTAATATAAAAGAAAAGAACAGGATTCGAAATAAATTATATAATATCTCAATACAAAACTTGTATACAAGAAATTCTTTATTGTATTGTATACAAAATGGAAAATTTATATTAAATAATAGCAAAAAAAAAATTATCATTGATAATTGTGTTTATTATCAACACACATATATCAAATGGAAAAAATTAAACATGCTATTTACGAATAAATGAGATGATCTTAAAGATAAGCCGAAAAGTCTATTAATATGTTGTTTTTTTTTTTGTTATTTACATACATATATTGTTTATCTTTCGTTGTATCTATGATGATTGAATCGTATAAAATATATATCTGTATTATTATTGAGTGTTATTCGTTACGTTGTACGATGACCAATAGCCGTTCTGTAATACTTTGGGTTATATAATCATTACGCCACTTTGCCCGGCAAGAGACCTATGACCTTTTCCAACTGTTTGTTTTGTTCCCAATAACCATAGCCAACGGCGTCCGTTTATACGTACACGTATGTACATACATATGTACATATTTATAAATACATACGTATGTATAAATAGACTTTAATAATCACAGTAATTGTGTAAAATAAAGACATGCGTCAATTTCGTCACGCCGCAAATCGAAGCGTGGGATGATCCAGTTTATTAAATGTCACTGTCAAGCACACAGATAGATCCGTACGTGTGCTTTTGCGATGCATTTTATTTATAGATAATCATTTTGCTATTTTGAAAATAGAATAAAATGCGCCAATGCATAAAATGTTTAGAATGCGTGGGTTTTTTTTTGTTGCGCGGGTTTGTCGCTTACCCGCTCATTTGAGTCGCGCAAAGAAAATCCTTCATTACACGTTTGCATATAAACATTTAATTTGTAATGCTATGAATATAATGTGACCATCCATTTATTCAAATTCAATTAAAGAATAAGTTTCGCATTTATAAAAAAAAAAATATCGTTGAAAACTCGCAACACACTCTAAAATTTTATTATATTGATTTGAATACAATTAAATTTATTGATATGTCATTGGTAGAATTGCACAAATTTATGCGCCAAAAAATCATTATACGTCATATAAAGCGAAACTGATGACAAAATTGAATATATTTCATATAAATAATAATACGCGTGAGGAGCGAATGAGTCAAATCCGTTGACAAGCGTATCGCATATACATATGTGTGTATGTATGTGAGGAATTTTTTTTTTTTGCTAGTATTTATTTTCATAAACGCAATATTAATTAAATGTAACGCTCGAGTCGCATAAGTTAATGTGCATAATTTATTAATGTCATAAATGTGTGACGCAACAGCGTTTCGGCAAAATGAATACATCAAATACATCGCGTTCCGATTGAATAATGAGCGAGAAAGAATGGACAACAAATTGAATACAACGTCTATCTATCAATATTGCGCTTAAGTGATTACCGAAGATATGCTTATTAAAAGATAATAAAAATGGTGCAACAAACATCGTCGAGGAATAATATTTACAAATTAAATTAGTATAATGTGATAATGCAAAATATTTAAGAATTTTGGCTGAAGATTTGACCATGAGACGTACGCGTGTAGTAATAACATTCCATTGTTGTCATTTCGTGCGTACATACATACATATCTTCCGCTAAGAATGTGTCAAAATTCACGCACGTTTTTGTGTACGCGAAACTTTTATGTACATATTATATATAGGTATAATATGTACGTATGTATGCTCGGTGTTAAATTAGTAAAAAAAACATTTGCAATTATAAAAAAAAATAATGATAATTCGCCAAAATATACTTTCGAAAACGAAATGGCATTCGTTGCACAAAAGGTTTTCCCACGTTCGATAAGTATTTATATTCGTACACTTTGCCAAAAACCGCTGATTATACTTGCACATTATTTTGCTGCACCTGTGCAGCCCAACGGTGTACTTTCGCGAATGTCGTTTTTATATTTACAATGTTTACGTGTTGAAAGTCGTAAATCTAGTGCTAAAAGTTGCGTTAAAATTTCAGTCATTATAAATTCATCTGTGGACTTTTACGAGCCATTTTTTTTTCAACGCGGCCAAAGAGCCTTCACGTTGCTACTATATCGTCAAATTTTCATTGTTTACTTTGATTAACTAATTGCTAATTTTGTTGATGTAATACTACTAAAATTTATTACAAAATCAAATGCATCGATTGAAGAAAACTATTGACTTTTAAACGATTACAATTCTCTAATAATAAGCAGTTAAATGTTCATCAGAACAATAACCATAAACTATACTATTTATTAGTGCAGTTAGCACTTTGATAGAGAATATATATTTCATTTTAAATACGTGTAAAATTTGAAGATACATAAAGAAATATTTATTATTCGTTATTAGAGTATGTATAAAAATGAAATAAAACAATGTTTGAAAGTCAAAATATTAAAGCGTTGATTTTCCGATTTGTATTATACCTAGAAGTGTTCAAAGGAATATTTATGCAATAAATTGTATTATTAGTGACTGAATTTGAATTTACCTCAATGCAAGTGTAATATTTTACCGAGTTTATTTATACTCTAAGATTTGAAACGGTGCTAAACGATTCCAAATACATACATACACACCTCGATCGCGAGACATGCATAAGAAGATGCAATTTTTCAATTCAAAAAAAAAAATGTCGATGAAAAGTCACGACGAAGCATTGAAATAACGATCCGTCATCGGCATAGAACACGTCAATACGGCAACTATTTATAACGCAATCTAATATTAAATTACATTTTTTTTTGTCATCGCCACGCACGTTTCAAAACGAAAAGTGACAACGGCATTCATTTAGAAACATTTTTTTTTTGTTAAGTAAATGCTATCGAGATTTTGATTGATAAAAATTAGCACCTATCTCATCTCTTAATCGTTTAGTTTTAGATATTTTCACACCGAGAAGGAGGAGGACGCTCATTCCACCCACGTTCAAAGTTTTACGCAACCCGTGTGCGCCGATTATGAACTTGTATTACTTTTTCAAAACACATTCAATATCGTGCGTTTCGATCTGCATCTAAAAATTTCATTTTTTTTTTTTTTCCACCAGTCGCGTTTAACAAATTGATTGAGAAAAAATGTACAGGTATATAAAATAAAATTGCAACAACGGCAACATCGACGTGCGCAGAAAATAAATTTCGGAGATGAGCACCGTTGATAAGAACGTCTCTGACTTTCATCGCGCAACCATTTCATATGTGCAAGTGTTAATGGAGATATAAACGCCGAGAACGGCAATATACATTACAAATTCCTTCTGTATGTGTATATAAATTACAATACATAACGATAATATGAGCTTTGGGTTTTGAAAGTGCAATTAAATACAAAGCTTTTTTTTATCGCTTTTTTATCGCAACGGGGTTCCACTGTAATTGAAATAAAGAGCTTTGAATATCTTTTTATACAATAGAAAGCAACAAGGACAGCTTTCTGCATCGCATAATTAAATCCTCATATCGATGGGTTATAGTGCACAGATATTGTATGTCCAGTTTAAAAAAAAATTGAGTTATCATACA
The DNA here is from genome assembly GCA_022651745.1 of Parapsyche elsis. NCBI lineage: Eukaryota > Metazoa > Arthropoda > Insecta > Trichoptera > Hydropsychidae > Parapsyche > Parapsyche elsis. The sequence goes on from JAGVSN010000018.1 coordinate 5,837,614, forward strand.
CAAAACGTCCATCTGCATCAAACCTTCATGTTTAAAAAGTATTGTATGTCCAAATAGTATATTTGAGAAGATGTTGCCTTATTCAAATATATAATATGTATGTCCGTTTCGTCCATATTTTTCATGCAAAAAAGATGTATGTCACTTACAATAGTTTAACACAAAACTGGACATACAATAATAACCCATCGATATGTCGAAATGTTTCCTCGACAGTTTAACTTTAAATATCGTCATTGGCAAAATTTGAATCTAAACCCAAATCGACTGTCTCCTGTTATAATTTGCCATGTTATCTAACTCGATTTTGAAACGGTTCCATAAAATTAGCACCGTTGTCCATTTGTTCTCTTCCATTTCACCCCTCCAAATGCCAATTAATTGGAAACCATTTGTGAGTATCTTTCCCTAGTCATACTTCACTACGACACATGGGAAAGTTTCAAATAGTGGAAAGACAACGCTCGATATTAAGTATGCAAGCTTCAGATAATTAATTGAACGTCTGTTGAAGGGTTAGTTTTAGTGTTTATCTCAACGCATCATCGGCGAAGAAATTCACAAAACACCATCACAACACTGAGACTACTTTTAAACAAGGCACAGATACGTTGCCAGTAGGTCCAACTATTTTTGTTTTCGGAAAGTTGACTTATTCCGATTTCAAAACAAACGGCTCATATACCTGTCGGTTGTGGGCTTCACGTAGTTTTTCATTTGGATCCAGTTGACGCGATGCATTAGGGAGTTGAAGGATTTTGAAGTTGTTTTGCAAGTTGTCCTCGCTTAGGCAATAATAACCAACACAGCCAATATCCAATATGGAGACGTCTCCGGCTACCGATCTTTACGACCTCATAGAAGAGATAGTTTCGCAAAAGAAGCCATAGTTCGGGCGCTGGTTGCAATCAGCGTGGGCTACTGTATCACGATTGCCTCACGGTGAAAAACCGCGCTCAAATAAACTTCCCCGAAAGTGTTATCACAATGGATTGATTATATTATTGCAGTCTACCATAATATGATCACGAAGCAGACGAGCTACATTTATTATAAGCGAGCGAGTGTACTGATTTGCATAACAGTCAATTAACGTCTCGCTTATACGGCAGGGCACTTAACTTCGGCAACTTTTTCGGGTACTAATAACTTGGGCAACTTCACGGGCGGTTAGTTCGTTTTTAATTAATACCTACATACCTACCTATATACAGCATTTGCATAATTAACTCCTTTTAAAGATGATAAAATTGGTGAATATGATTCGATGTAAAGAGAAAGAAATGAAACGAGGATGAAGCGTTTTTGAAAAAATGAACATAGTTTTTAGCAATATTCCGCTATGCTTTAAAAAGAAGGCATACGACCAATACGTACTGCCAGTTATGACGTATGGATGTGAAATGTGATGGTTAAATTAAAGAATGCCACGTAAGATCCAATACACACAGAGAAGCGTGGAAAAATGTATGCTCGGTATAACAAGAAGAGATTGTAAGAGGAATACATGGATAAAAAGTATGACCAAAGTGGCAGAAAAAGTTGAAGTGGACACACAACGAGAAGAACGAGTGGCAGATGGACGCGAGAAATACTGGAATGGTATCAGAGAGGATGTAAAAGAAAGCAAGGTACACCGAGTGGACGATGGGTTGACGAATTGAGAAGAATGTGTGGAGTCAAGTGGATACAGATTGCTCCAGACAGACAGGAATGGTAAAGGATTGAAAAAAGCGGCTGAAAATGATGAAAGATGATACGATTTTCGAGAAACTTTTTCGATTTCAAAATGCATCCTAAATCATACTATTTGTTCCGAATATTTAGACATGTTACGGACAAAGTGTGAAATTGTACCCGAATTGTATAAAATGCCTAGTCGTTTTAGGCAAAGCACGAAAAAAATGAATTTCACTGGTTTTTTTTCACCAATCTGGTTTTTTATCTCACCAAGTTGATCCTGAAGAACAAATTGGACCAGTTTTTTTTTTCATGTTTTCTATCAAACTTAATTTTGCTATTTTCAATTTATGAAGCGTAGTTCATTTTGCAACCTTAGCCATTTTATACGATGCGTGATTTCACACTAGTTGTTTTCCTCTTTGATTAATCTAAATAAAATTGTACAGAGGTATGTACATACATATTATGATCCCGCGCGTCTCGTGTTTTTTTTCTTTTGATATTTTAATCAACGTTAGAATATTAGCAGTCAAAACATAGCAAGTATTAAAAAGTAATAAAAAAAAACCAATTTCATACTACATTGGCTAGTCTATGTAGTATAATTAGATATCCCGAGAACGTTGCGATTGCGAACGTCTGCCATTTTAATGGCGACCCACTCGATAGAATAATACATATAGATTTTATATTACTTTGCAACGGCTGAAACTTTACGATTGGCAATTAATGTACGCACTTACCGCGAGATGATTGCCCGCAAATCATACTTAAGCAATTTGCACGGCAATTTACCGGGAATTTTAAAACGCTTTTGTATCGCACACACATGGACCGTAATTTTTGTTTCATTTATTTACAGAGTCAACTAATGAGATTGTTGTAGCGACGCGTAAAAGTCGCTAATAGTACATAATTCGATGGGTTAGTGCACAGATATTGTATGTCCAGTTTTTATCAAAATTGAGTTATCATACACAAAATGTCTATCTGCATCAAACTTTCATATTAAAAAAGTATTGTATATCCAAATAGTATATTGCCTTATTCAAATATATAATATGTCCATTTCACCTATATTTTTCATGCAAAACAGATGTACATATGTCACTTACAATATTTTAAAACAAAACTGGACATACAATATCTGTGCACTAACCCATCGATATTATAATAAGAAACAATTTGTTAATAGTGCACATACCACTAGGTGTAACAAATTAATGCGCAATTCGCGTATATAAATTTCATACAGATTTTCGCAATTGTATATATACGTCGATTGCTTAGATGTGTTTTAAATTTACATTTCAAAAGATGCTCAATCGAATGTATAAATATTTATAGACGTACATAGCACGCGAAAATGTGCATTCGAATTATGTTTTTGCAAATGATAATGTATCGACTGATCGGTTGCAAAGGATGAAGATAAGCATATTATAATATGGGGGGGTATCATAAAGATTACATTTAATTTGGATTCAGAGATAATGCTCTCGACCAACGACTGTCAAATGTGGAATGAAACATTCATTCAAATATGTTAAAGGTAATATCAAACGAAACGTTGTTTTTTTTTATGTTTTTTTTTTTTTTTTTTGGTTGTTTTGAATCGTCCAAGTCGACGCGTCCCATTTGGAAGTGGACACATTTATATAAAATGCATAATCCGATAATCCACATAGATCGATTGACCTTTCGGTTATGGGCCATGGCCGGATTGCGGTCGCTTATGATCTGTCGCCGAGTTTGCCAATAACGAATTCTTATCGAATCTAATTCGCAAGCCGTGTCGGTCGGTCGCATCGTTTTACATCGGACACCTTTGAACCGCAAAATAAACGATCGCCGATTGCACAAATTACCACGATCGACCACTGAGCGAGGAGATTAAACCAAAACGGCCAAAACTGAGGGTATTTTTAAAAGATCCAAAAATCCAAACTGTCGATTTTATCAGCGAGTGCGTACACAAGAATTTTACATTTTAAATCTAATCAAACATGTATATAATTGCCATACGAAAAAAAATTGAAAACTACAACGAAGTGATGCCATTTACATTTTCAATGTATGTACTGTACAATATGCTAAATGTGTTCAATTGGTAACCATTTATAATCTTAGAGAAGCGTTCATTGCGAGTAACCTGGTAGTGTTTAACAATTTAACCAATCTTTATACTCGGAGACTCCAAAATTGTCAGAGACTCATTCTTTTCAAATAGAGTGGTCGAAGTTTGGAACCGCCTGACAAATCAGCTAGTAGCTTCCGAAAATACAAATATGTTTAAAAATTATCTCGACAATTTTTTGAATACAAATAGATTTTTGTAATCCTTCAAATATCAAATATACAATATACATACATATACATATAACCAAAAAATTAAAAACTGTATGTACAATTTACATATATCAGACTCCTGGGCTCCATTGACTATGTCGCCTGTCCATGTAATTTAAATAAATAAAAATCCAACTTAAGATGGACACTAGTCTTGACCGATTAAGAATCGATCAGCGCAGACTGTCTGGATCTGAACCAATGAGCTTCGTCATCATCTCGACTTTTCAGAATAAACATTAACGATAACCAACCAAAATCGTCAATTTCAGACAACTTTATACTTTTCGGTCTACAAAAATCGTCGCAAGAGTAGGGATGAATGGACAGAATCCGAGACTCAAATAACAAAGAGGTGACCTTTTTTTTTTTTCAACATTTCGACTCCCACAACTAGGATTTTTATATGTGAGTGTCTTAGTTAGAGTCGGAACATTTTTAGAGCGTGAGCATTGACTATTCTACATCTATGGTTTAGACCAGTGGTCGGGAACCGGCGGCTCCGGAGCCGCATGCGGCTCTTTGCATGACAGCCTGCTGCTCTCGCTGTCATCCAACGTTTTGCTTGAAACACAAAATGTTGAAACATAATTTACACCAAATCAAAATGAATCCTATTTCCATAACCTCATGGCAATAAAAAGGTTGAAGATCGTTTTTCAGATTGAATTTAATAATAGTTTTTATATCAATATCATGAAAATAGCTTATTCCTTACAGCTATCCATTTTACAAATGAGTAACATTTAAATTCATTTAGAATATACATATGTACACACATACAAATGTATATTCAAAAAATAAAATCCGAAAATAATGTTGCGGCTCCCAAACTTACCAATTTTGCAAGGTTTTCTCTGATTTGGCTCTTAGGTCGAAAAAGGTTCCCGACCACTGGTATAGGACACATGCAATAGATGGCCTGCCCCAAGATATTTAGATATACATAATAACCCAATCCTAAACCTTATGGGTATACACGAAAAAAGTCGCCAATATTGTTTATTTTGTCCATAAACGACAAAAGTATTAATAGTTCTAAAAAAGATTAACATTATATGTATAAATTCCGAGCCATAGTCATGTGCTTACAACACACGTACAAATGAGGCTTTTATTATATAGATTATAATAGGGCTAATCACACAATGGCTTTGTGCCAAATTGAGAATCATTAATAAATTCTGCAATGGTGAAAAACACTTACTCAACAATTCCACAAATAAAATTGTTTAACAAATGACGCAACGACACGTGAATATGATTTGCCCCGCAGCTCATTCTACATACATTTACATTAGATATTATTTATTTTTCATACCAATATATCTATAAATGATAGTACGTAAAATGTGACGTGCAGACAAAGTGACTGCAGGGTCTACTTTTTGAAGTGTTTGGGGTCAATCTTTGACGACTTCAGTGTACATATGTACGTACAACAATAGGTATACATATGTTTAAATTATTTCGTATCGGACACATGGCGAAATGTGTCGTAAAACGTCGTTATTATAATAGATGAATCACCTTTATCGTATTTCGTCACGTTTTGTCGGACCTACTATACATAAAATATGTGTACCTATCGTTTACTTTTCTTAAACACCCAGCCATTATGAAAATCGATTCACAAATCCGCGACTGACCCACTGAATCGAAAACTATTAATTTTGAACTTTGACACGTTAGGTTCGACGGTTGCACGTATCGGTGCAGTGCTAATTCGATTGGCATTTGACTATATTATATGTGTATCCATCAAAATTATAATTCTAGGAAGGTGTGTGCGCGTGTGTGTACGTAAATTGAGACGACATAGTTTGAGACTAGTTTTCTCGATTAACTAATGATACTCGTATAATCTCGATTTATGTCTGTTTGAATAATTTTATGCACGGCGATGATGATGTTGCGATTCGATTATAAACTCAATTTTTAAAGCTTTACATGGTTTGTTAAACTGTTTGTAAATAATCATCATTTCTCACAACCAACACTATTGGCATAGTTAAACAGTGCATAAATTACTACCTAGAACATAATTGTACGTTTTGTCGTTCCTTATAGATTACTACACCCTTTGACTAATTGGGATCAAACTTTGAAGTATTACACCTTATGCTTATAATGTACGTATGTACTTTAGTGCGATACGATATTTTCTTTCGGAGTTTTGTTTTGATGACATACTAATAACACACGGAGTAGTATGTACTAACTGTTTAATCAGTAGAGTAATTCCGGGGCAAACGGACACTCAAACAAATCGATGGGTTAGTGCACAGATATTGTATGTCCAGTTTTGTTTTAAAATATTGCAAGTGACTACATCTGTTTTGCATGAAAAATATTGGGACGAAATGGACATATTATTTATTTGAATAAAGCAATATCTTCTCAGATATACTATTTGAACATACAATACTTTTTAAACATAAAGGTTTGATGCAGATGGACGTTTTGTGTATGATAACTCAATTTTGGTAAAAACTGGACATGCAATATCCGTGCACTAACCCAGCGGTCGCCAACCGGTGGACCGCGAGAGAATTTTGGTGGTCCGCATTTTTCATAATCATCATCATATTCAGCCATTCACCATCCACTGTTGGACAAAGGCCTCTCCAATCCTCTTCCATTCCTGTCTGTCTTGAGCAATCTGCATCCACTTGACTCCACCCATTCTTCTCAATTTATCAGCCCATCTTCCATCTTCCATCTACCTTGCTTTCTTTCACATCCTCTCGGATACCATTCCAGTATTTCTCGCGTCCATCAGCCATCCATTATTCTCGCTATGTGTCGACTTCAACTTTTTCACACGTTATGCTATATCTGCCACTTTGGTCATACTTCTTATATCATCATTAAATCATACAATCTCTTATTTTTATACCAAGCATACATCTTTCAATGATTCTCGGTGTACACTGGATCCTACGTAGCATTCTTGAATTTAGCATCCAAGTTTTACATCCATACGTCATAACTGGCAGTTTTCATAATGAATAATGAATATATCGTTTATTTATTATAATTTTTCTATCATTATAAGGTGATATCCAACTTTTTGCAAATAACTTGGAGTGCAAATACAAGTGTAATTACCATTTCATATTTAGAATGTTATTTTTATGGATAAAATCATGGTACTCGTCCGCGTGATTCGAGATTTTGAGTTAAGTGATCCGCGAGGTCCGAAAGGTTGGCGACCGCTGCACTAACCCATCGAAATGGCAACTTTGTAAGAAGCTAAGTGTCTATTCGCCCCAGTTTAACTTAGATCTATCGTAAAAGTATATCTCGCCGGATCAAAAGACCATTTCATAATTATTTAGTTAATCTCGAAATGGGATCGATGAAAGTGTACGATTTCGTCTAACAGGCCATGTGTATTTTTGCATCGCAAAAGATTTTATCACATTTTCATCAAGTATTTTAGATAACGTCTTTTATAATAATATGTATATACACGTAGCTCAATTATTATATACGATTGTCTATAGTGCGATATCACGTGCATAGGGCTGCGTTGACAGTTGAATAGGTGAGACAGTCAGCAAAATAGATAAGTTGCCTTTCGAAAGGGGGCGCCTGGCATAAATGTCAATGCATTCATTCTGACGATATTGAACGGTCATTTTATTATATTATTAATATCTATGCCCACGTTGAAATCTATCCGTCGGATTGATGGTCGATAATCGTTTTCGTACATACGTACAGGTACGCGTTTCGTCAAAGTGTTGACCTCAGTGTTAAGTGCGGACAAGGCAATTGCGTGTGAAATACCTCTCCAGTGTGTCGTCGAGAGGAGCCTGCAATATTTAGATATGTCCAATAAATACATATCGTAAAAGCAACAACGTTACTCATTGTGATTGTCATCACAATAAAGTTAAACCTGTCATATGGATAAATAGATGGATAGTGCTCCTTTTGGTCTAAAGGCGAAAATTTTTCTTAACTTCTGAGAACTAACTATTGCCTAACTATTATGTTATTTTTTTATGAGCTATAGAACACGTTGATATAATAATGGAGATGGAATAGTTTGATAATGAAGTTTGTGCGCCGAAATCGTCGATACTATCTAGTGGTCATATGTTCGCCAAACTTTCACTGCAAATTATAAAAATCTTGATGAAACCTTATATTAATTTTAACGTAAATCGTTTATAAGATATGGCAGTTGTACTACATATCCTTACATCGAATTATTTATTTAAATATGAGCTACTATTTTCATTTGTTTTTTCTTTGAAAAAGTCAATTAATATGATAATAATTTGTTGATAATGAAATGTACATATAACTATTCAGGCAACACCGTGTCCTTATAGCTAGTATTAAGATGAAAAAGCTCACTAGCAAAGCTAATAAATATCTAAGCACACTATTGATCAATGTCGCGTAGACAATAGTGACGATTTCGAATCTGATAATTAATATTTCTCTCAGTTTTCAAAAGCGAATTCGCACGTATTGTGAAACCGAATTGATCATCATTTTATTTTTAATTAATACGCATATGCTTTTTTAGAGTCAACGTATTTATGTCAACCAAAGGTGAACAAATAAATATCACTGAGAAATATCAAGGAATGTTTTTGTATGTGTGTGAATACGTATTTATTATGATCATTTTAATTGTGTATTCTGATAAAATTGTGCAATTCTTGGTAGTCGAGGAATTTGATTCGAAAAAAGAGACACTTGTGGTGATAAAATAAATTTATCGAAAATTCCAAACGAACGTTCATTAATATCTATCCTTTCAAAAGGTTAAAATAGGTGTTATAAACGTTTAACGTCGATTACGATAACATTTATTAAAACCCATCTTTACGATTCGTATAAATATTTTTTATTCAATAAAAGAAGGTTAAATTCATCGTCTATAAATGAGTTATATTGTCATTATACATATACTAAAAATATTTGTATTTGTTTATCGCGTATTCATTCCTTGCCATTTTTCGTTGTCATTATAAATCGACAATTACAATTTTATTTTTCTTATTATAAACTACATTTATTATACTTCAACCGCGTCCATTTATTATTTATTGGCTACAAGAAGTCGTTGATAAATCAAGAAATCGATATTTTAATTAATATACAATAAATAAAGCTAAATTCGGCGATACACAAACAACGCAGCGCACAAAAAAAAAACAATAGAAATGTCATATATTTATGTAAAACGTTTATGAAGTCATCGTCGCTTTGCACGCGAAATATGCAGATTTTCTTTTTATAATAAATAAATAATGGACACATTTAAAAGGACGTTATTCTATTGAAAAAGTTTAACCGTCGAATTTCGCAACAACACATCAAATTGCAAGCACACCGAGACAAAATCTAAAGAACCGTATATTTTGGTTACAAAATAATGAAAATAAATCAATAACACAACATACACACAAAAGCCAGATGCATACTTTGATAGCGTTTAATTTGCAGTGAAATTTCTTATTATGAATGTCCAGGGTTATTTGTTTTCGAGCGAGTGAATAAAAAGTATTCGAACACACTATCGAATTCCAGACTTTTGTGTGTGTGTTCTCTTTGGCCTTTGTTGAAATTTTTACCCTTTGTATTCAATGTAATTTATTTGGAATCCGCGTCCGCATCGTCAAGGATGTCGATTTCGAAGAAATTGAAGTTTTCCTCTAACACGACTCGCTTATAAATACTAGAAACAGTACAAGGAGAAACCTTTACATTTACATAATAAAAGAAATTCATAATATTAATCACAATGTTGCTTGCAATTTGACCATGAAATTGATCACTCATAGTGAACACATCCTTTCACAGAAAAAAACCCGATAAACACATTATATCACTAATGCGATAGCACTTGACAAATATATAGCAAGGTTATTCAAAGAAGGGTTTATCTTTAGCAAAAGAAATCAAAGTTTATCCAAAACTAATCAAACAGCTTCGTAAAATAAAAGTTTGAAGACTTTACTTTAGTATACATACATATGTATGTATGTACATACCGCTATGCTAAAAAACGAAGTCATACGACCGATGCGTATTGCCAGTTATGACGTATGGATGTATGGATGAAATGTGGATGCTGAATTCAAGAATGTTACGTAAGATCAAGTGCACACAGAGAAGCATGGAAAGATTAATGCTTGGTATAACACGAAAAGATCGTGAGGAATACATGGGTAAGAACCTAAGAAGCTTGACCCAAAGTGGTAGATATAGCGGAACGTGTGAAAAAGTTAAAGTGGCAGTGAGCTGGACACATAGCGAGAAGAATGGATGGCAGATGGATGCGAGAAATACTTGAATTGTATCCCAGAGGATGTGAAAGAAAGCAAAAAATACTAAGTGGACGATGGTCTGATGAATTAAGAAGGATGTGTGAAGTTAAGTCGACGCAGATTACTCGAGACAGACAGGAATGGAAGAGGATTGGTGAGGCCTTCATGCAGCAATGGATGGTGAATAGCTGAAAATGATAACATGAAAAGAAGTATGAAACAGTTCTCTAAACGCTAGTATAAAACCGTCATAATCCTTGCCTTATCGCAAATTAACGATATTCAGATTAATTATCTCCGTATAAAGCGAACATGTTCAATTTACAGTTGCGATAAAAATATGAGGGTATGCAATTTCCATTCAACATCCTTCACTACTATCTGAAATTTAAAGTGCTGCTCCTTTTAACAACGGCGTAAATCAGTGACTCCTTTATAGTAATACGTCCATTCTGCCATTTATTGAACAACACGTTATTTATACTCATAGGGATAATGAATGAGTACAATGAATGGCTACAAGTATACATAATGAATGAGCCATTAAGTCGTTAAGGTATACGTAATAACAACTACATAAACAAAGTTTTGGAATAATTAAACTTCGATGAACCAAACCAGTGTAATCACATTGCGAAAAATGAAGCATGTAAAGTTGCATGCTCGGAATAACGAGAAGCGCTCGAAAGAGGAACACATGGATGAGAAGCAGCTTGAGTGCAAAATTGAATTATGGACCCTACCTCTTATAATTATTTTTTTATCGAGTTTTTTAAGTAAATTTTTATAGAGCAACTAGTAGACTATTACTAGATTTTTGTTTTTATACACCGCGTCCTCAGAGCACAAAGGTGACATGTTCAAAATAGTACTCAGGGCAGCAGTGTTATGTAAAGTTTGAATTGGTAAATAATCAGGAGAACTTTATATAAAAATGATAATTGTATGTACCTACTCTAGATTTTTAGATGTTACTTCATTGTTCTTGAATTTTTCAAATTGCATCTAAAAGTCCGGAGTTGTCACTTGTGTACTCCGAGAATATTAGTAAAACTTTTGTACTTTTTGCTTACAAAAATAATTATGACATTATATGATACTTTGATACTTTGAGAATTTGTATGTTCGTATTTATATTTAAGTTAGATAATAATATGTTACCATCATATTTTAGTAAATTTATTGTGAATATAATTTAAGGAATACAAATAATTTAATTATAAAAAATTAAAAAATAAATAGAAATAGGAGAAGCATCTTGAACAGAGGTGTTTTTGAGTATAATAGACTGCCGGATGGAATTATGTAGAAGTTCCAAAACTATTGAAAAAATTCCTGGCAGTCTTAAAAAACATCTCTGTACAGATGCTTAGTTAAGGATTATAATTAATTAGCTTAAGCTAATATATTATATAAATAAATAAATAAATTATTCAGATGTGCGAAATCATGGACATTTCACCTTCATGCTCTGAGGAAGCAATATATACTTTTTTGTAGTGACTTACAATTACATATGTATGTACATATTATGTAAGTTCGATTCGATTGATTTGACTGTACATATATGACGCAAAATCATGAACATAAAAAAATACAAAAACAACGGGATTCCCAAGGAATCCATGAACTATAGTCTTATTCATTCATTGTTCATAATACGAAGTGGTCGAATCGTTTGAAGAAAAACAACGCAATAAATTACACCTTTTGAACTTGTAATATGAGAGGGCGACTAATTCCTTCAAATGTATACGCGTGCCAAAAGATCACAGTGTGTATATACAGTTTTTGTTTTAAAGTAGTAAAATAGCTTATGATGTATGGGGGATGAATCAAATTTGTATCTGATCAAAATTTTTATCCAAGCTAGTTTGATTAGAGTTTGCTATCGTGAGCTTTTCGTGCATGGTGCGTGAGTTCACATGTTGGTTTTTTTTTTTTTTTTTTACAGTGGTTATAGAGTGGTATGGAGGTCAGAAGGCCTGCTGCGATTTGGTGTTAAACGTTTTTTGTTGCGAGCATTTGTAATGCGGCACGAGAGCCAGAGGTGCGATCTCCCTGCTGATGTTGGCGTGTAATTGAAAGATGATTTGCGCGGCGTCAATTAGGCGCTCGGGCCCAGTTAGGCCCACTGGCCCGACAACTTGCACAACACCGCTGTTTGCAACAACACAACAACATCTACTGTCAAAACAGAGATGAGGCTCTCTCGCATCTCGCTGACTCTCAAACTGTGAGGCGATAGTGAAAAAAAAAATCAACCAAGTGTTATAGCGGGTGTGGTATCCGTCACTGTTGTAATTAAACTCGTGGTAATAGTTTAAGGATATAATTTATTTGACGACTCTGTGTATGTATGTATGTACATTGTAGAGATCGTAAGAGGAATACATGGGTAAGAAGTATGACCAAAGTGGCAGATGTAGCAGAACGTGTGAAAAAGTTGAAGTGGCAATGAGCTGGACACATAGCGAGAAGAATGGATGGCGGATGGACGCGAGAAATACAGGAATGGTGGGCTGATTGAGAAGAATTTTTGGAATCAACTGGATGCAGATTGCTCAAGACAGACAGGAATGGAAGAGGAATTTACAGGCCTTCATCCAGCAGTGAATGGGGAACGGTTGAAAATGATGGTGATGATGATGATGTAAGATCCAGTGCACACATACATATAAGCATGGAAAGATGTATGCTCCGTTTAATAACAAGAGATCGTAAGAGGAATACTTGGGTAACAAGTGGTAGATATAGCAGAATGTGTGAAAAAGTTGAAGACTGGACACATAGCGACAAGAATGGATGGCAGATGAACGCGACAAATACTTTTGAGGATTTGAGAGTCCTTCATCCTGCAGTGGATGGCTGAAAATGATGATGATGATGTATGAGCAATAGTAAGATTATGTAAATTAATTAGGTATGAGTGAAGAATTAGTAATCGGAAGAATGTTTGAGTATTGAAACTTTAAATGTTAGGACGCTTGAAGACAATATATCATAGGAATAGGAAGTTTGTTAAAAACTTTGCATGCTCTATACTTCTACGGGTAAATGACTTATGGGAGAATTTTGAAGTAGAGGACTTTAGGTGAAACAGGTTAGGATTACGAAGCGTTCTGGGAGGACAGTTGAAGGAAATTTTAGAGAGGAGGATATAAACTATCGACTAGGTTGTTAAGGAGTTTGTACAAGCAGCAGAAATCAATAATGGTTCGTCTGGTTGCTGGTGTAATTGGGATGTGGGCAAAAATTAGGAGGATTATGGTTGTTAGGAAAAGGAGAATTTTGAATGCTAATATGCCATTTATCCTTCTTTAGATCTTGTTTAATCTGTTGATGTTTTGTTTGTAAAAAGGATTGCACAGTTCAGATTTTGGTTCCGATTTAGATTTCGATTTTCATTGAAATAGTTTTGGTTTGGAAAATTTTATTGAAGATTTGTTTTTCCAGTCAGAATGAAGAGGTGGAAAATGAGGCTAATTGGGGCTTTCATGAGTTCAGAAATAAGTTGTCTCAGAATGAACGGCAGATAGACTTTAGAAGTACTTGAATGATACCCGAGAAGATGTAGCAGACTAAGCGGACGAAGAAGAATTTGTGCAGTCAAATGGATGTAGATTGCTCGTGATAGACAAGAATAAAAGAGGATTGGAAAGGCTTTCATCCAACAGTAGATGAAGTTGTCTCAAGTGAATTTTTTTAAAGCAAAATCCCCGATATTTGAGCATGATTTTCCAATCTAGCAACAGTCGTTGGACAGGAGAGCGTTTTGAAATGTATCAGTCGGGTCTGCGCCACTTAAATATATAATGCATTGAATCCTTTCATGCATCGTTTGATCAAGGTCGTTCGGTGGAAAATCGGAACATAAATTCACGTTTATCCTGTTGTAAAAGGATTGGGATTTACCCACAAGGATGCGCCGAACGATGTCTGATTGTATTCAAATACATACAATAAATTATTGAACGTACATAATTTCAATATCTATAGATACGATGACAACTGTTATTATAGATACAATAGATACGTGCATAATTTATCGTGGAATGTTCACGTATGAGTTATCGAGACAAAAAACGTCAAACTCAATTACATCTTCAATATCACTAGAAGGAAAAAAATTGATTGTCATTAAATTCCATTAATATCAAATAATTTTAACTTGAGACTGATAAAACATTAAAAAATGTTTTACACATCGACAAGTTTCTAAAGTCTGCGGCTAAAGCAATTGACGCATGCCAATTTTGCAATAATTTCTCATTTAAGATAGATATGTGTATGTACACAGCGCAACGTAGACTTTTTATACGATTCGATGATATCTCGTATCAGAGGCGAGCGATGGGAATGTAATCTCTCGCTGCGAGTACTTATCGTTGATCGTGACCCGCTTGAATCATCTCGAATTTCCTCCAAAGCAATAAGGAAACGCGGTCGCACTAATCTGTATAACCGGTTAATGATTTCTTCAAACGTCAGCAATAAACCTCAAATTTATACCGCGATAAAACCTAATACACCCGGTTGGGATGATTGAAATATTGAGAGACACATTCTCGAGATTATAAATACAATACACATATGTATGTACATACATATACATACGTACGTCCAGAGTGATAATAGCGTGCTCTGTAATATTATTAACCATACCCGAAATAAAATTAAAAAAAAAAAATGATTATATACCCATAGATAGATGGACCAGTAGAACAACTTTCAATAAATTAACATTTGGAGTGCATAAAATATATATACGACTATGCATATCTGTTATTATGCGAGCCATAAATATATTCAAAGGTGCACGTTATAAAAATAGTCTATGAAAATGTATACATACTATATTTTGAATTTTAAACGATATTGTATCGAAACAAGGGTGTGAAGTGAAGGAGTGTTACATGTCATAAGGTCAACCGCCATTTATCTAGGACAGATCAGATTCAAACGTGGTTTTCTCCGTCGTTTAACCCTTGGCCTGCGATGACAGATCAGATCATGCGTTCGCCCTTTGACTTTCAACCTTTGGCCGACAATAGTCGTCGACAACGGAAAAGCCTCCTCGGCTTATTGTTCAAATGACGAAATTGAAATTGATCACAGGAGATAACAAACACCTCTCATATGCTTGGATAACTATTGTCACTGCTAAAGCAATTGTAAGCGATTAAGTTTACATTAAATTAAATTGTGGTCTGATTACATGGAGTGAAGATTATTTTTTTGTTGATAACATTATACGTTGATGTTATGCACGTATGCTCAAATTACAAAAAAAAAAACATCAGTTACGTTAAGTGTTTATTATATTGTATGTCGATTAAATTGTGTGTTGATTACATTAGATGCCATTTACATTGAAAGTTGATAACATTTAACATTTATTTATTTAAAATATGTACATGGGCAGGCGGCCAATGGAGACCAGGAGTCTGTTACATTATGTACATACACGCTTTTATTTTTTTAGTTATTTATATTTGAAGGATTACAAAAATCCATTAATATTCAAAAACTTGTTGAGATGATTTTTAAAGAGGCTTATATTTTCTAGAGTTAACTAGCTGATTTGAGAGGCTGTTCCAAACTTCAACCACTCTATTTTAAAAGAACGAGTCTCGGACAATTTTGTTTGATTTGTCTTTTAGGAGTCTCAGAGTTATGACCTTTGAGATGAACGTTTTTATTTAACGTGTGGGGGTTTTTCATTGGACATTTATATTGATTATTAATTATTTTATACACTTCTATTAGATCGCCTCTCAATTTTATCGTCTCCAAAGAGGTGATACTGTATAATGTATTATCTACCTCCTTTTGTTATAGGATAGTGATCGAAGTTCAGATGCCATTCTTGGAATCCTTCTTTGAACCCTTTCTAAACATACAATACTTTTTCTTTAAATATTGATTACGTCAAGTGTAGATTAAATTGTGTGTTGATTGCACTCCGATGCATAATTTTTAATAAAATTCATGTGCTTTACAACTGTTACCTTTTTCATTGAAACATTGATTACGTTAAACGTTGATTGCATTAAGTGTAGATTAAATTGTGTGTTGATTACATTCTGATACATAATTTTTACTAAAATTCATATGCTTTACAACTGTTACCATTTACATGGAAATATAAATGACGTTAAACGTTGACTACATTAAGTGTAGATTAAATTGTGTGTTGATTACATTGAATGTTATTTATATTGAAAGTTAATAAATTCAGCTCCGATTACGTTAAGTGATCATTACATATATGTATGTATGTATAAAACGTTGATTACATTCCGATACAAAAATTTTACTAAAATTTATGCGCTTTACAACTGTCACCGTTTATATTGAAACATTGATTACATTAAGTGCTATTTATATTGAATGTTGATAAATTAAACTACATATAATGTACATATATAAAACGTTGGTTTAAGTTTAATAGAATTCGTGTGATTTACAACTGTTTATTCATTCATTGCGACAAACGAACAGACATCCATAGGAAATTAATTTAGTTGATAAGAGATTTTGCACTAGCATTTAACTAAGTTACGATTATTGTATAATGTCGCTTAACTGTTTACGTAACGTCTACATTCGTCCAAATTTATTACACACTTAATATACAGTCATTTTGGCGAAGCGTTATTTTTAAAAAAACGTAAACGTCAAATGCGACCCGCGTTACGCATAAATCTGATCGACATTTTCCACAGAGAGACGTATCGAAATTAGCGAAACACGAGGAAGCGGAATGGATCTCATAAATCTGACATCATCAGGCTGTAGTGTTGACTATCGATCAAGAGAACCGACGGACGACATCACTTTCGTGACGTGCCGTATATGAGAATTCACTAAATCACGGACAGTCATCAGTCACGAGCGCGATCGTTACGTTCGCCGTTATCTCCGTAACGCGTTACGGGTTAATCGCTGCCGTCGACTCGGATCATTCCATTTACAATATTGTTATGCTCAATTTAGATGGTATCTTTTGTCCACCGGGTTACACCGATCACCGTAAAGATGTAAGATAACGTATCATCATTTTCAGCCGTTCACCATCCACTGCTGGATAAAAGCCTCTCCAATCCTCTTCCATTCCTGTCTGTCTTGAGCAATCTGCATCCATTCTTCTCAATTCATCAGCCCATCGTCCACTCGGTCTACCTCGCTTTCTTTCACATCCTCTCGAATACCATTAAAGTATTTGTCACGTTCATCTACCATCCATTTTTGTCGCTGTGTTCAGTCTTCAACTTTTTCACACATTCTGCTATATCTACCACTCGTTACCCACGTATTCCTCTTACGATCTCTTGTTATTATACCAAGCATATGTACATCTTTCCATACTTATCTGTGTGCACTGAATCTTACGTCATCATCATCACCATCATTTTCAATAGTTCCCCATTCACTCCTGGATGAAAGCCTCTCTAGTCCTCTTCCATTCCTGTCTGTCTTAAGCAATCTGCATCCAATTGAGTAAACACATTCTTCTCAATTCATCAGCCCATCGTCCACTCGGTCCACCTCACTTTCTTTAATATCCTCTCGGATACCATTCCTGTATTTCTCGCGTCCATCTGCCACTTCAACTTTTTCACACGTTCCGCTATATCTGCCACCTTGGTCATGCTTCTCATGGTCATGTATTCCTCTTACGATCTCTGATAACATATGTATATACCTACAGTCAAATTTATCGAATCGAGTCTACATAGTTGTAAATCAGTACACAAAAGTACATATCGCGTCCTCAGAGCACAAAGGTGACATGTTTATGATTTCGAGAAAATGAAGAACGAATGCCTTTGTTCTTGGCATCGCAAAGTACAAAAGTTCTACTAATGTTCTCGGAGCACACAAGTGACAAGTCCGGACATTTTTCACTTGTGTAAATTCAATAACAATGAAATACAGAATTGAACAAACTTCAACGTCAAATGAATACCATTTTGGTATATCTTCTAACAAGATTTATCAAATTTTAATTTTTAGGTTACCTCTGATATTAGTACATAATCATATCAGAAATAACATTAATTGTGCTATGAATGAACATGGATTTAAATCGCGTCCCCAGAGAGGTGATGTTCATGATTTTGCGAAAATGAGTTATGAATTCAACAATATTCTTGGAGCACACAAGTGACAAGTACGGACTTTTTGCATACAATTTGAAAATTTTACTTGTGTAAATTCAACAACAATGAAACAGCATCTAAAAATGTCCAATATGTACAATTATTATTTTTATATAAAGTCCCCCTGATTTTTTTTTTTAATTTAACAACTTACCATTTTGGACATGCACCTTTGTGCTCTGAGGACACGATATGTAATAGCTCATTTCACATGGTATACTTTGTATAGCATGCATGTATGTATAGCATGTTTATGATAATTATTATTCTGATGAAATCTGCATTGCTCTTATAACACGCAGTTGACAATTTTATATGTTGACTGGAAATAGACAAATTCTAAAGTAAATACATATATTAATGTTGATAAATTTTCATCTTGTCTAGAATTTGATTGATACTTTGAATAATATTGCTTTTACACAAATATAAGTTAGGATACGTTAGGTTAGGTTTTGTTCATTCGTCACAGTTTTAATATGAATAAAATAAATTAACAATCCCACCTGAATAATTACTTTTTATAAATAAAATACATTGCATATGTGCACTGTGTAAAATTGAGGTATACACCAAAAGAAGATTCGACATTTCACATAATTAAGTAATCGGTACAACGTGGAGGAATTTCAAGCACACATAGCCATGTCCAACATACATATAATACTTCGACTTTTACATCGGCCAGGGAATCTCAACCAGCAAATTATTATTATCAACATTTTTCCCAAGGCAAACACCAACACCACAACCATATCTCGCGAATGACTTTGAACTAGCTTTTATAGCATGCCGGAAAGCTGTCGTATTTCAGTCGAATGTCAAAAAGCGCGTTCTCCACATGCATAAGTAATCAGTCGTAAATTTTGCAGTTAATTAAATTTCACAGAATCGAGCGTTGTAAAATATTATTATATAATAATATAACATCATTGCGGTCGCGTTCGAACGTTTCCCCGTATATAAATTCCACCAAAGGATGCCCTATTCCGCTATTCGCGAAAGCTTTCGCGTGTTAAATCGCGATGAAATTCTTTCCAGGTGTGGTCAACGGAACATTCGCAGACGACGTGCATCTTCTTAGGATAAATTAACAACGCATTATCGGGCGCCACGGGTCGAGGTTGTAGATTATTCCACATTACCAAACGACATGTTGGATTAGCCGATGTTATTTTATATCTAACACATAAAATATCCAACAGCAGCTAATCGAAAGTGGTTAATAGACATTCCTGTGTTGCACACGATCGACTACCTAAGAATTTCATGCATATTATACAATGACAAATTCGACTGGTGGAAAATGTATTGGACTAGTGTTCACAACCGATTTATCTTTATAGCGTATGTAGGTAAAACAATTTTCCATTTTGGGAATAATTTAAATACAAAATCAATAATCTATATACATATTGAAACATATTTATTTATTTATTTATATACATAATACAGTAGCTAAAGCTAATTATACCATCCTTAACTAAGCACCTATACAGAGATGTTTTTTTAAGACTGCCAGAAATTTATCAATAGTTTTGGAACTTCTAATTCTATCCGGCAGTCTATTCTAACATTTTTTATAATTAAATTATTTTTATTCCTTAAATTATATTCACATACATCCATTCCTCTCACAATAAATTTACTAAAATATGATGGTAACATATTATTATCTAACTTAAATATAAATACGAACATACAAATCCTCGAAGTATCATTCACATTCAACCAATCTAATTCAATAATCATCTTTTTTAAACTAGCATACCTATCCGCATTTAAAATACATCTCATACCTCTATTTTGTAATATTTGTAATCTATCTCTAGTTGACTTATCTAACATATTTAATAATGAACCACAATAGGTACATGGTGATATATAATCAATATAATAAATGGTGAAATATAATCAAAAACAATTTACAAAACCAAAACTTATGTATGTACATACATACATATATAAACCTATAGTCTGTTTATTTAAAAGTATTCAATTTGAGTGTAATGGGGGTATTACACAGGGCTAGTTAACTCACTACGATCTGGTTGGTTTGGTGGTTTGCGAGTAAAAAGCCACGTGTAATGTAGGTGAAGTTAGTAAACTCGCAGGCTTTTTCGGCCGGGCGAGTGAATTTCGAATGTCTGAACTTTACTCGCACTCGCTCAGCGTTGGAGCCATTTCACAGTCACGGTTTTGAGGTTAAGAGATATATTTTCAGTATTTTGTATTATTTTCTGTATTTTCGCTGTACATATATCGTCAGGAACTTGGCGATATGCTCACAATTCCACTTCATTTTGACGGTGGGCGCAAAGCGCGCGCTGTCACGTTGACAACTCACAAGTTGATGACAGCGCCTCTAGCGGCAGCGAGTGGCAACATTTAGCGAGTAAACTTGACACGTGTAATAGGTTTACTAGCTACTCGTATTAGCACTATGTGCGGGTCTGTAAACCAGCTAAGTCGTAGTGAGTAAGCTAGTCCTGTGTAATAGTCCCTTTAAAGCGGGTATTACCCTAGGATAGTTTACTCGCTACGATCTCGCTAGTTTACTAACCGGCACGGCAATTTTCAATATCGTAAATGTATCATGTCCATTGAAGTGTTCTGTGTGTGTGTGTGTTGGGAGCTGAAAATGAAACGCTTAACCTCAAACTGTCAACGAAGTGACGTCACACGAGCCAGCTAGTGCGAGTAAAGTTCAAACATTCGAACTTCACTCGCTCGGCTGAAAAAGCCAGCTAGTATTACACGCAGCTATTTTCTAGCGACCAGCAAACTAGCGAGATTGTAGCGAGTAAACTATTCCTGTGTAATAAATACCCCCCATTAGTATTTGTATTTTTCTAACCGTGTGAGTTAATTAAATGCACCAATAGCGTGTGTCTTTTCGTTGTTTTTTTTCCCCACTTTTTTACATACCCAGTTAGAAAATAAAAATAGTCAACTCAAACTGCATTCGCTTGCTTAAAAACCAGACTATTTTTTTCGATTAGATTTTCAACTCCAAGATAACTTCGAGTACTGCACTGTATTTTGAATTACATAGTTGATAAAAAAATTAATCTAAATTTATACAGCTGACTATTTTACTCGTCAATCATTTATTTATAGAACTGCAATCATACAACTATAAAGCAATTTCAAATTTAAATCTGTATATCATAAATATCATCGCGTAATGGTCCGCCAGTGATATTTGTGCTTCAATATGTTATTGGGCGAGCAGGTTCGGATAGTTTTTTATAAAGTTCTCTAGTTTAAGTTAAGACAAACACACAGGTTCCGTATCGCTAAAAAAAATCTAATTTCATGCAAGCAATGAGCATGCACCACACACGTAAAGATCAATTGACCCATTTTAACCATTCTGACTGTTGTTTTTAGTACCAAATAACAACCGAAGCGAGTAAAAAGCGGCCGGGCATCTTGTGGCGTTGGGGTTATTGGTTTGACCTGACCTCACACTGACCCGATATTTGCGCAACGAATTCCACGGCGAAAGTCGTCCGATTATGAGAGAGCAGAGCCAGATAGTATAATATGTTTGTGTGACAAATATACAATAATTTCAAAATCGACCATTAATTACGCTACCGTACCCACTTTCGTTTTTGACCGATCGTTTTGCCACAGAGCATTCATTAAAGGGTCATAATTTGCACGGTGACCTATCGACACGTTCGCACACTTAACGTACTCGTTTAGATCTGGGTACTTTATTATTATACAAATGTAATTTATATTTAATGTGCTATGCTACCTTCGGCTGCCGTTCGCGTGCGACAGGAATTGGGACACTGTCATTATGTCAAATCTGTGATAAATCTCTATAAATAAATAGACACAGCATGCGCGCGTGGAATAGTAATGATTAAATGTAGACCGCATACTGCAATTGAATTGAATTGTCTTACAAACAAAATAAAACAACGTAAAAAATCTCTATCTCTCGTCCGAAAGAACGATTTAACCTTTGATTATGTTTCCAATTGCTGACAGCATGATTTATTGCATACACTTTCTAAGAATCTACGAATTAATTTATTTATCAGCTCGTATTGTGTTGGGAGATAATTATTCATCGATTAGTTAATTAATTATTCATTCGACAATGTCATGTTTTCATTAATTTTTGACGTAACCGTGTAAATATTACATGCATGCACTGCACACGCCCATGTATGTTTATATTTAACTGCTACTATTAAAAAAAAATTCGATATCGTAAATTAAACTTCTATAACTATTGCACCAATCAACTTTAACCTAATGATTATATTATAAAACTCACGTAATTTTATGGCGAATCTGACGTGTGGAAATATTATATACTCGTGCTTGTAAACAAATTTCCGTGATCGAAAGAGGACCTTTTCGCATGTATTTTCTTATTAAATATTTAAATCGATACATACATTTTAATTGACGTGGTACTAACTACACATTATGAGTGAAATGCTTCTAAATAAAGTAAAGACAAAATTATCATCATTCCCTAACATCTACAGGAATATACATACATACTACAGTTTTGGGTGATTATAATGTGATCATTGTACGGATGATTAAAACGAGTGAAATGTTTCATCGCAATGGCTAATTTTAGATTGGATACAATTTTATTCCAAGTAATATTGCTTTTTAACAAATTTAGTGAATTTTTAATCAACATCATAGTTATATGAGTCGAACAATCCAATTGCGATATGTATATAGTAGCGCGAGGGTTTGCCTGGCTGTGTAGCCGCCAAACGCTAGCATACACTCACGGCTCGAATATTTTAACTACATACCTGCTAGATTTTTGCTACATTTAACTACTAAATACGCAATAGGTATAAATGACACCGTCAACGGACATTGACTAGTTCTTTAATTATTGGATACAAATGGCTCATGGTATATATTGTAACAAGAATAAAATTCTGTGAATACATGACTTTCATCAAATTATTCACGTTAAAATTATGTATAGTTTAGTTAATTGTTTAATTTTAATCAATATTAAAGAGGGAAGGGTAAAAGACAAGAAAGGAAGAGGCATACTAAGAAAATATAATATCCTCTGATTCTACCAACTATGAGGTATGAAAAGAAAAACCACTGAAATAGTTGGAAAGAGGCTCATAACCACAGAAGAAGAATAAAATTAGTGTTTAGCTTGTACAGCAAGGGTGCTCAACCTTTTTTAGTTTCGGAGCTATTTTTTAGTTTAATTTACATGGCGATCGACTTCCATGCAAGAATTCGGGGAGAGGTCCGGATATAATATACTATTGAGAATCTTATAAGAATTTTACAAATTTTTTTTTTAGATTTTTCAAAGCAATCGATAAAAATAGGCGATATAAATGCAATTAAAATATAAACCCATTTTCAAATAATTAAGTTTCTAAGCAAAACACAAAAAATCTCAAGGTCTCGAAAAGGGTTACCGACCAATGGTTTAGACCAGCGGTCACCAACCTACGGCCCGCAGGCCAATTCCGGCCCGCGAGAGATTTTCATCCGGCCCAAGGAAAAAATTGACTAGATTTTTAAAAATTAATTTAAAATTTAAAATTTTTGACTTTATCGTGATATTTTATACAAGAAAAAATGTCAAATCCCTTCACAATTTCTATTTGGATATGGTTTCCAGGTAGTTAAGACCCAAATAAAATGCAAAAAGCAACTTTCCGTTCGTCTTTTGTTTGACGACCGTTCGTCATTTGTTTGACGACGTTCAGGATTTTAATAAAAAAAATCGCTTTCTTGGAAAAGTGGCATAGTTAATCTCTTGCAGGTGCATATCCTGAAGATGCCAGTTTTCGGACAAATCGTCACTCATCACTTCATCACATCAATCTCGCAACAGAAGTTGGCAGGAACACTAGTTGTTACATTTATTAAAGTACATATCTTTATAGTAAATAGTTTATTGATTTTTTTTAATACGTATACGAAGTCAGGTTAGGTACAGGATAGCTTGAATACAGTTTCCGATTGACGCATTTTTTCGTCGATATTTGTGAAAAAAGTCTTCTTTTAGCGATGTTAGGTTGGGTACAAAATGGCTTGAATTTAGTTTTCCATTGACGCATTTTTTCGTCGATATTTCTGAAAAAAGTCTACTTTCAGTGAAGTTAGGTTGGGTACAAAATGGCTTGAATTCAGTTTTCCATTGACGCATTTTTGCGTCGATATTTTTGAAAAAAGTCTACTTTTAGCGATGTTAGGTTGAGTACATCGTGGTTTGAATTCAGTTTTCCATTGACCTATTTTTTCGTCGATATTTGTGAAAAAAGTCTACTTTTAGGGAAGTTAGGTTGGGTACAAAATGGCTTGAATTCAGTTTTCCATTGACGAATTTTTTCGTCGATATTTGTGAAAAAAGTCTACTTTCAGTGAAGTTAGGTTTGGTACAGGATAGCTTGAATTCAATTTTCGATTGACGCATTTTTTCATCTATATTTCTGAAAAAAATCTACTTTTCGGGAAGATAGGTTGGGTACAAAATGGCTTGAATTCAGTTTTCCATTGACGTATTTTTTCGTCGATATTTGTGAAAAAAGTCTACTTTTAGGGAAGTTAGGTTGGGTACAAAATGGCTTGAATTCAGTTTTCCATTGACGAATTTTTTCGTCGATATTTGTGAAAAAAAGTCTACTTTCAGTGAAGTTAGGTTGGGTACAGGATGGCTTGAATTCAATTTTCGATTGACGCATTTTTTCATCGATATTTCTGAAAAAAGTCTACTTTTAGCGATGTTAGGTTGAGTACATCGTGGTTTGAATTCAGTTTTCCATTGACCTATTTTTTCGTCGATATTTGTGAAAAAAGTCTACTTTTAGCGATGTTAGGTTGAGTACATCGTGGTTTGAATTCAGTTTTCCATTGACGCATTTTTTTTCGTCGATATTTGTGAAAAAAAAAGTCTACTTTTAGGAAGTTAGGTTGGGTACAGGATGGTTTGAATTCAGTTTTCCATTGACGCATTTTTTTTTTTTTCGTCGATATTTGTGAAAAAAGTCTTCTTTTAGCGACGTTAGGTTGAATACATCATGGCTTTAATTCAGTTTTCCATTGACGCATTTTTTCGTCGATATTTGTGAAAAAAGTCTTCTTTTAGCGATGTTAGGTTGAATACATCATGGTTTTAATTCAGTTTTCGATTGACGCATTTTTTCATCGATATTTCTGAAAAAAGTCTACTTTTACCGATGTTAGGTTGAGTACATCGTGGTTTGAATTCAGTTTTCCATTGACCTATTTTTTCGTCGATATTTGTGAAAAAAGTCTTCTTTTAGCGACGTTAGGTTGAATACATCATGGCTTTAATTCAGTTTTCCATTGACGCATTTTTTCGTCGATATTTGTGAAAAAAGTCTTCTTTTAGCGATGTGAGGTTGGGTACAGGATGGCTTGAATTCAATTTTCGATTGACGCATTTTTTCATCGATATTTCTGAAAAAAGTCTACTTTTAGCGATGTTAGGTTGAGTACATCGTGGTTTGAATTCAGTTTTCCATTGACCTATTTTTTCGTCGATATTTGTGAAAAAAGTCTACTTTTAGCGAAGTTAGGTTGGGTACAAATTGGCTTGAATTCAGTTTTCCATTGACGCATTTTTTCGTCGATATTTGTGAAAAAAGTCTTCTTTCAATGAAGTTAGGTTGGGTACAGGATGGCTTGAATTCAATTTTCGATTGACGCATTTTTTCATCGATATTTCTGAAAAAAGTCTACTTTTAGCGATGTTAGGTTGAGTACATCGTGGTTTGAATTCAGTTTTCCATTGACGCATTTTTTCGTCGATATTTGTGAAAAAAGTCTTCTTTTAGCGACGTTAGGTTGAATACATCATGGCTTTAATTCAGTTTTCCATTGACGCATT
This sequence comes from Parapsyche elsis, assembly GCA_022651745.1. Classification (NCBI taxonomy): domain Eukaryota; kingdom Metazoa; phylum Arthropoda; class Insecta; order Trichoptera; family Hydropsychidae; genus Parapsyche; species Parapsyche elsis. The sequence goes on from JAGVSN010000018.1 coordinate 5,863,992, forward strand.
TTTTCGTCGATATTTTTTCTTTCAATGAAGTTAGGTTGGGTAAATGGCTTGAATTCAATTTTCGATTGACGCATTTTTCATCGATATTTCTGAAAAAAGTCTACTTTTAGCGATGTTAGGTTGGGTACAAATTGGTTTGAATTCAGTTTTCCATTGACGCATTTTTTCGTCGATATTTGTGAAAAAAGTCTTCTTTTAGCGATGTGAGGTTGGGTACAGGATGGCTTGAATTCAATTTTCGATTGACGCATTTTTTCATCGATATTTCTGAAAAAAGTCTACTTTTAGCGATGTTAGGTTGAGTACATCGTGGCTTTTCAGTTTTCCATTGACGCATTTTTTTCGTCAATATTTTGAAAAAAAGTCTTCTTTTAGCATTTTACAATTTGAATTCATTTTCGATTGACGCATTTTTTTTCGATATTGAAAAAAAAGTCTACTTTTAGCGATGTTAGGTTGAGTACATCGTGGTTTGAATTCAGTTTTCCATTGACCTATTTTTTCGTCGATATTTGTGAAAAAAGTCTACTTTTAGCGAAGTTAGGTTGGGTACAAATTGGTTTGAATTCAGTTTTCCATTGACGCATTTTTTCGTCGATATTTGTGAAAAAAGTCTTCTTTTAGCGACGTTAGGTTGAATACATCATGGCTTTAATTCAGTTTTCCATTGACGCATTTTTTCGTCGATATTTGTGAAAAAAGTCTTCTTTTAGCGACGTTAGGTTGAATACATCATGGCTTTAATTCAGTTTTCGATTGACGCATTTTTTCGTCGATATTTGTGAAAAAAAAGTCTTCTTTTAGCGATGTTAGGTTGAATACATCATGGTTTGAATTCAGTTTTCGATTGACGCATTTTTTCGTCGATATTTGTGAAAAAAAGTCTACTTTTAGCGATGTTAGGTTGAATACATCATGGTTTGAATTCAGTTTTCCATTGACCATTTTTTTTTCGTCGATATTTGTGAAAAAAGTCTTCTTTTAGCGATGTTAGGTTGAATACAGGATGGCTTGAATTCATTGACGCATTTTTTTTCAATATTTGTGAAAAAAAGTCTTCTTTTAGCGTTAGGTTGGGTACAGGATGGTTTTTTTCATTCGATTTTTCATCGATATATCTGAAAAAAGTCTACTTTTAGCGATGTTAGGTTGAGTACATCGTGGTTTGAATTCAGTTTTCCATTGACGCATTTTTTCGTCGATATTTTTGAAAAAAGTCTTCTTTTAGCGACGTTAGGTTGAATACATCATGGCTTTAATTCAGTTTTCCATTGACGCATTTTTTCGTCGATATTTGTGAAAAAAGTCTTCTTTCAATGAAGTTAGGTTGGGTACAGGATGGCTTGAATTCAATTTTCGATTGACGCATTTTTTCATCGATATTTCTGAAAAAAGTCTACTTTTAGCGATGTTAGGTTGAGTACATCGTGGTTTGAATTCAGTTTTCCATTGACATTTTTTTTTCGTCGATATTTGTGAAAAAAGTCTTCTTTTAGCGACGTTAGGTTGAATACATCATGGCTTTAATTCAGTTTTCCATTGACGCATTTTTTCGTCGATATTTGTGAAAAAAGTCTTCTTTTAGCGATGTTAGGTTGGGTACAAATTGGCTTGAATTCAGTTTTCCATTGACGCATTTTTTCGTCGATATTTGTGAAAAAAGTCTACTTTCAATGAAGTTAGGTTGGGTACAGGGTGGCTTGAATTCAATTTTCGATTGACGCATTTTTTCATCGATATTTCTGAAAAAAGTCTACTTTTAGCGATGTTAGGTTGAGTACATCGTGGTTTGAATTCAGTTTTCCATTGACGCATTTTTTCGTCAATATTTCTGAAAAAAGTCTACTTTTAGCGATGTTAGGTTGAGTACATCGTGGTTTGAATTCAGTTTTCCATTGACGCATTTTTTCGTCGATATTTGTGAAAAAAGTCTTCTTTTAGCGACGTTAGGTTGAATACATCATGGCTTTAATTCAGTTTTCCATTGACGCATTTTTTCGTCGATATTTGTGAAAAAAGTCTTCTTTTAGCGATGTTAGGTTGGGTACAGGATGGCTATTTTTTCCAGTTAAACACATCCTGCTTAAATAAGAAGGCATATGCGACCAATGCGTACTGCCAGCTATGACGTGTGGATGTGAAACGTGGATGTTGAATTCAAGAATGTTATGCTTGGTATAATAACAAAAGATCGTAAGAGGAATACGTGGCTAACAAGTGGTAGATATAGCGGATTGTGTGAAAAAGTTGAAAAATGAACACAACGACAAAAATGGATGGTAGATAAACGTATACCAAGAAAGCGAGGTAGACCGAGTGGACGATGGGCTGATGATTTGAGAAGCATGTGTGGAGTCAACTGGATGCAGATTACTCAAGACAGACATGAATGGTAGAGGATCGGAGAGGCCTTCATCCAGCAGAGGATGTTTAACAGCTGAAAATTAAATACATCCATAGTCGAAGACAATTTATAAACGTGTGCGCTTCAAGTCCAATATTCAAACGAGCAGTTTCGGAATTGGATCAATCGCGACCAATCTAAGCCAGTGGATCAATGGTGGAGGTTCGGGGCCGGCAAGAGGAGTTGATGATGGGTTGCACAACCTGTTTACCACCAACCATCATCTTTCCAATTGGAAAGTATTACGTGAGCCACCGATTACGCGGGTTATCCAACATATGGGGGTCACGTCACCATCAAAGCCTCCTCGTGACCCCGATGGCCTGCGGACACCCGCCAGCCCTCGGTGGATCCATTTTTCCCGAAGTTTGAGAAGTTGTGTAGAGGAAGACGACACACGAGGGTCGAGCTGACCTTTGTGATGTCGACATTTCGTCGCCACCAGTGAAAGTGCAGTACGAAAAATTTCTTAAATGTAAAATTTATTGGCCGAACGCGCCGATTCGGTGCCCGTCGCGAAGTTGTTTGTGGCAACGCTCAATCAACATAATTTATAAACAGACTACCAGTACCTACTGAGTGCCACAACCAGGGTTGCCAGATTACCAAGATCGCAGATCAGGACAGCCACATTTCGAACGATTAAATAAAAAGTTAAAGATTTAAGGGAAAAAAAATTGATTTATTTATTTATTTATTTAATATCAAGTAACATACAGCTCATACGGTACAATATAAAATAAAATTAATACAATACAGCCAAAATAGTTACAAACAAAGAACAAATCATAGCGAGAAAGGAACTTTGGGAGCTAGGGCTGGAAAGGAACGTGATAAAGGAGGGCGAGAAATAGTGAAAAGGATCAATATGTGCAGGAATTTGGTTGAATGACGAGCAGGATCTGTGAATGAAAGAGTTATGCGAATAATTAGTAAAAAAAAAGATTCAAACGTCACAATGGAGGATTTCTAATAGATCTAGGGGAATATTGAAGAAGGATCCTACTTAGCATGTAAGGGTATCTGAGTAAGTTATTTAATAGAGGAATTGATTAAATTAAAAGGAATTAAAATTATAGGAATTGATGTACATAGTTATAACACTAGTTAGTTGTTAAAAAGGCAATAAAAAGTAGGACAATGAAAGAAATGTTGTATAGAGGTGTCCAAGAATACAATAGGCTGCCAGATAGTTTGACTAACATCAAATCATTGGAAAAGTTCCTGGCCGCCTTAAACGACACCTCTATACAGCTAGATTAAATATATACTTGTATGTATAAGTATGTATAAGTATGTATAAGTATGTATAAGTATGTATAAGTATGTATAAGTATGATTAATGTATCTATTGAATTATCAATAAGCTAAAGATTAATTAATGAAATATATAGCTTACATACAAATCAGAGATCCGAATATAATCATGGGAATTGGAAGAAGAAGAGGAAAGACGAAATAATTTAATATATGTATGTATGTACATACATACATATATATGTAGGTATATGTACATACATATGTATGTAGAAGAGAACATATGTAGTCACAGAATAATCATTCGCAGAAATTACAGTTATTAAATTTTGATTTGAATACAAAAAGTTATACAATCATAACAATTTTATTAAAAGTATTTTCGGAGCTTTTAGCTTGTTTCAAAATGTGTTCGCCGTCTTTGTTCGATACAAATTTTCTGAAGTCATTACAATTGTGATTAAAATTTTGTTTGATCATCAATTCAGCTTATACAGTTTTTAACGATAGATAATTAATTGGTTTCTCCAGGCTACACTCGTCAGACTAAATATTCTTTCGCAAATTGCATTGGAATGTGGAATTGAGAGTACATATGTGAGCCACAATTTTATACAAACTGTCGCAAGCGGTATCTTTAAAAAACATTATCCATTTCTCATCTATTGTTTTTTTCTCGTTTGCTTCAGTCATATTCAGTAAAAGTTTGTTTAATAAACAGATATCTTCGTATAGAAAGTCAAAATTAAGCGAGCCTCTTTAACCACATGCATATACAATTTTGGTTAAATCGGGATTTTCATTCAAGTTAAACCCGAATTCTTCATTTAACTGAAAATCGTTTAAAGATTTTAATGGAAATGAGGATGTATTCGTATATATTATATGCACACCTTGAGGAGACACCTCCAACCTCTTCCTCCTCAACCTCAAACGAGGCCACCACCCACCCACCCCAAACAAATACAGTCTATTGACCTTTCCATAGGAGACAAACGGTTTTCTAGCAATGTCGGATTAGCCACGCATCACTGCTTTCAAATTTGTTTACAAAAATGTACATATATATGTATATGTATGGTATAGACCAGTGCTTCCCAAACTTTTTAGTACCGCGACCCACGTTTTAGAAGGACAAACTTTCGCGACCCACCTAATTTTAATGGACATGATGAGGGAGGGGGTATTTAAATTTAAATTTTTTTTACTGTTTTTTATACTAGAAATATCCAGAGTTTTATTTATTTTTAATGAATAATTAACGAAAACAAGCAGCTGGGATAAACCTTGTAGTTTCCAGTCGGTGGTAGTCGTACAGTTGAAATGAGAAAAATGTTACTAGCTCACTATCTCTAAAAATGTCTCACTAACTCTTTGAATCAGCTCATCTTCTGCCCACTGGGTCATTGCATCGATTCTGCGTGCAATCGTATTATAAGCGAAATCGTTTCGACTTCTATACTTCTTTCTTGCTCTTATCATCAAACATAATTCCAACCGTCTTTTATTAGTGGTAGCACTAACGTCTTGCCAATTGTGTGCGGTTTACTAGCTTGCACGATTTGCAAACTAATTAGTGTTAATTGTGTGTCAACGTTTTGTGTTTCGCGCAAAACGTTGGATGACAGCGAGAGCCGCTGGTTTTCGTACAAAGAGCCGCATGAGGCTCCGGAGCCGCTGATTCCCGACCACTGCTATAGACGATGTTTGAAATAAATGAATTCTGCTGTCCGAATCATTTTTCTCTCACCAATATCCTGAAGAACAATTTGAATGTCTTTTTTTTTAATTAAGTTTTTCCATACGTGCAAACTCGGAGCGTAGTACCTACATACATTTTGCACCTTGTCTAGCCATTTTAGGCATTGAATAAAATACCTAGGCATTTTGCGGAATGTGGGATTTCAATCTTTGACTGTAACTTACATATATACATATGTCTTCAATGTGACGTACTTGATTCATACAGGGTAAAATCCAAGGAAAGATACTTTTCAGTGGTTTGCCGTTGTCTTCTGGAGAGGGACGAAATTAAAGAAAGTAGGAGCACTAAATTCGCACATGGAAAGAATATATTGTTGCAAATTTTATATGGAACAATCTCAACAATTGCGTAAGTCAGAGATAAATCGGATGATTCTGACGGGAAATGGAAATTAAATCTTGACAATATCTATGGCAAAGATATCGAATAAATAGGTTCAAAATGATAGCATTTTCGAAAAATAAAACCTAGTTTTTATTTTAGTTGGCTGCAAATTTTAAAAATTTCAAAGGAAAGGAACGATATATCATACAGTGTTAGTTAATATATTACATCTGTTAGCCGTTGTCTATCCTTTCGCCCCTAGCTATATCGTGCTAGCAAAAACTAACATTGTACTGCTATTATTTATCATACTAACTATGACAAGAGCCTTTCATCGCCGCTTTAATGCATTTTCATAATAACTCAATTTTGATTTGCTAGATTTATTCGTTCCACAAATACAATAATATGTATATATGTAAGAAGGAAAGTATATTTTAAAATGTCGCTTCTGAAGATTCGTATAATCCAATATGCGCGTTTAAAAATGAATAAAAATTAATTAACACTGTATATCACAAGCTACACCTATTTGAGTCAACTCGTGACAATTTAACATATTCTGAGGTCGTTTGCGCAACGCTGCTCGCCAACGTGCGATGAGTCTCGCGTTGCGGTCGCATTTGAGGAAATCGTTAAAAGCGTATCTAATAAAGTGTACGACTAATTTCACTGCACGATCGCTCCACTGTGAAAATCCCAAGAGCGTTATCCCATCAATTTTCGCATTACACGGAAAATTAACGACTCAAATGATTGTAATTAAAATTGAGATAACATCTCGATTCATACATATGTATATGCAAATTGGATTTAACCTATTGCAAAAACACCACACGGCGTACGTCGCCGCGATTAAATTACTCCCCGTTCAATTGTTATGTACGCAACATGTGAAAACAACGGATTATTATTTTTTTTTTTTTTCATATCTTAATTGCGATTGTGCATTTACAATATCCAACAATGCGATATATACACACATAAAGTACATATGTATACTCAGCGCGACCGTATTTTTTTAATTTTGGCTTTTAACAGCCTCCTTTATCAGAATTATAGCTTTGCCATCGGCGATTTCACAACCGAAAATTCAATGCGGTAAAGTGGTCAGCTCTCCGTATATTTTATATGTATGTATTTATTGAAGGATTGTAAGAAAAGGTCAAAATCTTCACTGTCGAGTTATTTATGAAATTAGGCAATCAATAGCCGATGACGATCTACTTGAACAGTTGCCATATTCGAAAGACGCACAAACAATTATCTCAATGCTTCCTTATTGCGTGAAAAGAAATCTATCGTCGCCTCGAGACATCGCCGAAAAAGGTTGAAATGTATCGTCGATGTCATCAGAAAGAATTTCAACCTTGAATGTAACAACAACAGAAAAGTAGCACTTCCAAAAGCTTCCAACTCGTCCCTGACCGTGTTGAAAATATCTCAACACAACGGCATTTTTCCGCACACGCCGATCGTTTATCGGCCCGGAGGAAATGAACGAGGAGAGAAAAAACATCAACAAATTTGGCGCATCGACGATAATCGACAATGTTTCATCCCAAATTCAAAAAAAAAGCCGTAAAGGAACGAGAAGAAAGAACGAGCAAAAGCGAAGAAGATTCAACATCCTGTTGGTGATTTATGAAGCGAGAAATAGGTTTGAAAGTTGCACGCCAACACTTTGCATTTGGATTTTTTGCATCGCGAAGGCGTTTTCGGGTTTTTCGAATGGTCGAACATAATATTATTATATTATGTTGAACATGTCCGACCTCTCGCGAGTTAAATGCAAATATTTTAATGGTATTCGTCTTCTTTTTTCGAGACCAAAAAGTGTACACCTAAATAACAAAAATTTATACCGAAATAAACTGTACTTTAAGTACCCGACTTATGTATGTATGGCTATAAATCCTATTGTAGTCAACCAAACAAAGCATAATACTATGCATAGAAGACAAATATGTGTGAACACGGCGTTCTCTCGCTGAACTTATATATAACCGTGTCGCGAAGCGCCCAGTTGTATGGACGAAACATTGATTAAACAATTTGGTTGCCACGGCCGTTATAAAAACGTGGCAATTACTATATATAGTAGCGCAGGAATCTGCTTGACTGTCTGCGTAACCTGGCCGCGGAACGGTACGGATCACATACGACACGAGTAGCGCAAAGCACTCACGCTACATAACCACACTAACACACACAAATAATCACGACATGATAATCACCCGATGACACCATCAACGAGCAGTACATACAAGTATTGAAATAATTCATCAATTTCAGCCGTTCACCATCCAATGCTGGATGAAGGCCTCTCCGATCCTCTTCCATTCCTGTCTGTCTTGAGCAATCTGCATCCACTCGACTCCACACATTTTTCTCAATTCATCAGCCCATCGTCCACTCGGTCTACCTTGCTTTCTTTCACATCCTCATAGATACCATTTCAGTATTTCTTGAGTCCATCTGCCGTCCATTCTTCTCGCTATGTGTCCAGCTCATTGCTACTACAACTTTTTCACACGTTCCGCTATACAGATCTGTCACTTTGGTCACACTTCTTACCCGTGTATTCCTCTTACGATCCCTTCTTGTTATACCAAGCATGCATTTTTTCTTACTTCTCTGCGTGCATTGGATCTTACGTAATATTTTTGTATTCAACATCCACGTTTCACATCCATACGTCATAACTGGCAGTACGCATTGGTCGTATGCCTCTCCAATCCTCTTCCATTCCTGTCTGTCTTGAGCAATCTGCATCCACTCGACTCGACACATTTTTCTTAATTCATCAGTCCATCGTCCACTTGAACTACCTTTCTTTAGAAATAATTAATAAATAAAAAAAAGTAAATCTGGTTATATACATACATATAAAACCCGCAAGATCCCAGGAAATAGATTAGAGTCAAACTGTTTGAAAACGAACAAGGTAAAAATACTCGGATAGCTACATACATAGTTGTATATTAATAAATAGATTCAAATTGCTTAATTTATGAAGATTATCCTTCAAATTTGTCTCGTTACAATACAATATAAAACTTCCTTGAACTCCACAGTGCGTGCTAAGGCTTCATGGGAATTTGCCCAGCGAGTTCTATTGTTCGATTCCGAGTTCGTTCTCACGGATCCTCCAATTAAAATTTTAACGCTAACCATAACAGATGTTATCGTTTTACCTAGACAAGTGGAAACAAGGTGAGACGAGACGCGCACGCAAATTCTTCAACACGATCGCACAATATCAAACAAAAATCTAAATCTCCATTTCTAGGACAAAATCGACGCCTCGGGGAAAACCCCTCGACAGACTGGTCCGTTATTTGTTTGAGCGTTAATTATCGCACGGAGGTGAAAAGTGTGTCACAAAATAATAATGTCCATGCATAGTGTTGTAAGTCGAGAATATTCATTATTCTCCGAGAATATTGGAGAATTTTCTTTTTTCCTGGTTTATAAAACATCTCTAGATAGTTTAGATAGATAGAGGATTCTAGGATATTTTCAGAAGCTAATAGGAGTAATAGGACTTTCTAGAGTGTCTGAGAGCATTTTGAATGACATTTTTTTCATTCTGACGACACTGAATGTGTCATTTCGTCATTTTAACATACGCACTACTAGCGTGAACATTTTCCGCGAAATTCTCACAGGAATACAATGCTTATTAACTCTGGAAGCAATAAATTATGTATACATATTTTTATTGCTTAGGTTATGATATTCCAGTGAAATTGTTCCATCTTATGATATAATCATTCATTTAAACTTAGCACAAAAGATTGTAAAAATTTTGTCATATTCACGCCCGATCAAATTTAGTTTTTGTCACGGATACTAAACTAATATTATTCGTGTAATCCGTATCACATCTCCCAAGTATTAGCCCGGATTACTGTATATTTAAGCAAATACAGTAAGAGTTAGTATTTATTTATTTAAAATACATGGTGGCCGATGGAGCCCAGGGTACATTGTATTATGTACATACAAATTTTCCCCTCGGATGCTCTAAAACAGAAAATTCTCGGTTTGGAGAATATTCTCCAAAAGATTATTCCCGAGAATTTTACAACACTATCCATGCATATTGTATGCGACGCGTAGATAGTCGTACATACATCATACATACATATGTACATAGAAGACTGTTGCAAAGTTCGTTCAGTGGAAATTTGAATAATGGCAAACGGTTGTCAATTACTCCTTCGCTTTGTATATACATACATACAGGGTATTATGGCGCTTTCTCCGCGAATTGCAAAATCCTGTCGCCGAATATCCGGCGTCCTTTCGACACGTCTGCCGTATAACGAACGATCAAAACGTGTCTTCATTGTTTTGCAATGTTGAATCGTGTTTCGCGATCGAACTTAACAGTACATAAAAGCGGATAGTTTCTGTTTGATTCGTGGTAATTTTGATAAATCACAACAATAACATTCAAATTCAGCATCCCTAGGCGCATTTTCGGCACCAATTGCTACAAACGTTGTACTACATAGTGATGGTATGAGGGGGGGGGTTGAGGTGTAGTCAGAGGGTAGTTAACTATTCTTTAGAAACGGCAAATAGGTAGCCTTTATTCAATTTTAGGTTTGCTGCGTATGTATGTACATATGTGCCGCTGAAATTATGGCAAAAGCTCGTAAAACGAAATCGCGTCGAGCACATAATACATACTATCGGCTTGTATAACAGTTAAAAGATATTTACAATATTATTATAATACAAAAAAATTAAACAATGGAAGATAAAATATACAATTAAGCAGAGTACCAATTAACTTAAGTGTTTTCTGTCGTTTTCAACAACTATCTATTTGTAAGGTATATTAAATATAGTTTGAATAGTTTTACTGTACGACCGAGGAGTCGGTACACATATCAATTTTCAAAGAAAAACATTCTCAAGGTCAAATGAGCACCTCAAGGATAAATTTTTAATGTAGTTATAATACAGTACTCTTTTGAAATTTTCGTGTAAAAAAATAATTATAAAAAATACTTGTAAAGTGTGAAAAATGAGCGAATTTCCACACACACACTAATAAAACTATAATATGGGATTTATCGACGAAAAACTTAAAACCTATCGCTTTGGCAACGCTCAATTCTGTATGTATTGCGCCATTAAATGCCACCAGAGTTAAATAAACAGTAAAACAATGTAAAAAATCCCACGGACACCAAATGACAGTATCAAAAGTCAAAAAAATGCCGTCGCGAACGTCAAATCCATTAATCACAAGGCTCTCTTATTCTACGCGGTAGATCGTCTCTGTGACCCGCGCATTAACATTTTGATTTACAGGACTTGTCTTCCACGACTTTCTGTAACTATTTATCGTTCACCGGCGCCAATATATCTTTGAAATGATCGCTATCGTTACCCGAAAAAATAAAAGTAAAAAAACCAAACGATCGCCCAAACTAAAGTTCACCGACGATAGGGCACGAGCGTGACGACACTCGTATCTTTCGTTGCACGTGAAACAAAGTACCCGGAAAAATGTTTCGCCAATCGTTAAAATTTATCGCTCGTCATGGAGAGCGAGCGAAAGAGCGCTTCGTAAAATTTTTGTGATCAATTAACTTCTTCGACATCGAATTTTAATTTTAAACAAGCGCATCGAAATGTTAATTGCGCAAAAAAAGTGTAAACCGATCGGTACCTATTCATATTTACGATCCGTTCGATTCAATTATCGGAAAATCTCGACGTAATAAAACTGATCGATTGCAATTTTATAATTTAATACTCAATTAACATTTTGTAAAATAAATAAAAAAAATGGGTTTTCCACTGAAACGTGCATACATACTTTCTATATGCCTTAATGTTAGTCAATATCAGATTTGAATACTTCACATAAGGAAAATCGTTAAATATGTACAATTCAGACGAATACTGGAATGGTATCCGAGAATATGTGAAAGAAACGATGTTAGGTAGTTCCTCGTAAGAGGAATACATGGGTAATAAGTAGAGACCCGTGTTTTTCGCATATATTTTTTATCGATTTTAGCATTTTGATTTATTTAGCGAATAAAGTGTTTGATTTTAGCATCTATTTAGCATTTATTTTTATTAGATAATTTTTTAATACATATCAATTTCAATACTCTGTAACACAATTTATTATATAAAACAATTTAAAACTAACATGACACATAAAAAAATCATTGAGAAGTAGCAATATGGAGAAATACAGAGACAAAAATCATGAATAAAAAAATAAAATATAACATTAATTTAAAATTTATTAAAACTAAGCATGGAACATATTTCCACAGACGACTCTTTTAAGTTAGTGCGACGATCAGTTACCACTAAATTATATTTACTAAAAAATCTTTCTGCATCCACACTATTCACTGGACACCAAATTGATTTTATTGCAGCAGAACCAAATTCTTCATATTTAATTTTTGTTGCCATTAATAGTTCCAATATATCAGGTTTTAACCTACTTTTTAAATTTGCTTTAAGTTGTCTAAAAAAGTGCTCATACCCTTCTAAACATTGAGCCTCTGTAAGTAAGGTAAATATGGGTATATTGTTAAATAATAATATTGTTTCTCTTACATTTATGCCACATTTTGAACACGCTATAGATGGGTTAAAAGCTCACTTAACGTTTCAAAAAAATAAATTACTATTATTTAAGGTTGAATGGGATTTAAGTTTGAGAAGACTTTTCTCAGCAATCTCTTTGAAATTACATTCCAAGTCACTTCTTTTACGGTCAACAATTGATGAAAGCAGTTGTTTGGTTTCGGCGGGGAAAACTCCATCAATAATATTTTGTAGGCATCGTTTCATGTCCCCAATTTCTTCCCATAATAAATGGGCAAAGGGATAGGAAGATCCTTCTAATTTATCAATTAAACAAATAAATTTAATGCAAATCTCACCCACATATTTACATTGCGTTCTTATCAAAATAGGGTCTGAATAATAGAGTTCAATAATTTTATCTTTATTTGCATTTTTTACTCGAGTGATTTGGAAAAATTCTATTAATGGCTCAAAATATGTATCCAAATATTTCACAGATTTAAACCATGACTTCCAACGAGTAATAACAGGACTTGGAAACAAAATAGCTGTAAGATTAGGATAATTTTTTTCTTCAAAATGTAACATATTCTGATTTCATTTTTTTCTTGAATGCAAAATGACATTTTTATTTTGGTTATGAACTCATTAAGAGCAGGCAACTCTTTCATGAATATATTACCCACCAAACTAATTTTATGTACCCAGCACTGAAAATGCAATATATTATTTCCAATCAAAATTTTAAAACTATTGAAACATGAAATCATGTATGGCGCTGAATCGGAAACAAAACCGACTATGTTATTATATGAGATGTCAAATAATCAAATTACGGTCGATTTTCGTGAATTTTATAGTTAAACCAAATTATGAAAATGATAAATACGTTAAGTAAATAAATACGAACCTTTTTAATCTGTCACAAGTCCAAAACAGTCTAAAATCCTTCACGTTCACGAATCTTCAAAAATTCACTACTACACGTAAGAGACCGATCACGAGACAAGAAGAACGACTCTTTTTGAAGTCAAACGACGAACTGATTTTTATTTGCAATTTTTTTTTTAAATAATACTGCATTCTGCATAGTTTTCGATATTTCCCATCAATACAACTTCTTTGGGTAAAACCATCTCAATTTTACCTCCAGGTAAAAAAACTTATTTGGGTAAAATTTTCGTATGGTTTTTTTCGTTAACTCCGTCCCAGGTGTTCACGACCCAACGGTTAGGTGTCAATATGGACACGACTGTTCTAAGAACTCAAAAACAATATTTTAATTTAACTTTCAGTTGTTAGTTCACTAGTTAGTGTGTACAAACAAGTCTCAACGTTGTTTTAGTAATATTTTTCTTTAAAAATAATTAATTTTGTATATTTTTTGTGATTTTTAGCATCTATTCGCATATTTCAGGATTTTAGCATAAATTCGCATATATCCTGAATTTTAGCATCTATTTCGCATTTATCGCAATATGCGAAAAACACGGGTCTCTAGTAATAAGCATGATCAAAGTGGCAGATATAGCGGAACGTGTGAAAAAGTTGAACTGGCCATAATGGGCTGGACGTATAGCGAGAAGAATGGATGGCAGATGAACTCGAGAAATACTGGAATGGTATCCGAGAGGATGTGAAAGAAAGCAAGGTAGACCGAGTGGACGATGGGCTGATGAATAGAGAAGAATGTGTGGGAGTCAAGTGGATGCAGATTGCTCAAAACATACATACATAATTACATATGTACATACATACAGGAATGGAAGAAGATTGGAGAGGCCTTTATCCAGCAGTGAATGGTGAACGGCTGAATTATAATGTATTATAATAAATATAAAAAAGGTTCTGTACGTATGAGTAAAACTTTACTTTTTGACACATAACTAATATTCCTGTATAAAATAAACATTTCACTGAACATGATAAAATTTATGACCGTTTACGAAATATTTCAAGAATTTACAAGCAACCATTACATTCTATGGTTTGTTTTATTTTTTTTAACAAAAGAGTGTGCAGTTTGAGTTTGTGTAAACTTCTATGTACATAATGTACATCTTTCAAGCACGTGTGTTAAAAGTGTGCTAAAAGCGTATGTAGTTAAAAGTAGTGCGAACTATGAAATACATACGTGATTTGTGTATTTTCAAATTAGTAGAATAACAATCCGGTCTTAAAAGTTGAAATCCAATTCGAAGAAGATTATAAATTTTGAGTTAAAAAACACATTTAAAAAAAATACATTCGAATCTAAGGTGTGGCTATTTTTATCCATCAATAAATAATCTAATTTCCACACGAATTGCCCCTGCGAAAAAAATGTTAAAATAACGCGCGAGCTAAAAACCCGATTTCGCTTAATAAATTTTGATAAAAATTTTCATACAAAAGTATTTCCAATGTAAATGCATTTTTTTTTAATATTCGGCGCGAACGCAAAATGTCACGTGGAATTATTGTGGTGAACGATGGCGAGGATTCGTGATGCATCGTAGATGTTGTTGGCAGCCTCATTCCTGGTCACGGATTAAGTCATCGGATGGATCGATTTGAATATTGAAGGCCGAATGATCGGCCGAAGGTGTCACATTACCATGAATTAGTGTGGCACCACCATTGTCATTGGCGAAGAGCTGCCATCGTCGTAACATATGGAAATTAGAGTGGTTCGCTCTTACCGAACGTCAACAAAACTTCTTAACATCTCAATGGAGGCTCCAAAACCCATCACATTCATATTTTCAAAAAAAAAAAAAAAAATTTAAGCCACTGGAATGCACTCACAATCAAAATATTCGAAATTCATAGCAATTTTGTAAGTGTACGATTTAATTAATTTAATCTAGCAAACAAATGTTCAATATGAATATTGAAATCCATATGCAGTTTTCAAGTCTTTCTGATGAAATGTTTATCATTTGTTTTTATTTTATTCATAATTTGGCTTGCAGATTTTCTTAACAACAGAGTACGCAGTTTTAGTTTGAGTATTCGTTTCTCCTAATCACATGTGTTGAAAAGGGAAATAGAGTTATCAGAGTTTCAGAGTTTATCAGAGTTTATCAGAGTTGACGCTATTATGTAGTTCATTTGGTGGTTAGAAAACAGACATTCAAACTCAAACTACATAAGATCAAAAGTAAATAAAAGTAAAAGTAATATGTTTCTTCCTTCACGCGTTTATCTTTTTCCACATTTTGATTTAGTATAATATTATTAATTTAATGAGTAAGTAGTAGGAGTAAGTGGCAAAGAAAATCATTTCTAAGCACCCTACATTCTACACGCCTATCATACATAATTTACACACGAAGAAGATTCGAGTGGGCAATGTATTACTAAACTTACAATAATTCAGAATTATGGTTCAATTTTATTTATGATATACATACATACGTACATACCTACCATCGTCAAAATGTCACTAATCGAATTAATCAATATTTAACCTTTTCGCGACTGTCCGCGTCCGCGGGGTCAATATTCATTCGATCACTTTCTAATTCCCTTCAATTTCAAAATTATATTTTTTTTGTTATCTATAACATAATAAGTGTGCGTTGACAGTTTGACTACTGGTGAAGATTTAATACACCGGGTCTCTTTCGGAGTAAAACCAGATTCCGAGTTTATACAGTGATTGTGTTGATTGAGAGAGACAAACAAAAAACAAACATTTTAATGGACTCAATCAGGACGAATAAATCGAGATCATTATCTATTTGGACACGGCGATATTGATTCTACGACATTTCAATGTAAATACATCCGGACATGTGAATATGCATTTTTATTAAAGTTTAACAATCGAGTTGCAGTATAAAGATTTTTCCATTGTTTTTTTTTTTGATAACATCATAAAGAAACAGACAAGCGACTTAATAATTATATAAATAACTACAATATAGTAAATTAATCTAATAACAATTTCCGTATGTATATTTGGCACGTGAGCCAAATCATACAAACGCAAATTTAGTACGAAAGGAACAACTGTCACCTTGACGCACGTCAGTGAATCAAATTACATACTAACATACATAGCAAGAGAATATGCAGTTTGATTATGAATATCCGTTTCTTCTAACTTCGCGTGTTAAAAAGCACAAGGCACAAGGCACAAGGCACAAGGCACAAGGCACAAGGCACAAGGCACAAGGCACAAGGCACAAGGCACAAGGCACAAGGGACATGGCACAAGGCACAAGGCACAAGGCACAAGGCACAAGGCACAAGCTAGTTGGCAATTAAATATAGTTTTGTGACAAGCGGGCAATTTTCATGGATCAAAAGCTAAGCAAATACATAACTGTTATTAAATAATGTAATTTATTTCAATCTCATGATCGCCAATCTAATATTCTATCACTAGCCAATTACAGCTGGTTTAAAAATAATACATCCATATAACTTAAATAAATTCGTTACGAACGCCGATTGCGGATCTAGGAGAATTTATTAGTGTGTATGTGTATCTATTAATATTATTGAATGAATTGAATAAGGCGCCGCGGCGCCGCGCTTAATGTTCGCATCTTTCACAGAAACGTGTCTTTTTGTTTATCACATGGCGATATAAACGTGTGTCTATATATGTATGTCCATATGTATATGATGTGTTCCTTATAGATATTATTATATTTAAGCGGATGTGGGTTTTGCCACGAGTTTCGTGTCAAGAACAAGGTGAATTCTAGGGCGTGACCTTAAGCGGTGTATCCATAAAATTGACACATCTACTAATCGGGTCATCTGAAAAAAATATTAGCACAACCTAAATTTAGATATTTAAAACGTTCGATTATCGAAACCTCCAAAGATAAATTATAGCGCAAAACTTTAAAACAAAGAATCCAATACCATAATGGTTTTTTAATTATTTACCGAGGCGAGCGTTATCAGCAGACAGACAAACAGACGGAAAGGGCTATTATGTATAGCGATATATGTAAAATAATATTACTGCTTATTTCTCAATAGGCTCGTTTATTCTGTAATTTACACTAAAACCTGCTACATTACAACTCTTACACAAATTTTACTACAGTTATTATAAAAGTGACGGTACTCGAATGTGTCGAACGAAAATATCAAAGATTCAAAAGCGAAAATGTGCTCCGTATGGAAATTCAGCATTTGAAATCTCATTAGCACGTGATAAAATATCATCGTTTATGAAAATTTATTCTCGTTTCGTATGAAACGATCCGATCGAGACATGTCACGTATGTCGTATAATATAATAATAATAGAGAGATCGTACGATACGAACTGTATGTAAAATTACGAGCGTAAAAATTTTTTGATTGATTTAAAGCGTTTTTTATGCATTCAAATAACTTCAACGTGTTCGAATTTTCGGGACAGAACCCACATATTTAAGGCTTAAAAAACTATAAATAATAAAAAAAAAAATGAAAAAAACAGTCATTCGAGATGGGTTCGTGTTTGAATTTATCGACAACATAAAATGTTATGAAATCTCAATAATACATAATAATATATCTGGTAAGGTGAACATAAAGTCGTAAATATTCCATAAACGTTAAATGATTCAAAAGATGCGACGTCGACACCTTTCCAATAGAGAAATTTACATTCGAATGTAATCATTTCGCTAAAAAATTTCGCTCACTTATGCATATACATACATATACAGGTACAGGTATGTACATATGTACATAGTGTACATAGAACAAATGTATGATGTCAAATTAGACCCTTAGCAATAAGATTGTGTCGTTTAGCACTGCGGGTAGTAGACGTGAACATCCACTTATCTGTTATAAATCTTGGATTTATCCTCGACATTTCATTAACATTTTGAAAAGGTCAGACAGATATTACGATTACAATCGAATTTGTTCGACTATAAACCGTGTGACAAATTCCACTTTGAATCTCGATTAGAATACGCAATAATTGCATTTCCAGCACACACACTTTATAACGAATAAGGCACTATTACTACTTTTATTATTATACAATAGATATATGTACCTATACATATACATATGCATAATAGCGTAAAATCTGCCTGTCTACCTGCCCGGGTCATCACGGTCACGCTAGCATTACCAATATAACAAACAAACAATTTTTAGGTGCTTCCTATCAAAGCTGGTTTGAATCGACAACGCGATTTTATGGTAATACCTATGTATGTATGTATGTATTACACGATTGTTTCACGCACTGTAAAACGAGCAAGGGGCTGTGCTGTTATTATACAAACCAGCGCGCACGGGTCGAGGTTGTGGTTTGATTCCACCGTCATATGACGGGTATTATTATTCGCGAGCGGATAAATACGCTAGGTGGTGTGTAACACATTGTGTTACATTAACAAGGCCCTTAAATTGCCTAATATTATAATAAAAGTGAAAGCTTCTGGCAAACGGAATGTTAACAACTTCGGAAATGCTCAGGGTCACGTTGGCTTCGCGGCACGGGCATACACATTGCACGACTATACTGCCGTCCTAAGCCCACTTAAGGTAACTGACAAAAATTACGAAAATGAGTTAGATGTGTTTTAGGGGTTATGGGAGTGTATTCTTGCGATTTTTCATATCAAAATTAATGTATCTTCATCCAAAAGTGACTTTTTTAAGCTATTAAATCTAACGTATCTGCATGCGCAGAGAAATAGTATCACCAATTCTAGCGAAAATAACGTATCCAATATTTACTTCGGTCACTACCTTATCATGAAAGATTGAAAAGACTGAATCTCTCCACATTGCAGACGAGGAGATTAAGAGGTGATTTAATTGAAGTATTGAAAATTATAAATAATCATTATTCATGTGAAATGACCAACCTCATTATGTTCAATGAGAACCCTCATCTAAGAGGTCATACTCTTAGACCCCGAAAAGAAAAATCAAATAAGATTGTTAGAGATTCATTCTTTTCGAATAGAGTGGTTGAAGTTTGGAATAGTCATATGTATACATTAATAATGAATAATGAAGTGACGTAACTACTAAAGTATTTATTTTTTTTTAATTTTTCCTTGGAATTATCAAAACACAATAGAACATAACCTCATGCACTAAAAAAAGTTTAAATAAATAAGTAATAAATGAAGAAAAACACAAATTTGGAATAAAACTTTCAAGTCCATTTATCTCGATATTGTTGTTTTGTCAGTTACGTTAAGTGGGCTTAGGACGGCAGTATATACATATGTACATACGTACATATATACATACATATACATCTCGTATGTATGTACATACATACATACGAGAGCATCGAGAAGACGCCGTTATACACACTACGTAGACTTAATTTTGTATTAATAATAAGTAAAGTTAAATAACACACATGTCGATACATTAAAAATATTATTTTCTCTTATCAAATCAACGTTAATAAATCTCAAACTCGGTGCATAAATTTTATACAAACAAAATGACAATTTTTCATCATTCGAATATAAACAATGGATGAGACGCGTTTTAATTAATTTTATCTCGTGTTGGAAATTTATCTATTCATACATTCGCACATTTCCGCTAAACATAAATTTGCGGAAAAAAAATTTATACACTTACACACAATAGTTACATGAAAAATACCTATGGCCGTTATATGTGTGTGTGTGTGTGTGTGTGTGTGTGTGTGTGTGTGAAACGCTCACATATTGATACTAATAATTATCGAATAAAATTATTTATTTGTGCAACGTGAATAAATTTGTTCGAAATCAAAAGAAAACTCGTATTTACAGTGCGGATCTCAAATTTACGTAACATTGTATAAAGACAAAAATTCTTCTTGTAAAAGTTTTTGAAAAAAATTGCAAAATATTTAATAAAAATATTTCCACAAAAGAAAAATAACATACAAATAAACAATTACATAACGTTCGAATGTTTACCGCGAATTTCAAATTCGATTATTATACCAATACGTACCAGAACTAATACGGCTTAGTGTTTGGTAAAAATTAAAATTACAATGAAACGCGTATAAAATTCGCATTCGATTGGGTAAAAAGCGAGATTTCGCGATATACATACATACATACATACATATGTATGTGATGTTGCGTTAATTGTAAGGTCGAGCGCCACCGGTTTGCCACCCCTGGTCATCATTTCAATATTACACACATATGAACCGCATTCTTATGTTAAAAGCGCGAACAGTTATTTGATTGTTCCAGTTTTTTTTTATTTTTATATTATTATCATTCCATTATTTATCGTAGAAAAATTCCAAATGGACCCCGCGGAAATTATTGCAAACTGCTCAATAAACATTTAAAGTTATCACTTGCACCCGGATGCTGCGATTTTATTATCGCTTTCGAGATCAACATGTTCAAATTTACGCGAACGCATGTATGTATACACATTCTAAGAAATAAACACTCGTAACAATCCTTTGATAAATATTTGAATTGCAGATAGAAGTTCGTGAACCGTTACGTACTACATAGTATGTAGGTACATATGAAAGAAAATTTATGAGAAAAGATATTTCTAATAACCCACGTATTCAGGAAGTTGAGATGTTATATCAATACAAGATCTACATACTCGTATATGCGGGTTTATTAATGAGTATATGAAAAAATTACAGAATATAGCCTGTCAATTTTAACAAACAATAAAATCCATTCGATTTGAAAATACGCTAGAAAAACTAGATTTTTATTTACCCCAGGAAAACTACATAGGTAATTGCTTGATAGTGTTTTCTAACTTATGTATTTAACGAGACGGATTGTTAAATAAGTAAACCCCACCCCCCAACCTCCACCCATGCGCACTGATTTGTACAATAACAGTACAGCCCGTAGCCCGTTTGACAATAGGTGAAACAATCGTGTAACGTTGATTGATTGGCCATAAAATCGCGTTAACACTCAAATCAATTTGGACAGCGGCTTGTTGCAACAATTGTTGGTAATGCTTATGAGAACGCAACGACCCAGGTAGGCAAGCAGACGCTTACGCTAATACATAAATACTAGCGAGTGGTCATTGACAGTGTCACCGAGTGGTTACCGTGTCATGAGTTTGTGTACGTTAGTGAGATTAAATACATACATACATAGATTGGCGCATGTAAATTTGGGTTGCGAGTTTCCCCTTTCGTTAAAGTCTCCCCCGTACAAATCGGAGCGTGACGGGTGCAGATTCCTGGGATTTTATTTATAGTAATAAAATAATTTCATAAATAGTATGTAGATAGATAGATAAATGTACCTACTGCTGAATTCGATTCCGGGCAAACGGACACTTGAAGGTTTTAGTTCTAGCTTAGAGTAGTACAGCTGTATAGCAGCCAATAAGTATAAAGTCCTAAAAGTGGGGCTTAGATTGTTTACGCTCTCTGGGCTTTTCTATTAAACCACCGATTGTTGTAATATCTGCCTGCAAAAGAGGCTACACTAGTTGAAACGAAAATCAATCAGCTCTGTCTTTTTTTAAGCCCCACTTACAGACTAGCGTACCAGCGTAGCGGACTAGCTCCATGCAAAGTCCCCGGATTTTCCTTGAATAGTTTATGAAACAGTGGCTTTCGACATCCATCGCACCCTTGCTTCAAAAGTGACACAGCTCAAAAAACATGATTTTCAAGTTATGTATTACCACGAATGAATCAATTAATGTTCCTAGCAAAGTTGAAAAATTCAAACTTTACCACGTTTTACAACAATGTTGAAATATGTAGTTTTTTTCGGTTTATTGAAAAACTTAATTTTTTGAGTTGTGTCACTTTTGAAAGCGAGGGTGCGATATTGTACATTGTATTTACGATGTGATCACGTAGGAAATCTTTCGTCGTTCAAATTAAACGATAAATATCATCGCGCGCCAAAAATAAGCCATCGTAAATAACTTAAAGCCCTTTCGGTTGGTACGTAACGTAATATGTCATACGCTCATCTTATCGTTCGTTTCTTATGTAATTAGGATGAAAAGACAGATAACCAAGAGAGAGAGAGAAAAAAAAATCGAGTGTCAGTTGGGTGTATCGTACCGGTTTTCACTGACAAATAAATAAGTGGCTTTTGACAGGCCACACGACCGTGAACTTTTATTTAGCCAACCGGTATCATCACACTTCCTAGATTTCGCCTTCCTTCCCATCGTTGTCATTAATTATACTTATTAGCTTTTATACACGTCCTGGTGCACCTCAACTTTAATTAACGTCCACCCATCACCTCTCCCCCCCCCGGATCGAAAGATCAATGCCACAATTTTTTGACCGGTTCGTTCGTTGGATAAACAAAAATCCGCACCGGTCGGTCGTAAATTAAATGACGTGCGTCACATCAATTAAAATGGAATCGTGCGAGAATCGCAAATTCACCAACAAAAAATTCAAATTACATTAGAGGCCACATTGCGAAGAATTGGATAAACCTCGATCGATGACTGATTTTATGCACGTGAATATTTCACGGGATTAAAAAACGGTGCAACGCCCGTGTCACGAAGCGCCCATGCCCAAGCGCTCGTTGAATAGCGCGAATAGGCGCCCGCATTAATAAACAGCACCGAGCGAAACATATCGATCAAACATTCGGTTGTCAGGGACACACGTACAGTGTTTTCATCTCACGAATGCGAATCCCACTCCTGAGATGCGCAGTAGCGAAAAGTAGCACTTATTTATAACTGTGCCATTTTAAACTTGCGCAGTAGAAAGGTTACGTTTGGTTTTGACAGGTTACGTAGCGTGACTGGTAACCGAAGCTGTTTATCCGTCGACAAAAAGGCGCTCACACACCTCCCATTCGCACCGATATAATTCGCATTGGTGCAAATCAACGACTATATAGGGCGTCAGTTTGACGTAGCGATTTCGCAAAGGTGTGTGAGCGCCTTAACGGTCTGCAGACATATTCTTCGCTTTTATGTGTGGAGAGGGACTTACAATATTAATAGATTAATACCCGCATAAAATCGATACTGAGATGTTTTAGACTCTAAGTAAAAAGCTCTAGTACTACATATGTATATATTTAGTAGTACTGCAACTAGAAACTTGTACTGCTATTTGTGTAACGTTAGACTATGCGACTTGATGCATTAATACTGTAAATCCTCCCCATATATTAAATGGTGTACCTACATATGTATTTGTTTGTACCTTATACATTTCACAATGACGTACCGAAATTAAACTGTTCAGAGTTACTCCTTATAATCCTGCAGGCAGCGAAAGATATTCAAATATTCATTTTATTAAACAATTTATTTTACGCCACATTTATTTTTTTCATTTGAAAAACTAATTATTATTTATGCGTACTATTCTTGTATTTACTAGTCAATTCTCAAATGCCAGGTGGTTATCATTCCAGTATATTTATAGTGTGTTTAGTAGTTCAAAATGTAGCAAACATGTAGTAGGTAGTTGAAAAGTGCGAGTGCTTCGCGCTACCCGTACCGTGAGTGAATGAGTGTATGCGAGCGTTCTGCGGCTACCCAGCCAGGCAAAACATTACGCTATTACATATAACAATTGTTGTTCGTTTGGTTTAATTTTTTAAGCCAAACGAACAACAATTATTATATACATACATACATATGTACATATATGTAGTAGCGTAAGGGTATAATTTGATCTAGAAACAAATATAAATCATCTAATACGATAAATACGAACAACTAATTAAATTATGAAAGGCACATATTTAGCACCCTTTTTTCTCCAGAGATCATTTCAATTTTTCAATACACTGTCTTTTGACAGTGTGATGAACAAATTTTACATTCAAGAAAGTGAAATTTTTAATGGAACCCTTCAACAGCGTTCCTCAAATATGTTGCTAATAAGCTAATACCACCTACCGCGATTTGTATGAAATTAACCGCCACTTCAAATTGGATCGAATCCGCAAATACATTATAGGTATATACTGATTAAAATTTCGTACAAATCGTTTAGCAAACACCGCTTCTCAAAACGCTAATCTGTCGATCGACATGTAAACCGATAAATAATACATAACGTCTATTGGAAGGAAGGAGAGGCTGAGCCGCCAAAACGCGCGAGTGTGTTTATTAATGAAATTAATTGGTTATGTCAAAAACAAATTGATGGCGATTTTCAAACTAACAAATCGGGTTAATTGAGAATCGAACACGCCAAAATCGAAAAACTTGCGCGCGTTTGGGAATTCGTCTAATTAACACGTTATCACGATCGAATCTTAATTTACACGCTAGGCAGTGGCGATTACATTATTAAGACGTAGATTATAATAATAATAATAATAACGAACAGAGACGAAATCGGAAAATGCAAAAGTCGTTTTCGCATTGCGAAAATCAATATGAGTGTTGTGTATAATTATATTTGTATATTGGCCAACGAATTCCCGTCGTATACATATTCGTACCTTTGAAAAAAAAAAAAAAATAAACATAATAATATTATTGTATTATTATAATTTGGCACAAATGCGAATCGCCACTTTTTCCAGCAATTGCGAAATTGCCTATCGATAGTTGTCCCACATTGTCCTTTCATAACAGTGTTAAATTCGCGCGTTTAGTTCGTTACCCAACAACAGTGTCGCGAACGAGAGCCGGGCCAGCATCTTTATTTAAATCCCCCAACGTATAAATGTCGCTCTCCGATGATTTTTATGCGTTTTTTATTTGATTTTATAATTGTATTAACATATTACCCAAAATGTTTACGAACGCGCGCCGTATCGCAAATGTGTATTTAAATGATCGTTCGTCGTGTTCGTCTCTTTGCAAATTCACCAATGTATTGTATATATTTTATGTTCGAAAATAAATAACAATAAAACCAGTTGGTAAAATGAAGCGTCTTTACGTACCTATGGCGTAACTAGCGCCCCCGCATTCTCATTAAAACGTTCCATGGTGTTGAGAAAGCAGAAGATTTTCACACAAATACACATTAGAATAGAGTTTTCCACGCTTAATGTGCAATTTCAAAAGTTTTTCTTCATCTCAGAACACATACATATGTATAATAAAGTGTGCAAATTGTTTTGGGTATTAATAATCTATCCAACTTAAGAAGCCCAAGATTTTTGATCGATTTAGACTTATTCTGCGCAAACAACCCAGGTCTGAAGCAATGAGGTTCATCACCATCTCGACCTCTTGGAATGAACATAAACGATAACCAAGTCGTCAATCGTTTTGCACGCAAAACGAAGCCACAGTAGATGACCATATTGTAGAGATATGATGATAATTATTTATATCTAGGACATTTGATGTAAAGAAGAATAAATAAAACGAAAATTGGAGCGCCTTTGGAAGAATGAACGTAGTTTTTAAATCCAACATCTCGCTATGCTTAAAAAGGAAGGCATGAGACCAATGCGTACTGCCAATTATGACGTATGGATGCTGAATTCGGGAATGTTACGTAATATCCAGTGCACACAGAGAAGCATGGAAAGATGTATGTTTGGTATAACAAGAAAAGATTGTATGAGGAATACATGGGTAAGAAGCATGACCAAAGTGGCAGATAACATACAGCAGAACATGTTAAAAAGATTAATATTTCAGATTCCACTAAAGGACTAAAAGCTCTGCTTGCTTTTGAAGTGTAACTTCAGTTTCTGCTTCTTCTTCTACTTTTGCTTATATGTATATTTTCTTCCAATTCACTTTCGGCTGATTTTCATTCATTGTTACTTTATCCTAATCGGATAAAGTATTGTGATCGTGCGAAAATTCGACCTCGAGATTTTGACTGATATGTATCAGATATCATCCCCTGATCACGTTTAATGATTTCTGGAAAATGTCCGTATGTCTGTGTACTTATGTGTGTTTTCTCCGAAACTATCAAGTCTATCAAGCTGAAATTTCATATCTACATATTATTTTCACGTAAGGTGTAAAAGCCATAAGGAATTTAGTTAACATCAGTCAACCGGAAGTAGTTTTTTTTTCGTGTAGAAAATTCTAAAATTCTATTACCACAGAATATTTCCGAAACTGCTCCGGTGATTTTGTCGAAATTTCATATCTATAGTTTTCACGTTAGCCGTAAGAGATATGATTTTGGTCAAAATCCCTCTTTTTTTTTTTGTTACCCATTTTCTATAATTATATAACGGATCTTTTTAGCACTTCGGCGAGAAAAATAGATGACAGATATACGCGAGAAACACTGGAATGGTATCCGAGAGGATGTGAAAGAAAGCAAGGTAAACCGAGTGGACGATGGGTTGATGAATTGAGAAGAATGTGTGGGAGTCAAGTGGTTGCAGATTGCTCAAGACGGACAGGAATGGAAGAGGATTGGAGAGGCCTTCATCCAGCAGTGGATGGTGAATGGCTGAAAATGATGACGATGATGATGACGTCGGCAAGCCGCCACCCTCTTCTTTTTAGTTGATAAAGTACAGATTAAAGAATGAAATTTAATGACAAATAATTTCCATCCAATTTTCATGGTTTTATCTTTAAATAAAATCAACAATACATACAATCCTAAAATTTCAAATAACTTTGAATCTTAACTGTTGCAAAAAAAAAAGGTTGAAGAACGTATACATATGTACATATGTACCTATATGTATATACATACATATGTACATACAATTTCCGTAATAGACTTGTAGCGTTTTAGCGGTGTAAATGTTAAAGCCGTACATAACACGCATCTACGATCCAATATACATATTTAATATACTGTAATTATGTACGTTCGATAAACAATTAGTAAGAGATACTCTCGGGAATATTTGGCGACATATGTACATATTTGGCAATGGACCACCGCAGCGTTAGCGCGCGCAATTTGCAATGGTAAAACGCGTAATTTACAGCAGATACGGTCGTCACTGAATGGTAAATGGCAATCAGACATTTACATATATACATACATACAATTCTAAGCACTCGAACCTATATCAAATTACGCGAGATGAGGAGTTATCAAGCGAACGTCACGTAAATAATACTAAATGTCAAATAAAAGCATACTTCTCAGCGGGATATCACCAAATCGGCGTCCCGCCGCGTCCATACTTCGCAATTGTGTATAATATTCACAAAAATATACAATGCGATGCCTTACGTGTGTGTTTGTGGCTATATATTATGTTTTAAATACATGTATGGTGTTGCCAACACTCGACTCTATTAACTTTATTGAGTTTTCATCACGAAGAAGTACCCGAGGCACCAAGAGACGAAGACAATTCATGTGACGTAAGAAAATCAAATCAAGCTAATCGAATTGGTAAATTTTTAATTTGGTACCACTGCTATACGTTGAAAGATTAACTGCGCTGGATAACAGTATGATACTTGATATAGTATTTTCAGATATGTAAATCTTAAGGTGACCAATCGTACGCCAATAAGAATTTTTGTGCTCCACTCTGATTGTCTGTTGTTCTTTTTAATGTTTTCCATGCAATACTGTATAATAAAACTCATTTGTAAAAGTTTTTCTTTGACACAAAACACCTACACAATTGAGCCGTTATAAATGAAAGTGGTTTAAGTCAATTTTTTGTGTTTTGAGATATTGATTAAAATAAATAGATCACATATGTATGTTTATCGCAGAACTATCATTAACTCATTTTTTTTCACAATTTGTTGGTGGTTAACAAAAAATCATCCAAGCTAAATAAAGTAGATACACTGTTTAAAAATTCAGCATATTCAAAATTAATTATTTTGATTACATAATTATTTCTTTCTATAAGAGCATTGACAAGTAATTACCATACAAATTTGACAGCCTTTTATTGAGCAGATTTTTATGGAAGTTAAATTATAGAATCTAATATATAATTATTCCTTTTCAAGGTTTTAAAATGATTTTCATTAAAAAATGTCGTCGTAAGCATTTTAAATTGAATTTTCTTTGAAAAAAAAGGGTCATCGTGAAAATTTTCTCATAAAAAGGCCTTTCCAATAGAATTTGTATCGTAGAAACAAAGCTCATCTTACAAATGTATTACGTAAATAACGTTCAAAGTATGATAAAATCTCACAAACGATTTTTTTTCCAACAATTGTATGCTTCATATATGTAATATTAGATAAAGATATTTCAAAATTAGCATAGCAATATACGTATGTAAAGAAAAAATTGTACCTTGATCCACATCTAAATCCTCCAATTTATTAAATTTGACGTGACCCGTTCAATTTCCTCGCATCCTTGTCATCGTTAAATACGAATTTGTTTTCATTAATTTTTTTCCTACTAAAACATTCATCATTTGCGTCATTGTACATGTCATTCGTAAGGTCTTTCTATCATTACAATTCAAAAAATCGTGATTTTATTCATTGTTTACTTACATCACCTTACGTGTCAATATCGTGATCGAATAGAACTTCCGTGCGCCAAATTGCAAATTCGTAATGTCACTGAGCAATAAATACCATTCATCACCTTTTTTTTCTACGATTGTCGAATGAATTCTCTGAAATAAAAAATAATGGAAAAAAAAATACATTAATATTTCGTAGGTTGAACGTCACTGGCATAACAAATCTACCATAGGAAATATATAGTAAGATGAGACCGACATTATCACATAATCACATAGAGTCAGATGATCGTTTGATAAACGACGATAATTGATTAAAATAGAAATTTGTGTGAAGCGCTAATAGGCGATAGCGCATTTACATATGAATGCTACCATTTTCTCCTTATTTCATCAAACCTATAAAGATACAGTGCCGACTGAAAGTAACACACATACCCAAATTAAAAATAGATTCCGTAAAACATCATCTTATTTAAATAATTCATTAATTTTCGTTCAATGCTAGAATTGTAACCTTTCAATTATTCAAGTTTTTCATGTATCAATAAATAATACTTGGACATGGACGATTAAAAAAAAAAAAAACAATTAATATATAGTCCGCCTTGAACGTTGCGATATTTTTACATTTAAATTAAATTTTACGAAGACGTCAATATATTGGAATTTCAAGCACTCTTCCTTTTTGTCGGACGAAATGTCATTTATCGGAAAATTATATTTATATACATGATTCGATTTCAAAGTTCGAGGACTGAACTGATTTAATATTGGGAAATTAAAGCTGTATGAATATTTATTTAATTCAGATTGATCAAAATTTGACATTTCCTTACAAAATCTTCTGAATATTATCTCAAATATCCTTCATCTTACTTAAGGACAAAAATATCAATAGATTAATTTACCTATAATGCAAAAAAAAAGAACTAATCTTCAAAAATTCAAACTAGACTTTCTTTAATTATATGTAGTTGTGTATCAAACGAATATCAGATTACACACACACGTGTGCGAAATCAAGTCATGTCATCTCAATCATTCGGAGGCGAACCGTCAGACATTTCAGACACGCAAAATTCGTATATTTCTACACGTCTATTAATTGACTTTTTTGCGCGATTAACCTGTCATGATTTATTTAACAACAACAACACAAAAAAATTAACACGACACGTACAAACTAACTAGTCTGCGGTTATCTTTTTTTTCTTCTTCTCCGCATACATTTCTTGTGCACTAAACGTCGATGGTTTCCGGATGAAAGTGCATTCGCACAAGTGGACAAAAAAATAAATAAAAGTGTTTTCATAACAATGTCCGTTGTTGAGCATCGATTTATGTAATGCGACGAATCAAATGCGGCTCGAGTCTTAACAATGAAAAAAAATTCACTTTCTATTTCATCCATTATTGGGTTTTAATTATTATTAACGCGGACCAAACTTCGGGTCGCGCTGTACCTTTCTAGATTTGACGTTTCAATCGGCCGACGAAGAAAAAGCACCGGTGAAATTATAGTCTTTGGCGAAACCCGACATTGTGTGTGTTGCCTCAAAACGAGAGAACCGGACGATGAGAAACCGAAAAACCGAGAAACCGACCAAGACCGGAATGACCAGCGTCCACTGATGAAACGCTATCATCATCATCATCGCATTATTATCTAATAACACTTGCGACAGCTACCGAACGTGACAAGACTCGTCTTTCTATGGAAAATTAACTAATACATACATAACTAACTTTATCCTAATGTTACTAGGCTGCATACTCGTGCTAGTACAAAAACAACACACTACTAGTAGTAGCAAAATTCAGCATCAATGATGATCAATAATGACCAAAACAATCATACCATTATATAGAAGCTTAAATTCACTTTAAAATGATAACATTCTCATTGGCGTTATTATTTACAGAGTACACTCATTTGAAAACAGATATCCTTTTAAGCGTAAGCTAAAATTAAGCTTAAGCTAAAATTACTAAATTAAACTTAATCATCTATTAGCACTTGTTGTTATAAGACTGCCAGGAATCCACCAATTTTGTTTATATTTCTGATATCTTCTGGCAGGCCATGGATTCAACGAGATACTTCTCCTAGATCTACTTAATTTTAAATTCTTAACTATTAACTTATTCTTACACCTAGTATTATGACTATGTGTATTATATCCCCTTATTAAATACTTATTGAAATATATTTGGTAATAAATTTTTATCTAATTTAAAAATATATATATGTAGGTACTAACATGCACACTTTTAAGGTTTAATTTAAATTCATCCAATTCAATTCACTCAACATACATATTGTTATATATACATACATACATATATAATAGCCCTATTCCGTCTGTCTGTCTGTGTGTGTCTGTCCGCTGATAGCGCTCGCTGAGGTTAATAATTAAAAGACGCGAACCGTCCGCGCGCGAGTGGGATTTGGACTCGAGATCACCAGGTCGAAACAGTGAGGGCTTACTATATTTGAACATACATACATATGTATAACTCCTTAGTAGGATCGCAACTTTGCTAAATTGTTACGTTGTTGTATTATAACGCGCCATCTATGCAACAACTATAAAAACTATTAAATACACATACATATACTCACCCACCCAAACATACGTTGATATTCAACGGGCTTACACTAGTATCTTATACTAGTTAATCTATTGACATTTAAAATACGATTTTACAGTTTTTGCAACCTATCTTTAATTACCCTATTTACTAAATTTAAAAATGAACCACAATATATAAAATGAGGACGAACAATTGCATTATAAACTAATATATTTTTTTTTTTTGTAGATAGTATATTTCTTAATTTCACCAGTCAGTAGCGATGAAAAATTATGGTTTTTTTTATTATAATTTGAAACCACAAAGTGACTAAATTATACAAGGGATCACGTCATTTTCTTCACCCTGTCACTTATTTCAATGTACGATAACATTAATTTGCGGTCAAGTTCTTCGTAGCGTTGGGTGCATCAGTTAAAACCGCAATTTTGACAAAATCAAATATCCTGCTCGTGAGTGTCTGTTCTGAAACTGGATTTTCCAATGTTTTAGTTTCGTGTAAATACATCAGTACATTCACCCTCGTTCCGGAAAATGATTTTCTAGGACAGTCTACCGACTGTAGAATATTTACATAACAGATGTTAAACGTCCCCGAGTAAATTGGCCAATCCTCGAATCAAATCACGAACCCGACCCACGAATTTTGGTTTTACATGCGTTCATCGTGTCGTTCGTCGCCTTTGAGTGTCCTTAAAAGGACGCGAAAGGTAATTATGTCAGAATCGCGAAGAATTGTGCGTTTTATTATTATCAATAGTCCATTCGATCCGTGGCCGTATACGGCAAGCGGATTTGAACGTTGAAACCAAACTCTAAATCCAACGATAAAAAGCGTATGTGATTTGAACATACATATACATATGTACGTTCATTATAATAATAGTGCAAAAAGAAAAAAAAACAACAAAACAGACTGTTGCATAAAAGATCATTGGTTAATTCGCCGTGCAGTTTGTTAATATTCCTTTTATGTCTGATGAATCACATCGTATGTATCCCACGCACAATTAAAAGTTACATGTTTTAAATATCCCTCACGAATATCTACATACAAACATACAATAACTTCGTACTAACGTATGTTTGCTTGTTTGCTCCTTGTACATGTACATTCCTAGGCCTTTGAAATTTAATCTAAACTTTGTAGAATTGCTTTTTATAATCTTGCGGGTCTTTTATGATACTTGAATGCGACATTTTTATTTCGAGTAGCTACATATGTATGTATGTACGTACCATACAATTTTTTGTTTCGATTACTCATTATACTATTATGGAACCATTTATGTATGAGAAAACAATTGGGATATCTATTCGTTAGTTACCTCTTATCCATATACCTATGTATATGTAACTAGTACATAATATGTATAATATATTGTTTTTTTCCCATTTAAAACTTTATTAATTATGTATACTTATTATTGTTGTTTGTTTAATTGCATATAAGAAAATCATAAGCCTCACAAGCCTGTAAGATATTAATAGTCAAACAGACTAAATTTTAAAACTACTTCCTTCAAAATTAATCTCAATCCAACATCGAGGTCGCAATCATCAATTTCGATGTGATCTCAAAATTGAAATTACGCTGTTAATTCTAAGGTAACTTTTATTATTTAAGTTTTAATATTTTTACTCTATAAACAATATTTCTTTAAAATCTTTTTAAAAATACAAAACTATATTAATATATTCACAAAATACCATATATGTATGTATATACTTGATAATTCCAATTAGTTCAAATAAATTCTCCAACTATGTGTAACTTCCTTGAAAATCAAAATATTGAATTTATTTCAACCATTCTCACAAGAATTTTTTAAATCATAATCGCTCTCCCTCTCTTCACCTCCTATAAAATCATTCTGAAATTACCTAATATCTTAAATTGATGAACTTGTATTTAAGTACCTATCTGTCTTGAAAACTAAATAAAGAACATTATTGTTATATTAATGTTACTAAAATAATTACATTAATTAAACTAGTAAAAAAAAAACAAAAAAAATTTTTTAACATAAACGGCAACGTGACAAATATAGTTGAAAAATAATTTAACTATGTGTGACATAGAGATAGTTTTCCATACAAGATAAAGTTATGTTGTTCCTACACTGTGTAACCATACACTCGAAATGCTATAAAATCGAGATTAAAAAGTGACTAATACGTTTGAGAAGATTTATGTTGAAATTTTAAAAACCTCGTTTTAAAGCATGTAACACGCGCTGTTCAATGTCCGTTTCCTGCTGATCAGATTTATGGTCTGACATTAAAGGAGGCTTCGCCGCATCACCATATTAGCCAAAAAGAAAACCGAAATAAAAATAAGACACACACACATCGTGACTTTTATGTTATTCAATAGGGATATAAATTAACGTGAACGAAATTCGGAAATCGAATTATACAACAAAACTGTTCCCGATGCTTTTATGGACCCGAGAAATTGGGTGTTTGTTGTTTACGAAAGAAGGATATGTTACGAAACGAATCATTTTAATTGTATTACATACTTTATTCTAAGCATTTTGCAAATGAAGTAATGTTTTGCGTGCCAGTCGACATTTTTGGTGGGAGCCGAGTCTACTAAAGCCGCTTATATGTAGAGTTATATTTGACAATTTAAATACACCTCTAATGTACCTACATATGTATGTACATACATATGTAGATACATAGGTATAGTTTACTTTACACTACAGTACTATTTATGAATAGATTCATACTAATACTAAAAGTAATCTTTTAAAATTAATAAAATATATATTTTACAGTAGATCGTTGATTCATTTTTTGCGTTCTAACGACGAATTAATTCTGATTGTTTACATTTTTCATAAGTAAAATATCAAATTTGTATTCAAAGATTTCGATGACTTGATATTAATAGTATTGCAGTACATATTATTATGAGAAGTATATTGTTTTATAAATACAATCAACAATACCATGGCACATCTTCTAAATATACCTATCCGAGCATAATGAATATATTCGGGGTTAATCGAGTCGATATGACAATAAAAAATAAAGTAAAAAATGTCGAGATCATCTACTGAGATCACATCCGCGTGACATATCTCTAAAATTACACACAAGGTCCGTGAAAGGATCACACAAAATTCAAATTAAATACGGCAGCCTTGTTGCCGGGTCGGCATTATTCAAATTGGCGATGATGAAGATGAAAAAAAAAAAGCCTTCGTTGAACGTGAGGGCAGGGTGAATCAGTGGATCGCCCACACCCTAAACGAAATGCATTGTGTCACATAGTCAAGGTTTCACAGCATCAGTAGTCGTCATCGGCACCCACAATTCGACTACATTGTCATTGCGGTGCGATCAATCTAAACTAGCATTTAAAAGCAACATGTGAATGCACAGTGTAAATCTACAAAAGGTAAAATTAAAGTGTAAACGGTTGACTAATTATAGTATGGTATAATGTGAAGGTCTTTCAGCAGTCAACAAAGGAATTGTAACGTTTTTCTTTAGTCATCTGGGTGCGTTTGACCTCTGCCTATTCCAGATTGACATTCGTCGGTTCAAAGCAAACATAAAAGAAAGGTCAAAACCAGGAGGGAGTCTTCATATTTAGAGAGCCTTGTAATCGTCAGTTGTCATATTTTACTTTACGAGATCACGGACGCACTCCCACGCTTTGTATTTTATCAACAGTTTGATCATCGTGATAAATGATTTGCCCCGTCTGATGTATTTGGAATGATTAAAATATGAATTACAAACATGTTAACGTTTCAAAACATAATAACCATATAACGTCCGCCGGGTATAAATAAATAAAATGTAATAATATAGAAATTTATTATTGCATTCGTATATTTACAGATATTTTATAATCGTTTTAAAATAATCAGATCGATAATATAATATAACAAATAACACAGAGCAAGTTCACCAATCTAAGGCACTTTTAAACAATTTGTAAAAAATTAAATAAAATATGACACATCTCCGTCGATGGATACTTTCAGGAAATTGTAATGGTCATTACATTGCAATATATACATTTATATATATATATATATATATATATTTTAATAATAAGTAGCCATATGTACGATATTAATAACATTTTACATCTGAATTGTATATAATTTTAATTAATATATAAGTTATAAGCCACATTAGACAACTGCAAATTTGACAAATTGAACGACTGGATAATTTTTCTTGTTAACTAAATAAAAACTATTGTAGATAGATACAAACTAAAATAACATTAACATTTCTTCGTTGGGAATATAGAAAAAAAATCAGTTCAATAATATATCAATAATTCTAAACGAGATTCAAAATAATAATAGATACTAAAATTTTTGAATGGATTCACTGCACTTAAAAATTTAAGGGAAAATATTATATTATATTTAATGGCGTATACAAAATATTTTTCCCAGTGAAACGTTATACAATGTATATTCTTTATTGATACGTAAACATTGTAAACACTTTGTGGAAAAATGTATAAACAAGCTCAAACTATAATAAAAAGCGAATAAAGCGAATTTGTAATGAGATAATATTTAATATATAACTTTTAATCAGTCTATAGACATTTATAATATCAATAAAATTATAATTAAAAAAGAATTTAAATTTAAAATAAGCAGTATGTATACAAAGTTCGCATTATAGAATGTTTATAATAAACCTATTGTCTATACATCATAATTATTTAATTTATCAAATCTCTCAATTTATCTCTCCACGTTTTTAATTTAAGCTTGTAATTATTCTTAACGTTAGACCCTGATTCGTGTTTTGCATTTTTGGATGTTTCTGCCGATTGGCTTTTTGAATATTCCAATAGATGGATCCTTTCGTCGAACAAATCATAAAAATCACGATATGGAAGATTTTCCTGCGTCTCACTTTCAGATTTATTGATAATGAAATTGCAAAACATTGCAGTCTCTGTAAACCACTCCAAAAAGAACTGTATGTGTTTTGATGAAGCATTTTTTATGAATTGTTCTTTCTGCAACAAAAATTATTTGATTTAGACATTTAAATTAGATAATTTATTATATGATAAATGAAATATATCAAAAATAAAATCTTACATCAAACATTTGTTTTTTATCACACTCGTAAAATGTTGAATTTGAAATTGAAGGTATGGTTAAATAAGTTCTGAAGTCACCCATTAAATCAATGAAAAATCTTAAAAATGCTTCAGCTATTAAAATGTTACGAGATTTCCTAGCATGATTTTCTGATTTAGCACCTGACGTTGATATGGATGGACCTAAAATTATTTAAAAATGAAATTATTGGTTAATAAGCAAACGATATCATAAATAATAATAAAGTACTAGATTGGTACCTAATTGTAAAGCAGCACGCAATTTCTTCGCTAAAACTGGAGGAAGTAATGTGGATTCATCATCTTGCACTTTGATAACTCTATCTGACGGCATGTTATTGTTTGACGTAATATCAACAATCATTCCCTAAAAGAAATAAACAAAAATATTATAATAATAAATAAAAATTCAATGACTCTTTTGCGTATATAAAAATCCATATGAAATACCTCTTCAAAATTTGACGACTTAATTTCCTCGTAGAAGTCATCACGATTGAAACCAGCTTCTTTTGAATCATCAGAAATATAGAAATTACTAGTGGCATCAAGTGCGTGATCTAACTTTGGAGACGATTCTTTACTAGAATGTTTGTCTGTATTTGATTTTTTTCTTTTGATATCGGTCGATGCTAATCTCGAGCAGAGAACACCGGCTAAAATAGGCATCGGTGTATCGAGAATGTCTCTCCTCAAATAAGACGGTATGGTGGATATGATAGTATGCTGCCATATAAATGGATACAGGATGGATTGAAGAGCCTCAATGCAGGATGAAAGTTGACTGAAACAAATTTACAATATTAAATACAAACAATTTTGTAAAATATTTACACTGAAAAACAAAATTAATACCTCAATTTATCTCCGACTATTATTACTTTTCTTTCTAGGAGTAACGAACCGAATATTTTCACTAAAAGATCTACACTGATGCAATCAAATAAAATGGATAAATTATCTTCTTCGAGACGCGATTCTAAAGGTCTTTTTAATTTTATCAGCTCATCATAAAACTGTGTTTTATCAAATTCATTTGATCCATTTTCTGCGGAGAGCTTTTGAGCGCTCTTTGATCTTATGACATTTTCTACAATTTCACCTTTTTTAGAGTTCAAAGGATGGGATAGAATGTTTTGCGACAGATTATTTTTACTGCCGAATTCTCTTTCAAAACAATTGTCATTAACGTGAAGGGCATTCCTTTTGAATTCACTATAAAAACCACCATCTTTTTTCAAAACGTCTTGATAATCTTTAAATTCCTCCGCATACATTTTCTCGAGGGTTTGAACCACTTGCATGCCGTTTTCGGGAAACTTTGACGAAAGATCGGCACTTTTTCGCCTCAAACTTTTACTCGCGTCTAATTTTATTTGTGACAAATTGTCCAAACTATCCGATTGGTCTTTTTGAGCTCCGATTTTAGAACGTTCACTGTTATGATAAGAAGCTTTTTTTAAAACATCACCAAGATTGATGGAGCTGCGATAAATAGAATTTTTCTTGAAATTATCCAATTTTTTAGGAGTCTTGATTTGTTTGAAGGATATGAAATGTCCAGGTTGTGGCAATTTTTCATTGTACAGTTGATCCAAAATTGATCGCACAATCACTTCTGAAGTTCCATAGTGCATTTCTATTTCAAGCAACACCTGTAAACACAAACATCACACAAGTATTAAACACTCCTAGTACTTATAAGTTACATAAAAACCTACATTCAAACACAAAAGCAAACCTTATAATAAAATGAAGGTATTCTATGAGGTGATATTATACAATAAGCGAGCGGTAAACAGAATGGTGTTCCTTCGGGAACTACACGGCGACAATATCCATAGTTGCGATTTCCACGTTCATCGGTAAGCACCAAAGAATACGTTTGTGTACATTCTGGAGGAATTTCTAGTCTATCCCGTTCATACTTTCGACTGTTCTTCAACAATTCTGCATTGTCGTCATTACAGTCTAAAGATTCCGGGAAAACGAGAGATTCTATTTGCGGCGGTAATGTTGCCTGAAATTTACAATCAACAAAGAAATAAAGTAATTATAATATAAAATGAAATAAAAGTAACAAATTAATAGAATGTCCTACATTTTCAGGATAAACGCTCTTGATGTAAGCCTGACCGGTAGAAAAATTCATCCCAATCAAAGCACACACTTCAAACAATCTATCTTTGATTTGTACAATCTCCGGTTCTACATTTTGTTGAATTTCAACTGTTTTATTGGCGATAGGAATTTCTTTTACGGGAAAATCTTGCTCAAAAATCGCTTTGACTTTTTTGAAATCATATTTTGATGATAAACTCGGGGCGGAGTCATCATCGGAAGTGTTATTTTCTGATAGTTTGAGAGATTGCCTGTTCCTTTTAATGCTTCCGACGGAGAGCGGTGCAATCAGTCCAGTTCTCAAAGAAACTCTCCGCACGTATCTCTTACGCTTTTCAGTCAGACTTCTGCTCAATTTCAACGATGCTAAAAATAAACATTACAGACATCGAATGTTATCACAGAACAACATGTAGAATATACTTTCGATTGAATGCGAAAAATACAAAATAATATATATATAATAAATACCTTCATTCATTTCTTTATCGGTGTAATTCAAAGTAGGAACGTCTGCATTTTTGTTCAACTCATCTGGTGACATTTTACCTTCTTTGGTCGGAGTTTCCACCATACATATGGCCGTTACCGTATCGTATATCTCAGTCATAAGCCGATCCAACTGAAATGAAATAATTTATGATACAAATAGTCCATTTGATTTGCAAATTTAATCAATTGTTGATATAATGCGTATAAATTAACTAACTCAATTCAATTAAACATGATTAGATTAAAAACCACAGGAGATGCAGTTTTTAACTATATACATACATACATACATATGTATGTGTTTACATTGCTTTTATAACAATGGTAGTAAAATTAATTAAATTTCAATTATATTAAGCTGGATAGTAAAATTGAAAAAAAATAATAGGTGCACTACTGAAATATGATTTCATTGATGTTATTCGATTAATTAACTAGAAAACTGCTGAAGTAGCCAAAAACAAGGCCTGAACCAAACTGAAAAACTGCTACTATCGACAGACAAAACAACACTGCGAATATAATCTTTAAAGGCAAAGGTGGGTGTGCCTCGACCTTCATTTTGTATAACCAGACAAAATCAGACGAACTAGAGATTCTCAAATGTTTTTAAAACTAAATATAAATTTGTTAAATTATTATTATTGATGTGAGACTTTGAAACTAGCTGTGTATTTTGCATTGAAGTTTTTCTGTCGAGATCTTGTAAATGAAGATCACTATCACAAAATCAAATAATTAAAAAGCAATTACTCTTTGCTTAAACAATGTGTCGACTACTAAATGCAAATATTATACATACATAAGTATGCATGTATATACTAATTCATAGGTTTAACAATTCGAATGGAATGTTTGGGAATCGATGCGGTTTAGCGCAGTGTGTGCCGCATAACTAACATAGTGAAACGATACCATGTGAATGCGTAAAAATAGCGTAAAAAACAGACACAAACAAAACTACCGGTCGATTATAGGGATTGTCCTACTTGAGTATGTAAATCATCAGTAAATTAAACCAAACGTTCATAATTATATCCAATGAGAAATTAAATATGCACACTGAGCAATGATATGAAGATAGAAGTTCATTACACTGATGTATCGCCATCAATTCTCAGAAGCAATCGAGGAAAATATGCACAATAATCTATATAGTGTATCAATAATACAAATACGGATTGTTTAACTGTTATGTTGTATTGAACGACAATATTGGTCGTTTTCTAAAAATAAAAAAACTGAATTTAACCACAACCTTGTTGATGGTGATAAATTTATGGGTATTAATCAAAAAATTTAAAAACTACATAGCTCCGTTACTAAGAAAAACCAGTTGAAATACAAGCGAGCGGAAAATTGTGGTTTAGGTGTAATTTTATCGTACTTTTTATTTTAAAGAAAAATTATAGCTCATTACATTTTTTTTATACTATTAGCCATGCTATGTACTATTAACGCAATTTTCAATGAAAAAATAAATAAAACACCGAACATGCAACAAATGGCTGTAGTGATTTAATACCGTTATTTTGACTTAAAGGTTCTGCAATTTAATACTAGAAAGAAACGAATTGCGTAGAGTGCGACAAATGGTCATTCATTGTTTTTAATGTACCGTTTTTTCCTGTGACATCATTCGCTGATAAGAACCCACTGACTATTTGAAACAATTACATATGTTAAGTTAGCTAGCGGTTTAAGTGCACGCGTTCAATTTCAAATAACCTCTTTTGCACATTCGGTATGCATAGGAAAACTTTACGCACGCAATGCACGTTATCATAGTATCGTCAATCACAGTGGCTTGATAAAATTTTACTTAAAATAAACCAAAACTGCCATGGTTGTTATTCAGTATCGTGACAAAACTTAAAACAATCGAATAGGTCAGAGAAGGTAAGGATTATTATTTTAGGTTAAATAGTTTAATGTGTTAAAAAATAAGGCATTCGACCAATGTGTACTGCCAGTTATGACGTATGGATGTGAAACGTAGATGCTGAATACAATAATGTTACGTAATATCCAGTGCACACAGACAAGAAGAGATCGTAAGAGAAATACATGGGTAAGAAGCATGACCAAAGTGGCAGACATAGCGGAACGTGTGAAAAAGTTTAAGTGGACACAGCGAGAAGAATGGACGGTAGATGAACTCGAGAAATACCGGAATGGTATCCGAGAGGATGTGGAAGAAAGCAAGGTAAATCAAGTGGACGATGGGCTGATGAATTGAAAAGAATGTGTAGAGTCAAGTGGATGCAGATTGCTCAAGACAGACAGGAGTGGAAGACGATTGGAGAGGCCTTCATCCAGCAGTGGATGGTGAACGGCTGAAAATGGTGAGCTAAATGCTCTCACTAAACTGAAACGACAAAACGACATGACCTTTTGATGAATTTACAACGCTTTGTGTTCCTTTATGCCCTCGTTATATTGACTCGTTAAAAATGTAAACAAATAGATCTTATTTCCAGTTGAGCACGAGCTTAGAGTACACCATCAGTAACCACAAAATTCAAGAGCAAACCTGTTTCGTAAAATATCTGCCATTTCTAAGCTTCGCCTCTAGGAATTTGTGGTTATAGGTACCTATGTACATACATACATACATACATAGATTCTAGTCAATAGATAGCCATGCCTTAAATAATGTCGTGGTAACTGGTGGCATACTCTGCACTGGCCTTTACGATTGACGACGCTATCAATGCCTTGCAACGAGCATACAAACTCATTAATCATTACGTAGTGCACGCAAACGCTATCGTGTCATTATAACATTTTACAAATTAACCTTGATTGTAAGATGTTATATAATAAAAATACAAGAACCCAAGCGACTTGAAAAATCAACATTTCTATCCGAAAATAAAAATGTTAATCGGCAATACTTCCTGGGTTGAGTTTGAGTTTATCACAAACATCTACAGTCTCCAGTACAATACGATGTGTATTGAATTTTACACATCGAATCGACACGTTTGTAAACAGTCGACACAGACCAATCGACAAAATTGTAAATAACAAAAAAAAAATGGCAATTTACCTCGCGATTATTACCAGAACCAGTGGTGTCCCTTGCGCAACGCTCCATGGCTCAACTAATCGAAAATTACTACAGAAATTCGAGACGATGTTTATTCAGCACGATCTTCTTCGAATTTTACCGGATAAAAACCCACGCGAGATGTAAAAGTAGGCCTTTGTTGTTGTTTTATTTATTTTTGCGGCACAGAGTGTGCTCGTAGACGTGGCGCCTTGTATGCCATCAAGGATGTACTGATTGAAGTTGGATATAAGGCCTGCCAGCTGGAAACCCGACCAAACCTGTTCAGATCGACGTGTAACCAACATTTGAACGGGTGTTTTTCCTCATCGCAGAACCGAAGATTCATAATGGTCGATTTACAATGTGGAGTATTCCAAAATAATAATTAAAAAAATGACCAACTCCACAGAGGCACGATGGAGTATAGATTTACTAAGAAGTCACATCAAAATCATAAAATGTTTGAACATATGTATGTATATCGATAGTTGAGAATGCCTGGTATTTGATTGTTGTTTATGTACGTTCTTTTTGTGTATCTTCTTCACAGGGGTCATGTACAGCGGTAAACGCCGACTGGAAAATTCAAGCATCTCGTACAATGGACCCTATCAACTTTTAAGTAGGTGTGTATTATTTATCAACGGTATATCCGTCTATTGTAATCTTATCACGTTTTAAAGTTAACGATAAGCTTAACGACAATGTTAATAAACTTGATATAGTTGCACAAATTCAACTAGTAAATATGACGAGCTCGGCAGTAAATAATGGTAAGCGCCAAAATTATTAAATTGAGTTTTTTCGCGTAAAAAAGGTTAGAAATTCGTAAATTGTTCTAAATTATCTCAAAAAATGGCAGTGCTAACTCAGATTACTCATAGCGCCATTTATACCCAAATGTCAAACGCCATAAAAATGGATAATATTTGCACAGGATAGTCTCAAAACATCATACTTTATAAAAATATACTAATTTTGTATTAAGTGTTTCAAAAATATATTTAATTTATTTTTTGAAACCTTATTTTATTAATATTTCCAAAAGTGACAAATGGCCATTATTTACTGCCGAGCCCGTTATATATAGTTTTGGATAAGAATAAATTCAAATATGATCTGTAGATACTTTCTTAAGGTAAAGAGTAGTTACAGAAACGTTTTCAGTAAGTCTTGTACGTATACGCTAAGGAAGCAGCTATGTATGTACATATAAAGACACCAGAATGTTTGTCCCATTTCAACACACGCGATTAGAAGAAACAAATACTAAAACTCAAACTCTTGTTAAAAAAAAAACAAAGCAAACAGCAGTACTTATTATATTGAACTAATATATGGCCCGTTGACAATCAACGCGTCTATATTACGGGTAACGGAAAGAAAATACATATAAATTGTGTTGGCTGGCAGTCAATTCGTTCGGTCCGACAGACGTCAGTCAAACCGACAAACTTCAACTCTTCGACCATAGTATACTATTGAAGTATTTACGCTATTAAATATCATATTGAATTGATACTCACGTTCTTTTTGTCGATTTCGTTCGCCGGCCCAGTGACACTTTTAATCTTCGGATGAGAAATATTAGAAGGTTCCAAAAAAGTTTTCGTCGCAAGATCCAATTTTTGCGGTCTTTTAGATGTCGGCGGTGGATCCCTGTTTCTTTTCTCGCAAAGTGGTGGTTTTTTAATAGAAAAAACATCATCCTTCGGGGCTGACTCGTTAGGAACATTAGACTCTTTCCCCAAACGCTGAAGAATATCCATCGATATGTGCTTATCGTAGAGGGAACTCGCGTTCGGTACGATTCTATCCGATCCCATGTTCATTTCGACACTTTTGTGTTTGTTTTCCGGCTTGGGCTTTGTAGAATACAACGAGGATTCTAATTCAAGTTCAAAATCCACTTCAGCGATTGACCTTTCAGAAGACCTCCGCGAATAGAGCGGTGACGTTTCAGCGGGGGAAGATTCGTATATATTCGTACACTGAAAATGCATACAATTAGAACATTTTAACAAAATTAAACCTATCCACCTAAAAATCCAGTCGAAATAACCTTTACGAGCATACAATACTAGTGTAAGCCCGTTGAATATCAACGGAGCAGTTTCTCATCACCCGTAGTACTGTGAGTGTTTGTGTGTATTTAATAGTTTTTATAGTTGTTGCATTGATGGCCCGTTATAATACAACAACGTAACAATTTAGCAAAGTCGCAATCATATTGAGGTTTAATATTGTCAAATTGTAGCAGGCCCGTTATTACCTAGTTTGGATTAATGCGTAAGCGCACCTCTTCTGAACTTGTGATCTCGGATTCAAATCCCACTCGCGCGCGGACGGTTCGTGTCTTTTAACGAGCGTTATCAGCAGACAGACATACGAAATAGGGCTGTGATGTACCGAAAAGTTAGGGTCGGAATTTCCTGTTGTGGTTTGATACGCTTCTTGATCTTTTGTGCGGACGAAATGACCGTCAAAGTATGTTACTGACCCGATGGCGTCCATCAAATTAAACCGAGCACGTATCTCCCCTATCATCGCGAGAATAGTTTGAATAATGTTAATTAAGTGCCCCATAAGCATAAGCATTCAAATTACTAAGATACGACTAGGCGAAATCATAATTTTCAACAATTACTAGAGCTCGACCTTAGAACAATTGCAATTTTTTTTATTATTATTTGGAACAATGAGAGCCGGTTCTTGTGAATTTTTTTTACTCGGAAGCGGTGATTCCGCTAAAATTGCTCTAAAAAATAAACAATTAACGACACGATAAATAATAGGCTTAAATATCGTAATGAGTTTATACAAACATTTTTACGTCAGAGATTGTTCACAAGGCATAACGGTCTCGGACAAACAAGCGGCCG
Organism: Parapsyche elsis; assembly: GCA_022651745.1. NCBI lineage: Eukaryota > Metazoa > Arthropoda > Insecta > Trichoptera > Hydropsychidae > Parapsyche > Parapsyche elsis. The sequence continues at coordinate 5,908,867 of JAGVSN010000018.1, forward strand.
CAATCCGACACTTGTGGGAAATAATAACCTTTACACTGCGAACAAGTTCACGTTTTTACGGATGTATCAAATCGAGCGTGATTTTACCTCGACGTACTCGCACTCCCATCGCCAACTATGACTGAGTATAATCTACCGCTACCAAGATAATTCGAATTCCCCACACACAGATAAGAATAACGTTACTTTGGGGAGATAATATTGACGTGAGGTATTTATGCAACGAACGACATCGATGACTTGAGTTGTAAAAATTGTATGTGGATATGAGGCTTTGAGTACGATAAGGACCAATTCGCCATACTTGCTCATTGTTGATTGGCCCTTTTGTGTTTTGTTTTGATTCTGTTCGTACTGGCGCATCGTATTTATCTACTAACATAAAAACACAAACGAAACTCAGATAGCGATTTTTACTACATAGTGCACATCGCGTCCTCGGAGCGCAAAGGTGACAAGTCCACGATTTTGCAAAAATGAGTTATGAATGCGACTTTAATTATTCCATCGTGATACATCCAAATGACGTCACAATTATTTTTTAACATCATAGTATAAAAGTTCTAAAATTTACTTGTGTAAATTCAATAATGAAATGCGGAATTGGACAAACATCAACGTCAAATGAATACCACTTTGAGATATTTTCTAAGATTTGAATTTTTATGTTATCTCTGATATCAGTATATAATTATATCAGAAATGACATTAATTGTATTTATATCGCGTCCCCAGAGCACAAAGGTGACATGTCCACAATTTTGCGAAAATGAGTTATAAACTCAACAATATACTTGTGACAAATCCGTACTTTTTGGACGCAATTTGAATAATTTACTTCTGTAGATTCAATAACAATGAAGTGGCATCTAAAAATTTATAGTAAAATGTGTATCATCATTTTTTTATAAAGTTCCCCCGATGCGCGATGACCGGTTCCAACTTTAAAACTGCTGCCCTGGACCAATTTACCATTTTGGACATGTCACCTTTGCGCTCCGAGGACGCGACACTTTACCCGCGCGGTTATTGGAAGTAGCTCTGCGAGGTAAAGTCCCGAAGAGTCAAAGTGTGTGGAAATGTTTAATGAACAAAGAGACACACGAAAGTACACGAGTAATTGCTCCGATCGCACAATCAATCTAATGCGTATTACGAAAATAACGATAGTGTTCAGATAGATAATGAAACTGTAGCAAATTGTATCAAGGTCAAATCCGACAACGTGTGTATACCTGAAATGTAATCGAACAATTTTCTAGTGTTATGCAGATTTATATATTTGCAATACCGACTTGATCGATTGTTCAGTGACAAATTACTAGGGCATCGTATGCTGCAAGATTATTTCGATCGATTTTGAAGCAACGCCACCGCGTGCATCATTCTCTATACTTGGTTAGTGCAATAGATACACAATACATAAATCAAACTTACCATATAGTGCAGTTGCTTCGATTTTTTAAACAACTGCGATTTATCGCCGTTTTCCTTAACGCAGTTTCTGAGATCCGGTTTATTGTCGATTTCATCAGCGGCACTTGTTCTCTTGGCATAACTTTTCTTTATGTTGAACTCAACCAACTTCAAGATGTCCTTCACCTTACAATCTCGACTGTCCGACTTGACTCGGTCCATTGTCTTACTTTTAAACTCATTCCTGACAAACTTATTCGTTCTGTTCGTACTGTCCGCCAAGTCGGATTCCATATTCTCGATCATGGAGCGGGTCCTGAACCTGTTGAAACTATCTTCCAGCTGGGTCGCCGATCTGGTAAACATCGACCTTCTCATACAATGCTCGTCGTTGCGAGACCTGATTTCGTCCAGGTCCTTGATGACATTGGCCGGCTCGTCGTAAATGTGCTCCTGCGATTTGCTCTTAACCAAAGCGCCGTACTGTCCCGAATCGGCAGAATTTTCCCGCAGGAAAAAGGACGAATTTCCCATTTCGCCCAAGTGAGTTTCCTCGACGCACTTACAATCCAAGTGGCATTTGAAGTTGGAATCCCTCGTTTCGTTAATGCAACACCTTTTGCATTTAACATTTTCAGAACGATCCAAACTCCTGTTGGGATTAAAAAATGTCGAAAGCCTCACAGCACTATCGGACTGTCCGCTCTTGCAACTTCTGTCTTTCAAATTGCAATAGCAACACACGTCCACGAAAGACGTGTTGGTCGAATTGGGAGCAGATCCAAATTTAGAATAAAATATCGAGTAGTTCTTGTCGTTTCCGGCGACACAATTCAAAGAATTGAAGCAGTTCACGAAAGAGCTAGCTGGTTGGACGTCTTCCGAAGTGATACTGCCATCGCTCAAATTCACCGTAGAGTTTTTATCCGGAGCGTGTATACCCAGTATCTCTGTACACATGTAATGTATCTCTTCGGGTTTTTTATCCGCGATTTTTTTTGGCATCTGTTGTCGCAATCGAACGGTAGACGGTTGCGTGCTCGTTGTGCTGATCGAGTCCCCTACCGTTGTTTGTGCTGGATCGTCGGGAAATTTGACCAGTTCGTGTGACCGGTTCGTGTCCAGCCTCGGTGACAATATCTTACCACCGCTCTTGTGTTTGATCAGGGCACTCTCGATCTTGTCCAACATCAATTTCGATTCTTCTTTGCTGCGGTAGGGTTTGTTTTTGTTGTTGGGACTTTTCAATTTGAATTTTGAATCTATTTGGATTTTGCTAGGAACTTTGGTTGCGGTCTTTTTCGGTGAGACTGGAATGGGGGAAGTCGGTGCGAAAATCCTGGGAGGTTTCTTCGGTGGTGGACCGGCTGGTAAAGGTTGCTGCATCACTTTTTTGAGAGTGTCCACCGAAACTACACCTGATATTACAGCATTTTTACCGTTTAAAGCGACAAATTCATCCAAAGAAAAAGTATCGTCGTTCGAGGAACTGCTTAAATTTTGAGTGTTCGATCTAAGAGGATCTTCCTCTACATTTTCCTTGTCAATAACAACTCTATCGTTGTTACGATCCAAACTAGCGAATACATTATCGTTGCACGCTCTGCTATCATCTAAATCGTCCGATATCAAATTTTCACTCTCGGAACTGACTCCGCTGTCAGAAAAGACGGCGTCTGTTTTAGACATAAAATCACTTTTACTAAATATTCCACATCTGGTTTTCGGTTTTAGCACTTTAGCATACATGTCTAGCACATGCTGAGGAATGTTACTGTTGCTGCGTTTCATTTCGGCAACAAAAGCTTCGTCTAAAGAATATTCCACAATAGAATTGACAGTCTGTTCCGGCTCGCTATTGTTTGGCATTTTTTTCATATCATCGATATTGGTGGCATCCAGATCAATTCTCCTCTCGTTAGAATTTCTATCCAATTTTCCGCAACAATCGTCCATTGCTTTTGACGACATACCAGCAAAAGCCAAATTATCCTCTCTCAGACGCTCTTCGATCATGGAGCCAAGCCTTTTTAATTTTTCTCGACCGTTGCACCGTTCGGACTGTTGTTGCAACTCAGGACTTTTGCTCAGACTATTCTTGGGTGAATCGCGAATTTTCTCACTCCTGTCACATCTGAAAGCAGGAGTTCTCTGCAACTTTTTAGCCGGATCACTATATTGACGAGAGAGAACTTTTGAATTTGAAGTGTCCAAAGTGTTATTTATCGCATTGGACTCAAAGGATCGGCCATTCGCTCCAATCTGCGTACGTAAAGCCTCTCCTGTGTAACACGAGAGAATCGAATTGAGCTTTTCGTTGGATTTCTTCAAGACATCTTTGTCATTTTGATCTTTCAACCTCTTACGATTGCCGAAATTGCAGGACGGGCCGAATTGTTCTTTTGCACTGTTATTTCCATTCAAGACTCTGTTGCCTGGCAAGTGGTTCTCGCAACACGGATCACTCTTCAATCGGCCGACGTGCGCTTTTGGCACGGGAAAATCTTTGGTGACGTTCGATTTGATAGGTTGCGTCGATGTTTGGCCATTCAAAACTTCGAATTTGCTCGTGATGATTTTAACCCTGTTGACCTGATCTGGCTTCAGGGAGGACATCACATTTCAGTGCTGCGATATTGTGTGATATACTCTGGCATCGATGCTCGCGACGATGATACACTGCGTGATATTCCTGCGAACAATAAATGAAATGTGATTAATATAAAACGACAATCAATGAAAATGCACCGAACTATGTCGACGTAAGTATATTCAATTCATATTGATATGAATCAGCGAATGAAGCATTTACAACTGTCATTGGAGTTCTATGTACGTACATATGTACAGAGCTACCCGTGTCACAGAATGCACATTTTGTAAATTGAACGAAAATCAAAACAACGAGGGTGAACTCCAATGACTCAAGCGGATTCGTCACTACCGGTTAAAACGAGAAGGATACTATGGTTTTCGGAATGTCCAGCGTAAATTTAGCATAATCACCGAACTTTCCTTGAGTCGAGCCAACAAAGTAAAACCGGCAACATTTTCCTATTAAAATTGCCTTAACAATTATTTTTACAGGTTTTTTTAACGCTTTTTTGTATGTAATATAAAATAAATACGCGAACAATGAGTGACGCATACAATGCAACAACTGTGGTCTTCAGAACCAATTTTATAATCTAATCCAATTCAATGATGACTAAATCCGACAACTTAAAAAAATTATTACCATTTAAGCCAAATCTATCGATGCAAAGGCCTTGAAATGAGTTCCCATTTATATCGCACAAAACAATGATTCGCATTTTTTCACTATATCCCTGATAAAATATTGTGATTTTTATTAGAATTCGACAAGAAAAAAAAACTGATATCAAAAAATATAAAACGACTAATATTGTGGTTTGACTAAAATTATCAGAACTTTGAGACATGTATGTAAATGCCAACATATGCAGTAAAAATTAAAGGCCAAAACACTTTTCGATTTGTTTCAAATAAAAACTTAGACGTGCAAAGATTCCATACATGGTGGCAAACGTATTCAATCGACCTTACCTTTTATAGATTCATCGACATCTTTAAACACTAGTCACTGCCCGTCGACAGTGTCATACCTGTAGTGTATTTAGTAGTTCAAAATATATCTAGTAGGTAGTTGAAACATGCGAGCGCTTGGCGCTACCCGTGCCGTGGGCGTATGGGAGCGTTCCGCGGCTTCCAAGCCATCCAGGCAGAGCCTTACGCTACTATATATGTATACTTAAGTTGAAATTTTCACTTATAGCAGAGTACACCGCCGGCAACCACAAATTCCCGGGGCGAGGATTACTACAGTGTTAGAAAAGGGCAGTGCTACATTGTTTACGCTCTTTGCAATTTGAAGATTTCTACATGTCGCGTCCTCAGAGGACAAAGGTGACATCCAAGATTTTGCGAAAATGAGTTGTGAACGCAACTTTGTTCCTTTTTCATCATTCTATCATGAAAGTGAAGTGGAGCATCCGAATGACGTCACAATTTTGTTTTGCATCGCAAAATACAAAATACAAGTTTACTTGTGTAAATTCAATAATATAAAAATCGAGAGTACAATATGTATGTACAATTACCATTTTTTTTATATAAAGTACCACCGAGTTACGACGACCGGTTAAAACTTTAAAACTGCTGCCTCGAACAATTGACCATTTTGGACATGTCACCTTTGCGCTCCGAGGACGCGACACGCGCTCAAATTAGACCATTAGACACCTAAGCCGAATTAAAATTAACAAACAGGATTACGCACAATGTCGGGTTTATTTACCATTCGCTCGAGAGAGTTAAACGCAACGTCCTTTCACTCGCTGGAGAGCATGCGTACGATCGCGTCTGGGGAGATTGCTTCGATTCATCGGCGTGTAAAACCATCGACAGATTCACACAAATCGAATAGAAAACGACGACGACGACGACACATGCGAAGATAGTAATTCGTAGAAAGCGCTTTCTCGAACATGTCGAGCGAAGCGAGAGCCCAAACTCGCGTGGGAACACGAGAGTGTATTACGTATGTACACTGTGATGAATCGTGGGGGGATGAACTAGTAAATGAATCAACTTGGTGAGACCGGGACACGCGCGTGTCCCAAGATGGAGATACAGGTGGTAAACTAGATGGTAACTATTATAACAAGTCGACGCAAACGAGTTAACATGTGGGAGTTAACGAAACCAGAACCAGACGAGTGGACGCGCGAACTTCGACTGAAGTGACTGTGCGATGTCGATGCTAAAAGTGAACTTAACCCTTTCGCTGCTGAGCTCGAATTCGCTTTTCGTACAACGATTGCGTTTTATTACGGTCGGCTTTAGTTCGTATAGTTGTATATTTGGAATTGTAGAAATCGATCTCATAAAACTCGAGGATTTGTTCAACTGGTATTGTGATGCATTCCTCTGTTTATTATTATCGGTGTTTTTACTGGTCAGTGATGGAATTGAGGAATTGTTTAGGCATTTCTAGAGACCCGTGTTTTTCGCATCTATTATGAATAAAATGTTTACTTTTAGCATCTATTTAGCATTTAATAGATATTTTTTTAATACAGATACAATACTCTGAAACATAATTTATTATATACAAATAATTTAAAGCTAACGTGACAAATAAAAAATAGTAGAAAATTATTAAGAAGTAGTAATATGGAGAAATACAGAGGCAAAAATCATGAATTAAAAAATATAATATAACATTAATTTAAAATTTATTAAAACTAAGCGTGGAACATATTTCCACAGACGACTCTTTTCAGTTTGCCACTAAATTATACTATTATTTACTAAAAAATCTTTCTGCATCCACACTATTTACAGGACACCAAATTGATTTTATTGCAGCAGAACTTAACTCCTCGTATTTAATTATTGTGGTCATTAACAATTGCAGTATGTTTTAAGCGACTTTTTACATTTGCTACAAGTTGTTAAAAAAAATGCTCGTACCCTTCCAAGCATTGAGCCTCTGTTAATGAGGTAAATAAGGGTATATTGTTAAATATTAAGCGTGTTTCTCTAACATTTATGCTACATTTTGAACCCGCTACAGATGGGTTAAAAATTTCTCTTAATGTTTCAAAAAATAAATTAGTATCATTCAAGGTTTAATGCGACTTAAGTTTGAAAAGACTTTTCTCGGCAACTTCTTTAAAATTTAATTTAAATTAAAATAAATTTAAGTCTCTTCTTTTAGTATGTACATATTTGATTTGGATTTCTGAACATTGGTACTTATCAAATTTAGTATTCAATTACGATCGATTTTCGTGAATTTTATAGTTATACCAAATTATGAAAATGGTAAATACGTAAAGTAAATAAATACTAACCTTTTTAATCTGTCCAAGTCAAAAAAAGTATAAAATCTTTCACGTACACGAATCTTCAAAAGTTCACGACTACAGAGACCGATCGCGAAACAAGAAGAGCGACTCTTGTTGAAGTCAAACGACCAACTAATTTTTATTTGCAATTTTTTTAAATAATACTGCATTCTGAATAGCTTTCGATATTTCCCATCAATAAAACTACTTTGGGTTAAACCATCTCAACTTTTACCTCTAGGTAAAAAAACTGTTTTTTAGAAACACCGTCAATTACCGTGCTAATTTAATTTTTTACAATGCCCAAAACCAAAAAGTGAAGTTCAAAGTATATTGCGCTACACAAATTGAAATCGAAATAGAAAAAGCAAGTATGCTAAACTAGTTTGAGAAAGACCGCGTGAACAAAACTGGTTCATTGTTCGTTCTTCAGAATCGGGTGATTAGATTTATGCGAAATTATTCAGACGGCAAAATTCGTTTACTTTATATCCAGTGGTTGGGAACCTTTTTCGAGCCGAGTACCAAATCGGGGAAAACCTTTTAAAAATTGACAAGTTTGGGAGCCGCAACGTACTATTCAAAATTAAATTAAATGTTACTCATTTATTAAATGAATCTGTACGAAATATGTTATCTTTGTGATACGTATTTCTTAATGTTAATACAGCTTATTACTAAAAAGTATTATAAAGTTCAATCTGAAAAAACGATCTTAACACACTTGCCACACGCTACGCCACACACGTCTTCTGACGAAATCCTAAGCGCATGAATTTCTATGGTTTTGTATGGCGTAGATACACACTTGCAACACCCCACCCCACGTCACAATTTGTAGCAACGGTGTGGTGTGTGTGAACCTCAACGCTGTTTTATAGCCATGAATAGGATTAATTTTGTGTTTTACCCAAGACAGCAAGAGGCTCAGGGTTTCATACAAAGAGCTGCATCCGGCCTCGGAGCCGCCGTTTCCCGACTGCAGCTCTATACGATACTTAAAACGCTTAGGGGAAAAGTAGACCGGGCAACTCCACCGAGACAACGTCCCTTTTCGACGTTGTATAAAACGACTGGAGCGTTTTAGGCAAAATATGAAATTATTGAATTTTGCTCGACTTCCAATCTCACCAGATCCTGAAGAAAATTTGAAACCAGTTTTCATCGTGCCGTCTTTCTCAAATTATTTTGGACTGAAATTTTTTTCTAAATATTCGAAATTTTACTATACTCTAACCAATTTACGAAGCCCTAGAGTTTTTTACTCCTTTAGACTCCTTCTGCGCAGACTACCTGGGCTGAGCCAATTAGGTTCGCCACCATCTCGGCTTCTTGGAATAAACATTAACGTTATCAACCAAAGTCACTAATCTCGGACAGCATAGCCCCCTTTATTTTTAATTGCGCGGGTTTTCGGTCTTCTTAAGTTGGACAGAGTATACAATAATGACACAACTTTAAAAAATGAGCTAATGAAGTACCCACAAGATAAGGTTAAAACAAATATAATCTTACACCATAATGTGTAATTTATTCATAAATATATGCCAAGGGTGCTCAACCTTTTTCAGTTTGGGAGCTACTTTTTTTTTTTATTTATGGCGATCGACTTCCATGTAAGAATTTAGGGAAAGTTTCGGATATAATAGGCCAATCAGAATCTTATAAGAAATTTACAAAGTTATATAAACCTATTTTTAAATACATATGTAGGTTTATAATTACATTTAGCAAAACGCAAACAGTCATCAAGATGAATATGTCCGCGTTGCTGAATGCAGTCGTTTAAATATAGTTCCCATAAGAACACGTGTTTTGATTAGCCATTTCGAAGAAAGTGTGCGGTATTGGAATAGAGCACATGCTAAAAGTTTAAAAAGTCTCATTGCCTTATTTTAACAAATTAGCTAGTGAACCTGAGACATATGATTAAACAAATGTAAATCACCAGAAAATAGCGGTCCATTCCTTTGACCATTAATCCATTTCATTAACAGATAAGCACGAGCCCGGGGAGACAGTTTAGTCGTTGGTCTGGGCTTGGTGGACAAAATTGAACCATTGTAGTAAATTTGAAAAACGGAAGCAATGTTCATTTCAAAATTCACAAAGCAAAATCATATTCGGAAACGGTTGAACATCCATGATATATATTCATATGATATGATGATATTATTTTCATATTTTTTAGACACATAAATATTGTATCTTTATTTTTTCTTTGTATTACTTTTCTTTTTGTAATTCTTTTCCTTTTTGTAATTCTTTTCTTTTTTGTAATTCTTTTCTTTTTTGTAATTCATTTATTTTTTGTAATTTTTTATCTATCAAGTGTATTTTGAAATGGTCTATTACAAAGACCATATATGTATAAATAAATATATAGTATGTATATACATATGTATGCTATAAGATTGTAGATGTATGATTAAGTGTAATGAAGAAGTAAAAATTACATAGTTAATATTCGGTGAATACAACTGTTATTCGACACTTAAGACAATACTTGTTAGTTAGGAGTCAAAATAATCGACTTTTAATATTGCATTATGAAACTTTTTTAACAATGTGATTATGGGTATTGTGTCAATAGAAAGTGACATCTATCTGTAAAGTGTGATTGCACATTCAATTTGCGACACTATAATACAATCAATCATACCCTACAAATATCACGATATTGTGAAAGTTTTATTATCATCGCCAGAGTGTATCATTTTATTGACGGCTTATTACAACCGATTGATTGCAAGCGATGTCGAAAATTACAAAAACATTTTTTAACCATCCTGTATAGGAGACGAATGTGAATATCATATTAACACTGTTTCTGAGCAATTACCTTAAATTGCTCTTGAATGTGTGTGTGTGTGTGATTGCTAAATTGCACACAGTGTGGTGTTATTTTGCAATTGGTCATTTGGAATGTACACAAATGTATGTAATTGAGTTAATTTACTCATATTCCATGAAGTTGCAGTGTAATGAATGTGTATAAAGTGCGACATGTGGTATGCCACCTGTTGGCGTGCGTAAATGAAAGGCGTGGGAACCTCGAAATAGTGCCGGTGATCTCTCAGCTTCCGGTTCCGGTGCCGATGCTGAAGCTGATGATGAGATTGTGACTTCCGCAACTTCCGGTTGGGCAGTTCCTCAAGTAGAAGACGACAACGAACGCAATACAATAGTCTCGCAACCGGACGCCCGCTCAACTGTCACTTTACTGTTTATTTGTTTTTATGGCCATAACAGGCTAAATCCCGCTTCGGTTAAGTTTTTCGTGTAAATTGCATTATTACATTTTAACAGGTTGGAATTCATTCTAAAAGTACGAAATAGCAGTTTTAAAAACATTTTTGTCATTATCTGCTTTTATGCTTTTATAGCCCCCTATTGCGCGTTGGTATTGTTTTTGTTACTGGGGGATCTCCCGTCTTAAGACGTGCGTTATTTGTGTGTTTTCTCTACAGTTTGTTTTGGGGGGATTTCTCTCTGCTCTACATCGTTTGTTACGCATGTTTGTACATTTACGTGTATTGAGGGAGTCGTGATTCCTACACCTCAATTGCGCGTTTGTATTAGATTTTGTGGGTGCTCGGTGAACCAATGGGCTGGGGTTGGCATCACTGTCTCGCTGACGGTTGGCAACCCTGGTACCGGCGACCGAGTGTTAAGCTATGGTTTCCTAGGAAAGCGGTGCTGTCATCTAGCGGCCGTAATGTAGTGGTGTATGACGTCACTAAAACGTTTGTATTGGGAGTCGGAATTACAGTTTCTAAATCGGGACATTCTCGCCGAAATCCAAACGCCTTGAAAATACGACATCCGATAAATTCCACTGGTCATTTGTGTGAAATAAAAATACATTTTGTGAATGACATATACATACATATAAAATACATCTATGATAGATATAAAATACATCTATGGAGAATGACAATGAATTTACATAGTGAATAGTTTACAAAATAAGTTTAGAACAAATAACCCTATTAAATAATAATAGACTCAACATCCGATATCCGTGGTTCAGATGTGGGGGAGTAACTATATAACAATTCCTACATGTGTACACTGAAATGACAAATCTAAAATATGATATTACCGATTTCAAGCACGTAAAAAATTCAAAAGCTGAATTTAAACAAGCCAAACTTTATTACATGCAACAAAACTGAAGAATAATGGACAAAATATCAATTAGAAATTGATTGATTGACAAGCGGCTAGGTGACGTACATAACATAATTATTTACAGTTGTCGACCCTGTGCCAAATGTCAACTGGCCAGTCTGTCAGTGGTGGTGCGGAGTGCGGATTGCTAAGCGTGGAGCTGTCATAGTCTGATGAGTCAGCTGTAGATCGATTGTATGCGGTGTTCGCGGTGGCGTCGACTTTCGCGCCTTTTGAGGATCTCCGGCTGTTGGTTTGGATTCTCCAACTCCTCGACCACCAGCAAAATGGCAGAGCCGACTCCTCGGCCGTTACCCGCCGGAATTTACGCGTTGCGTTTCTTCTCACGCCGATGCTGTCGACCTTCGCATACCCCAACTCCTCAAAGGAGACTCATGTGGTGAGACGATCATTTCCATATTCCGACGCGTTTTAGCACGTTCACTTCAATATTCGCACTAATGCATGTTTAATGTCTCAACGGCTTAGCAATCGCAATGGTATCTTACGCATTTGCTCGAAAACTAGATAACAATGCCACCGTGTGGAGGTATTTTTAAGTCATCGAATAGCGAAAGATGTAATTAATTAAATTTGCCTTCGCGTAATACTTAATATGATACACCTCAAATAACTACGTATATGGATACATTTTTACTTTATCCATATACTATGATGAAGTATTGTGATCTTGTGAAAAATTGACCTCGAGATTTTGGTGGATATGTATCGGGTACGTCTCCTGATCGATACAAGTAGATGGTAAATGGCGCATAAGGCACAACCTAGAGCTCTACAGCCTCTTCCAAGAATAATGTATTTCCACGTTCGTGAAGATCGGAACTAAGTCGGAAGGCTAAGACCCGCCCTGGGTTATCAGGCCAATGATGATGATGACGATGGTGATTATCTCCTAATTACGCTTTTATGATTTTTGAAAAATGTCTGTGTATCAAGCAGATGTGTGTGAAATAGCTATATCTCAAAAAAATATCACTTTAAAAAGTTTTATACAGATCTTTGCAATTCGTAAGATTTTGGAATTTTTTCGTCAACCAGAAGTAGTACTTCTCCTTGTTTTTTTCTCTTTTCTGTGGGAACTTTTTTCGTCAAAACTGTTATTAAAAAATTAACTAAACTCAAATTTTGTATATGTACTATGTGTAATAATCTGCAAACAAATTTTTAAAAAATTTCCAACCAGAAGTACATGGTACTTTTGGTTTTTCAGCTTTTTCACCGAAACTATTATCTAGCACGCTGAAATTTAATATCTATAATTTTCATGTAAGGTGTAAGATATAATACGATTTTGGTCAACATCTGCCAACCAGAAGTGGCAGTTTACTCTTGAACGAAATTTCGTTTTTAATTTTTTTCGGCCTTTTAAATATTTGTCATCTTCATTGTGATATTATAATTCTTATAACAATACCTAGTTACGAAAAAATTAGTCAACCGGAAATTGGTTTTTTTTCTTGTAGAAAAGTTAAAAGTCCTGTTACCACGCAATATTTCCGAAACTACTCAGCCGATCAAATTGAAATTGCATATCTATAGTTTTCACGTAAGGTGTAAGCCTAGGGATACACGTGCCGGGTGGATCCGCCCGGCACCGGGTTGGTGCCGGGTAGTAGGGGCTGTATTGTATGGGTGAGTACTGATGGTGTCACACGTGCCGGATGAAAGCGGCCGGCATCCGGCCGGTCACTTTCTGCCGGGTGGTCGCTGGCCACGCTCACCGAACCACCTGGCGCCGGCTACCGGGTGGATTGCGGTGACATTAAGAATTGTATGGAATTATATGGAAGCGCACACACCTCGGCCCGGCAGTCGTCCAGTGCAATCGAAGTAACCCGCCGGAAGAAACTGGTCACGTGTGCGGGGTTGTGACCGGCACCAACCCGGTGCCGGGCGGATCCACCCAGCACGTGTGCCCCTAGGCTAAGAGATACTTTGATTTGTAACTCTTGAACGATTTTTCGTTTTTTATATTTTTCGTCATTTTAAATATTTAGAATCTTCATAATATTTTATAATATAATAATTATGCTAATTACAATCTGTGAAAAAAATCATCAAAATCACTCAACCGGAAGTGGGATTTTTTTCTTGTAAAAAATAAAAAGTTGTTTTTCTTTGTGCTCAGTTTTTTTCAGTTTTTGGTTACTCTTCATATTCCTCAAATATATGGATAAAATCATGGGTTGGCCACACCCGAATTTTTTTTCTTCATCTTTTGTATTTAAGGTCCGAACTCCATGGACAGTACCTAAACACGGCCCCGATAATATGTGCAATTATATGGTATCCATATAGCTGTTTTGGCTCTCTTTGTTCAAATTTAGATAGTTAATTTCTTTGTTCCTTGTACATTTAACTAATCGGGACCAAAAGTTGTAAAGATCCTTCTCGTCAGTCTCGATCATTCTCCTTCAGTCCATTCAGTCAAAGAATTGAGTCTAACTGAAAACTACTATATGTATATGATACAGCAAGGATCTGCCTGGCTGGGTTGTCGCGTAACGCTTGCATACACTCACTCACTCACTCACACATACACTCAAGCTCGCATTTTTCAACTACCTACAAAATTTTTGATACATTTTAAACTACTAAATACACCATAGGTATATGTACATAAATTATAACCACCCGATGACACCGTCAACTGGCATTGACGAGTTTTAACAATTTTTACGAATTGATTTTGTATACTCTGAGAAAAATTTATTTACAGTGCAAATACATTTATTTCTCACGGTTTGTTTACTATCAAATTTTATGGACTATAATGATGAGTGTTTTTAATATTTACAGTACAATTTTAATCTAACCAAATGGCATACATATACATATGTATTATTATTTGTATCAAATGATAACATTCACAGTCAGTTTAAATGTTTATATTTTTTTATTTTGCAAATGAAAAAATCCTCCTATTACCTTTTTAGTATCTATTTAGGCACAGTAAAAAAATTAATAACATCTAACATTAAATAAAGTGTTTATTTTTTATATCGTATATTAACAATTCTGAATTCAAGAATGTTACGTAAGATCCAGTGCACACTGAGTAGCATGGAAAGATGTATGCTTGGTATAACAAGAAGAGATCGTAAGAGGAATACATGGGTAAGAAGCATGACCAAAGTGGACACATAGCGAGAAGAATGGACATACTATAATGAAAAGAAAGCAAGGTAGACCAAGTGGACGATAGGCTGATGAATTGAGAAACATGTGTGGAGTCAAGTGGATGCAGATTGCTCAAGATAGACAGAAATAGAAGAGGATTGGAGAGGCCATCATCCAGCAGTGGGTGGTGAACAACTAAAAATGATGACGATGATTCAAAATACAAAACACATACGAGTACATGCAAATTCGTATAGATAATAATCGTGGCTTTTGTGACACTGAGTCAGACAAAGGAATGTGTATGTAATTTGATACACAGCTAACAATGAATTCAATCCTGTTAAAAATATCTGCCCACAAATATGAATTTCAATACAACACATTGCGAATTACATAGAAATAATCAATTATAGTATGTAATATTAATTACGTGAAATATTCAGATCTCTTTATACGCGTACTGTAAAACATCTTTGCTGAAATAACAAATTTATTCAAACATCGGTATCTGTTTCAATTTTATTTCTCTGTATCATTTTGTGTGCACAGCATGCCACAATTCACACTTTGTTGGCGAAACAAATAAAAAGTCTATGGAAACGTTGCATATGCAACGTTTATTTTGTAATAAAATCTCACATCTTAAACATTTATTATCTCGGTGCCAATCATTTGTGTAATAAATAATGTACGATGAACTAATTGTTAGCATTTTAATACTAAAAAAACTATATTGAAATTATTTTTATACTAATTAGTTCACGTGTCTTTACTTTCAGTTACCAAACGAGCATTTTGGCTTTGACATATTTCGCCTATATGTGTTATCATTTAACTAGAAAGCCCATATCTGTTGTAAAAAGTGTACTACATCAAAACTGCAGTTCCTTAACTCCGCCGGCTAATATACACATAAATCCTGGAAATAATGCCACTTGGTGCGATTGGGCACCGTTCGGTAAGTTCATATTTTTCTTTAAAAAAAATTAAATAAATCTAGCTTAATTCGGGCGATAGCTCAGTGGTTAAACCTATCGAAAGGTCTGGGGTTCGATCCCTGCATGTCAAAAAAAGTTTTTCGACCTTAAAAATATCATCACTGGTACGATCTGGATGTTATTAAATTCAGATAGACCGTCTCCTGTTAGAATTTGCCGATTTATCTAACTTAATTGTGACGGTTCCATGAAATTGGCACCACCGAAACAAAATTCCTTACCAAATCATTGTCTGTTTCTTCTATCCCTTCCTCCCCGCCAAAAGGTAATGGGAAACCACTGGAGGGTATCTTTCTTCAGTTGCTTCACTATGGCAGACGGTAAAATGTTTGCCGAATAGTGAAGAGCAACGCTTGATATTCAAGTACGCCACCTTCAGAAAAAGTAGTAGTTTAAGGGTTAATAAAATAAAATTGTTTATTTTCAGACGGTTCTGACGGAGATGCAACTGCACTTCTCGGAACTTTGGATTCTGCGTTTTTTTTTGCGTACGCGTTCGCAATGTTCATATCAGGTACGATTATCTCGATTCGAGCCGTAAAATTCCACCGAATTGCAAAAGTAAAATATATAAACAAGTGATAACCTTTTATTAAACTGTGTATAATGAACTGTGCTTGTATGTATGTTTTTCATTGAAGTCAAATTTGCGATATAAATATGTGTAATAATCATCTCAAATATAACATTCATCTTTAGATACATACTGTATTTACTCTTACTTTTATAGAGCGTTTCCATTTCAGGTTTTATTGCGGAGCGTGTAAATTTACGCTATTTTCTATCTTTGGGGATGATATTTTCCGGAATATTTAGTTATATGTTTGGCATTGCAAGATCTTACGATATACATTCCATGGGATACTTTGTCTATGTCCAGGTCATTATAATATTATTAAACATATTGAATACTTCATATGAGGGGTAAAGAATCAAATACAGCCAACTCCCACTTTGGTGAAAATTGAACTAATGATGCAGTTCGATTACACTTGCTTTATCGGGCGTTTCAACTAGTTATGAAAGATATCTCTAAATAAGACAAAAAGGCGTTTTAAAATCGTAGTCAGTATCAAAAGTGGCAAACTCTATTTCGTTTTTTACGATTCCTGAACAAAATGGAAAAGTGGAGTTGGCCGTTTTTGATTGTATACCCCTCATACATGTACATACATATATACAATAATGCAAGTTGATTTTGTTGATATATTTTGCTAAAATAGATAGCTGCTGGTATTGCACAAACAACTGGATGGCCGGGTGTTGTTACCGTAGTTGGAAAATGGTTCGGTAAAGGAAAACGTGGATTGATATTTGGTATATGGAATTCGCATACCTCCATCGGAAACATTTTAGGTAAATTTTCTTTTATAAGCCGCCAACCTACTTTAATACACAAGGTGGTACCAGAAGATAATGTGTTCGATTTACTGATCGTTATTGTGTTATTGTTTTAGGTACTTTAATCGCCGCACGATTTGTAGAAACCGATTGGTCTTTGTCGTTCATGGTACCCGGCCTTATAATGGCCTTAGTTGGATTTGTCGTGTTTTTGTTTATGGTAGACGATCCTATAGATGTCGGACTATTACCTCCCGATCATCCCACCGGGAGTATTAACACAAATCGAGTAATTATCAGTCTTAATAATATGTACTTATTAGTTGTTTTTATTCTTGGCGTCATGTGTGTATCTTAAAAAAAATAATATTTGCTTAAAAAAACCATCATTTCCATCCATTGCGTATTTTCATAAAGAATCACACTCCATTCGCTTGTAATGAATTTTGTCACTAATCCCAGTTTTGAGATATATTTTTCCGTAGTAGACATTCAATTCAACTGTGATGTAAATTGAATGTAGTCCTTTTCTTAATTCCGTCAGAAAGATCTTTATCGCCGTTTGGAATCCGGTGCAGGTCATATGTCCGATGATAATGATCAGTCGGAAGTTGACGATGCTACCCAAGTTTTGATAAGCGATCAGGTACGAAAGATGGGTTTAATGTCTTATTATTATATTCAAATGTTTGCTTTTGTATATATGCACTGAATTATTTTATTTATATCGATCGTACTGTGCCAAGTTATTATTTATAAGCAAATATCTAACAATTATTGTGTTTCTCCAATAACTTGTTGATGCAGCAAACGTGGAATTTTACTAACATAACTTATGATGTTCTATATAGGAGCATGGTGCATGTCTTAGAAGTCATCGATCATCTGCTTCAATTAATAGTGTAAGTAACTAATCTAAAAGCATTAAAAAGATTCACATTCGAAATTAAACGATTTCCTGTTAAGTGTATTGAAAATAATGTACCAATTTTAATTATAATATTTTAACTACGTGTATGATAAAATGACTAACTTATCTTCCACTTTTTAGCAATACAGCACTACATATTTGCTTATCGATTATTCTTAAGTGGCTGTTATTAACCAAATATAAACAATCTAATTCTACACAATTACTCGATTAGTCAAATACGCAGTTTTATATAGTAGAAAGGGGGAAACTGTTCCAAGATTTATTATACTCGAGAACTCTTCGATGCATAAATGGGTTATATTAGTAATTAATCAAAAATTTATTTATTGATTATAGGGTGAAAGCGTTAGACGTTCGTCACCGACTGAAAGTACGACTTTGCTCACAAATCATACTTCCGACTCGGAGAGGAGAGCAGTCGGATTCATAGGAGCTTTGAAAATACCCGGCGTAATTGAATTTTCCCTTTCGCTCTTTTTCGCCAAACTGGTTTCTTATACATTCCTATACTGGTTGCCGCTGTATATAAAAAATTCAAGTAAGTTCTGAGGCAATGTATTGCAAATATTTCTTAGATTGTACCGACTATATATTTTTTTATTATTTTAGCATCTTTGAGCCCAACCACATCGGCAGATCTTTCAACGTTCTTCGATGTTGGTGGAATCGTCGGAGCTATATTAGCCGGTGTGATATGCGATTGGAGCGGAATGCCGGCTACGACATGCGCTATCATGTTACTCCTAGCTGCTCCCATGGCGAGTATCAAAATGAGTGTTTATAATTGGAGGTTCTCTGTATCAATGGATACTGATAAATTTAGACTTAAAGTAAAAAAACATCAGCAGTACTTCTTTTGGGTACTACAGAGGAGAAGGGGTGTGTGGTGGAAGCGAAACTCCTGGGACCAAGGCTAGTACTAGCAGTACTACAATTCGAAACTTGTACTGCTATTATTAAAGTTACACTTCTGCTATCGACACACAGTGTAAATATGTGTTTAACTATCCATTGGGATAAAAAAATAAAATTTTTCGAAATTGTGACTTGATAGTGAACCCTCCAATTTATTGATATAGCTACAATGGTTTGTAATGTAATCCGTTTAATTTTAGATGATGATATATGAGTGGTTCGGAACTATGAATCTCACAATGAACATGGTACTCCTTATTGTAGTAGGATTACTCGTTAACGGACCATATGCATTGATTACGACTGCTATCAGCGCAGAACTCGGTAATTTAAATTTCTTTATGTTACATTCAATGCTTTAATTTTTGCTCATTTGCAAGTCAAATCTCTGTTATCGCTATGGTGAAGGTTTAAGCTTGAATTACACTGAAAAGAAATTACAACATTGAATACAATTAATTGAATTGCCGTTAAATGAGAATTGTTGATTTTTTAGGTACTCATAGTTCACTGGAAGGAAACTCCAAAGCTCTAGCTACGGTTACGGCAATAATTGATGGAACCGGAAGTATAGGTTAGTTAGATTACATTCATTGTATTCAGTTACTGTTACATTCGATATTAACTGTTGATTTATTTATTATAGGGGCTGCCATTGGACCGATGTTAGCCGCATTAGTATCATCCCAAGGATGGGCCAAAGTTTTCTATATGCTTATTTGCTGTGATGTATTTGCATTGATTTTATTGTTGAGGTACGTTATTATTGAACAGTTTATGTGCAATATACAATTTGGATGCAATTAACGTTTAACAAATTTTACAGGCTGGTGATGCAAGAGTTAATTAGACATGTGCGATATTTGAGAAATGGTCCTACCGAATAACTGTACGTTTGTAATTTTAAAACAATGTGAATAAACGATTATGATGAAAAATAAAATAAACATTTTAAGTGATGCGAGTAGTACATATTACAAAAAAAAACTATATAATCCAAATTTAAATCATATCGTCGTAATGAATTTGTGTGTCCAAACTGTATTATCATTCTTGTGTAGTGTAATTCTGACCGTAAGTTATAATATTATCCAATCCAGTATTATGTATGTTTCAAATCGAGGTATACTGAGATCGGTTTGATTTGGCCAGTACTTATTTTTGCGCTTGATTTGAAAATGCACAGAATCGCTATATAAAGCATGTTGAAAACTGTACGTTTTCTTTATAAATGAAAAACCCCGGCACAATTTAAAATTTAACATTCGACTGTTAATGTTAACCAATTAATGATACGTAAATTTTAATTGTAATGTGATTGTATTAATGTTATCCAACTTAGAAACTTGGCTGTGACTTTATAACTATAATCACCAACTGACTTAATTTACAATCAGATATTATGCATTATTGTTACACATCTGAAACAATATTGAGCGTTTATTTATTATTTTGTACTAGATAGTATCATTTCATAAATTTGTCGCGCTAAGAAAGTGTTGAAGACATTTAAAAATAATAGAGAATTGTCTGTATTTGAAATTGTTTATTTCAACTGGTTTACAGCATAATACCATCAAAACTAATCAGTAATCAATGACTGAAATATACGTATATACAAAGTATCTACAATCAGTCAAAATGATTACCATACAATGTTTAATTTTTAACTTTTTTAACAATGTTTAATAGTAAAATGTCAGTCAATTTAGGTAATTTTCTTAATCTTCCTTGAAACATTTAGAGCTCACACACTTACTACACCACACGTGACGTGATGCCGTTGCCATGAATTGTGACATGGGGTGAGGTGTTGTAAGTGTGTATCAACGCCATACGAAACCATAGAAATTCATGCATTTAGGATTTCGTCAGAAGATGTGCAGTGAGCATGTGAGCCCTTATCGACAATAAATTTTTTTCTGCATTCTACATCATTCAGAAAACAATATTTATATATAAAACAACAAAACAATTTTATATTACTTTGTGTGGAAAGTAATCCTCTTCGTCAAATGATTCTATTTTCACAATTTGTTATTCAATTTTACATTCGGAATATTCTGTTTGGTGCAAAGTACATAGTATATAAATCACAAATGTATAGATTTTATTATATGTATGTATATTTGAATATGTATTAAATATTTATCTGAAAAAAGTATAGATCTTTTGTGTTTCTGGCTATTTTTATATATTGTATTTTTTATTTCGCAATGAATATTTTTTTGTGTAACATGAAGTTTTTTTCTTATTCTATAATTTATTTCAAAACACGTGGTCACCTGTTTATCCCATTGCGAATTTAGCGCCATATATGTTTATATGCGCTATAGTGGATCTAACCAAAAAATAAGACCATCCAAGGTAATGAAGTACACAATTAGTTTACAAGTATTAGAAGTATACATATATTTTTATGATGTTTTAAGCTTTTTGTTCTCGGGATTTTCTTGAGTTGAGGCTTTTTTTTTAGCAGATTTTTTTTTATCCTTGTTTTTATTTTTCACTACCATCTCAGATAATCGAGTGTCTACTATACTATTTTTTAACGGTAAAATGTCGGACGATTCAGACAATCTTCCAAATCTTCCTTGAAAAATTACATCGGCAATAATTTTTTCTGCTATAGCTCGTTGTTCAGAAGACATTTCGGATAAAAGCAACTCCATATTTTTATATGTATCGCGTGGAAAGTTATCTCCATCTTCAATCGGCTCCATTTTCACAGCTTGCAATTCAATCGTACCTTCAGAATTGTTCGATTCGTGTGAACCTAAGACACAAATTTATATTATATTAGGTACTACATATTTTCCAATGTTAAAATAGCGTAGATCTTCATGATTGTATTAGATTTGTCTATAGTTTTACCTTGTGATTTATTTTTACTTTCTTTTCCATAAGTTATCAGATTATTACCATATACCAGACAGACCTTTGATTTTTTTATTTTTTATTCAAATAAAAGCGCAATAAAATTATAATTTTTTTAAATGCAAAACTAAAACTTTTTATTCACCTTTTAAAGTTTCAGTTTTCATTTCAAAATCATCCTCCAAGTCGCTGTCTTCTGTACTCTCTTTATCACTGGAACATACATACATACATATATATGTAAATATTTAAAAAATAGTAAAAGTTTTATTTAAAAAATGATATTGTCGTGTTGTAACAAACTAATGAATTATTGCCCTTTGACAGTATCATTGGTTGGCAATTATTTACAAACTAGTCAATGCCCGTTAAGAGTGTCATTGGGTGGTTATCATTTACTTATAGTGTATTTAGTAGTTTAAAATGTATGTATGTTGTAGTAGGTAATTGAAAAATGCCTTCAGTGTATGTGTGCGAGCGGCTACCCAGCCAGTTATGCCCTTGCGCTATTACTTATATAATAATACAGTAATAAATGATACCCCTTGAGGATCAAGGGGTATTATGAGCAACCTAACAATAACATATTCAATACAATTCCCAAAAGGGCGGATGTACAGACTAAGCTATTTATGTATATAGTAGTAAATAATATATTTCCCGTTGAAGATCAACGTGTGTTTACGTGCGAGTCTGCTAAAAAAATTTCAATTGCAGAAAAAGAAGTGTCGGGATACTCTTTGTTAATAGTATAATACCTGTCTTCTGAAACATCGGACAACATTTCTTCTTTCATCCACAAATTTTCATCATCTACGGTCTCTTCTGACATATTGTAAGTCTTCTGTGAATGAAAATTACGTATTTTTACTAAATTACATTCAATATAACTAAATTTTATATAGTCGAAATTCTCGATGTTCAGAGTTGAACTAATTTTTGTTAATGCTCAATGCCAATTATTCATGGATACCATTGGTTTACAACAAAATATTTAAAAAAAGTTTGCATAGCCTACTTGATTCAACGAAAAGCTCCCAGTGGCCAATTGAGTATTAAATTCTTTATCACTTGCAATTCCCCTTTGTTGCTTAATTTGGTTGCTCAACGTAGACAAATTTCCTTTAGACTATTATAAGAAGAAAAAAAAACATAATTTGGTTATTTTTAAAAATTTCACCTAAAACTAAGTTACTAATTTGCTATACGACAATGCGATCCGTAGTTTTGTGAAAAACGTATGGAAACAGTCTTTCAAACAATGAGTTTATCCTGAGACAACTCTGTTGCAAATACGAAATGCTTTCAACGAATTGTTGAATACTATGTAAATTATTCTGTATACATACATATACTTTGTTATTTTCTATGTAGTACCATAACAACGTCTACACTATCTTTTATCACAAGATTTACTAGACATTCCGAATAACCAATGTATAATCAGTTCGAAGTTACAGTCAGTTAGGTGGGAGAACAGCCTAAATTAAGGAAATTACATTTGTATACACTGAACAAATTTTGACTTGAAATGATTAACAAGTGTCTGAACTGTTTTATTCTCTGATTTAGAAATTCTTTGAATAGTTCGTATTACCCAGTGCTCTCTTTTATTTCGTTTACGAGATTTAGACCTTTCTAGATAATGTTTCAAAACACTAGCAAAAAACATAGCATAAGCACGAAATACTTATTTGGACATGTTCATTTGGAAATGAAGAAGTATGGAAGCTGGTTCACTAACTGTATCGATTAGCCAAGCTGTCAAAATTAAGTGACGTCACTTGACAGCGAACAGCGAGTAATGTTCAAAGATTTGAATTTCACTCGCTCAGCTGTTAAAGCTAGCACGTTCACTCGCTTCAACCACTAGACGGGCGAGTTTACAAGTGACTATTAAAAAAGCGAGCTAGTAGCTAGTAAACTCACCCCGTGTAAATACCCCCTAATAAATAAGATCTAATGTTGACGTTAGCGTTACTAACCTATTTAATGACAGGTGAACGTACCATGCTATCAGTGCTACCAACAGTAGATTCATATATTTATTGTGTTGGCCATAACAAATACTAATACGTTTTTATTTTATATTTTTGCGTTCAACGAGCTTAAAAAATATATAGGATGTTGACAGTGAGGTGGTGAATATAACGGGCCTGTATTTATTGGGTCAGTAACATTTCCGATTTTCGGTCAGTTATTTTAACCAATTGTTGAGTAATTTTAATAAATAGTCGGTAAGTTTTATAAAGGGGCAGTACTCAAGTGATCAGAAAATATATTAAATGGTCAGTAATTAATATTAGACGGTCGGTATTTACAGACCGTTTGTGAAAAAATTACTTACCAAAAATGTATTTTTTAATGACCATTTTCTAAATACATACATATAATGCTGACCATTTTCTTAAAAAGTTACTGATCGTACATACATTTTTTGAGGCTGGTATAATATCTTCATCAGCATCAGTTTTCTGAGATTATTTGTCTGTAGTCTGAAGTTTTTTTTTAACTTGTAATATGGAGCTAGAGACATTTGAAATATTTTTTTAAACCCTGCAGAGCGTTCTATTAATGGGTCAAAATTAATAAAAAAAGTTTCCATCTCTTCGACTAAAAGTAGATTTTTGTTAAGTCTTTCTAAACTAAAATTTTCATCATTAACTTTCATCAATGTTATTTGTGGAATATGTATTTGTGGAACGAAATTCTTCTGTTAGCGTTATTAATTCATCCTCATCGTTCATATCGTCTAATCCTTCTCCGCCCAAAGATTGATTGAGCAATACTAATTATACGGTTGTTCTCATTTACAATCGGTGTTATACTGTTATCCTTGTTTACCACTTCAGGCCAAATACACTTCCAGCAAGCATTTAGGGTTCAAGATTTCACCTCCTTGGTAGACAAATCGACAATTTCCACACAATTCAAAATTGAGAATTCTTTCCATAACTGAGGTAATGTTATATTGGAAATAGAATCCATTTTATTGAAAATTAATTCAAAATTTTGACGTACATATGTAATAGGATTTAAATGTTTCAATTATGCCCTGATCCAGGGGCTGAATTTTTAACGATGTGTTAGGTGGTAGAAAAATTACTTTTACATTTGGATGATTTAAATCAAGTGGATGGGAGGGCGCATTATCCACTATTAATAAGGCTTTAAAACTGATATTTTTATTTTTCGTATATTCTTCCAAATCGATTACGAAACAGTTAAAAAACCAATCCCGAAATATATTACTAGTCATCCAACCATTTTTATTAGCTTCCCAGTATACTAGAAGGTTAGACTTACTATGTTCTTTCATAGCATGCAGGTTCAATGAGCTATTAATTATCATTGGTTTTGTCATGTAATCTCCTGAAGCATTGCTACAAAGAAGTCAAGTTATTCTATCCTTAGCCAATTTAAACTCAGAAGCAGATTTTTCATTGTTAGATATATATGTATGTATTAACGTTCTGGCATCTTTTTCCAGTATAATCCCGTTTCACCCGCATTAAACATCTGCTCAGCTGAATAACCTCCCTCTTTTATAATTTTCGCCAATTGTTCTGGAAATATCTTCGCAGATTCTATGTCGGCTAATGCACGCTTTCCCTGAATCTTTTTATTGTGTAAAGGAAATCGTTTTTCAAACCTCTCAACCAGCCTTTACTAGCGACAAATTTATAATCGTTTTCATCAACTCTTTTAAATACGCATAGATTTTTAAAGCTTTTTGTTTTACCAGTCGGTAACTCAACGGCAAACTCTTCATTGCAATCTTCTATCCATTTTATTACACAATTTTCCATTCTAGCCACCATATTATTTGTTACACGAGCAACTCGATTTATGCATTCTGGCGATCCGATAGACACTCTGTCTCTTATTTTTTTTTTAAATTTGTTTTATTACACGAATCATAGATTCATTTAAATCACGTTCCTTCCAAATAAAAAAGGCTTTCTCACCTTGTTCTAGTCGATCTTAAATTTCAGGGGGTTTACTATATCTACATATAAGAAATATTTGACCGTAATTGTAGAAAAAAAATATTCATATGTATCTACACTAAGCATTATATTTTAACGTTCGAAAAACTGTTGCGTATCTCTGATAAGTAGATAAATATTGTGTATTTATTATTTCACTTTGAAACCTTTTTCATTTCACCTAATTATAATTACAATAATTCTTATTTTCTCAAAATTTTTATTTTCTCTATGGTAAATCTATTCGATCTAGTTACAAACGCTATCAAAAAGTTAGATTAGATTACCAAATCAAAAAAACTTAATGATTAACATTACCACAACAATCTATTGATTTTTTTGATAAAAAGACTAGAAAGTGAATTAATTCTCTATTATAACTGTAAATAGAGTAAATCAAGATAATTAATCGCCAAAGATGTGATATATATCATTTAAGATTATATCAAGAAAATTTTAAGAAAATTAACTGCCATATTACATATAAAAAATATCAACAGCATTTAAAAATTTTCACTGTAGAATATGGTGCTTATAATTTGGTATCCACGTCGTTTAATTTTTTTAAATCTCTCTGTAAACTGTAATGTGAGACAAATTACAAATCATCAATAAAGAACTAAAAGATATTTTATTTAATTTGGCAAACTTGTATTTCAAGATAATTCAAAAGAGCAAGCGGAAATGAGTATTGTTGACACGAACTAGAGGAAGAGTGAGACCAGTTATATGACAATTTAATATTCATAGAAGGTCAATTTATTTAATTTTTTTTAGAGGCTAAACAATCTAGTAAGAAGTAAGTGATTCTTTTACTGATTGTTCAACTTCTTATTGAAAAAATATCAATTCTAAGATATGTGTTAATAATAATTAACTCACAACAAAGTATATCAGCAGATGAAATCAATTCCAAAGTTTCAATGTCATTGTTTTGTAATAAAATTCAACCTAATTCCATAATTATAATTCTAATTCCATAATTACTTTCTTTCTCTTTACTGTACCTATGATAATAATGTGTATTTATGATGTTCATAATTATGCACATATGTACATACGTACATATATATATCTAGTTGTAAAAAAATTATCAAACGCAAATGGTAGTTGACATCAATGAATGTAAAATATGAAGTAGATAATAATTTTTTCCATACATATTAAATTAAATAGTTAAATTGTTTTTTAATTGAACAGTGAGAGTACTGGAGTTAAATATTGACATCTTATCTCAGATTGATGGAGTTCAGTCTATCAGTTGTAAGCGAATTTTGAATATGGGTGGATCAGTTTAGTTACACAAACACAAACTAAGTACTAAATACGACCTAAAACTCGAGCTGTAAGTTAATTTTTTTTAATATATCAACCATTTTATTAGTTTTAATGTAAAAATACTAAAAATTAAAAAGTAAAATTTACACCAAAATCATTCAAATGAAAGTCAATGAGACAATTTTACAGTTATAAATGTTTTTGATGATAAAAGAGGTCAAGTTACCAATAAATTATTATTTTTTTAAACACAAGCTTATCATTATTAAAGTTTATTTTACACTGTTTTCAGATAATGAGTTTCAACTGGTGGAATGCGCTCCTACTAGCAATAGGCTTAGTTATTTTATTTTATGCTTATGCAGTATGGGAATCTGGGTATTATAAACGACGAGGAATCAAAAATGTTCCATTTGATTATCCAATTGTCGGTAATATGTACAGGACTCTCGTAGGCAAAGAGCACTTTATGGATGCTGCGTATAGAGTTTATAATGCCTTTCCAAATGAAAAGTTAGTTAATATTTTCTCACCATTTATACTTCAGAATATTTGCACGATAAGGGCGAGCTCACCATTAAAACAAAATATATTCGAGTTGAAAGTAATGAATAGCTTGCTATTACAATCTAACAGTGCCGTACTTACATCAAATGTTTTTGTATCTGCTTGTGCAACAGTATTGGCAAGCTGTATCTCAGTTAAACTGTTTGTGTGCTCATGAACAACCTGTTTTCTTTTAGCATTTCTCTTCGTAGACATATGACTTTCTAGTGCTCTTCCACGCATGTCTGGGATTGTAGAACCACCGCTTTTCTGTTTTTTGATTAGCACACTCCGGACACGCCTCTGTGATATACCAAAAATACTAAAGAATGCTATACGGCAGACGGTATGCACCACATTGTCAAATTGTACTGTGTACTTGGAGCGACTTTGGGTTCTACTGGGTCTATTTTTAACGCGACACCGTTTTACATTTTCAACGGCGAGTAGTTTAGAAAGATAGGCATTCTGCTTGTTATAATCACCCATTGCCCAAAAGTCGTCGAATAATTTTTGAATTTTTTCCATACCCAATACAACAAAGCATCCACATGCACATGGAGGTCCGATCACTCTAGCGGCGACAAGTTTAGATGTTTTGGGACTGTTGTATGCTTGGCCAGAGTCCTTTTTTTTCTTCGCTTGTTGAGATTTCCACGTTTCCACTCTTTTCTGACGCTTTATTGGGGACTCGAATTGTTCAATATGAGAGTCACTATCACTATTGATCATTATAAGGAATATTATACATCAAAAAGTAATAAAAATATTGAAACGCGATCGCGAAACGTCAACGCTCTTTACTGTAGTACAGTGGGATGGGGAGCTTAATGTATAGAGGGCGTGGCGTATTCGCCTTTGTCGTGCGCATTCAAAATCTTCGGTTGCTTTCTCATCTATACAGTTGCAGTCAGACGAAAAATGTATGGACGTTATTTTGAATTATTTCACCATACATATTTTGTCTGATGATTTTCGCTATTAAAATAGTAGATTATTGCCTTTTGACAATCAACGAATGTTTATAATTGATATAAAGGATCCACTGATGATTTCTGATGGATATACCAACAGATTGACTTTAGGCATTTATTTATAGTATTTAAATTTTAAAAAATATTAAAAAAAAAAATGTTCTGATTTGAGACTCGCGGTGGGCTCACTCTTTTCATACTAAACGCCTCATATTATAAGTACATTTTATATTCAATTAACAGGTATGTGGGATTCATGCAAATTAATAATCCTCTCATTATGATAAGAGACTTGGAAATCATAAAACAAACTACTATAAAGGATTTCGATCATTTTCTAAATCATGCCGTCGTGGTAGATGAACATTCAGATCCTTTATTTGGACATAATTTGTTTTCTCTCAAAGGTAATAATGAAAAATACTTTCATGCAAATAGTTGTACATGCATAGATTAGATTTTATTCTTGAAAATTACCAATGTACAATAAAAGGTGACAAATGGAGAGATATGCGAGGTACGCTGAGTCCTGCATTTACCAGTTCTAAAATGAACAATATGTTTGTATTAGTCGATGAAACTGGAAAACAGATGACAGACTTCTATTTGAAAAAGATGAACGAGCCCGAATACAAAGGTACATTATTCATTAAAGATACTAAAAGTACAATGAGCATAATTAATGTGTAATTTATAATGTTTAAAGAAAGGGGTCTTATCGATGTCGAAATGAAGGATGCTTTTACAAGATATGCAAATGATGTCATAGCATCAACAGCTTTTGGTTTGTCCATAAATTCATTGGATGAGAGAGATAATGAGTTTTACAAGATGGGAAAGATGTTGACAGACTTCTCAGGAATTCAGCTCATAAAATTATTTTTATTCTCTGCGTTCCCAAGGTTGATGAAAGTAAGAAATATAACTGTCTATTTTTTCTTCGAGGGGACCCAATTAAAATTTTCATTTAATTACATACATTAAATTTTCAGGTAACCAGAGTGAAACTTTTTGGACAAAATTTGAGAGACTTTTTCCACAGTTTAGTATTGGAAACCATGAAGAATAGAGAAAAACATGGAATTGTTAGACCCGATATGATTCAGTTGTTAATGGAAGCCTGGAAAGGATCCTTGAAATATGAAGCTTCACACAATGAAGGAAATGATGCAGGATTTGCAACTGTCGAGGAATCGACTACAGGCAAACAAACTATCAAAAGGCGTTAGTGTACATTTTTAATTTTATTAAAAGCGAAAATTTTATATACTGTGTGAACGTGAATTTTCAATTTTTCAATTCAACAATTTTCTAGAATGGACGGAGACTGATATTGTTGCTCAAGCAGTTCTATTTTTTGTTGCCGGATTTGAAACTTCATCTACGTTGCTATGCTTCATAGCTCACGAGCTTACTATCAATCCAGATGTACAAATAAAACTGCAAGATGAAATTGACGAATTAATCGCTGAACAGGGGACACATTAGATTACAACAATTTAATGAAAATGAAATATATGGATATGGTGGTTTCTGGTACTTTGCATAGGTATACATATAATGCTCTACGTATATGATAAGAGTTATAACTTAAATTGTATTTCTTTTAATATAGAGACTTTAAGATTTTGGCCACCAGCTGCTGCTACAGATAGAAAGTGCACTAGACCTTATAAACTTCCTTCTCCTAATGCTTCCACCGATGAGGGATATACTGTATGAATATTACAATATTTATGTTTGTTTACAAAATATTTGATATTTAAACAAACTAATTTAAGTTTTATGCAGGTACAACCCGGAGAAGGAATTTGGATTCCTATTTATGCAATTCATCATGATCCTCAATATTTTCCTGAACCGAAAAAATTCGATCCGGAAAGGTTTTCCGATGAAAACAAACCGAACATCAACCCACTTTCATTCATTCCATTTGGTGTAGGCCCAAGAAATTGTATTGGTAAATATATTCTTTACATAAACAATAATAAAATTAAAGGTGATTAAATTCATTTTACGGAATAAAATTTAAATTGCAGGCTCTCGATTTGCTTTAATGGAAGCTAAAGCTATTATCTTTCACCTGTTATTCAAATTCGATCTTGTAATGACAGCAAAAACTCAAAACCCAATCAAAATTTCTAATAAAACATTTAACGTGCATGCTAGAGATGGATTTTGGATTGGTCTGAAACCAAGAAATAATTAAAAAATATCCACGCACAGTTTATCATTAAATTACATAACTATTATCCCACACTAAATGTATATTTTTGTATTTTTTTTTTAACTGTAAGTTTCATAAAATAATAAGTTCCATCACATTATGATATTAAAACAATTTTGTAAACTGTGTTTTATTCTAAATACCATAATCTAAAGAAATAATAAATTTAGAATCAAGTATCCATTTTATTAAGAAAAGTGGTGGTGGTCGTAAAACTACAATCATATCTGATTATATGTATCAGTTGTAAGTGGATTTTGAAAGAGAGTGGACCAGACAACAGATAAATCCATTGCGCAAAAGTCTTCTGCAACATAAAACGTATTTATTTTTTCTAAAGTTATTTAAAGTCTTAACAATAGTTATTGTGCAATAAAAATAACTTAATACATTTTCATAATTCGTAGCTAATACTATAGAGTATAATATATTATATATTTTCAATTACGTTAACAGTAAGATTAAAATAAAAATGAACAATTAAATGATTTTTATAGTTCAATTTACCTATAATGACAATTAGATAAGGTAGGTAAGACAATTATATAGGTAAACTTACAACTTAATTCTTGGGAAGATTTTACGATCACGGAAAATAAATATAGTTCATAATTATTATATCAATACAAATATTAAATGTAGATATTTAAAAAAATCTCAATAAAATAGTTATCAGATTGTGTTTATTTTGATCTGAAAAAGATAAAAACTTGGTATTTTCTGGGATTCAATATATTGTTCCATGCTCCATAAATAAATAAAAAATTCGAGTACATATGTAAGTAGTTGTATAATATGAAATTCAATAGATAGTACATTAAAAAAATTGTTGATAGGTTGTTAATAATTTATTTACAATAGATATAACACTTGTTTACTTTATAAGTGAACGATAAGAAACAAAAAAATATATCTATACATTTTCTACTTCAATGCGATTTATCGCTAAAAATTTTAGTCGTTTTATAATTTTTTTGTCAAAAAAACAACTTTATTAACAATTATGTATGTCGTTTTCAGATTATGTTTTCACCTGGTGGGACTTGCTCCTTTTGGTAGTAGGACTCGCTATTGCGTTTTATTTCTATGCGGTCAAGGAAGCCGGATATTACAAAGACGGGGATAAAAAATGTTCCATTCGATTATCCAATTGTTGGTAATATGTTACAAGGCTATGACAGGTCAAGAGCACATGATGGATGCTGCATCTAAAACTTATAACGCTTTTCCAGATGAAAAGTTTGTAGTACTAATTCAAAGTCGTTAATTCATTTTAAATACAATAATAATACTAATAATAAAACCAAATCTACAGATATGTAGGATTCATGCAAATGAACAATCCCATGCTCATGATAAGAGACTTGGAATTAATCAAACAAACTACAATAAAGGACTTTGATCATTTTCTAGACCACGCTGTAATTATTGACGAACACGCTGATCCGTTATTTGGATTAAATTTATTTGCCCTTAAAGGTAACAAATTCATATTAAAAAATTATATATAATGTTGTAAAATAGTTTATTAGAAATGTTTACTTTTAAGGTGACAAATGGAGAGATATGCGAGCTACACTGAGTCCTGCATTTACTAGTTCTAAAATGAGAACCATGTTTGTATTGGTTGAAGAAACCGGGAAAAAGATGACCAAATTCTATTTAGACAAAGTTAGCTCGCCTGAATTTAAAGGTAAGCATTGCGTCTAAAATGTTCAAATAAAAAAATATTCATTTTATTTATTTGTAATTTGTAATGTTTAAAGAAAGAGGCCTCATAGAAGTTGAAATGAAAGATGCATTTACAAGATATACCAACGACGTTATCGCATCAACGGCTTTTGGACTAGTTGTTAATTCATTGGACGATAGAGATAACGAATTCTATAAAATGGGAAAAATGTCTAGTGACTTTTCGGGACCAACACTAATCAAATTCTTTTTGTTTTCTGCATTTCCAAATATTATGAAAGTGAGAAATATTAGATTTGTCATTGAACTATTTGAGTATTGTTTAATATTCTTCAGAAAAACTGATCATACAATAATATTTGACTTTTAGTATACTGGAATAACTGTATTCCAACAAAGTGTGCGAGACTTTTTCAACAGCATAGTATCAAATACTATGAAACATAGAGAAAAAAACCGGCATTGTCAGACCAGATATGATTCAACTGTTAATGGAAGCTAAGAAAGGATCTTTAAAATACGAAGCATCATCCAATGAAGGAACGATGCTGGATTTGCAACAGTTGAGGAATCAAATGTGGGACAGCGAACCGTTAAAAGACGTTAGTATGAATGTTCTTCAGTACAAATGTGATATTAAATTATGTTAATCCAACATAACTTTTGGACCGAATAGAATGGACCGATGCAGATATTACAGCACAAGCACTCCTTTTCTTCATTGCTGGATTTGAAGGATCCGCTACATTCCTCTCGTGGGTAGTCCACGAGCTTACCATCAATCCGGATGTTCAAGAGAAGTTGCAAAACGAAATCGATGAATTGATTTCTGAAAAGGGAGACACGTTAGATTACAACGACTTAATGAAAATGAAATATATGGATATGGTCGTAACCGGTATTTAAAAATCATTTCATATTTTATTAAATCTAAAAGAATAGTTATTTAAATGGTATGTTACATTATGTAATATAGAAACCTTAAGAATGTGGCCACCTGCTGTTACTACAGATAGAAATTGCGTTCGTCCTTATACCTTACCCCCACCTAATGATTCAACAAAACAAGGATATACTGTACGTACAAAATATTTATTGTAGGTTGAACATTTAATTACTAAAAATAACATGAGATATTTATTTAGATCCAACCTGGAGAGGGAATTTTCATTCCAATACACGCAATACATCACGATCCTCAATATTATCCTGATCCAGAAAAGTTCGACCCGGAAAGGTTTTCCGATGAAAATAAATCAAAAATCAATCCGCTTTCGTTTATTCCATTTGGTGTCGGTCCCCGAAATTGTATTGGTAAGTACATATATTCTTTATATAAACAATAAATAAAATTAAAAGTGATTAAATTCATTTTATTCACAATTTCAAAATTGCAGGCTCTCGATTTGCTTTAATGGAAACTAAAGCTGTTGTTTTTCACCTTCTGGCTAAATTCGACTTTGTAATGACGTCAAAAACTCAAAATCCCATAAAAATTTCTTACAAAACATTTAACGTTCACTCTAGAGATGGAATTTGGCTTGGATTAAAGCCAAGAAATAATTAAAATTTATCCAAAAAAATTATGTATCCTTCTTTATCCTGTGTATCTATAGTTTAAGTTTTTCAAATATAGTTCATAGTAGAAAATATTTAAAATGGTTTATTTTCCTAAAATCCTGATGGGTAATGGACAAACTCGACAAACATTTTTTTAATTGTTTGAAAATACAAAACTATTCAACTATTTAAAGTCGGATTTTGGTAGAATGGAGACTAAGAAGATCTACGGCCACAGTGCGTTATTTGCTGCGATGTATTTGTAAACGACAGCATGAGACCGAACAAATTGCGTCGACATATTGAGAAATTTTGCGTGATTCGCAAATAAATAGCCGCACATAATTGGCTAGTCTTTAATGCTCCTAGCAATTATTATTTCTGGGAGCAGTGGTGTGCTGCTATAGGTTCGCACGGTTGCTAAAATAATTTTAATTCGTACAGTTGGTTCCTAAAATGCGGGAACTAAAAATAGTACGTAGAAATATTTCTATGTTAAATTTCTAATTTTTGTTATAATTTTAAAATATTGTTGCGGGTACTATTTTCTATATATGTACATACATATGTATGTAGTTTGCGTTGAATTGTCTCGAGTCGATACAAGATCGACACGTGGGGAGTGGAGTGATAGAGATAATTTAGTAGAATATTAAAATATTGATGTTTGGCCGTTACAATTATTTGAAAACCTTCTTTTATTTTATAATATTAATAAAAATCACCACAACTACGAAGCACAAAAATTGATAAAATTTAAAATAAACATCAAGCTCTGGCGCAGTCTTACCGAAGCTAAAATTGAGCTAAACGAAAGCATCGAAAATATTGTAACACTCACAATCTGAATATGACGGCGATCTTCCTGATTGTTGCAATCAACTCCAATACGAAGCCTTTAAAAACAAATATGATGGTATATTCATAAAAGATAAAAGGCTCGAATGTTCCTATTTCATTCATTAATATACATACAAGATGAAATGACTTCATATTTCAAAAGAGTGGCAAAATTGCCTTATTAAATCATCGGATAAGAAAAAAATCGTCCATCAGGCCACATTAAGGAAGAAAATGAAAGAACACTTCAAATCAAAAGTACTTAAAATTGGCGTTAAAATTAGCTTATTTCAGTAATTTTTTGATATTAATATATTTTTATTTTATCTAGGGTGAATCTATTCCATGGTGTATAGAGTTACAAACCCTATCGAAAAAATCTCTTGATTTTTTTCATGAATAGATTAGAAAGTAATTTTTTAATTATAATTGTAAAATAGAATAAATCAAGATAATTAGTCGCCAATGAATAATAAATTGTGATATATGTATATCTTGAAGAAAATGGTGCTTATAATTTGAATTTAATGTTGATTTTTTTAAATCTCTCGGTAAATTGTAATGTGGGACAATTAAAGCTATTTTATTCAATTTTCACAATTATGTACATATGTATGTATGTATGTATGTATGTAGGTATTTCAAGGTAATTTAAACGAGTATGCAGAAATGAAGACTGTTGACCCTGCAGAAAGAATGAGACCACGACAATCGTTCATTGAAAGTCAATTTATTTATTATTTTTGGAGGCTAAGCAAACCTAAATATAATTCGAAAATAAATTATCAATGTTACATATTATGAAGTAATATTTTTTTTTACTAGTACTTGAGTCTGTGAACCAAATTGATCTACATAGTCCGGTCTATCAGTTGTAAACGAATTTTGAATGTGGTTGGATCAGTTTGGTTATACAAACACAAGCTACTAAATACGACCAAATCGAGCTGTAAGTTATTTTTTTTTTAATAAATCAACTACATATTTTGATATGATTCTATTAGTTTTAATGTGAAAATACCAAGAATTAAAATAAAATTATAAAATTTGCCCCAAAATCATTCAAGTGAAAGTCAATGAGACAATTTTACAGTTGTAAATGTTTTTGATGATAAAAGAGGTAATGTTATTATTAAATTATTTGTTTTATAAACACGAGCGTTTCATAATTAAAGTTTATTTTACACTATTTTCAGATGAGTTTCAACTGGTGGGATGCGCTCCTACTAGTAATAGGCTTAGTTATTTTATTTTATGCATATGCAGTATGGGAAGCCGGTTATTACAAACGACGAGGAATCAAAAATGTTCCATTTGATTATCCAGTTATCGGTAATATGTACAGGGCTCTCGTAGGCAAAGAGCACTTTATGGATGCTGCGTATAGAGTTTATAATGCCTTTCCAAATGAAAAGTTAGTTAATATTTTTTCACCGTTTATTCTTCAGAATATTTATACGATAAGGGCGAGCTCACCATTAAAACAAAATACATTCAAGTTGAAAGTGATGAATAGCTTGCTATTACAATTTACAATGTACCTGTGCCATACGTATGTACATACATAACAGAATATTCTCGACTTACAACACTAGATATGTCCTTTGGTGTAAAGCTAATCTAATGCAGTGTTGGGGTACTTTCTAGGAAATTATTGCCAATCCAAAAAAAATGTTTGAAATTCCAGTAATAAATTTATAATAACCCTAAATGAAACATGAATATAATTTTCTTTTCGAAATAATTTTTGTCATTGAGATTTCTCACCGGGCGCCGAATTAACCTGTTCTTCCGAAAGAGGTGAAATAATGCGACAGGTGAAATAATGGTATGCAAAGCATTATCAAAATTATCATTAGATATCATTACTTGGACTACTGGAGCGACTTTGCGTTCTGCTTGGTCTATTTTTAACTTTTTAACGCGACACCGTTTCAAATTTTCAACAGCGAGTAGTTTAGAAAGATAGACAGTACCCAAATCTTGTCGAATAAATTTGGATTTTTTTCCATACCCAATGCAACAAAGCATCCACATCTATGTACATACATGTCCGATCACTCTAGCAGCGACAAGTTTATATGTTTTGGGACTGTTGTATGTTTGCCCAGAGTTCTTTTTTTTCTTCGATTGTTGAGGTTTCCATGTTTCCACTCTTTTCTGACGCTTTATTAAGGACTCAATTTTTTGAATGTGAGAGTCACGATCACTATTGATTATAAGGAATGGTATACCTAAAAGAAATAAATGTTGAAACGTCAACGCTCATAACAATGGTGCCGTGGAATGTATGTACATATGTATGTATGTATATGTAGAAGTCATGGCGTATTTGCCTTTGTCATGCGCATTCATAATCGTCGGATGCTTTCTATTCAGTGACGTAGCGACCGCGCCTGCAGAGCCCGCAATGCGGGGGGGCGCCGCGAAGCGGGGCGCCTTTTTCACAAATTTTTTAACATGTTCTGTAATTTCTTTCTGACTAATTTTTAAAAATGTTCTACCTCTCTTATATTTCAAACTATTTGTATCTCGTTTTATTTTATGTCCATATACTGAGAATTCTCTCTTATTCTTGTATGTATGTATATATTTTTTTAGTGTTAAAACAATGAAACAAAATTTTATGAGGCGTGAAAACCAATTAAATTTTACAACTGAATATGAAGACGAATTTTTTTTCAAAGTATTATTTTCCATATGACATTAAAATATGTTCCACGTGAATAACATTGAAATTTCCGACTAAAATTATTTCATTACAGACCGTCATAAAAATCTTTATGTCCTAAGCGCAGTGGCGTAGCAACCGCGCCTGCAGACCCCTTTTCTAATTTTTACTTTATCCCAATCGGATCAAGTATTGTGATCGTCCAAAAATTCCATTTTGAGATTTTGACTGATTTGTATCAGGTATCATTCCCTGATTACGTTTTCATGATTTCTGGAAAATGTCTATATGACTGTGTGTTTTTGTGTCTGTAAATCTGTGTACCTGTGTGTAGAATCGCTAACAACTCAAAAACATGTTTTTTGCTGGTCATTACAATCCATAAGACTTTCAAAAATGTCCGTCAACCGTCAACCCTTGGAAAGTCACCTAATTTTTGTGTAAGCTTTGAAAGGTTTTTCCAGCAAAACTATGATACATATTAAGCTGAAATTTTGCATATGTAGTATGTGCAACAACCCTCAAAATAATATAATTTTTTTCCAACCGGAAGTAGTACTTTTACTATTGGTTTTTGGTGTTTTTAACTTTTTCTCCGAAACTATCAAGTCTATCGTGCTGAAATTTCATTTCTATTATTTTCACGTAAGGTGTAAGAGATATTAGAACAAGATTTATTTGTTTCGGCCTTTTACATATTTGGTATCTTCATAATATTGTAATATCATAAACCTAAAGCAATACCTTGTTACGAAAAATTAAATCTGTCAACCGGAAGTTGGTTTTTTTTCTTGTAGAAAAATCAAAAATTCTGTTACCACGCAATATTTCCGAAACTACTTAGCCGATCAAGTTGAAATTTCATATCTATAGTTTTCACATAAGGCGTAAGAGTTGATGAGGTTTTGATCAAAATCCGTACATCAGAAGTGGTAGTTTACCCTTGCATGATTTTTTTTTTTTTTTGTTTTTCCGGCCTTTTATATATTTTGAATCTTCAAAATATTATAAAATTAGAATTCTTATAGCAATGGTGAGTTTAAAAAAAACTCATCAAAATCGGTATCGTAGAAGTGACGGTTTATCGTGTTTCAGTATTTTTTATATATATGGATAAAGTCATGGGTTGGCCACACCCGAATTTTTTAACTTGTTTTGTCGTGTTTTTGACTTTTCAAGTATCAAAAAATTTTCAACCTATTTGCATCTCGTTTTATTTTATTTAACGAAATAATCGGTGTTTACCAAGTGAAGTGCAGAAGTAAAAAATTTTCTATCTAATAAAAGGTATGTTATATTATTTTGAAAATAATATGTATGTAGGGGGGGGGGCGCCTTAGAATATTTTGCGGGGGGGCGCCTGGAATTCACGCTACGCCACTGTTTCTATTCAACTATGCGGTATGCGGCATTTTGAATTCGTAATCTTGAATTATTTCGTCTCATGATTTACGACGATCTTTACTATTAGAATAGTAGATTATTTGGTGTTTATAATTAACATAAAGAATTCGCTGATGATTTCTGATGGATATACCAACAACAGACAGACTTTTTAGTAAATAAAAAAAAAAAACAAGTTTTGATTTGACACTAATGGTGGGCTCGATCTTTTCATACTAAACGCCTCATATTTTATATATTTTATATTCAATTAACAGGTATGTGGGATTCATGCAAATTAATAATCCTTTCATCATGATAAGAGACTTGGAAACCATAAAACTAACTACTATAAAGGATTTCGATCATTTTATAGATCATATCGACGTGGTAGATGAACATTCAGATCCATTATTTGGACATAATTTGTTTTCGCTCAAAGGTAATAATGAAAACTAATTTCATGTCGTTGTATATGCTTAGATTAGATTTTATTCATGAAAATTACCAATATAAAAGGTGACAAATGGAGAGATATGCGAGCTACGCTGAGTCCTGCATTTACAGGTTCTAAAATGAAGAATATGTTTGTATTAGTCGATGAAACTGGAAAACAGATGACAAACTTCTATTTGAAAAAGATGAACGAACCCGAATACAAAGGTACATTATTCATTAAACATACTAAAAGTACAGTGAGCATAATTAATGTGTAATTTATAATGTTTAAAGAAAGGGGTCTTATCGAAGTCGAAATGAAGGATGCTTTTACAAGATATACAAATGATGTCATCGCATCAACAGCTTTTGGTTTGTCCATAAATTCATTGGCTGACAGAGATAATGAGTTTTACAAGATGGGAAAGATGTCGTCAGATTTCTCGGGAATTCAGCTCATAAAATTATTTTTATTCTCTGCGTTCCCAAGGTTGATGAGAGTAAGAAATATAATTGTCCATTTTTTATTCAAGAGGTGCAAATTAAATTTTTCATTTAATTACTTAAATTAAATTTTCAGCTTACAGGAGTTAAGCTTTTTGGACAAAATTTAAGAGACTTTTTCCGCAGTTTAGTATTGAATACCATG
Source organism: Parapsyche elsis (assembly GCA_022651745.1). Taxonomy (NCBI): domain Eukaryota; kingdom Metazoa; phylum Arthropoda; class Insecta; order Trichoptera; family Hydropsychidae; genus Parapsyche; species Parapsyche elsis. The sequence continues at coordinate 5,948,785 of JAGVSN010000018.1, forward strand.
AAAAATAGGGAAACACGCGGAATCGTTAGATCCGATATGATTCAATTGCTAATGGAAGCCTGGAAAGGATCCTTGAAATATGAAGCTTCACACATTGAAGGAAATGATGGAGTATTTGTAACTGTCGAGGAATCGAATACAGGCAAACAAATTACCAAAAGGCGTTAGTGTACATTTTACATACATAAAAACAAAAATTTTACATACTGTGTAAACGTGAAGTATCCAATTCATCAATTCTAGAATGGACGGAAACTGATATTGTTGCGCAAGCAGTTCTATTTTTTATCGCCGGATTTGAAACTTCTTCTACGTTGATATGCTTCATAGCTCACGAGCTTACCGTCAATCCAGATATTAAAAAAAAACTGCGAGATGAAATTGACGAATTAATCGCTGAAAAGGGAGACACATTAAATTACAATGATTTAATTAAAATGAAATATATGGATATGGTGGTTTCTGGTACTATGATCTTTATGTGTATACGTACGGGTATACATATATAATGCTCTAGATTATGACTTAAATTGTATTTCTTTCAATACAGAGACCTTAAGATTTTACCCACCAGTTGTTTCTACAGATAGAAAGTGCGTTCGATCTTATAAACTTCCTTCTCCTAATGCTTCCACCGATGAGGGATATACCGTATGAATATTACAATGCTTATAAAATATTTGATATTTAAACAAACTAATTTAAGTTTTATGTATGTAGATGCAACCCGGAGAATCACTTTGGATTCCTATTAGTGCAATTCATCATGATCCTCAATATTTTCCTGAACCGAAAAAATTCGATCCGGAAAGGTTTTCCGATGAAAACAAAGCGAATATCAATCCACTTTCATTCATTCCATTCGGCGTAGGCCCAAGAAATTGTATTGGTAAGTATATTCTTTATATAAATAACAATAGAATTAAAAGTGATTCAATTCATTTTATGCTATCTATAAAATTTAAATTGCAGGCTCTCGATTTGCTTTAATGAAAGTTAAAGCTATTATTTTTCACCTGTTATCCAAATTTGATTTTGTAATGACAGCAAAAACTCAAAACCCAATCAAAATTTCTTATAAATCAATTAATGTGCATGCTAGAGATGGTTTTTGGATTGGTCTGAAACCAAGAGATAATTAAAATATATCCACGCATAATTAATTAGAATAATAATATATACATACATAACAATTAACCCACACCTAATATATATTTTTTTAACTGTACATATGTTTCATAAAATAATAAGTTCCGTCACATTATAATATTAAAATAATTTTGTAAACTGTGTTTTATTTTAAATACTATAATCTGAAGAAATAATAAATCAAATACCCATTTTATTAAGAAAAATGGTGGTGTCGTAAAACTATCCATTTTTTAGACCGACAAACTTTCACGACCCACCTAGCTTTAATGAACATGAGGGGGTATTTATATTAATATTTATTTTAATACTGTTTTTATACTTATATTATAACAATAGAGCCCCATACACTAGCATTCTTTTTTTGCCGAAATTGAAATCTTTATGGAAAAAATTCTAGTTAGTGTCCAAAGTAAAATTCGCATCCATTCCAAGAACCTCTTCCATCCATCCAAAATTGTGCATCCATTCCAAATGTTTCTCCTTTCTAGCTGCAGCGTGCACCTCCAAGCTGCATCACGCGCGAAACCAAGCATTCATCTCGCTCTATCGTGTGGCGTTCGAGCGAGATGCGCATTTCCCTTCTAGCTACAGCGTCCACCGTAGCAGGATGCAGCAGGCTGCAGCACCCCCGAAACCAAACCTAAAAAAATAAATAAAATTTAACCAAAAAAATTGACGACAGACCTACACACTATCTGATATCGGCTCCAACCCGACTAAATCAGGTAAATCGCCTGATAAAATTAAGTCGTGTGTGGTGTCTTAAGCCGCTACGATAATGAGCGTCTCCGTATTGACCGCTTTTTAAATTGTGTCTGTGTGAAAGGTTGACAATCAGCTTCAGCTCCGCCCACTTGGTCTCCGATTGGTCAATATCAATTTGTACACACACTAGTGTAATATTGCGCTTTCAGACTTGCGATTTTATCCCACGACAAAAGTGAAATTTGTATGGCTTGCTATACAAGATTGCATTAAATTTGACAAATTTTTAGTCTGAAAACGCTCAGCTTGCATTTGCGTGCGTGTGTGTTTTGGCGTGTGCAGTTTGCATCCAGCATTCGCATTAGTATGTTCGCACTTGTGATCGATATCAAGTTCATCACTATTACGCTACTACTGATGAAGTGATGATCTGATCTGATAACCATTTCTGGGTATCTTTGTAATATACGGTATGTAAAAAGCATTGCTGTAATCGCCACGATCGATTAGTCTACTGTGCTTCACTTTTTGGATTCCTATTCATTTGTGTTGCTTCTTTTCAGCAAAACATCATATCCATCTTGATTTCTCATAAAAGTTGTGAAATTAAACCTACTTTTAATTTGAAATTTCTAACAAATCTGACATTGATCATCATAAATATCATCAATAACGTCATGCAGACTATGCCCGAGTGAGTGAATACGCCACCGGTGTAAACATGCGAATGGGAATGCTGCATCTTGCATTTGTATGGCATTCAAACTTCAAAATACACACACAAATGTGCATTGTATGTACACAAATGACTAATACAAACATACAAATGCATATCGACCAGGTGGGCGGAGCCGAAACAGATCGTCAACATTTTTGGTAACATCAACGGTGGTGTATAGCGTTTTCGGGACAAGACCCGAAATCTCTGTAAAAAATAAGTTTTATCAAGTAAAAAATGGTGTTTGTCCAGTTTCAAATGGTTTTTGCAAACTATAAAATTGGTTTTGCCAAGTAGGTAGTGAGCGTTTACCATTTAATATTGTGCATTTGTTGAAAATACTGAACATTTTCTATTTAAGGAATTTAACGTTTACAACAAAAAACTTGACATTTACTATTTATACTATTTAACGAAAGTGTTTTTATTAAGCAAAAATACTTGTCAAATGAATGAAATACTGTGCGAAGTATTAATTACCATTTCAATTTGAAGAGTTTTAGTTTGGTTAAGGCTTGGTTTCATGAGTGCGTTGACTTGGCCGCGGCCAACCCTGTGGTTTTTTTTGTATAGAATTTGACATATTGATGGAAAGTTGGTTGTTGCCTGGCCGCGGCTACAAAGCTACACACCCCTTTCTTTCCAGCTTTCCATCCATCTGCCGAATTTTGTACAAAAAAACCAAGGCGTTGGCGTCGGTTAAGCCGACACCCCCGCGAAACAAAACCTTTACACAACCATCGTACTGAGCCCTTCAAATTTTAGCAAGTGCCAATAAAGATGTTTTCTTTCTTGACCTAGGCACTCCGAAGATCCACTAGAACATATGAAAGATACACGTGAAAATTTCTCGAATAGACAATGTAGCAGGAAATAAGGATAAACAACACAGGTAAGTAAATACTAAAAGCTTGACTTCGCGCGTTCTGTAGCTTGCAACGGTGTACGCTACAGATAAAGGGGAGAAGCGCATCTCGCCCTATCGTACGGCGACCGAGCGAGATGCGCTTCTCACTTCTAGCTGCAGCGCGCACCTTAGCAGGCCGCAAAACGCGTGAAACCTACATGTGCCGAATTTACCAAAATCAGAACGAATACAAATGTAAGTGCAGGTGTAAATTACATTAAATCATCACCGGAAATTACATCTGTATTGCAAATCTTGCAACTCGCCAACCTCGCGGTATCGATCCGAGGCGTTCACGCACACGTCAACGTGAAGTTGGCAACACTGCAACGTTGGTACCACTACTAGTGCATGTTTTGATGTTTGACAGTTGAGTGACAGCTGGTGAAGCTGGTGGGGGGTTTCCATGTCGATGTCGGGCTCCGGCTCGGGGGGCTCCGGCTCGGCTTCCGATTGCGGAACCGGATCTGGATCGGGATCGGGAGACTCCAGCGGTGCAGAATCTACCTTCGAGTGCGCAGCCGTGCTCGGGGAACGCCTTTGCCTGCCGGCCAGACTCTGTCGGGACCCTCATCTCTTCAGGGAAGTGGTCTCGCAACAAGCGTGGGATTCCCTCAGCGCCGGTGCTGTCACTTACTTGCGTCGTTTCCTCCCCGACTTTCCAGCTGATGATGATCACCAGAAGGACGTGACGGTTCGGCGACTCTTCGCCCGAGACAATTTCCACTTCGGCTCCCCGTTGACGACATTCGAGAGCCATTTGGTCAGTGGTGATTTTCGTCCGGAAGTTGCTCGGCTGAAAAGGGCTAGTCGAGGGTTGCGGGCTCGCAGGGCCGCCCGTCGTCGTCGTCGTCAGGCTGTCAAGAGTGCTCCGGGCTTGTTGGCAGCTCGTGAGAGACTCTTGGCCGTTGCTCATGCTCTGCCACCGCCTCCTCCGCCACCCCCGCCGCCTCCTCCGCCAAAAAATAACACTCGCACGTCTTCCCTCTTGGACGCCACCGTCAAGTACAGATATTTTGAGGTATACTTCCCGTTGAATGTGTTCCAAGTATTGATCGTATCAATGTTCGAATCAGTCATAGTACATATAAATACTGAATTGTACTTTTGTCCAATGTTTTGTCTTGAATCCAACGTAGAAACTATATTGTACAATTCTCACACTTAGGAATACTATTAACACAAATATATTATACTAGAGCAGTGGTGCCCACTGATTTTGTCACAAGATCTACTTTTCAAATGCAAACCTAACTGTGATCTACTTTTGTATAGTGATACACTGTAATTATGTTAATAGTCGTCATCGTCATCATTTTCAGCCGTTCACCATCCACTGTGTAATAGTTTTGTAATAATTACCTGTAGATAAGCTTGCAATTGATCTACATATCTAGCATCAAAGACGGCTAAATTTATCAACAGGAGAGAATATGAAAATCTTATTTTTTAATATTTAAGATGCAAACTTTCACCAAATTTGTGTAATCCTGAACTCTCAGAACTAAGTATTTTAAAATCTTCTCTATACAGAGCTAACAAATGTTCTAATTTTGATTTTTTGGAATTATGTAGTTACTAGTGACTAGTAATAGCACAGTAAACGCCCATTGACAGTGTCATCCAGTGGTTATCATTTATGTACTACAGTATATGTCATCACTTTCAGTCGTTCACCATCCACTGCTGGATGAAGGCCTCTCCAATCCCCTTTTATTCTGTCTGTCTTGAGTAATCTCCATCCACTTGACTCCACGCATTCTTCTCATCAGCCCCTCGTCCGCTCGGTCTACCTTACTTTCTTTCACATCCTCTCGGATACCATTCTGGTATTTCTCGCGTCCATCTGCAATCCATTCTTCTGGCTATGTGTCCACTTTAGCTTTTTCATACGTTCTGCTATATCTGCCACTGGTCATGCTTTTTACCCATGTATTCCTCTTACGATCTCTTACTATACCAAGCATCTTCTTGCTAAACCAAGACACTCGAAAAGATTCAACGGTTGCTACTTTTGATCTTAATATCTGTTTTGCAAAAATTGACTGCCAAGTTGAAAAGCCCAGCTCTAGTTCTTCAATTTTTACTTTCCACAGTTCACCGTTACATGGATGGTTAATCTCATAATTATTATGCACTTTTTTAAAATGACTTTCCACATTTCCTTTCTTTGGCAATGAAATTTAATAAATCTATTATTTCATTTTGACAGGATATTTTAAGTTGTGCAAGCCGTTACCTTTTCCAAAATTTATTAATTTCTCCGAGTACTTTAGTAAACGAAATATCCTTTTAACATATTCACTGGCGATCTACCTTATGGGCACCACTGTACTAGAGTATTTCAATGAAAGCAAGTGTGTTGAACGTTAATACTTGTTTCAATACAATTACAGTAGCGTTCCTAATGGACATACAAGCTCAAGTCTATGTATAGTAAACGAGTAGGAAATATAAAATAATAAAAACTATTGAGATAAAAAGATTTAGCAGTTGTTTGTGCTAAATCATAATCATCTTCAACCGAATGTATGCTTGTATGTGCAGGAACTTGCGTCTATTCGTAGAGAGATACTCGGAGATAGCGATGGACTATCGGATGATGAGAATTACCCGGAAGGTCCTCCGCCGAAATTGTCCAAAAAGCAGCAATCGTACCGAATCCAGGTAATTTTAACATTTAAATTTCAGCGTATTTCTGTAACGTATCAATACATATTTCATTTACGATTTGCATTTCAGAATGGATTCCCAACGATCATATCGACACTCGGTGAAAGACCTAATCTTATGAATAACGTAATAACTTACAATGATGAATGGAAGAGAAAAGCTTTGGCGATACACAGACAGCGTAAAACGCTACATCCGGTAATTTAAATTATTTATTTTATATTTATTTTGTAATGCATCGTGTATCATCATCATTTTCAGCCGTTCACCGCCTACTGTTAGATGAAGGCCTCTCCAATCCTCTTCCATTCCTGTCTGTCTTGAGCAATCTGCATTCAGTTTACTCCACACATTCTTTTCAATTCATCAGCCCATCGTCCACTCGGTCTACCTTGCTTCTTTTTCACATCCTCTCGGATACCATTCCGGCATTCCTTTCGTCCATCTCCAACTTTTTCACACGTTCCGCTATATCTGCCGCTTTGGTCATGCTTCTTACGATCTCTTTTTGTTATACCAAGCATACATCTTTCCATGCTTTGTGTATAACGAATATAAAACGTGTTACAGAACCACTCAGAACTCAACACTGCAGGTATCACTTTGGGATCCGTCAAGAGTCGCACCGGATACAATTTTATAAAAGAAGAAATCCATGTCAATTCAAACGGAATACAATTGACTGCAAAATTACATCGTAATGCAAACAAAATCAGAAATACATCTCAATCGTTGTTTACCACGAGCGATTCTACGTCCGATGAAGAAAACGTTAAACCTATCATTACGACAATTCCATTGGTTTCGGTGCAGTCTTTGAATTCAAATGTACCTCCTTCTAGTCCTGTAACTATAAAAATAGAAAATGTACAAGAAAATACAGGTGATTATTTTTTAAAATGTGTGTTATGGTATAAAATATGTGTTTTTACATATATGAATCTATTTAGCAACTGACGAAGAAGCCGGATTGCAATTGGTTCAAGCAACGCATGCTTGCTTTTTATCGGTTATTCGCGATCTCGTATGCAGCACTCTGAAGCACTGTTTGCCATTGTCGGCTTTGGAAGGACGCGTGAGGAACTGGAGACAAAATCCAATCGCTCCCCTTAACCATTGGTACTCAAGTTAGTGTAAATTGTATGCTTTTGAAGTATAAAAGTATCTTACACTGTAATTTTTAATACGATGATGTTTAGGCGTGGAAGATTGGGTGAAAGCACTACCTTCTGCCGTGTGTTTCTTAACCGGTGATACGACATTTCAACCGGAGGACTATGTGCCTTACTTGCAATACAAACCGCTAACTCAGGTGAACGTCGATTAATATCCGGCACTATTAGTATGTATGGATGGTTAATTTTATACTATTTAAAGGTATACCAATGGATCGGCGCTGGACGCGATTCCGATGCACTATTAACGCCTCTGTGTACACTGTGGCTATCTCAACGGCAGACGGCACCAGCTATTACACCGTCGACCGTTCGCAGTCCGTTACTGTTCTTGGAGACTGTCGAAGGACTCGGTTCGCAGCTCAATTCCAAGTATGCAACGCAATTGAAACGTATACATGTATTTCAATGAAAATGTATTAAAATTGCTCTTGCATATAGATGGAACAGTCGTTGGCAAGTTTCGACCGAGGAGTTGGAAGCGTTTCGTGCACAAGAAGCGGTACGTTTTCAACGTCCACATCGCGCCTTCACTTATCATCTTCCTCGGGGTCAAGTCGTCGTCGGACCATTGAAGGTATCACACCATATTATATCAATTACGCGGGCCTACCAATTTCAAATATGTGAACGTTATTTTACTTTTGATACCCATTTTTATATAAATTGACCATTCTGAACTCGATAGTGTACTTAGTTTTATTTTTGGCTACCACGTCAGGCACGAAGTTTTTCTCCCGGTTTCTGCACCGAGCAAACGATGTTCCCGGAACCAGTATGGTGGAACCTCGATCTATCTTTTTTGAAAGTACCAGTTAGATCAATGATAAATGCTGGAAAAGAAAAAAATATATTCCCAATATGTAACTAATAAAAAAATTCCCAATCGTTTTGCTACAACGATCCATTTATCATTGAGATTCTTTTCCAACTTCGATTATTTTTAGTCTCGGAAAGTTCTGTTTTTTTAGAAGCTTACATTTTTGCCGGAATTCAAAATTTGATCAGTTTAAAGCCAGTGAAACGCAAATTCGACGGGTGGAAGCAGGTAGTACTGGTCGACTTAGAGCAAAAAAACGCTTTTATCTCATTATTCCGTACAAATTACGCAAAAGAACAGGTTTTGCAGATCATGATAAGAGATAGGAACAAAAATAGCGATCATCGTGAAAAAATCTTACGCGATGGATAAAAACTAACATAATATTCGTAATCAGCAGCCCAAAATTAGCAGGGAACCCAAATCAAACGTAAAACAACGAAATACATGTCTTGTGCCTGGCCTGGCCTGTATTGTTATCATTCAAACAATAATGATGAATTATGTGTGATACTATTAGGGAGTGTATGGATGTGATGAACCCGGAGCCGGTACTGGACGTGGAGCAAGGGGTCATTGTTTATTAACACCTACACGTCCTCGTCATGTGACTCTTCTCGCTCTAGTCCGGGATGCTGTCGCCTGTCTACCCGGCGGTGAGGGAACACGAGCTCACATTACGGCCCTCCTTAGGTTTACATTTATTTGAATTAGATTTTTTCGATTAACATTTTACTGGTTTTAATGTACATGTTCAATTTTCAGACGATCGCAATACTTAGTACCTGATGCCGGCGAGCAAGCGTTACAAGCTGCCGTAAGTGGAGCATTAGATCGAATGCACGGTGCTCCAGATCCTTGTGTGCATTATTTACCAGCACGTAAGATGTGGGTTTATCTACACAGCGACAGGTGATTATAGTCTTCACACTTTCACGATAAATATGTAAAACGGTTGTTTAAATTTATATTGTGTTCAGGACAGAGGAGGAATTCGAAAGGTTGCACGCCGAAACGCAAGTTCAGAGCAAAACTAAAGCGATGGCTGGAGTTCAGCAAAAAAGAAACGTGACCGCGTCCAAGTCCAAGTCCAGACCCGTCAAGCCTGTCGTTATTAAAACGACGACTCCTACCGAAGTGGTGGTTGTGAATAATACGGTAGCGGAGGACGAAGTGGATACGGAAGATGTTAACGTTGATGTTGAAGGTCCAGATGTATCGACGGTTTCCACCCCGGTGATTAATCCAAGTCCGGTAATGTCGACTGTGATGCCGACTACGACACAACAGACGCAACTTCAAGAAAAGGTTGAACATTTTATTTGAACGCAACTAAATTAGTCATCGTTTTAGTATGTATTATCTTTAGTCACTGCCCACTGACAGTGTCATCGAGTGGTTCAAACCATATATATGTTACATTATAAAATTTCATGTATGTACATATAATATCAAATCTAGCCCCTAGCCCGTTTGTCAGTATATACATTTACAACGCTCACATATTTTTCAACTACCAGGAGTACATATATAGTGAGGAGCTATTTAACGCATTACAAATTTTATTTATTTGAATTGAAATTTGACTATGATTGGGGTTCATTTATACGGAGACCGAGTCATAGGCAACTTTCTATTAAAATAAATAAAATTTGTGACGCGTTTAATAGCTCTTCACTATATATGTACATATGTACTCCTTGTGTGTAGTTGAAAAATGTGCGTACGTTCCGCGGCTAGACTACCCAGCCAACCAGGCAGATACTATATATAGTAATTCGTTTTATAGGTGAACGTGGTTTCTGTTATGTCCGGCACTTCCATTTTACAACCGAGAACGCCGGCTCTTTCCACAGCGGTTAGTAAACAATTGAAATACACCTTATATGTATGTAGTTGAATTGTTACTTTTCATGTATTTATTTTTCATTTAAATAGCAACAAATGATAAAAAGAAATCCGAATACCATTCAATCAAACTCATCCCGAAGTATGGTACGTGTATTATCTTCATCGACAAACGCTGGAAAATCTCTCATAAGTCCGAGAGCTCTTCAACCATCGACACCACCACCAGGTAAATGTAATAAGCCGATAATAAGCTATTTATTTATTTAATTATACATTAATATTTCATTTCGTTTGTAGCGGCCGTATCGAATCCACGAGTCACCGCTCAAACTAAAGTAGTCGTCCAAAGACCGGCTGGGCAAACGACTGGTTGGGATTATTATTGTTATCAGATTTCTTATTATACTTGAATTTTTGTTGATATATGTATGTATGTTTCAGGAGCGCTTACACCCGTTCAGCAAAGACGATTATTAGAATCTCTGATGAGACATCAAAGGCAACACGGACAACCGATGTCTCACGATCAACTTTTACACACCATAAACTCAACCCAGGTTCATTTTAGTTCTAAACACAATATACGTCCTATTTTGAATGTGATGTAATGGTGTAATATTTTCAGAAGATGTCGTCTACGATTACAACCGGTCCCGTGACGAAGTCGGCCACGCCGGTTACTCAAACCATGCAACTGACCGGACAGACGGTCCAACTGCCATCGGGACAAACTGTCCAGTTGACCGGACAGACGGTGCAGCTGACCGGTCAGACGGTTCAATTGACCGGACAGACCTTACAACTCGGCGGACAGACGGTTCAAATCGGTGGACAAACTGTACAATTGGCCGGCCAGTCGGTGCAATTGGTCGGACAACCACGTCCCATGAACGATGTTTCCATTAGATCGCAAGTTCAGAGACAATCCACACCTCTCGTAGCTAAAATCTTAACGGGCTCTCCGGCTACAGGATTAAGACTATCCGGATTGAGCTTCGGACAGCTGCAAAGGAAACCGCTACTATTACAAACGAACGCTCCGAACAAATCACCGAATATTCTTTTACAGGTTGTATTGACTTTGCAAATTGTATCAAAATAAAAAAAATTATGCTAAATATGGATGTTTTACTTGATTCAGACTTCAGGTTCGGCAGTCGGTGGTGCTACAGTCAACGTCGTCGGAGGTATAGAACAAAAACCAACTGCTCCACGGCCTACTGTTACCACCGCTCAACACACATTACTTTTGAGCAACATAGGTATGTATTATCATGAATTATTCATTATATGAAAGCTTGCAAGATTGTATTTTTTTTAATTTAATTTGCATAGGAGGACAAATGGTACGTGTGGCAGGTTCGGGGACACTTTTGGGACCTACGCTTCGTTTACAAACACCCACTAATCCAGTACAGGTAGCTTCAAGTTAAATTATACACACTATCAATGTTAGAATTGTTACGAATGTGTTAAATTTTGTAGGGAAGTAGCGGTGTTATTCTCGGGAACGCTCTTAAGCTACAAACTGCTCCGATTAGATTACATCAGGTATTTAAGACGTAACCGTCTGTATCGGGGGTTCTGAAACTATGACGCTTTCCTCCCCGGGGGAGGAATAGGAGATATTTTGAGGGAATTTTGAAAATCTAATGAACAACGATTTGACGATTACTTTCAACCCGATTTAGAAATTTAGAGTGGATACGAATTTCTTTCAGTTTTAATTTGGACTCCCATGGATGATGCTAACATGCAGAATTCAGAGCCTTGCTCTGAAATCTCGATTTACAGACCAAACGAAACAAAACGAAGCAAACAGAGCATTCTGCTGAAACGAGAATTCTTAAATCAAAACTTCGATGAATTTTGGTGCCCATCCAGATTTGGCAAATAAAGCACTTTCAATCTTAATTCCATTTTCCTATCCTTGTGAATCTGGATTTTCAAAATTTAAATGGCAGACATATTTTAAAATATCTTGAAAAAAAATCAGTTATTATTTTAATTATGTATGTATTGATTGGTTCAATGAATTGAGGATAGTGGGGGTGGAAAGTACACTATTCACTTCCAAGGGAGGAAATGTGCTCATAAAGTTAAGAACCCCCAGTCTATACTAAAAACAGTGTACTTCAGAGCTAGCCTTCCTTCAGATAGATATAGCGACTATCAACTGTATACATACATTTATATAAAACGAGGTCCTAAATCTTGTGCGTATACGCCGTAGACCAACTCTGATGAACACCGGTTTAAAAATTCACATCTGATCGAATACTATGTACATTAGCATTTTAATATTCAGGGTGTCGGAAATGCTGGAGCAGGGCGAGTGCTGCTCACTGGTGGAACTCGTCTGCACGGTCTCAAATTATTACCAGTTCATCATTCAATAGGCAGAGGTGAATTTAACATAAAATATCTAGTACGTCTTGCTGTAGGTAAGTGCGTTTACATAGTTGTTCGTTTTACAGGTGGTAACGTGAGCGGTCGACAGGTGTATGCTAGAATTGTGAATCCAACGAATGTGAGCGGAACCGTAACAGCACCGATAAATTCACCAGCGGGGAACAAAGCCTCACCTTCCGCATCCACAACTTCGACGATACCGCAGAATCCGTCGAATTTAAACCGATGACCATGATTTGAAAAATGTCATGTTGGTCTTACTATTATAGTGTTTCATTTTTATACTCGAATAGAACAAGAAAGCTTTTAATATTATGTGTAGGTAATAAATTTATGATTTTTATCCATTGAGTATAACCATATTAAACACTGCAATAACTTAGTAAACGACAAAACAATTTCAGTTGATTTTATGGGAATCGAGAATATTCATGACTTTACATGTTCACTAGGTTATTACGTACATAGTAAAATTATTTTTAATAAAATTTAAACAATTGTATAGAAAATAGACATAAAATCCAGTAATAATTTGACAAAGACTGTTTATCATATTAATATATATTATTTATATGTATTATATATTACAAAGTCATTTTGGTATAATTTAAAAGAAATATGTCAACAGTATATGTATACATATGCTGAAAAGGTTTTATTGTAACATAATATTTATTTTAAACAAATATATGAGTCGGATTTAAATGTATAATCTTTTGACTGCGTTCGCTTCCGAAAACTCTGGACAATAAGGACACTTTATGGCGGAACTAAATAAATTATTAGTAATTAATAATAATCAAATATTATATTAAACAGAAGTAAATTATAATAATATAATAATACCTGCGAATGCTTAGCAATCTTTGCATTGCAATTTTTGAAATTACGTGACCGCATTGCAAACGTACAGGAGGATTTTCCTCGGTGCATTCTTGTCTCAATATGGGACAAGCAAATATTGAATGGAAAAAGTTAACACATTCAACCTAAAAAATTGTTTAAAAAAATAACTAATTAATGGTCAGTAACTTCATTAAAACGTAAATAATTTATCATCATAATCCCCCCCCCCCAATTATTATGGCCATATGAACTTATAAAAATAACTTACTGGCAATTCACCGTGTGTATACCATAATGGAGGTGTATTTGTATTTGACATGTGTTCTTGAATTTCTAGTACTCTCGGTAGTATGTCACAGCCTATGTTTATAATATTTTGCAAATAGCTAAAAATATATTAAATTTTTGAGGAATTACATTGTTTGGAAATTCGCAATACATGTAATGTACATATCGCGTCCCCAGAGCACAACAGCGACATGTCTATAATAGTAAATTGTTCAGGGCAGCAGTTTTCAAGTTTGTAATGGTCATCATAAATCAGGACTTATATATAAAAATGATAATTGTACGTATTTTACTAGTCTAGATTTTTAGATGCCATTTCCTGATAGAATTAAACTCATTTTCGCAAAATTGTAGACATGTCACCTTTGTGTTCCGTGGACGCGATATAGTTGGTCCTTTTTAACATCCGAGGTTAAAAGAAACAGATACTCCATACTCTCTTGTTAAACAGAATATGGTTGAGATGAATTTATACAAATTACCAATGGGGTGGAAATTTCAACGATGTACATATTCCTTGTAAAACTGCGTCTTTCACATCGCCCCATAGATTCATATCGTCCATTGTAAATATGTAACTCGGCGGCACGGCAGTATCTTCACGAACTAATGAGCACATCATAGTCGTGATATCTACACGTGTAACAAATCAATTAGATAAAATTCATAAAATATGCAATGCAGACAACGTTGACAACGACCTTTAGAATAATCTATTGCGAATTGTGGGAAATGCTGTTGAGCATAGTCTACGGCCGCCGTATCGCCATCTCTCAAAGCCACTTGTCGGAAGACTACCCTTAAAACAAAAAACAATGATTGTTAACGGCTATTGGATTCATTTAACAGACTGATACTGATTCAGCTATTGATCAATCGTACTTGTGAAGTTTAAACACCAAGTCAGCATGCTCGGTGATGTCTTCTTGTTGTTGTACCCACTCGAAGGCTGGATTTGGATCGTACAATCTGATCGCTCTCAAAATTTGATGCAGCTCTATTGTACTCTGTCTGATTCTGTCGTCGTCCAATCCAGCTTCCTGCGTTTGCAAAATGAACGTTGAAAATGTATAATCGGTCGGGTAAAAATCTAAGTATTACTGTTCGTTTACATCGAGTAGGGTGATGGCGATGTCTTCGTGGCCGTTCCTGAACAAGTGTTGGAGTATCGCCAGTTCGATCAGCATTTGATTTTCGTACGTTGCGAATGTGTTTCCTTTCGTTATCGCTCCGGATATATTAGTGGAGAAGCAACGGTCGATTGATTTGCTCAAACGTGAAAAATATATATGACCATCGAGATGTTCTGCAAAAGTATAATCATTGTTTTGTATGTGAATGTTTTGAAAACTAATATACATACAATATACAAAGGTGACTTTAATTCAATCTGAAATGTATTTATAAAGTGAATTATAACTACACTAGAATATTGCCTGTTGATAATTGAGGGGTTTATATTGTTGATGTACCGAGTGGGTCAGCAATTGGGGTTTTTATGGGCAACGGCAAAAAAATTAAACAAAACGAAGTGTGTCGAGCGCTCCTGACGGACAGACTTGATGCTTTTATGCATATTACAATGGTATTACTCGTTGACGGTCAATGTGTGTTTATGGATGACTAGGGCGATAACTTAAGAGTTGCGAGATAATAATTCAAATCTTCAATGACAACGAAAGAAGTTTGTCGAGTGTTCCTGATATTACGTTACACGTTTAAATTTGGCGACTAATAAATCGGTCGGTAACTTTTCAAGGAAATGGTCAGTATTGTATTTAGAAAAAAGTCAATAAAAATAATAAATGATCCATAAAAAATATATTTTTGGTAATTTTTTCACAACGGTCAGTAGAAGATTTCCATTTACTATAAATACCGACCATTACCATTTAGTATTCATTACTGACTATTTTTGCAAAATTCAAGAATGTTACGTAAGATGTATGCTTAGTACATATAACAAGAAGAGATCGTAAGAAGAATACATGGGTAAGAAGCATGACACAGCGAGAAGAATGGATGGCAGATGGACGCGAGAAATACTGGAACGGCATCTGAGAGGATGTGGAAGAAAGCAAGGTAAACCGAGTGGACGATGGACTGATGAATTGAGAAGAACGTGTAGAGTCAAGTGGATGCAGATTGCTCAGAACAGACAGTAATGGAAGAGGATTGGAGAGGCCTTTGTCCAGCGGAGGATGGTGAACAGCTGAAAATGATGGTGATGATAATGAATGACCATTTGGTTAAAATAACTGATCCAATAAATTTGTCGACTGTTTGCTCCAACAAAACATTTACAAATTGGTTTCAAAGTTCAAAGCTCGACACGCAATTGTGCAATTGAACCAAAACCGACAAACAAAAAGTGCAATTTTGCATTTCAACATAGAAACATAGCTTTTCTGACAAAATCATTATAATTTTTTTGCAATAACTTTATAAATGAATTGCGGATTATTATCATCGACCAGTATAATCAACGTGTAACAAAGTTGGTCGATGAAATGCAACAACAACCTGTAGCCGTATCTTCAGTCGCACTCCTGGTAATCTTGATGACCTTCCTAACGGCTTCGATCTGCTCTGTGGTTAGATTTTCTTTTAGATCTGAAATGATACAATGAAACAATCTGAAAATCTACAATTAGAAAGGGCGCTCATACATCATTTAACCAAAGCCAGACAGGTACTAGTTTTCGAATACGAATTAAGTTCGTTACTTGTTAATAGAGCGAGTTGCTGTTGTATGGCTTGAGCTTGAGACATTGTCGATCCTGATGATGATGATGGACGCGAATGTACTGGATTTTGATGATCCGTTTCGATCCTGAAGAGTGTGAAGTGACATCGTGAGATGGCCGTTGCCAAGTTGGTTGAGAGCTGACCGAATGGTGATGAAGAATATGATGAGGATTCATCTTCTTCATCAGGTGCGTTTCGAATGCGAACACGAGTCCTCATTCTTATCGATGTTACATCGACTGATACTAATTACGTACTAAAGTGCTCACACCATCACAATTGCGCGCTTTATTGTCATGGTTGCCAACCGTACTACTGTCAGATAAATACATTTTTTTGTTCGGTATAAATAGTAAATGTTAACTTGTAGAGATAATTGATAATTATTGGTGAACATGCCTGGATGTAAAGAAGAATGAATATAGTTTTTACATCCAACATCCCGCTATGCTTAAAAAAGAGAGCCAGTTATGACGTACGGATGTGCTGAATTCAAGAATGCTACGCAAGATCCAGTACACACAGGGAAGCACGGAAAGATGTATGCTTGATATAACAAGAAGTGATCGTAAGAGGAATACGTGGGAAAGAAGTACGATTAAAATGACATAGCAGAATGTTGTGAACAAGCTGCAGTGACAAATAACGAGAAGAATGGATGGCAGATGGACGCGAGAAATACTGGAACGGTATCCGAGATGATATGAAAGAAAGAAAGGTAGACTGAGTGGACGATGGGCTGATTAATTGAGAATAGTGTATGAACTCAATAGATTGCTCAAGAGAATTTTCTTTGAATGGGGTCATCATGGAAATTTTAAAAAGAATTCTCAAAAAAATGAAAGTAAATATCGACTTAAGGTCTCAAAAAATAAACATGGAGTAGGCATCTCTCATCTTAAAAAAACTTGTGTGTAGTTATTCCTGGTTTTTAAAGGTTTCAGAATTAAAATGGCTTTGACCAAATATTTTATGATACAGTTGGCAAACCTGTAGCGCGTTTTAACTGATTCGTCTATTTCCTATTGTGACAATCATCACAACCGGTAAAAAAATAGATTATATGTAATTCATTTCGAATTTTCTAATAACACGTACATACATACATATATATGATACATTAGTTTGGTTGATTTGGGACTTTTAAATTTTTGACAGTTGTAATAAAAAAAATATTATTCACCCCCTCCCCTTTCGCCAAAATTAAATGAATGTAAATGTAACTAAAAACTTTTATATATACAAAGTAAAAAGTTAAAACATGTTTATTTCATATTCGATTCTTTATTTAGAAAAAATACACAAAATGAGATTTACATACATATTACTTTTAAATAACTCAATAATACAACTAAAGAACAAACCCCGATTTACAAACGCAAAAATCTGAACAAACCAAAGAAAATTTATAATGTATTTGAAATCCAGGTATGCTTTCGATATACGATTGAATAAATTTACATTTCACAGCCTTTATTATTATACTTCTTATGATATAAATGTACAATTATACAGTCTTGTTTCACATTACACTCCCTTATCGTGAACTGGAAAACTAATTTGATCCATGAGATCGTCAACTCGAGCCTGCAACGTTTCAATTATATCGGCCGATATGAACAGATGCGTCTCATCGAGCTCTTGTAATATAAATTTCCTTCCCAGGGCGAGAGTTTCGTCCAAGTGCAGCAAGAACTGCTTCATAGCTTGATCGCTGAAAAAATAAAGGTTACTTTTAAGATACAATGTCGAAAAGGAAAGGCGTAAGCGCCGACGAAAAACGTAACAGACTTTTGGATCTGTTTTATGAGAAAAAGGATTTTTTTCAATTGAAGGTATATATAATATCAATATTTTATTTGAAAATTTACAACTATTATACGTGGTCTCGTTTATAGGAGCTTGAAAAAATAGCACCCAAAGAAAAAGGAATCGTCGCACAGTCGGTTAAAGAAGTGTTGCAAAGTTTAGTCGACGATGAATTAGTAGATTCGGAAAAAATTGGCACATCAATATACTTTTGGGCCTTTCCGAGGTATTTGTGAGAATTCATATTAAACTTTTCCCAAAGTCAGTGTAGGTATATATTGTATGTTTGATTTTAGCAAAGCAAAATCTGGAAAGAAAGCTAATTTGGAAGTTATTATGGGAAGTTTGAACGATTATAAGAACAAGCTAACGACGTTGAGTGAAGAATTAGAAAGTGCAAAGGTAATTTTGTAAAACGTAGGTTTTGATAGAATAACTTAATATATTATATTTTTTTTTTTCCTAGCCCATAATTATGCCTATTGGTCTAATATTTCAATAATAAAGACCTGTTCTTCAATGGGAAATACTCTAGTACACTTAAAAGCCTTTAGTCCGTCTATCCGTCGGGAATGGTCAACACATTTCTTTGGTTTTTATTCAAAATTTGAATCATTATATTTTTATAATAAATCATTTCCCTTAGCCCATAATTTGTATATATTATACCCATTGTGGTATTTCAATAAGGCCTGTTTTTATTGGGTTAGTAACTTTTCCGATTTTCGGTCAATCATTTTAACCAAACGGTGAGTAATTTTAACAAATGGTCAGTAAGTTTTATAAAGGGTCAGTACTTTGATCACAAGTAATTAATACTAAACGGTAAGTAAATTTATATAAACGGTCAGTATTCAAAGTTTACTGGCCTTTGTGAAAATGTTTTTTACTGACCATTTTCTTGAAAGTTACCGACCGTTAATTACTTGCTATATTTTTCCCTAACCCATAGTTACTGCTGTTGTTACTGCACTCGTATGTCAATAATAAACATCTGTTCTTCAACAGACTATACTGTAGTATAATAATTTTTTCTTAGGAGTGTAAGTCAAATTTTAGTCAAAAAGGGGTTTATGCATAATTGGATTTCCTAAGTTGATGTGCATGTTCAAAATACTAATTTTCTTTAGTTTTTTGACTCCCGGAAAATTACTTCTTTTGACTTATACTCTTTAGGCCGCCCATGAAAGATTTATATAAAAGCCTTTAGGTCATCTATACTTTAGTAACTTTCTTTTAGTAACAACGCGTAACTTTAACTTTAACTTTTAGTAACAACGCGTTTCTTTGATTTGGTATTGAAAATTTGAATCATTATATTTTAATTTATAGTTGGCTTATTCGTATTTCACTAATAAACAACCGTTGAGTCAATGGGTGATACTTTACATAGTGACTTTTATAATTAAAGTCAAATTAATTTTTACCAGGAAGGAGACGATGATTTGGAGGAGAGAAATGTAGCTATCCAGCAGTTGACTGAACTGCAAGAAAAGCGACAGAAGCTTCTAAAAGAGATTTCTCATTACTCGCATTGCGATCCGGCACACGTAACTAAAATACAAGACAACAGCCTGGTTTGTTTGTTAACCAATTAAAACTACAAATTCAACAACAAACGATGAAATCTAAAATTTAATCTCATTTCAGAACGTCAAAGACGCTGCCAATAGATGGACGGAGAATTTGTACGCTATGAAGTCTTGGTGCAAGAGTAAAATATCCGTTGAAGAAGGAATGCTGAATAAACAATTTGGCATTCCCGAAGATTTGGACTATATCGATATATAAATTTGAGTAGAAACAGTTAAAGATTTGCTTTGTATTATTATAATTTATTTAAAAATTTTAATTAAAACATAATACCAAATGCAAAGTGTATTTATTTTTGCAACAATCTATGTCCAATAACATGGACCTCTGCATTATATAGTAGAAACTGAAAGATGTGTACATATATGGAAGAGGTTATGTTAGCAATATGATAGAATATAGGTTATATTAATGATATTTTTTACCCACCATTCAACGAGAACACCTTTCATTACGTTGACCATTTTGGTTTGTTTTAAATTTTTAATTCAAAGTAATAGATTTTGAAAATTGATCAAACGTCACTTGCAAAGACAGAATACTGACAGTGACAGTTGAAGCAAATGTAGGGGTACCAACTTGTATTCTCAGAAATAAAATCATAACTACTTTCACGATAACATGGTGCTTATCTTGCATGACATGATCCCCTTTGATTATGTTTTAGTGTAGATCATATCATTGGTTCACGGCTATTGAGCATATTTTACAATTTTTGCAGTTTCATGAGGGGAGTTTGTCCATTGGGATTTTAGGAAAGTAAACCATTTAAATATTTTCTCCTATGAACTTTATTTGAAAACTAAAAATATAGGTTTAAGAATGATATATCATTTTTAGTTATTTCTTGGCTTTAACCCAAGCCAAATTCCATCTCTAGAGTGAACGTTAAATGTTTTGTGAGAGATTTTTATGGGTTTTTGAGTTTTTGACGTCATTACAAAGTCGAATTTAGCCAGCAGGTGAAAAACAACAGCTTTAGCTTCCATTAAAGCAAATCGAGAGCCTGCAGTTTAAATTTTATTTTGTAAAATGAATTTAATCACTTTTAATGTTTTAATTTTATTTATTGTTTATATAAAGAATATATTTACCAATACAATTTCGGGGACCGATACCAAATGGAATAAACGAAAGTGGATTGCTGTTTGATTTATTTTCATCGGAAAACCTTTCCGGGTCGAACTTTTCTGGATCAGGATAATATTGAGGATCGTGATGAATTGCGTGTATTGGAATGAAAATTCCTCTTCAGGTTGGATCTAAATAAATATCTCATGTTATTTTTAGTAATTAAATGTTCAACCTACAATAAATATTTTGTACGTACAGTATATCCTTGTTTTGTTGAATCATTAGGTGGGGGTAAGGTATAAGGACGAACGCAATTTCTATCTGTAGTAACAGCAGGTGGCCACCTTCTTAAGGTTTCTATATTACATAATGTAACATACCATTTAAATAACAATTCTTTTAGATTTAATCAAATATGATATTATTTTTAAATACCGGAAATCACCATATCCATATATTTCATTTTCATTAAGTCGTTGTAATCTAACGTGTCTC